>CM057381.1:110742500-115542500 GCA_030015415.1 Cynopterus sphinx
ATAAGTTTGAAATTTCCATGTCACCTAGATTGAGTAGGAAATAAATGAACTATTTGATAACTAATGTAAAAAAAATAGTGATACAAAATGTAACTTTTAACAACTAGCTAAGAAAGGTTATGAATCTATACAAACCAATTGTAAAAAAATTAAATTAAACTAAATTATTGTGGTTTCTTAATGGCTTAGGAAACTTCAGCGTCGGACAAGGTATTTCCTTTATTATTTGCCTTTAGCCTGCCTTCCTCTGCAAAGTCAGTCATCAACCCCTACTCATTTTAGTTTTACGGCAATAATACTATCTATCAACACAAAGGTCATATAATTTACAAGGGAAAAAACAATGCTGTTCAATTGGTAAAATCATTGACTCATTCTATGATTATTCAGTAATAAGTAAAGCTTAAGAAATACAGACAGAAGTTCACTGTTGATTTTTTTTTATGTTATCCTACCATTTACACCAAAAAATTACAAAGTTCTGATTCAAGCAAAAAAAAAAAATGACAGGGAAATTAACACTTTATTTTCTGTCTTAGCTGATGGGTACTTCACTCTAAAATTTTCAGCATGCTGGATAACTAAGAGAACTCTTACAAGGATCAACATCCACTTATTTAATAAGCAGGTCAGAATAGCACAAAGTAGGTACTCAGTATATCTTTTCTAAAATATATTTAACAAATGAAATTTTTCTTACTCTGATCATTCCTTGACTCTAACCTCAACACTTACTACAGATTTAATGTATGGGCTTGTGGTTAATGAACCCTTGCCCAGGGATTGTTTTTGAACCATTTCATGAGTATGTGTTTGGAGTAGCTAAATGAAAAATAGAATCTTGAACCTTCCTAAAATGCTATGGCTAACCTTTAAGTATTTCACAGGTTCAATATATACTAACTGAATAACAAATTGTAATCCTTAGCCCAAATACTATTTCCACATCCAAGTGAAGGACCTGGCCTTTGATTCCTCTTGGCATACCCCACTTATTGTGCAAGACTCTAAGCTTATG
This sequence comes from Cynopterus sphinx, assembly GCA_030015415.1. Classification (NCBI taxonomy): domain Eukaryota; kingdom Metazoa; phylum Chordata; class Mammalia; order Chiroptera; family Pteropodidae; genus Cynopterus; species Cynopterus sphinx. The sequence continues at coordinate 110,743,519 of CM057381.1, forward strand.
TATAAAATTATTACTCATACAGCTTAGTAAGAATATCTCCAAAATGTAAGCAACAATTTGGAATAAGCTGCTACCACTGAAATATGAAGACCAAATGATTCCTTTTGCACATAAACTCTACAGGACATAAAGATATTGAAAAACTACATTAAGAGTTTGTACTGAAAATATATCCTAGGCAATTAGATCTAGGTGAGTAGAGCAATGAACTCATTGCATGTACATGATGGACTAATATGTATAAACTTTATGCCTGATCAGCTGAAATCAAGCCCTTGCTTCTATACAAGGACACTGAGAGACGCAGCAGCATTCCTGTTGTCTGCCAGAAATCAACACAAGAAAGACCACCTTCTATTGGCAGCCTGAGAGATATGTTTTGCTTTAGCAAAAGCATCAGGAAGCCTAAGTGAAGGACAACGCAGCAAATATTTATAGATTTATTAATTTTTGCTAATCAGAGGGCAGTCCAAGTGTACTCTTGGGTTGAATCCAACACCTGAATGAAATTTGAACATCAACCACTCAGAAGTAAGTAAATTGAAATTTTAGTTCAGAGAATTTAGACTGGATGATTCTCATGAAGGATTCACAATCTCAAGCTAGAAGAGATTTTTCATCGTAGCATATTTTTCTTCCACACTGGTAGACTAGGCTGGCAGCAATTTTAATTGCAAAAGGTGTGTGTGTGTGTGTGTGTGTGTGAGTGTGTGTGTGTGTGTGTGTGTTACACTCCCCAAAATTGTGTCAACCTAAATAACCAACATTTATATATATAACTGATATAAATGGCTGACCTGGCCTATGTCCAGGCCATTACTACTTTTATCCTTGGTGGCCATCGACTGTCTTAGTAATGGTCTAGAGAAAATGTGTTTGGAGAAATTGCAATCCCATCTCAGTAATTGATAGACATTGTGGCAGTCATAACCTCTAGCCATTTCATTTTTTTATAAATAAAGGCATAATCCATTGATGTAGATTCAACTAGGGGCATAAACATTATCTGTGCCAACACATTCTCTTCTTGCTAAGAACTGCAATTGGCCATTTCCCAGACAATGCTGCAAGGAGGTCCCATAAAAATCCATATAGGTCTATTTAACCCATTGTGTGGCTGAAATCCTATGGAAGAAGAAAATGAGACATAAATAGGAAAGGGGCAGGAAGGAAAAATAGGATTCTATAGAGCAATGGTCATACATAGGAAAATTCCACGGGGAATTATAAATTAATTTGAGCTATATTATGAGTTAATTAGATATTGGATTATCTGAGAACCCAACTACCATTTATAATAATGTTTCCATAGGGACTGTATCTTAAATAATCTTCTGAAATTGATTTTATAACCCTTTATGAGCAGTAAAAGGGTAGTTATGGCTAATATAAAAAAAAATCAAAGGAATTCAATCATTCTCCCCTACTTATTAGAGTTACAGTCAGGTAAATGAAGCATTTGGTATGCTAAGTCCTTTATCGAAATGTGGGTTGCCATGGAACAAAGGAGAAGCATCTAACTAAACTCAGTGAGGGCAGAGACATAAGGAATATGTGGGGAATAATTTGTGATAATCAAAAGAAAGCAGAGTGCAAACAAAAATTTCTAGGCAAAAAAAAGTAAACAAAATAAAACTGCTGGAAGCAGGATAAATGATAGAATCAAGGAAGACTCCCAGGTTTCTGGTTTTAGCTCCAGGGACATAGTAGCTCCATTCATCAAGAGAGGAAACAAAGAGTAGGTCCACCTTGAGGAGGACAATGTGAATTTAGTTTGGGATATGTGAGTGTGAGATATCTAAGAAACATACAAGTGGTAGTGCCTATGGGGTCAGGTAGATATCTGGAGATGAGCCTCATGAGACTTCTGTGCTGGAGACATAGATTTTTAAGCCATATAGTAATTGTAGGTTTTGGAGAAAACAAATCCCCTCTACCCAGCAGGGTATTGATGTGAAAAGGGGCCCTAGACCAGAATTCCAAAGAATAGGTATCAAAATAAAAATGTCCATAATGGTTGATGAAAAAGAAAATGACAAAATAATGCCACTGAAGCAAAATAAAAGGATTTCAAGAAGTGTAATCAACAAGGATGATCAAGTAAAATGAGAACTGATAAGTATCCACTGGATTTAGTAACATGGAGGCCACTGGAAACTTATGTAAGATCAATATTGTGGAAGTGTACAGAAGGACAGAAACTAATTGTGGTGGACTTAGAAGTAGAGGCAGGTAGGTAAACAATCATCAAAAAGTGTGCCTCTATGATGTAATGAATGTAACACATTCTTGAGAGAAGTATTTTGTTTCATTTTGCTTTATTTATATACTCAAAAGACTAGTAAGAGAAGAATTTGAAGATACAAGAGAGAAAGGGGTCATCAAAAACTGAGGGAGCTATAAAGAATGGAAAGAATAGGATTCAGAGCCCAGAGGAAGGGATTAGCCTTAGGTAAGAAGAAGACAACATCCTTCATTAGAGGAACACAATAAAAGAAAAAAAAAAAAGAAAGTCTTAGATAGGTAAGATAGAAGTTTGTTGGCTGGAGTTGAGGGTGTTCTTTCTCATAATTTCTATCATCTCTGCATCAACAAATAAGCTCATCAGTTGAGGAAAGGAGGGAGTAAGAAGATATAGAGTGATTGCTTTGAGGAGAATGGAGAGAGAGCTGTTTCTATACCCAAGGAAGACTTGCCAAAAACACTGTCAAGAGCCTAATAAATTTGCGTGGCTTTCATCAGCAACTAGTTAACATGCTAGGTTGGCTTAGGGGCTCTAAGCTATAAGATTTATAAACTGGGAGAAAATAGAAAAGCGAAGAGACTGGAAGCTCCAATGAGATGAAAGAATAATTGTTGAGGTAAGAGACTGAGAGACCTGAATAATTAGAGAGTTAAATTTAATGTTACAAAAACAGAGCAATTCTAGGTGATGGCCAGATTCAAGGTTTGGCTACTGAGTTACGTAGCTGAAGATAAAGATGATGTGAGTTGAGAATGTCACAGAAGAGAGATACTACTGCCATTGGATAAGGTATAGATGTCACTCAGGATAATGGTAAAAACTGCAATAGGAGAAAACAATGAACAGATTATCTTTAATTAATGAATAGAAAAGCTGTGATAAATAGCAAATTGAAGTTTAAAAAAATTTTTTAAAAAGTACAGAGGAAATAGATGTTATAAGGACATAAAAACCAACCTGAAAAATTTCCAATGGTCCAAGCTTTTGAACAAGAGAACAAAAATAGTATTGGATTATAGACCAAAAACAGATTCATCAGTTTATACTGATATAAATTGGTGATTAAATAAATATAGAAAAGAAGAGACAAATATTCCATACAGGACCATTTTAAATAATAAATGTAGAAGGAATAAGTAAAATTGAAAATCATCACAGGAATCCTCACAGGTGAATGCTAAAGGTCATCACCAAAATATCAGCCTCAAACTATCTTTCCCAACATATTTATTCATTACTGTGGAGATTTCAATATATGTCCAAAATTTTATCAATATTCCCCCCTCCAGGAAGTGAAGCTTAATCTTCTTCCCCTTAAGTGTGGGCTGAACTTAGTGATTCACTTCTACCTAAAAGAGGGTGAAAAGGGAAAAATAAATAGTAACTTTACAATAGAGAAACTCATCAGACACCACTTTAACCAAGTGATCAAGGTTTACATCACCAGCATGAAGTCGTGATGACATAATGCACCCCCTAATATGATGTGTTGGGAAGGATACTTCACTTCTGTGGTAGTCTTCCTCAAATCCATAATCCCAGTCTAATCATGAGAAACATCAGGCAAACTCAAATTGTCGAAGTCATGAGAAGCAAAGAAAGGCTGTGAAACAAAGAAAGACAGATTGGAGGAGACTAAATGCAATGTGGATTTGGATTAGACTTGGAGAAAAAAGACATTAGTGGAAAAATTGGTGAAATCTTTTTATTTAACTGTATTGTACTAATGTTAATTTCTGATGTTTAATAAATGTGCCAAAATTAGATAAGAAGTTAACATCAGGAGGAGCTGGCTGAAGGGTATATGGGAACTCTATGTGTTTCAACTGTCTTGTAAATATGAATTTTTTCCAAATAAAAAAATAAAAGATTTAATGAATAAGTATTTAGGAGACCAGTACATTATCATTAAAAGATAGAGGGTGTAATAATTGAGTATAAAAGCTAGATGGCTCAATAGAGGAGGAGGTTTTACAGAATGGCGAAGAATGAATTATTTGGAACAACATTACGGAGCAAGTAATAGATACCAGGTTATCAAGTCTGCAATAGAGCCTAACATTTATTTAACTTGACGCTTACTATGTCTGGAGGTCAAATAAGAATTAAAGTGTTCAATGCATTTGGTAATTATCTGATGCAAATATTATGTGGACCACTGGTCCTGATTCGAAAGGCCATCATCCTTGAAATCTAACAATATCAATCAGCTCCACTAATTATTCATGAGAGAACTATGCTATTTCCTGCTTTGAAGTATGCAGCCTCCATGGACAAAGTTTTATAAGTGAGCAGAGGAAAGCCATAAGCTGTTGTGCACAGTAGAGATGAATGACATTTGGCACCTAGTGAATGGTCAAGTTCTCTGCTAATCTTTCCAGCTTTTCTCACTTTTGTGTGCCTCCTACCAAAAGAGAAGTTTTCTACAAAGTGTTCTGAACATTAGATCAAATCAGCAAAAATTTAACAAGGATTTTTTTTAAAAAATTAAGTTTGTTGAGTGCCTATAGTGTTTAAACTAGTAATAGAGACTTTTGCATAAATTAGCTCAATTGGATCATTTAGAAAATATAAACACATCAAATAGAGACAGCGAGTACTATTCATTCTGCTAATTGAATAAAAATTAATAATGTGTACTATTTAAATTTAAGATTTAGGAAAAACAAGGGGTCAAAAGAATGGGAAGGAAAATTTTTTGAGGTACTGATTGGTAGACTCTTACACAATAGCTTTAGTTACCTTTTAATTCAGCCTATGCTTTATTTCTCATGGTTATGTGCCAGGTCACAACCATGGCAGAATCCTAATGGCAAATAGAGAGCCATGTGGCAAAAGAAAATGGCAAAGACACACAGAGTAGACGCCATTCAACACAACCAGCAAAGCAATTTAACTCTATATTAATATTCATCACAAAGTTCTAAAAAAAGGAAAAAGTAAGAATTCCCAATTTTTCATAAGATTTTCATTTGATAGATCAGTCTGACAGATACAACTAGAATTAAAATGTATAGCGATTTGTAAAAGTGAAAGACAGGTGATAGATTACACAGACAGACAGACAGACAGATAGATATAAAATGATAATAAATGTATTCTAGGAACCAAACCTGAAACTTCTGTTAATAATATTCACTAGGTTAAAGAAATGAAAAAAGGCCTTTTCTAAGACTGCAATATTTGAGTGCTTAAATAAACAATAGAAAACAACTGCAATAAAACATTACAGGTTTTTTTTACTACTTGACTTTTAAGAAGCTTAAAGTGCTTCATATCTCATGTCAGTTCCATTCCCAGAGAATGAAGTTAGAATCAGTGTCATGAATAAATAAATCTATTCAAAAGCAAATAGCAAAAATAACTGGGCCAAATCAAATCTTAGTGAAATGTGGTATGCAGCATAGAAGAGTTATGGTAAAAACCTAGAAAGGCATGCTAAGACTGTCCTAAAAGACTGTCCTAAATATATATATAATTTCAGTAGTAAAAAATCATAAGCTAAAAACAAAAGAAAATGAAAAATTAGAACAGATGAGGGACTTGAAGACTTCATTTTAGATGATCCCTCCCTGACTAATAACAGAAACTTTGATAACTATCACATTTAGATTCTCCTATTGTCTCTGAATAAATGCAGTATTCTTACACAGCCAAATTTAAGACAAATTTAATACATACAATATAATTTATTGGGATAGGGGATATATAATATCTACATTTTAAATTATTCTAGTTAAATCAATAAACATGTTCAGATAAATTTATTCACTTTGACACTGTAATAACCAGGATTTTTATAAAAATTTTTATGGAAACACACATATTGAGAAGTGCACCTATATTTTTTATTTGCTTTGTTTTTAATAGATTTTTTTTAGAGCAGTTCTATATTCACAGCAGTACTGAGCAGAAGGTACAAAGATTTCCCATAACCTCCCTCGTCCCACACATGCATAGCCTCCCCACATCCCATTAAAATAGTCAACCAGAGTGGTACGTTTGTTGAAACTGGTGAACCTACACTAATACATCATTGTCACCCAAAGTCCACAGTTTACATTAGGGCTCACTCTTAGTGTTGTACATTCCATGGATTTGGACAAATGTATATTTACATGCATCTATTATTATAACAACATACAGAATATTTTCACTACCCTAAAAATCCTCTGTATTCCATTTATTCATTCCTCCCTCCCTTCTACTTTCTAGCAACCACTGATATTTTTATCGTCCCATAGTTTTGCCTTTTCCAGAATGTCATGTTATTGGAATCATATAGTATGTAGCCTTTTCAGATTGGCTTCTTTAACTCAGTAATGTACATTTAAGCCTCCTCCATGTCTTGTCATGGCTTCATAGCACATTTCTTTTTAGCACTGAATAACATTCCATTGTCTGTATGTACCATAGTTTATTTATCCATTCACCTACTGAAGGGAATCTTAGTTGTTTCCCAATTTTGACAATTATGAATAAAGCTGCTATAAACATCTATGTACAGGGTTTTATGTGAACATAACTTTTCAATATTTGGGGGTAAATACCAAGGATCATATGGCAAGAATATATTTGGTTTTGTGAGAGATAACCAAACTTTTTTCCAAAGTAGCTGTACCATTTTGCAATCCCACCAACAATGAATGAGAGCTCCGATTGCTCCACATCCTCTCCAGCATTTAGTAAGCAATTTGATTCTGGCCATTCTGATAGGTGTGTAATGGTATCTCGTTGTTGTTTTAATTTGTACTTTCCTGATGATATATATATGATGTGGAACATGTTTAATGTGCTTATTTGCCATCCATATATCTTTGGTGAGCTGTCTGTTAAGATCTTTGACTCATTTGTTAACTGGGCTGTTTTCTTGTTCAGTTTTAAGAATTTTTTTATATTTTAGATAAATTCCTTTATCAGAAGTGTCTTTTACAAATATATTCTCCCACACTGTGTCTTGTCTTCTATTTCTCCTGACAGTGTCTTTTGCACAGCAGGATTTTTAAATTTTAATGAATTTCAGTTTATCAGTTCTAAAAAGTCACTGCCAAATCCAAGGTCAACTAGGATTTCTCCTAGGTCATCTTCTAAGAGTTTTATAGTTTTGCATTTTACATTTAGGTCTATGAATCATTTTGAATGAATTTTTGTGAAAGGTATAAGGTCTGTGCCTAGATTCCCTTTTTCATATGTGGATGTCCAGTTATTCAGCACCACTTGTTGAAAAGAGTATCTTTACTCCAATATTGTATTACTTTTGTTCCTTTTATGAAGATCAGTTGACTATATTTATATGACGACACATTTTAAAAACAAATGGCAGCAAATTTTGATACACTGAATATATCCAAATAATCATGTTTTAAACATTATGTGTACATCCAACTAAAGAAAAACTCCTTAGTTTTCTATATACATGTTTAAACATTAACAAAAATATTTTCTTAAATTTTTATCACTCATAAATATATAACCATTTTTATCTCTTTGAATTTCTTCTTTTACCTGTCAATTTTAAGAAATTTACCCAACTGTAAGAAAATAAAATTATCTGGCAAATCTGACACTGAGTATATTCCTTATCTTAGTTTGTTAGGTATCTCACCCAATTCCAGATTGATGTTTATTAATTTAAGTGAGGTAAGATAGCTTTATTCCAGGTCTCCTGTCCTTTCTCCAAATTACCTCAGATGCTGATGATAATTCCAACCATTTGAACTCAGAGTTCTTTTTGTAAAAAGGAACTACAAAAAAAAAGTGATAACCTTGAGGCTTTATCCACATTCCTTGTAGCTGCAAGGGAGAGAGGGTTGGCCAAGTTTGAGACTAGAATAAAGTAGAATAAAAATTAGCTTGAGAGTAGCTGCAGAAACTTTCAAAGTCTTCTCAAAGAGGTGTAATCCTGAACTGCAGGGGAACCAAGAGGGATTCTAAACTACCTTGGTGATGTCCCAATCCCTGCAAATATTTCCTCAACTCATATACTTCCTCACACCCACAGCACTGATTGTACAGATGTTTGTTCCAACCCTATCTGGATGAAGCAAAATGAGAACTGCTCATATAACTGAAAAATCCAAGAGTAAACCTGACTTTAAGCATAGCAGCACCCAAGAGCTGAAACAGTCATTCAAATTGCTCCTGTGTCTCTATCTCTGTATAGACAGCAATCTTTGACTCTCTCAGGGTGGTCTCAAAATAGCTCCCTGAATGTCCTAAGGCTACATCTTTCCTCATTCATATCCAGTAGAAAAAAGTGAGAGTTACTGTCCCAGCATTCTCACCGAACCAAGAATTCATGTGACTCATTGTCTCTAACCTGATCACATGATCTCTGAACAAATCATTGTAACTGGGAATTGTGATATGCTAATTGGCTCAGACCTAGGTACATAGTCATTCCTGAATAGGCAGTGAAACAATACTACCTTGCGAGCTAAAAGAAAAATGGGGATACAGCCATCAGGAGAAGGGAAAATAAGAACTGTGGGGCCAAAATACTTGAATAACTTCCATTGGTAACCCCACCAAGCACTGAGATTTAGGAAACCTGGTTAATCTTTAAAGACTTCCATATAAGTGACCAGCCCTGTATCAGTCTCACACTCTTCTTACTAAGGTGGGAGTCTTTCTCAACAGTGCCTCAAAAAACACCTTTAAGTTAAAGGAAGAAAAAGGAAGCTTGATTTGTTTGGTATGTTTTCACCAGATGGATTAATTAATCTGTGAAGAACTGGAATGACATGATTAATACATAAAGCAATAACTTCTATGATTTAAAAAAGGGCACTCATGGAATCAGAGCTGTGATCTTGAAAGGATTTGGTTGCTCATTGAAAAGCTCTGTAATGCTTCTATTGTGGGCATAAAGAAAAATAAAATGGAGAATTCATACAGAGGTAGAAATTCTAGGAAAGTAATAAAACAGAACACATTCAGTAACATTGTTTATATTAAAATAAACCTGCTTGCTAATGCTGCCTGAGCTCGGTGTGGACACCTAATGAACTTGGCCAGCCACCCAAAAGGACCTATTTTGAGAATCTAACAATTGCTAGAAAGGCAAACATTCAGAGATGATTTTCTTTGAAGAGCATATAGAAAATGGTGAGGCCAAGGGCTAATGATATAGTTGTGAAAAATGACAGCTTTTTCTTAGGGCCTATTCAGAAAACAGGCAAGTTTTCAACAATCCACACTAAATATGCAGTTCCAAATTAATGGGTAATCACAATAGTAAGCATGTAATCACACAGTAAGAGCTCATAATAGCAATGAGTTAAATTTCCTTCACTAATTATGGAAATCCCTCTGAAATTCTTTACCTATTAGATCAGCAGTGGCATTGTTCTTTTATTATAGGTATTGAATAAATAGATGTGTGAATGAGTGAAATGAATTAACTAGTAATTGAACTTTGGAAGCTTTCACACAGGGTTAATTTTCTATTACAAACTCGGTGTGCAAGAGTTGGAGTGTTTGCTCATTCTTGCACAACAGATTTTGTTCTGTAGGCTAATTTCAGATGGTATTACCAGGCCATTTTTTTATATGGCTATAAGGACTATGTCAAAGCCATTCTAGCTTACATGATAGGCTAGGCTAAGTTAGAGGTGTCCCTTAAGGATGGATGTAGCTCCTGTGGCATATGACTTGATAAAAAGATGGAACCCTGGTGCAAAGATAAAAGGTGCCCTATTCTCTAGAAGACTTAGGAAGGTGGCAAGGGACTGGGCTGAATTTCCACCCCCTCTAACTCATCTTTGTTAAAAGCAAAAATGTTACAACCTTGACTCAGCCTATAAGAATGCAGAATAAGTATAAAGAAAGAAGCAAAAATAAGAATATTCTTGCTATTTTGTTTTGTGCAGTTTTTCCCACAGGCCAGATTCTATTAATAAATGATATAATCAATAGTTGACAAAATCACCTAAAAGAATGTATTTAAATGTTAAAAATTCAATTTTCCTTCAAATTGTTTTTCAACCTATTCTTTCTTATCAATATGATTTTTCCTGAAGGTCAAGTGAAATAAAATTATATTAAAAGGGTGATACCTGTATTATATATGGTCACATAGACTTTGTAGTATAATTTTACGAAAATTTCAAATTAAAATGTTATTGCTACCCCAAGGTTATTTCATTTTTACTTCTCCTTTGCATCAGTGAAGGTTATTTTATTTCTTTCCCCTGTGACTTCCTAATGGCTATTGTGATCAACTAACGTTCCACATTCTAATTCTAAGAGATGGGATACACTCAGTGTAGGAAAAAAGGAGAAATAGTGATGGAAAATGGTAATGGAATCTATTTTATACCAAAGCGATAATGAAATGAATTCAATTTTCACAATAGGATTCTGATTTGCAGGCAAAGGACTTAAAAGGTCCTTTTGTTTATTTTTCATTAGGAAAGTATACATGCCACATTCCTTGTTGGGTATCTTATAGCCATGAAATGAGCTTACTCCTCCCAGCTATTAGACTCTGCAAGCTAAGGCTTGCTCTGAATGTTGAAATAGAAAGAAGTGGACTATAAACCAGTAGATCGTTTCAAATTTCAGCTTTTTAATAATGATCCTTATTCTTGGCAAATCACTAAGTCAATTTCGTTAGCTGTAAGATGGCAGTTGGGCCAAAGAGGTGATTATACTGATACTAGCTTTAATTTATTGACAGCCTACTATGTACCTAGTACTGGAATAAGCAGTTGAGTTTCATTATGTCATCTAACTCTTAGAAGTCCATTAAACTGAGTGGTTGATTTTATAGGGGAGAAGCTGAAGCTTGGATGGGTCAAATAACCTATCAAAAGTCCTAGAACTGCAGGTATCAGAGCCAGGATAGAACCAAAGGTCTCACTTAAAAGTTCTTCTGGGATTGCTTCTTATATATTTACAGGCTAACTGAAAAGTAATCTATGTCAATGTCAGACAAGAGCCCTGTGCTGGTTTTCCTTTATTCACACACCTAAGTGTTTTAACTCCAGAAGCATACACTGAGTTTTATAAAATGTGAGTGAAAAAGAAACATGACTGCTCTCATAGTGAGCATGCTAAGGGTGTCTGTCTCTCTGCAGACTTGGGGAATGTAACTTGTCACTGCCAAATCCAATGTTGTGTCATATCATCAGGTATTTATTTATATGTTTATAGCACAGATTCAGAGTTTATTTTGCACAAATCATATTTTCCTAAATAATTGATCTGATGCAAATAAACTATCACAGACTATAAAGCCAAATCCAAAAGAATTTTAGAAATATTTTGAAAAATGGTTCTCTCATAAAACAACTCGGTGGTTTCTGAAGTGTCTGTTCTAGCTGGAAGGTCAGTAAGTGTGTAGGTTTAGGCATTTTTGTTTTTCAGGTCTATTAAATGACTACAAAGACACATTCACTCATTCACTCAAAGTAATGTATGAAGTAATTATTGTTCTGAGCACTAGAGATATAACAGCAACCAAGATAGAAATGGTCCCTGACTTTATGGAACATGGAGAGACAGTAAATGAACAAGCAAATAAATACAGAAAATAACTACAGACTACATAAGTACTACAAAGAAAATAGGATGTCCTAGAAAAAACTTAATGTAGGAGACAGTCCATTTTAACTGGGATAGTTAGAAAAGGCTTTTCTGAAATATGAAGAATGAGAAGAAGCCAAACAAAAAAAGAACCAGGCTTATAAAAGCCATGAGGTGGGAAGTTGCTAAGTATTAGAAACTGTAAAATTGGTGCATAAGAAAGTAGAGGTACAAACCCATAGTTAACATTGCACTTAATGGTGAAAGACTCTTTTACTCTTTCTTTCTTTTTTTTTTTTTGTTCCTGTATGAGATGATGAGTGTTAACTAAACTTGTCATAGTGATTATTTTATAATATATGTAAGTAAACTTATTAGTCTGTATATCTTATACACTGCTGCATATCATATCTCAATAAACTGAGAGTGGGGGAGACAAGTACTATATGCTTCCACTAAAAAAAAAATGATGAAAGACTGAAAGTTTTGCAAGACAAGGATATTAGCTCTTACCACTTTTTTTCACCACCAACATAGGTTTTTAGACGAGAAAAAAACAATAACAGGCATCCAGATTTAAAAGGAAGAGGTAAACTTATCTCTATTTGCAGATGACATGATCTTGTATAGAAAATCCTAAAGTGTCCACAAAAACACCATTAGAACTAATAAATGGGTACAGGAAAGTTTCAGGATATAAAATCAATATACGAAAATCAATTACAAACTTGCAATGAACATTCTGAAAATGAAATTTTAAAAATATTCATTTAGAAAAGCATTGGAATAAAATGTTTAGAAATAAATTTAACAAAAAAGAGCAAAACTTATATACTAAAAACTATAAAACATTATCAAAAGAAATTAAAAATAAATAGGAAGACATTCCATGTTGCAAGACTTAATATTATTGGAAGATTTAATGTTGTTAAGGTAGCAGTGCTCCCCAAACTGATGGACAGATTCGAGACAATTCCTATTACAATCTTAGCTGCCATTTTTTTTTTTTTTTTTTGCAGAAACTGACAATGTGATCTTACAATTCATATGGAAATGCAAGGGAACCAGAAGAGACAACACAATCTTGAAAAAGAACAAAGTAGAACTCACACTGCTAATTTCAAAACTTACTACACAGACACAGTAATCAAGATAGTGTGGTAATGACATAGGACAGACTTAGAGATTTGAAAGTTAGATCTGAAAGTTCAGAAGTAAACCAATGGCAAACTGATTTTGACAAGAGTGCCAAAACCATTGAACAGGGAAATACTAGTTTTTTCAATGGATAACTGGATATTCACATACAAAAGAATAAAGTTGAACCTCTTTTTAATACCGTATGTAAATATTAATTCACAATATATCAAAGACCTAAATGTAAGAACTGAACAATAAAACTTAGAAGAAAATGTAGGTTTAAATCTTTATAATTTTGGATTGGGCAATGGTTTCCTAGATATGATGCCAAAAGCACAGCCATACACACACACACACATATATACACTCACACACATACATACATCTTCATCAAAATTATGAACTTATGTTCCTCTAAGGATGCTAGCAAGAATGAGAAAAGACAGTCCACAGAATGAGAGAAAATATTTGCAAATTTTGTCTAATAAAAAACATATCTAGAACATATAAAGAACCCTTATAATTTATTAATAGACACAACCCAATTTTTTAAATGGGCAAAGGTTCCAAATTGACAGTTCTCTGAAGAAGATATAAGCGCATGAAAAGAAAGATATTCAAAATCATTAGCCAACAGAGAAATCCAAATTAAACCCCCAGTAACAAAGCATTTCCCACAAGAACAGCTATAATAAAAAAGACAGGTAGTGACAAGTGTTGGCAAAGAAGTAGGGAAATTGGAATTTATACACAGATGGTAGAGATATAAAATGATGCAGCTGCTTTGGCAAATAGTTCCTCGAAAGATTAACTATAGAATTACCATATAACCTAGCAATTCTACTCCTAGGTATACATGGAAAAGAAATAAAAATACTATTATGTCCACACAAAAACTTGTACATGAATGCTCATAGTAGCACTATTTGTTCCAGCTAAAAAGTGAAGACAACTCAAATATCTAACAACTGGTGAAAGGATACGTATTATGTGACACATCTACACAATGGAGTTCTGTTGATCAATAAAGAGAAATGAAGTACTGATACATGCTACAATGTGGATGAATTTTGAAAACATTCTAAGTGAAAAAAGCCAGTCACAAAAATTACATATAGTATGATTCAATTCTATTTGTATAAAAGATCCAGAAGAGGCAAATCTATGGAGATAGAAAGTTGATTAATGGTTGCTTATGGTTGAGAGTATTAGGGGAAATTGTGAATGATTGCTAAAGAGTATAGAGTTTCCTTTCGGAGTGGTGAAAATGTTCTAAAATTGATTGCAGTGAAGGTTGACAATTCTCTGAACATATTAAAGTTCATTGAATTGTATACTTTAGATAACTGAATTTTATGGTGTGTGAATTATAATTCAATATTGTCATAACCAGAAAAAAAAAAACATAGAGGGGGAAAAAAGGGACGAGGGGTAGAGATGAAGTTAGAGATGAAGGCATGTGTGAGAGCTTGGAGGGCTTTGTTTGCTATTTAATGGAATTAGAATTTTATAGTAAGGGAAACCACAAAAGGATTTTAAGGAGAGGAATGATATATGATTGACAGTTTTAAAAGTTCATCTGGCTGCTGTCTAGAGAAAGGCTTGGAAGAGACAAAAGTGGAAGCAGTGAGAACAGTAGAAGGCTACAACAGAAGCCCGGGTAAGACATGACAGTTATTTAAATTAAGAGATGTTATAAGACAAATGGAGAGAAACAGATTTGAGGATTGATTCGCAAGATCTGAGAAATATTTTAGAGATAGAACATATATATATGAAAATTATATAAAAAATAATTTAAATGAAACCAAAAAATAAAAGTATTTCTTTAAAAGTTGTATTTGTTTTAAAATACAACATTTCATATTTAACTAGAAATCTGTAATGGACCAGATAATTTTCTGGAACTTTCAATTCATTATCTACTTTTTAATAAAGGTAATTTCTATAAGGAATAACTATGTTATTATAATTTTATCCAGTTTTAAAAGTTTTAAGACAGAATTAAAGTCATACAAATATAAAAAGCATTTGTTAAACTATGAGTCCTAATTTAGTAACTCAGCTGTCCATCATAGATATTCAATAGAATTTCAAGATTTAAGGGATCATAAAATCACTTAGTCCAATGACACTGCCATCCAATGATTAAATTTTTTCTACAACATTCTTGAGCAGTCAGATTTTATATCCTATCAATCTTTAATATTTATTAAATCAGGAGATAGTGGAATTTTGACATCTCTGAAGATTTGCTTTAGACATTATTTTAGAGGAAGCTTTAAAAAATAAGCATTTTGATACTATATCTACAGGAAAATACTATTGAAAAATTAATATTTAAATAAAATATAGTTATTTTTACAAACAATTTTGTCAAATTTGTTAATTCATTTTATCTTCACATGTAAAGAAAGTAAATTATCTCAATGAAGTCAGGAATCAGTTTCTTCTATATCAGACAAACTGACCACTCAAATTTTTAAAACTAGATAAAATTATAATAATGAAAAGTTTATATACAGCTACCAGAAAAATTTTACTACTGAATTTAGAACAAATGAAAGAATCAGATATCTAGCAACTACAGCAACAGTAGATTTATCTGGCAATGTTGAAGAATGAATTATACCATGCAAATGAATTTTACAAATAACCTTCTGTTGTAATCATTTCATGGAGACTTATCTTAAAAAATTTCTCACTAAAATCTCTCTAAATCTGTTACAGAGTTCACTATCAGAGCAAATAGATGAACATAGCTTAAAAGTTGTTGATGAATCAGGATCATTATTTTAAAATTCCATATAATGATGCTAGAGAAGCAAATAAAAGTTAGTTTGCCCATCCATTGTTTCCATAGACAACAGGGCTCATAGACTTTATTGCCACATTAAGTGCCCTACAGAGGTGGCCTCATTTCCTTTTAGAAAGCCTCAGGGAGAAACTTTTTATGCTCCAATTATTTTAAAACTGTTCATCCTGATTTACTCCTTAGGTGTACTCTCTTCGAGTTCATTGCAGAAATATTCTGTCTATAAAAGGCATAGTTCCATTGTATTAGGAGTTCTTTGAAACAGGGCTTTAGTTGTAAGCAACAGTAACTAACTTTAGCCAATTAATCAAAAGAAGCAGTTCACTAAAGGGACATCGGGAGGCTCACAGAATTGCTAGAAGTTCTAGCGACTAGGGCTAGGAAGACTAGGTTTAATACTAAAATTCCAAGATAAAAGACTAAAACTAGTTTGCAAAACTTACTAGATGAAAAATTCCCACCACTGCTGTTGCCCTATCACAGTCATTCACATACTCCAATATTCTCATACCTCACTCCCAGGGCAGAGTCTTTTATATTTTGACATTACAGCATCAAACATACAGTAAATATTCAATATATGTATATTCATTCAACAAGTACATATTGAACACTTACAATTTCTTGAATTAAAAACACTCTAAGTGTCCTTATGTACATGAAGAAATTCTACTTTTTAAAAAATCAGTGTATGCTACATGTTTAAGCACAAAGGACAGCACTAACATGAATGGTATAAAATTCTCATGTTCCTTATAAACTAAATAATTAAATTGAATTTGACAAGTAACCCAGCCTGAAATCAATGTACACCTGAACTTCATGCATTAGCTGTAGCTTAAAATTAATTGCTTAAGGAAATAGGAAAAAAACATAATGTGGATTACTATAAGGCCTACTTTAAACTAATGAAATAATCATTGTAAGTACCCTACATCTGGTATGCATGAGTAGTTGCACTCGAATTGGAAGGTGTTGTGCATAACTACGTTTTATGCTTGCTCGATTAATGATAAATTCAGTTAACTGTTCTGGATAAAAATGAATGTACAAGTGTTGATAGAGATTCATTCATTTTTATTCTCCTTGACTTTGAGCTGTTTATTTCAAAGTTGTATTATTTTGCAAACAATGAAGGCTTATGATCTTCTTACACAAAGATCATTTAAATGCAAATTTGAAGCCCTAAATGGACTCAGCTATGAACCATTTGGAGGCCTGTAGAGAGAATACCTAGGTGAGAAACCCTGGGGACAGGAGGTCCGATTAAATCAGCTGCTGCTATGGAATTAAAAAAAGGCAAGTCATTATCCTGTCCTCATCAGTGCCCTTGTCCTCTGACTAGAGGTTTCTGATCAACAATTCCTAATCTTGCTGTATAACATAGAGTAACATAATTTTCTCTCTGCTTCAGATGCTAATATGGCTTGGTACAACACTACCCTGGTTCATCAAACTCTCAAGCTCAATAATAAAAAAAAAAAAAAACAACTATAGGTTGAACCACATAAAATTAATGTTTTTGTAGATTTAAAATGGTCAATTATCAGTAATTTCAGATAGTTCATTCTAACATTATACTTCAGATCCATTTGATTTAATCAATGCTCGTATTTCATAAAATTCTAATTATTAATGCCTGACACTGGGTCATAGACATGCACTTTTAATACAGTGAAAATGAGGCCCAAGAAAGTAAAAATGCCACATTAAAACTAAGATTAGAACCTAAATATTCTGACAGCTAATTCCATGGTTTTTTCATGATACTAGGATGCTTTATAAGAGAAATCTTAATGCTTTGTTTGGCCAACAGGATGCTTTATAGTAGAAATTTTGATACTTTATTTGGCCAATATTATATTTGAAAAAATTTTGAATAATTAGACAACATATTTAAAATGTGAGATTTCACAGCAAAATCTGAATTGTCAGCTTCTCTTTGCAAAGAGGAAAATTTGTCTTGGGTCCAGGCCAAGATTAGGGTGAGGCAATTGAGGCATTCTGCAGACACAAAATTTTAAGGTGTGTCAAAAAATTTGGTAGTCAAGATAAATAATATTTTAATGCAATCTTTAAAAATCAAAATTAATGCAAAAAATCCATGATGAACAAAATATCAAAATGTTATATGAAGACAGGCTGTTGTTCATTTCTTTTATGGTCCTCCATTATTGTACAATTGGAGTAGTCATTTCTAATTAGCCCTCTATTCTGGGGTCACCTGTCCATCAAGTCTTCCTACTAGATAAATTTATGAGAGTTGACAATTACATGCAAATTAACTGAGCAACACAGGACTCTATATATATAAAGTCATGTTTTTGATTGTAGAGTCTTTAATACATTTTTCCATTTACTTCATAATATGGGAAGATATTTTGGTAAGTGTATATAGAGATACAAACTTTTCTTTTGCCTCAGGCTCCAATATGACTTTGCATGGTGGTGCCTCCAACAAACCAGTGAAGCCAAGTAGCAACAGAGCCTTTGGCCAGAGATACACTTTCCAGAGGCAGCACAGTCTCCATTCAACCTTCTTCACTTGGCCTCTTTGCTTTTCCTCTGCTATCTTTTAAATGTTGGCAAGTCCCAGAATTCTGAGCTGAGACTTTTTTCTCCTAAGTAATTTAATTCAGAGATTAAAACTGTAGATTTAAATTCCATGTATATGCATGCTAGTAATCTTCAGATGTGTCCAATGATGTGACCTTTCCTCTGAATTCCAGATTTAAATATACAACTGCTTACTTGATGAAGAGAATCATAAATTTGACCTATTCAAAACAGAAGAAAACTTCTGATTTTTTTCTTTTCGAATTTTTCTTCTGGGTTTCTCCATCTCAGTAAATATTGCCATCCTTCCAATTCTTAAGATCAAACATCCAAAAGTCCTTTTTCTCTTATCTTTCTATCTCACATTATTAACTCATTAAGAAGTACTACTGACCCTAAATTTTTTCAATAAAATCTCAAATCTACTCAATTTTTCCACCTCTATTGCTACTATTATAGCTCAAGATATTACCATCTCTTCCTGACTGTTGTAAAAGCCTTTCGGTTTTAACTTTGCACTCCATCTCCCTTCCCATTTCATTTTCCATTTAACAGCCAAACTGATCCATCTAACATATAAACAAATTTATGTTGCTACCCTGCTTTAAAACCTTACAATGCTTTTCTGCTACAATTAGATTTCAACCACAATGGCTTCTATATTCTCAGAAACACTCTAAGCACAAACCTCATAGAGGTCTTTTCTCTTATATCCTCTTGGCCTGAAATACTTTTCCACAGATCTTCACTTGGCTGGGTTTTTTTCTCATCATCCAGATCTTAGCTCACCTATCAACTTCCTATAGTGGCTTCTCTGACCAGCCTGTTTACAATAGGTCCTTAAGTCACTCATATCACCTCCTATCTTGTGAAATAACCTTGTTTTCTTATTATTTTCTTTCCTCATATGGAGTTTACTGACATATCCTCAGTATCTAGCTTAGTGCTAGGTAAGAACACATGCTCAGTATATATTTGCTGAATGAATGCCTAGGTCTTTGAATGAGCAAATGAAATCAAGAATAAGTTAAACCAACCATATCTCAAGTAGAACATAGAAGTATTAGCTATTAGAACTATCTAATGAACCATCCAAATTAATTTTCTCTCCAGGAACACAATATTTGTTTTTTGCTGTTTTGTTTTCTGTGAATGTCTTTGAGTTTATTTGTATGCACTCTCATGCCTGTGTCCCCCTGCTTTATATTCTCCTGTCATTTATTGCATTTTTTTCAATTTTTAAAAATTAAAGTATAATTGACAGATAACAAATATTGTATTAGCTTCAGATGTATAACATGATAATTTAATATTTGTATACATTAAGAAATGATCACAATAAGTCTAGTTAACATCCATTAGTTTACATTGTTACAAAAAAAATGTTTATTTTTGTGATGAGAACTTCTAAAATCTACTCTGAGAACTTCCAATATGAAATACAATATTATTAATTATAGTCACAACAATGCTTTGTTTTTAAAATGCTTATATACATAAGCTTAAGTCAGAGCAAAATATTTCAATTCAGAGAACACACAAATCCTTATTGTAAAATAATATCTGGGTCCTGGAAAATGACCTTAGAGGAAATTGAGAATCAACAACCACCACATGAAACTATGTGCAATATAAAGGAATCTACAAAATGAAAACCTAAGGAGACAGAAAATGGTAGCAGCTGGTGAAACTTTTAGAAGACAAAGATTCCCTTGTACATTTTTTGTAATTTCATTTTTAATATCTTAAGATAGCATCAGTCTCTGTGCACATTTATGGCTCCTTAATTAACAGAGGCTCTCTGGTTACCATGAAATTTGGCCTCCAAAGGCAGAAATAAAGCACCAAAAGAAAAATTATTTTTTGTCAGTTTGGTCTTATTTCATTGTTGTGATCCTTCTAAATTGTCAACAAAACCCAAGGTACAACTTTTAATTATCTTCATCTCCTTGCTGTGTTTCGGCATGTCAACATATATGTTTTTAAAAAATGGTCTTATTCGTAAATGTAAATACATCATAAAATTCACCCATTTCAAGAGTACGGTTTAAATGGTATTTAGAAAGTGTACCAAGTGGTGCAAACTTCACCATAAATTAGTTAAAGAACATTTTGATCTCTGCCAATAAGATCCCTCATATTCATTTACAGTTAATCCAGATTTCTACTCCCAGACACTGGCAATCACTAATCTATTTTTTTATCTCTATTAATCTGCCTTTCCTGGATTTATTATATAAGTAAAATAATCATACAATGTGTTAATGAACATATAAAATGTGCTTTTTCACTTTGCATTGTTTTTGAAGTTTATCCATGACATATAATGCAAAAGTGCATAGTATATACATACATTTATATACATATATACATATACATATTATATACATTATATACATATATTTACTGAATAACATTCAATTATATGGATGTTGCATTTTATCTATTAACTAATTGATGGACATTTGTATTGTTTCCAACTATTGGCTATTATAATGATGTTGCTATTAACATTCACATACAGGTTACTGCATGGATTTATGTTTTTATTTCTCTTATGTAGGAGTGGATCTGTTGGCTTATATTGTAGTTTTATGTTTAATTTAAAATTTTTTTCAAACTTTTTGAAAGTGGCTATAGCATTTTATGTTCCCACTAGCAACATATGAGTGTCTCATTTCTCTACATCCTCACAAATATTTGTTATCATCTTATTTATTATAGCCATTCTAGTGAGTGTGAAATAGTGTATCATGTAGCTTTAATTTGCATTTCCTCAATGACTAATGCTATCGAGCATCTTTTTATGCAATAATAGCCATTCCTATATATTCTTTGGTGACATGTATGTTCCTATCCTAGCTCATTTTTTGATTGGGTTATTTGTATTATTATTGAGCTTTAACGGTTCTTAGTAAATTCTGAATGAAAGACATTTACCAGATGTGTTTTCTCCCAGACTATTGCTTATCTTTTCATTTTCTTAAGTTAAAATGCAAAATTTTGAATTTTGATGAAGTTCAATTTATCAATCTTTTCCTTTTATAGGCTGTGCTTTTTGTGTAGCTAAGAAATCTTTGTCTAACCCCAATTCTCAAAATTTCCTCCTATATTTATTCCAAAAGTTTTATTGTTTTAGCTTACATTTAGGACTATGATTTTTATGTATGGCATGAAGTCAGGAAGTCATCTCTTTGTATGTAGGTATCCAATTGTCCTAAAGCCATTTGTTGAAAAGATTATATTTTCCCCAATTAATTTTTTGCATATTTGACAAAATAAATTAAAGATTTATTTCTGAACCCTCAATTGTGTTTCATTCATCTGTATTTCTATCCTTATGTCAGTCCCACACTATCCTGATAACTGTATATTTATAGTAAGTTCTGAAATTGAGAAGTGAAAGTCCTCTAATTTGTCTTTCAAAATGATTTTGGCTATCATAGGTGTTTTGCATTTCCATATAAATTTTAGGGTCTGCTTGTCAATTTATGCAAAAAAATCCACTCAGAATTTTGATAGAGACTGCATTAAATCTACAGCTCAATCAGTGGAGAATTTTCATCTTAACAATATTGAATCTTCCAACCCACAAACATGGAATGCTCTACCATTTACTTAGATCTTCTTTAATTACTCTCAACAAAGTTTTAAAATTTTTAGTATAAAAGTCTTATACTTTTTAAACTTATTCCAAAAGTATTTTATCCTTTTTGATACTATTTTGAATAGAAAAAATATTTTCCATTTTCTGATTTATCATTGCATAGAAATACAATTGGATTTTTTTCAGCTTGCACATGTAGCTCTGCATTTTTTGTTTTATACGTATATAATTCATATACCATAAAATCTAAATTCACATATCATAAATCTTTTTAAATGTGTCATCTAGTGGTTTTCAGTACATTTGGAGTTGTGCAACTATCACCACTATTTAATTCCAGAATATTTTCATCACCCCCAAAAGAAACTATATTCTCATTAGCAGTCATTCCTCATTTCTGTTTATCCCTAGCCCCTGAAAATCACCAATCTAATTTTTGTCTCTAGCATTGCCTACCCTATAAATAATAAATATGTGGAAATTTATGTCTGACTTTTTTCATATAGCATAATGTTTGCAAGGTTCATCTACACTGTAGCATGTATTAATACTTTATTCCTTTTTATGGCTGAACGATATTCCATTATATACATATATTATGTTTATCCATTAAACAATTGTTGGACATTTGGTTTGCTTCCAATTTTTGGTTATATGATGTTTCTATGAACATTCATGTACAGATTTTTGTGTGGACATAAAACTTTCATTTCTCTTGGGAATATATGTAGGAGTGGAAAAGGTGGGTCATATGGTAATTCTATTTTTCATATCCAGAGGAACTGACAACATATTTTTCAAATTTGCTGAACCATTTTCCATTCCCACCAGCAGTGTATGGGGGTTCCCATCTCTCCATATCCTCACCAACATTCATCTTTTTTATTGTAGATATTTAGTAATGTAAAGTGTATCACTTATAGCTTTTTGATTTTTCTCTGATTATGTTGAACTAATTATGTTGAACATTTTTTCATGTGTATATTGGCCATTTGTATATTTTATTCAGATCCTTTGCTCTTTCCAATTTTTTTTGGTTGATTTGTAATAGTAGTTTATATATTCTTTAATCCATTTTGAGTTCATTTTGGTGTGTGGTGATAGACAGCATTCTAGTTCCATCCTTTGTTGGTGGCTTTCCAGTTTTCCCAGCACCATTTATTAAAGAGGTTTTCCTTCCTCCACTATATGTTTTTAGCTTTTTTTGTCAAAAATTATTTGCCCATATAAATATGGGTTTACTTCTAGACTCTTGATTCTGTTCCACTGGTCCAGGTGTCTGTTTTGCTGCCAATACCATGCTTTTTTGGTTACTGTCGGTTTGTAGTATAATTTGAAGTTGGGCAGAGTAATGCCTCCAGCCTCGTTCTTTTTTCTCAGGATGGCTTTGGCAATTCAGAGCCTTTCGTAAAAAATCAGATTTTAGAAAGCAATATTGCCAAAAGAGAAATCACCATAAAGACTATACAAAGAGTTAGACCAATAACACTACCAGAAATTAAAGGGGAATATTGATTGTGGATATAGCAAATAGCCATACTTGTCCCAATCCAAACACCCTAGTGGAATAAGTCTTTGAGCGTGTGTGTGTGTGTGTGTGTGTGTGTGGTATGTATGTGAATACACCTTTTCTTACCTTGAAAAGACATCTTTACCTGCGTGAAAAAATGAAGACCTATACCAAAAAATCAGCATCAACAGTGATGGTAGCAGATAGCATAGGTGGTACTCAGGGCAAGACAGTTTAGATAACTATGAAAATAGTTCCACCTGGGGCCTTAGTTTTAAAGTTAGTACTTGATTTGCTTCAGCATTTCAGTGAAAAAGTTTTACTGCTAACCACTGAACAATGGGGCTCAAGTAACTTTCCAGAAGAATCTCCTACTGCCTATCCGGGCAATTGAGTGGAATTTATAATAAGCTTTCTGTTTGCTTAATAATAATAAAAACACAGAGCCATAAAATAACAGAAACAAATCAATAGTTGAAGAAGTTGGGTTCATTCTTCTCTCAACAAAATAGAAAACATGCCATTAGGGAACTAGGGGTATCTTAGTAAAAAGGTGTCTTAGCTTATTATAGGATTTGGGTTTACATTAGTTTATTTGGGTGAGGATGTAGGGAAGCATGGATTTGCTCTCTTTTGATCCTGTCAGGAAGCAGGGGTAATTCAGCAATTCAGAATATCAATAAATCTTCCTTATATGGCAGGAAGAATGAAGTAAGGCTTAGCTGTAATTAGTAAAGAAAGAACAGTCACTCTTATTAGTCAGGATAGGGTAATGTTTGGTCATTTTTGTGGTTTGGACAATTTTCATGTTTTTGTTCATATTTAGACATGATTATACAGTGGTCTTGTTTTGGTCTTCATCTATCAGTCACAAGATAGCTTTTTCTAATGTTGGTATTCAGTGAAATTGTTCCTGTGTTAACAACAACTCACCAAGACCTAGCTGTGAGTGGCAGGCCAGCTCTCAGATCTCTTTTATTGGTGACACCATTAGTCAAAGTAGTTACATTCTAATTCAACAACTTTAAATATGGCAGGTATTCATTGGCAATAGTGGCAACCAAGTAGAATCCTTTATAAAAACATTGGGTCTGAGGAAAATGCAACTAAGTAATCACTGACAATGTGATTCTTGAACACCTGTATTCTCTGGAGAATATATGGGCATCCAATAACATTAGATTTCCTGTGCCTATGCAGATGTGGTTTTAGAGAATCTAAGAGTTGATGTAAAACCCAGGAGAATCAAATAGGTGATGTCATCTTGATATCTGGATTAAACATATGTACATTGAATCATTTAGAGAATGTTAGAAAGCCTTTCTTTCATATTAAATTCTTCATTATAATTAGTATAAAAATATTTTTTTTGTTATTTCTAAAAAAAAATCACCATGTGTATGATAACACTATAGACATGTGCTTTTGGCTGCCTAACATCCAACCTCCTCCTTTCTTGTAAGAGGACCCAGAGTTTTCTTTGGGAAACAATCCATCCCCATTTGCAGTCTGGGTTCAGATGGGACCAGTCAGTCAATATATCTCATCTCATTGGTTGAAATGAACATTTTAAAAAATAGACACAATCAGCCTTAAGGCAATTAGGATGCACATTATCTGACCACAGAGATCAGTAGATATAAGCATATGACCTCAACTGATGCAAATGAAGGTAAATTTCAGGAGTTTGGGTCAAAATGCTCTATTCGGTAATATAAAAATATGAGACTGAGAATGCTACAGACATTTTGTGAGTACAAGGTGAGCCAGCCTAGGGATTAAGCCAACCTAGAGGAAGGAGTGTAGAGAAAGAATCTTTACAATGCTTTTTGAGCTCTGGATGCAGCTAGATCTACTCTGGGTTGCTAAGTTATGTAAACTAATAAAGAATCAACCATTATTGTTTGAGTCAGTTTCACTTTAGTATTCAATCACTGTAAACACAGAGTGCTGAGAGAACAAACATCCAAGTTGGAAAAGTACTCAAATAAAGCAAAATTTTTCTACAAAATAGTAATATAATAGCAAAATAACATGACTTCAAAATCAGTTCGAATACCTTCAAGGACCAAAACTTGGTAAGCCATGTGTTTTATTTTAACATTATAATTTCGTTCATAAGTAAAATAATGTTCATAAAAGAGTAATGATGCAACTTCCAATGCTAACAATGATTGAATTACTTTTAAAAGTATGTAACAATGTTTTATAAAACAGTAAAGTGGACTATTTTAAACTGAGTGTGTTTAAGGTTTTTGACAAAGTATGAAAAAGATAAGTTTCCTAAGAGAATTTATAATAATTTTATCCTTTTTGATTTTCAGATTAACTTATTGTATAATTTTGACCCTTCAAAAGTTCTTGCACTAGCTTTTTATTTTTAGTTTTAATTGTAAATTTCTCTGTAGTTTTATACAACTATGACAAAGGAAAACTTTAGAGATTGGCACATATACATTTCTACTCATAATACTTGAAGAAAAAAGTCACTAACAGTCTATAATTCTCAAGTCAAACTACATTAATTTAAGCCTCTGATACAAAAGACCTTATTTTGCTTTTGTTTCTATTTGTGGGGAAAATGTTATGATTATAGCCTTTGAAAGAACCTGTGTACTAAAATTTTATTCAAGAATATCAAATTAAATTTAAATAATCCCATAGGAAAATGTAATGAGTCCACATGCTCTTATTTCTGAATTATACATTGCTTTATATTAAAATGGATTATAAACTCCTCCTCTTGTCTAAGCATAATCCTTCCATCTGTGCTCCAAGTCTCATTCACTTCTTCCTTTTCAGTGATTATCATTTTTCTTGTC
Organism: Cynopterus sphinx; assembly: GCA_030015415.1. NCBI lineage: Eukaryota > Metazoa > Chordata > Mammalia > Chiroptera > Pteropodidae > Cynopterus > Cynopterus sphinx. Next base: position 110,769,742 of record CM057381.1, read on the forward strand.
TGTATCTTCAAAACTGAAGTCTCTCCCCTTGAGTACAAATAATAATTAAAAACTACTTTCTGTAAACTGCCTAACATTCTAGATATTGGAGTTTTTCGACTCCCTTTCACTATCAAATCTCATTTGCTGTCACCACTTTCTTACTTGCCAATTATGCCTCAACCTACTGGAATCTTCTATGCCTAGCTCTACAAAAACAATTGAATTACTTATAGAGATCTGTTAATCTCCCTGTTATTCATCAAGCTTTATATTATTTGACATCTTAGAAATACCAACATTTGCTGACACTATCCCTCTTTTTTGAAAGATTTTTATACTTTTGGTATTAAAATTACCAAATACATGAGGTCTTTCTTCCACTTTTTTGACCGCTCCCTTGTAATTCTTTACTCATCTATTACATGCATTTCTGCCTAAGCCTTCTTTTCTTTTTTCTGTACAGTCTCAGGTTTTTCTCCTCTACTGTCTCAGTGTCTTTCATTACCATGTATATTTTAATAACTCGTAATTCTATATTTCTAACCCGAATCTCCATCCTGAGCTTTACAACCATACACCCAGCTGCCTATTCATTAGTTCAAATTGTATGTCCCACAGACACCTCAAATTTAATCCATGTGACTTTAATTCTTCCTCATGAATTGACCCTACCATTCTCCCTGTTATCTGAGCAATAAACTATGATTTAATCCTCAAATCCTCCCTTTCTTTTACCTCTCACATCTAATCAATCAAGTAGGGCCTTGTGAGCCCAGCCTTTGTCTTATCAGCAATAAGAAATCACTGAAGGACATTAAGCAGTGAAAGGACAAGAACATGTTCTATTAGAAAGATTACTCTAATTAACTACATAATGGAGGATGGAGTACAGGTAATCACAGAAAATTATTTTGACCTGCACTGAGGTCAAAAACATGGGGGAAATGATACTTTAGTGAATGTTACACGTCCTACATAAAAACAAACATATTGAAGAAGAATGTTTAAAAAAAAAACCAACTAAGTGTTAAACTAAATATACTAGAAATGACAAATATTTCTTTCCACTACATTATCCCTTTAGAAAATCTGTTCCCTTACAGCCATGTTTATGCCCTATAATCCTGTACTATGCCCTTTCAGCTCTACCCACAGCTGACTGGATTATCTGTGGACACCTAACTTCAGAAAAACCTTACCATAAACTGGGTTAAGCCAGTTAAGGCCTTTTCTACTAAGCAAATTAAATTAAATGGAGTCATTCTCTACTGGGTTCTTAAACTAACTTGTTTATTCCATTAAAACAACAGAGTTTACATTTGAAGATAAAATTTTGAGTACTATATACTCAAATAAAATCTCAGACAATCAGGATATGTGAAACAATCTTTGTAAAGTTAGTATCTTTTAATCAATTGACTTTTTAGAAATCCTACAGAAATAATATTTTTAAAATAGGTCAAAGATTTGGAGGGCAATGTTTACTAATGGGTTATTTACAATAGCAAAAATTTTAAATAGCAAAAATTGGAGTAACTAGATAGTCAACAACAGAAGATTACTTAAGGATATACATGAAAACGTTAACAATGCTTATTTCTGTATGTTGAAATTACAGGAATTTTAATTTTTCTTTCAAGTTTTCTGAACTAAGCATGTATGGTTTTTCTAATTAGAAGCAAAAATGTTAATAGAAAAGTCTACTAGCTACTTTAAATAATAAATCTCAACATCACAATAATGGGACAAACTGATATAAGTCCAAAAGGGATGTTTTATGTCACTTGTTTTCCCCTCTAAATGTCTAATTTTCTCATGAGAAAACAATTAGACAAATCCATATTGAGGGATATTCTATAAAACAATTGGCCTGAACTCTCCAAAATGTCAATATCTTACGAAAAAAATTTTTTTTCTAGATTAAAAGAAATTAAAATGATATTATAACTAAATTTGAAGTATCATCCTGGATTGGCACTATATAGAAAAATAATTAGGAGAACTGGAGAATTCTGAATATAGACATTTCTCAGAATATATTATTGTTCAATATTAAATTTCTTGAGTGTGATAATAATATTGAGGTATAGTATACATGTAGTGTTATGGATTGAAGTATGGCATATATAATGTTATAGTATCTAATGATATAAAGAAGATTATCCTTGTTCTTAGGAAATATATTATGCCATGTACTTAGCAGTAAAGTGTTATAATGCCTTTATCTTAATTTGAAATAGTTCAGCTAAAATATATACACACATACACATGCACATACGCACACATTCATTATATATCAGTGTTTTTCAAATTGTTTCTAAGGAGGCTTTTTCAGACGCTTTTTGTCCCTAATTAGCTCCCTAACCTCTGTAAAATTTTAATTGTGGTAAAAACACATAACATGAAATTTGCTACTTAAGTGTGTGGTTTAATATTGTTAAGATATTCACATCATTATGCAATCAATCTCCACAGCTTTTCATCTTGTAAAACTGAAAATCTATATCTATTATACAACTTCCCATTTCTCCCTCTCACCATTTCCTGGCAAACACCATTCCACTTTTTGAATCTATGATTTTGACTGCTGTGGATACTTAATATAAGTGGAATTATACATTATTTGTTTTTTGAGTGTTTGTGATTGGTTTATTTCACCAGCAATGTCCTCAAGGTTCATCCATTTTGTGGCATGTGGAAAAATTTTCTTCCCTTTTAAGGTTGAATAATATTCCATTGTTTGTATATGCCACATGTTGTTTATCTATTCATCCATCATTGACATTTAGGTTGTATCTACCTTTTGACTATTGTGAATAATGCTGCTAAGAACAAGGGTGTACAAATATCTCTTTGAGACGCTACTTTCAATTTTTTTGGATATATACCTGAAAGTAGAATGGCTGGATCATATGGTAATTCTAATTTTTTGAGCAACTGCCATACCGTTTTCCACATCTGCCATACCATTTTACATTGCTACCAAATGTATAACAGGGTTCCAATTTCTTCACACCCTCACCAACACTCCCTGCCTCCACACAAGACCACCATTGTCTTTGAGGCCACCAGGCCTTTGCCCCACACAATAAGCCCTCACTCTCTAGCACTAGGTCTGCATCCACGCTGAATACCACCAACCCTTGGGGAAATAACACCTGTAATTGTCCATGTTTTTGATAGTAGCCATCTTAATGAGTATGAGGTGATAGTTCATTGAGATTTGATTTGCATATTTATAATGACTATTAATGTTGAGCAATTTTTCCTGTGCTTATTGGCTTTTTGTATATCTTTTTTGGGGGAAATGTCTATTCAAGTCCTTTGTCCATTTTTTAATCAGATCATTTGTTTTTGCTTTTGTTGTAGAGATATATAAGTTCTTAGTATATTCTAAATATATGCTATCAGATATATAATTTGCAAGATTGTGTACTTTGATGCACAGAAGTTTTAAATTTTGATAGACTTTAATTTGTATTTTTTTTACTTTTGTTGCCTGTGCTTTTGTCATGTTCAAGAAGTCACTGTTAAATCCAATATCATGAAGATTTTCCCCTATGTTTTCTTCTAAAAGTTATATAGTTTTAAATTTTATGTTTAGGTCTTTGATCATTTTGAGTTAATTTTTTTAATATAATATAAAGGGTCCAAATTCATTTTTTGTCATGTGGATACCCAGTTTACTATAGTCTTGTCACAAATCAACACTAACTGGCTTTAGGATAGAAACAGTTATGTAAGAAAAACTTGCTACTTAGATTTATAACTTTTTCTGATAAAAGATCATTTATGTCATTTAAAAACATTAAATATCAACTCACTTCATTTGATCTTTTCAAAGATGTATTCTAAACATGTTCATTTATCTAAACCTAAGGGCTTGCTGCATAAAACTTTTATTTTGGAAAGTATTCATACCTAAATATTCAACCCCCAGACCAGTTATTTTTTCCGCTGAGAGAATCTTCAAGTAATAGCTGGTTTTGGAAATTTCAAGTTTATGCATGAATTTTGAAGTATTTGTTCATCTAAAGGTACGGGCAGAAAAAAGTTCTTGAAGAAAGAAAAAAGAAAAGTCCCCATAGAATCTCATAGAACAGAGAGAAAAAATAAGTAAACCATTTGAGAAGTCTACAAACAGTCAAATCCTCAGGAACTTTTCCCATACTGCACTTTCTTTAAAATAAATAAATAAATAAATAAATAACCAACCAACCAACCGCTATTCTCAAGTTAAAAGTCAAATAGATGACTCAGGTATCACTAATTTTTCTCAATTAGTTTAAACTATAAAATAGGCACAGTTTTTAAATTATTCTATCAGCTTGGCATTATTGCCATTAATGAAGGTATTCCATTATGTGGAAAAAATAAAATGATCCTCCAACTATTAAACATTTCTAGAATATTGTATAGCGAAACAAATTTTGATCATCAAACAACTTTTCTTTCCATTATGCTAAATAATTCAATTATAAACTGCAAACAAAATATAAACTAAAAATACATTGTGGTAAATACTATTTCTTGTCAAATTGATAATCATATCATCTAACTTGAATGCCTACATTGGCATATAAAGGCTCTACCACCTTTTAAAAATTGTTTCTACTCTATTCCATTTTGAACACCAACCAATATCCTTTAATAATATTAATACACCTCCAAATTGTTTTCTTTGTAGAACAAAGACAAGCACTTTAAAGCTTATAAAGTGACTAATTCTTAATGTTGTCAAATTAAGTTAAGCAATTTAATGTAATTACTAAATGTACTGACTTCTTTGAAAATTGTAGCAATCAGAGAAACTTTCACTGTCTTTTATAATGTACATAAATAACTTGGCGTAAGCAAAGTTGTCTGAGCAGGCTGGTACCTTTTTGGGAGAGGTGGGGGGCTGAACTCTGGTAGCCATTCTTGAAGTCATAGCTAAATCCAAGTGTTCGGTCACAGCTTGCATTCATCCAAATCAAATAAAAGCATTTGATAATATAAAATCGAATCCCTTTCTATCTCTGATTTTGAGTTCATATTGTTAAAGTAGTGCATATTCTTATTTTGCTTATAGCTGCTACCGTCAGTGTTAAGGGAAGTTTTCACTATAGACAAAACTACTTTGATATGAGCTGGGCAGCCTTAGAATTTCCCATTGCCTGGAGAGGCCCTATTATATCACACTTACTATTAAAAGTCTAACTATAAGTCTCCTGAACAGGCTCAATCATAAAGCTGCAATCAAGGTATTGACCAGGGATGCAGTCACTTCAAGTTTCAACCAGGGAAGGATTCACTTCCAAGTCCACTCACATGGCTGTTGGCGAGTCTCAAGCCTTCATTGACTGTTGGTCAGAAACCTCAGTTCTCTGCCACGTGAACCTCTCCAAGGGGCTATTTACAACACAGCAACATGCTTCCTTCACAACGAGGACAGAGAAGGGGAGGGGAACCAGAACAAGGGAATGAAAAGACAAGCAAAAAGAAAAATCAGTTTTTTTGTAACCTAATTTTGGAAATGACATCTCAGCACTTTTGCTATTTTGTATTCATTAGAAGTGAGTCACCAGGTCCAGTTCGCATACAAGGGTAGAAGACTACATAGAGGACATGAATATCAGACAGTTGAGATCATTGGAGGCCACTTTAGAAGATAACCACTACAGAGAATGAGGAAGAAGAGGCATTGCGGTATTAGTGAAATTAGTAAAGATAGTAAAGGTCCAGGTTTGGAAAAGTTTTATTTGGATAGTGAGTTTAAAAGAACAAGGTGCCTTAAATTCAATAAACAAATATGTGTTTATAAAATATCCATTATGTGCCAGGCACTACTCTAGGAGATGACATGTAATAATTAACAGAAAAAGTCCTAATCCTCATGGAATTTACCTTCTAATAGTTGAAGAGAGATGATAAATTCAGATAACAAGCGATAGAAAGAAAATAACATAGGACAAAGTTGTAGGTTTCTCTTTAGCTATAGCATCAAAGCACCCTCTTCAGAGACCCAAGCCTTAAGATGTCTCCTAGATTCCTTCCATATTCTTACTGTATTGTTTGCCTCTCTTATAGCATTTATCAAAAACCACTTAGTATTATAGTGCATGTCTGCCTTTCCATTAGGCCAAAAAATGCCATGCCCCACTCCCCAAAAGATATCTATATCCACTCCCTGGAACATGTGAATGTTTCCCTATTTTGGAGAGGAAAAAAAGTGTCTCTGCAATGTGACTAAGTTAAGAATCCTGCAATAAGATTACCTTGAATTATCCAAATGGGCCCTAAATGCAATCACAACTGTCCTTTAAAAAGACACTGAGACTAAGACACACACACAAAAGGGAGAGGCAGTGTGACCACAGAAGCAGAGATTGGAGAGATGCAGAGACAAGTCCAGGAAGGCCAATAGCCACCAAAAACTGGAAGAGAAAAAGGGAAGATTTACCTCTAACGCCTCCCAAAGGAATGCTGCCCTGCTGGACAAATTGTTTTGGAATTTTGATCTCCAGAAATGTGAAATAATTTCTGTTTTAAGCCAGTTTGTGATAATTTGTTACAACAGCCACAGGAAAACTACTATACCTTTCCAATGCTATTCTCTATAACTGGACTCATGATATGTACCACAAGTTGTAATTACTTGTTTGTACACTTTTATTGTCTCATTCTATTAATATGTAAGCTTTAAGAAGATGGGAGCCTTCTTTCTACACCTAGCTCTTAGCATAGTGTATAGAATATATTGAGTTCTTGAGAATTATATGTTAAATGAATGGATGAATGAATGAATGAGTCAATGTCCTCCTTCAGATAACAAGTTTTGTAAGGCAGAGATCATGTCTGCCGACCACAATTCCCAAAGCCCCCAGCACACAGCCTCGCCAAAAGAAAAATGTTGAACTAGGTTTGAAGTCTAGAAATTAGGAAGTCTGGATTCTAGATGTTGTACTGCAATTTACAGCTACGTGATAGTCTCACCTCTATCTTGTACACATTTAGTATTATAGTTAATATGTCCATGTTTGTTCCTTATCCACTCTTCTAAGACCTCGTAGGGAGCAAACAGATAACTTTCATTTGCTCACCTTGCGCATAGTCCACAAGTGCTTAGCATATTGTAGGGACAAAAGATATTTTGAGACTTTTGGGTGAATTAGAATAATATCAGCCTGTCATAGTCAAAAGTCAACATTGCATCCTTGAGTAAATTCCTAATCAACTCTAAACCGGAATACTCTCAACTGAAAGGTTGAGAACCTCAACATTCTCAACTAACGGGTATTTCACAGGGCTGTGTGCCTGTGAGCTACTTAGTCCTGATTAATAATAACTCTACGCCATTGAGCTAACTCAACTTTTAGTACAGGATCAGAAAAAAAAAAAGCTCCAAACCAGCTCCATCAGTTACTAGCCATGTGCTCTTAGGCAAGTTATTTTACCTGAGTCAGTTCCTTCGTCAAAAATCGAGAATACCTTCTTTGTAAGAACAGTTTTGACACAAAAACTAAATGAATCAACCAAAACTTTATAGAGGGATCAGCTCAGTCATGTACGTAATTATTTGGGTCAAAAAAAACACACAAAATCCTTGGCTTATCAACCTTGAATAAATACTCCTATTCCTTGGGCCTTCTAAGACAACGCAAGGGCCTCGCAGACCCTATTACGGCCTCAACAAAGCCAAGGAGGGGAACCTTCCAAGCCAAAGCCACACGGTCCCGTGACTCATTCCGTCAGCAGCCCACCAGCTATCAGTATTGACAACGAAGAGACAACAAGCTGAGGTGACAGGTTTTCCAGAAGGCTCCAGCACCTGTGGCAACTCTTAGAACCCGGGGAAGTTTAAGCTTTCTCACCGACACAAGACAGGCCGCAGGAGGGCGCGCGTCACAGGAGCGCGCGCGCCCCGGACTGCGCGGTCCACCGTCTCCCGGAGACGCCCTCCGTTGCCTGAGGAACGTGACGTCACCACGTAGCCCCACGTGCCCGTTGGCGCCTCGCGAGAGCCAATGGGTGCGGCCGGAATGTCGGCGCCGCTCCGCCCCGCCCGTTCCCGGACGGATTCCCGGGCGGCGCAGGGCGGTGCGGCCGCGGGCGCGCGCGCGCCTCTCCCGGGCGAGCGGGCGGTTGCGGGCGCCGCGGCGGCTGGGCGCCGCGTCACGTAGCTTACGCGCACAGTCATTCCCCAGGGTCCGCCTGGAGCCCGCCCGGGCAGCTGCGCCCTCCCACGCTCGGACACCCCCCCGGAGGCGGGAGCCGAGATGCTGCGGGCCGGGCTCCCGAGGTGCAGCTGACCTGGGGCCGACAAGGAAGAGCCCGACGGAGCACAGAGCCCTGCCCGGCCCGCGGGGCTCTTAGATTCCTGCCCGCCGACTTCCAGCCGCCAGGGTCACGCTACTCGCTGGAAGCCCTGTACTCCGTGCCCCCTAAGCCCCGGGTCCCCTGCGGGAATGTTCAAAAATGAGTACCAGGTAACCCGAGCCTGCCTATAGCTTTCTTCTCCTGGGTAACGTAGCTCGTGTTCGGGGTGAGAACAAAGCTTCCCCCATAGCCTCATAATACGGTCTTTTTTTCCGGGGTAAGAGGGAATTAGTGGTCGAGTGGTCTTGACCCCCAAAAAGAAAGAAGAGAACGACCGTCTGGGCAGATGATGTTACTCTCTCCAGTCTCCAGCTCAGTGCTTCTGAAGGTGTATGGATTGCCTGGGATTCTGCTTGAAATGCAGGTCTTAAACCCCAGGCTCCTGAATCCGAATCTTGAGAGCAGGGCCCATGAATCTTAAGTTTTAGCCAGCGCCCTGTGGACTCAGTGCTGAGGTGCAGTGGTATGTCAGAAGCTATGTGTGCATGAATGGGTGGAACCAAGAAAGAAAAAAAAAAAAAACTCTTTGACTCTGTGCTATTTTCTTTTCCCCCCAAAATGGGGGGTCAGCGATTCTCCAACCCTGGAGTGTATTAGGATCAATTGGAGGTACTTGTAAAACATGTAGCTTTCCTGACTCTCACCCCAGATCTAGTGAATCAGAATCCCTATAGATGGGGCTAGTTAACTGCCTCCCCCAGTTACATAGATCCAGAGATCACGGGAGGAAACCGATTCTGGGTCTTCCTCAGTCTCGTTAAGTATCCTCTAGTGTCTACATTCATGACCTGCTTTCCTCACCTCACTGGTCATCTCCTTGCTTTTCCTTTGCCCTGGTCTCCTGCCCACCGCCCTCCCAACCTCTACCTTAAGTTACAATCAGTTTTGAATCCCCAGTTCTGTTAGGATGAACAAATTCATTCCTGTGCCATCCCTGTGCTGTCGCTGTGCCAGAACAGTTCCTCGCTGTTCTCCAACTCTTGCTTCTGCCTTTTCACCACGAAACACTACCTGACTTCTCCTGAGTTCCCTGAGAGTATTCTGCACGTCTCTTTCTTCTATTCCATTGTTAGAACAATTTTAGAGTGTTTCTCTCAGTATAGATAAAATGTATTGTTTCAAAGCATGCCCCTACTGTGGGAAATTTCGAAAAACAGGAGAAAGCAGAAGGAAAAGGGGAGGGCCAGTTTTCTATCTCACCAGGTATAAGGATTTTTCTTTTTTTAAAAAAAACTGCCTTAAATTTAAAATTCATAGTGAAATATGATCTCACCCTAGAGGTTATAATTCTGTCCCATACACAGTTTGCACATAATACTACCTAAGGAGGAAGAAATGAAATATCTTTAAGTGATTATGTGTTAAAATTCAGAAGTAAAGTTATCTTTATATATTATTGAGAAAAATTAAAAGCTGGAAATTCTTTACAAAAATCAGATGTGCTCATGTGCTGGTTATAATTCAAACAGGTTGTAAAAGAAAAACCATGTTTAGTTTTTATTTCAGATTCTCAATTTATTGCAATAAACTCTTCCTCAGATATAATTATCTTGTTTAATTCCTTTACTTTATAATGAAAGCTTGTGCATTAGTGTTTTTACATAAGTGTGTCCCTCAATGTTCTTCTCAGGCTTATAATGGGGAACATATAGCATATCTGTAGATATGATTCTTTTTCTTATACAGATTTTATTAATTAATTTGTATTAAATATATTAAAAGATCTCTTAGGAATGCTCAAAATAAGAGTCATTGTCTCCCTCACTCCCTCTCAAACATTTTTATTGACCAGTATTAAACTATTTGCCCTTTTTAAAAAATAATCATTGCTGGCCCTATTGATCTCTTGCTATTTGCAAGGTATTATGCTTGATGATTTATGTTTACTGTCCTGTGTAATTTAACAACCCATTTTACAGATGAATCAAGAGGTTAAGTAACTCAAAGGTCAGATAGTTAATAAATAGCAAAGCTGCTATTGGAGCTTGGGTCAGTATGACTAAAAAGCTTGTAGCCAAAGATAATTATCAGAATATAGTCTGGATTGAATAGAATGTTTTATAAGCATGACCTGCACATATCAAATAAATGAACCTCACACTGAGAGACTGTAATGTTTGTGTGGCACAATTTAATGTTTATCATGCATTAAAAAAAAAATTTCTTAAATCATTAAGGTGACCCAAATCAGAACTGCTGTGGCTTAGATATAATCAAGGTATAAAGGGCAATAACAGGGATGATGTTTCCTCCCAGAAACTGACAGATGCCTGGAACAGTGGTTATATATTATGTGGTGGGTAGTATTTTCTCCTTAGCATTGTCTTTCACTTTAACTTAAATATTTCATTTTTTCATTTTCTAGGGAGGTGCATTTGTTGAAATCTTTAGTGCTCAGGGAAAAAATCCTGGAGCAAAATGGAAGATTCTTGGCAGTCCATCTGTGATTTGGAAAGTAAGTGTTAGAAATTAGAGCCAACTAAATCCTGGAAAGCAATGAGAGTGATGATTCTAACAAAAAGGGCTTGATTAGATTTCAGAACTGGTTTTTCTGCTCATTCACTTCCACATCCTTTCATGACATTAGTGGCTGTAGCCCTCCCCGACACCACTCCTCGCTTGTTTAAGACTTTGGCACATGGTTCATAGCCTTTCTCTTTGTACCAAGTCCTGCTTCTGTTTTAGGTAGCTTAAGGATCTATGAGAGAAATCTCTCCATACCCTTGGCTTCTCAGTTTTTTGATTTCTTCATCTCTGATGACCTCTTCTACTCCACTTTAGCACCCATTCCCGTCACACCCTGTACTTTGTCACTACAAACTGTAGGACCTCAGAAATTCCTAAGTGAGACATTGAGACATCCTTCTCCCACCCCATCTTTAGTTCTTAATGCTGCTTGCCCAATTACTCAATACATTTGTCCTTCAAACTAATTAAGACCCTTAGTCCATTGGCAATTCTAGTTTCCGCTGTGTTTAGATTTATTTATGTGTCTATTTTCTCTGTCTTCACCACTTTTCTCTAGTCCAGAATCCATAGTCCATAATTTCAGTCACTTTCTGGTCAAGACCTTGAATGTCCTTGCTCCTTGTCTTTTCACCATGCCAGCCTAACAAATGCTAACCCTTCCTGAATCTCTAGTTATCTTTTATGTGCCTGTATCTGGGCATCTCAGTACCTTTGGAGAAAATATCTATAGCTTCGCAGATTACTAATATTATAAATTCAACCTGTGTTCTCATAGTATCTAAAATAATTCTTTCTCCATTATCTTGAGATTTTTAACCACCAACTTCCTACCCCTAGCCCCACCTGTATCAGACAGACCCTCCTCACTCACTCACTCACTCACTCACTCACTCACTCACTCACTCACCAGAAGACCTCAAGCCCCATTTCACAGGGAATACCAGTGCCATCAGGTAGAAACTACCTCAGCTCACTGTCACTCCTATATCCACCCCTATCTTTTCCTCTTCTCTCCTGGATAATTAAGAGAAAAGGCCTTTTTAGGGACCTTGTTTTATGGATAACTTTTAAAAACTACTTTTCATTGAGTGCTTACTGTTTGTCAAGCACAGAATTAAGTATATTACATGTGTTATGTAATCTATACAATAACCCTTTATGCCCATTTTATAGATGATAAAACTGAAACATGAAGAAAAGCTTCCTGGAGGAAATGACATTTGATCTCTAAAAGCTAACTAGGCACTGGGTGGGGCTGGGGCGGGGGAGAAGAGCATTTCAAACAAAGAGAAAAGCATGTACAAAGTCCTTGTGTCAGAACAGAGCTATAAAGTTTTAAGAAACTGCAAGAAGGCTAAGGCTAGGATGCAGAGAGAAGGGAGAGTACAAGGCAAAAGAAGAGGTTTGAAAAACTAGGTTGAGACCAGACTACACAGGAGCTTATAGACCATGTTGAAGATTTTGGTAAGCTATTAAAAGGTTTTAATTTGTGTATAGATGGAATAAGTAATACACTCAGTGTGTGCGTGTTCATTTCAATTACATGAGAGATGCTATTGTGATGAATATGATAACAAATTCAAATGTTACTTGTTAGCAGTCATTAAATACATTTCTCAACATACAAAAAGTAAGAGTGGGAGGATCTGTGAAATATTTTAATGTAAAAGGGATCTTTATACTCAAAGATTTGGAATTTGCTCTAAGATAAAAACAAAAATCATTTACATTACCTTTTTGACTCATGGAAATTGGACTCTCGTGTGCTAGAAGGATATCCAGGTTTGCTCTGTTTTGTTGTTTCTGTTTTTCTGACCTTTTTTGGGTCACTTTAATTGTAACACTTTAATTTGTACTATTTTTAAGTAAATGATACAGAGCTTCAAGTCTTCAAGTTAGAGCACTATTTAATAAAAGGCAATGATTAATTCTGTATGAGCCATGGCCAGAAACCAAGGAATTTCCAAACCAGATACAACCTAGGTTAGATGATTTATTGTAGTGCCCAGGGAGAGATGTGCAGCCTATGATCTTAGACAGAAATACATAGATTAAAGAAGAGGAAGGGGAAATAAACTCTGAAAACTGTAAATTAGTAACTTGGGAACCCCTAGACTTGGAGAACTTCTTACCCTTTGAAGGAAGAGTGTCTTGACTTTATAGAGTATTTCCCAAGTGTCTTAGCATGGGTTCTTTATTGCAGTTCCGAGCAAGTCTCAGGGTTAAGAACACCATCAAGGCCTGAGCCTCCTTTTAAGTCATTTGAATCAGGGACTTTTTTCGTGTGGGTTTGCAGCTCTAATTTTATAATAGGATACAAATAAAATATGATTCACTTGCCATGTTTTTATTATTGTTCTATAGGAGTTTGATAAAGAAGTTAAAAGTTTTGTGTTTGTCCTGGAAGGCAGCAGCCAAACAAACAAAATTCAGTTACCAAAGGAGAATAAGCAAATTCGTAAGTAAGATTTTTAATATTCAATCTTAACATTTGATACTTAAAACTATATTTTTAAGTCTCATACACAGATTTAGTTTAACTTTGTACTGGCATTGTTGACATGAAGTGATAGGATTTTTTTTTTTTAATTAGAAAGGAACTTCATGCCAGGCTTTTAAAAAAAATATATTCTGCTTTACTGTTTACTAGAAATCTAGCAGTATTTTAACAAAGATTAGAAGATTATTTAATAGCTGTTAATTATAATAGTAATGGTGTTTATTGAGCACTTCCTGTGTCCCGACGACTTTCTCATAATTTCACATTTATTAACTCTTTAACCCTCACAAGAGCTCTTTTATAAATGAGCATACTGAAGTTGCTTCCTTATCAAGAAATCAGGTAAAGAGTAAGCTTTAAAGTAAACTCAGGAGTTCCTAAATTATATGAAATTAATTAGTGAGAAAAAATTATGTGAAATACTAAAGAAGGCATTATTCAGTGACATATCAGCATACATACCTTTAGAAATATTAATATCTAATAAGTATAGATATTAATGTGTGTTCTAACAAAAGCCCAAAGAGCAGATTTCAATTCTTATTTACTTCAGCAATTAGGATCACCATTTTAAAGCAAAAGGAACCCTGAGAAATCATCTAAATTTAGGATCAAAAGCTCAGTTATTGGCAGAACTGGGGTTAAATATTAAGGCTCTGCCACCAAATAAGGCTTTGAGTAAATCCACATAATTTAAGAAATATAATTTTTCAAAAATTTTAATCATTTTTTATCAACTTTGTCATATGCTTTAACTACAGATTTTAGGCAATTTAGCAAATACAAATAGCTAGCTAGTTTTCTTATTATTTCTTCACTGAGAACAATTATTGAATACTACCTGTGTAACAGGTACTATAAAAAGGCCTGTTCTTGGTACCTGATTTTCTCATTTTAATTCAATTTCCTGAACTTCCAAAGGGTCTAAGCTTTATCTACCTTTTCAAGCTACTACATGGATATTTTAGATTTCTGAGATATAAACCTAGCCATAAAAAGTATAGATGGAAGATGATTAATTTTAAAGTGGTTTGCCAGTGTTTCTAAAATAAAATGAGAAACAGAACTTCAAAGAAAAGGAATAATCATTGTTAAAATAATTTTTTATTTACTACAATTTTAAAACCATGATTTCTTCATAGTTCCTGTTGTTGGTTTTTTAATAGAAGAGTTTTTTTTCATTTTCAAAAAATGTATATGTATAAATGAGGTGAACAAAGATGACCCTGGGAAACATGCCTGAAACTATAGGTTATTCTTCTTATAGGAGACATAGTTCATCTTTTTTAAGGATATTGCCTTTAAGATAGATACACTTTGTTTGCAGAAACATGATCTTTTTCTAAACTGGTGTTTTGTTCTTTTCTTGGTCTGTAAGTCCATGCAATGTCCTCAGCATCTATGTACATGATTATGTCATTGATAGAACAAATCACTTTTTAGTAACCTTTCTCAGTTCCCTCTGAAAAATATTTCTCCTCTACCAAAGGCTCATTGACTAAAGACAAGCTCCCCTTTTCTACTTTCATCTAAGATTTTTTTTTAGAAGTAAAAAAAAATTAATGTCTTAATTGCTTTTTAAATGAAAAAATGATAGCTTTAATTGGAAGAAACAGAATAATTTTTTAATGTATTTCTTGTACAATGCCCATAATTAAAAATTAATCTAGCTCTTCTGTAGCATGTGCAGCACTGTAACAAATGAAACAGTTAATATAGTCTACCCAGACTAACGCCTTTAAGATTAATTATTTGTAATTTTTGATAATGGAACTTTATAGTTATTTGTGCTTGTATAAAATGACCTGTGTGAAGTTGTTATGGTTAAATTTAGATTAAATAATATGCCTTGAATAGAGAATTGGCTTTCAATTAACATTTCTAAAGTTAATCCAGTTTCCATTTTATATTTCTATTTTCAGAATAAATATCTACTTTATTTATGCAAACTTGACATTAGGTACTCCCGTATGTGTTTCCTAGTATATTAGGTACTTATGAAGAAAGTTTAGTAATGAAATTAAGTATGTTTACCTTTTCACTTTAAATTGTAATATTTCTGAATTGCATTTGAGTGTCTCTAAATATGTCAAAGGTTTTTTTTTTGTTTGTTTGTTTGTTTACTCAGCATCTTATCAAATAAAGGAAAGTGATATTGATTATTAGACTGTGCACTTCTCCAGTGCAGGAATCTTGCATCATCTATTTTACCCCTGACTTAGTGTATTGTATATAGTTGGTGTTTAATAAATTTACTCAATTTGCCACATTAAGGAACTACAATAATTTAGGTTATAATTTCTAATTATAACCAGCTGGCCTTGATAGTGAGATTTGAATAAATCATTAGCCAGATAAATAAATAAATTCATGCCTGGAACATGATATACAGAGTTGCTTATGTGAAAAGCAGCTCTGTTGCATGTAAACATCTATCGTTTGGATGGTATGCTTCAGGACTTTCTGTTTGAGGCTTATGTTTGAAACCATTATTTTCTCTGTGATATCTGAATCCAATTGTATATCTCTCAGGATCAGCATCCATGAAGCTTCTGTTGCTCTAAGTTTCAGCTCTTCTGGAGGATGAGGTCATCTTTATGAGGTTACCCCCAGAACTCCCCCTGCCCCACTTCAGCTTTGACCTCACCACTCTACTGATAGTGTTATTGTCAAAGTCACTTGTCGTCTCTGTATTCCTGAATTCAACGGCCAGTTCTCCACCCTCATCTTGCTTGCATTTCACAAGGTTGACACCCTCCTCCTTGATATTTCTTCATCTTCCAGGATGCCCACCCTCCTAGTTTTTTTTCTACTTCATTGATATTTCTTAGTTTCCTTTCATAGTTCTTCCTCTTCTCAACTTAGTTCTTGACCTTCTATGTTTACTCCCTTGGTTATCAACTCTAGTTTCTTGGCTTTAAATACCATCTCTGTCATAATCTAGCTTATATGTTCAACTCAGACTTCTCTCCCAAACTCTAGACTTGTATTTTCAGTTGCTTACTTGATATTTCAACTTTGACAGCTTTAGCCTAGAAATTCCTCCTCCTACTACAGATAGCTCCATCTCCGTTGTTAGAAATTTGTCTGTAATTGCTCAAATCAGAAACTCTTAAATCACTCTGATTTTTCTTTTTATTTTGTCTGTCAGAAGATCTTGTTGGTTCTAGATTTAAATTAGATTCAGAGTCTACTACTTCTTGCCACTTACATTGCTACCACTCTGGTCCAAGCCACCATATCTCATGCTTGGAATGTTGCAGTAGTCTTTTAACTGGCTCCCCTGTTTCTGACTTGCCTTCCATTGTCAATTTGGAGGCTAGAGCAATAGTTTTAAATGTAAGGCACTCCTCTGCTGAAAATGCTCCATTGCTGTCTGAGTGAAAACCAATGATCACTAGGACTCTGCAGTATCTGGTGCCCTCTTAACTTTCTGACTTTATCTTCTATTACTCTTTCCCTTATGCACTCTGCTACAATCATACAGCTCTCCTTTCTGTTTTTAAACACAGTCTGGTACTGTATCATCTTAGCATCTGTGCATAAGCTCTACCCTCTACCTAGAGCTTGTTTTTCCCAGCTACATGGTTCACACTCTCCCTTTCAGGCCTTTACTAAAATGCCATCTTTTCAATGAGGGCCCATGGTGACCTGTGCTTTAGATCCTTTCCACACTTTCATTCCCTTTTGCCATATTCTTCTTTTTTCAATATTCATATCACCATTTATTCATTATGTATGTTTTTAAATTGTTTATCTCACCATCACCAGAAAGTAAGTTCCATTACCACAGAAATTTAGTCTATTTTGTTCACCTAGAATAGTGCCTGCAACATAGTTGACACCCAGTAAATTTTTGTTGAATAAATTAATGAATTTATGAGTGGCTTTCCATTGATTTTAGGATGATCTATAGTCTTTACATGGCCTTCAAGGGCCCAGATGATTGAGTTTCTAGCTATTTGTCAGACTTACCTCCTGCTGCTTTTCCCCTTCTGTCTCCTACCTGCCCTTTAGACCTTTAAATTCAGCTAATCTGCAGTGGCCTTCTTCACCACATGATGGAGTATTCCCTCTCCCTGTAAAATTTGTTCCTCTCTTCTACCCCCATCTTCCTTGCTTAGTCAACCCCTGCCTCTTCTTTCCAGCTGAATCCCAATGTTTTTTCTTCAAAAAAACCTTCGGTCATCATCCTCTTCCCTCCAAGGATGTAAGGTTATACACTTTCATATATCCTGGCCTCCTTCTTCATGGAACTAGAATATAAAGTCCAAGAGAGCAGAGACCACGTCAGTCTTATTCACTATAAAAACTTCAGAACTGAATCTTGCATGTAGTAGATGCTCAGTAAATCCTTATTGAATAATAGATTTACTTTAATCCATATGAATAATCCTGTGAGTTGCAAATCTAAATTATGAACCCAGTTGACACATGAAAAGTCAAAGGGCCCAAACAGGTTTTCTAATTTGCCCAAGGGATTTGGAATAACCTATAATGAAGGCATAACTGTTTCCTGTTGTCTGTGTTGAAGTGGAAAAAGTGAACTGTAATGTGCTGTTTGTGCCAGGGCTGTGATTAGATCCTGGAAATAACGTCAGTCATGATTTATCAGGACACTTGTAAAGGATGACTATATTGTGGTCTAGTCCTAACTCTTTGGAAAATATAACACTTGTAAACTATATGTGGGGTGTACAACTATCATTTTCTATAATGAAATAACTGTAAAACTACTGTTTAAACATGTAATGGTGTTTTACCAGTTAAATGTGTTTTAAAATATTCAAAAGAAAAAGAATCTGACCCCTTAAAAACAAAGGTAGTTTGTCTCAGGCAGAAACCAGATTATAAAACTATAGAAAACCTGCATATTTCAGTAAAAATACCATTTATGAAATTTATGAATTCAATGGGCATTTTTTAATTAACAGTAGTTCCACATTCAGCAATACTTACAGTGATTTGAAATATAATGTATACATGAAGAGTCAGTTTAAATTGGCTAGGCCACTGGAAAAATATTTCTATAGAGTTTATTTAGCTTTTCTGACACACAGGATCAGTGTATGTCAAAAGTTATTAAAGTATTTTTTTCTTTGTCAGTATCACCATATGGTAGTGTCATACTTCTTTTAATCTTAGAAGTGAAGCCTTTTGGAAACCAGGGCTTCTGTATGTGAAAAGGTTGAATTATAAAGCTGTCTTTTTTGAGGGCTAGTGTCTTTCATATCTAAAAATGTTCATACAAAAATGCCCTATATATGTAGCTCTCTGTGTTCAAACAGAACAGTACTGATTCAGTGAGATTTGTGACATAAATTAGGGACTTTTTGTGAACTGATTTTATTTGTCTTAGTGCTCTCTCAGCTCTATTTACAGAAGCCAATGTGTAATGGAAAAATACTATGGGATCAATTAATGAAAGATGTAAGAGAGAGATTAACAATGCTTTCTTTAAGTTGGCCTCATTTTGGTACCTTACTTTGGTTTTGTGGTACAGGACCATCGTTGACTCATTGGCTTTTTCCATAAATGTGGTAGAATCTGATTCCTAGAGATTTTTCTAAGGTCAGAATCTGTTATTCCCTATTTTCATTATATTGTTCTCTGGAGCAGTTTATAAGCTTAGTGCTTTCAAGCAAAAGTTATTCTTGTATGTTTTATTTGAAAATGTAAAGCATATTTGATCAAATATGTTTATTGTTTAGAATCTAAATTTCAGGTATAAGAGCTGTTTAACTCATTCAGGAATGTTGTGAAAGTTTACCAAA
Organism: Cynopterus sphinx; assembly: GCA_030015415.1. Taxonomy (NCBI): domain Eukaryota; kingdom Metazoa; phylum Chordata; class Mammalia; order Chiroptera; family Pteropodidae; genus Cynopterus; species Cynopterus sphinx. The sequence continues at coordinate 110,788,825 of CM057381.1, forward strand.
GAAATTATAAATCAAAAGATCTTCATGTAGACTATTCAAACATGTATTATTACTTTAAAATACTTAAATTTGTTAAACCAGCTAAGTTGGAATAAATAGAAAATAACATGCAGTTTAGACCAGTTGCTTTCTTTTTTTCATGTGTTGGCTTGTACTATCATATTTATAGGAGATATCTCCATTTCCTACCCAAAGTCCCATGTCAAGAAAAAGTTTCTGAAAAAGAACATATTTTGGGAGGAAATGATACTAAAACATCTATTAAGAACATAATTGAGAGAGCAAGCAAAATTCTAAAACCTAGGAGGATTAAGAGAATGGTCTGAAGAAGTAATACAATATCTATTTCTGAAGCATTTGTAGATGTCGCCTATCAAAAGTGCCATAGGGATTGGTTTTTCTCCAAATATTTTTAATCCAGATGAAACTGATGATGGATAATAAAAGTTATTAGTTCTTAATATGTGAGCACTAACTTAATTGAAAGTGTATTAATTTAGCAAAAGATATAAATGAAATATATTCATTCGTCTCAATGTGGACCCTGTATTTAAAACCATATAAACTATATATGGCTCATAAAACCTTCAGTCGTAGTTATTATAATTAGAATTGTTTTTCTTGATCTATTGAGTTTTTTCATTAAGTTGTTTAGTATAGTTAAAACTGTCAGTGAATAAAAAGAATTGCCACATGCTTTTATGGCTCTTTGATGGGAATCAGTAGTTCAATTTTATGTGTCTTATTGAATGCAATTCTATGTGTGTGTTCTCTCACAACCTAATAAAAATAGTAAATAAAATTTTTTTTAATTTTTATAAAAATTTCACCAAGCCCACAGATGGGACTTTAAAAGGCAACATTTATTGTTAAGAGTTTGATTTGATTTTCATCAATTTTTTGCTTTTATAATGAGGTTGTAACTCATAGTAGTGCTATTATAGTTCTATATATTTTTGAAATGCTAACAGCTTAAGTTTGTTAATAGTATGTGATTCTTTTTTTTCATATGCACATATAAATGGTTTGGATTTATGAATGCATATTTTCCCCCTTTCCTTCTAGTTGGACTGATCCAGAGGTTTCTTGTACTTCAGATTTACATACCCCTGGGACAAGACTTCTCCACTGAATTGCTGTAAGATATATAGAACTTCTTTTAAAGGTTTATGTGTATTAGATGTTTGATCAGTTGAAGCAATATTGAACATTATTAATTATGAGTGGCAGTTTTTGCATTACAGAGCAATGACTTATCAAGTTGGCAGGAAGTGATTAAACTAATTTAATCATATATCTTAGATATCACTGTAGTCTGTGGAAAAGCAGCAGATTTCATCTGTTTAAGAAAATATCAAAGGGTTGTGAATTTTGCAGTAAACAGCCTATAGCTTGAAGAAGTAAATAATCCAAAACTTTGAGATACCGGTTCAAATGAGGGGTGATATTATATTTTGTACTATCTGCTATTCAAACTATATTTAGTTTAAAATGGGTTGAAATACCTCATTTTAATGTTGTTTAGTTTAGCAATATTGGTCCTTTCTATTTATATAGATGGCTTAGAATATATTTGTTTTAAAAAAACAGATTGATTAGCAATAATGAGAATATACAATTTTACTCAGTTATACTATTTGTCTGAGATGATTCTGAGAATAGAGACATTTGATTTTTACACTCATATAGAATTGAATATTGTTTAAGATTTAATTAACAAATATATATATACTTGCGCTACAACATTATGTTAAGGTATGCTATTTTCTAATTTTTCTTTGTAATTAATAGCTGACCAGGGTTAAGGATATGTTCTTATTTTCCCTGCTGACATAAATGACTTTCCCTATCAATGAAAGTAATTTTGTGCTAGTTACAGTGATAAACTAAAAGAAAGGATGAGCTTCATTCATAAAATGGGAATAACATAAATTTGTTATATTATTTAAATTCATTTATCTGTGTATTTGAACTAGAATATTAACAATATGTACATATGTTGGTAAAACATGAATTTTAACTAATAATGTACTATCTTGTTTTCTTGAGTGATAAAGCATAAATGGAACAATTTATACATTTGTTCAACTTTAAACCTCAGCAAGCTTCTAAGATTTTCTATAATTGGCAGCCTTGGTCAACAAGATTCTTTAAAATAGTCCTTAAAGTAATAAGACCAAAATATTATTTGATGATCTTGTGTATTTTTTTCTGGTTCTACAGAAAGAGCATTTTCAAGACTCTAAAGACATTCTAAATGTACAGAGAGTACCATATAAACTTTATTTTTAGTGTAAGGGAAATGGTTTCCTACCAAATGGAAGAAGGCAAATTATATTTTATTTTTAAGCTTTTTAAGTTCCCTCCATAGAAATCCAGTTCAGCCTCTCTCAGTCTCCTGATGCTACCACTTATACCTTGAGATTCTTCAGAAGCAGTGGTGGGGGTGCCAATGTGTTGCCTTTTGATCAAAGCTGTGCAAGATGCGTGGCTGAACCTTTTGTTGATGAACATTCTTTTTCTATGCAAAATTGCTTTATTTGTGCCCCCAGACACTTGAGCTTTTCACTCTAGCCTAAGCAATATACTGTTTTAACTAATTTAATGATAATTAAAGCTTTAATTACTGAGAAATTGATAGTTATCTTAGGCTTAACTTAGTCTCAGCAAGAGAGCAGCTGTTGTAAGTAAGCCTGTCTACGCCTTTGTTATCCTGCTATAGATGCTGTTGGCCTATTTAAGGATTGAAAAGTATTTTCAGGAGTGATGGGATTAATGGTTGGATTTTGAATTCAGTTAACTGTAATCATAGCTTCTCTTGTTCTCATATCCACATGGACAAACATTTGGATTTTCCAAATGGTTTATTTTTATAGTTTTACCAAGATAAATATCTTTAGACAAAAGGTCAAAATTATATTTCATAGACAAAAGACATTCTCTGTCCTGACATTGTGAATTTATCAGATTATAAGAAAATGTATTAACTCTACATTTGATTGTCTTTCTAACTATGGCTCTTTTTCTTTTTTCTTAAATAAAAGGGCTTTCTTTCACTACTCTTAGTGTTTTACTGTGTATCTAACAGCATAACTTCAGGCTATTTTAAATATTACATTTCTCTCACAAGCTTGAAAAGTCACACAGAAAGATAATGGCTTCTAAAATTTTCCATTGTCATAGTGAAAGAGGCATTTTATTTTCCAAAGATATGTTCACACATCAAGAGGTTTTCCTACATGGAGTCTGCCAGCTGGTTTATGAATTTAATAATACTTTCTTCAACATCTTCCTGTATCTCTCATATCCATTGGATGGTTATACTGCTCAGAGGGAGTTCATACATCTGTGGGTTTGTGGGTGCCTTGGAATCCATAACAGCTGACTGAAGAATCACTCATTTAGGAAGTCAACAAATTATTGAATTCCTATTATTACTAGTCAGTGAGTTAGGAATGGTGAGTCAATATACCTTGAATCTGTACACTTCTCCTTACTATCATTGCTACTGTCTTAGTCCCAAACCACCAACATCACATTTTCTTTGATCTACTATTAGAGCCTCCCAGTGGACTTACCAGATACTTTCTTGTCCCTTTCTGATGTAGCCTCCACATTGCAGCTAGAGTGATCTTTCCAAAAAAAGCAACTGTGATTCACATTGTACCGAATGAAAGTAAACTCCCAAATCCTTGATTCTCCTGTGTGCTCTGGTCTCTTATCTCTCCCATCTCTTCTCATACCATTCTGCCCTTTGCTCACCATTTGTCAGCCACACTGGCTTCTTTCCAGCCACATTGTCTTTCCTTTCCTCACACACCAGGTAAGATCTCTTCTTAGGTTTCTATGCACAAGTGGTTTATACCCCCATTTCTTTTCCTTACCAACCCCTACTCAGCTTTCTCATTTTAGCTCATGTCCCTTTTTCAGAGAGGCCTTTTTTGATTTCCCTCAACTAAATCAGTTTCAGACGCTTTTTTATAATATGCTCTTTTCCTTCATTACAATGATACCATTTTATAATTATATATTTACTTGGTCATCTGTCTTTTGGGATAGACTTTGAGTTCCACAAGGACAGGAACCCTTTTTTTCTACCCAACATAGTATCCCAGCACCTAACAATGCCTGGCACAAAAGTTCTGAGATCTAGATGAGTGGGCAGGAGTACACTAATGAACTGAGATGAATAAACAAGACACAGCCTATGTTCTCATATAATTTACTCTGGGGTGAAAGATCAGTAAATACATCTTGATAAATGTTTTGATGACATAACAGCAAGACCTATTGGGAACATGTCAAGTGTAAGGTAGAAGTAAGTGCGTAAGCTTGGAACTGGACAGATCCATTGTCAAACCATGTTTTTACCTCTGTGGCATTTTGGGCAAAATTACCTAATTCACCTCATATATGGGATGAAAATAGTAATACCTGTCTTACAGGTGTGTCATAAGAATTCAATGAGAAAATTAACATAAAGTATAACACCAACATTTACTAAGCACTTACTGTATACTGACATTGATCTAAACACTTTGTTTTAGCTCAGTTAATTCTTGAAACAGGTCTGTATGGTAATCATAATTATTGCCTGTTTTACCATTGAGGAAACTGAAGTCCAGAAAGGTTAAGGAATTGCCAGTGATTATAGTCCTACTAAATCTAGAACCTGTGGTCTGTACCACCATGCCATACTACCATACTTGTAAATATTGTAATTTTTCTATCTAACTATACATAGACACATATATAGTGGGGATATTTTATTTGAATCTTGGTACAAGATGAAAGAGCTAAGCCTTCTGTATCTTCCTTAGGGGCTTCCCATAAAAGTGTTATTGTTACAGTTCCATGAAGGAAAAGTCTTTTTTTCTGAGATGTTCCTGTTTCTGTCTTTACCCTTTTGAGAGGTAAAGGTTTGAGAGTTACAGGAAGATTAACATCTAAAAATTATATCATTCTAAATCCTGCACCTGTGGGTAAGATGCCTTCACAACTTTATAACCTGACCAGCAGTTATCCAGACACATTACATTTTGTATGTAGAGAGAAAGAAATATTTACTGTACTAAGACATAGTATTTCTAGCAATACAGTAATAGAATTCTCTCATTTCTTTAGGTGTCAATGCACAAAAGAAAATACCCTTTCTTGCTTTTTACAAATAAACCCTGCAGTATGACTTGCTTGAGTCTTAGTATTAGTTGCAATTTTCATTTCCAAAGTATTTCAGTGTGCCTGTGTCTCATTGTTTGACCTCAGGTTAAGTGATTCGATAAACAACAAATTTTAAAGAATTCTTTCATTTTTGTGGTCTCATCCGTACTGCATCACCATGGCTGTGGGAAGCCAGTAGCTCCCCTGTGTGGGTTGTTAGGTATTTTGGAGCCTGGGGGCAGACATCTGGTACACGGGAGGAACACTGTGAACCAGAGCTCTTAGAAAAGAACCAGCTGCATCTTGAAATAGAAATCCATCTCACTATATCTGATGCTGCTAATCACACTAGATGACTTTGGACTATTACAATTTTGGACAGGAATTGTTTTTAGTTTACTGAATATTGTTGATTTGCATTAATTCCTTTTTCCTAATTTTGTCCTTGTCTAGATGAATTCTGCAAGAGATTTTGTAATGTTAATGCCTGTAGAGAACTGACATTTTTCCTCTTCACTCAGCTCCTCAACCATTGCTTTTTCAATATATGGGATGAAAACACTATGAAAGCTGGTGGTGGGCATCATGTGTTATTTGGAGAGGTCCGGATTCTTAGCCTACAGAGCCTATGGACTATTATTACCAGAAGATTTCACATTTTGAGCCTTTAACAATTTGGAGTACTACTTGCATTTGAAATCTAATAAGGTGAATTCTTAAAAAGAGACTCCTGAAAGCATTCCTAGTCCTTACATATTTTAACTGATCCTTTGTGATAGACTGAGTTTGAAGCGTGATAAAGTTTAATGATTTTAACCTAGAATTCAATCTATGTATGATACTGATTCCACAGCTTTTGTTTCATCCCTTTGCTCTGTCCTTAGTTGTATGCCTTTGGGCCAGACACTTAAGTTCTGTCTCAGTTGCCTGTTTAGTAAACGGTAATGTGGCCTTTTTAAATTATTATTTTAATTGCCAGAGTTAATTGGTCATACTGGATATTTTTCTAAGAAATTTTAGGAGGTTTAGGTCCATGTGGATCTCAGAACTTCTTTTCTTTTCTTTTTTTCACTATTTCTGTAAAATGGAAAATTGGAATATACCCATTATACAAAACTAAGGTTTAGTGTCAAGGTAATTTAGTGAAAGTTATTCTTACATCACCTTTTTTGTATTGTTACTAGTGAGCTAGACAGAGGCCAGGAGAAAAATTTAATAGAAGTTTTAGGTTTCTACCCTATTGAATTTTGCTTCTACGATCTCTTCTTTAGTGACATTGGAGACAATAAACTCTTTGAAATCTTAAATCAAGGAAAATGAATATGAACAGCTTCAGACTTGTTCTTTCACATGTTATTTGTCTCCTGCAGCCATTTTAAAGCTATCAGAGTTGAGAGAATACCTAAGTTTGATATCTTCAGGTCAAAATGACATTGGTGAGAGTTTTTGAGATTGTGTCTATATAACCATTTCTTCCTGTGGAAAATTTACTTTCTTTTTAGTCATTTTGATACCTTCCTTTGGAGAAAATAATGGTTGCTATGTAGCTCTTAAGTTATTTGTAAAAAAGTTGTTATCTATGTGCAAAGTACTATATTATCCCACGAAATCATTTATGTCACTGAGTGAGTGAATACCTCCCTAAACTATATGTTTAGAACTAAGCCAAAGTGGCCAGTGGTTGTGTTTTTTCAAAGTAGAAGTATTGTATATTAAACTGGTAAGAACATTGCAGGTTTCATTAGCATTTTGAATGCATCTCATGGCTAATTCCAACTTCTATTTTTTCTTTTTAAAATCATCAGTATTTAAATCTCATTATTTTAATTATATCCAATTAAATGTACTTGCATAATCAGTGTATTTTGTTACATGCATTAGTAAAAAGCACTTCAAAACGCTTTGCATACTGACTTTCATAATAAATTTGCATGCCTTAAAATAGGTTTTCTGTGGAAGTTTTAGTTAACATGTGGCAGGTATATAAATCAGATGCCATTTTCTTTATCTACTAAGTAAATGTTTTTGGAGAAATCTTTTCTTCCTTGTTCTTAGTTTGGCTTATTTTTCTTTTCTAAATTATTTTTAAAATATTTTTTAGATAACATGTTGAAAGCTAAAATAAAATACTAGCAAAAAATAATTGCACATTTGGAAAGATTTGGAAACATTCTTACTCTGTAAAATTATAATAAAAGGCCATAAAATTTTTAAGTACTTTTCAGTTAAATAATTGCCATATTCATCATCAGGGTACAAGTCAGGGTTCTGTGTTGGCTTAGATTATAGTCCTGGGAGTCGCTGGCTCTGCCATGTGTTAGCTTGATGACCCAGGGAAAGTTGTAGAACTCTGTGTGTCACAGCCTCATCTATACAGTGAGGGTGATATTTATACCTATTTGGTAATTATGAGGATGAAGTTATGTAAAGCGAAATAACTATATAGTAAATATTAATTTATAATTTTTATATCTCTATGTATAGATAAGAGTGCAGGGATATTTAATTTTTAAATGTTCTTCTGAGCATTTTGAGACAAGATGAGCTTGTCTCTTTTTCTTGTGAAATACTGGTACTCATCCCTGAAGAGAGGTGGAAAAGCAGCTTTTCCTTGGAGGCTTGCTTGACCCTTGACTCATGCAGGTTCTCTATCTGGAAGGAAGTAACATAAACAGGAAAAGAGAAATGACTCCCATATTTGGATATGCACGCTAGCAATTTATTTAAAAGACAACTGTTGGAGATATTGGCATCAGAGTCTCAGTAGTGAAAGGTGACCAGGCCAATTGTACTGAAGAAACAAGACCTGGGAAAAATAAAGCAGATAGACTTTCAGTGATTTAGAGTATAAGAAACAGGACTTTGTTGTTTTCCACTGTCCGTTTCTTTTTCTAACAGAGATAATTGAAGATGACTCACAGAAAATCACAAATCTTCCAAATGCTCCTCCTTTGCTATGGCAAGGTTGGGAGGATTTGTTATTGTTGTTGTTGTTGTTGTTTTGATGCCATTGATATGTAACTCACTTTTTATTGTCAGAAGAAATGTTTCCTCTAGTTTAATTCTCCTTCCCTTTCACTGCATTTTATTTTTATTCTGGCAGTTAATTATTTTAATTATTCAAAATAAAAATAATTTTAAACATCTAAAAATAGAATATAGTATGTATGTTATAGGACCTATATAGTCCCCAATATAAAATTTATAATTAGGACATTTTCATTAAGGGAGCACTATAGGACTATTTAATATGAAGGAATAATTCCTAGTTGGCAATTAAAATATATCATGGAACTTTATGCAGTCATTTAAGTTGTCCAGTGATAAATACAAAGAGGAAGCCCTTTATGGAGAGAGCTGGTATCTCTAGCATTCCTGAAATTTGTAATTTTTTCCCATAAATTGTAAGAGTTCTTATTTGGGTGTACAGATATTTTAAATTCTTTATTCGAACTCACAGAAATGACTTTGGTGGGATGAAATCTATGTAGTAAATCACAAGTATATCTTATAATAGTACTTATACATAAGTCTGTTATGATATTTATCACATAATGAGTTTATTGTTTATCTCCACAAGCAACTCTTTACCCTCACTAAGCCATGAGATTTCCAGGGGCCAGTGCATTTGGATCCCAATGAGATATCACTGAACTTTGAATTTCTAAGCTCCATTTGTAAAAGACATTGCCCAGATGCTATAGTAGGCAGCAGCAGAGTTAAGTGGAATTTAGGTTTTCACAGAGACCTAACATAATAGCTGGCACATGGCATATTATCAGAAAATGTTCATTTCCTCCTTTCAGCAATTTCTAATTCTTTGCATTGTAGACTCCTTTAAGTCGGTTTCAGTTTGTTGTGTGGTTTCTTTCATGAGAAGAAGTGAAGCTATGGGTGATTTAAAATTGGTAATGTGGTAATACTCACATTTAGAATTTCCGTTCCTAGAAATGGAGTTTTGGAGCTAGCTGGAAAGAATATTTTAAATTATCTAATTCATTGGTTTTTATACTTCAAACAGAACAGTTCATCCTATATTTTTTCAATTTTACATGTATTTTGAGATGAAAATATTTATATGTTTTATATGAAAGAGGATGTCATTGCTCCCTCAAAAAGTTGAAATGAACTGGTATGATTCAACCCTCTTCTTAAAACTGGGTAGTAATGCATAATCGAATAAAGCTGGCATTGTAGATTTTAACTACTTAAATTCTCTGTTACCAGGAATCCTACCATCTGCTTTTACTTTTGAAACAATCAATATTTGAATTTTAAGCTTTATATTTTGGTCTTAGGCAGCCTAGGTTAATGGGGAAAACCATCAGCGTCTTCACCCAAATGCCCCACAAAGTTGGTGGTCACTAAGCACCATGGGCTTTTCTGGATGGGATCTCAGACACCTCTTTCTCCAAGATTCTCATGCCACTCTTCCTTGCCGTAGACATCCTGGTAGCTCAACCCCTTACAAACTCTTAAGCCTTTGGCTTAAGGTTTCAACCTACCCATCTGTCTTTTGAAACATTAATTGTTCTTTAAGGTCAAACTCAACTACATATCCTCATGAATTCTCCTTATATCCTCCAGTTGCAATAAGACTCTCATACTTATGTACGTAATTACTTGGAGAAGTATGTATTGTTCATCATTGTGATCCCCAGAGCATTTATAAGAGTTCCATGTGCCCAGTGAGTCCTCAGAAATGCTTGTTATATTGTATTGTACTGAAATATGTTGATATACTGTAAGAGTGGTTCTTTGATTTAAAAAAGGACAAGAAACAAGGCTAAGAAGCAGGTGAACAGGATTAGGGAAGTTTCCAGAGTTTCTTTACTCAACCCTTATTTCCTAGAAAACTAGTGACTAAGGGCTTCATTTAACCTTTTATTTGCCCTGCCAAGTATAAAGCGCACTTCTCTTGGACACACCTCTACTGCCAGGTTGGTAACTATTTCAAAGAATGAGGAAAGGCAGGAGAATTAGGTAAGGAAAAATAAATTCTCTTTAATTTTCTCAAATAGAATATGTGGAAAGGAATATATGCAAGTAAATGTTTTCAAAACTAAACAAGGAGTGATGTCAGAAGCATGGCGGGGTGAGCGATGTCCCCAGATCTGTCCCCTTGAAGCAATAATAAGCTGAACATCCAAAACTCAATGACAACAAAAAAACCCAACCTGCACTCAGGAATGTCTGAGCAAGAAACCTGAGAATAAGAGCTACCACAGGTCAGAACCGTGGGAATCAGGTGGTACACTGCCTCTTGCAGTCGGAGCTCCCTGTAGGAGGAGGGGGTGGGGAGAAGGTGTGGCAGTTTCCATGAACAGTCCTGCCTATGAGCTGTGAGCTCCATGTGGTGGCAGTGCCCAGGGATTAGGACAGAAAGCAGAGAAATGGGGATGGCAGAGAAGCAACGGTTGATTATTACCAGTCGTGGCTGCAAAATGCAAGGCTGAGCCACAACCCCCATTCTCTGATACAGAGGGCACCTCCCCTCATATCCTCCAAGACCTAACACCGTGGAGCCCCAAAGGAATCTGAGCAAATGCTACTAAAACTGTTACTCTGAGAAGGACTGATACTGAGGGTAGTAAGTGTATTTAATATTTATGGGGGGGGGGAGAAGGGCATTGTTAAGACTTTATATAAAGCAGGGATCCAAGAGGCTTAGACACTACCTACTGGAAAACAGAAGAAAAATGCCTCTTTAGCAACAAGTTAAAAAGAGACCTTCTAATAATCTTCATATAAATCTTTCTGGAAAAAATTTAAAAAGCAGAATACACTTCCATGAATGCCCAGGTGGAGAAATAGTTCATTAAACACCATGAACAATCAAGATGATAAGGCATCTCAGAAACAAAGAGAAAAGTCTCTAGGAAATAAGCTTAAAGACATAGAAATATGCATCTTAAATGATAGAGAATTCAGGATGATACTTCTGAAAAAACTCAGTGAGATTCAAAATAATTCATATATCAACAATTCCAAGAATTGAAAAAACAACTAGATGAGCAGAATTTTTTAGCAAGGAGATTGAAACCCTTAAAAAGAATCAAATAGAACTTTTGGAGATGAAGAACACACTAAAAAAGATAAAGAATGAAATAGTAAGCTTGGGAAATAGAGTCAACCAAATGGAGGAAGGGATCAGTGATATCGAAAACAAATCTAGAAATAAACAGAAGAAAGAAGCAAGAAACCAAAATTTGAAAAATAATGAAATAGAAATACAAGAGCTAGCTGACACCATAAGGAATGGAAACAGAAAAAATGGACATTCTCAAAGGGGAGGAAAAGAAACAGGGATTCAAAAGCATTTTCAGGCAAATAGTTGACAAGAAATTTTCAAATCTAAAGAATGAACTGGAGCTTGGAATTCTGGAAGTCAACAGAACACTCAGTTATCTCAACCCCAAAATGCCTTCTCCAAGATATATTACATTAAAATTATCAAAAATCGATAACAAAGAATTCTCAGGGCAGCCAAGGAAAAGAAGATGGTAACCTATAAAGGAAACACATCATCAGATTTCTCAGCAAAAACCTTACAAGTGAGAAAAGAGTGGAATCAAATATTCAAACTATTAAATGAAAGGAAGTACCATCCAAGAATAATGTATCCAGTTAAGCTTTCCTTTAGATTCGAAGGAGAAATAAAGATCTTTCCAGACATATAAAAATTGAGGGAATTCTCCACTATGAGGCCTGTACTACAGGAAATACTGAAGGGGAGTCAGCTCAACTAAAATAAAATGACAAAAATACATATCTGAGTAAGGTGACTGACTAGCAGGCAGACAGAAACAGAATAGTGCAACCCTGATTAAGAGCAAGATAGTAATAAATGTTCAGCATACATAGGTGCAAATTGAGACAACAATAACAGAAAAGCGGAGGATTCAAAGATCCATATTCACAAAGGAGAATGGAGATAAGGCACACGCAAAAGAGAATGGACCATTACATACATACATACATACATACATGCATACATATATACACATACATACATATATATATATATATATATATACACACATATATATGTGTGTGTATGTGTGTATACGCACAAATATCCTCTACATATTTGTAATGGTAACCATACACCAAAGATTCAGAACTGAAGTCTATAATGTAAAACAAGAAGGACTAGAGGGAAAATCCGAAAACTAAACCAAAATAAAAAAAATAGAAACACAAGGACAAGTAAGCAATGGAAACACCGAGCTACAAGAAAGCAAAAGATAAAATGGCTATGGGAAAACTTCATATTTCAATAATCACCATAAATGTAAATGGACAACCACCAATATAAAGGTACAGAGTTGCAGATTAGATCAAAAACAAAACTCAACCTGCTATCTCCAGGAGATGCATCTCAGCTCCAAAGACAAATATAGACTCAGAGTGAAAGGGTGGAAGATAATATTTCAAGCAAATGCCATTCAAAGAAAAGTGGGAGTAGTGGTACTAATATCAGATAAAATAGACTTTAAAATAAAAAAAGTAAAGAACTGAAGAACCACAAAAACATGAAGATTAAACAACGTGCTACTAAAGAATGACCGGTTAAGTGAAGAGATAAAAATATCAAGAGATACATAGAAACGAATGAAAATGACATTATAACATATCAAAACTTTTGGGATACAGCAGTAGCAGTCATAAGAGGAAAGCCTATCTCAAAAAAACAAGAATGAGCCCAAATAAACAACCTAATGCTTCATCTTTAAAAACTAGAAAAAGAAGAACAAATGAAGCCTAAAGTCAGTAGAAGGAAAGAAATAATCAAAATTAGGGCAGAAATAAGTGAAATTAAAAACAAACAAAAAAACAATGGAAAAAATAAATGCAACAAAGAGCTGGTTCTTTGAGGAGGTTAATAAAATTGACAAACCACTTGCTAGACTCACTCAAAAAAGAAAGGACACAAATAAAATCAGGGATGAAAGGAAAAATGATACGCTGCAGAAATACAAAGCATCGTACAAGAATACTATGAAAAAGTATATAACACCAAATTTAATCACCTAGAAGAAATAGACTAGTACTTAAAAAGATACAGCCTTCCTAGACTGAATCAAGAAGAACTGGAAGATCTAAATAGTTGGATCAACAGTGTTGAAATTGAATTAAAAACCTACCAAAATTAAAGTCCAGGACCAGATGGCTTCTCCTGTGAATTCTACCAAACATTCAAAGATTTAATACCCATTCTTCTCAAACTCTTCCAAAAAATCGAAGAGAAGGTAATACTTCCTAACTTATTTTATAAGGCCATTATCACTCTGATATGAAAACCTAGTAAAGATAACACAAAAAAAGAAAACCACATACAAATATCTCTCATGACTGCAGATGCAAAAATCCTAAATAAGATACTAGCGAACCGAATACAGCAGCGTATTGAAAGGATTATACACCACGATCAAGTGGGCTTCATCCCAAGGGTACAGGGATGGTTCAACATACACAAATCAATTAATGTGATACACCACAAATTAAAAAATAAGGATCATATGATTATATCAATAGATGTAGAAAAAACCTTCAACAAGATACAGCACCCGTTTATGATTAAAACACTTAACAAAATCAGTATAGAAGGAAAGTACCTTAAAATCCATATATGACAAACCCTCAGCCAACATTATACTAATGGTGAAAAACTAAAAACCTTCCCTGTAAGATCAGGAACAAGGCAAGGCTGTCCACTATTGCCACTGCTATTCAGTATAACTAGGAGGTCCTAGCTAGAGCAATTAGGCAAGAGAAAGATACAAAAGGCATCCAGATAGGAAACAAAGAAGTCAAACTATCACTATTTGCAAATGACATGATTATATTGAAAACCCTAAAGACTCCACAAGAACACTACTACAAACAATAAGCAAATACAGTAAAATTTCTGAATACAAAAATCAATATTCAAAAATCTGTAGCATTCCTATACTCTAATAATGAAGTGTCAGAAAAAGAAGTTGAAAATTAATTCCCTTTGTAATTGCAGCAAAAAGAATAAATTACCTAGAAACAAATCTAATGAAACATGGATGACCTATATCATGAAAGCTATAAGACCCTATTAAAAGAAATCAAAGAAGATACAAAGAAATAGATATTCCATGTTCTTGTATTAGAAGAATCAACATAATTAATATGACCATATTACCTAAAGCATTATACAGATTTAATGCAGTCCCCATCAAAATCTCATTGATATATTTTGAAGAAAAGGAACAAAAAGTCATCAGATTTGTATGGAAGCCCAGAAGACCCTAAATTGCCAAAGCCATCCTCAGAAAAAGAAATGGGCTGGAAGCATCACTCTGCCCAACTTCCAATTATACTACAAAGTGACAGTAATCAAAACAGCATGGTATTGGCAGAAAAACAGACACACAAACCAATGGAACAGAATCAAAAGTCCAGAAGTAAACCCATGTTTATGTGTGCAAATAATTGTCGACAAAAGAGCCAAAAACATACAATGGAGAAAGGAAAGCCTCTTCAATAAATGGTGCTGGGAAAACTGGAAAGCCACCTAAAAAGAATGAAACTAGACTGTTGTCTGCCACCACACACAATAATTAACTCAAAATGGCTTAAGGACCTGAATATAAGACCTGAAACAATAAAATGTATAGAAGAAAACATAGGAACTAAACTCAAGGATCTTGGATTTAAAGATGATTTTATGAATTTGACCTCAAAAGCAAGGGAAGTAAAAGCTAAAATCAGTGGGATTACATCTAACTCAGAAGCTTCTGCGCACCAAAAGAAACTGTCGACAATGTAAAGAGACAACCATCCAAATGGGAAAATATATTTACAAGCAATGCCTCCGATAAGCGCCTAATATCCAAAATATACAAAGAACTCATACAACTTAATGACCAAAAAAAAAAAAAAAACCATTCAATTAAAAAATAGGCAGAGGACCTGAACAGACACTTCTCCCAAGATGACATACAAATGGCCAACAGACATATGACAGGATGCTCAATATTGAGCTATTAGGGAAATGGAAATAAAATCACAATGAGATACCATCTCACACCTGTTAGAATAGCTGTTGTCACAGGACAATTAATAACAAGTGTTGGAGGGGATGCAGAGAAAAAGGAACCCTCATACCCCTGCTGGTAGGACTGCAAATCTGTACAGCCACTATGGAAAACAGTATGGAGGTTCCTCAAAAAACTAAGAATCGATCTAACATATGATCTACAAAGCAATTCTTCTTCTGGGTATTTACCCCCAAAACCTGAAAATATACATCTGAAAAGACATTTGCACACCAATGTTCATAGCAGTATTATTCATGGTGTCCAGGAGATGAAAGGAACCAGAATGTCCTACAATAGGTGATTGGATGGATGATTGGATGAAGAAGTTGTGGTACATCTATACAATGGAATATTACTCAGCCATAAGAAGAGTTGAAATACTGTTATTTGCAACAACATAGATGGACCTTGAAATAATTATGCTAAGTGAAATAAGCCAGACAGAAAATGTTGAAAACCACATGATGTCACTTATATGTGGGATATAAACCTAAAAGCAACAAACAAAGATGACAAACAGAGACTCATGGACGTGGACAATAGACTAGTGGTTACCAAAGAGTAGCAGGGAGAGGAGTGGGGGTGGTAAATGGGGTAAAAGGTGTTAAATATGTGGTAACAAATCTAACTATGAGAGTTGAATATACAGAGCAATACATATACATATATATATATGTGAGTGTGTGTGTGTATATATATTATGGCATATCAATATATATACATATTATATGTACATATCATATATATATCCATACACACACACACACACACACACACACACACACACACACACACACACACACATATGCCTTACTGTTGAATTGACACTTGAAACTAACTAGATTTTGTTAACCAATGTTAACATATAACATAAATGTTAACCATAATTAAAGGAAGGGAAGGAGGGAGGGAGGGAGACTGGACTAAATCTAAGGAACACTGCACTTGGCCCACGGATGAAAACTGGTTTATAAGCCCATAATAGGACTCCCAAAGAACTTTAATTAAAACCAAGTGGTCTACCCTTTTTTATTGTGGTTTGCATTAGTGATTTATATTTTATACTTTTAAAAGTTATTACAATAAATTTTTTGAAACAATGACAGTGATTTGAAATTCCCAGTATAGTTGGAGGTTGTTTATATTTGTTAGCAGTAAGTAGAAACAGCTGTTCTGTTTCTATACATAGTTATTACCATTCTTTAAGGTTAAATGCCATTGATTTGTAACTTGGAATATAAAATATTTCAGCATTATTTAAAACCATATGTGATTATTGATATGCCATAAACATAGTGATTTATAATAAAAGTACAAATTTACTACATTTTATAAATTGATGTATTTGAATTTTTAAAAGTTTCAGCAGCTCAATGCTCTTATTATTAGAGGAAATTTATATGTCTTATCCAACTCCCTATTTTTGTAGGAAAAAATCCTTAGACCCAGAAAAGGAAAATAACATGCCTTAGGAAACACAGTTTCTTACAAGCAAAGTCAAGACTAAAATCTGGGACTCCTGACTCTATAGTATCTTTTCTTGATATCTTTTCTGACTTTTAGTGCTTGAACTAGAAAGAGGTGAAAATGTACCATGATTTATGATCATGGTTTCTGACAGTTTTTCAAAGTGAAGTTATTTCTGCAAGTGCTTTGGACTCTCAGTTGTAGAAAGTTTATTCTGTTACCATAATCCAGATTTCTACACCCCACCATCATCCCTGTTCTATAACAGTTACCAGAAATAAGTTAAATCTTTTGTTTGGGTGAAGATTAGTGAGGTAAAACAAAACAAAACAAAACAAAACAACTACTTCTTTTAAGTATTGTTTGGTTGATAGAGACCAAAATCTATTTAAAATATGTCAAGTAAAAAGATAAGTATTGGAAGAATATGAAGAGATCTTATAGAACTCAACTGCAGAAGTTGTTACAGGACTCTAGAGAGCTGACAGTTGTCAGCAGCTTCTCTTTTCTGGCACTTACTCTCCTATCTCTCATCCTGTATAAGTCTGCTTTGTTTTCTGTTTCATCCTGCAGATCTGCTTTCTCTGATTGCTTGTCATTGTACATGGGGGCAAATATGGCTGCCAGCACATCCTTCCATGACAATATAATTCCAATACCCATCACTATCTTACCAGGTTCATTCTGTGTATCTTCAAGTTCAAAGATATAAAAGACTAGTTAGGATTTGTCCTTGGCTTAGCATTAGCTTTGAGCTAATTTACTCCATCTTTGGTTTTGGCTTCAGAGGTGTAAGCTGGAACAGATTCCCTGAGAAGTGTGGGCAGGGCAGGCAAATGAACTGATACACTCACTGCACTGCAATTTGAGTGTGGATACTTGACACCTGCCAATAACCTGTACAGATATTCATGAGCCCCTCTAGTGGCATTCAGGAATAAATAATAGACAAAATTTTTTATTAAAGTCATATCTGCTTTGGTGCCACTCTTATCCCAGTTCATATACTTTATTTTCCTGAAATCCAAATCTTATCTCAATGGTACTTTATAAACTTTCTTAATCAAGGTGGGCTCTGTGTAGTCTCTCAGGGACAAAGCAACAGTTCATTAGTGCTTTGTAGCTAAATAATAAAAGTTATTGAACACACACAGAATGTTAGGCTCATTCCATACTGTACTCCAGTTTTGCTAAAGTGGCATAGAACAATTTCATCTATTCTATCTCACATTACTTGAGAACTACAGGTGAAATGTAGCTCTGCTTTAACTATAGATTGAATATATGTTGGTTCTGTGTCATCTCATTCCAGAACTTAAACAGATACTCCTTATCTGGGATATTCTGTTCATGAGACAAGGGCATAAAGAGCAAGAGTATGAGCAGAACCACTCAACCAAATTTAAACATTCTCTTCAGATATGTGTGGCCATATGTCATTCTGCTTACATTTATTGGCCAACGCATGTTTTATGGCCAAGCTTGTAGTCAATGGGGCAGAGATGTGTAAACCTCCTACATAGAAGGAATGAGATTAGTGAATAATTGTGAACACTGATAATATACAAAGACACACATGATTATCTCAGTTATCACACTTTTAAATGTGAATATCATCATCAACATACAATTTAATAATTTAACAATTGTATATTATATACCTACCATGTCCTAGACATTGTGCTCTTGAATTAATAAGGGTCAGGTAGGAACCCTCACTATCATAGCTCATATATTTTGACAATATGAGTTTATTTTATTTAAAATGTCGTGACTCTTAGGTATACTCATGCTTTCTTGTCGTAGAATAGCAGTTAAATTCTTTGGTTTCAGGATCCCTATATACTCTTAAAATTTATTGAAGACTCCAGAGAGCTTTAGTTTATGTGGATTGTATCTGTCAGTAGTTAGCCATATTAGAAATTAAAATAAGTAATATAAAAGGTATTTATTGTGTAGAAATAATAACCCCATTACATGTTAGCATAAATAAATAGTATGATTCTTGCCTAAACAAAGCTTTACTATAATGATTGCAAAATAAAGTAAATTTTTAAATTATTTACTAATTACACATATAAGAAACAAGTGTGGTAAACATTTGTTGGTTCACTACCTAGCTTATTTTGCCACATTTTTCTCCTCTTAAAATTATCTGAGTATCTCTTTCTCCTCCTGCCTAATGGCAGCCTATATGCTTCTAGTGAAACTGATCACAACATAGCCCCTGGTGTGGGCTTTGATTAAGGTCAGTTAGCACTTTGCATCCATTTAGCCACATTTATTTTTTTAAGAGTGGGAATCTGAGCTACTCTGGCCCAAACAAAGTGAATTTTAATGCTCTTATTTGGGATGCTGCACTAGGAGCACTGTTTCCGTCTGGCACCCATCCTGTGACCATGGGGGTAAAGCTGACTCAGATGGCAGAAGGAGAGAAATAGAAAGAAACTGAGTCATTGATGACTGTTTTGAGCTGTTAAGTCAGTCGACCCTCAAGCCTTCCTACTCCTATGGTTTCCAATTATGTGAGCTAATAAATTCTATTTATTAAGTCACCTAGCTTGAGTTGGGCTTTCTGTTAACTTTAGCCATAGAGAGTCCTAACTGATATTCCTGATAACAAATGAATATGATTAGCTGTTTTACCTGATATTTTTAAAATGGTAAGAATGATATATGAATACAATTTTTTCAACACCCATGGATGTTGAAATGGACATAAGGGTTTTTTGCCTGTTTTTTTTTTTTTTTTTTTTTCCATCACCTTGGTGATGGTATCCTGGCATGGGCTACTAAGGAAAGTTAAAGAATTGACAATGCATATATGAGTTCATTTTCAGCAGTAAAGTTGTTATGGTTATGGAGAGGAGTAATTTATTTTGACTCAGTTAACCAAATCAACCTGAGCAAATTAAAACTGTGAGCATCAACCTGTGTATATTGGGGTGTCATGTGAAGCCCAAGAACAGTAACCCAGCTGGATGTGGAAGCCATCTCTAGAAAACTTTAATATATACTCTTTCTTCATTTTCTATGTTTCTGCTTCATTTCCAGACCTACCAGGCAATTTTAAAGTACCTAGAAAGAAAATATGATTAAGTTTGGGTCAGCATTCATTCCTGTTTAGTTCAGTTATGCTCATTAGTATAAAAATGGCTTTAGAAGACCTAGCCCTGAATGTATAAAGATTTCAGGGCCTTATTCAGAGAGAGACTCCAGAGTTATATACTACAGAAATGTTTATGGATGCCACAGCCAACTGAGGGCATAAGTATTAGCAGGAAAAATTGGTCTGTGATACCGTTCTTCCCTTCCGGGACTCCTGCCCCTCATTAGTAGCATGAATTTTCTTTCATTTGAATTCTTACTAAGGTGTTCACTGATAAGATCTTTGGGTTTAGGTTGTAATAATTTTTAAGAGATTTTTTTATTTTACTAAGGCAGTGTTTTATACCAGCAGCATCAACAACTTGGGAAATCATTAGAACCACAAATTCTCAGGAACAGGACTCAGCAATTCATGTTATAACAAGGCCTCCAGGTGATACTGATACCCCTGAAGTTTGAAAACCATTGCCTGGGGGAATTCATGAACACCTACAAGGTGGCCAGAACCTGGGATCTTCTTGCTACCATCTGTTCCCAGCTGGATGCACTGGTACTGCTCGATTATAGAAACATGGCCAAGTTGCTTCACCCTTTGCTTCAAAAGAAAAGCCTAATCTCTGGCCTCTAAAGAGTAAAAGAGACTGTTAAAGTCTCTAGTTTGCTGTCTCCAGCTCTAGAGCCTCCATCTCTTCAGTTAAGTCCCAAAAGACCACCATGTATCCAGCATTTAACATTTTTCTGCCTATGTGCAGAAGTCTGAATATCTCCTCTCCTTGGCCATGACCCTATTCTTTCTGCTTCTTTCCTTTTCTTCTCATCCTTTCTTTCTCCCCTTTCCCTCCATCTTGTTTCTTCTCTCCTTCCTCATTCTTGTTCCCTTTTTTCTTTTTGCTTTCTCTTTTCTATCTTCTTTAATTGTTGCCCTTTGCCTTCTTGTTTTCTTTCTCATTTTCTTTTTCCTTCTTTTTTCTTCCTTCTTATTTCTTATAATTCTCTACTAGTTCCCCCTCTTCTTGCTTTTACTTCTTTTAAGAGAAAGTGAATGCCTAAGGGCCATAGGAAGTGGTAAATGCCATCCCCGTAGCCCTAATTGCTATCCACGCACATCCTTAGATACCCAAGGCACCTAACCCAGAGTCTGAGCCTGCCCACAGCTGCACTTGTTCAGCAAGTCCTCAACCTTATGGTCTTCAGCTCTTGGTCCTTTCAGCCTTCTAGCCTACTTCCACCCCAACCCTAGGGATGATCTCACTGTTATGTGCTGGTAAAGGTTTACCAGTTAGCTCTGGGGTGGAGGGCAGGGTATTGAGGAGCCCTGATGTTTAGCTTTTGCTAATTTCTGTAGTGTAACTATTCCCACCATGGCCATTTTTAAGCTACCAGCGTGGCATCGCTGAATGAGGAGCTGGGAAGAGCTGCTCACAGTGAACTCTCACAAACCTGTCAGACCTGTTCTAGCATACACTATGGAGGGCCTCACCAGCTGTAGTCCATTTTTAGGACTACTGCCTTCCATCATTGATGCAGATGTTTTGAGGTTAACCACTAATGTATGAATTACTGTAATTTGAAATGTAAGATTTTTTTTTAACAGAATCATTTTTTTAGGATGGCCATTGGGATAATTAAAAACAGCAGTATATAATTGCCACATTGCTACCTTTTAGTTTGATTAAATAAAATGCAGCCACAAATACAGCCAAAAAAATTGCAGCTCTTTCAATGATTTGTAAACCCTTTTCTTGTGAGTCTGAGCTCGATCAAAATATCAGTATATATTGACAACACTTTTGGATTATAGATATAATAAAATTTCGGTTAATACTCAGTTAAAATGTAGGATATCATTCAGTCACCCTATCTTTTTTATTTGCATTCTGTAGCATCTCTGGTGAGTTTTTATTATTTTTAAATAACTTCACATTATGTTTTATGATACATTTCTTTCTGCAACAGTTTTGCATACAGATGGATATGTTGGAAATCTAGTTTAAGGCTGATCTTTTTTTTATTATTATTCTGTTATGTGATTGATCTGGTCACTGAACAAGAAATTCTGTGAGGCCATCCATCACTCCAGGCAGCAGCTAAGCTAAACCTTCTAACACACTGCTTCCAGTCAGTCATGCAAGATTCAGGTTATAAATATTGAATGTGCAAACAACTATTTAAATTAGCTGTCCTGTCTATTTTATGCAGTTTCAGTACAAAAGCAAGCTGATGTATTGTTTAGTGGCAAGAAGTAGAAGACAATGAATTTAGTACTATCCTTTTATACGTCATTGAATTCATCCTGTTGGCAAATATTTAAAATAGCTAGATCAAATTAATTCTTGTTCCCTTACGTTAAATTAGAAGTAAAGCAACCAAGCATGTAATTTATGTAGTTTTTTTTTTATTTTTATATTCGAACAGTAGCAAGACTGTTAGTAATTGTAAATGTAGCCATCTGTCATAAATATAGTAGCCAATTGTTAAATGCTTTAGTTTTGTGAATTTTGTTACCTCTTTTCAATAACAGAATAGCTTAATATTTGGAAAATATTTGTTCAGGAAGACTGTAGCAACTGGCTTATCTTACTATTCCTGGTAAGCATCTAGAATATTGAACATGTGCAGGTGTTTGTTCTTCTGCTACTTGGAGTTGTAACAAGTGTGCATACTTTCACTGATGATATATACAATATAAAATGCCAACCATTTGTAGTCACTCCTAGGAGCCATTTGGTGTGTAATGAATTTAGGTGAAGTTCCAAAATTGCTATCTGTGTTTTAAGTTTATTCTTCAAATTATATTATGCTGGGAACATCCTTTCAAGTAGGAGAAAAGTATCTAAGCCCGCATTAATAGCATACATGAAATGCTTACCAAAGAGAAAATTGTCTCCCTTATAGGTATGCAAGGTGATTTGTAGCATGTGTCTCTCTCAGTAGTTGGAGTGCAACCTAACAGAAAAGTTGAACAACATTTTATGTTACTTTCTGTACCAAACACTGCTCATTGTTTACCCATATCCATTTTTCTTTAGCAAAATTTTGGCCAGAATAACAGTGAACCCAGATAAATAGACGTACCTTCCTAGACTCTTTTATTGCTGGAGAGGGCCACATGTCCTAGTTCTGGCCAATGAAAGGCAAGTGGAATTCTCCTGGTAGTACTCCTAGGAAAGCTTTTTAAGGGGGAGAAATTCATAGGGCTAATTTGTCCTTTAGCCCTATGTCCTTTGTCATTTGTTCTTTGTTTTCTGCCTAAAATGTGAATATAATACATGGAGCTATAACAGCCTTCTTGAGAGCATGAATGTAAAAGCTATATACTAAGGATGGCACAGTGGAAAAATGGGGGGAAAAAATCTGGGTCTCTGATACATTTTTGAGCCACTAACCTATCCTGAATTACCAGTCCTTAGATTTGAATGAATATAAATAAACCTCATTCTTGTTTAAATCACTGTTTTTCAGGGGTACCTGTAACCTAACATATCCCTGACAAATTTCTCTTTCTGAATTATCTGAGTCTTCATGAAATTATGTATTGTTTTTTTAAATATCGCCTATTTTGGAATTACAATGATAAGGTTTTACTTATGTCCTTATGTGGAAATAAATTGAACCAGCATTGCCATATTAATAAACCTCATTATTGGTAAATGTAAAAATGGTAGTACTGATGAATCATTTTAGTAATAAAGATCACAATTTCAGGGAAAGGCTCAGGGAATTTTTTTAACCTTATCCCCTAAATCTTGTTTTCCTTCATCTTTGATCAATTTCTATCATCTTTTCTTATTCTTCAAGTGCTCCTAGTTAGTCAGGTGGAAACTAATTTATTAACAATGATAATATAATGTTTTAAGTCCGAGAAATATTTATCACAAATATAAATCTGATTTTATTATTTCCCTGCTTAAAAGCTTTCTGTAATCTTTGTTATGGAATTAAAGGCTGTTCATTCTGGCTCCAATTGTCTTGTCCAATCATATCTCCATCCTCCTTCCCTTCCTTTCACTTCTCCCAACATATTCCCTCAGCCCTTTGTTATACAAAAAATAATGGACTATTGATAGGATCCTAAAACTATAACATACTTTTATTCTTTCATATCCTTCCATGTCGTTTTTTTTTTCTGTGCCCTTTCTCTCATCTCTGTCTTTGAAATCCCACTCATTCTAAGAAACTGCGTTCAAATGTCTTTCTGAAGCTTTCCCTGACTTTCCAAAATTATCTTCTATTCTTTCCATAACATTCTTTTTATGCTTCTTCAATAGCAGTTATTGAGTTGATTTATAGTCTGGTTAGTTTACAGGTCTGTCTTTCCCAGGAGATTCTAAGTTCCACGAAGAGATGAGCTATGCTTTATTTTGCAAATCGAGCATCTAAGTCAGTATCTGGAATGGAGTAAGTACTCAAGAATTTTATATGTTTTTATAACAGGAAAATAAAACATATAGACTTTCTGCACCATTCATTGAGTACTAGAATTATTTACCTGTTTATTAAATGTATCTCTGTAAAGGAAGTACTGCCAGTGATTAATAATATTCATTAATTACATGACAAATAATTGTCCATCTGGGTCATCTCTGCATCTAGACTGACATTCTTGTTTTCTTTGTCCATCTTTAATTTTTGGATTACATACCATACATTCTATCTTTAATAAAGCCCAAAGTAAATAACATTACCTCCAGAAAAGAGCATGCCCCTTCTTTTAGGTCTGTGGAAGCAGGGGATGAGTCACTCTGGTTGAGCGAGGACAGGGCTTTGTTTTAGCTTCAGTGTGATTCAGTGTTACTAATCTTTTGGAGGCAGTCAGATCTTTCTCTTCGGCATGACTTGAGCTCTGACATTGGCAAGATTTAGCAGGCTTACAGACACATGGCTTTCCAAATTGAGAGAGATCTCTCTCTGCTTTAGACTAGATGCCAGGTCTTTGTGTCACCAGACAGTTCTTTTTGTTCTCAGTCCTGCCCACACCCTCCCCACACCCCCCCACACACACACTTTTTGTGCCTTTTTTTTTTTTTTGCTCCTCCTGCCCAACCCTGGGCTATGAGGAAGACTCCCTGGCACTCTCTGAAGGCCTAGAATTCTTTAGAAAGGTCTCTCTCAGCTCTACTGGTCACCCCTAGCCTCCAGTAACTGAAATCCCAGAGTGCCTTAGATGAATTTCTCTCCACTTTCCAGTTCCACATTCTACATTCAGTATACTTACCATCAGCACTTAGTAAAGACCCTTGGGATGAAGTTGGCAGACAGGTTGAGACTTGCTTTGTAGGAGGCTTCTCAGAATCCTAATTCATCACCCTGCCTACATGCTGCTATTAAAACAGACTGATTTCTTCTAACTCCTCTCCGTGCTTCATTCTTTGTCTTCCTTATGCCTGGTAGAAATAAGAACAGCCATGTGTCTCTTTTCCCATGAAGGATGTTCACTTCTGGAATTAAGTTTATTTAGATTTTTTGCATCCTAATCTCTTTAAGTTTTTTAAACTATGATTTTGTAGTTTATCAGGCTTGTTTTGGTAGTTGAGGTGAGAGTGACAGTTGTTTGCCACTTTCCACATCCTAACCTTCTTCTCCCTATCTCCCCTTCAATCCATCCATTCATTTATGTTGTGTGTGTGTGTGTGTGTGTGTGTGTGTGTGTGTGTGTGTGTGTTGTGTGTAAGATGTAGGGATAATTTAAAATACTTTTCATTGATGAATAACACTGTTATCTTGGGTATCATTTTCCTTTCTTTACCCCACCCCAAATTATCAAAAGGTATTTTCTTGTTATTGTATCTGTTTCAGTTTTCTTTAGGAAATAAGATTCTTTTTACTGAAATCCAAATTTATTTTACCTATTTTTGTGTGTCTAAGATATTTTGCAAATGAGGATTTACTATTTCATTATTGCCTTTTAGGCTTCATCAAATCCACAGATGAGGATAATCAATGCTTAAATTTGATTAGTTCACAAATCATGTAGTCTCTATCAACCACAAAGAAGATTAAGAATCAGATGATGAAAGCATTCAATTACAATAATATACTGAAATAAGAGCTATTGATGGTTCTACGATTGTTATTTCCTACCTAGAAATAGAGTAGTAGGATATTAAACATGATTTTTATCAGTATTATTTCATATCAGTTCAATTTGCAGTGGCTGAAGTGATACAAAGTGACTGAATACAAACATGAAGTTGAATTCATATACAAATTCATATATAAATGACATGATATATATATAATGACATGATATAAAATGTATCATACATGATACATTTTAAGTCTATTATAGTCTCTCAATAGAGTGATGTTTATCACAGAACATGGTGTTGTATGAAATGGCTTTGTATTAGTAAACGTTTTTGCCTAACAGACAACTCCAAGTGGCTTAAAAGTATTATGTATTATTTCTCATGCATCTGTGGAGTGGGTTGGAGTTGGCTGATCTTGGCTGGGCTTGCTTGAAGCCATACAGGGCAGATGGCCTGCACACATCCCTCTTGTGCTACAGCAGAAGTACCTTGCCCTCTCCCTGCAGGAGACAGATACAGTAGTGGGATTGGCCAGATGCCATATGACGCACATGCTTAACAGAACAAATAAGAGCACACACTGAATCTGAAACAGGGAAAGATATTTCCACATAAGGTGACAAGTCCAGCATAGGCTATGAGGACTCTCATTATTTCTTGGTAAAGGAGTATTCCAGGCCCAAGGCCCATTTTTCTGCAGCCAAGAAGTTGTTGAAAGACTACAGACATGAGTTTGCCTTTCCCAACAGGAATGTTTCACAAAGAGAAAGAAGAATGTCAGTTAATCATAAGGTAGCAACTTCTGTTTTAGTTTAAGCATGAGCAGTTTTCAAAAGAGCTCTTAGTAATCGGGGGCAATGAAAGTGAAGTAGAAAACCTTCATTGTATATACTGCATTTTGTTTTAATTACAGGCTCCTCTGCTTTCTTCCTGTGAGTAGTTTCACATCTCTTTCAGAATTCTGTACAGTGATAAAATTAGGATTGACCAATGTTATCATCATCAGGCATAGTCTATCAGTTATATACATTTATTGCTCCATTTCCATATCATATCTGGAAAATAGAAACCGATGTTTTCAGACTTTTGCCGCATTAAAGTGAGATTTATTAGACTTGTTACCATCACCAACACTGTGTCTCTGATATTCTTAACTTGTATTTTTTATGGGGATACCTATGAATTGTTTTGGCATATATATGACGGTTTAGAAGGTAAAGAATAGAACTATAAATATAACCCAACTATAAAAGCAGCCTATAGCTTGCTATTCTGAAAGACAGTTAACTTTCCAAGTATTAACTCTGTATCTTAATCTCTTACATAGATTAGGTTACATAACACCTATAAAAATCAACAAGTTTCTAGTAATAAATCTGTACAGCAAGTCTTCATTTCTTTCTCTCTTATTTAGAACTGTAGAACTGTGACAGCTGCTTGCCCTTGTCTATACATTCTATCGGTTGTCTTAGAAAGAGAGACAGGAAAAAGAGAGAGAAAAGGAACTAGGATGTTATAATTCTTAAAATGAATATCTGCCTTCAGATGATTGAGAATCTACAGTGTTTCATAATTCTTAAAGTTTCCCTTCTGTGCTACATTTTTAGTGTGAATAATCAGTGCATTTTCCACCCCATCCAAACTCTGGTAACTCTTGAAATGCTTATAAAATAGGTCTTTTGCTTCATCACATAACCACAGAAAAGAACATAGGATTTTCAGCCAGAAATACTTGATGTCTTATAGCTTTGTCATTAACCAAGACTTAGGCAAGTGATTTATTTTCTAATAAGCCCGGTTTATTTATATGTAAAAGGAGAAAATGCCTACTTAATGTGAGGATTAAGTTTGATAATAAAAAGAAAATACTTTTTAAGCTGTGCAAATGTTGGTTATTTTTATAAGAAGACTATAAATACTCTCTTTTTCATGTAAACTTTAACAGCTCCTTGGGTAAGGCAGAAAGGTAAAGAAAAATAGAACCAATCCTAACTGATAAGCCCAAGAACATTGATTTGGCTTCCCTCACTGCACCTGATCACACCAAGCCTACCATATCTGTGGTCGAGAATAGAAATAGTAGAATGTAAAATTCAGTAGTTCCCTCTATGGTGTTAATTTGTGAATAACTTGTATGGTTTCTTTACTTTTGGTGTGGTGTCCAGGATGCGCATCAGTATTTCTTATACTTAAAATTATAGTATCATCAGTGATAGTTCTTAATACATAGATTGCTAATCATTATTTTTAGAATCCAGAATTTAGAGTGTTCAATTAACAGTAAACAATGCCTTACACATTATAGTTGCTCGATAAAATTTATTGAACAATTTGAAAATACTTCTACCAGCTTTTCTTGCTTAAAGCCATTTTAGTTATGCTGAATGTAAAGTACATTGTTAAGAAACATTAATTTTTCACAATAACTTTTATAAGGAAATTAGGGTGTGACCCCTGGGGTTGGGAAACTAATGTTTATTCAGTATGTATGTGTGACAGGCACTCATGTTAGCACATTCTCAACCATTCAGGAATAAGGAGGTATTTATTAGTTTCCTTTTGTAGATGAGAAAACTGAGGATCTAAGAATATCTTTCTCAAGGCTTCTCAGGGGTTAACAGAACTAGGACTCCAACTCAGTTCTGTCAGGTTCTGACAATCCATGCATTTTTAACTTTGTATTCTCCCTCCTAAACAAATGGTTAAGATGGTGGCCAATCTCATGACATATTAGTACGCTATGGGTATTTTTAAATGCCAAAAGCTGTAGTTTTGTTCAGTAGTTAACGTTTTTCTATTTAGAACATCCCCAGCTTTGGAATTCTTTCTTTAACTTTGGGTCACTTTGTTGTCCTTCCCCTCAAGCCACAGTAATTGGCAGAGGGCCTGGGAAGCACCTGACTCCTGTGAGAAGAGATAATAGTTTCAGATGCTTCCCCCTTCTCCCTGAGGCCACCCCCCAACAGAAGTGTTGCCTGGCTAGTTCTCTGCTTTTGAGAAATTAGAAGAGAAGACTTTCTCCTTAAAAGCACAAACCCCTGAAGCATCAGGGTCACTACTGCTTTTTCTCTTATGGTATGCAGGTCCATGTTGTCATGTAGGGGCAGTACACTGGGCCCTGTGCTTTTACAGTGATAGCAAAGAATCTTTGAGTATAAAGCATTGAAATTAAGGACATTAATTATAAATACAGTGCTTTGTTAATGCTTTTAACAGTGATTTACATCTTCTGGGTCTCCTTTCTGTTTCCACTCAGCAGACTTCGGCTCTTTAAATTTACTCTTTTTTCTAACTCTTACTTTCAATTCCAATTCACATCCTAGTGTTAGTAACATTTAATGTTTTTTTAAAGCCTGTTAGAATTAGAAAAATAGGTGAATTCTTACTTTTCATCTTTTAAATCTAGTTTTCTTTATTTTCCCCCATCAACTTTATGTAACTCCCATTTAACTCTCTCAATGGATGATGTCCTTTTATGGCTGAGTTTCTAGTCAGTGCTCTCAGTTTTAGTTCAAAATGTGGCTCTTTTCCATACATAACATTTCATCTAAGCTCCAACTCGGTTTGTACCTCTTGAACTCTGCCCCAGGAACTCCCAAATAGGCCTTTCTTTTTGGAGGGACATAGCACTCTGCCCCACTCCGTGGAACAGAACTTCCAACATTGTTTCTCATGTCCCACATACCTTCCAATTTGCCACCTGTTCTTCCACCTCCATTTCTGTTTATCTAAATTACTCAGCACTTGAAACTTCCTGGATTCTCCTTGAGTCCCTGCTGCTTCATGAACTGACAGGCTCTGATGTTTCTAGTTTCCATTGACACCTAATGTTCTCAAATCTAGCTAAGATCACAGTCTCTCCTTGTCCACCTTAAAAGGATTTCATTCCAGATCTTGTGATCAGAACTCTTCTACTGACAAAATTAACACAGGTACTTATATCCTTACCATTATCATGGCTCAAGTTAGACTGCTAAAAATTTCAACTGGTGTTTTGAAGCTGAAACATTCTCCTTCACCTCCACACCTCTACCCCAAGCTTTATCCACATCTCATTCCTGGCCATTGCAGGGAACTCATAGAAATGGAGAATAGTACAGCAGTAAGAAGCATATAATACAAAAGGGCAAAGAAGGAAAATTCAGGTGTGGAATTTCTATAGTAAATTACATAGTAGAAACTGAATTTTCTGGTGTTTCATATACCAAACACCATTAGGTAGAAACTGTAGAGCTCTATAAACCCTATTTACACCTTTCTCATTTAGCTCCAGTGACTAGCAGTGTGGTCCATTTAAATGTGCAAAATCTGTATCTCCCCAGCCTGAGTTCCATCATTATTACAGTTACCCTAGGCTTGATACTTTACAATTCCTTTGTCTCTTTATCTCTTTGCATTTAACAAGCCTGGATGGATATACTCTTGTATATACTGATAGCCACTAATGCCTTCTGTTTTGTCTCTTTGTTGACTCTTGCCAGTGTTCCCACCCTATTCTAGGTCCCTGTCTCAAACCTGAAGCAGCCTCCTTACTCACTCTCTGCTTTATGTTTTTCAAGACTATTTGGATGCCTGTTAGTCTTATGGCTTCTTCTCTGGCCAGCCCCTAAACTGTAGTGGCTTCTAATTTTCTACCACATAAAG
Source organism: Cynopterus sphinx (assembly GCA_030015415.1). Lineage (NCBI taxonomy): Eukaryota > Metazoa > Chordata > Mammalia > Chiroptera > Pteropodidae > Cynopterus > Cynopterus sphinx. Next base: position 110,819,306 of record CM057381.1, read on the forward strand.
CATAAGTTCCACTAACCTTGTTCAGACCTTCCATAATCTGTTCACACAAGCATTTCCTCTTATCACACTTACAGATCTTGCTGCTTCTCTCTGTCAGACACACACTAGCATTCCTGACCTGCTTTCTTCTCTGACTCTTACCATTTTTGAGTCTCCCTCTTGGATCTAGCTGCCAATAACTCTTCCTTGGTTTCTGAGTCCTCATCAGTGATAGTGATGGTAACAAGTACTAACAGAGGTCATGTGCAGTGGTTTAGGGTCAGACTGCCCACCTACTGTGTGACTTTGGACAAATTACTTAACTACTTTGTGCATCATATTTCTTAGCTGAAAATGAAGATGTTAAGAGTGCCAAATGATCCCCAAATGGCTTATGCCAACAAGCATTTATTTCTTGTTCTTGGTACATGTAAGCTATGGATAAGCTGCAGTTCTACTCTAACTGTCCTTTTCATCCAGAGTACAGGTTGACATGCCATCATCAGGGTCAGCATTGTGATGGAACCTCTCTGGGTACCTCTTAGAACTTCTGCTAGAATGGGTCACATCTGCTCAGTTTCATTGGCAGAGTCTGTAACATGGTTGAGAGTCATTGGGGTAAGGATGTATTTGTCCTCTCATGAGGAGAGGAGAAAGGAACATTCATCCATTATAATGTAGTCCACAATGCTGCCTCATAGCGTTATTGCAAAGAACAAATGAGTTAATAGGTGTGAGATCTTAAAAAGGTGCCTGGCATACAATAAGGACTCAGTAAGTGTCAGTTGTTATTTTTATTGTTGAGTCTTGTGCCAGTTTCCATGTTGTGCTAAAAAGCACTTTACATGTATCTTATAGTTTATTCCTCAAGGTTGATATTATTACCCTCATTTTACAAATGAGTAGACTGAGACTTAAAGAGAATGAGAAAATTGTTCACAGTTACACTGTTTGCAAGGAACAGAATGGGCATTTAAACAGGCCTGCGATACTGTAGAACCTTTGCTGCTAACCTTTTCTATTCCAGTAAACATGTATTGGGAAGATTCCTTCTAAACTTTATAAGCCTGTTTTGCTACCGTCACTGTATTCTGCCACTTCTCCAAACTCTGCTGTGACCTTGAAGGATTTGTTTGTAGGCAGCTGCCCACGCAAAGGAACACAGCTGCCAAAGTCCCAGGGCTTCTATTCTAATAACCTTCATATTTGGGTTAACGTCACTGATTACTTTATTCAAGCAACATAGAAGTTGATCCCATGGAAAGCCAACTGAGTGGACTCTGAAGCTCTCAATCCTGTGTTTAGAGAGCTGAATTTATATACCTCCCCTGACCTTGCTTTCTCTGGGATCCTACTTATCTAATTCCTTTGCTGGGGCCCCATGCCCTCTTCCTAAAGCAGAAGCCAGACCCCACAGGGAGTTCACTAGACAATGATTGTTATTGAGAAAGTTACCTATTTGTCTTCCTTTCTGTATCTCATTAATGGGCAAATGGTGGAATAAGGCATGTGGGCATTTGCAATCCTGTGGAGTTAGACCACTTTTAAGGTTGGAATATATCCTTAGAATTGGTCCTCATGTTCAGTCTTCCAAGCCCAAGGCAGGGCAGCCCTTCTATCTTGTACTTGGTCCACTTATTGGCTATATTTCTTCCATGGTAATATAAGCTTCATGAGGGTAAAGATGTTTCATGACCCTCATGCATTTCTTCACAATGCCTATGAGTTTGGGGACATCATTAGAGGCTGCACACAGTCTAGGAGCATTGTCTCTCAGTTCTAAAATAAAGATAGTTAGATTTGTATCACTGAATTGAGAATTCACATTTAAGGGCAGTACGGTGGAGTAGTAAGAGCATGCTGTAAAGCCAGATTTCCACTAAGTACTAACTGTCCATGAACTTTGAGCTTCAGTTTTCTCATCTATAGGGCAGGGATAATAGTATTTATTTCATGAGTTATTGTGAGGATTAAATGTTTGTATAAGTGTTGGGCCTATAGTAAGAATTAAATAAATTTAGCTTTTATAAATAACAAGTATTACATATGAAACCATTTGAAATTGCCTAGAACAATGCTGCTCAAAGTGGCCATCTGCAGGGAGATAAGGGACTTGTGCTGTGATGTAAATCAACACCTTCACTTCTTTGAAAAACATTTGTTAGGGAAAAAAAGGATGGTTGGGTATAAAGCTGATTTACATTCAATTGACTCTAGCTGTTTATCTTCCTTGGTGACAGTAACAAACAGTTCACAGACTACACCTTTTGTTTCCCTGGCCTAGGACATAATAGGTAGTCAGTAAATTTGTTTAATTTTATATTCTAGCCTGAAAAAAAAGTCTCTTAAGGTGTCTTGTTAAGGTAAATAAATTTCCTACCTAATGAGTTGAAGTTCCCTGTGTATCACACATTATAAATCTATATTATATTTATTTATAGTCTTTCTGTATCTTCAAAGCTACAAATAGGGTAAATCATAGCTATTTTTCGGGTAAAAGCTGTGATTGTTTTTCCAGTAGTGCACAGATAAAGACAACTATATGGATCATCATGTGAAGTCTAAATGGGTTTTTCCAGATAGCAGGGAGACATACAGGTGATGTTCTCATTTTCTTTTGTCATTGTTAACATCTATTTATATAGTCAAATATAAAAAACTAAGCACAGTTTTACAGGTGAGATTTATTTATGTAAATAAGTCTGGAAACTATGCCTATTGTTTACCAAAAAATTCAAGTATAGTGTCATTACTTAGAAAGGAATTAACATGTCAGTACATTTTTTATCCTTCATTTATAGTAAATTAATTTAACATAAAATTTATAATTGTGTTAGTCTAGGTTCTTCAGAGAAACAGAACCAATAGTATATATTATATAATATAATAGTTTATATTCTATATTTTGCATAATTATATATAATATATAAGGATTCAATAAATGTTTACTGTTATAGATTACAAGTATCATATATGAAAGCACTTAGAATTGCCTAGAACAATGCTACACAGTGTGGCTATCTGTAGTGAGATAAGGGATTTGTGCCATGGTGTAAATCAACACTCTCATTTATAATATATATTCTATGTATGTTAAATAGGATACGAAATACTATAATTATGTTACAATATATAATATAAAATATTTTACATACATATATATCAATAGATGTATTATAAGAAATTGGTTCATATGGCAATGGAGGCTGGCTGAGTAGCCCCATCATCTGTAGCAAGCACGCGGAGACCCAGGAGAGCCCATGATATTGGTCCAGTTTGTATCCAAAGGCCTAAGAACCAGGAGATGGTGTAAGGTCCAGTCATTGTCTGAGTCTGAGCCCAAACACAGGAGACCAGTGTCCCAGCTTGAAGATAGTCAGAACGATTACATTCTCCCTTCCTCTGCCTTTTAGTACTATTCAGGCCTCCAACAGATTGGAGGAGGCCCATCCACATTAGGGAGGGCGATCTGCTCTACTTAGTCTATAGATTCAAATCTCATCCAGAAACACCCTCACATATACCCAAAATAATGTTTAACCAAATATCTGGGTACCCGTTGGCCCACTCAGGTTGACACACAAAATTAACTATTACAGAAATATTAGACACAGTGCCCTCTATGTAAAGGTGAACTTCTTTGATTCCTATATACTTTTTTTTTGCATTTTTTAAAACATTTAAAAAATTTTTTTCAATTATAGTTGGCATACAATATTATATTAGTTTCAGGTGTACAGCATAATGATTATATATCTGTATGACTCACAAAGTAATCACTCCAAAAATTTAGGACCCATCTGACACTCTACGTAATTATTAGAATATTGTTGACTATGTTCCTTATGCTATACTTTATATCTCCATGACTATTTTTTAACTACTATTTTGTACTTCTCAATTCCTTCCCCCTTTTTCATCACCCCTCTAAACCCCCTCCCATTTGGTAGCCCTAAAATGTTCTCTGTATGAGTTTGTTTGTTTCTTTTCTTTTTATTTATTTTGTTCTTGATTCTACATGGACATAAAATCATGTGGCATTTGTCTTTCTCTATCTGATTTACCCCACTCAGCATAATACTCTCTAGGTCCATTATGAAATATTTTTTTCTATTTCTTTACTTTTCATCTATCTTTGTCTTTTAATCTGAAGTAAGTCTTATAGGCAGCTTATGTAAGGGTCTTGTTTTCTTATCCATTCAGCCACCCAATCTTTTGATTGGAGCATTTAATTCTTTTTCATTTGAAGAACTTGTTGATAGATATGTAGTTATTGCCATTCTTTATTCATATTTTTGATACATATTTTGTTTACTTCTTCTTAAGTCCCTCCAACATTTCCTATAATACTGGCTTGGTGGTGATGAACTTTTTTAGCTTTTTCTTTTCGGGGAAGTTCTTATCTGTCCTTCAATTCTAAGTGATAATTTTGCTGAGTAAAGTAATCTTGGTTGTAGGTCCTTGCTTTTCATCACTTAAAATATTTAGTGCCAATCCCTTCTGGCCCGCAAAGTATCTGTTGAGAAATTGACTGACAATCTTAGGGAGCTCTTTTTAGGTTACTAACTGCTTTTCACTTGCTGCTTTTAAGATTCTCTATTGATAATTAAACTTTGGCATTTTAATTATGATGTGTCTTGGTGTGGCTTTCTTTGGGTTCATCTTGTTTGTGACTCTGTACTTCCTGGGCTTTTATGTCTATTTCCTTCACCAAAGTTTTCAGTCATTGAAATACGTTTTCAATTCCTTGTTCTCTCTCTTCTCCTTCTGTTACCCCTATGATGTGAATATTGTTGCACTTGATGTTGTCCCAGAGGCCGCTTAAACTATTCTCAATTTTTTGGATTCTTTTTTCTTTTCGTGGTTCTGATTGGGTGTCCTCCAGTACCCCATCCTCTAAATTGATGATTTGATACTCCATTACATCCACTCTGTTGATTCCCTCTAATGTTCCCTTTATCTCATATATTGTATTCTTCATTTCTGACTGGTTTCCTTTTATGTTTTCCATCTTCATTTTTATGTTTTTTATCTCTTTGTTAAAGTTCTCCCTGAGTTCATTTACTCTTCCCTTAAATTCATGGAGCACCAGTGTTTTGAACTCTGCATCTGGTATATTGTTTGTTTCCTTTTTTTTTTTTAGTTCTTTTTCTCGAGGTTTGTTATGTTCTTTCATGTGGGACATGTTTGTCTCCCCATGTTGGTTGACTCCCTGTATTTGTTTCAATGTATTAAGTATGGCTCCTAAGTTTCCCAGTTTTAATATAGTGGCTTTATGTAGTAGGTGTCCTGTGGGTTCCAGTGGCACAGTCTTCCCTGGTCACCTGAGTGAGGTGCTCAAGGTCTGTCCTTTGTGTGAGTTGTGTGTGCTCACCGGATGTAGTTGAGTCTTGGTTGCTGTTTTCACTTCTCTGAGAGGGATTGACCCTTGGGTTGATTGGTTGTGAGGATTGGCCCATGAGGGGCTGACCCTATGGAACAGGATTCACTTTAGCAGGGCTCTGGTGCCTTCCCAGTCTCCCCTTCAGTTGTTCCTCCTCAGATGCAGCTCATAGTGCTCCGGCTTAATCACCAATTGAAGCAGGCTACTGTATGTGCCTGCCCAAGGGTCTCCTAGGAGAAGCCCAGCTGTACTCCAAGTTCAGCCACAGCCTGTGCACTTCCAGGGCCATCTGGTAAGAATCACCCAGCAATCTGCAGATGGCTGCCACCTATGCTGGGCTTATAGGTGCCTCAAGAAGCTAAGCCTGGAACTGAGGTTGGCTGCCGCTAATGCAGGACTTAGGGCTGCTCAGCAAGAGATATGGGACACACCCAGGCCAGAGACTGCTTCTTGCATTTTGTGAGCATTGGAGAGATTTTAGGAAAGTCTGCTGCATGAGCCAAGACCAGGTCATTTGTATGGAATAAACCACTGGAGGCAGCTTGGGTGGGCCCTCAAGTTGGGAGGGGCATAATCTCAGGGAATCATCTAGGCAGAATGACCTGTGTTATTCAGGTTGATGGAGACTCATATACGGTGGCTGTCTGTTTCCACATGCTAAGATCAGGGAGGGCTCAACCAAGGAACAATAGATACTACCAGTACTTCTTCTCAGGAGAAAGCCTCCTCTCCATTCCTTGCCTTGAAGGCCGACAACTAAGTGTTTCCCCATAAGTTCCTGACACTCCTCAAGTAGTTTCCCTATTGCTGGAGCTCAGAGTGAGTGAGTCCATCACTGAGTAAGTCCGGTGCAGGCCCTTTAAGAAGAATGTCAGTGACTCCCACAAGCCCTCCATTTCACTCAGCCACAACCTCTGCTGGTTTTTCACAGCCAGAGGTTGTGGGGACTTCTCTTCCCAGCACTGGAATCCTCAGCTGGGGAGCCCAGTATGAGGGCAGGACCCCTCACTCCTTAGGTGGTAGGGGACTCTGCAGCCAAGACAACCCTCCTGGTTCTCTACTGCCTCACGCTCTTGTGGATCCTGACCATTTCCCATCTCTACTCCCTCTATGAGGCCTCGAGGTGGCCTCTGATGTTTGTCCCTGAGTTTTAGGACTTCCTTTCTACCAGGCCTCAGGTGACTCCCAGTGATAGTAGTTCTGTAGTTTTGTTGTAAGATTGGTATGGGATGAGGGAGGCATGCACAGCGTCTAGTTTCTATGCCATCTTGGCCGGCCCTCCTATGTACTCTTGAAGATGATTCTTTTTTTTTCCTATTCCAAATTAATTAGTTAGCTTTGTTTGGAACTTTCATTCCTCATTTTTGAATACAATTTGTTTTCTTTTTTAGTTTCTACAAATAGTTGAATTTTATCAGAGGTCATTAATAATCATTTATATTATAACCAAAAATGTAAAGACATATGCCAGTGGTTTTGGAAATTTTTCAGTTGCAGGAGAATCCTGTTTCTGAGCTAAAAAATAGATTTGATAGATTATAGAGGAAATTTTTGAATGATGGGGCAGAAGAAGGCAGTCTGCTTTGTGCAACTGTATCTCCTAATAGCCTCCTCAAAATGGCATTGTGAGGATGTACAGTGAAAATGGTAACCCTCTGTCATTTTAGAAAAAGATGTGGGTAGTGCAGCTTGAAGATTCTCAGGGCATGGAGGAAAAACGTTTCAAAAACAGAAAAGGGCTGTTTGAAAATGCAAAAGAAAATGGATACCATAGGAATGAATTGGATTATTTTTCACTGATAAACCTTCCTGTAACCCTAAGGAATAGTACTATAGCTCCACCTACTGCATTAAGAGGCAAAACATGCAGTTAGAAAGAACTTTCTGACCCCACTCCAGAATTTTTTTTTTTTAATCTTTTGGTTCTTTACGCAAATAATCATTGAAACTGTTCGTATTTTTTGCTTTCAGTCATTCTCTCCTCTTTCTACTAATTTCATATTTGAAAGATTTGTGGATATCATTTCAAAAGCTGATGTTTCAAAGAAAACAATAGAAAATTATGATTTGATGATTTGGTTGAGGTGTCTGGAAATGCATACACATAAAGTACAATTTAGATATATATCATACTTGAATAAAATATGCATGAGAAAGACTGGAGAAGAGAGAAGGAAGGTAGTATTTTTATCAGATGAGAAGAGCAGAAGTTTTAAAGACCTGAATTCTCTGACACTAATTTGCTTGGTGCCTTGGGCAAGTTACTTAACTTTGTGTGCTAGTTTCTCCATTAAAAAAAAAAAAAAAAGAGGATAATGGCATATGCCTTTTCTCTGCCTCACAGAATTCTTATCAGAATGATAGAAGATCAAGTAATCCCCCACTTATCCAGCCATTATACTTCAGCCTCAGCCATCTCTGATGAATCTCAGAAGCAAGTAGAAAAAGGCCTGCAAGCCAGGAGAGCACTGCATGTTTTAAGAAAAGGCAAAAAACCATTGACTTGGAATTATGTATAAAGTAAGCTTAGTATTTTAAAGCTGGTGTACATGTATACATGCACATGTATGTATGTGTGTTTTTTTCTCTGTATTTCTTCCTGTAGTTCTTAGCTCTCTAGTTACCTAGGGAAACAGATTTATTTTTTAATGGGGAAATAAAAAGGATAATGGAGGAAGGTGCAACTGCCTCCTTAGAAATTCACCATGAAGGTAACTGGAGAAGAGATCCCAGAAGTCCTGCAGTATTCTCAGGACAGAATTGAGAGTAAACAGCTTTCTGTATTTACATTAATCACATTATACTGGGCCTCTGTTTCAGAGTTTGCAGGCCTTAGCAAAAGTTTTCTGAGTCATGTCTAGAATGCCTTTTTACAAAGAAATTTGCACTGCATTTTATGAAAAGTTTTATTTTTTAAGATGTCTTTAAAGGGATGTGCATCATTTATGTTGAAAATCAATCTATAATGGACTATCTTATTTTTTCTTTCATGATAGTAGACACATCAGTATTAGAAATATTTTGATTTCCTTAATCAAATGGAAAATTACTCCACCAAATTTCCTTCCTTATGGTTTCTGATCTGATTTAAACCATTTTCCAGATCATCTTAAAGCCAAAACAAGGAGTTAGATTCTGGAAAACTGATTATTTGAGGGGTAGAGGGGTGAATGTCTTACAAAATAAAAATGTGAATTAAATATTTTTATTGTACTTAGACTCTTGTAAAAAGGCTTTCTTTTTTGGGGTAGAACTAAAAACTTAAAGTTCTAGACCAATGTTCACCTAGGCATTTTGTACATACCTTAAATGACTAAGCTTTATATTTTCATGCAGTAAAGAAAACAAATTTTATATTTCATTTTAAAATACTTTTATATAACATCATTATTAAAATACATACTAAATTTATAAAGGTAAACTTAAATTAAATTTTTTTTATATTTATTATCTGATGGAGGCTGGGAAAAAGTGACACCTCCAGTGTTCTTTGCCATCTAAGAATGGAAAATCTGAGACTTCAAATGATATTGGGGTAAATCAGGATTTCTCAAACTATTTGAAGTACCAGGTGTTTTGTTTGTTTGTTTGTTTGTTTTGATTTCCTGTTTGTCTTAGACCAATATGATATTCTACTGACTGTACATAGTACAACTGCCTAGTTAGGGCCACATGCTACTCATGTGCCTTTGACAACCCCTAAACTGGTCTATACCCTGCCCAACCAGATGGGTCCAGTGATCATGTACTCAGATGTCACAACAATGTCACATTGCTAGGTAAGTTTCTGAATATTTATTCTCAGTTTTGATACTTACCTAATCATGGACTGGTAGCAGACTGCTTTCAGGCAAGTACCTTGGAATAGCACTGGATAGATTAGTGATTAATTGTACATTCCCAGGAACCAGACTGCCTGGCTTCGAATCCTGGCTTTGTACTCACTGGCAATGAGACTCCAGGGACATCATTTAACCTTAAATGAAATGGGGATAACAATGTTAACCCATCTCATAAGGTTGCCATAAGCATTAGATGAACAAAGTACTTCATCCCTTAAAACTTAACAACTTAATAGTTTGCTTACTTTGTGTTTAGCAGCAATGATATTATTACTAAATCAGTCAAGCTGAATTTTGAACCTACTTGAAATTTCAACATTTTTCCAACTCACCTAGAATAATTGTTTTGAAACCTAATTTACTTTTATGGCTTATATTTTAAGCAAATATAGCCCATGAACGTAAGTAATCTAAGTCAAGGATATTGTTGGGTATTTTTTTTGGGGGGGTGATTTATCCATTCAATATGAATAAATGATTTAAACATTAAAGAATATTGAATATTCAATGAATATTTATTGAACATATTATTTTTATATTCAGCTTTTAGAGGGCATCATTAGGTTCTCAGAGGTAAGCATTTTGTCACTGAGTTTCTATTATAAGTCACAGCTGAAGAAATCTGACTAGAGTTGGGTATATCAATTTTCTTAGTCATAACATCATAAAGATGTTATTGTCAGTTCCTTAGCTTGAGCTATTTTACTGGGCCCCCAAAACATTTAAGTCCTCTTGCTTGGTGTTGTACAGACTAAAGCAAATGCTAGTTCTTAGAGTTATCCATACTGAAAAGCCATTAATAGTTTTGCATTAGTGATGTGCCATTGTCAAAGATAAGTTCTCTGCTGTAGCAGGTAATTATTGATATTTCTTCTGGCAGAACTGATGAGTATTTGGTTCTTAGGGAAATGACTATAAATTGTTGAAGTTGTGTAGGCACAAGTGGGCTTTATACAGTGTAGATGAAATGGTATAGAAAATATTATAAATGGCTTCCTATGAAAAGAGACTTAACTCATTTAATTATTCGTTCATGGTTGTATACCTAGAAAACATTTTTTAGTGTTCTTGTTCATTTATTCATTTGATATTTATTAGTGTCCAATGCCAAGTACTGTTCTAGATGCTTAGAATATTTATTAATGATCAAGGCAGAAAAATCCCTGTCCTCCTGAAATTTACATTTCTAATACGGAGGCAGGACAGAAAAGCACATTTAAAAACAAAACAAGTACTAAGGAGTATATACAGAGTAATAAGAAGGTACACAGAAAGGTTTACTTCAGGAAAAATGGTGAGGGTAAGGCACCTCTACAGAAGTAACATTTGAACTGAGACCCAAAGGACAAGGGCCAAGCCCTGTGAAGAGCTGGGAAGGAACTTGCCAGCAGGTGGGAAAGCTGTTGTTTACTCTTTGTGGGATTTCATAGCATGCATTTCAGAGAACTCATCAATAGTAGTAGATACTGTCTTTTCTCCAGCTATTTATAACCTCTAATGGAAGAATATAGAAATGACAAAAAAAAAAGCCATTTCTACCTTGATTTGCTATGCCAGTATTTCTTACCTCTTTGGAGTTGTTAATTTCTTCATCAACTACCATATCCTCCCAGGACCTCTCTAAGGGCTGCCGTTCAGAGTTCCTAAGGCATTGTCAGAGCACAAAATGCATTTTGTGTGCCTCTGACTTTATTATGCTATCCATCAGTACACTGCCAGTGCATATCAGGTATTTAATTCCATTGAGAGTTTCTCTTGATACAAATTTCTTTCATTTACTGTAATTTTTATACATTATCTACAGGATTGGCTACTTTTGATACTCTTGACTAACACACTTCTCGGAGGTCATAATTCTTTTTATTTCTGCTACATCTCTTGCCTTGCCTATATTTTGCTAATGTGAATCAATAAATTGCTCATTTTTTTATCCATGCCCCAACAAAGCTATATATGTAAGTATTCATTCAAAAATTTTTTTCTTGGTTTGAAAATCCTACTTCTATTTGAAATTTTCATATTTACTTTAGATATGAATTTACTTCCAATGTTTAAAAATGATCTCATGAGATGTAAACTAAGTTTTTATTTATTTTATTGAAAGTAGTATGCAAGTCAAACATTTCTTTTTTATTTATAAGTTAATCTTTATAGATTCATTATGGAACAGAAATTTATTTTACAAAATTTTATATGGAGTAGATTGAGAAATGTCTACAAAAGTTCATTAATGAATCTTGAAAACTTTGGTCATGAACTACTTGCTTATGAAAAGTGTCCTCTTTCCATACTGAATACCTCTTAAAGGCAGGATATGAGTAATGCTTTATCTAGTGAAACTGTAGAAAGAATTTAAAATATATTTATCATTAGCAAAAATTCTAAAATCAGCATGTTCTTACTCAATACTTTGACTTCCTTGCTGTCTTAATTCTATATATTTCCTTTCTTTACATAAGATGTGCTACTATATATAGTATTGCAGATCTAGAGCCAATTATGGTACAATGACCTAGATTCTATGTGTGTTATATGCTATCAACTAAATTTTTTAACTAGTCTCAATTTTAGTTACAGTAAATCTATAAAAGTAAAAAAAAAAATAAACATGATATAAATTTCAATTTCTGGTTGATTTAAGTGATGAAAGACTCTAAATGGTCACTGGCCTTTTATCCATAATTTCCCTTTACTTGTGCAGTTTGTCATTAATTTTATATTTAGTCTTGTTAAAATGTTATACACTAATTTCATCTTTTGTTATGTAAGTTGGGAACAATGGTTTTTAAAAAAGCATGGAATGTAAATATTTTAGGAATGATTTAGTATAAAAATTTTGCTACAACTCAGGGCAGAAGATGTTATAATCATATTTGGAACTATAGGCATTGATGTTCTCCTGGAAAATTATTTGTTTTCAGACTTCCATTTGCAAAATGGAAATGACATATAATCATTTAGAAAAAGACTAAAGGTGGAAGAAAATTTTCAGTAATGAAAGCTAAATATTGCACATTTATATTTTTTCCATTTAGGACCAACTGAAAGGAAAGAAATATAACAGTAAATAATTGAATGCAATGGCTCTTAGCTTTAGTGTATATAATAATAATCATCATCTGTTAAGCCACGCGTGTGTGTGTGTGTGTGTGTGTGTGTGTGTGAGTGTGTGAGAGAGAGACATATGTGATGGTGTCAGATTCTTTGAAACCGCCTGGGTACTCAACAATTGAATAAATTGAATTCAGCTCTGACACTAACTCCTGGAGTGAGATTAAGGGGCTTAATCCTATAAGACTATCCCATTGTTGTAGTGTGCCTACATTACTCATAATTCTGACGAACCAGCTATAAATTGGAGGTTCTCATGACCCTTCCTAAAGTTCAGTAATTGCTGAAAGTACTCAAAACTCAGGAAAGAAAGTGCTTATTTAGTATCACCAGATTATTATAAAGGGATACGACTCAGGAACAGCCAAATGGAAGAGAAGCATAGAGCAAGGTATGGAGTAGTGTATTGCAGAGCTTCCAAGCCCTTTCAAGGTATGCCACCCTCCTAGCACCTTGATGTGTTCACAAACCCAGAAGCAATCTGAACCTTGTCTAGAGGTTATTATGAAGGTCTGTTAAGTTGGCATACTTGATTAAATCATTGGCCTTTGATGGTTGAAAATTCCAACCCTTTAATCACATGATTAACTCCTCTTGCAACCAGTCTCCATCCTGAAGTATCTAGGGGCCCACCAAAAGTCAGCTGATTAGCATAAACTCAGGTAAGGTTGGAAGAGTTGTGTTATGAATAACAAACAACAATGTCACTTCTATTCTTCAGGAAATTCCAAGGGTTTTAGGAGTTCTGTTCCAGAAACCAAGGACAAAGACCAAATATATATTTTTAGTATACCACAGGTAGTCATTGTGATTGTATCCAAATATTAGTTTTCCTTCCAGACATGTAGTAGAATTTCACTTTCCTGCCCTTTTTATTAGGTTGGCCATATGACTTGATTTAGCCAGTAAGGATGAGCAGAAGAAACATCATCACTTTAGGGGGAAGCTTTGCAAATTATTTTATCGGTCACCATGTTCCCATCTCAATACCTTGGTGATTATGGAAAAATGTACTGTCCTGGGTCCCTGAGTTTCTAATGCAATAGAACATGTGTTTATCTTCATTGGGGGTGGGGACGTTTATCAGTGGAAGTATGTGTAGTAGAAATTGTTGAAGGTTTGCATTTTCTTCTGCTGGGTACCTCAAAGCTTTTACTGATATCGAACCACTTTTTAAATAAATGTCTTTCTTAGCTTTGGATTTCCTCATCATAAGGGTAGTTTCAAGGCAGACTAAATTCACATATGTGGAGTTTTGATTTCTCACTGTAGACTTTTCCTCAACCTAGAGCCTGGCCAGAAACAAGCTTTTTTGCTGCCTGAATCAGTGAGCAGAGGTTTCTAAAACCCATCTCACAGAGGGGGGCAGTTATTTCAGGGTCTGGCTTTATGCAGGAGTCTCAGTTCCAGTTCCTCACTTTATATAAATTCAAGCCCACATCTCCTGTTCCCACATAGATGTTACAGTCCTTGGGTCCCTGTTCATAATTTTACACACACATATTAGGATCTGATCCTTCTATATATTTAGGCCAGATTACATCTCACCCTTCCTCTCCCCTCCAACACACACTTTGGCATCAAGTCATAGCTCATCAGCCCTAGCTTTTATTTCCTCTTTATTCTGACATCTGTTCAACATACTCTTTTATCATTTAAACTTTATTTTTCTTATTTTTTTCAGACTGTCTATGTGTTTGTACCAGGTAGAGAATACACATTAGCTCAAATCCACCCTTACTTTCTAATAAGCATCACACTTGTGGAGTGGTAACCCAGGGCTGTCTGGCACCCAAGCAGGTTTTCTACATTTCTTTTGTTGCCTTCCTGTAGGGATTTTTTTTTAATTTCTAATTTTTTTTTTTTTACGTGGAGTTTGCCTCATAATTTTATAAAGTGAAATGAACAATTTAAGAGTCTCTAAATAACTAACTTGAAGGAAGCTTCATATTCTCAACTGTAAGCTATTAAATCTTTCAAGGCTAGCCCCTTTAAAGTTGAAAATGATTTGTTATCTCTTTCTACGTCATTAGGCTACATCAACCTTTGCAGTGTGACTGTTCTGTACCCTACGTTTTCTGTTGGTCAACATGTGGTTTTGGGGGCAAAGGGTAATAATTATTTCCATGCCTTCTGGTAAAATGTATTAGAAACTAATTCAGAAGCTGCACTGTCATCACTAATCCAGGTCACAGTTCAAAAAACAGTGATTACTTAGGGATGTCTGACAAGTACAGTGTCATCTGAAGTTGAAGAAACTTAAGGAAGCCAATGAAATTATTGCTGGTTTATTGCAGGAATAAACCAGCTTTCTTTTGGGGCTTTCCAAAAGAAAGGTTTTATACAAGTAAGTAGAAAAGATTTCATTATAATAAGCAGGCTGGAATATGACCCCCAACTCGAGTCTTCCTTTCCTCCCAAACCAAAGTCACAAGCGTTTTTTCCTTTTTTCCCTTAAATACCAATGATGAGAACTAAAGGAACACTGAGAGGCCATTGTGAAGTTCAGAAATAGCCTAAACCCACCCCTGAAATCATGCCTTACTCATTGGCTAAATTAGAATTTCTGGGTCAAAGGTAAAGAGAGTATATATCATAGTGGTTTAGAAGACAGGTGCTAGAGCCATGCTGCCTTGATTTGAATTGTGTTTCTGACACACACCAGCCATGCAATCCAAGACAATTTACTTACTGCCCCTATTCCTTGGTGTCTTAATTTATAAAGTGAGAATAATAAAAAGACACATCTCAGGGGAATGTTTGAAGATTAAATGGTATATGTAAAGAACTTATAGTGCCTGGCACAGAGTAACTATCATTCTTGTTACTATCATTCTTGATATTTATAAGCAATAACTTCTATTTCAATGTGTTATGGTGATTGCTATTAAATTTAGATTATAAAATATTTTATATCTTATTTCCAGTAAGCAAATTTTTGAGTGGAATAAGAATAGACAGTCTCTTGTATGCTTACCCATTATGGTGTTTTGCTCTGATTTTGTTGTGTAAATTTTTCAAATAGAAAAGATTTAAACTGAACCGTAAGTTCTAAAACTGCTATCTAAATCCAATGTCTTTTTTGCTTTAAATAAAGGTGTATTTTCTTTGTTAAATTGGAAACAATTTAGTGCACCCACATTCCTTCTGGTTTAAGTAATCTATAGAAAATTAAAATGACAAGAAAGGTGGGATTAACCAAATTTATGACTGGCAAAGGCAAATTACGAACAGCTTCCATGTAGCAGGTGTAGCTATTTTAATGAAAAGTACCAGACTGGTCCATAAACCCACACAGTTGCTGCACCGTTCCACAGATGGACACTTAAATAATTTAATGTCACTAAAATGATTCTACTAAAGAATTCTTTAAAACAAACTACAATGATTTATCATTTTGAGCTGTCTGTAATACCATCATTATTCTAATGGCCCATGGCCAGAACAGTTTTCTTCTGGTTGTTCTCCCCCCACCCCGCTCTGGCTCTCCTTTTATTGTTTGAAAATTCTTTTGTCTACATATTCTTAATACCACTGATCACATTATCTAGTTTCCACTAGATTGCCTTGCTTTGAGAACCATCCTGTCTTCTAACCTCACCCTTTGTGAGCTGATTTTAGTAACTTCTGGAGTTACTTGATTATGGAAGGAGGGTAATTTGACAGAGGGATTAACGTGTACTTACAAGGGCTCAATGGTGAGAGACCTGTCACACTGAATTTAGAAAGGGATCAGTTAAGGCACAACATGTTGTACCATGTACATGCTTTCAGCTATGGTAATGGTAGCATGGGTAAATATATCACAAAGGTACCACACTTCCTCGTTGATGTTCATGGTGACAATGTTAATCAATCATATCAATCTTGCTGTCTCCCTTAACAGTACTCCAGACAGTCACTACCATTCACTTGATGTTGGAACTTAAGATGAAAATTATATGCCGTTCAGGATATGATTTTTGCAAAAGATATTTTTTTAAATGGATTTTTCTTATATTGACTCTCCATTAAAAAAAAAAAGGGAAAAAAAACAGGACAGAACATTAAATCTCAACTTTGCAAAAGCATTTTTTTAGGGAGGAAATATAATATGGTTTGGAATATTGGATATCTCAAGCAAGCCTTTGGTAAGTGCTAGATTCCATCAGTTCACATTTGAATTTTTTAACAAGTGCCTGAAGTGATGAAATTTGGTGTTGTGTCTTAAGGTGGGATCAATATACTTTAGGTACTAGACTGGAAACAGAGTTCACATTCTGTTATATAAGTTCAGAACCTGGAATTTCATTCTTGTCTACTTAAGAACCATCTTTTTATGCAAATGTGGATTAACAGGGATGGCTCATTTTTTAGGAGTTTGGATTATGCTCAGGCACTTGGATAAATACTTTGTTGTAACCTCAAAGTCCTAGAATATGAACAAACTTTAGTCAATAATAGCAGTTAACACATAAAGCACATATGTACCTTATTTGGACTATGCTAAACACTTTACATACATTATCACCTTCAATCCTTGTAGCAATTCTATAAGGTAGAGCCTACTTTTTTATGCCTAGATTGAGAAGAGGGAGCCCTAAGTTGCCCAGAGCATTATAGCTAGTAAGTGGGAGAACCATATCTGTGTTCAGACAGTCTGACTGCAAAGCCTGTTCTTCCACAATGCTCCTCCTTGACTTGGATTGCAGATTTTGTAATTTTTTTTGTTTGACATCATATCATCCAGTCCTACTTCTGGCTCCAAAAAAGCGAGTTCTGTTGTCATGTGGGACATTCTTGAGTAGTAACTTCTAGAGCATTAGCCCTGAGGTTAAGGTTAGGGTTTCTGGTGAATCAGCCTCACCACCCTCACCAAGAATTAAAAAAAAGAAAATAAGCCTGGTTAAGGTCAGGCTTGAAGAATACACCATTAATACTCTAAAACCTGGGAGTAGCATGGCTATGTCTGAGTTTAGCCAAGAGACAGAGATTGATGAATACTAAAAGCCAGAAGAGTGTTTGTCCATCAAAGTGTTTCTCGAAATGTTGTCTTTTGAATCACCTGCATTAGCAGTGCTAAGAAGTCCCAAGTCCATAAATATCTCCCCCATATTGCTTTGTTTTAATTAACAGAATAAGGCTTTTCTTAATATTTATGCATTTGGGGAGCCATTATGAAACAATTAGGTTGTTTTTATTTGCGTTTGCAGCCTGAAAAATTAGGAACAGGGCAAAAAGCCTTTGGCTTCTGAAGCTTAGAAAGAAGATGGGAACTATGAAGTTCAGGGACAGGAGAATATTATAAGGCGGGGAGTATAAGGGTGCTGATGAAACTGCCTTGTGGTTTGGTGGTGGTGGTTATTTTGGTCTCTCCCTACTCCACCCCAGAACAAAGGGCTGTGCAGGCACCTCCAGACTCTCCTCCTGGGCTTCACTAATTCTAGGAAGGGACCATCCATGTCTTTCCCCCACTCATTTCCTAAGAGGAGGGGCTAGCAAAATTGCTTTTGATGACAAGTCACTCTCTTCTCCTTGCATACACTTTCTCAAATGTCTTTCAGGTTCTTAAGAAGATTTCTAAATGGCCTTGGCACCTGGTGTAGTGGGGAAAGACATAAAGAGGAAGCATGAGGCAGCTCCTTGCCACATGGAACTAGTTTCATATTGTCTACTGCTTTTCATCCTACCTTTCTTTTTTGTCTTTATCACTCCAAATATCAGACAATAAGCTATAAAACTTTTACCAAGGGCTAAACTGTGTCCAGAATTTTTAAATCCTCAAAGTAACCAACCCCTCGATAAGTGTTTTCAGAAACCAGTGATTGTGACACATAGGATACCCACAAGGCCAATTTTGCCAGTTACAAGCATAATATAGTTGCTGGGCTGCAGTCAGGGCTTCCTCCAGTGATTGACAGGATGGCTGGTATCTTCTTTTAGAAATGATTATTATTTAATGATTGCTGTTGCTTATGAAAAACATTTGCTTCAGCTGTTTTACCTCCTTTAATTCTATTTGTCAGCCTTCGTACATCCACATGAGAGTTTCTAACTGAGAATGACTATTTGTTTAGGTGTTTCAGTCCAATTTAAGTATCAAACAAAAAGGCAACAAGGATTTGGTTGTGCATGGGAACAAATGATGTTAAAGAAACTAGCCTCCTATTTTTATATGAACCCTGCAAGTTAGGTATTAGCTTCATTTTGTAGATGAAACTAATGTTCTGATACCTACTTGCTCAAATTTCATAGACAGTAAGTGGTAGAACCAGGATTTAAAGCCAAGTTGGCCTACATTCATGGCCCGTATTCACTCCAGTTGGTTTTTTGGGATGCCTTATGATGACAATAATGGTTCTAATAACATGGACAGCAGCTGGTGCTGCTGCTCTTGTTTATTCAGCAAAGCTGATGATGTCATCAGGTCTGCTAGCAGCAACCCAGTGTTTTGGCAAGATTTTCATTCATCCACTTTTTTAGCGCATCGTCTTTCTTTGGTTTAACTCTCTTTCTTTGCCTACTTCTACTTCCACTTCTCCTTCCTTCCAGGAGGTATTGCCTGGCTTTCCCTCTCCTGCCAACACTCAAAATTACTTTTAATTTCTGTTGACTGCTTAAATGTTAAATCTTAAATGAAGGTTGCCCATTATAAATTTAGTTCCTTTAAAAATAGCATGGCACATAAGTGAAGCCAAAGATTGCTTTATAGAGATGGTTTTTGTAAAAGCAAGTAGGCTTTTGTCATATTCTGAAATCTAGAATCAGCTGATGCTTCTCTTTTAGATTAGGTAAGAGAAGCACTTGGATATTCAAATATACAATAATGTGGAAGTATTATCACTCATATAGATTGTGTTTTCTAATTGCCATCTTACCACATACAAAAACATATATAGTGAAGTGTCTCTACATTTAAAGCTACTCCGTTCCTTTGTTACCTTTCTTCAATTAAAAGGATAAAGAAAAAAAGATATTGAAATAACTAATATTCTAGATCCAAGAGCAACACAGACCAAAACAGGTGATTTTATGCTATTGCTATAAAAACAGCAGTAAGAGAAACGAGCATTAACCTTGCATCTAAATGATTTAGTTATTCTCTTTTAGACCATTGGTGCAATAATAGACATTCTCCTTTTAAGTGAATAAGGAAAGGAGCACCTATCGATGTAGATTTTTACTTTACATAAACACTTTTTTTTTTTTTTACTAAAACTATACCATATAGAAAAATAAAGATTAGGTGAATTTTCTTAAATGTTACTTCAGTTTAGAATTTATGCAGATATCTCTGTAAGCACATTGTGTCTGGACACAGTCTGATCATTTTGCTATATAATTTAGCCTATATTCAGTTAATATTTACTGAGCACCTACTATGTGTCAGGCATCTGCTAGACACATCACCACTGCCCTCATGTTCTGGAAAAGAAGACAGAAAAAAAAGCAAGTAAATAAAAATACTTTATAAAATGGTAAGCACCCTGGAGGAAACAGGCAAAGAATTAACCAGGAGGTGCCTGCTCCTAGATAGAGTGATAAGGATATTTAAATTAAGACTTGAAGGAGGATGAATAGCCATATGAAAAGTGAAAGGAAGAGGCTACCCACAGAAACAAAAAGCCTGTGCAAATTCCTATTATAAGAACACACCAAGTGTTCTGGAGAGTGCAGTAAGAAAGAGGTCAGTGGCATGAATGAGATTGGCATGTCTGCTGAATAATCTCCTTCCACTTCTCCCAATCCATGTACTGTCTTTTCTGGTGTGCTGTATCCTGGGAGTCAGGTTACCCCTGTTCTCTCACATAGTATTAATCACACAGGCTTCTTATACTTAAAGGCTTCCCAGCCAAAGGGAAATACCAGCAGGAGATCAGAGGACAGGAAGAGAGAAGTCAGCATATTTCTTCCCTTTCTTCATGCTGATATCCCCTCCTGTGAAGATCCACTTACTTGGCTCCAGTCTTCCCCCTTGCCCCTATAGACCTAGGAATGGTAATAACTGTGCACTGTTAATTTTTTGATCTCTAACCATTCCTTCTTTCCTCAACCCCCATACCTCCGTGAGCTGTTACTTCATGACAGCCTTCCCATTTGAACCATGTGGAGTGAATTCTGTTTCCTTCGAGTCCCTGACTATAGAGAATGAGGCCTGATGAGTGAGGCAGGGTAATTTATAGACCTTACAAGCTAGGAATTTAGATTCTCGAAGCAGCATGAAACTACTGAAATATGATCCCCATTTAAAATAGTCACTCTGGCTTCTGTTGAAGGTATTGACTAGGGGAAAGAAGGGTAAAGAATGGAAGCAATGAGACCAGCTGGTAGCCTGTGCAGGGCAAAGAAAGGTGGTACACGGGCCTAAGGAATAGTATAGGAGATGGAGAAATTAGTGGATTCAACATAGAACTGCAGAGAGAATATATGAATCAAGAGTGACTCTTATCTGGTTTGAGCCACTGGGGATTGATGAGAATGGGGAGCTAGGGTTCTTTTCTTGATGGGTTTCATTCAAAATGTCAGTGCTATATCTAGGAAAAACTTCAAGTTAGCAATTTGGAGTTCAAGGAATGAATCCGAACTAGAGATGTGGACCAAATTATCAACATGGAAGTAATGTTTATAATCAGAGGTTTAGAGTGCACATAGTCTCCAAGGAAAAGAATGTTTAAAACAAAATAGAAAAGAGAACCCAGGAACTCTCAAATTTAAAAGTCTTTAGGAGCTATTTGAATATATATTTTAGTTCCAAAAATATTGTTTTACTAATATATAAATCTAGCTTTAGATAAAAGAAAAATGAAAATAATGATGCTTCAGAAATCAAATGTGAAAATGGTAGATATCTTGTCCTCATAAAATAAAATTGATATATAATTGGACATATATTTTTTTTTAAAGAATAATAGTTCTGTGCCATGTAGGAACACTATCCTCTGTTTTGACCATTGACACAAATATATAGCTCCCATGACCACTTTAGCCTTGTGCTGGAAATTTGTGAATTGACTATAGAACTGAGTGAATTAATTAACATCTCAAGCTCCTATTTCTAACCAACAGGATTGTGTTCAGGTGGTGAATTCTGCATATTATCTGCCTTTATTGGGAGATATGTTTATATTGCTAAGCTTCCAGCCTAATTCATTTGAAGGAAAGCTTTCTAATTTCACCTTCCATTTACTAATATTAAAAAGATAAAAGAGTGTATAAAAATAGCACTAATATGTTACTAGTAGTGCAATTCATAATAACCAAATGTTTGCTTTTTACTTCAAAACAGTCATCAAGACTACGAGACATTTATTGGTGTTTTTCTTTAGACCCTCTACAAATGATCATACTCTAACTCCAGGGATTTATTGATTTTATTATATGGCCTTCTAGCTTATATGTTATAACATTGGACTGTCATCTATAGCGTCCATTAGAATGTTATTGATCAACTGTCCACTAATATTGAACTAAGTACTTGATAAACCACTATAAGTAAATTGTTGTGCTCTTACCTCAAAGGATAGTCTGTCGATTCTCCACATGAGTATAGCCCTCGCAGAATGACCCTAGCAGCAGTTCTCTTGTAGTATCTGTAAAATGTGGCATAATGCCTTTTTTGAGGTACCCAGAAGTAAATTATTTTTTAAACACTTTTGTGTACTATTGTTTGTATAGGATATTTTATTTAAAAGAGCTAACCACTAATCATTGCTTTATACTTATGGACTAAAAAGCTTCCATTTATAAATTATATTACATAATAAAAGTAATCCGTGCTCATAAAAATGAAATTATAATTCTCCAAAGGTACCTGCTTTTAATAGTTTTATGAGTCCCTTCAGAATTGTGTGTGTGTGCATGCTTGCATGTGTGTGTGTGTATGTGTGTGTGTGTGTGTTATATAAGTCCTTTTTTTTTTTTCTACAAATGGAGTCATACCATTCACACTCTGGAAATTTCTTTGGTGTGGTGACAGTGAGGATTTCTACTTTATCTGGGGAATCTTTCCATGCATATTAATCTGTCTTAATCTTTTTAATAGCTGCCATATGTATCATTGAATACATATAGCATACATTTACTTTTTGTCAGACTTTTATGACAGACCTCTAAATTTTCCCTCTTTTTGTTTCTTGGTTTTTCTATCAATGATATGAACATACATGTAAGTATATCTTTATGTATTTGTGAAATCTGCATTTAAAAATATATGAGATTTTCATGTATAAATTAGAATAAGAGAACATATATAATACCTAAGGTGTCAAAATCTTGTAAG
Source organism: Cynopterus sphinx (assembly GCA_030015415.1). Lineage (NCBI taxonomy): Eukaryota > Metazoa > Chordata > Mammalia > Chiroptera > Pteropodidae > Cynopterus > Cynopterus sphinx. Next base: position 110,841,879 of record CM057381.1, read on the forward strand.
CTATAGTGATACATTCAGGAAAACAGAAGTGAAGAGGGAGAGAAAATCTAAAAAGTGCATGTTGGAGGTGCTCGAGGACATTTCACAGATTTGCCCCATTGGATATTGTCGAGTTTTTACTGATGGGCAACTGACAGCAAAACTTTTAAAAAGTTTCAAGATTAAATAATTAGAACTCTCCAATAATCAGAGTTTGTGTAGTATTTTATATTGATAATTGAACATTCTGATTTGTGATTTATGAAAAATATATTGTTAATGGCAGATATCTTCTTTACTGTGGTCTTCAGAAAGTGATTATTATGATACTATTTAATTGAAGATAATAGTCAATGAACTGAAACAAGTTATGTATAAACAAAAGTTTACAATGCTTAGTGTTGTATTTCCTAAAATGCAGCTGAGTTCATTGGCAACTTACGGTAAAGTATATTTTGGATAGAAATAGGAAAGTGGGTGTTATGAGTTCCATAATTTGAATTCTCAGTTTTGTTAGAAATGGCTTTTTTATTTTTATATTTTAATATTTTACAATTATAGTTGTAAAATATTATATTAGTTTCATTTGTACTACACAGCAATTAGGCATTTTTATAACTTACAAAGTGATCACCTTGATAAAGTAGCCATCTGACACCATACATAATTATTACAATACTATTGACTATATTCCCCATGCTATACTTGATATTCCCATGACTATTTGTAACTACCAATCTGTACCTCTTAATCCCCTCTCCCTTTCACCAATCCCCTGCCCTGCCCTCAAATCCAGCAACCATCAAAATGCTCTCTGCATCTATGAGCTTGTTTCTGTTTTGTTTGTTCATTTCTCCTACTCTCCAGATCTCACATATAAGTGAAATTGTATAACATTTTTTTTCCCCTATCTGACTTACTCCACTCAGCATGATATACTCTAGATTTACCTATGTTTGTTGCAGGTGGCAAGATTTCATTCTTTTTTAATTGCTGAGTAATATTCCATTGTATATACATACCACCTCTTCTTTATCCATTTGTCCACTGATGGATACCCAGGTTGCCTTTATGTCTTGGTTATTGTAAATAATACTGCAATAAATATATGGATGCACATGTCCTTTCAAAGTAGTGTTTCTGATTTCTTCAGATAAATACCAGGAAGTGGGATTACTGGATCCTTGTCTTTTGTCGTAGCCTTTGTTTTAAAGTCTGTTTTGTCTGAGATAAATATTGCTACCCCAGCTTTTTTTTTTATTTATTTCCATTTTCATGAAATAACTTTTTCCATCCCTTTGCTTTCAGTCTGTGTGTGTCTTTTAATCTGAAGCAAGTCTCTTGTAGGCAGCATTCATACAGGGTTTGTTTTCTTATCCATTATGTCTTTTAATTGGGGCATTTAATCCATTTACATTTAAAGTGATTATTGATAGGTACATAGTTATTGCCCTTTTATTATTCATGTTTTTGAATTTCCCACCTTATTCTTAAAGAAATCTTTTTAACATTTCTCGTAATGCTGGTTTGGTGGTGATGAACTCCTTTAGCTTTTTCTTGTTGGGGAAGAAAGAAAATTTGACAATATCCAAAAAGGTGAATCTGTGAAATGTCCTTAAGCACCTCCAATATGCACTCTTTAGATTTTCTCTTTAGATTATCTTTCATCCCTTATCGGGGAGGCTCTTTACTTGTCTTTCAATTCTAAATGATAATTTTGCTGGATAGAGCAATCTTAGTTGTAGTTTCTTGCTTTTCGACACTGAATATTTCTTGCCAGTCCATTCTGACCTGCAGAGTTTCTGTTGAGAAATCAGCTGACAATCCTAAAGGAGCGCCCTCATAGGTAACTAACTGCTTTTCTCTTGCTGCTTTTAAGATTCTCTCTTTGTCTTTAACCTCTGTGATATTAATTATGATGTATCTTGATGTGGGCCTGAATGAGTTTATCTTGTTTGGGACTCTGAGCTTCCTGGCCTTGTATGTCTGTTACCGTTGTCACATTAGGGGAGTTTTTCATCATTATTTCTTGAAATAGATTTTCATTTCCTTGTTCTTTCTCATCTCCTGGTACTCCTATGATGCTAATGTTATGCTTCATGTTGTCCCAGAAGCTCCTTAAGCTGTCTTAGTTTTTTAAATTCTTTTTTGCTGTTTTGATTGGGTATTTTCTGCTACCTTATCTTCTAAATTGCTGATTGAATCCTCTGTTTAATCTACTGTTGATTATTCCCTCTAATGTATTCTTCATTTCAATTACTGTATTTTTCATTACTGACTGGTTCTTTTTGTTTTATGTTTTCTACTTCCATTTTTATATTTCCTATCTTTTTGTTAAAGTTCTCACTGAGATCACTGAGCATCCTTATAACACATTTTTTTTTAACTGTGCATCTGATAGGTTGCTTGTTTCCATTTAGTTTAGTTTTTTTGTTTGTTTGTTTGTTTCCTGGAGCTTTGTTCTCTTCTCATTTGGGGCATGTTTCTTTGTCTCCTCATTTTGGCTGCCTTCCTGTGTTTGTTTTTATGTATTAGGTAGAGCCACTATGTCTCCCAGTCTTGGTAGAGTGAACTTATGTAATAGGTGTCCTTTGAAGCCCAGTAGTACAGTCTCCCTGGTCACCTGAGTTAGGTACTTCATATGTGTTTCTTGTGTTGGTTGTGTATGCCCTCTTGTAGTTGCGCCTTGGTTGCTATTTGCTCATCAATGGGATAGACCAACCCTTGGGCTGATTGGTTGTGATAACTGACTATGACCAGTTGTTCAGGGGCTGACCCTACAAAGCAAGATTTGCTTTAGGTATGTCTTTTATGGAGGTGGTTGGTGGTATTATGGTGTGGTCTGAAGCTGGCCACAGGTGTGTTAGTTCTGGGGCCTCTTGGAAGGGACTCTGTTGCAGATCAAGTTCAGCTGCTGCCTGTGGCCTGCTCAAGGCTGGGTGGTATGAGCTACAAAGTGATCTGCTAATGATTGCCACTTGTGCTCGGTTTGGAGATGCCTGGGAGAGACTGAGCTGTAAACTGAAGTCAGCTACTGGGGCTTAGGGCTGCTAAGCAAAAGTACACGACACACTAAGGCTAAGTACTGCTTGTTTGGGGTTTGTGAACCTTTGAGAGATTTTTGGAAGGTCTGCACTATGAGCCAAGACAGGCCATAGTGGAAAAGCCACTGGAAGCAGCTTGGGTGGGCCCCCAAGTTGGGTGGGCAGAGTCTCAGGGAATCATCAGCACAGAGCAAACTTAGCCAAGTTGATGGAGACTCAGATATGATGCCTGCCTGCATCTGCACACCGGGTGAGGGAGGACAGCTCAACAAAGGAGCAATGGCTTCTGCCAGCACTTCTGTCTAGGAAAAAGCTGCCCCTCTGGCCCTCACCCTGAAGCCAGACAGTTCATTTCCTCTTTGTATGTCTCTGGCACGTTTTGTGCTCCAGAGCTGGAGCTTAGATCAAGTGAATCTTAGCAAGAAAGTTGGTGAGTGGGACCTTTAAGAGGGACACCTGGTACTCCAGCCACCCTCCATCTCACTCAGCCACAATATCTACTGGTTTTCACAGAATCTGTGGAGATTTTCACAGATAGAAGTTGTGGAGAGTTCTCTTCCTGGTACTGATGCTCCAGACTTGGGAGCCCAATGTGGGGCTGGGACCCTTCACTCTCTCAGGGGGACCTTCTCAACCAAGATATTACTTTTGATTCTCAACTGCCCACATATGGATTTGTGGCCAGCTCGTTTCACATCTTTACCCCTCCTATCAGCCCCAATGTGACTTCTTCTGTATATCCTTAGTTATAAGACTTCTGTTCAGCTAAATTAAGATGATTCTCATTGATACTTTTTCTGTAGGTTGTAATTTTGAAATGGTCATGAGAGGAGGCAAGCACAGCTTTTACCTATTTTAGCATCTTCACTGGAACCTCAAGATGGTTATTTTTTTAAGCAGGAAAATTATACCCAAACTGTAGCCCTAAGGAAGGCAGTGCTGCTCAAAAACAAATGATCTTGAAGAGAGAGAAAGAGAAAACCCACTAAATTAGAGCTGACAAATCAAGTAAAAGCATAGATCTGGAGAAATAATATCCTATATTTATAAGGCACTTAACAGTTTCTAAAGTGTTTTCATGACCATCTTCTCAGCACAATAAGTGAACAGATGCTACTATCCCTAAATTAGAAGTGAAGAAATTGAGACCCCAAGAGGTTCACTCTAGTTCCTGTAACACTTCGTGTTTAATTATACTAAAGAAGTAATATCACTGTAAATGTGTCCTAGGGCTGCTATGAAAATCACCACAAACAAGATGTCTTATAACAACAAAAATTTGTCATCTCACAGTTCCGGAAGCTAAGAATTCCAAATCAGTATCAGCAGTGTTAGCTACTTCTGAAAGTACTGAACAGGAATCTATACTATGCCTTTCTCTCCTAGCTTCTGGCAGTTGCCAGCAATCTTTGGTATTTCATGGTTTGTAGATGCATCACTCCACTTTCTGCCTCTGTTGTCACATGGTGTCCTCTCCCTATCTGTGTCCAAATTTTTCTCTTCTTATAAGAACACCAGTCATTGGATTACAGCCCACTCTAATCCAGCATGACATTATCTTAATGTGATATCAGCCAAGACCCTATTTCCAGATAAGGTCACATTCACAGGTACCAAGGGTTAGGACTTTCTGGAGCACACAGGTCAATCACAGTGATGACTATGGATCACTGATTGGATGTTTTCCAGGAGCATAGAGCATCACCAAGGAACTTTGTGTTTTATACTAACAGAATAGAAATAATAGTTCTTATGATATCCTTTCTTGTACATTTCCATTTACCCAAAGTCCCATCACCAAAGTCCCATAAGTGATTGAACAATTAAAGGCTTTTTGTATTGTGATATAATTTATATACCATAAAATTATTCCTTTTAATGTGTATGATTCAGTGTTTTTTAGTAAATGTCACAGAGTTGTGCAACCATCACCACTATATAATTTTAGAATGCTTTATCACCCCTAAAAGTACCTGTACTCATTAGTAGTTACTCCCTACTTCCTGCTACCCCCAGCTCTTTCTTTTCATTTCTCTGGATTTGCCTCTTTTGAAGATTTTATATAAATGGAACCATACAATATGTAGTCTATATCTAACTTCTTTCACTCACCATATTTTCAACATTTATTCATGTTGTAGTATATATCAGTGATTTGTTCTTTTGTGCCTGAATAACAATACTTTGTATGGATCTACCATATTTTGTTTATTTATTTATCAGTTGATGGACATTTGGGTTGTTTTCACTTTTTGGCTATTAATTAATAATGCTGCCATAAACATTCATGTGCAAGTTTTTATGTGGACATATGTTTTCAGTCCTCTTTAGTATATACCAAGAAATGAAATTGCTGGGTCATATGGAACTCTACATTAACTTTTTGAGGGACTGCCAAACTTTTTTCAAAGTGGCTGTACTGCTTTAAATTCCCACCTGCAATGTATGAGGGTTTCAGTTTCTTCAGATCCTCAGCAAAACTTATTAGTTTTTTTTATGCCTGTTCTAGAGCTAGTGGGTTTGAAATGGTATCTCATGGTTTTGATTTGCATTTTTCTGTTGGCCAATAATGTTGAACATCTTCTCACTTATTGTCAATTTCTATTTTTCTGTAGAGAAATGTCTATTCAAATTCTTTGCTCATTTTTAATTGGATTATTTGTCTATTGTATGAGTTCTTTGTACATTTTGGACACTAGACGCCTATCAGGTATATAATTTGTAAAAATTTTCTTCCATTCTATGGTTATCTTCTTACTTTCTGGATTGTATCCTTTAAAAGACAAAATTTTTTAATTTTTATGAAATCCAGTTTATCTATTTTTTCTTATGTTGCCAAGAAACCAATACCTAACCCAAGAGCATGAATATTTTTCACATTTTTTTCTAACAGATTTATAGTTTTAGCTCTTACATTTAAGTTTTTGTTCCATATTGAGATAATGATTTTAAAAAGCTCTCTACAACCTAAGAAGGGAATTTCTTCAACCTGACAAAGGACATCTATGAACAAACATGTAGTTTATCGTACTTAATGGTAACATAAGACCATGACAAACTGAATTCTTTCCCCCTAAGATCAGAGACAAGACAAAACTTGTCTTATCTTATCATTTCTATTAATTATTGTATTGAAGATTCTAGTCAATGCAATAAGACAGGAAGAAGAAATAAATAATATAAGGCATCCATAATAGAAAGGAAAAAGCAAAACTGTTTTTATTCACGAGCAACATGAATGTCTATAGGAAAGTAGTAAATGAGTTCAACAAGGTCAAATAATATAAAAAACAGTATACAGAAATCAATTAAATCTCTATATACTAGGTAGAGCAATCTGAAAATTAAATTAAGAAAACAGTTCTATTCACAGTAACATCAAAAAGAATAAAATGCTTAGGAATAACTTTAACAAAGTTAGTATAAGATTTGTACATTGAAAATTTAAAAACTACTAAGAGAAATTAAAGATCTTAATAAACCAAGAGCCATTTTATAGGAAAATTCAATATTCTTAAGTTGACAATTCTCTTCAAATTGATTCAGAAATTCACCAGCAGATGGTTGTTTTCTGTTTTGATTTGTTTTTTATAGAAATTGATTAACTAATTTAAAATTTTATATAAAAATTCAAAGCTATAGTAAAAGTTCTGTAAAAGAAAAACAAAGGTAGAGAACTTAAACTTACTGATTTCAAACTTTATTATAAAGCTGCAATAATCAACACAGTAGTGCTGGCATAAAGAAAATAAGTCAATGGAGCAGCATGCAGAATTCCAAAATAAAACCATATATGCATGATCAGATGATTTTTACAAAAGTGTGAAGGCAACTCACTGAGTAAAAGAATAGTCTTTTCAACAAACAGTGCTGGGATATTTGGATATCCACATGCAAAAAATTAATTACACCTTCATACGATATACAAAAATTAGCTCAAAATGGAATGTATACCTAAATGTAAGAGTTGAAAGTATAAAACTTCTAGAAGAAAATCTTTATGTCCCTGGGTTAGAGAAAACATTTGTAGATATAATACCAAAATACAATTGATAAAACAAAAAGTGGTAAATTTGACTTCATAAAAATTTTCAAGTTTTGCATCTCAAAAGACACCATTAAGTAAATGAGGACAAGCCACAGACTGGTGAAAATATTTGCAAATGTAAATATGATCAAGTTCTTGTATCTAGAATATAATAAGAAATTTACCTATTCCTTAATAAGAAAAAATATAACCCAATTCAAAATTTGGTAAAATATTTGAATAGGCATCATAAAAGAAGATAGGCAAATGGCTAAATTATTATTAATAATGTTGTTTGTCATTTGGAAAATGCAAATTGAAGCCACAGTAGATACCACCTTATTATACCCACAACAATGGCTATCTTCCTGGGGACATACCTAAGAAATATGAAAATATTATGTCTACACACAATGCTGAACATGAATGTTCATAATACTGTTATTTAGGTTGGCCAAACCTAGAGTCAATGTGTAGCTCCATCAACTCAACTAGTGATTGGATAAACAAAATGTGGCATGTATCCGTGTGTTGGAATACGATTCTGCAATAAAAAGTAATGACACTTGCTACAATATGCATGAATCTGAGAAACAGTATGCTAAGTAAAGGAAGTCAGATGCAAAAGATTTTATGTTTTTTATTTCATTTATATGAAATATCCAGAAAAGGTAAATGTTTGGAAACCAAAATCAAATTAGCAATAGCCGGGGGCTGGGGTGAGAGTAGGGATCCTCTGGGGATTAGGGTAATGTTTGACAACTGAATTCAGGTGATAGTTGCATAACTCTTTAAATATACTAAAAATGTGAATTTTATGGCATAAAAATTATATCTCAGTAAAGCCATTTTTAAAGAAGGAATCAAATGATATTCAGAGAAAGATTCCAAGAGCAACAGTTACTAATTTAAAATCATATATGTGAAATATACATTGTAATAAATGTTAACTATTAAAAATACAAGGGCTACATTTTGTTTTAATAAGTATATGAAGGTGTCTTAAGTTCAGAATTATTACTCTTCTCAAGTAAAATTAAAATAATCTTTAATGAATTTAAACTTTAGCTGAAGGGATCCAGAAAAAACAAATAGAATAAAATTCTCTGGTGATTGTGAAACATAGTAATGATTGTACATACTGAAGAAAAGTAAATAGGTAATCTGAATAATCTGAATAGATGAGTTTATCTATACTCTTAGATGGTTGCTACCATTTACTCAAATACTCACCAAAGTTGCCATTGTGAAAAAAATGTCAATCAAAGATGAAGATATAAAAGTGAATTGAAAATTGAATTGAAAAGTAATTTTACTTTCAAATGGTTTGCAAATGTAGATGTTAAGTTTGGAATGAATGTCGTTAATGACCATAGCTGTGAAGGTTTTACACCTGCTGATCACTAGAATATTATAATAAATGAGGTTGATTTTCCTGTTGACTACACCATTTTTTCTCAACATGGTCTCATTACTTTTTCTATCACATTGCTGAACCTTAGCTATAAATGCTCATTTACAGATATAAAAATGTATTAACTTATACATATATATTTTTTTTAAGTATCTTTAAAGTGCAAGTGGAGCAATGCCAGTGTTTCTTGTCTTTTTCTGCTTTGTTAGATTAGAGGAGGTTTTAGATGGTGAAATCAAGCCTATATTACAAGTGAAGAGCTGTTTTGCAAGCAGCCTTTCTTACAGCAACTAAATTGTCCCCAAAAAAGCACATAAGCGTAATGAAGCTTTTAAGAAGTCACACATATGCATTTATATTCCCTCTCATGAATGACTAATTTTAATTTTTTTTTTTTAAGTGGCTGTTCGGCTTGCTTTTGGAATCATTTAAGTTTAGCACATGATTTTGTTTTCCCTCCAAAACCAACTTCTTGATTATGAGGTAGGGAAGGTTTACATATTCATTTTTGCAAAGACAGTGGAATAAATCTTGATCATCATATGAATGTCATAATACCTCTGTTCTAAGCTGGGCACATGATCATTTAGAAATTCATCCAACGATCAGGGCCATAATAATTAGATTTAACTGAAAACTATTTTGCACAAACCAAAACCTGACCTCCACAAGGGCAGTCATGCCATGTGGCTATTGTGTGTTTCTTATGGTACCTCACAGCCCTGGAACTCATACCTCCTAATAAATATATGTTGGATTGCATTAAAGATCCACTAAAGAGAGGAGCAACCTTCCTTTTGAATTTTCACAATCAGGAATACTGTCTGGTATCCTCTTCCTCCACATAATCTGCAAGGTTTCAACCTTTGCTTCATTCAACTTTTTGCTCAAATCGTGCCTTCACCGGAGGCCTTTTCTAACTACCTTTTCTAAAATAACACTCCCCACCCCATCTTTCCATATCACCATGCTGTACTTTATTTGTCTTCATAGCTATTACTGAGAGCTGATGTACTACATGTGTACTTGCTTGTTTATTACTGTTTCTTCCCATTAAAACACATGTTTCTAGGGCAGGAACTTTGTTTTATTCCCTGTGATATTCTAGTGTCTCCTTTCATGCTTGGCACCAATTAGGTGCTCAATAAATAGATGACCAAATATGTGACTGCAGTAGGTCTCCAACAAAGGCAGTTCAGCAAATATTTCCCAATTATCTACAAAACTCTGATCCTAACTCTGTGAAAGTACTGATAACCAGGATGTGGTCTCAGCCCTCAGGAAGCTTACAGGCTCGTAGAAGTGACAGATTGTAAACAACGGCCTATGATGACACTTGTGCATTTTTCCCAGGACTCACTGCAATAGCATGAAAGATGTTATGGTCCCCAACCCCATTCATTCCCACTCTCCAATATGGGGATTGGGACATTGATAGAAGGTTACATAGTCATGTATGGCCCACTCAAATTTTAATTATTAGAAAATTAAAGTCCGAACACACACAGGGTTTACTAAGCAATCCATAGCTATCCAAGTTGATGATGAGTAGTACTTAGGTAGAACTTTCTGTGTTCTGTTTTAAGCATTTTTCATATATACACTTATTTATTACTCACAGCAATCCTAGAGTCCTATTATTTTCCACATTTTGCTAATGAAGAAACTAAGACACAATAGTTTAAATAAATTGTCCATGTTACACAGCTAAGAAATGGTGAAGCCAGAATTTGAACCCAGAAAATTTGGCTTCAAAATTATTGCTCTTAACCATTATGGCATAATTCTACACTTGTTGATAATGTTATAATAACAATTTGTCATGTAAAAAAATAGCAGTACTTGAAAACTGCAATCAACTCAAGATGACAGCACTGATGTTGAATTTGTAATAAATGGTCCTTCCCCCAAATTGCAGAAATTTTACCGCTCTTATACTTGTACACACTAAGAACTTTACAAATTGCCAAGCCGTTCAGGGCACACTTTTTTTGTGAAATTTAGAATGAGAGACTGTTTTAAACTCTAAAATGGACTTTGGAGTACCAAATTCTAGTAATCTTTTTAAACGCAATCACAGTGTTACTAAGAAGTGGTAAAACTGAAATATATGGGATTGAATTTACTTGCCTTTGAAAACCAAGAAAAAGATTAGCATATGTGCATCAGATTGACCTAGAACACCAATAGGGATTGAAAAAAATTCAGTGATTGCGGTTAAAAAATAAAATAATGCTGTATTAAGTCAAAAAAAAAAAGATGTGATTATTTTTAATTTGTAAATCTGGGATATTTTCAAGGAGGAGGTGGCATTTCAACCCAAACTGTGATAGATGAATATAATTTCAGTAGGTATAATGAGAGAAAGGGGCTTTCCAAGGGAAAAGCATAAACAAAGGCATGAAAATATAAAAGTTTGGAGCATGCTTAAATAGCAGTTAGTATGCTGTTATTATCATTGTGGCAGCTTGTTCCAGTGTCCCATTTCACATCCTCTGGGTCCACCTCTGATATTGGCTACAGATGCATTGGACATTTTGGTGCAAGCTTGCTTGGATAGCATCCACATCAAGTGCCATGCCGGGCCGCCTTTGATCCTATGGGACCCTTTTCTACCCACAGACAAAGCCTGGAAATACTGGGACATGAAGGCCACCAGAGGCAACCCTTAACCATTGGGCATTGGCAGTCAGTGGGTATATGCTGCCACCTCCCACTCTTCAAGTGGACAATTCTGAGATGTTCTATATGTCTCCAGACATCCTGATAAAATGTAGGACTACAATGGTGTCGTTCACAGTGCATCCCTACCTTGGCTTTTCCTCTTTTGTTATCTTACTCTCCCTGCTCCCTCATTGCTGCTTCGTGGAATTCCCTCTCTAGTAAACTGCTTGCACCTGTGTCCTTTTCTCAGCCTCTACTTTTGAGGGTGTGCTTCTTAACAAGGCTGCACAACACACCCAGGTATATGAGGTTGGTCAATATTGGTTTGTCAAACAGGTTGACAAGAATAAAATCTTAGCCAATACTGATATACACATGAAGCAGAAAGATCTGCGAAAACCATCACAGCTCTCTCGTCCTTTGTAAATGCACTCTGGCTCAGATTTAACAGATAACTTTTCGAGGCAATACAAGCATACCTCATTTTTTTGCTCTCTTCTTTATTGTGCTTCACAGATGTTGCTTTTTTTACAAATTGAAGACAGGGCCTCCACCAGCAAAAAGATTACAACTCACTGAAAGCTCAGATGATAGTTAGCATTTTTTAGTAGTAAGGTATTTTTTAATTAAGATACATACTTTTTTAGACATAATGCTATTGCACGCAACAGACTGCAGTATAGTATAAACATAACTTCTATATAAACTTGGAAGCCAAAAAATTTGTGTGACTTACTTAATTGCAGTATTCGCTTTATTATGTATGATGGTCTGGAACCACACCTACAGTGTCTCCAAGGTATGCCTGTACCTGAGAGAGTATCACTCACCCAAAGAGAGCTGTTACATTTCTAGCTTATGTGACATTTTCAAGGGAGCCATGTTGTGTGGTGTGTGGATTCCAGGTTTGTGAACCATAAACAAAAATAGACAGCTGTGATATATCCTGCAAAAAGCATTTTATTAAGGACTTACCCCCTAATAAATACCATTAGCATGTTTGCCAGAAGATAAGTCATATTTACAGGGAGCTCTGACTAGTCACCTTTCTTTTCTGGAATGTCCTTTAGTAAAGGAAGGAGAATAGATTGCAGACCTCTTATTCACCCTTTCCTTCCTAGTAAGCATGCAACTTTCAAAAAACACTAAGCCAGATAGATAACTACTATCCCCTGGAATTTTCAGATAAGAGTTGGAAATAATGTACCTCGATTCCTCTTTGATCTCTTTAGAGAGATTCCTGGCTGTGCCACATACTAGCTCTGAGACCTTGAACAAATGGCTTAATGTCTCTGTGCCTCTTACTACATTAGCAAGATGTGAATATTACATTCTATTTCAAAGACTTGTTGAGAGTAATAAATGAGTTAACACTGGTGAAATGGTGTGCACAGTAAGGATTTAGATGTGCTCTTCCATTTCCCATGCTTTTTGTTTATAATTATAATCTTGATATCTCCCCTATTGATATCTTCTTGGTATCTCATGAATTCATAAATGGAGCAGGAAACAGTTCTAAAAGAGTGATAAAGGGAGAGCAGTGAAAGAATATGTGATTTTCATCATGTAAACAAGTATTGTACTGAAGGTGTGTGACCTTGGTTCTTCAAGGATAGAAGCCAAAGCACTCTTGTCATTGCTAGCAGTGACTGAAAGTAGTGGTCACATGGTCACTCAGCATAAACAAATGAAGAGTTTAAACCTGATATAGTACTGGACATAGATTGTATCACAGAAATGGCAGTGGATTTTAAAGAGGTAAGCTTTAACTCCTGCCTCTGTTACTTACTAGCTGTGTATCCACGGACTAGTAGCTTCCTTAGCTTCTAGAGTTTAGCTTTCCCATCTGTAAAGTAAAGGATGAACATAATACCTACAGGGAAGGATTTTGTAAGACTTAATAAGATAATATCTGTAAAATGTGCTAAAAACAGCTAAAGAATTGGGTATTTTCCTCCTGTAGAAAGTGGTACTAAAGTACGATATGATCTTAGCTACTTGCATATCTCTAGTACTATGTATTTTGCTGTAAGGCATTGACTGAAAGTTAGTTGACTGGATTAATGAATCAGGAGAAAAATTTAAACAGGGGACCATGAAGTCAAGCCACTCCTAGTGATGATAAGCTACAAAGTAGGACTCTTCATGTAAATTGCTAAAATGGAATAGAAATATTGGTTGTCATAGTGGAAGAGGTTTAGGTTTAGAGTAAATTTTGCTCTCTATGTAGATATTTAAAATCACCCAGAATGATGGCAGAAAAGGAAATTATGATACAAGTGCCAGAATTCTCCCCAAAATATGAAGGAATGTCCTAAAGATCAATAGATGATAGATTGGTGTTAAGTAAACTTAAAGGAAAATAGGTTTTACTCCTTCGAAGTGTTAGCATCAAAGAAATGTAAGTGTATATAGACTATCCACCAGTTATATGCTGAGTCATACAAGGCTCATTACATTTTTTTAAAAGAGGAAATTTTACAAGTATATTCTCTGACCACAGTAAAATTAAATTAAAAATCTATAGCAATGCAACCTATAGAAAAGATTGTACTGTTTGGAAATTAAAGAGCACACTTCTTAGTAACCCAAGATCTGAAGAAGAAATCATGGGAAATTAGAAAATATTTCAAACTGAATAAAAATTAAAATACAACATATTAGAATTTGTGAGATGCAGCTAACATAATAATTAGAGAAAAGCTTATAATGTTTGAGAAAAGAGAAAGGTTTAAAATTAGTGTTCTAACTTTCCATCCTAAGAAGCTGGGAGTAAGAAGGGTGGGAGGGAGGACAAATTAAACCCAAAGTAAGTAGAAGGAAAGAAATAACAAAAATAAAATCAATTGAAAACAAAGAATAGAGGAATTTTACAAAGCTAAAAGTTGTTTCTTTAAAAAGATAAACTTAACAAACCATAGCAGGATTGATTAATGAGAAAAAGAAAAAAGTGCAAATCAGGAATAAGAGAAGGGAATACCACTACAGATCCTACTGATGTTAAAGAAATAATGAAGGGAATAATATGAACAACTTTATGGCAATAAACTCAGCAACTTTAAGTGAAAATCACAATTTACCAAAACTGAAACAAGAAAAATTAGAAATGTGACTAGCCCTGTAATCTATTTTAAAATTGAATTCATAGCCATAATCTCCCCACAAAGAAAAATTCAGAGTTAGATGAATTCTATTAACATTTAAAGAATAACTAGCACTATTATAAACAAATTTTCAAACAATACAGGAGGAGGAAACACTTCCCAGATCACTTTACAGAACTAACTTAACTCTGCATTCAAAATCTGACATAGATAAGAAAATTACAGACCAATGTCCCTCACGAACATATGTGTAAAAATCCTCAACAAAATGCTAGCACAATTGAAATTTACATCAAGACTACAAGGTTAGTTTCACACTTGAGATCAGTGTAACTTAACAGATGGATGAAAAGAATAAAGGAGAAAATCAATAGGAGCATCTTAATCAGTACAGAAAATTCATTTGATAAAATTTTACTCTTTCATTATTAAAATAAAACTCTCAAAGAACTAGAAATAGAAGAGAACATCCTCAGTCTGATAAAGGAAACCTTCATCTGACATATTTAATAGAAACATGGTGAACACTTTCCTCCTACGATCAGGAACAAGGTAAGGTTTTGTACTCATCACTTCTATATAGAACATGCTAGAGGTCCTAGCCAGCCAGTACAGTAATGAAAACCAAAAGATAAAGATTGAAAAAAGCAAAAGTAAAAGTCTTTATTTACCAAAGACATGATTATTTATTTGGAAAATCTTCAGGAACCTACAAAACAACTACTAGTACTTATGAGTGAACTAAGCAAGGTCACAGGAAACAAGGTCTATATCAAAAAAAAAAAATGATGATATTTCTACATACTAATAACATTTGGCTGGTAATTGATATTTTAAATTTATTTTCATATCAGGAAACAAAATGCTTAGGAATTAATTTAACAAAAGATGAGTAAGACTTCTAAAATGAAAACTATAAAACATTGTGAAAGACATTAAACAAGCACTAAATAAATGGAGAGATATATATGTTGATTGGAAGACTCAATATTGTTCTTCCGAGATTGATCTATAGATTCAACACAATCCAAGTTAAATTTTCAATAACTTTTTAATAGAAAATAATAAGTAGATCTTAAAAATTGTTTAGAAAAGCAAGGGCCAAACAAACTTTGAACATAACCAAGTTGAAGTCTTTTTTGCTTAGTTTTAAGACTTACTATAAATCTATAATTATCAAGGCAGCATGACATTGTTGTAAGAATGGATAAATAGATCAGTGAAATAAATGGATCAGTAAACTCCAGAAATAGATCTACAGATACCTATAGTCAGTTGATTTTCGACAAAGTAACAAGTCATTTAAGTGAGGAAAGGAGTCTTTAACAAATGGTGCCAAGACAACTAGATAAACATACACAAAGAAATAGACCCACAACCACTACTACCTCACACAATACACAGAAATTAATTAGGGATGAATTATAGACTAAATGTAAAAACTAAAACTATAAATATCTAGAAAGAAACATAGGTATTTCTGCAACTTTTGACTAGACAAGGATCTTTTTAGGACATAGGAAGTATTACTATAAATAATGATAACCTGGACTTCATGAAAATTAAAAACTGCTAATCAGAAGTCATCATTAAGCAATAAGTTAATCTAGATAAAGCATATGTGACTTTCTGTGTACTATTTTTGATACTATTCCCTAAGTTAGTAATTATTTCCAAATAAAAGTTTTTTTTAAAGATATTAAGATAATTGGTAAGAAAATAGTCACAATACCTATATCTGACAAAGAACATGTATTCAAAATATATAAAGAACTTTTACAATCATAAGAAAGCAACCCAATAAAAATTAAGTAAAAGACTTAACCAGGTACTTCACCAAATATACTAGTAAATACCTGTAAAAGTATTCAGTGTCATTATTCCATACCCACTAAAACTAGCAAACAGTGAAGTCTGATAGCACCAAAAGTTCGTGAGAATATGGAACCAATGCAACTGCTTTGGAAAGTGTTTTTATAAGGTTATATATATACTCCAATGACTCTGTAATCTCATTTCTAATTATCAAGAGAATGAAAATACATGTCCACAAAAAGATTCTACAAGCTTTTGCATACAGATTTTCGTAAGAAACCAGAATTGAAAATAAATGTACATCAACAGGAAAATGGTTCAATGAATTGTATAGACTCAACACTTTAAGAAAAAAAGAGCCATTGGTATATACTACAACATGGATGAGTTTCAAAAATATTATGTTGAGTGAAAGATGCCCTTTATAAAAGAATATATTCTAATACCATTCCACTTATAAGAAATTCAAGAACAAAACTTATCCATGATGATAGAAATCAGGAGTGAGTATTGAATTAAAGGAGCCAGGAGGCAACTTTCTAGGATGATGGAAATGTTCTGTATTTTGATTAAAGTGATGATTACATGTGTTTATACTTTCATGAAAAAACATGAGATTGTAAACTGAAATCTGTGCATATCAGTTACACAAATTTTACCTCAATAAAGAAATAAAAGAGAACATATCCATTTATCATGCAGGATCATAGTTGACTCACTAAGTCTTCCTATCATAAACAATAAATTTATAAACCCCTTACCTTGTCATAAAAACTCTGCATGATTTGGCTGTTGCCTACCCTTTCTACTTCATGTCTCTCCCTATTTCATGTCCCTTCCTTACTTACTAGGTTCTACTCCTGCTGGCTTTACTGTGTAAAGTAGGTCATTTCTTGATATTTTCTAGTTCAGTCTCTCATTTGTTTTCTTCATTGCAGTTATGATACTTGTATTTGTCTCTTTATACTTTTTTCAGTTGCCTTTTCCACTAGTATAGAACTGCAAGTGGGTAGAGACCTTGCCTTTTTTTTTTTTTTTTTTTTTTTTACCGTAATATTTCTCAATGTATTCCCAGGATATCATTTGGCTCAGTAAATATTGAACATGTGAATGGAAGGAATAAATGAACAAATGTTCCTATTATTCCATATGTTGATAAAGTAATATAGTCAAATGTTCCTGTTTGGAATTTGAGCTTTCCCTAATTCAAATTAAAATGACATAGTCTTATCCCTATAAGTAAAGCAAACCTTGAATAAAACTGTCTCAAATGAGTTTTTAATTAATACAACCAAATTTTTTGTTTAATACAAGGGAACTTTTTTCTCTTTTCCTTTCTAGAGTCTCTCTATAGTTTTTCCTTCTATTCTCTAATTAAAACTTCTTACAGAAGAGACCTAATAGAATTACTTATGACAATGCTTTCCAAATATATTTGATCCTGTGCCCTATTGGTAAAATGTTTGAGCACCCCAACCATATAGGTACATTTATTTATTTCAAAAACATATAAGCAGTTGCCATACTACTATATAATGAAATGTCCTCAGAAGTAACCTTTTAAAAGAATGGGATGAAAGGCAGTTTTAATTTTTTCCTCCTGCACCTCAGTGGATGGTTGTGTAACACCTCTCTTCCCCATGTGCTCATCTCACTTTGAAGACACTGCCTTGGGGCAAATGTTATACTGCATTTACTTATACACCTAAATGTAAAACTACAGTTGTGTTAACACTTTGTATTTTAAACTTTACCTCTAACTATAAATTTAAAGACTTGATTGCTTTTTAAATGAATGTACAGCATCATTTAGTACAGGTAGGGTAGAATTTGTAGCTCTGTGGACATATTCTGAAATTATTTCATCTAATTTTTACTGAACTTCTTAACATTGTTTAACGATATTTTTCTACAGAAAAATATGTACGATATTTTAAAGGAAGTAATGAGATTTAAAAAGTGGGAAGGGGAGCCAAGAAAGAGCTACTAAAAAGGCTTTGTTAATTTTTTTAAAAAGGTAATTACATTATAAATATTGCTAGTAGTGTATTTGAATGAAATGTCTCCTTGGGGGATTGCTAATTGTAGAAAATTAGCAATTAGTACATATAGAGAAGATTGCTAAAATAGGGGCAAAAATCACCATTCTCCAATAAAAAGATAGCCTTTCAGGAATCATCAGTTCTACAGTATAGCAGCCTAGACAGGTTTGGGGATTTTAAGCCTGCTGTATTACCTCTGAGACTTAAAGGAAGCAGAACATAAAAATGAGCCTCTATTAATTTGAAGCAAACCTAATCTTTGTGATCATGGCTGTGGTCTAAATCTATTAAAGATGTTCAGATTCAGTGTCCTTGGTATCACTGTGGGTTGACCTGAATAGTGAGCAATAAACTTGTGTATTATAATTCCAGTTCAAAGATAGGTGCTAGGAAGTAAAACCAACAGTGTTTTGTGCCTGTCTCTAAGACTAAAAACCTATATAAAATGACAGGTGCATTTTTAGGGAAAGAAATCCATAATATCTTCCTATTTAGTAGGTGACAGTATGTCCCAAGATGACAGAAGTTTAAGGGACTGGAACAAGCATGGTTATTAAAGGCAAGCAGTTTCTCAGTTCATACAAATTGAAATATTTTTCATATGCTATAAGACTGTGGAAATCTTGTATAAAGTACTGAAATAAATTAGCATATTAAGTGAATTTATACATTCAAGCTTATGAGCACTTTGAATTTAAGGAAGAAATTTTATTACTTCTCGAAGAAAAAGGCAATTCTTAAATCCCACGTTTGATCTCCCTGTTGGGAAGGGCCTATATGATAAATTATAACATTTCAATGATTATTCAGAGATGTAGTTGTTATATTGATGGAAATCTTTCTCCTTTTTTCAGAATTACTGATTTAAGGAACATCAAAAGAAGATTATACTTATCAACGGTCCATAAAGAACTGTCCTCAACCCCTCTTCATGCAAAAATCCCACTTTTCATGATCAAGCGCAAAATTGTGAGTATCACATGAATATTGCTTAAAATTAAATTAAAATTAAATTCAACTTAGCAAATATTAATTATGGGCCTATTCCATATAAAAGGCACTTTGTTTAGTGCTATGATGATATGAAAATGAATAAAATTTATGCTCTTCTTTTTTCTCTCATAAAAATGCTTCAAATCTACTTGGTAAGAGAATATAATTATTTGAATATCAAGAATACCACCAAAACTGTAATGAGAAGAAGCACAATGGAGGGGGTAGGTGCTATTGATACTGCAAAAGGAAAAGACATTTATCTGCTTTTATGATAAGGAAAGACTACGTGAAAGGGTTTGCATTTAGCATGGACTTTGAAGGATTGTAAGATTTCAACAGGTAGAGATGGGAAGCTGAACATTTCAAACAGAAATAATAGCCTGGAGTCTATAAAGTGCTATATGTTTGGAGAACAGCAAATAATTGATCATTGTTACCATATTTAAAAAAAGAAGTAGCCTTAAGGAAAATCAGTCCTACAATATAACAGTCTGTGATAGATTGGGAGATTTGATGCCTTTTGTGTAAACGCTGTGCATATAATGTAAGTAGGTAAGCAATAGATTACAGGCCAAGAGGCTTGGGATTAATATGACTGACTAGTCTTTTTCAAACTTTAGTCATTTCAGTACCTCTCTCATGACTTCCATGTTCACATGCTACCGGTTCTTACATGCACTTAATACTTTCTTTTAAATTGACTCTCTTTGGGGGGACTTAAATAAATTTATTTAAAAAAAAAAACTTTAGCTACTTACCCAAATGCATAAATGCCATTGTAAGGAATGAAGGCTCATGAAAAATCAAGTAAATATGACAACAAAGAAAACTAATGAAACTCTAATAACTGATCCTAAAGAAATAGCGATCTATGAACTGTCAGACAAAATATTCGGAATAATCCTCTTAAAGAAGTTTGGTGAGCTTCAAGAATACACAGACAACTAAATGAAATTAAGAAAGCAATGCATGAACAAAATGTGGAGTTCAACAAAGAATTCAAAACCATCCAAAACACTAAACAAAAATTCTAAAGGTGAAAAATACAATAACTGAACTGAAGTGTTCTATAGAATGCTTTCAAAAGCTTCAAAAGTAGATTCAACAATATAGAAGAAAGAATCAGTGACCTGGAAGATAGGACAATTGAAATTATCCAGTCAGATGAGTAAAAAAGAAAAAAGAATGGAAAAGAGTGAAGAATGTCTGAGAGAATTATGGGACCAATGAAAAGAAACAATAATGGCATTATGAGAATCCCAGAAGAAGAGGAGAAAGGGAAAGTGACAGAAAATATATTTAAAGCAATAATCCCTGAAAACTTTACAAATTTGGGGGTAGAAATAGACATCCAGGTCCAAGAGGCCTAAATAGGACCACACAGAGATTTATTGTAATTAAATTGTCAGAAATCAAAGAAAGAATTTTTAAAACAGCAAGAGAAAAGAGAGAAGTTACATACCAGGAATCCCCATAAGACCATCGGCAGATTTTTCAATAAAAGTTATTTATGTCAGAAGAGAATGTGGTGACATATTCAAAATACTGAAGAAAAAGCTGGCAACCGAGAATACTGTACTTGATAAAGCCGTACTTCAGAAATGGAGAGATAAAGATTTTCCTGAACAAACAAACACTGAGGAATTCGTTTCTACCAGACCTGCCATACAAGACATGCTAAAGTGAGTTCTTTGAGTGGAAATATGGGACACTAATTAACATCATAAAGATATAAAACTAACTGGTAATAATAAATATGTAGTCAGGTTGGATCCTGAAATAGGGTAGTGATAGTGCATAATTCATTTCAACTCTAATTTAAAAGTTAAACAAACATAGTAAAAAATAACCATTACTACAATAACCTGTTACTAGTTACACAATATAAAAAATATAAATTGTGACATCAATAATCCAAAATGTGAGGAAAAGTAAAAGTGTAAAGCTTAGGAATTCTATTGAAATTATTAATTTAAAACAGGGTCTTATAATTTTAACTTATTTTATGTAAGGTTCGTGATAACCACAAAGGAAAAACCTGTAGTAATCACACAAAAGAACATGATAAAGAAGTCAAAGCATACTGATGCAAGAAGATATCAAAATACAAAGACAGGATAAGAAAGAACAAAGCAATCAGAAAACAACAAAATGGCAATAGTAACTTCTTATCAATAATTACTTTAAATGGAAACAGATTAAATTCTCCAATCAAAAGGCATAGAATGGATGAATGGATTGGAAACAAAGATTCAATGATATTCTGCCTATAAGACACTCTCTTTGGCCTTAAATGCACACAAACTGAGAGTGAAGGGATGAAAAAAGTATTTAAAGCAAATGGTAACCAAAATAAAGCAGAGGTAGTTATACTTATATCAGACAAATACACTTTAAACTAAAAATGATAAGAGACAGGAAAGGTTATTATATAATGATAAAGGAGTCAATACATCAAGAAGATAAACAATTGTAAATATTTATGCAGCCAAAATCAGAGGTCCTAAATCAGAGGTTCTTACAGAGCTAAAAGTAGAAATAAACAATAATACAATAAGAGTAGGGGCTTTAATACTCCACTATCAACAATGGATAGATCATCCAGATAGAGAATTAATAAGGAAACAGCAAATTTGAACACTAGAATACTTTGTCTGACAAGAGCAGAACGTACATTCTTCTCAAATATACATGGAACATACTCTAAGATAGATATGTTTGGCCACAAAACAAGTCTTAGCAAATTCAAGATTGAAATCATATCAGTCATACCTCTGACCACAGTGATATGAAACTAGAAATCAGTAACAAGAAACTTAGAAAATTCACAAACATGGAAATTAAACAACACTTTCCTGATTAACCAACAGATCAAAGAAGAAATTAAAGGGAAAATAAAAAAGTATCTTAAGACAAACAAAAATGAAAACAACACACCAAAACTTGTGTAAGACAAACAAAAATGAAAACACAACACACCAAAACTGTGGGATTCAGCAAGTCGTAGAGGGAAATCCATATCAATAAATTCATATCACTACATTAAGAAGTGAGAAAGAGCCCAAGTAAATAACATAACTCTATGATTTAAGGAACTAGGAAAAGAAAGTTCAGTTAGCAGAAAGAAGGGATATAGTAAAGGTCAGAGCAGAAATAAATGAAATCAAGCACAGGAAGAGGGTGGAAAAGATTAACCAAACTAAGATAAACAAAATCAACAAGTCTTTGGCTAGATTAACTAATGGAAAAAGAGAGAGGACCCAAATAAAGTTTTAATGAAAATGGGGATATTACAGCTGATATCACAGAAATACGACGAATTATAAGAGGCTACTGTAAACAACTATATGCCAACAAACTGGACATCCTAGAAGAAATGGAAAATATTTAAAAGGATACAAACTACCAGGACTTAATGAGAAAGAAATAGAAAGTCTGAATAGACTGATTATTAATGAGATTGAAATGGTAATCCAAATCTCCCAATAAATAAAATCCCAGAATGAGATGGCTTCACTTGGAAATTTTACCAAACATTTAAAGAATTAAAACAATTCTCAAACTCTTCCAAAAAACTGAAGAGGAGGAAGTGCTCCAAATTTATTTTATGAAGCCAACATCAACCAAAGCCAGAGAAGGACACCAGCAGAGAAGAAAACTACAGACCAGTGTCCCTGGTGAATATAGATGTCTCAGTAAAATACTAGTGAACTGAATTCAGCACATTAAAAGTATTATTCACCATGATCAAGGAGATTTATATTTGGTATGCAAGGATGGTTCCACATACACAAATCAGTTAATGTGATAGAAAGAAAAATCATATGATCATTTTAGTAGATGCAGAATGGGAAGTTCTAAGTAGTTTTGCCATAAATGTCTTTGCCACAAGTATCTTTACCACAAGTGTTTTCACCACAAGTGTTTTTGCTGCACAACTAATTACCTGTGAGGTAATTTTACTATAAAAAATAACTGGTTGACAGTTTGGTTTCATTTCTCTATTGAGAAAGTTCTCACTGTACTTCCATTTTTACATGATATAAATGTTAGCTAGATCATGCACTATCCTCCATTGACAAATTTCTCACCGTTCTTTCATTTTATATTATGTAAATCATAGTCACATTGTATACTATACTGGAAAATGGTAGTATATCAGTTTTTGAATTTTTCAGTGAGTACAGCCATCCCTACCACTCATCAAAACTGAAAGGTTACCAAGCTATCGAAAATATGAAAGAGGCAGATCTAATTCAGTCTTTGAAACCATTAATTATGTATTCTTTAGTTGGAACTGATAACCTCTCTTAATGAAGGAAAGTATTTTAGTGAAAAAAATTGTGACACTGAAAAGACAAATCAGCAAACAAAAAAAAATGTGTAAGACTGTAAAAAAAAACTTCAAAGACAGTGTATTTTTATTTTTCACACTAAAGTCTTCTTAATTTTATTGACTTTTCATGTTTCATTATGTACTCTTTAATGTTCTTTTTAAATTTTTTATTCTTTTATCTTTTACGATGAAATTGCCTTATAGCCAATGCTTGCAGCTAAGATGTTTATGGTGAAAGTATCTGACATGGAAGAGCATTTGATAAAATTCAACATCCATTCATAATAAAAAATTTAACAGTTTAGGTATAGAAGGAACATACCTCAACATAATAAATGTCATATATGATAAGCCCACAGCTAATGTCATACTCAGTGAGGAAAGGTTGAAAGTTTTTCCTCTAAGATCAGGAACAAGACAAGGGTGCCCACTCTCACCACTCCTATTCAACATAGTACTGGAAGTTCTTTCCAGAGCACTTAGACAAGAAAGTAAGATGAAAGAAATCATAATTGGAAAGGAAAAAGAAAACTTGTCTCCATTTGCAGATGACATGATTTTATATTTAGAAAATCCTAAAAACTCCACACATGAAAAAACTGTTAGCTCTAAATTAACAAATTTGGTGTAGTTTTAGGATACAAAATTCACATACAAAAATCAGTAGCATTCTTTACTGTATCAACAAATTACCTGGAAAAATAAATAAATAAATCGCATTTATACTAGCATCAAAAATAATAAAACACTTAGGAATAAACTTAACCAAAAAGGTTAAAGATCTCTACTCTAAAAACTACAAGACATTAATGAAAAAATGCATCTGTGTTTCTATCCAAAAGATTTGAAAACATTTACTCATAGAAATATATGAACTATGTTCATTTCAGCAGCATTATTCATGGTGGCCAAGACATGCAAACAACCAAAGCGAGCGTTCTTTGATAGATGATTGGATAAAGAAGATAAGTTGCATATACACGTGCACACACACACACACGCACACATACGTACGTATATATAATGAGATACTATGTGTGTATATATGTATATATATACTCTGACATAAGAAAAGATGAAATACTGCCATTTGTGACAATATGGATGCACCTTGAGAATATCATGCTAAGAGAAGTAAGTCAGATAAAAAAGTAGAGGACTATATGATTTCACTCATATGTGGAATATAAAACTGAAAGCAACAAACAAGACAAATAAACCAAAGCTCATGGACATAGACAATAGTACAGTGCTTACTAGAGGGAAAGTGGAGAGGGGAAGGTAAAAAATGGTAAAAGGGGGCCAAATATATGACAATGGAAGGAGATTTGACTTTGGGTGTTTAACACACAATGTAGTATACAGATGATATATTATAGAATTGTACACTTGAAACCTATATAATTTTATTAACCAATGTCACCCCAATAAATTTAATTAAAAAAGAAATCAAGACACAAATCCGTGTTCATGGATTAGAAGAATTAATATTCTTGAAACGTCTATGCTACCATCTATAGATCTAATGCAATACTGATCAAGATTCGATGACATTTTTTACAGAAGTAGTAAAAACATTCATAAAATTTATATAGCATCACCAAAGACCCTGAATAGCCAAAGTAATTCTGAGAAATAACAACAAAGTGAGAGGCGTGTTATACTTCTTGATTTCAAGTTAATACTATAAAGCTATAGTAATCAAAACAGTATGGTACTGGCATAAAACAAATAGATCAGATAGATCAGTAGACTTTCTGAAGAAGGGAATGCCTAAGCTGGGCCTTAAAGGAATAGGAGTTAGATAAAATGGGGGAAGTATTACTAGAACAGAAAGAGCAGCATTAAAAGTAACTGCATGATTATCAATATTATTGACTGTATTCCCTGTGCTATACTTTATGTCCCTGTGACTCTTTTTATAACCAGCAATTTGTACTTTTTAATTCCTCGCACCTCTAAACCGAGCTTCCCAACGCCCCTCCTATCTGGCCACTATCAATTTCTTTCATGCATCTATAAGTTTGTTTCTGTTTTGTTCATTGGGATGATCACTTTGTAAGGTACATAAATATCTAATCACTGTTATACACCTGAAACTAATATACCATAGTGGAAAAATAAATTAAATTTTAATAAAAAAGTAGCTGCATGAGGTGTGCAGGCAAGTCCAGTAATCCAGTGTTGCTGAACAGAGACCAAAATAATAAGGAAGTGATAAGGCCATACAGGCAAGCAAGGGCAACTTCCTGATAGGCTTGTATTTCTAGCTGGGGAGACTGGAATTTTATTTCTTAGATGATAGGGAGCCATTGAAGGGCTTGCAGCAGCACAACGTGACATGGTCACATTTGCACTTTAGATAGAATATCACTTTGGAAGATGGGTGAGAAAGATAAAAATGGAGACCCATAGAACCAGTTAAAACCACTGCAATTGTTACAAGAAAGTAAGTTTCATGAGAGCAGGAGTTTTGTCTTATTTTATCCCTCTTGTATCACCAGTGCTTTTACCAATACCAGATTTCTCTTATTTATTTAAGATTATTTTCCAAGAATTCAAATATGTAAGTGGGTGAGTGGGTGGATGGATGGGTGGATGGATGGATGGGCGGGCAGATGGATGGGTAAATAAAAGATACAGGTAAGAGTCATGAGGTCCTAAAGTTAGAAAATAGAAATTAAGATATAGAGTAGGGAACAAAGATGAAAATAACTAAAAGTTTTAATTGAAGATTAATTAGATGTTAGAAATAAAAACAAGAAATGTTAAGAATGACTCTCAGGTTTCTAATGTGGATGCTTAGTGATACAACCAATGTATAGACAAAATCCAGGAGAAAGATTAGACTTAGAGAAGATGAAAATGCTGATTAAGGAGTCGGCACATTCAGAATGAGAATTTTGGAGTTACATGCATGTTAAGAGTACTAGGGAGAGGTGTGGCCTGGATATTTGGGCTTCTTCAGCACAGTCATGAGAATGGATAAAATTGCCTGAAGAGAGAGTTCAAAACAGCAACAACAAAAGAGGATAGAGGAAGAAATGCAAGGACCTACTTGATATTAAGAGATATGTAAAGGAAGCAGAATCCATGAGGAGACAGAGCAACAATGAGAAATTAATATGAATCACAGTGAAGTATCGTGGAAGCCAAGTTTTAATAAGGGAGAATAGTCAAGATATGAAAATATTGGGGGGATGTGGCAATCAGGAGGCCATTAGTAACTTCAATGAGAAGTTTTGGTATATCAGAGGAGGCAAGGCAGTAGGCTAAGAAAATGGAAGGTGGAGACATCAACTAGTATATATGCCTACTGAAAGATACACTGACTATCTCTTTCAGTAGGCGTGTATACTGGGCCTGGTGTTCAAGTAGATATAAATAAAGGAGAGGAATCACATGATTTTGAGGTTTGAGTCTGAAAAATTTGGAAACTGGGGCTGGACTGTGGAATAAACTGATGGTTTCTACTTGCAGTGTAATATTTTTAAAATCCATTAAGTACTAAACATTTATAAATGTTCAAAGAATAAATTCAAATACCCGTTATTAAAGTTAAATCATTTAAGACATTAAGGAAATGCCTTTATGCCTTAAAAACAAAATTGTATTCATCCTCTTATGTTTAGGCATTGATTTCCTTATTTATCTAAGATTATTTAGAGTTTAGTATTATTTTCCAAGAATTCAATCATGTCAGACCAACACAGTATTCTGTGTGTGGTTAATAAATCAAATTTGTCATTACCTTGCTTTTGTAAGTTGTCACCTTTGTCAGTTAACTAACAGAAGTTTCTGAATATTTTATTAATATTCTTAATATTATTAATATTCTTTAATAATATTTTATTAATATTATTAAAATGATCATTCTGTAAATGGCTGTAATCCACAGTGTACCCTTCATCCAGTGACATTTGTAGGAATAAAGTATTTGAAAATAAAATACTATTTTTTATTACAAGTAAACCTTTCAGAGATAGGAAGTCAACTTGACTAAATGATCTTTCATATTTAGTAGATGAGCCAGATGAATATATGCTAGCAGTGCCAGGTACCTAATGACATAAGAAATTGACTATTTAGGCAAAAAAAAAAAAAAGCTGTAATAGCTTCTGTGGGGCAGTGTTCTGTAACTTACCCATCTACCTCATATGATTGTCCCCGCCCCCCCATGAGATTGTTCAACAAGGAATATAAAAGAAAAGAGATGCAGGCAAGCAAGTTACATGTAATTGTTAAAAAAAAATATCTTGGTGTGAAGAAATCTTAATGCTCAGTATCTTAAGTGACTTCAGTTCATGCTTAATTTAAAAAAGCAAAACAGTGGTAACATTTCTAGAACTTGTGTCCTAAATGTGGTTGAATCTAGAAAGAATTGCTCACTTGCATTTGAAGCCATCCTAAGCAATAAGCAAGGATAAGGTATTTCTTTCTAAAGTGGTTTCCATTCCAGTGAGATCATCAAGTTGTAACTACATGTAATCTGTTCTAATTATTCTATATTGTGGGGTTAAGAGCATGGTGTCTGAATTTTGACTCTTATTAGTTATGTGACTAGTTAAGTTCTTGCATTCATTTTCCTCATCTATAAAATGCAGACATTATGAGGCATACATACTATTAAGGTTGTTGTGGGTATTAACATGAGTTAATAAATATATGACTTTTAGAACAATGCCTGACATGACCAAGCTCTAGGTAATGATTATAGCTCCAATTTGCTCTTCAGGTGCCACATCTTCCAGAAGGCTCTATCATCTCCTCTCTGTGAATTAGATATTTTAGAAATAGCTTATCATTGTCATCCACAAGTCATAATCCTTAAAACACTTCTCTACTCTGTACTTTAATCATATTTTCTTATCTATCTCCCCCTTTAGACTTACAAGCCTGTCTTATGTGGCTTTTAATCTCTAATCTTTATAAGTACGTAACACATAGAAAGTGCTCAAATGTAGGTTGAACAAATTGACAAATATTAATGTGCCTTTTGACAGGGGAAATAAATTAATGTTTGTCATGGACAAATTATATAAACTTTCAATGTGGTAATTCCAGAAATATCCAGGTATTCAAACAAATATTAAGAAATTCAGTTCTAAAACTTGCTTTCATTTCCATCAGTTGTTTCCTCCCAATCCAAGAGAGGCTATGGCAACAGAGAGCTTTCCCTTTTCACTGCTAATATGATCTAGTTCCAATAAGCCCTTATTGAATTAAAGCTGAGCCATGTTTTAGGGGAAATTTCTATGGAGAGCAGCAAGGTGACAGAGAGTACTTCGACCATTGAAAATATCGTCTCAAGGATCCTCCCTGGTGTTGGTGTGATGTTGGTCCCAGTTCTCTGCTTTTTGCCAAGACACTAAATACTTCTTTCTTCTTTTTCAGAAGTAGATATAAACCTTGAAATGCAATATTTTAAAAGCATTTCAGCTAACATTTATAAATCAAAAGTTTTCAATGCTAAGTCTGTAGAGTGAGCAGTTAACTTGAGCTGAGAGGCAACTGAACACTTTTAGTGAAGTTTAGTCCTCTCCACATAAGACATGCAGGGACACTTGGATCCTTTGTACACACTCATTTAAGTTATTTGCCTGGCCCCACTAGGCATATAGCTTGCAACCCTGATTTAGAAGGATAATTGCCAAATGGTCTACTTTGCCTTGGTGTTTTAGCTAAAACTTTTCCATAGCCAGAAGCAGCAAATAAAGTTAATATTCTTATAGCTGCACCAATATGAATATTTATTTATAGGCCACTTACTATTCCAGTTAACATTAAATGTTGAAATTTTCAAGTTAAAAAAAAACTGTATTTTTCATGTTATTTTTAATTATGAAGATTTACTTTACCATTTAAGTTACATTTTATACTTTTAACTTAAGTTTTCAATGGCAAGAATAGTTGTAAAAATTAATAACCATCAGATTAAACAAAAGAGGCAGCCACTTAGTCAAGAATCACTGAAATCAATCTTTCTTCTTCCTTAAAATAGTTTCACTTAGTTGATGATAGTATCAGTTACTGGAGAGTAATTGGAAGATTGATGAAGCTAAAAAGGTAGAAGTTTGCCAATGCACTGTCTCAGGCTTCAGAGAGGATAGAGCATACCTTCTCCTAATGCCATTCTACCCCATGGACTCTAAATAAGGGGCTATGGAAGCACTCATGAACTCCAAAATTGAAGAGATAGTATCTTGGAGAAAAGCCATGTTTCAGTTAAGGTAAGTTGTGTAGGACCCTTAGAAAAATATAGAGGGTATAAGTACTTTTTAGTAATAAGGATTTTAGAGAGCACAGTGTAAGGGAGAGTTGAGGATTAGCAAGAGAAAGATGGGGCTACTATTTCAGAAAGAGAAATGGCTCAATGGCAGGTGGGAGTTGGGAGGTAGAAACAATTGCTCAACAGGTATAATGATACTTCTATAAGGAACTTGCCTTTTCTTGGTACAGCCAAGAGCTGCAGCTCTGGCAGCCCTAACCTCCCCTCCTGAACTCCCCTTTCCTTATAGGATTTGTCATGATTTGCTTTTCTTGGGGAAAAGTTTTTAATACAGTAGTAATAGGTTATTGCTCTCCTGACCATGTAGATATAAAATTAGTATTTTAATCTCTGCTTATACCATTTAATAAACACAATGTAATGGTGATAGCAATGAATAAGGCATTGCAAGCAGACTTTTTTGAGGAATTAAAAGTAACATAAAAATTATTTTAAAAGACAGTAAATATCTTAAAACTTATTTTAGGAGTACTAAAACAGAATGAGGTTCTAAAATACTGGGAAGAGATGTACTTTAGGATTGCTAGGTTATGAAATTGTCTTTTGTTTCTTTTAAGAAAGACAATAATGGTGAGAGCTCTGCACTATTATAACTCAGGCTCTTTCTACATTGGCAAAATGAATTCAGTTATCTTCAGAGCTTTCATACAGTAATGGCATGGGAGATCAAACAGAGCTGGGACAACCAAGAACTTGTTATTGCATGCATTGCAGGGCATGTGCGCACGCGTGCGTGTGTGCGTGTGTGTATGTGTGTGTGTGTGTGTGTGTGCACAGAATATATCATCCTTTCACCAGTATAATAAAGCCATGTTGCCAAAACAGGAGTCAGCAAAAACTAGAAATTCATTCTTTGAATCATTTTTTACACTTTGCCAGTCAATTTTTTCTTGCAAAATTCCATGCTGGAACTAAGTAACATGACCTCTCTTATTAATTAGTACAAGCAACAAAATAAACAGAACTGCTTTTTCTCTATCAGATTGCTATCTTTCTGGTGCAAACTTCTTAAGGACCCATAATTATGAATATTTTGTACCAAGAGCTCTTCGCTACGAATAAAGTGGTTAGAAATCAAGAAAAATGTCAAAAAGTGATTTAAAGAATGGATACACCAACAATAATGAAAATAATGTAAAGATCAACTGCAATTTATATAATCCACTTGTTGATAGTAAAAGCTTTTACTCTTTCCAAAACTTCAGAAAATATTACAGCATTTACATGAATAATGAGTTATTTGTTGAAGCTTATGAAAATTGTAACTTTTATACCTATCAGATAAACCAAAAAGTAATTTCCATTTCCTCTTGCCAAAATTTTGCGAAAGTTTTTCCTAATCCTTTTCAGGAACTACTTTGATCTGTACTTCTAAGAAATGAATTCACTAATAAGTTAACAGTTTTCACACATTTATAGGGTTTGTTGAATGATTATAAAATGAAAAATTAAAAATATGTGTGTAAGAATGTATGTACATACAGGTTTTCATATATTAACACACATACATGCATACCATTATTTGATGAGTATTTTCTATGAAACATGAATCCAGGCAAAGGGAATAAAAGCAGACCATGATGGATGAGAAAAGTGTGTAGTAATTAAGGGCCTGGTTTCCTGGGACTCAGTTTTTGGAGAAGATGGAAGACAGCTCCCAAGAGAGTTGATAGGGTCTGATGGGGCGTTCAGGTGCAGCTAGCTGGGGTGTTCATAGAAGAAGGGAATAAAGGAGCAGACCCTGAAAAGAAATGCACAACATGTTCACATGCCTTCCTGGGCCTGGCAACTCTTTTTCATTGTTCACAACCTACAAACATTTCCTGGACCTAGGAAGATTTAGATGCAAAGAAAAAAAAAAAAAACAGGTAATTAAAAACAATTATTAACTCTAGAAATACAAAGAAGTTGTATGAGGAAGGAAAGTAATCATAGAGCATCATTTGGCTCAGTTGTGTACAGTATTTACATAGTCACAATAAGGAAAACAATATGAATTTTGAGGAAAAAAAGAATTAGAAATAATTGTCTAAGGAGGATGAAGTGGGGAAAATTGTATATTTAAGTGAGCTAAGTCTTATCTACCATAATAGGAAGTCGGTAGATAACATCTAAGACTGATGAATCAACAGGTATTGTTTAAAAGGAGGGAGAGAAAAACTTTTAAGAGTTGATATTATGATTAAAGGAATGGATGATGACAAGGACTTCATTTTGTATAAAAATTTTGGCACTATTTGGCTAATGTAAGCATATAATATCAAGATATGTTTTTTTAAATGTCTTTTAAAAGAAGCCTTTCCTGAATCTCCCCACCCTCCTATCTTGAGCTCTCGCTGTACTAACTGTATGTAATAAATGCCAAATGTCTGTCTCCCTTCCAGACTGGAAGGTCTGGCATTCATTGCTATATCCCTTGAGCCAAGCCCAGTGTCAGACTTGATAAGTGCTTAACACCTGTGGGAAAGAATGGATGAATGCAATTGCTGATGAGACAAACCAGCTGAATGACTGGAATTGAGACATAATGTTAATTAAGTCTATTAGGAATATGAACCATGTTTATAACAATAATAATATTGCTAATGTGATAATGATGTTAATAATTATTATTGGATAGCTAGAAACCCTAATACCTCTATCCTGTATAACGTGGACTTTACCAAGCGTTTCACTCTATGACTGCCTACTGAATTTGTCCCTTACGTTCTACTTCCTTCTAACCAGATCCTCCTAACTTTATGCTTAACTGATTGACGGAGACTAACTGGTCTTTCTGTGCCTCAGTTTGTCTCCACTATAACTTCAGCCTTTCTCCACAGGCCACCTCTACCATCTCAAAACACTTTTACATCAGGGTTAGTCCAGACTTCCCAATATTCTGTCACATTGTCTTTCAGGAACCACAGGAACACTTTACTGTCTGGAGTCCAAGATTCTCTTCCTGATCTTCCAGCTCCTCCAGAACTTGGCCTCATTGGCAGACCCCATATTACTTCCCACAACTCCCAAGAGTTCATTATCCTACTTACTGGTCAAGCCATTCTTCTTTGTACATCACACTCAGTCCTACTTTCTACTTTTTATCACATTGAACTTCTTTTCCCCAAAAAGACCAGAGCATCCCTGTGGCCTGGGAATATATGAAGTTGGAAACAACTTCAGCTTTTCCTCCATATTAAAATCAACATTACTAAATAGAATTTGCCTTTAAAATGACATTTTTTTTATCAATGAATATAGCATTAAATTTTGGTAGATTAATAAAATAGATCTTATATAAACTGCTTCTAAACAAATAATAGAAGAACCTGATGTTTTAAAAGAAGCACAATTTTAAATAATGCTTTTCTTTAAATTTCAAATTTATTTTCCTTGCTTTTTTTCTGCAACCTTAAATGTGTCTTCACTGCTTACTAAATGATTATTTTCTCCTTTTCTTTAACTCAGTCTGACCATTTAGAGAATTAATTTGATGAAGCATGGAGGGGTCTAATTGTTTAATGAGCAGAAATTAGTTTCTGTAAGAGTACTTTAAAAACTGGCAAATACCATGCATAATTACAGATTCTTTAGAAGAATCTATTTCTGTAAAATAGTTTAATTGGTTATAAGTAGACAGCACTGGCCACAATTTAAACCCAGCTTCTAATTTCATCATGCTTTTTTTTTTTCTTTAACAAATCTAAATGTCTAATTGTGATAAAATTAGTCCCCTTGAAGGACCAATTGGCTACTTATCTCTGATTTTCAAGATTTAAGTGGTTTAATGCACCTGCAATTAGCTTCCCACTAGCATACTGCCTACATAATCTAGAGTTCTTTCCCAAAGTTGTCAAAGCCTTATCTCATGATGGGAACTCTGTAGTTAGATGACTAATGTATAGTTTAGATTATGATGATTTCTATGGAAGAACTAAGGTAATCCTTTAGAAAAATTGAAGCCAAAACAGAGAGAGACTTGCCTAAAGGGAAAAATTGGTATGGGACTGGTTGATCCAGATAATTGCCTCAACCCACTGGACTTTGCACATACAGATGGCTTATTTATTTATGAAATTATAGAAAGTACTTATTTTTTTCTATTCTTTATTTTAGTGGTGCAATCTATGCATTGACTTGGTGGCATTTACCAGTGAAATATTCAAAGGAGCAGTTTTCCAGTCATTGGATGGAATTATTGTCTCAGCTAACTGTAAACTACGGAAGATCTTCACTTTAAAATCTAAGCCTCAAGATACTGCTGATAAAGATGGTATGTTCAATTTGCTATTAAGATTTTTTTAATTCTGCAATATGTATGTTTTTAAAATTAGACATGCCTTTTGAGAATATGAACACATTGTTGTGGTCTTTTAAATTTTATTTTGTTATTCTATTTTATTGTAAAAAGAATACTATCTATCTTCTTAATAAATTTTTAAATATACAGTATATAATGGCTGGCTACAGGTACAATGTTATACAGAAGATCTCTAGAGTTTATTCATCTTTCCTGAAACTTTATGCTCATTGATTAATAACCCTATTTCCCCTTTCCCCAGCCCCTGGCAACTCTCTGATACCATGAATTTGACTATTTTAGTACCTCATATAAGTAGAATCATGTGGTACTTCTCTGTGTCATTCTTTACTCTGGATCCATGTTTAAGTTTACTATAGCTGAATGCCACAAAGATAGATAGATAGATAGATAGATAGATAGATAGATAGATAGATATAACACATATGACATATATATATGATTATGTATATGGTTATATTTCTTTATTGTTTATGGTAGCACTTACCATCTAAATTAGTCAAGTATTTTAGTTTTAAGTAATATAATCTTCTCTAGGTTATTGGAAAAAAGTATTTAAGGAATAGAATCTCATAGAACCTCAAGGTAATCCAGAAAGTCAGGCTTAGAAGCTACAGCCAAGAACAAACTCAGCCCCTGCCACAAGACTGCTCCAAGGAAGACCCCAATAGCTACTGCTACTGGGCAAAAACATCATAAGTCACCCCATATGCTGGACTCTTAGGTTCCAGAATTTCTATTACTACTGCTCCTGAAAATTAGATGTCTTCTTCCCTGCCACCCTTGCCAGAAGTGGATTTCTTGTTGTTTCTTTCTACTGAACAAAGACTGACATAGCTGTGAGATTTGTAGTGCCTAGGTCACTTGCTGCAAGGAAGGCTGGCAAAGCAAATGTCTGATTCCCAACTTGGGAGAGAGGACTAATGGTATAGCAAAGTCACTGAATTAGGAAGGGTGTTCAAAAGTTGTCAGACATCCAAAATGCTCTACAGTTGTCACTCTTTACTCTGTGTACATTTCATGAAGTCACCTGGGAGAAATTATATTAATATATTAATTTTATAATGGTCATTTTAAAATAGATGGTTGAGTTATTTCTAGAGAGACTGGAAACACATATATTAATTCTTTATGTGATTAATAAATATGCTCCACAGGTAACTGAGCCTTCTAGAATTCATAAGGGAGCACAAATTCTCCTGCTAAGGTAGTCTTAAACAAATGAAAGTATTGGGAGAATACTGATACTTCCTGTTGATTTTCATCTGGAATTATTTTTAACAAAATCAATTCTTGTAGAAGCCTAGGAAATAAGGCTGCACATAAGGTGGCAAAGGTAATTTCTTAGAAATTTGTATGTAGACTTTAGACTTACGCTCCATCTGAATGAGTGTCTGTGATTCACTCTACAGAACAGGACATTATGCCTACAGATTTTATTTAATAGTAAAACACAGCATGTTAATAGCTCCCCAATTATATCACAAGCCAAGAAGTACAGCCACTCATCTTATGTACCATTTAAAGGCTATACAAGAAAGTGAAAGATTTCATTTAAAAAAAATACCACCCAGCTAATAAGAAACCTCAAAATATATAGAAATATTTGTACATTCTACATCAGATTGTAGGAGGTAAATTATAACTTCATTAATATTTTTAAATAAATGTCAGGAAAAAAGCAAATCAGAAATTGGCAGAGTAAGTGCTTGTTTTTATCTCTGATCTTTCCTCAAGCCCCACTAAAATTATGATACAGAAACGAAAAAGATATAAACCCATCAAGATAAAGAGGACACAACAACAGACAAAAGATGTTTGTAAATCTTATAAGATTGAAGAGTAACAGCTGACTTAGAAGAGTAGAGAAGGCTGAAACTTTGGGGTTTACAGAGAGGTTTGCCAATGAGATTCATAATGCAGGACCTTAGAGAGGTTCCAGGTACTGCCAAAGGCAAGGTGAAAGGGGTATGGCTAAAAACATGAAAATTGGTTAAAATTCTGCATAGCTTGCTATAGGACCCCAGGTCACCTCTCTAACTGCTGTATGTAACCAGGCAACAGGAGATTTATTTATTCTCTGGAGAAACTGAACCAGTGAGCTTCTGAACTCAGGTGTATCAGATACGTGATAGAGACACCAAAACTAATAGGAAGAAGGAAATAGATAAAGTAGGGAAAAGATATGTTTTCCTCAGAGTTAAGAAAAGATACTGTATCTATAAAATAATTTGTTCCTGCTTTATTTCAATAAATATTTTATTGATGTTTATTATATTATAACTTTTTATACACATATAGAAACATTTACAAATCATAAATGTTCAGCTTGAGGAATTACCACAAAGTGATTATATTTCTGTAACCAGCACCCAGATCAAGAAATAGAAATGCAAGCATCCTAGAAGCCCTGCTTATGTCCTTTCCCAGTCATGGCTCTCTACTTTTTCTGAGAGGTAACTCTATCCTGATTTCTAACACCACATATTAATTTCATCTATTTTGAACTTTATATAGATGGAATCATATAGTACACATTTTTTCACAAAACATTGTACTTGTGAGGTCCATTTATGCTGTTGCTGATTTTCAGTACTGTATTGTATACCATTGTATGAATATACCACACAATGTATTCATCTATTTTTAAGCTATTTTGAATATGCTGCTAAAATCATTTTGCATTTTTCTTAAAGAGCAATGTAGGTGTTTCTTTGAATATTTATTGAGCAGGTGAATGAAAACATACTTCAGCATTCTTAATTTCAGTTATTATGTTTTTTGATTCTAGAATTTTATTAGATTCTTTTTATAGTTTTCATTCCTTAGCTGAAGTTATTTATCTTGCTATCTAATTTCTCAAATATATTAATCAAAGTTATTTTAATGCCCAATGCTCATAATTTCAATATTGGCTTTATTATGAATCTGTTTCTGTTGCCCATTTTCTCTTGGTCTTGTTTCTTGGTATGCCGGGTAGGTTTTGAGTGAGTACTGGACATTTGAAATCAGAAGCTATAGAGATATTTTGAGACTCTTTACTATATTGTCCTCTAGAGATATAGAACCAAAAATATAAAATAAAATAAAGAAGCCAAAAAGATTAAAGATATTAAAAATATTAATATTAAAAATATTAGAAGTTTGTCCAAGGGGTCTACCATCAGAGTAATAGGATTCCAAGATGAGATACTAGAGAAAACAAACAGATGAAATATAAGATTTCCCAAAATTGAAGGCCAGGTGTTTTCAGATTGATGTAGCTCATCAAAAAATTTGTGTAATTTCAGAACAGAAGGGAGAAAGAAAAGATCCTTTAAGCTTCCAGAATTATTTTAATACAAGTTACATACAAAGGATTAGAAATAAGAATGATGTCTGACTTCATGCAGCAACATTAGATGGTAGAAGAACTTGAAACTATACCTTCGAAAGTCTAAGGAAAAAATATTTTCAACTTAGAATTGTACACACATCTAGTCTATCAATTAAATGAGTGCAGAATAAAGATATTTGCAGACTTACAAGGTCTCAAATTTTATTTATTTATATCTTTTCTCCAAAAAGATCTGGAAGATATTCTCCATAAAAATTAAGGAATATATCAAGAAAAAGACATATATAAGACACAAGAAGCAAAGCATTTCATCCAGGAGAAAAGCAAAGGGAATTTCCAGAATTGTGGTTAAAGGAACTCAAAGGATGATACTTGTGCAGCACATCTAGAGAACAATTGGTCCAGATTTTAGCAGAAAAATAAAAGCTTTTAGAAGGAAAGTCTTCAGGAAAAGAATATATCGGATATGTTTGAACATGGAAAATAAAATCAGTTGTGATTTTATAGTACTAATGGGGAGTTTGGGAAGAATTAAAACTAAGAATATTGAAAACCCATGACATAACAAAGGAGTGATCAATTCCAAAGAAAACAAAAAGTTGTACAAAAAAAGAAATGTAATCATAGCATGTCATGTGGTTCAAGTGTGCACAACTTTTTTTTAATAGATTTTTTTTTTAGAGCAGTTCTAGATTCACAGGAAAATTGAGTGGAAAGTACAGAGCTTCCATATATGCTCCATTTCTCCACACATGCATAGTTTCCCCAACTATGATCACCTATATTAGACTAGTACATTTGTTATAGTTGATGAATGCACACTGATGCATCATTATCACCCAAAGCCCATAGTTTATATTAGGGTTCATTCTCAGTGATTTACCTTCTGTGGGTTTGACAAATGAATAATGATTGTATCCACTATTATACTATCATACAGAATTTTTGCTGCCCTAAAAGTCTTGTGTGTTCTGCCTATTCCTCTCTTACTCCCTCTTAATCTGTGGCAACCATTGATATTTATACTGTCTCCGTAGTTTTGCTTTGTTCAGAATGTCATGCAGTTGGAGTCATGTAGCTTGAAGCCTTCAGATTGACTTCTTTCACTTAGTAATATGCATTTGATTCCCACATGTCTTTTTATGGTTTAATAGCTCATTTTATTTTAGCACTGAATAATATTCCATTGTCTGGATGTACCACAATTTATCCATTCATCTACTGAAGGATATATTGGTTGCTTCCAAATTTTGGCAATTATGAATGAAGCCACTATAAACATTCTTGTGTAGGTTTTTGGGTGGACATAAAATTTCAACTCCTTTGGGTAAATTATCTATGAGTGTGATCACTGTATTATATGGTAAGACTATATTTAGTTCAAGAAACTGCCAAACAGTCTTCCAAAGTGGCTGGATTTTTCCTTCCTACCAGCAATTAATGAGAGTTCTTTTTGCTCAACATCCTTGTCTGTATTTAGTCTTGTCAGTGTTTCAGATTTTTGCCATTCTAATAGGTATATTGTGGCACAACTTTTTTACATAATGCTGATTATGCAAAACACTGACTATTAATTTACCCCCAAATTATGAAAAATCATATTGGGAGGATATGGAGAGGGAAGGAAGGTAGGGTGATGGTTTAACAATGATGAATCCTCTTTTTCCCAAAATAGGCAGTCACAGATATTAT
This sequence comes from Cynopterus sphinx, assembly GCA_030015415.1. Lineage (NCBI taxonomy): Eukaryota > Metazoa > Chordata > Mammalia > Chiroptera > Pteropodidae > Cynopterus > Cynopterus sphinx. Next base: position 110,880,921 of record CM057381.1, read on the forward strand.
CTAAAACTTAAATGTCAGTATAAGGCTGCTATTTATAAGTATAGATGTAAATACAAGAAGATTTATAAGAGACAATTGAAATACTTGAAAATAGTTGCCTCTGCATTGTGAGACTAGGGGACAAGAGAGATGGGGGTTCAACAGTTAAGAATAATGATATAATTTTTTTCTCATAACTTTATAATATTTGAATTTATAATATTTGAATTTTTGAAGAATATACAATGTGCTTTGTTTTAGAATTGATTTTTTTTTTTTTTTTTAGTGAATAGATAATCTGTAAAACATTCCAGAAACAAGCATTTGGTGTGATTTCATTCAGGTTTTTCAGAAGGCCTGAAAAAGAAGCTGTATGAATGTTTTATCTTAGATTACCTAAAAGGTTTTGAATAGATTGGGGAAGCATACTGTGGTTCAGGACACTGTGGAATACAATCCCATACTTATCATTTAGCTGCTGATACTTAACCTGTACAAAGGCACACCCTATCTCTATGCTTCACTTTTCTCATCAATAAAACAAGGATAATAATTGTTCCTTGGTTAGATAGATACTATTATTACAGTCCCAGTAAAAGTATAATATGTGTAAACCAAGGACATCTTGGTTTAAATTAAATTAAATTGATTGATATTATAGAGACTAATGATACAGATTACTGTTTCCATAGTCCATTGTTGTGATTGTGCACCAACTTTGTAGTTGTGTGTGTTTTGAATATCTCTAAGCTTTGTTTTCTCGGTAATTACTATAAAGTTTTTGTGAAGAGCCAAATATAAAAATGTATATGAAAAGACTTGTGATGTATAGATGCTAAACATTTATCTGTCTTCTATACATCTGGCGCAGGGATGCACATAACTCTGCTTCAAGTTGCTCAGGGTCTCACATAGGAACTTACGCATCCATGTAGATCATAGTATCTGGTGCAGACTTCCCTAAGGGCTTAGCATGCAGTAAGAGGAGACTCTAGAGCCCTTACTGACCCCTTGCTTGAGAGAGCTGCTCAGTGAGGCACTAGGATTTTTCAGATCTGTCAAAGTAAGAAAAGTTTGAAGATTAACATAAGGGTGTCATTTGAATTTGCCAAATCAGAGCATTAAAACAGACAAACAAGAAAAACTACAATTAATCTGATTGTTTCATTAAATGAAAGGACATTTATATACACATACACAAACACATAAGGAAGATCCTAATTTCAGAATAAAGGCTGCCATTTTTGCCACAAGCTGGTAAAAATGACTTCATTGATCAGTATCTGTCTACGTACCAGTGTTCAGTCTACATTAACCTGGAGAAATAAATTTCAAACCTGCATCCTGAAGGAAAAACAGTATTTTCCACATTACGAAAGTTGACAATGAAAAGAGAAACTATTTCAGGCAGAGGAAAGAGCAATGATGATGATGATGATGATGATGACGACGACGACGACGACAATGATAGTAGTAGTGGCTGTGTAAATACGTAATATATATGGACTTAATTTAATGCTCAGAACAACACTATGAAGTAAATGTTACTATTACCTTCATTTTACAAATAGGGAAACTGAGGCACAGAGCAGTCACAAAATTGTTCATTTAAGTAGTAGAGGCAGAGTTTGAACCCTGGCAGTAGGACTCAAATGTATGGATGGGGGACAGAGAGAGAGAGAGAGAGAGAGAGAGAGAGAGAGAGAGAACATGAGAGCGAGAGAGAAGATACAAGACATGTCATGGAATAAGAGTGCCACGATTTGGTAACTGGCTGTGTTAAGGGTATCTGTATTACAATAAGTAATAAACATCCCTTTTTCCTACTAAAGGAAGGGTAATTTTCTTCTCCATTTTCTTCACAGTCTTGAGACTTCTTTCACGGGAAAATTATTTACCTATTTCTTACATTCTATTCTGAGAATCAATTTTAAAATAATGTATTATTTGCTTGCTTGAGCTGACTACTGTGTTGACCTTGCCCTATTTAAACTGCTACCATTTTACTCTAGAACTTCTTAAACTCACCCAAGCTAGAAAATGTTGCAATCCTTTGCTATTTGCTGTTTATACAGTGAGTATAATAGAAAGTGAGTTACTGAAACCTTAAAACAGCCAATAACCAGTTTTTCACTTTCCCAAAGGAATGGCTTATAATGAACAACTAGTAAACCATGCTAATTTAATTTAGTTTATTACTTTAATGGTTCCTGAGGGGACATAGAGTGGTATTTTTAGATATTTTCATGATTGGATTATTGATTAACTTGTATCATTCTGCATTTTTGAAATATATATATATGTGTGTAGATAGGTAAGAGAAAGAGTAAAGAAAGACAGGAAGGAACAGTGACTACCCATTATACATAGATGTATGCTATGTCAGTGATGATTTTGCAGGTTTCCTGTCTTCCCAGTTCAGTATTATTTCTAAAATATTAGTACTGGGGAGTATGTGTTCTGTGTTTAGAAATGCAAGAAGAGAATAATTAAAAGTATGAGTTTAGACTGAGAGCCCCTTGAGGGCATAGGTTGGGTCTCCATATTTTTATCTCTTGCATGTGACCTGGCATTAGTAACCTGTCATAAATGTTTGATGAATTGATGAAGTTAGGATTGGCTAATTGTTCAATTATTCACATTCACTGTCTCTATTCAATAAACTTTTATCTAGTGTCAATCAATCTGATGAAAATTAGTCTATGGCCACGCCACCCTGAACAAGCCTGATCCCAGAAACTAAGTAGGGTTGGACCTGGTTAGTACTTGGATGGGAGACCACATAGGAAGACTGGGTACTGTAGACATAAAAAAAGAATAGGAAAATGAAAAGGAAAATTATTCCTTCAAAGGCCACAGAAAACAAACTAGAAATATTGATGTCTTGCCTTAATAGACTCATTGAGCAGGGAAAGGCCTTAGAGGACATCTAATCCAATGTCTTAATTATACAGATAAGGAAAACCAGACCTATTAGTTATGAGACATCTTGTGGTGAGGTCACAGAGGTGGAACTCAAGGCCAAGCCGCTGACTGTTCCTTCCCCAACAGTACACAAGTTTACCTTTCTCAGTAACTGGAATGGTTTGGTGTTTTTAATAATGAACATTTTTTAGTGTTTTCCCCTCTCTCTCTTTATCTCCAGGTCAGGTGAGTGCATATCAGACCCACATCTTGTCAGTTTAAAGCTACATTCCCACTCTTTTCTGCAGGGGAGTTGAACTCAAAATGCTCTTGCCTAGGAAACCACCACAGAGCAAGAAAGGGGATAAGATCTCAGTATAGCAGAGGTACTCAGCAGCCAATAATAGATCCCACAAATATGAGTCATGACTCATATCAAGACTCAGAATTATTCTGATTAAAGTATCAATTTTATAATTACATATTATAAGATATTTATAATAGAATTTCATATCTCAAAAGCCCTAAGGATAACTCTTCTATTTATGATAGCATCTAAAATAATTAAATATCTAGGAATAAATTTAACCAAAGAGGTGAAAGACTTTTTACTGAAACCATGTAACATTCCTAAAAGAAATTAAAGATAACCCAAATAAGTAGAAAGACACCCCATGTTCATGAATTGCAAGACTTGGTTTTGTTCAGATGTCAGTATTACCCAGAGAGATCTAGGGTTCAATACAATCTCTCAAATTTCAGTGGCCTTTTTTTCAGAAACGGAAAAGCTGATCCTCAATTCATATAGAATTGCAAGGGGACCCAAATACCCAAAAACAACCTTGAAGAACAAAGTTGGAAGATTTACACTTACCAATTTTAAAGTTTACCACAGTTACAGTAATCAAAACATTTTGGTACAGTCCATATAAACCAAATAGAATAGAATTGAGTCCAGAAATGAACCCATATATCTGATTTTGACAAGAGTGCCAAGAACATTCAATAGTGAGAGTTCAGTCTCTTCAGCAGTGGTTCTGGGACAATTCAAAGTCCACATGCAAATGAATAAGTAAGGTTATACCCCTACCTCATACCATGTATAAAAATCAATTTAAAATGGATCAGTGACTTAAATATAAGAGCTAACAGGAAAAATACAGGTAAATCTGCATAACCTTAGATTTGGCAATGGGTTCCTGAATATGATACCAAAAGCACAGCAACAGAATTTTAAAAATAGATAAATTGGACATCAAAACTTAAAACTTTCATATACCAAAGGACACTATTAAATTGGAAAGACAGCCTACACAATGGGACAAAATATCTGCGAATCATATATCCATAGGATATATATTCTAGTTCTACATATAGGGAGTATGTGTGTGTGCGTGCGCATGCACAGACACATGCACTAGTATCTGGAGTATGTAAAGGACTCCTACAACTCAACCGAAAGACATATAACCCAATTTTAAAAACTGGTCAAAGGACCTGAATAAACATTTATCCAAATAAGATATACAGATGGCTGACAAACACATGAAAAAATACTTAACATCATTAGTCACTAAGGACATGCAAAATAAAGCCACAGTGAGGTGCCACTTTACACTCACTAGGATGGCTATATTTTTTTCTTTAAGGGAAAATAAGTGTTTACAAAAGTATGGAGAGATTAGAACTCTTATACGTTGCTAATGTGAATGCAAAATGCTCCACCTACAGTGGAAAGCAGTTTGACATTTCCTAAAAAAACTAAAACATGGAATTAGCTATATGACCATTCTGGGTATGGTCATGTATGCTCATAGCAGCAATATTCACAGTAACCAAAATGTGGAAATAGTCCAAATGTTTATCAAGAGATGAATGGATAAACAAAACTGTAGTGTGTACTATACACACAGACAACAAAAGTCACATTGTATGATGCCATTTATATGAAATATCCAAAATAGATAAATCCATAGGGATCAGATGCAGATTTGTGGTTACCAGGGACTGGGGGCTGGAAAGAATGGCAGAAACTGGTTAATGAGTAAGGGATTTTACTTCGGAGTGATGGAAATGTTTTAAAGCTATATAGAAGTGGTGGTTGCACACAACTGTGAATTCGCTAAACATCTTTGAATCTTTCCCTTTAAAATGCTTTATTTTATGTTAATGTGAATTTCTCCTCAATAAATTATTTTTAAAAACCTCTAGGGTAAGGTATGATTCATTCAGTATACCCAAGTTTTTGGTATAATCCAGGTTTATTTTCGCCCTTAAGCATCAAAACCTTTTATTATGAAAAACATAGTAAAATGTGTTTTGTTTTTTTTTACCATTGTGATGAAATAATTTACAGAAATATTTGTCTGTTATTAATAAAAATCACCTGTGTAGTACTTGCTATATACCCGGCACTATTCTTAGACTTTTATATATATACATTAACTCATTTAATTGTCACAATAACCCTATAAGGTAAATGTTATCTTTATATCCATGTTTCACAATTAAGAAGAGCAGGACACAACAGGTAAATTACTATGCCAAGGTCACACAGCTGTTGAGTGGTGGAGCCAGAATGTGAACTCAGGATACCTTGTTTCAGAGCCTGTACTTTTAACCCCTGTAGTATGCTGCTGCTTAATATCTCTCTCCATAAAGGCAGGGATTTGAATCTATGCCAGGCCCAGAGAAAATCTGATAGTTATATAGCAAATGAATGAATGAAGAAACAAAAAATAAACAGACTTTGTATCAATATTGTTATAGACTAAATGTTTGTGTCCTTCTAAAATTCATATGTTGACACTTAATCCCCAAAGTGATGGTATTTGGAGGTAGGGACTTTGGGAGGTGATTAGGTCATAAGGGTAGAGCCCTCATGAATAGCATTAGTACCCTTATAAAAGAGACCCCAGAGAACTCCCTCACCACTTCTGCCATGCAAGAAGATGGCCATCTCTGAGCCAGGAATAGAGCCCTCACCAGGCACCAAATCTGCCAGTACCTTGATCTTGGACTTCTCAGCCTCTAAAACTGTGAGGAATAAATTTCTGTTGTTTATAGGCCTCCTAGTCTATGGTATTCTGTTATAGAAGCCTGAATAAATTAAGACAAATATTTTGGCAGTTAGGGATTTCTGTGCTTTCTACTTCTTTCTTACTGATGTTTTGGAGAGGTTAGATTTTTATAAATAAGGCACTCTGCGAGGTACTACAGGCTATTCCTATATAAATAGGATGAATATAATTGAGTCTGGGACTAGTGAACTATTATAAAATTAATCCTTATTTAAACTATATGAATTAGGAGAAGCCATAAACAAAGCATATCTATAAATCTCACTATTTTACAAGGCATTCCCCCCAAAAATGGGGATAATCATTTTTAATGCATACAGTGCTTTATATATTATTAAAATTGATGACTTAATTTTTAAAGCTAGTTAAGATCCTCATCAAAAGTATTAGAAACCTACAGAATGGTTCATTTTATGATGGCTTATGGCCAAAGAAAGGTGAATGGGGTTACAAAGTCACTCAAACATTCTAATAATACACTAACACATAGACAAGGAGCAAAGACAACAAAAAACCCACCATCTGGTTGTCTTTGGATACAACATTAGCAAATCTGTCAACCTTCTCATAGTCGTCTTCTTCATGTACCATTTTACAATTCTGAGCTGACCATTCCAGCCAACATTTTTTTCTTTCAGATTTTTTAGTAAAAGCAGCTGAAATTCAACTATGGCATTTTTCAGACATTAATAACCAGTTTGCATGTTTCCATACACAATCTATTCCAGAAGATAGAACTTGTCTGAAAGAACAATGCAAACAGGCCCTGGTCCCATAGTATCTGATTGCAGCTTGATTTGTTATTTGCCATCTGGGGAGAAAGATATGATATCCAAATAAAATATACATGGTACTTTTCAGGATACAGCTGAACAAAGAACAACCAAAGAAGAAAAGTGGAAGACTTGACAGCTGCATTTAATCTAGGTCAGCTGTTATTAAGAGGCTTTTGTTCATAATCATTTATTGAGCAGCCCCTTTGAACCAATTGCTATACTAAATATATCATTGGGATTCTTCCACCATTCTCCTCCAAGCTAGCAGCGCTTTCACAGAATTGTCTTTTTCTCAATTCCTAGAATGCACCAAAGTTCTTTTGTCTTCAGAGTCTTCAAATGCTCATTTCCTTTCACCTGAGTGATCACTCCTACCCCATTTTACCAGGCTACTTTCTACTTATCCTTTATTCTACTAATCTTTTATGACTCAGTTTAAATGTCTCTTTATCAGAGAAGACTTGACACCCTGTGCTGGTAGATTTCCCCATTACCTCTTTCATAACACCTTGAACTTTTCTTTCAGAGAACATAACAAAATTATAATTAAATAGTTATTTATGATGTAATTTGTTTTAGATTCTTTGCTAGGTATAAGTTTCAAGAAGGCCAGGACAGAGTTACCCTGACTCCTCACTGGATTCACTTGGCACATAGTAGAGGCTCAGTAAATATTTGCCTGATGATAAAATGAGCAAGTGAGTGAATGAATCAATAAATGAATCAAGACATGTACTCATAGTTTAGCACTATTTAATTTTTATTGTAGGATCGATGTTAGTTTTAGAATTCTTATTTTTAAATTAAACTATAAATGCTAAAAAATAAAAATGACCTAGTCATTGGAAATGGCCGGGGGAAGGAGGTAGTGGTAAGGTGGATGGTGGGGAGATAAGTTAACTTGCATTTAGGTCTATCAGAACATCCAACTGCCAGTTCCTAAAGCTTCTTCGTAGTCTGGTTTCACAAAAATGAGACCAAAGCCCCTTTCTGTATATTGCTCCACAGTCTCACAGAAAGTCAGTAGTTGCTAAATTAAGTTGTAACAATGACTAGTCTTTATTTTAAAATAAACCACAGTTTCTTTCAAATAATAATCCAATAAGTAGTAAAATAGTTCTAGGAGCCAAGGGAGAGTAGATATATAGAAAAGGAAGTTGACACAGAGGGTATCTGAGCCTTTTGATGTAAAATCTGATTGTATGTCAGCCATGCTCCCATAAGATTCAGATTGGAGTTTTGTAATACTCTGTGCCTTATTCTCTCTTCCATAAGAATTTATGGATTTCTGGTTACGAGGGATTTTCTGTCTGTCCCTTGTTAGTTGGAAACTTGGATTTTGTTTTGGACTTTCCCAACTTTGTATGACATTGTACCCTGTACCATCCACACAAGCCCTATAAACTAAAGTTTCCATGAATTCTCTTTTATCGGACTCAGAATACAGCATCTTATTTCAAGGTCTTATTAGCCTATAGAACCTCTTTCTCTTTTAATATAAAATTTTATCTTATCAATATGGACATTGATAGGGAAACTAGCTTTTTCTGCCTCAGGAGTTTGAAATAATATGTCAAATATATATATATTTGGAATTTACCTATTTTTCCAAATGTTTTCTATTTTGAGAGTTCATTTACTCAGTTACTATAAAATGATTTCCTAAATGTCACTGACAAGTAAGGAATGGATGGACAAAGAAAACCAGAAGACTAAGATTTGTGAATCTAATGCATTTTTAATGACAGGAGCAATAGGACTCTTAGAAACCATTACATTGCTGATGAGTATTTAAGTTTTTAGTTAAATAATTTATTTTCCTTTTCAGGGTTAGGACATTAAGATCTAATTAGAAAACTGCTATGAGTTGGGTGTACATAAACCTAACACCATTTGCCTTTCTAAACCTGGTCAGAGTTTATAATTATATAGGATGTTTATTGAAGGATGATTGGTTGGATTTTTCTTACTACTCACATTCACATATACACAGATTACTTTTTTCCACCAGATTCTGAAATTTTTATAAAGAAAAAAATAAAACCTACACTTAAGCTAACCATCAGGTTATTTTACATTTTGGTATATTTTTTCTAGTCTTTTTGCCTTCATACATTTTATTTATTGATTTCCTACAGTTGAAGTAGAATTTTGTGTACATTATTTGCATTTCACTTTTTATCTTGAGTCTTCCCTATATCATTAAGCCAGCATCATAAATAAAATTTCTTGTGACTCTTTACTGCAAATTCAAGTTATTTTTCAGAAATTATAAATGCCTATTTACATAGATCTTCATCTTAGTTTCTGATGTTTTTTACTTTAGAATATATTCATAAAGTGAAATTATTGAGTTAAGTGCCATGTGCATTTTTAAAGCTTTCAATACATACAGTAAAATTGCTTTTTAGAATGCTAATACCAACCTGATTCCTACTTGCTATGTATGACAAAGCTTAATATCTTTGCCATAAAAGAGGTTGTAAAAAGAAATGAGAAAAAATGTTCTAATAGTAAAATGGGTTAATAAGAGCATGAACAGAAAATTTACTAAAAATGAAAATTTAAATATCCATGTAAATATATGTTAACAATTTCAAATCTCATTAGAAATAAAAATGATAATAATTAAAATACTATTTTAATCATAATAACTATTTTTTTCTTGAAATTATTCAAAGGTAAGATGTTAACATTAGGGGAAGCTTTGTAAAGGGTATGTAAGAACTCTGTACTGTTTTTGTAACTTTTCTATAGATCTAACATTATTTCAAAATAAAAAGTTAAAAGTTAAATTTACTCATGTAATGGCTGTAGATATTCAATAATGTCATCATATTTATGATCTAATATAAATGAGACAGTGTATCCCCAGAAATCTTCTTTGGAGCATACCTAACTAGTTCTTCCCTCAAGTTACAGTCTAGTATTGAAAGACAAATATGAAGTTTCCAATGAATGTTCTTTGTTATTGAAGAAATCTCTGAACCTACACGTTATACACTTTGTCTTATTAAATCCTTTCTACAGTCCTAGAAAGTAAGCAGTAAAATTTCCATGTTCATTTTACAGATAAGAAAACCAAGGCTTTAAAGCTGTATAATTCATCCAAAGAAATATTCTAAAATGATTTACTTTAATTGGTTTCATTTATAAGATGTGTCTATTTGGCAGAATTGGCTTACATTTTGAGAATGAATGTTAATCTTTATTTCCAGTTGGATATGGTGTTCCCTTTCCAACAGATGAACCTGCAGATATTATTCCACGAAGCTGCCAACTTACAACAGATGTTCCACAAGTCACACAGCTGTTAAACATGACTAACTTCCGCCAAACTGAAATAAAATTTGGAGGTCATCCTCTAAGGTCAGCAGAATCAGGTATGTACTCAGGCGCCTAAATTATAAGCATATTTATTTGTATGATGAAAGGAGGGAAAGCCTTGTAATTATCATTTATAGCTTGAAGTTAAATACTAAGTCACTTTTAAGTGACTTGGTGATAAGTCATTATTTTCTGGGTTTTTTACATGATAAATCAAAACACCCTTAATTATTCCTCTCCTTTTCCTATATCCTTCCAAGCCCTGCCAATTATATCTCTTAAACATCTCTAAAATCTGTCTCCTCTTCTATCCTATTGCTACTTCTATTATTCGGGTCCCTACCGTCACTCACCTTAGCCTCCCTGTTAATCTCCACATTGGTGTCAGAATTATCTTTCTGGTAATAGAAATATAAATGTGGTCATGTCACTCATTAATTAAAGACTTTTTATACCTTTCCCACTATCTTAGAAGGCAACATGAAAAAAACCTTGAGAGCTCACACAAAGCCAACCTCCTCTATCCCAAACCTACTCAACACTTTCATCTCCAGACACCTTTTTCTCACTCCCCACATGTGATTTTCTGACCACTCTGCTGGCTTTCAGATGTTTATATATTGAGATTGCTTTTTCCTTGGCCTGAAATGGCTTTCTTTCCTTTCTGCCTGGAAAAACTTCTCATTCATCTTTCTAGATACAACTCAAACACTACCTCTTCTATGCAGCCTTCCCTGATTCTAACAAGCACTGTTCTCTTCCCATGACTTTTTTTTTTTCTTTTGTAATACTTTTTAATATATCTTTCTTTATTCCTTTGTAAAGTGTGACTTTCTCCAAAACAGGAGCTTATTCTTCTATTTCGCTAGTCTCTAACACAGTGCTTGCCATTGACCAGGTACTGCAAACTCAAATTACTAAGGAGGCTAGTCAGGTAACATAAATGAAATGGGCTGATGCCTGGATAGTTGCCACATAGAAACATTTTCTACTTCAACCGTGAGTCTAGTTGGGAATAAAGAGAGAAGTTAGGGAAGAGGAGTGAGCTAGTGCTTCAAGAAATTGTTCTCTACTGTTAACAGTAAGATTAACTACTATGCAAATGATACAGTAAAGGGCAATTAACACTCACCCCCTGCGAGTGAACTGTAGGGAGTAGTGAGGACTGCAGCAAACTAGAAGCTCGTTCTCGGTCTAGAAAGGGTAACCACAATTCAGTTCTAGCCAAGTGTTGCCTAGTAAGAATATAGGCCCAATCTCACCGAATCTTCCTTTCTTTTTTTTTTCAAGACTGAGTATCTCAGTGTTTATGATAAGTCTCCCAATTTTAAAATATTGTCTAAGATCTAAATTGTTTTAAAAACTCTGAGCCTAACTAAATATGCCCAGGCTACCAGTTTTCTATTGCTAATAGACACCCATTAGCTGATGAATGAATGAGTACTTACAAATCAACAAGGCTAATGTTATTTAGATGGATGGTTCTCCTGTATGTTAGAATCACCTGAGACATTTTAAAAATGACTGATAGAAAATTATTTTTCCTAATGTCTATGCTTCTTCCCCAGAGATTATGATATGGCCTGGGGTGGATTTTTTTTTAACTCCTTTATCAACTCTGATGTGCAGCCAGGGTTGAGAACCACTGGAATCACTTATCCCCACAAAGGTCAAATGGTTTAGGTGACATTCATAAACATGTAGTTCAGAGGAAGGTGAAATAATGGTCATAATAAGGCACTTATGGAGGAAGTAGATTTTGAAAGTATTCAATATATACTTATGTAGTTTTTGTAATAAATGAATGTAAGATTTATGGATGTGTAAGATGGTGCAGAATACTGAGCAAAGAAAAAGAGACAACAAAATTCATGAATGAGTTTACTGAGGAATTAGTAAGAGGAATGGCCTGAGTAGGCAGAACGGCTGTTTTAGAATAATACAAGAAGAGTATGCCTCATGTATCTGTAGTAGAGGAATAATAACTTTTTTAGGAAGTTGAATTTGCCATCAGGATTCAAGGTGAATTTTTAAGTCAAGTGAGTCCAGAGGTTACAGATTACAACTAAGGTGTCTTTACAGTAATCTAGGCATAAAATGACAAGAGGCTGTAAAAGTGGAAAGGGAGGACCCTGAAAGAAACTGCAGGGGAAAACTGGCAGAATTTGTTGAGTATCATATAATGGATGGGGAAGAGAAAGTGGTCAAAGTTTGAGAGCAAAGTGGAAACAAGAAAAAAGGTAAACATGAAATGAATGAGTTGTAAAAATGGAATAACTTTTACTCTGTATATTCTATATTCATTTTTTCTGATGAATTTTCTGTCAGTCCTAAATTATATATTCGTAGAGAATTGGAACTAATTTTGTAACTTTTTCAGTAAAAACCCTAGCAGAAGGCTGTGTAAATAGGCACTCCTTTTTAAGCCCTTTTAAGTAATTTCCAAACTTACAAAAGAGAAAATATATAACAAACCCCCATGTCCCCATCACCTGCTTCCACAATTGCTAACTTTAAGCAACATTTTTTGATAGCAGTGAGGGCACAGCTAGTGAGAATTTGTATATTATATACACTGACTTTAAATAGAGAGATGGGATGGGGGTCTAAGGAAGAGAATATATACAATCCATGTTCATTAAGGTACCTTTAGAAAATCTATGAAAGGATGAAAAAGATCTCACTATCCAGACAGCTGCTGTAAACACCTTGGGTCACAAATCAGTCTTAATGAAAGATTTGTCACAGAATGAAAAGAGTAAGTGTTTTTGATAACTTAATGCACTATCCATATCTAAGAGGCTGTGATAGCTTTCAGTAACAGAAATGACAAAGTTATAAAGCCTATCAGATAATGCTATGCAATTGTAAATGTTTTATTTTTCTTTTCTGTAACTTAATGTTTTAAGAATTATGCCTTTAAATAAAAATGCAAGTCTACATCTAGATATTTTAAGTGTCTTTTTTATTTAAAGTTTAAGGACATAATGCCTGAGATTAAAGAGGAATTTGAATAAATATAATTGCATCATTAATTCAGTGTTATAATTAAACAGAACTTTTTTATAGGCCATATTTGATCTCAACTTGTAGGAAAGGATAATAGTTTATATTTTGCAAATTCTATAAATGGCCTCTCAATGCTTAATAATAGTTAACTTGCATCATATATATGGTAAATTAATAATCACCATCTAATAACATTTCTTCTGCCCTATGAATCCCAATTATATTTATATTCATTTTTAACCATAGGTTTCAAGATTGTTCTTCTTAAGTAAATCTCATTGTACATGTTTGGCAGCTAAGATTACATGGACATACATTGAACTTTATGGTTCTCTTCTATAAATAATTTCAATTGCTAATTTTGGCATTTGTGGGCTTTGAAACTTACTATAAATGAATATAACAATAATTATTGTTTTCTGTGTAAGATATTTTATTTGAAAGGTGTAGCTAATGAATAGTACCCAAGGGCAGACTTTTTAATCATGTAAAAACCAGGAGATATTTATTCCTTTGAACTATGTGTTTTTGTGTCTTTCTAAAAATTAAAAAATAAAAAAAGACACTCCCTATGATGGATTTGAATTGCCAGAGAAATGGTGTGCTTTTGCCATTGACTGTACAATACTCATGTAAATTGTGATATTTTATTATAAATGCACATATCGAAAGATCCCAATGAAGCCACTAGAGGAAAACATAGTTGTTTCCTATGGGTGCTTTCTAGCATGTCCATGAGAGAGAAAAGGGAAATGTTGAAACTTTTGTTTTCGAGTGCATTTTATTGAATGTCATATAACTCGATCAAGAGGATTAAATGAAATTAATAAAATAATCATATTTTCATAAAGCCAATGTTACCACAGATTTACACTGTTCACTTTGTCAGTTCCTGGTGCACGTTAGCTAATGACTTTTAGTCTGCAGAGGACGTGAAATCTGATGATCTTATTTTCATTAAGGGAACCCCAGGGTCTGATTATTGAAGGTGATCATTCAGCTACTAAAGATAAGACGTAGTAGTCTGTTAAGCACAAATCATAACTAGCAATTTACTTAAAAATTAGGAGGCAGTTTTTTCAAGTGCCCTTTCCACGGCAGCAGTCTCATTGAATTTTTACTCCTTTTTAAATAAGAAGAGACTGACATCCCTATCTCCTAGCACAATTGCAAACAGGTAAATTAATGCATCTAGCAAAACCATGAAATAATCATCTAACTATAGCTGTCATTAGTGACATCCTTAGAACAGTTTCTTCTTTGGGTTCCACATTATAAAAATAAAATTCAAATCAAGTAACAAAATCTATTATAAAGTAGAACCTAAAAGAAAAAGGAGTTTGATTCTGACTTTAGGAAAAAACAAGATACTCTTTGATTTCTTCTTTTCTAAATACAAAATTTTGGTAAGTCTCAACTTAGGATTGTTGGTTAAAGGGATGATACAGTTTCTAGTTTCAAAGTCTGATAAGAATTCAGAGTAAATTCAGCTATCTCTTACATTTGAATTATATACCCTTTCTCTATCTTTAGTATTAATGAGGCATAACTACTCACATTTATTTATTAAAATTTTTTTAAATGTGAAAGAAATTTTGTATGGATAGGATACAGTGTCGGTGAAATCTGTTATAGCACAGGTCATTTATAAGGTGGATTTTAATTTTTCTCTGATATTTCTACCAAATATTAAAAAACTCATACATAAAACAATATTAAATATGAAAAATATATTTAATCAGTTTTATAAGTGTGCCTCTTTTGTAGGATTGATTCATTCCAATCATTACATTTCTCCTTTAGATATCTATTATAGCATTGCTTATTAATAACAAGTCTCCTCACCCCCCAAAAAATAACAGAAACCTAGAGACAAACTACCTGGGCATAATAAGGAATTGATTAAATATCCACACAATAAGATATTGTGTATGCAGATATACAAATGAACTGATCTGCTTGTGATGATCTGGAAAGGTCACTAAGCCTGTCAGTCAATAAAAAACAGAAACAGAGAATGCTATTTCTATATGTGCCCATTGATACAAATTAAAAAGATAATTTCCTAAGGATGCTGCTATATGCATAAAGTTTTAAAGGAAACACAAGAAAATTAGGAAAAGGAACTAGCAGAGGCAGGGCAAGGGAGGTAAGACTTTTATGTCTCATATCATCTTTATTTGAGAATTTTAATTTTCTAAATATATTCACAATTTATTATATCAACAGATGTATTATGTTAGAGAAATTACATTTCTTCTGTATACTTCTCTCTTTTGAAAACTCAAAGAATTGCTATAAAATTAAAATATAATTTCTCTATTTAATATCAATATTTTCATTTAAAATTTATAAGTGGGAAGGAAATCCAGAATTACTGGCAAAATAAAATTTTAAGTATATAGTTAAATATTAAACTTGTTTATTCTGTAATATGGAAATATATATGATAATCTGTACTATATCAGTATGAATTATGCTGATATACATTTTTACTAGTAGTGAACATACCATTATAATCATTAGTGACCAACAACCCCAAAGACACTCTTTTTTTAATTTTATCACAGCACTTATTTCTGATATTTTCTGTTTACTTGCTTGCTTATTGCTACCTTCCACACTGGAATTTAAGCTTAAAAACTGCAGAGGTCCTATTTATTGTTGTTTTTCTAGCACTGAACTCAATGCTTAACACCTCTTGGAAGCTCTATAAATATTTCTTGATTAAGTGATCAAATGAATAAGTAAAATGCTAGCTACATAATTTGAGTAGGTAGGTAAGTACATTAAGCAACAAATCATCATCATTACTGTCTATCATCATCACCAATATTTTTTGAGTTTTTACTGTATTCTAAGCCCTTTATATAGTATATTAGTCAGGATTCTACAGAGAAACAGAATATATAGAGAGAGACAGACAGACAAAGACAGACTTATTATACTATTTAAAATGGAAGATATTGATATATTTACTAAGCATTTACTTTCTACTAAGCACAGTATTTAGCATGTTACATACATGTTTCATATAATCTAATAAAAACATGACTTAAGTACTTCTGTTATCCCAATTCTATGAATGAAGAATGTGAGGTTTCAAAAGGTTAAGTGTCTTGTCTAAAATAATATTGCTGTACTGGATCAGCCTTTCTTTTGGATTTTTGACGTTCTTTGTATCAATGCACATATAATAAAAATTAATTCAAAGACTGGATTCTGGTAGCAAGTTTAATTCTGATTTGATTATTAGATAATAGACGTAAGTCTCAAGCATGACCTCTCAATGATTAGGGTTGAAAATTCAGCAGGTTTTTCTGGTTAAGCTTTGAAAACCCTGTGTCCTTAAATGACTATAATAATTACAACGTTATATCTTGAAACAAAAGGGTGTTTATTTTTCTAAAAGACAGAGAGTAGACCCTCAGGTTTTATAGTCTAACTACAAAGGCATGTACCAATCAGTAAAATAGCAAAATAATTAATGGTAACATCTCTGACCTACACCAAGTTCACTTTCCATAGATTCAAGAAAATGAAACGCCTAGAGCTTAACTTTAATCTAATCTTGATTTTAACCTTGTATTATGCATATTGATATTGGCTCTTAAAAGAGTTTCTTTTAGAATTCAAAAGGCATGCATTTCTTCTTGTAGTTTTTTTATTAAGATTTTTCTCATAGAAATTGTTTCTTCTACTTTTTTTTAGAAACCAAAGGGTCTAAATTACTTTTTCTTGTAAGTTTTAATTAGGACCTTATTATAGGAGAGATACATAGCATGATACATGTTTATAGAGATAATTGTGAGAATTAATATGGTTATAAACAGAATTATTAAAGTGAAACAAGCTTTAAGAATGTGTGTGTTAATTGCATTAATAAGTTTAAAGAGATACTAAATAGTAGAGTATTGGTATACTTTGTGGGGGGAAAATGTACTAAAATTTGTAATATTTTAAAAATAGATTTAAATTTAAATACACAGTGATAGATTATTTTTTAAAGAAATCCTATAGTAGATCCTCTTTTAAAATACAGAATAACACCTAATTTTCTGTGATTTAGGAGATTATACATATCAGGTTTAGGTATGCCTCTAATAGTCACTGGATATCCACGGCTAAGCAAGAAATCCCTCCAAGAAATTCAAGGTATTTAGGAATTTAATTTTTTTTTAATTACTGTGAACTAGCTGACATGTTCATTTTGCTGGAATTATACAGCTGGAACTGTGTCAGTATGATTTTTTCATTTTTATCAAGGTATAAGTTACATATAGTAGTTTCAGGTACATACTGTAACAATTTGATATTTATATATATTGTGAAATGACCACCACATTAAATCTAGTTAACATAGTTACAAAATATTTTTTTCTTGTGATAAAGACTTCTAAGATCTATTTTCTTAGCAGCTTTCAAATATGCTTATAATATTAACTATAATCACCATGCTATACATTATATCTCACAACTTTATTTTATAATTGAAGTTTGTACCTTTTCAGTATGATTTTTGAAAATACTCCCCCTCTTACCCCCTGCACACACACACAAAATTCTCCTTTTACTCTTGGATACTGTCCACAGTTTTGGTGAGATTTATTCATTGTCTGCCATGTGTTATACTGGGTTCAGCAGATGAGGGTACATACAGCACCAAATAAATGGTCTTTCTACTCAAAGGAATTTAAATTAATTGGGGGGGGGGACCTATATCCAGATAAAGAATATGAGAAAACATAAAGTAAATTGCCACTGTCAGAAAGATAAGCCCATAGTCTCATGGTTCTCATGACTGGGGAAAAAAAAAAAAAAAAAACCTTTTATTCTGGTACTGAAAATTCTTGTCTAGGCCTATGCCATATCCCACATGGCCCTTCAGTTCCCTCAGTGGACATTTCTTTCTGGGGAAATTCACATTTGAAAACAAAATCAATAGTCTTGGATTTGTTCTACTCATCATAAAAGGTACAAATGATGAGTCTATAATAGAGTTTTCCAATTGGCTTGGAATTTGAGTGTCATTTCTTTCTATTATCGACCCTGAGAGACTAACAATGTTTTGTTGATTCCAAATGGATGGTTATAAAGACTGAAAAAAATATAGATGCACGCATAGCCAAGTCTACTTGCTAACACTACGAATTTTCACCTATAACCTGGACAGGCACTTTACTGTGGTGCCATAGCATTGCTGCTGTTGAGAGCCACACCGTCTATGTAAATATCAAAGTCTTGGTCATTGTTATCCCTTCTCTCTCATCGCTCACATCATGGAAGTTGTCCAGTCCTATTCAGTCTTCTTTCTCAAGTTATACATAAAACCCTCAGATGGATTTTTTTAAATGAAATTCCAATTATAGTTAGATCCATTACATTTAATGATTTATTTTTTCTTCTCATGTATTACATTTAATGATTTATTCATTTTGCTCAGCAAGGATTTATTATATGCCTACTCTGTGTCAGGCATGGAGCTAGGTGCTAGCAATTCAGGGGTAATAAAGCAGGCCACTACTGAGTTTTATCTACCAAAGCACACATTATCAGAGAAACCCAAACACATGTAAAAGTGCAATAATCCTGACAAGTTCTGGGATGGAAAGGTTATGGGAGTACCTATACTGGGGGAATTTCCCTAATCAGAATAGTTCAGGAAAATTTGTTTGAGGTAGTAATACATGAGCTGAAACATAAAAGACAAGAGGAAATGGAAGAGTCTTCTAGCCATGGGCACCAGCATATATAAATGCTCTGGTAGGCAAGGAGAACTGAGGAGGCCAGTCTGAGAGAGCAGAAAATGAGAGGTGTAAGGTATGAACTAAATATAGAACGAATGGAGGTTTTTGCAGGTGATTTTAAGGGATCTTTTTTTAACCCTAAGAGCAGCAGGAAAGCCATGAAAAAGTTTTAGGTGAGGAGATTGAATGACCCAATCATATTTATGTTTGTATAAGACCATTCTTGCTGCATTTTGGAAAAGGCATGTCACAGAGGCCCAGAGTAGACATAGTAGATCACATGTAGAGGTTTTGAAATCATCCAGGAGACGGATGGTAGAAGCTTGGATGCAGTGCTGGCAGAGGAGGTGGGGAGAAGTGGGTATAGATTAAATATGGAGAGGACAGAGTGGGGTGCCAAGAATGACATCTCCATTCTGGCTTTTCAAACTGGATGGATTGTGGTACCACTCATTAAACCAAGTTTTCAGTTCCATCAGAGAGACCGTGGTCAAAAAGGCCACTGCATACAAGGAGTGTATCTCAGAAGAGAACACCATGCTGGAGATAGAAATTAGGGAGTCATCTGATATCCAAATCTGCCTTACAGTATCTTCCAAAATGATGGAAGATTTACCACCTCAACAACCAGACATGCTTTAATTAAGTAAAGATGTTTCTTATGTTGGACTAAAAGCTTTTTGAAGAAAATTCTACTCGTTAGTTCTGGTTCTGCCCTTTGGACAAATGGAACCTCTCTCCTACATAATAGGGATTCAGGAATTTGAAGAAAACTGGAATTAGTACATCTCCTCACCACTTTGCCATCCACCTCAGATTGTCTGTCCAGCATTAAAAAAAAAAAAAATCTTTTAGCTCCATTCAGCAATTTAGCCCTTGCCTATCTCTTTAGCTTCATCTATTACAAACCCAAAAACAGACCCAAAAAACACCCGTATACCCACACATATTACTTCCATTAAGATCTAAATATTAAGGGCTTCCTAAGCATGGTGTGTTTCAATGAACATTTGTACCTTTTCTAATGCTGTTGCATAGGAGCGTTTTTAATTCTACCACATGTAAAATTGCAGCTCTATAGCAGAGGTTAATGAGACTAACTAGCTAACTATAGGAACCTTTTCAGGGGAATAAGTCGGACAGAAAGCAGCCATTAGCTCGTATGTGTTCAGGGCTATAGGACAAATGTGGACTCATTCAGGGACAACATAACATTCAAGTTGGTCCTGCTTCGCCATTGGGACACAAGAGATGGTTTTCTAGTTGTGGGCTGTGTTGGGAGTTAAGAGCCACCACCCTCACCTGCCTTATTGATCAGAGGAGGCTAACCACAGCCACAGAGAACCCCATAGTCCTGGTTGAATGAGAAGTTTCTGGGGCAGCCTACCATATGGCCATTCAGAAACCCAGACTCGTAATCTACGTGCTCCTCTGGAGGCCTTCAAGTCCTTCACTGAATCTTCTGCATCTTGTCAAGAGATGAGGGAAGAGAGAGCCTAGGGGATTATACAGGAGGTTTTAGGGACCAGGTCGTGGTTTACACTTCTCACATTCCACTTCTTAGGTTTAATTAACCAGAACTCAAACGCATGGCCCATAGAACTGAAAGGAAGGCTTAGAAATGTAATTTAGCTGTGTGCCCAGAAAGCAAAGGCAGCAGGGTTTGGTGAGCACACCTGCCTTATCCTAGAGGCGATACCAATTTATTCTTTCTCCCCCAAACCTTCAGTGATTCAGTATTAGCATTTTAAGGCTTTTTTCAGTGTGACCCTAGTTTAGAATAGGCTTTTAGCATTTTAAGGCTTTTTTCAATGTGACCTTAGTCTATCCTTTTCAACTAAACTGAATTTCATTATTCCCCAAAGATACCCTCCCCTTTCACTCTTCTGTGCCTTTATTCAAGCACTTTCTTCTGCCTAGGGTACCCTCCATCTCTTATTCTTGAACACTTATCAGTTGTCCAAAGTCCATTCAAGAGGTCACTTCTTCATTCCCACTAGTCTGCCTTATGTTGTAATTACCTGTTTACTTGTACTATCACCTCCCTTCAGGCTTCCTAAGAGCAAACAATATGTCTTATCTGTTTTGTGTCACTGACAGCCTCTAGGAAATGCCTGAGAGTGCTCAAGCAAACACTTGTTCAATTGAGTTGAATAGTTTTGTTTATTTAAATTATTTCCTTAAGAAAATAAGATGTATTTTTAGTAGTTTTTTTCTCTTTTTTTTTTTCTTGTAGTAATAGTTCTCAAATGATAGCAAGCTTGTTAAATGATAGCAGAACATGTTAAAATTATAGATTTCTTCCCACCCCCAAGATTCTAATTCTATAGATCTGATATATCTGATATTGGACCCCAGGCTCTCTGCATTTTTAATAAGTTTTCAGGGGGAGAGGAAATTCAGACCATATTATGCCTGGACTGTACTTTCATAAATATTGCAATGTTGTCATTACACCCATTAATGAACTATTATTACCTTCCTTTAATAAAACAGATCAGTTCATTAACAGAGGAGCATGTAGTGTGCGGAACAGTAAAATTCAAGATGTTTGTCATATCGCCTTTGGATCCAAAGTTCTTGGACCACCTCCACTGTCTGGCAAAAGAAATAACATGAGGCTATCCAGTGAGGTAGGAGCAAGGTTTGAAGAGCTTATCTACACATGAATGGCATGGGAAAGGAAGGTTCCCCCCTCCACTCCGAGGGGAGAAAAGAGGAAAAGAGATACATCCCAAAAGCAGAAGGCTTGAATAAATTTTGAACAGAAATTTTGGATTTTAAAAGACCTCAAAATTGTTTTCTTTTTGTCATGTCAACACAATTAACAATTCTCAATATTCTTTAAATGTGTTCACAGAACTTAAAGGTAAATATATATGAGCACATTTTGTGGTCTTTTCAAGGAGATAGATAATCACCAGATACCTTATAATGAACAGGTTTTCAAATATTATATTTTAATTTTTAATTTCCTCTGAATTTCTGACATACACAGTGATGATTTTCAGTTCACCTCCTACCTCCTAATGATGGAGTGTAGCAAATAAGCACATTTTAATTTATGTGTCTAGGAGACCTGTCTTCTGTTTTATATTATATTACTTTTCTCCTTTTTCATTTTCTATCATAATGTACCTCTTCACCAATTTTTTAACCTCATTTCCTCTCATTTTTTAACCCTTATTCTTTATACAAATATTATTTTTTCTATGTAGATTCTATAGGAAATACATGCAATATCTTTTAAAATGTGCAGAATAATTCCTTTTTCTTATAGACAATGAGATTCGTTGTGTCCAAAAATAACCGATCGTGCCAGCTGTCCACAGGAGAGAAGTGTGTTAACAGTGCAGAAATGTCAACCTTGCTGTTATCTGAGACTGAGGAACAAGGAGATAAAGAAAATATTTGCCAAACAAAGCAGACTGTACCTATTCATGGTAAGAAAGAATTATGCATAATGAATGATGACTAATGAAAATAGCGACATTGTTCTTAAGATAAAACTGAAGTTATATTCATGACTAGATCTTAAGTCTAAAGAATTACTTAAAAATGAAAAGCATGGTACATACTGAAATATGTTTAGAATTCATATATATATATATACACACACACATACATAATCTTCTGGAATCTGCCATCCTATTCTATTATTTCAAATTCCTGTATTACCCTGTGTTTTTACTTTATGATGACTGGTAAGGAAATAATATAGCATCCTCTTACCACTATATTTTAGAAACTTCATCTACATTTTAAGTTTTCTTAATTTTATCTTATAATTAATCTTTCCTATTTGTAAAGTGCTCTTTATTTTCTCTCACCTGTTGGTGAAGAAAAGACTGTCCCACATTATAGATTGAGAGTTCAAAGTTAACAAAGATAAAGTCGTTTGTTGTCTGTAGTTATTGGAGAGAATCAAGGCTAGAGAACCCAGGGCTTGCCACTTCTTTTCAGTTTCCATTCTTACCTGTCTGGCTTTCCTGAGAGTTGAAATGGGGCAGACCATTTGGGTTCATGTTTTTTGATTTAGAAATTAATGAGCACTACTATGTGTTACGTCTTCCGTAGAGTATAAAACTGAGATAAAGAAATGAATAACACAGATACTCAGTACTGGTCTAAGCACTATCTGTGAGACTTAGATTAAGTTTCTTAACCCATCAGTTAAGTTTCCTCATCTAAAATGGGGACACAATTACTACTAGCACTAGTAGTAGTGATAGATAACAGCTGCTTCAGAGGCCATTATGAAGATTCAGTGAGAAAAAAATTAGTCAAGTACATCATATTGTGCCAAAAAATTAGGCATTCAGTAAACATTAAGTGCTACTATGAATATTATTATTATTATGGTATTAAATTATACTTAAAAATTCTTCAGGTTTGGTATCAGTTGTCCAGGGTTCTTTTGGAAACTACCCTCTAGGCTCTTCTTGCATCATACTTAACTGTGCTTCATCTTCTTAAGAAACAAATAAATTTTCTGGATATGCTGTCAGTTTCATTTTTATATTTTTAATATAGCATGTTGCACAATTAACAGTCAAATTACTTGTAGCTCCTATAAGGTTATATTATGTGAATACAATGTATTAGTAATTTTGAAAGCCCTAATATTGGAAAACCTTAATATTGGAATAGGAATAAATACCTATTTTCTGTAAAGGAATAAGTTTTTGATATAGCTTTACATAATGTCAAAATGATACATGAACATTCTCATTATAGCTATAATTATGTTTACTGAGTTATTTCAAACCATATAGTACTTTCTGTTCTGGCTTTCTGTTATTTGATACGAAAATGTACCAGCCAATCTGCATATTATGCATCCACATCCCCCTCAAGAACCATCAGCAGATAAGAATAATAACAGGAGAAGATTACGGTTAAAAAGCACCAGAGGAGAAAGGACAGAGACACCCAGCGGTATGGCACTGATTCAGTATTATCTTATATCTGTATATTACTTAGAGCAATGAAATCTCTTTCTGCAGGTTGTAAATTTCAAAGGATTATGAACCAATTCATTTAAAATATAAATGTCTGTTCTATAGGGATTATGGAAATCAAATTTTCTGCAGAAGAATTGCTCTAAAGCCCTAACAGAGATTTGCTGGATTAAAAAGACAGCACCACAGAAATAAAGGACTCCCAACTTCTACTTTCAAAGGCTGAATAAGTTTAAATTATTGTTTTTAAAAAATGGCCCAAATTTGATAGAGGAAGTTCCTGCCTGCAGACTTTACTAAAATTGAACTTAACTCATATTTTTTTATGTTTCATTTATATTCCTTTTAAATTAGGCACTTTCAGATTGGTTTTATATTTGCTGTCTCTTCTTTTGGACTTCTTCCCATCTGATAGAATGTAGGATATAATTTCAACCATTTGCAACCAGGAAAACATCAGATAAATATAGGTGACTATTATTATTCTTTTAAGTAATGGATTTCAGGCATGTATGTGTAGGTTTATATACACATGCATTAGTCTTTCCCTAATCAAGCCTAGAATGTACCATGTACATATATGTTCATGTAATTTCTCAAAAATGTAGGATTCTTGGGTAAGCCAAAATTCAGCTGGCCAGGTTTCATGTTATTTTTATAAAATAGTGGGTAGAAAATTAATTGTGCAATAATGCCTGTGCCCATTTCCTTAAGGCACTGCAAGAACAAACTTGGTTTAAAAGAGTTAAATTCAGTAAGAAGTGCTATTTAAAGAAAACACACTTCATTTTATGTGGAACCAAAGAAAAAAGTATAAGACTCTTTAAAAATTATGTGGGTTTTGGAATTCTTTTTATTGCATATTTTAAAACTTAAATCTAAAATGTCCTCATGCAGATATCCAGGAATGTTAAGATGAACATCCACAAAAATACAACTGAGTTTATCTGAAAACATTCTGCTGGGGGAAAAAAGAAGCCTGTATATAATCTATAGTGTCACCTCTAACTTGTTTTACAATAATCCTATAGAAAAGTATACCAAATTAATACCATTCTTCAAAAATCGATTTTTATATTTAAAAAATATAGTGGAAAATATTTATTTTAATTAAGGCAGTTCTTCAGGAAATAACAGGAATGAAGATAAAGCAACAAGTGCCTTCACCACTGGGTTCCATCAAAGAGCAGAGACATCAAACTCCAGCATTCCAGAACCCCAGTCTTCTGATCAAGCAGGTTTGCATCTTTCCAAAATTGTTAATAATAAGCTATAAATATGTTAAATATTTCAAACCGAAATATTTTGAGAAGTCATGAAGTCATCTGCTAAAATCTGTCGTTTTTTGTAAATCTCCTTTTAACCTCAATTTTATGTCAAACTTTAGTGGATGAAGGAGAATTTTTATTTTCAAGGTTTAACGCATCAGTTTTCTGTTAGAATGAAAGTTTAAAATTTTTAAATTTTCACATGATATTGTCACCCCTCCGCAGAGATTATCTATTGTTGCATTTCTCCAATCCTCTTTAAAATGGAGATGGTTGGATTATAGAGCCCTGAGTCCATCAACATATCTTGCCTAGCAGGTGCATAGTACTTTTACAAAAGCAAATTGTTTTTGAGCAAGAAAAAAGAAAAATAAATTAAAATTGTTTGTAATTTCTCAGTCTTATTTATGCAATGCTGAAACCTTCATTAAAATGTTAGGCACAATTAGTGTCTCTAGCATAAATCTGACTGTGTAGAAAAACTAATTAGATGTTTAGGTGATCATTCTTGCATTTATCTTGTTTGCTGCAATATTGTGATTACACAGTAATTTACATATTTTCTTTAGAAAGCACACCAAATTATTCATTACAATTGATATGGAAATATTTGAAGTAAAACTACAAATTCCAAAAAAGCATGTGGTAGTGAGATAATTAGAGTTCCTTTGGAGTAAAAACACTCCTTTTACTTTAACTTATTGACAGTTAATAATATGTTTGGCAATAGGTCATATGAGTTGTTTAATTATATAATGAAAATTTCTGTATCTTTTCCTTCAATTTTTTTACATATCCATGAACATAATGCAGCACATTGGTTTTTGTAATCTTTTCAACCTCTTTTAAAGCACCTACTTTGTTTGCAAAGCACCTGCTATGTGTTTAGCACCACACAAAAGTATTTGTTATTCAAAAGAGGACAGCTCAGTGAAATCTATTCATTTCACCTGCCCACAGCTACATTCACTCAGGATCCTCCCCATGCCCGTGCAGGAGGTTAGATGAAGTAGATTCAGCCTGCCATTGGCCTTTTATCTACAGACTCTCTCTCTGAAAATATGCAAGCCTTGTCCCTAATAGATTTTGTCTAAGAAATGTACATTTATTGCCCTTTTATAGGCAAGTTATGCTATATAAGGATAGTCTTAGTTTAAGAAACAGATGAATACAATTGTGATGAATCAGTGTTATTCGTTGTTTATGCTTTCATATATAGGCTTTAGAGTTTCAAGTTGGCAGATCTTATATATCTCTTGAATACTTTTCTTGTAATAATAATAATAATAATAATAATAATAATAGTATTTAAGAGTCCAGGGTAGAATTACCATGTCCACATTGTGGTTCTACAGAACACAGAATCTTATAAGATTTTTCACCAGTGACATAATGCTGCAAAAAGTAAGTTTCAAGAGAAGTAGACTAAATTGAGAAAATGTTCAACTTTTTTCTGCTGTCATTATAAAGAAAGTAAGCATGCTTTTAAGAATATTCATCATAAAGATTTGTCATTTCTAATTTACCTGAATCATAGTTATAAAATCTACCTCATTGTTGAGTGAAGGATTATAATTTTTTAAGTTTTTATAAAAATGTCTCTCAGTGGTAGTATACGTATTTTTAAAGAAATGGTGTTATGCAAAAAAAAAATATTCATATCAGAATATTCTCTACTAATATTAAACATAAAGATCTTTTTCACAGCAGAATTCAACAGTCACATTAACAAATATTTCTGTGGATTTACTATTGAAAAGTCTACTCAATTTAGTCTGTGACTTGTCTTGTTTCAATCAGTAGAATGAACAAAAAAGACTGTCAACTTTTTTATGGTTTCCTCTCCTCCGTGATTTATAATCCAAACAATGCCCAGATGCATTGTTTAAAGAAGCTTGCTTGTTAAGTACTCTGTCCTCCTCCAGTTAAAAGAAGATGTTAGTATGTCAAACCCTTTCAAATTTGGAAGATTTTCTCCCTACAGAATGTCAGATTAATGAGACTACTGTAAAGAACTTGCTGCAAGACAGGTGATAATTATTGCAGACTTATAAATTTCCTGGTTAGTGTTTCAACTCAGATGGTGAGCAAGTGCACGTGAGTTGCCGGTAACTATAGGCACTAATCTATAGGTCAAATGTTTAGCAGTTTACAAGATGGTGGATAAATTGGCTTCCTTGGCTTCTGCATTATTTAATACATCTCTGTTTCAACAAGAAATTTTAACCTGACTATATCTGACTAAAATAACACTTATGAAACACTAATTTTTGTCCTCTTTTCCAAATGTCAGATGAATGGATATTTCCCCATTCAGTGGCCAGCAGACACTCTCTCCTGGATGATGACTTCTGCCACACTTCACACCTGTGGCCAGAAGCCAGCGAGGAAAATGAACATGACCAGCAGGCCAAGGAAACCCAGATTGTTCCAAAGGATATTTTCACTTTTTCATCAAGACCACGATCAGCACCCCATGGAAAGACTCAGACTGTGTCCCCAGAGGGGTGCCCATTTACTTTGGATCTAAAAGAAGATACCAGTGTGACCCAGTTGGAGGATGATTTTTATGGCGGTGATAGCAGCGAAGAGGTACACTGCTTGATGAGTGAAATAGTTTTAAAGCACAGTTGTTCCATTAGCTCCAATAAGCACTAAAAGTAGTTGAAATGAAAGAGGGGAAATCAACTGCTATTGGAAATCAACTGCTATTAATAAAAATGCAGCAGATTGCAATGTCAGTCAACAGTTGCCTCAGGTTGTTATGGTAACTCTAAATTACTGCCTTCTTTTTATTAACTGTCAGCCAATTTCATTTTTAATTATAGAAACCAGTTTTTGGTTTGTTTTTGTCTTTTCATTTTAATCTTTGTGACATAGAATGAGAAATAATATGCGGTTTAGTTTTATGATAGCAAAACCAGTAAAACATCAAGAACACGTTATTCTAGATCTCTAGGGGAATGGTGTTGCAGTTGCTAAGCATTCTGAGTTGAGGGTTTTCTGGCGTCCTTACTCCCCTGCCATCTTTTCACCTTAGACCTATTAGAACTCATTATTTTCCATATGGTCCCAGAATTTTAAGTTATGCAAATTAAAGTTTAGATAATGAATCATGGATTAGTTCTGGGATAAGAAGTTTTTTGTTTACAATTATTTAGAATGCAAATATATCATCAATTAAAACCATGAAAAGTAAGATCATAAAATGTTTTTAAAAACATTAAAAATCAAATTGAATATTGTTCTGAAGCATTTATTTAATACTTAATACAGTGTGATAACTCTTCCCTATATAAAATGAAATTATTTGTGAAATTTCTTTAGCTTTATTTCCTAATGATAAGCATTAATATTTTCTAGAAAAAGGTATTTTGAAAGCAGATTAAAGTCAAGTTATGGTTTAATAAAATTATACAAGTCATTTCTGTGTAGAAATTATAAAAATAATTAGAAAAATTTGTTGTTCATGCTTACAAAACTTTGTCTTAATAGTAATAAGTGATCAAGAATCCCCCTTTGGGTAATGGGATGTAGATTAAACCCATAGCTCCTACCTTCAGAGCCGGGTACGAATATGATGAGATTGTTCAGGCAGTGATTATGGGTTTTTGCAACTTTTAATAAGTTTCTGTAGCAAAGTGCATGGGGAGATCCTTTTTTCATAATATCCTTGCTTCTGAGTGTGATGAAACTATTAGTCTCAACAAACATAAACCTACTACAAATGCTTTTGCACATAAATAGTACATTTGACGCCAGCATTTTAAATGTTGCTGTGGACATCTTTGTCGTTTGCCCCAGATAACCTCAAGCTATAAAACTATAAAATGGACATTTGTCTTCAGTATCTATTATTGTTCCCACCCCAGCTATCAATTTCTCTACAGTATTAATTGGCTAATATGATAAATTAATTCATACCATTTCATTAATGAGAGAATCCCATTCTCTTCCCCTCTGCACAGCACCATTGTTCTTACCTATCCAAAAAGAATTACTGTGATGGTAGAAATGCTAGTTCTCTGGAAAACTTTGAGAGAAGTACTATGGGGAAACCACCTTTCAAATAGTATCATGTGAGCAATTTACCACTTCCATCTATACAAAGGATAAGCCTTGAAAGAAAACAATAGAGTTTCATAGGGAAATGAACGATACTAGTTCTGAATATTTTAATTTGTTATTACTTTATAAGCTTTTTTTTGCTACTAGCTTCTCTACTTGTGACATCCTTCAACGTTTATTATGCAGGCATATACTTATTACCAACTACATAAAATTTACAATGAATTCATCATGCATTACCCAAGCTCTGACTGGCAGAGATATCTGGTCACCCCTATGCCATGACCATCTGAATGACCAGTAGCATATGGCTAGAGTCTGCAGTGGGATCATCTCATTGCTAACACCTGTCCTGACCTACTTTTATTTAGAGCCCGCTAAGAGTGGTAGCCAAAGAGCACGACAGAAGCATCACCATATTATGCAGCTTTGGAGTTTGCTGTTAGAAGCAACAACAAGATACAAACTAAAATGCAAAACTATGACCAACAGAAATGCTGGGCTGTATTTAAATGGTTGCTTCTTTATCAAATTGGTGTGTTTGGGGATTTTTTTGTAAATTCTTTTCCTGTAGGATTACTTCTCCTGTTTATTAATTATATGAGTCAATGGGAAATTGAATTGTAAATTTAAATAAAATGTTTATTTGCATATAGTGTTTGAAGAAAAATCAAGTTAGTTAATTTAAGCATCCTTACTATTCGTTACATTATTTTAGAGTGTTATATCCTTAGAGCAACATAATTATCTTTAAGGAAAACATAATGTTATGTTATAAATAATGGTGCACAAATGAGTGATAATTTCATGACTTATACTTGAAGTTTATAACTTATAGTTAAAAGTCTTTATCTGATGTTAGACCACTG
This sequence comes from Cynopterus sphinx, assembly GCA_030015415.1. NCBI lineage: Eukaryota > Metazoa > Chordata > Mammalia > Chiroptera > Pteropodidae > Cynopterus > Cynopterus sphinx. The sequence continues at coordinate 110,910,909 of CM057381.1, forward strand.
AGTATTTTTAAAGAGAAATTAGACGTATTCAGTAGCATATAAACTAGGAAAAATTAAAATATGTTACATTGATAGAGGAAAAGCACATTTAATAATAAAGGCTCATTAAAATAAGCTTTAAGTGATATATTGTCTTTGTAATATAAGTTGTTAATAATTAATTCACATCTGAGATATTCATTAGTGTTAGAGCCTCAAAAGTATAAATTTTTTTTGTATGTGCTCTTGGCTTAGTCTTTGCTATGCATTTTATTCCTTAGGCAGTCGTATACAATAGTATGCCTGATAATTAATTTTGAAGTTGTACATCTTATTTAGAAAGCACAGTATGGAAATACATTTTGTGGAGAGCTATAAAATCAAGACTGCCATGTAAAATGCATTATCTTAGGAAAGCTATTAAAACAGTGCATTTCACACTGTTGCAGCATCTGAAAGAAAGAAAAAAAAGCATGATACTATATGGTTTGTTTTGTATCTTATGCCATTATATTTAATGTGGCTTCTAGTATATACATCTGGTTTGCAACTTGAAATAGTTAGCTTTATATTAATATTTTATTACTCCTCTAATTTAATTTTTATTTAGAAATACTGTAATTTTCCCCTCAAGCTCTGGCTGTGTATCATATACTGAAGCAGATATTTGCAAGGACAGGTAATTTGTCTCATTTAACAGTCCAAATTGGAACATTTAAGCCAAACATTATCCATATTTGCACACAAATAATGTGAACTGACTACCTATAATGTTGAAATTAGCTAAGAAGCTTCCAGATCATCTCTCTGTCTAACTCTTTGGAGGCTTATAATTACAAAATTACAGACAACTGATTAAAAGGATCACTTTAATCCTTCCTCTCAGCTTTCTCGGGTATTGTTGCTTTCAAGGTATCAGTAGTTAAGCTATTTCATTTTTTTCTTCCTGATAACATATATTTCTGAGTTATACTATAAACCATTCACTCCTACATATTTAACTAATGATTTTGTATTACTTTCTCACACACACTTATATACATACAATAGAAAAGATATTTACATAAAGTTGCTTATATTTCTATGTAGCCTTAAAAAAACTTTTAAATGTCAATTTATATGTTGGAAAAAATATAGAAGGACTTTATTTTTAACATCTTGCCTTGCATTTTTATTCTTGTGTATTATGAATTACAACATAATATACTATCTAAACCTGCCAGGCAAATTTAATATTATTCTGTACGAGTATTTCTTTTAGGCTGTTCACATCTATGTGTCTTTATTGTTATCTTTTGAAGCTCTGTTCTTCTCTGAAAAACTCAGACCCCTTAGTTCCTGTGACTTGGCTCTTCATTGATATATAGGCAAATAAAGACAATTCTAAAACTCTTGTCTGCTTAGAATAATATTCTACAATTTGTGCTAAAAGATAAACATCTTGCAGATAAATATTTTATGTAGGTAGGAGTTTTCACAAGAGATCTTTAAAGTGTTAACAGTTAAAATAGCATGAAGTCTGCCTTATAGAAAAATATATTTTTGTCTTGAACAATTAAAGAAGTCTCACCGTTTTTTCCAAATATTTACATGATGACGTTTGCCCATCCCATACAGTACCTATAATGTAACATCATTGGCTACAGCTAACGGTGTTTACAAAATAATGTCCTGATGCCTTTTTATATCAAGCATGCTGCAAATTAGTTGCCTGTTAAAAAGTCACATCTTCCTTTCATTTTATTTGTTTATAAACTAATAAAATGCATTATAAGACACCACTATCAATTATCTTTGCAACCCGGAGAAATCTGTATTACTTAAATAGTTTCCTATAAAATTCAAGAGGTAGAGAAGTAGAAGTACTTCTTGGATAGTTGTTAGTGAAGACATTTAAGATAAATTTGAATGGTCAATCTTGTTATCAAAGAAGATATGATTTTTTCATTCTATTATAACTAATATCTTTAGCTATATTTGTGTAAATAACGGTGCTCTTTAGTTGACATTAGAAATACATACCTATATCATCCTCTGTTGCTTTCTAGTCCAACTAAAAGGTGCTGTCAGTTCATACATTTTAGTTACTAAAACATTGGATAAAAGTAAAAACCCCTGCTGACTCTATCTCAATTACAAATTCAAAACTGCCATCAAAGTGTGTTTGGAATACTGCAGATGTATTTTGTTACAGAAGTTTTAAGGATGTTATATAAGACATTATTCACAGTGATCTGAATTTAAAAAGCAATTGAAATATAAATAAATATAATCATCCACTTTTACAAAGGCTAAAACAGGGTTCTATCCTGACACACCCAGCATTAAAGTTGTAATAAAAAGAGCCTGGGTCCCATCTGCTCCAAGTAGATGACCCTCAAGAGTCATTAAAATTATCTTTTTTAAATTACAGCTCAGCAAGTGCAATCCATTTTGTGCATCGAGAACTTATTGTCCAAATGCCCATCTGCATGTCCTTTCAAGAAAAGTAGTTCTACAGGGGAAGTGCTGGCTCCTTGGGGAAATCATTCTCTCTTCAGCATACATATGCTGTGCTACAGTTAATCAGGCAAATTCTATTGATGCTCCTGGCACTGGGGTGTGATTGAATATTTAACAAACAAATGTTCTGAGCCCAGAAGACAAACAGTTCAAGAGATTTGGGACTTTTAAAAATATATATATTAAGTTAAATCAAAAGGGTTTTGTATTTGTTCTTCTGAAAACCAGATAAACAGATAATGGCAATGTAAAAATGGCTTGACAATTTCTTTACTACTCCGACAGTTTATATGCAATTGCTATACAGGTTTTCAATAACTATATCACAAACCAAAGGAGAAAAAGTGGTTGTTTTTCAATCAGATCATAGTAAGCTAACTTCTTATGCATGTAACAAGTGTATATTATATGGAAAAAATTAATCCAAAACATGTTGAGCTCAAATAAGTTGCATAGGTGAGGTCAATAAGCATTATCTATACCCATTTCATCTATTTTAGTAGGAAAAAAGCATTACTAAAGAAAGGAATAGGGTTTTCCAGTGTACCACTCCTAGTAAATACTATTCTACTTTTTTATTCTCCATTTATTTCCTCTCTAAAGGAGAGGCTGACCCAAGTTAAATCAAAATATTAGTCTCGTATGTCATTCTTCCTTTCTCATTTATCCTAATTCTCCTTTCAGAATCTGAAATAAACCAGATTTAGTGTTCTGAGACAGCCAAAGTAAGCAAGCCTTTTGTACTTTATCCAGATTCTCCAGTTATTTGTGTTTTCCCTATATTCAAAATAACATGGAAACATATTCTCGGGGTAATGCAATACAACCAAGAGAATGCTCACCAGGGAACACAGCTACATCTGTCCACTTCTTGGCCCATCTTCACTTCTTGGCCCATCACATTAGAAAACAATGTGAGATGAATGTCCATATGCATACTCATGAATATTTCTGTGTATGTAACCGCTGCTCATACCAAGCAAAAGGAAATATTTTACACCCAAGTAAGCTACTGGAAGAAAGAAAAGGCTATACTCTTTCCCACCACAGGTGGAAAAAAATTGACTTCCTATCAAACAAATTGATTTTTTTAAGTGTTTTTTAAATTATATAGCAAACATCTGGTTTTCCATGCATTCCTCTAAATTCTCGTAAGAGAACATCAGAAGCTCTTAAAATGGCATTTAGTACCTTCTACCTTATGAAATTATTACTTTCGTAGGTGTCTATCTCCCTGCTATTAGATTCTGTACTTCTTGAGAGTTGATGTCCATGTTCTTCTTATCTGTGTATCTTAAGTAGTGCCTAGATGTTTTACACATAGCAGGAGCTTAATAAATATTGATTGAACTAATGTTTATCACAAAAGATCCTAATTTCTGTCTATGTCATATACAAAATGGATTCCCAGAGTGATCCATAGATTTGGGCCCAAAGAGTCATAATCATAGCTTTTCTATTTAACCAGCCTATTTTTAGAGCCAATCTGTTTTAAATCCACAGTATATCTATTTATTTTTTATTATGAAAATATGATGGAAACAAATAAGTAGAGAGTCTTTTGGTCTCAGAAATTCCACTGCCAATTAGTAAATTAAACTTGAATTAAAAAAAAAAATTGCTGGCAAATACAGAGCACTGTGTAGCAGCCAGACTCATTAAAAAAAAAAATCCTAGTTCCACCAGTACCTTCCTAGATCTAAGGCTTGGAGAATGTTTATATTTGCTGCTTACCTTTTCTAAACAAGACTAAACTTTTCTTCTTTTTCTATCTCTATGAAACAAAAAATGAAATGTCACTGCTCCATTCCCTTGTAGTTTAGAACACCAGACATATTTTAGATCTCTGGATCTCTTTCTAGTCTTCTGCCTGGAGGCAAGATTTTTCAAACACATGAATATCCTCTGGGTTCCCAGAATGGTATTAAGGGACAAGCTCACCCAGAAAGTGGTGTATAGCAGAGTGGATTGCCCAATGCCCACAGTACTGTTGCAAGTGCAGAAATATCCTCACTTTTCTTATGTTTTCACTTTGGACATAAAATAAGGGCCAATGGATTGATACCCACTCACCATCTTTTCTTTACCATATCTGGGACTCTAAAAATAAGTTTCACCATCATTTATAAAAAAATATATGATCAGAAGATCAAGCCAGCATAACAAAAAAAATTTAGGCCCAGAATGAGTACCAAAAAGAAATTTTGATAAAAGATCCTTAGACACACTGCAGGTTTCATTCTTTTCTACAGGTAGGCAAGCTATTTTCTAGGAGAAGTTCTAAGACCTGAGTATATCTTTCTTGGTAGCCCTGTTGTCTGCTAATCCTACCTACTTCCTATAAGAAGAGAAAATTATAACATGACAGGATCAGGGATCTCAAACTCCATGAAAGAGCTTTCCAGAGTCAACATACTCTACCTCCTACAGAACTCTCAGGTCAGCCTGTCCTCTCCATCATCACCACCATTGCCTTAACACAGCCACCTCACTATTTCTAATCATAATAACTTAATCATCTCCTAATTGGCCTTCCTTTCTACTATCTCCATAGACACTCTAGACACCCCACAAACAATAGCAACAAAACCCATGTCTTCTATTTTATGCCATTGTGGCATTTCCCTATATCACATCACTCTGACTCTTCATTGCTTTTGAGAAAAAGTCCCTGGATGGCTGAGATTAAGTTCTGGTGTCCCATTATGTTCCCAGCATCTTCAGTGCCCAGAACAATACTTAGCTCACGATGAAGAAGAAAGAAAGAGGGGCAGAACAATGGTAGATGGACATACATACAGATAGATCCCTTTTGATTAAAATGTTTGCGAAGATTTGGAACATATATACAACGGAATATTACTTGGCCACACAAAAAGAATGAAATTTTACCATTTGTGATGACATGGATGGACTTAATGGGCACATGTACGCTAAGTGAAATAAATCAGACAGAAAGACAAATACCACATGATTTCACTTACGTGTGGAATCTAAAAAACAAAATAAATAAATAAAATAAAACAGAAGAAACAAACTCATAGGTACAGAGAACAAACTGATGGTTGCCAGGTAGGAGGGGCTGGATGAAAAGGGGGAAGAGATTGAGAAGTACAAATTGGCAGTTACAAAATAGTCACAGGGATGTAAAGTACAGTATAGAGCATCTAGTCAATAATATTGTAATAACTATGTATGGTGTCAGGGGAATACGAGACTTACTGGGGGACCACTTCATAAGGTATATAAATGTCTAACCACTATACTATATACCTGAAATGAATATAATATTGAATCTCAACTGTAATTGAAAAATGAAAAATTAAGGAAAAAAAAAAGAAAGACTGTAGGGAAGGAGGATGTGAGGAGTAATAGCCTGAAATCAGGATAAATACCATAGTTATTTTGTCCTTTCTAGCGGTATTGGACAATAATATACTTTTGTTGTCATCCTAACATGAGATATAGGTATAAAATGGAAAATAATTTTTGATCTGCTGACAACCTCATACATTTCATAATAAAATAAACAAATTTCATTCAAAAATTTTGATAAATTTCTCTTTTGTCCTGTGCTCAACCTTGAGCAGGCTCTCTCACCTTTACATATAACTTCACTTCTACCAAAAGGAAAATTTCACTTTAGATAGTGATCTGTGTGTTGAGTGTGTGTTATAGCCAAACATTCAGGAAGAAACTGAGCGGTTTAATCAGTCACTTAAATATTTTGTTTAAAAATGCCAAACTTTGAAAATAACTGGATGTTTGATGTGTGCCTGTAAATAGAAGGGTGGAGGAATAGCTCACTGAACTAAATGTAAAATATACATTCTCAGACATCAAATAATGTCTTTAAAATGTACTCTTTTTATTGATATTTTTGTTCTAAGTCTATCATTTTAACATCTGTTTATTTATATATATTTAAGTAGATAAGACAAATTGGAAAAATCTGCCATAGTATATATACAAGAAAAGATGACATTAGGTTTTTCTTTAAATTTATTATTTTATAGCAGAAAAATCTACTAACTAAAATAGCTCTGTATTTTTCATTTCCATTATTTACTTTTGTGGCCATTGATTTTATGTTTGTAATTCCTCCTTTCTCATATTTGAAATTTTAAACTTTTGCCTTCCTATGGGTAATCCCAGAACTATACACTTGTAAAATTCTAGCTATCACATTCAGCTTTACAAATAATTGTATTTAATGAGGTTTATATCTTGTGGGAGAAAAATACTTTTAGTATTGAAATTTTCATGTAAGAAAAATATTTTACCAAACATGTTCTATAATCTATCACTCTTGAACAGTAAAACTGCCCTAAGTTAATATAAGGCAAAAATGCTCTGATAGGCCAACTTGTTATCAGAGTAGCATTTCTCTGCTTAAATAAGCTAAAAACCATAATTTCTAGTTCTTTCTCTTCCCATAGAGTTAGCTGATCAGGATGTAAAAATATGTAATTCTTAGATGTTTTAGGTAACTTACTGTGAATCCTCTCTTTTTTAGACATTCTTTGGAATGAATGTATTTGAAAGACTATTTTTTAAATGTTCTCTTGCTACTCAGTGGTAAAAAATATGCCTTGCCCAGACCAGACATCGCAGGGCATCTTAGCAAATGATCTGTACCTCTTTACATTTTTAGTTACTAAAAATGTTCAGTTGCTATTTTTAGTTACTCATTTTTTATTGCAGGATAAAACTATATATACACACACACATACATACATACACACATATGTATATATTTATTCATAGAATATATGAACTTGTAAGAAATTATACTCAACAGTTTATTCACCACACATTTCAGCTCAAAATGCTTTTTACTTTGTTCTCCCGTGTAGGGTAACCACAGTGTCCAGGGTTCTCCTGGTCCGACAACTAGTCCTTCAGAGTTAACTCAGTTAACATTAGAGAGCATGCTGGAGAAAGCCACGAGGAGAACAAGTAAGGGATATCTAAAGAGTGCCTATGCAGAAGCAAGAGCATCAGAAAGCCAGCAGTCCCTGGCAAAGCAGATAGAGAGAGACAACTTTCAAACAAGTTTGGTACCTATGCCATGCCTTTCTCCCCCTAGAAGAAGGAGTGAATCCTCTCAGAAAAGTCCAGATCTCATTATCAAAGCAAAGGACCTACCAGCCCATCAAATGCCAGCTTCAATAAACAAGACCTTTCTAAAGGAAATCTCAGGGGAAAAATTGAAACCGATTCCTAAAGTATCTGTAAGTGATTTTACTTTGGTTTACATATCTGAGCAATACATCCTGCTGTGTTCTGTTCTGTTCCAATTTGCACACATTTTTAGCAGTATCTATTTTTCATCATTTGGGTGATCAGTGATGTATTTTCTTTCCTATTCAGATGCGTTTTGGCTCAGTAACAGCAGCTGTTAAAAGAGTATTGCACATCCCAATGATAATAGAATGCCTCATGTTTTTAATGAGCAAGATAATTATAATAGTTATTTTTTATTTCCCGGTTACTTCTCATTATTTTAGTTATGACTGCCTGCAAATTATAAATGAAGATCTTATTTTTGAGCCAAAGGCTTGCCAGTAAAATTGACAGATTTTCAATAATAATCTACATTAGGAGCCATAAAAACATCATTATTCTATTCACTTTCTGGTCTCTTCGCAGCAGTTCTCCAAATAATAAATGACATGATTGAAGGTTAACAGTAAAGCAGTGTCATTGAATAAATCTCAAGGCTAGTTTGGTAGCTATATTCATGTCCATTGGATTGATTTTATTCTTTGAAACCGGAAGTTATACAGAACAAATGACAAATATTTCGGTGTTTTAAACATTAATGATTTTCTTTATTTTTCATATACTAAGTAGTCCACATGTGTTACAATGGAAAGCTTTGGTCCAATTATATTCTAAGCAATTTAGAGTGGATTAGTGTTCTTAGCGCAGGTAATAGACGTACATGTACATCATCGTCAACAAAATAGAAATAGCTAATATTTCTTAAACATTTACAGTGTGCTAGTCATTATGCCAAGGCTTTTTCCATAAAGCAGTTCATTTAATCTTCACAATAATCCACAGAGGTGGAGACTACCATCATTGCCTTTATTCAGGTGAGGGAACTGAGGTTCAGAACAGTTAACGTAGTTTATTCAAGAACAGCAGTTGTGAAGTTACAACTTGAACCTAGACTTTGAGTCTAGAACTACTGCTTGTGTCTGCTGTGCGATTCTGCATAAATATGTGTTCAGTCACAAAAGCAAATGGCTTCTCCTCGAGAAACAACCAAAGATAAAACAAATGTATTTTCCTCTTCATTTATCATGTGTGTGTGCACGTTTGTATATGTGCATATAAGAAAGTGTTAAATTACTTAACCTAATGAAAATAAATTTGTTTTATAGTGATTTAGGATGAAAGTGGTCAATAATAATTTTACATGTTTTTCATTTTTGAAAACAATTCTAAATAAAGTTCTTATTCTACCTAACTGTAACTTTTTATTTGATTGTGCTAATAATTGCAATATAGCCAATAAACTAACCTAAAAGATTTATTCTATGGAATATTACTTAGCTGTTTTTAAAAAATGAAATCTTACCATTTGCAGCAACATGGACAGACTAGAAGGTATTATCATGAGTGAAATAAGTCAGACAGCGAAAGATAAATATCATGTGATTTCACATATATAAGGAATCTAAGGAACAACAAAAAAAATGAACAAATTAATGAAATAGGTTCACAGATACAAACAACAAACTGGTGACTGCCAGAGGGGAGGGGTGTTGGGAGACTGGGTGAAAAGGTGAAGGGATTAAGTACAAATTAGTAATTACAGTTACAATGATTTAGAGTATAGCATAGGGTATATAGTCGATATTATTGTAATGGTTGTGTGTAGTGCCAGACAGTTGCTAGAGTAATGGAGGAATCACTTCATGTATTGTATAAATGACTAACTTTTTTAAATTTAAGAAATAAAGCAATAGAAATTAAAAAATATATATATTCTTCAATGCTGCTTCACTTGACCGCTGCCATACTGGGCTGCCAAAAACAAAACCAGAGCAAGTCTTGGAGAAACATTCCACTCCATTTTCCCCCTAATTTTTCTGCCACCACCTTTCATTAGGTAGAATCTGTCATCTAATATAGTTAAAAGGTTGTTTATTTTCAATCTTTTTATTTTTCAGTGGAGATAAAATCAGAGCATCAAATCAGCTTGGGAACTACAGGTACAAACAGACTTTAAATAAGTACTTGGCCACTCAGAAAAGTACACTGTCCGAAAAATAGTGCTCTCTGACAATTCCAGGCAATGACAAAAGGAGCAAACGGACCAAAGTTTGGAGAGAAAGCAGTGGACTTGCCCTCATCCATTCTCTTCACTTAAGGGGCTTTTAGGGTAAGATAGTTCTCAGAAACCATTTGAGTTATTTCAGAAAACCTTCTTACAGCTTATCACTGCAGACTACACAGCACAAGCCTGACACGTGTCTGTTCTTCACAGGACCTCTCTGAGATATTACTATTCCATTGTATAGCTAAGGAGACTGACAGAGTAATCACTTTGAAGGGATGAAAGGGAGAGAGGAGCCTTATTTTGATGAGGGAACGAAGACACAAGGCATTCCTTTGCATTTGTGCAAAAAGGTTTATTTAACCACAGTGTCGAAATTCAGGCATAAAATTTGATCTCTAACAACAGACACGATCACTACTCTCTATGGCTCACATTGGTAAATGTGATCATCTCAGTTTAATAGTATATAAAATTACTGAAGACATGGGCAGTCTGCCCCATTTCAAAGTGAATTTACAATGAAAATGGAGTGTTTTTCCAGAAACACCATTAACAAAAGAAATTCATGGTCATAGTGAAAGGGCCCAAATAATCATTCTCTTCACTTGATGTAAGAAAATGTGGAAACACGTTTTCTCAAAAGAGTGTTGTGTGCTTTCTAACTCCACAAAGGGATTTTCCCCAGATCCCAGAAACCTTTAGGGTGACTTTTTTTTAACGACTGCTTTACTAAGATTTAATTCACACAGTATAGAATTCAGCCTCTTTAAAGTATTTTCACAAATGTGTGCAACCATAACCACTATAATTTTATATTATTTTTATCACCCCCAAAGAAACTCCACACCCATTTAACAGTCACTCCCCATTCCCCTCACCACCTTAACTCCTGGCAACTACCAATTTACTTTTTGTATCTGGATTTGCTTATTCTGGATATTTCACATAAATGGAATCATGTAGTATCTGGCCTTTGTGTCTGACTTTCTTTCATTTAGCATATTTTCAAGGTTCATCCACATGTAGCAATTCATTTCTTTTCATGCATGAATAATAATTTATTGTATGGATATGCCATATTTGCTTATTCATTTATCAGTTAATAAACATTTGATTGTTTCCACTTTGGGGCCATCATGACTTATGCTGCTTTGAACATTCATATGTCAGTGTTGGTGTGGACACGTTTTCAGTGCCACGGCTATGTACCTAGCAGTGAGATTGCTGGGTCATGTGGAATTTTACGTTCAACTTTTGAGAAACTGCCAAACTCTTCCAAAGTGACTGTGCCATTTTACATTCTCATTGTGTGTGTGTGTGTGTGTGTGTGTGTGTGTGTGTGTGTGTAGTGAGGGTGACAATTTCTCCATATTCAGGGCAACACTTTATTGTTTTTGTTTTTCTGTTCGTTTGTTTTTGTTTTTTTAAGCAGTCCTAGTGTGTGTGAAATGGTATCTCATAGTGGTTTTCGTCATTGCCTGGAATTGTCAGAGAGCACTATTTTTGGGGCAGTGTACTTTTCTGAGTGGCTTTGATTTGCATTTCCCTAATGACTAAAGATGCTGAGCATCTTTTCACATACCTATTAGCCATTTGTATATCTCCTTTTGAGAAATACCTATTCAAATCCTTTGCCTGTTTTTAAATTGGATTATTTTTCCCATTGTTCAGTTGTAAAAGTTTAGATACAAGTTCTTTGTCAGATATATGATATGCAAATATTTTCTCCCTTTCTGTAAGTTGTCTTTTTTTTTTTTATGGTACCGTTTGAAGCATAGTTTTTAATTTTGATGAGTTTTCTTTCTTCTGTTATCTGTACTTTAGGTATTAAATTAAAGAAATAATTGCCTATCCAAGGTCACATTTACTCCTTGTTTTCTTCTCAGAGTTTTATAACTTTAGCTCTTAAATTTAGTCCTATGATCCATTTTGAGTTAATTTTTATATATGTTGTAAAGTTTAACTACTATTTTTGGCATAGATATCCAATTGTGCCAGCACCAGTGGTCGAAAGACTATTTTTTCTCCATTGAATTGTCTTGTCACCCTTTTTGAAAATCACTTGACTATACATGTTGGAGTTAATTTCTAACCTCTCAATTCTAGTCTATTTATATGTTTATCTTTATGTAGTACCACACTGTCCTGGTTACTGTAGTTTTGAGGAGTCTTTAAAATCAGGAAGTATGAGTCCTGCAGCTTTAACTCCTTTTTTGATTATTTTTGCTTTGCTGGGTTCCTTGTATTTCCATATGAATTTGAGGATTGGCTTATCACTTTCTGCAAAAAAGGTATCTGGAAGTTTGATAGGGATTGCAGTGGATCTATAGACCAATTTAGAAAATATTGCTATCTTAGCAATAATAAGCCTCCCAATTCCTGGGATGTCTTTCTGTTTATTTGTGTCTTTAATTTCTTTCAGCAGTGTTTTGTGGTTTTCAGTATACAAGTCTTGCGTTTCTTTTGTTAAATTTATTCTTAAGTATTTTATTATTTTTGATGCTATTGTGAATGGAATTGTTTTCTTAATTTCATTTTTGACTTTTTCATTACTAGTATGTAGAAATACGATTGGTTTTTATATTGATTTTGTATCTTGCAACCTTGCTGAACATTTATTAGTTCTAATGGTGTTTTTGTGAATTTCTGTCCACAAGAGCATGTCATTGCAAGTAGAGAGATTTCTACTTCTTTTCCAATCTGGATCTTTTCTTTCTTTTTCTTACCTAATTATCTTCACAAAAATGATCTGATTTGAATGAAAAACTTTTCTTTCTTTCAAGATATTTAAGATCTAATGTTTTGACTAGTGTGGCCCCTGTATTGAATTCTAACATAGAATGATGAGATCAGTCAGCCCAAGAAGGATCCAACTGGTATAACTCATAGGGGATGAACTGATGCAAGAAGAAATTTTTGAGAATTATCCTGGGACTAGAAGTCCATCTAATATTAATATGAATGCAAGTGTGAAATTACCTTGGCTGGCTAGCATTGTAGTCTATATATGTAGAACACTGACACTTGTGTGGTGGTTTCTGCCACCTAAACTGAGGCTCTAAAATAAAGGACCTCCAGTTGTTGGGGTACAGCTATTCTGGTTCTACTTCTGGATAAGTGAGAGCATCTCCTCTTCCATCTATCAGGTTAGGCATTCACCCAGATGCTAGAGATACACTGTCCAACACAGATATTCCCATCTCTTCAGGGGGCTTATATCTGTCAGGAAATATAGTAATAAACAAGTACATAAAATGATTGTAAACTATGATAAAGGCATGGGAAGAAAAAACAGGATAACATAATAGAGTGGCAGGGTTGGGCAAAATGGAAGGTACTTTAGGTATTATCTGACTTATGGGTAACATTTGAGTTGAGATCTATTGTTTACAAAGAAGCCAACCATGTAAAGAACCTGGGTATGATGTTTTAGGCATCAGGGACAGTAGATAGAAACTCCTGAAATGGGTATTTTTGAGGAATAAAGTAGGCCCATGTAGCTGGGACGTATGAGCCAGGGAAAGTAGAAAATGAAGTCAGAGAAGTAAACAGGGCCCAGATTTTATGATGTCAGGAAGGCCTTGGTGAAGCTGGTGAGGCAGGTGGCCTTTATTCCAAGTCTTTGGCAGTTTGTAAGCAAAGCAATAACATTTACATTCAAAAAGCTTCCTCTAACTATGTCAAGAATGGATGCAACATGTTAGGAACAGAAGCAAGGAAAGCAGTTGAGGCATTCCTCAGATAGTTCAGAGTGGAGATAAAGAGAAATGGCAGATTACTGACATATTTGGGAGGTAAGACTGACAGGATATAGGGGAAAGGAAATAGGAGGAATTGAGATTGACTCGTAGGCTTGGAATTTGAGCAACCAGGCAGATGGTCATGTCATTTACTAGGCTGTGGATCACTGCAGACAGATCTGAGCCATCCACTTAGTCATCAAGGTGCTGCAGTCGGGAATTGTAAGTGGACAACACCCCACTAAAAATCTGAGCTCTTGCAAAGTGCCAACAGGAAGCAACTTTTTATGACAAAGTGAAATTAAAGACTCTTTAAAAAAATTTTTAAAAAACGGTGGGACTAGCCCCTGATGCAAAAGGGTACTAGTAATTCTTAAGGAATGCTTACTAAAATCAATTTGCTAACTGCTTGGTAAACTTCCTTGCAGTATTTTGTTCATGTTTTAATAGAGTTCAACTTTAAGTTCAAATATTTTTAATTAAGAAAGAAGTACTGCCCTCTGGGAAATGTTGCAACCATGTAGATAGCTGATAATTAAAAGTTTCCACATTTGTAACTACATTCAGACAATTTTGAATGAATCATTTTAAACCTATAAATGTCATTATGCGCTTCTTTAAACGAACAAAAAAGACAGACATAATAGGCATTGCAACTGTAAAAGTTTGAGTTTATTGAGGAACAGTTATTTTCATAAGAAAGACAATATGCTACCAATTACGAATTTAGATATTCTCTTTAGGGGGGAAAAGATGTAATTCTTAATAGGAAAAAATATAAAATGAATCGTATATAACTTTTTATTTTAATTTTCACATTTCCTTTTTGGAAAATCAAAACTGAATTATGAAAAAACACCTTTAAAGATATTTTATGCCATGATATAATGTGAGAAAATTTTTCCTTTAATTGTCAAGCAATTTCCTTTGAATAATGAAAAAGAATTAGCTTCACTGCCTCCCTAACAAACTTGAGCCAAGTGACTGTCATCATATATTTAAAAAGTAATAAAAGTTTACTATTTTAGATAATTTGTGCTCTACAAAATTAGAGGAAAGTGAATTTGTAAATTATTTTAGAATTTTAAAAGCATTGGTCCATTGTAGAAATTTCTGCATTTTCTAGGGTACAAGGAAAAGCTGTTTAAGGAGAAGCGATCTGTTTGTCTTTGAATTGACCACTCAAGTATGCCTTTGCAGCTGTCTTTCCAACAATACTCCATTAGTAAAAGAAATCATAAATGTCTTCCTGACCCCTGATTTGCTTCAGCTACAACAACACTGCATTGTTGCAAAACACCTGTTTGGGGGTCAGGTTGCCCTGTGTGTTATACATGTGCTCATGGCCCTGGCATCACTCTGCAGGTCACTCTTCCCTCCATTGGCAGCTTCCACCACAGGTGCCCACCAGCCTCATGCTTCCCTGGGCCACCTGATATGAATCCTTTCTCTTTGCCACCCTCAGGGCCTTCCCCAAACAGGGCTCTATGTCAAGTGTATCCATATTTTCATTCTTCAACACAGAGAAGTCAAGAGCAGTGGACTTCCTTGGTTCAGAGCAGCAGCTCAAGTTGGATGGACCTAGATTTGAGTCCTGGCTTTGGGCTTATTACTTACATGAGCTTGGACACATTTCTTAACCTCTTTGAGCCTCCATTACCTTAACTATAAACTTGGAGAAAATAATAATATTTATTCCCTAGGGTTTTCGTGAGTTTTGAGATAGTATACATGTAGAACACTTAGCCCATAATCCAACAGCATGTTTTCTCTTACTTATTTCTGAGTAGTTAGAAATGTAACCTCCTGAAGCAAGTGAAACCTTTTCAAATTCAATAAAATTCCAGAAACTAGTTATAGGTACTTTTCAATAATGGCTAGCTACATGTACTTCTTGACCTCTGTGTATAGATGAATCAAGTGCTGACATAAGAGTGAACTAATGAGTCTGCCAGGTAACATTGTTATTTTCTCAAGGATACATTAAGAGAGAAAAATATCTAGAAGCAGGACATGCTGTCTCTCCAGTCATTCCCCAGAGACTACCCTCTCTGTGTTTACCATGTTCCCAGTGTTCAACTGTAGATGTGTGTGGCTTTGTCGTTGATGGAGCAAGTTGGACTTGGGCAGGACTAGTAGTAGTTCATAAACCATAATGTTCACGATGGTAAGAATGTTTCATTTATTAAATTGGACACTCCTACCAGTTAATAACCTTTGGAAAAGGGTCTGATATTTGATGTTTTCTAGAAACTGCACTCTTGTCTCTGAAAAAACAAGGTCATTATCTCTGTACTGCTGGAAATATTGCTGAAGCTATAGAATTTGGTGATTAAATAACATTTGTACTACCAGAAAAAGTATTTGCATTAAGTGTAGAAATATCCCAAGCAGAACTTTCTCCTGGCCCTCTGCCTTCTTTTTGAATATTTTTCAGTCCAAACTCCTGCCAATGGTACAGAGTAGTTTGTTCCTTTCACTCTCTTTGTACCTACTGTCTAATTTAGTTGTTGACAAAGTCAAAATGGTCAAGAGTGTGTTAAAATAATTTGTAATGGAATTATGGTCCAAAATTTGGGTGATATAGAATTGCAAAAGTCATCAGGACATTTTGATATCTCCATCTCTGAGCAGTCTGATATGCAAACAATGTGCCAGTTGCTCTAATGAAGTTCTCAAGTTTCAGAAATTGTAGATAGAAAGACAATAAAAATTAAGAGACTATCAGGAGTATGAATCAATGCAAATACATGGTTTGTTTAGCCAACACATCGCAACATTTAACTGTCAGTTCTCCAACATTCTAATGTGAAGGTTAGCATCCTACTAGTCAGATGTTTATTGGAGAAATTCATCTTCTTTTATGTCTTGGGTTTTTTTATTTTAAATCAAAGTGAGTCATACTTGCCATTTTCTTTATGTAAAAGGTGCTAGGCTGACAGTATTTCCTAAACAAATTGAGATCTTTGATCAAGAACCTTGTTTGTAACTGTAAGGATTTGGGACACTTGCCATGTTTCGGGCCCTCTACAAAGTGTCCCTCATTTTATCTCCTGTCTCCATATCCACCCCTCATGAGAGGCCTTACTGATTCCTATTTGACAGATAAGGAAGCAGAGAGGCTTTAGCTTGTTCAAATCTAATAAGTGACAGAGCAGTGTCAAACCCAGGATTTTTGGCCGGAAAAGCCGATACATCTCCCACCACACTAGACACCCCCTCCCACCCCAATTAAAGGCCACTAACAAAATTCTGTGATCATGTAGCAACTTAATTTCTGTTGCCACTTTAAGCTCTACAGTAATGTGCAGAAACTTGCACAGATGTTAATATATCTTTCATTACTGCATTACAACCAAACTCTTTTCAGTCTAAAATAGCTCACACTTACCCTAAGTTATCATCTTCCTATTCTAGAATCATCAGTTGGCTTACCTCTACTATTTCCATTTCTACAAGCAGTTTCAGTAATTGTTTTTCTCCTGGTTCTTTAAGTATTTTAAGCTACCATTTATTGAATGGCTACTATACTACAGTCACCTTATAGAGGGTATATCCTTGAATATAACATAAACCAGTTTAATTTGGTTTTACTAGATTCCTTCTAGTGTATAGTTTATTGTTAAACTCAGGAAGTACCTTGAACTCAGAAGATAGGTTCTGGAAATTACAAATTGTTTATCAACTCACTTGGAGGTTAATAAGAAGAGGTTAACTATGTTTGCTAGAGAATTCTTTCTGAAAATTAGCATGCTGACTACCAAGGCAAAATGTATGAAAGTATATTTCTTTATTTCTTTTTAGGTCATAGATGAAAAGGGTATTTTATGCTAATATAGCACATCAATATAAAAATTTTTTTTTATTCTTTCTTCCTCCACCCGCTAAAAAAGAGTCACATATATGAGATAAATAGTTATCTCTTTACAAGGAACTTTGCCACTATTGGGTTTACTTACTGAAGAATTCTCTACCTGAAATATTCTTAAGGGACTAGTATGGATAAATAATGCAGTATGGATTGAGTCAGGGGTTGTGAAGTGTCTCTAGGTCATAAACTGAAATGTTGGTGACAGACATTTAAGAGGCAGCATTGGGGCTGGTTACGCCTAGGTCCACAGGAATGTCACTGACGTAAAAAATGATCTAGATTCTGACCAGTTGTATTTATCTAACGCCTGACTCCTGATTTATGCTGTGTAAATTCCATCCCTTAAATTTAGCAAAGTTTTTCAAGTTGTTCTGTGACTGTGTCTTTAAGTTTTGATTTATTTCTTTGCATGGTGAAACACATGCTGAAAGATACCATATATTGTGAATGAATTATGTGCTCAGATATGTGTCGCAGTTCACGTCTGCGGCTTCTGTCTTCTCTTCATTCTTGTTAGTGGGCCTGTGTCCCCAATGAATCAGGGCAAACTTTTGTGTGGCATACGTTCTTCCGGGATTTGAAACAAGTCTTCAAGGAGTGCTAGTTGGTGAAGAGATGCCCTGGAACGCTAATTTACCATCAGCTATTATTTAAAATGTCAGTGTAGAAATTAAACACTGTCTGCAAATAGCAATAGGTAGAAGATTAATCATCAAATTAAATGCCAATTAAAGTTTAAAATTAGCTTTGGAAAATAGACTACTATGACTTTTCTTGCTGTCATGTTGGAGTTCAAAAACACTTCCAAAACTTTCTAAAAACAGCTTCAAAACTCTTAATAATAAATACAAATTTAAACTACCAGTGATACTGACTGCCCAGCCACATTTACAAAATGCATCTTTTTAACCTACTAAGACAGTCCAGAGTAAGGTGCCAATGACCACTTCCTTAAAACTTTCTTTGTCTTAGATTTTTTTGTTCTTCTTGGTCAGAGAGTATGCATATCATAAACATAGACTTTGATGAATTTTCACAAACTTAACAAACCCATGTGAGCATTACCCACATCAAGAAAGCGAATAAGACCAGCACCCCAGAAGCCCAGTTGTGCTCTCTCCTTGTCACTGTCCCCTCTCAACCCACCCCAACCCCCAAGACTATATTTTCCAGTGCATACTCTTGTATCTGGTTTCTCTCACTTAGCATTTTGCTTGTGAGATTCAATATATCACTCATCTCATTGGAATATAGTGTGCTACTATGTGACTATTACACCATTTATTTATTTATTACTGGGCATTTGTGTAATTTCCATTTGGAAACTATTAAAAATGTCTTCTGCTGGACGCACAGACTTGAGCAGGGAAGTAGAAGCCATTTGGTGTTATCAGGTTTAGATTAAATTTCCATTTGTGTTACTTTGGGAACAGGATAACTGATTTCATTTCTAAAATGATGTATATTTCTAGTCTAATGCTTTCTGTAATTATAAGCTCCTTATTCATAACTTGCCCCCATGTTTTTCTGCCTGATGATTAGAATTTGATATGCTGCCATATCATCCTTCTTATTCTTCAAAGCCAAGCTGAGAGACCATCTCTTCCATGAAGTCTTGACTGAACCTGAATAAGAAGTGGCCTCTCTCTTTTTTAACGTCAGGCTATTTGGTATATCTCCCTTTTCTAACATTGCCTTTTATATTATGTTAAAACAATAGACACCCTCTTTAAGTCTTGCCGTAACTTAAGAGAACAGAGTCAGGGATTGATTGTTTGGTAAACCTTTTATACGAGTTTCTGCATCATGAGGTCCCCTATGCTGTGGGTATCAGGCACTGTCACCGTGCAAACCTGATTCAGAATGAGAGTCTCAACAATTTTACAGGCTCCAGGAGGAGGATTACAACCCATTTTCTCCCAATTTTATGGCACTCATCCATATAGAATAAAATGAGTTTCTTTGTCTGATTTTATTAACCTATGGCCATGTCTCATTTTGGATCTGTGCCACCATTGTAAACTTAGCTTTGTGTCACCCACATTTCAGTAGAATTGGTTCTTATCTGAGGCTCACAAAATTCTATAGGCAGATGTTTGATCAATTAAGCTAGTCTGTCTTAAAATCTTGAGAAGAGAAGCAAAAAGCATCAAGTTGAAAGGTTATTGTTGTTTGTTGTGTTTTATTATTTTGCTGGAGTTACCAGTTTTCCTTTTAATCATTATCAAGGTTCTGTTTGAGTATTAATGCTATACCTTCATATATGCTACCTTATTTTATACTAATTTCTTTATAGTTCTTAATTGCCCTATTAAATGGTAAGGCCTGTGAAAGCAGGGGCCACATTTTACTTGTCTTTGTCCCTTCACTGTGTTAGGCTCCTAATAATGTCTGAAGAAAGATCGATGAAAATGAAAAGCTTGAATGGCTTCATAGGGGAAGGACTTGCCTGGGAATCTGAGAACAGCTGAATTACATAGCCCTGAGCCCATTACTTTTTCCTAAAACAAATCTGATTGATAATGTTTCCCCTCTTTCCTACAAGGATATTTTGAGATGAAATTGGATTATACATAGCATTTTGAGCTTTTCAGAGATAGAATTACAGAAGGTACTTTGCCTCTCAGCAGTTGCATAATTTAGTTAGATGACGTCTTGTGCTGGAGTCCACTTTAATGTGAAGACTTTATTGCAAGCCTTTAAAATAATTAGTGAATGATTTAGCCTTTCTGGTGATTTAGAAATGGTTTAAAGGATTGCAAATCAAGAATGGATCAGGGGACTATGTAATTACCTGTCTCTGCCACCAGTTGCTCTATTCATGACCCTGGAGAAAGTCATTTCTTTCTCTCTTGCTCATTTTTGGCTGCCCCTTCCAGGTTGTTGTCAGAATACACTATTACTGTTACATGAAATAAAATCATGGAACTATAGAGTTCTAAGCACTACAGTTCCTGGCACATAATAGGGTCTCAGTAAGTATTTGTGGAATAAATTAATGAATGAATCAATCTATTTTCACCACCATGGATTACTGCAGCATTCCAGCCAGCTATTACTTCCTCAGCCTCTGCTTCTGCCCTGCCAGTGGTGGAGTGAACTCACTCCCTCTGAAGGCTACTCATTACTTTTCAACAAATTTAATTACTGTCAAATGCCACCTTAGACTGCTGTGAGGCTTTTTCTAATTCTACTGGGCAGGTAGTCCCTGCTGTGCTGTGTTCCTCTTAGTCGTATCGCTGTTGTAGTTTTGTGATTTATAATACCTATTATGCCTCCCTTTCTAGACTCTGAGCTCCATGAGGACAGAGGTGTCTTATTTTCTCTATACTCACAGCATAGTCCTAGTATGGTACATGGAAGACTGGATGGAAGAGGATAGAAATGAGAAGAAAGAATAAGAATAACAAAGAGCATATGTATTGATTGCCATCTCAGTGGTTTCCTGAGAGGATTGTACTCACCCTAGAAAGATATGCACCAAAAACAATCCATTGGGATTCAGGAAGAAAAATTTTAAACTATTTCCTTTTATCTTTTTAAGCTAAATCATTTTTATTTATATTTTTATGTATGTTTTATACTATACATAGTATTTTAATATAGTTGTACATGTGTTTAAAAATAACCACATATCAGAAGGTACATACTCACACACTTTCTGGTGAAGGTACAAATTATAAGTTTGGAGACCCTTAGTTTGTCAGGTACTATGCTAAGCATTTGATGTACATTATTTCAATTAGGCACCCGAAAATTCCATGAGGTGTATACAGTGGTTCCATATTACAGATGAAGAAGCTGAGACACAGAGAGGTTAGGTAATTTGCCCAAGCATATACAGCTGATAAATGGTGGAACTAGGGTCCAGACTCAAACCTGTCTGGCTTACTCACTGCTTCATTCTCTCTTGCCTTTCTGTCACAGCACCTAGGGTTGTACCTCAGGCACAGTACAGGCTTGTGGATTAAATAAATAAATCAAAGGATTAATCTGCTAAATATTAAAGATTTCTTAAGAAAAATCACAAAAATGAAAATAAAATTTGCTTTTTTATCGCAAAAGCATGTGTTGGCGATGACAAACCAAATAACAGACCTATGTGACATGTTAAAATGTTTAGTTCTATTTCTTAGCAGAAAAACTGAAGTGAAAGACAGCAAGTTATTTGATCACTTTTGAGCCCAAAGTCAAACAACTGGTTTTGTTTTCACATCTTATTGCCGAACTACTTTTTTTTATTGAGATACAATTTGTATGCCATAAAATTGACCCTTTTAGTCAGGAGTTAGTAGTATATTCACAAAATTCTGTAACCATCACCACAACCTAATTTCAGAACATTTGTATCACTCCAAAAAGAAACCCCATACCCATTGGTAGTCACCCCCATTCCCTCTCTCCCTAGCCACTCGCAGCCACAAATCTGCTTTCTGTCTCATGTATTTGCATATTCTGGACATTTCATGTAAATGGACGCACAGAATCTGTGACAATTTGTCTCTGGCTTCTTTTACATAGCATAATGTTTTCAAGGTTTATCTATGTTGTAACAAGTATCAGTACTTCATTACTTTTTATGGCTATATTTTAGTATATGGATAAAGAAAAATATTTATTAGCTGGTGGACATTTGGTTGTTTCCACTTTTTTGCTATGATAAATAAAGCTGCTATGAAACATCAAGTTTTTTGTACAGACATACATTTTTGGTTCTCTTAGGTATATACCCAGGAGTCAATTGCTGGGCCATATGGCCCATATTTAGCATTTTGAGGAACCGCCAAACTGATTTCCATAGTGGCTGCGCCATTGTATATTGCCACGAAGAATGCAGATTCTTATTTCCCCATGTCCTCGCCAACACTTGTTACTGTCTATCTTTTGTATTTTAACAGTCCTAGTGGGTGTAAATGATATCTCATTGTGGTGTTGATTTGTATTTCTCTAATGACAATGATGTTGAACATCTCTTCTTGAGTTTATTGCTCCCTGGTTACTTCTTTCGAATTTAAATTATTTCTATTTTTCTTTTTTTATTTTTGGTGTTTTTCCTCATAATATAAATTTTGTTGTATTTCTGATATCTGTTTTGTTCTAAGAACTCTCAAAGCATATTAAATACTCATGAAATCTCCTTTTAGAGATTGCATGACCTCTCAGGGTGCCAAGCTGCTGGAGCCATGAACTGTAAGGATTTAACTGAGTCTTCACTGGCAACTTCCCAGAAAATCTCCATATCACATTATTTGATCACAAGCTATCATAACCCCCAAATAATGCTGATGGTGATGCTTTATTAAAAAGCTTTTAATGTCATAGAAATGCCAAGAACTTTTTTCAAAACTATATTTTCTTAAATTTGTACATCCCTGTGAGGCAGAAAGGAAGAGAAAGCAGTAACTGTCTTAAAGCAGACTCTGAGAAAGTAAGTGTAGAAGTTAGAATGTCTAAAACTTCTTGTGTGTTGTAGAAAAAAAAAATTTGAGCACAACCAATGATTTTAGATGTACAAGAAAATTCCAAGATTTTTTTAAGTTATATATCAGTCCTGGATATAAATCACACTGTTCATATATGATGCTAACATTTTAGCAATGTTGAAATTAATGTTATCCAATTTGATTTAAGCCAGAAACAAAGGAAACGTTTTGAAAATTCCAAAAGCTAATTTCTTCCCTGTATGGTGAAAGACTATTTATGTTAGCCTCTAAAGATTTGTGGTACCATTCTTGAAAAAAAATGTGCCTGACAGATTACATATAAAGTCCATACTAGTAAAAGTGTTTATTGTAGCTGGGAGGTCTTTCTGGCTTTCAATCCTTACAGTTTTCATCTTAAATTCATATTTTATTTGATGGCTTTTAACAGCATTAGTTATTCTTAGCCTTACTGTAAATTGAATGTATTTGGTTATAATGTTGATAATGATGAAATTCATCAATTGTCTTGTAAACTGGGCATTTTTATGGGAAGCGATTTTTCTTTTTCAAAAACTATTTTTAATTTTTATTTAGTCAATCCTCAAATACTGGTCAAGCACCAGACATGGGAAGTACAATAGGACTAAAACAGTCATGGTGCTTCCTTTGTACAGCCCATAGACTACCTGTGAACTCCAAAACCAATTACATAACAGTAATTGCAATAGATGTGAAAACTTAACACTTTAAGATTCTATGAGAGTACATAATACAGAAGAGCTGACCCAGTTTGTGGTTGTCAGAAAAGGCTTCCCCAAAGAAGTGACATAATTTGAGACCTAAGAAATGCCTAAGCGTTAGTCAGCACATGGGGCTCAGGGGACTAACACATATACAGGCACTAAGGCAGACATAATTTTGATGCTTTGGAGGATCCTAACAAAGGACAGTATGGCTGACATGTCAGGAGCAAAAAGACAAGGTGAGGCAGATGGAATAGGCATGGTATAAAGGCTTGATAAAGATCTGGCTTCTGTCAGTGGGAGCCATTGAGGAGGTTAGGGCTGTGCAGTAGCATTTGTTGGTAGCTGGTAAAATTGAGAAAGGTCAAGTGACCCTTTGCTCTGTCACTTTTTTCTTTTCCGATCAGGAATATGACTGGAGAAACTATCAGCCCAGCCAAATGAGTGAATCTGAGTTGCAAATGCTGGCAAGCCTCCGGCGGCAACAGAATGAAGAACTAGAGGACGCTGGAGCTTCCCATGTCCTGAGTGCATCCCAGGTTGACAACTGTAATGTCAGCATAAGTACCAGCAGTGATGATACAACCACCTGGAACTCCTGCCTGCCACCTGTGAGTCCAGGGCTTTGCTTCTTTGTTTATTGCCTTAAGTAGGAGCAAGCTTTTTTCTAACAAAGCCTGGCCTTGCCTGAGAAAACCAGGGCCAAAATGAGAACACTCCTAAGGGAAATATTCAGAACCCACTCTGAAACAGTCTTTTAGGTGTGGGGGTATTGTCTCTTATTAAATTGACTTAATTACTGTCAGATAATATACATTGTGTTGTGATGTATAGAACCATACATGGAGGGAAAAAAAGATAATATTTTCTGGGCATCCCATTGGATCTGCAGCTCCTAGTATGAGCTCTGGCACATAGGAGAGGCTCAATATGTGTTAAATAAATATTCATTAAATGAATGAACAGAGAGGAAGAGACTGTACATGTACTCAGTATTGCTTGGATTTGAGTGCAGTAAAGAACCTTGTACAGAAGTCACCAGATTTTACTGACCCCTCACTGAGCCTAAGAGCTGTGATAGACACTGCAGACCACTCATCGGTTTATATTTTCCCATCTGCTTTTACAGTTAAAGCACTTTTAAATAAGGCCCATCATCTTCACTATGGACTAACAGAGAAGCTGGAGCAAGTCAAAGTTTTCCTGTTTTTCGATTGAAGAAACTAAATCCTAGGCCCAGCCTTGCACAGCTGGCAAGTGTTGCATCCCAGAACAGAGCTCAGTGTTGTGACTCAGTCCATTCTCCAACATACTGTCCTCAAGGATATTCTGGCTTAATTGGAAAGACAAAACAGAAACATCTACAGGACAGTCCTGTACAGCACAAGAGACGTCATAAGGCAGAATAATAAAATCATTTTAAAATAATGGTAATTATTAAGCACCAAGAGACACTTTAAGACTGACATAGGCTCAAGGAAAATTTACTTATAAGGTCACATTCAACATCAGATCAAACATATTAAAATGCCCTTTCATCTAACAATAAATATAACTTTTTTACTATACAGTTTTTGAAAGGAAATATAAAAGTGTGTAACTTTGATTCATATTTATATAAAATATGTAGAGATTGAGTTCAAATGGATAAATTATGTATTTAATATTTAATTAAATATGTACTAATTTTGCAATTTTCTCTTTGAATTTTAAAGCTAATTTTTTTCCAGGTCTCCAATATCTTTGTAGATCTTAGTAATCTCAGAGTCCCTGGCACTAGGTCTTACATGTGTTATCTAATTTACCCTTCCCTGCTGTTCTACGTGAGAAGCACTATCACATTCCTATTTCAAGATGGAAACAATGAGGCCCTTGAGTAAAGTGATTCAGAACTAGCGTGACTCCCAAGTCTGAGATCCTAACCACCATGATATGATGACTTCTTGATATGTGACTCAGTTGTCAAATGAGTGCTACAGATATTCAGCAGAAGGAGAGATTTCTGCTCTGGAGACAACTTACAAGTCTTATTAGAGGAGGAATTTAAATTAGCTCTAAGGAGATGTGCGGGGAATGCTGTTAATTTTTCATTAGTATTCTTTGTCCCCACTTGTCCACCCTCCAGGTAATTTTTGCCTTAGGTTCATTAAATTGAATGACCAACCACACATGATGCCTCAAGCACCTTTGGTGCCAAAGAACATCTACCCTCCCAGAAAAAGTACCCCAGTATGCTGGTTACTCAGAGAATCCTTGTAGCCAGAGCTAAGGATATAAGAGTAGGTTACAGATTTTTGCCAATGCAGTTTACAATAGAATTGAAACATTGCCTTTCTTATAAAATATTTCTCAGCAGTCATTTAAAACGAAAAAAAGAAAGAGAACAGTGGCCTCCTGAACAAGCTCATTCTGTCGTGCAGTAGCTCAGAGCCCAACCTTACAAAGGGCAAGCTGAGGAATAATTATTTATGGACTGAAAAGGCTGAAATCTTGGTTGCCCTGGATACAGTGTTCTCATCACTGTCCTGTTCTAGCAAGAACTGAAGTCCTCATGCATGACAACTGCTCCACTCCGAAAGTATACAGCCAAAAATAACACCATTGGTAATGAACTTAATGACCCCTCTATTTGACCAAATGAGAAATTGAAAACAGTCTATTTTTTAGAAAGAGAAAATAATTTAAAAACCTATCTGTGTTGTTCAGAAAGTATGTTTAATATTGTATCAAATTCAGTCTATTTCAGTATTGGAACTATCACCAAATGGAAAATTGCATTCCTTAATGAACTTCTGCATCTTGTTGCTCATACAGAGTTTAAATAGAGCAATTTGCAAGAACCATTGCTGTGTTTCTGAGAGCTCACACCTTTACCTCTAGAAGAAATGAAAGACTCATAACTTTATTATAATAATATCCTGCTTTTTTTGTATCTCAGTCATGGCACCCCCATCTGTGCAGGCACTCAAGCCAGAAATTTGGAAGATACCTCCACTTCCCCCAGTCCTTCATTTTCTATAACCAGTTGGTCTCTGAATCCTAAGAATCCTTTCTACTTTTTCTGTCTGAACTCTCCTTAACTAATACCATAGCCTTGGCACTTTGTTTTTTATCTCCAAATTCCTTCAGTGTTCTCCCAATATCTCTGTGCCTCCAATTCAAGCACCATGGCCTGATGGTTGGGAACATCTGCTCTGAAGTCATATTGCCAAGGTTCAAATCCAATCCGTGACCTTGTAAAGTACTTGGCACTATATCTGAGACATAATAAGCATTTAATAAATTAAGGTTAGTTGTCATTGTTAGTGTCATTATTATTCACACTAGTGATCTTTCTAAAGCATGGCTCTGATCTTACCTCTTCCCTGCATAAAGCCCTCTCATAACATCACCTTTTTAGTTTGGCATACAGGCCCCCTACGATCTGAGACCCGCCCCTTTCTCCAGTATCACCTCTCACTGCTCACCACCTTTGCACTCAGACTTTAGTCCTAGTTGTGATACCCTAAACGTACTCTGCCCATATCCTTGTACCTTATATCTAATTATCTCTCAAGTTCCAAGGCCTTTTGTATACCTTTTCCGGGCCCTGTTGTGAGAGACAGACTTCCCTTCTGCCACTAGAACCAGGAATATCTCCATGATGACTCTCACCACAACCTGGCTTGTCCATCACACATTAACTCAGTCCACATATTTTTTTTTGAGTGGTACAACATGCTGTGGACTTTGCTGGGGATACAAATAAAACTTTGCCCCATTTTGAGATGTTCATCAAATTGGAGAGAAGCAGAGCGTAAACAGTTCACTGGAAGTCAGAGTATGAGTGATAATAGAATAAAGAGTACTAGCAACATGTGAGAGGGAGTAATTAATTCTACTGGTTGGTTTCCGGATGTTTCACAGAGAAAACTACAGTTAAGCCAGAGTTCAAGAATGGGTACAGGTTTACCATGTAGAAAGAGAGGGAAAAGGATTCCAAGTTCTGAAAAGGAACAGAATTAAATGTTTGGCAGTGAGGGTGGAGTCTCTCCTTTAACAAGATAACCTCATCCTATGGCCTTTGTTACTCTGTTACCTTGAGCAGGACTCAAAATGAGTTCTCCCTTCTCTCAGCATCACTACTACCTCCCACCCAACATACATACAGAACTAGCTATGCTATACTCTAGCTACACTGCGCAGCTTGCCTATCTCTGCCATGCCTTTCATCCAGATCATGTCAATCGTGCCGTTGCTCATGCTCTTTCCTCTGCCTGAGACAGTCCATTCCTCTTCTCTACCTAGAATACTCCATTTTTTAAAAGGCCCAACTCAGATGTCACTGCTTTATGAAACCCTCCTGACCCTCAAACACTCTTGCACAGAATTCTTTCTTTCTTCTGGGTTCCCATTATCTTCAGGGTCAATAGTAGCACTTGCCACATCAGGTTACCATTGTTACCAATATCCCCAGCCCTGTTTATGAGCTCCTTGAAGGTGGGACCATGCTGAGCACAAAGCCTGGCATGAGGTCACACTCAGTCACTGCTGGTCGTTAGTGGCTGATTGAATGAATCAGTCAATAATATTAAAAGATTATTTTGGTATGGTTGAATAAATCCTGAATGATGCAGGTAATATCTTACATTTAAAACTTAATAAATAGACATTAAATATATACACAAAGGAAAAATCTCCCTCAGGGCAGGGCTTAATGACCAATAGTTTAAAAGAGATTTAGGCAGATCACATTCAGTTTAGCACCTTTATTAAGAACTTCACACACACTGCAGTCTGAAACCAGAAAGCCCATGCAGAGTAAAATGAAGAGTCTTTAGCAAAATCTATTGTGTTTACTACAAGCTTTGCCTCCTCAGCTCCCCTCAGTATCAGTACAGTTCAGAGTAATATATACTGTTTAAAAGGTGTCATTTAAAAGTAAATAAATTAATCATTTAAATTAGTCATTTAAAAGTAAAATTAAATGTAACCATATTTTTATAGCAAATTGGCTTTTATAGGCATCTCGTGCTTTAAAAAAAATCAAGCTTATTGGCCTTTGACAGACAAATTTTTCAAAGTTGCTTAGAACCAAATTCAATTAAAACAATACTTTACAACTTCTGTGGAAACCAGGCTACCAGTAATCAATTTTGGAAGGTTTCTGTTAAGAGTAGCCCTCATGAGATTTATTCAAAAACTGGGCTCTAGACAGCCATAGGAAGGGAATTAGGAGTTGGTTATAATGGATTTTTAAGTGAATTTTATTTTGGTGGGAGATTTTGATTGACAATAGCATAAAAACCATGTCATATGTGTGTGTGTGCGTGCATGTGTGTGCGTGTGTGTGTGTGTGTGTGTGTGTGGTTTATATTTTTAAAAAAGGAATAGCTATCAACAGAAACAGCTTCATGTGATGACCAAAAACTATAGATTCTACATCAGCTTATATCCCAGCTCTGTTATTTAGAGGCACAATCGCCTATAAAATGGGAATGATAAAAGGCCTTCTTTATATTGGCATGTGGAGAATTGATATGAGAACATGAAATGCATGTGCCCAGTGCCTAACAGAGTAAGCTCATGCTAACTATGATCTGCTGCTGCCCCAAGTTATTCTCAAAGGGCCACTTGAGTGATCGGGAAAGATTTCTAGGACATTTTCCTTTCATATGACCACTGAGGTTGTAAGTGTGGGCAGAGATTCTGTTGTTCTTATTTTTATGTGAGCTTGACCATTAGAATTCAGACTGATCCCTCAGAGCTTTACAAATAAACTTTCATTATTTCCCTGTCCCACCTCTAACCCAGATTCAAGAAAAGCATGACTCACATGCATACTACCCTATAAGCAGATACCCCAAAGCCATCATTTTTTATAAAGATTTTGTAAAACCTAATGTCAAGCACATTAGTCTCTTCAACTTATTTAAAAAATCAAAAAGACAAAACAAACAAAAAACTTATCAC
This sequence comes from Cynopterus sphinx, assembly GCA_030015415.1. NCBI lineage: Eukaryota > Metazoa > Chordata > Mammalia > Chiroptera > Pteropodidae > Cynopterus > Cynopterus sphinx. Next base: position 110,940,413 of record CM057381.1, read on the forward strand.
ATGCATCCATCAAATGGCATATTGCAGAGCACAATATTTGGAGAAAAATGAGGTAAAATGCACTTAATAAAATTACAAGCAGATGGTGAGGTTCTCAGACAAGTTTTGTATGGTCTTGATTAACCTTGAACATTATTGCCATTTTCATAGGTTTTACATGACATGAAAATATTGTCTTTACATTTTAACGTGGCAAGATTATCTTATCTCCTGTTCTTTTATTTAGCCTTTACTTTTCTCCCTCACCCAAAATTTCTAGCAGCTTGATCATGGAAAAGCGAAGCTTCTTTTGTGTTCACTGGTAGTTAATTTTCTATGAATAGGGTTTTTCTGACACTAGTGCATGGCAACAGCGCCACCAAAAGGACGAGTTACTAAGATCTGTTCCATTTCTTTGCTCATCAGTGTTTTACATGGTGATTGCTGGCTGCTGTGTGTCCAATGTGTAATATATTGGCATTGTAGACTGTTTATAGTTAATGGGTCTTAATTTGTTCTGATCTACGGATTCATTAACGTTAGGTGTAATGAGTTTTCTTTTAATTCTCCTGAACTAGAAAGGTAAGTAGTTGATTGTGCTAAGCTGCAGATAAATCAGATGAGCAGATGTCTTATACCACTATAGAAATGATATACGAAAACTGATATTAGAGTATTGTAATGTCTAAGCTGTCACGAGAAAATATTGAAATGTGCAAGTTGTTCTGTGTTTAGTGACTATGAAAGTCACCCCATGAAATAAACTTTCCTCATTCTCAGAGTACTGTCTATTATATCTTATGTTTGTCCCAAATTTAGCAATGTAGAAAAACTTACTTTTTTAATTTTAAATATATACTACCCTGTCATAACAATTAAATCAAATGAACTTAATTTATGATAAGGAGGTGGTCTTCTATAATTCAAATAAATGTATTTTGGAACCACTTCTTTTTTTATTCCCTTTTTTTTTTTTTTTTTTTTTGGCTTGACATAACTGAACAGATTTTGTCTTATTTATTATTCAAAAACTTAGGTATTCACCACTCCAGGTGAATCCCCAAGGTTAAGCCCTACAGCCCAGTGGTTACTAGGGCAAACTGTGGAATCAGACAGCCTGGATTCAAACTCTGGCTCCAGTATTTCCTGGCTCATGACCTTGAGTTAACACCCAGTATCTGAATTTCCTCTGCTATTAGATGAGGTTGTTAACCCCTATCTATTTCATAGAATTACTGTGAGGATCAAACGAGATAGTATCTATCAAGGGTTTAACACAGAGTAGGTGCTCAATAAATATCAGTTACTACCATTATTATAATTGTAAGTATTGGTTGCTATCCCTTGCTGCTTCTTAGGGTATTCTCTAAATGTGGCTGAGCTACAAAATCAAAAAATCAATTTTATTTTTTTAACGTGCTTTCACAGGAGATTCTGCTACTAGAAATAGTAGAAATACGTTTACTGCTGCATACGTATGGAAACATCTATTTCCATTTGTGAAGAGAGACATCTGGCTTCAGACAGCCTGTCATATTCTCCCCACCCCCACCCCAACCCCAGTATGTTCAGAGAGTTTTTAGAAATCATTAGGCACATTCTCATTCATTCTGATTTAAGCCTAGGAAAACAAAAAGACCTCGATCATCTGAAAGCTCTGCCCTTTCAAAGCATCAAAGCAAAGTTATGGGAACCGAAATATCTTGAAGGAGCTCTTTAGCTGAATCATTTACATAATCTCATCTGTCCCTGAGTCTGATCATGAAATTAGGAGACATGTACAGAGATAGAGAAATGGGGCCACCCAGTTTTGTATGGTACCCACTCAAAAAAGCAAGACTTATATCCTTCCCCAACTGAGTCATTAGCATTGAGGGTTTGTGAGTCAATTTATGGCAGTAACATGTGTAAGTCAGAATGCTCTGCCATTATAGGCTATTGAATAAAATATTTTGGGGTAACAACTTGGTCATTAGTTTTAAATAGTACAAATTAAGTTAAGGAATCAGATATTCAGACTGAGTTACATTGCCTACAATTATTTTAACTAAATATCTTCATTTACCTTTCTATTTATGCCTACAATCCTTACAATTTCAAAAAGTTTCTACTTATTTTTTTTTGTTTGTTTTCTTACACTTAAAAATCATTATAAATGTGAATCTAATAATTGTGGGTTTTTTTTATTCTTTGTATCCTTCAATCTGTTTTATATAAAAATGAGCAAACATGGAAAGGGCCATTCTGTGTAGTCTCAGTGACAGCTGAGTTACAAACAAGATAGGATTCTGTAATATTTTATTCTCTGGAGGATAGAGTAAGTCATTTTGAAATAAGGGGGTTGGGGCAGGTATAAATAGAACTAATGGTATAAAATTAAGAAAATGGAAATTTTGCTGAATATCAGAACAGTGATTCTTAGAGATTTGTGGGAAAAGTTATCTGAAAGTAACTAGGCTTTTTTTTTTTTTTTTTTTTTTCCATTCACTGGTAGCCTGAGTACAGCTAAAATACTGGACAAATAGCAATGAATGTATTATAGGGATATTTCTGCATCACAGTAAGTTGGTCTAGAGAACCAGTTCAGCACTTTGCTTGCTAATCCTTTTTAGCTCTGAAATAATAAAACTTAAATCATAGAACTAAATTTCACTTGCAAATTGCTAAAAGTGTTATTTCTCCAGTGAGATCAAATATGTCTTATGACATGTTTTTCCTTCCACTGTTCTCCCAGCTGCTGTTTCTTATTACCGAAATGGTGATGCACTGATATTGGTTCAATAACCAAAATACTGAATATATTTAAATTCATGGTGCATCATGGATAGTCAGGCTAAGTGACTGATTACTAGACAGAGCGTTTGATTTAAATTAAAGGAACACTTCCATGAGATAATTTATAGAGGAAGGCAGTTTACTCTAAAGAATTCGCATTACCCATTTCATTAATATTTTAGGACCCATTAAAATAAGGAATATGTGGAAAACAAGGAATATGTGCTCTACATGTACAGGCACCATGTTTGAGCTCAGCACTTTAAGGTGAGAAAACCTTAAAGCCGTCCCCATTGGGTAAGGAACTAACTGAAGCCCTTTAAATGCAATTTGAAAATGTATACCAAATTCCAACTTGCAATAAAATGAGAATGTTAAAAATGATTTTTGTATTACGATGACATGGTTATCAACCACATAGGAAAAAATACTTTTTGAGCTTATGTTTGAAAAGAAATTCGTATCAAATATAATGGAATTATCTCCCTTTATAGATCTAATTAAAAATCATCAAGTTCCAATGGGGCAAGTTCAGGCTTACATGGGATATAGTTGTTTAGTTATGTTTTGAAATAGGCAGTAACTTAAAGATTTCTTGCAAAGGGAAAAATTGAGATTTCACATTTTTATTAGGTATTAGCATCACTTTTCCAGCTCATTGATTAATGCTTGAGGTTTTATTATACACTTGGGGAAAATGACCACCTTGACCTAAGATTTACATGTGTAATTCTGTTAATGAAAATAGAAGTTATCCTTGTAAACTTACTAACACTGAGATATAAATATATATTTTGTATCCCCCAAACTCTGAGTTATTGCTGAAACTGGCTATGCAACATTAGTTCCACGAGGTATCTTATTTGGTTTTGCTGTATCTGGAAATATCAATGAATGTTAACAGCATAAAAATTTCACAAGAAGGAGGTATTCGACACATGAACTTTGATTACACCATAGGTTCTATCTAGTCCAGTGACTGACCATTAAAATAACCTGTGTTTTCTCATATATTTCACTTCATTATTTGCTACATCTCCAAAACAGCCTTTAACTCTTCTATAACATAAACTAGCCCTTCTTCAGATTGTTTCTCAGGAAAGAATGACAGTAATGAGAATGCATGTGAAAGTATATGTGAAGAGCATTCTGCTGATTAATACCTTACAAATATTTTGTCTTTTACAGCCTGTCAACCAGGGTCGTCACTATCAGAAAGAAATGAATCCACCTTCTCCTTCTAACCCCCGGTAAGAATCACTAATAATCGAAATTATCTTTTAAAAGATTAGTTAGAAGATTATGCAATTTTCTTGGTTTCATAAAATTGTTTTCCAAAACTTACAAAGATCTTGCCAGATTTTCTTTTATAGAAGTCTTAGTTCTGTCTACTCTTATTATTCAGTTTATGGGGTAGTGGTTAACAGTCTACCTATGTTTAAATAGCACCTCAGCCTTTTAGTAGCTGTGGGACTTTGAGCAAGTCATTTAACTTAAAGTAATTCAAGCACAATAACTTTTTTATAGTATTTTGGGGAGGATCAGATGAACTAATAAATGAAAAATTTTTAACACAGTTCCTGGCACATAGCAAGCTCTCTTTAAGTATTAATTCTTTATTATTCTATTTGCATAGATATTTCATTTTGATAGCTATTTGATGTTTAGTACATTTTAGGCATAAATCTTTTTTATATAATCTGGTGCCTTTAAATTTTTCAAGATTGTCTGTACAAGTTTAAATGAGCATTCTCTTTTTTATAGTTTCAAAAGTTCGTAATTTCAAAATTATTTTTTATTTCAAAAATGTCATTGACATGAGTCATTTGTCAAAACAGAAAAATCTCATTAATTTAGGTTCATTAGGGACAAGGAAATCTGCATTTCACTTTCAAAATATATGTAGTATCAAATGGCTATCTAATATGTAGCTAAATAAACTAGTTTATCAATATAAATCAATATTACTTTATTACTATTTATTATATACTAGGCACTTATTACAAATTAGTCTGTCTTGAATTTCATGCACAGGATCTTAGTTATTGTAATGTAGCTCATTATCCAAATGTATCCCATTATCAAGTTTTCTCACCTGCACTGTGGCTTGTCCCATGGAGTGGACCAAAATACCAACAACGGCATTATAGCTCTAGCTCCACAGTGTGCTACCTATTCACAGTGTCTGAATTAAGACTCATTGGGAGGACATATCAAAAACAACTTATCTAGTAGGAGGAGGAGAAGGAGAGAGAAGAGAGAAGACGAGAACAGGGGAGGGGAGGGGAGGTGAAGGAGGAGAGAAGAAGGAGAGAAGGAGAAAGAGAGCAGGGATTTGTTAAATAAGAATATTCCAGGGCTATACACTGGAACCCAAGAGCAGCCAGGCCTCAGAAGCGGCCTGAAACAAGGAACTGGAAATAATCCTCACTCCAGTTCCACTCGCTCCCTCCTGTCTGCTCCATTCTTTTCTTTGAGCATCAGCTTTCTCTGCTTCCCAGTCACATATGGCTGTCTGACAGCTCTTGAGTTTACATATTACAGTTCAAAATACATGTTGAGGCTGGCAGGCTATGTCTGAATCCCAATTTCTACTTTCCAGAAAAGAAAATGTGATTGGCCTAGCTTGGGCCAAGTATCTACTTCGTCCAGTCAACAATGAACAGCAAATCAAAGCCATGTAAAACTAACATGGCTGCCAGAGGCTACCTCCACTGTTTACAGTACTTTTAAGGGGGCCCAGAATATTCATGACATAGGTAGAATAGATGTTCTTTATTAGTAATCTTTTCTAAGTATTCCTGGTTTTTACACTTGATCTAGACGTTCATGTTATCTAATAGAGAGAATTGTCACTATCACAAGTAAATACAATAATAGTTTCAAAATTGAGATTGTAATTTCAGGATATATAAAAAAGCATTTCAACATTCTTAAAATCAATTATCTCTTGATATGTGAATGTCTCTGTAATCATGCAGCTCATCTAGATTTGACTTGCAAACTATTTTGTCCATATTTGAATAAACTTTCAAGGTAGCTGGAAATCCAGCTTTGGTCCAAATTATAACAGTCAGTATGTTTAGTATGAACAAACGGAAGTAATAGTAAGACATGTTAAAAAGTAGAACCTTTGTTTTATTAAAAGGAGAAAGGGAACCTAATTCTCATTCTAATTTTGCACTAACCCAATAAATGATCTCAGGCAAGCCTCTCAACCTGTCCAGTCTTCATCTAAAAGTATGAACAGCCTCATGTGTAAAGGAAAGGATTTGAATAACTTGTTCTCTGTAGTCATTCACATCTTTAGATTCTACAACTTTGATGAGACTCATTATATACTTTATAGATGAAAACCAGTTACACTATTGAAAACTGTTCTATATAGAAAACATCTTCTTAATATTAGATAGATTAATTAACATTTAGATGTGGTAGTGTGTGACTTTAAATATCTTTTTTAAAATTGGATTCTCAAAGAGAATATAAGAAAATTCACCAATAAACAGCATATTTTATTTAAACAAGTAAATGTTCATTCATTTAGGAAAAAATAATGTACATTTTACATAATAAAATGAAGAGCCAAATTTTAAAGAAAAAATAAAATTCCATTAATCTCTTTTGCTAGCAGGTTATCCAACAGTTTTCTAGAACATTATTATATAAGTGTTCAGGAAACCTGCAGATTTCATGGCATGGTTCTTAGATCATAAATTCAGCAGCTTGGAGAATTGGCAAAAAGGCATTATTGGGCCATAAATAAAGAAGAAGATAAAATTATGAGGTCACTATAGATCATCATATAAAAATGAGATAAATTGAATCATGTAATGCACATAATTTAACTTAAAATTGAAAGCTATGATTTTTGAAATTTTTATTCATTATATTTCTTACAAGTAGTCTTCCATGTTTTAGACTAAAATTAAAAAACTTAAAATTAAATTTTAAAGTTAAAAGATACTAATAATGAATATGAAAAAAATATGTAAGAAATGAAAAGTAAGTCTACTCCCCTGGATAAACAAGCATCTGATCTAAATCTTGGATGGAAAATTCAACATACAAAGGCTCTGAATGATAAATGAGAAGCAGGTAGGCTCTTCATTTCCTGAATTAAGTGTGGTTGTGATTAGAGTAATGCACATGATGGTGATGGGAACATGAGAACATGCAGGCCCATCGAGAGGAGAGCATGATGGTGCCCTTTTAAGTGAAATGGTCACATTAGCTTCATGAAATATCTGCAATATTCAGAGACCTAAGAACCTAAGATTATTTTTTAATATTTCTTATTTTTAATTACAGTTGGCATACAATATTGTATTATTTTCAAGTGTATAAAACAGTGATCGGACATTTATTTAACTTATGAGGTGATCAGTACTCATCTGACTATACACAGTTATTACAGTACTACTGACTATATTCCCCATACTATACTCTGTATCCCCATGACTATTTTGTAACTACAAATTTGTACCTCTTCATCCCCTCTCCCCTTCACTCAATCTCCCAAACTCGCCAACCAATCTGGCAACCATCAAAATGCTATCTACGAGCTTGTTTCTGTGTTATTTGTACATTTATCCTGTTCTCTAGATTCCACATATAAATAAATCATATGACATTCGTCTTTCCCCATCTGACTTTCTCCACTCAGCACAATACACTCTATGTTTATCCATATCATTGCAGATGGCAAGATTTCATTCTTTTTTATGGCTAATATTTCATTGTACATATGTATCATCTCTTCTTTATCCATTCATCCACCAATGAACACCCAGGTTGCCTCCATGTCTTGGCTATTGTAAATAATGCTGCAATGAATGTATGGATTCACATGTGCCTTCCAAGTGGTCTTTTGGGTTCCTTCAGAACCCAAAGTGTTAGGTACTCAGAGGTGAAATTCCTGGGTCGTTCTTTGTCTCTTGTTATAGCCTTTGTTTTAAAGTCTATTTTGTAAGTATTGCTACCCATGGTTTTTTGGTTTTTTTAATTTCTATTTTCATCACCTCTTTCTGTCCCTTCACTTTTCAGTCTGTGTGTGTCTTTAAATGTGGAGTGAGTCTCTTGTAGGCAGCATATGTAAGGGTTTTGTTTTCTTATCCAGTCAGCCACCCTATGTCTTTTGATTGGAGCATTTAATTCATTTGCATTGAAAGTAATTGTTGATTGAGATGTAGTTACTGCCATTTTATAATTCATATTTTTCATCTTTTTCTTCTTAAAGAAATTCCTTTAACATTTCTTGTAATACTGGCTAAGAACCTAAGATTTTTTAATTATATAACTCATACCCACATACGTACATATTTAAAAGAGTTAACTTTCAATTAGCTTCATTAATATAACAGAGCAATCAAAATCATCAAAGTCTTTCATTTGTAATTTATTCTGGACAGATTTTTATTTCTGCAACATAATTACCTTCTTAGTTTTCCATGTTTATGATTAAAGTTAAAGATAGCATGCAATCCACAATGCAGGCAGATTTGAGTTTTGAAGAGTTGATTTTAGGATGAAAATAGCTAAAACACTGCATATATTCTTTATATTGTTTTTCTCAGAGGGCAATGCTTGATGTTGGATAGAGGTGAGATACGATGGTAATCATTTACTGAAACATATACAGTCTAGGAATTGAAATACACATGGTTTACCTCATTATCATGCATGTCTAGATTTGCAACAAAGTCATTTTCTCTTGCATTGCTAGGCATGGGTGTGATATTTCCCATTATTTTTTCTTAACATACTGACTGATGTTTTGGTAGTGTCTCAGATGCTGGGATCCTTGCCTCCAGTGTCCATATACATTGCCTGTTGGAGCACCCACAGCCTCTGTGACAAGGTGCAGAAATGGCTAACATGATCTAATATAATTTAGAGGAGTGTTAGGTAGGAGGAAACAATTTCACAGTTCATTCATGTTGAGAAGTGCTTCCTAGCATGTAAACTTACATCCTGCCAAACGGAGCAAAATGGATGCTGCTTGCAGCCTTAAAACATTTATTTTAAAATGCCATCTATTGGTTTATGGAGTTTAGAGCTGTCCCTTAGGCACATCTATGTAGGTGTTTATGTAGATTTTCAAAATAGCTCAAGATATTTTTGCTCAGGAATGGGTTTTATAAAATAAGCTGTGATTACGTTCTAGTTGTCTGTTCCTATGGATGGAATAGATAACCAGTTTTCATTTCAAATGATGATTATTACTTACTATTTTTACAACTCATTGGGAAATTAGGGGGAGGAGGGAAGGCAGTCTAAGACTCTGCAAGGTTCTAAATGTTTACGGAAATAACATAGAAAATAATTCTAGAATGCTCAGTAATGAATGGCATGGTTTTCTAAAGTGTTCACTTTGTGATTTATCACTTATCTGTATTTTTTTTTTTTAATGTCAGTGCAGATTGTGTTAGGGCTTGAATCATTTGCAGCTTTGCCTCATGTTTTTGTGATTAAATGTACTTATATCTATAGCTATCTGATAAAGCCCTGCAGATTTTGACAGAAGATTAATAACCACTGACCTTGGTTCACGCTGGCTCAGCTGGCCTGACTGAAGCAAGCTGGCCTGTCATCGTAACCTACAAGCGCTACTCTGGACTGATCACAGTGCTTCATTTTTCTTTCCTCTTCAGTTGTCGGGTCTCAGCCTAATGAGTTTCTCCTCTATAGCTTAAGTTTTTGCCCACCAACATGAAAGAGAGAAAATGTATAAAAAATGATTTTAAATACAGAAATTGCATGTCATGTTCCTCTTCAAATGATTGTTTGGATCATTTTTAAATAAGTAAGTTCGATTTTTAGCAAATATTCCTTCTTCAAACCAAAGTACAACAGAGAATTTTCTGATTAATTGTATCTCTCGCTCTCTCTCTCTCACACACACACACACATACACACTTGATATATAGAGAGAGACAGAGACAGAATGAACTAACCTGAGCCTCTGGTGTGGTTCCATCTTAAACTCAAGTGACTCCATGACCCTTTCTGCTCTTAGAGAGGTCTACAGTCCACTAGTCCAACCTTTACAACAGACTTTAAAAACACCTGGTCCAGATAGACTCAGGTGGGCCCCTTTCCTCCTCAGTCTATGTACAGCAAAGGCCAGGCTCAGAATGGCTTCCCTATGAACCTGGGACCATGGTCTTCACAACCCATTGCCATTGGGTTCCAAAGGGCCCAATATATCACCAACACAATTGGGCAGGTGGTGGTCCTCACCCCGTCCGTTCACTTTCCTCCTTTGCTCTTGGCACTTGTCCTGCCCAGCCCACTCTCAGTCCTGATTCTGATTATTTATTCTACCAGAGCCCGATTGTTCCAGGCACCCTGTCCCAGACCCTAACTAGCCATCACCCCAAAAGGGTGGGTGCCACCCCTACCCACCTGACTAGTATTTTCTTCTTTTTTCCTCTCTCCCCTTGTTCATTCTGGCCCTGCCTGGGCAGCAGAGGACCCCACTCCAGTTTCTCAGTTGAGAATTCTACCTGCTTTCTGACTAGGTCTCTGGGACTTAGCACTTCGGCCTGAGCCTGCTGCTTTTCCGGTTGTACTGTATAAGACAATCTTAAGCCATTAGGGCCAGGAAAATGCTCATCAATATTTTAGTCATTGTCATGTTTTCCAAAATTACAAACTCATGAAACCCATTTCCATGAGAGTTTCAGGACAACAGATATCATCATCTCCCCCCACCTCCCAAAGCTTCTATGTCTAAAATTATAGATCCCTGAAGAATCCTAGCATTTTTAAGTAGCAGAATGTGTAGCTCCTACAATTACCCAGCCCTCCCCGCCCCCACCCCGCACTCACTGTTATCCATCCAGATGAAAAACTCAGATTACCTTTGGTTCAGGGTCCTGGGTAAAGAAGGTAATTACCAAAGCAATTATTTACCATTCTAACATTTTATAGTTTTTAGCTTTTAATTAAAAGATTCAGCTTCCCCTTCTAGAGTAATGGGTACTTTTAGAAAGTCAAAGTATTAATTCCAGTTTATAACATTTGCCTCTATTCTATCTGAAGGGGAGAGGAGGGGAATGCAGGTTGAGGTCCAGGATAATGACATGAAGCTAAGAAATGGAAGCCCATATTTATGGTTAAATGGCCACAGCCAGTCACTTCCGTAGACTCACTGCCTCATCCTTCATTTTGTAACCTAATGCAGAATAACTTCCCGTGTTTAAATGAGAACCACTACGGCAGTGGTCCTCAACCTTTTTGGCACCAGGGACCACTGCTCCTATGAGAATCTAATGCCTGATGATGTGAGGAGGAGCTGAGGCGCTGGGGAGCAACTGCAAATACAGATGAAGCTTCACTCACTTACTACCCTCCCCCGCACCCCCACCCCCCACCCATCCTCACCTCCTGCTGTACAGCCCAGCTCCTAACAGGCCAAGGACCTGTACCAATCCACAGCCTGGAGATTGGGGACCCCTGCGCTATTACACAGAATGATTGAAAGTGTGTTGCAGTTCGTACCTACAGCAACATACAGTGAGTATTTTCAAAGCACCAACAATGTGCAGAGCACCGTGGAAAGATGACTTTAAAGTGCCTTTTGCAAGCTTTTGGCCTCCCATCACAGGCCAGTCTTCACTACATTTCATCAAGTGTGTCATCAAAACATTCACAAGTGTGTGAATGTTTTAGGAAAGGTGTCAAGGGACCTGGAAGCATGTATCAAGCCTGTCACAGAGAAATTGCAGCCTGTGCCCCCTCACACGCTCTGCTTTTGTTGGCAGTCGGTTTTACTTCCCTGCAATTCTTCTGTTTCTCTTGTTAATGAAAACATTACATTTTGACATTGATTAAAGTTAAAACACATAATTTTTCACTCAAGCAATATATTACCAGAGTTTACAGCTTCATATTTTGCTGTTCATTACCGCATAAAAACCCACTTGGTATATTAAATACAGTACCAGTCAGATGTCCAGCCCGTTTAAAATGACTTGAAGGAGAAAAGGCAAACAACTTTTAACTGATTCATTTGAATTAACACAAACATTACTGTTCTATTGACTCTTTCTTGTCCATTGATTTTTTTAAAAGCCTTTAGCTCACTTGCCATTGATTAAGACAAATCAGATGCAATTTGGTGCTCAGGGCAAGATAATGCTGTTGAGTACTGGGTGTACGCATGGAAAAATATATCTGTGTGTACTGAAAAGAAACAGTTAGAAGATGGCTTCTCATATTTTGCTATAAACAACTTTGCTTTTGGCGTTTGAGGTTAACAATAGTGACCTTTGTTTTATGATGTGAACACTTGGATCAGTAACAAGTGAAGCCAAATGGTGATTTGTAGATGATGTGCTTCATCTCTTATTTAAGATGAAAGAAAGCTGGCTAGAATTTTACATATTCTTGTGTTTTTCAATTTTTTATTCTCTTTGAAGAATTTATAGACTAATAAGCAAGAAAATCCAAGGCAAGAAAGGAGGGGAGGGTAACGTATCTTCTGTTGAATTAACAGCAAACAATTTTTAAACAACAGAAGCATTTGTATTGTCAAAATAGCAAAGAACAAGAAATCTGAGATCTGGCCTGGCCTGAGATCAGTCAACATCATGATAAAAATGAAGGTCTCAGTTTAAATAAAATCACAGTGTAGCTTTCAATTAAGCAGTGGTGTGTATGCTAATGAAGCTCTATCTTTTGAGGGGGGAAATTCATCCCTAAACTACTGGATGAATGTTCTTTTTCCTTCCTTCCTTCCTTCCTTCCTTCCTTCCTTCCTTCCTTTCTTTCTTCTCTCTCTCTCTCTCTCTCTCTCTCTCTCTCTCTCTCTCTCTCTCTCTCTCCTTCTTTCTTAATGATACCTTTATTTTTCCACCTAGTAGTTGAAAGTGGAAGGTGACAATTTATTATTCACTGCCCAGTAGCACTGGAAGAAAATTCTGTTATAGTCAATGTTTCGACTTGGCCAAGGGTACAATTACTTTGTATTTCACCATTTGCCCTCTTCCAACCTCTTTAACAACACTTACTGAATCCTGAAATTGCCTTCATTTTGGAAATACTGCAAATTCACATTAAGAGTTTAGAAAAGTTTGAGTTTCTCTCGCTAGAATAATGGAAGAAATGGGAAACAAACAAGAACAGCCACCCATGTGACATTCTCTAAATTTACTTGTGATTTTCTAAATTTCAGTGCTAACAAAAAAGAAAGATGCAGCAAGGCATACAGTAAATGAAGATATTATGTATTAGAGAAGGAATGAATCTGTCATTTTGACAAATTGTGAGGCAAAGAGCAGATTAACAGATTACTCATAGTCAGAAGGCAGCTTAGTGTGAAAAATGTGCAGGAAATGATAAGTGTGGGTTTGTGCTGATTTAATGATATTTTTAAACTACAATAACACTCTGGTAGCATAATATAATAAAGCGCTTTGCATGCATTTTTAAATCATCAACATATTTCTAGTTTGACCTTAAAAACATTTTGTACTATTCTCTATTAAAATATATAGCTTTAAAATTAAACAAAAAGGTACCATCTAAAATATCACAGCAGTGACCTTACAGGAAATATCATTGTCTTTTAAAATCAGTTTTTTCCTAAACTAGTATTGGTATTACAAATTTTAATTATGTTTAGAGGATGCTAACACTGCATTTACCTTTTCTTTGGGCATTTAAATCACAACAAGAAATTATCTTCTCACAACCATTCCAGTGAAATGCTTCATAGATATTACTGATTTGTCTTCATATTTTCATTACAGGTTTTTATTTTTGTAGTTGAGATTGTGGAGTACTTATAAATAACATAACTATATTTCCCCACAGATAGTGGATAAAAGTAGTTCAAATTTGAATTGAGTATTCTGGGTCATAGCAAGAAATAAGGTGAATTACTTGCTTTATGATCAGAAAGCAAAACTTTTAAAGAGGTTTACATTTTTATATAAATGAAATTTGGGTTTGAATAGTACACTTTTAGTTAATTTGACAATGATGAACTGGCATTGCCAAGAATTTCAGAGTAAAATTTCTATAATGCATCTAAATAGTTTCTTCCTATATCTTAATACTCAAAACCTAACATATGGCTTGAGGTTTCATCTTCTCTTAGTTCACCAATGATGGCTTTACATAATTAGGTACAATGAAACTTGTCAGGGAATAAAACATTTTCTGTCTAAACACTTGTATGTAACCCAAGTGCAAATAAGTGTACTAATATGGCATGCCCAAAGCTTGAATCTCAAACACGATTATCATTCAAATTGTATTTTACATATACAATGTAGACTTTTACCAGCATTCATAGTGTTTTGTATATTTTCCCTCTTTAATGTATGAATACTCTCAACTTGGGGTAAGTAAACTAGCTAATGTAAAGAAGTAGTCCATTATTCTTGACAGAAATTCTGAAGTGTATTCAACAAAAGTTGTTTGCATGTTTTCTGGTTCCCTTGCGTATTTATTGTCTGCCGTAGTTACTAACATGATTTGCCAAATAGTCCAAGGTCTCCCAATTGGAAACATGTTGTTGGATTATACTTCTAAGACTACTTGGTTCAGGTGGAGCTGATTGACCCAACTAGTTCTAGCTGATGAATCATGAGCAAAATGGCCTACATTGTTGCTTGGCTGTATCATTTAATTGCAGGTGTAGAACTCTCCACCAGAGTTCTCTTTTCTTCTGACACCACCCAGAAACATTCAAGATGGTGGTTATTTTGACATCCTGGTAGCTGAATGTCTATGATAAACAGAGTTCTTCTGTTCATCTGGTATGTACATTTAACATGAACAAGAAATAAATCTTTGTTTTTAAGACACTGAAATTTGGGGGTTGTTTGTTACCAAGCATAAACTAGCCATATTCCGACTTACATGTGACATTAACTATATTTTGTCATTGTGAATAAGGCCTTTTCTAATACTTCCATATTTGAAGGTTTAGAAACTGGTTAAAATTGTCAAGCTCAAAATGCCATTCATTGGCATATAGTAGAATAAGTGTTTTTAGGAAGTGATATAATGCACTGATTAAAAGCACTGTCTCCAGAATCGATATCCATATGCCACATCTATATCCTTGTGAAATTACTTCTCTAAGCCTCAAGTTATCTAAGTGCTGAGTGGAATAAATCAGGCAGAGAAAGACAAATGCCTTATGATTTCACTTACGTGGGGAATCTAAAGAACAAAATACACAAACAAAACAAACAAACTTATAGATACAGAGAACATTTTGATGGTTGCCAGATTGTGGGGGGTGGGATGAAAAGGGAAAGGGATTAAGAAGTGCCAATAGTAGTAACAAAATAGTAATGGGGATATGAAGTATAGCATAAGGAATATGATTAATAATATTGTAAGAACTGTGTGGTGTCACATGGGTACTAGATTTATCAGGGTGATCACTTCATAAGTTATGTAATTTCTAATCAGTATGTCGTACACCTGAAACCAATATGATATTGTATGCCAAATATAACTGAAAAGAATGTTTAATTATTATAAAAAAGTTATCTAAAAATATGATTTTTATTATCTACTTCATAGTGTTATTGTAAAGATTTAAAAAATATATGTGTACAGTTTTGCACAGAGCCTGACATATATGTATTTTTTTATAATAGGAGAAAGTGCTAGTGCTAGTAAGATATTAATAGGAATAATAGGAATAAAGTTTCCACTCCCTAAAAAATCACACTTTGAGAGAATCATTGAATCTTAGAAAATTTGAAGAGATTATAGAGATGATTTAACTCAGCATCTCTTCAAAAATCTCCTCTACACATCTTGGCCAGGGAGGTGGGTTCAGTGTGACATGAGACAATCCATTTCCATTATTGAGCCTTCCTTATACTGAGTTGGCATAGGCCCCTCATAACTTCTTCCCATTGTTCTCTTTCCAGAACAATAATTTGAATCATCACTGTTGTACAAAATATCCTTCGAAATTTTTGAATATTGCTTTTGGTTGTTTCTCTTTCAGTCTCTCTCTTCTTCAGCTTCAAGTCCATTTTCTCTTTCCTGGTCCCTGCATAGTCCTACTTGCCTTCTTTTGGACATTTTTGAGAATTAAATTGGGGTTATCTAAATTGAACAAAATGACCTAAAACTTTAGACTACACATTGATCAGGACACTGTGTATATTAGTGTAGCTTGAATTACATTTGTTTTTTTTGTTTTGTTTTGTTTTCTGTTTTTTGTTTTTTGTTTTTTTGTATTCATATTCTATTAATGGATTCGCTTTGGTTTTTGGTCACCTGAAATTATCACTGTCTTTCTCCAGGACCATTGCCCCCTAAGTGGTATTTCTGCATCCACATGTGCTTTTTACCACAGCCCATACCCATTCACCACAGAGCAGCCAGAATAACCTTTTGTAAACACAGACCTGACTGTCATACCCCCATATTAAAATGCTTCAATGGCTTCCCATTGCTCACAGAATAAAGAATAAAATCTTTCAGTGACCAGCAAGGGTTGAGTGGTTTGGCACATGCCTATATGCTAGCCTTGTTTTGTGCCATTTTTCCTCTGGAGCTTTGTGCTTTCACCACACTGGTCTCCCTTCTGCTTCTCAAAACTACCTGCCTCGGGGCCTTTGCCCATTGTTCCCTCTTTCTAAAACATTTTTCCCCTATATTACCTTCCACCTTGCCTGGTTAATATTTCTTTATTTATTAGATTTCCTTTCAAGCATCACTTCCCCAAGGAACCCAAGAGTTTCTACTCAGAACATAATTGAACTTGATAGCACTTATACATTCTTGTCTGGTTTTCTGATGTTAGTCTCACCCTCAACACTGTAAGCTCTAAGAGGGCAGGGAATCTATTTTTGCTCACTATTTTATTTTGTGCCATGACCTAACACAAAACTGGATCTTGGGAAATACTGATACAATAAATACTGGTGTCTGAACCAATTTTCTTCACTACTGAGATTGTTCTGAATCTCAGTTCTATCATCCAGCCTATATTCCCTCTCAGCCCAGTGTCTTTCATAAATTTGAAAGGTACATTCAGTGTCCCTGCAGGACATTTATTATAACTTTAGTGGATCATGGCTGAATATAAAGCCCTTTGGGCCTCCATTAAAGATCTTCTACCATGTTAATATTGATCAACAGCCAATTTAAAGTGATGTGACTGTAGGTAAGGGGGAAAGTCTTTTTTCCCTATCTTCCTAGGTTCTGCATCTGGGCCCTGGAAATTAAACTGACAAAAGGCAGATAACAGGAGAAAAGCATACAAATTCTATTTTATGTGTGCAGCACAAATATACCTATGAGAAACTCAGTGTTGAGTAGCTCAACGCAGTGGTTTGAACTTGGAGCTTATATAACATCTAAACACAATAATAAATTTGTAGAGAAGTGACAAGACTTAGGGGTGTCAAACTGTAGTAGCATAAATATACGTAGGAAACTAATGGAAAATAAAGGTTATTTTAGTAAGGTTTGTTTTGTAGATTCCTCCCGATGCTATCTTTGGGCTGGTATTAGCATGTGGTGATTGAGCTATACCCAGAAATGGCACCTTTCTCTTGAGAAACGTTATGTCCTGCTTCTAGATAGAAAGGGGGATATCAGAACTTTTCCTGAATCTACAGTTTCCGAATTGTCTTCAGCTAAAAATAATTATATATCAAAGCAGCATTATTTTAGGATGCCATGTTTAGAACACTCACATGATATATCTAAATTATTTTAATTTTCAAACAGTCTAATTCTTTCATACTTTGATGCATGATAATTCAGTCATAACTTATGATTTCTGGATGTTAAGATTCACACCCATCTGCAGCTATGCCCCATCTTTTGTATATTATAGACATTGCTAGTGCATCACAATCTTCTGGCCCTTTGAGCCCCAGTGTAAACTTAAAATCCTTCTCAATAAGATACTGCAGACAAATTGGAATTAGCATGTGATTTATAATCTAATTAAACTAGCAATTCTATTACTTATTTAGTAATCAGATGGACTCTATTTTTAGCCCTGTGTGATACTCCCTAACCCTGGAATTAGCACCTTGCTAATGTCTCCTACTCTAAAAGTCATCCCCCTCTTCTGTAAAACCTTCCTTAACTAAATTGAGATTCATACTGCTTCTTCTCCACAACCCTGATTCAGTTCTTCATATCAACCATAATTAAAATCCTACAATATTAAGTGACAGTTATATATTTTTAACTTAATTAGTATAAGTTCTTCCTCTGGCAATATCAGACTTCATTGTTTCACACTGAACGTCCCTCTAAGAACAACCAGAAAAGCCAGACAAATACGAGAATCATCAGATTAAAGTCATTGGAGAGCTTCCCAGGCAGTGAGAATTTACAGAGCCTTGCTCCAGAAGGGAAGGGAAGCCAGGAGAGGCAGCCTTCATATTATGCCACTTTTCTCAGGAATAATTCCACTTCAGAAAGCAGCCCTTGAGAGGCTGAGGAGCTGAGCATAGCCTTCAACAGCTTCATTCATGTGCTTGGAGGACGAAAATTAGAGTTCACGACCTATAAGGAGCTGGGGCCATGGTAAGCCCTAGAGTGCTACACCTGGAGTAAAAGCATAACCAGAAATAGACCAGGTCTCTGGAGGGTTCAAAACACATTTATTCTGAATCATCGTAATTGCCAGTGGTCCTCTGACCCTGCCCTAATTGCTTGCCAGAGCAAAGGAATCACATCTAGAGGAAGAAAAAATTATCTAGAGCTACTGTCCACTTGAAATAGAATGTGAGCCACCTATATAATTTAAAATTTTCTAGTTACCATATTTAAAAATTTTAAAACAGGTAAAATTAATTTTAATAAAATATTTTATTTAACCCAAAACAGTATATCCAAAACATTATCACTCCGATGTGTAATTTATGGGAGGAAAACATTTTCTATCTCAGCTTAGGTTCGAGTGATGGGTGTGGGGCCAGGGGGGCGCTGTAAATTAACAGACAACGAATTAACAGGAGAAAGGGTTTACTACATGTGCATGTGGAGACATTCTATAAGGAGTGGCCCTCTGAACAACCAGGGGGTGCAAGCGTAGGAAAAGGATGAAAGGTTCTGGTAAGGCTTGTTGACACAGTTTCTTAAAATGTCCAGTTGATAAAGGTCTGTTGCCTCTCTGACTGGAGACTTTTCCAGAGTGAGGCATTGTAGCAGCTGACTCTTGAAAGTTCTGCCTTAGACAGATGAGGGAATTACAGATAAGATTTCTCTCTGCGTCTGCTATTTGTCTAAATGTCTTCAATTTAAAGTAATCTTTATGCCATTCTCATTGTTTGTAATCAGTATAAAATATTATATTAATGAGATACTTTACATTCTTTTTCATATTAAGTCCTTGATATCCAGTATGTGTTTTATATATATATATTCATAGCCCATCTTGATTTAGACTAGCTCTATTTCAAGTGCTCAGTAGCTGCTCACAGCTAGTGACGACTACCATGTTGAACAACCCAATTCTAGAAGGCACCTTCTAAGAAGAGCTTCGTGGCTTTGGGGTAGGAAAAGTTTTCTTAAAAGGGTCTCAGGTTTCATGAAGGATAATGGTGATAAATTGGACTATATTAAAATTAGGAATTTATTAATGGACACTACTTAAGAAGGTAAAAAGGCATGCTACAGTGTGGAAAAAGAAGCACACTATGGTTCTACTACATCCATCACAGCAGCTGAAATGTAAAATTTCAATAAGTTTGTTGAGGATATGGAGCAAATAGAACCCTCACACACTGTTTGTGGGAAATAAGTTAACACAACTACTTTAGAAAAATGTGGTGGCAGCATCTACGTAAGCTGAACATACTATATCCTTTTAACCATTAGTTACCCTCCTAGATACATGGCAAGTAGAGTGCATACATATGTGCACCCAAAAACATATCAATTATGGTGACTAACTGAGCCCCCAGGGTTGATATAAAGATGATCTTACAGTGAAAATGTTTGAACTACAAAAGGTGCAGAAAGAAGGCTTATCTGAACTTCCCTGACCTGACTAAAGCAGGGTCTCCTAAAACTACAGCTGCCATTTGGCTGCCATGAAGACAGAATGCCCATTCCCATTAGCACTGAACAATCAATACAGCTTTCCATACTTTCCCTCTTAAGACCTAAACCCATCCCTTTTGTTAAGTTCTTATGTAAAGTTTTATCTCTGGCTATTCAGTGAGTTACTTATTACTGAGCAACTCCCATGACATGCACATGTAAGTAAACTTTCCTCTTCACCTGTTAATGTGGCTATTGTCAGTTAATTTGCAGGCCCCCAACCACTGGACCCAAGTGGAAAAAGAAAACGTTTTTCCCCTCTGCATAAACATACATAGCAGCCCTGAAGTGGAAACAACCCAGTCACCTTTAATAGTAAAAGGCATGGCATAAGTAAATTGTGATATATTCACACACTGGAATTCTAATTATACTAAAAATCATGGATAAATTTTACAAATGTAACATTGAGGGAAATAAGCAAGACAACTGAGGAATACATATTATTCCATTTATACAAGGTTCAGAGCAGACCAACTAATGGTTAGTGTTAGAAGTTGCCATCTGGAATTGTACACCT
Organism: Cynopterus sphinx; assembly: GCA_030015415.1. Classification (NCBI taxonomy): domain Eukaryota; kingdom Metazoa; phylum Chordata; class Mammalia; order Chiroptera; family Pteropodidae; genus Cynopterus; species Cynopterus sphinx. The sequence continues at coordinate 110,960,742 of CM057381.1, forward strand.
GAAACATATATAATGTTATTAATCAACATTACCCCCAATAAACTTAATTTAAAAAAAAAAAAGTCACCATCTGAGCTACTTTTGGGGAGCAGGGAGTGTAATAATTCAGAGGGGGGATAAGGGAAGCTTCTATTGGCCCAGGCAGTGGTTATGGTTACTTTAGGATCATTCACTGAACTATACATTTATTATATGTGCAATGTTATACATGTGTGTTATACTTTAATGAAAGAATTTATCCATAAAAACCATTAGTGTAATTCTTAGTCTAATGTAGTCACTTTGCTCTTTCTGGCATTTTAATGTTTTTGTGTCTTTCTGCCTTTTTATGATTTAGCATGTGAGCTTTCTCAATGGAATGAGGTCCATATTTAGATTGAATAGCAGCTGCAGTAACACCATAAAAATAATTATGATGATGAAGGTAGCATGGCGATGTGAAAGAATTATTGCCTTCTCTGGCAAGCCCAATTCACTCAAAGAATTCTGATTATTTTCTCCCAGTGTTTTTAAAATAACATTTTACCATCATATCTGTTCAAAAGTCCATTTATCACCCACATCAGCATTCTATCATAATATTTTTCATTAACTGAAATGTTATAATTAACACACCCAACAACTGCTAGGAAATAAATCTAATCAACTAAAGATCCTGTCAGCTTTCTCTAGTTCTTTATTTTCTTGTGCAACCAGCCAACACTGGGGAAAAATTAAATTGTCATTCACCTCACAGAACCTTCTTTTTAGCATATCATTGTTATATTTGTCTACTGAACATAAAGGAATAACCAAATTTTGAAAAGAAAAATGGAAATTAGCACATAAATATGGCATTTGATAATCTGACACACTTAATGATAAAAATGATACCCTCTAGTTATTCTTTACAAAAGCCCATTAATTTAAACCCCACCTACTCTTTCTGCACCATTAAGTCCCATCATTCCACAGAAAGGTTGAGGTGGTTTCATTTTGTATTCTAATTTTAAGGCAGTTATTCTCTAGTTAAAGTTAGAAAAGGCTGCAAAGTCTGCTCTTGATTTGCTAAGGACTTAATTACAAAGCATTTAACATGTGGTTGTCTTATGAACTGTAAAGAGTCTTATATAAAGTGGCTAGAGAGTGAATCCTTTTTCTGTAATATCAAATAATAATACCTACTAACATTATTACTATTACTACATTTCTATCTCATATTGATTCCATCTTTGTAGCAGGCACTGAGTGGCGAGTTTCCATTTGCTATATTACTTTATTCAATCCCTGCTGCAATCTAGTGTGGTAACTTCTGTCATCCCCGTATTGTAAGGGAAGAAATAGACACAGACTTTAACCCAAAGGTTTCAAAGCTAAAAGAAAATTTAAGATCAAATCAAAAACTTTGCAACTTAAATTACATGCTGTGTTGGTACCCTACTATGTGTCTAATGTCCAGCTCCACATTGGATTATCGAAGTATTTTTCATTGTGGTGGTGACAGTCATTGCTGTTGTGACAGTCCCACCCTAACCACTTATTCATTCAGATATGCAACATAGGAATATGTTAGTGTTCCATTTTGTAGCCAGCCAGGCCTTGCTGGGTTTTATGAAATCAATCCTAGAAGTTGAGATAGTCAATCTAAGGTCATGGAATTTTTCTCTTTGATTACGCATTGCCTCTCCATTCTTTGGATAGTATTCTACACATCCAGGAGCTCAAAAGTGCCTGTGGCCTCTCAGTGATAGGATTTCCCTGGTAAACATGGTTTAAATGAGATTTCACTTGTTCACCTGAGAAGCCCGTTGTATTAGAAACATCTATCTCCAAGAAATGGCCCAAATCAGCCATTCTATGGTTCTCATTCTCCCTGTGCATTTGGAATCAGTCTATATGCAATAGATTGGAATTTATATGAGAGCCTATCACCTTTACTCTGTGCTAGAGCTGTTATTATGAAATACTCACTAAATCTTTTTTATAAATTTCTATAGCACTTTTTATCAGAAATAATATTCCTTCTGTAGAAAGAAACCTTTTTCTCTCTACCCTCGTAGGTTCTCCTGCAAATTAAATGGGCAAAAGAAAAATTAACAAGAGCAAAATAACACCTGCATTGTGCATACCTTCTGAAACACTCAATGATGAGTAACTCAAGAGAGAGTTACTTAGAGAGTTAGAACTTGGGCCTATACAGCATCTTAACAAAAGAACAATAAATTTTGTAGAAAGGTGACAAGACAAAGGAAGAGGACTTTAAGCTTCTGGGAGTGGCAAATTGTGGCAGGATAAATATTGGGGAAACTATTGGAGGACAAGAGCTAGTCAGTAAGGTTTATTATGTTGATTCCTCTGGTACTGTCTCAGAACAGTCTAGAGTGGTCTAGAGTTTGCAATTATGAATCATCCTACCCTTCCTGGTAGAGAGGGAGGGGCTGAGAGAATTTCTTGTGTCTACTTTTTCTCCTAGCCTCAGCTCAAAAGAATCTTTATGTGAAATTGGCATAGTTTTGGGGGCGACATATTCTAACCCCTTCACTTCTTTGTTTATTTATTTATATTGATTGACTGTCTCCAGCTCTAGACTGTAAGCTCCATGTGAGCAGGGACTGTGACTTGGTCACCACTATATTGTCAATATCAAGAACAGAAGAATAATGTGGCATAGAGCAGACATTCAGATATTTTTTTAATGTTCCTCAAAGATATGAAGATGAAACCTATCATTTGGAGGGACAGTTGTTTCCCCTGCATCTTCAGTGATGCTCTGTTTATTTGGAATGTAAGTCCTCATTCTATGTGCATCCTTTTGCTGGATAAAAATGTAGATATTCTAAAGGACATCTTGAAAACTATCACAGCTCCATATAGTATTTTTTTCAGCCTTTCTTTTTCGGTTGGAGAAATATACTCAATAGATGTCATTTCATATGCATACTTTTACCCAGCAAAAGTCCAAGAGTGGACTCTGGCCTAGCTTGAGTCTCATGCCTTCTCCCATATTATGAGTGAAGGAAGGCTTAACCCCCAAACCATGTGGAATGCGTTGCCTAATGGTAAAAAAGAGCTAGTTTCTCAAAAGAGGGAAAGTAAAAGTGACCAGCCAAAATCATAGCTGCCACATATATTACTAGCGGATAAGCTTTAACTCTTAAGAGGTTCACTCCATAATTATTTATTGAATGACTACTATATACCATGTATATACTTTTTTCTTTCCCCTTTATTTTAAGAAAATGTATGGGAATGGGAATGGTATTAAGATTACCTTGAATTTTATTCAATTTATTTTTTAGGTAAATTATTTACATGTTTCCATATTGAAACTATTTTGGTAACATTAGACGCAACAAATATAATCTGATTGCAACACACTGATTAGCAAGTATTTATTTGTGCTCTTACTAAATTCCAAGCAGAAAAAAAATTTTTTTTACCCCTAAAAAATTGAGAATTGCTGTTTTAACAGATACAACTTAAGACTGTATTACAAAGTTCAACTACGCAAAATATAATCATTACTTTACAGCAAGAAACAAACCATTAATAAACCAATCATGCATTAGATGTCTTGACATTTAAATTGACTCTATGCAAATAAAATAAGCGAAATTGAATTTTTCAATTTACTCATCAGACACTATAGATGCATTTTACATTCACATCTTAAAAATGTAATAAAAATTTCATCTCTTTATGTCTCGCATGTTTGTTCCTGATAAATTCCATAACCAACTTAGATGACAATAAACTGAGAGAAATCTCACATCACTTTTTTGTCTTTATTTTATTATTGTGTAATCTTTCCAGGTAATTGGTTTTTTGTGTGTTTTCACTGAAGCATTCTGAAGTTACTACCCATTTCTACTATTAAGTGAAACTTGTTCTTCTTGCATAGAAATATCAATGGGATGAACGGGAATGTTCGTGCCCATGGTCCTCAGACTGAGTTTTTACTATATCCTGACCTGACTTTGGATATTTAGGAAAAATGTTCAATTTGTAGCTTTAGCTAATGGCACACAATGTCACACTTTTCTGTTTAACATTCAGCTTTGTTAATCAAGGAAACCAGATTGGCTTGCTGCATGTTGATTAAATTGATTACAGCTGTAGGTCTTGATAGCATTTTTTTCAAGTATCTCTAATTAATCAGACAATGCTTGATTAGTTTTTTCTGTTTTGAGGAGATAAACTGACTTCCTTGAGAATTTTCACCCCGAAATGATTTTCCTCTGGTGAAAGGCAAAAGAAAAGTGAGTCACTGCTTAGTTTTCCATGACAGTGAGACCTTTTATCTTCCAGCAATGAAAGAGAGGAGAGAGAGAGAGAGGAAGAAGGGAGAAATCCTTTGAAAATCAGATTAAAACATAATATTAAACTTATTTTCACATATTCTGATGAATACATCTTCTAAAATAAAAAACGTTTAAAGTCTATATATTTCCTCTGAGCTTTTAGCCTGGCCTCTCCTATATTGTAGAGCATCTTCCAACTTGCTTATTATAATCATTCTTTGTCAAATTATGTCATTGAATTTTCAGATCTGACATTGCAGATTTTAGCCCAGGAAACTTTTTACTTTAATAATCAGGCTCATGAATGATGTGTTAAAAACAAATAATAAGCCTCCATCTATTTTTTAAGTCATTATCTATAGCATTAGATAAAGCAGCTGTTGTTTATGCAAATGAAAACTTGACAATTTTCAGGAACAGTACCAACATTTATTTATAAAGACCTAAAATGTTCTGCTTTCATCATTGAAGTTGATATTTCCAATGGGGAAGGCTGCTAGGATCAGCTTAGACGGTGCACATTGGCATGAAGAAGACACCCTTTCCCTCTCTCCTCTGTTGGTTGTGAGACAAATCGGGACTGCTGTTTCCAACAAGCACTTGTCACCTAAAACACTTTTTGAAGATATTTTGAAGCTGTGTTTCAGAGGAGTTTTCTTATAGATACCATCAAATTGGAAGCTCTTGTAGAGAGAGAATCTGCATTTTAAAAAGAAAGTAGTAAAAAATAAAATAAAATTCAACCACAGTAGAAAAATAGAAAATGAAAAATAGGTCTTACCCCTTACCCCACATTTCTACTCCCAGGTATGATGATGGCTGACAGTGTCTTGGGCATCCTTCAGAAACTTTATATGTATATACGAGAAAATATTTTTTTATTTACATATTTTTCAACAGAAATGGGATGAAAATCTAGACTATTCTACAACTTGCTTTCTAGATTTTTTACATCTTTCTGAATTTGCACTTATAGAACAACACATTCTTCATCAATTGCTGGATATTATTTCATGATTTAGATGTACTGTGTTTATTCAGCCACTTATCTGCTGATGGACACTTAGGTGGTTTCCAGCTTTCCTTTACTGTAAACAGCGCTGTAATAAACATCCTCATGAGCATATCTTTGTGGACTGATGCAAGTATGTGTTTACAATAAATATCTAGCAATGAAATTATTTTGTCAAAAGGTCATTTTGATAGATATTGCCAAATTCTTCACCAGTATATGTTCCTACAAGCTGACACTGAGTTTCATGAAACTTTATAACCTTTGCCAAGCTGCCGTGTGTCAATAGTAGCTCATTATTTTAATTTGCATTTCTATAATTATATATGTGATCAAACATCTTTCCATAATGAGGTGGGAAGGCATTTATATGTCTTTGCTTTTGAGCTGTCTATTCATATCTCTGCCTACTTTTCTTGGACCATATTTTGTATTCTATATCCTTTTGTAGCCAACACAGCATTGGTTACGTGGACACTCAATAACTCTTGGTATTTTACTTAGATAGTGCATGAGACACAGAAAAAAAAAATATTCCTCATTAGACTGTAAGGTCCTTGAGACAAATTGCCATCTCTAGAGACCTTCACTCTCACAGGATGATAAAAGCAAGATGTCTTCTCAGGAGATTTGGGTACATTACAACTTCATTTTGATACAATGGGAAATGAATTTTGTCAAAGGGAAAGTTCTGTGTTCCTTATATGTATCTTTATATACATATGTATTTTCATATACATATGTACTAAATTCTCAAAATCATATATTACTTCTCCCTAGATTTACAATAGCAAATTTCCGATTGGTTGTTCTAGCCCTTCTCTTTTCCTCACCAATCCATTCTCCACACAACTGTCACTGTGATCTTTCTAAAATGCAAACCAAGATTCTTCTAGCTTATTCTCTTCAATAGGTCCCCAGGCCTTCAGAATAAAGTAGGAACTCCTTTATTTGCCTTCCAAGACCCCTGTCTTCTTCAGCACGAGACCACAGTCTCGACATCCAACACACTTGCATGCCAGTGCCCATCATTTTGTAATGCTAGGGGTACCCCCAGCTCCCCACACCTTTCTGCATGTTGTTCCTTCTAGAATATCCTTCCACCTTTTCTCTATTTTTCTGCCTCATTCTCATCCTTCAGGAACAACCCTTTCATCACTTTTGCTAGAAAGCCTTATCTGAACCCTTCTAACTATAAGAGGTTCCCCGGGCTTACCTCTATCTAACAATACTTACTTCACTTTCTTATAAGTTTTGATCTAACAGTATCTCTCCAGGAGACTGAATCCTCAAGAGCAGACTCATTCCTTATCTTATTCCTCAGCCAGCATAAAGTCTGTGACATTGCAGAGGCTTGATAAATATCTATTCAATGTAAAGTTATAAAGCAGCTATGCTGATAACACTAAAGAGAAGGCAAAGAAAGGATTGGCCTCTTTCCATACTGTCTCAAGTAAATGGGATATTACTGTTCACATGTAGTTGAATTTGATGGCAGATGCCTGGATTTGTGCCTCCGGAGATAAATTATCTGCCATATCTAATGAGTCAGTGTCTATAAAATGGTCCCAAGATGCTATGTTGTTAACTTTCTTCTTAACCTGAGGGAAAAAACTGCCAAATAGGGAAGATATTTAGTTCTGTAGAGAACATATAAAATATATTTAATAGAGTAAGAGGCGTTAATCATTTTGTGATTTCTTGAAACATTGAACACTTGGAGAAAGCTGGGTCCTCTCTTTAATGGATTTTCTGACAAAGACATGGTCAAGAGAGGTGATTTTGTAGAGGCCAGGAAAAGAAAGAGTATGATTTTCCCTTTTTTATGAGTGTTTGTTGCATGTCTTCAAATACACATGGATTGATAGGAGATGAAAATATAGTGCTTGTTTATGCAACATTTTTCTTAACTTTTTCTGTAGAAGAAATGTGACTCTATTCCAGATGTAACTGCAATACAGACATCCCCTGGGAGCCCTATTAGGAGGAGAGAAGAAGAAATGTCTGGGGAAAATAATTCTCATATTATTCTCAACTAGCTGCTTTTTCTGGTTCCTGCTACTCTTCTCACTACTCTCAGAGCATGTTTTCCTGACCTCCTCTCTACCAGGTCTTTCTCAGAGAACTCTTCCATTTCCCAATCTTTTCACTCTCTCCTGTAGGTCTTTTCTGTTATAGCCCTAGCCTTCCTACAGGCATTCATTTATTCAACAAATATATATTGAGCATCTAATATATGTCAAGCCCAAGGTGAAGAAGAGAGACATAATTGTCTGCCCAATGGAGCTTCTAATATGGTCACAGCTCCTCCTCCTGGTTCATAGACAACCATATTCACACTGTAACCTCACATGACAGAAGGGGCAAGGGAGTTCTTTGGGGTCTCTCTTATAAGGGCACAATCCCATACATGAAGGCTTGACCCTTATGACATAAGCACCTCCCTAAGGTCTCACCTCCAAACACCATCATAGAGGGGTTCAGGTTCAGCATATGAATTTCGAGGGCATAGAAACATTTGCTATGTAGCACTTGGCCATTGTGAGAAAAGGGACCAAGGATGTGGCTGTGGTTCTCCCTCTGAAGCCTGGGGGTAGTGTGGTGGTAACAGTAAAGGAAAGGCAGAAAAATATTCTGTAGAAATAGTAAGTACCAGACCATGTAAAGCTTTAAGCCAATGTAGTGATTTGGAGTTTTGCCCTAAGAGCAAATTTTGAAAATCTCACTCTCAATTGGATTAGAGGGAGTCCACATTGCCTGGAGAGAAGAACAAGGCACACAGTTGCTAAATTATAATCAGTATAGATTGATTAGATAACTGCATGGTGGAAATGTTGTAGAACGCAATCCCCAACACTTAGATAGGGGTTGTTCTTCCAACACTGAGAATCTGGTTAGAGACCTTCTGCATAAAACAAACCAAAATTAAATACGAGCATCTTAATACCTATTCCAATCCATGTTAAAAAATATACGAGTCCATCTAAAAAATATACAAGTTCCCAACTTACATTTTGTGTTTCTAACTTATAGTTTGAGCTTCTTACTTCAAATAAGATATGCATCCTATGAAAAAAAAAGCTACTGAGAGCTCTTTTTGTATATAAAAGCTTCAAAAAATTAACATATATTTTGAGGGATTTTTTTAATACTAGTAAACATATTTCCAAACAAGCATTCTGTTTTCTGAGGCAGAAAATTAAATTTTTCTGTCTTGTATATAAAGAAACAAGGTGTGTATTCCCAGATTCATGCCAAATTGTGTTTGTACCAAACACATGATGAGGAAACAAAACCATGCTTCTGACAGGTGGAGAAAGAGCAAGATGGAGGGAAAATAGAGTGAGTCGCAATGTCTGCATTATTCATTGTTATTGAAACTTTCAACACTGAGTGGCACTCAGTATTCTAGACTGACAAAGAGACTCTTTCAATAGTCACACATTTGATAAATATTAAGGAAGTACCTCCTCTGGGCCAAGCAATCTTCTAGATGCCTGTTAGAAACAAAGGGAGAAGAGTACATTCACCGAATTATCAAACAAATGAGGATGTAATTATGAGCTGAGACAAGAGCTCTTAATGAGATCACAGTTGCTCTATTAGAAGGAGTGACAAAGGAGCTCAGCTAGAGTTGGCAAGGGAGCATCAGAGAAGACTTCCAAAGGAAGTGATGCTTGAGCTGAAATCTCAAGGTTGGATATAATTTCACCAGTCCAGAGAAGGGTAGGAACAGGGGAGGAGAACATGATCTAGACAAGAGGGTACAGCCTAAGCAAAGGCCTCTTCGTGGTCAGGAGCATGGTAGATTCCAGGAATTGAGAGACTAATGTGGCTGGGGACTAGTCAGTTAGCAGGAGAATAATGCAAGAGGTGGTTGTAAAAATACATAGAGATACTCAGTCAAAATACTCAGCCAAAGCTTCAAAGCCAGAGTAAAGATTCCCCCTGGTACCATAGCTTCCCAATGACATTGCTTTAAACAAAAGATTGACATAATCAGATTTAAATTAGGCTACAATGCAGAGAACAAGGAAATGAAGCCAGAAGGAATGACTATGAGGGGACTAATTAAGAGCATTTGCTACAGATAATGAAGCAAGATAAATTACTTGGACTTTGGTAGTAGAAGTAAAGATGGTGAGAAAGATGAATTCAAAGGCATTTAGGAGGAAAATCAACAAGAATTTTCATAAGAGCCTTGAGAATGTTCCACTTTACAGTTCCTTCCTCTAAGACAGAGGTCGTTCAACTGTAGCCTGCGAGTCAAATCCTGCCCACTACAAGACATTTTTTGTAATATTTTGTTGTAACAATACCAGGCCTATTTATTCACATATTGTTTATTCTGCTTTCACACTACAACAGCAGAGTGAATAGTTTTGACAGAGATGTTATGGCTTATAAAGACTAACATATTTACTTGCTGGCCTTTTATAGAAAAACTTAACCAACCATGGATCTTACACTACTAGAAACGTCTCTGTGATACTCCATGGTGCAGAAGTTCTTAATATGGGGATCCAGAAGTCCATGAATGGGATTCAGATGACCTCTGACCCCCTGGAATTGGAAGTCAAATTTGGCATTTATGTACATTTTTCTGGGAAAACAGTTTTCACCAAATTTTAAAAAGAATCTGTAAATTCCTCCCAAAGTGAGACATTTCTCAGTCCTCTCCCAAATCTGTTTCCTGACCATAGATTTTTAAAACCCAAACTTCTTTCAGAGAATAAGAAATGTACACTGGTACCAAATTATAAATATCATTAATCTTGGATAGAAATTTCTGAATTCTTAATAAAAGATCTGTAGAAGTATTTTTCTGGGTGGCTCCTAAGACTCAGAACTTCATGATAGCAGGTAGAAACGCTGTAAAATGAGAGCTATATAATAATTATTGCCATGGTTTAGATTTCTCAAAACATTACTTTTTTAAGTAAATATTTAAATGTTTACATAATTATAGGGGAATTTCTTCAAGAGAACAAATAGATGGTCTGATCAGCCCAAAGCAGCCTTTGTACACAGCCCATGTTCCAGTATCATTTTCTGTTGGCTAGAATACTTCTTCCATAGGACTCTTAGCTCACGCTGAGAACAAGCGTAAAGAAAAACTGCTGTAAGATGCCAGTTCTCATCTCTCAAATTGGAAAGCATTAAAAACTTGAGGACATATTCTTATGACATAGCTGTACAGAAACTAGCACGCTCGTGTGTTGCCGAGGGAATGCACATGGATACAATCTTGGTGGAAGGAATTTGTCAATATCTGACAAAACCACTACCTTTTGTTCCAGGAATCCCACTTCTGGCAATTTACCTTGAAGATATTTCTCCAAGTATACAAAAATAGATTTGCCAAAAGTTGTTCATTAAAGCATTAATCGTAACAATCTTGCAGTACATTTGTAATAATGCAAAATACTAAAAACATGCCCAAACGTAGGAAAGTAGTGAAATGAATGATAGTACAGCCATGTAGTATCATGTACTTGTGGCTATGCAGGCATGAAAAAGAATGAGGAAGATCTGTATGAACTAGTATGAGTGATTTTCAGGATCTATTGTAAGTTGAGAAAAATGAAAGTACAAAGGAGTAATTATGCTATGCTACCTTTTCCATAGGAAAAAAAAGAGAGAGAGAAATAAAAATACTAGACATGTATCTTCTTATTTTTTGCAGAAAGAAAGAAACAGAGGAGAGATAATAGAACTAATTAAGTTGATTATCTATAGAGAGGTGGGAGGGGAGGGCATGGAAGTGATGATGGTGTGGAAACAGACTGGAAGGGATGGGGAAAATATAATTCTCACCCAAATATGCTTTTCTGTGTAGTTTTGAATTTTGAACTGTAAAATTTTATATACACAACAATAACAAAAGTAATAGAAATCAATAAGAATAGAGGGAAAAACTATAATGTAATGCAAACAGAAGCTGATCACTCTGTATTTCAAATGAATAAGACAGATGATCCTAGACTTATCATTGGGTTATGTCCCTCTAAATCCATCATAAGTTGAAAATGTCATAGTCAAAAATGCATTTCATACACCTAACCTACAAAACATCATAGCTTAACTTAGCCTACCTTTAACATGCACAGAACATTTACATTAGCCTACAGTTGGGCAAAATCATCTAACACAATGAATACACTGTAAAGTACCTGTTGTTTATCCTTGTGATCTCGTGGCTGGGAGTCACAATTCACTGCTGCTGCCCAGCTTCATGAGGTAGTATTGCACTACATACAGCTATCTGGTAAAAGATCAAAATTCAAAGTACGGTTTCTACTGAATACTTCCCACTTTTGCACCATCATGAAGACAAAAAATCCTAAGTCAAACCATCATCAGTTGGTGACCTTCCGTTTAACCACACTGAAGGCATGGCAGGAATAACTAAGCAGGTAGATTTTGAACATAGTATTTTTGACTAAAGAATAAAAAGAACCATAAAAGAAGAACCCTAGAAAGTAGCTTAAAGTTTTCTGTCGATTGTTCTGTTTTGTTTGCTTAGCAGTTCAGAAACTACTTTTGGTGTGTTCTGTAGTTCAAAAAAATAAGTACATTAAGGGTAATGGGGACCAGGTTTCTCACTATCAGAAGAGAGTTAAAAATATAGAAAGAAGAAGGATGAAAAGAAATATGTGGTGGTGTATTAGTATTGGAGAAATCAATAAGAGCCCATGACTACAGATCAGGGATCATCAAACTTTTTCTCTAAAGGGCCAGATAAATACTTAACTCTGTCATTGTAGCACAGAAGCAGCCATAGATGAAACATAACCAAGGGAACATGTCCTTATTGCAATAAAAGTTTATTTATTGGCACTGAAATTGGAATTTTGTAATAACTATCATATGTCATAAAACATTATGTAAAATTTTTTCAACCATTTAAAAATGTAAAAACCATTCTTGGTGAGCAGGCTGTTCAAAACAGGCAGTGGAAGAGACCTCATCCATGGGCCTTAGTTTGCCAAACCCTGTTTAGACAGAGAAATGATAGATTAGATAGATGATATAGATAGATAGATAGATAGATGATAGATAGATAGATAGATAGATAGATAGATAGATAGATAGACAGACAGACAGATAGATGATAGATAGCAAATGTGATAAAATGTTTAAATTGAGGACTCTGGCTGAAGAATATATAGGAATTTTTTGTACTCCTGCAACTTTGTGATAAATCAAATTATTTTAAAACAAATAAAAAAATTTTAAAAAAAGAAGATCCATATACTTTCCATAGCTACTGCTGAGAAGGAAAAACATTTATCAGATTATTGGCCTAATAAGTGAATATCTTGCCTTTTATAACAGTCACACAACCCCCACCTGCAATTATTCCCATGTCCATGGACCATGAATGAGTAGGTGCTTCTACTGCAGTTGTGTAGAGTCTCTAATTTGTCTCTAGGAGTGTCATTATATGATAACATTATTTTTCTCTTGTTCATCCTCTCTCTCTATCACTTTTACTGAGTAATGAGGTCACCAGGCTGGTAATTTTTATGTTACCTTGTAATTTTGTATGATGTAGGAATTTTTGGTCTACTATAATTAGGTGGACTAAATAAAAGGTGCTTATCAGAAAATGCCCCATTAGCTTGGAAGTCTGTGATAAATCCCTTTTGATGTCCTTAATATGTTATTATGAAATTCAATTACACAGCATGCTCACTTTGCTTATTTCACTAACCATAATCTAGTGATAGCTGAGGTGAGTAGTGACTGAAAGTATCTTAAAATATAGCAAATAGGAAATGGGTCTTTTTTACATTAAGTTACTTTTTATATAAGAAAAGTGAACAGCTTCCAAGGAAAACTTCTACTGTATAGACTTGTAAGCATTCTACCGTGTTTTACTGGTCTAATTTTAATAGAATTTAATTCCTATTTTAATTCCCATTGTAGGTAAAGCTACACTATGATCTTCACTGATGATGATGATGGTGGTCATAGCTGAAATTTATTTAGTGCAACTCTGTAGCCAGATCCATGTCAAATGTTTTTCATCCATTTTTTTTTTTTTATTATTTAATTCTAAGAACAAAACTCTGAGGTACTATTATTATCTCCTTTTCATAGCTGAGGCTTATGGTGTTAAGTGACTTAGTCAAGTTCTTACATTAGGAAACATGGAGCAGGGATTGGCCTAGACAGCCAATGCTTTAGTTATTAGTTGGGACCATCTCCCATTGTAGATAAAGACAGTAGGAAGTACAGAAATTTAGAAAGAAATTGTTTAGTCATGAGGACATGCTCCTGTTGAGAGAAAATAAGATAAACTACAGGCCACTAGATCAATGCAAGAAATAGAATTCATGTTGGAAAATCCTTCACATTCTCTTGCTTGCTTCCTTCCCCCGAAGAAGCTCACTAGCAAGTTTAAAGATGAGAAGGGCTTGACGTAGAATGTACAGTGACTCATGCCTTCAGGATGTCACCCACTTGCATCACATCCACCCAGGTAATCTACTAGAAGAGCAGGGTACCGAAAAGAACAGAGGAGGAAGGAAAGTAAGGAGATTGGGAAATGAGGTTGAAGTTGGAGGCAGAGGGACAGAGAATGTAGGAGGTGCTTTCTGGAGTGGTTTTGTCCTCATTTGTAATGGGAGAACTGAAGTAACGAGCTGCTTAAGGCCCCAGTCCCCTCACCTTTCTTTCGCCCTCTGCTGCTCTTAAGTCCTGAATTAATGCATACTGACTCCCACCACTGCAGCTGGTCCAATGAATTACCATGTGGAATGTTGTCATTTGTGACATGTAACTTTGTCAGATTTTTTTACCCAAAGGCCAAAGAGAGCTTTGTCTATGCTGCATTTCTTCTGAGTTATTGAAATAATTTTCTTGTATGAGAACTGTACTACAGTTTAATAACAACGATAATAAACTTTTGAGAATGCCATCTTAATTTAGTTGAGGTATTTATTGAACAATTACAAATAATCCCCACTTTATGATGATCTGATTTAATGATTTTTCAACTTTACGGTGATATAAAAACAATATGTGTAATAAATTACATGACATATTCAACACTATTATAAAATAGACTTTGTGTCAGATGATTTTTCCCAACTGTAGACTAATGTAATGTTCTAGCATATTTGAGGTAGCCTAGTCTAAACTTTGATGCTTGGTAAGTTAGGTTATTAAATGCATTTTCAACTTATAATATTTTCAATTTACAATAAGTTTATCAGGATGTAACCCCATAGTAAGTCAAGGAACTCAATAGTTAGTTCCTTGACTCTATATTATCTGATTTATAAAACTGAATATTAAATCTTGGACATCTTGACTTGTTGAAATATGAAGGAGAAAAATGTTTCTTTGTGGAAGTCCCAGGGAATTGAAAATCCAGAGGAAAAGTAAAATTTGTACATGGAAATAAAGACATGTGTGTTCATTTACTTCTTTTCTTTTTAGGGACTGGTTAAATATGTTGAGTCCACCCATTGTTCCTCCTAGTCAACAGCCAGCAGAGCAGCATCAGGATTCTTCTGGAAGTTTGAGTGCTCAAGGTGGGAATATGAAAAATGCTATGTATAAAAAAATAAAGTTAATTTATTATAGAAAAACCAGTCACTTTGAGATGTACCTACTTTTATTAAATGCTGGTCACTTAGGTTCTCACACTCAAAATGATACAGTAACCTACCTGTGCCTCATTTTATAGGATGATAGGTTCTTTGCAACTAAAAAAGAATATCAGAGAGAAATTATCTTTGTTGTCCTCAAAGTTAAGCCCAGGGGAAAATATTGTTAAAGGAGTAAGAGCATGGCTGTGGTGTCAAGCTGACCTTCATCTGAATTCCAACTCTACCAATTTCTGCTGTGTGACCTTTATGAATTTTGGTTACAGCATTTGTAAAATAAGACTAATGATAACTAGCGCCCACCTGAAAGTTCTCATGAACATTTAATGAGGTATACTATATATATAATATCCACCAAATACTAGCTGTTCATATTATTATAAAGCAGATCCAATATTTCAATCTCACTAAGATACATGTTTTTGTTAATACATAGATACAATGGGAGTTTTGGAGGGGGTGTTTTGTTATTTTTAAACTTTTTCAATTATAGTTGACCTAAAGTAAAGGCTGGCAGAGAGCTACGATAAGTAGCATTAGTAATGGAAAAATCAGAAGGAAGCAGAAATGAAAATTTGCCCTGGGTTCCCTTTGTTGGCAAGAGCCAGAAAGATGAACTGTTTGTGTCTGGTTGTGAGTGAGGCACATGATTGTCAAGAGTGCACTGAGGAGGAACAGAAAAGAATCTTTGGTGGAAACAGAGGGTTTGAGATTGGAGGGATGGGGAGATCTAAAGTGTGTAATTGAAGTGACAAAATAACCTCAGAGTGGGACTCCCTGAGACAGTTTTCTGAGGAGGATTTTGAAGACAGAAACTCTATATCTGAGGTTTAAAATATATATATTTTATTGCTCCAACAAAGGTGCCAATTTTGTGGTTTTTGTTTTTTGTTTTCCTAACTGCCCCAAGGAGAAAGTAGAGCATCCTATTTTTTATTTTTCAGGTATGGAAAATTCAGAGTGAAAGCTCATATATCTGAGTCGTACATTTTGGCCGCCCAAGGGATAGAGATGTCTCTGTGACTTCCTATCTGAAATAGATTATACCCCTCAAATCGGGAACCTTTTTAAAGGTGTACATTCATAATTACTTATGACAGAAAAATAGAATCTTGGCTGTCAGCAGGAGACCTTGCTGCAAGGGAACAAATAATATGTTATGTTAAGTGTCCTAAGTAGGACTCAGGAACGGAGAGTGTGGTCCTTGAACAAAGGCACCCAAGATATATATTAATGATAAGTGGCTGAAAGGGTGTCTTAAAGTCACCATTGCAAAGTGATATTCTGACTGCAGGAGCTCAATTATGTTGAAGGCAAACAGAACTTCCATCAAGGGCAAATAAGTTAAATTCAGAGAATTATAAAAATGTTCTGGCTAACATTAACCAGATCCGGCACTCCATCTACGTATCACTCTAGATTTTTATCAGCGGTCCCTTTCCCCTTTCCTGATATGTTTGAGGGTGGGGGGGGAGGAGTTGTAGCTAATTAATACCATCAAAAACTAATGTTTCCTATTTGGTTAATGTTTCCTATTTGGTGTGTTATTGGCTTAGTTTTAGACAGCCAGTTATAGTTCATACTTACTAATATAATGAGATAGTGTTTTCATTTGTTCCTTAAAAGTGTTTGTTAAAGAAAAGTTATGGGTTAAATTATCCAATTTATATCATCAGAAAGGAGTCACAGTTGTGAGCAATCTGTACTCTTCCTGGGTTTCTGTTGCATAATACCATTAATTTAGCATTTACTGTATGGTAGACACTGTGTTAAGTTGTTTAGCCCTCACAGCAACACCGTAAGGAAGGTACTATTTTGTGTGTGTAGTTGTTTTTCACAGCTGTAGAAACTGAGGCACAGTTCTTGAATAACCTGCGCAGCTCACACATCTAGTAATTAGCGGAGCCGGAATTTGAATCCAAGCAGCCTGACCCCAAAGCCCAACCCCTGTTTTATATTTTTGATTTTTAAACAATAGATTACCTACGCAGAAAAATAAGATATACAAAACCAGGAGTTTTTCTATTGAGAATTCCTGATCAACAGGAAAAACAAATTAAAATGTCTCAAGGACTAAGTAGCTAAGTTCTTTAAGGAAAAAAAAAATCAGACCTCTGGTTGCCTGTTTCAGTCCTGGACCAGCCTCCCTCACCCATGCAGACTTGTCAGAAATGACAGCTGGCCACCCTTGCTCCATGGGAGAGGCAGAGGGACGCAGTGACTGTGTTGACCAGATCTAGGGCAAGGCCTGGGGAGTGAGGAGCTGAATGCAGGACTAGGTCACTGGACTGCAGGACTGCGGGGCCCAGGTATTTGCTTGTAGCCGACCTTCTTTGGGGAATTTCTGAACGATCTTTCCTAAGTAGGTCAGTCTCTCTCACTTCACCTTGTACATTCTCTTTACAGCTTCTTCACAGTTGGTAATTGTGATTTGTTTACTTGTTTATTGTCTTTTTTCCTAAATAGACTATGAATTTTTAAGAGCTGAGACTTTGTCGGTTTGCTCACTCCCAGATCCCTCCCAGATCCCTAGTACCCTATACAATTTCTGGTATATATTAGATACTCTTAATTCTCATTGGGAGGAAGATAGGAAGGGAGAGAGGGAGGAAAAGAGGGAGAGAAATGTCTTTCAACTGGCCATTTCTTATAACAACCTTGAAAAAACTGTAGGATTAATTAATTGAAATCTACCTTTAAGTTTTCTCCCTGATTCCAGTTTTTTAGAATATTATGTATATTTCTAAAAATTCAACAATGAGAGTATTAAACTTAGACCCATACATTTTAGCAATTAAAAGTTATTGGTCCCATTATTCAGTGGCTCTTAAACTTATTTACAAGCTGTGAAAACTTTTTTTTCAAATGAAATTTCACATGGAATCCCAGTATATAAAAGGGAGAAAAGAAGAACTGCTCTGGCTGAAGGGGTAATGAGGAGAATCTCAGAACCCTGCCCTGGGGCTCTGGTGAACCAGGTAAAAACACTGACATAGTCCAAACCCCTCACTCTGACCTTGCCCAAGGGCACATGTCAGAGGCCAAGCTAGGATTAGCACCCAGGCCTCCTCCACATCGGTGCCTTTGTACAGAAGCATTGCACTGGGAGGTGAAGGTGTCTTTGAAGGCTGGTTCTCAGAGGAAAAGGGTCTCCCATCTTTAGACTTCTAGGATAAAAACAACAATAACTAACATGTATTTCTTCTGCTTGTGACCCAGGCTTACACATGCACTTTAATTCTCATAATAGCCTACTAAGTGTGGGTATTGTTATTATCCCATTTTACACATGGAAACTGAGACTTTGAGCTGGGAAGTAATGTGCCGAACCACAGCTTCTCCAGGCCAAGACTCACCCACCAGAGACATAACTGCATTTTAGCAGCAGGAAAAGTTGGCCTGACCAATTTGTAATTCTAGAAAGCTTGCCCTCAGCCGTACAAAAGTGAGTGCATGCACTATACCTGGCCCTTGAGCCCCTACTTTATTCAGTACAAGTTTGTGTCACAACCACACTTTCAGCCCAGCCAAAACGTCTAAAGTGTATTAACGCCACCTTAAAGTAAACAGCCGGCTTCCCGCAGAGTCAGCAGCCAGCAGGAACAGCACTGTGCTCCCTGCCTTCAACTGGATGGAGAAATTGTCCTTTCTTCATAGTTTCTCCTGGCCATAATCTACTTGCTGAATATCAATTACCGTGGGCATGGGTGCCCTTGACACTTACTAAAAATGTATTTTCCTGGACCTTATGTGAAATGTAAAAATGGGAAGTTAAGATTTCAGAACTTACTCAAGAAAACTGACCTTTTGAAAATGAACCAGACTTTGCTTGAAAAATAGTTGTCAATTTGTTTTTGACATTTGTTCCTTTACAGATATGACCCTTAAATTATTCATGTTTACCAGCTCCAAAATGGAATAATAATGACTTCTCTCTCTCTTCAGGCTTGCAAGCTCTCTTGCACTTTACATAGATCTTGACTAAGAAGGGCTTTTGGAGTTTCCAGTCTCATAAAAACATTTTTGTACCTTTCACATGGCAGAGCCACATAGGATAGATATTCCTTTATGACTATTGATTGATTGCCCACCAGACATAAACAGGCAACAGATACTTATTTTACAGATGGAATATCCAAATTACTAACAAAGAATTTACAGAAATTTCATGGCTCCTCACCGCTACCCAGAGAGAAGGGAATCAGGCCTCCTGCTCTGGCTCCCACACAGGAATACTTTCACAGTCCTATTTCCTGTCATGCAGTTACTTGACATTTACCTAATATTCCAAGCCTAAAAGCATTCTTCTAAAACCTGTTTTATTAGTTACTTTGCCAGACATTATGCTCCATCGAACAACTGTGGTAACCCTAGGACATGGTAAACACTCCATAAATATTTGATGCATGAATGAGTGAATCTTCTACCCATGGGAAGCAGGAGTATGATTTGGTCTACTCTTTGGATCTTCCCTGTATCTTGAAGATTTATTTAAGATGCAAGGGAGAACTTTCCCCCCAAAAAAAGCAATATTGGTGATTAAAAGTAATAGAAGCCAGCATTAGTAAAACACCTGCCCTGGGCCCAGCACTGCGTCAAGTTTTTCTGTGCGTTACCTCACGATGACTTTTCCCAGCACTCCCAGGCATGGGGCTATGTTGCATCCCCACCATTTAGAAGGTCACAGCCTGGGTCACCGACCCGCCTAATGTGGAGCAGGACACTAAACACAGGCCTGTCTGACCAGACAGTCTATACCCTTAACCCCCGTGCTGCAATAGGACCACAGAATTCCCTTTTGAGTCAGTAAGAACTGTATGACTGAAATGCCCACTGCAATTGTTTTAATTTGGGAAGTTCTCCTAAGCTTTCTGGATTTAAGGAAAGAAAAGTACTCTCTTTAGTATTCTCCTTAGACTCATAGAGCTCCTACTTCAACTCTCAGCTTATAAAATGATTCATTAGTATTTATGATATTCTTGAATCCAGAGTCCCGACCCCTTTCCCTGTGAGGCAAGTGTTGCCTTTTGTGTTCTCTCATTAACTTTGGAGCAGAAAATGTATTTTCTCTTATGCAGCTATCAGGGTCCTGAGGGTAGCTTCTCTCCATAGAAGTGATTGAGGGTGGGAAGAATCAATACTCTCACAAGTATAGAGATGCCTTACTTTTTGGAGTACTGGAAGTGAAATCCACTCCACCACACCCCTACCTGTTCATTTGCCAGATGCACCCGGAAGGGGACCTGGCCCAGGATGAGGTCCAGCCTCCCTTACTGGAACTGGGAAGCATTTTCCCCTAGCTACAGTGTCACCACCTTGCCTGAAATCAGGACCTTGCGACACTGGACTCTGTAGGTTTCAGAGCTCAGTAGTCTGGCTAGGGACCTTCCTTCCTGTGGAACAAAATGCAGAGTTGAAAGCTACACATTTATTTTGTAGGTTTTTTCCAGCTTTATTGAGATATAAGTGGCCTACTACATTGTATGAGTTTAAGGTATACAACATGATGATTTGATATATAAGCATGCATTTGAATCACTGCACGTTTATAAGTAGAGATTATGTAGAAAGAATGAACTTCTAATTAATCATCTAAACCCTTCAACATGTCGCTTTAAATGGCATTTTTCAAGTAAAATATAGCCACAGGTTTTTACAAAAAAGGTGATGTACTTATTTCCCAAATGAAACCTGAACTATAATCATGGCATGTTATTTGCCTTCCAAAACACAATATAGCTTTCTAAAACACGAAAGATCTTTTCATCCTATTTATTCCATTGTTGGTCATTTATCTTTCTCCCATATGAGAGCACGTATTTGCTGAAAACTAAAATTCAGCAGTTCACAGTGGAGTTTCTTAGGTTTTAGTGCAAGTTAATTTTGCCCTCCGGTGAGATATGTTGGTGGAAGAGTTTGCAAGCACCCGGTGCTCAGCAGAATCTTATCTAAAATGTCATCTTTATTGATCCACTGTTCCCAATGGTAATCTCTCACCCTGGAATCGTTTAAACAATAGTGTATTAGTATGCACATAAAAATACAGTCAATCAGTTCTCAAGATCTATAAAAGAGAAAATGCATTAACTTTTTTTAAAAAAAATTTTAGATGTAAGCGTCAGAAAATCGAAAATCAAGTGTAGTGTTCTGATTCAGAGATTTTAAATCTGATAAACTAGTGCCACATCATTTGTTTTCAAGCTTGAAGACAGTTTGTGCATATAGGTTTTCTAATATCTACAGTTAAATGCATTAAATATAAATAATTAAACATTTATATTAATTGACTTTAAAATGGTGACCTGGAGGGATTATTCCCGCCAAACTGCTCTAACCAAGGGGAGGGCAGCTAATACTGCTGTGTTTGGTCTGGCTCTGTTGGCTTTTCTCCTGTTATTGCTGTTAACCAATTTCAAAGTGGATGAAGCTGAAAGTTTGTAAATAGATTATCATCTGAAAGGCAATTTTATTTCACTAGAAGTGGCTCTATCATGTAAAGAGTAAAAATGTAATTCAGTATCCCTGATCAGATGTGCTTAGTCTGGTAGCAGCAAATAGTTTCATTTGTTAATTTACTCTTTTAGAGTTTCTGCAGCCAGTCTTTAAATAGAGCAATTTTGCATTTGGGGGAAAAACAAACTCTGCACGGTCCAAGAATATAACTGAATATTACCCCATACCCATATACAATAATTACCTTTCAAGTCATTTCCTATTGCTTGACATCATAGTAGGAATTGCTTAATCATATTATAATTTCATTATGTAGAGATTACAATGGCAAAATGATGTAAGTTGGAGGCGTGGAAAATTAAGTTATAATGAAAACAAAACCTTTTATGTAAGTTTAAAGCACTTATTTCAATGTAAAATTATACATAATGTTGCCCAATTTTTGTGTAAATGTTATTGTCGATAGTTTTAAAATTCATCCATTTAAACGTGAGCACTAAAAACCACACAACCTGCCTTAATACCATGGTTATACTGCATGAGGTCCCAGGTCTGTAGTGATCTGTAGGGGAACGAATGCATTTCTATGGCAGTTACTGCTTCAGTCTTATGCATTATGTAGCAGAACCTCTACTTAGGAACTGGATTCACGTCCATCCCTATGCAGTTGGTGTTATGAACCCATGGCTCATTACAACGGTTATTTTTATCTTGAAAGATTCCTGACTGGTTGTAAAAAGTATTGAATTTTCTAATTAAATAGCATCAGCTTAGAACTTTGTCTTTTTGGAAAATACAGGGACAGAATGCAATAAGCAAATAGCAAGTAACTCCTACATGCCGGAGGTCAGGATTTTCCCACAGTGTTATGGAGTGCAAATGAGACATCGGATGTTCAATCTCTGAGATAGTTTGACTCATAATTATTTACTGCCTCAGTGCTATGTGGTATTAACATTACACTTGATGGAAAAATTAGTTTTACTTTTCGAAAAATACATGATATTTGGTATAAGAACTGTTTTCTATTTTAAGATGAATTCATCATAATGTCCTATGTAAAACTAGTTGGGGGCTTTGTGTTTCATTCAAATTCATTAGTTTATTTCTTTTGGTGATAAAAGAATCAAGCAGATATAGTTTGGGGCTAGGGGATAAGGTATAAACATACCTAACTAACGTCTAACAAAGATATCTCCTGTTTTCCATGATGATGATTGTAACACCAGCTTTTATTGAATACTCACTGTGTGTGCTCTTATCTTATTTAGTTCTCATAGGTACTAAACAGGTACTACTACTGTCCTTATTGTACATGAGGAAACTGAAGCGCAGAGTAGTGGATTTTCCCAATGTCCCCCAGCTGTGAAGTGGTAGAAATGGGATTTGTCTCTGTGAAGCCCTTTCTTCTTACTTTAAGTTTTGTCAGTGTTCCTGTTCTGAATTATTTAAAAGGCCATAGCCTGTAGTTCATGATTTATTTTATTATTGTTATTATCCTAACAACCTTAATGATTATTTATTGGTCAACTACTGTGTGCATTGTGTTGTGCATATTTCCCAGTGTCCCATTTAGTCTTCCACAAAACCCTTTGAAACAGGCATTGTTATCCCCATTTTATAAATGAGCAAATGGGGTCCAGTGAGGTGAACTAACCTGTCCAGCCTAGGGTCATCTGAGTAGGAAACAGAGGAGCTCTGTTCCATCCCCAGGTTTATTGGATTCCATGGCCCAGGGCTATTCTTAGCCACTCTGCAGTTGCAACTCCCAGTTTAACTCCTTGTTCATCTTCAGTAGCGGCTCTGTTTCCTATGTGTATGTCACATCCACAACTAGACTGTCTCATCCACAACTAGACTGCTCAGTCACATAGCAGGCACACAGTAGTTGTTTATTGATAAACGGATTTTGTTCTGTTCTCTGAAGTAGCCCAAATATGAAAGGAATGATGGATCAAATATCTGAAAGTAAAAGATGTTGTACACTCTCCTTTGATGTGCTAAAGTGTTTAAGAGGGGTCAACTTCGATATAAAACAGCCACTTGAAAACCATTCTCAACTTCTCCTACTTGGAGGAAATGCATGAGGGCAGCGCCCTGGGAACCACACTCTTCAGGTAACAATAGAAAACAAAGGAGAGGCGGCCTGCCTTCTCTGAGCTCCTGTTCCTGATAAGAAACTGTGCAGGGTGCTCAGGTCAGCTACCACTATTAATGCGGCTGTTAGCTAAATTATGTCATACTTCAAGGGCAGAAGCCACTGCAGCCAAGAATCACAGAAACTCATCAAAGGCACTGCAGGGATCATAGGAGCTGTAGGATTCATGAACAAAATCTCACACAAATGGTCGCCCAGTCCCTGCTCCACCCTTCCTGGAGTTCACGTTTTTCTGGCCAGCTTTTAAGGTTCAGAAATTCTTTCTTGTGCTGAGCCAAAATCTATCTCCTTGATCCAATTGCCTTCTCTTGCAACTCCACAGAATCTTTTTAATTTCTCAATCATTTGCCACCTTTTCTATACTTGAAGACAGAAGGGCTGCCGTCACCTCCATCAAGCTTTCTCTTTTTAGGATTTAATAAACCCAGTTCCTTGGGGCTTAATGAGCTGCTTGCCTCTGCTCTTACACAGGGACACTCTCGTCTTTGTCAGTGGTTTTTAAAATATGACAAATTAATTTTTTTGTTTCTAAACCTGAGGGTTTTTTAAAATATAAGACACCTTTACAATTTTTTACTCTTTTCCATCTTTAAATTCCCATATAATAATAGTTCCCACTTGAATGTGTTATACCACCTTCTTAATAAAAATATCAAGCAAGTATTGTCGAAAGAGCACTGAACTGAGAGTCTGGAAACCCAGGTTCATCCCTGACTCTGCCTCTAACTCACCAAGTGACCTTAGATGAGCTATCTGGTTCCTCATCTGTAAATTGGGCACAATACTTACCACCTATTTCACAGGATCACAAGGGTCAAATAAGCTACTGCATGAGAAATTGCTTTCTAAACCAGTGAGGGCTCTACCCAGATGTTAGCAAGCAAGGCAGACATAATCATTTCTCCCTTAAACTCAACTCTGTAAGGACTGCTAGAACTACACACAACAAGAGAGTCAGCTGTCTTTTTATTTCATCTGCATCACTGCACACTACTTGAGAAAGGGCCTGTTTCTTATATCATCACATCCCTAACCCCTAGCTCAGCGCCTAGCACAGGGAAGGATCATGTTAAATGTTTTCGGATGATCAGAAAAGGAAGGGCAGAGGAATGGCTGTGGTATGGCTGGCTCTACTTCCTTGGATTTAACTCCAGTTTGTCACTGTCCTGACAGTGGCTCTGCACAAGTTTGATCTGATTTTGTTTGAGTAAAACGGAGTCCCATCGTTACCCTTTTTTTCCTTTACTCTGGGCATTGACCCTTAAGATCACGGGCATTGTTCCACAACCATTTATTCACCCTTTCAAAAAGCATTCAGTATTTATTTTGCCTGTCCTAAGGAAAAGGGAAGAATGTTGACTTAATCACCTCCTCTGAGCCTATTCTGATTTTCTCCAGCTCAGGGAGGCCCTGCCCTACCAACCTCTGAACTACTATTACGTGAATTTTCAGAAATACTCAGAAGGCGCTCATTTGCTGGCAATAGCATCAAGTACCCAAATGACTTCGTACACCATTGGGCGTACATAAAGTGCACAGGCAACTCTGAGTAAAACAGTTGTTTATTTCCTGCCATTTGTTGGAAACCAACCAAACCTTGCTAATAATTTATGCAGTAGGAGTTCTCTTCATCCAAACCATCCAAATGGCTGTCACGAAAACAGAAAGAAGACCTCAAGCTATGTTCATATTCCCAGCCAATTTAACAGACCTTCCTACCACTAATAAAATTACAGATCACCTGACATTGTGTTTTCCGTATGTGCTGTGCCCTTTATGTATCTATATTTCTCAACAACATTTTATTTTAATTCATGTTTATTTGGTAGCCTTTTTAGGATGTTGAATGGTGATTGAGTTTATTATGTCATTCAACTTGCACTACTTTGCATTCATACAGCTCTGGCTCATGAAGAAGTCTAGAACTATGATCATTAAGGTTTGAATCCTGCTCGTTTTCCCAATCCTAATTAACATAATCCTTTAGTCCTTTGTCCCTGTCCTTTTCCCCTTTGCCCTCCCTGCCAGTTCTCCACACTTGGTTTTTCTTATCCTTTATAGCGAAGCTGCCCTTGTTGTCACTATTTCTTCACATCGTACATACGTACGTCTTGTCACGCTTGCAGCCATCTCCATTCCAGCATCAACATGCAGCCCACATCCCAGAAGAGATGGTGATTCCTAAGTCATTGTCCCTCTGGTGTTACAGTTTGGGAATTCCAGGCGAGGGCAGCAGCTAACATGTCTGTGGTTTCCCTTCCCACAGGTGAAGAAGACCTGAGTGTGGAAGAGGATGAGGAAGTGTTGACTCTGCTGTATGACCCATGTCTGAACTGTTACTTTGATCCCCAGACAGGGAAATACTACGAGTTGGTGTAATCCCTCCTTCCAGGGCAAAGAATGGCTGTCCCCAGGTGGAGCAGGACAGCAGTTCTGATTATTAAGTTGACACCACAATGTGTGTGTCGGGGAGGCCCACAGAATCAAAAGTAACTGAGGTTTATTTTGTAAATAATGTTTGCTGTTAAGAATACCTACATTCTTTATGTAGATGTGTGTGACCTTTTGGAATTGTACAGGAATTAATCCAGAGACAAGATTTTAGGACTTTGAATTAGTTGGTATTTGTTGGTTCTCATCCTACATATCATTTTGTTTATTTTGTATAATTTTATGTAACGAAATTAAGAGTTATTAATTCACAATTTTTGCAGTGTTAATCTGTAAATGATGGCTTGGAATACAGAAAATGTATTCTTATTTAAAAGATATTTGGGTACCTTTTATTTTATTACCTATTTGTATTAAAAATAAAGTATGATGATCAGAAGAAGACCTTTTAAACTGCTTCTTTTTTATTTACTCCAGTTTCTTTACCAGAATATTCCTAGATGACATTTACCTTTCCTTAGACTCTTAGTAAAGGAAATATTGTGAACTGGTCAGACTTTATGATCACATTTTGTTGGCACTGGCCTCACTATTTCCATTTCATTATGGTTCATCCAGAGTTTGTTAAAGATCACAATATTGTTAACCACTTAAGCTGCTTAGCACTATGCCTTGCCCTTTCTGTTTTGTTTTGTTTTACCAATTATCTCTGAATTTTAATAATATGATCCAAACCTAGCTCCATGGATCCAGATTTAACAAGTCAACCCATTTGAGCGCCACTTCTGTGACTTGGGCCTAGAAAAATTGGGGAGTCTTCCTCTGGTCTTCAGGGTTATGTCACTGTAACTCTGCTTGTTGCATCACAAAGAAGAAATTATGTGCTTCCTGAATCTGAGTTGATGGCCTTGAATTGTATGCCAAGTATTTTGATATCGAGCTCAAGGAAGTACTTATTGTATTAGCTGGCATATTTTGTTATTTAATAAAGATTTTTTAATAAAGAAGAGTACCATTGAAAATGAAAACTTATTGGTGTACAGTTGGATATAATGGCAGTACTATAATTTCATTTAATATTTCTTGGTAGAGGAAATAAAAGCTTTTTCTTCAGGAGTAGATTTAGGCTCCTGTTCAAAGGATCATACATTATTTACAGCCATGTTTGTATATGATAAGCTTTTAATCCTATTGTTCACAAAGTACACCTTCGTTATGAATTTCTCTCCAACATCTTTCTACTTATAAATTCAAATAAATCAGTGAGGCTTCAGAAAGTGTGCGGAATGATAAAATAATTGGGTTATCTTGAGTATAGCCTTGAAGAGTGGAGTAGGGCTTAGCCTTGTTCCTGCTTTATTCAGACTCAGGATCATCCACATAAATAAGGGAGTCAGTTAAAAGTCTGTACTAGTTAGGACATGTAGTTACAAATATCAAAACCTTCGTAAGCCAAAAAGTATTTAAAAATACAAGAGTGCCTTGTGAACCCCAAAGCAGAATGCTGCAGAGCCTCCAGAAGGATTTGAACTATGACAAGAAAGCTATAGAAAACTGTTAGGATTCCTAAATTGCAAGTAGCATACACCCTTGTTCCCAGAATTCAAAGATGTGTTCACTAATCAGACCCCAGGAGGCACAGGACTCAGGATAGCTCCAGGGATCTTGTAGCAGGAACTAACAGTTTCTCCTGATGGTAATCACCAAAATGTCAGTACCACTTTTTTCTGCCTGGAGTCTATACTCAAGAAGCAAGAGGCTAGTAGCCTTGACTTGTCAGTTATCCCTAGCTCATATGGACGGAGATTGAGATAATCCCTAAAGGAGTAGAGGACACTGTTAACAAAATGGGGAGGGATGGACGAGCAGGCAAAATGACAGATGTCTGCCCAGAAGTCTGGAAGCATCGTTACCTCAGATTCATTTTGCCCATCTCTCTTCTCTCTTCTCTCTCTCTCCCTATCACTTTCTCAGCTACTCAGACCACCTTTCAGAACACTTAAGCATTCCACACTGCACACATTTAACCATAGAAAAACATTATCTCCAAATTTCAATTCAAAAATCCAGACTCAGGATACTGGTTGGCCCACTTTGGTCTGATGACTCCCCAGAACCTTCTATTGAAGATGAGGGAGGAAGGTGGTCAAGGAGTTTCTTATGAACCAAGCAGACACTCCAAAAGCTATCTACCACCAGGTCTTCTCAGCCAGTTTTTACAGTGTATGCATCTTTTGAAAGAAATAACTTCATTTCTGTTGAAATTAATACAGAAGAGTTGAAAAATAGAAACAGGTATGCTTCACACCACCAATTTTAAATCAAAATGGTATAGCAAGCTTATTTGACAATTTATTGACCGAGCTATACTGCTTCACTGGTTATCAAATTATACTGCTTAATGGAATCTCCTGGGAATTTTATAAAAATACTGATGCATACGTTCCACCCCCAGAGAATCCGATTTGACTGGTCTCAAGTGCAACCTCGGCAACAGATAACCTCTCCCTGGCAAATCTAACAGTCGTGGTTGAGAACCATCGCTATAGATTAGATCCAACATAATGAGAGAGCAGAAGTTGTGCCTAGTGGCAGCTGTACCGGTGGAGATGAGTGCATATTATTATTAGTTTCCAGTTTCAAGACTGATTTCTACTTTTCTAATCAAATGAGTACTGAACATTATATCTGAAACCATTACAAATGGATCCTGAAAAAATAGTTTGACTTGATATGGAAATACATCTTAAGATAATTTGGTATCAATTTTGGAACTGATTCAGTTTCTTTTTTCATATAATTCAGGATGCAATTTACAAGTGACTTTAAGTCTTCAATCTCTAAATTATTATTTAATTACAGAGCTCAGGGAATAGAAATTATGGAAAATGACTGTCAGCTGATATGTGTGGCATCAGATCAATGATTTAGCTTCCCTGCCAATTATAAATTCTCTATCCAATTAATTTTATTTTCTATTAAGGGAAAACACTGACATATGCAAAATACATAAACACTTTTGCAAAATAATTTGCCTTATTAAGTTTCTCAATGTTTTTATATTAGTTTCATTTAAATGTCATTTCAACCACATCTTAATTTTTTTTTTGAAGTGCAAACCATGTTTAATTACAAAGAATAGGGTAGTTACAGATTGTACAACCTGAAGGACAATTAGAAGAACTAATTTTAAAGTTGCCCTTTGGCTTTAATTAAAGATCTAGCTGCTGAAAGTTTCTGAACTGTTCTATAAAAAAAAAAAAAGTTTAGTGACAGCAAATACAGTACTAAAACTAGATGTATTCCAGGTTGCATCCTGTGACTCAATTTTCAATCAAAATGTCCATCCAGAATAATGAAAATTAAGAATCATCTATCCACATGTGCCATATTATAGGATTTCTACAAACATCACTTATTTTATATTCCAGAAAAGTTGGTTATATAGAAAATTCTTGTCGAGCAAATTCTATTTTCTTTTTACTTCCACTATGATAGTTGAGATAGAATCATCTAATTGGGCCTAGAAAAGATAATAAAGATTACTTTTTTAAATTCTGATTTTACAATTGAGAAGAGTGAGATTCAGACTGACAAGTTAATTGTCCAAAGGCACTCAGTTGCAGTGGGGATGTGGAATCTGTGATTCCTCATGTCAATTCAAAATGACACCACAGACGCTGTACAATATGCACCAGAGGACACACGAGCTCCCTGCCAGAGTTGGGATTCTCTGGTTCTCACTTGGGGTTTCCTTCTCTTTTGCACTGTGCAGATTCTTCCCTCCATTGTCAGCCTTTCACATCAAGGACCAGCATTTCCCAAAGTGTGTTCCAAGAAACAAATTCCATTCAAGGTTAATCAATTTAGTGGGAGTGTGTAAGAAGCCTATGAACCTCCTTTGAGAAATACTGCAGTAAATTACTGCTCCAGTGCCTGGCAGCCCTGACTCCACCAGAACTCCCAGAAATACCTCCCCCAAGGCTGGTTGGCTCAGTGTGTGTGGGTGAGTGTGCACACACGCATGTGTGCACCATTTGTTGGTGGTGGTAGGTTTTTTGCTTTTCGTTTTGTTTTGCCCAGATATTTCACAGCCCTTTCAGACTCGCTTTTATCTAAAAGGGGGTTTGCTGAAGCTGAACATTTCTTAAATTAGAGACTCTGGTCACCTAGGATGAAGAATTTTTTTCATAGTTTAAATTACACAAACTTGTAACTGTAGGTAATACAGTTAACTTACGACAAAGGATAACTCTAAGTTAAAGTTTCATTTGTCATGACAATCGGAGCTTTATATCCTAACGAATATTTTGCTTTGGTTTTGGGTGGTTGTAATATAATTTAAAATCACATTAAGTCAAAATAATTTGACTTATAAGAATTAAATAACCAATAAACATGAGCCGCAGATAACACTGCATTTTACTGCTGACGTATTCTTCTGTAGTTAATCACCTATAATCCTGTAAAGCATTATAGAAGTGAAGTGTGGGAAATTGTATTGATTGGTTTTCATCAGCTCAACTTATCACTGTCAGTGTTTATGCTGAAACTGGCAAGATTTAAGCATATAAACTTTCTCCTAAATAATGACTATTGCCAATATTCTCACCTGCAGATCAGAGGAAATTACAGTAGTCCCTCCTTATGCAAGGGAGATAGGTTTCAAGATGCCAGTAAAATTGCGATAGTGCCAAACCTTATATATACTACGTGTTTTTCTTCTATTCATGCATACCTGCAATAAAGTGCAATTTATAAATTAGGCACAGTAAGATTAACAATAATAACTAATAATAAAATAAAGCAAATATAACAATATTCTGTAATAAAAGTTATGTGAATGTGACATTATTAATTAAAATAAGGGTTCCTCGAACACTAGCAATGTGATACCATGACAGCAGGTCTGGTAACCAAGATGACTACTAAGTGACTAACGGGCAGTCACATGTACTGCACAGATACGCCCAGAAAAAAGGGACATTTCACCTCCCAGCCTGGACCGAATAGGACAGTGTGAGATCTCATCACGCTGCTCAGAATCATGTGCAATTTAAAACTTATGAACTGCTTATTGAATTGTTTATTTCTGGAATTAACCCAGAAATATTTTTAGACTGTGTTTGACCATGGGTAACTGAAAGGGTAGAAGGAAAGTGAAACTGTGGATCGGGGGGACTACTGTGTCTCTCAATCTGCTGTGAAGGATACTGACAACGGCAGGCAGCAGGGAGGGTATGGCCTTAATAATTGAGACAAGCACAATCATCCAGAAGTATTTGGCTTGAGAAGTCCAAGAGGGACTTCTCTATTTCTGATAACATGCCATTCTGAAATATTATTTCTATTAATCGTAGTTCTAATAATCTATACATAAATCATGAGATGGGATTAAAAGCATTCCTAATTTTGCTTTATGCCTTTCAAAATTCAAGATTATCTTAAGGAAAATAAATCGGAATTTCTCACTTTACTTTTCCCTACTATGTGCAAAAGGGATTCAGACATTTCAAACCCTGAAAACTTACAAACCTTTTAGCCAATTCAGTTGAAGAGAGAGTACTTTTCCTTTGAAATCTTTTGGCTGGTCAAAAAAATTGATAATGTCTTATTGTGGGCTAATTCTAATAAACAAAATATCCTTTTTTCCCTAATATGTGTCTTTCCTTTGACTTTTGATGTTTAAATGTTTCTAAAATTCATATCTAGGTCTGAACAATATACTTATAATATTTTTCAATTTGCTTATTTCAAAAGATTTTAATCCTCTCAGATCAGGTACTTCCCAAGAACATCTCCATTATCAAAAAAATTTGTGCCTTAAGGAAGAAAGGATTGCTCCATTTGTTAGCTGAACATAAGACTCTATAAGACGCCTCAAGTTCCAGATAAAGAGAAAAAGAATTAATTCGGAGATTCCTGTTATAATTTGTTCTAATCAGAAAATATATTCCCCGGCAATTTCTATAGCAAAAGGGTATCACAGTTTGCATTTCTCTTATAAATTTTGAGGTCTTTTTCCACATTTTGCTAATTATTGCTTTCAGTCTAATCTGAAAACTCAGTCTTGAAAGCAGATTGCATTATCTGGGAACTCTGAAAAATGCTCCTGGCCATGTCACACCCCTGGGGATTTCTACCTCCTCTGGGTTGGGCTGTGACCTGGGCATCACAATGTTTAAAAGCAGCCAAAGCTGAGACCCTCTGGCCTAACCCATTCTCCTTCCTCATTTTTACCTTTGCTCTTTACTCCCTCTGCTACCAAAATGAACAGTTTGAAAATGCCCAAGGGATTATGGTGTCAGTGACACTCGACAGTTTCAACCAACAAACTAACCATCGGTTGATGGATTTCATCTGTGGGAGATCTAATAATGTTCTGACAACGTGCGTGAGCCCGTGTGGTTGATGACCGCTACAATGGAAAGCAGGACTGGTTTTGTTTTGCTTTCTTCAGTCTGTCTTGTTTACATTTCAGCCTAAACTACTCATTCACCTTCCTGGGTATCATAGTTTATGTTAATGAACGTATCTCAGTTCCAGCTCCAAATTACTAGAGAGGAGAAGGCTTATCAAGTGACTGTGACAAGGTGATGGGAGCCACTGCCTTATGCTATTGAAATTATTGTGTTGCATAAGTCTGAGTGTGTATTCTATAAACAGAATTTGTCAGTTCACAAAACCATTCTTGACTTAGTATCATTAAAGACTGCTAGGAAGTTGAAGCCATCCCATTCATAGTTGCTCTTAGTAAGCCAGATCTGTTTTTCTTCCACATAAAAATGCTATGTTTTCCAATCTGAGTAAAGGTATAGAGCAGAAGCTTTTACTCTTCCTGAATCAATGGTATATTTTTAAATATGAGACTACAGGAGACACACTGCTAATTAAAAACTTTGCTTAAGTCACTCCCTTTAGAGTGATAAATCTTTTGCAAAGTCTATTTTGTAAACAGCCCTGAATGGGAAGTACTTGGGGGTTGTGAAGGAATTGAGACAATTGCTGTACAATGGAGTAGTGACACCAGGCAAAGAAAAGAGGGAAGAGTTGGAGAGAATGTAAGAATGGAGGTCAGAAAAACAACATGGCAATAACCAAGTCAGAGGACCATAGGCCCTATCCAAGGATCTTTGTAGAGCGTGAATGGGGTGACAACCATCTGTGGGGGGAGACCATATGTTAGTTATTTTTTTTTTTCTTCTAAAATCTTAAAGGACAATTTGACCCCAGCAATCTGGAGAATTCAGAGACATGCAAGATGCAGTTAAATGAACTACCCAAGAAAAAGCACGTCACACATAGTGAGCACACAGTAAATGTGCATTACCATGATTGTTGTTTGTGCTTATGTCAGACTTGGACCTATTGGGATATACAATGGCTACGGCATTGTTCCCGAAAGTATGAATGGTTACTATATGCTTTTATATACGTTAAGTTAGAATTTCATACTTTTCTATAAGGCTAAGTTAAAAAAATCTTACCAGTACTCTGAAAGAATAGGAATATCAACTCCATGCAATAAGCTATCAAGAAAACTAGCAATTTCCTAAAAATTGGGGGGAAATACAGCCAACACTGATTACAGATTTAACACCTGGGGCAATGTAGTTGGAAAATGGACACTCCAGAAATTCCTTAAAGCTGTATTTATTCAATATTTGTGACAACCAGGCTCTGACACATTCGGTTGAAATAATTGACTCCACTATGAATTTTCAGAGACTTCATCCTGTTTAAAGCCCCAATCAGCAGCAACTTTTTAAAACAAGGATTTCAGAAATTATCAGTTCCAAGCCAAGCAACTCACATATCCTAAAGGTTTCTACTTTTATTATTCTTCATGTTGTGGGGTAGGATTATGCCAAGCAGTCTCGTTTTATTTTCTCGTCTCATTTTATCTGTTAATATTATTAAATTATATGTTTAAATAGTCTGTAACCCAGATTTTGGGTAATTTCAGTCTGGCTCTCTTCTCCCTAGTCTAAATTAATGGGATTTTTCTAATAATTGGATAATATTATGTTAGGAAATTATAGGAATCATCATTTTTAGTTTTGCCTTTACTTGCTAGGCTGAAGGTCAGACATTCTCTAATGTTTTCCCCCAAACTTCTACCTAGAACTTAATCACAAATTACAGAGACAGAACAATAACCAAAGAAACACCACTATCTTCAAAATCCACAGTTTTCCATCTCTTTTGGTGGCAGTTGCTGCCTCCAACAACTGCAAAGGGGAAGGAATTTCACAGTCCCCCTCAGAAGCTGTTTTCACCACAGTTTTATGCCATGTTGGGTGTTATAAACCCATTAGGGTGAGAAGCCGTTTTTCTTCTTACTTTCTTTACACTTCAATTAATTCCAGCACCACCAGGTTTTATTTCCATTTCCAATACCAAGCTGTAAAAATATTATATACAATCTCTCAAACAGTGTGCACAATAAATCCCTTGTAATGCTTTCTGAAAGTAATCATTGCATCCACTGAAAATGACAAAGGGCATTTAAAGCATCTTGATTCCTCCTAGGTTTCCACCGAGGTTCTGGTGTCACTCGCCACATGGTCACATTCCATAAACATCTACATCTTTATCATAACAATTTCTGCTCCAGGTTTACATTCAAGACAGTGGTTTTAAAATGCATTTTTGTGGTACTCATATAGCATTTCTACTCCCCTGAATTTTACAAATACCATCAGATTACACACCAAAGCAAAATTGTCTATTTTGCTCTTTTAACCTAATGACTTTGGACTATGACTCTGCTCAAAGCTTTGCTCAGGGTGAAAATGACTCCTGGTGATTGTCATCATCTTTATTGTCATCCCTACAACCACTTATTGAGCTCTCACTGTGTTGACAAACATCTCACTGAACTGTATGTATACATTTTCTATTTAATTCTCATAACAACTCTTTGAAATAGCTATTACCCCACTTTATAAATAGAAAGCAGAGGCACAGGCAGGTTCAGGAACTGGCCCAAGTAGCAATGCAGGGACCCTTCAGGCCTAGTCCATGTCAAGTCTCACAACTTCAGTGTGGGCAGCACTATGGACCAGCAATTGCTCTTGTGATGGCTGAAATCCACATTGCTTATTAATAAAGCCTTCATCGTGACACTTCACTTCTTGCTTAGGTTTTATCTCCTTGTGGCTTGAAAAATATTTTTCCTCTTTATCTGCTTCACCTTACACTAAAAAGAAAATAAAAAAGAGTCTACAAAAAACATTTTAAGTCCATGAGACATTTACTACATATCTCTAAATACATTCTAAAGTTATCGATATGTTTGCATATTAGGAGCATTTCTTCCTATTATCTACACATTTTGAAAAGAAAAAACATTAAACATGGTATGCAAGTATCATCTTTAAGATTTATTTCTTTTCCACAAGACGTTCTTCATACTCTTCCTATTCCCCTGGTGTTTCTATAGTAACCTGGCATCCTCCGCTACCACCTTTCTGTTGGCACAAAAAGATCATTGATAATCAGTTCTCCGCTTTTTCTGAAATGTACCCTTCAATTCATAATACACCAGATACGTGTATAAGTTTAACAGTACCTGAAGCATTTCTTAACTTACACTTACATTTTCAGAGGAGTGAAAATATCAAGAAATGTGGTGGTGAAGGATTTAACTTTCAGCTTCACAACTAATAAAAGGAACCAAGCTGGGTTATGGGATGATGGGAGTCAACCTAGACCCCTTCACACCCGTTCCCTGTTCCTACTGCTTATATTACAAAGACTTTCACTGACTAGAGATACAGTCACATCCAAGAAAGAACAGTTTCAAAAATACACCTCTTCTAAAAGTCAGTGTTTGGGATTTTGTTCTCCTCAAAAGTCTCTAGCTTTTCCATCTCCAGAATAGAATATGATGAGGTTGCTTTTTTTTTTATCATATCAATAATCAAGTAAACTTTATATTCAGGGACTGGCATGACAGAAGCAGAAGAGCCATTCAAGGTTGGCCTCACGATTACAAAAGCATTCTCATTACCTCCAAGTGGGGTTAGACACACACTCATAGGGACACGCCGCTGCCTCCAGCAAAGAAAATAGTCATCCCTCATCTTCAAAAGGAATTTGCATTGCTAAACCACTTCACTTGCAATGTATGATGAATTACTTTTTAGAATATAAATTCTGTAATGATTCTATGAATAGCCCAATTACGTTGCATTTGTCACTTGGGAAGATTGAAAGGTAAATTTGTTAAATATAAACATTTAAAATTCACCAAACCAGCTTCATCCATGGTCTTTCTCCAACCATGGCCTTCGCCACCTTAACTGGTGGCAAATCCATCTTCCTGGTTGCTGATACCAGAAAACTTGGAAACAATCTTGACCTCCCCTTTCTTCATACCCCACTTTCAGATTTCCTTCAGTATATGCACAGTCTGACTACCATAGTGTTTTAGGCATTAAATTTTTTGCCATCAAATTAGCCTTTACAATTTTTCCAAAATTTAATACCTAAAACACTATACATACAAGGAGACAAGCCAAAATGACTGACAACCAAGAAGTGAAAAGAAA
Source organism: Cynopterus sphinx (assembly GCA_030015415.1). Taxonomy (NCBI): domain Eukaryota; kingdom Metazoa; phylum Chordata; class Mammalia; order Chiroptera; family Pteropodidae; genus Cynopterus; species Cynopterus sphinx. The sequence goes on from CM057381.1 coordinate 110,997,212, forward strand.
AAAAAACAGAAATAGATTTAAGGAGGATCTAAATGAAGGAAGTTCAGATTTTGGAGTTATCAGACTTGAACTCAAAAAAAACTGTGAATAATATTTCTAAAGCATTAGATGACAGGTGAAATTTAAGCAGAGAAGCAGAACTATAAAAAAAAGAAATTAACAAATTAGAAAGCAAACTTACAATAGAAAGAATTAACCAAAATAATAGTTCAGTGTAAAAAATAATAAAACTAGCAAAATTGATAAAACTATATTATAAGACTATTTGTGACAAAAATAAAAGTAAAGAGAGGAAAGATTTTCAATATCAGGAATGAAAAAGGGGATGTTACTACATAGAGATCCTATACATATTTTAAAAATAAGATATTATGTTCGACTTTAAGACTATATTTGAAAATTTAGAGAAAATAGATAAGTTCCTAAAGTTTTATGTTACACCTTACCAAAGTAATACAAGAATTAGTTAATAAAATTTTAGTTATATATGACTATTAAAAACTCAAATCAGTAATCTAAAATCTTCTCATAAAGAAAACTTCAGACACACTCAGCTTCATTAATGACTTCTTCCAAATATTTAAAAGAAATAACACTAATCTTATACACATACTCTTCCAGGAAATAAAAAGGACACTAAATTGTATTATGAGGCCAGCATAAGCTTGATACCAAAACTTTACAAGAACATTACAAAAAAAATTACTGGATGTTCTTTCTTATGAACTTAAATACAGAAATCCTCAACAAAATATCAGGAAACCACATTCAGTGATATATAAACAGGAATAAAACCAATGTCATGATAATGTCAGGTTTATTTCAAGAAAGCAAGTTTTTTTAAGTCAAAGTCCATCAATTTAATTTATATTAACAAAAAAATATGTTATATGATCATTTAGATGTAGTACAAGGCATTTGATAAAATTCAAGGTTTGTGTTAAAACCCCTTAGAAACCAGGAACAAAAGAAAACTCCCTTAATCTGATAAATAGTATTTACAAAATGCAAAAGCTTACACCAAACTCCTCACTTAATGTTGAAATATTGTAAGATTTTTCCTGAGATTCAGAATATCACAAAAATGCCCACATTTTCCACTTCTATCCAGCATTGCGCTGGTACTCTGAACCAGTGCAATAAGGCAAGAAAAAAAAAAAAGCCATATGAGTTGGAAAGGAAGACACACATCTATCATTATTTGCAGATGATACATATTTATAAAAAATCCACAGGAATCTACAGATAAATTACTAAAATAACACTGATCTACAGTACCTTAAGCAACTTAATTTTTTAAATTTATTCTTTTTTTATGGTGACATTGGTTAACGAAATCCAATAAGTTTCAGCTGTACACTTTAAGAGTAAGACATATATATATTTACACTGTGTGTTCACCTCCCATAGTTAGATTCCTTTCTGGCATCTTTGACCCCCTTTACCCCATCTACCTCTGCCCTTTCCCCGTCCTCTACCCTCTGGTAACCACTAGTCCATGTCCATGAGTCTCTGTTTGTGTGTCCTGTTCGTTTGTTGCTTTTAGGTTTATATCCCACATAAAAGTGCTATCATGTGATTTTCAACTTTTTCTGTCTGGCTTATTTCACTTAGCATGATTATCTCAAGGCCCATCCATGTGGTCACAAATGGCAGTATTTCATCTCTTCTTATGACTAATATTCCATTGTATATATGTACCACAACTTTTTTATCCAATCATCTGTCGTAGGACACTTGGGTTGCTTCCATGTCCCGGCCACTGTGAATAATGCTGCTATGAACATCGGTGTGCGAATATCTTTTCAGATATGGGTTTTTAAGTCTTTGGGGTAAATACCCAGTAGAGGGATTGTTAGATCATATGATAGATAAATTCTCAGTTTTTTGAGGAATCTCCATACTGTTTTCCATAGTGGCTGTACCAATTTACAGTCCTCCCAGCAGTGTATGAGGGTTCCTTTTTCTCCACATCCTCTCCAACATTTGTTATTACTTTCCTGTTGATTACAGCTATTCTAACAGGTGTGAGATGGTATCTCATTGTGGTTTTGATTTGCATTTCCCTAATAGCTAGCAATGTTGAGACTCTTTTCAAAAATTTGTTGGCCATTTGTATGTCCTCTAAGGAGAAGATTCACATCCTCTGCCTATCTTTTGATTAGATTCTTTGGGGTTTTTGTTGTTGTTGTTGTGGTGGTGGTGGTGGAGGTGGTGGTGGTGGTGGTGGTGGTGGTGGTGGTGGTGGTGGTGGTGGTGGTGGTGGTGACAGCCTGCTGAAATGTGGTGAGGGTAAGAGTTAATTAATACCTAAAACTGCTGAAATGTGGTGAGGGTAAGAGTTAATTAATACCTAAAACTAGACAAAGGCCTAGCTCCTGGAACCCTTAGCCACATTCTGTTAATCATGAAACTTGTAACAAGGAGTTCAAACACTAACTTGCCTGAGTGGCTCTGCTTACCTACGTGGCATGAGAAACAGTCAATTGTGTGTAAGCTGGAAATACTGCCGTCATGGGAACATAGGCTGCTAACAGTAAGCATCCTGCTTCTGTACTCCTGCTTGCACACCTGGCCAGTGGGCTGACAGGTAGTGAATCGAAGAAAAGTAGATCTTTGTGTTCAGACAGAATGAAGAATGGGACTTAGGGCTTAAAAACCTTGTACCTCTACATTTCGGGGCTGCTCCTTGCAAGGACAGCCGCCGGCTAATAAACAGCCTTTGAGAGCATACCTGGTTTGGTCTAGTTAACGTTGGCCACAACAATTATGTTGTATGAGTTCTTTATATATTTCGGATATTAGGCCCGTATCAAAGACATTGCTTGAAAATATATTTTCCTATTCAGATGGTTGTCTCTTTACCTTGTTAATGATTTCTTTTGCTGAGTAGAAGCTTTTTAGCTTGATATAGACCCATTTATTAATTTTTGCTTTTATTTCCCCTGCTTTTGAGGTCAAAGTCATACAATCCTCTTTAAGTCCAAGATCCCTGAGTTTAGTTCCTATGCTTTCTTTTATGCATTTTATGGTTTCAGGTCTTATATTCAGGTCCTTCTTCCATTTTGAGTTCATTCTGCTGTGTGGTGATAGACAACAGTCCAGTTTCATTCTTTTGCAGGTGGCTTTCCAGTTTTCTCAGCACAATTTATTGAAGAGGCTTTTCTTAATCCACTGTATGTTTTGGCTCTTTTGTCAAAAATTTTTTGCCCATATAAACACAAGTTTACTTCTGGACTCAAGATTCTGTTCCATGGGTCCATGTGTCTATTTTTCTGCAAAACCATGCCCTTTTGATTACTGTCACTTTGTAGTATAATTTGAAGTCAGGCAGTGATGTCTCCAACCTCATTCTTTTTTCTCAGGATGGCTTTGGCAATTCGGGGTCTTTTGTGCTTCCATACAAATCTGATGATTTTTTGTTCTATTTCTTTAAAAAATGCTGATGGTATTTTGATGGGGATTGCATTAAATCTGTATAATGCTTTAGGTAATGTGGTCATTTTAATTAATCCAAGAACATGAAATATCTTTCCATTATTTTGTATTTTCTTTGATTTCTCTTAATAGGGTCTTGTAGTTTTCATTATATAACTCCTTCACATGTTTCCTTAGATTTATTGCTAGATATTTTATTCTTTTTGTTGCAATTGCGAAAGAAATTATTTTTTCAACTTCTTTTTCTGATGCTTCATAATTAGAGTATAGGAACACTATGGATTTTTGAACATTGATTTTGCATCCAGAAACTATTGTGATTACTTATTGTTTCTAGTAGTGTTCTTATAGAGACTTTAGTGTTTTCTATATAGAGAATCATATCATCAGCAAATAGTGACAGTTTGACTTCTTTGTTTCCTATTTGGATGCCTTTTATATCTTTCTCTTGCCTGATTGCACTCGCTAGGACCTCCAATGTTATACTGAATAACAGTGGTGATAGTGGACAGCCTTGCCTTGTTCCTAATCTTAGAGGGAAGGTTTTTAGTTTTTCACCATTAAGTATAAAGTTGTCTGAGGGTTTGTCATATGTGGCTTTATTATATTAAGGTACTTTGCTTCTATACTGATTTCATTAAGTGTTTTGATCATAAATGGATGCTGTATCTTGTCTAAGATTTATCTGCATCTGTTGATATTATCATATAATATTTATTTTTTAAATTTGTTTATGTGGTGTATCACATTAATCGATTTGCATATGTTGAATCATCCCTGTGCCTCTGGAATGAAGCCCACTTGATTGTGGTGTATAATCTTTTTTAATATGTTGCCGTATTTGGTTTGCTAATATCTTATTTAGGATTTTTGCATCTGTGTTCATGAGAGATATCGGTCTGCAGTTTTCTTTTTTGTGTGTTATCTTTACCAGGTATTGGTATCAGGGTAATATTGGCCTCATAAAATGAGTTGGGAAGTATTGCCACCTCTTCAATTTTTTGGAAGAGTTTGGGGAGAATAGCTATTAAATCATCTTTGAATGTTTGGTAGAATCCACTAGTGAAGCCATGTGGTCCTGGACTTTTTGGTAGGTTTTTGATGATTGTTTCAATTCCTACACTGCTGATAGGTCTATTTAGATTTTCCAGTTCTTGATTCAGTCTAGGAAGGTTGTATTTTTCTAAGTAAAGGCTTATTTCTTCTAGGTGATTAAATTTGGTGTTATATACTTTTTCATAGTATTCTCGTATGGTCCTTTGTATTTCTGCTGTGTCTATTGTAATTTCTCCTCTTTCATCCCTGATTTTATCTGTGTCCTTTTTCTTTTTTCTTAAGTGAGTCTAGCCAGGGGTTTGTCAATTTTATTAACCTTCTCAAAGAGCCAGCTTTTTGTTGCATTTATTTTTTTCTGTTGTTTTGTTGTTGTTGTTGTTGTTGTTGTTGTTGTTGTTTTCAATTTCATTTATTTCTGCTCTAATTTTGATTATTTCTTTCATTCTGCTGACTTTTAAGCTTCATTTGTTCTTCCTTTTCTAGTTTTTTAAGATGAAGCATTAAGTAGTTTATTTGGGGTCATTCTTAATTTTGGAAACAAGCCTGTAATGATATCAACTTTCCTCTTATGACATTAACTTTTGGCCATGTCCCAAAAGTTTTTATATGTTGTACTAACATTACCATTTGTTTCTATGTATCTCTTGATCTCTTTTATTTCTTCTCTGATCCAGTTATTCTTCAGTAGCATGTTGTTTAATCTCCTTGTATTTATGGTTCTTCCTGATTTCTTTTTGCAGTTGATCTCTGGTTTCAAAGCATTATGATCAGAGAATATGGTTGGTATGATTTTAAACCTCTTATATTTGTTAAGTTTCTCTGTGTCCCAGTATATGATCAGTCCTTGAGAATGTTCCATGCACACTACAGAAGAATGTATAAGCAGCTGTTTTGGGATGAAAGGCTCTATAAATGTCAATTATGTCCAGTTGGTCTAATGTGTCATTTAAGAATGTTATTTCCTTAATTGATTTTCTGTTTGGATGATCTGTCCATATCTGACAGTTGGGTATTTAAGGCTCCTACTATGATAGTGTTTTGGTCTGTTTCTCCCTTTTAGTTCTGATAGTAATTGCTTTACAAATTTTGGGGCTCTCTGACTGGGAGCATAGATATTAATAAGTGTTATGTCCTCTTGGTGCATGATTCCCTTTAGCATTATGAAATGTCTCTCAATATCTTTCATTACCTTTTTTATTTTGAAATATATTTTATCTGATATTAGTACTGCTACTCCTGCTTTTCTCTGAATGCCATTTGCTTAAATATCATTTTCCACCCTTTCACTCTGAGTCTATATTTGTCTGTGGATCTGGGATATGTCCCCTGGAGGCAGCATATAATTGGGTTTTGGTTTTTGATCCATTTTGCAGCTCTGTGTCTTTTTATTGGTGAGTTCAGTCCATTTACATTTAAGGCAGTTATTGAAATATGAGGTCTTCTTACAGCCATTTTATCTATGCTTCCGGGTAGCTTGGTGTTTCCATTGCTTCTTTGTCCTTGTGTTTCTGTTTTCTTTATTTTGGTTGGCTTTTGTGGGTTTGCTTTCCAGTCCTTCTTGTTTTGTTTTATATACTTCAGTTCTGAATCTTTGGTGTGTGGTTACCATTATGAATATATTAAGTACATATACATACGTGTATATATGTATATAATGTATACACACACACACACACACACACACACACACACACACACACAGAGTCGTCCATTTTCTTCTGCATGTACCTTACCTCCATTCCCGTTTGCAAATTCGGATCTTTGAATCCTCCCCTTTTCAGTCTCAATTTGTCCCTGTGTATGCTGCTATAGCAATTCTCTTCTTATTGTTTAATTTTATAATGCCTTGTTCTTAGTAAGGGTTGCACTCCTCAGCTTCTATTTGCCTGGTAGTCACCTTACTCCTAAAGATGTATTTTTTGGTGTGTCATTTTGTTTTAGGTGAGTTGACCCCTTTCAGGATTTCTTGTAGTGCAAGCCTCAGAGTGGATAATTCCCTCAATTTTTGTATGTCTGGAAGGGTCTTAATTTCTCCTTCATATCTAAAGGAGAGCTTAGCTGGATACATTAGTCTAGGCTGGTAGTTCCTCTCACTTGATAGTTTAAATATTTGATTCCACTACTTTCTGGCTTATATGGTTTGTCCTGAGAATTCCAACAGTAATCTAATGGGTTTTCCTTTATAATTACAGTCCTCCTCTCCCTGGCTTCCCTGAGAATTGCCTTTGTCATTTATTTTTGATAATTTCAATACAATGTGTTTTGGTGAAAGCCTTTGGAGGTTGACATAATTGAGTGTTCTGTTGACTTCTTGGATTCTAAGCTCCAGTTCATTCCATAGATTTTGAACATTCTTGTCAACTATTTGTCTGAAAATGCTTTCTAGTCCCTGTTCCTTTTTTCTCACCTTTGAGAATGCCCATTATTCTTATGTTTCCTCTCTTGATGGTATCAGCTAGTATTTCTTTTTCATTATTTTTAATTGTTTGGTTTCTCTGTTCGTCCTTCTGATTTATTTCTAGATTTCTGTCTTCAATATCACTGATCCTTTTCTCCATTTGGTCAGCTCTATTTCCCAGGCTTACTATTTCATTTCTCAACTCTCGCAGTGTGTTTCATATTTCCAGAACTTCTATTCTGTCCTTTTTGAGGGTTTCAATCTCCTTGCTAAAGAACTTATTCTGCTCATCTATTTGTATTTTAAATGTTTTGAAATTGTTAATATGACTCATTTTGAAACTCAATGAGTTTTTTCAGAAGTACCTTCTTGAATTCTCTGTCATTTAAGTTGCATATTTCTATCTCTGTGAGCTTATTTTCCGGAGATTTTTCTCTTTCATTTAGAGCTGCCTTGTTCATGGTGTTTAATGGAGTATTTCTCCACCTGGGCATTAATGGATGTGTATTCAGCTTTTTTTCAAGAAAGAAGATTTGTTATATAAAGATCTGTCTTTAGCCTGTTGCAAAGAGGAGCTTTTCTTTTGGTTTCTAGTAGGTGGCGTCTAAGTCTCTTGGGTCTTTGCTTTATATAAAGACTTAATAATGCCTTTTTTTTTTCTTAAAATGTTTAATTGCACTCACTATTCTCAATCTCATTCCCTGTCAGTGTTAGTAACAGTTTCGGTAGCGCTTGCTCAGATTCTCCTGGGCTCCATGGTGTTCAGTCTCAGAGACTATGGGAGGTGGGGCCCTCTGGGTTGGGCCGTGGCTGATAAAAATAAATCGTTTCTCTGCCATCCAGTTTCTCTGCTTTCTGCCCTGATGACTGGGCTCTGCCTCCAGCCTCATAGAGCTCAAAGTTCTCCCAGGAAGGTCTGTTCAAAGAAGTCATCACACCTTCTCCTTTCCCCCTCCTCCTACAGGAGCTTTGGTTGTGAGAGGCAGCTTCTTTGTTTCTCTCAGTCCACCACCCAACACCCGGGGTTCTGACCTATAGTAGCTCTTCTGCACACATCCCATGCTCAGACATGCTAGTGTGCAGTTTTGCTGTTTTTTGTTGTGTTTTAGATATTTAGCTTATTGTTTTAAGGGGAGATATCTAGAGATATCTCTCACTCTGCCATGTTTCTCCAAAAACTCTGAAAATGACTTGTTTTAGCTATAGATAAATTATTTTAAATTGTAAGAATCAATAACTATTGTTGTTTGATACAAAGTCAATATATAAAAATCAATTGTTATTCTATACATCTGACACAGAAAGTTGGAAAATGAAACCTAAAGTATATTTCTATTTATAGATCATCAAAAAACATCAAATATCTAGGAATAAATCTAATTAAAATGTGCAAGTTCTCTACACAGAAAATAATAAACTTTTATTGATACCAATTAAAAGACTATTAGTTATCTATTGATTCATAGCAAATTGCCCTAAAACATAGCTGCTTAAAATAAGATTAAAGATTATCTCTCATAGCTTCTGTGGGTTAGGGATTCAGGAGTGGCTTAGCTGAGCAGTTCTGATTTGGTGTCGCTCATGAGGTTACAATCAAAACTTCATCTTAGGTTGCAGTTATCTGAAGCTTTTCTTTACTAAGGCTAAGATATGGGCTCCTCTGTATGACTGTTTGAGTGACCTTGAAACCCACATCCATGTGAAGTTTTTATCATCCATCTCAGAGCTATGAATAATACCAAAAAAAAGCCAAAATTTTTTAGTATTTGGCATAAATTCCATAGAACAACCAATTTTCAAGAATTCTTCCTTCTGTATCATGAGGACTTGAACCTTCTTTCAACTACCTCTACAACAGGACAGCCAAAAGTATTTCCCCATGTAGATCCTTCAAGACAAGTACATAGTACACTTTATGTGTTTTATAAACATGCTACTTTGGATGAATGATACCGGAATAATAAAAGCCACTGCTTTTACAGTTTAATCTCACTAGCCACTTTCTATTTATGCAGATACATGCTCATCAAAATGCAATAACTTGCTGTGGTCACTAATTATTCCAGCTCTCTCTGCACCCTGACTGCATTCTGTTGACTGTACTCTGCTGTCTGCTTTAAGAGAAGTATGGCTACATGACTTGCTTTAGCCAAACAAAATTGGAGCAGAAATGATGTGTCACTTCCAGTTGGGAAATTAAGAGCTGGCACACTTTGTCACCCATTTGGTAACTGCAATTCTCAAGGTGCTGTCTTCTCCATCAACCTGGGTCCTAAAATGAGAAGAACAAAATGACCCTGTAAAAGAGACTAAGAATATGATTCTCCTGCCGAGCCCAATAGATTCAAGACAAGAAGGAGAGAGGTATGTCTTGAAAATAACCATAAGTATATAACTGTGGGCCCATGAAGCTGATCAGAATCAAATAAAAAAGAAGCCAGTTAAGTTGTGAGAGAGTTTTATAGCCAGGTAAACCAAGAGTCTGGACTAAAAATGTTTATGATTAAAAACATTTAGACATTGAAAATCACCCTTGGACCTCTGGCCTCCCCCAGGCACGAAGCAGACTACAAAAGATCTCAGCCCCCAAGGAAGGCATGTTCTCCAATGCTTACTTCAGATGTGACTGAGGAGATTAAGGACAGAGGAAAATCTTCCAGAGGATGCACCAAATGGATCTGGGAACAGTAAAATCTCAACTTAATCAAGGAATATTTCCCACACCCAGAGCAAGGGCCCCTTAACATCTGCTAACAAGATTTGGAATGGCCACGGACTAGGGGCTGCTCCATCTTCATTGCACTTATTTTGTCCTTCTTTCACCTCTATATTTTAAATGTTGCGTGTAACTTGTTTTTTTGTTGTTTGTTTGTTTGTTTGTTTTTTGTTTTTTAATTTATAGATATCTGGGTTAACAGAAGCCATATCCAGACCTGATGTAGAGACTGCTCTCCATTATCCTAATACCCTGCTTTTTGAGCTGGACGCCATGATAGAATGGGACTTAGAGGAATGTCTCCCTGGGGGAGAGGATGAGTATATCTTGCCTGAAAGAGAGCATGTGGCCCAATCATTTGGTGAACAGAAGGCTAGATTGTGGTTGTCACTAATGCTACTCACCAATCTTTCCAGCTCTTTGCCTCCCAAAACATGGTAGGTTTGCACTTCCTGTCCCCTGTGGTTAGATAGATCTTTCCAGCGAGAACTCCTCTAGAGTTCTCTTTTTCTTCTGGCATGGAGACCTGCCTCATTTTGTCAGCCTGCATCCTCAAGAGATTATGATAAGCAGAGACCTTCCTGCCTATCACAAGAACATGCAGTGTGGCAAGAAACAAACCTTCACTGTCTTGACATTACAGTTGAGGGTTGTATGTTTCAGCAGCAGAACGTGGTTCTCACTGATCTATTATTGGAGCTAAGAATTTTATCTCTGCAATTCTGATTATTTACCTTACACAATTATTTCTTGGAAGATTTCATGTGCTTTACTCAGTGAATCCCGGGATTAAAATGGTGTTGAAACCATCAGACCCCATCCCAAGTCCCTAGTCAGCGTTCCCCACCCTAACTCTCAAGAACAGCTAAGCAATTTACGGATAAAAGAGGCTGAGGATATTTTAGAAATAAAAGTTTCTCTTTGTGTCTATGATAAAGTGTAGATAATTTTATTTTAAGCTTAAACCGATGAGTCTTTAAAGCAATTATTTGGACTTCTGGTATTCACCAACTTTAATTGCCATAATGGTCATTAATAGCAATGTAATTCAAATGCTTAATGGTTGGGTAGCCCCCTCCCCAGGATAATGCTAGCTCCTCTGTTCCTCTCACCCCCATCAAAATGTGGCCTTGCTCCTTCTGAGACTCTCGCAACAGTGCTTGCAGGCTGCACAAATCTGTTTGGGTGGCTGCTTGCTGGGGCCTAGGCCTTAGGTCCAACCTTTGTTTCTCTCAAGCTTTTATTTACCTGACACTACCCCTTCTCATTGTCATTCCCCAAAGAGGGAACTCTTGCTGCCTTTGGGCCAACAGATGAGGTATTATGAGAGCTCCCATCGCTGAGCAGGCCGGCAGGGAGGAGGAAGAGGCACCTGACCACCACAGACCAACCTGACAATCCCCCCACCTCTCCACAGCAAACCCCGAAAGCCCCTCCTTTGGGAGGGATTAAACCACAGCACCCTGCACTGAAGACTTTGTAGCTATGTTTCTTTTCTGAGCCCAACTAGTGAATGTTTGCCTTATGTCCATGTTAAGGAACTTGTCTCTTCCATTAGAAGTCACAGTATATTTTTAATTGTAGTTGTCCTGCCTCAGGAAAAAAAAAAAAAAGGTTTTTATTAAACTCTACTCCACAAATCCACCTTAATCATAATGAAAGCCAATAGTCATTGAATGCTACTGTGGACCACTTACTTATTACCTGCATTATTTAATTCTCACACTGGCGCTAAGGGTGTACCACTCCTACCCCACTCAACAAATGTGAAAAATGAGGACCAGAGAGAGAATGGGATCTGCCCAAGTTCACCCAACTCATGAGAGTCAGAGACCTGCCTGTCCACCACAGCCTGCTCCTGACCATGGCTCACACTGCCTCACACAAATTAGAAGAAAACAGGACAATATAATAAATTGTTACTTATCAACATTCCCTTAGTTGCCAAAAAAGTTGCAAGAATGCTTTCTAAATTCCAAGTCAAAAAAGTTTCCAAGGAAGAAAGGTGTTCTTGCAAAGAGATAACATAAATAGCAGCCAATGTGTTCTTCCGCATTATAACTGCCGTTAAACTAGTAAAATTGTTGAAAGTGGAATGCTATTTACATTACATGAGTTAAATTTTTCCATTAAAAAGTATGAGTTTGGATGATTGTGCATTTTGTTTGTGAGAAAGGAGGGAGTCTTTACCCCCTGAAATTGCAAATGTTGGTACAAAGTGTTGCATATTTATTAGCCCATCTGCCACGCCAGCATTAAAAGGGGGAAATCTTACTATAAGCAATTTATTCACAGTTACAATTTTACCACCTGATGTGCAAAATAACACTTGGTAAGCAGTTATTATTGTGCTGAGTAATTTCGATTTTCAATTTAATTCCTAACATGTTTTAAAGGCCACAAAAATGAACATTTGCTTAGTATCAGGTTTTGTTTCCATATTTTACTTGAGATGATCAAGGTGACTTGCTCACCGACTTCTCTTTCGGAGTTTGCCACTGTTTGAGGTTTTAGAAACCTTATTTCTTGGTCATGGACATGGCAGCTGCCATGTCACCAAAATTGACAAGGTAGAGATTTGAAAGGTGAATGAAACAGACCACCCAGGTATTTCATTTCCAGGGCAGCTGGGAGGCAGCTGTGTGTTTTGCTAACATTGAATCCAATTGCAGTACAAGCTGAGACTGTTTATCTCTCTTGGCAAAATACCAGCAGCGGGTATCAGCTGGGGGATCTTTCAAAAACAACTGATCCGAAAATAACAATTAAATAAAGACTCGGGCAGACAATCAGAGTCAGTGTGTGACTTTCACACCTGGAGAAAGGTAAAAATGAACTCTGAGAGAGAGGCCTGTCTATTCAATAGCCTCTCCTGCCTTGGTGCTGCCAGAAAAGGAAGAGAAGTGGGCTTTGGAGTTGAAGATGGAATCCCTCAGGTCATCTCCCCCACCACAGAGTGGAATTAGAGCCCTGTAAGCTGTCATTCCCGTCTGACTTTAGGAGTCTAGGTGATTGTAGCTGCCACCCACAGCCTTGGCAGAGTTACCTACCATGACTCTCCTGATATATTTTCTGGTTACCTACTGCTGTGTAACAGCCCACCCCCCAGCCCCCTCACCTACATGGCGTAAAATTATGTGCACAGATTCTATAGGTCAGAAATTCAGAGAGGGGACAGCTGGCTGGCTTCACTCAGCTTCGCAGCATCCAGGGCCTCACCTGGAAAGGCTCAAGTGGGTGGAGATGACCAACTGTCTGGCAGCTAGAATCGTGTGGAAGCTTCTTCATGCACATGTCTGGTTCCTGGACTGGGGTAACTTGAATGCTGAGCTTTAACTGAGGCTACAGACTGGACCATCTATATGTGACTTCTCCACATGGTGTGTGCCTCCCTGAGAAGGAACATTCAGGAAGCAAGTGTGCCAAAAGAGCCAGGTGAAAGCTGTATGATTTTTTCTGAATTAGTCTCACAAGTCACATAGCTTGCGTCCCGCTGTGCTCCATTGGTTATAGTTCAGTCCAGCCTGGGTTCAAGGGGAATATGGCAAGACCACACTGCAAAAGAGCAGGACGGATGGGAGCTACTATTGCAGGTCTCTTAGAAAAATATAATCAGCCACAAGATGACCGAAGCGTGGCAATCTCCAGTTGGGATTCCTACCTTGGTTCTCTGAAAGGAAAGTGCTAAGAAAGGAATAGAGGTCCCAGGGGAGCCATCTTTGGAAAAATTCCTTCATTCAATCAACATACTAACTACTACGTGTCATGGCCATCAGAGCCCTATGTGATATAGTCCTCCTCCCTGCAGACTCATCTAGATCACATGACACCTCTCTCTCCAGCCACAGTGGCCTGCGTTACCAGTTTCTGAGCTCCTCTGCCCCTGCTTGCTCCCTCCTCTCTTCAGCTTATTAATGCACACACATCCTTCAGATCACAGTTTAAACATCATTTCTTTGTGAAAAGCTTTCCTGAGCTCCCTGACTAGGTCAAACTCCCAGAACAGACACCCTTAAAACAAAGTGCAGTATAAAGGTTGGAATTTTTTAATATTTAATATCTATCTTCTCATCTTTACTGTAAATGAGGTCAGTAATTCTGTTTTTGATGATCATTACAAGCCTCCTCAATCCCCATGCCCCACACACAGTTACAGAATCACTGGCCCAGAGAAGGAAGGTATTTTAATAAACATTTACTGAAATAGATTTATATAATTATTGAGCATCTCACATCCACCAGACATTGTGTTATGGAACACAATCCTACTTCTGCCATCTTGAAACTCACGAACTTAGAGGGTACATGTGTTGAAGGAAGTAAGCTCTGCAAGAGAAAAATAGGGCCCTAACCTAGGTGGAATCTGGGAAAGCTTTCTTGAGAAAGTAAGATTCTCACCAAGCCCTACTCCCCACCACACACCCCCTGAGTCTTTCATCCCAACCATGCATGTGGGCACACAGGTCTCGAGGTCTCGAGTCCTTCCTTTCTTTTAACAAGCGGAGCAAATAATTACTCTTTTGTAACTTACATTGACAGTGCGTTGTGGGATACAACAGTATAAGCCAAGGAAAAAGAAGTACAGATATATTTCTCAGTATGAATGGACCGTTTAATATTACTGAGTGCACTAATTAAGTTGTATATAATGTGGAGAGCACTTTGACGCCCTTAAACTTAGTGATCCTCTGCTTAAAGAGGCAAGACACACAGTGAAGTTATAGCCTAAACTGTGATGCCTTAGCTGGAGGAATGACTCGGAGCAGATTGCTTCCTGATGCCTCAAAGCACTAACTTGGAAATAACAACAATGCACAAGTGATGGTGCTATCCCTGGAGCAATTCAGGTGTTTACAGTGATATTTCTTCTGCCTGACCACACAGCAGAGCTCAAAGTCAGAGCCGTTGATAAGGTCTGGAGTTACCTTATTGACTCTTGGAGCCCAGAAAAGATTAGGTGGCCAAGAAAGTCTTTATATTCACCATCTTGTATCCAGAGCTTGTATCAAAGCCATCACTTCCGTGCCTGAACTTCATGACAACACTCTAAGGTATTTTTATTGCCCTGTGATAGGTAGGAAACTGAAGCTCAGAGAGTGTAAACAACTTTATTCATTTCTCCATTCATTTCCACAGGTAGGTTTCAAAGGCTTGCTTTGTACCAGGCCCCGTTCTGAGCAATGGGGATTCAAAAGAGGCAAAAAGACAGTCAAAGCCCCCATCCTTGTGGCACTTACATTTCGGTGGGGAATCCACATAAACACGTGGACAACAGCAGGTGAAATGTGCTGGAACAGAAACAGGAAACCGGATGTAGAGAAACTCACAGGGAAGCGGGTCTCTACTGGTGAGAGTACGGTCAGGAAACCCCTCCTCCAAGGATGCATTTGACCAGAGATTTGAATGCTGAGGGGGCAACCGCTCTGAGAGGAGGTTTCCAGGTAAAGGAAACAGCGACTGCAGAGGCTTGGATTCAGGACTGCACTTGGCATGCTCAAGGGCACGGGGAGGGCCAGAGCGACTTGCACGTAGTGATGGAGGCAGGGCATGACAGGTGGTCACTCTACTGGGATGTGGACTCCAGAGCCCACGGTCCTAACCACTGTGCTTTGCAGCCTTGTACCCAAAGAGATGACACAAGAGAGCCTGAGCTGGTTCTCTTAAGAGAGAGAAGTCAAGCATTGAGTTCCAGCTCTTCTGGAGAGACACAGCTTCCCAGCCCGGAGTGTAATGGAGGAAAGAGAATTGGGTGGGAGCAGATTCTCTAGCCTGGTCCCAACCAGGTAAGATTCTGTTGTATCAGATAGAGCTATTTCACAAAAGGTTGCGGCTGAAAAATCTTCCCAGAGCACAAGATATCCATGCCTGCAGAGTGACCTATTTGTTTAACATGAGTCATTACACATTTCATTCTTTCATTCATTCAAGTGAATTATAAAGCATCTATTATGTGCCAGGTAGGTGCTTAAGCTGTGCCCAAGAAGGATGCTGCCCACACAGAGTTGACAACATAATAAGACCTACGTTTACTATAACTGTATTCACCAGAAACACAATTTTGTCTCCCTAACTTAGAATAAAGGGTCACATGGCAAAATATGCTATGTCAAGACAAGAATCAAAAAAAGTAGCTTTCTGGAAAGGTACTGGGAGCAGCTGCCCTTAGCCCAGTTTCCAACTTCCTTCCACCACCTGCAGGATAGTGACTTCAGAGTCCCCACAAACAACTGTAGACGAAGGAAGAGGGAAAAAAGCGGACACACAAACATTTTAGAGAAATTTTACATTGCAATTCTGGAACAAAAAGGAATTCAACTTATACCACATGGTATTTCTTATTTGTGGGATATAAACCTAGAAGCAACAAACGAACAGGACAGACTTATGGACATGGACAATTTCCTAGTGGTTACCAGAGGGTAGGGGGGAGGGGGCAGGAGGGAGGTAGATGGAGTAAAAGGGGTCAAATATGTGGTAACAGAAAGAAATCTAACTATAGGAGGGGATCACACAATGCAACATATATATATATATATATATATATATATATATATATATATATCCTTACTGTTAAACTGTACACCTTAAACTTACTGGATTTCGTTAACTCATGTCACCAAATAAAAATATTTTTTTTTAAAAAAAGGAAATGTAACTTAACCCTGGGTTAACCAGAGAATTAATCAGAACATCGCCCTGCCTCCTTGTTTATTGATTGATTGGATTGTTATTAGGAGCAATGATGCCAAGTGTTCACCACGCCCACACAAAAATAATCAGTTTATAAGCATTATTTCCTTGAGTAATAGTGATGATATACCACAAATAGCAAAGCAATGTCTTTTAATGCCCATTCCCCCCTCTTCCTGCCAATGCAAACACACACACACACACTCTCTCTCCCTCTCTCTCTCTCTCTCTCTCTCTCTCTCTCTCTCACACACACACACACACACACACACACACACTAAATCCAGCTGACGAGATCCTGGCTTTCAGTATCATCATTTTGCTGCGAACGCCGAAACTAATAAAGCCGACTGGCTCATCTTTGCTGGTAGAAGAGACCAATATTTCTAACACAGTCTTAACATACCCCAGGCCAGTGGAACAGACGAGAGTATTCTCACGTTGCCAGGAGAGAAAGAACTGAGGACGTGGCAGTAAAGTGAATTGCCTGCACTTTCAGGTCTGGGCAACTGAGCGAGGCAAAAAGAAACTCACAGCGAGGTTGGGTGGGGCTCCCCCCTCTGGCCTAAGGCCCCTAGAATGAGGAGGTATTTCAGGCAGCTGATGGTGCCCCTGGGGCAGGGTCCTTGCCCGCTTCACATCCACTCCTCTGGGTGGGATGGACTCTCAGGCTGATTTGCCCTCACCTGAGGCACCAGAAGGAATGAAGTGTGCAGACTAGAAGGCCAGGGAAAGTCAAGAGTCTAGCTTCCCAAGCCTTACCATTTCAGGGCCAAGTAGCAGGCCCCTGCTCTTTCCACATACTCTGGTACAGAAGCCAATTGGGTATCCTGTCAGGGGTAGGTAAACTTTGAACAAACTGGATACTTAGACTGAAAAGAGACCATTGAAACCATACACGTTTGAGACATTATTAATTGGCCCCTTTAAGCTTTGTCCTTCCCCAGCAGGAGGTTATGGGGAAGATCAGAGAGGTGATAGAAAATAAAGGAGTGGCATTTTCTTCACCATCTGAGTGTAGCATTCGTGAATTTTGTAATCCTAATACATTTCTTATCATGTCTCTCCAAGAAAACCCCACACCATGGCTGTTTTGTTCATCACAGTTGACCCAGTGTCTAACCAGACCAGGCACAAAAATAGCTTTCAATAAGTACTGAATGAACATATAAGTAAATAAATGAATGAATGAGGCCAACCTTGAACTTCTCCATAGCTAATCCAAATGGGAATTGTGGAAATCAGAAACTTATAAGAGAACTTATTAAAAGGTCAGACACCAGTCATAGCCAGCATTGGTTGATCTACGCAATGTCCTCCTCCCCTTTGTCTTCCTAACACAATCCAGGTTAGAGCAGGAATGTACCCAGTTAGAACACTCCCTCCCCAGATTCCCATGTAGCTGGAGGTAACTCAGTCACCAGTTCTGGGTAATAAGGTATCAACGGAAGGAAATACAGTAGGGCTCCCAGGAAAATGACTGTTTTTCCGATAGAGTCAGCTGGCACATACCCTTTTTTCCCCTCTCTTTCTCTTTCCTCTTCTTCCTAACTGAAATGCAGAAACATGCCTGGAGGTGCTGCAGCCATTTTGCAACCATTAGGCTAAAAGTCACATCCTAGGAATATCAGAACAAGGAGCCAGAAGTCTGAGCCCTTGATTCTTTCTTGAGCGGTTGCACCAGCCTGAACTACAACTTCCAGAACACATTCCACATGAGAAGAACATGCCTCTTTTTTTAGATCTATAGGTCCCAAAGCATCCTTGGAAAAAATTCAGGGTTTCAAGAACCTGAATGGGAAAAAGTTATATTTTCATTTTCACAAAACTCTATTTGAGATTTAGTATTCCCTTCCATTATGAATGTGGGCAACAGAGAGGGGCAGTGTCAGCGAGGCCTGTGACTTTGTCAATAGAATTTACAAATTTTTCATTTAGCAATTTTTGCCTTTATTTTGATTCATCACAATTATCATTACTTTAAAATTCTAGTAGTTTGTTATTAGACTTACCGCTTGATCTAGTTCTTTAACTCATTAATTAAAAAACATATACTACTGTATCCCAAATTTGGATTTTGAAAAATATTTTGATAACTATTTCAATATAATTGGTTTCTTTCATGGTTTTATTTTATTTTATTTTATTATTTTATTTTATTTATTATTTTATTTTATTCATGTAAACACTTTCTTCCACAGGATTCCCCTGACTGTCAGAAAAGATCTAGGCTCAAAAAAGGTTCAGAACCTCGATTCTGTTAAGTTAAGCCATATGATCAGGTTTCTTTGCAGGTAGCATAAAGGAATGACTAACTGATCCTCCTGTTTTCCCCAGCTGATGCATGGGCAACTCTGAGGGATGGCAATTTCTGGAGCCAAAAGTAGAGACACTGATGAATAGAGAACAGTCTTTGCAGCTCATTTCCCTTTAATCTTGATTTTTTTTTCCCCCTAACTTTGAGTCTCCTGTTGAAATGCAGATCCTCTGGAATATACTAGAGGAAGGTACACAGTGTTTCTGCCTCATTCCTATCTCTATCAGGCTGGACCTTCCCACCACTCACAGGACAATATGCAGCTGATAAGGTGGAAAATGGCCTCCTCCTCAAGGTCTGGATGGACCCTCAGGGCCATAAAAGTTTACAAATTAATGAAGGCTTTGCCCCACCTGTGCTAGCATCATCAGGCAAGTCCCCCTCCCTTCCGAGCCTTATGAGTAGTATCCATGCTTTATGGTGGTTGACGTTATGTCTTCTTCTTACTGTCATGATTTGTGCTCTGATGGTTATCCAGCTTAGCATGCCCAACCTCGAGATGACCTGCCTTTCATCACAGCCACCAGTTTGCCCAGAGCCATTTGTCCAGATCTCAACCTCTTGGCTCCTTGTGACATGACTCTCATTGGCCGACTAAGGAGCCAAAAGGAATATGTCACATCCACAGGGTACGCAAAGGTCACCCTTTTTTAATGGCTACAGAACTTCTTCCCTGGAGGGATGAATTGATGACCACTTTATCATTCGTAATGACAAAAGCAAATCAACTTTATTTTCCTATTGTGTTTGGCCATAGAACAGAGCCATAGCCTAAGAAAGAAAAGCCAGAAGGTCTCAGACACCCATGGGAGGCCTAATGCTGGCAGTAGCTAAGGGGCATGAGACCCTGTGAGGTTAAGGTCATCTGCTACCCCCAGCCTGGGATCCCAAGACATACATTGCTTTCGTACTTCTTTTTTTTCTTTAAGTGATTTTTAATGATTGTTATTAAAATATAGCTAATACACAATATTGTATTAGTTCCAGGTGTACACCATCGTTATTCTAATGTAGGGAGGAGCAAGAGAATTAAAATGTTAATTCAAGCTTCATTCAGAGACTGCCATATGCTGATCAGCACTTAGTTAGGCCAGGAGAACACCTGCAGAACAAAGAAAGATTTCTTCTAGGACTGCTAACAACACATTTCCCACACCAGTCTTTAAGTGGCTGCCCTACACAAAATAAAATCATTCATTCCTTATGGCTAAAACCAAAGGGAACCTATGAATTAAAGGCTGGGAACTGCCAGCAGGCCTTTCACCCTACATACTCTTCCCTTTCCCCTCCCTCATTGCATGCCCATATCAAAGGAAATGGACAAACGAAGTCTTTAACTATAACTTAAAGAACGATATATAAAATTAATCCCCGAAACCTCTGGGTCCCTCTCACTCACTGCTTCTGAGAGGAGACCACACTCTGTCTGCGGAATGTTACCCCTTTTCTAAAAAACTTTCCTTTTGACTCTGACTTTGGCGATTGTGTTGAATTCTTTCTGTACTTTCTGCCAAAAGATCCTCTTCTCTCAGTGCAAGGCTCGGTATCCCCACACTCAGGGAAATTTTCCTAAAAAATAATCACCATGATAAGTCTATCAACCCTCTGACACCACACACAATATTATTGACTACATTTCCTATGCCATGCACCACATTCCCATGACTTATTTGTTTTATACCTGGACGTTTGAACCTTTTATACCCCTCTTTTACCTTTTGTCCCTTTTTTGATTTTTCAATTACAGTTGCATTCAATATGATTTTATATTAGTTGCTTTCACACTTCTTAAAGACAGAGTCCACTGAGTACCCCTCTCTGAGGCTTCTTGGTCTTTTGTGTGGTATCTTGTGCCTGGAGTTAGATTGTAAATGCATTAATTATCTATTGCTGTGGAACACGTTGCCCCAAAACTTCATAGCTTAAAACAATAAACATTCTTGTGGTCAGGAATCCAGGCACAGCTTAGCTAAGGCTCTCTGCCTCAAGGTCTCTCACAAGCTGCAATCAAGGTGTCAGCTGGAATCACAGTCTCGTTTTGAGTCTCATCTTAAGGCTGGGCTGAGGATCTCCATTCAAGCTCACTCACATGATTTTTGGTCGGAATTCAGTTCCTCACAGGCCATTGGACTGAGGGCCTCAGTTCTATTGGCTGCTACCTGGCCACATGAGTCTCTCCATGGGGCCCCTCATAACATGACAGCCTGCTTCCATCAGAGAGAGCAAGTGAGAGAGCAATAGAGGATGAACAAAATGAAAGCCAGAAGCTGTGAGCCTGAAGTTATGAGCCAAATGTTGAATATAGGTAAATTTTACTGGGAAGAGGATCTGTGGTTTTTATTAGATTCCCAAGTGGGATCAAGAATCCAAAAAGATAAAGAGCCACTCCCCAAAATGTCTGTGAGACATCTGTGTTCTCCAAAAGCAATCAGATGGTTATTAGAGGGTCACATGGCAGGTCAGAGCTGGCAGAACTAAGCAGTCCTGCTCAGAGGCCATCTAATCAGAGAAACAGAGGCCTGGGGTGGAGAAAGGGGCAAGTAAAGGTACTGGACCAGGGTCACAGGTGTCCCGACAGGCTAAAAGTCAGGGCTTGTTTCATTTCTTCATGCTACTCCTATTGCCACAAGATCCCACTACAGAGCGGTGCTATGCATTTACATGGTCATCAGGCTTACATAGATCTCTGCCAGCAGACCGGTATAAACGTTGCTTCAACACAGTGTCTTGATATGTAAAATCTATTCTCAACTCTGTTTACACTTCCAATTTTTTCCTTTAACTGCTTTAAAAACCTTGCTTATTACTTTTAACAGCCATTCATTTTCCATAAGATAGGAAATTAAGAATAACCACTTGGAAACTCATGTTGTTTATCGTAGGGAGGGAAAGGGCAAGAGATGATGGCCGGCATTCTTAATGAAGCCACTTTTGGAAACGCAGACCCTCTAATCAAACCAAGGGCATGAATGAAATGCTCAGTCAAGAGTATGTCTGATTTTGACTACCTCCCTCCACTCTTGCCCTGCATACCCATGGGTGAGTCATTTAACCTCTCTGGACCTCAGTTTCCCTGTCCACAAAATGAGAATCACAATAGGACTCACCCTATAGAACAATGGGGGGTATTAGATCAGGTAGTAGGTATACAGCCCTGAGCCTAGCATCTGGCCCAGAGTAAGACGCCCTGGGCAATGTTCCCTTTTTTTGAATTTCTAAAGGCTCAGGAACATGAGTAAGATCACAGTTAGTGAGGAATAGTGAATGCATGGTTTTTTCCACTCCAGAACCTGAACTTTTAACCACTGAAATGTACAAGAATTTCAGTAGAAAGTCCTGGAGCTCAGGGACTCTGATTTGAGTCTCTTCTCTACTACACTGAGTTATGACTTTCAGCCATTCACTGCTCACTCAAGACTTCACACAAACAGGGTACACTTATTCAGAAATGCTCAGGACTACACACTGCTGTCTCCTCCAAGCCCCCTGCACGCCCACCTGCAGACTCTGCTAGTCAATCATGGCACCTGGAAAGTGATGGCACCTGCAATCCATTCTCCTCCTCTTAAGGGATACTTTTGGAAGGAAAGAATGAAAAGTGACTCAGTCAAATCCCCTCATGAACGTGCTAATGACTGACCTTATGGAAAACACAGATGATATTTGCTGGGAAAGAATCCTCCCCCATAGAGTGCTTTCAGCAGGATATACCTGAGTTATCTGGGTTACTTATGGAAGACAAATCTGGAATCCATAGATTTATGTGCAATGGCTACTTGGATGATGTCATGTAACCTTTATACTTATCTGAAATGCTTTGTGATCAAAATAGCTCTCTTACTTGTAAGTATTTTCCCCACAGGCGTTGCTTAGAGACTTTGTTAAATCTGGAGGAAAAAGCATTCTAATTCAGCAAAAGAGGACCTGGGAACTCCACTGATGAGCACTGGCCTCTCCCTGTTTCACCTGTACCTGGCAGTAATTTGTGTCCTTAAAATTGTCAGAGAAGTTGGAGACTAGATAAGACTTCTGCTTCTTGCAAGTTTCACTTGTCATTTCAGTCTTTTGTGTTATCTCAGTACCCTAAGGCTAAAAAGAGTTTGAGCTGTAGAGACTCTGGGATTGTGGACAGTGACCTGCTCTAGGTCAGGGACCTCAGCCTGTCTCTCCGTCACCCACTGGATCTGACCATAGGAGGCACTCAGTAAATATTCACCGATTGAGTGTTGGTGCTTTCATCCTAGGAACTGACTTTTCGGCCTCTGACTGCTCAACAGAAGCATTCAGTGATTATGTCTCAGATAGGAGAGCAGGAGGAGGAATCAAATAAAGGGGAGAGGTCGTGCAGAAAGTTGTGTATTTCCTCAAACCCATCTTGAAAACTTTAAGCCACCATACAGAAACTGCTGCCAATCTGAGCGAAAGATCTGGCCGGTGTTGAACACTCTTCTGAAACAGTCCCATCAGTATGCCAAGGCGATAAATAATTCATGAGTTAAAAAAAGATTTACGCTGGTGACTGAAACCATGACAATCCACCAGATCAAACTTGAACATTTTGTGGAAATGACCAGTTTTTGATGCATGTGAGCCCCACAGAAATACATTTTACAAATCTCACCGAGTTTCTTCTGTTAAGAAAAGATATTGAGCACCATTTCTTCTCTCCAACGCAAACTAATAATTAACTTGGGAAATATACATGTCAGAAATGGTAAAGAAACAGCCATCTTGGTCAGCCTGCTGTAAAGCCCATTTGTCTGGAATTTACACTTTTTTAATGCAGAAGAAGAAAATACTGAACATGTGGCAAAGAGGGAGAATGTTAAGAAAAAAATGAAATTTAACATTTATTGCAAAATAATTTTCCACAGCATTATAAGAATCTATTAATTCCAGATAAACTTGAAGATAATGGTTATCATCATTATGCAGCAATGTCTCACACTTTCCAAGGCAAACAAAACCATCATTAAAAACCTTAGAAGCTCTTTAATGCTCATTTTTGGCAAAATAGCAATTATATAAATAAGGAAATGCCCAATGCTAACTGCTTCAGTCCAGGGCCTGGGTGGCGTCACACACCTATTTTAATAAAACAAAAGCCCTGAAATTGAATTACTGCCTGGCAATTTTGTGCAGCGTAGGACATTGGGAAAGGACCTTGCCAGATCTCATTCTGTATATTTTCTATGGTATTTCATAGTATACGTTTAAATCTCATAGATTCTATGCTGGGGCACCAGAGGCCCCAGGATGTAAGCACTGAGGTGTTACAGGACAGAGATACAGTGAAATAAAATGCTGTTTCTCCAGTCTCTGTCATAATTCTCTCAGCTTATAAAGTGACACTAGGAAAAAGAGACTGTGTGTGTGTGTGTGTGTGTGTGTGTGTGTGTGTGTGTGTGAGAGAGAGAGAGAGAGAGAGAGAGAGAGAGAGAGAGAGAGAGCGACAGAGAGACAGAGAGAGACAGAGAGAGAAAGAATAAATATATTTTAAAAGTTAAGGTTGAAAAGAAGTCCTGTTTTATAGGTTCGTTAATTACCGAGATCTGAGTTTCTCAATCTTGGCACTATTGACATTCTGGGCCAAGTAATTCCTTGTTAGGGGATGTCTGTGGGGCTATAGAACATTTAGCCACATCCTGACCTCGACCCACTAGATACCAGTCACACCACCTGCTTCCCAGTTGTGACGACCAAAACTATCTCCAGACTTTGCCAAATGTCCCCTGAAGACAAAACTGTCACTATCGAGAACCGCTGATCTAGAGCCAAGATTGGGCTTTTAGAGGTTATCAATGAGGTCAGGACACAAGGAGTAGAAAGGACACAATGTCTGTGCATCTGGCTAGGTGTTCAATGCTGACAAAGAAAGGACTCTGCTCAGGGCAGGAAATCTGACCTGCTGCTGCAGAAAACAAAACACAGTTTCCAGAATCTTTCTGCCTGTGATTTCATCAATATTAATTATAAATGTATTCTCAGATTTCCTCACCCCCTGCCCACAAAAGAGGGCTCAGGCTTGGCTCAATGTATTAGTCAGGGTTCTCCAGAGAAATAGAACCAACGGGATGTGTGTATAGAGAGAGGGAGAGATTTATTATATGAAACTGGATCATGCAAGTACAGAGGCTTGTTAAGTCCAAAATATGCAGGGCAGACTGGAGAGCTAGAGACATAGGAAAGAGTCTCAGCTCAATGCCAAAGGCAGTCTGCTGTCAGAATTCCTACTTTCTCTGTTCTTTTATGGTCTTCAACTGATTAGATGAGGCTCATTCACATTACAAAGGACAATCTGCTTTTATTCAAAGTCCATAGATTTAAATGTTAACCTCATCCAAAATACACCTTCACAGAAACATCCAGAATGATGTTTGAGCAAATGTCTGATTATCACATAAAATCGACACATAAAATTAACGCTTCCAGCTCATTTCTTGACTCTACCCTCCAAGGATGGCCTGGCCCAGCCATGTGAGTTGTCTGAGTTTGGGGACGGAAAATTGAGAGGAAAAAAAAAGAGTGAAGCAGAAGTAACAGGAGGCTGCCAAGAGCAAAATCTAAAGGAAGCTTTCGGATTTTTGTATGTGAAGTGTTGTGGGTATAGGGAACGTCTGTGGCATTAGAAGGAATAGATGGTAGATGTTTATAAAACAAGAATTCAAGGGGGTACTGGGGAAAATGGCATAAATGATAGAAGTTTCATTTATCCCCTCTTGCGACCCCATCAAAGTTGTAATGGAAACACAGAGCAAACAGCAAGCAGAGTCGCCTGGGGTCTAGATGAACAGAAGTCCTACAACTAGGGAGAGAAATAAGAAATCCCCCTGCAATGGTCGGAGGTAGGAGAGGACGAAGTTGCAAGGTGGCCTGGTCCCGAACAGCTGAGTGGGACAGAGGCTATGGCAGCAGCAGCCGGGAGCAGCAGACGTTTCCCTTGAAAAGGGCCATGTCCATAACCGGACTCCGTGGTGACAGACCTGCTTGCTCTGAGCACCAGCTCCACGTCTGCTGCCCTAGGGTCACCAGGGACTTAAAGGGGATACCGAGATGTCAAAGCAAAGGCCAAAGGGGAGGGTCTCTCCTGGGCTTTTGTTACTACATTTGTTGCATTTATTACTAATGTAACAAACTGTTACTAATGTCATTTCGTCTGCAACAACACAGAAAATATAATTCTCCAGCCTAAGAAAGACAACCTAAGGGACACCTTATAATGATAGTGATGATGGCAATGATGCTGCTGCTGGTGACAATAATGGGGGCACTACTGGCAATGGTGGTGATCGTCAGGTTGGCGATGCTGTCGATGACTGCGGCAGTAGTGACAGTGATGACAAAGCTGGTGATGATAACGCGAATGGTGATAGTCATGTCAGCAGCTGTCAATTGTTGGCTGTTTTCTTTGTACCTGATCGACTTCTGACCAGGTCTCTCAATTTCTTGGGTTGATATAAAAAGAAAATGAGATAATAAATACAAAAGCTTATTTAAGGGATTAAGGCCATCACTGCATTGATTATTCATTTATTAAACACTTATTTAGCCCTACGCTATGCTAAGTGCTTCAAGCTGGTGTTTTCTCACGACAAAATAATAGTCAGATTCCACCTTTTATGTTTGCCCACTGACAGCTTTCAAGTCCCCACCATTCTCATTTCCTTTTGCCCCAGACCTGAAAAGAGCCCAGACACTTCCTCTCTGTATGGAAATTCGAACCACGCAAACTCTTTCCATATGTGGAAACTCTCAGCCCCACCCTCAACCACAGTAAAAGCCAGGAGCACCTCCCCTTCAAGCCATCTTTGGTCACTGCTTGCACTGCCACTCCCAAAAACGTTTCATGATGCAATAAATATTTTCAAACCCTTTGGTTCATCTGTGACATCATCATTTGCAACATCTGAAGCAATTTGGGTAGAAGGTTTGTACTGCCCTCCTCACAGGGCAGCCACAAAGTAAACTCCATGAGAAAGAAAATTTTATTATTCCATTTCACTGATGAAAAAACAGATCAGAGAGGTTGCCCCTCATCACATAGTTGGTATATAACAAAGACAGGTTGGTGTCTAACTCTAGGGCCTACTTCTGATCGATCAGGCTGTCTTTTCTCCATCTGGGGGAAGGTTTTAAAAGGTGGAACAGGATGCATGCTGTGGAAGATCCTTGAAAAACAGAAAGTATTTGTTCACTTATTCATTCTTTCAATCATTCTATAAGTAATTAGCTGTGCTCCTAGCCCTAGCCAAGCTGGGGCTGGGTTTTGGGGACAGATATTTGAACCAACTAGAATTAAATGCTCTTCTGAATGAAGCTGTAGGATCCTTGGGCAAGGTAGAGGTCAACCGAAAACCCAGCAAGCATGAAGCTCCTGCTGCAGTAGGATATAAAACCTGGACCAGGCAAGAAATTCATTTTGATGAATCATTACCTAAAATTACTGATGAGAAAGTCACACTAATCCTCAACACCACAGCTTGGGTTGAGAGAATGCCTTGCTTCTCTAATTAATAAAATGAAAGATTAATTTATAAATCAAATACTCATATTAAAAATTTAGAGGGCAGCAATCAATATTTTTCTGCTCGTGGTATATACATCTAATTTTCTGTAATAAATGACATTAGGGGATGATTGTCGGCAAATTAACAGAATATCCGATTGAAGCACTTCTGGAGAGTGTTTGCCAATTTGGAAGGCTCATTTATGGAAAATACAAGGTTTGGGTGGATCATAAGAACTGTGAAGTAACTGACTACTCAAGAGCAATGAAGAGCTTCAGTTTAAATGGCGTGGCAACACAAGTGTCATTTAGAGAATTAGTAAATATGTAGAAACATTTGTGTTTTTTTATTTTTGTTTTTTGTTTGTTTTTGAAAAAAATAGGTAAGTCTTGCTTCTTCCCAATGCTGGAGCCTGGAGCCAGTATTGACCTTGACCAGACCAAATAAATGCTTTTTCCTAGGATTTTGACTCTTAAGGCTGTGAATCAAGGACAAGAGGAACAGTTGAAGGGACATTAATCACAGTAGCACACTGACCGCACAGCCCTTGCTGCCTGGCCCTACAGAAAGCCCAGGATTTGTACCCATTTCCTAAGATTAGTTTTCAAGCCACCTATCAATTCTGAGAACTCTGATGTCCTTCTAATAAATTATTTTATGCTGAAGGTGGCCAGAGTTCATTTCTCGCTGGCAACCAAGAATTTTGACTGAGACATAAATAACCTGAGGGAAGAGGTAAATTGTACATCAATAAGTTTCCTGTTCAGGTTACACTCTTTGTGTAAGGTAAAATGAGCTTGCTTTTAGAAATATAGGAGAAGGCAGCGGGAAACTATTTAGCTTTGATAAATATGAGGAGTGTGGTTTGGAGGGTACCTGCCTGCAACTGAAATGAAACCGAAAGAATTATGACCAGAGAGAGAGGAGGGAAAGAGGAGGAGATCCATTTAAGCAGAGCACGTGAAATAAAGTCCTTATCTAACAAACAAATAGAAGGCAGAAGTGTTTTTCTGGCTGATATGATTTTTTGAGGCTCCTGCTTTATAGACTGAGTAGGATGAATGGCAAATGTGCAGGTCTTGTCATCAACCAAGGCAGTATTTCTTTCTGAGCTTGTCTGTTCAGTCCCTGACTATGCTCCTGGGATATGTTTCTCTATGAGGGCATCCTCTGCAAAGGTCCTAAGCAAAATGATGGCACATAGTAGGTGCTCAATAAATATCTGTTGAATGAATGGTCAAATTGTGACCTCAGAGGTATGTCCTTCTTGTAGAAAGAAAGAGTGAGAAAACCTCTAGAAAAATAGTCATGCACTTAGTCATATAAGAACTCCTAATCCATTTGAGGGTGTTCATTTAATATCTCTTCCTTTTATAGGTTTTTGTAGCCAACCTTTAAGATGGCCCTTAATGATTCTTTCATGCTTGCATTCATGCCATGTGTAGTACCCCTCTACACACCGAATAGGATTGAATAGGGTCGATGTGTGTAACCGATAAGATATTGCAGAAATGATGGCGTGTGATGTCCAAAACTATCTCATAAAAGACATTGGGGCTTTCACCTTGCTCTCTCTTGGATCACTTGTTCTGGAAAAAGCCAGCTGCTTTGTTGTGAGAACACTCAATCAGCCTAATGAAAGGTCCTCATGGTGAGTAACTGAGGCTTCTTGCCAACAGCCAGCATAAACAGACCAGCTGTGAAAGTGGAATAGATCCTCCAGCCTCAAGTAAACCTTCTGAAGATGACAGCACCATGAGGGACCATGGCCCAGCACCACTTAAGTCACCCCTGAATTCCTTACCAACAGATACTGTGTGAGGTAATAAGTTTTATTGCTGTTTAAACTGCTAAATATTAAGGCAATGTGTTATTCAATGAGAGATAACTAACACACGAGACATATGTTATAAACCAGAAAGGTAGAGATTTCTTCAATCTATTCGGAGTATCTCCTCCATCTCCAAGATTCACTCTTCATGAGTTAGGGCTTACCACATGGCCAGCTCTGTAGTCATCAGAAAATCCCTCTCCTAGATCTGCTTCCTCATGTCTCTCCACCCCACTTTTCTTCACGTTCTTGTTCCAAGGTGGATTGCTAGCCATTCTCCAGTCGATCCAACTCCCACTATCAGATGAGAATTGGGGCCTCCAACCCTAAGAATGAAAAAGGGGAGAAAAAAGTCTCTCCAAAGTCTCTCCTCAAAGGGAAGAATCAAAGAAATAAAACTTGGTCCTTTTTGCACAATGAATATTAACTTTCATTCCAACATATCTCCCATAAGTTATTATACTGTGATACTCGCCATTTAACAAATAGCAGAGAGGATCCAGTGCTTGAAGCCAAATGCCTGGCTCCAAAGTGAAAATGACTTCGTATTCCTTGCTTTCCTCTTGTTTGATGACTACAGAGCTGGCCGTGTGGTAAAACCTAAGACAAGCTCATTGTTTCTCAAGCACATAGATCTCCAGAGGCAGGGCAGGTGGAGGAGAGATTCTATGGACAAAATGTTAGGAAGTTGCTATACTTTTTAGGCCCCTCTTAGAGATTCATAATATATGTTTATGTCCTACAAAGCAGTCTTTAAGTAAGGAAACCTCACTAACCCAGGATTTCCTAAATTTTCCTCAACACAGAATATTTAATCTTGCCTAACATGAATTCCTGATGAATTCATGTACAACAGGACCCTTTAAAAAACACTGGTTTAGTCAAAATGTTGGTTTACTCTCTTTTTTGGTTCATATTTTGTGGCAAAGGCAAATAATGAAGCATCAGACAGAGAGTATCACTGCCAGGTAGACAGAGCTCGGGCATGAAGTGAGAAGACCCAGGGTATCTTGTTTTAGAGTTTTATTTGCTTAGTTTTTGTTTTGAAAAAAAAAATGATACAAGAAATTATAAAAACAGTACAGAGTTCACACATACACTTCACGTGGCTTAATAGCAACATCTAACATAACCACATTATCAAATAATTGGTACAACATTAAAGTATATTCAGTTTCCACCAGTTTTTACATGCACTTTTTCTGGTGTATAGATTCATAAAATTTTATCACATGTATAGACTTGTGCAATCACCACCACAATCAGGAAGCACAGCTAATTCATCACCACAAAGAAATTACTTTATGCTCTCCCTTTATAGTCACATCCACTACCACTGATGTTGGCTATTTTTTCACTCCGCATAATAACCTTGAGATCCATCAAAGTTGTTGGTGTATCAACAGTTCATTTCTTTTTATTGCTGATAGCATTTTGTTCTATGATTTTTTTTTGCCTCTGTACATCACTTATTTATTTATCTATTTATCTATTTATTTATTTATTTATTTAAAGAAATTTTTATGAATTTATATTTTTTATGCTGACTGGTTAACAAAATTCAATAAGTTCAACTGTACATTTTAGCAGTAAGGCATACATATGTGTGTGTGTGTGTGTGCGTGTGTGTGTGTGTATATGTGTGTGTATACATATATATGTATATTTACACTGTGTGTTCACCTTCCATAGTTAAATTTCTTTCTGGCAACATATTTGGCCCCTTTTACCTTGTCAACCTCCTCCCTCCCTCATCCCCCCTACCCTCTGGTAATGACCAGCCTATTGTCCATGTCCATGACTCTCTGTTTGTCCTGTTCATTTGTTGCTTTTAGGTTTTTATCCCTCATATAAGTGCTATCATGTGATTTTCAACTTTTTCTGTCTGGCATATTTCATTTAGCATGATTATCTCAAGGTCCATCTGTCTTGTCACAAATGAAAGTATTTTACCTCTTCTTATGGCTGAGTAATGTTCTATTGTATACATGTACCACAGCTTCTTTAGCCAATCATCTATCGTAGGACGCTTTGGTTGCTTCCATGTCCTGGACACTGTAAATAATGCTGCTGTGAACATTGGTGTGCAAATATCTTTTTGATATAAGTTTTCAAGTCTTTGGGGTAAATACCTAGTAGAGGGATTGCTAGATCATATGATAGGTCAATTCTTAGTTTTTTGAGAGACCTCCATACTGTTTTCCATAGCGGCTGTACCAATCTGCAGTCCCACCAGCAGTGTATGAGGGTTCCTTTTTCTCCACATCCTCTCCAACATTTGTTGTTACTTGTCCTGTTGATTATAGGTATTCTAACAAGTGTGAGATGGTATCTCATTGTGGTTTTGATTTGCATTTTCCTAGTAGCTAGCAATGTTGAGCATCTTTTCATATATTTGTTGGCCATTTGTATGTCCTCTGGGAAGAAGTTCAGGTCCTCTGCTCATTTTTTGATTGGATCGTTTGTTTTATTGTTGTACTGATTTGTATGAGTTCTTTGTATATTTTGGATATTAGGCCCATATCAGAGACATTGCTTGAAAATATATTTTCCTATTCAGATGGCTGTCTCTTTACCTTGTTAATGATTTCTTTTGCTGAGTGGAAGCTTTTTAGTTTGATGTAGACCCATTCATTAATTTTGGCTTTTATTTCCCCTGCTTTTGAGGTCAAATCCATACAATCCTCTTTAAGTCCAAGATCCCTGAGTTTAGTTCCTATGTTTTCTTCTATGCATTTTATGGTTTCAGATTTTATATTCAGGTCCTTCTTCCATTTTGAGTTCATTTTGGTGTGTGACGATAGACAACAGTCCAGTTTCATTCTTTTGCAGGTGGCTTTCCCGTTTTCCCAGCACCATTTATTGAAGAGGCTTTTCTTAATCCACTGTATGTCTTCGGCTCTTTTGTTAAAAATTATTTGCCCATATAAATGTGGGTTTATTTCTGGACTTTCAATTCAGTGTCATGGGTTTCTGTATCTGTTTTTCTGCCAATACCATGCCGTTTTAATTACTGTCACTTTGTAGTATACTCTGAAGTCAGGCAGAGTGATGCCTCCAGCCTTGTTCTTTTTTCTCAGGATGGCTTTGGCAATTCAGGGGTTTTGCACTTCCATACAAGTCTGATGATTTTTTGTTCTATTTCTTTAAAAAACACTGATAGGATTTTCATGGGAATTGCATTAAATTTAATTACATTAAATCCGTATAATTCTTTAGGTAATAAGGTCATTTAACTATGTTGTTTCTTCCAATTCAAGAACACGGAATATCTTTCCATTTCTTTGTATCTTCTTTGATTTCTCTCAATAGAGTCTTTTAGTTTTCATTTTCTAGGTCCTTCACATGTTTTGTTAGGTTTATTCCTAGGCATTTATCCTTTTTGTTGCAATTGCAAAAGGAATTATTTTTTCCACTTCTTTTTTTGATACTTCATTATTAGAGTATAGGAAAGCTATAGTCTTTTGAACATTGATTTTGTATCCAGAAACTTTACTGTATTTGCTTATTGTTTGTAGTAGTGTTCTTGTGGAGTCTTTAGGGTTTTCTATATAGAGAATCATGTCATCCGCAGACAGTGACAGTTTCACTTCTTTGTTTCCTATTTGGATGCCTTTTATATCTTTCTCTTCCCTAATTGCACTCGCTAGGACAGTGATGATAGTGGCCTTTTTCCTGATCTTAGAGGGAAGCTTTTTAGTTTTTCACCATTAAGTATAATATTGGCTGAAGGTTTGTCACATATGGCCTTTATTATATTAAGGTACTTTGCTTCTACACTAATTTTGTTAAGTATTTTGATGATAAATGGATGCTGTATCTTGTTGAAGGCTTTTCCTGCATCTATTGATATGATTATATGATTCTTATTTTTTAATTTGTTTATGAGGTGTATCACATTAATCAATTTGCATATGTTGAACCATCCCTGTGCCTCTGGAATGAAGCCCACTTGATTGTGGTGTATAATCTTTTTTAATATGTTGCCGTATTTGGTTTGCTAATATCTTATCTAGGATTTTTGCATCTGTGTTCATGAGAGATATCGGTCTGTAGTTTTCTTTTGTGTGTGTTATCTTTACCAGGTATTGGTATCAGAGTAATATTGGCCTCATGAAATGAGTTAAGAAATATTGCCTCCTCTTCGATTTTTTGAAAGAGTTTGGAAAGAATAGCTATTAAATCTTCTTTGACAGTTTGGTAGAATTCACTGGTGAAGCCATCTGCTCCTGGACTTTTACTTTTTGGTAGGTTTTTGATGATTGTTTCAATTCTTACACTGCTGATCAGTCTATTTAGATTTTCCAGATCTTATAGATTCAGTCTAGGAAGATTGTATTTTTATAAGTACTGGTTTACTTCTTATAGGTTATTAAATTTGGTGTTATATAACTTTGCATAGTATTCTTGTATGATCCTTTGTATTTCTGCATTATCAGTTGTAATTTCTCCCCTTTCATCCCTGATTTTGTTTATTTGTGTCCTTTCTCTTTTTTCTTGAGTGAGTTTAGCAAGGAGTTTGTCAATTTTATTAACCTTCTCAAAGAGCCAGCTCTTTGATTCATTTATTATTTCTATTTTTTGTTTTGTTTTCAATTTCATTTATTTCTGCTCTAATTTTGACTCTTTTTTCCTTCTGCTACCTTTAGACTTCATTCGTTCTTCCTTTTGCAGTTTTTTAAGATGAAGCATTAGGTTGTTTATTTGGGCTCATTCTTGTTTCTCGAGGTAGGCCTGTAATGATATGAACTTTCCTCTTATGGCCACTTTTGCCTGAAAGTTTTTGTCCTGAAAGTTTTGCTATGTTGTACTATCATTATCATTCATTTCTATGTAAGTCTTGATCTCTTTTTTTATTGTTTCTCTGACCCAGTTATTCTTCAGTAGTATGTCGTTTAATATCTATGTATATCTATGTGGTTCTTCCTGATTTCTTTTTGCAGTTGAATTCTAGTTGGAAATCATTATGATTAGAGAATATGGTTGGTATAACTTCAACCTTATTATATTTGTTGAGTATCTCTGTGTCAATCCTTGAGAATGTTCCGTGTGCACTAGAAAAGAATGTATAAGCAGCTGTTTGGGGATAGAAGGCTCTGTAAATGTCAATTATGTCCAGTTAGTCTAATGTGTAATTTAAGAATTTTATTTTCTTATTGGTTTTCTGTTTGGATGATCCATCCGTATCCGACAGTGGGTAATTAGGTCCCCTACTATGATAGTGTTTTGATCTGTTTTTCCCTTTAGTCTGTTAGTAATTGCCTTACCTATTTCAGGACTCCCTGACTAGGAGCGTAATTATTAATAAGTGTTATGTCCTCTTGGTGCATAATTCCCTTTATCATTATGAAGTGTCCCTCAGTATCTTTCTTTATTTTTTTCATTTTGAAGTCTGTTTTGTCTGATATTAGTACCACTACTCCCACTTTTCTCTGAATGCCCTTTGCTTAAATATGTTTTTCCACCCTTTCACTTTGAATCTATATTTGTCTATCTTTATTTGTCTGCGTGTATCCTGGAGTCAGCATATAGCTTGGTTTTGTTTTTTGATCCAATCTGCAACTCTATGTCTTTTTATTGGTGCGTTCAGTCCATTTACATGATTATTGAAACATGAGGTCTTCTTATAGCCATTTTATCTTTTGCTTTCTGGTAGTTGAGTGTTGCCATTGCTTCCTTGTCCTTGTGTTTCTGTTTCCTTTATTTTGATTGGCTTTTGTAAGTTTTCCCTCTGTCCTTTCTTGTTTTATGTTATATACCTCAGTTCCGAATCTTCTGCGTGTTGTTACCATTACGAATATGTAAAGAAGAGTTATATATATGTAGTAGTCCATTTTCCTCTGCTTGTGCCTTATCTCCATTCTTCTTTGCGAATTTGGATCTTTGAATCCTCCCCTTTTCAGTCATTGTTGTCTCAGTTTGTCCTTATGTATGCTGAACTTCATTACTATCTTGCTATAGCAAATCTCTTTTTATTGTTTAAGCTTTTAATGCCCTATTCTTAGTAGGGGTTGCTTTCCTCTGCTTCTATCAGTCTGCTAGTCACCTTACTCCTAATTATGTATATATTATTTTTTTTTTTTTTTTTTTTTTTTTGTCATTTCGTTTTAGGTGAGCTGACCCCTTTCAGTATTTCCTGTAGTACAGGCCTTGTAGTAGAGAATTCCCTCAATTTTTGTATGTCTGGAGAGGTCATTATTTCTCTTTCATATCTAAAGGAGAGCTTAGCTGGTTTCATTATTCTAAGTTGATAGTTCCTTTTACCTAATAGTTCGAATATTTGATTCAATTTCTTTCTTGCTTACGGTTTGTGCTGAGAAGTTCAATGATAACCTAATGGATTTTCCTTTATAGTTTACCATCTTCTTTTCCCCAGCTTCTCTAAGAATTCTGTCTTTGTTGTTCATTTTTATAATTTTAATACAATGTGTCTTGATGAAGGCCTTTTGGGGTTGAGATAATTAGATGCTCTGTTGACTTCTTGAATTCTAAGCTCCAATTCATTCCTTAGATTTTTGAAATGCTTATCATCTATTTGTCTGAAAATGCTTTCTAGTCCCTGCTCTTTTTCCTTGACTTTGAGAATGCCCATTATTCTTATGTTTCCTCTCCTGATGTATTAGCTAATTCTTGTATTTTTTAAATTATTTTTTATTCTTTGGTTTCTATCTTCTTTCTTCTGATTTATTTCTAGATTTCTGTATTCAATATCACTGATCCTTTCCTCCATTTGGTTGACTCTATTTACCAGGCTTACTATTTCATTTTTCAACTCCTGCAGTGTGTTTTTTATCTCCAGAACTTCTATTCTGTTCTTTTTGAGTGTTTCAATCTCCTTGCCAATGAACTCTTTCTGCTCATCTAGTGGTTTTCTCAATTCCTGAAATTGTTAATATGACTTGTCAAAATTTGCTGAGTTTTTTCAGAAGTACCATCCTGAATTCTGTCATTTAGTTGCATTTTTCTATGTCTATAAGCTTATTTTCTGGAGATTTTTCTCTTTGTTTCTGAGATGCCTTGCCACCTTGGTTGTTTATGGTGTTTAATGGACTATTTTTCCACTGGGCATTAATGGAAGTGTGTTCTGCTTCCCCCTGTTCCCCAAAAGAAGATTTATTATATAAAGGTCTCTCTAGCTTTATATAAAGAAGGTGTTTTCTTTTGGTTTCCAGGTGGTGGAGTCTAAGCCTCTTGGATCCCTGCTTTATATAAAGCCTTAATAATGCTTTTTTTTTTTTCTTATAAATTTTTAATCATGCTCACTATCCTGGCTCTGTCCCTGTCAGTGTTAGTGACAGTTTCAATAGTGTTTGCTCAGATTCCCCTGGGGCTCTGTGGTGTTCAGTATCAGAGGGTATGAGGGGAGGGACCTCTGGTTTGGGGGGTGGGGGCTATGGTTAAACCTTGGTTTTGCAGCTGTGGCTGGTAAAAATCAACTCTTGTTTCTCTGCCATCCCCGCTTCTCTGTTCTCTACCCTGATTACTGGGCCCTGCCATCAGCCTCGTGGAGGTCATAGTTCTCCCAAGCAGGGCTGTTCGAGGAAGTCGCCACACCTTTTCTGGCTGCGAGAGGTAGCTTCTTTATTTCTCCCAGTCCACTGCCCTACACCTGGGGTTCTGTCCTGTAGCTGTTATGTGCAGATCCCACACTCAGACGTGCTAGTGTGAAGTTTGGGTGTTTTTTGTTGAGTTTTGTTTATTGTTGCTTCATGGGGAGAGATCTGGAGATGGCTCTCACTCCACCATGTTTCTGACATCACTTCTATTGTATGAATTTATCACTTTTTGTTTAATCATTCACCTGTTGAAGGATATTTCAGCAACTTCCAATTTTTGGCTATTTTTGGCTAAATGTTATGAACATTTGTGTATAGGTTTTTGTGTTAACATAATGTTTTCATTTCCCTGGGGAAAATATCCAGGAGTGCAATTGCTGGGTTGCATGGTAAATATATACTTAAACTTATGAGAAAATGACAAACTATTTTTTAGAGTAGCTCATTTATTCATCCCCACTAGGAAAATATGTATGATCTACTTTCTCTGCATCCTTGTCAGCAGTTGGTATTATCATTATTATTTTTTTTATTTTAGCTATTATAATAGGTATGTCATGGTATCTCATCATGATTTCAATTTGTGTTTGACTAATGAATAAGATGTTGAACATATATTCATGTGCCTATTTTCCACCTGTATTCCTATTTGGTGAAACATTTGTTCAAGTTTTTTGTCCATTTCCATTGGAATCATTTCCTTACTGTTTCTTTGCTATTGAGTTTAGATAGTTCTCTATATATTCTGGATACAAGTCCTTTGCCAGATATGTAACTTGCACAAATTTTTTTCTAATCTTTAGCATGTCCATTCATCCTTTACCAGGGACTTACACAGAGCAAAGCTTTTAATTTAGATTAACTCCAATTTTTCAAATTCTTTTCTATTATGGATTGTGATTTTGGTGTCATGTCTAAGAACACTTTTCCTTGGTCTAGGTCATAAAGATTTTTTTTATCTATATTCTTCTAAAAGTTTTATAGTTTTACATTATAAATTTAGACCTATGAACCATTTCACATTTAGATCTATGAACCATTTCAAGTTAATTTTTGTACAAAGCATAAGGTTTGGGTCAAAATTTATCTGTGTTTTGTGTTTTGTTTTGTTTTGGTTTTGGTTTTTGTTTTTTGCTTAAGGATGTCCAATTGTACCAACACCATTTACTGAAAAGACTATATTCTCACTATTTTGCACCTTTGTCAAAAATTAGTTTACCATAATTTGTATGGGTCTATTCCTGGAATCTGTTAAGTTCAATTAATCTGTATCTGTTCCTCCTCCACTATCATCCTGCCTTGATGATTGTATTTGTGTAGTAAATCTTAACATCAACAGAGTCCAGTTTGAATCTCAATTCCTTTGCTTTGTCTGATGGTAGGCAAAATAATATCTTCCAAAATATGTCCACATCCTGATCCCCATAAACTGTGAATGTGTTACTTTGTATGACAAATGGAATGTTGAAGATGTGATTAAGTTAAGAATTTTGAGATAAGAGATTATCCTGGATTATCTGAGTGGGCTCAAATCTTATTATATGAATCCTTAAAAGCAGAGTAACTTTCCCAGTTGTGGTCAAAGAAAGAGAGATCTGAGGACCAGAAATATGTTCAGAGAAATGGCACATTTCTGTTTTTGAAGATGGAGGACATCAAACCAGAAATATAGGTGTCTTCTAGAAGCCAGAAAAGTCAAGGAAACAGAGTCTTCCCTAGGTCCTCCAGAAAGGAATGCAACCCTGCCAAAACTTTGATTTTAGGTCTGTGTTGTACCTCTGACCTACCTAGCTATAAAATAATAAATTCATGTTGTTCAAAACCACTATGACTGTGGTAATTTGTTATAATGGAAATTAGGAAACTAATACACTTACTAAAGGTGAGTCTTCAGCAACATCACAGAATGTCTCTTCATCTCAGTTTCTTCAGCCCACTAATGGAGATAGCAATGTTCCAAGTTTAGCACTGTTGTGAGAATTAGAAATGCAATGTACAAAATGTCAGGCCCATTGTAGACACTTAGTATATGACAGATCACTTCCCTTATTTCAAGAAAAACATGACAACATACAAAGGAAGAGATTGTTCTAAGAATCAGAGCTAAAATAAAAATGGTAAAAAGTATTTTAGCTTAAGGGTCCATCTTACATTTTCTGAGCATCAATATCCTCATCTATCAAATGAGGATAATAATACGTGAAAACTCTGTCTACTGATCCACACTCACCTAGTCTACCCAATTAACTTGCACCCTCAGGCTCACAGTGATGCCTGCCTATCCCATTCTAAACATTCTCTATGTCTCTTAGTGTACTAGCTGCTCCTTCTAGCCAATTCTCCACTTTAACTGTTGTTTTGATTAACCTCTAACAACAAGTTTAAATTATACTGGATGAGAGAGCTCCTACTCTACTGTGCATCATCTGAGGGCATTATAAAACCCTATTCAACGATCGCTAATTGAATTTACTGTCCCTAGTCACCCAGGACAGGTATTACGGCTTCCATGTTGTTAGACCATTCATAGCTCCTTCACCCACTGGAGCTTCTAAGCAGGTAGAAGATGATACTCAAGCCTCTGCAGGCTCAACTGAGCACCACAGCTCAAGAATAATAAGTGGAGCTTCTTTCCTTAGCAGACAAGGAGCAGGTACTCCATTATAGAGAGAGAAAATACCCCTCCTAACTCTCCTTCCTCCCTGGGCCTTTCTCTTTTCCTCTTTCTCATTGGCTATGACCTTGGCCTTGACAAAAAGTCAAGTCTTATGGAAAAGTCAATTTATTTAAGTGAATATATGCCAACAGCACCTTGAAAGAAATTATGTCCATCCCCCAAAACAAAAGATCACATTTAATTGTGCATCAACCCATGGGCATAGTTATACATCAGAATGTGGCTACATAATGTGCTTGTTAAAATTCTCACCTCTTCCCATTTTTGTTTCAAGCAGGTATATGCAATAACTACCCAGAAGAGGGGACACAGTTTGGAACCCAATGTGTTTCCAGTGATTTTTTTCTGGAGGGTAGGGCCACATGGTTTTTAATTCTTCTGCATGCATTTGCATTCCAATTTTCTGCAATGAGTAGTATATCTTGTTTTATGGAGGGGGAAAGGAGATAAAAATTATTTTTCTGTAAAAAGAGTTCTGATTTAGAGAAAATATTTTCCAGAAATTGATTTGTAAAGTGTAAAACACATTGGGCCTATAAAAAGCCCCCTGACTTGGGCTATATTTTTGGTACAGCCTGATTTGGAAGTAATGATTTGCAGTAATCACTGCCTGAAGGGCTAAACAAGTTCTGTCTCATCTCTGACTTTGACCTCTTACTATGATGAAGGATGAGTAGGGAAATACCAGAGCATGAATTCTCAAATGCAGTATCTGTGTCCCAATTGCCACCAACCACTTTCTGACTGTAGGACTTTGAGCTATGGCACTTCATATCTTTTGTTTGTTTGTTTTTTTTTAGTAAAAAGAGAGAGAGAGAGAGAGATAGTTTAATAACAACACTGCCTCATGTATACACATTTATATGAGTGTATAAGCTGCTTAGTATAATTCCTAGCACATAATAAATGCTCAATTAAATTTGGCTCATTTTATTTTCTGCCTGTAATTTTCTGTAAATGTTTTGTGTTCATCTCTATCAATTCTAACATTGTGTCCTGAGAAACACAGATAAACAGACAATAACAGACCTGTTTGTATCTCTTCTATATAATCTATGGTGTCAAGAGAGGCCCTTGTCCCCACACATCCTAGCTGGATAGAAGTCCATGTAGGAAAATTTGTGTGCAGATATAACGAAGTGTGAGTCTAAAATGAACACTCCTAAGGGAAATAGTGAAAAGATGGAAAATATCACTGTAAAATGTGTAAACCAAATGTGGTAGCCAACCTCTGAGGTAGCCGCAACAAATTTCACCTCTCGGTACCCACACCCATGTGTAGTGCTCACATACTGAATAGGGCCAAGCTGTGTCAGTCACTATTAGAACATTGCAAAAATGATGGAGTGTGGCCTCTGAAGCTGAGACATAAGATATGTAGCTTTGCATTGCCCGCTGTTCAATCATGCTCTCTGAAGAAGCCAGCTGCCATGTCATGAGAGATCTCAAGTGACCTATAGAGAGACCAAGAAAGTAAAGGACAGAGGCCTCCAGCCAACAACCAGAACAAATTGGCTAAGCTTCTGAGTGACCTATCTTGAAATAGGATCATCCAACCCTAATCAAACTTCAAATGATGACAGCCTCAGGCAACATTTTCACTCTGACCTTGTCTTAACCCATTCAAGCTTCTATAACAAAAATGCTATAAACTGGGTAACTTATAAACAACAGAAATTTATTTCGTACAGTTCTGGAGACTGAGTTCTTGTCCATCTTAGTCCAAGACTAAGATGCTGGAAGGTTCGTTTTCTGTTGAGAGCCCAATTCCTGGGCTTGTCACTGTGTCCTCAAATGGCAGAGGACTAAGAAAGCTCTCTGGGGCTTCTTTTATCAGAACACTAATATCACTTATTAAGTCTCCACTTCATGACCTAATCATTTTCCAAAGTCCCCACCTTCAACTACTATAACATTGGGGATTAGGATTTAACGTATGAATTTGTTGAGAACATACACATTCAATCAATAGCAAACCCCTTTTGAAATGCTATGGTTCTGAGCAGGAATTACACAGCTTAGCTGTTCCTAAATTCCTGACCCACGGAAACTGTGACAGATAATCAATATTTATTCTTTTTGAGCTGATAAGTTTGGGGGTAATTTGTTACACAAAACTAGATAACTAATATACCAAGATTGAGTTACCAAAGGACACATTAATAAAGTCGTCAAAGGTGAGAGACCAATGAACACAAGAACACAAAACACCCCGAGCCCTCAGCATGTGCCACCTCCTTATAATAGGAAGAACCTGAGCAGATTGAATAAAATGCCAACATTGAATCTGAAATTTGAGTATTGCAGAGCTACTTAGGTACCTACATTTTATGCTCCCCTATGGTCATATATTAAAATGTGCAATAAAATGAATTTACATGATGCACCTTGGACCCAAAATGGAGTCCCCAAAATGATGAGGGGCAGAGGAAGAGAAGGAAGGAAGTGACAGAAGCAGCCACGTACATGGCCACTCTCCCTCCAGGTGGCAAGAATGCCTGGAAATTTCCACTACTGCTTTCATCCAGAACACCTGGCCTTTAAGGCCTCTCATTTCTCAGGCGCAGAGCAGCCTATAAAAAAAAGGCACATAAAAACCTCCCCTTCTCCAAACATCGCTGGTGCCCTCCTGCTTACTTTTTCTTCAGTGCCATGAACAAAGGGACAAGTTGGCAACCTTTTGGAAAGCAAAGTCCTTGTGAAAACTTGAGTAACTCCTAGTTCTGATAAAGGTGAGTTGTGTGTGAAGAAAATACACCCAACAGTGAAACATGTGTTTTGTATAAGGAAATTAGGACAGAAATGTAGTTGGTAAGGATTACTCTCCATAACCTAAAGCCATCCAGCTCTGTGAATAAGCATTCTTTCAAACATTTGGATTTTTATTTTTAAAAGTAAGGTAACATTGGTTTATAACATTATATAAGTTTCAAGGGTGCAACATTATAATTCGACATCCTAAGTACTACATCAT
Source organism: Cynopterus sphinx (assembly GCA_030015415.1). Classification (NCBI taxonomy): domain Eukaryota; kingdom Metazoa; phylum Chordata; class Mammalia; order Chiroptera; family Pteropodidae; genus Cynopterus; species Cynopterus sphinx. The sequence goes on from CM057381.1 coordinate 111,039,372, forward strand.
GCTCACCACCAAAATCTAACTTTCATCCATTACCACACAACTGATCCCCTTTACCTGTTTCACGCTCCCTCTACCCACTTCCTCTCTGATACACTGATCTGTTTTCTGCCTCTATGAATTTCTGCTTTTTGTTGTTTTTGTTTGTTTATTCGTTTGTTTTGTTTTTGTTTTTGTTTCCACTGATAAGTTAAATGACATACTGTTTGTCTTTTTCTCTCTGACTTATTTCACTTAGCATAATGCCCTCAAGGTCCATCCATATTATCACAAATGGCAGAATTTTACCCTTTTATGGCTGAATAATAGTCCCTTTTGCATACACACACACACACACACACACACACATATATACATATATACATACATATATATGTATGTATATATATATACACACACACCACATCTCTTTAGCTATTTATCCATTGATGAACATTTAGGTTGTTTTCATACTTGGCTATTGTAAATAATGCTGAAATGACCATAGGGGTGCATATACCTTTTCAAACTTGTGTTTCTATATTCTTTGGATAAATCATCATAAGTGGAATACCTGGATCATATGGTAGTTGTATTCTTAAATTTTTTGATTTAAATGTCTTCTATAGTAGCTGCACTAATTTACATTTTTGCCAACAGTGCATTTTCCCTATATCCTCTCCAGCACTAACTGTTGCTTGTCTTTTTGATAATGGCCATTCTAACAGGTATGAGGTGATACCTCATTGTGATTTTGATTTGCATTTCTTTAATAAATAGTGATGTCGGACATTTTTTCCTGGGCCTTTGGCCATCTGTGTATTTTCTTTGGAAAATGTCTATTCAGATCTTCTGCCCATTTTTCAGTCAGATTGTTTGGTTATTTTTGTTGAGGTATATGAGTTTTTTATATAGTTTGGATATTAACCTCTTATCGAATATATGATTTGAATATATCTTTTCCCATTCAGAGTTTGCCTTTTCATTTTGTCAATGGTTTCCTTCACTATGCAGAAGTCTTGTTGTTCGATGTAGTACTACTTATTTTTGTTTTTATTTTCCCCCTTGCTGTTGGAGTTGAGTCCACAAAAACACCACTAAGACTGCTGTCCAGAAGCTTAGTGCCTATGTTTTCTTTTACATATTTTATAGTTTTGGCCTTACATTCAAGTCTTTAATCCATTTTGGGTTAAGTTTTGTGTATGGTATAAATTAGTGATCTAATTTTATTCTTTTACATATGACTGTTTAGTTTTCCCAGCACCATTTACCGAAGTCAAACATTTGTTTTTAATGTTTACTCTTTGTGAGTAAGGGCAGAGGTGTAGGGAGCAAAACAGGAAGCAAGAGAACTCACTTCCACTCTTGGCATAAGGGATGGGACCTCCACCAACCACTGGCTGGCCTTTCTCAGATGGGCAGGAGGGGGAATAAGCTAAACCTCTGACTAGGTGGCTGGGAGAGCCAAAGTCTATACCTCATCAGACACTGTATTTCATCCCACTGGAGAACATGGAGCGATAATCCCACAATGCACTGGTGAGTGTTGACTTCATCCCTCAAGAGGGATTTCAAGCATCAGGGTACACTGGTGCATGTCTTCACGGAGGAATGCCAGGAAGCCTCATGAGAAAAAAAGAATCCAGAACTGAGAGTGTATGACTTTGGGCAAGTCCTTTGTCTTCTTTATATTTTTATTTTTTATCTGTAGAAAGGAAATAATAATCTACTCATCGAGCATCAACCACTTACCAGACAGTAGGCTAAATACAATTTATCTATTCCCCGAAATCCTTAGATATAATGAGAAAGTTACACAACTTGCTAGCCAATAATCAAGCCAGGATGTGGCCCCAGGTTTCTCTGATCACAAAAATTATGCTGCTAACCACTGGACTATACTGCCTCCTGCTTCACAGGGGTAAGTTGAGCAATGCAAGTGAAAGTGATGTGTCAACCATAAAGTGATAATCAGATATCAGGACTGGTTGTTATTTTTACCTATTAATAAGAGAATCGTAGAGGCTAAGGACATAATTTCTTGCAAATTACAATCCAAAGTAGATAAGTGCTGGATACACATTTATAATATTCATATAAGTTGGGGGAAAGTAAACCAAAATATTGCCCGATGAGTAAAAAAACTTAAGAGAAATAAAAGGGACTAAAGTTAAGCAAAAAGAGACAACTGACACATTCATTAAATGAGGTTTACCCATCTGCTGAGACCTCAGCCTCTTTTGCTGGTCCCTAGGAGATCAAGACTCACAAATGAGTTCTGGTGAATCTTATACACATATGGAGAGGTAGCCAAGAGTGAAAGCTGAGCTGGGACAAAGGCCAGAAATGGTGCCAGAGTAATGGGTTTACCACCTGAGTTTTCTGTCCTGGGAAAATTTAACCCCTGAGTTGGTAATAACGGTCTTCGCCAAGGCAGCAGGACTTTGGTTTCAGCATCTCCCTAGAACCCAGTCTCTTCTTCCTAAGAGAGCAGTGGAGACATGAACTGCCTTCCTGCAGAAATTCTGCCCCACCTCAAGTGCTGGAAATGTACTGTCCAGCACAATGGGTGAGGTCATGAATTTTAGAAAAATGGAGTTCTGAAATATTAGAATCTTGGAATCATAACCTCTTAAAATCATTGACTTCCATGAATTCCTTCAGGGAATAGATCATTTCTTCTCATATTTGCTCCTCAGAGTCTGTCACAGTAGAGGTAATGAAATATATTCAGGGGCCTTTCTGGACCAGGCTCTGCAAAGTTATCTTCAAATAAGTGAGGGCCAGCTTCTAAGAGAAAATTTTTAAAGAATTCCTTTTTAACTGTGTTTCTCAGGAAACCTGAAAGGGGAGCCAGTTAATAACAGCCAAGTACTCCCCAATGCCCTCATGGGTTCATGGACATTTTTTATCTCTCCTTCCTTCACCCTCATCCCCAGCCTTTTATACCGTATTTCAACTCAGCCTCTCCACCTAAGTTCTTATCCCTTTTTTCTCTAGCCTTCTCTTTCTACGTTTTCATGACAGCATCAATGACAAAAGCTCTGAGAACCAGGATGAGAACCATAGAACCCATCTTGAATGGAAAGGGGAAGGTGTCAAATGTAAAGGAGGCAAATCAGGGTAGTCAAAGGTGACATTTAGCAAGAAAGGCAAGGCAGAAAACTCCTCTCTACCATAATTTGGTGAAAGATCAACCTGGGTAGGTTGATAAACAGGCAGGTGAATAGATTGTCAGAGTCTACAAACACCCAGAGCCCACCTCATTCTTCTGCAACCCCCCACCAGCATCAGAAACTCTCCTCATGTAAGCAGAGTTTATTCAGCTTCCAAGAAAGCACTTCTGGGAGTGGGGAACACTCAGAGAGTAGTATCACCTAGCAGAGGCATATTTCCTCCTGAGCCCTAAATTTTGAAGGCTCATGAGAGGTCTGAGACAAAGTTAAACCCACAAACTGCTTCAGATGGACAGAACCTGCCATGGCTACCTCTTTTCTACAGAAAATTCCTGAAAAACTGGCTAGGAAGCAAAGGAAATATAGGAAGAACTAGCAGGATAAGGTGGGTACAATGCTGCCTCTGCTTGGGCCCAAAGCCTTGGGCCATTCCACTGCCTATCTGGGCAAAAGATAATCCAGGACACTAGACCCAGCATGAGCTACAGTCCTGAAACTGTAGCCTTTACTTCCTTTGCCACTTTGATCCCATATTAAAGGCAAAGGTATTTTGGAATGCTCATTCTCTTTATTTCCCTTTTCCCCCAAGACCTCATCAGTGTTTACCAAAGCTGCCTGAAGGTAAGGGGGCTTCATCTGAAGGGAGTGGATGTCCCCAATAGACTTGCCCCTGGAAGCCATTTTTAAATAAGTGCACCCACACCACTGTATCTTCCCCCTGCCCCACAAGGAAAGAGTCTGGCATCATCCCCAAGCTCTGTAAGCTCCCTCTCTCATTGCTTATGGCAAAGGTTGACTTGCCACGCTTACATGTACAAGCCAAAAGGTCACAGATAAGAAAATCCGCCTTCTCAGCAGCCCTGGAGGCTATATCAACCTGGCTTTCAGAGGCCATGACTAGCATAGTTGGGGCGGGGAATGAATGGTACATTTAAGTGTTTTGAGTAACTCTAAGTGTGCCCTTCCTTGCTGTACTGTTGGGCAGCCACCCAATCGTACCAGCTGTTATCATGGAGATGCTTCTGAAACAGCTGGGTGGGCTGCCTGGATTGGAATCGGCTGAGACATAATGTGATTGCCCATGAGTTATAGGTGGGGAGTTATTCAAAAAAGAACAGTGGGAATGTTGGATCAGAATGGCTTCGGGAAGGACAAAGGCTGTAAATTAAAAAATGGAAACTTTCTCTTTGGGGGCAAAGATCAGAGGATCTAATATGGTTTTTTGATATGAGAATGAAAACTAAGGATTTACATTGCTAGCCATACTAAGGTGCCAATCCAATATGGTCTCTTCCATTCACTAGTAAAGAAGATGGTTTGCATCCCTCTTATGTGGTGGTTCCTGTGCTACATGCTATAGACCATGGATGATCCCAAGGTGAATCAGTCATCTATGAGAGGTTGTTTAGTATAGTCTCCCATCAGACAGAGCCCAGTTAAATTCCAGCTCCTCCATTCTCTGGCTGTGTGTCCTTTTTGTGTGGTACCAAACCTCTCTGTGCCTCAGTTTCTTCATCTTAGAAATAATGCCTGTTTCATAGGCTGTGGGGAATTCAGTGAGATAATACATTGTAAGCAGCATAACATAGCACATTGTCGGTGCTTAAAAATTAGATGTGACTAATTTTAGTAAATTCATTTTTAATAAGACTCAAGGTAGACTCTGGTTAGTGCTATACTGGGAGAAATTCAAAAGAAAGAGACACAGTGTGCATACGAGAGAAGAAGAGAGGCCTTCTGGTCAGGAGATACAACACCTGCTCTACTATAAGGTACTAATGGAGAAGGGACCCTTGTCTTGAATTTTCAAACTCATTTTGATCAAAAGGCTTGGAAGAATGAGAGAAACATCCGTTGATAAAATTTAACAGGAGTGAAGGTCATTTTAAGAGGCAAAAATAATAGTTAACTCTCACAAGTCATAGAATCTAAGACACACCGATATTTCTCACACCATGAAGAACAAAAGCCACAGGCTAAACAAGACAGTGTTTTCTTAACAGCAACTGTAAGATGCGTTGATTTCATGTATGTGAAAAGATGAAAACAAATGTGCATTTGAGATTCAGGGCAGTATGGTATTTGCCATACCCTATAATGATGATGATGCACTTTAAAAGCACTTTTTCATTGAATCCCCACAATTAAACAGTTATTATAGAATCCATCTGACAGATGAGGAAGCTGAGGCACAGAGCAATGAAGTACTTTGTCTAGGGTCCTATTCCCAGTAAATACTGCAGCTGGCAATCTGATTTGGAACTGCCTGACAAAGTCCAAGAACTATGAACCAAGTTTTACATGAAAGACCTAAAATCCAAAGCAGCTGGGTGAGAGAGACAGGGAGGAGTGCTGTGGACTAGATCAGATCCTAGAGGGTCCTGAATGCCTAGTAAGGACTGACCATCTACTCCAGGATTATCTGCTGGGCTCTGCTATATGGCAGGCACTGTACTGAGCACTGGGGGGAAGTCAGCACTGAGTAAGAGACAGAGTGGGTCCCCAGCCTTTACAGAGCTCACAGGCAAGCAAAGGCCATTGGCAGCTGGCCAGACAATTCAGCGGGATGCATGCCAGCTTGAGGGTGTGCATAAGTCATACATAGAAGGAGACTTTGACCCAGTGCTGGGGAATTAGGGTGCTTCCAGAGGAATTAACTTTTCATGACAACCCAAAGAATGAGTCAGAAGAGGAGAAGGGCGTGGCACCTGTGGCACCAAGGAGTGGTGCTCGCCAAGCATCCCATGTGCTCACCTACATTACCCAACCTTCCTTGCAGTCAGGTTAGGGCTCCGTAACTGACTCTGGACAACAGAGAAAATGACCTGTGATACCTCCATAATGAATTAAGAGCCAGGTGCCTCTTCCAACCTCTGCTTCTTTTGTATCAGTGACCTTGAAATTCACTTCTCCGTGTGGAGGAGGACCACCCAGCCCACTCTACACCTCAAAGGAATGAGACATGAACTTTAATACGTCAAGTGACTGAAATATGGGAGTTAATTTATTATCTCCACATAACCTAACTGATCCTAACTAGTCCGTAAGAGTATTCCATGCAGGGAAACGGAATGTGTAAAGGCAAGAGAACATGGGAACTTGGAGGAATTGAATACTTCCTATGACTGGAGCAAGATCCCCTGGGGCTGGTGGCATGAGACGCAGCTAGAGAGCTGAGTGTACCTCCAGAGTCCTGCAGGCCACGTAGGAAATTTGGGCTGCTGTGTTTCAGAGAATGGATTTGAGCCAGAGACAGACCAGGTGACAGATGCTGGAGACAGATATGAGAATCCCATAACATGGAATCCATGTGGGAGACAAATAAGATCTCTGGGTCAAAGTTGCCTCCAACATCTTGAGCTTGAGACACTGGGTAATGGTGGTGTGCTCAGTATGAATGGGAAATTTGAAAGAGAAATTGATTAGTGGGAGATGCTGAAGGAACATGTTGTGGCTGAGGTTCTAAAGGAGTGTCATAAAAGAGAATTCATGAAATAGGACTTGATTCATGGGCTGTCTTCTGCTAATTTTGAGACTGCAGTTCCTTCCTGCTTCTCCCCATTCACAACAAGTTCACTTAGATATACTCTCTAGACTAAGGCTTCTTAAGACAGTCTGGGTTCTCCTAACTGCTTTGAAAGCCTAATTAATTGCACTAATTTATCTATCAGCTTTTTCTGGAATGACCTTCTAAGACATAATTAGACAATTGTAGTTAAACCTATGGAACACTCCCTGAGAGCAGTCAGCAATGAGATGGTGTATGTTTCTTTGGGGTGGGCACCTCAAGTGGCTATAGGAAAATACAAAGAAACAGAGGCATAGAGGGGATGGGAAGGGAAGGAGCTCTCACAGACTTTGAAGCCACCACCTGGAGAATCACTCCCAAGAGAGAAATGTGCTGAGACCTGGTGGTAGTTTGCTGTGCTAGCACCGGCTCCTATAGGCTCCAAGATCGGATTATTAACTTTCAGGATTCTTGCAAGCTGATTGATAGCTGGAAGCTGGCTGTGGTGAGAGTATTTATAGCATGGAAATCAGCAAATGCTATAAATCAGGGCTTTTTGTGGAAGGAGGGGGAAGCTGGTTTACCAGCAAACCACTGTTTATACCAATGAAAGATAGCAGCAATGTGGGAGCCAGAGCCATCTCGTTATCTGGCTCCACCAGTTCTCATGTGAATATCCGAATCATTCATGAGAGCTGCCTTTCCCTCATCCTCTTGTTCAAGTCCTATCAAATCTATCTCCAAAATATATCTGCATTATCCGGCCCCTGCGCCCCTCATTCCTTCTCATTTACTGCACTCTAACCACACCAAGAATTTCCCAGTCTAGGATTTTGTATACTTTGGTCACTCCTCCTAGAATGTTCTTCCCTCAATTAAGAGTGACTGAGGTCATACAGAGAACAAACTGGTGATTGCCAAAGGGAGGGAGGTTTGGGGGATGGGTGGAAAAGGTGGAGAGATGAAGTACAAATTAGTAGTTACAAAATAGTCACGGGGATGTAGAGTACAGCATAGGGAGTATGATCATTAATATCGTCATGGCTATGGAAAGAGCCAGATGGGTGATAGAGTAATTGGGGGATCACTCCATAAACTATATAAATGTCTAACCATTGTACTGTATACCTGAAACTAATACATTAAAAAAAAGAGTGACCGAGATCTGCTCATCTTTCAGATCTCAGCCTAAATGTCATTTCTCTTAAAGACATCTCCAGACTATATTACCTAAAGCAGCGCTCTCCATGCTATGTTTCCATACTGTATTTGGGTGTATAATTCTCTTGTTTGCTTCCTACAGGACTGGGAACTCTGTGAGGGCAAGCGTGTTTTCTACTCTAGTGCCCATTCCTCCTGTAACACGTGGCACACAGCTGGAGATCAATAAGTGTTTACTATAGAAACACTGAATAAAGTGGCAAACACCCCAATTGTGTAGTTGTGGGTAGTATCACTTTTTCAAAATCTAGGTCCCCTTAAGGTTGGAGGATGTTGGTGTAAGAAATTCAAACCAATGGAATTCACAGGATGGTTGATTTCACTGATGCTATGAGGCCTCTCCAGTGGCCCCACGGAAGTAAAACAATGAAAAATTTCTTCCTTCCTGATACTGGAGTGAATGTCAGAGGAGATCTATCCAAGTACTGAGACTACTTCTGCCATTGCATTATTTCACAGCCTCCTCTCATCACCATGACAATCCCAAGTAAAATCAAGAAGAGTCTGCCTACCACTGTGACCTTTACTCCTAAGCCTGAGGTGTTTGTTTTTGGTGATTTCTTCTTCCTGAAGCCTCCTGATGTCATAGGACACTCAGTGCCTGTCTCAGAAGTACAGAAGTATCTAGGTTTGCCAAATATCTTGGTGCCAAGGAAACCACTTGTCTCCTCTTACGTGTCCAACGCAGCATTAGATAAGTACCAAAATTATGTAGATCAAACACTTCAATGAGGGAAAGGCAAAATGTTCTAAGGGGAGAGAATGCAGATAACACTGGCTGACGCGCCTCAGGAGCTAAAGCCATACCTTATGATGGGGCTGGGGGCAGGGATACAAAGCAGTGTGGCGGACAATCCCTAGTGACCGCCACCTCCTGGTGTTCATGTCCTATATAATCTCCTCCCCTGAGTATGGGAAGAAACCGTGACTTGCTTCTAGCCAAAAGAATGAGGCAAAGATGAAGAGACTTTGCTGATTTAAGGTCTCAAATCAGTTTATTTTGAGTTAGTCCAAAGATAGATTTTCCTGAGTGTCTGATTCAATCATGTGAGTGCCCTTAGAACAGGGACCGTGGCCTCGTTGAGGTGAGAAAGATTCTCCTTGTGGGCTTGATGAAGTATGACGTTGTGATGAGGAAGCCCACACAGCAAAGGACGAAGGGCCATTTCCAGGACCTGAAAGTGGCCTCCAGCCCATAGCCAGCTCACACCTGGGGCCCTCAGTCATACAACCACAAGGAAATGTGTGACAACCTCAGTCACATGACAACATGAATGAGTGTAGATGTGGATTCTTTCCCAAATGAGCCTCCAGATGAGAATGCCACCCAAGGACCACTTTGATTGCACCCTTGTGAGACATCGAGCAGAGGTCTCAGTTAAATGGCCTGGACTCCTAACACAGAGGAACTTGGACGTAGTAACTACGTGTTGTTTGTGAAGTGTGTGGTAATCCATTGTGCAGCAATCATCGACTAACACAGTCAGTAACATGTGCTAAACCCAGGAGTAGTAACCAGAGATTCATCAACACGCCCCTCTGTAAGGCATGACTGGTGGCAGTTCCTGCTTCCATACACCTTAGGGTATAAACTTGGTCGTTCATCAATTTTCTGAGCACCTACTATGTGCCAGGCCCTGTACTGGGAACCGAGAATTCAAAAATGACTGTAATATTGTCCTTCTTTCAAGGAGCTTGCAGACTAGGAGGACAGATGATGCAAGTCACCCCTTCGTGAGCACATATTTCCAGAGGCTGACACTGTGGCAGGCACCTGCTCAGCCTGAGGTGTCAGTCGGATTAGGGAGAGCTGAAGCCGGCTCCTATTGATTCACCAGAGCCAAATGTCAAATTTTCAATGATCTTATGATCCAGTTGTTAAACACAGCCATTATTAAAAGTCAAATTATTTCAATTTATTAAATAACATATTAAAAACAAAGGTAATACATACTCAGAACTCATCAGGTCCTAAGTATTTGCTACATTTCACCACTATCTTGTTCTTGAAGTTACATACTCTATTTTATACTATGGCAGAAGTTTTAGGCAGCCACGTGCAACTGAGCATGATTTCCCAGCGCCACACTTGTGATTTCTAAGTGGTGGCTGAAATCGGCCGTAGGGTGCATATCGACACCACAGAAACTGGCAAACACTACAGATCTGAGCTCAACTGATTGCTATGCTGATCATCTAGACTTAAGAAGGTGATGGAGAAATGCTGGTAATATGTAAACGTAAAAGCGTGTCCTATCTGTAGCCATTACATTTCAACTGAACAAAAAATTGAGGAAATAGTCTTCCAGTATTCAAAAATAACTTACCTGATTCAGAAAAGATGTCACTCGTGTCATTAACAATCAGGTGAAGTTCTGATGTCTTTAATGTAAAAGAAAGTATTAACCAACATTCATGACGGAACTATACTTGCTCAATGACCTGAATGAATTCTTTGCTGAATCAGAAAGTAATCAAGTGTATATTCACAAGTCTAATTTTGCCAACTCATGGTTTAATTGCAACCATGAACTGGCTAATACAATAAGGTGGCAAAAGTGAGTGAAAGCCTTATGTGAGAGTTGATGACTGCATGAAATTTATAATAGAGAGTATTGTATATTTCATTTAAATAACAAATATCTGTTTAGTACACATCCTTTATACCATGAACTTATATATGTATAGATATGCATACGTTTTTTTCTTGGAGAGCTGATTCTGAACGTTTATCAGCACACCAGCGGTGGAGACGAACGATGACTATCAGTGAGTTCAGAAAAATCACCAGCGTATGCATGAAGTTGTGAGGCAGGAAAGGGAGCGATCTCCCTCTCTAACTGAGGTTGAGAGGTAGGTTTCTGACCCAGGTCATTGCTGGCAACTAGGTTGGGGAGACTGTGCTTCTACAGGCTGAGGTAAGATACCCACCCCCCACATCATCCTCTCCCCAACCTGGGCACAGGCTGCCCAACACTGGGCGTCCTTCCAACTCAACTAGGAAAAAGGCACTGAGAAAGCAGCTCCAGCAAAGGAGTCCCCTTTGCTGCCCCCTGAGAATCCTGGTTCCAGTGCTCTCCGCAGCCTAGGAAATAGGGCCACAGACCCTGAGGCAGCATGTCCTTAGCATCCATCAGGACCTCCTCCAAAGGAGAAGGACAGTGAAGTCAAGCGGTTCACAAAAAAAAAAAAAAAAAGACATCAGTTGACAGGGAGGAAGCATCTTGCCCTGAGCCAGGCTCCATGCTGTGAGTTTTACCCACCACATATCTCTTTTAATCCTCATGACAACACAGTGAGGGAACCTCTCTTACCGACCTTAGTTTACAGAGTAGGAGTCGGGGGCTCAGAAAAAGGAACTGACTTGCCCAAGCAAGCTCACATTTCTGGAGCCAGAATTTGACTCCAGGCAAGTGGGCTGTCTATATGCCAAAGCACTGGATGAGGCTGGATCTTTTCCAGTCATCTCACTGCAGATAAAATATTCACATCACAGAAAAGCATGGAGAACATAAGGCCTCATCCCTATCCATTACAATGACGATAATGATGATGGCAATGGTGGTGATGGAGCATTTTTAAGAACCAAGAACAGAATTCTTCCATTTCATTCAATTTTCAGATTTCTTTGACATTAGAATGTTTCCAACGAAATGGAATCAAGTTTTCCATTTTTTTCATAAATTTTTATTGAGTTCCTACTATATTCTAGGAATGAGAATCACTGCAAAGAACAAGATAGACATGAAGAAACAAATGGAAGAACTCCTCTGATGGCATCTACCCCAGACTGTGTCAGGAGACAGATCTATTATTGTTTTTCATTCTACCCATGGGTCCTACCCTGATGTCTAGCCCAGAAAAAATATTCGTTAAATAGTTGTTGGTGAACAGCGAAATGGATGAATGTCACAAGGGTTGGTTATACCTTAATATCGCCTTCCCTTCCCCACTCCAAAGGTGCCTGGAGCCAGCCAGAATGAAGAAACTCTCAGATGTGCTCAGTGTTCACCTTCCCTGGACTGCCCCTGGGAGAAGGCCCACCCACTGAGAGCCCAGTCCCTAGAAGGGCTGCTCTGGATCACCCACCTTATGCCATGGCTCCCTGGACTTCCACTTCTCCCTCGGTCACTGGAGAAGCCAGACTCCGCTGCAGATTCAAGCCAGCATGACTGCTTGAAAACTGGGAGGGGCAAGTCTTCCCCTCCGAATGAAAGGACAATAGCTGTGAGCCCCAATTAAAAAACTGTGAGATGCTCATAAAGGCCAGCAGGTTCCTCTCCAGACCTTTGGGTTCCCCACTCCACCTGAGCCCTCCCCACAGCCTAGAAAAGCAGGGTGGCCTGCAGTTCACATTCTAAGCATTTATCTGCCTTTTTAAACCTGTGCCCACACCCAAGTAGGACTGCACCCAAGGACTCTGTGGTCCTAGGGAGCAGGGCACTCACTCAGCTGAAAGGAAGGGCTAGTAGAGATGTAGAGTATTGATAATGAACGTCATTGGGATCATTATAAAGTGTAGACAATACAGGGGAGGAAAGAGTTGTGTCAAGAATAAAATTAAAATCGCTGGGACCTCACTTTCAAGAGACAGGACTGTTGGTACTAACTGTATTTCTTGCAGTCTTCTGTCTATATGTGTCTGTTTCTTTCCATTATTTTAAGTGGAATCCTACGCAGAATACTGTTTAGAAATCTGTGACTGTGTGGAAAGAGAAGGAGGTTCCAGACCCTGTTTCCACAACACCACTAAGCCCTTCCCTACCCCTAGTTTTTGGCATCCAGGGAGCGTGAAGGGAGCTCCAGAAGTAATGTTGGTACTGAAGTCGAATTATGATTGAGGTTCTCAGCACCCTGACAAGTGGAAGTTTGGAGTGAGCTTTAACTTGATTTAGAAAAAATAAAGAAATGTGACATTTCTTACGCCCGTGGTGTGAAGTAAAATTCATACCAGCTGAAATGGATGGGTGAACTGACAGACTGCTACTTGGATAGCAGGCAAAAAAGAGATAAACAGAGGGGAACAGAAAGGGAAAGAGAACAAAAAAGACATACAAGCATATGCTTGTGTGTGCATAGAAAATTCTAGAAGGATACTTAGAAATTCTGAACAGGGGTGCTATTGTGAAGAGTGGATAAAAGTGGACGTTTAAATGGTTATTTCATATAGCTCTTCACTGTTCTGAATATTTTACCATGAACAAGCATTGCTTTTACAATTCTTAAAACATTTGAAGTGATTTCTCCACCTCAATTATTATAAATATGTTAGGTGCCATGGCAAAGGGGGATTAAGACTGCAGATGGAATTAAGGTTTGCTAATCAGCTGGCTTCAAATTGGGGAGATTATTCTAGATTGTCCAGGTGGGCCTGAAGTAATCATGAGAGCCCTTAAAAGTGGAAGAGAGAAACAGAAGAGAGAGTCGGAGGGAGAGGCGTGCGATGGAAGACAGGTCATCTGGCTTCGAAGATGGAAGAAGGAGCCATGAGCCAAGAAATGTAGGTAGCCTCTGGAAAGTAGAAAAAGGAAGGAAAAGTTCTCCTCTGGAGCCTTCAGAAGGGGATAGAGCCCTGTGACACCTTGATTTTAGCTCAGGGAGACCCATGTCGGACTTCTGACCTGATTCAGGCCCTCTGTCCCTGCCCCAGCCAGAGCAACAGCTCAGCCAGGCTTCTGGTGACCCAGGCCTTCAGGCCCCAGAGTTTCTGCCCAGCCGCCCAGTCCAGTCCTGGCATCAATGGAGAGACTTCTAGCCCCATTGTTCGTTGTTGTTGTTGTTCAAAGGAATAGCAATAGCACCAAAAGAAGTGAATGGAGAAATGAATTATTAATGCTTGTGAAAGAAATTTCTAACTCTATTTGTATGCTATTGTTGGCTGTGTCTTTCGTGCCAAGGCACTGATTTTATTACATAGCAGATCCAGGCACAAGGCGCAGGTGGCCACACTGGATTTGGTCAATTAATGAGGGTCGAAAGAACTATAAATTGTGGGTATTTTACTGGTGGTGCCACTTAATAGTAATGCTTTGTGCCTTTCTCCCATGGTTTCAGCACACACTTGGCTTCTTTTGTGATCAAGGCCCAAGGTTGCTGTGAAAAACCCTTTTAATATGATGCTGAAGGTCATACAAAGAAATCCCTGCCTAGGTCCTAGTCCCATTTCTTCTCAAAGATTAGAACTAGGAAAAAAATTAAAAAACAATGTAGTGGACATTTATTTTATTAATAGACCAACTCTTTTGCCTTTGGGTACCCAGAAGATCAAATGCAGTTTCTACAAACACACACATCTATGAACTTCCGTGCACATACCAGTGCACATGCTTATTGTTACCCTAGCAACACACACTCACTCACTAGTGGCTACTCACACTAAGATACACACACGTGCATGTATGCAGGGACACCATGGAGGGTGGATTCTGTTCCTCCGGGCTTTTTCCTCTGAGTGAAACATTCTAATTCAGAAACTACCCAAGCTCTGGGGAAATAATCTTTAGATTAGTTTGTCTACCTGCCAGGGGATATGCTCAATTTTTAAAAAGCACCTTATTTCAGAGAATGCTCGTATTCTGAAGCCCCAGGGAGGGTGTTGCTGCAGTTTTCTGGTGCCCTTTTTGCTGACTCTGTGGCTCCCAGAGGGTGTGTGTGTGTGTGTGTGTGTGTGTGTGTGTGTGTGTGTAGCTCCTGAATTTCCTGCTTGCTAGCTGTATCTCCATAGGTAAATTACTTAACCTCTCTGTGCTTCAGATTCCTCATCTGTAAATAATAATTGTACTTCCCTCAGAGGGTAGTTGTTAGGATGAATTCAGATTATGCACGTGCCTTGTTTAACAGAACACCAGGCAGATGGTAAATGCTGCATAAATACCGCTGCTATTATCCCCCATTCCACACTCATTGGATCTTCAATTGTTAAGGAAAACACACACACACACACACACACACACACACACACACACACACACGGTACTTAGAGAATCTGTGCTCAAAATCTGCCCTTCCATTTGAATGGCTCTTTCCCCCATGATTTTGAAAGCACCTTGATACCGGTTTTCTCCTTCTTTGCCTCATAAAGCCTTGTGGGATAGGAAGCTAGACTTGTTGGTCCCATTTTTTTAAAAAAGGGGAAAATAAAGGTGCACAAAGGTCTCAAGATGTGCCTGCAAAATTAATTGCAGCGCATTTATAAGCCTCTGAGGAGAGTGGATGGAGATGGTGCTTTGTAACATGTGATTGTGCACAGTCATGAAAAAGTCACATCTACTGGTTTTCAACTCCATGGGAAATGCCTCAGCCATGATGCTCAGTAAACAGAGAAGGGTACAAACTGGATGCACAGGAAGAGTTCCATCATACAACCAGGCAGGAAATAGACCAAAATATTGACATTGTTCCTGTTATCTTTTCCTTTACACGACTCGGTGTTTTCCAAAATTTCCCTAACAGGATTGTATTCTTTTTTGTAATTAAATAAGAGAAATACACTACCGAGTTACAGTTGCTCCCCTGAGTGCTTGCAGCTGCCTGGCTGCAGAACGGTGCCCTGAATCTGTCAGCAAAGGAAGAAATGGTGACAATTCCCATTGCCTGCTGGTCGCTAGGTCAGCCTTTAGCACCAACACTCACCAAGGAAATGAATCAACCATCAAACACCAATAATTTCACTTTCAAGACCTCCTGCCAAACCAGACTCGACACAAAACCCCACTCTTTCAGTGTTCTCATCCAAGAGAGAAGAGAAGGCATCCTGGCCCCTTTCACCAGGAGTATTAAAATCACGGTCAGTGTTTATTGAGCATCTAGTACAGGGCCCGTGTTGTCCACCTGTGTGGCTGGCTTAGGGAGGAGGGCAGCCCCTGGCATGCACAGAAAACAGCACCCATGCCAAGACCCAGCTGATTCCTCTCTGAGTGAACACTGGGGAGATTGTCCCCTCGGAGGCCTGTTCAGGTTGTGCTTTGGTGAGGGCTTTGCCATGGGAAAGAATACTAAGGGATGATTTCACCATGGTATAATCGGCTTCCTAAGATGTGAGCCCTAAGCGGGTATGCCCTGGGCCTCCCCTGCCTCCCAGGGCTGTTGTGAGGAAGCCAGAGACCTAGAGAGGGGAGGAAAGGCCCAGGACACACACTGCTCAAGGCAGAGTGGGAGTCACAGCTCCTGGCTCTTGGACGAACGCAGAAATGAGCTAGCAGTCATCCGTTCATTCAGCAAACTATAATTAAGGACTTGCTGCATACCAGGTGCTGTTCTAGTGAGCAGCACCAACAAGGCCCCTGCCCTCAAAGATTCACTTTCCCATCGAACAAGATGGGTGACAAGTCAACAAATATTCAGGAAATTTCATTCCAGGCTATTGTAAATGCTATAAAGAAAATGAAACAGGATTATACCTGCGATTAGCAGAACAATTGTCCTCAAAGATGTCCAAGTCCTAAAGCCCAAAGCCTGTGAATATGTAATATTAGTTACATGGCACAAGGAAATCAAAGTTGCAGACGGAATTAAGGTTGCTAATCAGTTGACAGGGACAAGCTGGGAAGAGTGTCCTAGAGCATCCAGGGGGCACAATGTATTCACAGGGCCCTCAGGAGTAGAAGAGGGAAGAAGAAGAATAGAATTGCTGGATATAACTCCCCAGGGTTTTAATTCAATGACTTGCTTGTTTACTTTGGAAAATGGGAGACTGGGGGGGGTAGGGCAAAGAAGCGACACTGAAGGTCAGATCTGAAGGATAAGAATCCTCTATCCATGAACAGAACTGTCTAGACAGGGGAGAGGAGAGGAAAGGAGGCAGGAGCAGACACAAGGTCAAGCCCCAAACCAGTCAGGATGCAGGAAAGCCTGGCCTGCCCAAGGATATGCCCCTAGGGAGCCCACTTCTGCCCCGCAAGGACCAGCTAGGCTGCCAGAACACAGGCCTGGGGGACACCTCATTGCCCAGGAACCTTATCCTAGCAGCAGCTCCTAGAGGCTTGTCTTTATCTTCTGAGCAGATATTTCACCTCATGTCCCTGGATATTCAGTTCAAGGAGGCCACACATCCTTTCTGGAAACAGTCAGGTTAGAAATCTCTAGATGCACCACATGCTTCTGGACACCAGGAGCTAGCAAACAAGTGAGAAAGGCCCCCAGGTGCCCATGGAGAACTCGGTGCCTCCTGGGAAAGAACTCAGCCTGAGGGGAAAAGGCCTCAGAAATGAGAATCACGAGTAGTGACGAGCCTGAAGGTGCTCTATCGGGAGTGGGAGACACTGAGCCCCTCTAAATGCCCCCTCGTGTCCTGGGGAGCAAGAGAGTATTAAACACTGCATTCCCTGTCGCTCTGAAATTCTACCACATATCGGCCCTACTCTCTGCTCCCTCCCTCTCCCGTCAGCTTTAACTCCCAACTCCATGTGCCCAGGCCAAATCCAGAATCTTTTCCCCAGACCACTTCCTCTTCCTATTTTTCTCACTCCTGATCAAGGGGACCCTTTTGCACCGTCCAGGCTCACAATCTGCAGTCGCTTTTGACCCCTTCTCCTTTGCTGCCTCCTCCCCACCCTTAGCCTGTATGTGTCTCCCCTCCCAGGCTCATCTCCTCCCTGGTTCGTTCATCAGCCCCCACCCTGGCCCAGCACCTCAGAGGAGGTAGCAGCACCTTCTCTAACTCACTCTACAGGTCCCACTGTACCCCACAGGACCTGGGAGGTTGTGATCATAAGGCTGTTTTATTTGGGGGGGCGGTGTTCTGTTGTGTTTTGTTTTGTGTTTTCGGGCAGCAATTGTAATATATCATTCCTGAGCAAGTTGCTTAAATTGCCACCCCAAACCTCCTCTGCCAAGACCAGGAGAGCTCTATGGGGAAGAGATATTCACAGCTTGGGCCCTAGCCATAGCTCCAGGTGGTTTCTCAGCCAGGCAAGACTTTAGACTCATTTCCTGCCAGCGAGCCCTTGCATTAACTTCCTCCTTCCTGGTGAGATTAACAAGGCAGGGAGAGTTTATGGCAAGCCTCCCAGAAGCGGGGCAGAGCCCGGGCAGAGCCAGAAAGAGCTGGCCCACCAGGAAGTGCCCATGAGCCACTTTGTTCCTCCCTCTGGGCCTGCCGCACCTAGAGGGCCCACCTGGGAGGCTCCAGCCCCTCTGAGACCAGGAGTGTGGACTCTCTCAACAGGCTGATCGAAGGTGATCCAACTGGTTCAGGGATCCAAGGTACCAGCTGGACTCTCTTGCCTTCTCCACTGAAACAGGAAAGTGGGAGCCTCGAGCCCTCAGGTATGTTTCAATCAGAATGCAAACAGCAATAGCTGTGGTCCATATTACTGAGAGAAAGGAAAACGGAGGTGGTGTGGGTGGAAAGTAAGGAATAAAAGAGTCTAAGAGAGAGAGATGAAAGGAGAGGAAGAAGTAAACCACACGATCAAAAGAGATTTCTGAGGTCAGACTGAGAACGGCGCACAGAATTCATCTGAGGGGCCAAATGTGGTCAATCAATGGTAGACTGTGACGAGGACTCTAGGCTGGGTTCAAGCTCAGGGCAACGATAGGCCATGATTGATTAATTATGTCTGCCACCAGCACAAGAATGAAGTGGGGTATGCAAGCCAGGGGTTTCTCAGCCCACATTGCTGGCTTTTTTCCTTAATTGCAAAGGCCTTACGATATTTCTTCATTCATTCACTTATCTATTCGTTCAAAAAACACATTAGACCATCAACTATGAACCACAGAAATATTTGAAGAATGAATGAAGAAAGAAGGAATGCTGTTCTTTGACCCCAACCTTCATTTTTCTCAGAATATAATGAACTGAAAAGTTACAACAAAGGTGCATGGTCGTAAGAGATTTTCTGCCTGTGTCATGTCAGCCCCATCCCTTCCTTTTATCAAGCCTCAATCTTCTCATCTGTAAAGTGGGGCTGATAGTCTGGATATCCCCTATTAATTCCCTGTAGTTCTCACTGTTCAGGCATCTAGGATAATAATCACTAGAACACGTACAATAGCACCTAAGATGTTCCAGGTTCTGTACTGAATACTCTATATAACAACACATTTCGTTTTCATGTCACCTCTGTGAGGAAGGCGGCACTACTGCTCTCATTTCACAGGTGGGAAACAGAGGTCCTGACGGATTAAACAATTTTCCCAGGCGGTGTGGCTGCAGTATTTGTGTCCCCGCCACTCTGTAGCACTTCCTCCCTGATGCGGTTGATCCTAAGTCCGTGGCTGGGAGAGAGCTGACAGGAGTATCTTTCCAGATAATTCCTTCAATGAGCATTAATTGAAACGACTCGTCAGACAGACAAGGATTCAATGATTAACAAGACAGGAAAACAGAACAGGTATGGTTCTAGCCAGAAAGTAAAAAACAACTTGCACAGATAGTCATTTCAAAACAGTTTGACATCTGCCATAAAGGAGATAGCCCGGGAGTCAGGACAGACTTCTCTGAGACTAATTTTGCCAAGAAATGTTGGTGGAGGTGGGAGGGTGGGGGAGCTAAGTATTTGGTGTCCAGCAGAATCTATGAGAAGGGGGGAAAGGAGGAGGGAAAGAGGAGGGTCAGTTTTGCATGGAAAGGGCAGAAGCTCATAGCAGGAGGTGAGGTCAGTGAAGTGGTCACTCCGAGGCCAAGCACAGCTGTGGCGAGTAGTTTGGCTTTGTTCAGTGTTTGTTTAAATCTGTCCATCTATCTGCCTGCTCTGGTGCATCTGCCATCCCCCAATCCAGGCTGGTGACTGCCCACCTCGAGCCATGCCAGACCAGCTGATATTAGATGGGCTGGTCTCATCCTGGCATGGCTTCTAGTGGGCAGCTGCCAGCCTGCGTGAGGGGTGGCAGTCCCAGGCCAGCCTGGATACTCACAGGGCAGGCCCCTTGGAGAAAGACATGTGTTTACTTTGGGAGGCTCTGAGAAGCCAGGGTGCATAAGTCAAGGTGTGCCCCCCAAGGGTGTGGCCTAGGGAGATAAGAAGCAGATGTCATGAGGAGAGCCCCGCCTTTGGAGTACGCGTCTCAGCTCTACCCTTTTTCCAGCTGTGCAACCTTGGGCAAGCTGCCTGATCTGCCTGAGCCTCCCTTATATAAAAAATATGGGCACATTAATAATTTTCTTGGAGTTTGACTGATGTGAACTGAGAAAAAGATGATGTGAAGCACTTATCCAGATGCCTGGCACTTAGTAGGTACAGAATACAGGATGGGGCTGTGGTCAGAGCTGAGCACTACAACGAGGTGGGAGCTATGCATGGTTCTAGGCATTTAGAAATGATTAGAAACCATCTCAGGAGCTTGCGGTGTGTCAGATGAAATAGATAAATGACAAAATAAACGGACTGAAGGGAGTGGGTGAGAGACATGTGAACAAGTTCTATGTGATCAGTATCGTGATAGGCAACTCGTACAGAGGTTCAACTGTGTGTCTAGAATGGTGTCAAGTGCTTTATATGAATTATCTCACTTCGATATAACAACTTTACATGGTAGGTCACATCCCTGTTTCACAGATGGAGGTCAGAGGCCTAAGAAGGCGAGGTAAACCTGCGCAAGATGGCAGGGCCATGAATGCTAGAGAGAGGTTCTGCACCCAGGCAATGCAGCTGTGGGGTCGTGCATTGCAGAGAGAAGTAACGGGCCACCGCAGGGAGACGTCACAAAGAGGCAACATTCTACAAAGCATAGGATTCCTTGGGAGAGAAGAGGCGAGGGCAGCCCTGGTAGAGAAGATGTCATGAACAGAAGCGCAGAGGGAGGAGCTGGGAGGCAACCAGCAAGGTGAGAGGCTGAGGCCCAGACACAACGCAAAGGGCCCAGATCTTTCTGCAGATAGGATCAGTTCTATTTAGAGGAACAGTCTTCTGGCAAAAATGTCAGGAGGGATGTGGCTCCCGGTGGTGAAGCCAGCAGGAGACCATTGCTAAAGACACAAGGCAGAAGCCTAGAGTCTGCCTGAAGTTTTAGGCCTCCCGAAAGCCGAGGATGTCCAAACCTCAGAATGGAAGAGGTAGAGTGGGAATTTAATTTGAGTCTTCCTTGCCGTTGTAGCTTGGGTTTGAAATTAGAAAATCCTTATGTATCAGGTAGTACTCCTCTGGATAAAAGTGACAAAAACAACTTAAACCAGCCCAACCAATAAAGGACCTATATTGGCTCACGTAATGGAAAAGTACAGAGATAATTATTACTCAAGGCAAAGATTGATATTTGGGCTTAAATGGCATCTCCAGGACTCTGTCCTCTATCATTGGGATCCTTTTCTCCCTTGTCTTACTCTCAGACAGGTTCTCCTCATGTGGTGGCAATGACACCATCCAACAGCGCCTTTCTAAGTTGTCTTGACTTAGCAACCCCAACAGAAAAATAGCTCTTCTCTCCTGGCAAATCCATCAAAATCCTGGGAGGGCTCTAATATCCTCAGCTTGGGTCACCTGCCCATCTCTGATCTTATTTCTGTGACCAAGAAATGGATCACTCTTATCAGCTAAGCATGGGCCAAGTGGTCACCCCTGGAGCCAGAAATGGGGCCAGCCCTTCCCAACTGCATGATGGTAGAAGGGTGGGGAGAGGTCCCAAAGGAAAGCCAGAGAAGTCACCAGAAGAAGGGAGGACAGATGCTGGACAGATGGCCAAAGTCACAAATGTCCACCACACCCTAGCTTCCACCCTCCCTACTTCATTCAGTTACTAAAGCAATGAATGGCAATGTCGCATAAGTCATTCTACCTGTATGAGTCACTTTCTACCTGGGCAAGTCACTTAATCTCTCGAAGCCCCAACTTCCTGACGAGTAAACTGCTGTTAATAAAACAAGCTGCTTCTCAAGATTGTTGAGAGAAACTGAATGAAAGGACACAGGGCTCAGTACAGGCAGACGAAGAAGAAGAATATTTATTAGAATCATCATTATGATTACTAGTAAGATTCTCTCTCCTTCAGAGCTCTCTGGATCCCATGCCTCCCTAGGTAGGACTTATCTCCCAATGCCTTCCCAAGACGCTCTAGATTTCATTGTCGAGGTTGCCATCTTGGTAATCAAATATGCCAAGACCCAGCCGCCTCTGCTGGACAGGAATAGAATTACCCACTGGATCTGAGGTGAATCTCCTCATACTTGACCCACCGACATGATTCAGACAGGCCAGTAGCAGGCCTGCCATGGCTCAGGGGTGAACCCAGATGCTTCAGCAGCCCCTCCCTGATCTGGGGACTCATAGCCAGACTCTCAGCAAAGAGGCACAAACTGGCCTCTCAGGTTCATGTGCCCAAAGATGCCCAGCAGCCTCAGAATTCCATTTCCCCAGACACTGGAGAGGAAGCAGCTGCGTGTTTGGCCATACAACCTCTTCCTTTCTCCAGCTGTCTGTCAGGGCCTAGAGAAACCCATTCCTTAATCTGAGCCCATTTTTTTCTCTCATCCTGGAGGGATTTCTGCCTCCTTGGGAGGGAGGGGTAAAAGCACAGAGGACCTCCCCAAGGGAGCGAACAAGGGGCCTGCTTGTCCTCCATACCATGCTCTTTGGGTGCATTCTCACATTTAATCTTCACTAAATTAGGGATTGCATGGCCAAGTAAAGACAAGGAGGCTGAGAGAGGCTTGTGTCTACAGTCCCATGGCAGACCCTAGACAGGGCTCCAAAGCCTCCACTCTTAACTGTCATGTTATACAGATTTGCAATTTCTAGGACAGATGAGACCTCTACAAACCTGAAGGTGCAGATATGGCTACAGCTGCCATTTACTGAGGGCCTCCTTAGTGTCAGGCACTGAGCAAGAACCTTCAGGTGATAATCCAGTCAGGTGAACTGGGAGGAAAGTTCTCCTGAAAGCCCACATGAGGAGAGAGTGCAGTCAGCTGAGCCCTGCAAAGCAAGGACTGGACCATGAGAAAGCCACTGGCTGGCAAGGAGGGACAGAATCTTAGAAACTCTCTCTGATCCCTTGCATTAGTTCCTTCCCCACCACCATAGCTAACCAAACCAGGGCAGCCTGAAGGCCAGTAAAGGGAACTCCAGGGTTCATGTCCTCCTTATTCTAAGAGGGGCCATACTCAGAGCTGGGGTCCACAAACCACGGCCCACGGCCAAATCCAGCCCACCACCTGTTTTTGTTTTTGTTTTTGTTTTTTTAATAAAGTTTCATTGGAACACAGACACACATTCATTCATTTACATACCGACCACAGCCACTTTCCTACTACAATAGCAGAGTTTTATGTAGCTGTGGCTGAGACTATACTGCCCACAGAACCCAAAAACTTTCCTCTCTGGTCTTTTACAGAAAACTTCCAAACCCTGGTCTAGAGGAGGAGAACAAAGTGGTTAAGAGTGTGGGCTCCTGGGTTCCTCTCTGCCTGGTTTGTCTTTGTCCTCTGACTCCTACCACCTGACTGCTCTGTGCCTTGGTTTCCCCAAATTTCTCATTGAGCTGCTATAGGATTAAGTTAGTTAAAACAAGGAAGAAGCTCGGAGCACTGCCTGTCATCTTGTCCTGGGAAACATCCTAGGAACTTGAGGAGTAAGAGCACTGAGAATCTGCACCTTTTCATATCTCCTTGCATCTTCTGCTGTGTGGCACTACACGACCCAATAATTCTACCCCTAGTTGGAGCTGGGGAAAACCATTAAAACTGATAAATAAGATTAAAACAGGGCATGATGGAAATAATGAGCTTATTTCCTTCCGAAATAAATGTCACTAGGACAAATTGTTGGAGAGTCACCAGACTTATTGTTATAGATTTATTTGCTGTTTATCTCCCTTTGTATTGGCGACATGATCAATAATTGCCTGTAAATACTGAGAGTTTACAAGAAGGACCATTTAGAGAATGAAAAGCAGACTCTTTACTTTGATTACTACACACAAGCCCGGGCCATGATGGCCAACGTTCAGGAAAGCTCAGGGCAAGGGACAAATGGGTCTGGACAGGGTTACCATCCCTTGCTTCCAGGCCAGACTCTTAGGAACCTCCCTGACCCATCGTGTATGTGTGTGTCACTTGCAGTCTCTTAGCATCTCTGCTTCTTCTTTGTTCTGTTCACTTCTCTCTGCCTCAATCCAGCTCTTTCTTCCTGAGTCTGCCTCCCTCAGGCCTTGTCACTCCCTCTGTAGTCCATCTCCCACATCCACACATGCAGAATTCATGCCTTGCAATGACTCCCTCCCACAGATTTAAAAAAAAAAAAAAAAAACCAGAAAGAAGCTCGTGAAAAAATAGGTAGTGCCCCCCTGCCTTTGGTGACAACATTTAGTGCACAGAATTTCTAGGGATGATGAGGGAAATAACCTGAGCTTGAATTTCCAGAGAAGCCTAGTTAGATTCTAAAGTCTGAGCAGGTCTTGTGGACAGCCTTCAGCTTTGGAGAAAAATGTTGGGCATGAGGTAAAAAGGAAGTAACAATTTGGGTAGAGGGAACAGCTCCTGTTTTGTTTAGTTTTTTTCTTCCCTTACTCTCTTTCCCAAACAGAAAACCACCCACCTCCCTCTAACAACACTTACTTCATACCTACTATGTGCTTTGGTGCTAGCAACCAGGGACGTGGATAAAGAAGGCACTCAGGAGCTACTGCCTGGAGGGGAAGCCAGCCCCAAAAATCAGTGCTGACCATGCAGCATACAAGGTGCCTTAAGAGAAGAATTCTCCGAGTGCCAGGAAAGGACCAGGTGCCAGGGGTCAAGGAAGGCTTCTAGAGGAAGTGCTGCCTCTTCTAACCTGAGCTGAGGTTTCATCACTGGCCCTGGTTAAGTCTTCCTGTGGCCCTCATTGCCCTCCTAACAAAGCCCAGAGCCATCACCCCAGTCTTTAAAACCGCAATGATTCAGTCCCCTTCCCCTCTTCACTTTGGTCTCTACCATCAGAGTACCATGTTTTGCCTCTTCTCCAAGCCTCTGCTCATGCGATTCTTTCTTTCTGAAACACCTTCCCAGAGAACTTCCTCTGCCTAGATGTCACCTCCTCCGGGAAGTCTTCTCTGATAAACCCCCAGGCTCCTTCCCTGCAGGAGTCCCCTGCCAGAGCGCCTATCCCGCTGCACTGTACCACCCACACCTCTGTCCCTGCACCCTGACACTGCGTGTCTCTGGAAGGGGGGAGCAGGAGGCACCTTCTTGGTTGTCTGTGCTGTTCCTACTCCCCAGCTCAGTAATCATCAGAGGAGAGTCTCAGGTAATATTTTAGGGTGAATCATTGAGGTGGCTTTTTTTTAATGACGTAACAGAGATCCACAGATAGCTCCTGACCGAGTGGACTCGGAGGGCTGGGAACTGCTCCGCTCGGGACTGTGGGTGCTGCCTCAGGCTCGTCTGCGGGAAGAGGGAGTGTGGGCCGCGTCCTCCACTGGGTCTCCCTCCGTTCCCGAAGGCCGGTGCTGCGGAGAGGACCTGGTTCCAAGCCCACCTGGGCACTGCTCCGCCCCAGAAGGCCCCGCCGCAGGGATGGCAGATGCCTCACATGGGAAAGCACCTGCGCCCTCCCCAGGGCTTAACCCCAAGTGCTGTGCTCCCTGCCTGAGCTCAGCCACGGGTGCGGGCTGCAGGGTGGGGCTGCAGGGTGGCCGCACAGAGGCTCCTGTTTGCTGCCCCCGCCCCAAATCTCCATTTGCTCTAATGAAGGAAAGCCGAGGCCTCAGTGGCATTGGATGCAGGATTTCATCATTGCCTCTGAGGCCTGGATGCTTCTTTCTTGGTGGAGAACCGTCCGTTGAGCGCCAATTAAAATACCTACTTTTTTCAAGAGTCAAGCCTTACTCCTGTAGGCACAAAGGCCTCTCTCGTGCCCATTCCCTTCACTGTTGGGACATGGTGGGTGAGGGCCAGTCTCAGGCCTGCCAGCCGCCATGCCCACTGCTTTCACCCTCTGCTGTCTGCGGTGGGTGGTGTGAGACCCAGCTCTGCTACCACAGCTTTGAGACTGTCTGCCTGTCACTTACTCCCTTTGGTCTCAGCTTCTTCCCATGAGGTGAAGACAGTAATGTATACAGCTCACAGGGACTGGTGAGATGTCTGTGTAAGATTCTTAGCCTGGTTCCAGGTACATAGTAAGCACTCTAAAAATGGCAGCTATTTTTATGTTCTTTGTAATTTATTATTTTTACTATCTGCTAAAGCAAGTCTTGCTTAAGAGCTCACCAAGAAAGCAGTCTGGTCCCTCTCCCCTGACAGGTGCAGGGAGGGGTTCTCAGGGCCTGGGGTTCAAACAAGAAAAGTCAGAAAAACATGCCTCTGGGAGGATATGGAGGCAGATGAAGGCTTGCCCTCCTGGGAGTGAAATGACACAGGTTGTACCCCCCAGGCAGAGGTTAATGAAAGGGTGAGGGGGCTTCTTGGCTGGGCCTAGGAAGGGACAAAGAGGTCCCTCCCCAGGCCTCTTCAGAAGAGCCCTCAGTTGAAAGTGAGGAGAAGGATGGTGCTGTGGAAAGACAGGGAGCCCAGGACTGGGAATCCCACGGGAGGGAAAGACAGGTAGGTTCTATGCTGTTTCGGGCCAGTCTCCTCAGAGGTAGGCCTCAAGAAAAAGATACACAGAAAATAGTTTATTTGGGAAGTGACCCCAGATGGCACTGGCAGGAGAGTGGGGAAGTGAGACAGGGAAGGGCAAGATGCTATAAATCAGCGGTCCCCAACCTTTTGGGTACCAGGGACTGGTGCTCCTATGAGAATCTAATGCCTGATGATCTGAGGTGGTGATGCTAGTGCTGGGGAGCGGCTGCAAATACAGATGAAGCTTCACTCACTCACCTCCTGCTGTGCGGCCTGGTTCCTAAGAGGGGTCGCGGCCAGGGAGTTGGGGACCCCTGTCATAGAGGGTGTTATAGCCACCAGGTTACTGTGAGCAACTGAGGCCGATCTCACTGCGGGACTCTTGGTGACAAAAATGGAGCACGCCTTAGGTCTGCCCCACTGTGTTAGTTAGCTCAGACTTCGTAACTAAGTACTAGAGACTGGGCAGCTTAAACGACAGAAATGTACTGGCTCACAGTCCTGGAGCCTGGACGTCTGAGGTCAAGGTGTCTGCGGGGCTGTGCTCCCCCGGAAGGAGCCAGGAGAGGAGCCCCTCTCCCAGGCTCCGGTAGTTCCACAGCAGTGCGGCATGATTACGGACTTCCCTCGTGCTGGATGTGAGTCTATGTCCAAGTTTCCCCTTGCTAGGGCCCCAGTTGTGCTAAATTAGGGGCCTGCCCTACAGACCCATCTAATTATATCTGCAGCCCGTTTCCAAATAAGGTCACATTCCAAGATACCAAGGGGTAGGACCTCAATGTGTGACTACCCCACATTGGGAGGGAGTGGGGGAACAAAATTTGGAGCACCCATCTAGGGAGGAGAAGGCTAGGGCATTATCCTCAAACTCTTAACCATACCGGCTGAAGGCTGTTCCCAAGGGCAGGCACTCCCTGGCTCTCCCCACTGCCCCCAGATGGGGCAAGAGAAAGCCCTCAGGTGAGTGTCACATGTTCTTGTGAGAGAACAAGGGTATGTCCTAAAATGGTGAGTATCCCTATGTTCTTCTTTAGTAAACCTCTAATATAGGATTACTTCTGCCTAAAGTGCTATGTTGAAAAGGTTCTGGGGTCAAGATCATGATCACTTGTTGACGTCTTCCATGGGCACAAGAGGATCAAGAGGCAGCACACATGCCACGTGTTTGCCATTTCTCCTCCCCGGTGTATCTAAATGGTATTTCCCTGCTTTGTGGAGTTCTGTGTTCTGGAATTGGGGCAGTAATTTGAGGTGTGGCTCTAGTCAGAGAAGAGGAAATCTGATTGCCAGCAGGTGCTGGAAAAACTGAAAGACTAAATCTAATAAAAGTGTAGCCATAAAGCTACTGCTGGTGCTGACTGCAACCCTTTCATCAAGCTCCATATCTGACCTCAAGTTCACAGCCTTTTGTGGGTGACCTGGCAAACAGACAGCAAAGTTGAACCTGTGACTAGGGCCCATATCGGGGAAGAAGCAGAGCATGTTCACAGAGCTCAGTTTCCATTTTACCTGTACTCAGGGTCGATTCTGAAGTGACTGTTGGCTGGATCCCTGCGATGAGTTAGAAAACAGCTTTTGAGTTCTCTTTCCACAGCAAAGGTCTGCTTGGGTAAGGACCTGAGGATGAGGAAGAGTTGCCCAAGTGCAGGAGACAGGAAAGGCCTCTCTAAGAAGAGAGAACAGCATGTGCAAAGCTGAGGAAGGAGAGAGCCTCACTCAGCAGCTCTGGGTGGCTAGAGCGAGTGTGAGTAGGGGCAGCACATACTGATGTTGGCAAGGTCACCCTTGTGTCAGGGTCAAATCTTGAAAGGTCTTATAAGCCACATGAAATACTTTGGCTTTTATCCTAAGAGCAATAGGGACCTTTGGGCCAGATTTAAGCTGGGGAAAACCCACATTTTTCTCTGTTCAAGATGCTCTCACCAACCCTCCCAGCCGAGAAAGAGAGTAACCCTCCCTGCATCCATCTGGATTCTAGGAAAGGTCACAGTTGAGTTGAAAGGCCTGTTTGTACAGACAGCTTTGGGAAACATTAAGAAGCTGATGTCCCAGCTCCCATAGGGCCATTAAGAAATGTCACAAACTATCAGGCAGAAGATATTGTGATGGCATTTTGTTTCCGAAGAAAGAACAAACATCTGTGTAGGAATCCTGTGGTGGAGATGCACCAGCAGGAAGCCATGCGGTGACTGGGACCAGCAAACAGGGAGGAGTTGGCCGGCAAATCACTTCCAGAGAGGTGGCCTCCCTGCCCAACATCCCTTTCAGGAGTGATAAATAGCATCACTCTCGTTTTACAAAAGAGGAAGCCAAGGGCCAGAGAGGTGTGCCCCAAAACACACAACTAGCAAATGGCAAACCCAGGTTTGTCTGATCCCCAAATCCATCCTCTTTCCCAACATCACAGGCTTTTTACTGCCTGATTCTTTCAGGACCAAAAACACTTGTACTGCCCCCGCTGCTCAGCCCTTGTATTTGCATCTCTGGTAGGACTTGTCTACACCAGGAGGTGATGTGTTGTAAAGGCTGAGAAAGGGACTCCAGCAGCCCCAGACGCACAGACATCCAGTTTAGCATCATCAGGAGAAAAGAGTCTCTCTCTCCCGAGTTTCCATAGATCCATCTCCCAAAAAAACCTCTGACCTTGCTTGGTCACAGCCCCCTCCCCGAACCAATCACAAGGAAAACATGATGTTCTGATTGGCAGCCCCTTTGGACAGGATGGAGTTTCGTGATGGCTGTCTCCCAATCTAGGACCACAAGTAAGTGTTTAACCTTGTTGGAGGCTCAGGGACGACTTCTCAGAGGAAGTGACCTCTACACTGAGACCCGAAGGCAAAGAGGCAGATGAAATGAACAGCGTTGGGACAGAGGGACTAGCAATGCAAAGGCCCAGGGTGCTCCAGAGAGTGTCTCGCTCACAGCCGTATCCCCCATGCCTAGTACACAGCCCGCCTTCCCATGAGTGCTCAGCGAACACTTCGGGAATGAAATCCAAAATTGGCTGTGCGACCTTAGACAAGGCCCTTGCCCTCTCTGAACTTCAGCTTTCTTCTTCAGCTGGTGGCTTAATCATCCTAACCTTCCAGGACTGTGCAAGAATCTGATTCATTCAGTCCCCAAAAACTCATGTACTTCCTCAGTCTGTGACTTGTACTAGGCCGGCAAGAGTCAAGCCGTGCCTGCCATGAGAAAAAAGGGGGCTTATGCGCTTGGCCAGACCTGCTCCCAGAAATCAGGAGTCCGGGGGATGGGCAGGACAAAGAGAGAGGCTCAGGGGTAGTGAGGGTGGACAATAGGCTCTCTAGTCAGAGAAGAGTGAGGCAGTTCTCGGCCATTTGTACCCTCTCACCTCCCCAACCCCCATCCCACCCCCTACGTTCCACACTCCACCCTCCCACCCCATCTATCTGTGATCGTGCACTCCCCTCGGGCCACCATATCTGTGCCTGGGCCCATCAAGCCGCCATGCAGGACAGTAGGATATCCGTCCCCATGTCCTTGCCCCAGAACTTTCTAACCTGAATAACAGGTTGTGACTGTCTCATCAGGAACAAGGAGGAAATAAACTGGGGTTTGGGTGGTTGCAGAGGAAATTCTTGCCTCACCCAGCTCGCATACCTGTCCCTGGTGACTTTCTCCCTTCTTCCCCACCCCCAACAGGCCAGTCCTGGGCTCTAACTCCAAAGCACACGCAGGCTGGCAAGGTGAGCTGGCTGGGGACTCAGGAGAGCAGCAAGCACCACAAGTGCTGAGCGTGTAGTTTGGGAGTGAGCCAGAAGGGACACCAGGCTGGCAGAGCCCTCACCACCTGTCCCTTCCCTCCCCCGCTCAGAAGCCAGCCTCCCTGCTTGGGTGGGCATGACAGCAAGAGGCTAGCCCCTGGCCCAGGTAGGTGCCCTCACCCACCATCTCTGCCTTTGGTCTCTTCTCACTTTCTAAATGTCAGTCTCTCTCTCTGCCTCTGAATCTGGGTGTATACAGGCCATATTTTTTAATTTATCTCTGTTCTTTCTCCCCACCCCACCCCCATCTTGTTCTATGACTGCTGCCATCTTTCTCTCCCCCTTGTCCTTACCTTTGTCTCTCTACTCACTGTCCACGCTTGCTCTGTGACTATTCATGTCTGTCCATTGGTCTGTCTATTCCCTTCGGTCTGGCTCTGTCCCTGTCCTTCCATCTTGTCCAGCCCCAAGCTCTCCTTGATCCTCCGCAAATGGGGGACCACATCCAAGAAACTCACATCTTGAAAACATTCAAGAACATAATATATTTTTGTGTCTGAAAAACAAAGTTGGTCATTTGAATTTCAAGAAGTTAAATTCTATAAAATCTCTGTGTGTGGGCCCAGGCGACAGACAGCTCAGCTTCTTTGCGTGGGAGACCCTAGAGGGTAGGGCCAGAGTGGGTGGGAGGATTTTTATTACTCTTGAGAGGAGACTTTGGTTTGCATTTGCTGTTTAAATATCAAGGACTGCCCCAGCCTGACCACCTCAGCACCAGGTCTCCTGTCTCATATCTGGATCTTTGGCAGTTGGGCTTTAGACACCATGTCTGTTGAGATAGATTCTTAGGATAAAGAATATTCTGAGGTGGAGAGGGGGCAGGAAAAGAGGTGGGAGTTAAGTCATTGCCATCAGAGACCTGCCAGCAGGTTGTGGGAGTCTGAGACCTGAGGTAGTTTCCATCAGCCCCTCTTTGTGACCCTGTATTTCTAGAGACCTGCTGGGGGTTTTCAAAGCTGCCGAATCACTAGCAACTGCCCAGCCCTGGGGGATGGCACAGGAGAGAGGTGGACCCAGGTATGACCCTTCTCAGGATTCAAAAAGGAAGGAAACCAGTTTTAACTCTCCCCTGAGACAAAAAGCACTAGCGGTGGGACCCTGTGGGTACTGGGCAGCCTGAGGCCTGCATCCACATTCTGACTCTGACCCTGGCAAGCTGAATAACTCTGGGCTTAACCATGCCTCAGTTTAGTCATCCCTAAAAGGGGGGATTGTGAGGATTAAAGGAGATAATGCATATACAGTGCCTGGTGAAAACTCACCTGTAATATTCAGTTCCTGATTACTTTCCATTTTGCTACGTCAGCAAAGATCTCTTGAGCTTCTGCTCCCTGGCGGTTTCCCTGTGGTTAGCTAACTCAATGGCTCTTGGCTCACTGGAGGGAGCATGGGAGGAATGGATGGATGGACGAACAGACAGACGAACAAATGGATGGATGGATGGACGGATGGATGGGTGGGTGGGTGGATGGATGGATGGATGAATATATCAATTCTCCAGGAGATGGTGGCTAGCAGACTACACTTTCCTCTATTTCCTAATCTCTGCACTTGAAAAAGACATATTGAATATAAAATTGCAGGGGCAAGTGGAGGAGGGTGGAGGCAGAGAAAGAAGAAAACTGCTGCCCTGTTTCATGTGGCAGATGGCGAGGAACCAAACCGAAAGGACAGGGACCTACTCATTTCGAGGTGCCCGTGCCTAATTTTCAGTCTAACTCATTTTCAGAGGCCAGATTCCAGTTTCCAATTTGATTTTCTTCTCTTCACAGGCTAACGCTGTCCCCAAGCCACCCCTCACCTGGACAGGATGAGAGTATCAGGTAGGCCCAGGCTCTGAGGATTCTAAGGCCCAAGGTTGAGGTCCAAAATGAGTTTTGGAATCAATTTTCCATCAGCAGTGTCTGCCCATCCTTGACTCAGAGGTCATTTGGCTCTATCTGTTCTCACGTAGTCAGGCCAGAATTCCCAAAAAAATGAATCCAGGCAAGAATGGAAGAGGTGATTTCCTGTCTCTAGGCTGAAGGGCTGGAGAAGTTTCGGCACAGTGACCCCACCTGGCTGAGACCACGGCATGGGGATTCCTTATCTGGAAACTCCCGATAAGGAATAAAATATTTGCTTTGAGGAAGGCTCTTCTAGAATCCTCAGACCACAAGGCTGGGCACTAAAAGCCTTTGCCTTCTAGTCTACACAGAGAGAAACTGAGGCACCAAACAGGAAATGACTACAATTCATTTACATTCCCAAACAGCTGTGAGGGAGTTGAAAACACAAGTTTTAGCGTCAGCTTACTGCCCTGGTTTCGAGGTTCACCTCTATCACTTACTACTAGCCAAGTGACCACCTCTCTCAGCCTCGGTTTCCTCTTCTATAAAATTGATCATCAGTAGTGTCCAACACAGAGGGTTGCTGTGAGTATGAAATGAGATCATGTATGTAAAGTTGTTGACACGGTGCCTGGCACAAAACGAGTGCTGGTCAGTGTGAGCTGGTCCCCAAGAGGAGTTCTGGGTGCCTGCGGCTGTACTGTGCCCTGGAAGATGAGAAACCTTGCAGACATGAGCCCCAGCCCTCAGGACCCCCACCCTGAGTAGCTTGAGACCAGCACAACGTCCCAGAGCTGAATCCAGGGCTGAGGAGAAGGGGATACCGAGATAGAGGTCGGGTGAGAAACCAGGACTTGGCGTGACAGCTGGACTTGATTTAGACGGCAGCTGGCAAGTGGCTTGGAGCCCACTTCCTGCCCTCGTGGAATAGCGAGGAAAGGAAGTGGAACAGGGAGTGCTGGGTGCTTCATCCCAGGTGCAGCCTTCTTCCCAGTGATGGGGGCGAGGTCAAGGGGTAACCCGTGTGGGAGGCAGGGGTGGCCTCCTTAGCGTGACTAGTGTGTGCTCCTGTAGAGAGCACCATGTGGTTACTTGTGGCGATTTTCAGAGGGAATTGATAGAAAGTGTGGGGGACTAACTCCAACCCCCCAAGTCCCCTTGGAGGCTGCCTACTGGTGACAGCTATAACATTCCTCTCCCCAAGCCTGGGGCTGAGTGGCAAGGCTGTTACCATGTCCGCTCCGGGACTGAGGGACTCCAACTCAGAGAGGCCAGTCTCCTGCCCAAGGTCACACAGCAGTGGCTGGCTGCCCTGAGCACTGGACACAGCCTTCCCGACTCCTAGGGCCAGGCCTCGCCTCCCAGGGCTGTCTGCGACAGAGCCTGCCACCCGCTTTCCTACTGGAGCTCTCAGGCCCCACCTCAGGGCACAGGATAGTAGTGCGGATTCCCAGACCACAGCCCTAGAGATCCTCTGGAGGCGCCAGGAAAGTGCATTTCTACCTTTCTCTCCCAGCCATCCCACTCTGAGGAGTGCTGCCTGTTAACCTTGCAGCACAGTCTCACCATTTGACCATCACACAGATTCACACCCATCTCACCTCGTGGGGCCATGGACCGGCCCCCGATGTGCGTGTGGTGTGGACCTAAAATGAGGGGTCTCATGACATGGGCTTGTGGTGGGGATCTGGTAAGGACTTGCACATTGTCTTGCCACATGGCCTTGCGATGTGGTGGTCTGGGGCCGTGGTCTCATGACAGCGTCTCCTTGCTCTGCAGGTTTGCTTCGCTTCCTGGCCTTCACCTTTTTCCTGATTACCTTGTGGATCTTTATTCACAGTTTTACCAGCTTCAGCATAAAAAACATTCGTCTGCCCCGCTGGCTGGGTGAGTACAGTTCATGTTTGAAGACAGGGCCTATGGACCAGGACTAAGGGCCAGAAATCTATTCCTCCCTCCATCCCTGGTTGACCCAGGAGACATGGCAGGGTATAGGCCTGCTTTTGGGACCCCAGTCATTGGGGATGGGAGACAAGTGCACCCTCAGTCTGTCAAAAGCTTGGAGCCCATGGGGAACACAGGAGTGTTCCAAAGTCCTAGCAAAAACATGTACACCAAAGGCCACTTTGGAAATGTGACCCAAGGAAGAAGGGAAGAAAAAAGGAAAAACAGAGGAAGGAAGAAAAGGGAGTGAAGGAAGGAGAGAGAAAACTGTCTGTGCTTTGAGTGGCTTCCCCTTGGGCTTGCTTTTTCCTCTGCGTGCAGATTTTCTTGTGGCCAGCTCCTTCTCACGCTTCAAGTGTCTGCGCAGAGGTCACCTCCCCAGAGAGGCCTTCCCGACCACTCTTGCCACAGCCATGCCCCCATCCTCCTACTTTAGACTCTCTCATCTCAGCCTATTTCCTTCCAAGTATCATCTTCATACATGACTGTGTCCATTATTTGTTTGTTTCCTTGGTTGTTGTCTGTCTGCACTCTCTGGAATGTGAGCTTCCTGAAGGCGAAGATTTAATTTATATACATCCATTTGTCTCTCTGGTGTAGAACAGGTGCTCAGTAAACATTGGACAAACAAAATAAAGATGGATGGATGGATGGATGGATGGATGGATGGATGGATGGACGGACAGATGGTAGATGGATAAATGGAGGAGGGAGAATGGATAGATGTGTGGACAATTGGATGGATGGATGGTGGATGGGTGATGGATGCTAGCTGCTTTACATGCATAGTCTCATTTAATCTTCACAAATGCCCCATGGGGTGATCCGTGGTGTGGCTTTACATGGGATCTGAGAAAAGAAAAGCTCAGGGAGATTAAGAAACATGCCCAATTCCCCTTGCAGATGTAGATATGTGGTGGCCACCATGTCTCCAGGCCCAGGGCACTGCTTTTATGTGCTAGAGACTGATTTGTCTGTGCTGATGGTTTTGGAGAAGATGGACCCAGGTCAGTGTAGGAGGCTCAAGGCAGGAGTGGAGCTTTGGGGGTGTCCTACAGAGGAGAGGGCCCCAGACTGAGGTGGGAGAGAGTACAGAATTTGAAAGGAGACCCTAGAAATTGTTTCTGTCTCAATACCCAACCATCTCCAATCAACGATCATTGAGTGGCTTCCTGTGTTATATATTCCCGAAATGAGGAACATGGAGCTCCAGCTCACAATCTGAGTTGGTAAAACAAACAGACTTAGTTACAGAACATACAAAAACAAGAGTGAGTTAACCTGATTCAGTCTCCAGAAATTCGTGCAGTGGCAGGGAATGTACCCAGAGGGAAAACTGACCATCAAAACCCATTAGCGTTCAGGCATGGGATGAGGTAACATTCGTTTACGTCAGAGGTTCCTAACCCGGATGCACACACCCCACCTTATATTTAATGCATTCATATGGAAGCACATCTATTGCTATAGTACAAAATTGTTTAATGTTTTTGTTATATACAGCTGGCTTTCTTTCTACTTCAATCTATTGTATGATGTAATAAGTTGCAGAGTGTTACAGTAGGATATGCAAACTCTCCCAAGACAAGTGAGAATAAATTTATTCTAAGGTGATTCATAGGCTTTCCCAAACCACCAGAGAGGTTCTAGCACAGAAATCAGATTAAGAACTCCTGATGTTCCTGGCAAACTAGGCAGGGTTTTTTCAGGTGGGAGTGACAAACCCTATTCCAGCTGGTTTAGACAAAATGGAATGTCCATGGATATCCGACTTCAGGCGTGGCTGGATCTAGGTACCTCCATAAAGCCTCAGAGTCTCTACGTCCCATTGCTATTTATCCTCATTCCATGGGCAGCTTTCTCTGTGAGGCAGGTGTGATGGCGACCGTCTCTCCACATGCTCATCTTCCAGCTTAGCTGAAAGAGGTATTTCTCTTTCCCAGGGCCATATAGCTACCCAGCAAAAAGCTCTGTCTCCCGAGAAAAGTAATATTGTGTATGACTGGCCCAGCCTAGGTCCCATTCTACTCCTGGGGCCTTAGAGGCAGAGGGTAGGGACACTCTAGGAAGAACAGCTCCCTGAGGGCCAAATAAAAAGCGTGTCAGGTGGGAATCTCCCCTAATAGGAGATTTCCCTCCCCCAGAATTTCGGTGGCCACTGGGGGCCAGTACAATGGGACACCTGACGTAGAACTGCAGAAACAACCAGGAGACAGTGTGAATACGATGTCAGGAAATGAACAAGGGCTCTAAGGCCCAGTGCAGTCAGCGACGGGAGAAGGAAGAAGACACCCCAATGGCTGAACAGCCAGAGCTGCACACTCCTCCCTTCATTGAGGCCAGGGTGCCATGCTCTGGGCTGGGCTTTTCCAGCCTGACCTCACTGGACCTTCTCCAAAGCCTGTGGTGGGTGTGATGGCCTCCACTGTGCAGTCAAGGAGAAGTCACAGGCAGCCACACAGCCAGGAGTCAGGGCGC
The DNA here is from genome assembly GCA_030015415.1 of Cynopterus sphinx. Classification (NCBI taxonomy): domain Eukaryota; kingdom Metazoa; phylum Chordata; class Mammalia; order Chiroptera; family Pteropodidae; genus Cynopterus; species Cynopterus sphinx. Next base: position 111,075,761 of record CM057381.1, read on the forward strand.
AAGCTCGAGTAGGTCTCACCACTGAGCCCCACTCCTTTGCAACCATGAGTTGTGTGTGCGTTTTTGTCCACGTGTGCGTAAGTGTGCACGTGTGTGCCTGTGTGTGTGTGTCTAAATTCATGTGCATGTCTGTGTGCACGTGTCATGCTTCTATGCATGATGCTTGAACGCATGTGCACCTGGGCATATGTGTACACATAGGGGTGCATGTGTGTGTGTGAAGGAGTGGCAGTGGCAAGTGAGGGAGGATCCCCAGATGAGATGGAACTTTAAGCTCATTTCAGCAGCTGCCACAGGAAGTAGATTCTGCTTAGCCAGGCCAACACCACTCTAAATTCCCCTCTTCCCACTCCCCTGGCCCCAGCCCCCAACATCCATCCAGCAGGGGAGGGCTCAAGGCACTTTCTCTCTAACCACATTCTGTCTTCTCTCCAACAGGTCGAGTCTCCAAAGAGTCCCGTGAGTGCCTCCCCATTCTCCCCTTTGCCTTGGGATGAGATGACCCGGGGTCTCTCCTCCTTGCCCTGCATGTCTCAGAAAAATCTCCAATTCCAGAGTCTGTCCAGCTCTCTCCTCCCATGGTCCAATGATGCCTTCTGAAGCCCCCAAGCCCTGTGGCAGGGGTGACCCTGTATCAGCCATTCAGACTGATAGGAATAGCTCAACTGTCCCTCTCCCCCAGTTCTCTTACTCTGCCATCTGGACTACACCCTAGCCCCACCTTCACCTCTGACTGCCCCCACCTGGTTGGCAGCCCTGAGGCTGGAGGCTGTGCTTATTATCACCACTGCAGTGACCCCAAACTTGATTCCTGGTTCCTGCTCCAAAGTACCAGCAGCATGTCACACACTAGGGGGGCCTCTGAGGCTAACGGAAGGGGGTGCTGATTGTCCATTGGGGTAAAAGAGCCAGTTGTGCCAAAAGATTGAGGCAAAATGTTTGGGGCTCCAGGAAGTGGCCCCCTTCCAATGGGACAGGGTCAGGGAAGGCACTGGGGAGGAGGTGGCTCTTCAGGAGGCGGGAAGGACCTGTACAAAGGCCTAAGGGAAGGCATGCTGGGGCTCCAGTGGGGACCTTGGCTGCAGAGTTAGGAATGTGAGGTGTAGAGAGGGGAGAGAGTGCTGGGAGAACCGGAATGGTGTGGGCCTCTCACGCTGGATGCTGCAGACAGCTGAACGACAGGGACTCCAGTTCCCCATGTGTGACGGTAGAAGGGAGAGAGAGTTATGACGATGATAATGGTACCAACGATCCAGGGCCTACTGTGTGCCAGACACTGTATTTGAAACTTTACAGGTACCTCACGCGATTCTCACCACAAGCTGGCATAGGTGCTATTACTAGCTGCATTTCATAGGTGAGGAAACTGAGGCTCAGAGAGCTAAACCCTCTTGGCCAACGCAGTGTAGCTGTAAGTGGTGGCGTGGGAGTCGACCTCCCCAACTGGTCCAGTCCACCCTCTCGGGCAACACCTCCAGGTCACCGCCTCCAACGCCAGCATGGTAGTGACCGAAGAGGATGCAGCTCCAGGAAGGGGATTTTACCTGACAGAGGGGGTGTGGGCGGCCCAGTGCACTGAGGGGTTACAGAAAAAGAGCAAAGACTGTAAAAATCAACACCAATAATTTAGCCCACACCTGGACCCCATCTCCCGAGTCATCTTACGAGGTAGACACAGAGTCACAGCATCTTGGTGCTGAACTAACACTCATCTTCCGGGAGGAGGGCAAACGCAGGCACTCACGCCACCGCCCACCTTGGCTGCTCCCAATCCCAGCCTTCCTTCCCTCCAAGCCCACAGGCAGCCTCAAGAGCTTTATTGTTAAGACTCTAATAGTAGTAGATCCATTGACATTTAAGAGGAAACCTATTTGACAAGCCTGATCTAAACCAATTTCCTCATTTTACAGTTGGCAAAGGTAAAGGGGGAGATTTTTGGCAAGTGGCATAGCAAGTTACTAAAGAGCAGTAACCCAAGCTTTCTGACTACACCCTCCTCCAGTGCTCAGTTTTCCACCCTGAGCACTAGGGACTCCAAGAGGGGTTGGGCAACTGGTGAGGGCGGCCCTCAAGCGCGAACCCAGAAAGCGAACCCCCTGCCTCCCAGGGACTGAGACCCCTGGGCATCATCCCCTTTATCCCTCAGCTTGACTGTGAAAACTGAAAGGGCAGAAAATCAATTCTGGAAAAACCTGTTTAATCCAGCCTATCTACGTGGGGTTTATCAGACTTAGCTGCAGTTGATTAGGCTCTGGGCAAACCCTACAGTGGTTCCCTGAGGCCTAGAACAGCCTCTCCCACATAGGTGAGAACCTCAGGTCTCAAGAGGGGCCTGGTCTCCCCAGGAGGAGGCAGGTGGCCAAAGAATCCTTTGTGGAGATCCTGTCTAGAGACAGAAAAGGGGAGTCATGTCCCCATCTCCATCGTCCTCTTTCCTGAGCCACACGCCTGGACACCCACTCTCTCCTGAGCACCCCTCAGGGGTGTCTCTACTACCATCTTTCACTCACTGGTGAGCACATCCTGGTTGAGCTCCGGGTATGCTGAAACTCAGGGGTGAAGGGGAGGAGAGCTAAGGATAGGCATCCTCCCCTCCGAATACACACACCACCAGGGCTGCCTGCTCAGAAAGGGGCCAAAATCCAGCCAGGAGCGAAGGGGCACCCTCACCTAGTCAGCGGGGCCACGAGCTTGCCAAGCCTTGTATCAGGGGTTGTGTTCCACCCCCCTGCAGGGGGTGCTTTTCCTGATTCACACAGAAGCTCTCTACAGGCTGGCGAGAGCCCCAGAGACATAATCATCCCGACCACAGCAAGCCTCCCAGCCTCAGGCTCAGCTCACCCAGATACTCTGTGTGGCCATTCCGAGAATATTCATTGAGTCCCTACTCTGTGCCAGGCACAGGAGCTATTGAAACGATTTAACAAGATCATAAATACAAAATGCTTGCCATAATGTCTAGCACAGAGCAAGCCCCCACAGCGTGCCTGGGGCAGGTGGCCAGAGGTGGGGCTCCAAGCCAGTGGGTTTCCTCCAGCATGCCCTGGCACAGCTCAGCCAGACGCCTGGCACAGGGGCTGGAGGAGAGGGGGCTGCCCAACCACTGCTTTCCATTTGCAGGGGAACTTTCTCTAATCCCATGTTTACCAAGTGGTACCTTCCCAACTGTCAGGTCGTGTTGAAAACATGCATTAATAGAAAGTAGAACCTGCCAGGCTGAGAGCCTGGCTGACCTCTCAGCTTGAGAACAGTCCACTGAGGGCTGAGTAGCTCCGCGGCTGTGTTTGGAGTTTCCATCAACATGTCCTGCCTTTCACGGGCCTCCTGGGTTTGCCCTGTGAGGACGCAGGTCTTAAAAGCAGCTGCAACAATCACAGATGCCACAGAGTGGGTCCTCAGTAGGTTTCAAGGACAGTGCTACATACTGACTGGGAGGGCCTGCTCAACCTCCCTGTCCCCTGTGTGTCTCAAGTTCCAGCCCATAGCAGGTGCTCAGTAAGAGAGTGGCGATTGAATGATGATCAGAAGAATTGTCAATATTGACCTGAGTTCCTTTATTCCTCACAAGAACCCAGTGGGGAAGGCACCATAGTTCTCCCATTTCACAGATAGGGAAGTTGAGGTGCATGGAGGTTGAAGATTTGCCTGAGAGAAACCACGGGTGAGAGAAGCTCCTACCCGCCATGCTAGGGCCCCCACGAGGTTGTCAACAGGAGCTTCTGGGAGCTCAAAAGGCTGCTGTGGCCCCAGAAGAAGGTTCTCAAGCAAAGCTCTTCAGCACAGTCCCTCTTATTAACCAATGCTCATTGCTGCTCGTGCACATAATAGGGGGCATATGTTGAGCCAGGCACTGTGCTGGGGTTGTGATGGGAAGCCCAGAAATGAGTTCTAGGGTGATGGTGGTCCGACACACAGCTCCTGCCAAGGGTGGCCTGTTTCCTCCCCAGCCACCGTGAAGACTAAGTGTAACCTCAGCAAGCCCTGCCCAGCCAACTTCTTTGCGTTTAAAATCTGCAGCGGGGCCGCCAACGTCGTGGGTCCCACCATATGCTTTGAAGACAACATGTAAGTGCCAGAGGGACTCCTGTGTTTTGTTTCTTTTACCTCATTCATTCCTTAGCTAATTCAGAGGCTGTGGAGCACAGGCCCTGAGCCTAGCCCACACCTGCCACAGGCTGCCTTTTGCTCTGGGTGGGTGGGTCACAAATAACAATAATCCTAACAGTTAGTTCCGTGCCTGCCAGCACCTTGCTGTGTCCTTACAGCATCATCTCCTTCCCTCCCCCAACACGCCCGGGCTATAATTTTCCCCTTTGTAAAGATGAGGAAATTGAGGCTCAGGTCGGGTTGCCCACCTAACTGGTGGTGGAACCAGGATTAGAACTGTCTGACAGCCAACACGAGGTTCCCATGAAAGGGGACACCTACAGGGAGAGTTTGAGATCAAGATCCAGGCATCAAAGTCTGGATGCAGCAGGTGCCAGGACTTCCACCCAGGTACAAGAGAAAGACCCAGATAGTTAAGGCCCTAGATAGCGAGTTAATCCTACGAAAGAAGCCAGAGACAGGTGTGTTATTCAGGACTCTGAATGCACTTGCTTAGGCAAAGCAGGGAACTTAGTAGTTCATGTACCCAAAAGGCCAGAGGCAGTGGGCTTCAGGACCAGCTGCAGCCAGGGGGTCAAACCACGTCATTGGAGCTCCCTCTCTCCATCTTCAGCTCTGCTTTGCTCTGTCATTAGGTTTAGTTTTCTCTCCTGAGCTATAGGCTTTGTCCTGTGGTAAAGGAGGGAGGCCTCCATCTGGGTTGGCACGTTAGCGCCACCTACCACCCCACAGGGAGGAGAGCTTTCCCATCTGAATTATCCCTATGAAAGTCCCCAGACTGGGTCTCTTTGGCTGGCCTGGGTCACACGACCACACCCGACCCAATCACTACGGCCAGAGGCACAGGATGCTTTGCTTGCCCACACCTGAAGGAGAAGTCCCGAGAACCATCTAGCTGAGATGGAGAAGGACAGTTTTCCCAAGGAACACCAGGAGACAGGAGTGCAGATGCTGGCGGCCAGGGACACAGTTGGGCTCCACGTGGGGATCCTGGACACCACAGGATAGCAGCAACTTCTGAGTTTCACCTTCCTCTTGGCATGATGAGGTGGGCTGGTCCTGCCTCCAGCACCTCAGAGTACCAAGCAGGGCCCTTTCCTCTCCTCTGAGCAGACGGTTTGGTCCAAACACACCACGAGAGAGTCCTCAGAGAATCCAGCCCACCCCTCGTTCCCAGGAGAAAACAGCTGGCCCAAATTAGTCTGTGTGCTTCCCGATGCTTCTGCATCGTGTCACGTGGCCCCCTTGGAGTTCCAGCATCGCAACAGCATAGTGTCCGTTCCATATTCGGGACCAACTGTATTTTGTTTCTCATTTCTTCTTCAGGATCATGAGTCCTGTGAAAAACAATGTGGGCAGAGGCCTGAACATTGCCCTGGTGAATGGTGAGTTGCTGATCTACCCCTTAGACGTTTCCACCATTCTCTTAGCACTGGGGAAGAGGGGCGGGGAGAAAGTAGTTGTACATTCATTCAACCAACATTGACTCAGCTCCTGCCATGATCCCAGTGGTGTCAAGAGGGGAGGCCTGACTGGTCTGTGGGAACAGAAGTTCTGAAAAAACTTGACCTTTCTGAGCCCCTGCCATGTGTGCCTGTCCCAGAAGGATATGCTTTTTCTATGAAACATGGCCCCGTCCTCAAGGTCAGCCTGAGGCTTAAACCCATACACATGAAACCATGAGGGACAACAGACGACAGTGTGAGCTCAAGCTGAGTGCACACCTTTATTCATTCAACAAATCTCAACAACAGCTGCTATGAGCCAGGCCCTGTACAGAGCATTGGGGGTTCTGCTGTGAGCTAGAAGAACAGGTCCTGGCTTCCCAACCCCCTGTGAGTGTCCATGAAGTTCACAAACAACCACAGTGTGGTGACCATACATGAAGGAGAAGGAAACACTGCTCTGGGAGCTGGGACACAAGGCTAGGGGCACGGGTAGTCAGGGGAGGCTTCTAGAGGGAGGTCAACTGAGGCCTGAAGGAGAGTAGGGGTTGACCAGGAGAAAAGTGGGGAAGGCTACATCCAGGCAGGAGCAACACTGTGCAGGGGACAGGGAAGGGAGGAGGGAGAAGAGAGACCCCGACATGGGCCCACACGGTCTTTTGGCTGTAACACGGAAGCAGGCAGTGGTGAGAGGTGTGGGGTGGCCAGCAGGGCCAGAGGGTGAGGGGCTAAGGGTCCTGCTGCAAAGTGTTGACTTGAAGCAGAGGGCAGTAGGGAGCCTCGGAAAGGCCCCCCTCCCCCCTCACATTCTAGAAACTTCCTCCGGGCCTGGAGTAGGGAAGCTGGAGGCAGGGAGACCCAAGGGGAGGCCCACAGTCTTCCTAACCCTGCATCTCCAGCAGGTGATGAATGAGAGGCTAATTGCAGGCCAAGCCTGAGCCAGGGGCACATTTCAGGAGGGAGCAAGCTTACAGGGATCAGTAAGGACCAAGTGGTCAGGCCCCAGCCAAGACGCTCCTCTGTGCCTTCAGCTCAGAGATGGGGAGTAAAGGCTGTTTCCCCAGATCTAAGAGAGACTTCCTGGGACAAAGATCAGGGCAGATGGGAAAAGGGCACAGTGGATGCTCCAGAGGGAAAGGATGAAGCTTGTGTGTGACATGACCATATGACCACACAACAGCACTTAGGAAGCGACCAGGTAGGACTAGAACCCTGACCCTTTGCCCCTAGAGGAATTATTTTCCCCTGTCAAGAAATCTCGCAGGGTCAGGGGACGGACAAGTCAAGGCCTGGAGCAAAGATAGAGCCTTGTCCAGAGGGGGTGTCACAGGGCAGCCCTGGCCAACTTCCTGGGAGCCTGGGAAGGGTGAGGGCTGGGAGAGGAAGGAGGCCAAGCAGGGTGGGCCTCCGCCAAAGTCCTGAGGAGAGGAAGGCCTGACTCACTCTGACGATGGCTCCGTCCTGTAGGGAGGGCATGCAGGCAGCTCTCAGGCTGGTTTCAGAGCACACCTCAGGCATGCAGGAAACAGCTCCAGCTGCACTGGCCTGGCTGAAATTTACTGGTTTTCTCCGCCCCGAGTGGACCACTGCGAGACAAGACCTCTTGAATAGTCTCTCATGAGACAGGCTCAGATGGAGGCCTCCTTCCCCCCACTGCACAAAGCTCAAAGATAAAAACGACCATCGACAACACTAAACGCTAACAACCTTTATTGAGCATGTACTACATGCTCGCTGTCTGGTTTCACTTCACCATGGTGCTGGAACGGCACCATGCTCAGTAGGCCCTTGTTCCACAGAAACGACAGGAGCTCAGAGGTGGGGCAACTTGCCCGAGGCTACACAGCAGTTGAATCACCTAGATTTTCACCCAGTCTGGCTGGCCCCAGGTCCTGTCATCCAAAAGGACTACCTCCCTACACGAGGCGTGTCTCCATGCCCCTGCTACACGCCGACTGTGGGGAAGCCCAGGAATCACTCTCAGGGTCAAGGCCCTCTTCGGCATACTAAGCCAGAACAACAGAAAGACTGCTAAAGATCGGTGGTTCTTAACCTTTTCAGGGGCAGAGATTACTTGGAGAAACTGTTCAAACTGCATCTCCTCCCCCTAATGCCAGGAAAATCCAGGAACGCACCTGATGACAGTGTCGCAGCTTCACAGACCTCTTCCCAGGGTCCCAGGGAAGAGCCCCCGGGCGTGGCAGTAGTGGCTCCGAGGATCTGCGAGGGGCTGTAATGGGAGCCCTCCCTACCCACCCACCCAGGGGGAGAAGAGCCACTGTGCCGGCCCCCTGGCCTCTCCCTCTCCAGGAATCAGCGTGAACCGGAGGGAGGGCCTGGGGGTGAAAGGCAGAGCCGCCATCCCCTCTGCAGCACTCCCATCTAGGGGCCGGAGGCGAGAACTGCGACTTCCCTCCGGAACGTCGGCTGCTCTGCAGGACTTGGCCCCTCTGCGAAAGCCGCAAACACATTGAGGTTACTGGACTCAGGACACCGAAAAGCCCTTCCCCTTCAAGACGCAGAGGAGCCAAATTTCAGATTTCCTTTTGAGGCAGGAATAACGAAGACAACGGCAGTTATTTTCATTTCTGTTTGGCAGCGAAAGTTTCCCTTGTGTGCTGTTTTAAATACGTCTCCTTTAGTCCCCACGGCCCGTTGTACAGATGTAAAAGCTGAGGTCAGAATGCTAAGTCGTGCGCTGGGAAGTGGTAAGGCATAGCATAGACCAGACTGGTTGAGTTCTATTCGGTTCCAGAGACCCTCCACCGTCATGTTCTGACCTCTCAGGTCAGCCCAACCTTTACTGGGCACCTACTCAGTCCTGCACGCTTTCTGATCAGACCTGATTTTATTCCATTACTATTTGATTTTTAGACCTTAGAATAAAGAGCAGTAGTTTTCACAAAATGCCAAGTAGAATGACACACTAAAGAAAATAATAGTTCTGCTCTCTTATCCCTCAGGCTCCACGGGAATGGTGCTGAGAAGGGAGTATTTCGACATGTATTCTGGAGGTAGGCACCTCTGTTGGCACTGAAGTCGTGGGTGGGCTGAGCTCCTTCCTGCGGCAGGAGAGCTAGTAGGGTGCCAGGGTGCTTGGCTCTTGTCTTCACAGATGACACCCAGAGAGGGACATGGTGGGGGTTAGCATTGTTCTTCCTTCTTTGAAATGCCTCTCTGCTGTCTTCTGGGGCCCCTGGACACAGAACCTGAGACAAGGCTTCCAGTGCAATGTTTCATTTGGGAGTAATCATTCTCAGGAGACATCAGAGGGGGTTTAAGACAGAGAAAGGAAAGCAGCCAGTAAAACATGTTATCAAGCCACAGAACATCATGGGCAATTGGGACCTGGGAGCCACTGTCAACACAGGAGCAAGGGAGCTGGGCAGGGTAGGGTGCGGAGGTCCCGCCCCTAATCCCTTGGAGCTTCTCACTCTGGCTTGCCCCAGGGTACAAAAGAGGATCTAGAGGCCAAAGGAGACGTTCAGGCAAAGAAACGCTGGTGCAAGCAGTCGGAGGCCAGGCATGTGTGCAGCCGAAGTGCTAAGGAAGGTTTACAGCCCAGTTTACTCTGCTAGGTAGAGGGTATTTTATTTTGCAGCTACAGGGATCTCTAAGTGGGTCCAAGGACAGGACAAGGCCTTCCAAGGCCCAGAATGAACAGCTCTGAGGCTCCAAGCTTTCTGCACTTTTCCACAGCTGTCTTTTCTCCTCTCTGTACGAACATGAATTCTGAACTTCTCTGTGCACAGAGCCACCTCTTAGAAAGTCACAGTCCTCCTTGCCCTGAGCAAAGCCCAGCAACAGAGCACTGATCCATCTGAACTGGAGGCCAGAACATCTAGGTTCCTATAAGCAACTTCCTCGTTACCGTGTACTGACTATATGTCCAGGTCACCTGGCAAAGTTGTGGGTGGAGGCATGACTCTCACCCAACACTCCCAACATCTTCCAAAATGTGTGGAATTAGTCCCGGGACCAGTATGCCACCCGCTGCCCAACTAGCAACCCTGCCTCAGCAAGGAGTAAACAGGAGCCTCTACGGGGAATGCAAAGCAGCAAAGTGGCCCTTTGCAGCCAGGATGAGGTCTGGGCCTTACAAGGACTGATTTCCATGGGGACAAATGAACTCAGCCCACTTAGAGCCCAGCCGTACTCAGTTTCCCTCCCAGGTGCCTGCAGTCACAGGGCCAGCCCGGAGTTCAGGTATCACAGGTAGCCAGGCATGTGACCTACTCACCCCAGCTTCTTGCAAAGTGGAAGGGGCCTTGCTGCTGCCAATCAGCTGGCTTCCTTCTCTCTTGAATCCTGCACCTTTGCCTCCACCTCCAGGGAAAACCTAACTGACTACTACACCCACCTAAACCCATGGCCCCAAGATGGGAGAAAGCCCCAGAACAGTAGAGAGCAGGAGACCTCTGGGCTTTGTGAACAGAGGGGCTAAAATGTGGGGAATGGGAAGCTGCTCCCCAGGAGTCACAGCTGGGGCATGTTTGGGCCTGGGGCTTCAGAAGGTCCCATGATGGCCATCCTCCAGCCGCAGCCCACCTTGCTCGTGGGATCTGCAGGCCAGGAGATATGCTGCCTGGAGCCTGCCGCAGGGCCCACACAGGCCTCCTCAGTGTGCCCCCACGCTGCATGCACACCCCAGGACTGAGGGGTGGCCATGGGGTGGCTGCTGCTGAGCGGGAGTATGATGTGGCTGGAGTTTACACAGGCCAATTGGGATGTCTGCATGCAGGAGAGCCAGGACCTTGCAGTGCAGGGTGAGGCTGGAGATTGTGTGAGAAGAGAGGGGCCAGGTCTGGGTGGCCTGGGGCCAAGTTTATGGAAAACGTCCCGTCTCTGGAGTCTGAGACTTCAGGCTGCATGATCTGAGGCAGGTGACACCTCTTGAACCTGTTTCGTCAACTGTAAAATAGAGGTAACCGTAGTGTCCACTTCAGAAAACTGACGTGAAGATTGAATGGTAACTTGCAATGATCCGTGGAAAGGGCACCCAGGAAGCTCATTTAGTCTTCTCCTTTCCCTTCCCTCCCCCATCACTCTGTCCACATGACTCAGAAGCAGTGAGGACATTTGTCAGAATGAAAAGGGGGAAAAAACAATTTTAAAGGCGAAACTCAGTTTCATGTGCCTTATTATGAACTTGGATGTAACCATGGCTGATGAGGAACCAGAAACAGAAGCATTTTGAGAAAAAGGCACCCCTTCCCTCAGGAAACAAAAGAGGACGGACAGTGGCTTCTTACAGTGTTAATGGATGACAGGCACACTCTGCTTTCTCTGAATACCCACTGTCTATCCCAGAGGAGGGCCAGATTTGCTATCTCCTAGTGAACGAGTGGTACTTTCCGAACTCATACTTTTATCTCAAGGGCTCAAGGGTCATTTCACTAACAGAGCCGCTTTGATGGTTGATGGAGGCCGCCATGTGACTGAACCGGATGGCGGTGTGGAGAGATTGACTCTTCCCCTAGGTCCAAGGCTCCCTCACAGAAGGCACACTAAGCACTGGGTGGCTGCGTGGGTGAGTGGTCTGCGGCCAGGCAGTCACTCGGCCCCACACTTAGGGGAAGCTCAGGAAGTTCTGCCATCACAGTCTTGAAATTCTTAATCATTTTTTAACAAAAGCCCCCATTCTTATTTTGCACTGAACCCCAAAACTTACGCAGCTGATCCTACTCATAATTGTAATTCCATTGTAGTGTGCTGACTAAATGCCCAGAGTCGTTGTCACATTTGACCTTTACGAAAACGCCCTGAGCGGGTCTCTTATTCCTCCGTGTCTGGCAGACGTGGCCCCAGCTTCACCCACTAGGCCAGGTTTGCCCCTACGTCGACCACACAAGAGCTCCTTGCGCAGCTTACACCATACCCAGAGAACCATCTGCATTTTTACTATTTTTCTTTAAATCAGCCCCCTTTTTTCAGCTAAATAAATACATCTATAAAAAAGAATTTGTATCATTGCCCTAAGTAGAAAGCCATTATCACTTTTTTGATCATAAAAATAAGCACAACAGAAACAAATCAGTGTCCTAGGAGTAAGCAGGGAGCTGAGGCCTGCCCGCTGCCCCCCCCCCCCCGCCAGGTGTCTGCCTGGGCCTGCTCTCTGTCGGATGCAGAGATTTCACAACTGCCAAGGGCTAGAGAGTGTGAAAGATGCCAATGGAGCCTTGCTCCTTGATGTGAGCTGGGGAGTTGTAGGGGCCTGATGTTCTCTCTCGGTGACCCCAGCTGACCCCAGTTGCCTGCAGCCCAGTGGACGTGCCCTCCGGAGAAATCCAAAACGCTAATTCAAAAAGACTGATGCACCCTCCTATGCTCACTGCAGCATTAGTTACCGTAACTGAGATATGGAAGCAACCAGGTGTTCGTCACTAGATGAACGGACAAATAAGATATGGTATATGTGAGTACAATAGAATATTACTCAGCCATAAAAAAAGAATGAAATTCAGCCATAAAAAAAAAAAGAAGGAATGAAATCGTGTCATTTGCAACCACATGGATGGACCTGCGGGGTTTTTTGCTAAATGAAATAAGTCAGGCACAGAAGGACAAATGCCACATGATTTTACTTGTGTGTGGAATCTAAAAACAAACAAACAAGACCGAAACAGACTCTCAGACACAGAGAACAAAAACTGGTGGCTGACAGAAGGGAAGGGGGTGGGAGGATGGCTGAGGAAGGTGGAGGGGAATAGGAAGTACAAACTTTCAGTCATAAAATAAATCATAGGGGCGTAGTACACAGCACAGGGAATAGAGTCAATAATACCATAACTTTGTGTGGCGACAGATAGTTACTGGACTTATCCTGGTGATCACTTTGTAAGGTTTATAAACGTCAAGTCACTACTTTAATTAAAGGATCGATGTAGTCAGTACAGGCCGGCTGAGCTCTTAGCCAGCGTAGGAGGGCGTTGCAGGGTGTGTGCAAGGAGCTCAGAGCTCCTGAGAGATGACTGTGCTCTGTCCCCTGGGCGAAAGCCCCCTGTGCTCTGTCCCCTGGGTGAAAGCCCCCAGTGTTTCTCAGGCCAGTAATTGTCACCCCTGTTATCTGTTCATCAGAATCCCCTGAGGAACTTTCAGATTCTAGAACTGGCCCCAGACCACCTCAAGGAAGATACCCTCACTCAGTGAGGGGGGCTCCACCCCAGGATGCCACCTCCTCCTGGCCCCTGAGCGTCAGATGTCAGCCTGCCTGGGCCACTCCTGGGTCATTAGGGCAGTAGGAGAGAGTGAGAGTGACCAGCAGTCTTTCCCCTGAATGACCTGCACCTTGTTTTCTTTCTTCCCCAGATGTTAGGTCCCTGGTGAAATTTCTTAAAGAAATTCTGGAGGACGAGCTGGTGCTAGTGGCCTCCTATGATGACCCAGGGACCCAGTAAGTGGGAGCCTCCATTTGCCAGGTCAAAGGGAGAAGCAAACCAAATGCTTGCAAACCCTTTGTGCCCTTTCCCGCTCTCTTCCCAGCTCCACCTTCTGGCAACTTCTCCCAAAGAAATAACCAGCCACGTGCACAAAGAGATGTTCTGGGAGAATCACCATAACTTTAGTTACAACAATGAAAACCTGGACACACTCTCCCGGTCCGATATAGCTGACTAGCTACAGAAATCATGACATGTAGTGACAGAGATGGATGACATACCCTTACATATACCTAAAAGAGGACATACTTCATCAAAAATAATGATGTAGAAAGTATTGAAGGACATGGAAGAAAGTTCATCCTTCACTGTTCAATGCAGGGCGGGGGGAGAGAATCAAGTTACGAAAGGGTTAGTACGACCTCACGGTACATGGGGGGAAAAAGACATGACAGAAATATATTAAGATTTGACAACGATTATGTCTAGGGCCTGGAACTGTAAGTAATTTTTAGTTTATGTTCCAAATTTTCCAAATGAACATATGTTGCATTTGTAGATGAAAGCAAAACTGTTCTAACACCTCCCCAGCTCCCTCCAAGTGGCCTTCGGAGAGGAACCCTGTCCCCTCGGCCCTGTCTCTCTCAAGGTGACTCCCCAGCAGGGCCTGCACATGGCAGAGGGAGGGCCGAGAGCTTGAGGAACTCGTTCTCCCATCGTGCTTCCTGACGGTCCTCTCTGGTCCTCTGCAGAATGAATGACGAAATCAGGAAGCTCTTCTCCAATTTGGGCAGCTCCTATGCAAGTCAACTGGGCTTCCGGGACAGCTGGGTCTTCTTGGGTGCCAGAGACATCAAGAATAAGAGCCCCTTTGAGCAGGTGGGTTCCTGGCAGCCTCCTCATCCCAGTGAACGGAGGACAGTGCCAGGGATGGTTGGACAAGGACACAGGGGGCTTGGGAAGAACACGCCTGGCCATCATCCACCCCAGGGTTCAGAGTGGCCCGATTGGCTAATCCCCCAGCAGCCTTGACCGTTTTATAGATGCATAGATAGATACATAGATGAGTGCCAACAAAGGAGAAGGAAAAGGAAAAAAGAAGGGTGGAAGGAAAGTGAGGCATGCAAGAAAGAAAAATGAATGTAGAGATGGAGCCTGTGTGATGGGGTAGGGGAACCCAGGGCAGGGGTCAGGATGCCTGGCTTCTGGTCACAGCTGCCACCTAGCCAAGCCCCTCCTACCCCCAGGCCTCATTCTCCTCTCCTGTAAAGGGGAGGGTTTTGACCAGGGGAGACCAAGATCCCTTCTAAGTTCACTATGAAGGGGGTGAACCTGCACCAAGAAGGGACACAGGAGAACTCGCCTCAGTAGGCTGAAAAAGTCAAGAGACGTCCACGATATGGGGCTCCATAGTCACTACTGGGGTGGCCCAAGCAGAGGGGGCCAGGGAGGCACCCAGAGGTGGAGTTTGAGGGGTGCTCCCAGGAAGAAGGGGGAGTTGACTGAGGGTTGGGGCCCCCAGGGAAATGCTTCACCTTCTCCCCCCATCAATAGCACTCCCCATCTGTGCATCCCCAGCTCAGAGCAATCCTGAGACATGGGGGAACTGGCCAGACCTTCCCAGCATGGTGGTGAGAACATTCCACTCTGCCCAGTCTCAAGACCGGGAGAGCCAAGGGTCCATGGTTTGAACATATAGGAGCAATGAGGGTCCCGGACTCTGTCCTGAAGGCGATGAGGAGCTGTGAGAAGCTTAAGAGGGAGAGCGACAAAAGCAGACTGGTAATAGGAAAGCCTAGCATCCAGCAAGAGCTTGCTCTATGCAGGAGCGCAGAGCAGGTTCCCCGTAGGGTCTTATTAACACCCATCTGAAGTCGGTACAGCCATCATCCCCTCTCGCAGAGGAGGATTCTCAGCCTTGGAGAGTTTTTAACCAGCTCACTCAGGTCTCAGAGCTACTCAGTGACGCACATGGATTTCTTGTCCAAGGCTGCGGCCTCCACAGAGATCCCTGTCCTGGTTGCTTTCAGAAAGGCCTCGCCGGCTGAGCACGGAGAGCACTGTGGAAGGGGAACGAACAGTCAGAGGCCGGGAGGAGGTGACACAGCAGCCTGGAGGGCTGGGGGCTGCGGAGACGGGGAAGGGGCAGAGTCATGAGACCGGGAGCTGAACTCTAGGCGGGGACCACACTGGGCTGCAAGGGTTTTTGCCGTGTCTGGAAAATGTGGGCCAAGTTCATATATCTGTGTTTCCAAGAGACCGTACTTGGGCAATGAAAAATTACTTTTTAAAAATAAGGAATAGTCCAAAGTAGCTTGTGCTAGAGAAGAAAGGGAGAGGGCTCCCCTTTTATGCCTTCTGCATAAAGAGCACAGGAGGCGGGAGCCAGGGTTGCCAGATGTCCCCATGGAGGCTGGGGGAAGGGGGGAAGGGGCAGGACGTCCTAGGAAGAGGCCCGGGGCTGCTGTTGCTCCTTGAGGCATAGCTTCCAGACGCATCAAAACTGAGCCAAGACAGCACAGAGGAGCCATGTAAGTAGAGGAAATTCAGCACCATCTTTTATGTGAAACTGACGATCAGCTGACTGGGACCCATCACCCAAAAAGGAATCGAAGACCATGCCGTGGTTAAAGCCACCATGTCTTTGTTCCCAAACATGAGAATCCGGGTTTCAGAGAAACAACGTCTAGAATGTATTCTTTCTTCCTAAGGCAGAGCCACAATTATCCCAATGGGAGGTTTTGCCGTTTACATTTTTTCTTCCATGAACTAAGCCTGAGCACTTAAAACATAATCTTAACTGATTTTATTCTCTCCATATATTTATTATTAATTTTAGTTAATATTACATATTGCCAACAGGGTGTCCATAAGCAATTACCTTGGCCTCCTGTGCCTCAGTTTCTCCATTTGTATAAGGGGATAATAGTATGTACTTCTTAGGGCCAAGATGCTTCTTTTTATTGCTGCTGTTGTTGTTGTTATTTGGGATGTCCTAGAGGGGATGATAGAGAATTTGGGAGAGGGGCTAAAGCACCCTAGCACCGCCCCTCTGCCCGGCGCTTGGTGTTTCCCCATTTCACCACCCCCTTTCCCCCAGCACTAGGCTCTGATCCCATCCTTGAAACTTTGGGCAAGTTGCATCCCCCTCTGAGCCTCAGTTTCCCCATTCCTCAGTGAAATGGGCTAGTCATATCCAACACCACCCCCCTCATGGGGCAGTGATGAGAATCAAGTGAGTAAAGGTGTGTAGATTTTTAAAGCACAATGCAAATGCAGGTACGAGTCCTAGACAGCCTTCTCCACTGTCCACGTTGCTCTCTCCTGTCTCTTTCTAGTACCTGAAGAACAACCCCAACACCAACAAATACGAGGGCTGGCCGGAGCTTCTAGAGCTGGAGGGCTGTGTGCCCCGGAAGGTATTTTAGGGCAACTGTGGCTCTTCCTGGGTCGCTGCGAGTTGGACTGGCAGGAGCTAAAGGACGGTGGAGGAGGAGAAGGGAGCAGGAGCAGCAGCATGGCCAGTGCCGAGGGTCCTCGTGTGGAGCAGAAACGAAACCCACTGTGGGCTGCGGCTTCCTGCCGGGAGGAGGCCACCCTCGGAGCATCCTTCTGGAGCAGGTGGTCTGTGGAGAGAACAAGTGTGCCTCCTGCAGGAACTGCTGACCATCTCCCCCAAGAGAAGATGTACTGCCCACGGCCGGACACGATTAAATTTTATTTTTACTGATTTTGAAAGAGCTCTCTGACCACTCAGCGTGCAGCATTTCCCCCCTGGGGTGGAAATGGTCTAGATTGGTATTGCTTGGGCTACAAGTTTGGACAGGTCGGTGATAGCTTCGGGAACCTGGTTAAGCAGCTGGAAAAAGAGGTCGATCTCCTAGGAATTTCGCCTACGTGTGGAAAGAATCCGTGGTTCCCAGCATAAGGTGTGAGAACCATGAGAACACACCTGGAGGACCAGACATCGGGAACGTTGTCTTCACCTGCTGTTTGAGTGAGAGCCAGAGAGAAGGAGGAAGTGGGGAGATCTGACAAAGGCTGGAGAGAATAGCCAGATTGTGGGGCGAGCTTCAGGGAAAACATCCTAGCTGTTTTCATGTGGGTTCCCCAGGAGCAACCCCTGAGATTTATTTGGGAAGCGATTCTAGGAAACACCAAGGGGGGTGGGGAAATAAGACAGGGAAGAGAAGGAGCTAATAAGGTTTGTGTTGCTGACTCAACTACCACTGTGAGCGAGGGGTGCTAACCCCACATGGACCCCCACCCCAGGCATCGGTGTAGAGCATCCACCCCAGAAACCTCTTGGTCAGGGCTGAGGGAGCTGGGATGCTTATGCACCAACTCCCATTGGTCGTTGTTCGAGGCCTGCTAGTGTTGGGGCCCCTGTGTATTCCTGGGCCCTTCTCCTCTGCCCTCTGTGGGGCAGAGTGGCCACCTTGGCTTCGCAGAGGTTCCTGAACCAAGAGACATCGATACCAGCCGCTAGAGCCCACTAAAGTGATGAGGCCCCAGGGATATGGTGCTAAGACTCCAACCTGGGGTCTCTGAGAAAAGCCAGGGGGCCCTAGACCAGATCCTGAGAGCAAAAAACACTCAGGCTCTTGGGATGTGTTCCAGGAACACTGCAAGGCTCAGGGAGAAGATGCCCACGCCCCAAGTGCAAATGCCCTGAGCAGTGGAACAACAGAAACTGAAGGCCTGTGCACTCACTGGTGTGGGGTTCACAGTTGCCAAGCCCTGGGGACAGGAGGGGCTTCAAATGTGCCCGAGAGGCCTGGGGTACAGAAAACAGAGGGTGGGAAACTGAAAGGGGCCGTGACAGGCTGGGACATGGGCTGCAGTTGCAGTGGGGTCAAGAGCAACGTTCAGAGCCTTGTGGAACGGCTTTGAGCAGGCCTCGCTGAGGAAGGAGGCCAGCCAGCCACGCTGCCACTTCCATAGCCTTCTTCACCCCCACCCACTTTAGATCACTCTCGGGGATTAAAGGGGAAGTTTGCTGGGCCCCCAACCAACCACCTACACAGATGCCCACATCAAGGTAATGCTTGGCAGCAATTCATAGCAAACAAATTTGCTTCATTCCTCCCGTTTTGTTCCAAACGGCCAGGTCCTCCACCCACACCTGAAGTCAGGGATGACAAAGGGCTGCCGCTGACCCCCAATGCCCTTCTTTTCCCACCCCCAGGACTGACTGAGTCAAACTTCATGGGGAACTTCCGCAAGCCCTGGACCCAGACAGAGCCATTCCTTCTCTCTTAGCTGACTCACTTCTGTTCTAACCAGTAGGTAGGTAACCTATCACCGGCAGACCTGTCCCTCGGGGACTCGTAAGCCTTAAATCTGATAAAACAGCCACAACACCCAAAGTTTTCGGTGAAGAGAAAAATAAATCAATCAATAGAAAACATCTGGCCAGATACTCACCCTGGGAAGGAAGGTGAAAGGAAATTTCCATTATTACCATAAACTTCCACCGTATGTTTGGATTTTTTTTTCCTTTAAAACGAGCAAGAATGCCTTATGAAACTGAAAGAGAACCAATAAAGACTGCTAAAGTGAATTTTGGGCCAGGAACAGGGCTAGGCAGAGCTCTTGGCAGTGGCCACTATTTTAAAAGGACGTGGGTGGCCCCCTGGTTATGAGAGAAGACACCTGGTACTCTTCTAGAAGCTGCATTGCACAACACTCTAAAGAATATTGAGAAAAAGTCAAAGGGGACGAATCAGAGAACTGGAGACTGGGGAGCTTGGAAAGGCCGCTGTTGCTGACACCGGTCAGTCTGTACCCATCTTTGGAGAACCGTCCTTGGCTACTCGCTTCTCCTTTGCTCACGGGAGCAAAGAATAGAGGCCAGGAAGTGCCAGAATTTATGTCACCCCATTAGCCGTAGCTAATGACTTCCTGGCCAGCTCCCTGCCTTGGGGCAGGACAACCTTGAGGCTTAATTTACGCTCCAGAGCTCTCCATGGGATCAATTTGAAGCTGGGACTTTGCCTGAAAGTGTCCCTTTGTTTGGTTGTTTCCCCTTCCCCATCTCTCAGTTTCTCTCCCTATCCATGTCCCCCAGGGGCCAGTCCTTAATCAATCACCTGCACAGGAATCCTATTCCCAAAGTTGGTTTCTGGGGGACCCATCTTAAGAGAGGCAGTGGGCATGGTGTTGTGGCCAACGTTAACTAGACCAAACCGGGTACGCTCTCAAAGGCTGTTTGTTAGCCGGCGGCTGTCCTTGCCAGGAGCAGCCCCGAAATGTAGAGGTACAAGGTTTTTAAGCCCTAAATCCCATTCTTCATTCTGTCTGAACACAAAGATCTACTTTTCTTCTATTCACTACCTGTCAGCCCACTGGCCAGGTGTGCAAGGGGGGGACAGAAGCAGGATGCTTACTGTTAGCAGCCTATGTTCCCATGACGGCAGCCAAGCAGTAATTTCCAGCTTGTACCGATTGACTGTTTCTCATGCCACGTAGGTAAGCAGAGTCACTCAGGCAGTTAGCGTTTGAGCTCCTTGTTACAAGTTTCATGATTAACAGAATGTGGCTCAGGGTTCTAGGAGCTAGGCCTTTGTCTAGTTTTAGGTTTTAATTAACTCTCACCCTTACCACATTTCAGCAGGCTGTCACAGTGGCCCCCCGGATAGAACTGAGCCTTGACTAGGAGACAAGACCACCTGTCTGGAGGGATTGTCGTCATTGAACCATCAGTTTTCAATAACGAAAAGCCCAGAGTGAAGGAGATGCTCTTGCCACTGCCACCTGGAGCCTGTGGGAGAGGCCACATGCTATTGCATGGGGCTGAGACTGCGAGTCATGCCCACTCCTGCCTATCTCTCTTCCACTAAAGGCAGGGCTCAGTTGGCTCATCCTCCAGCTGGGGTTATGGAAAATGAGCCCATCAGCTGTACCACCAAAACCCACCACAGAGACAGCAGTCCAGAGCCAGGCACTCTGGACCCCACCGGGGTGGGCATCGCAATGTAGAAAATGCTTGTTAGATTCTTGCATCATTTCCAGGGCATTGTGACCACTACGGGGATCCGCAGGTCATCTCAGGACTGGAGCAAGACAGAGAGTCCAAAAAAACAGCTGTAGAGGGTTGAGTCTATGTCACTGACTCTATTACCCATTAAGCGTCAGTCTCCTCATTCGACAGTTATTACTCACCTGATATGTGTCAGAAACTAGGTAGGCACTGAGGATACTATGAGGAGGAAATCAGGCACAGTCCCTGCTCGTAGTGTAGGGGGGACACAGATTGATAAAGGCTATGGTGGGGAAAGGACTGCAGGATCAGGGAAGGCATCCTGGAGGAAGCAGTGGCCACACTCAGCCCGGGGAAGGCTTAGTAGTCTGACAGGCAAAGGTGGGGGCGGGGGGGGGTGCCAACCAAGGGAACAGCATGAATGAGGCCTGGAAGCTGGAAGAGGCAGAGGGAAATACAAGCCCCAAATGCTGAGGCCTTGAGTGGCTTGCGAAGATTCCTGAAGGCTTGTCCACTCCAGTGATAAGAAAATCAGCCCCCAAGTCTTACCCATTTTACTACCTGAATGTCCCTGGCACCAGGCCCTTTTTTTCCATCCCCGTGCCATCTCCTGGTCCCGGACAGCACCCTCCCTCCTGGGAGGGTGATACAGCGGCCTCCTCACTGAAAGAGGCAGAGGGCAGGTGATAAGGACAGAGAGAGCAGGAGAGAGAGCCTGAAAGGCCTTGTTGGCTGGACAAAGGGGCCTGGATTTTGTCCAGGGGCCACAGGGGACAGACACACTGAGAGATTTGCAGTTTTAAAAAAATTCCTCCTGGCCGCTGTATGGAGAATAGAGTGGAGGCAGGGAGGTCAGTGAGGAAGCTGCTGTGTCACCCGAGGAGGGAGGGTGCCGGCCAGGACCAGGAGATGGCATGGGGATGGGAAAAACGGGGCCCGGTCCCGGGGACATCCAAGAAGTAAAATGGGTAAGACTCGGGGGCTGATTTTCTCATCATCAGAGTGGACAAGCCTTCAGGAATCTTTCCAAGCTTCTCGTGGCCTCAGGACTTGGGGCGTCTATTTCCCTACCCCCCCCCCCACCAACCTGCCTCTCCTCCCTCGCAGGATGGGGTGGTGAGGGAGAATGTGTGTGTCTATCGGTTTTCTCAACCGCCGCATCCTTCCAGTGACTGTAATTCTGGTCCTCGCCACGAGGTGACAGCCCAAGCTAGTGAGGGACGCGTGGCCAGGTTCCGGAGCCGCTCAGCTCTGGAGGAAGGCGGCCTAGCGGACTGGTTCACTGGGACTCGGCTCGGGCAGGGAACTTACCGTCACTGTTACTAACAGTATCATAGACACTCCACCTCACTTCTCCGGAGAACTGCTCTTGTCCAAATAGGCTCTGCGCAGTTCTACATGAATCCCCTCATTTCGTCCTCACGGGCCCTTTGGTTAGGGCCACTGCTGTCCCCTTTTACACGTGGGGAAAATGAGGTTCAGAGAGATCGAGTGACTTGTCCAAAGTCACCCAGCTAAGGAGCCTCAGAATAAAGATTGGCATCCCAGTCCGTCTCCATCGCTACAGTCTGTCTCCTCAGAAACACTCGCCCTAAAACTATACTGAGGTAAACAGTGTCCAATCCCCCATTCCTCCTCCTCTCCCCCTTCCTCATTCCGCTCTTCTCCCTCCTCTCCCTCGTATTCCTCCTGAATGCCTCTGCAGACAGTCTGAGTTAACTTTCTCATCATCTACCAGCATTGCTTTGGGAGAGGTGGAGAGGGAGTAGATTTGAGAGATTTGGAACTCCTCTTTTCAAAGCCCTCCCACATCTTGCAAGCCTTGCTTACCTTCTATAAGCAGATGTTTATCCCCATTGTGCAGGTGGAGAAAGAGGCTCAGAACATTGCCCAGGCCACAAAGTAAGACAAGGCAAAGCTGGACCTGGAATACCTGGTCCTCGCTCATTCACCACCAACTGGTCACTGTATAAACCATAATGTCTATATTCTAAGCACCTCCGCCATGCCAGGCCCTGTGCCAGGCTCCAGGGCCACCACCCTCATTCCTCCTGCCCATGGCTTGGGTCTGAATGTTGTATTTTCGACCCATACCCCGCAAGAAGCCTGGCTTCAGACCTTCAGCCATTCGAGGCCCCCAGTCAAGCAGGCTTGTAGTGTAGCTCATAAGTCACATTTCAGCAGGACTCCAAGCAGATGGGAAAAATTAATAAATGTGTAAAATTCCTTTTTATCTCCTCCCATTCCACCAATAGTTTGGGTGGGGATGGCTGCCAAAGGAGTTTGATCTTCAGGGTTACCTTAAGGCATTTTTACTGCACCAGCTGACTGCCCGTTTTGTCATCGCCCTTTCCAACGTTGTGGACACTCTCCTTACTACAGAGAATCAGAAGCTGTACCTCGGGCATGATTGCAATGGGGAGAAAAAGGAAAGGGGAGCGGCTGTGTCAGGGGCCGGACCCAGGAGAAGGCTCGGAAGGATGATCCACATTTTCGCTTGCCTGGAGGGGGCATGGGCATTGAGGAAAATATAGCAACAACAATAACAGCAGTATTAATAACTGCAATGCAGGGAGCATTTGCAATGAGTCAGGGCTGTGTTGAGCATTCTACAGACTTAGACGGTTTCATTTAATCCTCTTTAATCTGCAGTGTGCCAAGCACTATTCTAAATCCAGGGTATAACCTGATGAACAAGACCAACCAGGTCCCAGCCTCTGTGGAGCTGCCATTACAGGTGGAGAAGACAAACAACAAACACAGAAATAATGTCATTTCAGTTGTTGTTAAGTGCTAGAAAAGGTAATACGCAGAAAACCTGGGAAGCTGCTTTGCACAGGGAGACAGGGAAATTTTCTTCGAGGAGGCGATAATTGAGCCTAAAGGATCAAAAGGAAAGAAACAGGCAAAGATCAAAAAAATAGAGTAAAGGAAACGTTCCAGGCAGAGAGAACAGCAAGAGCGACAGTCCCGAGGTGAGGGGAAAGGTGGTCTGATCCAGGAACTTTCGGGGAGAGAGGTGAGTGGGAGATGAGGTCCGCGAGGTAAGCAGGACTTGCTAGATTGTGTGTGTGAACCATGATCATGTTGTGAACCCTGGGGGATTTCATTCCACGGGCAAAGCCAGATCTGGAACACCTAACCCTTGACTGTGCAACCAGCTGCCATTTCTTACAACATCACCACCTCCTCTGTGCCAGGCACTGTACTAGAGGAAAGGGGCGGGGGACAAGTCCTGCCTCCCACCCACCCAGTTCTTGGGAATGGTTACCTGGGACCTGCCAATGACAATGGGTTTACTGTCACGATTATTAACAGCATCATAACCATACCACCCGACTTCTCTGGAGAACTGCTGTGGTCCAGAGATGCTCTGTGCAGAGCTTTCATCCTCACAGCCCCATGGGGTGGGCCTGTTGTTATCGCCCTTTGGTCAAGAGGAAGGTGATAAAACAGGGAATGACGTGATCTGGTTCATGCTTGAACAAAACGATGGCTTCAGCCGCACCCACTTTCCTCTTTCATCCCTCAGAGCAACCCTCTGCAGCATGATTATCTGACCCCACACATACACAGAAGAAGAAACTGAGGTTTGCAGAACTCAAACCATGTCCCCTGGGTCACACAGCTGTGTGAAACAGAGCAAAGACTCAAGCCCACTGTGATTCCAGTCTTAATCTTGCCCCATGTTTGTGACAAAGGGAGGAGGGGACTGCCAGGGCTACTTCACGAACGTGGCCCCAGGCCTAGAGTCTGGCCTCCAGATATTTTCCTGGCCCGAGCCGGGACCAGCTGCCCTTCAGCTTTCCCCACTTGGACTGCTGCACCGTTGAATGAAGTATTCTGCTCGCGGAGTCCCTGCTCCGAGAAAGCCCTGGCCAAAAGTGTCTTCAAAAATCTCTTAGTAATGGGGTTGTCCAGCCTGAGGCTTACATGCCCATGCAGGCCTGCCCTGAGCCCCACAGGGCCACCCCACACAGCCTCCACTGTCTGGGCCCTGTCTGCTGAGCAGTGCCCAGCCTGGCAAGAAGGCCACGTCCTGCCCGCTGGGCAGGATGTCACCCGCCGCGCCTGAGCTGCCGACAGCACAATAAGAGGTCTGCTTTGCTTTTCCTCAACCCCAGCTGCCTCAGTTTCCCTTCCCGAGAGAGGCAGAGGCCTGGGAGACAAGGCCACAGAAACCCCAGGAGGGCGTCGGGGCCGCCTGCCGATACCAGCCCCTCTGTCAGGATCGATCGCCCTAAGCCTGTCTGAGGAGCTCCGGGCTTAGCAGCAGCTGTGAAAGCCGCCTTTGTGCCTGAGGAGAATGAGCCGGGACAGCACGGGGGACCCTGGCCCAGGGAACCCCTCGGGCCCCAGCTCCTGAAATCAGCACCCACAGGAAGGACCCCCAGCCCGGCCCCCGAGGCCCACCCAAGCCTGGTGCCCACTTCATGCCATGGGAGCAGCCCAAGGGAAGAAGGTAGGAGCCCCGAGGGTCCTGTTGGGAGCCCAGACATGGGAAGGGAGACTGTACCTACCCGGTGGGCACCCTCACACACCCACCTGCCAGTTTCTTGGAGCCTCAGCCAAGCACTGCCCAGCAGCCTCCTTCCCTGAGCTCACAGCCAGGGTTTGCTTGTGGAAAACTAGCGGTGGCTCAGGGCAAAGTGAGTGCCTGATCTCTCCATCTCCGGAATGGACCTGGGGGCTGCCAGGCTCCCGGGTCTCACACACACGCCTCTCTACTTCGCTGCACGCAGGCCCCCTGACCACCCCTCCCCTTTCATCAGGGGAGTGTCGGCGCAGGTAGACACAGGGGCAGGACAAAGAAATAAGAGTCTTCATAGTTAAGTCAACTTACCAAACAGGGTCCTGGGCAAGTCAGTGGAGCTTTCTATAACTCATTTCCTCCTCATCTGTAAACTGGGGACGATGGTAGCAACCATCTCAGAGGCTTGTGGTGAGAATTAAAATCTGCTAAGTGTTTGAAACAGTGCCTGGCACATAGTAGGCACTGTATAAGCTATGCTTTGTTATTATTAGAATGCTCTTCGTATTATTATCCAGCACCTTTGAAATCTGGGCTTTCAGTTGGGGGGGCGGGGTTGTAGAAAGCACGGTGTTTCCAAAGAAGTTGTCAGTAGACTCCCTACCTCAGCATTAGAGGTGGGGGGTGGGAGGGGGCTAGTTAAAGGTCACCTCTCAGGTCCCACCCATCCCTCCTGGATCAGACTCTCTGGGAATCTAAGTTTATTCGTCAACACTCTGGGGATTCTCGTAGCCACTCACAGCCCACATTGGCCCAGGACTGTGACCCCCACAGTACAGGAGGCCTCCTGGTTCCCACCTCCTCCTCCTACCTACTGTGGTGAGGAACTGAACCCCTTGGATCTCAGCTTCTGGTCTGTGAAGTGGGGCTGGTACCCAAATGCATGGGAGGCTGGATGAGGTGGTTCCTCTAAAGGGCTTAGCATCTGCCTGACACCCAGAGGGCCCCAATAAACAGGGGCTCTGGTTTTTAAACAACCCTCAGCGACCTAGTACATTAAAGTTAGGAAACTGAGATTCAAAGGCAAGGTGTGATTTGTTAGCCAGGGTCCTGCCCCTAATGGGGAGAAAGGATGGGATTCTGTCCTTTCTGCTCAAGTTCAAACTTTCTGCCAACCCAGCCCATCCCACATTTTTCAAATCTAAAGTAAAATACATCCCATGGAGGAGCTCTCTGGACTTCTGTTTTCCCATTTGCAAAATGCAAATGATGGGCTAGATAATACCTAGGGGTCTCCTAGTGTTGGCCGTGGCTCCCGCCTCCCCCTCAATGCCCCCTAACAGCATTATCCTAGAAGTTTAATATCCTGGGGCTGTCATACCCCACACACACACACACACACACACACTCACACACACAATGCTCACTCACGCCTGCAGGGGCAGGGAAATTGTCTGACTCAGCCCCCAGGGAGTCCCAGAACTGCCTTCCCAGCCAAGCTGTGAGCCCTGGCCCCAACCAGCCCCATTTTTCACAAATACCCTTCCTGTTCCTCCCCTCTCCCAGGGAAATGAGCTCAGTCTGTAGATCCTATCTGTTCTTAAGGTGAATGTGAGGAAAGAGTCTCCTTAGAGACCTGCTTCTCAGGCCTAGAAAAGACTCTAGCCAAGGTCTAGCCCAGGAATAGGAAAACGTGGCCACGTCCTGCCTCATTCTCTTCCCTCACCCATGGCAGACATCACAAACCAGTTCTTGCACCCTTACCCACTCTGCCTGGATAACCTCAGAATCCTTCTCAATGCAGCCTCCCTGGACTCGCCCCACAGTCAGTCAGGAGTAAACCCCAGGTTAAAAGCTGTGTCCATCCCTGGACCCAGCCCCTTCGCCTGCTTTCAGGGCAAAGCGCCCGCCCCCACCCCCTTGAAGAAGATAGCAGGGCACAGTGATTGGGAACTGGGCTTTAGAGTCAGACTGGCCTGAGTCAATGCCTTTACATCCTCTGTGACCGTGGACAAGTCACTGCACCTCTCTGAGCCTCAGATTCTATCTCAATAAGATACAGCTAACAATCTTCCTCAGAGTGTTGTGAAACCTAAATTATATCATGCCTAGGACGAAATAGGTGCTCAGTCAATGTTCTCTCTTCCTGAATTGGATCCTCTCACACCTGCATTCTCTCCTGAGCCTCACAACTATTTATTTGAGCCAGAGAGGGCATCAACGTCATACCCAACGGCAAATAAAAAAGCTGTGGCCCAGCCAATGTGACTGTCCCCAGCTGGTCAGTGGTGGAGTCAGCCTAGAGAAGGGATGTGGGCAGACCAGGCCCCCTCTGGAGCTCCCCAGTCTGTGGATCACTGTACCCAACCCCCACACGTCCAGCTCTCTCTTGCTGTCTGAGGCAACAGCCCAGCTGGCCTCAGTGTAGAACATGACCCAGCACCCATTCCTTTATTTTCCCACTAGCTTATCCTATGAAGGTCACTTTACTGTCCTCAAGGGTTTCTCAGACCTCTTCCAAAAATTACAGTTTAATCATAGTCATAAAATAACAGTTTAGCTTAGCCCCTTGGTGATGTGGTCCAAGGCCCTCCCCATTGTACAGCTGGGAGGACTGAGGCCGGGAGAGGGAAAGGACTTGCCCGGGGCCATGCAGCCAGGGCTGTCCACAGAGCCAGACCCCAGAAGCACACAGGAAGGCAGTGGGTCTTCTTCCCCAGCACCATGACAGGCAGGACCCAGCTGCCCCTTGGAGATTACTCCTGCCCACTAAGTGCACTCAGTGCAGAACCCTGTCCATCGCATCTTCATTTGCGGTCGGTCCCAGCCTCCCCCAGGAATATTAACTAGATACCTGCTTCCCTGTGCTGGGACACCACAGGGTCTGTCCACTCCGTCTTCAGCCTCCACTCAGCAGCCAGTGTCTGTCCTCCAGGAAGGGGACAACTGCAAGTTTCCACAGGCTATTCTTATGTGAATTCAATACTTCAGGCCATGAGCTTAATTCTACCCTGAAAGAGGCCGTTACTTAAAAAAAAAATAAAGATACTACATGATACACTGATACTAAACATGGGTATGTTACTGATAACAGCTCACCTGCACTGCAGCTTTTGCATGAATTCTCCCGTTAAATCTTCCTACAGCTCTTGGAGGTGGGTCCTTTTATTACCCAACCAGTCAGAGAGGCCTGGGGAGATTAAACAAAAAGCTCGGGCCACCCAGCTAGAAAGTGGTGGAGTAGAGATTTAAAGCGGGCAACCTAAAGAGCCTGGCTCCTAGCCAGTGACCTTCACTGCCGGTGCTGAAAGTGGGCTTTTGAGCAGGCAGAACAGTGTTCAGACCCTGCCATGGACCCCCATCAGGACAACCTGCTTAGCATCTCTGAGCCATAGTCTCCTCATCGGTCAAGTGAGATAATGATTTCAACTTCCACACCAAGATGAGGTGGGGTGCCCGACACACAGCAGGTGCTCGGGGGGTGGTGGATGACACTGTGACTGCTGCTCTAGAAGCTGAAAGTAGAGTTTCAGCAGAGAAGGGTCTGGGTGTGCCCCCAAGTCCACAGTGTGACGCTTGAAGTCTTGGACACTTAGCAATCTCTGAAACTCTTCTCCAAACTCAGCACCGCCCAGGTTTGTCACTTCCCTGAACAAACCACATATTCTGACTGTTGATGTTTGCCACTTTGTGTTCATCCTCATTAGAAGAAAGTTTCCTTGGCTGAAACAAAAGGGAAAAACTGCGGGCGACATGGCTAACTCTGATAAATGTCCTGAAAGGGAGCGTTTGTTCCTTTGGAGCCCAGAAGGCACACAGCTGGCTGGGCCCACTGGCTTCCCCCACAACTATCCCTGCTGATGATGGCTGGCTCCTGCTCACCTCGCTCAGCTCAGAGGGGCCTAAGGACCTCGTTAGGAGGCTCTCTGTCCATGCCACACCACGGCTCCCGCTCTGCACACCGCCTCAGACTGCTTCTCTGAAGGGAACTGGGCCAAGCACCACACTCCTCAATGCCAGGAGGAGTCCACAGCTGGGTTCCCAAGGGGCTCGGGGTGAGAGGCTCAGGGACAAGAGGCGAAGGTTGTCAGGAACCCATGGGGAGAAAGGGAGAGAACACCACTCCCCCACCCCATCCCCCCACTCCCAAAGAACACAGAGCTCTGCTCCTGCTAGCGGCCTCCTCACCGAGCCCTGTCTCCCAGAATCACGCCAGCCTCTTGGTCTTTGCTCATACCAGGCACCTGCCTGGACCGCCCTTCCAACTCTTACTCACAACCCAGCCCATGTCCAAGTTTCAGGCTCAGCACTGGGCCACCTGTTCTTGTAAGTGTTCTTGGACCAGGTGTGCAGTGAGTTCTGACTGCACACCTGACAAATATATCATCGTAAGCTAAGGGAAGATAAGGACGAAGGATATCATGTGCTGAATACCCACCCCTGATAGCTACTCTGCTAGGAGCTTTCATATGCTTTCCCTCCAGCCCTCCAGCCCTCCCTACCCCAACAATGAGGTAGAGGCTGCCGTGCCCAAGTCATGGATGGGTAACAAAGATGAGCTGCTGTGCCCTTTGGGCCTGCTCTGGGCCTCAGTGCATGTCCTGAGGCCTGCACCCTGCCATGAGCTAGACACTCCACCTGCTTTTCTCACATACTCCTCACAAATGCCCTATGATGGGGCTACGATTGCCATCCCCATTTTATAGACCAGGACACTGAGGCTCAGAGATCACCAGCAAGGAAGTGGCAGGACCAAGGGGTTGTATTGACATCTGCCCAGCCAGGTGATACAGGTCAGGCCTAGCACATCACATACTTATCTCAGATCCTCCCACCACCCAGCAACCCCCATTATGCAGATAAAAACCTGGGACCCATGGGTCGGGCTCAGGGTTCTTTGGAAAGCATGAGAGCCAGGGGAGAAGAAGCTAGGGGTTAAGTTGAGGCTCTGGCCTCGCTTGCTGGGTGATGTCCAAGCCTCGGTTTCTCATCTGTAAAATAGGGATGAAATTGTACCAAATTTGGTATGACTGGTGTAAGGATTAAGTGAGAAATTGCCTGAAACACCTCAGACACCTTCCTTCCTCTTCAATTCTCAATTTCCCCACCTGGGAACTGAGGGGTTGAATTAAATGATTCCCAGTGCCCCTCCCAACCACGGTAAAAATGACAAATTCCAATTACCTTTTGGAAGGAGGTGGGTACCTTTTCAGAACTTTCAACTGAAGCCCAGAGATAAAGTTCAGGGCCGTGACCTAGTCACTTTGTCCTTAGCAGGATGCAATAAAATGAAATACGGGCCCCCTTGTATAAAAATTATAACAAGTCATAAGACAGTGACAGCAGAGCATTGATTCAAGCAAAGGACTCTTAGGAGTGCATTTGCAACTGCACAGGTCACATGCCCAGAAGGCCAGCCCCAGTCATTAGGGCCAGCTGGAGGACAGCTAAGTGTGCAGGGCCACGTTCCTGGGGGTGCTGGGATTAGGCACAAGCACACATGCTGGTATTGTGAACGTGGCTTCCCAAACCCTGACTTCATCATTCAGTCCCAGCCCCGTCCTCCGCCCCCACCTTTTACTCCATCTGTTCAGCCCCGGGATTTGAAAGTCCCTAAATGTGTTCTTCCTCGGGCTGAGCAAATTGGTAGACATACTGTCCTTCCCTGCACTGTGGACTGTCCTCCCCACCTCATTCACCCCACCCTCAGGATGGCCAGGCCTGAAACCTTTGAAAAATTTGGAGCTGAAATTTCTTCCCTGGGGAAGCCGAGGGACAGAGGGTGGGGTAGGAGAGCTGTGGGGGACGTACTGGCAGCAGCTGAAAGGGGCATTTGAAAGCAGGCAGAGGGACCTTTGGAAGCAGAGAAAGGAAAGTTTTCCGGTCCCCCAAAGTCACCCACTGGGCTTTCATTCTCTCCTGCCCTTGGCTTCCCCAAGCTGAGTTCCGGAGGTGAATGTCCAGGGCTGCGTCAAACAGAGGTATAGGTTGGGCACTGCACAAAGGCAGTGAGTGGATGGGTTAGCAGGGGTGTAAAATCAGTCCACTCTCTACCTGTGGATCCTTGTACCCAGGTACTGGCTAGGTCTGCCCAGAGAAATGAATGTTGCTTTGTAAACACACAATGACGTCAGTTATAGCCCTACAATCACCTCTTCCAAGATTTAACTTTTCCTGTCCATCCTAATGGCTGAAAACCTGGCTTGGGAGGGAAAGACATCAAAGGAGAAAAGGAAGAAAGATGCCAGCTCAGCTGATGCTTCTAGGAAGACTTCCCTGAGTGTATTTAGAGGGTGAGGGACCCAGGTAAGGGAAGAGAGGGGGCAAGCTTGTCTCACAGCTGCGTTTGCATAACTAGGTCTCAGGTTTTACTAAGCCCAGAGGATTATCAGGGGTAGCTGGGAAGGGGCCAGAGAGATTAGAAGTGGGTAAAGCTCACTCAGGGACCCGTGGCACCACCACTCCCCCTGAGTTTCCCAGACTTCGGCAAAGCCCACAATGTTCTCCACACTCTCTCCACCACAATGTTCTCTACACTCTCTCCACCACACTGATGACGTTGTAATTTCATATTTAATCTTGTGATTATCCCTAGGAAAGAGAAACTATGTTTGATATTCATTTTTCAGCTTTCCACTGTGTCCCCGGCATCTAGCACGGAATAGGTGCTCAAGAAAGTGAGGAAGGAAGTGAAAGAGAGAGGGAGGCTAGGTCGCCATGGAAGTAACCCAAGGGTGGGGTTGAAGGCCAAGTTCATAAAAGGATCCACACGGAACCTTTGGCTGGAGGAAAAGGTGTCCTTTCTCCCACACATCTCATCCTTTCCCTTTGACAGCGTTAAGGCTCTGACCTAAATTCCCACATTTCCCACCCTGCCTTCACCTGCCCACCAGAGACAGAGAGAGACAGAGACAGAGACAGAGACAGAGACAGAGACAGACACTTTCCATTTGCACATCTTCCTGGCCAAGTGCAAGATCCTCCTTGATTCCTCATCATTCCTCCCACAAGTGTTGACTGGGCACCTCCTGGGTACCAGGGTCCAGGCACCGGAGACAGACCAGTGAACGGCACTCAGGTCCTGTCCTCAGGGTGTACAGCCCAGCAGGAGAGAAAGAAGTCACCAGCAATGACAGGGCAGATGCTGCGTGCTCTGATGAGGGAAACACAGAAGACCCAGGGCACAGAAGGGGAACCACAAATCCAGGGAAGCTCCTGGATTCTCAAGCTGTGATCTGAAGAATGAAGAAGGGTTAACCAGGTCAGGGGGCTGGGAGAAGTTTTTGAGGACACAGTAGCATCTGCCAAAGCCCAGAGGCCTGAAGGGCATGGCATGTCCCAAGGACTGAAAGCCTCCTGGTTTGCCAGCTCCTCTTCCTAAGCCTCATGGGGACTCCTAAGTCTGGTTCTGGAGTTGGGACTGCCATAGGGTTGCTTCAGGTGGGGCCTTAAGTCCCCACTCCCCCATCTAGCCCTGCACTCACCCTGCAACAGCACCCCTCCCCCCCACAAAAAAAAACCCAACTGTGTGTCTGCCTCAGACTCTGATCAAGAACTTCTTTTCTCTCTCCTTTCTTTTGCTCAATCATTCAAAACAGAGCTAAGAGAAAAAGAAAAAGACAGACTGGGAGGGAGGGAAGAGACAGAGACTGACATAGATACAAAGAGAAAGTCCCCTGGGAAACTTTCCAGAATGAGGAAACCAGAAGCCCCTCTGCTCCCCGTGCATTCTGGGTGCACACCTGGCCTCTTTTTCACGCCCAGATGTTTCAATGCCTCCCCGCAGGAAAGAGGAAAAGGAGCCAGAAGGGCCGCCTTTACCCCACCCTCAGGCCCCAGGATAAATATCCTTTCCTGAATGGAAAAAAGAATATTTCCTTCATTTTTTTTCAGTATCTCATGCACCTCCTCTTAGTCCAGTCTTCCCAGGCTACTAATATGAAAAAGTCTTTGCTCAGAGGCCCTGAGTGACCCTGGGCAAGACCTTCTCCCTCTCTAGGCTTCAAGTTTCCACCACTGTCAAAGCAGGCAGGGGAGAAGAAGGGAGAGTGGGAACCATCACCCACCAAAGGATGTAGGGCCAGGACCCCAAGCATGTGATGTCATTAGCCCTGGCCTGGGTTGTTTTCTGCATTTCACGGCCATAAAGTGGTTGGATGAGACCACTGAGTTGATGCAAGTGGCCTGCAGATTCCTCCCACCTGCACTAAAGCCAAGGGCTTGCAGAGAACTTGCAAGACACAGCCCAGCCTTGACCTACACCCACAAGATGAGCCGTAACCACCCAAATAGTTCAAAAGCTTAAGTAGTCACAGTTCTTCTCAGGCCTCCATCCTTTTACCTGCACAAAGGGTACTTCCTGAAGATAAAAATTAATATGCTTTTTAATAATTGAATTCCCACACGGAAACCTCACCATAAACCCAGCCACAAAGGTATGACGTCTCCATTTCACCAAAGCAGTAACCCAGATTCAGAGAGGAAGAGTTCACTGCTCAAGGTCACGTAGGCAGCAAGTGCCAGAGCCAGGACTTGAACCCAGATACATCTGGCAGCACAGCCCACGTTCTCGGTGACTTGTTTTTTAAGCATCAAAATGAAAGTGTGCATCTCAAGCTGGAGTAAATCTTCACCTTACTGGATAGAGTTACTAGATGCTGTGGCTTCAGTCCCACTGGGAGCAGCACTGAAGAGGGGCCTTCAAGATCAGAAGAATTTAATTTCTATCGTGAAAGGGTTTGGAGGTGGGGCAGGAGGGGCCAAATCAAAAGCTGGCTGTTGAGCCGGCAGAAACCCAAAAACGCAGCTCCCTTGCTGGGCCCCAGGGATCTGCTTTCAGAACATTGTGTCTCCTAAGCTGAGATGAACGAGGGGCTTTGTTTAAGTGAGAGATCAGATCTCAGGCTGTGGGGCAGCGGGAAAGGGCAAGGAGCTGGAACTTTTCTTCTGTGACCTAGAAATCTAAGAGGAGGACAAAAACAATGAGGGAGTCTTCCCCAGGGAAGCTGGAAGAGCCCGGCTTGGTCTTGGTGACATCTTGGTCCCAAGAAAACTCAGGATGGGCACTGGGGTGTCCCCGAGGGGATTTTACACCCAGAGCCTGCAGAACTCAGCCCAAAACCAGGCAGCAATCTTGTTTGAGGGGATAACCCAGGGGTTTTTCCTTATGTATCTGAGCTTTCAGGAACACTTTGGGGTCATTTTGAGGTGTGCAATGTGACAAATGTTCATGGCAAACGTACGATGTAGCAAAAGTCCAGCTGTGCACTCTTCCCTGGCTCTTCCCAGAACTGGCTCCTTCACATCTCAGCTCTGAGAGAGGCTTTCCCTGACCCCTCCGCTAAAGTCCCCCCATCTTGGTCCCCAGTTCTGCGGTTGCTTCATAGAACTTACCACCATCCTTGGTTATTCCCAATCAGCATGTCAGCTCCATGCGGGCAGATACCTTACCGTCACTGACCCTGGATGCTCAGCACCTAACATAGGTCTGACATATAATAGGCACGTGTGAACCCATAGCTGCCATGCAGGGAGCTCACTCATTCATTCCACAGATATTCCCTGAACATCCACTTCTGTGCCAGATGCTACCTCAGGCCTAGGGTGCAGAGGAGAGCCCAACCCCAGGGCCACTTATCAGTCAGTTTGCTCAGGGAGACAGATAGTACAAGCCCCAGAGAAAGACTGACTGATGGGAATTAGAACAAGTACCCTTCATCACAGGCCTTCATCATCAGCTCCCAGAAAATCATAGAACCAATTGTACTATCAACCATGACTAGGATGGGGTATCAGCATGGAGATGTTCCCAAGGACCAGCTACCTCTTCTTGATGCCTTACTACCCTCCCCCTGCCTCACATGTAAGCCCTCTACCCACCAACAGCCCTGGAGCAGAGGAAGAAAAAGCAAGATCTCAAAATGATGGAGATGTAGCTTCTGACAACCAGTGGATTATCACTTAAATTCCATGAAGGGATCAAGAAGAAACTCATGGACATTGAGGGAGGGGTGTCCCAGGAGCTGGAATCCCTGAGAAGAACAAGTCTGACCCATGGCTTACCCATCTCAGCCCCCGGTCAGGGCGGGCCCAGACCAGGCCTGCTCAGGAGGCACACCTGAGGCTAGTTACTTTTTTTCTTCCAAAATTCGTACCTGGGTCATTTTATATAACTTAACTCAGGTTTTGCCAGGAAGAGGGTGTCGAATGAATAGGTCCTTGTGATGGAGGACAGGGCTAATCCCACCAAACGGAGATTCAAGTCCTGCACTCAGAGGGGAAGGGTTCTTGACTGAGGACAGGAAACAATTCGAGGGCACGCCAGAAACAGAATCAAAAGGAAAGTTTAGTAGAGAAGTGACACACTCCACAGTCAGAGTGTGGTCTCTTCTCAGAGAGCTGAGAGGGACAGAGACAGAGGGAAAACACAACCAGAAAGACCCTGAGCATCCAGGGAATTCAGTTTGCATGGCATTTTTAGTTTCTAAGAATTACAGTTTAAAGACCTGGTTTACCAGTTTTCCTTTGATAACATGAATAGACAGTACGGAAGGTAAGGGTGTGTGGTGAGGAAGCCTGCTGGCAAGCCCCAGCCTTGGATCTATAGGTTTCCCATGCTTTTTGGCAGTAGGAATGAATGTAGGGTATGATTTAAAGACTCTGTTTCCCCTTTACAGTATGGGCAAATGGTTTTGGTTTGTTAGTAATTCCAGTAGGAATCTTCCTTTGTTCTGTAGGTTTTTTGTAGTGTGGCCATTGGCATCTAGTTTGATTTAACATTCAGTTCTCATGCCTCCTCCATACATTACTTGCATAATATTTGTCACATTCTTCCTCAAAGACGATTTTCAGATAGGGAAATAATTTTTGCCCTATAATTATTAATTTTTAAATTATGTTAACTAAATATTAAATAGTTACAAAAGACTACTTAGAAAACATACATAAGGTATAATGAAGCATGGCCAACAAACACCCATGTCTATCTGACCACCTCGCTAAAGAAAAAAGCACCTGACCATTACCTGGAAATACTCTGGGCCCTGCCAATGCTTCCCTTTTCCCTGCTCTCAGAGGTCACCACTTTCCTTCCCAGACACGGTGACAGAACCCTAAGCTGTAAATTGTTGAAGATTCTGACTCTGCATAAATAGGATTGGTGTGTGTCTCCACTTACAATGTGCTTTTTTCATTCACTGTGTGTTCCTGAGATTCATGCACATTGCTGTGTGTATCTGTAAAGTATCTGCAAGACTGACTAGTGTTTCACTGTACAAATGTGCCACAATTCCTCTGTCCACACTACTGCTGGTAGACACTCAGGTTGTTCCTGGAACTTTTGCCATTTTCGAACTGTTCCTGTGAAATTTTTTGTGCATGTGTCAGAGTGTCCAGGTGTCTCTCAGGTATCAATCAAGAAGTAGGACCACTGAGTCTGAGGGCACATACATTCTCGCCTGTAGGGGAGGCAAACCTTTACCCCTACTCTCAGGATCTCCCCTGGGCCTGGGAATTAAATCAACCTAAGAGAGATTAACAGGAAAAAAGCTTACAGATTTTTACATGTGCATGGCGTTCCCGTAGGAAAATGAAGACCACAAAGTGAATGGGCTCCAGTGCTTATCTACCAGGTTGAACAAAAATAGCAGCTGAAGAAAAGTAACTGAAATATATGGGGTAACTAAAGGAAGATAAGAGATATTTTAACAAGGTCTTCACATAGATTTCTCTCAGTCTCAATTTCCTGTGTCTGGTGATAAGAACATTTCTTTCCTCCTGGTATAATAAGAAGGGCATCTTTCACATGGGAGTTTTAACTCCTGATTTAAAAAGGAAAAGGGGAGGTCACAGCACTCTTCTTGCACCTACTGTTTTTCAAGTGTCTTCAGCTCAAAATAATCCTATGCCAAAGTGGCATATTTGGGTGCGAAGTCTTCTACCATCGCTCCCACTTTTACCAGATAAAGCCAAACTGGTTATAGTAAATCATACTTCCACTGGCATTGTGTTTGGTTGCCCCAAATTTTTACCGACATCTTCAAACATCTTCATTTTTGTGAAGTTGGTAGATGTATACTGGTATCTCATTATGGTTTTTGCTTTCTTTTTTAAAAACAGCAAACTTGATTTAAAAGACATATTTAGAAGCCTATAAATTTTTTTTCAAGCACTCATATAGCATTTACAAATGTCGACCACATATTCTAGGTTGCAAAACCTAGATATTCTAGGTTGTAAAATCCAAATACCAAAGTATCAGTACCATATACATCATAGTGTATGTTTACAACATAATTAAAGGATAATAATGAACAACTAAAAAAGAAACGAAAATATATTTGGAAGATATAAAATACTTCTAAATTGGCCAAAGAATAAATGATAATGAAAATACTATATATCAGAATGTGTGGGATGTAGCTAAAACAGTTTTTAAGGGGAAATTTACAGTCTTAAATGCAGATAGGAAAACAGGCTGAGATTTAATGAGCTAAAAGTTAAATTTAAAAAGTTAGTAAAAGAAGAACAGACCCAATCCAAAAAACATAGAAGTAAGGCAAAAATAAAAATAAAAGCAGAAACTAAAGAAGTAGAAAACAAATGTGTGATAATGAAGAGCAATATAGCCAAAAGTTGGTTCTTTTAACAAGATACTTGTGAATGATATTGTCGACTTTATGCCTGTAAATTTTTTAACCTTCTAGAAACGTCTGGAAAATATTGTTGAACAAAATTCGCTTAAGGGGAAATAGAAAACCTAAATAATTAATAACATTTAAAGAAACTGAATCATGAGTTAATCTTTCCACCATGAGACCATCAGTTTTATTAGTGAGTTCTATTAAACTTTAAAGGAATTCATCAATTTAATTTTATATAAAGTCTGCTAGACAATAGAAAATGAGGAAACACTTCCCACCTCATTTTATAATAAAATAACTTTTATATCAAAATTAAAAAGGACAGTTAAAAAAAAAAGTAAATTAAAGGCCAATCTCCTCAGCTTCAATAATGCAAAAAGAGTCCTAAGCAGGACTCCGAAGTCCCATAGCCAGGACCTGGTGGCATTAGAATTATTTTTAGCCTGTGTGTTCCAGACATCTCCTCTCTGTGAGTCTAGTCTGGGCCAGAGCACCTAAGGGCTTGGGTCTGAAATGGCCACAGGCTTCCTCTCCTCTGAATCCTGCCATTCCAGAGCCAGGTCAGAGTCAGTGGAAACTTTCAGTGGCAGTTTTTCCAGGGATGTCTCATCCAGGGTCAGCCAGGTGAACATTGGAGAGAGGGAGAGATGTCCCAGGGTGACTTCACTGGCTCAAGCCTTGGGCATTCCTGTGGCCCTGGCCTGCTCTGCCCACACTCAGGAGCCTCCTGGCGCAGATCCCTGGCCTGCCCCCCTGGGTGCCGCAGGCTGCAGAGAGTCATGGCACCTGCAAGAGCTGAGCCAGAAGGCTATCTGGCCGATGTGACATGTAGACCTCAGATTGGCATAAAGGCTGAAGTTACCTACATTCTGACTCCTGCCTGGCAAAGGCTCCACCATCCCAAGGCAAGGGCTTGGCAGCCGTGGAAGGCTGAGCATCTTGGAAGGGCTAGATAGGGACAGAGAGCCTCCTCCAAGCTCATCTCTCATAGAGAGGTAATGTCCTGAAGGTATCCAACCCTACAGAGGGGCATCAGGGAGGGCTTCCCCGAGGAGGTACCACCTAAGCAGAGCCCTGGAGGAGGGAACCAGGCCAAAAGGAGGGTGACAGCATTCCAGCTGGAGGGTAGAGAAGCCCTGCTGCCACTCAGAGAACTGCAGGCCACTCAGAGTAGGAGGCAGAGGCTGGGCGGGGCCAAGGAAGGGGTGAGTGCTATAGGAGAGAGGATAACAGGGGCCAGAGATTGAAAGGGTCTAGGGAACCAGACCAAGGAGCCTGGCACGGGAGCCCTGAGGTTGGCAGTTGGAGTCGACCCCAGCATAATATTAAGAGCTTGAGCCTCAAAGTCAGGAGAACCACAGTTTGATTCCTGGCTCCCCTACTCACTCGCTTTGTGACCTTGGCCACCTCCTTGACCTCTATTAGCCTCAGCTGTCTCATCTGTGAAATGGGTTAAAAACAGAACCTATTGAATACAGTACTTGGCATACAGTGAGAGCTCAACAAATGGCTACTATTTCTGTTTTTGTTTTTGTTTTTTTTGTTTTTAACCTGGTCAAAGAGTAAGTCAGCTCCCTCAGGCTAGAGTTCAGGGGAGAGTCATGGCTGATTATGCAGAGCTCCCAACCATCAGCAGTATGTGTCCTTCCAGAGAGACAGTGACTGGAGGCCAGGAGTGGAGGGAAGGGTAATGACAGAATGGGGATGGGGTGATAGAAGCAGATCCCGAACTCCACGGATGGCCGCAGAGGTAGAGGTCACACAGATATGCTGCCTAGGGGAAAACAGATTCCACTAAGCTGCCATACCATCAAAACAAACCTGACTCTGAACAGTGCATAAAGGTGGGTGATAATAGGCACGAAGGAAAGGAAGTATAAGTGATTTGGTTTTTCTTCTTTCTTTTCCCAACTTTCCACAATACTCCATTTTTATCATTTAAAAAAGTGAACTTTGCTACTGTCATTTTTTCAAACATATCTTATTCTTTATTGTTCAAATAATACATTTTATTGTAGAAAAATTAGAAAATAAAAAAACTGTTCAGAAAACAAAAGAAAGAAAAGTAAAATCACCAACTGTCCTTCTATTCAGTATAACCAGGGCTAAGATGTAGTGTGAATCCTCTCAGACTTTTACTGGCCCATATCATCACCTGTACTGTAAGTGAAACCAGTATAGTGACTTCCTCTCCATACTCCACAATAGATCGTGCACAGCCTTTCACGTTGATACCTTTTTCAAGAGTGCATAGTATTCCACTAACATGGCCATGCCACAATTTTCTTGACCAACCCTTAAACTGGGGGTATTTAAGTTGTTTTTTTATTCTTCCACATCATGGATCTATTTAGTGCACATTCTTTGACTTTACCCTGGGATATTTTCCACTTTTAGGCTCATGGATAGGTTTCTATGAAGTTCAGGGCAAAGTGTTATGTGTACATGAGGATGTTCAGACTTTCCAAGAAAGAAGAGCATGGCCATGTCAGGTCCTTAAGGGACCTCATTTCTCAGAGTCTGCTGCAGAAAAGGCAACTGCAGAACACGACTCACCTGTACCCTTTCTCCATTCTCATACAGAGCAGTTTGACATCATGGACCAAGCTAGTTCATTTCAGGAAAATAATAATTTCTCATTTAATTAATAATTATGGTGTGCCAGGCACCATCTCACAACAACCCCAGGAAGTTGGTGCCACTGTTATCCTCATTTCACAGATGGGAAACTGAGCTCCAAGAGGTTAGGTGTTTAGTCCAAGGTCACACAGCAGGTCAGTGGTAAACCCAGGAGTCAGGCCCAGGCAGCCGACTCAGAGCCCATTCTCTGAGCCACACACTTGCCCAAGCACCAGTCACCACCCAGTATAGTCGACAGGCTTCCCAGAGCCCAGGAAGCAAGCCCAGAAGCAGCAATTCCCGTTCTTCTCTTGATCAAGTTATCAAAGCTCTGGGGCTGAGTTTCCATCAGGGACCTGCCTATAAACAGATGTTGCAGAAAATCAAGGAGCCCTCTGGGGTGGGCAAACGTTACATTGGCCTGGCCAGTCCTGCTGAAGTGACATTAGCTACACTTCCACCTGCTCTGAACAGCACCCTCTCTGGGAGTACAAAGTCGGCTATCAAAACTGCTGGTCCCAGACTGGGATGCGGAAGTAGAGTGGACGGAGTGGGTTTGGGAGACTTTGGGTCAGGATTCCTTCTGCCCTGCCACCTCTTTTCACATAAGGACCCATGTCTGCAGAAGCCCAGGCCAAGAGCAGAATTATCTGGCACGAAGCAGCCAACTCCAAATGGGAGATGGCCAGAGTTTCTTTGAGTTAAACCAGCCCCAGCTCTGCCCACCGCCCAGGTGGAAAGGAAGGTTGTTCTTGAAGATTCAGTATGCCCCCTGGGAATAGCAACAGTGATAAAGTTAGTAATTGCTGGGTTCATCGAGCTCTTACTATGCCTCACACCTATTCTTGGAGCTGTACGTTATCTAATGTCATCCTCTCAGCAACACTTTTATTATCCCCATTTTCTGGATGGGAAACTGAGGCTCAGAGAAGTCAAGCCAGGAGGTGTCAGATCGAGACAGTCTGACCCCAGAGCCCACAGCTTTCTGCCTCTGCCATTCAGCAAAGCTAGAGGACTTGGGGGACATTTTCAAATTCAGGCTTTTGCACCAGACAGCAAGCTTCCCAGGGGCCAGGAACGGGCTTCTTCACCCCAACATGCCAAGCCTCATGAATGAGGGATCCTGCATCAGACAAACCTGTTTGCCACTGGCCAGCTGTGTGGCCTTGCTAGAGTGACTTCACAACAATGAGTCTCAGTTTCCTCGTCTGTGAACAGGAACGAAAGATGCCCATTCGGTCTGGCGGCTGTAGGCAGCAAGTGAGGTGATTCAGCAGTGTCTGGCCCACAGAGCTGTACCTAACAAACAGAAGTGTCAGTCATTAGCGCTGTCGTCGTTTCCAGCCTGCAAGTGGCTGCTGCTGTTTCCTCGGGTTCATTACAAATCAGTCTCCAAAACGGAATGGCCTCAGGCGGTCTCGCTCACAGCCCAGAATAATAATGATGTAATAATTTAATTACATCTGCGGCTAAGATGTATTGACTGCACACTGTGTGCCAGGCACCAATTCTAATCATTTTACGCATTAACTGGTTGAGACGTAGACCTGGGAGAGGACAGCAGCTTCCCACATTGACCCTCCAGGGCCATGCCCGTGCCAGCCTTTCTGTGCACAAGGCCTGCTGGAGGGAAAGCCACAGACGTTTCCACCTGGAGACT
This sequence comes from Cynopterus sphinx, assembly GCA_030015415.1. NCBI lineage: Eukaryota > Metazoa > Chordata > Mammalia > Chiroptera > Pteropodidae > Cynopterus > Cynopterus sphinx. Next base: position 111,117,065 of record CM057381.1, read on the forward strand.
CCAGGCCCCAGCTCTGGCCCTACATCCACATCTGGGACCTGCAAAATGGCTTTCCCTCCTCACCCCTCAGGTGGCTCTGAGTGGGGACTCAGGGTTGGAAATTACTGCCAGAGGGTTGAGGAAATGAAAGGAGGATGTGGGGCATGTTGGGAAAACCTGCCTCAAAACTGTTCCAGGGCCTAGGGCAGTGCTCAGTAAAGGTTTGTTGACTGACTCCAAGTGAGGGTTCCATTTTTAGAGCACAGTGGCTCAGGTATTGGGCTCTACCAGCCATTTTTTTTTTTATACATTCATAGAAAGAAAGACTGGAAGGACATATCCCAAATGTTTATCCTGATTGTCTTAATTGGGGAGGGACAATGGAGGGATAGAGTGGTCATTTGGTGGGTTTTCTTTTCTTTTGAATTTTCTACATTGTTAATAATGAGCAAGTGCTAATTTTATGCTCAGAAGAAAACTAACTTTCCTGTGAGTTTAGGACTCATCCCATTTTACAGGAGAAATGAAGGACCAGAGGAGTTAAACCATTAGCCCAAGAACACATAGCAAGGATGTGGCGGCTGGGACAGACCCATGTCTGCCATCTCGTCCCCTTACCCCATGGGAATTCAGGCCCTCGGAATTGGGGCCATCGCCAGCTCCTGTGTGGCAGGGCTTCATCTCTCCTTTCTTATGACTACACCCTGAAAATGCCCCCACCCCATTCTTGCCAGCTCCCCCATCTTCTGAGAGTCCCCTGAGAGAGGGATCCCTACAGACCCCAGGATAGTGGCCAGTGGAAAGAAATATCTCTTATCCCCACACACACACCATTCCAGCTCCACAGACTTGATGCTTATTCATAAATAAAAGAATGCCCAGGCTATTTTGGGCACCTGTAATTTTCTACTTGAAGAACCAGGAAAGTGGCTGCCTGCCCGCTTCTCTGCCCGGCTCACAGCGCCAGAACAGGGGAAATGCGATCTCTCCTGGCGTAATGGGATCTGGAGCCAGGCCTCACTGCTGATTTCCTTGCTTTTGCCCCGTTCCAGAAAACCCAGATGTCCCCTATGTCACCCTCCATGAGGGTCTGGGGAGGGATAATCCAGGCCAAGTTTGGGTGCTGTGGACTAGGTGGTTTCTTCCAGGTGCAGGAGGCAAATCCCAGTGCTGATACTTCTCAGCTGTGGGATTTTGGGCAAATGACTCAACCTCTCTGAACCCCAGTTTCTTCATCTGTAGATGGGGCTAATTACACCACCTTCAGGTTTGGCACAGGCTAGCTATTGCTGCTGCTACTGTTGTTTCAGGTATGAGGAAGAGGCGGTTCTGGGAAGACCCCCATAAGATTCTCAGGCTCTCATCTGTTTCTACCACTGACTAGCTCTGAGCTCTTAGACAAATCAATCTCCCCATAATTATCTTAAGCAAAATTATTTTTTCTATTAACCAAAGTAATCCATGACTGGTATTGAAAATTTAGAAAAGTGAATGAAGAAAATTAAAAATCATGATAACTCTTAACTACTATTATTTACTGAGCACCTACTCTATTCCAGGCCCCATGCTAGGTGCTTTCCATTCACTAGCTCTAATTCTTCCAAGTCTGCACCTGTTTGTAGATGAGAAAACTGGGGCTCAGAGAGGTGATGTGATTCATATAAGGTAACACTGCTGGTAAATAGCTCAGCTATTTGAGAGACCTTCGATCTAGGCATTGTGCTGAAATGCCAAAAACGCCATGCCTTAAAAGTGAGAATTATGCTCTAGTGTAAGGGCTGTTCTAGACCTGCCCTAACATAGCCTAAAGCCAAATCCTTCCAGATCCTCAGCACTGAGAGTTCAGAGCAGCAAGTCCTGCCAAATTAGGGCTTTGGGAAATAGACTGAGCTTTGCATGAGTCCTCCCTGACAAAGTATATACAAATCCCACAGGATTTCAAAGGGGTGGGCCAGTAATTGCACTGCCTGCTAAAACAAAATTTAACACTCTTCAGAAGAAGAAAACAGAATCCAGAATCTCTACAACACATCACACACAACATCCAGTATATAGTCAAAATTTTCTAGGCCTACAAACAGGAAAATGTGATCCTTAGTCAAGAAAGAAACAGCCAGTAGAAACTGATCCCAAGATAATGCAGAAGTCAGACTGAGCAGATGAAGACACTAAAACACCTACTCTCTGGTTTGGAACATCGTAGACGCCCAGTAAATTCCAAGTGCTCATCTCCATTTGAACAAAGTAATCATTTACCTCCCCAAATGCTTTGAACCCCAGAGATTAATAAAGAAAAATGTATTCAGTTGTCATACACTGAGTTCCTGCTGTCTCACCATACGAAGCTGGAGGTTGGGGTGGAGTGCTGCTTTATGAAGTAACGAGAAAGGTGAATCATGATCCTGCCGCTAACTCATTCTGAGAGCCCCCAACAACTTGTGCCTCAGTTTTCCCATTTATATAATAGGGAGAGAAGGCAGGTCATCTCAAATGGCCCTTTGTCCCCAGGATTCGGGTTTGTCTGGCACAGGAACTCTTTTCAGCCAGGATACGCTCTAAACTGGGGCCTGGAGGAACCAGTGAGAGAAGGAATTGGATCTACTTCTAATACCTTGGAGGAAACGCATGCTTGGATGCCTCTCTCTCAGGTAAAATAACATAAGGCTGTGGGCAGAGCCTGAGCTCATTTTCCAAAGGAAACTTTCTTGAGAAATATCTCCTAGCAACCAGTTCCATCAATGGACAACCTTCAGGGACCTCTGCAGAAACACAGAGGCTTTCTGTGTCTCCTTTCTTCAAAAGCGTAGGCTGGAAGTGCTGATCAGCCTGAAAGCTAATGCAAAGACCAGAGAGTGGATGGAGGGACACCTGGTAGAGCAGGAGATCTTGGGAGGGTGACCACCAATAGCCTCAATCTCCTTCTCTGTCAAATTACCAGCAGTCTAGTTTCAGGGCTCAGAGCAAGGGCTGGATAACTGCATTTAAACTGGCTATTATAGTTGAGACAGTTATCAGCTTTCTTTTTTTTTTCTAAACTAATATTAACAATTATTTTTTCTATTATAAAAACAATAGACGTTCATTGCCATACCCCCCCAAAAAAACCTCAAGAAATTCAAAGATTTACAAAAAATAATTAATGACTAAATTAATGAATAAAATTCCCCACCAAGTATAATCACTGAGGACATTTTTGTTCATATCCTTCCAAGTATTTTCCGCATAAATTCACATAATATGCACATATAGACACACTTATATACATACACATCTATACATGCAACATATATTATTTATCTATTTAACACTATATGTGTATTTATGAAATACTAAATTTACAGTATAATACTACATACATAATAATATATATGATTAATTTCATGATCAAAAAAAATAGAACCACAGATACTATTCTATAACCTGTGTTAGTAAACACAGGTCTACAGCATCAGTTTTAGCCACTATATTTGCTATATTTTATGGAGATGAAATTGCTATATTTTATGGAGATGACGCAGTTGATATGACCAGTTCCCTATCTCTGGATGTTTTTATTATTATGAACAATGTTGGTTAATGCACATCCTTAACCACATATTTTTGTGCATATGTTCAATTATTTCCTTAAAACACATTTCTAGAAGTGGAATAGCGCAGGTATTGAAATGTCCACATTTTCCTGCAGGATGACTGGACTATCAACACTCCCTCCAGGAGTGTACCGTAGTGTCCCTTTCTCCACACTGGGTATCCAACACTCTCCCACACAAGGTATCATTTTGTTTTAATTTTGCCAATCTGATTGATGAAAAACAATACTCCATTGTTGCTTGAGTGTGTATTTCTTTGGTTTCTGGAGAGGCCAAGCATCTTTTCTTACGTTTGTGGGCCGTTTGGATTACGCCTGCTGGGAACTGCCATTGTCCAGTCTTTGGCAAGGCTCTTCTGGGTGTCTGCTTCCTTTCCTCTTCAGCAGCAAGCTCCCTGACTGTGTTATTTCGTAAGCAATAAAGCCCTGCTTCCTACAGGATTGGCCTACTAGGAAGGCAGAGTTTTGGCCCTCGACCCCTGCAGCCAGCCACAGCTGGGAATAGTGAGGATCCAGTTCCTTGCCCCCTGGCTAAGACCCCTCCCCCTGGCCCTGTCCACATCCCTACACCACAGAACCTTTAGAAACCAGATCCGCTTAAAGGAAAAATCTGTTTTCTCCAAAATTCCTAACACGCCCAGCAAATGCATTCCAGGGGTGATTATCAGCATGACTTAAGGAGTCTTTTCAGAAGAACATGCTAGAGCATTCCTTTAAAGTTCGGTGCTGCTGAGAGTTTTAAAATGAGATTGTTTAAGCAAAGATCTATCATAGCTGAAAATATCTCAATCACTGACTCAGGGATCCTTTTGGAAAGAATTTCCCCTCCACATGGGTGCTCTTGCCCAGGTACAGAAAGACATGTGCAAAGTGCTCATTGAAACATCATTCACACCAGCAAAATAAATGCTAACAACTACATGTCTACCAGTAAAGATCTGCAAAATAAGTCATGAATGACCTTTACCAGAAAACAGTGTTGGAACAGGAAAATTCTGTGGCGGATCTAAATGTGCACATGTGGAAAGGTGTCCTTGAGATATCAGAAAGCATCAGAAGCAAGTTACAGAATAATGCATTTAGTGGGATTCCTTTTGCACTTTTCAAAAGGATAGATTAGAATTGTTCTAGGTGTTTGTGGAAGTGGAGATATATCCTGGGCATAAGAAACTATTTATAGTGGTTTTATTTGGAAGGGGGATTTGGGGGTAAAGTATTGGGAGATTTTTTTAGGTCACACTTTATACCTATCCACATTGTCTAAATTATTACCATAAATATGATTTACCATTATATAATGAAAAACTTAAAAGTTTACAAGTGAGCTCCAGATCCATAATAAAATTGTGATAACAGTACAGCTGTTTAAATAGCTTATTAAATTCTAGTTATGTGCCAGGCACTGTATATTCTCTCCTTTAATCTTAAAACCAGCCTTATTTTGATATCCATTTTATACATGAGGAAAACTGAGTCTTAGGTTAAGAGGCTTGTTTAGGCCACATCTGATTACAAAGCCCTGCCTCTTTCTACAAGGAGAGAGTCTGGTGCCCAAAATGAGACCTAGCAGTGTGTGGGCTTTGTCTACGAACGGGATCCTCCTGTGGGCTGGATGGTTTCCCATCGCAACAGCTGCTCTGTCACCTGTGCCTGTGCTCTACAACTATTTTCTTCCCAACCTGACTCCTTAGAGTTGCACTGTCAAATACAGACTACTTTAATTTTATAAAAGTAAAAATTTTGGTGCCACAGTAACAATAGCCACATTTCAAGTGCTAAATAGCCACATGTGGCTAGAGGCTACTATATGGTCAGCACAAATATCAAACGTTCCCATCACTGCAGAACATCCTATTGGAATGTATGCCTTATCCCAGCTTTAGAGTCAGGCAGACATAAGCTCAACCCTTCTTCTCCACTTACTAATGGGGTGAGCCAAGCAAGTAATTTAACCTTTGCAATCCTTTATCTGTAAAATGGGATGACAGTATAAAATGGGATGACCTCAGTGGGATGTTACAGGGATTAATTGAGATCATGCCTGGTTTGCTCAACTGGGTTGCATGGTTTGCTCAATTCCTATCACACGAGCTGTTTAAAGGGTGGTAAGGAGGGTAGGACACTGCAGTCAGACAATTTAGTGATCTTAGGAAAGTCACCTCACTCCTCTGAGCCTAGACAGGTGCACCTGTCATAAGTATGCCACTCAATGAATTTAGAGAAACAGAAAATTATTTGCATAACTACTACTCAGAATAAGAAATAAAATATCAACAGCAACCCAAAAGCCACCTCATGTTCCTTCCCATCCCCCAAACCCCCAAAGGTAACCACTATCCTGACTTCTAATACCATGGATTAGTTTTTAGCAAACAAACTTCAAGTTTTATAACACCCAGAATTAATGAGGGTGTAGACTATCTAGCAATCTCATACACTGACGGTGGGTGTGTGACATGGCACAGTCATTCCCGATGACAGTTCGATTGCATTTGCTAAAATGTAAAATATATGTACCCTTTGGCCCAGCATTTCTACTAAAGAGTACCTGCCCTAGAGAAATGCTCTTATCCATGCACAGAGAGGCAAGCACAAGGATGTTTGGAGCAGAATTACTTGTAATAATGACACATTGGAAATAACCTAAATGTGCAACTAAAAGGGATTGGTTTAAAAAAATAAAAAACTATGGACATCTTGCTGCAGTAGATTAAAAGAGTGAAGGAGACCTACATGGATTGATATAGAAATATCCACAAGACATACTGTAGAGTGTAAAAAGCAAATTGCAGAAAAAATGACCAAAATACAACAATACAGCGACAAAAACAGTGATAACTGAGGAAGGGGTGAGATTGGGGTTGAGACAGTACAGTAAGGGGAAATACTTTCACATGTATCTGCAGTTGGGTTGTTTCCAATGTTTAAAGCAGCAATGGATTTACATATTGCTTGTGTGAACTATTTTACAAGCTTTTAAGGAGAATTAAACAGCCCACCCACCCAGTCCCGGTGAGGAGAGGAAGGCTGCCCCTCTGTGCCTTGGGCGCGGGTGTGGCTCCTCATCTAATGCCTCAGTTTGGGTTCCAAAAGGGCAGTGTCCTGGGTCTCTGAGGCATGAGGGGCTTAAATGAATGGAGTGGTGATGGGACCCTAGGGACTAGAATCACAGAGGCTTCCTCTGATGGAAGACAGTGCCCCCATTAAGGCACCTCCGCTCAGAACCCAACACCAGTGAGATGTAAGTGGACCCCTGGAGAGGAACATGTCCCACGGTTTGGTGCCCTCTCCAAACAGTGCCTGGAGCTTTAAAGGAAGGATTGCTGGATTTGATTCTCTCCATCCCTCCGATGAAAGAGAGAGAAGCAGCAGGTGTTTCCTCACACAACACAGGTGGCTTCGTGAGAATGAGGCTCTGAGGCTGAGGCTCACGGAGGGCCCTGTCATGCCCAATGGCCATGGATTTGGAAATGAGAAATGGAAGAAGGTGACAGCAGCCAAGGATCTACATTAAAAATATTTCACCTTTAATAATTAGCTTGGTGGGAAGGCTCGCCCAGCTGACTCTGTGAAAAACGTTCCTTAACCCCTCTGAGCCTGTTTTCCTTTGTCTAAAACAGAATGTGTAGGGGAAGGGGGCGAGGGGAGGGGACAGGCTCTTGCCACCACAGGAACACAAGTGAATGTGGCTAAGACCACAGGCTCCTGAGTCAGGCTGCCTCTGGTCTAAATGCAATGCCGCCACTTGCCAGCAGTGTATCTTAACCTGTCCAAGGCCTCAGCTTCCTACCTCATCTGTGAAACAGAAACTTCATTCTTTCCTAATCCCAAAGCACTATAATGAGGCTTCAGTGAGACCATATTAATAAAGTATTATCATAGTGCCTGGATCTAGGAAATGCTCAATAAATGCTTGCTAACAATTAAGCTGGTTTTTCTTTACTAAGCACCTGTGTGCCAGGGACTGTGCTAGACATTGAAGACACATCCCTGAATAAGTCCTGCTCTCACATTCCCTGTTCTCATGGTGTTTACAGTTTAATGGGGGGAGGTACATAAAGACACCCAGAGACACGCTTCTCTCTGATTCACTCTAGGTTATAAGGACAAATACTTTAAGATCCTACCCTCATTGCCCCTAAGGTCAGAATTCAGGCCCACCTATGTTTATCTAAGATGCAACTTTGCTAATACCTCCTGCCTCTCTCCCAATCAAAAGAGCTATTCATAAGAGTGACCTCAATGTGTCAAAAAAAGAAATCTATGTTTTGAAAATACAAAAGCACAACACATAAATTGATACAATCATTGTTGACAGTATCTACTAGAGCTAAAATTTGCCTACCTTACGGCCCAAGCAATCCCACGGCTGGGTATTTGCCCATCAGAAACCAGCAATGTGTTTATCCAAAAATTCAGGGAAAGGTGTTCATAGCAACTTTGTTAGTCATAGCCTAAACAGGAAACCACCCGACTATCCATGCATAGGAGAACAACCACCACACTGTGATATAGCATACGATGCAATACTGCTCAGCAATAAAGAGAATGAACTACTGAGATAGGCACTGACGTTGACAAATCTCAAACATACTGTTGAGTGAAAAAAGCCAGACATCAAAGAGTAAATTTTACGTTTCCATTTATGTGATATTCTAGAACAACAGACAAATCTATGATGATGGGGGTCAGAATATTGCTTACTCTGGGAGAAGGTAGGCATTGATTAAGAAGAGGCAAGAGGGAGCCTCCTGGGATGTAGCAGATGTTTTGTATATTGATCTTGGCGGTGGTTGTGTGGGTGAACACATTGTAAAACATCACTGAGCTGCAGACTTGGGATCAGTGCGCTTTATGGCCATGTGCTATCCCTCAATTATTAAAACATTTACAAACAAAGCAAGGTCCTATAAGTGTTACTGTTACTTGGTTCATGCATCCTTTGGTGAAGATTAAGGTAGATGTCTTATATATAGGTCCATGGTCTCCTTGACACTTCTCAAATGGAGGCATCAGCCTCCAAGAGCAGCAACAAAATGAAGAAGAGGAGACTTTAGAGACAGATTCATGAAAAGTCGCCAAGAACCAGTCCCAAGAAAATTTTCTCAAACATTGGGGCATATGAGGAAGCAGGTGGTGGCAAAAGGAGGGACAGGAGAGATGCAAATGTCTTTGGCTTCAGCCAAGATTGAGTTGTGTTCAGCTATAGTTGGGTATATTATACAATATACAATAGTATCTCTCTGGTAATATATCATGTGCGCTAACTCTCACTAAGCAAAATTATATCTAAGCTAGCATCTTTCAGTCCCTAAGTGGTGTGAGCAAATAAGAACTGGCTGTATTTATCAGCACTATCCTTGAAAAAGACTAAAAATTACCTATAATGCATCAGAAAAGATCCAGGTGGCTTTTCAAATTAGCTTTGCCTTCACAACTGGTTGCACACAAGTAAACATTTTCTCAATCACTAAACTCCAGTCACTGAAAGTAGAGAAGCCTCTCCCTTGGTCACTGAGGTTTTAATGGACACAGGTTGGCCTGATTTTCCAAGTCTTTCATGCAAGGGGAGTTGGCAGCCATGCACAGGACAATTCTTTGAACTCCAGTTCTGGGAGCTGCTCCTTATGAAATTCTGGCTTTGTAATGTTAGCATTGCCCTAGGGACCCGGCCCCACTGCCCACATCTGTCTGGGGAGATGTGAGAAGAAACTTAGAGCCCCTTCGAGCCCTCTAGAGTGGGTCCTTTTTCTATGTCCTGGAATTTTCTTTCACAGATGAGGTTACTGGTCCTCTTAATCCCTTTGTTAAAAAAAAGCACACACACACAAAAGAAGCTTGGCCAGGTCCCAAACACCATCTCTTTTCTATGCCTTCCTTGGTGGCAGGGCTCAAAATGGAAGCACCTTGGGGAAACGTCAGAATCCAGGCCCTTCCATCCACCCTGAATAATCCCTGTGCAGGTAGCAGGTGGCCTCCCTTGGTTCTGGCCTTGGCTTACTCTGTGGAATTACCACTTTCCCCATACAGCCCAGAGCTCCCCATGTGGGTACATTCATTCGTTCACTCATTCACTTCATTCATTCTTCCAAGAAATCATTTTCTGGCATCCAGTCCTAGCCCGGCTCTAGGCCCTGGGGAGACAGCTGAGAACAGGCAAATATAGTCCGGTGGAAAATAAAGGGCTGAAACAATCATACTTCTGTGGTGAATATTAATATAAAAGAAGTGTGCGGTGCTACAGGAGTACATGATGGAGGAGGACCTCCTTCAGGAAGTGGCATTTTAGCCAAGACTAAAAGATAAGAAGGAGTAGCCAAAAAGAGCTGGGGAGGGCATCCTGAGTAGAGAGAACAGCTTGTACAAATACAGGCAGATAAGAGACAGCATGGCTTTCCAGGAACCCAAGTAGTTCTTAGTGGCTGGGTGTGGGGTGTGAGGGAAAGCAGCCCCTGTTTCCTCACTGACCTTCCCTCATATGACTGCCCCTGAGCCCACTCCACTCTAGCCCTGCTGGCCACCTTGCTTTTCCCTGAACATTCCATGTTCCAGCCTCAGAACTCTTAGTCTAGCTGTTCCCACTGTCTATGACACCCTTCCCCAAGATATCTGTTTGGCTGACTCTCCTTCAAGTTTATGCTCACATTTCACTTTTTCAATAAGAACCCTCTGAGCAGATGTTTATTACCACTTCCCACTAGCCACGCTCTCTCTAATGTTCCTTTTCTCCATAATATCTATCACTTTCTAATTACTATCCACTTCACTTATTTATTTTCCTCTATCTCTCCCACTAAAATGCCAGCTCCACAGGCCAAGAACCTTTGTTTGATTCACTGAGACATTCCAAGCCTTTGAACATTTGAGGAAAAACTAGATGGGATTTGAGGCTGGCAAGGAGGGACCATGTAGCAGAGGCCTTGAAGGCTAGGACAAAGTGTGTGAGCTTGATTCCAAGTACAATTGGAAGGTACCAAAAGGTTTTTACTAGGGCAGGACCAGAGTTTGAGTTACATTTTAAAAGCTTGCTCTGAAATCTGTGTGAAAATGGCTTGAAGAAGACAAGCTACTGCAGGCATCCAGGCATGTTGAATAGGTGGCTGGGCTAGGGTGGAGGCATTTGGAGAAGTGGATGGATTGAAGCAAGCTCAGGAGGTGAGCTCACCATGCCTCAGTGATGTGAGGACTGCGATTTCAGGAAGACAGGGCAAAGCGGTCCCCCATCTGAGGGAAAGGGCCAGAGCGGAGCTACTCACCAAGATGGGGGGGGCAGGGGAGGAACAGGTTGGGGGTTGGAGTGGCCAAGAGTTTTGTTTGGGCCACTATGAGTTGGGCTTATTAAGACTTTCAAGTGTTGATGGCAAGTAGCCTGTTGATCAAAGTTTAAGCTTAGAGTGCAAATCTAGATTGTAAATACACATTTGGGGATCATTGGCTTAGAGTTTTTTTTTAAAGTCATGAGTGCAGAGGAAGGCAAGAAGATATCTAAGAAATGACCTTGAGAACCAAACTTTGAAGGCTTCTGAACTGCCCTTGAAGAAGGATGAAGAGTTTGCCAGGAAGGTGGAGAAAAGGCAACCCAGAAAGAAACAACAGTGTGGATAAGACTTCAACTTAAAAAGAAAAAACACATGGATCTCAGTACTCTTTAAATTGTCAAGGTCATCAAAAACAAATAACCTGAGAAACTGTCATAACCAAGAGGAGCCTAAGGAAATGTGACAACTAAATGCAATGTATCTTGGATAGGCTCTCAGAACAGAAAAAAAGACATTAGGTAATTAATGAAATCTGAATAAGGTATGAACTTTAGTTAAAATTAGTTCATTAATTGTGACAAATGCATCATATATATGTATATATATATGTATGTGTATATATATGTGTGTGTGTGTGTGTGTATATATACATATATATGTATATATATGTATATATATATATATATACCTCTACATGTGTGTAAGACTTTAACAACAGAGAAACTGAGTGTGAGGTGTAAGTAACTCTCTGTATTATCTTCTCAATTTTTTTTCTAAATCTAAAATGATTCTAAAAAACAATCTATTTTTTTTAAAGACCAAGAGTCTTATAAATGTCCCCCAACACACACACAAACACACACACACTCCAAGGACATAGGAATTTGTTTATCTGAAGGGAACCAGTCCCTTCTGTGGTCAAAAGACTCAGGAACACTGTGAACATCTCATCACTCCTCTCCTGTGAAGGACCAGAGGGGCCTCACTTCCACATCCTTTCTTTCTGTTCACAGAAAGAATACTCTCCTCAGGCCATATTTCATAATGAAAATGAGAAGCAGAGACTAAATGGCTCAGGTAAGTCAGACACACCTAGAATTCCTCAGGAGTGAGACCTGAGTTAATTCTTTTGGAATGCTCTATAAATGCACATTCTTTAGTCACAATTTTCCTGAATCCCCACCTTTTTTAACTACTGGCTTGATTCCCCACTTCTCCCCCCCCCCCCCGCCCCACCGCCCCACCACCCAGCAGCAAAAACTTTGGCACCATCTGGGTTCAAATTCCAGCTCCATTCCCAACTAGTTATGTGATCTCGGGCTAGTCACTTGAGCTTTATTTTTCTCATTTCTGAAAGAGACATAACCATAGTTGATCAAATAGTGGATTAAAGGAAAAAATGCTAAATAGGATATAACTTCGTCCTCTGAAGAATGCATATGAGAGAGTAAAGGCCAAATGTCTAGCATTCATGGTGACTGGTTGTTGATGAGAGAGATTATCAGTCTGGCCAATAAGGGAGGTCCCTGAAGCTCAAAGTGGGATCACGTGGGGTCCTTGGGACCCCAGGTGGTGACTGAGGAGCAGAGAAGTACAGGGAGGGACCTCTGAGTCAGAACAGAAGCTAGAACTGGTCAGTGGCCAAGGGCCAGCCAGAGAAGATGTGGACCAAGGCTGGAAAGGACACAGAGGCAAAGGGAGGTGGTACTGTGTGGCCAAGGCCCCAATAGCCACCTCAAGATTCCCTAGTTCACACAGGTACAGCCTTAAACAGATGCCGTCCAGGACCCTGGACAGCTCTGAGGGGTCTAGATTTCAGCGCATACATTTGTAGGTGGAGAGCTGGATTGGGTCTCTGCTCTTCCAACTAGCCGTGTGAGCATGAGCAAGCCACCTCACCTCCCTGAGTCTCAACTATCTCGTCTGTAAACTGAAGATCATACCTACCCTTTAGAGTTTTTGTAGAGTCAATAAGATAACAGAGGCAGTAGGGCAGAGTAGCCCATGTCTGAAGTCAGACCACATGAGAGAAATCACTTCTCAGAGAAATCACTTCCCCATTCTGAGCCTCATTTGCTCATCTGTAAAGCTGGAAGGCCAGTAGACTCTAATTTAAAGGATCGTGAAGATGAAACAAAATAGGACATAAAGCTCACTCTACACATTAGTGTTTGTTTTAGAAGAGACTTAGAGCAGCACGGGAGTAGATAATCAAAACTATCAACTTCTCATATCTTCCAAATCCTCCTGGTTGACTTTGCTCCTCCACCTTTAGACTCTTTTGGTTGGTCCTCTGACTGTTAAAGAGATTCTTCAAAGCCAGAGAAGTCAATCTTGTAGTGTCCCACAGGCTTCCTGCCACAACCTTCTCCCCCCATTTAAGTCCCCCGCTTCTCAGTGCCACCAATTCCAGGATGCCTTGAAACACTTTTTAAAAACATGTTAGTATATAGCGTTTGTTCTGTGCTAGCCACTGTGATAAGATATATCTTACCCTCACAACTGTGAGATGAGTACTACAGATACCCCATTTTGCAGATGCGAAAACAGACTCTGCGTGGTTAGGTAATTAAATCATGGGGTCACACGGCTAGTAATTGGTGGCTCCGGGATCCGATCCCAGGGATAACACTTCAGACTTCCACACCTGCTCGTAGCTTTCAAGGAGGCCAGTGGCCAGGGAAACGGAGGAGAGTCAGTGGGAGACGGAGGCTGGAAATCAGCCTGCGGGGTTGTCGCCTTGACCCTGGAACCGCGGGGTCGGGCTCCTCACGCCCGACGTTTGCCCGCGCGCACCGCCGGCTCCCCGGACGGGGTGACCCGCCCTTGCCCCGGTCCCTCCCCCGCCGCGGTGCCTCGGCTCCCGGCGCTCCGGCCTCGGAGGTAACCTGATCTGCGGCGGGGTTTGGGCCTCGGGGACCGCGTCACGGCCGCGGGGACACTCCGGCCCGGCGTGCGCTCCCCGCCCTCGGTGCCCGCTCCGCAGGCGCGCGCGGGCGGATGGCGCAGGGGCTGGGCGAGCGGACACGGGGCCCCGCCGAGGCCACCGGGCTCTACCGGGCCGTGCTGCTCAGGTCGGGTAAGTGGGGGCGAGACCACGCGTCCCCGTCTTGGGGGGAGCTAGAGGAGGGCACGACGGCTGCACTGCGTCCCGCCTTGGCCAGCCCCGCGCCAGGCGCCGCGGTCCGTCGCTGCTCCGCTCTCCTCCTCCCTGTCCCGCCGTGCTCCCTTTCCCCCTCTTCTTAATGCCTTCTCTTCCCCCTCCTCCCCTTCCTCCTTTCATGTCCTTCAGACCTTCTCTCCTCCCGGCATGCTTCCTCTTGGGGATCTACCCTTAGACGGACTGTTTTATTCACACGTGTGAGCGCACACCCACACGCACACGCACACTCGGTTCCCCGACGACAAAAAATTCCTTCGCGGTTCCATCTCCCGGCGGGTCTTACGCAGCAGGGACGCCCAGGGGTGCTGGAGGCGAGCGCAGGCATGGGAGACGGGCGAGACCCAGGACGCAACGCTGGGCAGAAAGCAGCCCTGGAGTGACTGATGTCCAGTGAGGCACCACAGTAGAGCCGGGAAGGGACGGAGCAGTCACAGGAAGTCGAGGGACCGTCTTTTCTACATGTATCGGTCGTTTAAGGAGAAAAAGATTTCGATGGAAACACACGGTGGCTGTTTTTGAGGATGCGAGTTGGGTGACAAACGTGTTTTCTCCTACTTATGTCTTTTTGTTTGAAGTAAACATATTACTTTTCCACTCAGGGAAAGGAGATTTTTTTATTATTATTTATTTAGGAAAGTGAAGCAAACGTAACATATGGTCAGTGTGCAAATAATTAGGAAAACGGGGGATGTAGAAAGAAGAGAAAGAATGCCGGACTGTGTGCTCAACAGAGACGTTTAGGGAAGGAGAAAATCGGGGTCCTGCGGGTCCCCGCCGGTTAGGGAAAGCGTCAGGGATGTGGGCTCACGGGGCAGCACCCTCTGGCCCACCGCCACCCAGCAGTCCTGCTCTCAGGCTCTTGCAGGCAGGAGCGCGAGGGGAGCGGTTCGCAGCGCGACTGCGGCCTCTCGCCGGCCCTCGGCCCTCGCCCACCTTTGCTCCGAGACTGTGGCTTTTCTCATCTGAACTGGCTCCACCCGGGGGCAGGAACGGGGCGGGGGTCCTGCCGCTGACCTGCTGCCTGGCACTTCGGAACAACAGGTCTTTAAGTCCAAAAGCAAGAGCTGGCCAAGACTTCGGGACTGGTGGCGCCTTTCTGGGGGCCGGGGTTGGGAGGGGGTGTGTTAAAGCTGGCTAAGTCCCAGCAGGAAGAAAGGAGATCTTTAATTAGATGAATCTGATTGCAGATTCCAACTCTACCAGTTCCCCCACCAAGGCCTCTTCCTTGGTGTCCCCACCCAGTTCCTATCTTCTCACAAAGAGGAGAAGGGGATGTCTCTAATCCAAAACCCTGTGTTCCCTCTAGTTTGGAGCTGCAACTATGATGAGCCTCACTCCAGAGGTAACATTTTTTACTCGCAACCCAACCAAACTAGCAGACATATTAGAGTCATTCGATGGTCCCTCAACTCTAGGGGCAACATACTTGCTTGGTAACTGCACTACACACAGTGACAAAGCCAGGAAGGCAACAGAGGACTGTGACTGGGGGCTCATGGATGGAGCACTTGCTCTGTTTTAGGCACTGTGCCACTGGCTCATTACATCTTCACAACCCTTCAAGGTCACTGCTAATTGTCCTCCCCATTAATTAGTGGTTAAGGAGACTGAGATTCAGAGAGCCTAAGCAGCTCGTCCATGGCCCTGCTAAGGGACCTTTTCTATCCCACTAAAGGATGGAAAACACATTCAGATTTAGGTCTGTCCATGTCAAAGACTGCGCACCTTCTGGAAATAGTAATAACAATGACAAATGATGTTTGTCACTTGGTATTGCCAGTCTCTCTGCAAAATGCTGTACATCTCATCTACTTCATTCATTTAATCATTCAACCAATATTTATTGGCCACTATTATGCACTAGGCCCTATGCAAGGCATAGGGATATATATTGATAAATAAAACAAATATGTCCCTCCTCTCCAGGAAGTAAGTAGTTTTAACCCTTTATTTTATTTTATTTTATTTATTTTATCTTATTTTATATTTTATATCACACTTGGAATTATTTAATTTTATTTAATTCGCAGCTTCTCCTATACTCCTCTTCTCCAAGAGGGCAGGTCCTCTAATAATGTCATTTAGTTAATGCTGTTTTGTTATAACATTGATGAGATACTGTAGGAACTCAACTCTTGTTTGTATCAATTAGCCCATGATAAAATTGGTTTCATTAAATGCCATTTTGCTTAAAGTGCTTAAGTCACAGAACCTGTCAACAATGTGAGGACTTTCTGTACTTTATTTTTAACACTAAGAATTTCTAGCCCAAAGAAATGCATCTACCCTTCTTTCCTTAACTGCTCTGTGATCTCTTGTGAGAGAGCCTGAGCTGACTTCCTCAGGGATTAGAGACCACATGAGGAAAGTGGTTCAGCCAGCCCCAGCTGACCACCAGCATCGGATGTGTGAATGAGGCCAACCTGGACCAGCCTGTCAAGCCACCAGATGGTTACAGTCACATAAGTGACACCAAGCAAGACTAGCAGAACAACTGCCCACTGAATCCAATCTAAATTGCTGATGCACAGATGCATGAGCAAATAAAAGGTTTTTAACCCTATTTTAAACATGAGGAAACTGAGGCTCAGAAGGTAACATGACTTGTCTAAGGTCACACTACCACTCACAGGTGGAGGTGATATTCAAACCGAGGGCCATATGCTCCGGCTGTCTCACACAAGGAAGGGCAAGAAGTAAGACTAGGAATGAGGAATTGACTGGGCCATTTAGTGAAGAGGCAAGAGCTCCCATCTTTTAGAAGCTTCCAAAGACAAGATTATGGAATCAAATTCAAGACGGCAGCGATTTTCAGACAGTAGCTTCAAGTCATCCACCGAAGTAATAAAACACTTTTAGAAAAATTTTCATCTCAAATTATTTTAAAATTTCTTAGTATTAAATTAATACATGCTTACCATGGATATTTCAGGAAATTGAGAATTAAGAGAGGAAGGGAAGCCTTACCCATAATCCCACTAACTGTGAGCAGCCCCTGGTAACATTGGGGATGTCTCCTAGTCTTTGCCATGCATAGTTTGTGTGTGTGGCTGTGTGTGTGTGTGTTTTATATTGCTGAGGTTGTACTGACTTTAGTCTTTGATCCCACTTTTTTCATATGGATGAAAAACTTTAATGCTATTAAACAGCTACCACTTTGGAGCCCAGACTACAGGGCAGGCACTGCATGAAGGGCTTCCTATGCTGTGTCTTCTTTATCCCTCAGGACAATGTCTGCTCCATTTTAGAGACAAGGAAATAGGAAGTTGAAGGTCACCTCGCTGTCCAGCCATGAATCCAGAAGTGGTATCTGTGTTGACACCAGAGCCCAGGCTCTGAACCACTGAGCTGGAAGGGTCACCTCCGAGAAATCACTCATGCTTGGCCAAGACTCGTAAGCTATGCAGTGCTGTGGTAAAGGTCCATCTGTGGTTCATTAGCAGTATCCTACCTGGAGCTCGGGCCAGGTTCCTGGCAGGGAGGGAAGCTTCTCTCTGCAACACAGAGGGACATGTCCCCAAGTGCCTGTGGGCACCAACGATTGTGCTTCCCTTCTGTAGGCAGAGGAGCAGCCAGAGTCTCTATCCCTCCCTGCCAAGCAGGGTGGCCAGATAAAAGATAGGGTGCCCAGTTAGATTTGAATCTCAGCGACACACCGAATAATATTTTAGTGTCTAAAAGGTTATTCATTACTTATCTAAAGTTCAAATTTAACTGGGCATGCTGCATTTTTATTTGCTATGTCTGGCAACCCCACTGCCAGGAATCATGGAACTTTGCTTGGACTGACAAACTGTGGTCTGCCCGTCTGCCCAGGTTCCCCTCTATACACATACATACACTCACACACTCACACTCATACTCATCCCTCTTCCCATTCCTAGATCCACTGTCCATCTCTTGTCTGGCTACAAGTGAATTAAAATTTGCTAAAAGTCAGAGGGTGGGGGAAGCACTCCAGGGTCCTTCCGCAGTTAAAAAACCAGATTAACCATGCCTAATTGCAGCTGGGTTGACTGCCAGCTTTCTGAAACAAGACTCTTAGTTCTTCCCCTACTCCCTCACTTTCCTGTTTTCACACTTGAAATCCCTCCACCAAGGAAATTCTTCCTAGTTCAAACTTGTCGTAAAGGCAACTCTCATTCCTTTTACAATCCCTCCATGGATCCATGACAAGTTTTTCTACCAATGCAGCTTCTCCCCCCATGTCCTTTCAGCAGAGCATGTAGGGGGTGAGGGGAAGGTTGGCTCCTAGGGCTGTTTTATGCTCTCAGAAACCTCATTGAAGCCTTGAAAAGTGGCCTTGGTGATTTAGACTGAATACAAGGCCAGGAGGAAGTTTTGAGTTGCCATGGAAACTTCTTGTCTGATGTTTGTGGGCCCAGATAAGCTGCTCCAGACGGCCTGTTGGCTTGGAGAAAAGGGGGCACAAATGAAAGGAAAGACGTTTCTTTTTGGAGTTTTTAATGCAAGCTGCAGCCACAGCTCACTGTAAATGCAGAAAAAACCCCAGCTTCCACTCATGACTGCCTCTCCTGGTCTTCATTGTCCCCTTTCCTCTTGGCTCCTCTTGTTTCCAACAAAACAAACTTCGGAGAGACAGGAAAGGTGTGTGGGAGGGACATACTCAGTCTCTGGGATTCCCCTTTCAATTCTCCCTAGGATTGAATTCTGATCCTCAGGCCCCTGGTATTCCAGCGTCCTTCCTCTTACAAGAATATGAAGGCCTCCAGGAAAAGCCACACAGGCCAAGGCAGGAGGCAACAAGTGAGGTTGAATTCGGTCATTACCGGAGTAAACTGCTAAAAAGTTTGTTTTCCCAGAAAGCCTCTATTTTCCAATATTCAAAATAGACACGACTGAACCAGATGTAAATCGTAACTGTACTTAGTTGGAAAAGGTTGTTCTTTTTCATATTTTAAAATTTTTATTGCTTTTTTTGATAGCAAAAGAAATATATGCTTTTTTTTTTAAGCCACAAACATGACAAAAATATAGTGACAAAGGAGAAGGGCCAGTAATTTTATGCCATAAAATAGCAATTCTCAAACTCCCAAATACAAATATGTCCCCAAGAGGATATATGTTAAAATCCAGATTTCTAGGCCCCTCCCTCATAGATTCTAATGCAGCGATCTCAGAGCATGGCCCAGTAAGTCCATTTTAACATTCATTCTAGATGATGCAGAGAGTGGTCTGACAAGAATTTAGTCGTTGTCCTCCACTGTCAGAATTTATTAAAATTAAGCCATAGCAGGATGGAAGCCTGGGGGAGGCTACCACTCAAAGTACCTCAAGAGGAGCATTCCATCAGGGGAGGGCCGGAATATACTCCTGCCAACCCTCCCAGAATTTAGAAAGAAGAAACAAAAAAGAACACTTGTTTCCAGAAAATTTTTTCCAACCCTAGAACTTATGACCCTCTAAGCAGCCCCAGGATGGGCAAGGCTCCCTGGTCATACACAACCTGCCCCTAACCCCCATCTCAG
This sequence comes from Cynopterus sphinx, assembly GCA_030015415.1. Lineage (NCBI taxonomy): Eukaryota > Metazoa > Chordata > Mammalia > Chiroptera > Pteropodidae > Cynopterus > Cynopterus sphinx. Next base: position 111,136,544 of record CM057381.1, read on the forward strand.
CCCCATCTCCTGTCTCCCCTCACACCCAGCGCTCCAGCCCCACTGGCCTTTTTCCAGCATACCAAGTTCATTCCCACCTGGGCCTTTCCACTAGCTCGTCTTATTCCCTGGAATACTCTCCGATTGAATGTTCACACTGCTGACTCCTCACCATTCGGGCCTCCCTAAAGCATCACCTCCTCCATGTCCATCCTAAGCTCCCAGTCCTTCCCTTTCACCTAACCCAGTCTTACTTGCAGCACAGCTCATTATTGCCTTGTCTCCTTATTTTTTGTCTCATCCCCCTGACCTCTTGAATGTAGGTCACCTGATCACAGAGATAGCATCTGTCTCATTCGCACTGTGTCTCCAGCACTTGGAACCGTGCAGGGATAACAGTAGGTACTCAATAAATGTTGGTTAAGTGAATAATAGAGGACAAAATTTGCATTTTTAATGCCCCCATTAATGGTTAATGTATGTTTTGGGCCTCATCCCCTTCCAGACAACAAGACTTCAAGGGAAAGTAAAGGTACGAAGAGCAACAAGTTTAACTGGTAAATGCCGGCTTCCTTCTAAGAGTCTGCAGATAATCTTAGAAGCTAGAAAGCACTTCCAAATTTTTAAATGAACGCTAACTTTGAAATTAGTAGAATGCCTCCATTATTTGTAAGCATCCAGGCTGGCCTTTGGCACCTACACACTTCTTCATTTTTACCCCCGCACATTCACTCACTCAGCCAGGATTTATGGAATGCATGTTCTGCCAGGCACAGTGCTACTTGCTGAGGCTCTGCCCTTGGATCCTACGGAGCCTCCTTCTCGCTGCAGGAAAAGGCCTATTCACTGAGCATGGACTACACGGTTACACTACTGTCATCTCATCTGTGTCATTTCCCAACTACCCTAGTATTCTCCACATTTGACAAACACAGAAACCAAGTCCCAGGGGCACCAAGTGGCCTCCAAAGGGGCTGGTACCCGAGTCAAGGCTTCCACATGCGCCTGCTCCCCTGCTCTGATCCAGAGCTGGTAAGCTTCCACTCCCCCACTCCCTCCCTCTCCTGTGCAATGTCCTGTTGGCTCTTCTCTGAAGTTTGCGATATGGAGAAAGTAATGTGTATGAAGTTTTTGGCCCATCAGTGGGTGACCAAGAACTGACCCAAAGTCACTTGCCCCCCCCTTTACACCCCAGAGCTGCGTTCTCCAGAAGAATTCATCACAGCAGCAGGAAGCTTGGCTCCCCTTCCATCAGGGGAGGGCCGGAATGTACTCCTGCCGACCGTCCCATAAGAAACAAGGGAAATGCCTCCAGTGAGCCGCCTTGCTCAGAACAAAGCTTGGCATGCTTCTTGTTCCTCAACAACCCGACAAAATAAGTATTCATTTGTATATCTCAAACGTGTGGCTTGGACACGGTGTTCCGCATGGTGGAAGTGGCCGCGCACCAAGTGAAATGCCCGTTACCATAGTAACAGATCCTTTTTATTGATACCAGAATAAACAGGAATGCAAAGCTGCCTCACTGTTGGAACATTTCAGCCGCCTGTGATCCCCAAGGTTTTAAGAACCGCCCTTTGGAGGCGGCCCTCCTTGCTAGTCTGGGACTTCCCTGTGGAGTAAGGAGCAACACCCTCCCGAGGTCCCTTCTTGAGGACACTGCGGAGAAGTAAGGCCATTTCTCCTCTGTTTACCTGCTGTTGGAGCTGCGTGCTGTGCCAGGAGTTGCGAGGGTAGGAGGGCAGCCTCGGAACTCTGGGGTGGGCTGGCAGGGGAGCTGAGCTGTTTGAGCTTAGGTCTGTGGGCTGGGTGAAATCTGTGAAATGACTGGAGGGTGCCTCCTGGCACCCTGGGCTTGGGAGAAGGCTAGGAGACAAAGTAGAGGGAGCACCAAGATCCAGTGCTCCGTTCTTGTTGATCTCTGTTTTCTAAACCCTCAGATGAATCTGAGTGTAGGCATGAGTGTAGGCATGATATAACCTCACCCAAGTCCATTCTTACACAATATGGCAGTTTTAATTCTCTTCATAACTGAGAGACGACAGGCTGCAGGGTGGCACAACTGAGAGAACATGGTTTTTGGCATCAGACAGAGTTCAGCTCAGATTCTGGCGCCTCCCTTTGCTGGTTGTGTGATCTGGGGAAATTAGATGACCCCTCAGAGCCTCAGTTTCTTCATCTGTAAAAGGGATAATGAGAGTATGCATTTCTACAGTCTAGAAATTCTTAGTCTGTAAGAATGTGGCTTTGAGGTATTTAGCCTACTATGTGGCACATTGCAACATTAGCATGCTAACCTCCTGGCTTTCTGGTGACTTAGCTTTTGCATTTTTTAGTATGAGGCCAAAGTCTGGGACTGGACCAGAAATCTGAGGTTATAGAATTGGGTATGTCACTTTCCTAAATCGGGGTGGTTTCCTAGCTGTGAGGCAGCCCCAGCACCTGCGTCTCTGGGTTGATTGTCTCCGAAGCGGCTCTTAGTTCTGTTGGTGCTAAGTATCTGCTGGGATCTTTCCCTTCAGGCATCTGCCTAGCAGAACAGCTGGCATCGTGCCGCTGGTGGGCTAGCGGGAACATCTCGTCTGCTGATACTTGTTCCTTGATCAACGGCACGACACTTTCCACCAACCTTGTTAAGGACCTTTCCTGTCCTGGAACTGACTGAAAACCCAAATGCCCACCTCGACCTTCTCTTCACAAACTGGGAGGTCACAGTGGACCCAAACAAAATGTTCGGGAAGTCTGTTTTCTCATGGGGTAGGGAGGTTACATCCAAGGGACAAGCAGCTCTGATAGAGGCATCAGCCACAGGCTGATGGGAAATGTGGAGATGGCTCCCAGGTACACAGTTCTTTGGTTACTGGCCAGTGAGATACAAATGGGCACGTCCCCCACGGGGAAGGAAAAAAGCAAGAAGTGTTTGGAAATCCAGTGGCTACACTTGTCACTTTTACTGAATGCCTCTTTCTCCTCTGCCAGTGTTTATCTTACTCTCTTCTTCGCTGCCCCTCCCCCTTCTGAAATGGTGAAACAGGAAGGTCCAGGTATGTTCTGAACACGGCACTGAACAGAAACAAGGGCAGGAGGAGGGAGCGGAGGGGAATGAAGACTGACCAACACCAAGGAGGGAAAGCTACAAGCTGGTCTTCCCCCAAACGAAGACCAGCCATGGGCTGGCTTAAGTCCAGAGCTGCTGGAGCTAGGCTGGTGCTCCCCCGTGAGAATTTGTACTTAATCTGAGCTGGGGTCCTCTAGTTACCAGGCCTCCAGTTTCTCATCTATAAAATGGACTCACACTGTCTCTTCATTGGGGTTTCCTGAGTATCTAGAAAGGGAAAAGGGACATAAACCACTGATAGAAAGATACCTTGTTGATTGAAAGACACTTTGCGCCTGGAGAGATAGAGCACCAAATTTCGAATGAAAGTTTCAGCTTTATCATTCATTCTGTGTATCTTGGGACAAGTAGCTTGGCCTCTTGGAACCTCGTTTTTCTCATGTACAGAATGAGGATAATAAAATAGCTCCGCTGGCTTCCTCCTAGGGCAATGGCAAGATCCAACTGGAGGTGAGCCTTCATCAAATGCAAAGTGCTTATCACAAGCCCCCTCGGACAGGGAGACCACAGCTTGCCTTCAGCAAGCATCACGCTGCCAGGCATTGAGCTAACCACATCATGAACATTGTCATTTCACCCTCCAAACAGCCCCATGAGTAGGTATTGCCATTATCCCCACTGTACGTGGGCTCAGAGAGTTTAAGCTATTTGCCCAAAGTCACACAGCTAGGAAGGGGTGTGGCCATAATTCAAACCCAGTGTGTCTCCTCCAAAACATCTGCCTTAACTAGTTTGCTTTATTGGTTCATGTGACATTTGTTATCCTTGATGCCATCAAAGACAGAGCCAGAACCACCAGCACAAGAAGGGCAGATGAAGGTGACTTTAAGAGCTGAGCTTAGGGTCCCACAGCTATTTTCAGGATGAACTGTGACCTGGGTATCCATCAGCACCACTTCCCTTCCATCTCCTCTTATTGCTCTTCTGTGGCCAGTGGGTTTTCAGTGTTTGGCTTCAAAGCTGCCACCCTGACATTAGCCACGCATGCTGCAGTAGCCTGGTGAGCTCACCCTCAGAGCAGTTAACGATGCCAGCCGATCGTCATCTGGAGTGGGGCTGCCATCCTGTGAAGCCTCTGGGGAAGAGCTGTGGGACCTCTTGGGTTATCAGCAAAACCAAGGAAGAGCGAAGTGAGAAGCTCCTAATCACTTCTCTGACCTATTATTATCCACCCACCCCCTGAAATATGAGGTCAGTCCCACAGCCTGCATATTAAGTGAGAATGATTTGCCCATCTCGTAGTCATGCAAAACATTCAATTTAGCTGTCACCTCCTGGCTGCCTCTACCCCATGCCAGGCACTTTAGCTCTCCCAATCTTCACAGCATATGGATTTTATAAAGGAGGAGGGTCCTGGAGGTTAAAGACCCATCCAAGGTCACACAGCTGCTAAGAACTGTGACCTTCATAAGAGGCACCCACAATAACCAAGCCAACCAGTCAGCTGAAATCACTCAGGCCAAAGCAAAGAAGCTTGATTTTTTTTTTTTTTTAACTCCGTGGTTTACAAGTTGGCTGACTAGTAGAATTACCTGGGGAGCTTTTTAAAATCCCAAAGGCCAAGCTGCCTCCCCGGCCAATGAAATCAGCATTCCTGGGGTAGGACTCAGGCACTGGTATTTTTCAAACTTCCTCTGGTGATGCCAGTGTGCAGCCTGGGTTGAGATCCCTGAGGTAACCAGCGCAGTTTGTAAGGAGAATGAAAAGCTCAATCCGAGACTAGGAATGGGATTTATTAATAGTTATTGTTAATGACAGCTAATGTAGGGCCACACTGTGAAATTCCAGGGGCCCCATTCATGGTTTAATCTGCAGGAGAGAAGCCCTGGGGTTGTACAGTGCACAACTTACCTTTTGCTGTATGTGGCTGCCCCAGTAGCCAACACCTAGAGTCTGACTCTGTGCTAGGCACTTGCCAAGCACCTTGCAAGGGTCACCTCATTTATTTTGCAACAACCTCATGAAGAGGGGTGCTGATCAGCTGAGCTCCTATCATACCTACTCAACTCTGCTGTCCTAGTGGAAAACAGCCAGAGACAATAAGTAATGAGTGGGCATGGCTGTGTTCCCAAGGGTTATATTTGGTTCAAAAGCTGTAGTTTGTAAACTACTGCTGCAGAGGGCAGGTAAACTTGCCCAAAGCTAAGAAGGGGCAGAGCTGAAATTCAGTCCAGGTGCTAATGGCTCCAAACACCCATACACCTAGACTTCATTCTGCATTTCTTTAACAAGCAGTGGAGGATATTCACTAGCCACTTAACTTTTCCTCAATCCACCTTTTTCTCTCCCTTGCCAGCTCTTCCTTTGGATATCCATGCTTTTTCCTTCCAGAGATGACCTAATGCTCACTTCACCTCACTCTGCCCACCGTAGCCACTTCCCCCAGAGTGTGGAATCTCTTAGGACACCCCAGCAGCCTGAGTGACCTGACGAGAACAGCCCCAAGACTGGCCTCCACCTCTGCCCGGGAGGCCCAGCTGACCTCGGGAGAGCCCAGATTTTCTTGGCCTAGCACCTGTACTTTGTTGAGCAGCCTCTTTTGTTCCGGCATCTATGTGAAGGTCTGGCAGAGGCCTCTTTTGATTAATCTAAGAGGCAGGAAGGCTGGCTCATCCACTCTGTAAGCCCTGCCACCTCACACGGAGGCACGCATCCACGAATTTCACACGTGTTGTTTGCTGGAGTTCACACTACCTGGCAAAGGCAGCGTTTTCCCCAGCCTGCAGCTCTGAGCTGAAGAACCAGCCACATCCTTCAGGGTCCCTGGGCCTCTGGGAAACACCAACCACCGCAGCTCACCACTGATTCCATTTTAAAAGAAGGGCGATGCGCAGAGAGGGGTGCGGGGTGTCAGAGTAGATCTTTGAGCCAGAGCTACTCACTGATTGCACCTGGGGTGCAGGATTGGATACGTAATCTGAAGGTCCTAGTGCAAAATGGAACTGCAGGAACCTTCTCAGAGAGACCCAGAGTGCCTGGGTCCCAACCGAACAATGGGGCCTGGCCCAGGGGCGGCAGACACATTGGCTAGCTGGTGACCCAAAGGTTCTCAGCCTGGCCAATCAGATGTTGTTTCCTCTGGAATTTAACCTTGAGAGACAGAGACTGCCCCATTGGCCATGAAAGAAACTAAAGTCATATAAAAAATTTCCCCAACCTGCTGACGGTTTTCCTCCACACAGCAGTGAGAATGACCTTTAAAAAATCAAATCAGACCCGCTCTTTCCCTGACTTGAACCCACCCGTCCACCCTCACTCCACTCGCCGTTGCTCGCTCACGCCACTGCAGGCACACTGTGCCTTTTTGTTCCCCGAACAGACCAAGCTTGTTCAAGGTACGTGAGTCACACATGCTATTCTCTCTGCCCCCATGCAGCCTTCCTCCTCCCTCTCAACCGTTAGATCTTACATGGTACCTCCTCAGAGAAGCCTGCAGGTGGGTCCTCCTGTTGGTCTCTATCCCAGTGCCCCCTAGTTCCTTCAGCGGGCTCCTCTCAAGGTGAAATTGTTTCTTTTTATTGGTTTGTGTACATGTTTGCTGTCTGCCTCCACAGAAGAACGTCGTCTCTGTGAGAGTGGGAACCTTGCTTAGTTCACCTCTGTGTGTCCAGTGTCTACCACAATCCCTGGCAAATTATAGGAACTCAAGCGTATTATAAAACGAATAGCTTTATTACTGTGTCATTTCTCAGTGGTCATGCCTGTCATGCAGGGGCTCTTGGTTTTGTGTACTTGTTTTGTATCTGGCCACATTATTGAACTCTCTCATTGGTTCCAAATGCTTTTCTGTTAATCCATTTGGGAATTCTAGGTATATGGTGATAGCTTATGTAGATATTAATTCTGCCCTTTCCTTTTCAAGTTATACAGCTTATTTCTGTTTCCTACCTCATCTCTTTGGCAACACACAATAGTGTGGCTGGTGAAGAGCATGAAGCTCTGAAAGGCTTGGGGGCACAAAGGGACTACAGACATGAAGAGTAGCCAGGAGCTGCAGCAGTTATTTAAGTGTAGTGTGATTTTGGCCTAGCTAGGATGAGAGCTAATGACATAGAAAAGAAAGAGTGTAGCTGAGAATTACTCAAATAAACTATTGGTGGGACTCGGTAATCGGAAAAGGCAGCAGAAGGAGGAAAAATGCTCAAAACTCTAATCTGACTCAGGGTATTCTAATGCACTGGCTCCCAGACAACTTAATCCACAGACTGAGAAAATATCCACATTTCTAAACAGGGAGGGAATTGGCTGCAACTGTTCAATTTGTCGAGTGCCCATTTTTAACTAAATATCACCATGATCATTTTTTAAGGACCAAAAAATTGGGAAGGCTATAACCTAGAAACAAACAGCTTCATGAAAAAGAGAAGGAAATTAGAATTCTCATTTTAGAAACAGTTCTGCGAATGTGAATTCAAGAAAAAAAATTAGCAGGCATGTTTCTATGCTCTGACACTTTGTCTGGCTACCCCCAAAATATCTTGTAATAATTAACACTTTTTCCAGTTTACACAGCACCTTTACAAATATGTTCTCACTTAATCCTCCTAATAGCACCCTGCAATGGGAAGTAATAGAGATGCTAAACATGTACCTGGCATGTAACCATTTGTAAAGCATAGTCTCCCCTTTGATGCCTCCAGTCCCTAATATGTCACCTTGCAATTTACAGCTCATCAAACACCCTCCTCCTGTATTTTCCAAACCCACTAAGCTATTATCCACTTCCAGGTTTTTGCACAGACCACTATCCCTGTCTAGTTTACTTGGAGAATGCCTGTAAAAAAAAAAAAAGAAAGAAAGAAAAAAAGAAAAGAAAAAAAAAACACTCAGGCAGAGAATGACTTTTATTTTCTTCCCAGTGGGGCTAGGGGAAGGGGGAGAAGTGAGGGTCTGTCCACAGGCCATTGAGGTTCTCAAGAGGGGGACTGAAGCCTAGTAGGTGACCTAGGGACATACTCCCTCAGTTGCTACATGGAAACTGTATGCCTTAAGGCACTGGTTCCCCAAAGCCAACCTCTGTGAGCCTCAGTTTCCTCATATATACAACCTCAAAGTTTCTATGATCAATTACCAACAACTGTTAAATGAGTGTCTACTACATACCAGGCCAGACACTGTCAGTGCCTGGCATATAGTAGAGGTTCAACCTCAGAAAAGGAGAGCTCATGAAGAGGACAGAGCCAATAACTAAATTTTCACTCAATTTACTATAAGCAGCTAATGGCCAGGCTGTGTCACCCCCTTGAGATTTTTTTCTTAAGAAATCGCCCTCTTTCTCTCTCCCTCCCTCCTTGCTTTCAGGCACTTCAAAGATATGTAACCAGCTTGTAGAGGAGAGAGCCCTGGATTTACAGTCACTTGATGAATTTCAAGCTGCTATGGTGAAAGTGAGGCCATCAAGAAGCCAGACATCTGCATTAAAGATGACAACCATCCCTTTGTATTTAGAGACATAGCAGTCTTGGGATTTCATACTCTCCTCTTTGATCTTTTTGGAGAAAGAGAAAAGCTGAATGCTTCCACAGGGGCATTTGGAATTATGGATAGGGAATTTGGACAACAGGGGTGATATTCTCTTTAATCACTGCATTTATCCAAATTATCTTCAACGAGTACATATTACTCTTTTTAAATATTTCTTTTTATGATACGATCTCATTGAAAAACAGAAACTTAAACATAATTTCTTTTATAGGAGGGAAATCATTTTTTCAAAGTCAGGCCAAAATCATTGGCACGTGTCAACCCATGTTTTGTAACCAAGTAGCACTTAACGTCTCTACCCCACTTTACAAACATCATTACAACCCACTTTACAAACCACTTTACAACAACCCTGTGCACAAGTTCAATTATTTCTACCTCACGAAAGAGGAGACTAAGGCTCGGAAAGTCAGCTCGCCTACCTAGGGCTGCACAGTAGCAGGTAGCCAAGGTTTGCCTAACACCAAAACCCTTGCCCTTCAGCTGTGGCCACAGGGATGGATGAGATCGTGGAGCCAGCTCTGACCAACTCTCCCACCTGTCTCTACAGCCTCGATGTACTCAGAAATCCAGAGGGAGCGAGCAGACATCGGGGGCCTGATGGCCCGGCAAGAGTATAGAGAGTGGAACCCAGAGCTCATCAAACCCAAGAAGCTGCTGAACCCCGTGAAGGCCTCCCGGAGCCACCAGGAGCTGCACAGAGAGCTGCTCATGAACCACAGAAGGTAGGAATGAAGCTCGGCTGCCTCAGCTTGGCAAAGCACCTCCTCAGGCCTGCTGGGACTTGGGCAGGTGCCCCTCATGGAAAGCAGGACTGGTGATCATCCTGGGGCTCCTGGAGACTTGAGGAAGGCTGAGGGTGCCCCATGTGGTTACCAGCAGGAAACATGAAGGTCTAAAATCTCTCCCAGCCAGCTACCCACTTTGTTCCTGCCCTCCATGTACATTCACTGAGCACCTAGAGGCACTGTGCCAGACCCGGGGGTACAAGAAGGAATGTTCCTGCCCTGAGAGAGGGGCTGGATACATACCCAGGTGGTATGATGGGTGCTTTGATGGGGTATGCTCTCGGCAGATGGATGAGCATGTGCAAATGGACAGGAAACAGGGCAGCTCAGTGTGGCTGGGGCATAGATTGTGCAGGTCAGAGGAGACATGTGGACCTGGGAAGAATCTCCAGCAGGCGTTTCACAATCCTGGAGAGGGCACAGGGAGGCTGGGGGATGCAGTGAGTGAGTGGCACAGGGAGGCTGGGGGATGCAGTGAGAGAGGCAGGCTTGAGGTGGAAAAGGGGAGAGGGAAGCGGAGCCTCCCTCCCCTCCCAGGCCTGGGGAATATCTCCCAGTTTACCAGCGCTGGGATGAGGGCACAGCAGCTGTGCAGCTCCCTCTGCTGGCTGCTCCTAGGACTGGCGCAGGCTGCGATTCTCATTCCTGTTTTCAGCTGTGCACCCCGACCTTCCTGCGGATAACATTCAGGGTCCCAGGTGCTGTTTGCTTTGTTTTTTTTTTTTAAGTACTATATGAGTATTTGTCTGATTGTCTTTTAGAGTCATCCATTTTAACATTACTACAACAAAAAAAAATCCTAAAGACAAATCAGGGTAAATATTTGCAATATAAATAACAGATAAATAAATAAATATATGTATATATATATGTGTGTGTGTGTGTGTGTGTGTGTGTATTTTATAAATCCATAAGGAAAAAATGAAAAAAAAAGATAGGTATAGTTAGTTCACAAAAGAGGAAATTCAAATAGCTGGTAAACATCTCAAAAGCTGTTTGATGTGACTAATAAACGAATGAAATGAATGAAAACTAGATATTATTTCTTGTCTAGCAGATTTTCAAATACAGAAGGATTGGATGACTGTGGTGGGGAGAAATAGATGTACACCACTGACAGAAGTATAAATTAGATAAAGTTTTCAGAGGGGGTTGGGCACATGGAAATATGTGCCTAAAACTTTTTGAAAGAGCCTGACCCAGCAGTTGCACATCTAGAAACCTATCCTGAGAAAAAAACTTGAAATAACATAAAACCTGTTCTCTGCAGTCGGACAGGCCTGGGTGCAAATCCTCACTCAGCCCCATTGTAGCTATGACTTGGACTGGTGTCCTAAGTCCTAGGAGCCTCACTTCCTTTTTCTGTATAATGGGACTGTACTGGTTCCACCTCCCGGGGCTGCTAGGAAGATTGTAGGAGATAATGCTGTGGGTTGGCACTACAGTGTGCAGCCTGAGGCTGGGGTGGGGGGAGTTTGCCTCTCCTGACGACTCCCCTCACCCCAGGGGCCTGGGTGTGGACAGCAAGCCGGAGCTGCAGCGTGTCCTGGAGCATCGCCGGCGGAACCAGCTCATCAAGAAGAAGAAGGAGGAGCTGGAGGCCAAGCGGCTGCAGTGCCCCTTCGAGCAGGAGCTGCTGAGACGGCAGCAAAGGCTGAACCAGGTGGGTGGGAGGCACCTAGTCCCAGCCCACTCTTCCTTTAAGAATGTCTCCTGGTCCAGGGAAGAGCTGTACCTGTGGCCACAGGTGGCAAAAGGGAGGTTGAGCAAAATGAGGACTGGACCTTGAGTTCCCCACTGGCTTGAGTCCACCCTGCCACTCACTTGGCTGTGTGACTTGGAGCCAGTGGCTTACCCTCTCTGAACCTCAGTTTCTTCATTGCCCCAATCTATTGCATGTTGATTCTGATTTCTTTTCACAACGACCCTGTGAACCAGGAGGCATTCCCATTTTAGAGATGGGGAACCTGAGGCCCAGATGAGGTAAGCAGTTTGAACGAGGCTTCGCAGGGAGAACTCAGTCTCATGATCTGTCCTCCCAGCTACGAGGCTGGTGGTAAAACTGATTCCTGGTTCTGTTTCCCCAGAGAGAACCCTTGGTCCAAACCCAGTGGCTTTTGAGACTTGGGATTCTGCTAGCGCCACTCATTTTACACCTCTGCTTTTTTCTCCTTCAGCTGGAAAAACCACCAGAAAAAGAAGAGGACCACGCCCCTGAATTTATTAAAGTCAGGGAAAACCTGCGGAGAATCACCACGCTGACGAGTGAAGAGAAAATGCTATAGAGCTGGCTGTTGGAACTCCAGTCACCCCGCAGCCCACCCTTGGCCCCCACACCCTCCTCTAGTCTTTCTATATTGGGCGGCCCCAGGCCTTGGGATATCTGTGATGGCCATGCTTGCTCCTGTAAAAATGCGTTGCATCAGAGGGCCTGCCTGCCAGCTTCAAAGCTGGGGTCCCTAAGCTCCCAGGATTTTCTTTCTGAGCACTTGCCCCTCCTTTTCCAGATGAAGCCACTGCTGGGGAACTTTCACAAGGCACATCTCCCTGAAGGGGCTTCTGAACCCTGATGAGATCTTTGTGGCAAAGTTGGGAAGGAGAGACAGGGGCCTCCTTATGTATGACTGGTCCTCCATTCTCTCCAGGCCCCTTCTCTGGGCAGCCCAAAGGAAAAGTCTCATAGAACTTTGCTGGCCCTGGTTTTACCTTCAGCCAGGTGTGGGGCAACTAAGGGGAATGTCTCGGGACACAGGCCTTGAAAGCCAGCCAAGGAAAAAATGGTTCAAGTGCAGTTATCCTTGGTGAGGAAGGGCAAAGCAGCTCACAGGTGGTCTTGTGGCCCCCATCATGCCAAGTGGGAAGGGTACTAAGAAAGACAGCTTCTACGGGTTTGCCAGGCTTTCCCCCACACCTATGCTTTTACAGTATTTTCTCCTCTCCACAGACCTCCCTGTCGAAGTCTTGTAGCCATACCTACCCAGAGCTGCGGCCTTCCTGCTCCCAGAGTCTTTGTACAGTGCTTCTCAAACTTGATTGTGCCTATGAATCACTGGAGATCTTGTTAAATTACAGCTTCTGATTCAGGACATCTGGGGTGGGGGCTGAGATTCTGCATTTCTAACAGGTTCCTAGGCTCCTGGTCTGAGGACCCCGCTGTAAGCACAGCAGCGAGGCTGGAGCATCCAGGGGCGCTAAATACTGGAAACATGAATCCTGAAGCCATCTCTGCCCCCCAATTCCCTCGGACCTCTGCCCTGAGGGTTCCCACCCACCTCGGCAGCCCCCAGGCCTCTTTATTATCCAGCCCACCCCAGGGATCCCAGGCCTCAGAAGACCTTAAAAGTTTATCAAACTGTGTCAGGTTTGTGATGGTGGTTTTGACCAGAGATGTATATAGTTGCCAACCTGTATTTCTCACCACACTGCTGTGATGCAATTCTAGCCAAAAAGGGGGGTGGGGGGGACGGGGGGAGGTAACCTTTTCCTAAAGCCTATGGAAATATAGCAAACATACCGTGATTTCCAATAGGCTTCTGGAAATATAAACAGTGGTTTGAAGGCCCCACAGCCACCCTATGGACTGGCCCCTTCAGGCTTTCATTTTCAGCCTCCGATCCTGAGACCCACCCCCTACTTGGTTTCTATCATCCGGGCCAGTTTCAGTGACTTCACTGCTTCTTCCTCAAAAATCCCTCCATGAGAGACCAAACGGTAAACCTTCTGCTCCTGTCCCATTTTTAAAGATTTAGAGAATAAACCAGGCCTGGTTCTTTTTCCCCTGAAAAATAAAACCCCTGCCTCTAGCTCTGTAAACCCGTCATTTAAGGTGACAGGGCGGGGCTGGAAAAGCACTTTTTTAACCCCCAAAACTGCCAGAAAGAGCTGCCGCTGGTACGCTGTTTGATTCTTGGACCAAAGGTGGGAACTACAGGAGGAAAAGGGTCATCCTGGTCTTCCTCCTAACTGAGTGACTTGAAGGTGACCAAAGCCATCGTCCTTTCCCTGTGAGGAGCCAGCATAGGGGTGCAAATAGAGACATGCCATCTGTGTGTGTGCGTGTGTGCGTGTGTGTGTTTAAGTCAAGTTCTAAAAGGCTCTCGAAGGAGACTGGCTTAGAATGAGGAATGCTGTTTTAAATGCCTGCCAGGTGACAGTGATGCTAAAGATGCACCATCCGTAATAAAGACTACCACTTCCCCAAAGAAGCTACCTCGGTGGGGGTCTGTGTGTTGTTCAGACATGTAAAGAGAAACAAGACAGGGTGCTAGGCTGGAGTAGGGCCCTCGGAGGGAATGCTCGGGGTTTCACTCAGTACTCGCCAGGGGTGCTCCACGGAGGCAGCAAGTCATGGGGACAAAGCCCCAGAAGAAGGCACCTCAAATACCATGTCGTCCAGCGGAGCCCTGGCAGACACCTTGTTCACTCCCCAGTGGTCAGTCCCAACTCCTCTATTCACCTCCCTCTGCAGAGGTTCTAAATCCAGATTCTCACTGCTCCAGCCTCCTTTGCAGCTTAGGGTGAGCGTGTAACCAGGTATGGCCACTGAAATTTAAGAGGAAGTCCACAGGGACTTCTGGGAAAGATTAGACTCTCCTGATCAAAGAGACAGACATGGGTGACACCTCTCTGACCCTCCCTTTTTCCTGCCTTGATTGGGGATGTGATGCCTCCTGCCACAGCAGCCATCTTGCTACAATGGGAAAGAGGCCAAGAGCCTCTCGAGGACATTGATTCTATCATCATTTGACCAGGCCAATGCAGCAGCTGTCCTCCCCCAGAATTCTTGTAAACGGAAATAAATCCCTCTTTATTTAAGCCACTATGGTCAGTCTTTGTTACTTGCAGACAACACTCCTAACTGACATAGAAAGTCAGCTCTGCTGCTCAGAATTACCTTCAGATTGTACTGAAAATCCAGACTCCTCTTTCCCATCAGAAACCTATTGGATCAAGGTTCTCCAGCAGCAGTGCCTAGGATCTGTTTTTCTACAGCTTCTCCAGTCTAAAACCTGGAATTTAGATATCACTAATCCATACATCCATCAATCAATATTTGTTGAGTGCCTGCTCTGTGCCAGGAAGCATGCCCTGTGCTAGGGGCACAGTGGGAAACAAAACATCCGAATTATTGCAGCGGCCTCCTAACTTCTGCCCCTGTCCCACTCAACCTATTCTCAACAGAGCAGCCAAACGCTCCGTTAAAATCTAAGGCAGATCGTGCCACTCCTCTACACAGAGCCTTCCACTGGCTCCCAGGAGCGTCCTTCCTACAACCTAGAAGTTTCTATATGTCCAACTCCCTCTTCAGCTCTGGCCCTATTCTCACTGCTCCCCCAATCACTCACACAGCTCCAGCAAGCCTGGGGTCCTCACACCCACCAAGCGCCCTCCACCCCGGCACCTTTCACCTGCTATTCCTTGGCCAGGGGTGTTCTTCCCTTGAAGGGCCATGCAGCCCACTCCCTCACTTCATTCAGGTCTTACTGAACAAAGAACCCTTAGTCACCCCATCAGCATCTCAGCATCTCCTACTCATTTCCCATCCCTTCCTACCCTGCCTTATTTTTCCTCTACGTGTTATATATTTTACTTATTGACCCTGTCTCTCCTAACAATAATGACAGCACCATGAAGGAAGAGGTTTTTGTCTGTCTTGTTTATTGTTGATTCCCAAGTGGCTTCCCTCCTTCTTCCTTCCTGGCAGAGTGGGCCCCAGAAACAAGGGCGCTCGAGCCACTTGCAGGACTGGACCTATGGCTGAGCAGTGGCCTAAAGGATTTGATGTTTCGGTGCCCCCCAAAACCCACCAATCCTCAAACACCTTGCTCCCCAAAGACCTTATCTTTATGGTGCCCCCTTTTGCTGGGCTTTCGAGAGTGAGGAACAGAGCCCTCACCCTCCCAGAAGTTACCTGTTCTCATCTCAGCCTGTTGCAAGTACTTGAGTTGATGATTGGCTGGTATTCACCCAGAGAAGACACGGGGCTGGACTTATTTTCCAAAACTGGCCCTTTTGTTCAGTGTGCCCAGCTACTTCCCAGAAAGGACTTGCAGACAGACGAGCAGGACCACCCAATTGGGGACTACGGCAACTCCCCTGGGCTGGCTGGCAAAAGCTGAGTGAGCCGGGGCTCCTCCCTCCAACGAAAGGCTTCTCATGGGACCAGGGCACCCAAGCTCACCCTTTTGGGTGCCTGACCTTAAAGGCAAGGCCAGTGTCAGGCTTATTCTGTGCCCAGGCCTGGATTTAAGCCCCAGGCCTGCCAGTCAGTATTGTCACTAACCTGGGCAATTAGTGGGACCACATTTTCCACATCTATGACACAGATCATTATCTGTATTTATTGAATATTTAATGTCTTGCCAGGGACTGGGCTAACTATATAAATTTGCTCATCTACCCCCACCTGGAGACTGTCATTACCTCCATTTTACAGGTGATGAGTCCAAAGTTTAGAAAGCAAAGCTGTTGCCCAAAGGCACACAGTCAGCAGGTGGTAGAAGCGAGATGTGAACCCACATCTGCCTGACTGGGGCCCACACATTTATTCTGGCAGCAGTCACTGGTGGAGGCTGCAAGAGGATGTTGTGCAAAGCACCCACATTTAAGCTTTCCCATCTGTTGCCAGAAACATTCTGCAAGCATGCTGAGGCAAAATTGCCTTCCTCCTTCCTCCTTCCCAGTCGGCAGGCAGTCTGGCCCACAGCAATCTGGCAGAGTGGGCCCCAGGGACAAGACTCCAGCCTCAGCCCACCCATGGCTTTGAGAAAAGACAGTGGCCAAATGGGACACAGGGGTCCACATGCCTGCCATTGGCTCAGTACATTCGGGGAAGGAGCAGGAAGGAGAAAAACATGCATCGAGCACCTACTCTACGGCTGGGAAGTCCTTGAAACATGAGGGAACAAAGCCTGGGCCTGGCACATTTCAAGGGATAGAAGTTTCTTCTCCCTCTTTCTCTCTCCCCTTTAAGAATATAGTGACAGGTGTTCCCTGGCTACAAAGTCAGACAGACTTCAGATTTGGGGGTGAAACAGAGGATCCAGCTCTGCGACTCGCCAGATGAGCGACCCGGAACCAGTTATTCAACATCATTGAGTTTCCACTGTTAAATAAAAGTTCCAATAGTACCAGCATCGCAGAGTGTTGGGAGGACTGAGTTAACAAATATAAAATATGTGCACATGGACAACTCTCAATTAAAGTGAATTATCGTCTTCCCTTTCCTCAGCAGCTTCATTCTGTCATATCCGTCACTGACTCGACCCCTCCAAGTCCTGTTTATACTTGTTTATTTCTCTTAGTCTCTAAGCTTGTCTGGCTTCAATCATTCCTTCACAGCTGATCACCCTAAGACCCTCTCTCCTTCTCTCGGTAGTCAGTTTTGGGGGAGGTATCACCCCATACTTTATCACACACCACACCTTCTCCATCTCCAGCAGGTCCTGCTGGGACCTGGGGGGCCTGGATCTCATGGGCCCCTGTTGCTGTTGGTGATGAACAGGGGAGGTGGTGAACAGGGGAGGTGGCCTTGACCCTACAGTTCAGAGAGATGGGCAATTGCTTACTTCCTCTTTGCCATGGTTTTCACACCTGGATTATCTTGAGTTGAAGATCCTGACGGCCTTTTAAGTATTTGATCAGGCTCCCCAATCCCAGCAGGACCTGTTGGGTAATTTCTCAAAGCTTGGGTCCTGCTTCTTCCTCAAAACACAAGCCAGACACTACTTTGGACATAGTGGAGGGCTGTCAGGCCCCTTAGTGAGCAAACGCTCCAGATAACAGATGGGAAGACTGAGACCCCGGGGAGAGGCCACCTACCCAGAGTCACTGCATCTTAGAAGTCCTGCCATGACAGGAGCCCCAGGTCTCCTGACTTCTTTCCCAACCTTGTTCAAATGATTTCAAAGCCAGTCTTTATCATCAGAAGACCTGGCTCAAATTCCAGCTCTGTAATCTACTTATTGTGTAAACTGGGCAAGTGACGCACCCCTCCAAGTTTGTTTTCTCCTACACAAAACCGAGTGATGCAACCCCCTTTCCAGGGTTGCTATGCAATGGAGGTAAGGGAACCTATAAACATCCCCCCACCCCACCGCCAACTCCCTGAAATCTGATTCCCCTCTGGACCCCACCCCAAGAAGTGCTCAATGCACCACAGGTGTTCCAAAAATATTCCTCTGGGGAATGATGGGCAGGGTGGTGCGGATACTAATGCTAAGCCAAAGACAAGCCAAATTTTAGAGCAGAAACACGGAGTGAGAGGAAACTCATTCACCTCACATAGCAACCCTTTCACAATAAGACCACCTGAAAGGAGCCTTTCAAACTCCTTGGAATTCCTGAAGGGCACAAGATGGCAAGAGCTATCAGGACAGATCAGGAAAGGTGGCAGAAAGACCAGGAGCACTTCGGAAACACAACTGGGTACACAACTTTTTGGCACAAGTAGTTCCAAAGGAGTCCCCAGCTTTGAGACGGAGGGCTGGATCTCATGTTGGGGCATGCAGGGTGTACACATGGGGCGGACACACACACACACACACACACACACACACACACACACACACTCACACACACACCTACCTACCTACCTTCAAAAAGCTTGAGTCCATCCTCAAGTTTGGCTATGCCCTTGGGGTTGAGAACCCTGATGCCTCCTGCCAACTGTTCATTCATTCATCCACCGAAACTGCATTGGTGACCAAGAGCAACACAGTCCTTGTTGTCATTTGTGACTTAGACAAAAACCAATAGTTAAAAAATTAGTCACCACTGGAGTGGGTGCACCAAGGTTGTGGTATCTTTTTCTGTCACCACTTGTGACACCAAATATGAGGTTTTCCATATCGACCACCAATTCTCCAATTCTCCGACACACACTGGGTGTCCAACAATTCATCTCAATTCGACACTAACTCTTGGAATCAGTGCAGAATCTACAAGACTGCCCCAACTTCAGACTCCAGTTCAAATTCTAGGGCCACTCCCACTTCTGACCTGCAAGCTATAAATTTGGGAGTTCCCACAACCCCCTTCACAGGTTCAATAATTTGCTAGAAAGGCTCGGAGAACTCAGAAAAGCACTTTACTTATGATTACTTCTTTATTAAGAAGGATGCAATTCAGGAACAGCCACGTGGGAGGGACACATAGGACAAGGTACGGGGAGCAACATGGAGCTTCCACAGTCTTTCCCAGCACATCACCCTCCCAGCACCTCCATGTATTTGTCAACCCAGCAGCTCCCCACGCCCTAGTGTTTAGAGATTTTGATCATGGTTGTCTTATGTAGGTATAATTGATTAAATCATTGGCCACTGGTGATTAGCTCAATCTCCAGTCCCTCTCCCCTCCGTAGAGGTTTGGGGGTGGGGGATGGGGGAGCTAAAAGTTCTAACCCTCAGATTAAGTCTTGGTCTTTCCAGCGATCAGCTCCCTTCCTAAAGCTATCTAGGGACCCCCAGCCACAAATACAAAAGACAATCTTATCACTTAGGAGCTCTGTGCCAGGAACTGGGGGTCAATGAACAAATATTTATTTTTTATACCAGAAGGGGCATAATCTCAGAGCTAAGAAAACAGGTCCAGGAGCTCCTAATCCAGATTGGGATGACTTCCCCAGAAAGTGTTAACATTTCTGGTGAGATGAAAAAGTAAAGAGGAGCTGGACAGAAAAATCAGGAGGACCCTGGGGACAGAGGGAGCAGGAAGAGGGCAAGAAGGGTTAAAGTTCAGAAAAGTTATAAATTCACTAGAAGTGGTCATGAGTACCCGGGTAGGTTTTCCTGCTCATTCCTACTGTGATCACCTGCTCCCCCAGTAGCCCCCAACCCCTGCTGGAAGCTTCCCAAGTGCAGTTTAGTTTTGTTTTGTTTTGCTACAGGTACCCCAGTGCTTACATGGCACTCAAAAAATATGCGCTGACGAGGAAACAAATCAATGCATCCTGTACAACCAGTGGTGTCACACGGCTGCCCCAGAATTGGAAAGTCCACCAGTAAACATCATTCCTGGGAATTAAGAAATTAGCTTATGGGGAATAAGAAAACAGTAATAATCTCAAATTACAAGTGTTTGGGGCTTAAAGCGTACCGAGAGCTTTCCTTTATACCCTATGAGATAACAGACAAAGGAAAGGAAGCTTTGAGAGGTGAAGGAATTCAGAGTCACACATCCAGGATGTGAACGCAGGTCTCTGGACTCTGGCTGGGAGTTATGGGGTTTCTTTATACAGAGTACAAGTGTGTGTGTTCTACCAGGACCCGGCTCTGGCACGCAGGGCCAGACAGGCAGGGAGAGGGAGGGAAAGGCCAGGGTTCAGTAGCTGGCACTCACTGAGGTCATGCTAAGCTATTTACCCTGCTTCATCTTCATAGCAATCTCCCTGGGTAGCCCCAGTGCTGGGCACTGCATGCCACCTGAGGAAAAGGGGTGGAGGGTTGTGGAGGGGACAGGAAAGAACAAGCAGTGAACTCAGCAGGAAACTGGGAGCTGAGAACCAGCCAGGCAGTACCGCCTCTCTGGGGGAGGAGAAAGGGGCTGGGCCACTGGCTAGAAGGGGCCTAAGGCTAGAGAAGCCAGGCCAGGCCTACAGTGTCCACACACAAGACAGAGGTGAGTCAGGCAAACCGGGCTGAGGGTCAGGGGAGGGACTGGGAGACCCCTGAGAACAGGTCCACCTGGGCAGTGGCCATCCCCGCAGCTCCCAGTGACCCGTGACCGAGCACTGCTTCCTTTCATTTGATACTCATTTAATACACAGGACCTTTCGGCCAGGCCCTGTGCTAAGTGTTAGAGCCACGGCATGAATGTGACAAAGTAAATTGTAAATTGTACATAAGTAAATTGTCTGGTATGTTAGGACAAGTGAAAAGTGAAAAATTAGCAGAGAGGGATTGGGAATGCCAAGGGAGGGGTCTTGGGATTTTCAGGAGGGTGGTTGAGTGTGCCTCACTGAGGAAGGAGACTGATCAAGACTTGAAGGGGGTAATCAGGAAGCCAAAGACATCAGGGAAAGAGCATTCCAGGAAAGGGACACCACCTTGGCAGAGGTCGTGGGGGGCGGGGCGTTGTTGTAGCCGCCCGCCCCCCGAAAGACACACGGACCACCAGAAATCAGTGAGTTATAGGAAACGCACTCTACATTCAGCCAGCTGGGTCTGCCAGGGCTACGCAGACCCCAAATGAAGAAGCCCCAAAATATAGAGGTACAGGGTTTTTAAGATCTAAACCCCATTCTTCATTCTGTCTGAACACAAAAGTCTATTTTTCTTCTATTTACTGTCAACCCACAGGTCGGTTGTGCAAGCGGGGTACAGAAGCAGAAAGCTTAGTGTTAGAGTGTTATGTTCTCATGGGCGATAGCTTATGTTCTCATGGGCCATAGCAAAGCAGTAATTTTCCAGCCAGCACAGCACCAGCATGCTCTAGCACAGCAAGGAGGCAGCGGCAGTTGGAGTGGAAGTGATGCACGACAGGGCAAATTCCCCTGAGTAGGGGGTGGGGAAGGAATCAAGCCCTGAACCGAAAGAGAAGGGCTTCTCTGAGCACAAGAAAGAATTCAAACACCCACCAGGGTTAGAGTCAAAAGTAAAGTTCATTGGAGAAGAGGTAACACCCATAGACTCGGAGGGACAGACAGAGAGACAGAGACAGTGACAGAGACATAAAGGTACTGAGAGGGACCCCCAGTGTTCGGGGAATTCAGTTTCCATGTCATTCCTTAGTTCCTGTGAATTACAGTGTAAAGATTTTGTTTACCCATCTCCCTTAATGGTATGGAACTACAAAGTGAAAGGATACGCCTTGCGTAGCCAGAAAAGGTAAGAATATGTGCCATGAAAGGCCTGCTGGCAATTCCCAGCCTTTGGTCCATAGGTCCCCTGCGGTTTTAGCCATAGGGAATGAATGATTCTATTTTGGGTAGGGTGCTACTTAAAGACTCTTTTCCCCTTCACGGTGTGAAGAAATGATTTGTTAGGAATGCCGGCAGAAATCTTTCTTTGTTTCCTCATGGTCTGGCCTGAGGGCTGGTCAGTTTATTGCAGTCTCTGAACACAGCTTGATTTAACTTTTAGTTCTCTTACCTCCTTACATTAGAGGGAGCATGAGACAGACAGGAGCTGGGGTAGGAAGAGGAAAACAAGTTAAGGGAACTTGCAGGGATCCAGGGGACGCTTTGAACATACCAGGCCCCTTGTCAGCACCCCCACAACCCAGCCCCCCTTAAGGATGATGCAGGAAGGGGTAAATCCTCCCAAGCAAGGACTCAGGTCCTACACCTAGAGAGGGAGGGTCCTAGACTCAGCACATGAAAGAATTCAAGCAAGAGCCAGAGTTAGAGACAGAAGGAACGTTTACTAGAGAAGGAATAGTGCTCCATAGAGTGTGGTCTCCTCGTAAGCCAGACAATAAGCCCCTGAGTGTTTGAGAAATTGGGTTTACAACTGTTTCTTAGTTTCTATAAAAATTGCAGCTTAAAATTTGTGTTTTCTTTCACGGAATGGGTATGCAGTGTTAAAGTCCTGAGTAAATGGTTGTTAGTAATCTCAGCAGGAATCTTCCTCCTGGTCTGTTTGAATTGCTGATCAGCCAGGTCCCTGTGTCTAGCAGCACGCAGGTTTAATATTTACCCAATTTGTGTAGTTCCCTTGCCTCTTCCATCAGGGGTATCGGTTTGGAAGCCTGTATATGAATCCCATTTGCTTCATGTGTCTACGTGACCTTACAATGTCTCCCCCTTCCCAAGGCTCCTGTCCTCTTTATAAAACAGTAATAACAGCAGCAGTGTATCTGTAGGGTTGTGGTGAAGGAGAAAGGGAATCAAAGTAGTGGACACCTGCTGGGAAGATTTATAGCATGCTGGGAGCTGGGCTCTTGTGACCCCAGAAAGTACAGATCCAGCCCTTCCTCCCCCAGGAACTCACTGGTGGCCTTGGGAGAGGGACATTTGTGTACATAAGCACTTGTTCCTAAGCACTCTAATGGCACTGGGTAGGGGCGCTGAAAGGGCACTCCATTCTCCATTGGGGCTGTGCCTCGTCACAGGAGGGATTCCTGCAGGCTGGTGCTGACTATTAACCCCAGGGAAACAGCAGATGCAAAGTGGCATAGACTGTTCCACCAGGGATGGGCACCAAGGAGAAAATTCCAAGCCAGGGAGGGAAGCAATGTGACTGCCGTTTAAGAGCTTGCCCTGGCAGTGGGGAGGACAGACACATGAGGCCAGGTGAGAGGTGGTGGTGGCCTGAGTGGTAGGCACGGGGATGGGAGGAGCAGATGGATTTGAGATTGGAGAAGTAGAACCAACTCTACTTGGTGGTTGCCTTGCTGTAGAGAAAGACTGAGAGGCCAAGGATTTGCTGTGAAGGATGTAGGATCCACCTTGGCTGTGGGGGACACACAGGGTTTTGAGAGGGAACACTTCACAAGCAAAGAGAAAGCTTCCTCGCCCCACAGTATCCTCTTCAGGCTCACAGAAAAGGGCCAAATAAGCCCAGGACTTAGTGGACCAGATAAACGGGACCACAAGTTTCCACACACACACACACACACACACACACACACACACACACACACCATGAACCCCCATGGCGAATAGAGCACGTGCTTGGTGATCAGACCCCATCCAACTGCTGACCACCTCCAGCTGGGCAGCTATCAGCCACACACTTACTCTCTCTAAGATTAATTTTCCACTCGTGTGACCTTCATTGACTTTTGATGATGGTTTCCGCAGGCAACGCTTGTGACACAAGCCGAGCTTGTGATCAGATCCTGTCCAAATCTTAGGTAACACATATCGAACTATCATTTACTGAGCAATAGCTGCATACAACAGCTCGGCGAGGCCTGACACGCAGCCAGGTGCCCACAGAGAGGAGCCAGGGGTGGAGTAGTACTCACGTATTTAAGAGGAGTTGCTTTCTCCACCTGGCTGCGACCTAGCCCTGGGCACCTGCACACAGGTTCTTAGCGCCGCCCGAGGCTCAGAGCAGCCAGGCCAGAAGTGTACCAGTAACCCCCTTATCCGTGGGGGATCTGTTCCAAGACCCACCCCCATGGGCGCCTGAAACAATCGATGATACCGACTCCTGTGTATGTTATGTTTACATACCTAAGATAAAGTTTAATTTATAAATGAGGCTCGGTGAGAGATTAACACAGTAAGTAACAATAAAATAGAACAATTATTACAATATACTGTAATACAAGTTACATGAACGAGCTCCTCCTCTCTCAAAATAGCTTATTCTACTATACTCATCTTTTCACTTAAAGGAAGCATTTATGGCTTCTCTTTGGTGCATCCAAATTGCCAGCATCACTACTCTTGTTTGTTGGGAACATTATGAAGTAAAATAAGGGTGACTTGAACACAAGCACTGTGATACCTCAACAATCAATCCGACAGCCGAGACAGCTACTAAGTGACGAACAGGCCAGTGGCACATACAGCATGGAGACAGGAGACAGAGAGACAATTCATGTCCTGGGCAGGACTGAGCAGGACCCAAGGGACTTTTAACTGTGCTCAGAATGGTGCACAATTAAAACCGATAAATTGTTTCTTTCAGGAATTTTCCATTCAGTACCTTCAGACCACAACTGACCACAGGTAACAAACTATGGAAAGAAAAACCACAAATAAAGGGAAAGAACTGTATCTCCACTCAGACACCAGGCCGATCCAGGATAGGATGGGCAGCCCAGTGCACCGAGTGTCAATGGGGGATACCTGGAGCAGGCAAGTGCATCCCGACATAGAGAGTGAGAGGTACAGGCAGTCCTTCGACGTGGAGCGGCTCACCAATATCCTCGATGGAGGTGCCCAGAACACTGCACTCCGGAGGAAAGTTGGTAAGAAGAGGTTGAGAAATGGAGCATCTGCTTTGTGTCCATATATTTTTCTTGGAAGAAGAGTCTTTCATTAGCAGTCCCACCTTCAAATAACGAATAAACCAAAAAAAGTGTTGCTCTCAAAACTTAGCAGTTATAGTTTCAGTCCTTTGGACTAGAAGGCAGCTTACACACATCAGTATTTCCTCAGTGCGTCTAAGGAAAGAAGAGTCCTAGGCAGCAGAAGATCTAGATGCTGGTCCTTATTCTGTCACTGCGTAGCTTTGTAACCTTGAACAAGTCACTATCCCACCTCTGGGCCTGTCATCTCATCTGCAAAATGATAGTAATGTCTGATTTCCTTTCCACATCCATGAGGCAAGTGGGTGGGAAGATATGAAGGTGCCAGGAACTTCATTCAGGTCTCTAAGCTCACTATTCTCTGTTCCCGGCAGAGAGCATCATCCAGAGTGACCCAGAATTTAGCCTGAAGGAAAATTATTTCATGAGCCAGAATGAACGTTACGAGGCCAGCGTTCAGAAGAGATTCCACATCCAGATGCTAGCACAACGCCTGGGCTGGCTGGAAAACAGTCGTGAATTACGTTACGCTTCCAGGTGCTCACTCCCAGGGCAGCCCCGCCAGAGAGAAATTCACCTGGGGTCACCCAGAAACCCCGGCCCCAGAAGCTATCCCCCAACAAAGGCAATCCTATCCCCCAACCAGGACTCAAGGTGCCCCTTCTGTCCCGCATCCTGCTTAGGCTGAGGGTACCTGGGCCCCTCTCTCCAATGGGCTACTCACCAGAGTCTCTCTCCCACAGAGCCCTTTCTGAAGACCTGGCCTTAAGTTTACACTTCTTCTTCCTGATAGCCATCAGGAGCCTGGGCTCGGAGGAGCAGATTGCCAAATGGGTCCCACTCTGTGAAAAGTTCCAGATCATCACAACGTACGCCCAGACAGAACTGGGACATGGTGAGCCAGTGCTGCTGCATGCAGTGTATAATGTCCTGCACAGTCCCAGAGGGCCCATTCTTGTCTCAGTAGTCATAGGTTTGTGTATTTAATATGAAAACATTACAGCAGGTGGCAGTCAGGGTCTGAAGGAGGAAGGGGTGGTGTCTTTTTCTACTTTATACATTGTTATGGAGTTAGCAGTGGGGCAAGTCATTCTTTCCGGAAATGTCATCAACCATCTCTTGTTGTGGGCTAGCCATGTGTCCCCCACACAGCCCGTGGATGAAAGGAGAGAAATGCCTGTACGTACAGCTGAGAGATACGGCGCTGCATACGGGGCTAGTGCCTAAGAGTTCCAGGCCTGCTAGACGCTGCTCCCAGGGTGGGATTCCCACTCCAGCACAATGTCTAACTCCGCTTCTTGACTCCAAGGGACATACCTTCAGGGCCTGGAGACTGAAGCCACCTATGATGCAGACACTCAGGAGTTTGTGATACACAGCCCCACACTAACTGCCACCAAATGGTGGCCAGGTGACCGTGAGTATCCATCCATCGCCCAGCCCCATCTGTCCCCAGGGAGAACAAAGCTGGATAGCAGAACATCACTGACTTTGATGTTCAGCAGACCTCGGATTGATTCCCTGTGCTAGGCTAGTGACCTTGGGCAAGTCAATTCACCTCTCTGAGCCTCAGGTTCATACTCTGTAAAATAGGTGGGATGTGAAGAATTTCATCAGTTAGTGGCTGAGAAACCCCCACAGAAACTTTGAAGTAGCTGAGGAAATCGACCCAACCTTTAGGGAATGAGGGCCAAGGCCTTTCTCAGACAAAATGCCCCCACACAGACACACATACGTGTGTGTGTGTGTGTGTGTGTGTGTGTGTGTGTACATAACACACACAACTGGGCCAAGTCTCAGGCCCTCCCCACAGTCTCAGTCCTTCTCATCTCCCAAAGCTTCCCACCAGCGGGAGTCAGGGGCCAGGATTAACACCGTGAGAAAAACATCCCTTCCTGCCCCACTGCTCCAGACCCTCCCGTGGGAAAGGCTCACACCCACCACCAGCTCCAATCAGGCCACCGGCACCGCACCTCCCCGTGGCCACCAGGTGGCGACCACACCATGCTTCCCTGGGGCTTGGTGGGGGGCCAGGCCCCAAGGAGGGTCCCACCAAGGATGTTAGAATATACCTTCCGGGATGTTAGAATATACCTTCTGCGACACATCTGTGACACTTGGGGGACCCAAGACTTGTGAACGCTTATAAGGAAAAAACATGTACAACAAATGTGAGGAGTCCAACTAAAGAAAAAAAAACAACACTGGGAGAGATGAGAAAATAGCAGAGAGAGAGAAAGGTTGCAAGAGGGGACAGAAGTGAGGGAGACAAGAGAGAAATGAGAGTACTGAGAGAGAGAATGACTGCTGACAAAACTGGAGAAAAGCAACCAGCCTCTGAAATCAGGCAGAGCAAACATCCCAGCTCTGCCCCTCCAGGCCAATAACCTTGAACAGTCTCTCCACTCTCTGAGCCTCAGTTTCCTTATCTGAAAAGTGGGACTCATCATACCTGCCCTGTAAGAACTGAAAAGCACAAGCACAGGGTATGGCACCCCCTGGATTTTGACAAATGGTAATTGACTGAATTTATTATACGTAGGTTGATAGCAGAGTGATTTATTAATAGGCTTTTGAGGACAGAAAAAATGAAAAGTTTGCTTATCTCACAGTACCTTTAGCAAGTCCCTGCTGGATTCATTTGACTCTTAGTGGGCGGTTCCCAGGTTCCCCCTCTTCGTGAAAAGTGACTTTTCAAAGGTGCCCATCAGCTGTGGGGGGGGGGGGACAGCAGTGCACACATCTCTCTGTGATGCAGGACTAGTATGCTTGCCATGCATCCTGACATACATACCCCAGCATCTCTGATATAAAGATCCTGTTTCCTTGATTCCAAAGAAAAAGACTCAAGGGCACACACTTCAGAAGACTGTCATAGAATGAAATTTTAATAGATGCCAAGCTTTCCCAGATTGGTCCATTTGGGCTGTTTTTATTAAAATCCATAGCCTTTGTCAAGTTTTGCCTTTGGAAGAGAAAGCACCCAAAGGGAGTGCACAGCTTTGGTCTCCTCAAGGCCCTCCTTGAGTCTTCCTACCCCACGGGGGTTTTGTCTATATAATTATAGGATGGCTGTTGCCCAAACCTGATACTTAGGCAGAATCCCCTGCACCTCTAGCCACCAAATGGCTCTCCATGAATTCCTCCAACACAATGTACTCTAGAACCAGACCTATTAAAGTTCTTGGATGGTTCCAGTCATTTCCAGGGATGAGTCAAGGTCATGTGAGTTGAAGGGTACCCTAAACAAGCAACCCGTTGTGTCCTGGATGCTACCTCCTCCACTGCCCAGCCAGCCTCCAAGAAAATCCAGTTCACAAGCTTCTGAGCATACCGTTCCCTCTGCCTTGCACACCATTCCCCATGGCGCTCCCCTGAAAAATGCCCCTTGCCCTCCAGGCTCCTGTGACCCTCACCTGGCCCAATTCTCTGAGGCAGATCAAACCAACCCCCATCCTGCCTCATAAAATGCCTTGCCCTTCCCCATGCCACCATACTGGAACTCTGAAGCCATTACAGACTGGCTAACATTCAGGTTCCTATTAAGGAAGGTTAGCCTGTCTGCTCTACACACCGGGTCTTCATATACCTCTCATCTCTCTGCCCTCAGTGGGACGGTCAGCCACCCACGCCCTGGTCCAGGCGCAGCTTATCTGTTCGGGAGCCCAGCAGGGCATGCACGCCTTTATTGTGCCCATCCGGAGCCTCCAGGACCACACCCCGCTGCCAGGTAAACCCATGCTACCCCTCTAGGACCACTATCAGGAGGACACCCCCACCAGGCCTCCCTGTTCTGAGGCCCCAGAGGCCCATGGGAAAAGCTGGTACATGTCACCCTTGGGCAGAGAGGAGCCTAGTTGGATAGACCTGGTGCTAACTAGCTGGCTGATCTTGAGCAACAGTCAGCACCCGTCTGACCTTAGCTTGGTCACCTGCAAAGCAGGTATAAAATAACCTCATTGTCACAGGCCACTGCAAAACTCAGAAGAAGCTGGAATGAGCATGTATGTGTGTGGTACCCAGCACACAGCAAGCACTTGACTGATGAATGTTCCCAGCTCCATTCCCTTCTAGGAATCACCATTGGAGACATCGGGCCCAAGATGGGCTTTGAGCACACAGACAATGGCTTCCTACAACTGGACCACGTGCGAGTCCCCAGGGAGAACATGCTGAGCCGCTTTGCACAGGTCTGGGGAGGCTGCAGGCCTCTGCTGCCTAGAGAGGGGACAGTGGCCCCCCACAGGCCGCTGCTGGCTCTGGGTCCTCTTCCATGGAGCTGAGTGTGAGACAATTTCTCCCCCCAAAAGATCTAGGTGTCCCACAGAGCCAGGTAAAACCCCAGCTTAGGAGCTTGCGATCTTGGTCAAGTCACTTGGCCTTTCTGCACCTCAGAGTTATCATCAGGTGGCAGAACAATCATGGGGTGGTGTGGCAAGGCAATCTGAAGAGGAGAGGGATAGGGCTGAGGGTTACATGCCTTTTCACCTACAGTGAGGCCTGGACACAACCCATGACTGAAGAGACACCAGACAAGTGCCAGAGGAAGTTCTAGAGGCCCACATTTTGCCAGGCATTGCCTGTAGCTGTGAATTGTGGGGAAGTTCAGGGTGTCCCAGGCAAGGAGTTGTGAGCCAGGACTCTCGAGGAGGTGGCTAGTTAGCAGCAAGCAGAGACGTTTCAGTTTGGGTAATCAGCATGGCCCTATGAACGCGTTTTGGCCGATGGCCGGCTGAGTCTACCGGGAAGCCGTCTGAGGACTGCGGTGCCCGTGGGGCACGGAGACCCAAACGGTTCTGGGTGGGGGGCAGGTTGGGAGCCTCGGCTCAGACCCAGCCCCTGTCCTCGGCCCACCAGGTCTTGCCAGATGGCACCTACGTCAGGCTTG
The DNA here is from genome assembly GCA_030015415.1 of Cynopterus sphinx. Taxonomy (NCBI): domain Eukaryota; kingdom Metazoa; phylum Chordata; class Mammalia; order Chiroptera; family Pteropodidae; genus Cynopterus; species Cynopterus sphinx. The sequence goes on from CM057381.1 coordinate 111,165,723, forward strand.
GAACCGCTCAGAGCAACTACTTCTCCATGGTGGAGGCGCGGGTGAAGCTGCTGCTGAGCGAGGCCCTGCCCGCGCTGCAGAAGGCTTGCGCCATCGCCACTCGCTACTCGGTCATACGCCGCCAGTCCAAGCTCCGGCCCAGGCAAGGGGCGCCCAGGGACTGACCACTGCGGCCGGGACCACCTCTCAGTCCTACAGGGCCTGCCCCCCACAGGGAGCACGTATTACCCCTCGACGCATACACAACACTTACCTGGACCCGGCCCATCTGGCCACATTGTGGGGTCTCCACCTGGCTCCCTCTGACTTCGGCTTACCAGCTGACCCAGTCTATACCTGCCAGTGACTGACCCCATCGGACTCTGTGTGATCGTGTGTCTTTGGCCCTATACCACCAAACCTGACTCGGTTTGTCTATCTGAGTTAAACTCGGTCCTGTACAGCTATGCATGGGCCAGCTGGTTGTCAAGCTGCAGGTGACGGTGGCTCCGGAGTTTACTGTCAGGGTGTGAGTAATTGTGTCTGGCAAAGCCCACCTGTCACCTCAGACTGTTTGGCTGAAGTTGGTTCTGTTTGGCTATGAATGTCAACATCCAACTGTGGTATGTCCAAGTCTGGATCCATTCTGTTGTGCATGGCTGTGTCCAGCTGACACTCTTTCCACTCCATGGCACCAAATACCAAGTGCTGACTGTACTCTCTGTTTTCACCTGTTTATGTGAACACATGTGCACATATGTGCACACACACACACAGAGTTGCCAAATCGAGCAAATGAAAACATGGGACTGCCAGTTAAATTTGAATTTCAGATAAACAACACATCAGTTTTTAGAATAAATATGTCTCAAATGGACATACTCAGGATGCAGCAAATGGAGCCTGGGCATGTGGTGACACAGTTTGAGCACAGGAAAGAAAAGACAGAGCTGGACATAATGAAATTGAATGAACTCGTGGCACTGAGGGATGGGCTTTAACCTGGCAGCTCTTGCCCCAACTCTGCTAAGTGTCTCTGGGCGCATCCTTTGCCCTCTCTGAGTCTCAGTTTCCAACCCAGGAGACTGATGGTGTTTATCATGCCATGGGTTCAAGGATCGACGAGTATGATGCGAAATGGACTGAGGGTTGGATGCCAGGCAGACCTAGGGGCCACACTCAACTCAGCTACCTGCTAGTTGTGGGAGCTTAAGCTATAGCTACCCCACATCTTTGTCCCTCTGCTTCCCCATCTACATGGGCATGACAGGAATGGTCTTTCAGAGGGTAAAACATAATAAAATATAACCAGCCCCTTAGCCCAGGGTCCTTTCCTCTGGCAAACCAAAGGCAGCCTCGGCTGGTCTGGGCCTTATGATGCCAGGCTGAGGGTATCTGCTCTGGAGAACAGGGGTGTTGCCAGTGATGTCCTGTTTGGATTCAGTTTTCTGGGTTTCAGAAATGTCCCAAGGATGATAGTACATAGGGATAACAGTACATGTCCAGATGAGTGGCTGCTGGCCCAAAGAATAGAGGCCAGGTCTCTCCCCATCAGCCACAGAGGCTTCTCATTTTCATACATTCTTTCAATCCACATATAGTTACTGCAGGCCCTATATGCTGGACAAAGTCTCAGGCAGCGAGGATACAGTAGCAAACAAGGCAGACACGGTCCCTATCTTGGGATTCCGTTGAATTCAAATTCATATCCTTGGAGTTAGTGATTAGGCTCAAACCATTTCCCAGCACACAGCAAGCACGCCTGGGTAGTAAAAAGTCAAGGTTCAAACCATTAGGGGTACAGGACCACAACCTCTCCCCCAAAATCCTTGAGACCTGATGTGTTAGGATTCAAAACTTTCCAGAATTTAGCAGGATGACACAGTGCAAATGCTGTAATATTGTCATCTTACTCACAAGGGCCGAACCCATAAGCAAACATCAATATTTCTGCAGTGAAATGAGTGGATATTCGTGTTAGGTGGGATTTTTAAAGATTATACAGTCTCATGTCAGTTCTGGGCAAGTTTTGTAACGAGATATAAAATCTGTCAGTTTTTTAAGTTTTATGGAATTGGGGATATGAGAAGGTGGATATGGCACGTAGCAACCTCTTCTAAACCTCCCACTTTTGTTCCCCTCAGCGACCTGGAAGCAAAAATCCTGGACCACCAGACTCAGCAGCAGAAACTCTTTCCTCAGCTGGCTGCAGCCTATGCATTTCATTTCCTGACGAAGAGCATCTTGGAATTCTTCAATGACTCCTACAGTGCCATTCTGAACAGAGATTTCAGCTTCCTGCCTGAGGTACTTGCTGTCTACTAGCGGACAGGAGCTGGGAGGGTGGCTGAAATGGTCCTGCCCAGTCCCGCTCCCATGGGCCCCTTCCACTTTCCCCTTCCCCAGCATTCCAACATCCCGGGGCACCCAGGGTGATCTCTACCCTGGCATAGAAATGCACCCCATCTGGCCCCCAGAAAGCACCAAAAATATTAAAGGAAGTAATTACACACAGTATATAGAACACAGGTGCACATTTGAAATCCAAAAAGCTCTGAAAACCAAAAGTTGTTTAGAACTCATGTGTGGCACAGCTGACCTGAACTGACCTGATTTGACCGAGTGCAAATACATTTTGCAGCAGAAATATTTATGTGTGTGATCACTAAGCCTGCCCCAGACTCCTCTACTTTAAATATCCTGCTTTGCCATGCTAAAATTCAAAAATTATTCTGATTCTAAAACATATCTCACCCCAAGGGGTTGAGCTATAGGACTATGGACTTTCATGTCCCATAGTCTGCCTGTAAGGTTCAGTCTGTCCAGGCCTGTGTGTTATAAGCATTGTTTCATTAATCCCTGAACTGCACAGCAGTCACCATTCACATCCCTAATTTACACATGAAGAAAGTGAAGCCCAGATTGGTTAAGGGACATGATCTTTTTCCCAAGGACTTGAAAGTCTGAAGATGATGAGGAGCTTTCAAGAACCAAAATCTCAAGCCAGGTCAGCTGCCTGGCAGCCCTGCATACAACTCAGGACAGGGCATTAATGGTGGACTTCACAGGCCAACTCTCTAAAACCTCTGCTTGGTAGCAAAGTCCATAACTCCTAGATGACGGTGAACCTCCAGAAAGCACCCTGGTCCAGAGATCCCAGAGACACTGGCCTGGAAGGTTTTCCTTTGTTCTTATCATCCTTAGAGCTACAGTGCCCCACCATGTGACCCTGGATGAGTCAGATAACCCCTCTGGGTCTCAGCCTTCTCATTCATAAAGTTGTGAGCAGAGGAAACAATTCTTACCTCACACAGAGTTAAGCTCAGCATAGGGTAGGCTCAATGAGTGGTAAGCATGGTTGTCACTGGAGGGCCCCCTCACACCTCCTGGCCCCCTTCTGGTTCTTGCAGCTTCATGCCCTGAGCTCAGGAATAAAGGCCATGGTATCAGACTTCTGCACCCAGGGGACCGAGCTGTGTCGCAGGGCCTGCGGTGGACACGGCTACTCAAGTCTGAGTGGCCTACCATCATTGGTCGCCAGAGTGACAGCCTCCTGCACCTATGAGGGTGAGAACACAGTGCTCTACCTGCAGATGGCCAGGTAAGAGTGAGACCTTCTGTACCTGGCCCTGGGGGGCTTCTGCTTAGGTTGAAGTATCCATCTGATGCCCAGAGAGGGAGAAGACTTTGGGGAGTGCCATTTGGAGACTGTCCAATTCCTACAATATGTCTCCAGTTTATACACTTCTCCCCAGACTCCCAGCCAGGCTGCTGTCCCCTGGTACCTAGACAACAGCATCAGTCCTGGTCTCCCACTCTACCTGCTTCAGTCCATTCTCCCCAGGCGGCCAGAGGGATCTTTTCAAAGCCGAGAGATCACTTATTTCCCTTGCTTAAAATTCTTCAATAGTTTCCAAGGTCCCTGTGATGGGTCCCCTGACTCGCTCTCCATCCTGTTCTCACAGCCTCTTGCCTCTGCTCACTCTGCCAGCCACACATTTCTTCTTCCCTCCATGGAGCTTCACACTCCCTTTCTTCCTCCTAAAACTCTCTGCCCCTTGTTTATTGTTGTGTAGATGGCTCCTTCTCATCCTTCAGGTCTTGGCTAAAGTGACACCTCCTTCAGATGCCCTCTCTGACCCTTACATCTAGAGTAGCACCACCCTGACCCTCCCAAACAACACTGTCCTGTTTCCTTGGAGCAGTAATCACGATCTAAAAATGTGTGTGTGTATGTGTGTGTGTATGTGTGTGTGTCCCTGAGGGCAGGTAGGACACCTGCCTCACTCCATATCCCCAGGCTTAGAGCAGGACCTGGGGCCAATCTAAGGGGCAGGAAGGAAGGAATGCATGAGCCAGCCTCCTCCCAACAGGAGCATTCTTTTTCTTTCTCTATGTCTACCCCATCTCAGGTTTCTGACAAGGACTTTCACATTCATCTAGTCTCAGGTGACTAAATGGGGCAAATACCTCTCCCTGCGGGAAGAAAAGGTTTACTGGCAAATATGCTGTATAACATTTCTTGAAATTTTAAAAATATATTACATTTATTGTTCTTTTTCAAATTATAAAATACAGTATCATGTATTAGACATTCTGTGTCCCACACTGTGCCAAGCACTTTACAAATATAATATATTATCTCATTAGAAGCCCCCTATCAGGCAAGTATTTTCATCCCCATCTAGAGACAGGCAAACTGAGGCTGGGGGAGTTAAAGTAACTTCTCCAGCATCACCTCAGTTTCAGTGGAGCTACACAGGAATCTAAGGTTGTCTGAACCCAGAGCCTATAACCACTGGATTATAAAAAGCTGAGAGTCACCTGTAATCCACTCAGTCATGTTGTACATTCTTACATCTATCATTCTTTATTCAGCTACGAAAAATTAATTTCCAGTCACTGTACAATTCATCATAAATCCCCCCAAAACCACAATATCCTAACCAATAGAAAGGATTCTGTTTGCTCAGATATCAAAGGGGTTTTTGTTCAAGTTCTGAGCATGTCTGCCCAGTTACACAGCTCCCGGCTCATTTCACTGGGAAGGAAACTACAGCCTCAGGGCACACTTCCCGGAGAGCCTCACGGTAGGCAGTCCGGGTGGGTGGGGTGCTTTGGAGTGAGGAGTAACCATCAGGAGGAAGCCGTCAAGAATCCCTGTGGCCCTGGTTCTCCCACAGGGGACATAAGTGTGCATGTCTCTGGGAGAGAGGAGTGCTGGGCTTGTCCCACAGCGCTCCTTAGCCTCTCACCTGCCTCCTCTCCCACCGCTAGGTTTTTGGTGAAGAGCTACATGCAGGCTCAGGCATCCTCAGTCTCCACATCGCAGACATCTCTCCCTCAGTCTGTTGCATACCTGATCACACCTGGCCTAGACAAGTGCCCGGCCCAGAAGGCAGCTGACTTCCTTCAGCCAGAGCTCTACACCAAGGCCTGGGCACATGTGGCAGTCAGGTGAGTCAGATCTGAGAAATCAGCCAACCCACCTGGAGGAAGTCTCCTCCTCAAACTAGGACCTTTGGGAGTGGGTGGGAATTCCTGGATACTCTTCCAAAAACCGTCCTCTGCACCAGCTTTCTAAGTCTTCTCACCTCCTGCCACCAGGGGCAGAGAGAAGGGGATATCATGCCAATCAGGCATGAACCTCCATCACTTCCCTATCCTGGTCAAGCCAGTAGAAGGATATCATCTCTCTGGCCAGTGAATGAATTTTTAAAACCTTTAGGTTCTTGTTGATCTGCAATACAAAGAATGTACCCATATGTAAATATCATGAAGGTATCAGTATGTAAACACCAACAAATGAAGCAATACTCATATGTTTGAAATATCTCACAATATAAAAATAATTTTCAAAAAGATGACTATATCAAGGAATGAAGTAGTTTATTTCCAGGGTCTAGTAGGCTCCAGGGAACAAAGATAAGACCAAAGACTCACCCATTCTGTTGTTCAACAAATATTGCCAGGCATCTACCGTGTGTCAGAAATGTCCAAATATACTAGAGGCTGGGAATAAAGAGAGGTCCTGACTAAACACAGATTCCATTATAAAAAGATGGAGAGATTTAATTCTCTTGAAAGGAAACTTTCCCAGCCCCTCCCCAGTTAAAACTACCTGGAAAAAAATATTTTCAGTAGATAACAAGAGGTATTATATCCCAACCTGTGGTCCCAGGGTTGGCTAATAGTTATTTCAAGATCACAAGCAACTTGGGACATTGTTTATTCCACAACTCTTTATTACATGCCTACGATACACCAGGCACTGTTTACAGCATTAAAGATCTATCAATAAACCAATCTGATAAAAAGCTTAAATGTTAACACAGAGCTAAAATTTTTGCTGAGGGAGGTGGGAAGGGCAAAATTAAGGGTGCTCAGGGTAATTTAAATGCCATCATATTGCTTTTTGCTTGGAACCCAGTGTGACATCTGCTTACCCATTCCCTGAAAAAGCTAAATAAATATTGCTTAATAAACAGTTTGCTTTGCCTACAAATTCCAAGGGTCATGAGTTGACGGTCAGGGAATAGAAAATAAAAGAATAAAGGTTAAGTAAATGCCAAATAACCAGTTTATTAGCTTAGAGGACAAGGGTTGGTTTTTAGATCTCTTCGGTAGAACTTGGAGCAGGCTACTTAGCTGAGAGGCCTCAACAATCTTTAGAGAAAAACCATTCTCCTTGCTTGGCCGCAGGAAGTCTGTCAACAGAATGGCCTGAAAACACTGGATGGAGTCTGCATTAGAAAGAGGCGGCAGTTCCTGGCCCAGGGCTCTGGGCTTTACAGCTCAGAAGTTAAGAATAACTCCACTTATTACTAGCTGTGTGACCTGGACCAGTTAACCTCTCTTGGAACTCAGTTTTTCCCACTGTAAATTGGGAATGCCTGCCCTTAAAAGGCTTAAAGAGACAATGTTTATCAAGCATTTAGCTTTGTAGCATATAAGTGGTTAATAGATGGGGATTATTTCTACTTCTGAGGGACCCCAGGCAGACTGGGACTAAACACCAACAGTCTCTTTCCCATTCAAAAAGCTAAACCTTTTTTTCTTTGGCCTTCAGACTCATAAAGGACTCAGTCTATCATTTACAGACTCTGCTGCAATCTGGGGCTGACAAGCACGAGGCATGGAACCAGACCACTGTCATACACCTGCAGGCTGCTAAGGTGAGCTGCCCATCAGCTGAAGCTGGAAGAGACCATTTTGTTTCCCCAGCAGGCTAGCCTGCTGGGAGAATCTGAGCTCTGCCATTATTCCCCAGCTCTGCTCAGTGGCTGGCCTCGTTTTACTTCCAAGGCTTTAGTCCAGGGTATTTTAATTAAAGGATTTAACTCCAAAGCAGTCTTGCTGGCAGCTCTAAGGGAAAATCGTAATGAGGCAATGTTATTGGATTTGCTTCAGGTTGTTCAAATATTTCCTCCCAGATAGAAAAGCAGGTCAAGTCTCCCCCTTAGCCCCACAGGCAACCCTTAGATGTCTGATCCAATTTCCACTATGTTTTGTGTTCGTGCATAATTCTCAGTCAGTCGGCAAATATTTGAGCACCCACTCAACACTAGGCATCTGGCTGGGGACTGGGGGCTCAACAGTGCCAAATCGCAGCTGCGACCTAGGAAACACTGTGGTGGGGAAGTATAGGCTGACGTGGGATCCAGAGCAGGTGCCCGTCTGCCCATGCTGAGGAGTCAGAAAGGCATCCCAGAAGTGGCATATAGGCCAACACTTCAAAGATGAGCTGAAATTAGCCAGGCCAAGGGGAGAGGCTGTGACTTTGGAGAGGAAGGTTTCTGGGCCTGGGAACGGCAGGTGCAAAAGAGGTGAGAAAAGGCATCGTACTTGGTAGGAAATGTGAATCCTTCCAAGGAGGACCTGAAGGAAAAAGACACAAACAGGGAGTGGAAGAAAGGAAGGGGAGGAGAGAGGCACGATCTGGGAGCTTCTGCGCCACTGGGAGAAGTTTGGGTTTTGTTTTCATTGCAACGGGAAGCGAAGTGATCATTTTCGTTCTAGAAGAATCGTTCAGGCTGCAGGGGGAGGAATAGAGTGAAGGCTAGAGGCCAGTTAGGAGCAGGCAGCAGCAGTCTGGGCACGAGCTGAGGGTAGTCCTGCCTGTGACGCTGGCAGAGCACAGGGAGAGAAGTGGAGAGATGCAGAGGTGTTAAGGGGAAACAGAAAAGTAAGAATGACCCCTGAGCTCCAGCTTAGATAGCTGGGGCTCTAGCCCTACCACAGCTGGAGAACCAAGGTGGTCACTTCAGTCATCAGGCATCAGGCCCCGAAGATGGCAGCCTTAGAACAGGAGAGCCCTGAAGGCGTTTGCAAGGGCCACCGTGAGGCAGGGCTGGCGCGGCAGGCTGGACATGAGCGCCACCTGGTGACCTGCCACCTCCGTCACAGGCTGGTGCAAGTTTGTCTGCCGCCCTCGGTTGTGCTCAGTCCCTGCTGTGCTAACTGTCCTAGCAAGGCCGAGGAGGGTGAGCCAAGTCTGTGCTCTCAGCAGACTACCAACAGAGGAACCACAGCTGCCCATTATGCACCCATTTTCCAGTCCCACGCCCTGCTGTCAAATGGGCCCGGCACTGCTGGCCAAGGTTACCTCATTTAACACACAGCAACACCCTGGGGGGAAGAGTATAATCGCTGCTTTAAGGATGAGAACATAGAGCTCGAAGGAGTCCCCGAGGTAGGAAAACGTTAGAAGTCAGGGAAAGGAAAGTCACGCCATCAGGGAGCCACCGTGCATTATACGGAGGGTGAACCCCGAGCTCTGGGGGGTGCCAAGGACAAGAAGCTCAGCCAGCCTGGGGGAGCAGTCCCTGCCTTCCTAGGAAGGTTACACCCAAGCCCACACCCCAAAGTTGTGATGGGCAGGGAAATCGTCACTTTCTGGGCTTTGTGCTTTGGGAGGCGGCTACTCCACAGAAACCTCCAGCACTAAACAGGGCCACATCTGGAGACCATTACTGTGCAGTGGAGAGTAACAGAAACACAAGAGGGGCAGAGAACAGCAGCAGGAGGGTGGACAAAGAAGAGGGAGCCCTGGCCTAACTAAGTTCCAGTCCCAGCTCTGTGCATGACCTGCCACGTGGCCTCAGAATGTTCGTTCCTCTGTGGGCTTTCACGTTCCTACCCGTAAAACAAAGGGGGATGGAAGAGCCATGAGGTCCTAATGGGCTCCAGTCCTATAATCTCAGCACCTGCCTAGGATAGAAGTCAGTCCCTAGGAACACTGGGCAAATGCTGGCATACGTTATAATCCGGCCTCAGTCTCCAGGATCTTTAACGACGAAGGGAAGTTGTCAAGAGTACAACTCTAAATGGAGATGGAAAGCACAGCATAGGGAATACAGTCAGTAATGTTGTCATAACTATGTCTGGGGTCAGGTGGGTACTAGACTTATCAGGGTGGCCACTTTATAACGTATATAAATGCCTAATCACTATGTTGTACACCTGAAATTAACACAATGCTGTATGTCAGCTGGAACTAGAAAATAATTTTTTTTAAAAGTACAGACTCTTAATCAGGGGTAACTGCCCTGGTTTGGATCTCTTTGCCACCATTACCAGCCACGTGACCTTGGACAGGAACTTAACCTTTCTACCTCAGGCTCCTGATCTGCATAATGAAACTAATAATAATACCTACCTTGTAAGGTTATTGTGAAGATTAAATGAGTTAATACATGCAAAATTTAGAGAGGCACCTAACACATAAATACTATACATCCCGCCCCACCCCCCAAATTAGGCAGGAGCCAAGATTTAAATCACAATGCACAAAAGTAAATGAAGTTCATTGTGTTCAGAGCATGGTGCCAAGGTTGAGCTCAGCCTTTCACCAAATGTAGAGGCCACCTTCTCTCTGACCTTCATCCTACTTTCCAAGGAAGGGGCCGGATCCTCAGGCAGCTATTTGCTCCTCGACCCCAGGCCTTGAGAATTTAAGGATGCAGCACTCGGGGTAGAACAGGGAAGCAAGGACGAGGTGAAAAAAATGCGTCTCCGGTTTTGCCAAACTGGGTTCAGTTGGAGCACCAAGGGCTGTTTGACCCAGCAGGGGCAGCAGAGCACATCTGCTCCTCTTCCGCATCCAAATATCGCAAACCCAGCATGGCTGTGAGCACGCCAGGTCCAGGTGGCAAAGCGATGTGGTTAGCACTCCCGTGAGGCCTCTCTGGGAAAGGCGGATCCTTTCCAAGTGAGAAGCCTGATCAGGTCACCGGCCTGTTGAAGGCTTTGATGACTCCCTGACCCCACAAAATAAAATCCCAACCTGTCATTCACAATCCTTCCTTCCCTGGGTGTCCATCAGAACATTATACCCCAGTGCTTCAGCCTCATTAAATCGCTTGCAGCTTCCTGAGAGGATGGCCCTTTGCACATGAAGTGCCCCCTGCCTGGAATGACCTTCCCTCCATTCCTTGTCCCCCTGGGTAGCTGCCTTTGAACCCTCAAGACACTCCAAGCCTTACCACTTAAAGTCACTACCAGCAGAGTGGGCATTACTGAGGAGTTTATTATAATGCAGAGATTCCCTATCCTGGCATGCATATGCACAAACATTTGTGATCTGTTTTATATGGCCTCCTTTCCTTTCTCCCCCTCATGGAACTCATATATTTGTCTTGGGGAGAGGGGAATATTAAAAAATAAAAACGTAACCAGTAGGACACCCACCAATGAGAAAGGACTTTAGGCCTAAGGGAAGAAGGGTCCTGAAATCCTCCTGCTGGGTAAAGCGTTAATGCTTTAGTTGCTGGGCTGTGTGGAAGAGGGAGTCCCAGGGAAGGAGCCTGCCTGGCAGGGGGCTTTCACCTGACTGAAGTCAGTGGTCCCTTGCTTACCAACAGGTTATTTTGGCTACTAACAAAGCTGGACTATTGCATATGGGCTAAATAACAGCGCTGCTTACCCCAAGAAGTTTACTCTTTAGCTGGGATACATTTCATGTACATCTTGAACCCCTACTTTCTCACCTCAAGGTACACATGCGTGTGCACACACACCACTGCCTTGTACATGGTAGACAATAAATAGCCGTTTTCTTGAGAAAAGAGGTGCTGTCTTCCACTATCCCCAGGCCAGTCTCCAATATTCCTGTATTCTTTCTATTTTAAAACATACTTGAAATTGCCCCAAACAAAATGAGGAAACCAAAGGCCAAGTTCCAAAACCCACCAGCCCCTAACGCACACCATCAAAAAGGCTCAGTCAGACCAATAATGAACTAAGAGAAAAGGCAGTTGCTTGTCAGGCTGCTGGGGAACTCATAGTCACAGAAAGCTTCTCTCAACAGTCTTGCCAATTTCCAGGATAACTTACGGAATCAGAAATCAGAGGCTAATGCATCTTTGTGTCTTTACAGGCACACAGCTACTATGTCTCTGTGAAGAGTTTTACAGAAGCTCTGGAGAAACTAGAAGATGAGCCAGCAATTCAACAGGCACTCAAGCACCTCTGTGATCTCTACGCTTTGCATGGCATCCTGTCTAACGCGGGCGACTTTCTCCACGATGGCTTCCTTTCTGGGGCCCAAGTAGATGTGGTGAGAACAGCCTACCTGGACCTGCTCCCCCTCATCCGGTGAGTGGCTGGCCCCCAAACAGTGGCAGTCTTCAGAAAATAACCCCAGACCTTTTGTTCACTTCAAACTCCAAAACTTTCAGCTCCCAAACCTTGCTACATGAGGTCTGGCAGAAGTAGCAACAGCCCTGGAGAGGTTTACATACTAGCATTATTACACCAACGTAAAGCATTATGGATTAATGGAAATAATGGAAAACTATTAGAAATAAAAATGCCTACAAATAAATTATCTAGCTTCCTCAATTGAACTCTTCAACATTGTCAAGGATATAGGAATCATATCTAAGGAATAGAATAAAGCCTGCTTATGAATATGTATTAATAATAATGAGTCTTAATCATGGATAATATTTAAGGACCACTTATGTGTGCCAGGCACTGTGCCAAAAGCTTTTCCATATACCTCATTTAATTCTTAGAGCCTTTTGAACTGCATACTATTAATCTCCCCTTTTTACTGGGGAGGAAATCAGCCTTAGGGGACTGAAGTAACTTGCCCAAGGCCATACAATTAGCGAGAGGAGGAGCCAAGTACAATCTAGGGCCCAGAGCATGCATCTTAAACTGTATGTTAAGGTGAAGGTTGGGCTACTGTTTATTTCAAATATATCCTTGTCTTTGTCGAATATACTTAAACAAACTCTCACTAAGTTCACTTAACTTACTTTAATCTTCCCTCAACTTCAAGATGAAAATGTTTTTAAAACCCAGTAATTCATATACTGACTTGTAAAACAATACAAATACTTTTTAAATAAAGCATTAATGCAGTACAGTTTGAGATCATGACATATTGATGCTTTCATATAATCTAAATGATTGCTTTAAAAATGTATCAAAATCAAAGTCCCAACCTAACCAGGGTAATAGAAGGAACAGAAATTAAAACAATACAATTTAGTTTCCATCATTCATAACATGAAAAATGGGCTAACATGAGAACACAAGCTTTTTTGAGAAAATATGCCTATTGTGTTAGGGGAAAGGGTGACACACATGATGTGTGACATCTCCACAGAACCTCCAAGAGTTCATATTGTCAACAAGAATCAGATAATTTTTTAAAAATTAAAATTTAAATAATAATATATTCATGATGGAGATTAAAAAACTATACTAAATTATTTTATTGCTAACAATATGCAACATGTTATTTACCATTTATGACTCCACATAAGCACCACACAGATAGTTGGTGGTCAGTAAATGTTTGTTCAATTAAATCATCAAAAACATATTGATAAAATTATGCCCCAGGTATTAAACCTTCCCTAACATACTTGAGAATCCAGTGGTAAGAAACCATTAGTAGCATATTTGAATACTGCACAATTCTAATTTTTGAAAAGCTTAGTTTTTAAAGCACATGAAGACAATAATGTTCTATCCCTGATTGGCAGTGATGATGAAACATGAAAGGAAAGTTCACCTTAACACCTCAGAAGCATGATTCCTATCTGCAACAGCATTTCTAAGTGCTTGCTGGGCTCTAGAAACTTACAACTCAAGACAAGAAAGCACTGACACACATAGACAATCTATGCAGGCATCAAATGCACAAATTTATTTACTCATATTATGGTTCCTAAGTAACTTTACTACTACTACAGGGTAATTAGGTATGCAACAGACTCCATGCTTTTAACAGCCTTGTGTCACAATTCCCTGCCTTGATTGTTCAGTATTGCCCTCAGATTTCTGACATGACAATGAAAGGATGGCACACTATTCTAAGTGACACTTAGAAATATCTCTCTGTATAATGGTAATTAACTGACCCAGAATTCAGAAAGTTTTTAGTTGTTTAAAGTAGTCAAAATCCCAGTTGGAAGACTTCTAGATAAAGATGGCAGATTGAACATATTACATTTACTTTGTCCCCTCCTGAAACCCCACAGAACCATCAGCAAATGGGTTAAATTTTTTTTTTAACAGTCATAAACCCACAAAGAGAAAGAGAACATAAGAAACATAAAAACTGGAAGTAGAAAGACAAACAGCAACTTAGCAGACTTGAGAAAAGTGAATCATAAACCAGAAGTGAGAAAAGCAACCAAGTTACACCAAATAACCCTAAAAACTAGCAGGACTATGTGCTTCTCGCAATGGGGGTGAAGGACTGACAGGAAGGAATGAAAGTCTGCATCAGAAAGCACTGAATCCCCAGATCCCCTGCTCCATTAGTTTTAAGACTTTCCTTGAACCCACCCTGGCAGAAAGGTAAACAGAGGGTCTGTGAACCAGGGAAAATCGGGCACAGTTGAGGATGAGGATGTCCTACAGAAGACAGGGGCTGTAGTAAATGTTTATAGACCAAATACTGATGACCACCTCCCCCAGCCCTCTTTTTCCCATTGGTTCCCAGAAAACTAGAAGCCAGGCTAGTACTCTGAAGGAAGATGATAACATGATCCTTCTGGATCCTTCCAGGCTGGATAATCTGACCAGCCCAAAGGAGAGCTAAAAACAATGACACCAGGGTTCCCCAATGGTCCACCCAATTCACCCCATATCAACCCCACATTGACAAGCACACTCAGATTTCTCATCAACTAGTTAATGTCCCTCTCTTAGCTACAGTCAGACACTCAGGGATCACCAGATACCAGAGGAAAGCCCCTGACATGAAAGACAGTGACCAAAACAAGCAAGAGTGAGGCAACTTGAAAATCACAGGAGAGAAAAACTTCTTCAAAAGATCAGTAATATTTTCAAAGAGTTAAAAGGAGATATCATAACCATAAAACAAGGATGTAATATCTTAAAAAGTGATATTCAGAGAACAAGAACAAATGCTCTATGAAATTTAAAAGATAAGTGGAAATGAAAAACTCAGTTAAAGGATTGGAAGATAAAGTTATAAAAATCTCACAGAAAACAAAAAGACAAAAATAGGAGAGAAAAGATTAAACTAGTAAGAGATTAAACTGATCCTAACTGTCCATCACTGAAAAAAAAAAAAAAAACAGTTGTAGAAAGAGAAGACAGAAAAAACAGAAAGCAGATCATTAATAAAATAATTCAAGAAAATCCTATTCAAATGAGGGATATGAGTTTCAGATTGAAAAGGCCACAGATACTTATAGCCTAGATAAGAGGAGAAAAAAGCACAGACAGAAAAGTCAAATATACAGTGTGTAAAATGGTGATAAATACTATAAAAGATAGCAGGGAAAGGGATCAGGAATGCTGGGATGAGTTAGGAGGCGGGGATGTAATTTTAAATAAGTTAAAGGAGGCCTCTCATGGAGGGTGACATTTGAGGAAAGATCCAAAGCATGGCAGGTAAGGAGAGCCATGTGATTGGCTGGGAAAGGAGCATTGCAGACAAAGAATAAGTGGCCAAGCCAGAGTGTGCTTGGCCTGTTTATCCAGAGAATAGAGGTCACAGAGGCTGGAGTGGCATGACTAAGGTGGAGAATGAGAGCAGAATTCAGAAAATTGAGGGGGTCAAGGGAAGGGGTATAAATCATTGCAAGGACTTAGACTTTGGCTTTTATTATGTATGAGAATGAGAGGGATATGCACATAGGACGGACACAATCTGAAGTAAATTAATGTATATTTCTAAAGGATCACTCCAGCTGCCATATTAAGAATTGACTGGGGAGGGGAATAAGAGTGAAAAGCAGGGAGACCAGTTAGGAGACTGCTGCCATAATCCAGGTGGGAGATGATGGTGGGTTGGACAAGATGATTAGGGTTGGAGGTGGTAGAAAGTGGTAAAAGTTTGGATACATTTTGAAAATGAAGATAAAACAGTATCTGCTGACAGGTTAGGTACAGGGTGTAAGAGACAGAAAGGAGTTCAAGTTTTTGCTAGCACAGAGTTGTCATTTTCTATAAATGGGAAAGACTACAGGAGGGCTAGGTTTCGGCTGGATGAACAGGTGGTCTTTTCTAGATCAGGAGTTTGGTTTTGAATACATTGTTTGAAGTGCATGTTAGAAATCAACTAAGATATTAGTAAGTACGTGAGACTGGAGAGAGAAATTTGAAAGTCACTGGCATATGGTTGGTATTTAAAGCCATGAGAAGATGGTACCACAAGCAGTATATGAAGGGAAGAAGCCCAAGTACTGAGTCTCCAGACCTTCCAAAGATGATGATGAGGTGACCCTGACCATAACCTTTCAGTGGAGTAGTGGGAGTGAAAACATGAACAGATCTAGTTCAGAAGAACAGTCCAAAAAGAACTAGAAATAGCAGCATAAACAAGAATAACACTTTCAAGAGGTTTTGTAATAAAGGGGAGCCAAGATATGGAATAAAAGATGGAGTCGAAAGCTTGTTTTTTAAGATAGGAGAAACAACAGCATGTTTGTAGACTGATGGAAATGATCCAGTAGAGAGGAGAATTTTGATGTTGTAGGTAGGGGAAAGGCAGGAGAATTTCTGGAACATTGTTCTCTAGTAGGCAAGAGGGGACGGCATGTAGTGGACAAGGAAGAACTGGCCTCAGCTGGGAGCCTGGACAGTTGACCTGTATTAAGAGAAAAAGCACTGTATGTATAAATGCATGGGTGGGAACTTGTGGAAATGCTCTTACCACTCCTATTTTATCAGTGAAACAGGAAGCAAAGTTATCTAGGGAAGAGTGATGGGGAGGTGAGGAGTGTAGATTGGAGAACTGAAGAGGTGTGAAATAATCATCTAAGAATAAAAGAGTAAATGAATTCAAGCAATGTCATGTGATAGCTGAGCAACAATAAGGGTCCACTTGAGCCCTTAATATCCCAGTCAGTACTGGTTTTTCCAACCATATACAGCTACAAAGGTGGGCATACAAAGTCAGTGGAAAATCAAAGATAACAGGAATGGGGTTTTGCTAAACAAGTATGACAAAGCAAGAAAAATTGTTGACTACATTTCCAAGGAAATGAATATAATGGACCATAAAATTTCAACTGGATAAGGAGGGACGTGAAGCCACAATGGGGATGAGGGACATTATACAGGTAGGTGGCAAGCGTAAGGTCAAAGAATTATAAACAGCCCTATATAAAAATCACCTTATACCACTTCTATGGTATCTAAAACTGAACAATCAAGAAGTAGCAATACAAAAAAGCTATTTAGATAAAAAACAAGAATATCAGTTAAAAGACTAAAACAAACTGCTTTTGGGATAGGCGGCGGTTAGGAAATAGAGGTGAAAGACAAGGATATGCTGACTTTAAATAACACAACTTAAGGAATTATTTGACTCTCTATGCTCTGTATATATAAGTAATCAAAAATAAAAACTTAAAGAAAAATTAAAGCTGAGTTGTTCGAAAAGTGAACATTGACACAACATCTAATTAGGTAGTGTTATTCACCATCCCAGATTAGTCAGATTCATAAAAGCAATTTAAAATAATGCACAAACTCTTGTTTTTTCTCTCAGGAAAGATGCCATCTCGTTAACCGATGCTTTCGACTTCACTGATCAGTGTTTAAATTCAGCACTTGGCTGTTATGATGGAAATGTCTATGAACGGCTGTTCGATTGGGCTCAGAAGTCACCAACCAATACTCAGGTAGTTGAGTAGAACACATTATAAATTATGAAAGAGCAGAGAACAAGCAGTGAATACACCTCCATGTTTTCTCATTTTAATTGATTCCCATTAGATTAGAAATCGCTTGGCATAGCATGTCTGTTTAACGTATTTTGAGAATACATAAAAGAAACCAAGAGCAGGGATGTTGCCTGGCAGAAACTCTGAGCTTTAATCAGCAAAATGCACTGCTTGGAATTGGATGAAGGGAATTAGAAGGAAGACTCAAACTCTAAATCATGGTTTGACACACCCAAGGGTATACACACGTTAATAGCAAACTGGCTTTTGAGTAACAAAAAGAAGAAGATAAATCACACTCCATCTTATTTTCAGCCTCTTAACTCTGTTTTGTGTTCAGAGGAGATAGGAAGCTGGGCAGGGGATTAGGGCGGGATATAGCCATATAAATGACCATGACAGGGTTATGGAGAAAAGTCTGAGAAGGAAATACTGGAACACTCCTGCGGGGGAGGGGGAGGACTCATCAAATCCTAACAGTCTAAGGCCAAGGTTCCAGACTCTGCTATGAACCTCACTAGAAAAAATTATGAATGTCTATGGGTACATTGACTAAATAAATAAGCCCTGTATTTAGAATTTTGGGATTGAATGTTTAATAGCAGAGTTGATACAGAAGATCAAAACAAAGACAGACTATAGTACATAGCAGGTTATTTTAAATTCTATAAGGCAAATGTTACTCAAAAGGTGAAGCTTACTCTTTTACCTCTTAGGTCAAATTTCAGAAAAGGCGTCTTAACACCTCATTAAATTGACATCTCTCAGGCTTTCATTCACACTTACCATGGTGTTAGACTTGCTCTTAACATTTTGTATCCTGTCATACCTCATAGCTTAATTTAACATTATCTGAAGTTGTAACACAACCAGTAACCCCCATAGATGATTAGTCTATATCGGTCTTTCCTTGTCTCTAGAAAGACATTTTTTTAATTAAACCAGGAAATATAAACAACTTGCTAAAGAAGGTATATACATTTATTGGTTAGTACAATTAAGCTAATTCCACTGTGTTACTTGTTCTAATGATTAGATCTCCTTACTTTCTAACATTTAAATCCTGACATAAAACTACAGCAGTCTACCCACTCCAGACTAGCTCCTGTGATCTCAAGATAAATGTATGCCCTTTGGTGCTCCAGAGAGAAGAACCTGCCCTGCTGTAACACCTATCAGGAAATGCTGACATAATTTAACCCAAACCTGTTTTATTAGCAACACAGGAAACATACCAGTTCTCCTGACTCATCTTCACTAAAGTGTATAGGGGGCATTCTTTTTACTTTGTTACTAATATTTATTTTAAAAGAATTTAATCTGAATACTATATGAGGGCAGGTTTATCTAAATGACCCACAGTATCAACAGATTCAGTAAAACGGCTGCACATCAACCCATTCACTTTTCTTTCTCTCTCTTGCCACTTGACTGTAAACAAGGATGGAGTCTTTGTCTTTCTAACGCCAGGATCTATCAGAGTAGACACCTTGCATATACGGGACAAATGAGAAAGGTTTCATGATCTACACAGTGAGACAAGGAAACTGCTCCATACCGTGCTACAGACTCTTGCCACTCTAGCTTACATTACCTTGCTAAAAAGGTGACAAGTACAGCAATGGGGCTCTTTCATACAATCAATTTAGGAAGTGAGATTATAAATGACCTTAGAAAATTGTTTCTAGTTAGTTAAAATGACACTGGTTGACTGCTAATATATAGCCACATAATCTTACATTTCTGACTCCTCTAGAGACCACTAAAGTAGCACTTTTAAAAGTAGTTTTCTAATCTGCTGTAATTTTGAAAATCCAATGAGAAATTTTTCTTCATCTGCACTAGAACTACACTAGAGGTATTTCAATAAATTAAAACAGCTACATTAAAACATCCCTTGCAGACATAAAAGTACAAATGGGAATAAATTTCACTGACATTTTCTACCAAAAGAAAGGTGCTATGAATCATAATACAATCTCTCTCCATTGGGCAAGTAAGCATTGAGCTTTATCCCTAGACAAGATGATGCACTCCCCCATGGTTTACTCTAGCCATGGGGTCTCTTTGTAGGCTTTTTCTCTGATCTGGATGCTATTTGAAGCCAGTTTTCCCAAAGTGAACTGCAAAAGGCTGTTGACATGAACTCACATGTAAGTGATACCCGATAGATGCAAGCAATGGAGAAAACACTGCAGGTCATTTCAAGACAAGAATCCTACTTCCCCCCCAATTATTCTATTGTAAAAGTTTGTCTGAATAATTGCTAGATGTGTTAAACACATCTACCGATTCATTCACCTGTTCAATCATTCAACAAATATTTATTGAATATGTTATATGCCAGAAACTATTCTAGGTACTAAGGATACAGTGGAGAACAAGAGTTACAGACACTGTCTTCAAGGAGCTTACAATTTTAGACTAGACAGGCAAAAAGGTAAATAAACAAGTAAATATTTGAAAAAATGAGGCTAGGGATATGAAGGAATGAATCAAGACATTACTAAGGAACAAAAAGAACAAACTAATCAAAAACAGGCTCACAAATATAGAGGACAACCTGGTGACGGTCAGAGGGGAGGAGTTAAAGAAGTACAAATTAGTAGTTGACAGTCACTAGGAGGGGGAGCACGGCATAGAGAATGCAGTTAGCACCAATGTAATAGCGAAGTGTACAGCCAGAGGAGAGAGAGAGCAATCAGGGGAGTCATTTATAAACTATATAAATGTCTAACCAATGTACTGTATATTTGAAACGGATAAAATAGACATTACATTAGAAAATAATGGAGATATCCTATTCTGACATAGAATATTGCTTACCTCATTCTGCCTTGGCTTTATGATTAATGTTCAATTTCAAAGAGCCTCAATGAGTCAACCCTTTTATTTTTATTAAATTCCAAAAGCAAGTAATAACTGCTTTTTAATTGGCCACCTGCATCCACAATTTAAAATCTGCATGAGAAAACGAAGGATGCCCTTTGGAAAAATGTTTCTCCATATGTTCACACAAAATGAATTTTTAAAATTAAGAATCTTATGTAATGTTAACTTTTGAAACTAAAAACTTAATTTGAAAGTAAAAGTTATTATTCCTGTCAGAAACATTGTCTTAATAATGTTCTTCTTTCTATAAACAGGGGAACCCTGCCTATGAGAAATATATAAGACCTCTATTACAAAGCTGGAGATCCAAGCTATAAAATAATCAACAGCATTCAAGAAGCTCTAATCTGTGATAATGCTAGTATGGCATATATAATTAAAATTATTAAGTACATATGTTTGTATATTTTAAAAGTCATTATCTTTTAGAGACAGTCTGAAGTGAATGAAATACCTGTGATTTACTTCAAAATAAATTATGGGAAGAAAAGAGGGGAGTGAATAGTCATTGATGTTGGTCAGTGGGTACATGGGTGTTTATTCTCTCTTCTGGATGTCTGAAATTTCCCACAAAAAAAGCACAGTAGCACTATCCATTTGTAGCATCTATTTTGTGAAATGCCAGGTTCTGCTTTAGATCTAGCAAAAACCAATAAACTCATTAGTTATCACTTGTGTCTATAGCACACATTTCTCCAAATGTTTAAAAGGACACACACACATGTGCACACACACAATTCTTCTCCGGAAGTACCTACACTTAGTGTAATCTAAATAAAACATAGAGCCCTAAGAATACAACTAAGTATCAATTTTTAATAGTCAACTCTTCCACAGAAAATTATTTAAACTTTCACAAAAGACATACTTATCTCAAATTACCCAAAATTAATCAAGCTACACTTTTTGTACTATTTTTAGCTGCCTGCATATAGAAACACTCAAAATTAAATGCCACCAAATTAAACTGCAAAATATCTCAGCTGGCTACTTTTCCTAATTTACTCATATAATCATATAGTTGTTAAAAAATTAATAAATCAGAAACTTTACCAAAGCAAACTTATCTCCAGTAATCTGGACAAGGAAGAGACCTCATAAGTTTTTAACTTTTAAAATCTGTTAGAGCAAATATTATTCCCATTTCCATACCTGTTTTCAAACCAAATCATTTTATCTCATTTCACCTCAGCTAACTGACAATACATAAGTGGCTGGGTTGGTTTTTCTTAGGTAACCACTAATCAATTTGAAGTAGGAGACAATCTTCTAAAAAGATAACCTCATGCTAGTATATTTACCGAAAACACAGCAACCTGCCAATAACATTAAGAAACGTTAGTTTGAATATGGTAAAAATGAGGTAATTTCTAAATGGTGATCACTTGTCAGATCTTAAATTTTCAGAGAGACATGAAGAAAAATGAATGAAGTGTTTTCATCCTCCTTTCAAAGACAGAATCTCAGAATCTTCTCACAGAGAGGAGAAAAGGAGTGATCTGCCACAGGGCACACAGCCTAAGAACTCTCCTCTCACTGAACAGACAAAAAAATTATAAGACTTCCTTATGTAAGATATTTTAGCAAAATAGAAATTCTCACTATAGTTAACATAATCAATCCTTCCAGTAACTTCCAAGAAATGGAATTAAATGAACTTTGCAAAATAAGAATACAGTGAAACAAAAGTACACATATCTCCAACTGTTCCAGATCCTTCATTTACAGCAATATATTTCTTCTCAGAAATAAACTTAATTATAAAATACATTTGTGGGTAACTATAATGTACGAGAATAAAATATCTGAAGAGTCAGTTTGTCCCTGTACACAAAGCTAGGATAAGGGTCATATTAAGAGCTACAACTGGTGGCTTATTAAAGGAAGATCTTTAATCTTCAACTTATGTCCTACTTGAGAAAGTTGTCAAACTGTATGTTCACTGTTCAAATTGCACTCTTTTAGACATTAACAATCCCATCTATTCCTGCTTTAATAACACAGTAGAGTTCTATAAACTGCATCCTAAGGTTCCACTGAGTCCTCTTGAATCAAATACAAATGTGCTGTAGGCAGTATATGTTGGTACATAAAACAAGCAATGCATACTATAGACATAAAATGATTTTCCCCATTAAGTAACAATAATAAATACAAACCTGATTTTTGCATTTCATTTTTTATTATGTTTTTTTTCCCTGGTAGACAGTACACTTGGGAATTACACTCCACCAGGCATAAGAAGTAGATTTCTACCACAGGGACATTTTGTATTCAGAATCCAATATAAATATTTCTAGTCAGACATTTCCATGGCTACAGATATTTGGTTGCTTGATTTATATGCATAGAAAGAAACAGTTGTCATAACTGTAAAAAGCAGTACTTAACAAGTACTTTTAAATGATTGGAACAGTTTTCCTTTAATATTACAATACTGGTTATTGGTTTGGAAACTAGGTCACCCAACATGATGTTTTGATTTTTCTCAAAGGCATCATGAGTACTCTGTTTATTCTTTCATTCCTGCATTTTTAGCCTTCTAGTTGAGTTTGGGACCATTAAATCAGAAATCATTTTATCACTGTAAAAAAAAAAAAAAAAAAAAAGCTTTGTTAAGGGTAGATTATATACCATAATGATTTTCAGACTTCTTTTTATAAAAAAGGTATCTGGAGGCTCTGAACAGGCACATGCATACTCAGGGTGAAGGGAACAAAACAGAGGAGTCTGCTAAAGCACAAAACTTCCTTCTGGTTCTCAACGCCTTCAAATAAATAAAAATTAAAGAAAAAAAGAAAAGAAAAGAAAACCCACACTGATTTTTTAAAAAAATCAGTCTTCCATCTCCTGAAGACAGTTTCCAGGAACTTCTCCAGGGTTGGAGATCAGTCATCCGTCTTCCGGGCCAGCCTGCAGAAAGTCCAGTTGTGCTCCACTGTGTTCTCATTAGCCCGCTCACTCATGTGATGCACTCGAGTGTTGCGGATCGTGAAGCCTTGTTTTGTAATGTATTCCATCAGGTGGACCCGAAGAGAAACTTCCTGGTGATAATCACAGGGTCCAAAAGTGAAAGAAACCTGGCAGTCTCTGGTGTCCATCATGTGCTTATTCCACTTTGTAAAATAGTTTGAGATGCCTTCTAGTAAGGAATGGACCTTGGTGGTGATGGTTAATTGGGTTATAATGACAGCTACTGGATTAGAGTACTTCGAAAGCTTCCGAGTACTAGATAGCTCCACAACTTCTTCAAAAGTATCCATAGGATACAAAGGCTTAGGGTCATTGAGACACTGAATCAAGGGCTCAATTTGATAAAAATCTGCTTCTTTTCGAAGCAGATCAAATTCCTTAAAATCCAGGGGTAAGGTCAACTCTGAAGTTCTCAAGAAGTTGAGGACATATCGGAAAAGAGGTCCATCTCGATCAATAAAGTAGTTGCCTTGAGGGTCTCGAGCTGTGGGGAAGTCCCCCCCAAACATAGCTCCAAGCATTGAATCCGGGTAGCGTGTCAATGTAGTGAGAGACGTTGTGTACAAGTGTCCACCTACATTTAACGTGACTGGGTCAGTCATCTGAAATTTTTTAAAACAGGATTAGTCATCTGAAATTTTTTAAATCCTCACTTTGACAAGTTAAGAAAATTAAAAGTAACAAGCAAAGCAAAAGGTTCCTTCAGGTTATAATGTATTTAGCAATCTTATTATGCAAAATAGCTTTACTTTCAGTGGTAAACCCACCTAAACAAAGGGCTCTAACATTTGCTTTCAGTAGGGGAAAAAGGGATAAATCCAATTCTTTAAAACTAAAAAACAAAGGCATAATTTCCAAAGGCCCAGTATCTAAGGAGAAGTTTTTGGTAAGAGTGTATAATGATAAGACAAAGGCCAAACTAAAATCAACTAAGCTTCTGATTTAAAAAAGACTTTCATTTTTAATTCAATTTGACATAAATAGGCAAAAAAACTTATTTGATAATGTAACAACATGTATTTTCAATATTTCTTTTGTTTTTCCTCTCAAAAAGGGAGGGGGTCATGAAAGTTATTTTTAGATAAAAAATTGTATAGATCTAATCTTCATAACTTTTTCATAGTAATAACAGTGCCACATACTAAGTTAAAATACATAGTTGGTCAATGCAATACCCAAAGGCTAACAGTAGCTTTCAGATTTCAAAATCTGATAGTGTATTCACTTTTGTAACATTAATGTTGCAAATTTGGCCTTTAGTTTTGAAAAGCAAGCTTCTCAATTAATATATACTTTAGGCTTCAGAAATCACATTTAAGAAAAAAAATGAAGACAGACAGACTTCAGGTACTAGGCAAGTAAAATATTTCTTACCAAAGGAAAAGGAAAACAGGAACACACACATACACTCGAAAAAAGTGCAAATGGGAGAAGTTGCACCTTCTCATTGGTTAACCTCCCTAACCACAAGAAAATTACATGCTAGACCCTTTTCAGAGTCCCTAATCTATGAAGGGTTTGAAGAACAATAAACTTTAAAGACCAAAAAATCATGATCTCACTCAAAAAAAAAGTTATTTGGAGGGTCCATATTGAGTTTGCTTACATAAAAACACAAAGCAAAATAAAACACCCCAAAATACATCTAAACTAAGGAGAAGTTGCACCAATTTATAACTGCCAGCCTTACAACCTGAATTATACTTAAGAATACATAATGAAGAGGGAAAGACACAAAAATTTTGCCGGCCTTCAAAATGCATGTGCAAAAGCATCTCACCATATAGCCCCAGTCTCCATTATCCATCTGATCCAGCGCTGCGTCTTAGGGAGCCCAGGTTCCAGGGAAACTTGGAGGAGGAGAAAAAGACAAGATAGCACATGTAACTACAAAAAGAAAAGAAAGATTTCTCCACCCAAAAGAGCAGGCAAAACACCAGGCAAGGACTCATTTTTGCTCAATTAAAACCTGCTACAGGACAAAGATCTAGGGAAGAAAGCATTCCTCCAGAACCTTCTATGAGTTCTCTATCCTTCCCCGTGATGTGTAGCTTTTTCCAAGGTGTAGCTAGCTAATCTTTCCAGGGAAAATTATCGCCCAGTAAGTAAACTGGTCATTCAAATTCTACCTATCTTCTCTAAAAATTCAATTTTTAGATTTTCTATAGAACATTATGTTAACTCTACAACCTTTTCTTTGTACAAATCTATGATGATCTCTATCAAAAAGTTTTAAGAGAAACAAAGAAATTTTTTTCACCAGTATTTAAGCTATACAAACCAAACATCTCAGTAAAAGCAATAAAAACTATATATCTCAGCTCAAAACACCAGCATCACTTTCCAAGAGAAATACATCAGAAGGGTATTTAATTATACTTTTAATGATATATTTCATTTTATACAATAATCAAAATTAATAGAAAACAATTTAAATGCCAAACCATTAGAGCACAATTTGGGGCAAAAAGAACCTTATTAACCTGTTTAGGAGTCATTCAGCCAGCAGTTAAGAAGAGCCAGCCTGAGGACACTGAGAAATACCCAGATAGTTAATGATGCCAATTTGAATTTATTTTACCTACGATTCAAAATCATTTAAACAAACAGTTTTCCAGCTACTGAATTGCTTTAGTCAGTTCCCTCTTGCACACATCATTCCCCAAATCAACCAGCAAAGCAAACTGCAGAGCAAATTTCAAAATCCGGCAAGAGACAGTAAAAAATGTGGACTTATCAGTATTTATTTAGGAAAACCATGAGCTTTTTTATGTGGTCTTTGAATAGATTCACTTTTCCCAATTTTAGAGGAATCTGGCACATTATTCCCAGAACAGGCCCTGACTACAGAAGATCACAAAGGCTCTTTCTCAAAAGGTCACTCAGGCATGTAGAGAACATTTGCATAGCACAGCATGGGCTGAAATCAGAGCCTGAAACATCTATTTTTCCACCTCGAAAATTCTTCAAAGCAAACAAGCTAAAACGTGGACCAGACAACGTGCAGTTTTTATTCTCCACACTCAGCAACTGGATATAGATGGGTCTCCACATGCTTTAGGGTGAGAAATGGAACAAATGTCAAATTCAAGGCTGTTGTGAGAATCTCATTCCTCTGACTTGCTTCACAAACAGTATTTGAAGTCAAGCGAACCAAGACACAGGGTTTACCAAACTGTATTATGAGGAACTGATTCAGTTACTAATAGTCTGTTATATCAATTTAAAAGGCCTGTCATCCAAAAGTCCTGGTAAGATGCTCATCTTTGGTATTTTCTCATCACTCAAAGTATTCATTCCTAAAAGCCTCAAATATAACACAGTCAACCAACATTTACTGTAGGTCAATAAACATTATATGCAACACGTATACACAGAAACAAGAAAGGTACAATCCTTTCCCTCGTGGAGCTTTCTATCTAACTAGAAAGGCAACATGCAACAACTGAAGGACAAAACTGAATTCAAAAGTGCTGTCTGAATAACACAGACTGGAAGAGGCCTTCCAGAAGAAAGAGTAAGAACAATTCCAAATGGAAAAATGGAAGACTTCTGGGAAAAACTTGCTCAGTAGAACTCTGCAAGAATATTGGACAACCTGAGAAGGGATGCTAAAATGAAAAAACAATTTAAGTAAAAGGGGGAGGGGGCCTTCCCCCACCACACACACACAACATTCCTGATACAGCAAGCAGAGCATGAATTACTGTCTCCATTTTAGAGATGCAAAATAGAGAAACAGCATATTAAGTGACTTGCTCAAGCCCCACAGCTGGAAGGTAACAGAATAAGAAGTTGGGTTTTCTGACTCCTTGTCTAGATCTTTCCATAAATCTCTTCCTTGGGTGGAAATCAAAAGAACAGAATCCAAGAAACAAGAAACTTAAAGGATTAACTTTAGACTCTCTACAGCTATCTATTAACCCTATCCACCTACTAAGGATTTACTTACAAATTTAACAGTAACTCAGTCTACGTGAGCAGTCATAATGGGTTTGTAAAAATTACCCTGAAGCAAAATGGAGAGAAACTACTCACCTGTGTGATCGAAGGCTGCTGTCCTGTCTTTTAAGTGAAGTAAAGAACTCCAATACATGAATATCCAATGGTGAAATGAGAAATGGGGGACCAATGACAAGCAAAAAAATCAGCGTTACAGCTGTTATGCCAGGTCTCTCCACTATTATTTTTTTTCCTTTGTAGTTGCTACATCATAACAAGATAACTTCTTGAGCAATCATAAAAGGAAAATTAGATAATGCCCCTAAATCTGTTCCACAGCAAAAGCCAAGGTTCTGTTCTAGTACAAAGATGTAATGAAACCTCAAGCTTAATAATTTAGGAAAGCAATTATGGGAATATATATAAGCCCATGTTTCTTAAAAAACACCCAAAAGCCTTATTGATTAGTGTAAGTTTTATCACTATTCCTCACTTCTAAACATCCTCTGTGGGAATGCTTAGAGACAGCAAGAAACAAACCAAAAAAAGCAGCAATATTCCTGGTCATCCAATAGCTTGATAATCATCATCTACCAGGAACATCTCAGAGACAATGCAGATGAATGAAACAGAGCATAATCCAAAAGAATTTCCGGAATAGCTTCAATCTCTTCTAAATCATTTTCCAGAGCTGCTAACAATTAGAAAATGATTTATTTGCTTTTCATCTCCTTTCTTCCACAGTCTCCAGTGGAGGGCTTAATGAGAAGTTAAATGACCACAAAACAGGCAGCAGAAGGAAGATCTTGAAATGGGCATCAAGTGGGCCTGTTTTATTTGATGAAAACAAAGAAAAATCTAATATTTCAGAAAAATTTGCTGGGAATGGAGATTAAGAGGGTAACAATGAAAAAAGAAAGTTTCTTTAAAGTGAGTTGTACTAAAGATGGTTTTAAACAGTGACTGCAACCAAGCACAATTATAAAGTTCAAAGAAATGCTTCAGACTCTGTAAAATTAGTTTACCTGAAAAAATCTGACCTTTGGCCCAAATAAAATTCTTGTGGAAACTGGCTGACAACTCCCAAAGAATATAAAGCACTGAAAATTCACCCACATTTAAGCTTCAAAGGTTGTGACTAATGTATAAATTCTGTTAGCAGATAATTAAAGGAAAACACTAAAGAACTTATAAAAGCCTTAAAAGAACCTAAGAATTTTCTAAAGTAACAAATCTGAAAAATGCACAATTCAACAAGTTAATACCTTAAAGACTAAGCTAAGAACTCGAAAGCCATTCTCTCCACCACTGCAGAATTGCGATTACATGCCTTATGGTTAAAAATAAACTAACTAACTTATTAACACAAATATTCTGGGTTTATCATTTCTGCTACAGGCCACAACTAAGAATTTTCTGGGGCAAAATTTCTATTCCTATATAACAACCTATACATTGCAATACACATATCTCCAAACTTGAATAAATAATAAAAACCTGCAGCTACTGTCATCCCAAAGTTTCCAATTGGACTTTTAAAATGCCTTTCTATGGAAATCTTTGTGTTTGGCATTCAGAAACAAAGGCTCAATAAATCCCATCTATACATACCTTCAAATTACCTTTGTACTGAATTTCTCTGTTCTTGAAACGTGGACGTTTGAAAGTGAAATACTTTTTATAGTAACTAGTTCAGCAACATCTAAAGGAGTCTCTGGGTTAACATTCTCCTACAGGTTGGCACAAGTAGCCAGGGGCACAAGGAGAACAGGATCATGATCTTAGGTTATTCTTAACCAAAAGCCACTGAAGAAATGGATTGTTTTTTTTTCCGAAACGAATTTTTTTCCTTTCCTCTCCATGTTGTCTAAAAGAAAGGTTCTCTAAATTTTAAATTGACCTTAATACTAAAGAGCTGTCATAAACAATCACAAAATCATTAAACTCCTCTTACCCTCAGTTTCCACTAGATAAAACAAGATAATACCATATTTCCCAAAGTTATAATACCAGTTAGGCATAACACAAAGGCAACAAATGACCTCCGGGGTAACATATGAAGATGCATGCAGGCCAAGTGCAGAAGAAAAACAGGTTAGGAGTGAGGAGGGTCTGTATCCAAATTCTGCTCCATTACTACTTATGAGACCCTGAGTAAATCCCTTTATGCCCAGCTGCTGCTTTATGAGAAAGGAGAAAATAAGAGATCATGAATAGAGAGCCATTTGTAACCTGGCAGGTATTAAACATAAAGATACTAGTGGCAGTATAAACAAAATTTCTGTGGTAAATTCAGAAACTTGAATAATTTAGATAATTTAGAGCACTGGCATGAAGACAGGGTAAATGTGGGAAGTCCTCTTAATTTACTTACAAGCTCCCCAGGTCCTTCTTTCCCTGGCACCCCAGAAAGGAGAACTACAGGTAAAGGGGCACATCTAGCTTTTATAAAGACTACCAGATACATGAGCTTCTGATCACAGAAGGAGCTTCTCCAAGGCATGACTCAGGATTATTTCCAAAGTAAACCTGAGTCCAAGTAAATATGTCTATTCCATCTGAAATAAACTACAAATATCAAAATCCAAGACACTGAGGGATTGATTCATAGAAAGATCCACCT
Organism: Cynopterus sphinx; assembly: GCA_030015415.1. Taxonomy (NCBI): domain Eukaryota; kingdom Metazoa; phylum Chordata; class Mammalia; order Chiroptera; family Pteropodidae; genus Cynopterus; species Cynopterus sphinx. The sequence continues at coordinate 111,195,294 of CM057381.1, forward strand.
TAGGAGTCCTTTATGGAGTAATGCTTTGGTTAAAATGTGATTTATGAACATTCAAACCACACAAACCTTAGGCATGGCATCTATGATCGTCTATGACATTACAGAAAATGAAGTATTAGTACGGACTGACAGCTCTCAAGGGGCAAGATCTCCCAACCCATCAACACTGCGGGTAAAAAGGTTTTCCTTTCCCTACCTACACACTTGTTCATTTGAAAACACCTCAATCTCTGCTAAATACTGTCCCCTACTTTTTTCCTATCCTGGAATCAATCATTCATGTACTTGAGCATTTGCGACAGCAAGAAAACGGACACGCTAAGGAGACGTGGTAGGAGGCACTCCGGCTACCCCAGCATCCTAAGCCAAACCAGGTCACACCCGGGGTCCCTCTGCCCTGAAACCTGTTCTGCCACAAAGTCCTAAAACTGGATTTGCCAACTTGTTCCCGAACTGGTAGACTTGAACGGAAACTTGGTAACTTCAGCAGATTATCCAGCAAACAGGATCTGTTTCATTTCTCGCGTCCCACGCCAGATACAGCTCCAGCACCGTCCGCCCAGCAGGTGCTTCGGGGGCTGCCCGTGAGCGTGGCCATCAAGCGCTAACAATGCCATGACACGCAATTCCGAGCACAAAAACTCAGGGCAGTCCACAGGACGTCGCCCCCCACGGGCTCTGAGCCCTGCCGGCGGCTTTAGGCTGGGGGAAGCCAAGGCTCATGAGCTCTCCCCGCGACCCCACCCCCGAAGGACCATCCCTTCCGAGCACACCTCGAGGCGTCCCCGGCGGGGCCCGGCCTTCGCGGCTGCCCCGCCAGCGCAGTCCCCGCAGCGCGCCCGGGGCTCCGGGCCCGGGCGGGGGGCGCGCGCCGAAGCCCTAACCCGGCTCGGCCGAAGCCGCACGTCCCGGCCGGGCGGGCCCGGAGCCCCGGCCCAGGCGCGCCGCCCGGGCTGCGCCTCCACCCCGCGCCCCGGCCGCCCCGGGCGCCGGGCCCCCGCCCCGGGCCCGCCCCCACTCACTGCGAGCCGCGGCGGCGGCGGAGGCGGCCGGGCCCGGGAGCGCGAGCGCGGGGACGAGCGAGCCCGCGCCCGGCGGCGGCGGCGGCGGCGGCGGCGGCTGCGGCTGCGGCGGGGACGACTGAGCCCGCGCCCGGAGTGGCGGCGCCTGCCGCCCGGCGCGGGAGGCGCCTCCCAGAAGAGCGGCGGCGCCGCGAGCGCGGGCGCCCCCTCGCGGCGACGCGGGCGGGAGGCCGAAGGGCCGGGCGGGCGGCGCCGTCAGGCCGGCTCCGCCGCGGCCGCCGACCGCAGCCGCGCCCCCCGAGGCCCCGCCCCGCGCCCCCGAGGCCCCGCCCCGCGCCCCCGAGGCCCCGCCCGAGGCCCCGCCCCGAGGCCCCGAGGTCCCGCCCCGCGCCCTAGGCCCCGCCCCGCGCCCGCCTCTCCGGCCTGCCTCCGCCTGCAGTGGGGCATCAGCCCGGGCCCGCCCGACCCCCTGTCTGCCTGTGCGTCCTCGGACTTAGTGTCTCCACCGCTGTTTTCCTTGTCCTTTTCGCGGGCATGGATGGGGTCCCGACCATGTGCCAGGTCTAAGGGGTACAGCGTCACCAAGACGTGGGGGTTGCTAAAAAGAGGAGAAAACAGACACGACCCAAGGAAGCAGGCAGTAGACAAAACCATGACGAGTTGTGATGATGATAAGTGGTGGGTGGTGCGAGGCAAGAGGAACTAGGTGGAGGATGAGGGGAGGGGGCCTCCGCTGCACATGCAGCGGCCGAGGAAAACCTGGACCCCGGGCCTGTGGCCGCGCACCTCCGAGCCTCGCCTTCCGCTGGGGAGGCTGTAATAGGACCTGTAATATGCCTGGTGGGCAGAGTGAGTGAGGGCGGCCAGGCCTGAAGGGTCAACATGTGCAGCCAGATGGGGAGAAGGGCAGAGCTGACTTCAGCAGAAAACACAACCAGTGAAAAGGCTCTGAGGCCCCAAGGAGCTGGCCCTACTTGAGGCTGGGCGCTGGCACTGTTCTCATGGCACCAGGAAGGAAGCCAAGGCTGCAGAGGGTGAGGAATTACGCAAAAGACTCAGAACTAACTGGTCTCCAAGCATAGACTCCTTCCAAGTCCCATCTGCTCCTGCTAATCAGATCTCTGTCCCCTTCCTGGTGGGACCCAGTATATGCATTGGTTTGGCCATTTCCCCTTCTCCAGCAGGGTAACCACCAAGAAACTCAACTGTATTTCATGTGTATGAGCTGCCTCTGAGGTTTAACTTTTATCATATGATCCTCACAGTCATATCTGACACTTGAGTTTTCTCCGAAAACTCAAACTGATAGGTTAAATAAATGACATCTGCTTCATCGACATAACTGAGTGCTGCATTATCATATTCAAAAAGACTAGGTGAGTATACAGGAAAATGAGTGAAAAAATAAATGCACAAAATGGTATACATGGTATAATCCTAATTTTATTTTTAAAAACATAATTATACATAGACAAAAATTTCAAGGAAATATACCAAAGCCCTGATCATAGTTCTCTAGGTAGCAGGATGGGTACATTAGTGACTTGTTACTTCTTAGTATTCTTCTGAATTTTCTATATTTTCTAGAATTAATATTGAATTTATAATTAGAAAAATACAAGTTTTATTTTTTACAAAAGAAAGACAATAGCGAAATTATCCAACACTCACATCTCCAGAATTTGTTGCCACTGAAAATTACAGATTTGCCCCTGGCTTACTGGTGTCCTTCGAAGAGTCATTTCCCTCTCGGCGCTTCTAGTTCCCCAACTAAAAACAGGAATTAACTTTGTCTGGTTTTCACAGAACTATTCCTACATATCTCTTAAAGTTTTCATTGCTATTATAATTTATATTTTCAAATTTATAACTTATAATATATTGATGGCTATCAAAAAGCAGTAGGTTTTTATATAATAATCTTGTATTTCACAAACTTCAACTCTTTTTTGGGTTCTAAGTTTATAAGCTCTCTTGAATTTTGTTTAAAAATCATAGAGTCTGCAAGTAATGGTATCTTCCTGTCTAATCTTTTTCTTTTGCTTGTTTTACTGAACTAACTAAAATCTCCAGCACAATGTTGAATAGCAGTGATGATAGTGGACATGTCTATCTTATTCTTGACTGTTTCTAATATTTCACCACGGAATATGGTGTTTGTTGTAGATTTTTGATAGATACCCTTTATCAGAGTAAGGAAGCACTATATTGCTTTATTATGAATAGGCGTTGAATTTTATCAAATGCAAGATTTTTAACCCCAATCTAATGAATTACAATATGGATTTTATTATATTAAACCATCCATGCATTCTTAGAATAAATTTACCTTGATGATGTATTATTTTTTCAATATACTGCTAGATGCTGTTTGCTAATATCTTATTTAGGGTTTTTTCCATCCATATTTATGTCTATTATTTTCCTCTCTTAGTCTCTCCTTATCTGTTTTTGCTATCAAAGTTACATAAGCCTCATAAAATAAATTAAGGAATAAGAGTCTATTCACTAGAACAGCTTCTGTAAGACTGGGATTTTCTGTAGTTTGGATTTCCTATAGGATTCTCCTATGAACCATCTTGGTTTGGGGGTGTTGGGGGAGTGTTTACACCGACACCCAACCCACAATATTCAATCTGGACTCAGGGCCCATCTTCTCCACCCAAATAGCTCTTGTGGTGCCACCAGGGATCTTCTTGTTGAATCCAAAAGACACTCCTCAGATCTCTTTTTGGGCTTTCTTGCAGTGATTCATTGACCACACCCTCTAAGATACTATCTCTCTGTGCCGTTTTAGTTTTCCTCCGTCCTATGCAGTGCCTCCTCTCAGACACATGGAGATGCTCCTCCTTTTGCTTTACCCACCCCTATGCCCAGGCTTAGGGCTGAGGCCATCATTTCCTCTCTGTAGACTAGCTCAGCCACATCCATGGATTCCATTATTGTCTCTAAGCTAAAAGAGTCCAAAACCTCTAGCCCAGGCCTGTCTCTTCAACTCCAGACCTACAGACATTGTGTATTCTATGTGCCAGGCATTATGCTAACTGCTTTTACCTTTTGGGTCAGCTCTCTCTTGCCATGTAATAAATTTTCCCAAAACTTAAGGGCTTGAAAGGACAAACATTTCTTACCTCACAGTTTCTATGGGTCAAGAATTTGGAATTAGATTTGGTAGGTGGCAGACCTTGCGATCTAGATGTCAGCTGGGGCTGCAGTCAGCCTAAAGGTTTGGCTAGAGCTAGAGAATTCGCTTCCAAGCTCACTCATGTATTTTTTTTAGCAGAAGCAGTAGTTCCTCTTCACATGAGCTTCTCCTGACAACATGGCAGATGTCATCCCCCAGAGCGAGTGATCTAAGAGAGAACAAGAATGTCTTTTATAAACCAGCCTTGAAAGTGACATACCAATTGTCTCTTGGTCTCACAGACCAGCCCTATTATAGTTTGGAAGGGCACCGCACAAGGCCACAAATACCAGGAGGTGGGGATCATTGGGGTTATCTTGGAGGTTGTCCACCGCACCCTCACAACAATGCTGAGTGCGGATTACCCACATTATCCCATGGTATAGATCAGAAAACTAAGGTAAGTAGAGGTGAAGTCATTGTTCAAGGCCACACAGCCAAGTGTGGGAAGAGAGATTTGAAATATCTCTGCCTGGATCCCCACAATTTTCTCTTCCTTCACAGTCCATCCTCTAATGGTTCACCACAAGCCTTCTCACCTTCAACATGTGCAAACCTGAACTCTCTCGCCTCACCACCCCCAAAACTCCCAAGTCCCCAGCTCAGCTCAGCAAATGGTGCCACCATCCTCCCATCTGTCCACACCAGAAGCTTTGAGTCATGCCTGTTCCTACCGCCCCCTCACTTCCCAGTGCCAGATACCCCAGCCCTGCCAAGTCTCCCTCTTCAGTGCAGCCTAGATCCATCTCTTCCTCTCTCCCCATCTCTATCACCATCATGCCAGGCCAAGCCACCAACTTTTTCATCGTGGACATCTGCAGTAGCCCCTCACTGGTCTCCCTCATTCTCTCTGCTTTAATACTACCCATCTGTCCTTCTCTCTCCAGCATGAGTCACCTTTAAGAACACAAAGCTGGTTGTGTCACTCTGCCTGCTTTAAACTCCTTCAATGGCTCCCATTGCCTTCAAGATCTGGCTGAAATTCCCTCTGGTGTTATCCAGCCCCTGCCCACTTGTCCAACCTCCTCCTCTGCCCTTCTTCTCTTTCTCAGGGCCCCAGCCCCTCTGGCCACATTTTGGTATCTGAGACCCACTGTGAATTTTTTTCATGTTAGGACCTTTGTTATGCTGTTCCCTTAGCTTAGAACACTCTTCCCCTAGCGCTTGGTGTGCGTATCGTTACCTCCTCAGAGAGGTCTTTTCTGACCTCCCAGCCAGGCCGATGTCCCTCAGCTATAATTTGCACAGTGCCTGTTTTCCTCTCTCTTCACCTCACTGCTTCTCAGCTATGAGCAGCCTGAGAGCAGAAATTCTATCTATCTGGCTCACAACAGCACCCTAGGACTTCACAAAAGGCCTGGCACTTAGCACACATGCAGTAACTATGCGACTGGTATGTTCTATACATTCCCTTCATTCTCCCTTTCACCCCATACTCCAGCCACTGGACAATGTTAATGAAGCATGGGATTCACCTCCAGGCCTTTGCACATGCTATTCCCTCTGCAGGAATGCCCCTCCCTCCCATTCACTCAACTAAATCCTTTATATTCATTAGAAACTAGAGTTACCAGGTTTAGGAAGTGAAAATACAGGATTCTCAGTTAAATTTCAATTTCAGATAAACAAATAATTTTTTTTTATTAAGTATGTCATAAATATTGCATTAAATACAAGCATCCTGTATTTTCTCTGGCAACTTCAGCAGGATCCAGCCCCAGTTCCCTGCTCCTTTAAGAGATCTCTTGGCCTTTACCCCTACCCACTTAGGTCTGTTCACTCCCCATCCCCAGGTTCCCAAACCACACAACTACTTGCCCCGAGTAAGCATGAATGCTCACTACATTTTGAAATTGTTCATTACTAACTAGAATGTGACCTTGACAGAGGAGATTGTGTCTCAAGTCTTCATTCAGAGTGTCTCTTTTCATCTGGGACAATCCTGGCTAGAGGAAATGGTTAATAAGATTTACTGAGTGGAAAAATAAAAGAGCACAGAAGAGAAAAAAAATAAACAAGATGAACAAAAGAACCAGAAAATGGGGTGAATTTCTTGGGCGATTACCCACAATGGTAATCATCCCTTCCCACACAACCTCTATACCCTGCCTTGCCTCTGCTACTTAGACATCCCCTTTATCCCAAGTCTCAGCAAGTCTTATGATGGGTGGAGCAGGAATGAAAAAAGAAAAAGTCTGTGCTCCTTCAGGGGTTTTTCCAAAACAACCTCTGGAGCATTCATTTGGGAGGACTTGTGGTGAGCAGGGTGGGAGTGTAGGCCTCAGCCATGGTCTGGAAAGATGCTATTGAGGATCCCTAGGTAAGGAGGTGCCTCCAAAGGTTGGGGGGAGCTACTGAAGTTTAAGCAAGTCATCCAGGGGCTGAACCTACAATCACCCTACCCACAGCCATCCAGTTACCTCCCACAACCGCTCCATAGTTGGGGACCTCAAGAGGTAAGAGACCCTAAAGCAGCTAAATGCATGAATTATCTGGACCCCAAATTTTCCTGAGTTCCTTCCAACTACCCCTCCTGGAGTATTCTGAATAGCCAAGGAACTGGACAGTGGGAAAACCACTCCACTCTGCCTCTCTTGGTGGTGGGTTCTGTTTCTTCTCTATGTGTTTCTCCTTTTCTCCCCATCAGTCCCCTTTGGTCCTTGTGCCACTGGTTTCACTAGCAGAGGTTCTCTTAAGTCTGGTGAAAGGTGTTCCTTAGCCTGGTCTGACTTGGACATTTCTAACTAGTCCCCCCCACCCACTCCACTCTTGGGGATTGGCTCCAGTCCCTCTGCACACTTACCCAGCCCCTGGCACAAGTGACCCTGGCAGCCAGCAGTTTCCAGTACTTCTCCCACTTCCAGCCATGGAGACGCTTTGGTAAGTTTGATGAGAGCATTTTTTCTTTTTATATGGTTTCTAATTACCTATTATTTCTGATCTTCTCTTTAATCAGCTTCCAGAACTCTGCTGTGAGCTACATATCCAGGGGGTGGGGAGACGGAATCTGGTTCCCACCAGTGTAGAGAGAGAGGCCCTGTGGTCATCCTTGGATGTCACCATTCCCTTCACCATTATGACTATAATTAAGGAGGATGGATCTGACATGAGACCAGGAATCAGCAGCTCTGGATTCTGTCTTTAGTCCCATGAGTGTTCAGTGTACCACATCTGAGAAGTCATGGGCCTTGAGAATCCTTATATGTTAAAAAGAAATAAAACTGCCTGGTCATAGCACAGCCAGCTGGCATGCAGAAGGCAGGACAACTCCAGATTCTGAGTTCTCATCCTCCCTGACAGCTCAGTGCTCTAAATGCTTGTCAATAATATATCTTGGTCTTTGGTTGTCCTTACGCCCCATTCCTAATCCAAACCACTTCCTCTCCATGTGTTTGCTAGTTTAGCAAGAGCCAAATTCGCTTTCAGAGACAGCACAGTTCCCGCCTCTTCAGTCCTGTCACTCCCAGGTCGGACCTTTCCAGGTCCCATGACCTCGCCTACCTAACATATCCAAGGCCTCTCTTTCCACACATCTTCCTGCCTGGAAGGAAGCACGAAGGAGCACCCACACACTGATCCCCACCCCCACCCCACCCTCCAAAAATTTATCGCTTTTATCAAAGACTCTGTCTGAAATGTGGTTGTATTACCTTTAGTGAGCTCCTATGTTTTACATAAAGTGTGAATTACAATATTTATAAAGCTGCCATAGTATAGGATCTGTTAAGTTTTCAGGAGCTTCTGAATTAAAAGCTGTGATCAAAAGGCAGGAACACTATTTTAAACCTGTTATAATATCTCTTGGGTTTTGTGATGATGGTGGGGGTTCAACACCTCAGTGGCTAACAGTGGATCCATTATTATCCCGGCAAAAAAATGAGAGCATCATGTAGAGGAGTAACTATAGTAACCTGGTGAAGAGTCATGTTTTTGGGATTCAGAATCTGTTTCACATGTCATTTATTTCCTGTTATTGACGTCAGGTCCTGAGACACAGCAAAGCATATTGGGTCAGAATCCAGTTTGCTCTCTGGCTCTGTCACCTACCAGCAGTGGGGGCGTGGACCCACACAGAAGCCCCCAGCCTCAGTTTCCTCAACTGTAAAATGGAATAAAACAACTCCTTGGCAGGGTTGTTGTGACAATAAATAAGGTTATTAAAGTATGAAAAACTCTGATAATGCAGTGCCTGGCATGAAGTCGGCACACAATGAATTAGTAACTCTTATTATAATAACTAATTGCTATACTGCTGATCTGAAAGATAAATATAGAATTGAAACTCTGGCAGGCAGCAGGAGAACAAGGCTGAGAGAGAAGAGAGTTTTTGAGACTGATGAGTTGATTGCTCCACTAAGGCCTCTTAAAACATCCATTTATTTGGGATGCAAGTTGAATATTGTCCAGGTTGATGATTGCTATGAATAATTAAGGAACAATGGTATCCAATGACATTCTTATAGCATTCTGATTAGCTAAATATATCTTCTTATTACTCTCTCTATATTGACACCAAAACGAACCCCTTACATCGTGAAGTTAAGATGGCAGGGTGATATTATTATAATAATAAAATAATAAGAAGGTAATACCTTTTATTACTTGGAAAGAAATGGTGCCCTCATTTTGGCTGGGTTTTTTTGTTTGTTCATTCGTTTGTTTGTTTTTAATAAATTTTGTTGGTGGGGTATAACATTCATACAGAAATGTGAACAGAGCATAAACGAACAGCTTGATGCATTTTCACCAAGTGACCGCACCCTTGTTTTCGTGATTGAGATATAATTTACAAACCATAAAATGTATCCATATTAAATGTACAGTTCGATGAAATTTTCTAAAGTCATACAGTTATGCAACCATTGCTACCATAAAGTTTTAATAATACAGCAATCACTCCCAAAAGTTTTCTAGTGTCTGTTCAAGGCCAACCCCCACTACCACCTGTAGACCCAGGCAACCACTGATTTGCTTTCTGTATCTAGAGTTTTGCCTTTACTGAAATCTTCATATAGCAAATGCATACAAGAGTAAACGATAGTAGTGTTTTATGTTATGAATCATTTTTTATCATAAAATATGTAGGTATGAATATGGCCAGATTAGTTTCCTAAGTGTGGCACATAAAATAAGTTTAGATGGCTTATAGACAACTATCTGATACCTTAATTTTGTATCTTTTCTAGGATTCATGGAAATAATTACCACATCAAGCTCCTGATGTCAAATAGTATTGCTTAGATCCAGAATAAGTTTAAAAACTAATAGATTAAGGTAAATATTAGTAATAACACAGTTAGTGCACAGACAGCACAGTTATTGTAAGGGTGCATGCAAATGATAGAAGCCAGTAAAATATGGACCTAGATTTAAAAAGAGAAATTATTTCTGTGTGCCATGAAATTCTCTGCATATCAATCAATACATAGCCTTTAAAACATAATATTGAGAATTTTAAAGATATTAAATGTTTTATTGACCATTTAAATGCTTTTTTCTTACACCAATCTGCCTTACACTAATTTATCCTGTGTATTCAAGATAATTTTGAGACCCTTTTTTTTCCTTAGAGAAATTGTTTTTTATTTGTTCTTTTTTAAAATTAATTTATTTTCCACTTACAGTTGATATACAATATTATATTAGTTTCAGGTGTATAACATAGTGATTAGACATTTATATAACTTACTAAGTGACCACCCAGTGAATCTAGTACCCATCTTACACCATACATAGTTATTACAATATTATTGACTATATTTCTTATGCTATATTTTACATCCCCAAAAAGAAGTACCAGTAACTACTGACTTGTACTTCTTAATTCCTTCACTTGTCTCACCCATCCCCCAACCCCACTCCCATCTGGCAACCATCAAAATTTTCTCTGTATCTCTGAGTTTGTTTCTGTTTTGTTTATTTTGTTCTTTAGATACCACATATCAGTGAAATCATGTGGCTTTTGCCTTTCTCTCTCTGACTTATTCTGCTCAGTATAATATCCTCTAGGTTCATTCATGTTGCTGCTGATGGCAAGATTTCATTTTTTTTTTTTTGGCTGAGTAATAATCTACTGTACATATGTACCACCTCTTCTTTACCCATTTATCCATCGACGAACACCCAGGTTGCCTTCACATCTTGGCTATTGTAAATAATGCTGCAACGAATGTATGGATTCACATGTTCCTTCGAAGTAGTGTTTTGAGTTTCTTCAGATAAATACCTAGAGGTGGGTTTACTGGAGTCCTTCTTTATCTCTTGTTATAACCCTTGTTTTAAAGTCTATTTTGTCGGGTGTAAGTATTGTTGCCCCAGCTTTCTTTTTCATTTCCATTTTCATAAAATATCTTTTTCCCTCCCTTTACTTTTAGTCTGTGTGTGTCTTTCAATGTGAAGTTTGTCTCTTGTAGGCAGCATATGAAAAGATTTTGTTTTCTTAGCCATTAAGCCACTCTATGTCCTTTGATCAGAGCATTTAGTCCATTTACATTGAAAATAATTATTGATAAATATGTAGTTATTGTCATTTTATTATTTTTTATCTCTTTTTTTCTTTTTCTTCTTCTTAAAGAAGTCCCTTTAGCATTTTTTGTAGTATTGGTTTGGTGGTGATGAACTCTGTTAGCTTTTTCTTATCTGAGAAACTCTTCATATGTCCTTCAATTCTAAATGATAGCTTTGCTGGGTAGACTAATCTTAGTTGTAGATCCTTGCTTTTCATCGCTTTGAATATTCCATACCAGTCCCTTCTGGCCTATAAAGTTTCTGTTGAGCAATCAGTTCATAGTGTTATGGGAGCTCCATTTATATCACTAATAGCTTTTCACTTGTTGCTTTTAAGATTCTCTCTTTGTCTTTAACTTTTGGCATTTTAATTATGATGTGTTTTGCTGTAGGCCTGTTTAGGTTTATCTTGTTTGGGACTCTCTGTGCTTCATGGGCTTGTTTGTCTATTTCCTTCTTCAGGTTAGGGACCTTTTCCATAATTATTTCTTCAAATAGGATTTCAATTCCTTGCTCTCTTTCTTCTCCTTCTAGTACCCCTAGCATGTAAATGTTAGTATGCTTGATACTGTCTGAGTTCCCTTAAACTACCCTCACTTTATTTTTTGGATTCTTTTTTCTTTTTGCTGTTCTGACTGGATGTTTCTGCTACCTTATCTTCTAAATTGCAGATTCAGATCTCTGCTTCATCTAATCTACTGTTGATTCTCCTAATGGAGTCTTTATTTCAGTATTGTATTCTTCATTTCTGACTGGTTCTTTTTTATGTTTTCTATCTCCATTTTCATGTTTCTTATCTCTTTGTTGAAGTTCTCACTAAGATCATTGAGCACCCTTATAACCAGTATTTTTAACTCTGCATCTGGTAGATTGCTTGTCTATTTTTGTTCAGTATTTTTTTTTTCTAGAGCTTTGTTCTGTCTTTTCATTTGGGATATATTTCTTATGTTTCTTTGTCTCCCCATTTTGGCTGATTCCCTGTGTTTGCTTCTATGTATTGGGTAGAGCTTCTATGTCTCCTAGTATTGGTAGAGTGGCCTTATGTAGTAGGTGTCTTGCAGTAATGCTGTCTCTCTGGTCACCTATGCTGGGTGCTCCAGGTTTGTCCCTTGTGAGGGTTGTATGTGCCCCTCTGTTATATTGGTTTCTGTTTGCACATCAATGGGAGGGTTTAACCCTCAGGTTGACTGGTGGTGAGGACAGGCTGTGACTGTAGTGGAGGAGCGGTTGTACAGGGGCTGACCTTCCAGAATAGGATTCACTTTAGCAGGGCTCTAGTGCCTGTCCAGACTCCCATTTGGGTGTGTCATCTATTGAAGGGGCCTGGTGGTGCATGGTTTGAAGCTAGCCACCAGGCAAACCAGCCTGGGGGCTTCCTGGGAGAGGTCCTGCTGCAGGACAAGTTCAGCCCTGCCTGTGTCCTTCCTGGAGCTACCTGGCATAAACCACAAAGTGATCCCCAGATGTCTTCTACCCATGCTGGTTTTGGAGGTGCTTGGAAAAGGCTAAGCTGTAAACTGAGGCCGGCTGCTGCTAGTGCCTGGCTTGGGGCTGCTTATCAAGAGGTATAGGGGTACACCAAGGTCAGATGCTGCTTGTCTGGGGTTTGCGAACCTTTGAGGGATTTTAGGATAGTCTGCAGCATGAGCCAAGACAGGCTGTTTGTATGGAATAAACCACTGGAAGCAGCTTGGGTGGGTCAGCAAGGTGAGTAGCACAGTCTCAGGTAATCTCATTTCAACACTTTTTTTATTGAATGCCTTCTATATGCTAGATGCTAGATAAATGTTCATGTAGCAATGCTAGACAAACTGCTTTTTGTATTTACAGGATAAATATTTTTTAAAGAAATTTGATGATTTAAATGCAGTGACACATAGAGTATGTGATTATTTATGTGCTCACACATAGCAGTTGCCACAAAGGTTCTGGGCTAACAAGAAGAACCAGAATTTAGGGAAGGGAGAAAAGGTCTGTTTGGATAATGAGGGATTTGGGTCAAGAGAGGGTGGAATCTAGACAGGCAGAGAAGAGGAGAAGATGGTCTAACAAAAGCAGAGCAGAAAATAGCGTATTCCAGGGACAATGAATTGACCCTACTGACTAGTGCAGAATTGAGAAGGATGAAGAGCTCGTGACAGGACTTGAATGGCTGATCCACATGTTGACCACTCACAAAAAATTATGAGCTGAACAGTGTGAAAAAACAAACAGAGATGAAATCAGAAAGTTTGGGCTGCCTCACTCTTGTGGAAGGTATAGAAGATGGATGGATGGATAGATGGATGGATAATAGAAGGCAAGGCAGGATGGTTGCTAAGATGGATGGCCATCTAATGTATGAATATATTGCACACCCATCCCTGTGGTGTAAGACCTAAAATTAAAGTTCGATATTATGTGCTGCCTTGACATCTGATAAAATCGAGAGGTCCTAAAATGGCCTAACCACACGTCCTCCTCCCACTTCTGCTCCTGCGAATAAGGTCCCATAGCCAAACAACCCTTCTTGTCACAAGGACTAAGCATCATTTCTGTTTAATAATTCCTGCTAGCCCATGGAATTATTCCAACAAGCCAGGGGCAACTCACCTTCTTGATTCTACAAACACGTCATTCCCAAGTGTAAATCTCATGTGGCTCTTCATGGTTCATGGTGTCCTCTTCCCCCAGTATAGGTGACTAAAAAACCACAACTGTTGATCTCATCTGTCCTGTGTCAAGTGTCATGTGTTTGGTCATCCCGTAAGCCTAGGTTGGGAATCTGTCCCTCAATAACAGGGTAAAGAGGAAGTTATTAAAACAATCCTTTCCATTTATGTTGCTAATGGAACCTGGAGCCATCTTTCCCCACATGACTTAGGAAATGGTCACCACATCGCTAGCTCAGAGACAAATCCTAACTGGCTTAGTTCCATCTTAGTTGTCCCGTTAGACTCTAGCATGTGACTCAGCTCTGCCCACTGAAATGTGAGGATCTGATATCTGATAGGAGGTTTCTGCGAAAGGTTTCCTGTATCCTAAAAAAGATGACACTGGAATAAAAGGCCTCTGTTCTACCTCTAGATATTGCTGGATCTTAACACAATGCCCTTATCTGCTGCTCTAGTTAACCCGTGACCATAGGAGATATACCCTCCTCTAGAGAAGCTGAGAAAGAGCTGGAAAACCTGGCTCCTTACCACCACTAGAGAGCCTCTGAATCAACACTCATACCTTTGGATAATGTCTTATCTCATTTATGCCAGTTTGGGTTAGCATTTTATCTTCCATGATATGAAAACATGCTATGGATATATCGACTTTAAGTTTTAGTGGTAAAAATGAATTTTTAAATCCATCCAAAGGATGGTATCCTTTGCTTAAAGAGCTCTCAGAAAGAGCTAAACCGATAGGATACTCTGATAAGACTGATATAATCTAAAAGATAGAAAATAGACATTGAGTCCATTCTATATACAATACCCTCAAGGTAGGTTTTATCATCACTCCCATTTTATGGACATGTGACAGACTCAGAGAGTTATGTGCCCAACCCAGGTTACACAAACAGCAAGTGTCAGAGCCAGGATTTAAAAGCCAATTCTGACCGTCTTGCCAAAATCCTGCAGGACGTCCTATCCTGAGTGAGTTGAGCTAGGAGTTGGGAAGCCAAAAAGAAGGAAGAGTTGAAGGAGTCTCAGCAGGCATTTTTAAAGCAGAACTAGGAGGGGTTTTCTTATTTTTTAAGAAAAGACAATGCCACTGGCAACCTCTCACATTTTCTGCCACATCTGAACCACTGAAGTATTTGAATATGGAAAATGGCTTGTGAGATATGCCATCAATCAGTCAATAAATATTTATTGAACTTGTAACATGGGTCTGGCAGCTGGAGTAACTGCTGGGTGCTGTTTTATAGTCCTGCTGAGAGAAAGGCCAGACTGTAGTACAAGCTCTATAACAGAATTTTTAAATGCCATTTAAGCTTACAGGTAGGGCATCTGGCATTTTTTTTTTTTAGGTCTCTAAAATACAGTTGAACAGTGCTTATAAATAATGATTTGGACTCTAGTATCAGGAAGACTCAGATCAAATCCCAGCTCTCCCGCTACTTGTTGTGTGACCTTGAGCAAGTATCTTATCTCAATGAACCTCAGTTTTCTGGTCTGTAAAATGGAAATAATATTTAGTTCAAAAGGCAATTGTGCTGATTAAATCAGATAATGCCAGATTCTGATTATACTCAATAGGTATTAGAGAATATTACTTGTTATTCTATTATTCCTTTCGAAAAAGTAGATGCCTATAATCTATGTAGAAATACAGAGCTGGAGTAAAAGAGAAAGCTGGCTGTCAGCTTGGATAATGCTGGAGGATGTTACTCCACATTGTTGCTTCTTGTACTTTTTTTTTCTTCCTTTCTCCCATTCAAGAGGGAAGCTGGTTTGGGAATACTATCTAGAGTCTGGAAACTTGTGGAAGGTGGTGCAACCAACCACTGAGACAACCTCAGGAAGATTCTTAGGGCCCCATAATGGCAGAAAGGCAGCAGAGGACCCTAGAGTTAGGAGGCCATATGGGCAGAGCCAATAGAGCCCTCAGCCAACCATTTGACTAAGGAGCCAGACCAGTATCATCCACTCCCTCAGGTTGGCCTTGCTTATACCCTGGATCTGTGTGTGCCAAGGAGCGAGCAAGGAGTGCATGCCCAGGAAAGACCACACAGTTAGAGGATTTTACTCCAGCTTAGCAGGGCGGAGGCCCACACTTGGTGTGGAGTTCTAGGAAAGAGAGCTTTATTTCTTGTTTTCCTGAGTCATGGACTAAGAGTCATACCATCAATGGCAAGAAATATTCACAGTTGCTTGTTCTCAAAAGATTGGGGTAGATACAAGGTTCACAGACTCCAGCAAGGAATAGAAAAAAAGGTAAACCTACAGTTGCCACTCCAGGCCCACCACCTGGGGGAGAGCACGCTGGTGGCAATCGTCCAGAGGCTTTTGGTGTGGGTTTGGGCACAAACAAGGAAGCAAACAGGGGGGAGGAGGAACAGATTAACACACCTGGCAGAAAACCACCGCCATTCACAGTCTTTCACACCCAATTCTTAGTAAATCTAGAGATTTGGGTTTGCAGCTAGGGTTTAGCAATTAAAACTGTTATGTTGCGACACCTTTCCCGTTTAAATTGGTTAAGGCATAAGGCTTGTGAATGTATGGATTTGACAGCACAGCCTTCTGTGCAAACACCTGACTCTCTGCCTCTCCAGGGGGTGGGGAGAAGCCATCTCGGGTTTCACTATTAGCCCTCAAACCCCTCCCGCTAATGTCAGTTTTTTCCCAGAAGCAAAATGAACTACCAAATCTCTTTCAATCAGTGCTGACAGCCTAAACCCAAGTTATGAAGCTTCACACAGAGGAGGCCCCTCTGCTCCAGGGCTGCACCATGAAGGGTGAACAGCTCTGACTCAGATGTACCAGAGCCTGGATTCACTGTTTTCATCATCTTAACATTTACATTCTGGGACCCCGGGGGAAATGGATCTTCACGACACAGAACATTAACCTTTGCTATAGCAAAGTCTTGGCTGTCTTCAAGTGCCTAACAACAACAACAACAAAAATAGTACTATTTCTCTCCATTCTAGCCTGGAGACATTTGGAAAGGTCTAACATGGGAGGAACTCTGACAGCAGTGAAATCCTGGGGAACCTTAGAGCTTACAGAGACTGTCGCCTCCATCTAAATCTACTCAGTCTTTTTATGCATGAGTAAACTCAAGCTGAGGAGAAATTGGAGAAGTTTTGCAAAGTCACCTGGCTGAATGGTCGATGGACTGTTACTGGAGTCTATGCTACCTGACTCTGACTATTCATTCACTATAATGAACATCTGTTGGTTACTAGTTAGAGACTTCTGTGGTTGTTTGGGTGATAGGGAACAAGGCCCCAAACTTCTTCTATGGAAGTGAGAGGGGCTCCAAATCTCTTTCCCTGCTTCCTGGAAGGAGGGATGTGACCTAGGCTAAGCCAACAGGACATTTCCACCCAGCCCCATGGTGATAACCAACCTGCCTACACCCACCATGCTGCATTCACTCTAGGAATAAACTACATGTCCTAATGATAAATTTACTGGTGACCAATCAATGACCAATTTCCATAAAGAATAGTTTGCCTAAAATTAAGGCCCCTTTTGAGTATTTTTGCATTCATTTGATTGACATATTCTTTTTTTAAATTGTTACTGGAGTAACATTACAATTATAGAATTTTCAAGTATACATTATAATTTCACATCTGTATATCTTACTGTGTGTATTTACCACCTAAAGTACAGTTTCCTTCAATTACCATATATTTGATCCCCTTTACCCACTTCACCCTCCCCCTACCCCCTATATTTGACCCCCTTTACCCTGTCTACCTCCCTCTTTCTCCCCCACCCCCTACCCTCTAGTAACTACTAGTCTTTAATCCATGTCCATGAATCTTTGTTTGTCCTATTCATTTGTTGCTTTTAGGTTTATATCCCACATATAAGTGATATCATGTGATTTTCAACTTTTTCTGTCAGGCTTCTTTCATTTGGTATAGTTATTTCAAGGTCCATCCATATCATTGCAAATAGCAGAATTTCATCTCTTCTTATGGCTGAGTAATATTCCATTGTATATATGTACCACAGCTTCTTTAGCCAATCATCTATTGTAGGACACTTCGATTGCTACCATGTCCTGGCCACTGTGAATAATGCTGCTGTGAACATCGGTGTGCAAATACCATTACAGATATGAGTTTTCAAGTCTTTGGGGGTAAATACTCAGTAGAGAGATTGCTGGATCATATGGTAGATCAATTCTTAGTTTTGTGAGGAACCTCCATATTGTTTTCCATAGTGGCAGTACCAATCTGCAGTCCCACCAGCAGTGTATGGGGGTTCCTTCTTCACTGCATCCTCTCCAGCATTTATTACTTATCCTGTTGATTATAGCTATTCTAACAGATGTGAGATGGCATCTCATTGTGGTTTTGATTTGTATTCCCCTAACAGCTAACAATATGGAGCATCTTTTCACATATTTGTTGGCCATTTGTATGTCCTCTAGGGAAAAGTGTCTATTTGGATCCTCCACCCATTTTTTGATTGGATCGTTTTTTTGTTGTTATTGAGTCATATGAGTTCTTTGTATATTTTGGATATTAGGCCCTTATTAGAGGTGTTGCTTGCAAATATATTTTTCCATTTGAATGGTTGTCTCTTTACTTTATCGGCAGTTTCTTTTGCTGAGCAAGTTTTTAGTTTGATGTTGTCCCATTCATTTGTTTTAGCTTTTACTTCCCTTGCCTTTGAGGTCAAATTCATAAAATGCTCTTTTAAGTCCAAGGTCCATGAGTTTAGTTGCTATGTTTTCCCTCTATGCATTTTATTGTTTAGGTCTTATATTCAGGTCCTTAATCCATTTTCAGTTAGTTTTGGTGTGTTGTGATAGACAACAGTCCAATTTTATTCTTTTGCAGGTGGCTTTCCAGTTTTCCCAGCACCATTTGTTGAAGAGGCTTTCCTTTATCCACTGTATACATTGGGCTTTTTGGTCAAAAATTATTTGCCCATATAAATACAGGTTTACTTCTGGACTCTCGATTCTGTTCCATAGGTCCATGTGTCTGTTTTGCTGCCAATACCATGCCATTTTAATTACTGTCACTTTGTAGTATAATTTGAAGTCTGGCAGAGTGATGCCTCCAGCCTCGTTCTTTTTTCTAAGGATGGCTTTGGCAATTTGGGGTCTTTGTGCTTCCATATAAATCTGATGATTTTTTGTTCTATTTATTTTTTAAAATGCTGATGGTATTTTGATGGGGATTGCATTAAATCTGTATAATACTTTAATAAGGTCATTTAAACTATATTGATTCTTCCAATCCAAGAACATGAAATATCTTTTCTTTGTATCTTCTTTGATTTCTTTTAAGGGTCTTGTAATTTTCATTATATAACTCCTTCACATGTTTCATTAGATTTATTGCTAGGTATTTTATTCTTTTTGTTGCAATTGCGAAAGGAATTATTTTTTCAACTTCTTTTTCTGATGCTTCATTATTAGAATGCCATGGATTTTTGAATGTTGATTGTGTATCCAGAACCTTTACTGTATTTGCTTAGTGTTTCTAGTAGTGTTCTTGTGTAGTCTTTAGGGTTTTCTATATAGAGAATCATATCATCTGCAAATAGTGACAGTTTAACTTCTTTGTTTTCTATTTGGATGCCTTTTATATCTTTCTATCTTTCTCTTGTCTAATTGCACTTGCTAGGTCCTCCAATGTTATGTTGAATAACAGTGGTGATAGTGGACAGCCCTGCCTTGTTTCTGATCTTAGAGGGGTTTTTAGTTTTTCACCATTGGCTGAGGGGTTGTCATATATGGCCTTGATTATGGTAAGGTACTTTCCTTCTATACCAATTTTGTTAAGTGTTTTGATCATAAATGGATACTGTATCTTATCTAAGGCGTTTTCTGCATCTATTGATATGATCGTATGATTCTTTTAAAATTTGTTTATATGGTGTAACACATTAGTCGATTTGCATATGTTGAACCACCCCTGTGCCCCTGAGATGAAGTCCACCTGATCGTGGTGTATAATCTTTTTAATATGTTGCTGTATTTAGTTCACTAGTATCTTATCTAGTATTTTTGCATGTGTGTTTATGAGAGATATTGGTCAGTAGTTTTCTTTTTGTGTGTTATCTTTACCAGGTTTTGGTATCAAGGTGATACTGGCCTCATAAAATGAGTTGGCAAGTATTGCCTCCTCTTTAATTTTTTGGAAGAGTTTGAGGAGGATAGGTATTAAATCATCTTTGAATGTTTGGTAGAATTCACTGGTGAAGCCATCTGCTCCTGGACTTTTACTTTTTGGTAGGTTTTTGATGATTGTTTCCATTTCCATACTGCTGATCAGTCTATTTAGATTTTCCAGATCTTATAGATTCAGTCTAGGAAGATTGTATTTTTATAAGTACTGGTTTACTTCTTATAGGTTATTAAATTTGGTGTTATATAACTTTGCATAGTATTCTTGTATGATCCTTTGTATTTCTGCATTATCAGTTGTAATTTCTCTCCTTTCATCCCTGATTTTGTTTATTTGTGTCCTTTCTCTTTTTTCTTGAGTGAGTCTAGCAAGGAGTTTGTCAATTTTATTAACCTTCTCAAAGAGCCAGCTCTTTGATTCATTTATTATTTCTATTTTTTTGTTTTGTTTTCAAGTTCATTTATCTCTGCTCTAATTTTGATTTTTTTTCCCTTCTGCTACCTTTAGACTTCATTCATTCTTCCTTTTTTAGTGTTTTAAGATGAAGCAGTAGGTTGTTTATTTGGGCTCATTCTTATTTCTCAAGGTAGGCCTGTGATAATATGAACTTTCCTCTTATGGCCACTTTTGCCATGTCCTGAAATTTTGCTATGTTGTACTATCATTATCATTCATTTCTATTAATCTCTTGATCTCTTTTTATTTCTTCTCTGACACAGTTATTCTTCAGTAGCATGTTGTTCAACCTCCACGTAATTGTGGTTCTTTCTGCATTCTTTTTGCAGTTGATCTCTGGTTTCAAAGCATTACCATCAGAGAATATGGTCGGTATGATTTTAAACCTCTTATATTTGTTGAGTATCTCTGTGTGCCAGTAAGTGATTGATTCTTGATAATGTTCCATATGCACTAGAGAAGAATGTACAAGCAGCTGTTTGGGGATAGAAGGCTCTGTAAATGTCAATTATTTCCAATTGGTTTAATGTGTCATTTAAGGATATTATTTCCTTATTGATTTTCTGTTTGGATGATCTGTCTGCATCCCACAGTGGGGTATTTAGGTCTCCTACTATGATAGTGTTTTGATCTGTTTCTCCCTTTAGTCCTGTTAGTAATTGCTTTACATATTTCGGGGCTCCCTGATTGGGAGCATAGATATCAATATGTGTCATGTCTTCTTGGTGTATGATTCCCTTTATCATTATGAAGTGTCCCTCAGTATCTTTCATTACCTTTTTTATTTGAAGTCTATTTTTTCTGATACCAGTACCGCTACTCCCACTTTTCTCTGAATGCCATTTGCTTGAAATATCATTTTCCACTCTTTCACTTTGAGACTATATTTGTCTTTGGAGCTGAGATGTGTCTCTTGGAGGCAGCATATGGTTGGGTTTTGGTTTTTGATCCATTCTGTAACTCTGTGCCTTTTTATTGGTGAGTTCAGTTCATTTACATTTAGGGTGATTATTGAAATGAGGTCTTCCTATAGCCATTTTATCTTTGCTTTCTGGTAGCTCAGTGTTTTCATTGCTTCTTTGTCCTTGTGTTTCTTTTTTTTTATTTTGGTTGGCTTTTGTGGATTTTTCCTTTGGCCCTTCTTGTTTTATGTTCTATACTTTGGTTCTGAATCTTTGGTGTGTGGTTACCATTACAGATATGAAAAGGGTAGTTGTATATATACAGTCATCTATTTTCTTCTACATGTGCCTTATCTCCATTCCCTTTTGTGAATTTGGATCTTTGAACTCTTCCCCTTTCAGTCATTGTTATCTCAATTTGTCCCTATGTATGCTGAATGTTCATTACTATCTTGCTATAGCAATTCTCTTATTATTTGAGCTTATAAATGCCCTGTTCTCAGTAAGGATTGCACTCCTCTGCTTCTATTTGCCTGATAGTCACTTTACTTTACTTCTGAGGTTTTTTTTTTTTTTTTTTTGAAGGGCCATTTTGTTTTAGGTGAGCTGACCCTTTTAAGTGTTTCCTCTAGTGCAGGCCTTGTAGTGAAGAATTCCCTCAATTTTTGTATGTCTGGTAAGGTCTTAATTTCTCCTTCATATCTAAAGGAGAGCTTAGCTGGATACATTATTTTAGGCTGGTAGTTTCTTTCACATAATAGTTAAAATATTTGATTCCATTCCTTTCTGGCTTGTAAGGTTTGTGCTGAGAAGTCCGAGGATAATCTAATGGATTTTCCTTTTTAAGTTACAGTCTTCTTCTCCCTGGCTGCCCTGAGAATTCTGTCATTGATTTCTGATAACTATAATACAGTGTGTCTTGGTGAAGGCCTTTTTGGGTTGAGATAATTGGGTGTTCTGTTGACTTCTTGAATTCCAAACTCCAGCTCATTCTTTAGATTTGGGAAATTCTCATCTACTATTTGTCTGAAAATTCTCCTTTTCCTCGCCTTCAATTATGCCCATTATTCTTATGTTTTCTATCCTGATGGTATCAGCTAGTTATTGTATTTCTCTTTCATTATTTTTATTCTTTGGTTTCTCTCTTCTTCCTTCTGATTTATTTCTATATTTCTGTTTTTGATATCACTGATCCTTTCCTTTATTTGGTCGACTCTATTTCCCAAGCTTGCTATTTCATTTTTTAACTCTTGCAGTGTGTTTTTTATATCCAGAAGGTCCATTCAATTCTTTTTGAGGGTTTCAATCTCCTTGCTCTGCTCATCTAGTTGTTTTTTCAATTCCTGAAATTGTTGATATGATGTTTCGGAACTGAGTTTTTTCAGAAGTACCACCCTGGATTCTCCATCATTTAAGTTGCATATTTCTATGTCTGTAAGCTTATTTTCTGAAGATTTTTCTTTTTCTTTTTTTATGAGATGCCTTGTCACCTTGGTTGTTCATGGTGTTTAATGGACTATTTTTCCACCTGGGCATTATGAAAGTGTATTCTGCTGTTTTTTTATCAGAAAAATTTATCATATAAAGGTCTCTCTAACCTGCTGCAAAGGAGGCACTTTTCTTTTGGTTTCCAGTAGGTGGTGTCAAAGCCTCTTATATCCTTGCTTTATATAAAGCCTTAAAAATACCTTTTCGCTTTCTTATAGATTTTTAATCACACTCTCTACCCTCAGTCTCAGTCCTTGTCAGTGTTGGCAACAGTTTCGGTAGTGTTTGCTTAGATTCCCCTGGGGCTCCGTGGTGTTCAGTCTGGAGGGGCCCTCTGGGTTGCGAGTTGAGGGCTGCGGCTCAGCCTCAGTTTTGCAATTGGGGTCAGTAAAAATCAACTGTTATTTATCTGCGGTCTCTTCCTGCTTCCCTGCTTTCTGCCCTGATGACTGGGCCCTGCTGCTGGCTGCATGGAACTCAGAGCATTTCTAAGCAGGGCTGTTCAGAGAAGATGCCACTCTTTCTCCACTTCCCCTCCTCCTGCAGGGAGCTACGGTGGCTTCGAGAAGCACTTCCTTTATTTCTCCCAGCCCCACTGCCTGACACTCAGGTTTCTGGCCTGTGGTAGCTCTTATGCTCAGATTCCATGCTCAGATATGCTGGTGTACAGGTTGGGTGTTTTTTTGTTGTTTTTTCTCTCCATCATACTTTTTTTTTTTTTTTTTTTTTGGTGGGGGCACCTTTTGGCACTTTCGCAGATTTAAAATATTAATTTCCTCTAAGGGTTTTTTCTCTGCTAAATTTTGTATTTCTGATTATTTATAAAATGTGTCACCTTTTACAAATAATGAAATAGTTCACTATTGTTGTGGACATCTTTTGATAATATATGAACCTTCAAACATACTATAAGGGACTTTTTTGCAAATTTGTATAAAGACTCTTTCTTCAAAGTAGTATGTCAATAGCCAGAGATGCTTACTGAATTTGATATTCAAGATACTAAATTTAGAATAATCCTAAGCTTTAAGCACAAAATGGAGTGCCCTTCATCAGCAATTGGTCTGACTTTAGCAATGAGATGAGACTAGCAAGCTGATAATGGTAATTAATGTCTACCTAAAATAAATAAGAATATACTAGACCAAATGTGTAATATTGGGTTCATATTCCATTCAAGCCCATAAGCAAGTATTGAGTTTGACAAAAACCAATGTTTCTTGAAGGCCAGCTACCATGCCCAAAAACAAGCTGAACACTGTATTTAGGTTTTCTCTTTTAGTTGCATATTCTGAGGGGAGGGCTTCCTCCTTGCTCACTATTACATCCTCAGCTGGTCCATAGGACACACTCAGTAACTATCTGCAGAATAACAGAATGGCCCTGTTAGCTGGTACTCTTATTACTGATCACCTCAAATGTACAGGTGAGGGAATTTGGGCTCAAGAATTGTTACTTGTCCAAGGACATCAGGGAGGGCAGCATGACCATGACCCTGGAGCCTGTGCTCCTAACTCAGGGGAGGGTGACCTTAACTAAAACTGGGGTGGGAGGGATAGAAAGAAATGGACAGATATATATTCAAAATAGTTTCAATGGTGTGTAGTGTTGTGGGCTTGGGAACGGGTATATAGGTACAGAGGTCCCTAGGAGGGGATGGGTCTAAACTGACTCTCTAAGGTCTCTAAATGACTATTATTGAAAGTAGGACATTCCAGAATGAGTTGAAGCTTTATGGTGAGCCTTGGGATAAAATATAACCAGGGTTCAGAGGTCAGGGGTATACCCAAGGAGACTGTGTAACGTGTTGTAGCTTTCCAACAAAAGATTAGCTTGATGGTGAGGGAAGAATCATTCTGAAAACCTAAGGTATAAACATGGGTGATCCAGCAAAGAGATCAGTCTTCACTTCTCTTTTTCATTTTTAGCTAAGATATATTAAATATATTTTCTCTGGAAATTAAAAGTGTCTCAAATTCTCATATGCCTTTGGCCTAGTGCCATTGTGCTAACGGTAGTCAATAACATTTTATATAACAAGAAAACTGTGGCTGGGAATGTAAAATGGCACAGCACTCTGGAAAACAATTTGGCAGTTTCTTTAAAAACAAAGCATATACTTATCCTACAAGCCAGCCATCACAGTCCTGGGTGTTTATCCCAGAGAAATGAAAACGTATATCCACACAAAAACCTGTACATGATTGTTTATAGCAGGTTTATTTGTAATAGCCCCAAACTTGAAATAACCAAAGTATCTTACAATAGGCAAATGATTAAACAAATTGTGGTACATGCATACTATGTAATGCTATCCAACAATAAAAGGAACTACTAATAGAGACAACAATTTGAATGAATCTCAAGGGCATTATGCTAAGTAGAAAAAGCCAGTCTCATGCTGTATGATTCCATTTACATAATATTCTCAAAATAGCAAAATTATAGAGATAAACTGCTTAGTGGTTGCCAGGGGTAGGAATGGTGAGAGGAAGAATAGGTGCGATTATAACAGGGCGGCACGAGGAAGATCTTTGCAGTGATGAAATAGTTTTGTACCTTGATTGCAGTGGTTTTACTCAATTCTACACAGGTGAACAAAACAGCATACACAGATATTATACTAATGTCAAGTTCCTGGCTTTGACATTGTACTATATAGCTCCCTGAGCTGTAACATTGGGGGGAACTGGATGAAGGATACAAGAGACCTCTCTGTATTATCTTTGGAACTTCTCATGAATATATGTTTATTTTAAAAGAGAAAGTTAGAAAAAATAATTGTGGTTGAAAGCAGCACCTAAGTTCTCAAATTTCCCTTCACAACTGTTCAGTGGAAATTCTAGTAAGGTGGAAAGATGGACATGCCTCTCATATCCAGTAAGCTATTTTATTCCTCTTACAACTTCTTAATATTCCATTTCATGGTTGTATCATATTTTTAAATCCAGACCCTTATCCATGAATATTAAGATTATTTCCTTTTTTTTTGCTATAGTAAAGAGTTATTATAAATAGTTACCATGAATCATCTCATACATAAATCACTTTACCCATTGCTTTTAGGACTATGTTTCAAGTACAAATTCCATTTCAGAAAATAGATATAGACATACTCTTAGCATAAAAAATATTTTACATACTTCAAGTTACTGTGCATATTCAACATTAATAAAACATTTCTATTTGATTAGTCATTTATCTACTTGTGTTGGTTTAAGTATTTTTTTAAGTTATACACTTAGTATAAAAAATATTATACCCTTACTATTATAATACAGTTCATTTTTACACAGATCCAGAGATAATGTGGTAAAATCTTATCTCTTCTCCCTAAATATAACTACTACACATAGAATAAGCTTTGTGTTATTAATTCAGAAACATCTTCCAGTCCCAGTGTTATAAATGGGTTTTAATATATTAAACAAAATGGATTTCCTTTTGTAAAATACTTTTTTTTTTTTTGTTAAATCTAGTCAAATAATCAGCATCAAAATGTTTGGGATGCTATGAAGTGTCTCTTATGCCTGGAAATGAGGAGTTTCTACCATCCTCTAAAAGTTCACTGTACAGTGTGTGGGTGAAGCTTCTGGGCATCCTTTCCCTCCTTTAGCCTTTGCTGCTGCAAAGACTAACTGTGGGCTCTGAGTCTGAGTTTTGCAACCCACAACAAATGTGGCTAAGGCTAAAGAACAGAAGTGTTTACTTTAGGAGGCCTCGTGGGTTTTTTTCATGAGTCACTTGCTGGCGGCCCTGACACTGGTTTCTGCACCTTCTGCAGTCTGCTGCAGCCAGTCGAGGAGCGAGCGCCCTCTCGGGGTGAGCTTCGTGTACAAAATCGTCTTAACGTCTGGGAAAGGGACTATGGGGATTCTCACCTGGATGGCCTTTCCTCAACAGCTATGCTTCTAAAAACTAAATTCTATCAGTACAGTACCAGAAATAACCTAATGGGCTGATGTTAATACGTGCAAGTGGGTGCATACATACACACCGATAAAATCAGAGTATCTCGGAAGGAGAAGCAGAAAACTAGTAATAGTACTTGCCTTCTGGGAGGGCAAAGTCATAAAGGAATGGGAAAAAGGACTCACTTCCTTCCTCCCAGATTTGTTATGAAAAACTTTCACACATACAGAAAAGTTGGAATAATGTCCCACCTACTCACCACTTAGATTCCACAACTGTTGTCATTTGCCATATTTGCTTTATTTCAATATCAATTTGCCTATTCAATTAGAAGCCCACGTTTCACAGAAAAGTATGCATATCTTTTGAATTTTGTACTGTGTGTATATCACCTATCCCAATAATTTTATTGATAATAATATCACCTTTGAGAGGAATTGTGAGAGAGGATTAAATAAAATGAGAAGAGATGTGTAAAATGGCACAGTGCTAAGCACAGAGTACCTACTCAATAAATGCTAACTATGGTAATTCTCAGATTTCCTTTCACTTGCTTTTAGGTCCCACAGTCAACTCATCACCTTTGATTTCACCCTGAGGTAAGCAGCACAGACAGGGCAGGGCTGTTTTTGGGGCAGTGGACAGGGCTCCTAAAAGCTCTGACTCAGAGTCAGCCAGGTACCAAGGGACCCCCAGACAAGCCTGGGCCTTTACCCAATCCAGCCCTCTTTCCACTTTTCCACATCTCTCTCAACATCTCAAAAACTCTTGGCAGGCCCAGAGCAGGAAGGATAATCACACCCTGCAGGCAAGTGGCAGGGTCTCCAGACCACCTTGTTAGAAGCAGACCAGGGAGCAGAGAAGAGTTCTAGGGCAGCCACGGTACTTAACCCCTCTGGTCTGCTACCAGAAAACTGCTTCATGTCTACAAATATATACCTTTTCCCACAGACTATCTTGTAATAAATTTCAATACTTTCTGATATCAGAAAATATAATATAAACATAAAAGATATATAATTCAGTATGTGGTAAAAACCAAACAGAAATACCAGTTAGGTCTCTAAATATATATTACACATGTAATTAATAATATACATATATGTGACATAATATACATATGTAAATATAATACATACAGATGTTAACATGTAATATATGCTATCAGACAATGTAAATATAAAATACAATTCGTATGTGGTAAAAAAAAAAGTAGTAAGGCCCTAAGTCCCATCTCTTACCAGCTGAGTCATCACCTACTCCGTTAACCACAACCAATGTAAGTATCTGCCCATGAATCCAGATCTTACTCTAGTTCTTGTGGAGATATAATTGGGAAACTCACCTGCCTCTCAAGGGCCCTCTTTTTTAGCTGTTCTGTCTCTGTTGCTGCCACACTAGACTCCAGTGAAAGCAGGTCTCTTAAAGCCATGTGTGCCTCTCCATTGCCAGGAACCTGCTCCTCGGGGCCTGACCTTGCTCAAGAACTGACTGTTTATAAAGAGGTCCTTTCTATAGGGTCACAGTAAACCTGGGTGCATTAGGTCTGGGTGCCAGTTCACAACCACTCTCTATGGAAGTGCCCACAAAGAAAACCAGGGAAATCTCAATAAGAATAATGGGTGGCATCTACTGACCATTTACTGCGTTGTATGCACTGTGAATATATTTTAAATAAATTATTGCATTTAATTTTATCAACTCAATCCCTCTACAAGGTAGACATTGCTCCCTGGTTTGAAACCTTTTGGTGAATTCTTAAGACTTTCATTTATAAAAATAATTAACATTTATATAACATCATATGGCAGAAGCAGCTTTACAAACATTAATTCATGTAACCCTTATAACAGTCCTATGAGGAGGCACTACTATTATCCTAACTGCAACAGACTAAATGTTCCATTCCCCCAAAATCCATACATTGAAACCTAATCTCCAATATGATGGTATTTGGAGGTGGGGCCTCTCACCGAAGTCATGAGAGCAGATCACTGATGAATAGAAATAGTGTCCTTATAAAAGAAACCCCAGAGAGCTCCCTTACCCTTTCTACCATGTGAGGACATTAAGAAGATGTCTATGAACCAGGAAGCAGGCTCTCATCAGACACTAAATCTTTTGGCACCGTGATCTTAGATTCCCAGACTCCAAAGCTTTCAGAAATAAATTTGTCGTTTATAAGCTACCCAATTTACAATATTTTATTATAGTAGTCCAAACAGACTAAGATACCCATTTAACAGATGAGAAAGATGAGACATAGATGCCACTAGTAGTAATGAGCTCAAAGTTGTACAGCTAGCAAGTAGCAAAGCTAGGATGCCTGTTCCTGCCAGTGGAACTATAATACAGTTCTCAAAGTAGAAACATGCACATGAACTGTATTGGCAAGAGTGTGGGGGAAATAGGCATTTTCAGACATTGCTTGTGGAAAAGTAAATTTGGAAATCAATAGTGGACACAATTTAAAATGCACATAATTGCCCTGACCTTGAAATTCTTTCTATAGAAATTATTTAGATGCATTTACATGAGTACACAAGACTTTCCAATGACCATGTTTGTAATAAAGAAGACAAGGGCATAACACAATAGGGCATCAGTTAAATAAATCATGATACAACCACACTCTGAAATTATGTACAGATGCAAAGAAGAATGAGGGAAATCCACTTACGCTGATATGCAAAGTTCTAGAAGATTTATTTCTCATGAAAAAAAAAAAAAGCACAGGGCAGTGCATGTCTTAATAATGAACATGTAAGCCAAAGAATGGGGTTCTGATTTCAGTGATAGGATAAATATACTCCATCCTATTTATCATGCTGACTGCAATTATAAATCTTTTTAGAATGCATGGAGCAGCTATATAAGGATGCTGAAAAGCAAATAATAGCAGGTAAACTAGGGAAAGGGTCCAGAATCCACAGGTCCACCAAACTGGTATGCCCAGCCTAGACCAAAAGGCAGCTGCTCAAAACCCGGATTGTGTTCTTCAGGTGCAGAAAGAAAGAGCTTTTCCTGATCTGAGAGGGGGGCGGGGGAGGTGTGTGTGTGTGTGTGTGTGTGTGTGTGTGTGTGTGTGTGTGTGTGTGTGTGTGTGTGTGAGTGATGGGAGGTGTGTGCTCCATTTTGGTTTTTATTTTTCCTTTTCTTTTCCCCTCTGTTTCATCCTGAAAATACCTTGATGTTGGTGTGAATAGATGCTTAAAACTCTATGAGTAGGGAAATTTGTCTCCAACCAGAGGAGCTGTGGTTCCAAGAGCATGGAAAGAATCTCATTGCTTTTTCTCTCTTCCTATTCTCCATTGGTTCCAAATGCAGACAAAGTAGTGGGAAGTGTACAACAGAACAGAGAAACTAAAGTATCCCCTCAAATTCATATGTTGAAGTCCTAACCCTCAGTACTTCGGAATGTGACTATATTTGGAGACGTGGCTTTATAAGAAGTAATTAAGGTAAAATGAGGTAATTAGGTGGGCCCCAACCCAAGGACCGGTATCCCTATAAAAAAGGATGAGGACACAGACATGTATATGCACAGAGGAAAGACTGTAATGACAGAGCAAGAGAGGCCTCAGGATAAACCAACCCTGCAAGCATCTTGAACTTCCAGTCTCCAGAAATGTAAAAAACAAATTATGTTGTTTAAGCCACCCAGTCTGTGATATTTTGTTAAAGCAGCTGTAGCAAACTAATTTACCGATCTTTCTGGCTAGAGGACTGGGAAGGGAGGCTGTAGCACATCAGAAAGTATTGGGGAGATCATAGAGATGAGGGAGATCAAAAGAGACATCCCTGAAAGTTGTGTATAAACTCCTAGGCCACTCCCTAGCTTACAAGTACAGATCAGACCTTAAACAGCATGCCAAAGGCTTTGCCAACTGAATTACAAGGTAGCACACAGCCCAGGTCCCTGAAACCACTAGGCGGCAAACGTGTGGGAAAAGATGGTCTTTCTATGTTGAAACAATTGGACATCCATATGCAAAATAACCCCGGACCCAAACTTCATATCTTATATAAAAATTAACTCAAAATTAACCATATATCTAAATGGAAAACTATAAACTTAGGAAGAAAACATCAAAGAAAAACTTTGCAACCTGGTGTTAGCTAGAGTTCTTAGGAATGATACCAAAACATGATCCATAAAAGAAAAAACTGACAACTTGAATTTAATCAAAATTTAAACATTTTTCTCTGCAAAAGATACTGTTAAGAAATGGAAAGATATGCCACAGGCTGGGAGAAAATATTTGCAAATCACATATTCAACATAGGACTTGTATCCAGAATATAACTGTATATATAACTCAGTTTTAAGAAAACAAACAACTCAACAAAAAAAAATGGGCAAAAAATTTAAACATTTCACCAAAGATGATATATGAATGGCCAATAAGCACACGAAGAGATGCTCAATATCACTGGCCATTAGAGAAATGCAAGTCAAAACCATGATGAGATATAACTACATACCTATTAGAAATGCAAATTGGTGAGGATGTGGAGTGACTGGAACTCTTATATTTTTGTTGATGAGAATACAAAATGGTACAGTCACTCCAGAAAAGTCTGGAAGTTTCTTAAGAGTAAGTATACACTTACCATATAAGCCAGCAATCCCAATTCCACATCATAGAGAAATAAAAATACATGTTCACACAAAACTCTGTACAAAAATTTTTACATTAGCTCTATTCATCATTGCCCAAAACTGGAACCAACTCAAATGTCCTTCAACAGGTAAATGAATAAACAAACTGTGGTACATACATATAATAGGATACTACTCAGCAATAAAAAATGAACTATGTATATACATGACAACTTGGATAAACCTCAAAGGCATTATTTTGAGTGAAAAAAACCAGTCTCAAAGTTATACACTGTTATGATTTTAGTCATTTATCATTCTGGAAAAGGCAGTAGCATAGCAACAGCGACAGATTAATGGTTGTCAGGAATCAGGAGTAGAGGGCATAGCTTCACAAGGACAGCAGGAAGGAGTTTTGGGGGATCATAGAACCACCACGTATCCTGATCATAGCCATCATTACCCAAATCTATACCAGCTTCAAAAGTGTTTTACTGTATGCTCATTTGAAAAAAAAACATTCTTAAAACATTAAAATTCATGTGAAAAAAAGGGATATACAGACATATATGCTTATACACAAATAACCCTTCCCTGTAAATACACAGAAGAGATGAATCATAGTGGTTGTCATGGCGGGGGAGGAAGCTGGGTAACTGAGGTTTAGGGATGGGAAGGGTAATTATTTTATGCCTCTGTATTACTTGAGATTCATTCATATTTTTTTCTGCAATTAAATGAATCTCCTATTCAATAACATCATTTAAAAACAAAATATAAAACACTGGTGTATATGAATATATTGAAAAAAATGTGAAAATTATAAAATATTTTGCTTATAAGTGGGACATAGAGATCCCTTTTGGGAAAATTTAAACGTTTTGGAGATGGATGGTGATAGAGGCTGAACAACAATGTGAATGTATTTAAGTAGACTGAACTGTATATTTAAAAATGGTTAAAATGGTAAATTTTCTTATGCACATTTTACAATAAAATTCAATCTAATTAGAATATTAGCAAAAGACTTGAACAGACACTTTACCAAAGATAGATTACACATAAAAAGATATTCGATATCTAATTAACCATTAGAGAAATGCAAATTAAAGTCATGAGGGATACCACTATACATCTATTAAAATGGCTAAAATAAAAAATATTAGTATCAGGTGCTGGCAAGGATCCAGAGCAAGTGGATGTTTTATACATCGCTGGAGGTAATATAAAATGGTATGGCCACTCTGAAAAAATAGTTTCTCTATTTCTTAAAAGTTAAACATACACTTAACCATACAACAGTACTGCTGGGTACTAACCTGAAGAAATGAAGACTTATGTTCATTTTCAAACAAAAAACTCTAAAACTATGTTCATAGCAGCTTTATTAGAAATAGCTAAAATTGGATACAATCCAAATGTCCTTCAATGGGTGAATGAATAAACTGACAGAGTTATACAACTATTCAGCAATAAAAGGGAATGAAATGTTGATACACACAACTTGAATGGATCTCTAGGGCATTAGGCTAAGTGACACTAGCCAATGCCAAAGGGTTACATATTGTAAGATTCCATGTATAAAACATTCTGGAAATAACAAATTACAGTGATTGAGAACAGATCAGTGGTTGCCAGGAGATAGGGGTGGCGTAGGGTGTGACTGTGAGGTAACATGAGGGAGTTCCTTTGTATCTTGATTGTGGTGGTGGTTACATGAATCTGTACTAGATAAAATTCTATAGTACTATACACGTACACAAAATAATGTATACAAAACTGGAGAAAGCTGAATAAAGTCTCTCTCAAGATAACAGTAGTGTACAAATGTTACTTTGGGGGAGTTGATAATCTGCTATGGTTATATAAGATTTATCATTGGGCAAAGCTGGTTGAATTCTTTGTACTATTTTTGCAACTTCTTATGAGTCTTAAAATCTTTCAAAAGAAAAAATTATAAGAAAAAAAGGAGTAAACTATTGAAACACTTAACAATATGAATGAATCTCAAAAACATTTTACTGAGCTAAAGACACCAGAAACAAGAGTACACATTCTATAGTTCCTTGTATTTTAAGTTCTAAAACAAACTAAAATATGATGAAGGAAATAAGATCTGTGGTTGCCTGTGGGGTGATGTGTGGGGAATGACTAGGAGGAGACATGAGGGAACTTTCTGGGGTGGTGGAAGTGTGCATTTTGTGTAAGCTACATCTAAAAAGTTGGGAGGGTGGCGAAAAGTCCTCTTTAATAAACTTTGCTTGCAATGACACAAAAGTAAATTGATCAAACCCACAGAGATTGAAATTTTTGGATAAAGGATTATCTGACCTTTAGGACACATGTTCCTGTAACTTTGGAAAGTTTTAATTCTGAGAGAGAAGTGCCTAGTTGGCCTATTTACACTTTCAAATCCCTTTCTGTAAAATCTAGAGTACATGAACGTAGACTGGTTTTGTAAAGGTTATGGATTTAAAATTCAGCACTTTAATCTTTTTGTCTTTTATGCTTAAATTGAAAATTGTGTTTAGCTTTTCCAAACTGGCCGTTTAGAGAGTTTGAAAGGAAAATACATGTACCGATGAATATATCTAATGTCTGAAACATCCACAGTCATTATTTCAAAAGGAAATATTCTCAGCTGAAGCTAGCTGAGTCCTGTAGAGTCACAATGTGCCCCTGACTCAGCCCACCAGATTAGCTGAAGAGACTCAAGTGTTCCTGGTTTTTCTATGTAAATAGGATCCAAGGATACAGTCCTTTGTCTGGACCACAGTCCAAATTCTGGCTTCTCTTTGGATAATTGTTCCTTCACTTGAGGTCTCCTTTTATTTTGTAATTCTAATCCTGAAATCTTCCAGTGCTGCATGGTGGGAGAGGTGGGAGAGCTGAGACATTTTCATTCTAAGCAGAACCCAGAAACCCCTAAGGGTTAACAACTCAAATTCAAGGGTTTCTCAGGGATGCTGTAGCTGTCTGGGAACGTGCTGGAGTTTCCTGCCAAGGACTGCCAAGCCTAGATGATGGCACCAAGTAAGGAGACTTGAAGGTCCTGACTCCATACCTTAGAGAACATCTCTTCATTTTATAGATGATGAAGCAGAGACCCCAAGATTAAAGGCCATCTCCGTGCAGCTGTCCCCAAATTTATCTCTCTATCCCTGCCAAGCTTCTAGCTCTAGGCTCCTCTATCAAAATTTGGTATGATCCAATCATCTAAATTGTCTATTCAAGAACTCTGACTCCCACCTGCTCCCAGGCTCCTCCTCCTCACCTATACATCCAACACACACAAACCCCTCCCTCAAATCGTTCTCAACTCTTCCTGTTCCTTCGCAGCAATTCTATTGATTCCAGGCCCAAATAGGCCTAAAATCTGTCTCCTCTCTTCACCCCTAAACTACCCCCTAGTCCAGGTGTCTATGCAGAAGACTCCCTGGAGTCTACCTGCTTCTGCCCTCCTCCTTCACCTGTCATTCTCATTCAGCAACCAGACAAACTCCCGTGATTGGGTCACTCCCCGGCAGCACCACCTTCCCAGAGCCCTAGATTAAATCCAGACTCTGCGGTTGCAGACCCCAGACTGCAGCTCATGGAAAGGTTTTGTTGGAATATCTAGAGGACGAGTGGGGACCACACTGACCTCAGTTTTCACACCTGACTTCCAAGGGTCAAGCTGAGAGGAATGGGAGGAGGCCTCCAGCGGCTACCAGAAACAAGTGTTTGGCCCTAGAAGGCCTTCTCTAAATGCAGGTTGTTGTAACCCCTTCCCAGACAGGACGCAAACTTCTGCTTCAGGAAGAAATGGAAAAAGAGACCGTTTTGAATCAACCTTAGATTCAAATCCCGGCTTCTTTGACTAAGCTCTGCTTTGTGCCCACCTGTGAAATGGAGACAATTACGACACTGATGACCCGAGAAGGTGCCTATGAGAATTCAATGAGCTCTGCAGCACTCACCGCGGCACACAGTAGGCGCTTTATGACTCACACACGAAGGCTCTTGTTCGCATTCTAAGGGACTCACAAACGGTGCCGTCCAGGGACGACCGGACCCCCCCAAACGGCGGTACGTTCCCGCCACGAGTGCGTGTGCAAGCGCGGGGCTCCCAGGTGCCCAAAGGATCTCGGTCCCGCCGGAAAGCGGGCCTAAGCCTCGAGGTTCCCCGAGCCTCGAGTCGTGCGTGCCCTCACAGCCCGACTGCTGGTCCCCGCGCTGCAAGCGCCACCGCCCAGGAGTGTGCCCGCGGCGTGCTGCCCGCGTGCCGGCAGCCGCCCGCTCCCAATAGAGTTCGTGGGAGCCGACTCCCGGGAGAAACAGGGAGAGCGCGCGCAGTCGGACCACACCACGCGACCCCGCGGCCGCTCACGCGTTGGGGGTGGGCGGGGCACGCAGGCGGCGCGCCCTGCCATTGGCCCGCGCGGCGTGGGCGGGGCTCCGCACGCCTGCCGCCCGGCCGTGTTGTCATTCCGGCGGCGGCTAGAGGACACGGGCAAGATGGCGGCGGTGTCCGGGCTGGTGCGGAGACCCCTGGAGCAGGTGGGCGGCCGCCCTCGGGCCGCGTGGCCCTGCGCTGCCCCTGCCCAACCTGCGTCCCCTCTGAGCGTCCCTTTTCTCTTCCCGCCAGGTGTCCGGGCTGCTGAGGCGGCGCTTCCACCGGACAGCGCCGGTGGCGCTGCAGGTAACTGGCTTGGACCCTGGCCGGGCAGGGAGGAGGGGCCCCTCGCCCTGGGGCGGAGATCCGGGTCGCCGCTGACTCGCGGCCGGTGGGCCCTGGGAGGGGAGAGGCGTCCGCGGGCCGGGAGGCCGGCGCTCTCCCGCGTCGGACTCGTGCTGCCTCTGCGGCGGCGCCCACCAGCGTGTCGGCGCCTCTGCGCTGCTGGCATCCGATGGGCGACCTGAGGAAGCTAGCCTGGGTGCCCCCTCCCGCGAACCCTCGCCTCTGTATGCTTTGTCGTAAAAATACATAACGCAGTTGACGATTTCACAGCGAGCCCTTAGCGGCATTAAAGCCATTCGCCGTGTTGCGCGGTCATCGCCCCCATCCATCCCCAGAACTTTACCATCCTCTCCAGCAGAAACGTAGTAAGCCCCCGTTTCCTCTTAGCTGCTGGGGACCTCTGCTGCGCTTTCCCTGTCTGAAATTGTCCGTTCTCGGTAGCCCCGGAAGTGGAATCATACGATGTTGTCCGTTTACGTCTGGCCTGCTTCACTTAGCATGTCTCCAGGGGTCGTTCAGGTGGTAGCAAGTGTCAGAATTTCATTCTTCTTTAAAGGCTGAATGATATTCTGTTGTATGCGTATACCACATTTTGTTTATCCTTATATCTTCACACCTTTGGGATTTGTAAATACTGCTGTGCAAATATCTGAGTAACTGCTTTCAGTTCATTTGGGCATATATCTAGAAGGAACTGTTCGATCATACAGTAATTCTGTGTTCAACTTTTTGAGCAATCTTCCCCGCCCCTTAATTACCAGAGAGTTCTGCCAACCTGTGTAGTCAAATAACTCCTAGACCCCGAAGGCAGTGTTTGGAAATGCATGGCACCTACTGAGCAGTCAATACTAAGTATTATTTAGGCTTCCTTAACAGTTCTCTGCCTCATGTATGCCGAGTGTGGAAATAAAACCACCCAGTATACTTTGACTTAGGAAGTTTTGCCTATGAATTGGTCTGGCCGCGAGCAGATCTTTTAAGCTTAGGTGCACATTAAGAGAAGTGTTCAGTAAGCCTCCCATTAACACATCCAATCAGAGACTGGCTACGTGTGATAGCAATGTTACTTTTAGAATTCTTTGAACTTTTAAGGAGAAGCCTGTTCTAGAGATAGTTTTTGTACTGTATGCTGTGGGCAGCGTAGATAATTATAAAAGGAGAGAATCTCAATAGTGCAGCTCAGGGATCCCCAACCCCTGGGCCATGAACAAGTACAGGTCCGTTGCCTGTTAGGAACCAGGCCGCACAACAGGAGGTGGGAAAGCTAGCAAAGCTTTATGTGTATTTGCGGCCGCACCCCAGCGCTAGTTAGCATCATCGTCTCAGCTCCACTTCAGATCACCAGGCATTAGATTCTCATAGGAGCACCAGTCCCTGGTACCAGAAAGATTGGGGATTTGCTGCAAAGCTTATTGACTGTTTTCCCATACCCATAACAGGTGACAGTTCGTGACGCTATAAATCAAGGTATGGATGAAGAGCTGGAAAGAGATGAGAAGGTATTTCTGCTTGGGGAAGAAGTTGCCCAGTATGATGGGGCATACAAGGTAACCAAGATATGTGAGTGAAAGCTGTATAAAATTGAAGTGACCATCTGCCCCCAGATTTACTTAAAAGTAATGAGGTCATTGTTTAATTGTAGGTTAGTCGAGGCCTGTGGAAGAAATACGGAGATAAGAGGATCATAGACACACCTATATCTGAGGTAAGCCTTCTATCAGGAAACAGACCTTTGAGGGGCATGTCAAAGTGTACACTGTTCTAATTTTTATGGATTTCACTTATTTTTGTATTTTACTTTATAGATGGGCTTTGCTGGAATTGCTGTAGGTGCAGCTATGGTATGCAATCTTCTTTATGAATCTCATCCAAAGAGATTTTTAACATGACCTTTTAAAAACATTTAAATGTTGGAGTAGAGTGGTTTTTTGCCCTTCTTCATTGCTATTTTTAGTCTTTTTAATATCTGTGTTTTTGTTTTTTCAGGCTGGGTTGCGGCCCATTTGTGAATTTATGACCTTCAATTTCTCTATGCAAGCCATTGATCAGGTTATTAACTCAGCTGCCAAGACCTACTACATGTCAGGGGGGCTTCAGCCTGTGCCCATTGTCTTCAGGGGGCCCAATGGCGCTTCAGCAGGTGTAGCTGCCCAGCACTCACAGTGCTTTGCTGCCTGGTATGGACACTGCCCAGGCTTAAAGGTGGTTAGCCCCTGGAATTCAGAAGATGCAAAAGGGCTTATTAAGTCGGCCATTCGTGATAACAATCCAGGTCAGCAGAGTGACCCTTGGATCTCTTATTTTAAAAAAAATTTATTTATTTTAATTAGTTTTAAGTATACAGTACATTGGTTAGGCATCTATATAGTTCATAAAATGATCCCCACAATTGCTCCCTCCTTCACCTGACCCTCCACCTAGCCAGCGTATTAATGCTAACTGCATTCCATATGCGGTGCTCCCCATCCCTGTGACCATCCTTCAGCTACTAATGGTACTTCTTTAACCCTTCACGCTATTTTCCCAAACCCTGCAACCCCTGCCTCTGTCCGGCACCAAATTGTCCGCTATAATTGTGAGTCTGTTTTTGATTCGTTCTTTTTATTACTAGATTCTGCATATAAGTGAAATCATGTAGTATTTATCTTTCTGACTTAAACACCTTCTATGTCCATCAAAGCAATATCTTTTCCACCCCTTCCTTTAAGTCTGTGTGTGTCTTTTAATCTGAAGTGAGTCTCTTATAGGCAACATTTAGGGGTCTTGTTTTCCTTTCCATTCATCCACTCTTTTAGTTAGAGCACTTAATTCTTTTTCATTTGAGGTACTTATTGATAGGAATGTAGTTGTTACCATTCTTTATTCCTGTTTTTGATACATGTTTTTTCTTCTTAAAGAAGTCCCTCCAACATTTCCTGTAATACTGGCTTGGTGGTGATAAATTCCTTTAGCTTATTTTTGTCAGGGAAGCTCTTTATGCGTCCTTCTACTCTAAATGATAGCTTCGCTGGATAAAGTATTCTTGGTTATAGATCCTGGGTCTTCATCCTGTCAGATATTTTTTGCCAAGCCCTCTGTCCTGCATACTTTCTTTTGAGAAATCAACCACCACTCATGGGTGTTCCCTTAAAGGTAATTATCTGTTTTGATGCTTTTAATATTTTTTCTTTGTATTTAACCTTTGGTATTTTAATTATGAAGTGTCTTGTTGTGGGCTTCTTTGGATCCCTGATTTTTGAAATTCTCTGAGCATCCTGGGTTTTTATGTCCATTTCCTTCACCAGGTTCAGGAAGTTTTCCATCATCATTTCTTCAAACAATTATTCAACATCTTGATTTTCTTCAGTTATGTCGATCAGATGGATATTTGGATCCTTAATAGTGTCCCATATCTTTCTTAAATTATTTTTATAGTCTTGGCATCTTATCTCTTGCCATTCTGATTGAGTTTCCTTGGCTTTCCCGTCCTCTAGATAGGGCATTTGATCCTTTTCTTTATCCACTGTGTTTATTCCTTTGTTTATTCCATTTAATATACTTCTCATCTCAGGTAATGTGTTCTTTATTTCAGACTGGTCCCCTTTTATAATTTCCATTTCCATTTTTATGTTACCTCTTTGTTGAAGTTCTCACTGAATTTATCTACACTTCCCAAAAGTTTATTGAGCATCTTTATAACCAGTGTTTTGAACTCTGCATCTATGAGATTACTTGACTCCATTCTGTCTGGATCTCTGTTCTCTTCTCTCATATGGTTTCTGCTTCTTTGTCTTCCCATTTTGCCTGCCTTTCCATGTCTGTTTCTATACACTAATGAAGTTCCTAAGTCCCCCAATCTTATTAGTGTTGATTTGTGAAGCAGGTGTCTGTTCACTGGCATAGTCCTGAGAGGGGTTCAACTGCAGGCCAAACTTAGCCCAAGCCTCTTCCCATCCAAGGCCACCTGTTAAGATTGAGCAAGCAATCCATAGATGCTGTGCTTACAGTTGCCTCAAAAGGCCAACCCAGAAACCGAGGCCAGCTGCCTCCAATGTGAATCTAGACTCTGCTCAGCAAGGAGCACCTGACTCGCTGAGGATATACCTGGATGTGGCTTGGGTGAGGCCACAAGTTGTGGGAGGCAGGTTTCAGGGAATCCTCTGGGCAAAGTGACCTCTGTTATCTAGTTTGCTGACATCCCTGCTATGGTGGCGCTTGGTCTGCGCACTGGGAGTAAGGAGGGCTCAACAGGGAACAATGGATCCCGCTGGCACTTGTACAGAGTAAGCTTTGCCTCAGCCCTCACTTGGACAACGTCTCTGTGTAAGTCCCTGGTGACCTATGCGTGCAGCCAAATTGACACGGGTACTCAGCAAGCAGGTTCGTCACCGCAAAAATCTGCTCATAGGCAGGGCCCCTTTAAGAGGTGTCTGTGTCTACCACTGCTGCAAACTTCTCACTCAGCTACTGGGAACTAGGCAGCCCCACATCCTTGCCCCGTTTTATCTTCTGCCATTGCAGGGTGATTTTTTGGATTTCTCCCTAGTTATATGGCTTGTTCATCTAGATCCCAGGCGATTTTTCCTTCCTGCTTGCTCTTTGTTTCCACCACAACTTTGATTTGGTTGCCAGAGGGATGAATAGCCTGTATCATCATTACTCCCCTCCACCCCCAGGTCTCTTTTGAACATCAAAGAACTAAAGTGAAATCTTTGCATAGAAGGCACCAATAAAGGCTTTTAACTAAGTTTAACCATGTCACATAAAATGTTAATGATTTATAGGTATAGTAAGAATAGTAAAAAATGTGGTTTATTTTCTGACTATAAGGGGGCCAGCTAGGTAAGGGGGACATTTATTGCATACCTACAACACTGGTTTAACCTCAATAGATAAAACTAGGATTGACCAGACTAAATGTTGGTACCTAAAACATCCTCAAGGCTGCTGGACACAATGGAAACAAAACTTCCTAATCAGCACAATGAAACTTCTCACAAAATGAATGATAGTGTTCTGTATGTGTTTTTATGTACTTATGTTTA
The DNA here is from genome assembly GCA_030015415.1 of Cynopterus sphinx. Classification (NCBI taxonomy): domain Eukaryota; kingdom Metazoa; phylum Chordata; class Mammalia; order Chiroptera; family Pteropodidae; genus Cynopterus; species Cynopterus sphinx. Next base: position 111,235,912 of record CM057381.1, read on the forward strand.
AATATTTATATTTTGCAGTGGTGGTGCTAGAAAACGAATTGATGTATGGAGTTCCTTTTGAATTTCCCTCAGAAGCTCAGTCAAAAGATTTTTTGATTCCCATTGGAAAAGCCAAAATAGAAAGGCAAGGTAAGAGAACTTGTTCTACATTTAAACATTGTTTGTAATCCATCCCCTCTGTTTGTTAGTCAAATTCAGTCTAAACGTTGCCCTTTACTTTAGGAGATTATAGGATAAGTTCAAGTTAAGAGTGTGTCATACTCTAATTCCTCATACATTTATGCTTTTCTAAATCTAAATCCAGTAGATTTGAATTTCATTTCTAGGAAGGCTACCACATTCCTCTTATCACTGGAATGAAGATCTGTTTAAGATTTTATAAATGAACTTAATTTTAACCTGACCTCTGATCTGTGACCACTTTGTTTTCAGGGACACATGTTACTGTAGTTTCCCATTCAAGACCTGTGGGCCATTGCTTAGAAGCTGCAACAGTGCTTTCTAAAGAAGGAATTGAATGTGAGGTTAGTGGAAATACACTTGTTCTTAAAGAATCAGAAAAGTTCCTTTTAAATTTAAGACCCAGAAATAGGAGTCTGAGTTCTGTAACAGGTTAACTAGATGTAAAATCTTTGTCTTTCAGTTCTGCCTCTGCTGAGAACCTACTTTTCAAATATCTAGGTTAATATCCAACCTTGGAGCTGGAGGGTGGGAGAGGGAAACTTAGAAGTCAAAATGAGTCTTAACTCTTTCATGTCTAGGACCTACGACTTGCTAATTACACTTGAGCAAGTTATATACCCTGAATCTCAGAAGACTTGGAGTGACAGGAGCTTAGAAAGAACAGAGGACATAGGTCCATAGTGTAGCGGTTAGCACATCTGCTTTACACGCAGAAGGTCCTAGGTTTGCGCCCCAGTGGAGCCACAGTCCATGGTCTACTGCCATGCCACCCTGAACAAGCCCAGTGTCTGATCTCAGAGGGTAAACAAGGTTGGGCCTGGTTAGTACTTGGATGGAACACTACCTATGAAGACCAGGTGCTATAGGCATAAAAAACAAAACAAGACAAAACAAAACAAAACAAAAACGAACAACACAGAAGGGAGAGCTGGCTATAGAGAGCAGAGTGGGGTAATACACTACTGTCCCTTCAGGATGGTTCTGAGAATTACACTTCATGTCATGCCTAATACACAATAAGCAGTCAAATGTTATTATTTTGATGAGAAGGAAGTTAAAGCCAAGGGAGGATAGGTGAATTCAGTAAGTTAATAAGAGCTGCTTGTCAGTAGAGATAAAGATCTTTGTTTTAATTACAATTTCTCCTCCATGAATAGGCAGATTAGATTTTCCTAGACCCAGAGATTAATAGGGAACAAAAAAGGAAGTGGAATTATGAGGTAAAGCTGTATTTGTGATACAGTGGCTCTGTAAAGCTTATGTTATCTGTTTAGGTGATAAATATGAGAACCATCAGACCAATGGACATTGAAACAATAGAAGCCAGTGTCATAAAGACCAATCATCTCGTAACTGTGGAAGGAGGCTGGCCACAGTTTGGAGTAGGAGCTGAAATCTGTGCCAGGATCATGGAAGGTATTTCAGAGAAACTGGTTTTAGAATAGTCAAGCTGTATGAAACATTGCGTACCTGAATACTGGATAAAGATATTGAAATCTAGGGGTGGCCAAATAACTAGAACTTTCACCTTGTCAGCTTGGCATTTTTCTTTTGAGTAAATGCATTAAAAAGCAAAACCAGAAAAAATTCCAATTAGCATTCTTTTAGCTTTTTCCTGGTCTTCAGGAAGCCACACCTCTTGTGCACAGGAGGTAATGTTCATCTGGCTTTTCTTGCCTCTCTCAGTTGAGCTCCCTTCTCTCCTAGGCCCAGCATTCAATTTCCTGGATGCGCCTGCAGTTCGTGTCACTGGTGCTGATGTCCCTATGCCTTATGCAAAGATTCTAGAAGACAACTCTGTACCTCAGGTTAAAGACATCATATTTGCAATAAAGAAAACATTAAATATTTAATTTTGACTTGAATCTCAAGTCATTTGGGATCTATTTAAAATACTTGCTGATACCACCTGGGTTGTACTATATAAAACCTTATGATTCATAAATGTTTTTGTACTTGAAGAAGTTTAAATGTGCTTGTATGTGTAAATCTCTCTATTCTTCCTACCCTAAAATGTAAAATTTTACTCTCTCATTGGAAGGACAAGATATGATCGTAGCAGAGTCCTGATGAAAGATATATTCAAAAAAGACAACTTATGTGTAAAAGTAAAAGCATATAATCTACATTTACTGTTAGATGGTTTTGGTAGGGAATAAAGGAATTCCTAACTATGACTAACTGTATTTTTATATCCTTGAAAATAAATATGAATTGGAAGTCTATTAAGAAATTTGTGTCATCAGGAAATAATCATTACCTAGACCTCATCATACTTAACACAGGAATTTGTCCAGACTCTTCAGATGCCTAATCTGATAGGATTCCCTTTAAAATTAAAACAAAATTCATATCAGGTATTTTCCCATTGCCCAAAAACAGACCTGTCATACATTGCTTTCTCCAGAAGTTGAGATGGAAAAAACATTTAAATTAGTTACAGAAGCATAACAAGAGGTACCGAATTTAGCACGACAATATTGTTAGCTCTTATTAAGAGGGAATATGTGGTACAAAAGAAATAGGATAGTGGGAAGAAAATTTTGGAAATACTGTGTGGATCTGGTCTTCGTTTACAAAAACTACAAAAAGTTACTATTTAAAATATTTAGCCAAGCTACAGACAACACATTTTCTTGACATGGTTTATTTTAATAAAAAATACAGCTGAACATTTATCACAGATTACATGAAACTATAGACAATGACATTCTCTCTGCATAGTAACCAACACTGATGTGTGTACTTGAATTTTTAAATGGATTATTTATAATCCTTTAAAGTGCAGTTTATTTAAGGGTTTAAGCAAATCATAGGATAAAGGATTTAATAAATGAGTAGCATTTAAAGATGATGTATTTGAATATTTCAAAAATTCAAGAATTCTATAGATGCCAAATTCACTTGTGTTGTAAAAATAATCCCCCACAAACCACAAACTCGACTTAATTGCTGAGGAGTAAGATCCCCTCAATTGGCAAGAGCTTTATCTGATGCCAACATTTTTTGACTGTTCATACATTTTAACTATAAGGAACTATGAGTAGAGTAGTTGCTTTAGCAGCCCTGAGTTCTATAATGACAACAGTATTCCTATTAGAACTTAGAGAATGTTACAGATTTTCCCTATTCTATCTGAGGGGAAAATGAAGAACTCAGTTGCTTCCTTGATTCTTGTGATACAACTATGCTTTGGGCTACAGTATTAATGTCTAAGATGAAATTAAGATAGCAAGAACTGGGAGTTTTCTAAGAAATAACCAGAAAATGCTTTAGAGAAATAAACCATGAGAGGAACATTTCTAGGAGCTGTCTGATGGGAGGGATTGCAACACAAAGGCCATTCACAACTCTGAATATTGTCATTGTTTTCGTTCTTGTCCATTTCCTTCAGTTGGTAAAAATATTAATTCAAATATGGTGCTGCCCCAAAAAGATGGCCATTAGAGGATGAACAAGACTCCTTTAAAATAATAACAAAGGAGCAATTTTTTTCTTAAGGCAGCAATGCCAGCCTGATTTTAATCTACTTGAAGATTATTTTCCTCCTGAAAAGCCCCTCACATGAGCATCTGCAAAACAGTATGGGGCTGAACTGGCTCAGCAATTATTTATCCAGGAAGAGGGTACTAGAAAGGGTTGGAGGTGGGAAGAAGAAAAGAACTTTTCTCTGCAAGTGTAAACACAAAGCTTTAGCCAATCTTAGGAGCACTATGATCACAGGTTTCGGCTTTCCTCAAAGTTCCTTTTTGGAAATTCTGGATGGAGCTGAGTAAGGCCCCTCGACTCAAGCCATTCACAGCCTGGGGCAGGAGCTGTGTGGGCGCCTCTGTGCTCGAAGGAGACAAGGGAGCTGCTGGTGGTGGTGGTGGTGGTGGTGGAGGTGGAGGAGGAGGTAAAGTGGAAATCCCTGTGGAGGAAAAGAGACAGCATCATTTCTCCAAACAAACACCCTGCACACTACTCAGCCTTTGGCAGATGATTTTAGTGAGACTGCAAGTGTTTTCCCTCACAGACACCAACATACCCACTACTGTATGACTTTTAAAATACTAAACAAGAAAAAAGCATCAAAAGGGAATTTAGAGGTTGCCATTAATCGCACGTACAAGTCACATGAGAAAAGACTGAACCAATATCACAGATCACACGAAGCTATAGTGACATTCTCAGCATAAAAGAGGCTCTAACTCCATTTCCAAATTTTAGTAATGGTCCCCAAAGAAAAGTTCTATCACTACAGCCATGCCATCCTGAACGTGCCCGATCTCCTCTGATCTTAAAAGCTAAGCAGGGTCAGACCTGGATTGTGCTTGGATGGGAGGCCACCTAGGAAGACCAGGTGCTGGCAGGTGTTTTTTTGTTGTTATTTTTTTTTTTAAAAGTTCTATCAGCTACTTAGCCAGATCCCAGATAGCCCTACCTACTCCTGAGCTAGCAATTAAAGATAGACACCTGTATGCACAGAGTTGGGCTACCTGAATATCGATTAATAATAAGGGATAAACAGTTCTTTAGCTGCTCTAACATGTACAATATTTGGAAGATGTGATTTAATATAAAATGACAAACCACTCAGGATTCCTGGCAAGGAATCCTTGCCAAGTACCTGCTGGGTTATGGGCTCCCCAGGGGCATCTGTCTCAAATAATCATTTCCTATTAGGCTGCATTAAAAAATATAAAAAACTAAAAATTATTACAATGCAAAGCAGGAGGTAAAGGGCTTTCTCTCCCCAGCAAGAGCACTGTCAGGGAAGAGACTTCCTCAAGCACCCTTCTTTCCACTGTGGCCTAACCCAAGAACAGAATGGAACCACATTAACCCTACATCTTTGCTGACACATCGAGAGAGACTGGAATGCTGAGCTCTGCCCCAGTGAGCAAGGAGAAGGGAACTAGACAGGTGTCTGAAACTTCCCTTAGCTTCTGGGCACACAAACATTTGGGACTTGAATTTTACTGTTTTGAATTAATAAATGACTCGTTCTCCCAGGACAAAATAAACAGTGAATACAGAAAAAGCCCTGCTTTGAAGAACTTGCCTGTGTCACAGAGTTGTCCCATTTTCTGTTAACTTGCAGCTCTTGGTACCTCTACTCATCTGCTTCTAGTCTTACCCTCTACCCCTATATAGGACTACACAAGGGAAACATTCTGCTAGGTGGCCCCTCCTCTAAACGACTGAGCTCTGTGTGATGTTAACAGGTAAACATACCAATCACCACTTGAGTTTATATGAATGAGTGGTTCAGGATCACCAATAAAATACATAAGTGCATGACAAGCAATGGTTAAAGTGTGATAGGTAACGGTTAAAGTCTTGTGTTTCATAGAAAACGACTTACCTTCCTCTACATCTTTACTAAGGCAGCAGAAATTAAAGAATCATACAGAGACACACTCATGCACTGTAATCTCAGAATTCTCAAATAACAATGATATAGCAATAGAAATGGACATAAAATACAGACGAATGAACAAAATGCAATTTCCATTGGTATTATACAATAACAACATGAATGAAGTTTTATTATGTTCCATGCCAGGGTGGACTGTGAGAAAATGCTCCTGGCTTTATGTTACAGGGTTACAAAGATAAAAAGGACTTTAAACCTGAAATGCATGTTGAGGTGAGAAGAGCAGGGAGAATAAGTGTGTGTTATAAGCTTTACCCTGAAGGGGCTTTCGGGATAGTAACCAGTGAAATACCAGGAGTAGGGGAGATTGCCTCCGAAGGCTCTTGGAACTAAATGCAGCACAGAGTGAGTCTGGAAGAGTGAGCACGCACCAATATCCAACCCTCTTCCACCCAAAGACCAGAAAGGGGCAGCAGAATCTAATCTAGACCTTCAGGGCCTACCATGTATCAGATAATCATCAGTGTTTCTGCCTTTCAGCTCTGTGCTTTGAACCTGGCAGAAGAGTCACTGTGGTTACAGATGAGAAGACAGGCTGTGGGCTGCAATAGCACTTGTGTCCTAAAGGCAAAACACTGGCCATCCAGAGACTGCTTCTCCTTCAGCCTAGGATTCTGGGAGGCTAGAAATGGGTCTTGGGGGCTGAACTTGGGTATGGGTTGCCATCTCAGCACAGAACAAAACTGCTTGGCCTTCACGAGGAACCAACCCTTGACACTCTAGTCCTACTACCAGGTGCTCAAACTTAAAGGTGTAAATTCACTACCATAGAGTTTGGGAGTTGGGGACGATGTCTGGTGAATGGATCTTCATTTTCCAAGTAACAGCTGAGATTGTTACCACTTTCAATAAATCTCTGAAAATGTTAGTGTAAATAAACACACTGTCCCAAGTGCCACAGGGTAATCCGTGTCTGTAAAGCAAATGGGAGGCTGAGGGCTGTAGGAAAGGCTAGGCTGCTTGTCCAGAGGTACAGAGGAAGATCACCCTGGTGTCTGCTCACAGAAGGCTGAATCAATCTCAAACGGCCTAATGTCCCATGAGGTCCACTCTTCCTCACTGAGCCCATGACAACTAGGGCAGATCTCGATGTGCACAATTAGGGGAAGGGAGGCTGGAACTCATCTCGCTAGCTCAGGGCTCTCTGGAAGGGAGTGAAGTTCTAGGAGTCAGAAGGTCAATGCTGAAGGCGGCAGGAACACAGACCCAGGGACTCAAGTCTCTGAATACAAGCTCCATCCTTTTTTTTTTTTTTTTTGCTTTTTGCTTTTTCTATGGTCCACAAGCTTCCTTGAAAGGTTCATTGGGGCTTAAGCTACAACACACTGGTAACATTGGGGGAAAGAGAAGAATGTTAACAAGGGCCAAATTCAGTTTGCTATTTGGCCTGTGACAAATCTGAGAACAACTGAAATGCCTGAGCTCCCCTACTCCTCAAATGTGAATGAGCTGCTCCCCAACAAGAGGCCTCCAAAAGCCCTTATCCAGGCCGCAGTCAAAAGTGGACAGAGTCCATGTTAGATTGATTACTACATGAATTCACACAGCTTTGAAAAATATTGGCCTATAACTCCCAGGATGAGGAATGCTCCAAAACAGCAATCTACAATTGTAACCAGGTCAGCCGTGATCTCTCCAATCTTACTTCCTCTTAGACAAATACCCCAAGAGCCAACTACTCTACGCTTCCCAGAATCCCATCCACCAAACCAACTGGGAGACTGGCAATCCAGCAGGAGCCCTGGAACAGGCCATCAACTGTTATGGCAAGAGCATTAACAGCTTAGTTCCCCTAGAACTAAGCTGCCAGAAACATCCTCGCCAGCCTTGTAGAAGGGATGTCTAAGTGTCCCCTTTCCTTGGGGCCAACTTAGCAGGGGCAACCTACAGCTGTCTTGGTCCCCACAAAGAGGTGGGGAGGCCACAGGGCCACCACACCCACACCAGACCTGTAAGCTACCCTCAAGAGGGAATGGAGAGCAGTGACCCCTGGAAGCGGGCAGCACCCAGCTCTTGTCAACTGCCTTTGCCTTTTGCATCAAACGGATGAGGAGGCTGCACTCATGCCTCAACTCAAGAATTATAAGGATGCTTAAAAAAGAACGTTTCTCTCTGTTGCAAGTTATAAAAGCCAGTAAGTTGTCTCTCCATAACCAAGAACTCAGTTGCTTAATACTCTTTCCTCTTCATCAGAGTAACAAGGAACCAAGATTTTTGCAGCAACAAAATGTTTGGAGATCCTAGTTTCCAAAATCAAAATACACCAAAATGCCATACAGTTGATTTGCAGGTTTTAGAGCTATATTTTAAAACTAAAATCAGGGTGAAAATGAAAATTCTGAAGGTCATGATGAAAATGAAATGAATGTAAATGAAGTCACGTGGGTGCTTTTTAAAGATGCTGTATTTCATTTCAATATCCGGATAAGGAGATCATATCAAATCTGCTTTCCCATTTGTCATCACTTCAGTGATCTAGATGCACTAGTTCCCATTTCACCTATAGAAACAGAGCATCTTTAAAGTTAGAGAGATCAGTATAGCTTACTTTACCGAAAATTCACGATCAAAATGGTGCATGCTCTACTGAAAACAGCAAAAAGAAAGAGAGAAGGGACACAAGTCATTACTCAGATTTTAGTGTCATTTAATCAAATAGTAAGAGACAGTAAAATATTAGTCTGAATCACATGCTGATTATTTTCACTGCCAAACTAGGAGATACTTAAGTTAAGCACTGGTTTATAAACACGATTGTGACCCTTTTAAAACATGGCAAACACACTAATATGGGAATCAATGAGTTGCTTTCCTTGTTCTTTTTTTTCTTTTTCTGAGCCAGTTGGGTATTATTTTTCTTTATTTACAAGCACAACACTCACTTCAAAAGACCTGTGAAGGTTTTACCTCCTCTGAAAAGTGGAACTACTGGGTACTGGGAGTATATTTAGTCCTATTATTAAATAAAGACAGTTTATCAAGAGGGGAGAAATATTAGAACTCACTTTTTCCCACGCAAGTCTCCTACAGTCTAAAATGGAGACCTGTCTTTTCAAAGTTGGGAAGAGCAAGAGCACAGGGCAGGTGTCAGGTGGAACTCCTGGGCAGGAGTTTGTGGGCGCACCTCCCCTGCAGGCTGCTGGGGTCTAGAGTCTGAATCGGGCAGTGAGTGGCATTAGCTTACTTAAGGCTATAAAACTATTAAAAAAACAAAACAAAACAAAAAACAAGGCAAACATTCCTCCTGTCTTCTTTTTAACTGACTAAATTCCAGGCGAAATATGAAGGATAACACTTTCGCTGACAGTGAAGCCCTGAGTTCCTAATGAACCAATCTGCTCCACTGCCTAGAAAGAATCCTTTCCTCTGGGGAGAGGCCAGGACATGAGGCCATGTGGGACGGGTCTGGCTGACCACTCACACAGTGCAGCTCTGGGAGGATGCTTGGGACACTTCCTGCCCCATCCCCTTCCCACATCAGCTGAGGGCTCTGGGGAGGGAAGGAACTCACACACTTGGGTTTGGAGTGGGGTGGGGAGGGCTGTGGGGGACAGGAAAACAAAAACAATACACTGTTCAGGAAAGCACTGAGGGTACCTGTTCATTCCAAGGATGGTGACTGCTTCGTGTACATGTAGGTTTTGATCAAAATTCTTATGGCCAGAGACATTGATTTTGAACCTAAAATGGGTTTCAGACTTTGATTTGGCTACATAAATTCTGGAAACTCTAACATTCTAAATAACTTCATCTCTTTTTTGTGTGCCTTATTTATTCTTAATTCTCCTTCCTGATATCGAGTTCTCAGTCGCTCAGTGCCCATAAAGCTATGTGTTCCCTCCTCCAGCTCCCATCCAGATATGAAACTTTCCTCTCTCTCCAGTCAGTCTTACAGACTGGTTTTCTACAAACTGCCAGCTCCCTTCAAAATTACCGCTTAAAATTATAAACTGCGAGCAGAAAGGGCTGGAGTACTTTTGCAGGGCGTTCATAGCTTATACCTGATAGTATTTTTATTGCTTATAAAGCTTTGTCATGTACATTATCTATCTAATAAAGACCAAGATGATTTTTAAAAGACAGCTTTAATAAATGGAAATTACTTATCCAAGGTCACAGCTGGAAAGTGGAGGAACTAAGTAAGCCCCAAGCCTGGGGTTTCTGACTCTACTTTCAGGGTGCTTTTCACATCAGCCAAGCACAGGCTGTGAAGTATACCCAAGAGAAGAGGCAGGTAATAAAGACTGGTAGGGTAAATGAGCAAAGACAGAGCCAAGTCTGAATCCTGGCTCTTGCATCCCCCACTTGTATGACCTTGGTCAAAGTCCTTTAACCCCTCTAGGAACCCCTCAGTTTCTCTGTAAAATGGAGCTCTAGTAGAATCCATTCTCCTTAGATAGAAAGGTATCCATGAGGATTAAATGAAACAATCACAATAAAGCACTTAGAACAGTGCCTAGCACAAAATAAGTGCTCAAAATGTTAGATGTAATTATTAAAAACAAGAATCTAGGACTTCCTGCTTACTTAGCTTTCCCAAAACACTCTTTGCAAACCCATTTAAAAATTTTTTAAAAACACAAAAGCAAGGCAGCAGGTCTGCCTGCTCCCAAAGGGAGGGCTGGGGAGGAATATTTGTGTGTATGTAAATTAGGACCTTCTAAACCACTCAGTTCTATGAATTCAGAATGTAAATACTAGTTGGTGACATTTACCATGAAATATGTCAGAATAAAGAATTTTAAGGTTCTTGTAAGAGTGACCTTCTAGAGACAGGAAACAACCTTTAGCAGAAAAATAAAAGGGCTAGGAATATTCTCACTGAGAAAAAAGAGTTTGAGAATCTTATCCCACCTAATGAAACTGCCAGCAGACTTAGGGAAATGATAGCTCTCCCACCAATTTGAGAAGGAGCTGAAAAAGGGGCCCCAGGGCAGATCGGTACAGTAAAACAGGACAGGCCCCAGCTCTTTCACAAATGCTGAAAAGGGCTCATGAGAATAAGACACCATCAATTAGAGACATGTCACTTCTGCCTCATCTTAAAAGTAGCTAAGCTTAAGACTACCCTCAGCTACCATGAATGTCCTTAAAATTAACTCTTTTCACGAAGAAAGGCAATGCTGTTGAAATGAACTTGCCTAAGTTAATTTATTGCTGAACAAACTGCCAAAGGGAGCATCCACAGCAGATTTAGAGTATTCACAATGAGAAGGAAGTGTGAGATAGTCTTCTCTAACTCCCGCCCTTTTGCCTTTTACAGAGGAGGTAATTAAAACCCAGACTTGGAAAGTGATTCATTCAAGGTCTCCCGGTAACAGTGTACTGGGTGCGGGCACTGTTCTAACCTCGTATGCACTGGATCCTATAAATAACCTGACAAGGCAGGCACTGTTATCCTCATTTACAAAGAGAAAACCTAAAACACAGGGAGGATAAGTGTCTTGTCCAAGGTCCCAGACTAGCATATGGTGGCTCTCAAGGTTAGGTTCCCTGGCCCAAAGTGTAGTTCCCAAGAGCTCCCAGTTGAGTTGTGATTGAGATGGCACATTTATCAGAAATTCTTTTTTTAATACGAGCCCTTGAAAATGAAAACCTTTTATTCATTTCTTGAGAAAATTGTATTTCATCATAAAGCTGGAGATACTCTATTTGACTTAGTTCCCAGATAGACCATAAACTTGGCCTAGATGTAAAGACATAAATTGGAGCAAATGTGACTCCAGCAACAAGATGGGCAGTGTGTGGAGAGACAGCAGGAAAGGTAAGCCCAATGAGAATCCTGGACTCCTGTCCTGGGAAAAAAGACCAATCTAAGCAGCGTCTGACAAACCAGAGGTTGCAACCCATAGGCCGAGAGTCTACCCTCACCCAGCAGAAGCCTTGAAGGCAGAGCACGCCTAAGCAACCCACCCACAGGGATATACCGAGCATCTCCCATGGGTTCAGCAGCATGAGGGTTACCACCTGTTTTGTGGCTCTTGCACAGAACAGAAGCTGCTGCTTGTTGGTGGACTAGTTTTTAATGTAGAGTCTCTGTTTAGGAAGGGGAACTATTAGAAGAAAAATTGCCACGGTCAGACTCCAAGGAAAGCATTTGCTTGAATTGTGTCTATCATTTTGGCACTCTCAGGGGTGCTGGAAATAGGACTCCACTCCAGCTGCGGCCTTATCTGTAATCCAGGGCCAAGCACAGTGTCTGGCATACTACAGGCTCTCAATAAATGCATCTTGAGTAACTAAATGAATAAACTCACTGTGGGTACCCCACTGAGGCCCACAAATGCTAGGTTGACAGGCCAATGCTAGTTATCATTTTCATGAGATGCATTACAATAAATGCCCAGGAGAGGTCAGAGCACTGTCTTTGGGGCTAAATTGATAATTTCAACAAAACATTAAAGGAGATAAAAGAAAGAAGGAGCTGAGAAACTCATCTCTGCTGGCACCGTGCTTGGGGCCTCACATATGTTTTCCCTTCAAATGTTTATGACTCCCCTTCAAGACAGATGTTATCAAATTCACAGCAATGACCCCCAACCGCTCCCTCTCACCTCAGTTTTGCCAACATTGACTAATTACAGGATTCCACTTTTTCTTCTCCTCTCATTCTAAAAATTACCTCATCTCATGCAAATCTGAGATAGCTCCTACTCAAATCACAGGTAAATTAAAGAAGACACACACACACACACACACCCCAATAGACTGTGAATTCCCCAAGCCATTTAAAAACTGAGAAGTGGCAGTTAATTTCCCATGACGATACACATGACGAGGTGCTTTCCACTACTAAACAGTCACCTCGTTTGTTAGAGGAGGGTTTTATGGAGACTCACTATTAATTCCCTCCAATTTCCTTAATATGTCAAAGTGGTGTGAAACCAATATCCTATCTACTAAAAAATGGCCCGCCAAGATCTGTGCAGTGGATCTCCAGAAACTTCTGATCAGCCCATATAGGTCACCACTACAAAGATAAAGAAGTCTATTTTGCCTTGATCAATATTGGGGAGCTTTCTTGTAAAATCTGATGACAAAATCTGACAGAGAAAAGAATATCATTCCATGAGCTACTCAAAATCAGCCTTGGCCCCAGCACAGTCTGCAACAAGCTACCAGTGACTATCTTTAGCCAGCAAGGAGACACCCGCCAGCCAGAAGTAAGTTGTTCAAATTAGCCCCTTACATGCGCTTGTTTTTTTGTTTTTGTTTTTTGTTTGTTTGTTTGTATAGGGGGGAGAAGATCAGTTAGAAGCATTTGAGAGCTGTTGGGCAATGATGTACTTAGCAGCTCCCGGGTGCCACCTTAATTCATGATGCACATGGTATTGTCAACTCATTTATCAATCCCAGCCAACGACTCAGGCAGCTGCAGCAACTCTTGAAAGCAAAGCTGACAAGCTCTGCGTGGCAGAACCAGCTCCTCTGACATCTAAAACATCTGGTTCATTTCAGTGAAAGGAGATACTAGCACCCCAGTGTGTTTTTATGGGGCTTACAAAACTGTTAGGAGAGAGATATTAATTCAAAAAGGAAAGAAGGAAAGATAGCATTATAAGGTCACTCCACAGAATTAGATTATTTTTAAAAGTATTCCCTGAGATAAATTCTTTCTACATTTTTCAAACAAAACTCGTAGTATCTGATTTAATTCACAAAGGCGAAACAAAGGCTAGCCACAGAAAAACATTCACATGATTAACTGCATTGCAGAATAGAACAGCACGAAGAGTTAGCAGGAATTCAGAAACTCAGTGGTTATTTCACTCCCACACCTGGGGATTTCACCAGTTTTACTCTGTGATAAAACCGACCTTATGGCTGGGTTTCCTGAGGAGAGAGCTCTGGCAGGACAGAGCGCCTGGGCAGCAGTGTGATTATTTTGTTCAGCTGAGCATGAACCAAGACAAGCTCTGATCTGAGGAGCCCCGCATGAGGCTTTTCAGCAGAGAGAACAAGCTGAAGGTAGATGGTGGTTAGTGGCCCTGAAACCAATTATTCCATTCCCTTGAAATCCGAGTCTGTAAATCTAGACCCTCAGCTCTCCCAAATAACATTGCTAATTTGCACTCGCACTGGTTCTCTAAAGAAGGCTGACGCTATATAACCCCTGAAACACTTGGGCCAAGGTAAGAGAGAGAGCTCTGCTACTGTGCCTCCATCACTAACCTGCTGTCGAGGGTGGAATCGGTGATGACGGGGATGTGAGAGGTGAGCTGGCCCCAGATCCTGCTAAGAGAAAACACAGAAATGTCCATGCACACCAAAGAAGGACATTAGGAATTTGGCCCCTGAGCTGGGCCCCACCATTGTCTGAGAATCTGCACTTGGCCTAATGTGTGGGCCTTGCGATAAAGTGTGTGGAGGGACAGAGAATTCAGGGACTGGACCAGTAACCTCAGGCTTCCATTCAAGGACAGGTATGCTTCTTTCTCCAGGCTGCTCCCCACAGTTTCATTAATTTGAAAACAACTTTGAGAAATCAACGGCTTACACAATTGGCTGCAGTATCACTTCCTGATCCAACCCCCGGCCCTTGATAATGAATGACAATGAAAGTACAGCAGTACAGGGGACAGACAGGTGCAGAGCAGTCCAGTAGAGGCTTCTCCAAAGGAAGTGAGAGTTGCCCACAGCAACCACCCAGCAATGCTCTATGTAGAAGTTCCATTTTATCGGCAGGTACATTCAATTAGATAGGGTCTGCCTATTCTGTTTGTGGATTTCCTAAGCCTTTTCTTACCTAAAATTCAGTAAATACGCTTTTGCTTTATTTACATTAAAACAATATGCATATTCCTATGTGTTGTGTGCTTTTTCTGTACCTAGTCATATTGTTATATTTCAAATATGTCCAAGTTCTCGGCATCTCCCCAGTGCTTTGAAATCCTCAGAATATATCCTGCTGGCCTGACATGGAGGTTGCCCAGTGGGCAGAGAGCGGTTTATACATAACCCATCCCCCACAAGGAAGTCCGATGGAGGGGTTAACCACAGACATGCCTCTGAGAAACCACTAACTGTTTTGGGGAAGTCTCCAACCATCACTGCACCCACTACCCACAGGACATGTTAAGCACAGCATGGACACTGAGCACAAAGAGAAATGTCCTAATTTCTCCAATTGAATACCTTTCCACTATATACAACATTCTCTCACTTCCTTGGTAAAGGAGGCAGAACTTAATCTATCCTGTTTTCATACTGCTTTGTAGTGTTAACACAGATTTTAATGGGGGAGAAGATTAAATTCGTCATTCCAGCGGGATCTAGTGATAATGTGCACATATCCACCAACTGCTACTTTACTTTCTTAAACTCCTGGAGGGCACAGCAGTATCTTGGAGTCCCTGGGATCCCATCTGGCTGCATCTAGCACAGAGCCTCACAGGCAGGAAGGCAGTTGCCTCAGGAAGGTGGGCAACAGAGAGTCAGGCTTTCTCTGCTTTATAAAGAATCAGCTGCTGAACAGAATGACTGCCTATCAGATATGCTGGCTGGAGATATGAGTCTCAGCCTAAAGATGACAACAACTGGCCCATGTCAATTTCATCAACCACGGAGAGGACAGACCTCCAACTCTGAAACTACCCACTGGCCACAACATCCTCCAGCCTTCTCCCAGACTCATCTGAGGAGCCTGCCTTGGTTCTCATTGGGACCTCCATGGTCTGGGGCTTCCCCTCCCTCTCTTCCCTTCTAGCTCCCCCTGAACCCTTCTCTAGCATGGACTATGCAGGCAGTGGTGTCAGCATGATTTTCGCCCTCTTCCTAGAGTCTATGATTTTTTCCCATCCCAAGTTTTCCAATTTCCAGATCCACCACACCACCTGCATCCCCTAGCTGTGTTTACTCCAGCTGTTGGGTCTTATGCATCACTCACTGTTTCTCCTCATACCCCTCCAGATGTCCTCCTCCCTGACTTCACTGAGAAGACCAGAGAAGGCAGGAACTGTGAACATCCTCAATTTCCTCCCTTCTTTCTACTTTTAAAGACTTCTACCTCTTCACCTGCCCCTCTTGGCTCCTGCATCCAGGAAGAGAAGGTTGAGACTGACAGCTGAGCTCTTGATAGTAAGCTGCTGGCCTTCTAGCCCCTTCATCCCATCAATTTCTCTTTTGCATCTTAGGCTTCTCCCTCTCTGCTAGGTCCTTTTCCCACCTAAAAGTATATGTAGGTATTCCTCAACCTAAAAATACCTCCCCTTCCCTTGGCCTTCCAGGTCTAAGCCAAAGCTTCCTGGGTTAGAATGAAACCTCCTTTCCTCTGTGTAGAACTCTACTTCCCAGATTCATAAGGTTAAAAAAAAACCAGAATGATCCCAAAAGATCATTCAATCTGGCCCTGATTTCCAAAGATGGGGACATCAAGGCCCAAAGACAGCAGGGCTGGGTGAGGGGCAGGTCTGACTGGTAGGGATGACTTCCAACTCAGGACAGTGCTCTCCATACCATCTCAGTCCTGGAATGATGCTTTTTGCCATCCCCACATACTACTGAGTCCTTTCCTTAACACAGGAGGGCACATTCTCCTACTACATGGTGACTGGAGCAGAGGACATGATTTAAGTTTGCTTCTATTTGTGTAGGCTCCACTGAAAAACAGGAGGCCTTGCATTTTAAGTTTTGTTGGTTATTCTTCCATGGATAATGCTCATCTTCGGTTGATGGAGTTTTACCATCAGTGAAGAGGCTTAGTAACCCAACAACCTTTGAGGTCTTTTTTCAGCACTTGAGTCCTGTGAGCCGATGAATGCTGCCGTAATCTTTCATTATGACTGAATTCATTTGTTTTCTATATTCATTACCACATTCTGAACCCAAGGCCACTTGACCACCAACAGACTCCTGGTCTCAGTCTTTGCATGCTGGGCTCTACTACAATCTATAACCAGTTACCTGAATTATTGGAGTTGCTATATTTTGCTGATTGCTCTTCATTATTTTCAATAGCAGATCGCTTTGACTTCTTTAAAAATAAAAAGAGAGAGGGGGTAAAAGCAAAGAATAAACACACTGAAGCTGAGAGTTAAAATAAAAATATTTTCTAGGCACACAGTTAAAATACCTACATACAAGGTCATATTTGGTTTCATAACTAATACAGTGAAGAAATCATAAGCCAAAAACAAAGGGGCAAATAAAAGCAAGAATGCTGACTGTTATCTCAGGTTAATTACTCCCCCCAATTACATTAGGCTATCATCAGCCCAGAAATCCAGGAAACATTTTAGCATAAACATCTGCTCTTTTTTAAAAGCTGTAAACCAGTCATCTGGAAATAGTTTTAGTTTTCAAGAAGATACAGTACAAAATCTGTCATTAAATGCACATCATTAACCTAAACTTTCTTTACATGTAAACTAGAACTTTTCTTCACACAGAGAGAATTCAGAGAGATACCAGTCTTACCTTTCGCGCTAAAATCTTTCTCTTTTTTCTTTCTTCTTCAGATCCATGGTGAGACTGAGCTCTTGTCAGTCTTCGATGCTGGTGAATCTATAAGAGACCACAATTCACCACAAATGTAAATGTATTCTACACTAATAAAAATGTCAACCATGTTTTGCCAAATTAAATTATTTGGATGAAAAAACTTTCCCTGATCAGCCTGCCTGCCTCCAAGCTCAGGCCTGGGTATCTGGGAGAAGAAGAGAGGAGTATGCTAAAAGGTAAAGACCTTTCTCACTTCCCCCAGTTCCTTTCTGTTTCACAGAAGATGAGTATGGTCCCCAGTACCCTTAGAGCACAGACTATGTGTGCCCCACCACCATCTAGCCTGCTCCAGTTATAAACAATGACTACCCTTTATGAACCTGTAAGTTTCCCCCGCAAGCTGAACTACTTGAAAACAGGACTGTGAAGTATTCAGCTGTCTTGCAGCATTAAGTCTGGAGCCTGGTTCAGAGCAAGTATGCAAGAAATGTTTATGCAATAAACAATCAGTTAAAAGTAAGTCATTGTGATTCCTGGGCAGCTAATGGGGACACTTAAAAGACCAAGGGTAATGAGGAACTATTTACAATTTACCTGTTTCTGTTCTTCAATTAGTCTCTTTTCTATACATTCTTTGGCAATTCTTAATGCCTCTTTTAACTTGGTGGGGATCTGAAAGAGAAAGTACATACCCTATTGAATAAAATTACTAGAGAGTCTCCCAAATCCTGGTTTTAATGTAGGAGCAGCTTGTTATCAAGAAGTAGGGCATCTGGAATGAAATCAGTCACAAGCTGTGCACTTGCATCCTGTCCTGGCTATTTATGGTAATCTCAGCATACTCTGCTCATTAGCATTTTTTTAATCAATAAATATATAAAATGAACACATAAATAAATATGATATATGTTTCAAGTATTTCAAGTAATTCTCAAAGAACCCCAAATTAACAACAGAATCTTGAAAAAAAAGATCAAAATTGGAGGCCTCACACTTCTTGATTTCAAAACATAATACAAAGCTACAGTAATCAAAACAGTGTGATATTAGCATAAAAAAAGACACGCAGATCGATGGAATAGAATAGAGACTAGAAATAAATCCTCATGCATACATATGGTCAAATGATCTTTAACAAGGGTGCCAAAAGCACACAATGGGGAAAGGACAGTTTCTTCAATAAATAGTCCTAGGAAAATTGGATACCTACATGAAAAAGAATGAATTTGAACCCCTACCTTCCACAATATTTTAAAATTAACTCAAAATTGGATTAAAAGGCTTTCAGGCAAGATGGCGGAGCAGGAAAATGCTGTGCTCACTTCCTCCCAGGACCACTTCAAAATTACACTAAACTACAGAACCATCACTGAGAATCTAGCTGAAGAGAACTCCTATAACTAATGATATACGAAAGAAGCCGTGTCAAGACTGCAAAAACAACAAAAATACCCTAGAAATTAACCATTTAAGTGACCATCAGTAGGAATAAGGGACTGAAAAAAAAAAAAAACAAAAAAAGACTAGGTTGAAGACTTAAACCAAAGATCAAAAACAATAACACTCCTAGAAGAAAGCATAAGGGAAAAGCTTCATGACATTGGATTTGGCGATGATTTCTTCAGTAGAACACCAAAAGCACAGGCATCAAAAGCTAAAAGAGACAAATAGGACTATATCAGACTAAAAATTTCCACACAACAAAGGAAACAACCAACAGAGTAAAAAGGCAACCTATGGAATGGGAGAAAATAATTGGCTATTATATATCTGATAAGAGATTAATATCCAAAATATATAAAGAACTCCTACCACTCAACAAAACCAGAAGTAAACAAATAAAAAATGGACTTGTCACAACAATAAAGCTGAAAAAAAAAATGGGACAGAATATCAAAGAAAAAAAAATGGGCAAAGGAACCGAATAGACATTCCTCCAAAGAAGATATACAAATGGTCAACAAGTAAATGAAAAGATGATCAACATCTGTAATCATTGGAGAAGTACAAATCAAAACCACAATGAGATATCACCTCACACACATTAGAATGGTCAGGTCACTACTGAAAAAACAGAACATAAGTGTTGGCAATGATGTCAAAAAACTGGAAGCCTGGTCAACTAACGATGGTAATGTAAAATGATGCAGCTGCTATAAAAATAGTATGGAAGTTCCTCAAAAAATTTAAAAATAGAATTACCATATGATCTAGTAATCCCACCTGTGGGTACATATCCAAAGAATCGAAGCACACCCCATGTTCACTGAAGCATTATTCACAATAGCCACAAGGTGGAAAAGCCCAAATGTTTATCAGCAGATAAGTGGATAAACAAAATGTCATAATACACACAATGGAATATTATTCAGCCTTAAAAAAGGAAATTTTGTCACATGCTCTAACATGGATAAAACTTGAGGATATTATACTGAGTGGAATAAGCCGGTCACAAAAAATAAATGCTGTATGATTCCACTTATATGAGATATCTTGAGTAGTCAAAATCATGAAAGCAGAGAGTAGAACTGTGTTTGCCAAGGGCTGGGAGGGTGGGGAAATGGGGAGTTATCATCCAATGGGTCGAAAGGTTCAGTTTGCAAGATGAAAAAGTTCTAGAGATCTGCTACCCAAGTGAGAATATATTTAAAACTACTGAACTGCGTACTCAAAAATGGTTAAGATAATAAATTTTATATTTTTTTATAATTAAAAATAAAAATATATATAAAGTTTATTGGAACACATGCACAAATTCAAATAATTATAACTTCAGAGGGATATTCTCTGTTAAACATTTACTTTCTGAATTTCACAAGATTAAGCTTTTTCCTGTTGAAAGATACTCTTAATAGCCTGGTATGTTTCTGAGCTTATCATTTCTTAATTTCTTAGTTTTTCAAACTATGAGGAGCTCTGGCCTAGAAAACAGACACCCAGATCATGTTGAACTCTTTGTCTCTAATATTCTTTAAAAAATATAAACTTAAAAAGTTTTGAGTAGGTAATACTCTGGTTTAAAGTTCAAAAGCTGTAAAAGGGTACACACACAGTAAAATGTCTCCCACCTAGTTCCCCTCCTTGAAGGCAACCAACGTCACCAGTTTCCTACGTATCTTTCCAGAAAGAAAATGCGTAAACAAGAAATTAACATTAGCTTTCAAAATCATACTGTTTTTGTTGCACAGACTCTCTGGCTTAGGGAAAGAGCGAGGTCTGATAATAATCCTTGAGGCAGACTATCAGGGAGGATAGCATATTTGTTTATAAGGCTATATACATTTCCTGAGGAATTTCAGTGAAAAAGAGATGAATTTAAATATTTTTCTTTCCCACTTTAGATCCAAATAAACTATTATTGTCAGAATCCCTCTAACTGCCCCCCACCCCCACCAAAAAAAGGCCAGAGGGAAGTGTATCTGTCACCTACACAATCTTCTGACCCCACCTTCTTTTTGGTTTACTTCTTTTTTGCTTTTTTCCTAAATCTAATCTCATCATAAGAGTATTACATACTCTTTGGAAGTATAAAGAGGGGAAAGACAACTACCTTTCATTCTACTACCCAAAACAACACTAACAGTGAGTCCTGAGGAGAACCAGGCCCTAACCAGGCATTCATTTAGATTATCTCAGTTGTCAAATGACAATAGACAGGTGTTACTCACCAAACCCACACTGAGTACACACAGACCCAAAGATTAGGTACTTGCCCATAGCTCAGTAGTCTCAGGTGATTTTGCCCCCTCTCCTCTTTAAGGGACATCTAGCAATGTCTGGAGGCATTTTTGTTGTCATGATGAACGGGGTTGAGGGAGAGTATTAATCACATCCAGTGGGTCCAGGCAAGGGAGGCTGCCTACCATCCCACAATGCACAGGACAGCCCCCACAACACAGAATTATCTAACCCAAAATGTCATATGTTGTGGCTAAGAAACTTTGCCTTAGATAAATGTCTGGTATTAAAAAAGCAAAGTAAGGTATCAAACTGGTGTTTTTGGGCTCCAAAGCCCTGCTCTTTCCACAATACCACACAATACTGCTACTTCCCAGGATACTTCCTTCCAGTCTTCCTTCTAGACAGATTTTTTTAGACTATATTTTATATTCTGCTTTTCCCTCCTTAGCCCAAATAATAATTATTTTCCATGCTATTGCAATGTCTTTATAAATTTCATTTTTATGATAAAAATATTTTATCAACTAGATGTACTATGAATATTAAACTATTCCCTAACTGTAGGATATTTAGATTGTTTTTAAATTTTCCTTATTATAAATACTAGACCTTATTTTTGATTTAAAATGTGCCAACTTTCCAAGTAAACTTATGTCATAAACCAAAAAATGATAAAATTTGCATTACCTTAAACTGTGGCTTTTCAGAAGTGGTTAGTAAAACATCACTGAATAATCTGTAAAGAAAAGAAAAAAAAATCTTTCTTAAAACAGGTGTACTCTCAGAACAGAATCAAAGCAAAATAAGGCATCTTTAGCCCATGAAGTCCCCACCATATCCCCCAGACCTGGCCCAATTTACCATTTCATGTTTATCAAAACAGTCAAAAAAGTTTATGACCTAATATGACCTTGGGGAAGACCACCCACTCCAGTTACTAGAGGGACTGGGTCAGCTGTGTACTAGAGGTTATTTCCCCATTAAGGGGCAAAAGTTCTCTCATTCTATGCAGTAAATTAATTCATACTTTTCAAAAATGATTTTTATAGACTATTATTTATTATATTATCATTTACATTATATTGCAAATAATATATGCAGTAGATATTTCTAAATAGAATAACTGGTTTTTCCTTTTTCCTTTTTTTTTTTTTTTGCCCCAGAGGAGCATAAAATTTAGTCTAGAGCTCAATAAAATAAAAATGTATAAGTAAGTAGAAATGTTTTGATTGGAATCTAATAAGAAAATAATTTTCTTCTAAGAAAACTTGTGCTTCTCATGCTCTGAAAAAGAAATAGCAGCTGTTAGAGTATATCGATTCTCTCTTTAAAATTATGTTATTAAAAACAATAATATGAGGAATACTTAACTGTTTAGGCTAAAATAGGTCAGACAATTTAAATGGCTATTTGGGCAGTGCCTGAATGGCTCTAAGTGAGTCTTTCCTTGAACAGTCCTCATTTTTATAAATTAAGAACCATGTTACAAGATGAAATGGCAGGCTTAACTCTTCCCACAGAGCTCCCTAGTTGGCTCTGGAGGTGGAGACGTCACTGTCCCCTCCAAGGCCATGGGTCCATTTACTTCTGGACAACACATTTTAACTGAATACAGTTCATACCTCTCCAAGTGTTCTTCTCAAGGCTGAAGCCTACAAGGTGGAAAGACTTAAGTGAAGAAAGAATATTTGGACTCACTTTAGGACTGGAACACTGGGAAAAAAAGGAAGAGCTCTGGAGCAGGGAGAGCAAATCAGACCCAAGCAAATCAATATTCCCTAACTACAAATGCATTCTGTTCTAAAAGTCTGTGTGCAAACTGTTTTGTTTCCCTAACTGGATTTATTTTCCCATGTTCACATTATTATTAGCAGTGGCTGATTTGAAAAGAGACGTACCAGAGTCAGTCACACATTTGAATGTCACGTCCACTGGACAGGCGCTTGGGCTGCTCTGTTCATCACAACCTCCCCAGGGCCTAGGATGACACCTGAGCTATAGCAGAAGCTAAAGTTATAGCTACCTCCCCTGGACTCTGGCTGCATGCACCTCAAGCTGTGTTCTGCCTGTTTCCCCATATTATTGTTTCCCCAGTAAATTTGTTTACAACAAGCTGGTACAGACCAAGGACTGGGTATATTGCATGGCACTTGATGCTCACAAAATAAGCTGAATCACTATTAATCATAACTGACATTTAATAAGCACTTATTAAGTACCAGGCACTGTTATAGGAATCACCTCATCAAATCCTTCCAACAACCCACTGACATGGGGACTATCATTATCCCCATTGCACAGATGAGGAAACTCAGCTTCCAGAGGGTAGGAAACTTGCCCAAGGTCACATAGGCAGAAGTGGTGAAGCTGGATCCACCCCCAGGTCTGTCTAACCTCAGACACACCCTTCTTAACCATGCTGTTGCCTCTCCATGAAGGAACAGAAAACCTAAAGGAAAGGCCCCAAAGCACAATTTCAACCTATTCTTGGTTACCTATTCATAACCCTGTTTAAGAGAGAACGTCTTCTGAGCTCTACATCCCTAGTGCAGTGCCTGGTACATGTTAGATTTTAATACATGTTACCCAGCAAGTAAATGAATAAACAAGTACGTGGGAGGCCAGAAGTACATTGTCTTTCTCTTGCAGGGCCGACCCTCCAAGAAGACCAATGACTTGCGAACCAGCCACAGTTTTGGCCCAATGAGTGCATTAAAACAGGGTCATCAAGGACAGCCACTTGAGATGGCCCTATTCCAGTATTTCCTAAGTGGGGACAAGGAGGGCTGTCATACGTATGCATACACAATGCTAACATTGACAGAGAGAGACACACGTGAAAATAAGATTGAGATTAAAGGAGAGCAATCAGACTAAGGTAGCAGAGAGGTCATGATATCATGATGCAAGTGACCGTCAGCAAACAGGTCACTTTCACTCTGCAAGGACTGCAACTGAATCTTTACTATGGTACTAAGCACTTGGGTTAGTGGTTGGTGTTCAACACACTAATGAAGGTAACAACCAAGGCATATGATCGACTTACGGCATCTGCAAGAGCCGGGAGACGGTAGGCATGCCATTTTTACAGGCTTCACAAGACAGCGTAGACTCCAACACCGCCACTTGAAATGAACAGATATACATTTTAGTTCTATAGAACGCGCTGGCAAATCCACTTGATGATGAAAAGTTTGACACCGCCTTGCAACAACTGTCTGCAGGCTGATCAGGACAGTGTCAAAACTCTTGACGCACAGACAGATGGCACACATGAGGAGGGGGAAGGCTGGCACGCCAATGGTACTGATGACTCAAACTAAATGGCTTAGAACCACATGGTGACAGAAAGCTAAATATATTTCAAAGATAACTGGAGGAAGGAGTCAAGATATCATTCACAAAAGTGTTTGCTCTCTTAAAAGAGAAGTAAACACTAAACAGAAGTAAAATTCTTGAACCCAAAAGACATTTTGCTGCTTGCCTTCTTTTAATCAAAAGCAGCATCTAAATGCCAATTGTTGATACCTCATCTACCAACACCCTGGGTGATATAAACAAAAGCAGCCAGATTTTTCTACTCATAGGTCATTGTTCAGTTTCAGCTGTTCAAACTGAACACAAAGTAGTTTTAGGGCCTGCGCTCTCAAACCACCTCACTTAACACTAAACTAGCACTCGGGGGAGGGCTGACTTGCATACTCTGACGGCACAGAGGTCAAAGAGCTACCCTCTCTGTGCTCTAGCAGTGCGTTCTGAACTGGCTGTCAAGGAGATAAAAGGGTCCCTGATGAGTGTGCATCAGTTCCTACAGCCCTTTTTCCAAACAGTGCCTCTCACCAGTCCCCCTGTTCTCCTTAGCCCCCACAGGTAATGCTGGGATTGCTCTTGGATCCAATTTGCTGGGCATCTGCATTCTTGCCTGCCTTTCCTAGCTCTGGGCCTACTAGGCAACAACCTCGCAGGTATCCCACCCATGGCCTCTTTGTTCCTTGCAAGTCTCACTCCAGCCTTGTTCTGACTCCTGACATCTGCCCAAGTCCTAAGGACTGGCTTCAAATTGCCTAATCCTGGTTCTTGTTTCTGTATCAGACTCAGTCTGGCCATACTTCACTTTACATCCTTCTGCTTCCAAAATTCCAATGCACATTACAAAATGTCTCCTATTTCATACAGCCTGACGAATGTACTACACTAAATTTTCAGTGTAGTACATTTAAGTAAATTACTCAAATCTGGTATACTTTTAAACTGGATAAAAATTTCTAGCTGTGAAGCATGACAACTTCCGCTGGATCTTTCCTGGACTCTAGAGAGGGAGTGGGTAGGTCTGTAGACTACCAGGGCCCTGAAAACACCCTCAAACCCCATACTGACCCACAGCCATAGATGGCGCAGGAGGGAAGGAGTCTACAGGCACTGAGTCTGGAGGTCGCCCGTAAGTCATTTCATACAGTAAGTGGCCAAAGCAGTGGACGTCCACACTTTCCAATGTCTGTGGAAGAAAAGGGAAGAGAGGCATGTTCCTCTTTCTGTTTGGCTTCATGAATTCCAGTGCTCCTACTCTAGGCTTTCACTGAGAAACGGGGCCCAGGGTGACCCCACTCATAATTAGTAATGAAAACACAACTCCAAAGCCGTTTTTAAAAGCACAAGGCATTGCTCTAACCAAAGGTGTTGGTCCTGCCCTCCATGGTTTTCCAGTCAGTGATTCTATGCCCCTCCTTGTCTCATCTATCATATCAGCTTAGCTTCTTGGAGATACAGCAATATTCTGGGAGAAAAAAGGCATGGTCTACCCCAACTGTATCTTTCACTGCTTAGTGCATATTTCTTATGTGGGCAGACCACGGGTCCAGCCATGGGGATAATTTATATTTCATAATGAACCTGCTGTTTCATTACTTTCAGCAACTTACATTGATTTTCCTGAATTGTGAGAAATAAGATCGGTAGAAGGAAGGAAGGCCCAACAAGGAATTCTCAAGGTCTAGCAGCCGGCAAGTGTCCCCATCTAGCATCACATTGGAGGTGTGAAGATGCCCATAAGGAAATCCCTTGTCATGTAGAAACTTTAGTACCTATTAAAAAAATATATATATATATATGTTACATTCCCCTCCAACTTATTCAGGTACGTCTTTATTTTTTAAGTCAATATATTTTTAAATAAAACCAAACAGGTCACTGAGATTTCTAAAAACTGCCACCCCCTTCCATTTTTCTGGAAAAGAGACTGATGCTGAATGCTTTCTAGCTGTGAGACACAATGCCAAGCTCTCTTATTTCCAAAGAATAAAGAAGCAGCTTGTGTCTGCCTGGAGTTAATAGCTTTATGTCAAAAGGCTCTACTTTAAGTACTTTCTGATCTCAAAAGGCCAAGCCCTCTTTAGGGCAAAGTCTTGATCCTCCTGCACAGAGTAGTAAGGTTATCATGTCAGTTATTCAGAAAAGGGGTTGAGTTGAAAACATCTCTAACCCAATCTCACCTCAGAACATATCTTGCTGTTCATTAGTGAAAAAAATATGATAGGATCCTACAAAAAGAAGCAAACTTTTCAGCTGCCATTTAATAAACAGTGGCTCACCCGGTAATATATGTTCCCAGGGCAACCCATTGAGGACTGGAAGAATATAGTACAACTTCTCTTTCTATTTATTTTGTTTTTAATCTCATTCTCAACTTATAAGTGTGTAAGTTAAGTGAAAGACACAACTTTAAAACTGACTCGTAAGTGTTTAAGAATGAGATTAGTATATAAAACATATTATTAGTAGTATATGTATATAATAGTAAAATATATACATTGGGGGGGGGTTATGCTTCAATGTTTTCATTGATAGGATTACACAACCCAAAAAGTTTGGAGAAAACTGCTCTAGAGTGATGTGGGAAAGGCTTTTCATACCAATCACTTCTGTAAGGGATCCATGTGGTTATGTATATGATATAATAAACTAAAGAATCTTGGCATAAAGATAAAGATCAACCAAAAATAACAAAAAAGTTGGCATCCACACAATTAAGTTCTTAAAAATTCAGACACTAAATTCAAACATCTAAACTTTTTGGAATTTTGTCACCCTAAATTAATCTTAGTTTCAAATATTTGCTTTTGGGGGCAAAATATAATATCGTCATTTATAAGTAATTGGACAAACTACACTATTTTAGATATCGCCTAAGAACTTTCCCAAAAGAATATTGGAATGCTGGGTAAAATTCTAAAGCAACTTAAGCAAAAATTAAATACTTCTTACCTCTAATATTTGCCGTCCATATGTTTTTATTTGCTGGAGTTCAAGGCCTTGAATCTTCTTAGGGTTGCAATACTTTTTTAGGAACGGGTCTTTTGGTTTTGACTTTGGACAAGAACAAAGAGCACATAAGATAGCAGCAAATGGTCGACATCTGCACACAGGCTCTCAAACAGGCAGGACCTACAGAGGCTAGGGGGCACCAAACTGCAGGAGTGGGTTTTTAAAATACAACAGTTGGTGTAGTTGGAAGAAAGAGTATGAGCTAGGTTTCATCCCTTCTCTAGTCCAGTGAAGTTGTGCCTGGTCATGACCTTAGCTTACCCCAAAGTCTTGTATACTGGTAGAATTTTTCACTATTATTATTATTATTTTTTTTAATTTCCAACTTTGAGATAGTTCGGTATTGCTTTGTTAAATGAAGGCACAACTTTAAAACTGACCTACAATGCAATGGACATAGAATCATTAAATGTTCAGCCTTCCCTCATGTGAGAAAAGGAATGATCTTTAATCAAACTGGATAGTTTTTATTATTAAAATCGAAATAAATTACAAGTAAAATCAAAATGAAAATGAAATCCTCATGGCCTAACTTCTGGAACCCCAGTATCAAGTATCCATAACAGGTTCTAAAGGGACTTGAGAACTACTTTATGACCATAAACTTGCACAAGTACCTTGTAGATCAGGTCCTTCAAAGTTCCTTTTTCATTAAACATCCTAATTAGCAATGCTGAGGATTCATTAGCTGTGGCAAAGGTAACCCGATAAATATTAGGGTGCTGCCAAAACAAAAAAAAATTCACATCTATTTGCATCAGCATCTAGGTCCTTTTACATCCAAGATCTGGTTATGCAGGGTCAAGTGCCATCTAAGTTGTTTAGTTACATACAAATGTGAGGATATTCTCTGAACACATGACATTTTCAAGTTATTAGATGACTAACTTGTACCTCATTCTTTATATTAGAGAAAGAACATAAACAATACTGACAAAGCGAATAACTGACAATGTAAGCTTTACATGGGAAGGTATCTGCTCTGGTATGCATAGTCTCATCGTTCAGGCAAAAATGTGGAGAAAGAGAGGGAAAGTCTGAGTTTTTGGAACAGTGATTTTAATATTCTGCCTCTGTAAACTGGTAAAGAATACAGTCGAATCCTAGATTAGCCAAGTTGGAACCAGGATAAATGTGTCTTCATTCACAGCTTTGCCTAACATTCCACACTGCTGCACAGTGCCAAAAACAACAAAACAACAACAACAACAACAACAACAACAACAACAAAACAAGGAAAAGCAACATTTTTTGGCATCTTGGCCCTTTTCCAAAGCAGCTAGCATGAATCTTTTGACCTTCTCCTAGAGTATGCAATATCTAAACATTGTCCTCCTGAGTTGGAGATTGACCAATTATTGACTTAAAGAACTCATATGACCTGAAATTTTGGTCATATAAACCACCTGGCTCCAGACAGGTTTTACAATCTCCCTTAGCTCAAAGAGGTACCATGAAAATTTTAATTTATGGGAATTGAGCTATGCAAAGATTTGGGGGGCAAGCACTGAGTGAATTGAGGGGTGAAAGAATGTGCCCAGGAAAATATAGTAAGTGAGCATGAAGCTTCTGCTGACCATCACATCAAAATGGTTGTTATTGACATTTTAATCGCTTTATTGAAATATAATTCACATAGCATTACAACTCACTTATCTAAAATGTACAATTCAATGGTTTTCGGTATAATCACAGAGTTGTGCAACTATCACAAAATCTAATTTTACAAAATTTTCATCACCCCAAAAAGAAACCCAATGAATAAAATAAAATCCTCGCGTCCAAACTGATATAAATAAAGAAGGGAGAATAGGAAGCTCTTCCTTATAGTAGAATGCCAACTAATTCCACTAATAAATATAAGAGAATGGAGTTAGAAAATTTCAATGAATGCTAAAACTAGTGGGTTTGATAAAGAATGGGATATTTATATAGTCTCAAAATATCTCTCTATAATTACTTACTAATTAATTCTAGTTGTTTATCTTAAGAAAATAATTAAGAATAAACATTTAGTGAAAATTGTTTACTACAGTTTTTTCCTAAAGAGAAAAAAACTAAAGGTGACCCAAATATCTAGAAGATTAGTTGAGTAAACTGAGGTACATCCAATTTTAACTCTATGCAGCCAGTAATAATAATTTTAATTATATGTAGCCAGTAACAATATAAATACTATATTTATTGAAATAAAAATGTTCATGATATACCATTAACAAAAAAATAAAGCTTTAAAATATGTGTATATATAGTTTTTTAATCACATAAAATTCTAAGAAAATAACAACTAAACATTTTTGTTCATATTTTTGGTTGGTTGGGATTACAGGTGAGTTTTATTTTCTTACTTTTGCTTATCTGTGTTTCCTGACTTTTATACAATTAATATATATCACTTGTCTGACTACCTTCTTTTTAAAAAGCATATCTATTAAAAGAAATTTAGAATTCAGTGCTGACAGCCTGTGTCACATAATTAATGAAATTCAAAGACCACAGTATTTTTCTGGGCTACATATCACACCTCATTAAAAGCTTAGTTTTCTAGCTTAATAAGATACTCTGTCTTCAAAAACAAACCCATCAGCTCAACTAGATAGGTCAGCATAATTGTGCTCAATCCATGAGTGATTCATTCTACATCCTCCTGCACACCACAGATAAAGAACATCCACACTAACTCAAATTTCTGGCCAGATCAGTCTTTTCCTTAAGACATTCTGCATCTATTTTGAAATATATGAATGTGGTTCTTTCCACCAAAGGCCTTGGGATTGAACTGTGTACTAAATGCCACCTGGTTAGCCTGTGAGAATAGTAAGACAGCAAAAGAGCTGTTTTTCCTTTCCCTCATGCAGCTTACCAAAATCCATGTTATTCTGTTTTTCCAGGCTAGAACAGGTTTTTTAATTCCACTGATATAAACATCCTCACCAAGAACACAGTAACTAGTACCTACTTTATATTTGCTTAATACACAAAGGCTACATTTAAATTAACACGTTTCACAGGTTGTATGTCATGAACACTACTGAAATGACCTCTAATCTATGGGACTAGCCCTGAGTATTTCAGTCTGAACTGAAATCCACTGTAACTCTCCATTCTTTCGAGCCTATAAAGTATGTCCAGCTCTTCTGTCCATGGTCACCTATAAGAAAACACCGTGAATCTGTCATTAGCACCAAAAATAACAGAAGGACTTGTACTCACCAAACAGGAAGGCAGAAGTTTGATTAAACATTGAAAATCTTTATCTGACAGATACTTGTCGGGGCCAAGGTCAGCCTGAAAACATGGAAATATCAAGGCACTGCCTTAATTATCAAAAAATTAAAAATTCCCCTATAAGTCTTTTCCCTTTTTTATTTGTCCAAATATATGGATGTAAACCAAAGATGAAAACCACCTAAGTCTTGCTGCCTCAAGGCCTTTTTGGAGAGACAGAATATAAACACATAAATAGCAGTACTTAATTATAATCTTATCAAATTTCATTAACCAAATATATCACTAGAACTTTCAAAGTGAGAGATAACAAAGGAATACCCGAATACTTTCTTTAAAACAAACTGCAAAACTGCCCATCCTAAAGAGGTTCCAGGGAACTATTTTAAGCTGTTCCTATTTCTTTTCAAATGTTTATTAGCTGATCAAATATAATCACATTGGAATAACCAAATGCATAAGCAAGGTGACTTGAAATGACTCTTTTAATGTGTGAGTGAGGAGGCCCCTGCTCAGGAACACAACACAATTTCATGATTTTCTTGTCAGTATCTGCCTTCATAAACCCATCTAAAGTCTCTGAAATTGGACCGAAGCAAAAAATCAGCTTACCCAGCTTAACACTAGCCGTTCCTTTGGTTGATTTTTAATCTTCATCAAGAAATATTTCTTCCTTATCCTCCAACCTGCCATAAAAGCAGAAATGTGTTTTATGCCCATTGATATAAGCTTCATTGACTGAGTAATTAATAAAAATAAGTCTGGCAATATTATCCATAGCTATATAGGTACAAGTAAAACAACTCTTTGGGAATGTTGACATGGCAAAGCCTGAGCTAAAGAAATAAAAGGGAAAGCGGGGAGCAAACAAAGAAATTACTCTATTCACAGAGTAGGAAAATAGCACTTTAGTTTAGATTTAGTGAAAAAGACAGATGAGGAATAAATGATAATTCTGAAAGTATAAGTTATTACCAATGAAGTAAGTCCTCAGATGGGGCTTCAACCAAGATTCAGTAAGTCTTAAAAGTTAAGAAGTCAAGCAGTAGGGAGCAAAAAGAAAAAAGAAATCACCTGCATTAAAGAGCTTTCTTGGGATACACATAGGAGAGTATGATTAAAAAAATCTAGTTCTGTGATCTTTTTTTAACAGAATGGGCATGCCAGTTTCTCACCTATGTCTTTCAATGGTTCTACTACCTCCCACTTAGGCTCTGATCGGAAGAACATGGAAACTTGTTGTAAGGCAATCTCTGCGAAGACATTTTAGAAACTCATTAGTCAAGCATATCAGGAAAGTACTATATGTTTAAGATATTCTTGCAAATGAAATCCTTAGAGTCTATGACCTTCTTTAAAAACTTAATTACATAACAACAATGACACAGACTAAATGCTATGTGGGATTCTAGATTGGATCCTAGAACAGAAAAAGGATATTAGTGGAAAAATTAGTGAAATCTAGAATAAAATCTATAATTAATAGTAATGTACTAATGTTAATATCTTTGTTTTGATAAATATGTCATGGTTATATAAGATGTTAAGATCAGGGGAAACTGGCTTAGGGGTATATGGAAACTCTGTACTATCACTGCTATTTTTCTGTAATAGCTGAAATGGATTCACAGTAAAAAGTTTATTAAAGAAAAGAGTAATTAATTACTAGTGAGGTCTACATATACATGTATTTTAAAAACTGGAGGATCTGAACTATATAAACTAGCATGTTTAAGCCAAGAATTCAATATATGCACCAGGCCACAACCCAAGCACAAAACTAAAAATGTGTTCTAAGGTCAGTGTGGAACAGTATTTAACATTGCTCCAAGTGATACTTATCCCGTCTTCATTCTTCGTGGAATTATAGCTTTCACTAACAAAGAAGCGATTAGCCTTAAATATATACTGGAAATAAAAGCCAGCGTTTTAGAAAAACGTCTACGTACAGCAACATCTATTGTGGGAAGTGATGTTGTGCCTGTTTACTGGAAAAAAATCCATTCTTTCTTGTGTTCATTTATCATGAGAATGTTCCTTTTAAGAAGACAATGAGAAGAGGAAGTTCTTAAAGTTCACTGTATTAAGAAATTATCAGAATAACTGTACTTTCACATTTCCTGCAAAAAGCAACATCTGTAATTTGCTATTTTCCCTCAATTCAGTGAGTAAATGAAGTACTGTTGATCCCTGAAAGCAAACAGAAATCCTCTATAAATTAACTATGGGATTTCACCTCTGCTAGCATTAGTTACATTCCAGGCAAACTGGTGAGGTATCAGGGATTGGGCAGAAATTTTCTCCATATGTCAAAATGGCCTAACTTACCATGCCAAGAGGTTGGCACACATAATCATTTTGATGTACTTATAGTACATTATGAATTAAGAGATTCAGGGCAGAAAATCCACTAGCTATTTGTTTATTGACTTAATATGTAAAGTGTCAATCCATCAACAAAGAAGAAAAGATGTGATGACCAAATACAAAATTGACTCCATTTACATATGTTCTAACTACCCCAATGTGATAAGCCATGTGGAAGGACTGGCTGTGCCAGAGCATATAAATTTTCATTATCAACATTGGGAACTCTGTACCTTCCCTATAATTAATGTTGATTTAAAATGTTTTAGTACTTCCAAAATAATTTGAACATAAACAAACTTAAAAAAAAATTCTTTTAAGTAAAAATCGTTCTTATCAACTTTGAGAAGGATCATGAAAAATAATTTTCTAAATGAAGTACAACGTCATTCTAAGAGACTGTGAAGAACAATTTGCTCAAATCTAACAGTGACTCAATTCCCCACAAAATCATTTTCCAACAATATTTACTGTATGCTACTATATATCATATGTTGTTTTAGGAATGGAGAAATATCTGTGAGCAAATGAAACATGGTAGATTTGTAACTGATAAATTGAGGATTGGGAAATAGCTTTTTATACCTTAGGGGTTAGGGAGTGTAGAAAGGACATCTTCTTTCTACTATAATTTATTGCCTACATGACTACTGTTCTCCCAACAGTAATCCCTTCTCTCTCCAGACTCAGGCACTTCAGTCCTAAACATTGACTTCCCTGCTCAGAAGCCTTTACTGGCGCCCCATTTCCTTATCAAGACCATACCTCTAAACCTAGTGTTCAACCTAGTTCTGGCTTTGTCTCCCACAATGTGTGGTGTCTCATGCTCTGTTCACTCTGAAATTTTCCTCCGTTGGCCCCCGAAGATGGACCTGCCCCTGCCCCCCAGCATTTTCTATCCCTGCCCATTTATCCTTTGAAGCTCAGCCCATATCTGCGGCCCCTCTAGCCAGGACCCCCTCCTTCCCTCCTCTATACATTCCCAGTGCTATATATGTCCTTATCCTATGGGATTCTCTCACAGTCTGCTCTATATTAGGGTTACTGTCTTCTACCACACTATAAACTCTGCCTGGAAGAAGACATCTTAATCTGGATAAAGGCCACAACCATATGGAAATATCTCTCTCTCCTGGAGTACTGACCCCCAATTTCTACTCACCCTTCAGATCTCTGTGTAAATATCACCTCTTCTGGAACACCTTCCTCCATCTTCAGATCTCAGTCATCTACAACCCCATCCCCACCCTCAAAATGATGCCCTGTGTTTACCCTGCCTGTCTTCACCTGTTAATATCCCTGCAGAAGTGCAGTGGAGTAGGGTTAGGAGGAACTAGTCCTTCTTTGTTGCTGTATTCTTAGCATCTGGCACATGGAAGGTACCCAATAAGTATTTAATGCAGCAAGAACTAAGGGTTCCATACAGTGTTCAATGGATGTGGGTGTTCTCTCTCATTAGAACATAAAATCCATTAAAAGGAAGGAATCTGCCATTTATTTCCTTAGCACTGTCTGACATATAGGGGAAAACTGCATGCTCAGTAAAAGTGGATAAACAAGCC
The DNA here is from genome assembly GCA_030015415.1 of Cynopterus sphinx. NCBI lineage: Eukaryota > Metazoa > Chordata > Mammalia > Chiroptera > Pteropodidae > Cynopterus > Cynopterus sphinx. The sequence goes on from CM057381.1 coordinate 111,270,112, forward strand.
CCAGAAAGAACATGCAGAGCAAAGCCTTAAAGTCCATCCTCCACTGTGTGCAGCCTCTAAGTGCCTAGATCTCAGCCCCGTGTGATGACTACAGGGAACAAATACTGACCCCTTAGTCTTGCAGCTGGTCTACTGCAGGGGGTGGTGTTGCAAAGGCCTGCACAGCAGACATGGGCCTCCAACCTCTCTAAACCATGCATTTTTTCTGAATATAATCTCCTATCCCCATCCCCTCCTTTCCTCCTTTTATCCTGGAGCCCACCACTATCAACCTACTCAAGGTTGATCCTGGGGCTTTAGGACCAGAAGGGAGCTGCAACACTCCCTAGTCCACTCCTCGATCCCCCACCCCATTTTATAGGCTCAAACCCTGAGGCCTGCAGAGAGAAATGCTGCTAATGACAAGCCAGAACTAGGATCCAGGCCTCCTGACTTCTGGTCCAAGTGATGTATGTATGTATGTATGTATGTATGTATGTATGTATGTATGTGTGTGTGTGTATGTATGTAAGCGTGCGCGCGCGAGAGAGAGAGAAAGTGTGAGTGTGTGTCCATCTGTCCCAACACAAACCCTTCCTGACTGGGAGACACCTGTTTTCCCTGTACAATAGCTGGTCCTCAATTAGACTTTTTAATTCAAATGAACACCTTACAACTCCCCCAATGTTGACTATGGGCTACACTGTGAGTTTTGAGAAGCCTGGACAACTCTGCCTGGCTTTCCGGGAAAGGGCTCAGTCAAGCTGGTAGGGAGGAGGAGGCCTGGACTTCCCTTCCCAGAGACTGCTGGTGAGTCAGCCTAGAGGCAAGACAAGTTCTGACATTTCATTTAAAGGAGAAAATAAATCAGCATTTCTCTGAAAACAGCAATCATCCTCAATTGTTCTTTTGCAAGGCTGTGCCCTCTAAATAGTGGTAGCTCCTTAATCATTTGGGTCCTGGTCAAAGTCTCTAGTGGGCTTCTTATACCCCTGTTCACATCTACTTTGGACTCCTGACCCTCCACCATACTGGGGGAGAGGGGGAAAATCAAAGACAATATCAGCATGTGAGAGGTACAGCAGAAGAAAATACAGAGATCCCTCTAACCAGCATTTTAATTGGAAAACACTCAGACACTGTATACTTATACAATACAAATAGGCAACCCTAGGTAAGGCCTTCCCTCTTGGGGGGCCTCTCATCTATAAAATGGGAAGGTAAATCTTGATGTGTCTTCTTCAAGATCCCTTCTAACTCTGACCCCATATGACTCAATGTACTTCTGGTACAAGCTGCCTGAGAGCTGGGAGAGCATCCTCCTCAAGCCTGCATCCACAGTACCCAGCCCTGCACCCAGCACATGGCATAAACACAGCAGATAGTCAAGATCTGTGGAATGAATGGTATCATCACATGTGCACTACCCCTTGATGCTTGTTCTCAGGAGAACATAAACACGTACTCTCAGGCAATAATGTGGACAAACCAATGAACAGGCAGAGATGGGACTGATTTGATAACAATCAATCCAGACAGCCCACCATTTGACAATCTGGGCAACAACTGAGGTGAAGCACGGAGAAATGAAAGCCATGAGAGATGCTACTCTGAAAGAATGTGAGCTGTCCCAGGAGCCCTTGTGCCTTTTCTCCTATGTGAACCAAAACACAAGTGGGGGATGAACGGAAGCCTTGTAACAATTCAATGTTCAACTTGTAACCTATAGTAAATGTGAATTTGAAATATGAATCTCATGTGAATTTCCTTTGCTTGGTTGCATTCTGGAAAGACATTTCTCTTACTCCTATAGGCACTTCCATTAGAAGATGACAGGTACATTCTATAGGGAGACTTCTCAAACTTTAATGTGCATGTAGATCACCTGGGGCCTTGTTAAACTCAGATCCTGATTAGTAGGTCCCAGACGGGGCCCAAATGCTGTACTTTTGACAAGCACTGGTAAGAGTGCTGCTGGTCAGAGGACCACACTATGAGTACTAAGGCCCGAGGGTTGTGGCTTTCGCTCTCAGCTGCATAATGGAATCTCTTGCGGAGCTTTACAAACCACAAGCCCCACCAGCAGAAATTCGGATTTAACTGGCATGAGTGTAGCCTGGGCATCAAGATTTTTTAAAGCTCCCCAGATGATTCTATTATGCAGAAAAGTTCGGTGCCTCTATTTCCCTCTCTGATATAGGAATAAAAGTGCCTCCCTCTAATTCCTTCAAAAGCAGTGTTTTGAGGACCCTAAAAATAGAATGTTAATGATCTATTCTCTTAGCAAGGAATTCAGCTTATTAATAATACCCAGAGTTCCACTTAGAAAGACTCTACGCATAGTTTAGCTTTAACAAATTATTTGAATTCTAGTCACTGGTTCAGTCCTACAGTAGTTTCCATTGGTCTCTTCAAGACCACAGCAGAGAGTATTCAATATTTAATCACTCATTTTTCTGACACCAGGCTTAGGTTATTGGTGCCAGCTTTCTGTGGAGCTGGTACCGTTTCCACCTCAGTTCTCTGGCTGCTGCCTGGATCCAGTGAAAGTTTGGAAGACAACCACATCCTCCTCATGCTTTGCACTGAGTGGGTCTCAGAGAACAACTAGGAAGACACAGAGAGGTTCCTTCTGAATCACTGCTGTGTTTAAAGTAATTCCGAGAAAAAACAGGCACACTAAATATTGTAAATACAAAAGTGTAGCCAATATAAATCAAATTGAGATTGCTGTATAGATTATCATGAATTAATTACTCTCTGTCCTATCAGGGAAGATAATACAGACAAGACTGTAAGTGCATAGACACAGTAACTTCTCTTCCATATTTTTCTGTGCAGACATTAACAATATGTTAGAAGTAATTATTTTCTTTTTATGTATCAGTAGTAAATTACAACCAGGTAAGGATTAGTAGGTGAATAATGCCTTAAAACAAAGGTACACATCTTCCCACTTGGAAATAGAGTTTATCTCACATATTTTATCTCCAGCAAAGCACAGAGCCTCTTTAGCCACGTGACCACAGCAGATCCCATGCTTACCAGTGTAGTTTGAGGAATAGTTGTTTGGATCTAAAAACTTCTTAACCAGCTCACAATTACACAAGATATGATTCGTGGTGATAACGTTGAGATAGTTCTGAAGACCTTTCTGCCTCTCAGCTATGAATTCACGATCCATGTTACCAATCAATTTTTTGGGAGGAAGAGGTAGACTAAGGCCTGAAATCTTTAATTTAAAAAAGAAAAAGCATTATATTCATGTAATTCCCAAGTAAGATACAATATCAGAATCCTAAGCCATCTCACTTCATTAAGTCCAAGACCACAGATTTTAAGATGCATCCTAATTTCAGATACTACAAAAATGTGAAAAAACTGTGCATCATAGAATTCATAAAATACTGCTTTAAGTATAACTATAAAACTTAATTTTTGACAAAAAGTTATTTTATGAACACAATTTTAAGAGTCAAATAGTTTTTTTTTTTATTATTATTCATAGTTGCATGACATTCCCTCATCACCACTCCTGCCACCAGGTGACATGTCTATTCCCCACTCTCCAGAGACAGCCATATTCAACTCTTTCAACCAGTCTATTAGCACTGGGGAATATTTATATGTTATGTCTTGATTTTTTCATTTTTAGGTATTATCTATGAATTTCTCATCATGGAAAATGAGGATTAAGTTCTCTTTCACAATCCTGACCGCATCCCACAGACATCCTGTTCCTAATCCTTCCACTATAGTAATTTTATTCAGTGCAGTATTCATGTTTACATTAAGTAAATGATATTCATAACTAAGCCAAAGAGCCATGCTGACCATGCTTACTTTCTGTCAACTGTCAGTCTGTATTTTTAGCTCACTATTCAAATCTAAACTCTCCATCTAAGCTATTTCTCAACATATTTGGAGATGCATTAATTTCATTTTCTTGAGGAGTATCTTCTAGAACCCACCACCCTGCTTCAAGCAAGACTGACAGTCTCTACACCTGCTGCAAAGCTGATATCCTGGAATGTCCATGCCTTTCTTTGGCTGAACTCCACTTCTGTATCCATATCTTCCTTTTTCTTGGATACTTCCCTTACTTTTGGTGGAGATATTCTCCACCAAACTTTACCTCCCTTGATTCCGTTTTAGGAAGCTGACAAAGTTTTTGAAATCCTGCACTTGTAAATAAGTCTTTACCCTCACACTCAGTTGTTAGTGAGTCTTGATGTGGAATTCTTAAGTCAGAAACATTTATTCTTCAGAATTTTTAAGAACTACTTTATTGTCTTTAGTGACCTCAGTCTTTAGCATGAGGAAGAGTCTTTCCTCTTAGACTGGGCAGATTCCGCCAAAAGAATCTTCTGGTCTCCTTCCTGGAGGGTCTAGGTCTGATTACCAGTCATCTGGTAGCTGAGAGAAAGAGGAGAGTCTGGGAGGAGAGAATTTGGGGAGGTAGGGTCTAGGCTCCTGTTTTATTATGTAAATATTTCCAAATGTGCCCCACCTGCATTCTCTAGTCCTGAGACTGTTTTACCCTCACCAGCGAATAACTTTCAATTTTCTGCTGGAAGAAGGACAGGCATAATTTGCTCAGATGGGGGAGATTTAGGGATCTGACTGACTGCTTCTGAAACATACTTTCAACTCCTGATTTTAGCTTGAACTCGCCCCGCACTGGAGGCAGCACCTGCAACGTCAATTGCTAACCTTTTGAAGGTTTTGTGCTATAATTGAACCCAGTGGAGTTATCCAGGCCCAATTTCAGAATCCTGCTTTCTCATATTTGCTTCATTAGTTAGCTCTCCTTCACTGAATTTTCAGCTTCAAAAGTTTTGTTGTAGCTTTCCCTTATACTATGTGTCCGTGTGTGTGTGTGTGTGTGTGTGGTCAGTTTACTGTTTAAGAGTGGCTTCAGGAGGAAGAAAAAATAAATGCAGGTGCTCAATGTACTTATCATTTTCCAGATCATTTAAAATTCTAAGTCGATTTTTTAAACTTAAAAAAGAAAGCATTGAATTGGTCTCTTAATTTAATGAGCAAAATCACTTTCAAAGAGCAATGCTATTTTACTCTTGTGCTTAGATTACAACAATCCAAGTGGCTTGTGTATTGATTGAGGAAAAGGTCTAATGACAAGGCCATCTTGAATTCAGACATGGCTGTAATCTAAACCACCCATGTGGGCAAATCGAACTTAGCCTGTTCCACTCTGTGTTTTTCAAACAATAATGAAGACCTTGAACTTGATATTGGAATTCGCAATTCTAAATTGTCTATTTCTCTAATCTAATTATGAACATATGCCAGAACATATTTCAAATAAATTTTCTACCATGGCATAATTCACTACTAGATAAGACACATATTTCAGGTCATTTTCCTCATTCATACAATTAGGCTCCACCTAATAGCATACATATAGTAAAAAAATCATACTTATGAAGAAAGCACATCACTCAACTATACCTAATCCAATCATTTTATTATTTCTTTTTGTTGTTGTTCAGGAGAATTAAGTAATAATATAGGGTAATCAAGGGTAATATATTACTGAAAACACAACTTATTTCTTTTTAACTTTTATTAAGTTGCAGAATATAATCTCAACTGTGTGTGTTTGTGTGTGTGTGTGTGTGTGTATGAGAGAGAGAGAGAGAGAGAGAGAGAGAGAGAGAGAGAGAGAGAGAGAGAGAGAGAGTGTGTTATACGTGCACAGGATATGGCTATATATGTACAAAAAATGTCTAAAAGGGCTCATACCACCTGCTTAAGAATAGCTACCTCTGGGAGTAGGTTGGTCAATTAATTTTTATTTCTATACTATAAAATGTTTATATTGCTCACTACTTTTTTCAGTTAAAAAAAGGAAAGAAAGAAAAATCCTTCTGTTCATCAAATTGATTGTATACAGAGCAAAGATTTTTATAAATTCCATTAACTAATATTGGCAGATTTGCCTACACTACTTATCTAACTAACAACCGACCCGGCTGAATCCCACATCTCTCAGAATGGAGAGTCATCCTGATATCACCTGATTCAAACCTCATTAGGGCTATTTTTCATTCATGGTAGGGATGTGAAAATGAATTTGATAAGACATCTGTTTCAATCTTTGTAGTCTTCAAGCTTCAACGAATCTATTTTTTCAAGCTTCATTTCACTTTAGGAAATGTATTGATCTGCCCAGACATAGCTCTTCCAAACCATTAGGTGAAAAAACCTCCAGTGTGTCTAGCAGACTGACACAGCAGGGATGCGATCATTGAAGCTGCTGACAAAGAACTCTGTTTTACCAGAAAAAAATATAATAAGCCCGACACCTGGGATCACCATTGTTAACATTTTGGCATATTTTCTTCCAACCTTTTTTTCTAAATATTTCTTGTTATTATATTGCATGTATGATTTTACATCCTGTTTTTTTTTTTTTTTCACTTAGGCATTTTTCCTATTGAACTCAGACAACTCTGCGTATGTGTATCATATTTCTCTTTCTTCGGCAGGAACTCATCTGTCAGAAGGGTAATAAGACACTGAAAATCATGGTCACAGTTTTATTTTGTGGTTTTGGAATCCTTTTGGTCTGTTTTAAGGAAATTGTTTTGAAATTATTTTGTTGCCAAAAAGCCGTATGTACTTTCTTCTGTTTGTTTACTTGAATCTAGAAAAACCTCCCATTTGAAATGATGTCTAACCATATCCTGCCCAACACTAGCCAACATCAATATACATGAATATTTGCATTTGAAATAAAATGCACATTGAAGTACTCATTTTAAAAGGGAAAATTACACTGAAGCAAAAACAAAATTCTATTATAGTGAAAAGGCCATAATTGAATAGTCACAGAGATTCAACTTTATATCCCCAAAGCAAAAATGAACAGAATATAAAATTCTTCCCCACCTCCCATTCTTAGGGCTGAGCCTAGGTAATTTCAAGTTTAGAAATATTTCTCCCACAATTCTTACTCAGTCCTGGCTGAACAACACTGTACAAAGGTGACTCCCCTTCTTTAAAACTGGGCAAAGGTTCACATGTGCATGGAGGTGAAAACACACAGTAGGTTTGTGACACTGTGGAAATGTCATGTGGAAATATTTGGAGGGACTTAAGGGGACTATCCACCACTGGAATGAACTGCACCTTGGTGCCGCATCTACAATGTCATCACAGGCCCAGCTTTTGTCTAAGAGTAAAGAATATGCTATTAAAATCCATAAATGAAACCAACTAAACCCACCTATGAGGGGAATTTAATCTCTGACAATATTCTACCCGGAGATTTAAAATGGTCATACTATATACATGGCCATATGGCAATTAAACAAAGTTCTGCAGATACTCAGGCCAATTCTATCAGAAGGAAAATAAGGCAGTCATGCTTTTAGCGGTGCTTTAAATAATGTTAAAGCGTGGACTCTACAAATGCAATTTTCCAAAGTCTGATCAATAAAACATGGCCTTTTGAAGGAAAGGAAGCATTACGCTCCTTTCCAGCCAGCATTCCTCCTGACATTTTTGGACAGGATCAGGGGTCACTCAGACTAAGTTAGGTGATGATAGCTCGCTCACCAATGAAGGGAGCACTCCTTCACCTTCCAGCTAAGTTGGTAATAAGCCAAGAGCTCTGGCTCGCGTTTAAAGGGTTTTGTGTTACCGATCAAATCTTAGATATGACACAAACCCAATGGTCTTCTGTAATACACAGCACTTGAAGACCAATCTGTCAACTGAAAACATGGGTGGTATTGCCAGTCTTTCCTATTGTACTAAAGCCCCTCTAGGACCCTTCAATCAATACCAGCTGTGTTTCCAAAGAAAGACTTTGCAACTCATCTTTCTTTCCACTATGGCCACCAAATTAGGAACATTTATATCAAAGGGATTTAGGAATATATATTTAAGAGGAAAAGTTACAAAAAAAAAAGTCTCCAGTTACTACTGAATGTTGACCTGCAATGCAGCCTAGTTTAATGGAGAGACTCTAAGAGAGTTCCAGCTCCATCTAAGTGAACAAGCATAGTACTCCATTTGCTCAATACTAATCTGTAAAAATGAGATAATACACAGCATCCCATGACTGTGGTAAGGATGCAGTCTGTCACAAAGGTACTCAGTTGCAGGGTGACTATTTTAAATTACATGTTTGTTCTCAAAAGTTTATTTTTAGAGCCATACATCATCTGTTTAAAGTATGAATTTACTTCCTTTGCCAGGGAAATTTGCTAATTTCTTATTCCTGATAGTGCCATTTTCAACTGGTTTCTAAGACACCCAAAGCAATTGATGTGTCATTAGTGTTTTAAAATATTTACCTGCAAGCTGTTGTTCAGCAAATCAAAATCACTGTATCTCCTAACAATCTGTAAAAGACAAGACAATAGTTTTTTAATTCAGCAAAGATAATCTTTTTTCATTTCCTTATTTTATCTTTACTGGCATTCTAGAGTCAAGGCACTTGCACTAAGGGTAGTGGAGCTTACACCCGGTGCTTAACTTGCTTAATTTGGCAGGCTCAGAAAACATATTTAGCAGTGTGCCAGAGTTGGCTGAGCCATGGGAAACCGGTTAATGCCAGCCAAACTCACAAGACACCAACAGGTAAGAGAGAGTGATAATGTATTCACTTTCAGGGTGAATAGCCATTTAAATATTTCTTATTAACCAGGTACCTGGAAAGATAAATTAACAATTTACTAAAAAAGAAAAAGTTTTACTGAATGTGAAACCATAGTAAGAGTAGGTGGACGGTTTTGAGGCCATTCGACCTTGCCATGGATAAAACTTCCGCAGCTGAGATCCCACCACTCTAGAGGCTGAACTAAGTCTGCAGGCGGAGAGGCCACACCTCTCCCAGATTCCCCATGTTTCCCATTTTGGTAGACAGTTCACCTTCCACTACCTATACATTCTTTCTGAGTTGTGTTGATGCCACTGATTAGGCCACAGCCAGATTCTACTAGCTCTTCCAGCTTTGAGCAAGGAAATTTTTTAGCTTTTGAATAGTTTGACTGCAACCCTTTCTGATGATTCTCAAATGTTAGCTTATAGAGACTTACCTGAAGCCCGCCACAGAGCCCACCACAGAGAATCTAATTCAGGAGGTCTAGGGTGGGGCCCAAGCATCTACATTTTTTTTTACTTACCCCCTGGGATTGTAATGCATTGAATCTAGAAAATTGTATCAAGGGTTGATTTTTTTGGTGGGATACTGCTGCTGGCCCTCCTTGTAAAATTTATACCCAAAAGTTAAATATAAAGCTACGGCTGATAAGTTCAAAGGTAGCATAGTGGTTAACCACAGAGAATACATGAATTTCAACTCTGTTCTGTCACTGATTTGATTGTGACCTTGGACCAGTTATTTACTTCTTGAATGTAAATGTGGCTAATACTACCACACAAAAATGTTTTAAAAGGTTAAGTGAATTAATGTGCTTGAACAAGTGCCTAACAATAAATGCTTAATAGATGTTAAATATTAGAATTATTCAAACAAAAGCAGTTTGAAATTTCAGGCAAAGAAAAGACCAAGTGTGGGCCACAGTGGTCAAAGATTGCTTAGGAAAAGAAGTGTTTAAAAAGAGAGTGAGAGAGAGAGAGAAGAAGAAGAAAAGAAACAGACCAAAATAAAATCACTTTTGCTGAGCCAAGTCATCAAACCAAAACTTAATAACTAACCTAATTGCAGTTTCAGCCTCTCCCAGGAGTGGGATTTTAAATCAGTCTGGAATTTCCTGATCAACAGTAGTGAGGTAATGATCCACTCTTTTAACTTCTTAGTCTATGTCTTTCTACCTTAAAAACCTTCTATTTTAAACAACTCATTGGAGCACCTCTCTAGTTGCTAGAGGGAATGCTGCCTGATTCATGAATCATTTAATAAAGCCAATTAGGTCTTCGAATTTACTCAGTTGAATTTTGTTCTTTAACAGAGAGATAAGGTTCAAGCTGGGCTGTGAAAGACAAAGTAAGAGTTTTAGAAGATGGGAGAGGAGGAAGGAAATTACAATTACTAAAACAGGAAAGAAATAGCCTCTATACAGAATTCTGCCACATTCTGCAAGGCAGCTGGGATGGAAGGACCTCTGGATCTATGCAGAAGTCTTTTTCTCTCTGAGCCACCATTGAGGAAAGCAGACCTTGCGGCTGTAAGAAGACTCCCACCAATATAGTCAATGAGGGAAACAACACTAGAAATTGCCCATGCATGAACCTGGGAGTCCACAAAATGCAGTGTTCAAACTGTATAACACCCAGGGCACAGTCTCACCTTTCTACCTGGTGGACTGAATCTAACTTCCTCCACCCAAACCATGGCTGCAGAGGAGGTCTGAAATTCTAGGAACAAAACAAGTAAATTGTCTATCCTACTTTCTCTGGATCTAGCTGGAGAACAAATCCTTAGATACTTTCCATGGTAGCATCATACAAAAATTAAACCAAACAAATAGGAATAGGAAGCCTTATATATACACATGTCTTAAAGCTAAAGGTTTATATCTAAAAGAAGTATGATTTATATTTATGCATGTTCTGATTTTTCCAGATATCTAAATGCTATAAGTCAAAATTTTGTTTAAAAATTTTAAACATTTTTCTAATAACAAAGAAAAGCTTACCTGCCAGCTGTTTTCTACAGAAATTCCTCTTTGTACCCGAATGATATATTCCTAAAAAAGAGGGGAAAAGAACCTCAATGATAAAACACTCAAATCAGAAAATTAAAAATAAGTGGCAGTCAGATAAAGTAGACTTCAGAGCAAAGAAAATGTCTAGAGACAGAGGTCATTACATAAAGATAAAAGGGTAATCTACCAGCAAGACATAGCAATCTTAAATGTGCATGCACCAAACACAAGAGATGTAAAATATGTGAAGCAAAAACTGAGAGCACTGAAAGAAGACATTGACAAATCCACGATTAGAGTTGGAGACTTCAACACCCTTTCCTTAGCAACTGACAGAATATCTAAACAGTAAAAATAAACAAATAGTAAAAATAAAGAGGAACTCTACAATACCAACTACCAACAGATTTAATTAGCATTTATAAAACACTCCATCCAACAACAGCAGAATACACATCCTTTTCAAGAGGACATGCAGATGGTAAATAAGCACATAAAAAGATGTTCAATATTACTAGTCACCAAGAAAATGCAAATTAAGACCACAATGAGATATCACTATAAACCTATCACAATGGCTGAAATAAAAAAATAATAATACCAAATGCTGGCTAATATACAGAGAAACTGGATCACTCATACATTGCCTGTGGGAATGTAAAATAGTATAGCTATTTTGAAACACAGTTTCCTGAAAAACACAGTTTTCTAAAAAATTAAACATGCAACTATCATATAAGCCAGCAATTGCACTCTTGGGCATTTATTCCAAAGAAATGAAAACTTATGTTCATACAAAACTTGTACTCAAACGTTCACAGCAGCTTACTAGTAAGAGCCCCAAAGAAGAAATAAGCCAGATGTCCTTTAACAGGTGAATGGTTAAACTCTGCTACATCCACATCATAACATACTACTCAGCAGCAAAAAGGAATAAACAATTGATACATGCAACAACTTGATGAATCTCCAGAGAATTATGCTGAATGAAAAGGCCAATCCCAAAATAAAATAAACTGCAGTCTCTAACTTATGATTTTTCTCCTGCCTCTACAGCGGTGTGAAAGCAGTAAGCATTCAGTAGAAACCCTACTTCAACTTCTGAATTTCTTATCTTTCCCTGGGCCAGCGACATGCAGCAGGATACTCTCTCAGGATGCTGGTCAGTGGCAGTGAGCCACAGCTCCCTGTCAGTCATGGGATCACGAGAGTAAACAACAGACATTCTACAGTGCACTGCTGCCAGTGATTTGGGGATATAACATTCTGAGCACGTTTAAAGTAGGCCAGGCTAAGCTAGGTTCAGTAGGTAGGTTTGGTGTGTTAGATGTACTTTTGACTTAATGATATTTTCAATTTGTGATGGCTTTATCAGGATGTTAACCCCATTGTAAATTATTGTATATGATTCCATTGACGAAATGACAAAATTATAAATGAGGAGAACAGATTGCTAAGAGTCAAGGCTGGGGTAGCAGGGCACATATGGGAAGGAAACTGGTTTGGCTACAGAAAGGCAAAGTGAGGTGCTATGGTTTGAATGTTTATGTCTCCCAAAATTAATATGTTGAAATACTAACTTCCGAAGATGTATTAGGATTGGAGGCCTTTGGAAGGTACTTAGTTCATAAGAGGAATCATCATAATAGAATTAGTGCCTCATAAAAGAAGTTTCAGGGGAATCCCTTCCCCTTTCCACCATGTGTGGACATTTTGAGAAGGTGCCAGCTATGAACCAGAAAAAAGACCCTCACTAGAAGGTGATTATGTTGGCACCTTGATCTTGTACTTCCAACATCCAGAACTGTAAGTAATAAGTTTCTATTATGTATAAGCCATCTAGTTTATAGTATTTTGTTATAACAGCCTGAATGGACTAAGAAATGAGGGTGCTTGGATTGATGGTGAAGGGGAGCTGAGTTTGCCACCCCAAAATATGCTACTTTGGTGATACTGACTATTTTAGGCTAGTTAATTTTAAGAACCAGCAGACATGAGAGAAGCTCTGAAAACCAAGCAGAAGTTACCCTTTGTAAAGGACTTTTACACTGACAAGGTAAATTCCATTTGTGTGCTGTTTCCCTCGCTGTGCAAAGCCTGCCTTCACTATCAGTGAAGGAGGGGCTTAAATCTTCATAACAATCTTACCCTTCTTTTCAATGCTTTTCCTGAAACTTTCTACAACTTACTCACCATCTTCAACATCTTTTGTCTTTAGCAGAAAGTGGTATTTAAAGTGACGGCTTCTGCCATTTTAGCGAGTTACTTCGCTTTCTTGGGTCTCTCCCACATACACAGGAGATATACATGTTATTAAACTTAAATTTGTTTTTCTCCTGTGGCCTGTCAATTTGGTCATTAGATCAACCAGAAGAACCTGAAAAGGTAGAGAAAAATTTTTCCTCCCCAAAACAGAAATGTTCTGCATCTTAACTGTACCAGTATTAACATCCAGGCTGTAATATTGAACTAGTTTTGTAAGACATTATCATTGAAAGAAATGAAGTAATGGCTATATAGGCTCTCTGAATTATTTCTTACAACTGCATTTATAAGATGATAATCTTTTAATTATCTCAAATAAAAAGTTTAACTTTAGGATTCATAACTAGGTGTGGTAGCTGTCAGAAGACTAATATCAATGATTTTTAGTGCTGAAAGTTTGTATTTTATATGTATGGTCAGGTAGAAAAGGCCATGAATAAGAAAACAAGTAAAAAGGTAGAACAGATATGCAGTGATGGCGTTTTCCAAAGAAGCCAAACCTAGTAACCCCCAAACCTATCTGATCATTAAAATCTCCCTGCTTCTAAAAAAAGATAAAGTAAAGATATCTTTACCTAAGGCCTTGCATCAGACTTGCTGAATCAGAATCTCTAGAAAAGCCTAGGAATCAGAATTTTTAATAGCCTCCCCAAGTATGCTTACTCATAAGTAACCAGGAAACAAAGACCTAGTCTAACCTTCTGCTTATACCCACAGGACTTATGATGAAGGTATAGATTAAACTGTACAAAGAATCTTAACATTTTTTTCCTCAGATGCTCAGAATTGCTTTGTTATCATTGGATAGTATGATTTAGGCATTATTCATAGTCACTACTCAATGCATGCTTAGATACACATATTCAACAAATCCTTTCTACTGAATTAATTCTGGTTTAAGTAAGTTATTTAGAAAATAAAGCCATATAAGCATTGTTAACCTTGTAACTGGATTTTAAAATATATCTTATTACACAATCTTTCATTTCCATTCTGTTTGTTTAGCAAAGGCTGATAAAGTCTATATAAGCAGGAATTTATGCCTCCTCTAGAATATGTTAAGAATGATATTTTCAATAATATCCCCTCAATTATAAGAAAATCAGTGATGAGCCTGGCACTATGCTTAGTTGGTTCCCTGTGGGGTTATAAAATTAGTGTTTCAGGCTGGGTTGGAGGTGGTGGGGCAGCCTGCAAGGCTTTGGGAAGTATGAGGAGACGAGGAGGGAGACTAGGAATTGGCTCCGTCCTTTTCTTTCTCTTTCCTTAGGTGCCAGGATGGCTCTCTGCAAGGGTTCCCATCAGAAATGCCAAGCTGGAAAATCAGGAATCAAAGGAACCAGAGAGCTAAAAACTGTCTGTTTGGGGGGAAGGTCCTAGAGGCTCTGGTTTTCTGGATATTGGGGTCCCTAAACCCAACCAGATTCCAAGGGCCAAACTATTGTGAGTAGGTACAGCGAGTGAGAGGGTGCTCCGGGGAGGACTGAGAGAAAAGAGGAAATAGCCTAGCTTTCTAGGGTCACCTCTCTGAGTACCCTGGGCCCTGAACTTGGCAGAACTATCCAGGCTGGAGCCGTCACTGCCAAGACATGAGATAAAAGCCCACAAACAGCCTTAATCAAGGTGTCAGTCACCTTGGCAGAGCTCGTGAGAAGGCTCTTTCTTGCCTTCACGGTAGCTATGCTGGGATACAGGGGGTGAGGGTGGGAGAAGGAGCAGTTTCTGTGCCTCTGGTCATTCATTTATCCACCCCCACCCCTGGATTTACATCCCAGTTCTTTCTCCTATTAGCTTTGGGACCATGGACAATGCTCTTGGGGTCCACATCTATAAAATGGGAATAACAGTACCTATCTAGTGAATAAAACGATGTGTAAAAAGTGCTTAGAAGTGCTTGAAACATTGTTAAATGTTCGATAAATGTTAGCTGTTATTATTACCTTTAACAAATATTGAATGACCACCTGCTAAGTGTGTTAGGCAGTATTCCATGGAGGTTAAGAGCCTGGGGTTTTGGAGTCAGACTGAGTTGGAATCCTAGCTTACCCACTTATGAGCTTTGTCGTCTTGGACAGTCATTTAGCCTAGCTAAGACTCAGTCTCCTCATTTGCAACAGGAATAATAATAGTTTCTACTTCAAAGGATTCTTGTGAGGGTTACTCAGGCTTATCTAGTACTTGGCATAGTGCTGACATATGGCAAGGATTGGGCATGGTGGATCCAGCTGTTGGTGAGGCCAACATTGCCCTGGGTATCTCAGAGACCACATTTTGTCTGTGGGTTATTCTCCGGGCCCTTGACTTTTTCTATTACTCAAGACCCCTAATGGCATTGACCTTTCCTTTCTGTGGAGGATGAGGGCTTGCTTTAATTTCCCTGGCTGTAAGACTGTTACCTTTTCAGCTGTTAACCTGCCTAGGGTGGGTCTAGGATTCTTGCCTCATCTCTTCCTTGGGCAAGGGTTGACAAATTAGAATCAGACCTCTGTATTCTGTCCATTTATGTATTTCTAAATGATTGCTTGGTTATGTGCTTACTTGCTTTTAGATTTGCTTGGTTTCTCTCTACAGGTTCCTTTGGAGGCATTCTGGCCTGATCTAAAATGAAACAAGAAAAAGAAGACCCCACTCTCTCCTTGGTGAGGCCATGAAGGGGTGCCAGCTGTTGTGGCAGTCAGAGCTTCTGCCAGTAGGGCCTAGAAGGCATACCCAGGGGAAAAATCTAGGGGCACTGTGGCTGGCCATGGCTTATTTGGATCTCTTCACTCATAGCAAGCCTCTCTGCTTGGCTGCAGGAGAAAGTTACCCTTCAAAATCCAGAGCCATAAGCCAAAGCATTCTTAACTCAGTATTTTAGCCAAGGGAACTCAATAGTCTATAAGCTCGCTACAGGACTTGGAGTCTGATCTCCTCCCTACTTACCTCATTCTTCAAACACAAATAAGATATGGCCCATGCCTTCACAGTCTAGGAGGGGAGACAGGCATAAAAATAAAGAAGTAAAATGTAATGTGAGAGACAATATAACGGAGATAATAGAGATAACTATGGAGTGCAGTAAGGACACAAAGAGAGTGGTCAGTTCAACTTGAGGAGTCAGGTAACAGTTCCTAGAAGAGCTAGTACTTCAGCTAATTTGTAAATGTGGGCAGAATCGGAGAAGGGAAAGAAGGAAAGGCATTTAAGGCAGGGGAATAGCATATGCAAAAGCCTTGATGTGTCAAATAGCCTGGCATATTTGGAAAACTAAAGTACAGAGGGTGGGATAGAGAGGTCACTTTGGGAGAGGCTAATGGAAGGGAACTAGTAGTAAAGAGCTATCTGAAGTTGTGCTTTTATCCTGAAGGGCTTCAACAATGAAGTGATTTGCATTTTAGAAACTAGCTCTTAGGTTGTTGAAGAGGATGGGGAGAGAAGACAGCTGAAAAAGCTGGAAGCTGGGAGACCAGTGAGGAAGGTCTTACAACAAACTACGCAGGCAAGAGACAAAAGAGGACCTGAGTTACGGCAGTGGAGATACAGAGTGAGGCTGGAAAGGGCCTTAAAAGGGAATTATAGGGTTTTGTGCCTGATGGGATGTGGGAGTTGATGAGGGAGAAGATTCCTGGGTGACCACCAGGTTCTTGCCTTGTGTGAATGGTTGGAAGTGACAGAGATAAGGAATAGAAGAGGTAGAATAGGTTTGGGGGAGAATGTGAAATACTGAGTTATGATTAGGACATGTACTTGGGATGAGGTTCTGGAGTACATCTCAGTAAAGATATCCAGGAGGGTAAGAGACTATTAAAAACAACTTTATCTCCATACATTTGGAAATTAAGATGTCTAGTAAGGAGTTGGAAATATGAAGTTCAAGAGAAAAGTCTTGTCAGGGTATATGGATTTGAAAGTCACCAGCATATGGATGATAATTAAGGCCATGGGAAAGAGGCAAATCATCTTGGGAAAGACAAGTGAGGAGAAAAGAGGGCCAAGAGTACAGTCTTAGGGAGTATCAACATTTAGAGGAGTGGGTTTCAACCTTGGTAGCATATTTGGATCAGCCAGGAAACTTGAAAAACACCAGCATCTGCGCCCTGCCCCAAACCAACTAAATCTAAATTTCTTGGATTGAAGTTATAAATATTCCTCAGGGGTCTGTAAAATGAAGTTGGGGCTGAGAACCAAGGACTCAGAAGGAAGGTTGACGAATGGGACTAGCAAAGGAGACAGAGAAGGAATGTTCAGGAAGATAGGAAGAATTTCCAGAAAGGAGAGTTCTAAAGCATCAAATGATGCAGAATAATAATGGTTAACTCCAACCCAACACCTGTGCTATGTCAGAGACTCTACATGAACTTGCTGAATCCTCCCAGAGACCCTCTGGGACAGGCAGCTATTATCATCATTACCATTTTAAAGACAAGAAAACTGAGGCACAGGGATGTTAAGTATTTGCCTAAAGTCACACAACTAGTGAGCAGAAACCAGGATTCAAATCCAGGCAGGCCACTGCTGAGTCTGTGCTCCTAACCACTGTGCTAGGCTGTTTCTCTTGCAGAAGCCTGAGTGAGATGAGCTCTCTCCAAAGTTTTAGCAGTAAGCTGGTCAGTATAACCTTCAAATGAGTCAGCTCTCCTCTTCTATTGTCCCTTCTTTCTGTGTCTCTTCACTTTTTCCTCTCACCCTACGTCGCTAAGGCAGCTGCCCCTCCTCTCCTCCGTGGCCTTCTCCTGGCTGACAGGGCTAGGTGGAGCTGGTTCTCCTCCCTCCCTCGTAGTGAGACAACAGTCTGGCCCTGAACGGGTGGCCACAGCTGTGGGGAACCTGGCCAGTAGCCTCTTCATTTACCAAGTTGAGGTGAGCATCCTTTTAAATCACAACAGTCTGGGAGAGGGTGGGCAGTTAGATCAATATAGCAGAAATAGAGAATCTGATCTTGAGAAGTAGATACAGAGACAGATGGTGAAGAGGGAAAAGACTGGAACTCACATTCACGTGGAGGAGATGTGAGCATAATCAGATGCCTGGGACACCCCCCATGCCCGGCTCCTGCTTGACATCGCCAAGTCCTGGAGCAGCGGTTCTCGACCAGCCTGCACATTAGAATTACTAGGGGCCTTAAAAAACCCTGCACCTCCAGAACAATCGGATCAGAATCTTTGGGGCTTGGGACACACAATGGTGGGTTTCAAAAGCTCTCTTGGTGATTCTAATGTATAGCCAGCAGCGAGAACCACAATCTCAAGAATTCTCGATAAGAATAAAAGATCCTGCTTCGAACCTTAGTGCTGTCACTTCCTAGCTAAGAGGTTTTGGGCAACCCATTGGACTTCTTAGAGCCTCATTTTTCTTATATCTTTAAAAAGGGGGTAGTAATTTTGACCCTGCCTAATTTAATACAAGTTACTATGATGCTTAGGTAGGCCATCGGATGTGATATGTTTTGTTAATTATATAGGGCACTATATAAAAGTGAGGTGAAATAAACCAATACAGAGACTAAAATACAAATAAGCACATGTGTTCACTTGGCATAGATAGGTGCACTTGAGTGAGTACACACACACACACACACACACACACACACACACACAGACTGACAGCTGCTGGATGGGTTCTGAAAGCAGAGCTATAGTTTTCTAGACATGGCCTTTTTGTTTTTAGCCTTCAGAATATGCCATTAAAATACGAAGAGATGAAAAGTAAAATAAAATAAAATTAGTGTTTCAAAACTGATTTGTGTAGTGGCAAATCTCTTAAGCAATATGCTAATGCAATTAATCCTGAATAATTCTGGAAAAGCCAAAATGCTAAAAACATCTGCCATTCTTGTATTTTGAGATCAGTTCTTTAGCTTTGAAAATTTTTTTCTCAGAACTGTCTTACTGGAAAATTTTCTGGGATTTTATATTCATACAGTAGAGCTAAAATTAGCACATATAATTGAATAATTCCACACAACTGTGCATAGACAAGTTTTTTTGATGTATAAAGTTGGGAGGAAATGTTAATTCGCAAAAATCACTTCAACTGTCCATTGTTTCACTATGATTTATCAGAAGAATAAATTTTTAAAATCTCAGCTCAATGTGGGGCATTTGGTAGGTGCTAAGTAAACATTTGCTGTCCTACTTTATATACTTTGAGTTGAAAGTTTGGACCTGTGTTTTACAAAGATATTGCTGCCAATGTCAGCTAAGCACCTATCATGTTCCAATCCCTGTGCTTCGATCATGCTGGGGATACAACTCTGAACAAGAAAGGTATGGCCCGACTCCATTCCTTTCCATGTAGACATATAGTTTAGATTTTTTTTAACTTGCCTACAAAAGAGCACACAATAATGTTCAGGAAAACTATTTGGCAGTAGGGTAGCACTACGATAAGGCAGTGCCTAGGTGCTGATGTCAGACTATGCTATCTCAAAATGACATCCTAATTAATGTTTCTGCCAAGACACTCTTATGTTTAGGCTAGTATTTTCCAAAAAGGGTAATTTTGCCCCCAGAGGACAATTGGCAATATCTGGAGACACCTTCAGTTGTCACAGGGAAGGGGCAAGGAGTGCTACTGGCATGAGGTAGGTAGAAACCAGGGATGCTCCTAAATACCTATAAAACACAGGACAGCCCCCACAACAAAGAATTATCTTGCCCCAAATGTCAATAGTGCTGAGGCTGAGAAACCCAAGTTCAGGTGCATTGAGTACAACAGGTCATCCCAGTCCATAGAGGCTTAGGATGTGGGGTGCTGGTGGGGTTTACTTCTGTCAACATCTGCCCTTGGCCACAGCCCACTGGTACTCCATGCACAACAGCATTTATAATGTGCACATCCACTTAAGAGTTTCACTTAGTTACTGACAGCCTCCTAGTACCACCCAACATGTTTTGCCTGTAAAGACACATTCAGAATGAGGCTCTAGGGTAGCCCCCAAGTCCCATCCACCAGGTGGTTACAAAGACAGAAAGACAAACGGAAATAAGGCAATCCTGTTCAGAAATATTTTTATTCCACTTCAATGGGGCAAGTTGTTCCCTAACTATAAAACATTTGAATTATTTTAGTTTGCCTGGTACCACCATCTAGCCTGACCCAAAGAAAATACTTTTACCTCAAACATCCAATTCTGTAAACTAAAAAACATAGTATGGTTATCTACTGCTTGCAATCAGGCTGTAGCTCTTATTAAAGCAGAAGAGTGCCCTGGAGACCAGTAAAAACCCCACATTTGAAGTCAGGCCTCCACCTCCTAAGCTGCAACCAACAGCCCAAAATCCTCCGGTGAATCATTCCCGTCTTTGTCACCTTCTCTGATGTGGAACAGAACCTTAATTATGTATAAAAGAAATGATAAACCACCAATGCCTATCAGGCATAGAAGGGAGAGCTAAGAGCCCTGTGCGGCAGCCCTGGATCACACAGATCTATGCCTGCCTCCAAACCCTGCTATTTGTTGCCACTTCCCCAGTGGGCCTTCTTGTTCCTGCTGCTCCTCAGGACACCACACCCCTTATCACATAGGGCAGGGTAGCTGCTTATCAAGCCCTGGCATGTGGGCATTTTGTCAAGTCAGTGTGATTTGGTGCTGAAGTTCTTCGAACTGGAAAGGCACCAAGACCATGTGATTTCTGACTTAAGAAAAAAAAATTAATGGAAAATGAGTGATTTTGTGCCAGCAATTTTGCTAAGCTCTTTACTCAACACTTCTCATTCAAATTTCACAGTTGCCAAGAGAGTAAGAGATGTTTAGCTCACTCCACTCAGCAAGAAAAAAATGAGCTCTCCAAGGCCGCATAGCGAGGAAGCAGCTGACTAGGAACTAGAACCCAAATCACTAACTCTAAGACCTTCCAACCTGCCATAGCTGGCAACCCCTAGTGCCCTTGGGGGTCCCTGAGCCTGGCTCCTTCTGGAAGATGGGGGTCGTCACTAGTCTGTGGAACTTGGTTGGCTGGTTCACCCCTAATGATGTAGACCTACAGACTGTTATCCTGAAAATGAAGGAGTAAGGCAGTCCTTATGGACATTTTGTGTCTCCTGAGTTTCCCAAAAGTATTTAAGATTTCATTGCACAGTAGCTGGTATTCAAAGAAGCCTCAGTTCGGTGCAAATTTTAGGAAAACCAAGGAAGAAAACTTATTTTGAATCAGTCTGGCCCCAATTACTTTAGTGAGGCTATTAACACTGACTTTGAAGAAATGTGTTAAAGGAGCTAAAGCCAAAACTTAAGCAAAACTTTAAACCAGCATAACCTGTGTGATTTCTCTGTGTGATTTACTCTGAGACTCAAAGTACAGAAAGACAGGACAGCTCTTCAGTGGTGTTTTACAAATACCTCCCACTTCTCTACCTCTAAAGCAAAGGGTCCCAACCTGCTCCATTCTAGAATCACCTTAACTTGTCTGAGCTGAGGCACAGGCATTAGGAAGTCTTAAAAAGTTCCCCCAAGTGATTCTACTGTGCTGCCAGGGTGGTTCTAAATTATGGTTCTAAATCTTCTTAAATAGGAAGCAGCTTCACACTACAAAAGTAAAAACCCTCTCATGAGAGGAAAAAAAAACAAATGAACCAAGCACCCGCCGAACCTGTCTCCTCTACCCCCATCCGTCCCTGACTCTTCATGAGAACTCCACTCTCCTGTTTTCTTGGGTATAGTAGGTACCTAACTCGAGCACTGGAGGGATTTCCCCATTCAGAACCCTGTAGTGATGGCTTCCACAGGCACCACTCACATAATCTGGCAATGGCTCTTTGAGGTAAGCAAGGAAAAACAATTACCCGCATTTATAGGTAAGGGAAATGAGTCTCTGAGAGGATAAAAGCCTGACTAGAGAGTGGTAAGCCTGGACCAGGAGGCCAGGTTTGTCTCCAGTGCCCACTAGCCACACCACTCCTCTGGGTTCATTCCCAAACCTGCGTCCTCCTTCATAGGAAGGCCTACAAAGAATGCTGAGCACAGCAACCTTGCTGGACATCCAACACTATGCTATTTCCCTGTTCAAGAACCTTCCAGCGATCCTGCTGGCCACAGGCTAAAACCCAAATTCCTGTGCCAACCTTCCATGTTCTTCCATCACCTGACCAAACTGTCCTAACCCTTTCTTTCTACACAAACCCCGCTCTACCTAGTCAGACTTTTTGTATCCTAAACTCCCCTCATTCTTTTACTCCTCTTGCTGCTGTTCTACCTATTCAAAGCCTAGTTCAGCCTTTGAATCATGTCACTGCTATTTCTGTCCCATGTCGGTCTATGTTGGGGGAGGAGGGATCTCTCCAACTGGATTACATTCTTCAAGGACTGGAATCACACATTTCTTTGTATTCCAAGTAGCAACCAGTACTAGTAGCAAAAATACAGCAGACACTCGATGATGAGTACTTGCTGACTGATGGCTTAAACTTATGGCAAGGAGGAAGCATATTGTTCTTTTTCGTGTGCACTTCCATCCAGGTAAGTCAAATAGCACTTTCAAGAAAATCTCCATGTGATCGCCTAAGCCCTGAGATTTATCATCCCTACAAAATCAATATTCAAACCAAGAATATCAAAGCACAATAGCTGCAGCTCACAGGCAGCGGGCAGTGTCACCCTGAAGAACAGCAAGGTTTCTGAGGAAATTCTCATAGTTGCAGGACTTCTGCACAGCTCACTAGCCACTTGCCTGGCTGCTTATGGTCCTTAACATTTCACTTAGAATTAATGATTACTCCTTGCTCTGCTAAATATACATTATTTATCATTGTCTTATCTGCAGATTTTCAGTGTTGGAATTTACCTTGGTTTTATTTTAATTGCTGCACAATCCAATAATGTGCAAAACCTCCCCCCAAACAAATGAAAACATTAAGGGTTTTAAAGCACCTGCAGAATCACCATTGTCTTAACCTAAACTGTGGGAGGTGAGGGAAGCCAAGTGTATCTCCTTTTCAACCAACTGAAATAACTTTCATTTAAAATCTAACCGACGGAATCATAGAAGCATGTGCATTAACTTTATGCAAAACAAATTCTCCAGTTTCCACTGTGTATTCACAGAAGGGACAAGGAACACAGCACAAGCATGCTTTGATTCCAACAGTGTGATGCCGCGGCCCCTATCACTCATGCCTCTCCCTTCTCCCGGCCTTTTGAAGTCCACTCTCTTCTCTGCGGGACAGGCTCCTGCCCTGCTAGGGTAGTTGGTCTCCATACCAATTTCAAAGACACCCAATGTTCCAGCTAGGAGGAATACTGCAAAACAGCACTCAAAAATTCTTTTGACCTCCAACATGGCTACAGAATGGATACAGCATTTTAACCAGCAGTTCCTATAGCATTCTACAGTACAATAACCCTTAAATGATGCCAAAGCAAATTATATAATTTGCCAAGATGGGAACCCAGAATTCCATTTTACACCAAAGCAATAAAAAAAAAAACCTCAAAAAAAAAATCTAAGGCTCAATTAAATGGTAATTAATATGAAATATAACCTTTACTTAATCAATAATCCTCACATTCCTTGGGCTAACGCCCTAAAAGTATAGAAACAAATGCGGTGAACATAATCTCGGAGAACCACCCACCACATATTTGGCTAGAAAAGACAATTAAACACACAAACTCCAATTTGGTTGGAAATAATGATTTTTATGTGGGCTCTGGTAGCTAAAGTGGCCACTCCACATTCCTCACACCCTCAGCTGGTACTGACCTGAATACCTGCTAGGACTGAAATGCTCCTCCTCCTAGGATCACTTCTCTACCTACCCCCATTTGCCATTGCCCCAAAGACAGGTCACTGGGAGTCCTACTAGAGACTAAAAGGAGTGGGTTACTGTGTGATGATCAGCCACAAAGTGCACCCCTCCCCCATACCATCACTGCAAGTCCCCAGGAGGAAAGGGCAATGGCTTTCCATTCACAGAGTCCGGATTCTAAGCCCAAATGCCACTTACTAGTTTTGTGACCTAAGTTCTCTGAGCCTCAGTTTATTCATCTGCAAAATCATACCTTTCCAATAGGACTGCGGTGAATCTTAGATGAGATTGTATATTTACAGTATCCAGTACGAAGGCCAGCTTTGTAATTCTTTTCTACTTAAGAAAATAGCAAACACAAGGTGTCTGCTGGCAAATAGATCACGGTTTTAATCAGCAAGCACAAGAGTAAGCAGCACTAGGAAGAGCGTCAGAGGAAAAATAAAAAGCAGTCATTCTTTTTGAATAGGGGAAACAAGTTTATCAGTCTCTGATTTCTAACAGGGAGTATCATTATTCCAGGATCTATTGTCTCAGCTTCTTCACCCAATTTCAAATGTGGCTAATTAAAAAGCCTAAAATAACCTGGATATCAACAATAAGAGAAAGGATAAGTTATATAAGTGGTTTGTTCATATAGTGAAAGACTATGCCAGCCTTTAAAAGGATGTATTAAATTATTTTTCATTACATAGGGGAAAATGTATGTTGTTAAATATGAAAAAAATAAGAATAAAAAATTTTGTGATTATTCTGATAGGAAGAGGGAACTACACCAAATGTTAACAGCAGTTGTCTCTGGAGGTGAAATTACATGTGGTTTAAATTCTTAGCTACTTTTTTCTATATTTTTCAGGGTATCCTCAATGAGCATGTATTACTTTTCTAATAAGGAAAAACAATTTTTTAAAAAGTTCCTTAGTTTGCTACACATGTAATTTCAAACATGCTACTTTAAAATAAGAAATCCTGAATGATAAGATAAAGACTGAAACTATCTGAGTGTGGATAAGAGCACAGGATGTTATCAACAATAAATGTAAGCTATCCTCATTTTTCCTTTGGCAAGGAAACTTTTGGTCGTTCTAATGATTCATCAGCACTTTTACTGTGCTGGGGAAACTGGAGAAACAGAAAAGAAAGTCAAATAAATTCACTCTTCCACTTGCATCAGTGGTGGTCAAACATTTGGTGGGAAAGAAACCTTAAACTATGAGTTTCAATAATTTATAGTAGAACCCATCACCATCACTAAGGATAACTTACACATAAATTTATTCTACGTAGCCTAAAAATGTCACTGTGTTCTCCTGAGACACTAATTCCGATTCATAACCACCTATGTAAGTGACTATACATGCCACACTGCCATAGATCTCCACAGAGCTCAAAGTCATAATTGCAGTGTTTATGGAGCACTTATTCTATGCCTTCTGTTCCTCAGCTTATTCCATCTCCCAGCAAAGCTTGGAACTGTCACTCTCTCTCTTTTATAAGAACTCCAAGGCTCAGAGAGGAGTAAATGCCTTAAACAAGGACACTCAGCTAGTAAGTGATGAGAATGGAGTTCGCCAGAGGCCTGCCTAACCCAAGGAGACAGCAGTTCCTAAATTCTATGGCCTTGGGCAGAATGCTTTCACATCATACACATTCCCATTTTGATGAACAGAAGTCAGCTGAACAGGCAGAACCAGTCCATCAAGTCAGGAAAAAGCTGGAGAGAGTGAGGGACAGAGCAAGGGCAGGCACCCAGGGCTGAAGAGCTCTCAGAACACCAGCTGGCCCACAGTCTTCTGATTTTAATATACCTGCACTTTGCAATGTACCTCCTACTACACGTACACAAACTGCTGTCATTAAATCTTGGCTGAATGGAATCTGGGCATTACATAGAAGCTATGTACAAATACGAAAACTATTTTCTCTTCACAATGTTAAATAAGCCCCACCAGGACATCAGGCAAGTTCCAAAGAAGCAAGAAGGAGCATTTTTATATGAACATACCTACAGTGGACATCAGATTTATGGAGTCCTCAGCAGTTCAAATGAGTTCATTTCAATTGTACTGAAATGGAACCGGGTCTTTGACTAGGCTATTCTGCTTCTATAGTTGGCTTCTATTAAAATCTAACAACAACTGCATAATAAATAAACCTCTTGTGTTCAATCGAAGGCTCTGGGGCTCGATGGACCCAAAGCCCACTGGTTGCAGGGCTCATAGATCCTACTCTCTTGCTCAGCCTTCCTCAGTCAGTTCATCAGTTTGAAGAGAGAAGTCACCTAAGGCTGTGAATGCCCATACAGCAGCCACTGTGCACATGTGGGTAGTGAGACTAAGGAACTGAAGTTTAAATTTTATTTAATTTTATTAAATTAATCTAGTAGCTACAGTATTAGACAGTACAGTTATAGACTATTTGGAGATATAAACAGATACATATGAAAATATAAGCATATTGAACACAATGTGTTATGATTCGCTTTGTTTCCTCTTTATATAACATAAATCTCTTTCCACATTAATAACCATATCTCTGGATATTATGATTTTTAATGTCTATATCTGTGCCATCCAATATAGTAGCCACAAGCAATATGTGGCTACTGAGCACCTGAAATGTGAACTCGTCCAAATTGATATACGTTGTAATTATAAAATATACATAATTTCAAAATTTTTATATGACATAATATAAAGCATTAATAATTTTTATATTAACTACCTGTTGAAATGCTAATATTTTTGATTCAGTAAGTTACATAGATATTAAATTAATTTCACTTGTTTCTTTTTACTTTTTTAATGTGGCTACCAGAAAATTTTAAATTACATGCATTGTTTGAGTTATATTTCCATTGGACAGCACTGCCCTAAGGCCTCCACTGTATGTCATGAATTTATTCCATTCCTATGAAACCAAGATGGAAGAACTAATAAAATGGTCACCCAAATCAGGATCTGGTGGGTTAGTGACAGTTTAGAACAGGATGAACAACTATAGGCTCTGGAAGGTGTTTCAGGATTTATTAAAAGCTATACGACTTCTGTTTTATTTCTACTTCTCAAAAATCCATCAATAAAATAATTCTTTAATTATCTTCTCTAATTTTGAACAGACTAAGCCTCTTGAGTGTGCATTCAGGAAGCATGGGAGGAATCATGGAGATCAGATGAGCATATTCATGATTTATTTGGTTCATCATGGTTTTGACCATTACACAGCTTTTTAATTGATTATGCTTAGTCATACATGATTTCACTTACACCCATAATGGACCATGCATGACTAGAAGCAGGCTTAAGAACTTCCAGTGGCAAAATATGAGTTAGTGAGAAGCTAGGAACATGAAAAGCAGAATCATCATAAAAGTAGTAATTCCGCAAATTGTCTGAAGATCCTCTTTATCAGTGCCTTAAGTTGTATTTACCTTATCACAATTCTTACTCTTTCTAATACTGCAAAAAAACAAACAAAAAAAAAAACAGTGTAATTCAGACCCCACACGTTAATATAATTTTAAATAATGTGCTGATCTAAATAAAATACTTTTTAGACATAAAATCAGGGGGGTGTTTTACAATTCAATATTACTATGAAAGGAGACTGTTAAGTTAAAAAAAAAAAAAAACCTGGAGAGCATGGATTTAGAACATGTTCTCTGAAAGATTCTGTTAAACCTTTCTTAGTTCCCTAAACCTCAGGAGGACCTGAGTGGATGAAGCCATTCCCACATGCCCTCAGTGGATGAAGCTATTCCCACATGCCCTCACTGCTCCCAGGCAGACAGGCACTTTCAATACCTTCTTTCACCTTTGGTTTAGGTATCTGCCACTTCTACATGGATGCAAGCTCCCCGTTTCATTCATCTTTTTATCTTAGTACACAGCACAGTGCCTGGCACACAGAAGACTCTTCATAAGTGCTGGCTAATGTTCTCAGCATCATAGATGCTTTACAACACAGAGCGAAGTGTGCCCAACCCAAAGGTACACTCCCACAGCCTGACTACTGGAGCGGATCCACTTAAGGGAAGGGAAGTCAGCTGGGCTATTGTGAACACATGTGCATTTCTCAGGAAGCAGCTTTCTGAAGGTGTCAGCTGTCCCCTACCCCCTCGCAAATGTCAGTTAGCATGGTCACTTGGCAGGGGAAGTGGCAGCGGAAAGAACAAAGTAAAGGGCTTCCTAGTTTATTTTTGCACTTCACTGACAGAGTTCAAACGTGTGCGCCTCCGTGTTGGGGTTCCTCTGGTGATGAACAAAAGCTGGGAGGTGAAGAGCTGAAATGGGCATTTACCAGGAGCCACTTCCCTTTAGGCCTGGCCTCAAGGAGCTTATTTGCCAGTTTAGTGGCTGAGCCCCTCCTCCAGCCCAACTGCCTCTTCCACCTCTTGCACCACCTTTGAACACGAATAGCCAAATCTGCAGCCAGGCAGGCCTAGTAAGGAGACCCTGTGCTGCATCTCCCTGAGCCTGGCTGTCCAAACGTGTTCCTTGAAGTTAAAAAAAATAAAAATAAAAGTAAGGGAATTGATCTTTGAAATGACAACACTGGTCTTTTGTCACTTGTTAGCAAAGTACTCATAGTTGACAACGAAACAAATTTTAAATAAATAATTTTCCTTTTTCCATTTAACACATATGAGTGCCAAAAAAGCTGCAGTGCCTAAAAAGCTACCAGTACTCTGGCATATACAAAGGTAATAAATGACAACAAAACAGCTGATACTTACGTGCTGTGCTCTGTTCACAATGCTCCTTATATATGAGCTCAGTTAATTCTCACAGTAGCCCTAATACACTCTTATTATCTCTACTTTGCAGATGAAGAAACTGAGGCTGGAGAGATTAAGCAATTTGTCCAAGGTCATAAAGGCACTGTCACTCTCCTCAAGTTATTTACGATTTCACTTGTGTTGGAGGGGAGGGTATATCTAGAAAACAGACTTGTAAGAAATAACAGATGTGTAAAATGCTTGCAACTTTTAGCCAAAGCTAAATGAGATTTTCAGAGGAAGGAAAACCATATCCAGCTTGGTAGGTAAGGCTGTAAATAGTCTACAGGGAGGTTTCCTGAGCTACATCTCAAATAATTGCATTCATTCAATGAATTTGCTTATTTGACAAATATTTACAAAACGCTTACTATCTATGTGCCAGGGACTGTGCTAGTTTGAATAAAAACAGCAACACAGAGACATAAAAGGCTGATTTAGAGTAAAAAATACTCAAAGGGAAAGACATCGCCAGAAGCAGAAAAAGCTTGTGACAGATGTGTGCCTTCCCTGCACAGCCACCTGTCCACCCTCAGCAGCCTGAAAGCTCCTAGAGTAGAGCTCCTTTCCACTGCAGCCCTAGAGCAGAAACAATAACCAGGAGAAAGCCAGACTACAAGAAGTACTCATGGAAAAACCGAGAGCAAGGCTGCCAGTGAATGTGGTGACCAAGATGGTCACATTCAGAGATACCCAGAGCATGGCAATGTGCCACCCAGCGATTCCCAGCGCTCTGGTGGGTCCGTGGGTGCTGCCATGCTGGCCAGACCCTTGGCCTGACCCTAACGGTCTAATGTGAGCAGGCCCAATTCAGGCTTCATTTTCCTCTATTTCTGCAAAGAGGAAAATGCTTGGGACTAAGGTACAATCAGTCTCTGCCCAGGAATCATTTGTGGGATCTTTTGAGAAGGGCCAGCTCAAAGGTAAGCCCTGGGTAAAAACACTGCATTCCCTTTTCACCTCTACAGGTGGTTCTTAGATATTTTTACACCCAAGATTCTCCCACACCAACACTCTATTCATTCCCTCCTCCCACCTCCATAAAAAAGTCTCAACCACAGTAATGAGGAGAAATGACCTACTTCTGATGAGCCATGTCAAAGAAATGACAGCAGCCTTGTTTAGGTATCATAAACAGAGAAGCTTTGATAAACAGGAGGAACCCTGGCTAAGGCTAGGACAATGTGCTTTCCAGCTCAGAGCCTTTTGCCTTTCCCCTGAGTCACCTTGTCTAATAACTCATGTAGACACCACACCTAGATGCACTAGGCAAGCGGCAACCTAAAGCAATTTTTTTTTCACACTAACAGAACATAATTCTATTGTTCTAAGTACAGAATTTTCATAAAGTAGGATATCTGTGATAGTGTACTGCATTTTTTAGATGTACATATCATACCAACTAAAAAAAGTAATTCTTTTAATATTTAATATATTAAAAAAGTAATACAGCTTTTAATATTTATCTAACAGTGATTTTTACCCTCAGATTCATGGCCTAAGAACAGGCTTCAGGTCAGTGAGGTTCTAAGAAGGTATATAAACATGTATATGAGTATTTATGGAGAATCTGTCCCTCTGATGAGATACTTAAAGGAGTTAGACCTGAAGAGCTAAAGAACTTGTGCTTAGACTACATCCCAAGTTTAGCATCCTGCTGTTAGAAAACTTTTCAGGGTATAGGCTAACGGATTGAGGCTTCTTTTGGTGTAATAAAAATGTTCTAAAATTTATTATGGTGACAGATACACAACTCTGTGCCTATACTAAAAGCCATTGAATTGTATACCTTAAATGGGTAAAAAGTATGGTATGTGCATTATATAAAGCAGTTACCAAAAAAAATTTTTTGTTCCCACAAGGACTCCTGTTGCTCTGCAATGGATTCCTCAAATTAAAATGTTAATAAATCGAAGAGTATCCTCTTGGCCACCAAAAAATAGCTACTTGATTATCTGAAGACAACAATTACAACAGAATTCCCTTTTGCTTTCAAACTGTACTCTTTTAGTAAGCAAGATTATCTTGATCTTTAGCCAGACTTACCCCAAATTTGGTAGTCAGCAAGGTCCACTGGAGACTAAATGTTCAATCTGCATATACTCTTCCCCTTCTGAAGCCTAAGTATTTACTCAAGGTGAAGTGTTTGTCCCACAGTCTTTAGTCAAAAGTTTCAAATTGAAAACGAAGGACCCCTATCACCTCCTCTGAAAAGGAGTCACACCTTAATTCCCCACTACCATGTGCATGTTATTCATGAAAGAAGTCACTGACAAGGATGACCTCCAGATTAAGGAAAAAAAAATGAAAAAAGCCTATTGCTCTTCTTCCCATAACACCCCCCAAACACTTAAGCTCTTCTGAATTTTAAAACATATTCTGGTCCAGGCACCTGGTTTTCAGGATGCCAAAAACTAGAACCTAAAGGAGTTTCATTTCACATGGAATCGCCAGAAACTACTAGCAGCTTGAAAAGAAACCACTACCTGCCTGTAACAGAGAACACAGGATTTGTTTTACTTGCCCCAAATGAACCCATTTCTACCCTCAATCAAAAATCTGTATTTTGAACAATCTCAAGATCACAATCCATATGGAAGCTGTGTACACATGGGTGGCTATTTCCATAATTCCCCTGGGGAGCAAAGCATTTAACTATCTTTTCACATAAACTTCAGCCCCAGAATCCTACATTTCGTCCTAGTAACTAAGCCAGCTTCTTATTTGTATTCCTACCACCAGAAACCTTCCTGGTGGAATAACCCTCAAAAGAGGTATATATATATATATGAGGATTAAGAATCACCAGCCCCTAAATCACGCTATAAAAGTTGATGTCTTCAATAGGAAGAGATTATTTACAAATTCTAAACTACCAGTCTCTAAAAGCTTCCAACTCAGTTTTCTGACAGCATCCATCGCAGGTTTCAAGCGAGGAAAAATATAACCAGTTTGAAAAATAACCAAGTAGAAGACAAAAGATTAGATTCTCAGAAAATTAGTATTATTATTTTATTTTATTATTATTTTATTATAATGTGCTGCAAGTTAAATATCATATTGTCTGCATTTGTCTATGCAAACGTATTCAAAAAAACTTTTTAAGTATTCAGTATAACTCAGAATTCTAAAACTTCCAAATAGCTCTCCAAATGAAAGCCCAGATAGATTCTAGTATTGAGCACTGGATTGCCTTAAAATGTCAAGATCTGAAGGCAATGTCGTCTCTTAATTTTGCATCACATTTGAATAAGTACTCTGGTAATATATAGATAGAGTTTAAAAGGCTGAAAAAAAAAAAAAAGGTTACTAAAAAGCTAAAGGAAGATCAATAAACCAAGCCACAAAATAAATTTCAAAACCATTTGTGTTATGACAGGTAAAGTTTCTGGTTGAATTCTAAATACTCTGTAAAATGAAAGACCTCAGAATCTGATAGAACTAAAGCTCTATGAAAGCAGGAGCTCCCTAGTTCACATCTCCAGCATGTGCCTGGGACGAAACAGGAACTCAATACATATTTGTTGAATAAATAAATAGTGTAGGAATGCAGTTACCAAAAGTCAAAGTTTCAAGGAGAGATTCATTTTCAGTAAAGATCTTAACATGTCATATTACCTTTTCCCAGCTTTAAATGTTTTTGTTATGCCTCAAATATCACTATCTGTTTCTCAAGAACAAAATACACCAAATACAGAGTAAATATGCCCTGATTCAGATGAACCTCAGAGAAAAATATTTTAAAAAGGAGGCAATCTAGATTGAGCTATCATACTACAGCACACTGACCAGCAAAAATTGGATATGCATATTTGATAACAACCCTCTCCAAAACCTTTGGTTTCCTCTGGTTTCCATTTCAGCTAGATAAGTATGATAAGCATTTTTTCAGTCTACTGACTTTAAAAGTTTTCCTTTTCATGTACCAAGAACTTATAGATTTCTCTTGTCTTCTCTTAGTCTCCTCAAACTTTCTCACAATTTACATGGCTTTTTACCAGAATTCCTTTTCTTTGGAAAACTTCCCTTTCCTCCTACCCCTTGTTGAAAGCATTCTCTCCCTAATAGCTTCTTTTCTGAGTTTTTAAAATAATTTCCTTACATGAATATTTTTGGAAAAATACTTTTTATTTTTCAATTACAGTTGGCATACAATATTGTATTAGTTTCAGGTGCATGTCCTTTCTGATTTTATAGAAGCTTCATTTCCTTGAAGCAGAGACCTGGTCTATTTTCTGAAGGTAAATTTACTGTGCTCCATAAAAGTGAAAATAAAATCATTCAAACCACAGTCAAGCATAGAATCACCTACCAACTTGCACCCTTTTCAGTCAGTTGCTCATCCCAGTATGCCTTTCTGGTGGTGACCTCGTGTTCCCTTTATCCTTTGGCACCTGCGTTTTCCAATCTACAACATTTTGCCTCCCAAGTCCATAAAGCCTAAGTCATATGTAATCTAAAATTTTCTCCTATAAATTCTGTTTCCCAAGGCTAAACAATTTTGATAAATGAAAGAAACCATGGACAGAAATTAGCTTACTTGCAATATTAACACTTTAATGTGCTTAACCCTTTGCATATATGTTGCCAGGGACTAAACAGACAGAAGAAATGCACTTTACAAACACTTCATAAAAATTATTTCATCTGATCGTCAAAACAATCTTGGGAAGCAGGCAGAGCAGGCATTATTAATCCATTTACAGATGACAAAACTAAACATCAAAAAAGGTTACGTGACTTGCCCAACCAATGTCACACAACTAGCAAGTGTCAGCCCAAATCCCTATTAAGGTCTTGCCTCTTCGAACCCAAAGACCGTCTACTATATACTATCTCTCTGTTTCTGACCTACAACCAAGGAGCAACTTCCTAGAGATTCAGTATTTCACAGGGAGGATCACCTTCTGACTTTTGAGATACTATCTTTCTTCAGCTAACAAGCCAGAAAGCCATTTTCAACCTTGCCAACAGAAAACAATGTCTTTTTCTTCTATATACCACTCTTAGTAACTACTTCTTTCCAAAATAATGTCCAACAGTTCCTGTTATAAAGGAACTTACTCATAAGGCACTAATAGTCCAAAAAGTTTGCATCAGCACATGATTGTCCCAATAAAGTTCAGAGCTGATGCAACATTTCTCAGTCTCAGATTTAACAGCTAAAATGACAAGAACACAGAAGACTCAAAAATTATGCAAGACAATGCTACATTGTTTTTTCCTCTACCACATCTGCCTTGATGGGACTCTGTGAGTCACTGTCTTTATGTTCAGTCATCATTATAGAATGATGATAACTTTATACCCTAAATTATTTTTCTTTATTTCTTAAAGAAAAGCTCTGCAATAAAAATGGAATCCTATTACATCTTTCACCACCTTGCTGAAGCACTGACCCCTTAACTTAGTGCCTCAGATACTATGTTGTCCCAATTTTCATCACCACCATTTTACACAAACAGAAAGACAGGAAAAGTATAGTTGTGATTTATTTATTCATTCAACAAACACATGAAATCCTATCAGATACCAAGAACTGAGACCGGCCCAAAAATGAACAAGAAGTGTTCCTCCTCTCACAGCCTGGCAGAGAGGAATACTAAAGTAATTACAGAATACATTGATCAACGTTAAGGTGGAAATGAGTACATGGTTTGGGGCAGTGGCCATCATGGAATGTTTCCTGGAAGAAGTGGTCTGTGAGCATTTACAAGCATCTCTCTTCACTCTCACTACAAAATATACCTGAAAGGTTTGACCTCGTTCCCTAAAAATTATAAGATTTACTTGCCAACAGTCAAGTCAAAATCTAACAGCAGAATTTATTCTTGATTTCCTGTCCTAAATTCCAACACTTAAGTCATACTCCCTTAACACAAATTACAGAGAATTTAACAAATTCTGTCCTATACATTGCCTTCTCACAAGTTCGTAGAACAGAATTATAGGGCAATGAAATAAAATGCAGTTTTAAAAAATATTTCCTAACTGGAAATGACACTTTAAACAATCAAAGCCCTACAAAGCATGGCTGTTGCAAGAGGAAGCTGAGGTTCAAAAAGTCCCACTTTAATACAACAGAATAAAAGATCTCTTTGAAGTCGCCAGAACAGCTTGAATAAAAAGAGAAACAGAAGGCTATTGTGGGGCTTTAGCCTCCAGATGATGAGCCCCAAACACTGCAATGGTAAATAAACAAGTCCCTGAGCAGGAATCTGATTTGGTGACCTGACAAAACATTACAATTTAAGGAATCTCTCTCTCTCCCCATTCATTATTTCCCAAAGTCCCACTGGCTGGCAGCTCCTGTTTTTGTTTGTTTGTTTGTTTGTTGGCTGGTTCCTGGGTTTACTGCTTGTAAATGATAATGCATATAATTTATAATGCATATGATGCATGCGCTCTTCCAAAAGAAAGAAAGAAAAAAAGGTGCAGGCAAATGAAAACAACCATGCTTTTAAAGCCATATAAAAGACAGTATGTGCCACAGAAATGAACTCTGCCTGTGTTTACTGTGAGGACCTATTACTCCTTTATGCTACTCCAGTGGATTTTCAACTCAAATGAACGTTACCCTGCCCACTGCACAGCAGGTTAGAGGGCGGAGGGCGCACGTCCGGACACCTGCCCCAGCAGGACCACAGGCTGCCTCCCTCACGAGGTCCCTGGGGCTCGGCCGAGCAGCTTCCCTGGGTGTGTGTGGGGCGGCAGATCCAGCCCCTCCTGCTCTGCTGTCCCGACGAGTAGGTCCGAAAGCCCTGTTTCCATTTGGCCCGGCACACCCTCCGGCTCACCCCTCAATTCCCAGCGGAAAGGGGGGAAACTCAGCGGCTCCAAAGGGCAGGAGGCTGGCGACGGCAGAGCGGGTGGAGGGTCCTGCGCCGCCCGGGCCGCCCCGAGGGGGCGGGAGAACCCCGCAGCTGCCCCGACGCGCAGTCCCGTCCGGGCACCGCCGGGCCCCCCCCGCCGGCCCCAGCCCCGAGCCCCCTGGGGCCCAAGGCCCAGAGCCGCCGCCACCCCGGGCCCCCCCCCCGGCCCGCCCGCCCCGCGCACCGTGTGCGACTGCAGGCTCTGGCTCGCCTCGATGGCTGCTGTCAGCGGCACCGTGTCGTCCAGCAGCACCTTGCCGACGGGCGGCTTCTCCATGAAGGCCATCCCGGGACGCCGTCCGCCGCCGGCTCGGGACCAGGGGCAGGAACCGGGGGCGCCGAGTGCGGGCCCGCCCGGCTCCGCCGGGGCCGCGGCTGTCAACACGCACCGCCCCCCGCGCCGCCGCCGCCGCCGGGCCCGCGCGGTCCTAACGCCGCCCGCCGCCCTTCGCGCTGCTGCCTCCGCGGGGTCCTAGCGCCAGCCTCCACTGTCACCGCTGCCCTGGACCCGCTCCTCCAAAGTCCTGGCGGCCGCCCGGAGAACCATGCATGTATCCTTAGCACCGGGCTCCAGACCGGGGGGCGCTTCACTCTAAGCCACCACCTGAGAGATGCTCAGATCCGAAGACACCGAGTCCTCAGCGCTGCGATCCGGGACACCACAGGCCAAAGATCCCGAGACCAAAATTCTCAGTGTTGGGCTTTTCGCATTAGGCCCTCAAAAGCTGGGATTATCAGACTTGAGGTCTTGACTACTGGACCTTTCCTGCTTAGGCCTCCCGGGCCCAACGACCGTAAGACCAAGTATACAGGTATTCAGTATGGGACCCTCAGTCTGCACCCTGCAGACCCAGATACTTTCTAAAACAAGTCCCTCAGATTCAGGTTTTACTACAACTTTTGAACCTCACTTTTCAGACCCCAAAATCTAAAAGCTGGGCCATCAGAATTAGATCCCATAGTTGGAGCACTTGGACTCCAGAACCCTCAGACCCAAGCTCTTTGAACTGAGGACCCTAAAAACTGGGCACTGGTCCATTCTCTACCCTTGGTGCCAGTTCTTAGCCCAGCCCACAAGGCCTTGAACCCTGAGAACCCTCAACCAAGATACCTCAGACTTGGGGTCCTCAGTCCCAATGTACCACCTCCAAAAACCTCAAACTCACAGCAGGAGAACTTTGTGCCCAACTTCTTGCCTCCAAATTTTTCTCAGATTCTGCCTGAATCCAAGACCACAATTCTGGCACTCTTTACAACTCATCCCACCCCACCCCACCCCACATACACATAGAAATCTCACTCACACTGTTCTCTCCCAGGGCAGCATCCTAAAATGATGTGGAGAGTTATGCTTGGAATCAGATGGCAGGGATCTCTAGGGCTCTGGTATTTTGACAGCTGTTTGACCTTATATAAGTTACCTAACCTCTATTAGCCTAGTTTCCCATCTGCAAAATGGAGATGATACTTGTATGGAAAGGTTGGTATGTAATGCAGTAGGATGGGAAGGGGCTTGCACACAATAAAAGCTCAATATTTCTTCCTTCCCCTACAGTTCACAGAATGGAGCATTTCTAATATTTAAATCTGTCTCCCCTAAATTTCTACATTTCAGACAAATAAAGAATAAAGTTTCTTGGTAATACCACTACCACCACCAAAATTTGACACCACAGACCTAGATGGTATCCAAAGTGGGCATCCTTTCCAGATCTCAAGTTTAATGGGATTATTGGGCAACCCCAAGTAGCCGAGTAGCTTTGACTAACTGACTTAGGGGCTAAGACTCAGTGGATAGAGATGCAAAAAGGGAAACATGGAACTTCATGATTCAGCCCTAAAATAATCAGAACTCCTCCTGCATTCCATTTGTGTCCCAGTGTGTTTAAAAACACTAGTCTATTAAAACAAAACCATATATCACTTAAGGAGAATTAAGCTTTTTACTTTCATTTCTTTAAGGCAAACAGATTATTTCATTGCCAGAATCACAGACATCCAAATTCTGCTTTAATTATTACTCCTGTCATAATTAAATGGTGGCCTGACCATGACAAGGCTCTTCTTGCATACTATTGGTGGGAGTAAAAATTGGTTCAACCTTTCTGAATGCATTTATTCCTTCAAAAATTATATACTAAGTACTTTTCATGAAAAAGGCCTTGTTCTAGGAACTGGGATTAGTAGTAACATCAAAGGCTTTGAAAATGTTCTCACTCAGTAATTCTACCTCTAGGAAGGTATTCTGAGGAAATAAGCAGATATTGGTGGAAATACATAGCATGTGAGGATAAATATCTAACAATAGAGAATTAGACAAATCATTATACAATCATAAAATATTTTGCGATGATTAAAAATCAGATTATCAAAGAATAATGATGTTGGAAAAAGCTTTTAACAGTAAGTGAAAAAAAGCAATGCAATTGACTCTTCTCTAGTCCCCATTTTTGCATCTGCAGATTCAACCAATCGTGGGTCAAAAATAGTATTTTGATCCACAATTGGGAATCTACAGATGCAGAGGGCTGACTCTAAGCATTGCTCTATACCATTTTATATAAGGGACTTGAGCATCCTCAGACTTGAGTATCCACATTGGGGGTGGGACGTACTGGAACCAATCCCCCCATATAGATAGTTAGGTTTGGGAAAGTCAAGTTATATGTGAATTTTCAACGACATGGGGTTCAGTGCCTTAACCCTCATGTTGTTCAGGGGTCAACTCTATATGCATTTGTATAATCCCAAATATACAAAATACATCCACTTTAGGAAGTGGGATCATAATGCTTTCTATTTTTATGTTATTTTGTGTTTTTCAAAATGTCTCTAATGAAGTTATCTTACTGTATAATTAGGGGGAAAAAATAATACCATATGAGTTGCAAAGTTCATCAAATAAAAAACTTGTCTAGTCTTCCTAACTAGGAAAAGGAAACTGAAAGTGAGAAATCGGACACTTGATGGAATAAGGCCAGAGACTCTCAACTAGACTTCCCCTTCTCTGAAAATTTTTGCCTGAAGGAAGCCCCTCAGCATAGATACTATGATGAGCCTTATAATTTCATTTTCCTCTTGCCAAATCAGCCTTGTCAGGATCCTCTGAGGATCTTGGACTTAACTGGATCCCTAGATTCTCCGGAGCCCCAACCCTCACCGACAGTCCCAATATCTGTTTGGCTTTTTAAGTGGCCCACACTGAACGTGAGGGAAGCCTCCTCATGCAGAGATGAGCTGAATCAAATCAGTTTTGCTTCTAGTATGTCTGGGTGAAATTAATGAGATATGTGATACCTTAGTTTTTGCCACATACACTACTACTCAGGGCTAGCAGAAAAAATACTTATATTCTTATACATTAATAAATGTTAGTGGCCCACAGGTTATTTATACAACTTGACATTGGGAGATTGACTGAAGATGAGTTTTAGTGAGGATGCTTCTAGACCTGGTAACTGCTTTATAAATCAAATCACAGATTATGAAATCCTCAGCGCCTCCTAAGCATTGCCTCCCAACTCAAAATTTTTTTCTTTACATATTCATGATCTAAATTAAACACAATTTAACTCAATTTTGATCAATTACTTTCCTTAACGTGTTGATATTTTCCATCACATTGCCGAGGAATTTTCCCCAGGGTTTATAATGTCATATGAATTGTGTATTAGCTAAAAGCCACCCTAGAAATTGATTGTGCCCTAGAAATTAATTGTGAGGTCTCTTATTAATCCTGTGCTACATAGTGTTAACATCAGCCTTGGTTTTTCTTGTGATTCTGAACTTAAATGGTTTTTTTCCAGTTGGTGATCTTGCAACAACCTGAAATTTCACCAATGTTGAGAATTCTTGTCTCTGTTGTGTTTGTGATCCAAAAGATAAGCCAAGAGCAAAGGAAGTAAAACATCTGGGACCCTGAGGATATTCAAGAGTAGTATGTAGCCCAGAAGTAATTCCATAGTGCTCCCATTCTGCTCAGAGAGAGCCAGTTAATAAATTATGCCAACACATGAGGCATTCAGTAGCGCAGCTGCTCAGAATGACAGTCTACCCTTGGTAGAGTATGTTTTAATATAAAAACTTAATAGATGAAATTTAATAGCAATTTTCTTTGGGAATAAATTGGTCTCTGAATCATACTCAAAGAACATAGAAGAAAAAAGACTAATAATTCAGCACAAAATGAAAACCTGTGGTTACCTATGAAGTACCAGTATGCATTTAGCAATTCCTTCTTTTTCTAGTTGAAAACACAAGTCAAGTTCACAAGATGAATGGTGACAAATCCACATTTTCTTCCTATTGTTACTCAAGATTTGCTGCTTAGAAAAAGAAATGAGTGGCATTTCACTAACATGGAAATGTTTCTAATAGAATATAAAAATTTGTTAAGCAATTTTCTAGTACATTAGGCTAAAATTGCTTGAGATGAGTATACCTTTCTGTGATCAAACATTGCATGAATTGCAGTCTTATAATGCCCCTAAGTGGAAAGTGCTAGTACAATTTGGCCTATTTTAGTCAGTACTTTTGTATTCATGTATGACCTCATATAGTCAAGACCACCTCTTAATTACGAGATTTCCTAATTTGAAGGTTATCCATGCTTTCATTAGAAGAGTCATTCTTTCTAGTAACTTGTCTAAAAAGAATTCAAAATGAAAAAGCCAACCTACCAGTTTTCCTTATAGCCAGCATTAACAAAGCATCGGTGGTTTGGGAATCTTAGTTCTGAGTCAAACTAGCAAGTCATTTACAGAGATGTATCCCTAATTTCTTGCCCACTTCTCTAGTCCAACTTTTTATTGAATTACAGAGATCATAGATCATGATGCTCAGGAAAAAAAGGAAACAAGCTTCTTGAGAAGCTGCTTTTGAGTTACACAGTATAAAGCAGCTATCAGCCAGATCTGACATCATCCCCACCATAATATATAGAAAAATACTACCACTGTAGCAGGGAATAAAATTAGAATATTTTGAATATTTAAAAAAATTCTATAGTGTGTTTCCAAATACTTTAATGCCATTTAACAAGATACTATTATAGAAACTGACAGTGATCCAGTAACAGTAACATTCTAAGACCCACAAGATTGGAAAGAATGCTTTGAAACAGCAGGCCCGCTTGAATCCCAGCTCTACTACGTACTAGATGTACAACCTTGGAAAAGTCACTCAGCAGTCTGTTTTTTTACCTATAAAATGGAACATAAACTTGATAAAGTTGTTTCAAGGATTAATGTAGAAAACTGGCTCATCAGGTATTAAAAAAATGGCAGCTATTATTATTGATGATCACATCACACTCCATTTATGGACCCATACTTCAAGACTGCTGCTAGTCCCAGAGAACGAGTTCTATAGGAGTAAAACTTGATTATGGCTTCAAGTCCACATTTTGTGCAAGTTTACATTTTTCAATGTTATATCAAATTTCCAACATGCAGTGTTTTACTTATAATCCTTCTTCAGGTGGATCTCAGCTTGCTGATTCTGCCCATTCTGAAACTAATAATGGCATCTTGCTTCTCACATTAATTTTGGTTATTTTCATCTCACTGTCACAGACTAGAGTCTGGTACAATATTTAAGTTTTAAAATACTTTATATACATCACTGCCCTCTAGTGACTAGAATAATTCCTTCCAGTAATTCCTCTAACTGATCCCCTTAATGTAAAAAAATTAAAAATCTAGTTACTGACCCACTAATGGGAGAAAAAACCTTTTTCCAGAAAAATGTGGGTTGATTCAACCAATTTCACTTCTTATCTTCCTGATCAAAGCATCTAGTTGTGGTCACAGCCACCATGTAAAGCCACAGAGCATAAGCAGACCACATCTATATTCTATTATAGATTCTTAAAAGGGTTAGCTATGTTCGGGATGACCATTTAGTACTAACATATTAGGCATATTTTCTTGTTAATCCCCCTGAAGTATTAAGAACTTGTTCTCCAGTGTTTCTTATACTTTTTATTTCTTATAATTTTTTACAATAAGCATATATTATTCTTATAAAGGAGGGAACCCACAACATTTTCAAGGATGGGAGAAAATAATCTGGATTACCAAAAGAGAAACTTTGCATTTCAAGACCAATTCCAGGTTTAGAATACCGAGAGATTAGCTGACATCCTGAAAGATTGGCCTATCTATCTGTTTACCTGTGGGCCAGTTAGCTTTAAACTCAGGAAAACTCCTAACCTCATTCAAAGGGAGAATGAATAGTAGCAGTAGCTATTGTTTACAGGCTAGGTCTTGTGCTTTGCTATGAGTACCTATCATCTCTAACAATCCTGTGTGGTAGGTAGTATCCCATTTTACAGATTAAACCAAGATTTACATAGCTGAGTCCAAATCTGCACAATAACCCTTCTCTGATAACAGGAAAACTATCTGAAAGGCAAGTACCACTTGCAAGTTAAGATGCCACCTTGGTGTAAACAGTAGCAAATTACAAAAAAACTCTGACCCAGAAGCTGTTGAAAGACAGTATTTAAGAGTATTTACTCATAAAAGATAGGTGTTCAGATGACTCAATATCTATCGTTGCCTTCGATAATTAAATGCTAGCTAGTTATAAATTCTGTGGGAAACTTATTCTATACAGATATAGGTGAGTTTGTGTTATCCAAATGCAAATCTAACTTGGTTTGAAATCCTAAAAGTAGAACCTTTAGCTAAATAACCTTCCCAAAATATATATTTTTTCATTAATAAAAACCAGACAGGTGACATAGTCTTTGTGAATCATAAGGTCAACTTGGAAAGTGGACATGTGAACACCTCTCTACCTGTTCCCCTCCTCCGATAAGGGCTGCTGGGTTTGTTAGCCATTCCTTGTTGAAGAGCAGCAATCCCTGTTTTCCACAGAGGCTCTTTGATAATGATAACAATGATGAGTGAACTTGCATCTTTAAACATATTTCAGGATAAAGGAACTTCTGGGACCATAACTTTAACCCAGCCTTCCATAACAGTCTTTTTACTTTCTATTACAAAACATGACACTGCAATAACAGCAATGAACCTCTTCAGCCTTTTCACTTCCGCAGAAGCTAAAACAACTTCTCCAACGTATAAAGGGGCTGGAAAGTTAATTTCCTGAGAAAGAAACACACAGCCTGGCCCTGGCATTTTAGTACCTAGGAGAGCTGAAATAAGTCCATTGATCAAAACTCCGTGTACAATCGTCTTTCCAAACTTGGTGTGTTTTGCAAAATCTTCATTTAAATGCAAAGGATTGACATCCCCTGTTAATTCTGAGAAGGAAATCACATCCCTCTGTGTGAAGGCCCTGCTGAGTTCAGCCCGGTCTCCAACTCTGATGTGCACATGCTGAAAGTGCTGCCTGTTTAGCACTGGTTGGTTCTGGCAGATTCTCCTCTGAAGCCCAACCCACCAAACACGATGGCTGGAATTTACTGGGAACATCTTCAACACCCTCAAATTCCATCAACAAGAGATTTTTAGCCTGCTTCAGTTTTCACACATTATGGCGGCATCAAAACGTTTGAGAGTGGAAGAATGTTTCTGAAACTGAAGACTATTCAATCCAAAACTAGTTCCCTACTATTACCGGATAATGCAAGGAGAAATGGAGAAACCTATAAAAGAAAGAAAAATGTTAACGCAGTTGTTAGGGGAAAATTGCACTAAAACACGGGGCAATTCAGAAACATGCCCAGTTTTATAGGACAAGCCAAGTTATGCAGTCGCATTTTAAACAGCAGCCTGAGAGGTAGCCTTAGATAAACAAGTGGTCACGATAAACTCAGAAACAGCATTCCAATATATAAGGCACTAGGCATTTAAGCAATAAATGAAAAGTTAAGACTTTTTCACATGAGTTCCAAGTTTTATCCCAAACTCCTCCCATACAATTGGAAGCAATGAAGTTCTGAATTTTTCATCCCTAGCTGGATATTAAACACACTAGATTAATGCAAACACAAAAATGGAACACATATTAAAAAGTAATTTGATCTATTACTCGGCCTTATTTAGAATATGTGAACAGTCTTTACCTGAATCACTCTGAAAGCACATTTCTTGCCTTTATAGGATCCTAACAGGGTCAAAGAGCTCCACAATTTGACAAGACCACTACAGAAAAATCAAGAAAGCATTAGTAAATAT
The DNA here is from genome assembly GCA_030015415.1 of Cynopterus sphinx. Classification (NCBI taxonomy): domain Eukaryota; kingdom Metazoa; phylum Chordata; class Mammalia; order Chiroptera; family Pteropodidae; genus Cynopterus; species Cynopterus sphinx. The sequence continues at coordinate 111,313,520 of CM057381.1, forward strand.
TTGTTCCTGCAACATCTTCCTAGTACTTTTGTGATAATCCAGAAAATCTAACTTAAATGAGAAAACTTTAAAAGGAAAAGCATACTATGTCATAGGCAGAGAAAAAAATAAATCTCAATTGTTTCTAAAGTATATATTTCTTATTTTACAACTATGATCATCAATTGGGAAACACAGGAGTTGTCAGCAAATCTCAAATTTTGCTCTCTAGCGTGTAAATTCCTGCTCGATGAATATTCATATTCTACCCAGTTTAAACTTCCAAAAGCTGCTCAGAGTTCACAATGACAAAGCTCTTATACTCAGAGAGCAGTTTTGCGTTTGTCCATTTGTCTTTTTGCTATTATACCAGAAATGTTCCACTGTCTGCCATACCTGCTACATATTCTCAAGACAGCTGACAAGGTCTTCTCTTCATAGTTTAGGATGTCCAAGGGTAGGGCAGCATCAACCTAAGTATGGAATAATGCTATTAGCAGCCTATTATCATCATTAGTCTTGAACTCTAAAAACTAATCCTATTGCCTTTTTCCTCCAAAAATGCAGTATTTTATTGAATAGTGCCAGAGTAGCTGGACTGCTTATTTACAACTCCCCCCTGCCTCGAATGTTCTTCCTGTAACACCTCACATTGCTAATGCCTCTTTGCCCTTTAAGTCTTCATTTAAATTGTTCCTTCCCAAGATTAAACTCATTCACTTGCTCTGCTCTTTCATGTACAGGACCCACATACTTCCTCTTTTATAATACGCATCATTCTTTTTTTAAATGTGTTTACTTACTTATGAAACTGTTTATTCTAAATATTTATTGCTTGATGTCTTATCGTTGAATTATGGGATAGAACCTGGCAGTTTGGCCTCATTGGACAGACTGGGCCCTCAGGTCTTTTTTGTTTTACTGGTCTCAGAGATAATACTCATCAGCCATTAATTGTCCAACATGGTTTTCTTCTAAAAATAACCAAAACCATTAGTCCATAAGACAGAGGCCATGTGTGTTTGTTTATAGCTATAGCCCCAAGAACTAGGTTTTATATCTAACATATAGAAGGTGCACATATTTTTTTTAAGCTTTTTATTTTGAAAAATTAGTCATAAGAGATTGCAAAAATGTACAGGAAGGTTCCCTGTACCCTTTATCCAGCTTCCCCCAATGTCAACATCTTGTACCAACTACAGCACAATATCAAAACAGGAAACTGAAACTGACAAATCAAAGTTTATTTAGATTTTACTAGTTATATACGCACTCATATTTGTGTATGTGTATGTATAGTTCTATAACATTTTACCACACAGGTAGTTTCATGTAACTACCACAATCAAGATAAAGAGCTATATCATCTCCACAGGCTCTATCCTCCTACTCCTTAAGAGCCACTCTTTCCCCAATATCCCTCTCCCCAGGCAACCATTAATCTTTTCTCCAGATTGTTATGTCAAGAGCATTATATAGAGTGACATAAGAAACATGGTAGAGTAAGAGATGTCCCCAGATCTCTCCCATTGAAACAACAATAAGCTGAACATCTAAAACTCAACAAAAGACACCCAAACTACACACAAGCACACCTGAGCATGGGATCTGCGAATAAGAGCTACCACAGACAATAAATTTTGTAAAAGTCTAAAAAAAAAAACAAAAAACAAAAACAAAAACAAAACCCATTATATAAATGGAAACACCCAGCTATGCTACCACTTGGGATTGGCTTTTTCACTAAGCATAATTCTCTGGAGATTTGGTCAAGTTGTTTGGTGTATCAATAGTTTGTTCCTTTTTATTATTGAGTATAGTTTATTCACTCATTAAAGGATATCTGGCTTATTTCTATTTAGGGGTTCTTACTAATAAAGCTTCTGTGAACATGCATATGTAAGTTTCTGTATGAATGTTAAGTTTTCATTTCTCTAGAATAAATGTCCAGGTGTGCAGTTGCTGAGTTGTATGGTAGGTACATAATTAATTTAAGAAACTGCCAAATAATGTTCAAAGAGGCTATACCTAAATTTTTTTACATTTTACATTCCTACCACTAATACGAGTGATTTAGTTTATCCACATCCTCGTCAATGTTTAGTATTATCAGTATTTTTCATCTCAGTCATTCTGCTAGGTGTGTAGTGATATCTCGTTTTTAATGTACGTTTCCCTAATGGCCAATGTTTAACATCTTTTTATTCATGTGCTTCTTTGCCTACATCCTTTTTAGTGCAATGTCTGTTCATGTCTTTTGCCCATTTTCTTAACTATGTTGTTTAGTTTTTTACTACTGAATTTTTAAAGTTCTTTACATATGCTAGATATTAACCCTTTGTTAGATATGTGGTTTGCAAATATTTTCCTCCAAAATATTAACTTTTTCATACTCTCAATTGAGTCTTTTGTGAAATAAAAGTTTTAAATTTTTATGAGATGTTTAGCAGATTTTGATTTGACAGAATATATAAATCAAGAAATAATTTCTTGAAAATCACCTTTCTTTGTTCTCTCTCAAAATTCATTTTCAGATGAATGCTAAAACAGGACTGCTCAAGGTGCTGGACTGTGATAAGGAGATGCATCAGAATAAAAATCAACAATATCACTAAGCACACTGTTTAGCTCAGCTTGGTTTTTTTCATAAGGAGATTTTTCTCAGTAAAGGAAGTGCTGTGCTGATTTACCTTTCTAGCATGACCCTCAAATCTTCACAGTGGGCAAAAAAAGAAACAAAGAAAACAGTTTGTAGTTGCCAGTCTGGACCACCCGTTGAGTAGCAATGCACTAAAATAAACATTTGTCTAATGAGTTCCTTGTCAAAAAACAGGCATATGAGAACAGACCTACCCAAAATTCATCATTTCTGAAAGTCTGCTTCTGAATTTACAGATATAATTTTAAATTTTTTAAATAATATTTGGAAAAACGTTCTTTCAGTATTTATTACAAAGATCTTAGGAATGTTCAATCTATCAAGTGATTTCATACCTCCCCAAACAGGTCCTTCAGGGCTGAAATAAGCAACTGTTTGAACTGTGCAGCATTCAGTCCAACTCCATGATCTTGAAATTCTCTATTAAAAAAAAATTAAAAAGAAAAAAATACCTTGTATTAAATTGCATGCTACTCAAATTCATAAAATAATCAAAAACAGAACTTACGAGACTGAACTTACAGGCAGACTTTCATGTAGTGGTGTTCAGAGGGATTTTTGTAAACTATTCTTTCATATGTGGCAGCTGGGGCTGGCATCTTTTCCAATGCTGTTACACCTACATTAAGAGTCAAGAGGGCTAGAAATTAGCAAGGTACAAGCTATTTTTCATTCTTCTAATGAGTATTCGACCTACTTGATTTTTTAAAGAACTGCAAGACAGTAATGCATCTAATTCTAATCAAACTAAGGTTGCTTACACAGAAAATTAGTTTCTATATATCATACATGCCAGACCATGTGTTCTTAATAAATTTTAATAACATAATCCCACTGAACGTTTTCTCTTACAGGGTACCCAGCTCTGTGATAAATACTTCATATGCCTTAGGTCATATGTCTTCAAACTGATCCTATGAAGTAAAAGCTAACATTACTCCCATTTTAGAAAAGAGGACATTAAAACTTGGCAAAGACAGGTAACACCTGGCCCAAAGGAACAGCACTTCCAACCACTCCTGAGCACCCTCAAGACCACTCTGATATGATGCCTCTTAATTCAAAAAAAAAAAAAAAGTAGAGACATAAAAGAGTAAAACCTGAAATCTGAAGGCCCTCTTCTTGTTTACTCTCAGTCAACACTGAACATACACAGGAGAACGAGGGGTGGTAGTTCTGTTGACCCTCCCATGTTCGATTTGAATTCTCTCAGTCTGGAGGCCAGGTCAACAAAGGGCTATGTGGCATGAAAGACAGCTTCAACAGCAACAGGTTTGAGAAGAGGAATTCCTAGAATAGGCATTCAATGCCATTTCTAAGACCTGGAACTTTCAATAACATGCTGATCCCCTTCCTTGTCGGGAATCCCCGTCCTTGGCTCTACTCCCACCTCACACTCCCTCTGGATAACTCCTATTCATCCTTCAAATTTTAGCTTACAATTCACCTCCTCCAATAGTTTCACCTCAAGACCTTTTCGACATCCTGTTCTAAGTTACATTCCCTTTTTATGTAATTTCTTAACACTTTCCATTTGTTTACTATCTGGTTCCCCAAAAAAGGGACCGGGAAACTTGAGGCCCAGTCAAGGAAAGGGACTAATCCAAGGTCACATAGCTATAGACCTGCATTTGTAAAAACCTCTCTGGGTCAGGCCAGTCCCAACCACTCCCAGATGGTGACCACCAGAGAAAATGAGAAGTCAGGGTCAAGGAGCTACATCCACTCAACAAACATGAATATTTACTGTGTCTGGCATGGAGTAGGTATTCAACAAACTTACTGAATACATGACAGACTAAATGGTTAGGCCCATAGATTCAAAACATCTTTGGTTTCAGGACTGCAGCCATGGTTACCTGGTGCTTCTTTCCCAATCACTAGATTCTCCCCCACTAGAAGGGCAGGAAGAAGAGGACCCTATTTATTACATTCGTTGCCTAGCACATGATAGATGTTTTTTAAAATATTGCTGACTGCCTTGATGGAACTGGGTGCCTGAGTAGGGGAATGACTTTGGGCCTGGGGTTCAGGAAGCCAATAACAATGAAGACTTAAAGAGGATTCTGAAAATGGATAGTGGTGAAAGCTGCACAACAATGAGTGTATTCAAAGCCAAGGAACTGTACATTTAAAAAATGGTGCGTTCTGTTAAGTATATTTTACACACTTACACACACAAACTTAAGGCACAAGTGTTGAGCAGTCAGTCAGTCACCTCTGGCGGGACAGGCCTGAGCCTCAGGGTCAATGATAGCACTGCCCTCTGCAGGCTGTCCTGAGACTTCAAAAGGTGATGCCTGGGTACAGCCTGACAGAGTCACCCGGCTCGCCACAAAAATATGAGCACTTCTATATAGTCATTGCCACTATCATCTTTCCAGTTAGCCTCTTTAATGGCTGCAGGGATGCTCTTTAACTCATCTGCTAGTAACAGCCATCCCTGCTTCCCTCCCCAAACGAGTACCTGCTAAGGCCAGAGTGAGCCTGTTAAAATCCATTCAAGCCACGCCATCTCTATGCTCAACACCTTGCAACGGTTCCCGTTTCACGCAAAGTAAAGCCGAAGTCTTTACAGCCGCCTGCAAGGCCCCACCTGATCTGTACCGCTGCTCCCCTGAACCTCTTGTCCCATTTCTCCCTGCTGGATCCCTTCCACCACAGCCCTCCCTCACACAGCAGTTTCCCTCCCGCCTCTGGGCCGCACGCCTAGCTTTCCTGGCCGGGACCATACTCTCCCAACAGGTAGCCACATGGCTCGCTCCCCTGTCTTCTCCACTGCTTGGCTCAAATGTCACCCCTCGATTTGGTCCAGGAGCATCCAAGACGGCAGCCGCCTCTCTCCCCGCCTCTGCGCTAATCTTTTCTCATGACACCACATTCTAGCACAACCACCTGATTCAGTTATTTATTTATTCTCCCCCCTCCCCGACCCCAACAGAATGTACACTCCAGAAGACACAGACGGGTCCTGTTCCTGGTTGTTTCCCAAGGACCCGAAACAGCGCATCACACACAGTCGGCATCCGACCCAGCTTCCGGACTAAATCAACCCCCCCGCCACGCACACACACACACGCACGCACGCAGACACTCAAACCCCTACTGTTGGGCCCTTGCGTCCCTCTCGACCTTTTCTCGACTAACGTCCGCTATGTCCGCGGCGTCCGCACCCACGGTCCACAACCGCCCTCCGCTTCCGCGCCCGCGTCTCGCCGAGCACCGCGCGGCCTCGCCAGCGCGGCCTCGCCCTGCGCACGCCGCCCGCCTGCCTCGCGCATGCGCCCTGAGTCGTGCGTCCCGCGTCCCCCGCGCGGCCGACTGAGCCCACTCCCGGGGAACCGCCGCTGCGCTGTCCGCCTACGCGCTGTCCCGGTGGGAGGAGCCGGTCTCGGAAACTCCGGGGTGGGTACGTTTGGCTACCGTACGCCACGCCCCCTTACGTCGTGTCGACCAGGCGCGGACATGACGTCACCGCGTCCGCGACGCAGGCGTGAAGCCGGATCAGGAGCTGAGACCCCCACCCCTGGGCTGTGTGCCCTCTGGTGCCCACCCCCCGAGAACGGCGTGTGTGCGAATGTCTGCCCGGGATTCGGGGTTCAGGGTGTGCCAGCCTGCTGAGATATGATAAGGATAAAAGTTAGTTCAAACCTGAAACTAGAAAAGGGTGTCTCTACTTTAGGCCTAGCTCCTGGAACCCTGAGCCGCATTCTGTTAATCATGCAACTTGTAACAGTGAGCTCATGTGCTAACTGCCTGAGTGACCCCGCTTGCTTCTGTGGCATGAGAAACAGTCAATTGTATATAAGCTGGAAATAATTGCTTGGCTACCGTCATGCGAACATAGGCTGTTAACAGTAAGCATCCTGTTTCTGTACCCCCCCCCCCCCATTGCACACCTGGCCAGTGGGCTGACAGGTAGTGAATAGAAGAAAAGTAGATCTTTGTGTTCGGACAGAATGAAGAATGGGATTTAGGGCTTAAAAACCCTGTACCTCTACATTTCGGGGCTGCTCCTGGCAAGGACAGCCGCTGGCTAATCAACAGTCTTTGAGAGCGTACCCGGTTTGGTCTATTCTATACTGGCCACAACAAGAGCATATTTATTTGGCCAGGGAGCGTACTTCATAGTCATTCATTTACTGATATCTTTATTCATCCAACAACTTTATATTAAGCATCTCTTCTACTGAGCATCAGTTATATGTCAAACACTCCTGAAGGACAGGATCTACTCAATGTCTTGTGGCTCCCAGCACCTAGAAGGTGTTCAGTCAGGATGGACAGAAAAAGACCCAGGTGGACCTGTTGACATATGTAAGCCAAGTTTCATCTCTGCATTTGTTCATTAAGTATTTGCTGAGGCCCTATGATGTGCTAGGTGGTGGGGTCTCAGTGAGCAAGAAGATAACAGCTCCTGCATTCATGAAACGTATAGTACTTATGTTTAATAATAGTAACAGCTAGTATTAAGTGCTTACTTTGTGCCAGGCACTATGCAAAATGTTTTACATGTGTTATGGAACTCACTATCTTAAGGTAACTACCATTATAATCATTCCCATTTTACAGAGATGGAAACTGAAGCTTAAGAGGTTAAGTTACTTACCCAAGATTGCACAGTTTTAAGTGGTGGAACAGGCCATCTGACTCTAGATAGTGCTCTCCACACTGAACTATATTACCACCAATTGTGTGATATGAGTCAGGGTGTATATGGGAGAGAGATTGGGGCTGCCAAAACTTGAGTGTAATCCCATGAGAATGGGGCCTTGTCTGTGCTGGCCTACCACTGCATCCCAATGCCTGGCACTCAACTCATATTTACTGAATGTAAGTAGTTCATAAATGGGTGAACTTTGTCTCTGGATTATGGGACAAACGATTGCCCCATACAACCAAGCCTGAGAGTGTTTCATTTCTTTTCTCAAAATCCCACAGTCTGCTGTTTCCTGAAGCTTCAGTCCTTGGATGGGGCCATGTTCTCCAGTCCTGTAGCTTCTTCCCTTCCTTTTCCCCTGGAGACAGGATTTGTTCCAGACATGGGAAGACGTAGAAGAAATCAACATAATCCCCACAGACAGTGGCATTTTCTTTCTCAAAAAAGCTTGGATGTCAGAAACTGCCCAAATTAGCTTCACATTCATTCTTTGCTGCTTATTGAGTTTCCTCATCTGTCACATGGAGAAATTAGTAGTATCTACCTCAGAGTTGTGAGGAAAAAATGCTTAGTGTAAAATATCTGGAACCCAGGAAACATGCTGGAATAGAAAGTTTCCTAAACCAGCCATCTTGCAAACCCATTCTGCCGGCCTGTAGTCCAGAGCAGCTCACATATTTTGGACTTCAAAGAACTTGGATAATTTTCACTCTCCTGCACCGAGCCCTGAAAATGAAGTGCCTGAATTCTCTCAGTGCTGTCAGAGTTTGGGATAAAAGGGATGCCTTTGAATGGCAAAGACAATAGTTTGTTGACTTTTGCTTTTCAATTAAATTTTATTTTTAAATAGATATTTTAGGCTTGTGGCATACATTTCAAGTGATATAAAGGGATAAGCAATTAAGAGTAAGTCTCCCATGCCTTTCCTGGGAACAACCACTAATATAAGTTTCTTAAGTGTCCCTCCAGAGATATGGTAGGGGGCTTTCCCTTCTTAATGATACATATTAATATCACTCCAGATCAAAATGTACAAGGCTGTCTCAGTATTTATAAAATTCAACCAACATTGCATTGAGTGGAGTCAGTTGGCTCAACAGAGGCTGTTCCGGACACTTGGTATCTGGCATTTCAGAGCAAAGTTGTTGGGAAGATCTGCTAGTATTTTATGTTTCTGGAAGGTATGGCAGCCAAGAGAGAGTTAAGTTCATACTTCTACCCCTTCTACTATGTTCAGCTCTCCTCCCTTCCTTGTGAACTAGTGCCAAATGGATTTTGCTAACATTGAGAAACATTCATAACTTTGGGGGAAAAAAGCAAGTGAGAGGCCCAAGAAGGATGACAGTCCCTTAATATTCACAGCCACAGTTCTCCATCAGTCACATGGAAGTCGAATCCAATTATGTCAGCAGATTGTGAAGATAGGACAAAGGAAGTGAAAATGATCAGAAGTTATGGAATTGTAGCTATTGTTTCCATTTAGGGAGACCAGTCAAGAGCTTGGTAGTTTGCTTACATTATCCCACTACTTGCAATGTCCTTAAAGTTATTGCCTTTCACAGATGAGGAAAAAGTAGCTCAAAGAGGATAAGTCGTTCGTCTAAGGTGGTGAGAAGCCCTAGAGCCTAACATGTTGCATTCCATCCCTCCCATGTAAACACAAGGCTGGGATCCGTTCTTCTAGGGCAGCCTAGAACATTATTACCAAACAGGCAGCTTTGAAAAGCAGCCAGAGCTGCTGAGTCCCTAGAAGCCAAGCCTGACACAAGGATCTTCATGTAAGTGATTTTTGAGGGGATAGCTCTCATGTGAAACCAAAAAGGGAGCTGACTAAGGCATAAAGTTTTCTCCGGGCAGACCAAGGACATTGTGTGAAGTCAAGTGGCCGTCTTTTGATGTAAACTGGCCTCCGGAGGGTTCTTTTGACAGGGGTTTAGTGAGGAATGTTTGGAACATTGTCATGGGAGACCCAGGACATCCCAATCAGTTTCCCTACATCGATCAATGGTTAAACCTTGTTCAGAACCCCCCTTCTTGGCTCCGCCAGTGTCCCCTTTCTTTAGGGGTGCGAGTCTTAGTTGTGGGCACCCTGAAACATGCAGCAACCGAATCTCCAAGACAGCCCAGTCCCTCAATCCTCCAATCTCCACCAGAGGACAATGACCTTCCCCCACTCTATAATCCAGGACAACAGAGGCCAAATAGCACCACCTCACCTCCTTGGACCACCAGCAGCCAGCAAATAACCCCTATGGGACTCCCGCTTCTGCTCCTGATGGGGCACCAGCCAATACCACCGCCCCAGGCATCCTTCCCTTGCAAGAAGCACCGCCCCAGGTGCATCACACTGACAGGCCCTTTATGGTTTATGTGCCTTTCTCGACTAGTGACCTGTACAACTGGAAGGCACAGAATCCACCTTTCTCTAAGAAACCCCAGGCATTAATCGCAGTCTTAGAGAGTGTCTTTCAGACTCACCGCCCCACCTGAGACGATTGCCAACAGCTTTTATAGCCCCTTGACCTCAGAAGAACACAGACATTCAGACTGAAACATAAAAGATAGCTGCGGGAGGGAGGAGAATTGAGGAAGCAGGAGAACAGAGGAGGAATTTCCCTTCACCTGCCCACACTGGGGACACAATTCTCAGTCAGGGACAATGGCATTAGATCAGTACCACCAGATTCTAATTGGGGGAATTGGGATGGCTGCTCATCAGCCAACTAGCCTTTCTAAGGTAACTGAAGTTATACAGGGAGGGACCTCAGGAATCCCCTGGAGCATTTCTTGAATGAGGTATACCAGGTATACACCCCCATTGATCCTGAGGCCCCTGACAACCAGTGGGCAATTAATAAAGCCTTTGCTACTCAGGCAGCCCCCGATATCTGGCGTAAATTACAAAAAATTAGAAGGTTTTGCAGAAATGAACCTGTCCCAATTTGTTGAGATAGCCCAGAAGGTATTCAACAGCAGGGGAGCACTGGATGACCTCAAATGTATGGCTAAAATCCAAAGCTACTGTCATCAACCCAGCCAATCTGTTGCCAGACCCAGACCCCGAGATCCCCGTTCATGACTGCATATATTTCACTGACACTGTGTGTTCCTTATGGCCAGACCTCAAAGACTCCCCTCTGCCTGAGGCTAATGAAGTTCTGTTCACAGACGGGAGCAGCTTCATGCAGGAAGGAAGGAGGTATGCTGGGGCAGGGGTCATAACTCTAACTGGCACCATCTGGTCACAAGCTCTTCCCCATAGGACTTCTGCTCAAAAGGCAGAACTCATCGCCCTCACTGAGGCACTAAGATGGGGACAGGATAAGGTAGTCACAATATACACTGACAGCCTCTACGCCATTGCCACTGCACATGTACACGGAGCCATCTACAAGGAAAGAGAACCTCTGACTTCAGCTGGGAAGGACATCAAGAACAAGGGGGAGATCTTAGCCTTACTTGAAGCCAGAGAGATGCCTAAGGCTCCTTCTATTGTTCTTTGTAAAGGGCATCAAAAAGGGAATAGTCCTGAAGCTGAGGGAAACTGACCAGCTGATGCAGAGACGAGAACAGTGGCCAAAGGGCCAGTGGGGCCCCCACCACATCTACTGACTATTGTCCCTTACCCAGAACTGCTTCCGTCTCCGACCTATATGGTGGAAGAGGACATATATTTTCAAGACAAGGGAGCCACTCGGAACCAACAGGGGTGGTGGACGACCCCAGATGGAAAAATCGGGCTCTCACGGGCCCTTGGAAGGACTCTCATCCACCAATTACACCAGACCACACCTAGGGCAAACTAAGATGCTCCAAGCTTTAGACCCCTACTTTCACTTGTTAGAAGGGAGAAGAACTGCAGAGGAGATTGCCTCACAATGCCCGACTTGTGCCCAAGTTAATCCAAAGAAGGGGAAGATAAAAAAATCTAGGCATAGGGAAAGAGGAACTTATCCGGGGACCACTGGGAGGTCGCTTTAACTGAGGTCACCCCGACTGTGGGTGGGGGCTACAAATATTTACTGGTTTTTATAGACACCTTTTCAGGATGGGTAGAGGCCTTCCCCACCAGGAAAGAGACTGCCTTAGTAGTTACTAAGAAACTACTACAAGAAACCCTCCCTCGATTTGATCTCCCTGGCACTTTAGGGTTGGATTACAGGCCAGCCTTCATAGCAAAGGCATCACAGCAATTGGCTAGAGGCCTAAATTTGCAATGGAAAGTCCACTGCGCCTACTGGCCCCAAAGTTTGGGCCAAGCAGAGCAAATGAATCGGATCCTAAAAAGACATTAGTCAAGTTAGGTTTGGAAACTGGTGGGACCTGAGTAGAGCTTCTCCCCTTCACTCTTCTCCGAGCCAGGGGTACTCCGTATATTAATGGATTCACCCCGTTTGACATTTTGTTTGGAAAACCGCCACCTTTAGTACCTAGAATAGAAGACGAGAAAAAGGCAGAACTATGTAACCTTGTCTTAAGTCTTTACAGGCCCTTCAAAGTATACAGAAGGAGGTTTGATCCTGGGTTCATGCTGCCCACTCAGCCCCGGGGGACAGACTTCCCCATCACTTTCAGGCTGGGGACTCTGTGTGGATCCAGAAGTTCACTTCCAAAGGACAAGAACTCAAATAGAAAGGATCTTTCACTGTCTACCTGACAACGCCCACTGCAGTTAAAGTCGACAACATCCCATCATAGATTCATCACTCCCACAGGAAGGCAGCACGAGAGTGGACAGCTCAGGAAGACGGGCCCTTAAGACTAAGACTCAAGCATATATAAGTCTAACCCTTTGTTTCTTCTTTTTTTCCTCTTTAGCCCAGGCCTTTGACCAGCCACAACCAAAACCAGAAGGAGCATTAATAACTTTGCTAACAACAATACACAAGGTCTTAAACGAGACCTTCCCAGACATAGGACAAGACTGATGGTTGTGCCTAAACCTAAACCCCCTTACTATGTTGGGGTAGGAGCTCCTCTAAACTTAACTGAGCTCAGCAGGCTAGAACTTCAAGTCAATTCACTAGTAGTCCTCCAAAATAGAAGAGGTTTAGATTGATTATTTTTTTAACAAGATGGATTATGTATGGCTCTAGGTGAAACCTGTTGCTTCTATGCCAATAATTCTGGAATAATTATAGAAAGTTTACTACCAGTACAGAGAAATTTAGATGCCAGGGAAAAACAAAGACTAGAATCAGATAACTAGGTTCATAAGCTGTTCTAACAACCCTCCTATCTGCTATAGCTAGACCTTTAATACTCCTCCTCTTGTTAACTATTGGCCCATGTTTCCTCAATTTCTTGTTCACATGTACAAGGATGAGAATTAATTCTACTTAACTTTTAGTATTACAAAATAGAGGCTATGAACAAATTCTACATGAAGAATCAAGGATCTGATTTTCTGCTGAGGCCAGTGGGAAATGTCCTGGCTGGAAAATTCCTTCTTTGCTGTCCCCCATAGGAACATGACATTCTAACAATCAGCTTTCTGCTTCTGTACTCCCACTTGCACAACCAACCTGTGGGTAGATAGTTAGAAAATAGAAGAAAAATAGACTTTTGTGTTCAGACAGAATAATGAATAGGGCTTAGGGATTAAAAACGCTGTACCTCTACATTTCTGGGCTGCTTAATTTGGGAACTGCGTACCCCTGGCGACCCAGCTGGCTGAATGCAGAGTGTGTTTCCTATAACTCACTGATTTCTGGTGGTCCGTGTGTCTATTGGGGGCTGGCGGCTACAACAATAGGAGCCAAGGGAGAGAAGCTGTCCTGTTGCTGAAAACAATTCTCCCTTTCCTTGACTAGGCCTATGATAGTCATGCAAGACCCTTGCTCATCACAGGCAGAGAATTCCAGCCCACATCCTGGGAATTTTTAGCCTAAAGAGCAGCAACACTGGGACAGCAGCCCTGGCACTGCCACCCTTGGCCCTGACTATGGCAGGTAATTGAGGACATCTCCACAGCCCCACATGACCACTTCCACCCCTCTAAAATCCTTCTACTTTTCTCCTCTTTTCAGGGGTTGTATGAACATCATCCAGATGCAGAGAAGGGGAGAGAGAGGTGGCTGGTGAGAAAGACCAGTCTGTACAGTTAAAAGACTGATGCTGGAAGATTGAAAAGATGAAGGATCAGAAGAGTCAGGCCTCCAACAGCTAGTGGACAGAGTGTGTGTGTGTGCCTGTGTGCAAGAGTGATAGAGACAGATGGATATGAGATAGATATGAGTGATAAAAAAGATGGGGCAAGGTTTTGGGGGTGGGGAAGAGACAGAGACAGACATGAAAAGAGACTAAGAGAGTTAAAACAAACAAACAAACAAACAAACAAATACAGAAAAAAATGCTTCCAAACCTGGCAAACATTTCAGCAAGCTTTTCTGAAACAGACCCAATGAGCTGCTACTTTTAATAAAGGACTTCTCTGTCTAGTACAGGCAGAAGGCTGGTACCTGTGGATGTTAAAATCAGCATCCATCATTTTAGAACAGTGTTAATTAACTAACCAACCCATGATTGTGCTGAGATCAATATCTGGTACCTAGAAAGTAAATAAGGGAACCTAAATTCAGCATCTATGTTTAATTAAAACCTAAAGTTTGTCTGAAGGCAGTGAGAGAGCCCCTGGAGACCACAGGCAGCTGTGAGCAGGGCCACATCAGTTGATTGCTTTCCAAGTCTGAATTCCAGGGGCAATAAGAAGTACAGGAGACTTCTCTCCAGAAAATTGCTCTGGGCAAGCACTGATTATCATTTCCAGAGTGTGGTTGAGGCAAAAGGATATCAGCAGGGTGAATGAACCCTTCCAGGGAGGGGGACACCAGTCCTGGTTGTTAGAGAGGCTGAACGAAGAAGGCAAGCTGTGCCTTGCTGAGTGAGCCCTCAGCAGGATGATGCTGGGTAACGGGAGGGGCTTCATTATTGGTTGAATAAAAAACTGGGTCACTTTTCTTAGCAAGGGCCAGAGTTGTAGCCTCAGTGATCTGCGGCAAAAGCTGCCACACATTGTCCTGGGGCCAGGTGAGCCAGCGGGGCCGCAGGCTCCACTGGAAGTTGAGCCAGAGAGCTGCTGCCTGAACTGTGAAAGCACTGTTTTTGCAAGTCTCTCTCTCTCTACTGTTACCTATGCGGCCTTGGGCAAGACACTTTACCTTTCCATGCCTTGGTTTCACTGGCTGTAAAATGGGCAAAGGTCACACATACCTCTTAGGGCTGTGCAAAAGCTTGATACAGTGATACATGAAAAACTCTTAGAATAGCACCTGGCACATAATTATATGATTCATTCCTCCAGCCTGGCCAGCCTGAGGAACATTTCAATCTCCCAGTACTTTCTGGGAATCTCCTTAGGCAAAATCAGGAAGCAAGTTTCCTTGGGAGGGAAATCCGCAGGGGCTCAAATGAAAGAGAGAGACCGACGCACATGGGTAGCACCATTAAACTGATGTTTCTGGCATTAGTCACTCCTAGTGTCACCTCTGCCCAGGACAAGCAGCACAGACTTAGGGCAAAATGAGTCCTAGCCACTGCCTGACCCTCAGCTACTTTAACACCGGCCCAGAAAGGTTCATTCTCAGCAACTCTGAGGCAGAGGGATCCAGAGCCCACTTACTATGCTTGGGGCTCTCCATTGTTATTTCAGAAGCTTCTGGTAGTCTTTCAGGCAGGGCTGTGACAAATGACCCTTTCTTCTTTCCAAAACTGTCATTAAAGGCACATACCACAGGGGCTCAGAGGGGCGTGGTTTAGGGGGCAGCGAGCAGGCAATATAACCGGGAGGCTCTTCATAATCATAAAAATGGAAAGTGGGGTGCAATGGAGAGCTATGCTTTTCTGCTTTCAAGTCTTCCTAGCACGATGAGGACAGAATTGTACGGCCAAGGGAGAACCCTGAAAATCCACTTCACAGGTTTGTCATAGGTGACTTTCACATTCGCTGCTTATGACTTCCAGGTGATACTTCCCAGTGACAGTGGAAGAGGTGAAGGCTGCTGTCCCGCTGCAGACCCTGCCCACTGTCCTTACAGGTGAGAGGGACAGCACACTGCCCATGCTTTGATGGCCCATGGAGGGTGCAGTATGGAGGCTCCTTTATAGGTGATCCAAGGCGTGATAGCTGCATCTAGTAAGGTTTCTGGTCTGAGGTACTTACCCAGGTTGCCCTGAAAAAACCACTTCTCATCACTCACACCCACCAAGACTGATTCCCTCTTCCAGAACCTCACTAAGCTCAGGACTCTTGGTAAATAGGGCAGACAAGAACAAGCAGCATATCTAATATCTACTTTCTATTTAATTAATTTCTGCTCTCATCTCTATTATTTCCTTCTATTCTTTTCTAGGTCTGATTTACTCATTTCTAGCTTCTTCAAATGGAAGCTTAAATTACTGATTTTCAGCCTTTTCTATTATATGGATTAAGACCTATGAAATTCCCTCTGAACGCTGCTTTAGCAGCATCCTAGAAGTTTGATGTATCACACTTTCATATCTTCTTGTTTTTAAGATCTATATTCTACCTTTTCTAACAAAATGTTCAGACCAAGTCCTGAGTGTCAGTTTAAACTATCAAGTTCACCTCGCTTTATTTCCAGAACTATTTGGCTGCAGACTCTCTGTAAAAGGGTTTGAAAAAATAAAGCTCTTAGGAGTTTAGGGTTCCTAAATGCAACAGAAGAGGGTCAAAAGAAACAGTTTGATGACTCTTGCTTTTTGCTTTTGAGATACCATTTCAATTAAATAAAAACTGCAAACATCTCTTAAAATGAAACCGATAACTCGTCTAAGCAAGGCCTTCTCAATGACCATAGATAAGCCTTACTTTAAAACTCTTAACACAGTTAACAGAAAACCTGCCAACATCGCACACAATTAGGAGCTTAGGAATAGAAACCATCTGCATGTTGTTAATCTAGGCTTATTAAATTTATTTCATGTCACTGCGGTCATTTTTATAGCTGTTTAGACTTATTTTCAATCACAGTACTATTCGCAGAATTGACAGA
This sequence comes from Cynopterus sphinx, assembly GCA_030015415.1. Lineage (NCBI taxonomy): Eukaryota > Metazoa > Chordata > Mammalia > Chiroptera > Pteropodidae > Cynopterus > Cynopterus sphinx. The sequence continues at coordinate 111,329,832 of CM057381.1, forward strand.
ATTCATTAGCAAACTAATATTTTATATCCCAGGGTTTTCAGTAGCACAGGAACATAGAAAAGAGGCCCACGGGATGCTTTTCTGATTATTTGGAATCCGAGTCTGATTATTTAGACAGATGTCTGAAACATTATTGCTTCATTTATTTTTATTTTATTATTTATTATCATTTCTGTTTCTATAAATGATAAATTATTTCCAGGAAACCCACCCTTTGTAACATGACCTTGAAGACTTCTCGATAGGTTTCGAGGCGGGGTTTTCTTATTTTGTTCCATATTAATTTTCATCTTGTGAAAGTCATCTTGGAGATTTCCTCGTGGCCCCCAAAGCTCTGTGGATCTGACTGGGAATGGGGAACTGGCTTCCTCAGGGACGCTGGTGCTCTGACCACTTTTGGGGCAGGATCCCTGAGAAATCGGATCCTGTCAGCATCAGATTTTGGAGATGGGAGAGGATGCGGGGTGCAGAGTGCAGGCTGCAGTCAGGGCTTCAGTCCAGCTTCTTGTTGTTGTCTGTGTTGTGCACAGCAGCTAAAAAGTCGAGGATGAGCTTAGCTGTCTTCGTGGGTCTCTCCTCGATCACTGAATGCCCACAGTTTTCCAGAAGTTCCACTTGGCAGTTGGCGATTGACTCGGCCAAAATGTCTGCCCCAGACACATTTAAAACCTGCAGAACAAGAGAGGAAATCAGATAGAAAGAATTCAGATCCTTATGTGTGTTTGGTGGATGGACATCTACCTGCACGGGTGGCTTTTAGAACCAAGTCACTTAAATGTTGGCACTTGTGTCTCTCTGAGAGAAGTGACTGCAGGCCTCATGTTTTACGCTTCAATGTGGTGCCAAGAGTTGTGCTGCTGCCAGCATCACTGAGGTAGATATACACAGTCTCAACCTGTAAAAAGGTTCTGATCTGGCAGGGAAGGCAGACAGGTCAACAGACAAACGTGCAATGTGATAAGGCAGGGATCCCCAACCCCCAGGCCATGGACTGGCACCGGTCCATGGCCTGTTAGGAACTGGGCCACACAGCAGGAAGTGAGCAGTGGGCAAACTAGCAAAGCATTGTGTGCACCTGCAGGCACTCCCTAGAGCTAGCATCACCGCCTCAGCTCCACACAGATCATCCAGCATTAGATTCTCATAGGAACACTGGTCCCTGGTGCCAAAAAGGTTGGGGACCACTGTGATAAGGGCTCTGATGGGCGAGAGTCCTGGGAGCTGAGGGAGCACATAGGAGTAGAATTCACAGAAGAGGATGAGAGGCCATGGCAAGTGCAGGGGACAGATGGTAGAGAGGTGCCGAGAGACAGCACACTGGGAGCAGGGACGGATGGTGGAGAGATGGGGTAGAGAGGAGGCGGCCCACTCCTCCAACCATGTTAGGGTGTCAGGCCTCAGTCTGAGGGGTGTGGAGAGCTGTGGAGATGTGTTAAAGACAGTGACATGATCAGGCTGGGCCAAAAGAATGGATCAGACAACTGGACTACGGTGGGCCAAGCTGTGGAAAGGGCACACAGGGCAGATGCACAAAGTGAACACTAATTATTAATTATCACAAGCTGGGGAGGAGTTCTCTCTGAAGGTCCTCTGGGGTCCCCAGAGCTGTGACCCCAGGCCCTTAAGTTTGTGAATAACAAGGAAAGCTTTCCCAACATGAAAGCCACCATTTTCGAGGGCTGGTACTTTTCTAACAACTCATTTAAATTTCATTTTCATCTGGGTTACCTTGCTACGATGCCAATCCAACTCACTTTTTCTGCCCAACACCCTTCTTTGGTGTTGGATTTGCATTCACTCCCCTTCTCATAATCACTTTAACTTTCAACTCATCCCAGAAGAGGGCTCCTCCTCCCATTCCTCATCACCCCAGATCATTAAAACCAAGATTCCCCACCCATTTGGAAATGGGGGGAGCAGAATGCGGAGCACCCCTTTGCTATAAAAAATGTACAGCTAATGGGGAACTTAGTGAGAGAGGGGCACCCTATGGAGGAATTGGACCTCTCTGTCTTACCCTTCACTCACAGGTCAAGCCCAGCTACTGTGGAAAAACACCCAGAGGAAATATAAGCGGAGTCTACAGGTCAAAGCATGGAAAGCAGAAATTCCCAACTGAGTGTCTGTCCTACAGAGAGATCAGAGTCCACAATGCATAGGCAAAGATACTCATTTGATCTTCCAGCTTTGAAACAGTCATGCTGTCAGATCCAGCACTCACCATAGTTACCTAGATGCACGTGAGATAGTTGAATGGGCCCCCGTGAGATATGCACATCCGTGGGAACCGTATCAGCTATTTCTTGTTAAGACATTTAGATAAACGGTGAATTTTTCTCCATCTCATTTCAGGCCAGGGCCAGGACAAAAGTGAGAGAAGGGAGGTACTTGACTCTGGCACAAAAGTGAGTGCCAAAAAACTGAATAATCAAGACGAATACTATTTTAATGCAGTAGTTAAAAAAATAAATGTTAATATAAAAAGATCCATAATGAACAATATCAAAATCCTAAGTAAAGACAGGATCTGACCCTGAACTTACATGACACACCTCACCCTAGTGTCAGCCCTGCCATTCATTATAGTGTTAGGTAAGCTGTAATCTGCTCGAGGGAAGAATTCTGTCTATCTTGGTCCCTCCTGTGTTCCCAGGGTCTAGCACAGTGTCAGGCATATAGGAGGTGCTCAGTAAACACCTCTTATCTTAGATGTATAGGCAGTCAGTTAGTGGGTTCGTCACTTTGCTAGTTTGTTTGCTCACGTTCTTGCTTGCTCATTCACTGTGTATTGGGGTCTCTTGCATACCAGGCATTGTGCTGGCAGGGAGAGGAAACGTAAAGAGTAATACACCTATTTATCTTCCCAAGGCCCTCCCATTCTGGTGGACTGAACATGGAGGAAGTCCTTGAATGGGTGTGCAGGAATCCTCTCAGGAAGGTCTGCCAGTTTCCGTTGTGCATGCTGTATACCGCCCAAGTCCAGGGGGTTCCATCCGTATGGACAACAATACACATGGCTGCCCCTGAACAACAGCAGCTGGCCTACAGGGGTCCAAAGAAGAGGGAGACTGAAGTCAACCTGCAGGGGGCTCGTCTGGGACACGAACTGTTGATGACAAAGCAGGAAAAAAGCCAGATGGCTTGGAAAGCAAAAGGCCATGAAATAAAGGGCCCCTGAAGTCTCTGCCATTTGGCCTCTGGCCTCAGGATGGTCCCCAGAACACCTAAGGGTCTGATCATATTTGTAGCTCTTTTTCCAGAACAAAATGAACTTGAGTCCTGGAGGAAATTCTGGACCTTGGGAAGAAGCCAGAAATCAAAGGCAAAGGATGTGAATAAATAATTTATTTTCGATAACTGGAGAAAGAGCACCTTCAAATATATTGTCTCACTTGAGCCTCACAATCACCCTGGTAGTAGAAGAGAAACCCATGATTTAGAGTGACCGAGTGACCTGATAAAGAGCAAAGGCAGGTCTGGACCCTAGACTTTCAGATTTCAAGGACAGTGACCTCATTTCTTCAGTGTCTCTTCAGGGTGACAGATTTTTACCTCTCTCCCTCTGTTGGTCTCTGAGAGTCCAGAATCAACTTTGGGATTTTTAGAATGAAGAAAGACCTTCATTGTTTTGACTCTGATTTCAGATTGAACGACTCCCTGTTGGCCTAGCCTGGATCCTACTTTTTCACGCCAGCATATACAAAGCTTCTTTCAGAGTCTTGGCGGCTGCAGAAGGAAGCATGTGAACCCTTCCTCCTCTCCACAGCCTCATTCTAATCTGTGCATGGCTGATTTAAGGTAGCTGCTCCCGGCTGATGCCGTACACTGTGGGCACAGGTTGGTTTCTTCTCCCTGGTCTCTTCTCCTGGGCCATCCCACACAGTTGTGAGCCTTTGTGGCTGTAGCCTGAATTCCTGCCTGTGCTTTTTTATCAGCAAACACAGATGGGATGTGCCACTGGCCTAGGCAGGGCTCACAATGGTGGCTTTCTCCTTGGGGAAACTGTCTCAATGAGAAAAGCTCTTCTATAATATACTTTTCTTATAATTTCAACAGTAAGACTCCTGAATAGTCTTTAACAGTCACTGTAATTCTATCTGCCCGTAGGGCTTGTAAAGGCTCCATTTCTCACAGCCTCTTCTTTCTTTAAACTATAGAAGAATTTTCAATAAGATATGATTCCTAAAGAAAAGCTGTAAACAAAAAAGGGGATTCTAGGTATAAATCAGGATCACTTTGAAGGATTTATTATGAGTTCATCCTCAAACTAATATGTCATAGTCCTAACCACCAACACTTCAAAATGTGGCTTTATTTGGAAGTAGGGTCATTGCAAATGTAATGAGTTACGGAGAGGTCGTACTGGGGGAGCGAGGGCCCCTAATCCAGTATGACTGACATCCTTACAAAAAGGGGAAAATTAAGCAGAGACACCCAGGAATGGGGGTAAATGCCACGTGAAGATGAAGGTAGCGATTAGGGTAAGGCGTCTGTAAGCCAAAGAACACCAAAGATTGTTAGCAAACCACCAGAAGCTAGTGGAGAGGTGTAGAGAGCAGAATCTGAGACGCACCTATGGCCCATGCTCAGTTGTGTAGCCATCTGCCAAGGGCAGAGAAGCAAACGAAGAAAAGATAGCTGCTTGTGGTTTAGCATAGATAACCGGTACAGACAGGCCTTGGGAAATTATTGCTGCCAGCAAGGTTCAAGTCCTGAGAAGACTCTCACTCCCTCCTCACTCTTCAAAAGTATATAATAAACAGCACTCAGCTTGCCTCGGGGTCACTGTATCTTCATCCAAGTACAGTATCCCACCTGGCCTCAGCTTTTGTATATACTGTCTCTGTGTTTTTCTTAATCCTCCATCACTCCCCCTCAGGGTAACCCTCCAGTCGTGCAGGTCACAGCAGAGAGGCGTGAAACACTCTCCTTCACACCTCCCAGAAGGTGTGACACCCTGATTCAGACTTCTAGCTTCCAAAACTGGGAGACAACCGATTTCTGTTGTTTAAGTCACTCAGTTTGTGGTACTTTGTGACGGCAGCCTGAGCAAATGAATATAGAGCTATCTGACAAAACCTATTAAAATTTAAATATGCACATGCCCTTTTACCCAGTGATTCTACATCTGTGAATTTACCCTTCAGATATACTCTCACAATCCACAAACATAGGTATAACACTGTTCACGACATATTGTTTAATAGCAAAAAAAAAAAAAAAAACTGATATCAGAAGGGCACTAATTAAAAACATTCTGGTACAGCCATATAATGATATACTCTGCAGCTCTTAAAAGAATGTAAAATGTTGTTTTGGGCAAGAATCATTCATGGATGATAAATCTAGAGGGAATGTTCAATGAGGAACAGGACATGTGCACAGTCTCCAAGTGTCTTCTTACAGACTGCTGATCAGTTGCAAGGGGACAAATAACTCTGCAGTGAAGACTTCAGACAACACCCTGTTGCACATTTGAAGATGTGACATTTCTAACTCATGGCATATTTTAGCCAGGGAATATAACCTGAATTTAATCATAAGGAAGCAGCAAACAAACTCAAATTAAGGAACATTTCCTACAATAACTGGCTTGTACTCTTCAAATATCTCAGTATCATGAATGACAAAGGTAGACTGAGAGATTGCTTCATATTAAAGAAAACTAAAGAGACATGACATGTAATGTGTGATCCTGGATTACATCTGGTTCAGGGGGAGTCTGCGCAGGATGTTATCTAAACAACTGGTGAATTTGGAATATGGACCGTAGATCAGATAAAAGCATCGAATCAATGCTAAATTCCCTGAATGTGATAATGTACTGTGGTTATGTGAGAAAATATTCATGTTCTCAGTAAATACATGCTGAACTATTGGGGGTAAAGGGACATAGGTAAGCAATCTACTCCGAATGGTCCAAAAAAACATATACATATAGATAGATAGATGAGAATGATAAAGCCAATGTGGCAAATGTTAAAACACTGTGATGAATAAAATGTGGTACTATATACCATGGAATGACATCGAGCAATAAAAAGGAACTACTGATACGTGCCACAACCTGGATGAACCTCAACAACATGCTTGAGAGAAAGAAGCCAGATGCAAAAGAGTATATATTACATCATAACGTTTATATAAAAATTCTAGAAAAGGTAAAACTATGGAAACAGAAAACAGACCAGTGGCTTTGGGGGAGGGGCTGGGGTAAGGGTGCAGATGAACTGCAGATGATCAGGAGGGAACCTGTGGGAGTGACAGATGTATTCTACAGCTGGGTTATGGTGGGGCGCACAACTAGGCGAATTTTACAGCATGTAAATCACACCTCAATAAAACAGTTAAAAATTGGTGAATTTAGGTAAAGAGTATACAGGAGTACTCTGTATTATTCCTGCAATTTTTCTGTAAATTTGAAATTTTTTTCAAAATAAAATATTTAAAAAAATAGAATGAGTAGATCTGCATGGGCTGATAAGAAATAATTTCCAAGGAACATATTTCTTATAAATATGAAGGTACAAAACACTGTATGTAGAGTTTAAAAAACTTACAGATACAATTTATTTATGCATATGTATGTATGCTTAGAACAGGAGTAGGCAGGCACTGGCCCACTGCCTCTTTTGGTAAATAAAAGTTCACTGGAACTCTGGCGTGCCTGTGTCTGCATGTTGTCTAGCGCTACTTTGGCACCACAACAGCAGAATTGAGTAGTTGTGACATCAAATGGACCTCAAAGTAGAAAATTTTAGTATCTGGCCCTTTACAGAAAACGTTCGCCAACCCCCGCCTTAGAAACTTTTAAAAATATACACGGGACAGTAAATGCCACCTCAAAGAAATGGGAACTGAGACGGAATGATTTTATTATAAATCTTTTTGCACTCTTTGAAGTTTTTTGTACCACATGACTATATGGCTTTGGTAAAAATAATTTGCAAAAGTAAATTAAAATTTCCTTCCATTTTAAAAGACCAGTGTCGTTGCTCTCAGCTCACAGAGCGAAGTTCCTGTAAATGCTGACACCTGACCCAGGTGTGTTCTACTTCTTCCTGATACCAGAACTCAGCCAACCAGGCCCACTCTATAAACGGCCACTGGCGTTTCCTCACAGGCTGGTGTAACCAGCACAGGTGGCCCCAGGCACACATACGTACCTGATCTTGTTTCCCCCAGATGACCTGTGTTGGGACCTTGATCTTGTCCATGTTCTGATGGAGACAGTATTTCGACTCCTCTCTGGTGATTTCCAAAGCCACTTTTCAGAAAAGGAAAACAAAGTGAGTGCTGGGCTGTGCCCGTGGGCACCACCGTACAGGATGGGGATAGTCATCAAATCCAAGCTACCACATTCTCTCCTCAGAGGCTCAAGAAAACAGACTTGGAAATGTAAGAGCTAAAAGTCAGCCACCCATGAAGCTTCACTGGTCCTTGCTTAAAGCTTAAAGTAGGGCAACTTACACTTTTGATAGAAGTTGTTGTGAGGGATGCGGACGTCAACGAGGCCTTTCAGGATCTAAGGATAAATAACCCAAAGTTAGAAGGCAAGAGAAGATTCGTTTCCTCAGGCCCCTCACAGGGAAATAAAGTCCAGCTATTCATTGCATTGTCAAGGGCCTGGGCTGCTGAATCCCCATGATATACTATATATAATTGGGAATTGGGCTCCCTTGAGGCTTTTTTCTTTTTTGATTAGGAAAGAACTTGGGTGATACTGTGAAGCCATCAGTCCTCCTAGCATGTAAAAAACACTGGACTGAGACTCATAGACATGGACAATGGACTAGTGGTTACCACAGGCTATGGGGGAGGGGGAAAGGGGGAGGGAGATGGGGGGAAATTTTTTAAATAATTTCTTCAATTAATTTTTTTAATTTAAAAAATAATAAATAAACACTAGAGATGGCCAAACAGCCTCTTTATCTTGAGAAATTCTCTGTTTAGCCTAAGACACCATCAGAATGAAATAACATCAAGTAACTGCTCAATAACATCCAAATACAGAACAAAGTCCATTAAAAAAATTAAGCCACTGGCGATGATGGGCCTCTTAAACAATGAAGAAATAAACGATTTTGAAAACCTGGGAAGGGTTCCAGAGTCCCTTGTTTACTACTTGACCTTGTATTTGCCTTCCCTGCTGAGGACTGTGAAAGCTGCAGCTACTGTGGGCAGGCCAGATCTCTTGGGCCTGGACACCAACCCAGGGCGGGTGCTGTGGCCAGAAGGAACACAGCCTTCCACTTCTTTCCGCCTCAGGGTTCTTGAGTTAGAGTTCTGGGTTCACGTTAGCAGTCATCACTCTTCTCATCTACCAGGAACCATATGAACCTCTTAAATGCACTCTCATCAGTCCTGTGTACAGACTGAGGTGGGAAAATCCAGCCATAACTGCTTTGGACTAAACCAACCCTCTGGAGCATGACTAGAATATGACCAGACAAGGAGTGGAAGTCCAAAGGAAGGCCAATGGTAAGTTGTCCAACACACTGTGCTCAGATATTTCCTTTGTTCTACGGTCTATTCTGAACCCATGCCTCATATCCACATTGCGTCCATCCATCTATCCCCCACCTCTGCTACACCCACGTATCTGCCCATCGATCCTTCATCTCTGAATCACATATGCACATGTCTACCCATGTATCCATCTATCCTATATCCACAAATCTATCTACTCCCCATCTCTGCATTCTCCAGGCACCCTCCCATCCAGCCAATGACATATCCTGCATCCCCAAATCAACTATGCATGCACATGCATCATTTTCATGTATCCATCTATCCTGCATCTAGCCATAGATCCAGTCTCCATCCCTGCATTACCCAAGTAGCCTCGCACCTATTGATCCACCCAATCTACACCTACTACCTACTTCATACAAACACTTGTGCCACAAGGTGGAGGCAGGACAGCCAATTAAGACAAAATCCATGATTTCACAGAGGTTAGAGTGGAAGGCACAAACAACTAGACCACTGTAACACAACCTGACACAATGGGTCAGGTGCTTAGGGGCTCCTTTTCTCCTAGGAAAGAAAGACTTTTGGAGCTGCCATTTATTTTCTCCTGGTGTTTTCATATCCCAGACAACTCAAAATTCTGGAGTTTTTAAAAATGCTGTTAGGAGACTCTATTTGGGAAGTGATCATTGCTAGGAGGGGATCAGTAAAATTTCATAACTAAAAAGAGGATTTGAGAGAGAGAATAGACCGCAGAGTCAGGGGCAGGCCATTCCTGATAACTGAGTCATGTTCACAACCTCTGAATAGAGCCAATAATCTCAACTTCTGGGAGTCCCTGCCCCATCCTGAGGCGGGGTCCAGCTCCTACAGTAGAGGGAGATAATTCTACAGTAGAGGGAGTTAATTTGTTGATACAAAGCCTCAGCCATGGAGTCTCCTCTCTTGGTCTTCTACTCTTTCTCTAGATGACTTCACGCAGACCCATGACCTTCAGTATAATCATTGGCTGATGACTCTAATTGTATAGCTTCAGACTGGGCTTCCCTCAGCAAGATTTGTATATCCTACTGCCTACTTGACATCTGCACTTGGCGGCCTCACAAGCAACTTGAACTTAACACACCCAAAATGGAGATTTTAGCTTGTCCCCTAAATCCACCCTCCCTCTCCTTCTCCTATAGAAAATGCTACCTTTATCCAACTCAAGTACCAGAAGCCACCTGTGACTCCTCATCTTCCCTCATCCTCCATTTCCAATTTGCCAGTTAAGTGCCATTCATTCTTCCTCCCAAAGCCTTTCAAATGACTGTCTCCATTGCTATCACCCTTAGTCTACACCACCAGCAATTCCAAGCCATAACAGCACCATAATGGGTTTCCTTGCTTCTGTTTATACTCCCCTGCAGTCCGTCAGGGGTTCTCCCATTGTACTTAGGAAACCCTCAGACACCTTCCCATAACCTGTAAGGTCCTACATGATCTAGCCTAGTGGTTCTCAAAGTGGATCTTGGAAGTCCATAAAGTCAAACTATTTTCATAGTAATACTAAATGTTACTTGCCTTTTTTTACTTCTATTCTTTCAAAAGTGTATGGGTTTTCAGACCCTTATAATGAGGGATAACGTCATCACTCTGATAGCTAATGAAATGAGTGCTTGTATATTCTTGTGTTTTAAGTTTTTCTGAATTTTGATTTCTAATATGGTAAATATTAATAATTATAATGGCCACAAATAAAAGCTCCTTGGGTGTTCTCAATAATTTTTCAGAGAATAAAGTGGTCCTGACATTTTTTTTTTTTTTTTGAATTGAGAATCTCTAATTTAGGCCCTGCCTCCCCTTACAACCTCACCTCAACTCATTTTTTTCCCTCAGGCACCCTGGCCTCCTTCCAACATCTTGGACTTGCCTGTTTTTTTCTACCTCTGTACATGCCCTTTGCTCAAAAAGCTTATCAAATCTTCTGCTGCCTCCCTGTTTTTATTAACTGCACCATCTTCATTTCCTCTAGAAAACTTATTACAATTTGTGATTGTTTACTTGTTAATTGTCTGTCTCCTCACTAGCTTATGTCTGCCCAAAGACCCTTTCTGTCTTATTTATTCATTGTTGTACCCAAGCACAATGCTGATGAGTCACAGGCACCATATAGGTACTTGCTGAAGGAATAAACAGATGAGTACAAAAGGAGGGAATGAATGAAAGCAGCTGGTACTGGCCACCTGAGCCTCTGGCAGAAGGCATTCATATTGCTGCTGAGATCACGTTACCTGCCAGGGCACCTTAAAGCGGACGTAGGAGCAGACCTGGAGTGTTTCACTCATCTCCTCTGGGGTGGATGGGATCAAGGAAAGCTTCTTTGTGGTACCCAATTTCTGTAGTTCTTTGAACTGCTGCGTGAATGGATTGTCAATTGAGTATCGCAGGCCTGTGGGATTCAAACCAAAGCAGCTTGGCGGTATATCTACAATCTTACCAACCCCCATTCTATACAGGAATTTCCAGCAGCAGAGCTAATAATTTCAAATATTTTCACCAAATTCCTTTTTAATTGGTACTGTCATCCTTGCTCAAAGTCAAAACCACACTCTGAAGAGAAATGTAGAAAAAAATCCTTCTAGATATTTTAGGGACTGTTGACTCAAACTGTAGTCTAAGGACCAGCAGCACTGGGAGCCCATAAGAAATACAGGCCCTCTCTAAGTCCCAGAATCTGTACTTCAACAAGTTGGGAGATTTATCTGTATGATACAGTTTAAGAAGCATTAGTCTAGAAGGCAACTTGCCTGAGCCCCTTCCACATCTGCATTATTGAGAGGATATCTGACAAAATGCATGGTGGGAAGAAAACACAGGACTGGGGGGACTGACTCCCTCTCCATGGCCTGAACCCACTTAGTGATCTTTTATTGGGGTCAATGCACAAAACACAATGAGAGCAAGTCCCCTTCTAACTGTCCTCCATGTTGGGGCAGTAGCTTCCCTCTACACGGTCCCTCTTCCTCCAGGAGAGAATTAGGCAATCACTGACACCAGAAAGCTTTGAGAATGACCATTATTTCCTGCACCCAGGAGCATGACATGAGAGAGTTCAGTGCACACAGCTGATGTACATAGGAGGGCAAAACTAATTTTCACTTCTGACACTAAGTAAATTTCCAGGTGTTTAATTTAAGTTGAAGAACTAGATTTTAGAAAGAAAGGCTGTGGCATCAATACTATGCTGTAGACATCCACACTTTATATATCACCTGTACTCAGCAACTCCTTTAAATCTAACATGGATATCGTGTAGCTTTCATAATGTCATGAAGGCAGATCACATGATCTGTTGCCTTTCACTTTAAAAACAATCTTACACTAAATGTCATGTAATATCCTCAACTGGATACTGGAATAAAAAAAGGACATTAGTGGAAAAACTAATGAAATCTAAATAAAGCCTGGAGTTTAGTTAATAGTAACACACCAGTACTGGTTTCCTAGTAGACAGATTTAATTTGGTAATGTGAGCTATTAGCAATGGGGGAAACTGAATGAAGGGTATATGAGATTCTGTACACTCTTTGCAATGTTTCTGTAAATTTAAAATTACTTCAAAGTAAAAGGGTTTACTGTTTCATTTTTACATAGAAACAAACTTAATTTTAAATTCCAATCAGAACTCAGGTGTAAAATTCTCAGAGCAAATGAACATACACTAGAAAAAGCTAGTTAGATCTGACCTTCCATTAGCGATCTATAATCTAATAACCTTCCACAGGAGCTGTTTCTTCAATTGCCACATTTCATTATTAAAAGGCCAAATGACTTCAGACACGGTGCTTGGGAAGAGGAGAAGAGAAAGACCATTGGGAGCTTGACTTCAATTTCAATGTCCTTAACAGACATGAAAACTATCAACTTTCAGAGTGACTAAAAGAGTCTAATGGTGGGTATAGTCACATTTCAGTAGAAGGTGGATGTGTTTAACTCATGGCTGGATTCTAGCGGACAAAAGAGGTAATTAGTGGATATGAGGCATGTTAAAGAGGTAGTGAAAATGAAAGTACCTCCAAAAAAGCTACAGGTAGGGTTCTGAAGCCTGACAGCTCAGGATCAGTCCCTATCCTAGTTCTGGCACTTATGTCATTTCTTTGTGCTTCCTACCTAGAAAATGTTCCTACCTAGAAAATAAACATAGTATTTTGATCTGAATAGCAATTATGCATGTAAAAAGTCCTTGAGATGTACAGTTAAAATTTGGGCAATTCACTATGTGTAAATCATACTCCAATGAAGTAGCAGAGAAAGAGGAAGAAGGAACAAGAGAAGGAAAAAGATAAAAATTGAGATTTTTTTCTAACCTGTTATAAACCCAACTTTAAAGACTTATGTAAGAAAAATGAATTTGAAAAATCCAACCTCAGGTTATAATTTCTGGGGACATGTTATAGCTCAAGTTGACATGTACACAAATAAGAATAGATAAACTAAAATTTGTCAATTAAAAAAAAATCTTGCAATGAATAAAGATCTCTGAGTTTTCAGCAAAAAAGAGGAGAGGCATAAAAATAGTGCCTTCACCTCATAAGGTTAAGGTGACAATTAAATCCATACGAAGAGCTTCGCTTAAAAGAGCTCAATTAAATGTTGGATATTAATATTATCATTATATTGCAAAGTATTTATGTGCTGCAAAACACTATACACATATTAATTAACTACCAAATTCTTTGTGGAACAAAGGTTGGCTCTATAATTTAAAAGTCAGTGTGGTTATGGTTAGACAATTCTTGTTAGGTTGGTTATCACTAAAACATTGCCTATCTCTAAAGTTTACAGCAAAAGATAATTAAAAAAAATAGTCATAGCAGACACTGCCAGTTGTTTCTTCAGAGATTGAGACCCCACTGTGCTCAAGTCAGCCATGGAGATACTTTATCCTGGTCACTCACCATAGGGGCACACAAGGGTCAGGCTGCCAATATCTGACGGGTAGTGAGCAGCGTACACCCCAGCCACATTGCCGCCCATAGAGGTGCCTATCAAGTGGAATGGTCTTTTGTTCAGCTTGATGCATTCTACAAACTGGGAAGGAAAATGAGAAGAAGGCTTGGTTATATAGCTGTAGACAGTGACAACGGTGATTACAGAGCAAAAATCTTCTATTGTCTATGGCCACAAATGAGAAGGGCTACTGATGAAAGGGGTTTGAAACTCGACTGGATCCATTTTCCAGCACTGTGGCAGGTATGTATTTATCTTTACCTGGCACAAATGATTGAAGGGCCATTTGCAAGTATAAAACCAACAAGGTTTTCCCTAATTCATGAGTCAGCAAATGTTTCTATAAAGGCCCTGAGAGTAAATATTTTCTGCCTAGTAGGCTATATAGTCTCGGCTGCAACTACTCAGCTCTGTTGCGACTAGTCAGTTGCAATTACTCAACTCAACTCAACTCAACTCAACTCAACTACGAAACTCTAATGAATGAGTATGGCTATGTTCCAATACAACTTAAAAAGTAGGCAGCAGGCCAAATACAGCCTATGTGCCATGGTTTCTTGACTCTTACTCTAATTTGAAGCGTTCTCATCCATCCAACCATCTATTCATATAACTACCCACACATCTATCTGTCTGTTCAACCATCTAACCATTCATCCAACCAACCATCTACCCACCTAAAAATATTAATTAAATATCTGTTATGGTCAACTACTGAAGATACAGCAAAGAGCCAAGAGAGAAGGCTCCTGATCTCATTAAAATACAAAGTTTAATTGGAGGAGTCAGACATTAAACCAACATCCTTATCTGGGGAAAATACCTAATGCCAATGTAAGGACTACTAAATTCTGAAATTGTCTATGAGCCCCATGACCTTGAAATCCCAGCCAGAGGGGTGCTGAAGATAGATGCTGAAATACAGTAAAAAGTAAAGAGCACCCTCCCCATCCATAACTAGGCAGAAGGACTATTGCTGTCATATAACTGGTTAGCAGAAAAATAGATTCTAGGGAAATGGTCCTGAGGAATACTAAACTCCTTTTTCCAAAGAGCTGAGAAAATGCCCACATGGTCATATTTCTTCACAAACAACTTCAATAGGCTTAGAGAAAAACTACTGCAATAAACCCTGGCCTTCTACGGCTAACCAAGGATACCTCCAGGGTGCCATCTTCTTTGCAATTACTTGAAAGAATGCACTGCGACGGATTATGAGTCGTATGGAGAACTCTCCCGCTTGCTCTCCAGTCCTGGGCATGCAATGGTGGGCAAATCCAGTCTGGGAAATTTCTAGTGGAGCCTCATGCTTACCTGATGTATCCTCTTTACTTGACCTTCTATGGACAGGTCGTCCAGGGGAGAGCGGGTGGTACCCTCATGTCCTGGCATGTCTACGCAGACCAAGTGCAGGTTCTTTGGAAGAAACTGAGGACACACATGACCAGAGAGTCAGTATTTGCTATGTAGGACATGTCTGCTCACTTTTCTGGGGATGTTGCACCCACTTAGGAATGAACTGGATAGCCATCCCTGGGGATGTATGAGCCTAGGCCATCCAGAGTTTTACCCTAGTCATATCTGATGGGAATAAACATTGACAGTAGCCTCATAGGGAGCAGAGGGCCCCAAATACTAATACACAGGTGAAAGAGAACTAGGAGGATGATTGGAAGAGGGGCAAAGGTCAGGGGAGCAGGCTTACACCTCTCACTCTTTCTTGACACATTTTGTCAGGTACTACCTCCTTTTCCTTTCCCTCACCCTTCCTATACTTACTCCAGTCATCTAGCCACTGACTTAGAGGGGATAATTCTGTCCTCCCAGAGCCCTGGCCAACTCCAGAACCCACAGGAGCAAGGCTTTCTGTAAGAACAATGTCTAATCACCCTAATTCTGCTTTCAATGTCCTTTTCTTTACCTTTTTTTTTTTTAATTACGGTGTAATTCCTAGAATGGCTGGTATCTTAAAACACCTTCTTTCATTTAAATATGTGCTGCTTTTAACCAGAAAACAGAAACATCAATTATCAATAAAGAAATACTCAGCTATATGAAAGGTGCTCCTGAGAGAGGACAGGATGTAAGAGGTACATTACGGCATGAGAATGGCTTTCCTCAGAGGAATTTGGAAATAAGAACACACATAACTAGAGGTTGTGCGGGCCTTTTCCTCCTGGTGTAGATCACACTTGAGATCATTCTGGTATAGTCCTGCTTGAAGTGAGAGCCTGTGGTGCTTCTCCCCTAAGAGCTCTCCCAGCCCCAACCATCACCAACTGGTCACTCTTACTAAGTAAAGTTGCCACACCCGAGGAAACCAGAACAAAAACTGAGTGATTTGGAAAACCATCCTAGATAGCTGCCAAATCAAAATTGTTTCTCTAAATGGCTGAAGGAGGAAAAAAAATAAGAAGAAAAAGAAAAAACAGAAAAAAGAGGGAAGGAGGGGTCAGGCAAGAAGAAGAAGAAAGCAAAAGGGAGGAGAAGGAAGAGAAGAGAAGAAACTTGGAGTATAAAAGAACAAATGATTTTTTAAAAGACTAATCTTGATGGCAGTTCTGAGATAAAGCTGAGTATCAGACAATTTTCCTAAGAAATATTCATAAGGTGAAATGGTTTCTAAGGCACAGATTTTACCAATAACATTCAACGCAATAAATTTTGGCCTGATAAAAATAATTTGACTAATATATTACATTAGTTTTAAGTGATTTGAGCCACAGTTCTGGATTCCCTTGGCCGTCTACAATTGCTGATGACAATATGTTCAAGTGGAAACATTTTTCTTTAGTGAATGACACTTTCTTGAGAGAGAGGAATCTAGAAGTGCACCTTGATGATGCTGAGCCATGCATCCTTATTCGCACTGAACCCATGGAGCATGAGGATGGAAGGTTTGTGCCCAGGCCTGCCACGGAAGGAATAACAGAACTGATAGTCTTCATGGCGAACATAGCGAATCTGCATGCCCAATGCCCTCCTCCAGTACCTGACAAGGAAAAACATAGAAAAAAAAATAAAATCAGCAAGCTCCAGGGAAGTGGTTTGGTGAAGAACACAGTATTACACACACACACACACACACACACACACACACACACACACACTCTGGTATATATATATGTTACTACATAATCTAACCAGGAAAGGAGAAAGGGGTGTTTTCTTAAGGAGCATGGCATTAATGACCTCTTGTTAATACATATTTCTAGCAGTTTGAATGGCAGAGGAAGCAGGTAGTTGGATCTCACTGGGTGTCTGACTAGCCCTTTCTTTGCCTTGAATTGTTTTGAGCTTCAGCAGCATTTGAAACAGCTGGTGGCAGGGCTGAGGACTCCAGAAAAACTGAGACAAAGGCGGTTTCCTCCCTCAGAGTGCCGGCTTGCAGTGCCTGGTGGGGCTTGTTGATTGGCACCTGAAATCTAGGACGAGCAGTCATGAATGCGTGGGCAGGTGTGTGGCCGTGTATAGCACAGCAGTCCTGGAGTGAGTACCTCCCAGCAGAGGTACTTTTATTGGCAGGAAAAGCATCAAAAAACGAAAAGGTGAAGCTTATTACCCTTCATCACTTGCAGTTTGCTATTTGCAGAGATGGAGAATTGGATTCTCCCATCAAGGCTGCAATTGCTGGTGCTGGTGTCACTTCACACATCCACAAATCTCTGATAGGGAAAAGAAACCAGAAGACTGTCTAGAATGCCTGCATCTCTTATGATCTCAGGACTCTAAATACTCTAATATCTGTCCAGCTTGGCTGATCCAGTAGACCTGATCGCTATAAAAAAATACAATTTTACCTATTTATCAATCCATCTGAGTAAGCTGAAGGTTTAATTAGTTTTCCAACCAACCAAATTTCTGCATTGGAGTCTTAACCATATTTAGGTCTTACTCTAGCTTTAAAGAAGATATTGATTCTCAAGTAGTGGATTTGATGGAGTTGATTAATATTTTATAAACCATTAGAATTTTAATTGTGTTGTAGAAGGTATAGGAAGCAACAAACATTTGGTTTTGTGCAGATAAGCTCAATAAAAGTAATATCCCACGCCCCTCCCCCAAAAATATTTATATTTTTCTTCCTCGAGATTTTGAAAGGGAAAACTTTCTTAAGAACTATCTGCATTGGTCCTCTGCTTTTATTCCTCACAACATATGGTAACTGGTTGAAGGCTCAGCTTCTGTTGGTTACATAAGATTTGGCAATGCTGGAGTTTGGCCTGAAATCAATGTCAATACGAAATTATCATCTAAACAAATTGTACTCTCTGCATGAAGAATCTCTTCAAGATGCAAGGCAATTAATTCAATCAAAGATTAACGTTGTGGCTAATTTGCACCAAACGGGTAGCTGAGTCTTGCAAAAGCAAATAGCCTAAACTGACTGGTTTTAACACTTTATGTAAAATGACAGGAGGGGAGATGAGGATATATATGTATATTTACGTGGATCTGCATACAAAAAACAAGGGAGCATACATGAGATACCATTAAGGTGAGTATCTGGAGCAGAAGGGGTAATACAGTGTGGAGTAGGTGGAGAGGAAACAGCAGTGATAGGGAGACTTATCATGTTTCTTTTAGTGCTTTCCCAATGAATATATTGCCTATTCAAAAACATTAAAACTACAGTAAAATAGGCTAGCTTAAAACTCTTCTTATGACGAAGCAATAATATTTCAAAATTCTAAATAGTGCACCACAACATACATTTGTTCATTCACTCATATCCCAGTTCATTCATTTACTGGCTATATGATCTTGAACCTCAATTTTCTCATTTACAATATGGGGAAATATTGTAGTCTATTGGAGACATGGTAAAGATTAAGTGAGAAAATCCATATACAAAGTTTTGTTCAACGCCCAGCATATGGCAAGGATTCAATAAATGGTAGTTATTTGTATTATATTAAAAAATTCTATCCTTCAAAATATATCACTTGCCAATTCAAGGGAAAACTGGAGGGAAAACGGGGGGGAAAACTGACAGGCACAGATTGACATCCTTAATATATAAAAGGCTTACAAAATGATAAGAACCATGCTAAGACCCCATTCAATAATGGACAAAATAAATGAAAAGATTTACTCAGAGTAGAAGAGACAGTAATGATTAACGAACATAAGAAACATATTCAACTTCACTAACAAAGAAATGAGTATCACAAGAAGATATACCTTTTTAATAAACTCCTAACTTAGAAAAAAAAATGCCCTTAAAAAAACAACGATAATATCCGACCTTTCTAGAAAGCAGTCTGGAATTAAGCATCCGTAGCTTTTTAAAAACCTCATGCCTTTTGACCCAGTAGTTATACTTCCAGGAATAATCTGTCCTGAGAAAATAATTAGAAATCTTGGGGGAAAAGTGTTTCTAAAGATGTTCAAGACAAGGTTATTTAAGTTATATTTTAAAAACCAGTGTTAACCTAATGTCTACAAATAGAAAATTTATTCCATAAAATACAACGTATACAATGTAATATTTTACTGTTATTAAAAACTAGATCTTCAAAGAACAGTCAATAACAGGAAAATTATAAACATTTTCCAATTAAAGTATTTCCAAATAAAACATTGGAACTTAACATTTTAATACTATTGATTTCAATTTTGTTAAAAACATTTTAAAACTATGTACAGATGAGATGGAGAAAGAGAGGTAGTGAGAACAAAAGAGACATTGAAGAAAACTATTTGAGGGGTTATGAGTAATTTATATTTTCTGTGTTACCTTTTTATAATCTTCAAATTCTCTACAACTCCAACACAAAGTACAGTATAAGATCAAGGAAGAGCTAGAAGGACCTTATAGAAAAGGTGAGGTTTGCATAGGCGACTGGATTCTTAAGAACTATTAGCTGGAGAGAATGCAGAAAGGTATGCCACGAGGTATGCACAGCAAAGGCAAGGGCATGGAGGATAACCAAGCATGACCTGAACCCAGAGTGAAGGGAGATAGGCTCGGAGAGGCAGCCCGAGTGCCAGGCTCAGAAAGTGAGGACTTCTTCATTACCAGATGGAGCTCTTTGGTACTAACCCATGTTTTTCATTTGACTGGTACATCCAATGAAAAACTTTACCAGGCTTTGGAAACAAGGAGCTGGAGGACCAATATTTTCAGTAATTTCTAATGATCCTCTCAATGAAAGAGTAGGAACAAGAATCCTTAAGCTACCAGGTTAGTTAAAAAATTATGAAAGACCAATGGCCTAGATGCAAAACAAAACAAACTTTGGTTTAAAAATAATAAAGAATAAATTACCTGTAAATAATAAACATCACAAAGGCAGAGATTAGAAATAGCTGCGAGTTTACAGAACAGAAACAAAGAATTAAGTTGAGATGAATAGATGTCTCAGGAGAAAGATCTTTTACAACTGCGGTCCCCAACCTTTTTGGCACCAAGGACCAGTGCTCTTATGAAAAGCTAATATCTGATAATCTGAGGTAGAGCTGAGGTGGTGATGCAGGCGCTGGGGGCTGCGAATGCAGGTGAAGTTTTGCTTGCTGGCTCACAGCTCTCCTCCTGCTGTGCGGCCCATTTCCTGACAGGCCACGGACCAGACCAGGGGTGGGGGGACCACTGTTTTACAAACAGTCTTGGCATAAAAGCTGAACAGCTCGTGTGTCAGGGACAGACATCACCGAAGCCAAAAAAAAGCAGCCTCCATGGGGTTTCTCTTTGAGAAAGGCCCCAGGGTCTAGACCCTTTATTTTACATGTGCTGCCTTTGCTAATTTACAGCAAAGTTGGAAGAAAAGTACTTTTACCTTTCTTTTTTTTCCCCCTGTGGTAAAATACTGATAACATAAAATTTACCAATTTAACCATTTTAACTGTACAATTCAGTGAAATTCAGTACATTCACAAAGTTGTACATCAACCATCACCACTATTCATTTCTAGAACTTTTCATCATCCCAAACAGAAATTCTGTATCCTTTAAACAAAAACCCCATAATCCTTCCCTTTCTGTTTGCCTTGGCTTATACCTTGTATAAGTAGAATCATACAGTATTTGTCATTTTGTGTCTGGCCTATTTCACTTAGCATAATGTTTTCAAGTTCATCCATGTTATGAGGGCTATCAGTAGTTTATACCTTTTTGAGGCTAAATAATATCCCATAATATAGATATGGCACATTTGTTTATCCATTTATCAGTTGATAGACATAGGTCATTTCTGTTTTTTGGCTATTGTGAATAATGCCCCTATGAACATTCACATATAAGTTTTTAGATGGGCATATGTTCTCAAGTCCACCTGGAACCCATGAATGTGACCTCATTTGGAAATACGTTCTTTGTAGATGTAATCAAGTTCAGTTGAGATCATACAATATTAGGGTCGGCCCAAATCCATTATGACTGGTACCCTTGTAAGAAGAGTGAAATTAAGACACAGAACACACAAGAGGAGGAATACCATGTGAAGATAGAGGCAGAGACTAGAGTGACACAACTACAAGTCGAGGAAGGCCAATGCTCACTGTCAATCACCAGAAGGTAGGGGAAGAGGCATTGAACAGATTCCCCCTCAGAGCCTCCAGAAGGAACCAACCTTGCCAAAGCCTTGATTTAAGATTTCCAGAATAAATTACTATTTTTTAAGTCACCCAGTTTGTGGTATTTTTTACAGCAGCCACAAGAAGTTAATACAACATCCTTGCCAATATTTGGAATTATCAGCCCCAGCCCAGTCTTTTTCATTTTAGCCATTCTGTTGAGTCTATAATGACATCTCATTGTGGTTTTAATTTGAATTTCCCTTATGGACAATGAAGTTGAGCACCATTTCACATGTTTATTTAGCCATCTGGAGAACCTCTGTTACGAAGTTTTTCTGTTTTCTTCTAAAAGCTTTGTCATTTCACCTTTCACATTTAGATCTACAATCCATCTGGATTTGATTTTTGTGTGTGGTGTGAGGTTGTAGATCAGGCTGTATTCTTTTCTTTTCTCTTTTCTTTTCTTTTTTCTGTTGCTTAATTACAAATAACCACAAGCTTAGCGGCTTAAAACAATACCCATTTATTAGCTCACAGTTCTGGCAGTCAGACATAAGCTCAGCTGGGTTCTCTATTTAGGGTATCACAAGGATGAAATCAAGGCATCAGCTGGCTATCTAGATGCTCTGGGAAAGAATCAGCTTCTAAGTCCACTCAGGTTGTTAGCAGAAGTCATTTACCATAGTCCTATTATTTGTGTTCTAGGACTAAGGTCTCTGGTTATCAGCCAGGGGCTCTCGTCAGCCAGGGGCTTTTTGCTTCTCACGTGGCCTTCTCCAACTTCCAACTAGCAACAGCAGTGAGTCCTTCTGGTGCTTGGAACCCTTCCACTTCCTGATTTGTGGTCAACCTTATACAATGTAACATAACCAGGGGAGCAATAGTTCCTTACATTCACAGGTTCTGGGGATTAGAGAGGTAAATCTCTGAGGCTAATTTAGTAATTCTGCCTACTGAAGGGGTCAAGGTTAACCTTTCTCCAGATAAATACGTAGTTGCTTCAGTCCGCTTTCTCTGCTGCAAAGCAGTGTTACCTTTATCGTAATTCAAGAGACTATCTACGTGCATCTGTTACTGGACTCTTCTGTTACACTGATTTACTTGTCTTTCTTGGTGCCAATTTCACTGTCTTGATTTACAGTTGCTTAATTAGTCTCGATAGCTGGCGGTGTAAATCATCTAGTATTGTTCTCTTTCAAGATTGTCTTGCTTAATTAGCTCTCTGCTCATAAGCTTAAGAATAACTTTATTAAATTCCATCAAAAAAATCTGCTAATGTTTTAAATGAGTGTACATTGAACCACTAGATCACTGCAGAGAAATGTGACTTCCTTATGACAGAAAGTCTTCCAACTCACAAATATTATCTAACCCGCGTTAATTTAGGTCTTTCAAAATTTCTCTAATACTTGGCAGTTTTTTTGTATAGAGGCCTTCAACACTGTTCTTTAGATTTAGTCTTAGGTATCTTACATTTGTTGATACTATGGTAAATGATGTGATTAATTTTTTTATCTTTTTGTTGCTGTTATATAGGAACATTAACTGATTTTTATTTACTTACCTTGTAGTTAGCAGGTTTGCCAAATTCACTTATTAATTCTAACAAATTGTCTACAGATTCTTTTGGAGTGTCTATGAACACAATCATGTCATCTGCAAAAAATGTCAGTTTCATTTCTTCTTTTCCAATTTTTACCCCCTTTTCTCTCTTACACATATGACTTCTTATCTTGTTTTCACAACTGAGTTTCTTTGGGAAAACTAAAATCTTTATAAACCTCAGTCTTTTTCATCCCAAGAACAGTATTGCTATTTTACACTTTGAAAATCAGAGTTGCCCCTGATGCCATCCCCAGTGGCCACAGCATGTCTAGTTGTGGCTCTGCTGATGGACAGTGAAGCATTTGGTGCCTCATGCAGAAGCAATCATAGGTCCCCGACACTGTGGAAATGGGTTGGCCATGCTCCAGGGATACTTAGATCCAGTGATTGCTGCTCTGAAGACCAATGGTGACCTACCAGGGTCACCTATTTCTATTCCCTGAGGAGCTCAGAAGATCCCAGAGGGAAGTCCAAGAGGGTGCATGATGTAATAATTTCACCACATCCCTATGCTCACACTGCAGGAAGTGGGAGGGGGGCCTTTGGGGTACCCGGCTACCTCTAATACCTGTCGTTCCTATTCATGTAGCAATCCTGACCAACCCAGATCTGCAGGGTGGTCATCATGAGCAGCTGAGGAAATTAAGGCCTGTGGAGTAGCTATGGTTAAGGGACATAGTAACTTATAGCAAAGCTGCTCATCCTATGATAACCACCATATCAATGTCATTTGCAATGAGGTGATGGGTAGGAAATGGGCAGCGCATTTCAGTGGAGTTTGGGAAGCCACTCACAGGACTTCTGACGGCTCTCTGCAATGGCATCATGGGTTCTATTACTATAATCACAGTTTCCCATGTCACAATGCCACCTGGCATGATTTGAAAGGTTTTCTAGGATTTTTATCCTCCCCAACTAGCTGAGTTTCTTCTTGTTCTGCATGCTTGAGTTCACAGAATAAAGAGCATTGTGTTCGTCCTCCGCCACAGCGCTGAGCTGAGTGACAGGCATGGGCAGGCTTTAAGACCACATGCTCCTATGACAATAAAGGACTGTGGGGCCTCTCCAGTTTGGGGTAGTGTTATTTGTGAATAAAAATGAATTACTTGCTATGCAGCATTCCATATAATAGCCCCAAATGGAAACAATATAAATGTCCCTTTGAATAAATAAAATGCGGTGTAACCACATATTCATTATTCAGCCACAACAATGAATGAAGTACTGATAAATGGTACAACATAGATGAGCCCTGAAGAGATGCTAAGTGAAAGAAGCTAGGCACAAAAGGCCACAAATTGTATGATCTCATTTATATGAAATGTCCCCAATAGGCAGATCTAAAGACATAGAATATAGTTACTAGTTGCCAGCAGATGAAAGGGAAGAAAAACTGGAAATGACTGCTAATGGGTATGGGGGTTCCTTTGGAGAGATGGAAATGTTCTGCAATTAGATGACGGTGATAATTGTACAACATTGTAAATATAGTAAAAATACTGAATTGTACACTCTAAAATGATAAATTTTGTTATGTAAATTTCAACGCAATAAAAAAGTGAATTATTTACTATGAAGTTATTTTTCTCTTTAAAGGTCAAATATTAAAATTATTCTGAAACTCTGACTCTGAAAGCCTTCTCTTGAAAGCCCCAGAAACCCAGGTGTTGTAGTATGGAGGCTGGTTTCTGCACGCAGGGGATGGAATGAGCTTTCATATAATCATGCCTCAGTAGGTAGCC
Source organism: Cynopterus sphinx (assembly GCA_030015415.1). Taxonomy (NCBI): domain Eukaryota; kingdom Metazoa; phylum Chordata; class Mammalia; order Chiroptera; family Pteropodidae; genus Cynopterus; species Cynopterus sphinx. The sequence goes on from CM057381.1 coordinate 111,354,161, forward strand.
ATATCCATGGTTACCAGCCACACCACTGGAGTGCGTTCTCTGCTTCAGGTTGACTTGTTTAAGGAAAATGGTATGTGTGTGTGGAGGTCCGCTGTGCCTCTGCAGGGATACGAGGGGCACATAACTCCAGCCTCTCCACGTCAGGCTACACAGGAGACTTGGCCCCAAAGTACACCTGCCGGCAGTGCTGCAAGGACAATTGCATTTAAACAGCTGGAGGCTCAGCTTCTGTCAATTCAGAGGTGGGTCCAAGGTGAGCCTCTGAAGGGGTCCCTATCTCCCAAGAGCCAGTGAGAGAGTGAAAGAAGAAAAACTCCCTTTTGTTCAATTAGCTTCTTTTCAAGGATCAGAGTCTGGTTGGCAGGTGGAAAATTCCACACTCCAATGAAACAAAAGGGAGCCAGAAAGGAGGGCAAATGAAGGGCACAGGTGCAACTTTCCTTCATTCTTCTCTCGGTACACTAGAGGTAGTCCTAACTTGCACAAAGTCCCGATTGAATCTCAGTGTGCTTCCCTACTGCACAAGGATGAACTAGGTCTATTTTGGTATTTCCTTCACCATGGGGGTGGGAAGGGTGATTTTATTTGGCAAATGGACTGTGGCATAAAAAGTCACTGATACCATCATGAGAAAGCTACTCTTCTTTTCGAATGTTAACTTTCTGATTTCATCAAGGAGAAAGGCTCTGTTTAGGGCTGCTACATCTTTCACAACTCTCTTAGACTTTGTAACAGAAAGGGAACATAAGAGCCTTTGGTAGGTAGCAGTATCTCTAGGCTAGAATTTAAGAACACTGTTTAATGGTATTTGCTTATTTTTACTTTCTTATGTTAATTTACTTCTTATGGCGAGTATGACAAGCTTTTCACTTAAGGTAGTGATATTTATATTACTCTTAAAATAAATTGATTTAAGCTATAAAAAAAACTGACTTTAAAGAAAAGACAGAAGTACGGGTAATATTCAGGTGGTACAAGGCTGACAGAAGTTTTGGAAACATCTTTTTCTTTCTGTCCCTTTACTAATGAACATTTTTAGAATAAATCTAAAACCATTCTCTTCTATGCATGCCATCTCCACCATCCTGCTCTAATTCACTTATCAGAACACATCGCTGTACCTGTCAGAACATCACTGGATCAGTATCCAATGACCAAGAAACTACCAAAGGAATAAATGCACATAAACCTCACTTAAGGAAGAATTAGTGACTTTGGGAGTGAGGGTGGTGGCCTCCTGGGTAAAGATGCTAACAGGAACCTGAAAGAATTTACCTTGTGAGAAGCAACCCCAATTCTTCAGAAAGACTCCCAAAATTCAAAGAATGTCTTTCAACCTTTTTGTATGTGTGAAATATTTCACGATAAAATGTTGAACAACAACCAAAAGGACAAGCAGAGAAGACGACACCATTATAATACCCTCAAAAACTTCAATTATAAAATTAACTTACCAAGAATATATTTTAATCAGCACCGAAGGCCACAGGAAAAACAAGGTTACAAATGCCAGGATTGGGATGGCCAGCGTCCCGCCCGCGATCACAAACATGTTAACCACGTCAAGATCCATTCTGCTCTTTAAGGCTAGCTGGCACCTGCAGGGACTGCAGAGAGTGACAGTATTGAAACTCTGTCTCAAGAGAAAAGGTGAAGAAACAAGGGGGAGAGGAAAAGCAAAAGACCCAGAATAAGAGTAAAGGTGAGGAGGAACAAAAGCAAGTAATTGCTTAAAAACTAAATAGGCAAGACAACTACCTGCAATGAAGGCTTTTTGGGAGGATCCTGGATTTTATTTTCAGCTACAAAAGAAATTGTTAGAACAACTGGAGAAATCTGAGTAAGGACTGGATATTAGATAATATTACTGTATCAGTGTTACAATTCTTGAGTGTGACCGTGAAGTTGTGGTTACCTTTGCATGTAGGAGAATGTCCTTATTCTTAGGAGGTGTCTGCTGAAGTATTAAGGGGTGAGGCATAGTGATATCTGCTACTCACTTTTAAAAGTTGAGGCGAGAAAAAAAATAGTATGTGCATGCGTGTGTGTGTGTGTATGTGTGTGCACATGCGCGCGTATTGTTTGGGGGAAAGGAGAGAAAAATAAAGCAAATGTGGTAAAATGTTAACCATTGGTGGACCCAGGTGAAGTTTACGTTGCAAACTTCAACTTTTCTATAGGTTCTATAGGTTTAACATTTTCTATAGCAATTTTTTCAAAATTAAAAGTTAGGGAGGACATAGGACCTTAAGGAAAAAAGTGAAAAAATATACAAGTACACATGAATGCTTGCATTCACAGAGAATGTCACTGGATGGCTGCACGTGAGAGTAGTAACAGTGGCTGTTACTTCCTTATTTCCTGTAAAATGGAGAGATCTGTCCCCTACATCTCTGTCAATTAATATGTATTCCAGTTTTATAATAAACTCATAATGGCACAGCATGACCTCACAATCACTGAGCACAGGGATAGGCAAACTTTTTCTGTAAAGGGCCACAAAGTAAGTATTTTAGCATTGTGGGCCACTGGATTTCTGCCACTACTACTGGATCTGCCCTTGTAGTGAAAAAGCAACCACATGCAACATGTAATGAATGAGCATAACTGTATATCAATAAAATTTTATTTTAAAAAATAGGCTGTAAGAGAACTGTGGTCTGTGAGCTGTAACTTACCAGTCCTTGACACAGTACACCAACCCTGTGAAAGAGGCAGAGTATTTTATCCCCTGTTTTATAGGCTGAAGAAATAGGCTCATAGCAGTTAAGTAATTTGCTCATGGGTATTCATCTGGTAGAGTCATAATTATGTGATAGATTTCCGACTTGGACCCACTCCTATTGCACCAAGCTCCACTTAGCCTTTTTTTTTTTTTTCCCAAATGGCTTTTTCCCAATCTTTGTAACCTCTTGGCTGTTAAATATTCACTCTTATCTCCCCTAATTTCTCCTCAATGTGACAGCTCCATTTAGATGCCTTATCTCTTGTAAGAGATTTGGAGAAAGAAACCCCTCAGTGAAGAAGGAGAGACAGATGATGAACGTACTGGTGGGTCAGATGGTTCTTTTCAGTTATATATGCACGCTTTACCTGGGTACAGTCCCGAGTCTACAGGAATGAAAGTTGCTACCTTATTGGACAGAAGCACTATATTGTGTTTGTGATTCAACTGCCCTCTCAGTTTCTCAGTTATGGTAAAACAAAACAAAACAAAACAAAAAGTCACTTTTTTCCAGCATACTTAAATCATTGTCCTGTTTCTCCTTCTACAACCAGAGCTCCTCGAAGGAAGGGACAATCATACATTCTTCCTCGAAGACTAGAATAGCACAGGACTCAAACAAGGTGCAAATGAATTAATGAAAAGCAAAGTTACAAAATAGGCTAATCCTGTTTGTTTTAAGGACAACCATTCACAATGATGCTGTAAGAGACTTTTTTCCTCTTTCACTAATTATAAAATTCCCAGAGGAGTCACCGATTTAACACCAGGAGCAGAACACTAAATAATGCTTCAGTGCTACACAGCATTACATAACACTGAAATGTTATAAAAGTTATCTTTTCAGTTTTTTTTCAGTCCTGCATAGGTCAAAGAGAAACTCAGTATGGTGTTATTGAACAGCTCTCTAACCCTTAAACCTCCTGCAGGCAACAACATTTATCTATTTAATACTGCTGTTACCTTGTGTTGATTTTTATGGATACTTTCAATTTATAGTAGGGATGTAAATTAGTTTTTTAAATTAATTTTTTAAGTTAATTTAAGGTAAAAGAAGGAATCAATTTTAAAAAATGTTAACTAAGCAATACACAGATCTGGTGAAAATCATGATGGTGATACACAAATGGCTACCACTGGGGCAGACTGGCGCGACGCATAGGCAGGCTGGGAGGTGCAGGCATTCTACCTGGCTCTCTCCAGCCAGGTTCTTTCAACCACCAGACTATGAGACCTCAGTTTCCTCATCTATTAAATGAGAATTTATATCCAAATCATCTGGCTTTTCTGACACTCGTGACTTTTAAAATGTTTCTAAAATTATGCCAGCAATTACAGAGTAGAATCTGGCATGACCCCACAAGAATCTTGTTCTCTGTTATATTCTCCCAGAACATAAACAGAATTTGGCAAACATTTGTTGCTTGATAATGCTTATTGCCTGAATAGATTTAAAAGAAGAATGCACTCGTTTTGCATAACTGTTGAGTAAAGTGAGGCACCCCAGTGTTAAAGACAGAGATTTTGGTGGATTTGCAGCACAGTGTGAAGCAAGGCAAAATTAGGAAGGAGAGCTGGCTGTCACGGTACCAGGGAGGACAACCCACTCTCACAGCCCAGGCCAGAGCCTACTACTAGGCCTCCTCCTGTCAACATCCAAGCTGTGAATTCAGGACCTTTATCTCTAAACACGGGGACAAAGTTTAATTGGATAGAGAATACATTGCATCTCATGTTCCCAAGTTTAGTTGGGTACTAACATGTCACAATGTTCTCATAACGTGTCTTTTAATGTTCTCAGATTTTGGAAATTGGGAATCCTGAGTCCCAACATCTTAATATTAGGGTATAAGCAAAATTCCAAGAATAAATAGAGTATAAATACTTTCATAGAATCTTTCCTTTCTCTAGATATCTGCACATATTTTATCAAATCTGACAAACTAAAGGCCTGATCTCTTCAAAACAATAATTACTATAATAGCAATAATATAACATATTAACCATGCAATAATAATAACAATAACAACCATGACCACTATCACCATAGCCAATGATATAAGAGTGACGGCCTCTATTTATTAACTACATACTGTATGCCAGGCCCTGCATAGGCAGTTCATATATATCCTCTCACTTTATCCCTCAAATAGTATGAGGCAGGAAGCATTTCTCCTATTTTAAAGATGGAGAAACTGAGACTTAAAGAAGTTAACAAATTCCTCCAACAACACCTAGTTGGGAAATGGTATGCCTTACATTTCAATCCATCCCTGAAGGTATCCCTGGGTCATGCTACCTTTGCCTTCTCTCAGTGCTTGCTGTATAAACAGGTACATATTTTGTATCAGTTATGAACAAGGCAGAGTTCAGTATTCTCATCTATTTTCTTTGCACTTCCCTAGAACTTTTAAGAGTAACTTTACAAGTTATCAGTGAGCTTATTACTTTATTCCTGCTGGTGTCTTTTAAAAAGTATCCAGTCTTGCTTATAATTTTTTCCTTTAGTTCTGTAATGTAAAAATCCTTTCCACATTTTTCTTTGCTAGGAAAATACTACATTCTTGAAATCTGAGTATAATATCCTAGATGTTAAATATTGTTGCATCAATCCAACACTAATTTTGAAACCAGGTTCTTATAAAGATAAACCACTTACTCAAAAGTATCACTAATTATCAACAGTGGAATAGACACAAAGACAATAAGATTCTCTTGTGTGAAGCCCCAGAATCGATGAGACAGAATAATTCGAGAAATGGGCTATTCTAACTCCTTTTTCATATATCTCTTATCCATCACGAAGGAAAATCACACTGAAATTTCCAAGCAGGAAGCTAAGCTTGCCCAGTCATCACTGAAAGTGTGGCACAACCCCAGAACACTGCCATAAATACATACATCTCTGCCGTCTGGACCTTACTGCCTCCCCCTTAGTCTGGCTGAGCCCATTCCTCCTTTGTACATTGCATCTCTAACAGCCCTGCTGTTGAAACAAGCCATGGCTGTGATCACACTTGGCCTGGGTCCTGAGATGCTCTCCCTTTTCTCTCCCCAGAGTATTATAATGCTCTCCTCTGTCTTCTTTGGAGAGCTCTCTATTCCTATATTCTCCACCACTCCTTGCACGGAATTCAAAACTCAACATATCTAGCCAGGATCTCCTTCCAGAGTTTTCCAAAAGTCTGTTTGTCCACTCCCATGACCCAACAGTTGTGCGATGTCTCAGACATATTTTCCCCTTCTCCTGATTCACTCATTTCTGCCGACAGCATCCCCATCAGTCTAGTCTCCCAGACTCAAATGCATCTTCCACTCTTCCCTCTTGCTCCCCACAATGGTGGAGAGGCGCCAGCACTGGAGCTGACCTGTCCAGTTTAAACAAACTGCATTGTTTGATGTGTGACTGTTTAAATTTATGTCAATTAAATAAAGTTCAAAGTTCAGTTCTCCCGTCACACCCATCACATGTTAATTGCTTGATAGCCACATATGACCAGAAACTATTCTACTGGACAGCACAGTTTAGGGGCTTTACACCCCTGAGAGCCTTTTACAACCAATTCCTTCCACGACTTTGGTTCAAATGTTGGGTGGAAATAAAAATTCCCACCAGGAGGGAGACTTTGTATGAGTCAGACCACACACAGCTCCCTCGGCCACTACGTAGGGGTTCAGGTCCTCACCTCTTGCTCCCATTTCTATACACGTTACTCTTTCATAGCCCAGTTCTTCTACCACCAGCTGCCAGAGGAATCTTCCCAATTCCCACAAGGGATTAGGCTGCTCTGATCTAATGTAAATTCTGACCATTCCATATGATCCGAACTCAATTTCCTGGTCTGGACGCCCACATCTCTATCTGAACCCCAGAAAACCAACTCTTGCCCCATATAGCTTCCTGTTTTGTCCTTCCTCACACTGTCCCCTTCATGTGGAGCATACTCATGTCCTGGCTCCCTGACAAATTCCTCTCTGCCTTTGGGGCTACTCGTACTCTCCAGTTAAGCATCCTGGTCCCTACAGGCCCGGGTCTTCTAGACTCCCTTCAAAGTTAGTGCCCAGCTCCTGGTAAAGTCTTTGTGAACCATTTGTAGAGGGCTTTTGGGTGAGTATCTACACTCTGAAAACTTTTAGGTGCCCATACCCCTCCCATCAGACCTACTGAACCAGAGAAAGCATCTACCACAGGATGGCTTGCAGAGGGGTTTCAAGGGAGCTTACAGAGGAGCCCCAAGCTCATAAAGGGCTGCTTTTCTTTTTTTTTTTCGGTAATCAATGGTGTTAAAAATCCATACTTACCCTTCAAAGAACACAGCTTTCTTTCGCAACCACTACTAGTTCTAGCAGAAGATGAAAATGAGATTCTGAAATCACAAGAAAGAAAATGAAAAAGCACTTAATTTTATTAGGAAATATGAATGAAGTGCTAACAGTCAGCAAATTACTGGCTTTGCTGGAGGAGAAGGCACAGGCAAAGTAAAAACGTCGTGTAACTTTATGGTGGCCAGTTATGCAGGTCACCTCCTCCAGTTAAGCAACCTGCACAAAGCTCAGACTAAGTTCTTTAATGTACAAATCAATACAAACAACATCAACAAAATCCAGTAATTTACCAGAAAGGAAATCTGAAATGGTTATAATAAGAGATATGCAAATTAAATCTACAAGATAATGGCGATCTTTATTTATCATACTGGCAAAGAACAAAAAGTTTAATAACAGACTGTTGCTGAGGCTGTGGGGAAATAGAAGCTTTCATGTAATGTACCAATTTACATTCCAATCAGCAGACTCAGTAGACGGCAATTGGCAAAACCTCCGGCAATGTAAAATGCCCATACCTTTGACCTAGCGATCTCACTTTGGAATGATTACACATGAACCTGTGTGAAATTGTTTCTGCAAACTTATTTGTGACAGTATCATTCGTTATGGCAAAAGACTGGAAATAGCTCACATGCCCAGATATAGGGAACCTATTAAGTGAATGATGGTATAACTTTATAAAGAAGTATGATGTATAGCGACTAAATACAAATGAACTTAAATGTAAGTCATTGAGATAATGAGGCAGTTTTATTTGTCTTACAAATATTAATCTGCAAGGTACATTATTAACTTAAAAAAGCACAGAAGGGATAGAATAATACCTCTTGCACTGAGCAAGAGAAAGAAATATGTACATTATGATAACATATGTGTGAAATGTTTCTGAATAGATATACAAGAAACTGGTAATCATGGCTGGTGCTGAGAAGAGAAACTTAGGGACTAAGGGCAGAGATGAGGGAGACTTTTTTAACTGATACCTTTTGAATTGCTATCATGTGTATATATTGAGTTTTCCCTATTTAATTAAAAATAAACTCCTCAAATAAAACAATGGTCTATCCTGCATTGTCTAATGCTAAGCCACATGAGGCTGTTGAAATTTAAAATGATGAAAATTAAATAAGATTTTAAATTCAGTTCTTTCTTTGTACTAGACACATACCACATGCTCAATAGCCACATGTAGGTAGTAGCTACCATATTGGACAGAAAAAAATTATCCTTATCACAAAAATTTCTACCACCCAGTCCTGGACCCTATGCTAACTAAAAAGGCCCACTAGAGAGAGCAACCAAAACTCAATAGTTTCTCCTTATAAGGAAAGAAATACAAATGTGAATGCTGTTAGGCTGAAAATCCTCTCTCTACACAAGCTAGATGGCTTGGCTATCTACTCAGATAACAAAGACTGGGTGTCTCCTGCCCCGTGTGGCTATTCAAAGGTTAAGTCGACTTGGCAAGAACTAAAGTTCTTAAGCACACTAAGAAGATAAAAATTTCCATCCTGGAACCACTCGTGTTCCAAAAACCAGAAATTCGTATCTCCTTTGCGGTTCTGGGAGAGGTACTGATAAAAGGACTCACTCTGGCCTGCTCTGCACCAAAGCGCTAGCAACTGATTCCTCATGGGGGTTCTTCCTCGAGAACCAGTCAAGCCCACAGCTCTCTACCCTGCTTCTGCCACCTAGGGCAGCACTGTGGACAAGGAAACAGACTATGTAGGCAGGTCCTGTGGGCAAAGAATAAGAGAAGCAGAAAATCTTGCCACTCAGTCCTCTGGAGAAATAACATAGCCAGAGGCATGAAAGGCAGGTAGATTAATCAGCACAGCTGGAAGGCAGGTAATTGGATCCTGCGGCATATCTTCTAAAAATCACCCTAGCTGAGAAGGAAGGGAATGAAACATGCACACCTGCCCTGACCTAGTCGCGGACTTTCAAAACTTCCTTCCCTGGGTCCAAGATGTGGGCTGTGGTGATAGTCTGTAATGACCACCTGCTTGAAATCATATTTAAAACAAGAAAACCCTAGGGAAACATAAGCCAGTCTCTTCCTGGCGAAGAGAGGAGCCAAAATCCACCTGACCTTTCACCTCCAAGGACCCCTAAATCTTCAGGCTCTTGGGGAGCCCAGAACAATCTTTTAGTCTATGAATCAGTGTGACTGCATATCAGCCGAGGCCACCTCTCAAAGGTAAAGTGCTAGAGAGAGCATCGCATAGGGCCAATTTTCCACATGACTGAAAAGAATTAAAATAGCCCTCTATATGGGTGTGCAATAGCAGAGGGACTAAAATAGAACCTCGGCACCCAAAAACATTCTCCCAACGCCAGAATCTGTGCTCCTAAAAAAAGAGGGAAAAATGGAAAAGATAAAGCAAGGAGATCAAAAAGGGTTTTGTCATTTCTAAAGGAGGTGAAGGTGGCCTACATTATTTTCTAATTGTAGGAACAAAGTTGGTGTTGGACAAAAAGGAGCTCTGTTACAAACAGCCAGCAGGTTTCTATCAGGACAAGATTTCCAGCTCCCAGCATGAGGTCCAGCACTCAGGGCCCTTGGTGTGCTGTTCCCTACTTATTTTGGGGCAGAATCTCCTCAGAGGAGGAGATCTCTGTAACCCAGGAAAATTAGCATCAGAAAAAGAGACATGCAGTAAAGCCACAGGCAAAATTTAGAGTAATGGCTAAGAGTAAAACTGTTTTGTCTAGAACTTTATACAAACAAACAAAAATAAAAAAACAGTCTATTTTAAAAGCAATAATAAATACTGCACCAAATTTAGGTTATAATTGCAATTCTGTGCTAATTTTGAGAACAAAAAATAATATCAGGTAGACTGTCTTATAGTATGATAAACCAATGCTATCATAAAGAGGACATTTTTGCAAAAATACTTTACTGATTTCTCAAGGGCTTTTTAATTCTTGACTTTAAAGCCTCTTTCCCTTTTTCGTCATCAATTAACAGGTCTCACATTCCTATATCCTCATTTATTACTGCCTGGACATGTCATTCAAGCAGTTCTCCAACATCCTTGCTTCACAGAGTTACAATTTCACTTTCCACTCTGTGTCCTGTATTTGCAAAATGTCCTATGACCTGGGAGAGAAAGATGACCAAGATATGCATGCTTCCGGAGGTTGGCAGGACACAAGGGATGAAAATGGAGAGGGATGTAGAGTGGGATCTAACTTTGAAAGTGGCAACATTTTCCTGTTATGATACTTGTTTGCCCTCTACAACTGGATACTGTGGGGAATCAGATATAAGATATACTGATAATCTGACCTTCTGGTGGCTGTACCTGAATTAGTTTTCTATTTTTCTCCATTTCCCCCCTACTCTCTCTACCTGTAAGATACCCTCAACTGACCCCATCTTCTTTTTACAAATCTTTTTGGCAGAGCTAGGAGTTATCTCCTCCAATTAACCTTCCCTCCCCTCCACCCCTCCCCCACCCGTCCTTAATAACCTCTGCTTCATTCTCCACATCTCAGAGTATTTTTTACGAACACTCTTCCCTCATGGCATTTGTGATTGGTGCCTTTTATCACAGTACTTGCGAGAACACTGGCTGTACCCTCCATTAGGTGGCAAGCTCCTCAAAGACGGGTCTCTATCTGTCACAGCACTTGAGCATACACTGTGCCTTGCCCTTGGTGCGCACTTGGTAAATATCAACAATAAGCTGAATGTCATGAATCAACATGGCTGCTTGGCCAGCACCACTGCAGCCATTCCTTCACGCTGCTCATTATGGCCACCAACAAAATGAACATTCCTCACCAAAGCAGGGTAGTTTTAGAGTCCAGTCCAGATGGGAAGCTGGGACTAAAAGAGGTTTAGCAAGCTGCCCAACATCACACAGCTCTTCTCTTCCTCTGCCCCCCATCCACTGATGGCTCACAGTGGCCCTCAGGATGATGTGGAAGGCCTCATAGTATTTGGTGCCTGCCCATCTCTCAAGCGTCATCTTCTTCTATCACGTCCCACCCCCACCCCCTTTCCCTGAATGACATATAATCTCCGACATGTTCTTTCACATCTCCAAGGATTTGGCACACATGCGCCCTTCTCCCTGTCACTTCTTTCCCTCTAGCCTGGTGAATTCCAGTTCATCCTACAAGTCTTGCCCCTGGGAGGCAAAGCTCCTTTCAGTTCAGAGTTCTCCTAGAGGAAGTGAGACCACTCAATTGCAGCCCTCCATTTATCACCACAGTAAACCAATGCGGAACATTTTCAGCCGCTCACTATATCTACATTGAAACACTGTGTTCCAGTCCATGAGGATATTTTTTAAGTTCACAGTTTTGAAGGCAGTTGTTCTCAACCCTGGCTACACATTAGAATCTTCCAAGGAGTTTTTAAAAAATAGAATTCCTATCCCCCCCTCACCCTTACCCACAGCCCCAGAGATTCAGATGCAGTTGGCCTTGGGCGAAGGCCAGGCAGGAGTAATTTTTTAGAGTTCCCTAGTCAGTTTAACTTGCAGTCAGGGTTGAGAAAAACTGTCCTCAGGTATTTCATTATATTCCACCCTCTCTACCATACTTTGACTCTGGCAGTGTGAAAAGCCGCTGAGCCAGACAGCCAAAATGAGGCTATGGGGATTTACTAAGATCTCTTTTCTTTACAATGAAACATCCTCTGCACACTCCATTTCTTGGCCTGCAGATGACTTGCCAGAAAGAATGAAACTTAACCCCATAATCAAGTAGCTTTCCGTGGCCTTATTGATCTAAACACTCCTGTGCCATAAAACTTTATATGAAAACAGAAATGTTCTCAATCTGTTCTGCCTAATATAGTAGCCACTGGCCACATGTGGCTATTACAGCACTTGAAATGTGGCTAGTGTGACTCAAGAACAGAATTTTGAATTTTATTTTAATTAATTTGAATTTAAGTAACCACATGGTGGCTAGCGGCCAGCCACCATATTGGGTAGTACAAAAAGTTTTTATATCCCTACAGGGTCACAGAAAGAAAAGTTATAGAGCCTACTAATGTACAAAGAACTGTGAAATTTACAACATTTATGTGTTTAGATATCTAAACCCAACAGTCTTCAAATTATCAATTGGAATTCAAAATTATTCTAATAAAAAATCAATTTATGAAAAATTTTAAGATAAATGTTTTATCAACATACAGAACTAGTTTTCTGGCATGTTCCAAAACCTTGACAGGGAAGCTTATTTCTACTCTTAGCTATTTAATGGCCATCTAGGATAAAACACTGACCCTTTCTTTCTTTCCTTTCAAATCCACAAATAATCTTTTATTGGAACCTATACACCCAAGATAGGCCTGAATCAACACACACTGCAAACCAAGGTCGCCATTAAAAACAAGTTTTTTTCTCATATCCTAAGGTTTCATAATTACTTACAATTGCACAAACTGCATTCACACATTCACTCTGTGTAGATCCTCACAGAAGTCAAAGCTTATCAGTTTTTAAAGCTGAAAAATAGAAAGCCCTCAGGCATTTAAAAAAAAATGAAACTACCATTTGCAACAACATGGATAGACCTAAAAATGTTAAGTTAAAGACAAATATCACATGATTTTACTTATATATGGAAACAAAAAACAAAGCAAAATAAAACAGAAACAGACTCATAGATATGTTACAATTGGGGCTATCTGAACTATAGTGCTAACCCAGTAACTCTGGAGATTCTCAGTTCTTTTCACTGCTGCAGAGACAATTCCTGCAGTGAGATTTAGAAGTAAGATTGTTTAAAAGTATATTCTAGAAGGAAACAGACCACACCAAAGAAGGCTGTAGCCCTGTGGAATATGGGAGGTGAAAAGATAATAGAGTACACTCCAAGGAAAGGGCAGGTTTTCAGTGAAGAGAGCTGTAACCACACACAAGTGGGAAGGTCTATTTATATCTGGGCCATGATAGGAGGCCCTAGACGATGCTTTGTGAGGTCACCTTGACTAACAGTTGGCTTTTATGTAACACTTTGCCTATTGTGCATGTACTTTCCTGGAATTCACTCTATCATAATTAGATTCAGGAACTTTCGGGCATAGGCATGACATTATAACGATGGCAAAATGAAGCTGAGGTTATAGGCAGGTTAGGATAGTGCTTTCCGGGCATGCATTTGTGGCTGGTTAAACCAGCAGCTTTAAGGCCTTTTTATCCTAGGATTTGGGATAATGTATAATCCTAAAAGGGAGGTATTTCTGGGAGGTCCTTAAGGAAGGTCTTTAAGGGAGGCTTCTATGGTTACAAAGGTGTGCCTTCACTCCTGTTGCTCATGCCTGCCTAACTACCTAACAGATAAAGAGATTAAACTGATGGTTACCAGATGAGAATCAAGTTAGGGGACTGGGAGAAAAGGGGAAGGGATTAAGAAGTACAAATCGACAGTTACAAAATCGTCAGGGGGATGTAAAATACAGCATAAGAAATATAGTCAGTAATATTGTAATAACTATGTTTTGTGCCAGCCGGGTACTAGACTAACCAGGGGGATCACTTCATAAATTATATAAATGTCTAATTCCTACACTACATACCTGAAGCTAATATAAAATAATGAATATCAACCACAATTGAAAAATAAAATATTTTTTTAAAAATAGAAAGGCAATTCTAGCTTTTATTGCATAGGCAATGGATGGCTTAGAGTAGAAGAAAGCCTCATAGGTCTTTCTGAGCATAAAAAAGTGCTTACCTCTTCTTGGCCCAAACTTCCTTGGCCCACCTCTGAGTCAGTGTGGGCATTTAACTAATGTTACATCATTTCTCCAGTAATTTAAAGTGTTGGTCAATTATCACTCACTCTTCTTAATAGTGGGTATTCATTGAGTGCTTACCACTTGTGGGGGGGGCCAGTGTTTTATCTGAATCTTATCTCTGCCTTCTAAAGCAGGTACTATAACCAGAAAATTAGGTTAGGTAACTGGCCCATGGCCACAGAGCTCGCAAGTAGTAAGGATTTGGACCCAAATCTCTCCAATTTTCTGGTGGGAATCCTTTGGGTTATTAACGATCACAAACATGTAATTATCATGTAAGGTACCATGCTGAGCCATTCTCCCCGTGATCAGGCTGTAGCTCACTGAAGGGAATTTGGTGTTACAGGGTTCAGAAATACTGAGCCTATCCTTACTTACGAAACCATCCCCTAGCCCCATGGGCCACTCTCTCTGTCCTGAGGCTTCACTAGGCAGGTGAACAGAGGCGTTTGGGGGAACACTTCCGATCCTGCCAGCACAACTGTACCTAAGAGGACACGCAGACACAAGTAGAAGAACTTTCCAAATGCCATCATGGGAGTGGATGGTAGTGGGATCCCAGCTATGCGAGCCAAGGGAGAAAGGAACAGATTTCAGCAGGGGACAAGGGCCTCCCGCACTCATCTGCAGGTTTAAGTGTGCGAATCCTGCACGTGCTGGGTCCTGCAGCCGGCGTTACACAATCCGCATTTTCAAGATTGGCGAGAAGCCTGCGGAGGCAGGGGATGCGGGGCGGCAGGGTGGTTAGGGCAGCCTTCCAACCAGCCGGTTGCGGCTGCGGGAGGAGGAAACGGAGAGGCGAGGGAACGGCGGCAGTCTGGGGAAACAGGAGCTGGGGGTGGGAAGAGGTCTCGAGGGGTAGAGGTGTCTCGGGTGGGTCGGGAGGAGGTGACATCGGCCGAGAGGGCGAACTGCAGCCCTTCCCCCAGGCAGTGGGAAGGACGCGGGGGCAGAGCATCACCAGACTCGGGGACCGGCGGCCCAGGGCTGGCGCGGGTGCGGCGGGCGGGGAGGGGAAGCAGAGACAAGGTGCCGGTCCCCGGGCCCCGGCCCGTCCTCGCCCCGTCCGGGACGTGAGGGACCCGGGTTCTGGGATGTCAGCCCTAGCCCAGCGCCGGAGCCGGCAGAGGCCGATGCCCTGGCGGGGGAACCAGGAGGAAGACAGGGGCAGGACCGCGACCCGCCGTCACCGCGGGGGCCGCGCACCGAGGGGCCGGGCATCCCGACGCGCGACGGGCGGGGCCGCCGCCGGGGCCGCCCGCGCACGCCCCGCTCCCGCTCCCCAGCCCGCCGCGCCGCGCTCACCTGGCCTGGCGGCCGCCGGGGCGTCCAGGCGACGCGGACGCGGTACCCGGCCCCGGCGCGCGGCCCGCACCGCCCGGCTCCGCGCTCCCGACGCGCGGCTCCGCGGGGCGCCTTAAAGGCGCGGCGCGCGCCCGCGTCCTCCGACAGGAACGCCGGCTCTGCCCCCGCCCCCCGCAGGACCCGGCTCCCAGCTTTCAGCCCGAAGGGTGAATCGGTAACCCCCACCCCCCCGCCCCCAGCAGCCTGTCTCTAAGAGCCGAAGCCCCGGCTCAGGCGCCCACAGTGTTTCCCACAGCGCGGGCCCGGCCGCAGGGGCAGGAGGTCACCCTCCTCGGCTCACCTGCAGGCGGGGAGCGCGGTGGACGGTCAAGGCGGCGCCACCGTCCCACGCGCGACGCCAGGGATTCGCAGGGGCTCGGTTCGTTTGCTGAACAACCACCGCTGGCTCAATCCCCACTATGGCCCTGTTTTTCCTTTTAAGGACAAGTCAACCTCATTAGGAAAAAAAAAAATAGGGAGAGGAGCATAATAGTTATCATGGCTTTATGCGTTCGCTTAACAAATATTTACTGAGCACTTACCATGTGCTGAGCGTGCGTGCGTGCGTGTGTGTGTGTGTGTGTGTGTGTGTGTGTGTGTGAGTGTGTGGGGGGGGCTGGCAGGGGCTGGGGAGTGGTCTTTCTGCTGTGCTGAGAGCTGACTATGTGGCTTGCTGTCTGCCTCTCACTCCGTGTCTAGGTGGGACAAGTGCCCAGCAGGACTCTCTTGGCCATTTAAGTCCACCACAAGGGCAGCTTTGAGGCCTGTGCCCACCAAGCCCTCCAAGCTTGGCAGAGCCTAGTCGAATTGGGCAGGTCTTAGTATTGTAGGGAGAAGGCAAGAGGACTAAATGTTAAATCAAGCTGTATTTCAAGACTGCAATATACTGATCAGGCCTATGGCCAGACCACTACGAAACATAAAGGAAAATTTCAGCGGAGTTACTACCCAACCATTTACCCATACCATGAAGGAAAACAGAGTCTTTAAGTCACACCCTACACAAAATAAAATCATTCATTCCCTAAGGCTAAAACCATGGGGAACCTATGGATTGAAGGTTGAGAATTGCCAGCAGGCCTTTAACGCTACACAATCTTACCTTTTCACACTTCATACTCTTATGCTTTCACACTGTATGCCCACACCATCAAAGGAAAATGGGTAAACAGTCTTTAATTCATAGAAACTAAGAATGTTAGATAAACTGAATTCCCCAAACACTTAGAGTTCCTCTCAGTATCTTTTTCGCTGTCCCTCTCATTGTCTCTGTCTGTCTGTCCCTCTGAGTCTTTCTCAGGCTCTCTCACTCTGCCTCTACTGGAAGACCATTCTCTGTATATGGAACATTACCCCTTCTCTAGCAAACTTTTCTTTTGGCTCTTACTTGGTGTGCCTTTGGATTCATTTCTGCACTCAGTCAAGAATCCTTCTGGTGCAGATTTTGGCCCGTGTACCTGGAAGACCAAGCAGCACTCAGCGAACTAAGAATCAAAGGAGGTTTATTTACACTGGCAGGCTCAGAGGAGTCACTCTCCAGAAGTGGAACCTTGAACAAAGGCAGGCAGGTAGATTTATACATTGATTACTTCGCATACTTAGCGGTCTTTTGTCTCCCAAGTGCGGAAAAGGTAGGGTTCCAGGGAGAGGAGTTTGGAAAAATTCCTCCAGGACATCCTAGATTTCTTTACGTTTCCCCTATTACTTCTACTCTTGGTGCAGAACTTGAACCCCTCTGTCCCTGACTTGGGGAATTTGTCCTGTCCTGATCACTAGGTTTTAAGAATTAGACGTGGACAAGCCCCAGTAATGTGGCAAAGGGGAATCTCCAAGGCCACTGGTGACCACCCTATAAAATTTGTCTCTTGTCAGGGGTGCTGGGATCCACCTAGAATTTGGGATGATCTCCCTGTCTTGAGTGGAGCATCTTCCTTTAAGATGTTGGCCACCTCATCACTCAGACTTCGAGAGCTGCATTTGACTCACTTCATAAAATTGTTCTAAGAGCTTCAGTGAATTTAAATTTATTCATCAAAGGGCATATTGTCCAGTTCTACTTCTCAGGCCTTATCTCTTCTCACTGTCCTTCTGAGTCTTGAAACTTGAAACTTTCTAAGCCCCCTATCTTCCAATAGCCCCAGAGCAGGCCAGGGAGGCAGCAAGGAATAAGATTAACCAGGTATTGAGGGGATGTATAAATAAATGAATGAATGAAATGCATGCATGACTTCCTGGAAGGCCCACCTAGAAACCATTAATAAACTTTACCTGGTGTATTTGAAAACTTGAAAACAATTGTCTTCTAAATTAAAAAATATTTTCTCTCCAAACCTTTAAAAATGCACAATTCATCTTTTTTTTTTTTAACTAATAGCCTGTGGCCCCAGGGGCTTCTTAGGGTCTAGAATTTCTAAATCCAGAGAGATTTTTCCCCAGAGTTTTTATAGTTAGATACACTGAGCTGAGCCCCAGGTGGGAGTCATAATTTTGTGACTCTTCACCTGGTGACTTCCAGGAAAGAAGGCTTAATTAGCCCATTTTGTGGTGACAGTTTTAGGTAAAAAAAATCTTTCTAAACAACTCAAAATATTGCTTATTTATTTATTTGTGAGCATCTGCTTTTGCATAGAACCAAAGCGTTCGAAGATAAAAAAGATACATTTTGAATTTTTCCTTCAAGAAGTACAAACTAAATTAAAAAATGGGCTACATATATATATCTATATATATAGATATATATGTAGATATATATATCTAAAGAACATCAATGCAAGGATTAAGTAATAAAATTATATAATGAAATAACAAGTCAATATATATCAAAATGTAGTGTACGATCATGGAAAGAAGGACTCAGTAATAAGGAGTTTCTAAAACTACAGTTCTCACTGTATTGATTCATTTTAAAAATGCTGACTGAGCACAGCCCTAGGCCAGAGGATTCTGGATGGGAAGGAAAAGGAAGACTTTGAGAGAGCAATGGGAAGAAAATTGTTCCATTGGAATACGCTCAAAACATGGTAAAATTTAATCACCCCACTTTTGACTTTTAAAATTCAAATCGCATCTCAGCATTTGGTAGACAAGATATTCAGAAGTACCCTTCTTCTCAAAACACCATGATCTTGGATAAAATAAACTTTGTCATGTGTTGTTGGGCTGAAAGTATGTCAAAACAAGAGAAGGGGAGAGTGTGCAGCAAATATATGTGAAATGCAGGATTGTCTTGAGACCAAAGGTACATATCAGACCCACAAACAGTATTAGAAGATCGTAGCCAGCTCTAAGTTGGAGTAGCTGAACCTAGAGTCCCATACTTATCAGGGCCCTGTAATGAGCTAGAGAGGTCTCAAATAGGTAGCATTCCTTCACTCCAAGCATAAACAAAACAAGGATGCTTTCTATAGGAAAGCACTCAGGATTCTCATAGATGATGATTAACCAAATACAGTGATTTGGAAGACAGATCTGAGGAAATTATTTAGATTGCAGCAAAGAGTGATATGACACGAAAAAAGATGTTATGAAATATGCAGGATAGAATGAAAAGATCGCAATCCATTTAATCAGCATCAAAGAAGGAGATAAGGAAAGAGAGGCCATATTTGAGGTAGCAACGGCTAAGAAAAAAATACATGAATCCAGAGATGTTAGAAACATATCTAAAGTAGGATAAATAATAGGAAATCTATGCCAAGAAACATTGTAGTAAAACTACAGAACACTAAAAATAAAGAAAAGATCTTAAAAGCATCTAGAAATTAAAAAAATGCATACAGGTTACAATAGAAAGAATTTGATTGTCAGTAGATTTCTCGGTGTCAACATTACAAGCTAAAAGAAAGTAGAATAATATATTCAGAGACTTAAGAATTGGATACTCAGCATTTCAAGAATAAGGGCAAATACAGATAAAACAAAATGAACTTATAACTGGGGGACTTGACTAACTGAACTTCTAAGATGCGTTTCAGAAAGAAGAAAGTGACTCAGTTAAGAACTGAAATGATGTAGCTTTATTTATAATAACCAAGATGTGGAAGCAACCTAAGCACCCATCAACAGATGATGGAATAAAGAAGTGATATACATATACAATGGAACATTACTCAGCCATGAAAAATCATGAAATCTTACCAACTGTAACAACATGAATGGACCTAGAGGGCATTATGCTGAGTGAAATAAATCAAATAGAGAAAGACAAATGTCATATGTAGAATCTAAAAAACAAAACGAACTAACAAAATAGAAACAAACTCACAGATACAGAGAACATTTTGATGGTTGCCAGATTGGAGGGAGTTGGGGGATGATAAGGGGGAAAGGATTAAGAGGTACAAATTGGTAGTTACAAAATAGTCATGAGAATGTAAAGTATAGCATAGGGAATATAGTCAATAATAGAATTGATCACCTATTAAGTTATGTAAATGTCTAACCACTATGTTGTACACATGAAACTAAAATAATATATGTCAACTGTAATTGAAAAATAAAAAAAACATTTTTAAAAAGAACTAAAATGAAAGGAAGAATAAGTGAAGAAATTGGTAAATATAGTGAATATAAACAAAATTGCCAGTACAAAACCATAATAATGACAGCAACAATAATAATAAATATACAGATTTAAATAAGCTCAGAACTAAAATACTGGTCAACAATAAATTAGGAAAGAGGTGATTGGTGTTAAAAGTGTTCTAATGCCTTTGCAATAGTGTGAGAAGGGAATTGAAATATTAGCTCTAGCCTTTGTTAAATATGTGTGATATGTTATTTACTAATATAATACAAATAAGATATATAACTTTCAAACTAGTAGAGATAGAGGAATGATATAAGCCCAAAACAAAACAAAACAAAACAAAACAAATAAACACCAATCAATATGAAAGAAGTATAAAAAAATTAGACTCCTCCCCCTATAAAACAAGATAGTAAATATAAGTCCAGATATACTAAACCAATAAATGTAAATTAACTATACTCATCAGTTAAAAGTCAGACATTGCCAATGTGGATGTTAAAAAATCTAAGAGGCACTGTTTCAAGAGCACTCCTAAAACATAGAAATTTGGAAAGGTTGAAAGTAAAGATGTGGAAAATGATATACTTGACAAATACTATCTGAAAAGAAAGTTATGATAATATTAGATAACATAGACTGACCAAAAAAAAACACCATCATTAAGGATGGAGAGGATCACTGATAAAAGTTCAATTCACCAGTAAAATGTCAATTCTGAACGATAGAAAACATGAGTCTTATAATTATTAAAAAAATTGATGAAATCTTCAGTCAAAGGAAAGCATTAAGCCCAGATGGTCCTAGAAGCAAATCTAAACTTTCAAGTTTCATTCTATTCTTTCATAAAGTCTTCTGGAAAATAGACAAAGAATATATCCCAGCTCATTCTAAGATGCTCTAAATTCAACACTAAAACAAGATCGGACCAACATTACTCAGAAATCAACCAAAAACATAGAAGCAAAAATCCTAAATAAAATATTAGTACATTGAATTCAGCAATATCTAAAAAGGATGATACCTCATAACCAAGTTGGGTTTATGTCAGGAATGGTAAAATAGTTTAATATTTAGAAATGTATTTCTGTAGTTAACCACATCAAATTTTAAAGGAGAACTATAAGACCATCTCAATAGCTGCACAATTTTAAAATAACAATTGACAGTCCCTCATGGTACTAACTCATAGGAAACTAGAAAGAGAACTTTCTTAATCAGTTAAAATGTATCTACTAAAAGCCTACAGCAAATACTATCCTCAATAATAAAATTTAGAAATGCTTCTTTCAAAATCAGAAACAGTTCCGACCAAAAATCTCAACAGGGCTTTTTAGGGAAGATGAAAAGGTGATTCTAAGATTCATATGTGGGGTGGAAAAAGCCAAAATATGCTCAGTGAAGAAGAAGGAGTAGATATCAAGGCCTATTATAAAAGCATAACTATTAGGGCAGTACATATTCATGCAGGGCTAGGTAAAAACACCAATGAAACAGAAAAGAAATCATGGAAACAGACCTGTGCACATAAGGAAACTTGGTTCAAGACAAAGGTGACATTTCAGATCAGTGGGGAAAGGAGGGACATTTCAGTAAAGTGCTAGGACAATTGATTATTTATATAGAAAAACATAAAATTTAACAACTCTCTTACTCCCCCCATTCATTCAAGATAGATTTCAAGACTTTAATATAAAAGGCAAAACTCTAAACTTTTAGAAGATAATATAGGAAATATCTCTAGAATCTTACCAACATTTGGCATAATCAGATTTTTTCTAACCTAGTGGGTATGAAATTGTATCTCACTGTGATCTTAACATTCATGTCAATGATTAATGGGTTTGAGAAATTTTTAATATATTTATTTGTCATTCATATTTTGTGTCTATAAAATATCCGTTCATGTCATTTCCTCATTTTTCTAATTGTCTATGTCTTAATGATTTATAGTTATGTGTGTTGTAAATATCTTCTCTCAGTTTATGGCTTTTCACTTTCTTTAGTGTTTTTGGATAAACAAGCATTAATTTTAACTTTATCAAATTATCCTTTATGTCTAGTGCTTTTTGTGTCTCATTTACAAAATCCTTTTCTACCTCACCTGAACCCTGGATTGACATTAGGGGAGATACAGCATTCCAAGGAAACTGATGAAGCAGTTACTGAATTGACCCTAATGGCTACGTGGCTGGCAAAACCCCACAAATGGTAGTACAGATGAAGAAACACAAGCTTCAAGTGTTTGAGTCACCTGAACATATCTCAGGTGAAGATGGTGGGTTCTGGTTTCAGAAAGTCTGGTTCTGCCACTTATTAGCTCTCTGTCTATATAAACCTGTTTCTTCATGTATAAATAGGAGATGCTGATGAAGAGCCCAATCTCATAGGGCTTCAGAGAGGATCAAGTTGAATAATGGGTTTCAAGGTTGGCACTATACACGGCACAGAGGAATTTTACAGAATATTAGCTATCAGGATCATCACCCTTCACACATCAAACATTTACTGGGCATGCCCAGTCCTTAGAGGGGCCTAAAAACTCAGAATAAAGTGTAGCCTGGGAATCAGTGTGGGAAGGTTACCAGCGTGTGTGTGTGTGTGTGTGTGTGTGTGTGTGTGTGTGTGTGTGTGTGTGTGTGTGTGTAGGGCAGAGTGCTTATTTAAAAAAAAAACAAAAACACTCATTTCTCCAGGGCTTCTTGCTGGATGCCTCGCAGGCTTCATATTAGCATCTGCATCACCCATATCACTGTACCAAGACCTTTTCCTTCTACCTGTCCCTGGTGTTTCTCATTGGGCTTTTAAGCATTCACCATATACAGCCACTTAAACATGATCATTTTAATAAAACTTTCAAAGATGTGCATCACATTCTATCATCTAAATCACCACACTTCTTGATCTAATTTATCCAAAGGCTAAAGCATGTTCATTTGTTCCTGTCCTGTCTCTTCTCTGACCTGCTGAGGTTATACAGGAAGCCAGGGCACACATCTATATGAAAGGACCATAGTCATGCCCCCCTTCAGGCAGTGATCCTTGTGCCCAGGTTGGGACTGGGAGTACTGGGTACCCAGGAGGGCCAGGAGCAGAAGAAATCAAGTTTGGTCATCTCTTCCCACTGGCACACAAGTGGCTGGGAACAGTCTGAAGAGTCAGAAGAAAGATAGACACTGGGAAAGAGCAGAGAAGGATGGGGCAGGTGAAGCTAAGAGGAGAAGCCAGTCTGGGGAATAGGCTGTCATATGTTCCTTAGTGTTAGTTCTCAAGTGGATTCCAGCCGTAGGGTGGGCAGTTGGCAATTAGTAGCGAGTATACACTTCTTCATTGCTTGCTCTGTTCTGGACATTGTATTTTTCACTCATTGCTGCATTTGTTTTCATTTTGACAACAGCTGAGGCGTGTGGGTGTTAATACTTCCACCGTTTAATGGGCGAGAAAGCTAGGCCTGTATGTTACGTAACCAGCCAGCAACTGGTAGCGTAGAGACTTGTCTCCTGAATCCGTGCTTTTAACCGCTATAACCCCTGGTGCTCGACCAGCACCTCTAAGGCTTGTGTGAGACTGATATTGTGCAGACTGCTATAGAGACTCTACCAAAGTCATGAATGATAGAATGGGCATTAGGGGAACCTTAGGAAATTGCTACTAAGGGTCTTTTCACTAGGAAACACACCTCACTTTAGTGCTGGCTGCTCCCCTCAGTTGTGGCTACATGTGAACACAGTCTAATTGGGTATGTTTGGGTCTTCTCCTGGCTTCTGCTTCCAGAGCAGCCTGCTTCCAATCTCTGAGAATTAATTTCAAATATAGTTTTGAGACTTCATCTGCACTGCATTTATACATGAGACCTCTGAGGCAGTACAGAGTTGTGGTTGGGGACACAGAATTTGCTCTCTAGCAGGCTGACTCTGCCATTTACCATAGGTACACTTCTGACAAATTGTGTACTCTCTCTGGGTCCCAGTTTATACCTCTACAAAATATGGCTAATATAGTACTTACTCCATAAATTTATTCTAAGTATTACTATATTTGTGAACAAAATAAATATCAGCTATTAGTACTCCTCTCCCATCTACCTATTCCCCTCCCACCACCCCTCCTGTGACTAACTGTAGGGTGACAAACTTATTCCAATTTGCTCAAGACTTTCTCTCCCTTTACAGTGAAAGCCCTCTACCCAGCCCTTTAGTCTCAGACAAATAGGATGGTTGGTCACGCTCCCAAATCTGCAGTCAGAGTTCATAACAGTCCAAATTAAATGGTGGCCAGAGGAGTTCCAGAAGGTTTGAATCTAAGATTTACATTGGTAATTCAAAATCATGACAGTTGTGTGGCCATTGGATGGAGAATGCCAGTTCAGAGACAAAGAAAACCCACGGAATCCAAAAGTAAGTCCAACTGGTTATCTAATTTTGAGTCTCCATGGGCAGGAGCTGCTTTATTCATCTTTGTATCCCCCTTCACACTTAATCGGGTAAATTGCTGAATGAGTGAATAACAAATACCCTCAAAACACCAAGGATGCAAAATGACCCCAGTCCCTTTGCAGGGAGCTGCTTGTATCAACAAGTCTCCAGGGATGATTTCTTAACATTGCTTGTTATGAAGGACACTGGCCTGCACTAAATCTGATTCTGAGTTGACTTTGGAGCAGGCTCTGCCTGTGGCAGAGAAATTCCATCCTGGAGCAGGGCTCCTGCCTGGGACTCATTCATGAGTCATTGTTTGATTAAGGATTGACATCTTCTGCTTATAGTTGCTCTCCTCTCCCTTTCTTTGGGATTGATGTAGCTTTCAATAGATTTGTAAATAATTGTCCAGTGCATGATGACTCAGGAGGGGCGTCTATCTGTCCCTAGAGAATGTCACACAACCTACTGAGGTTCCCTACTCACAGTCTGGGGTGTCTCCCAAGCTTTCATACCCTTTATGTGTTGGGTAAGCTGGAGGTTCCAGAATACGGGGAGAAAACATTCTCATTTTCTGGGAGTCTAGGAGGTCGGGGCATGTATTTATCTCAGTGTTCTCAGCTGGAACACTGAAGGGGCCTTGTACTCTGGTGTCAAACAGTCCTGGCTGTGCATCTTCCTAGCTGTGAGACCTGAGGCAAGTGATCATCTTCTCTGAGGCTTGGTTTCCTCATCTGTAAGTGGAGGATAATAGTAGTACTCAGATGGTAGTGAGGTTTAAAGACCTAGTATATGGAAAAAAAGATGTATAATATGGGGCCCAATACAGCTCAATACCTATAGTTGCTATTATTGTTTTATTATTGTCATGATCCAACATTAGCACTCATAACAACATTGTTCCAAGGGGGAGAATCACTCTTAAATCAACAAATGCAATGTCAAACCAAAACCACTTAATAAATGCTAGCTGCCATTATTAAGAACTTTTAAATCATAATCTGCTTCCAGCGTCTCAGAGTCACCCAGCTGCCCTGTGAACCCCAGGAAAAGTTCATTTAGGAAATCTCATGAGACACATAAGTAGTATTCCTGCCAAAACTTCATCACCTGAATCTAATCACGAGGAACCTCAGACAGACTCAAACTGAGAGAGAGTCAACAAAATAACTGGCCTGTATACTTCAAAAATGTCAAGGACTTGAAAGACAAAGGAAGATGGTAGAACTGTTCAGATCAGAGGATACCAAGGAGATAGGGCTGCTAAGTGCAATGCAATCTTGGATTGAATCCTAGACCAGAAAGAAAAAAAATGCTGTAAAGGACATTGTGAGAGCAATTGGTAAATTTGAACAAGGCCTGTAAATGTAAGTTGTGTAATAATATCTTATGATTACTAAACCTCTGGTGTTGATAATTGTCCTGTGGTTATATAAGAGAGTGTGCTTGCACTTGAGAAGTATCTGGAAGTATCTAGGGATAAAGGGTCAGAATGTCTCCAACTTACTCTTTACCAGTTTAGACAAAAAGTCTTTATATAGAGAAAACTGATGAAAAAGCCAATGTAGTTAAATATTTTTTGATGAATCTCGGTAAAGAATATATAAGCGTTTGGGAGCTATATTAGCAACTTTTATGCATGTTTGAAATCATTGCAAAATAAAAAAGTAAAACATAAATAAAATGAAGTTAGGAAAGTACCAATCTCTTAAAGAAGACACTGTAGTTAGGCAAGCAGCCAGCTAGCTCCCTGCTCAAGGTCCCCAGCCAGCAGCTGTGAGCAGCCCTCTGCTTCTCAGTTCTGCTTCCTCATTGTCCCCTCCCCTGGTCAGCCTGGAAAGGCCAACTTTATATTAACAGGCATTTTAAAATCTGCCACAAGGCAGGGGCAAGTCCTTGGGCATGTTAAGGAGAGAAAGACAATGGATCTAGCCCAGAGCAGTGGCCAGAGGAAGAGGTGGGCCTGGAGCTTCAGGGGCATCCTTTGACTTGTCTGCAACCTCTTAACCTAAAAAGGGCCAGGGTGAAGAGTGTTCTAGTGCCTCAAGTGTCTAGACTAGCCACGGCTTGCTGCCTTCAGGAGCAAAGGTGAACTTAGCTTCCCAGGGCAAGAGCAGTGCTTGCTGCCAGCCAGAAGAGGACGCTGTCGTCTCCCAAGTCACACTTAGAACAACACGCTTTCCTCTCAAGGCAAGCACAGAATGGTTTCACAGATCTGCGATCCCCGGGGACAGGAATAGGGTTCGGTGAATGACAGGATTGGATCCTGCCTTTATTTAAGATTTTGATACTTTGCTCATCCTGAATGTTTCTGCATTGATTTTGATTATTCAAAATATGGCATTAAAACATCCTTCATCTTGATTACCCAGTTATTTGGCACCAGAGGCCAGTGCTTCATTCGTCTCACCCTAGTTCCACCCTAGCAGATCTAACCCATTGATTACAACACCACCAGCTCAGAGTTTGCAATTGGTCAAATGCGGTCTGGAGTTCATAGTATCCTTTTATATCTACAAAGAAAAGGCTGGCAAAGGAATTAATCCTAAAAACCCAAATTTCTGCCTTTGATGTCACTTCACAGTCAGTGGCTAGGGCCTGATTTCTTTATCTCTAAGTCTCAATTTTCTCCTCCATAAAAGGGGAATAGCAATCCCTTTTATGCACAGTTTATTCTGAAGACAGGCTATCACCCCCACCTGAGTACTTCTAAGGGCCAGAGTTTGTCTTTTAGTTATAAACTCACTAAATTGTCACAGCTCTACCATGTAAAAGTTATTATCGTGCCCATTTTTAAAGGTGTAGAAATGGACATGGAGATGTTTAATTTCTTGTCCACAGTTGAACAGCCAGTAAATGGAAGTGCATCTCCTTTAACCTGCACACCAGCATAAATCTATAGGGGACAATCTTCACCCCTTTTGGACATTTTAGCTTGTCATGATTAATGGGGTGCTATGGCACCAAGTGGGTAGAATCCAAGGTTGCTGCTAAACATCTCCCCACAACACAGAATTATCTGGCTCAAAATGTCAATGCCAATGCTCTGCAAGGTCAGGGAGTCAAATGAGAACCTGGCACTCAGTGCTTCACGAGAGACAGATGCTGTGTAGTGGTTATTATTTCTTTTGTCTCAGTAGCCTGGAATTTCCTCAGGTTATTCAGGGACCTGAGTTCCTCTGGCCCAGCACTTTCACAGGGTAACTGAAAAACGTAGCTCTGGAGCCAGGCTTTGCTTCCAATCAGGAATTCAACAATGATTTACTAAGCACCTACTACATGCCAGTCCTGTCCCAAGCAGTGCAAATACACATGGTATCCCTGCCCCTACAGAGCTTTCTGGGGAGGAGGGGAGGAGAAATACACTAGGCAACACACAAGCTCACAGATAATAATACATTGTGACACATGCAACAAAACAGAGGACTTAGGTACCATGAAATACAATCAGAGGGAAGAGCCTGACGGGCTGGAGGGCAGGGGGGCGGGGGTGGGTAGGCAGCAAGGCTACTCTGAGAGAGTGGCATTTAAGCTGAGATCTGCAGGTGGGAGGAAAGAAGAATACTGCAGGTGGAGGCAACAGCTGTGCAAAGGCCCTTGGGTGGAAATTGAAAGCCAGGCAGTGTGAGAAGAGCTCAGTGTGGGAGGAAAAGGAGAGTAGAGAGATAAGACCTGAAGAGGTAGGTCAGTAAAGGCCACAGAAAATAGTTTGATCTTCATGTTACATAAAGAGCCTTTTAAGGGTTCTAATCATAGGAGTGACATACAAAGTCCTGCCTCTCAGAAAGTGACCCCTTTGAGGTCCAGGCACAGCCCTGTGTGGAGGATGCTGCATGAAGTCAAAACCTAGAGCCTGCTTCACCAACTAGAAACTATCATGCAAAGGTGAGGTCTGTCACCATTATGAAACCTTCATTAAGGTACCTTCCCCACCCCAATCCCCAAGCAAGCTGTGAAATGTGATGACAGGAGCAATTTGCACATATTAAAAGATTATTGCTAAGGCTCATTCATTATTAGACAGAGTGGCATCGCTGACTGGAAACACCTGTTGGGATCACATGACTTGTTCCCTGCCAGTATCTGCTGCTTTGGGGTGACTCAGCTTGTGGTGCTTTCACTCTGGCTGGAACCCCCATCCGGCCTTCCTCAAATTCTAAAGTGTTCCTCATCCAGAGTATTGGCACCCACTGACTCCTGTCCCACCAGGGCCTGTGGTGCATGGCTGTGGCTGCCAAGGATATTTGAGATCATGTGTCTCAACTCCCAATCCTCATTTCTGCCCATTCATTTGGCATGCATGGGAATCATCAGTAGGGACTTATTGACAAGAACTAGAACTTAAGGCTTTGAAGGGATCTGACTGTTTTTGGTCAATCAGGACAGTATTTCCCAAGGTGGACACTGTTCAAGATACTAAAAGGAATTGTATAAAGAAAAATGTTCCATGAACAATTTAGGATATCCTATTTCAACCTAGTTTAGCAGCTTCCTTTCTTACAGGACTTTGCAGAACATTTAATATGTTAATGTGGATTATAAATCTCCAAAATGGAGTGATATATGTTTCTCCTTTTTTTCAAGAGCATCTTACAGACTAGTGTTTGGAAGTACCAGGAAAAACCATCAATAGCCACTAAGTGGCAGGAGAAAGAACACCTCGGAGTGTTCAGTGTGTGTCAGGCCAGTGGCTGCCTTTTCTTCCAGCTCCAGGCTGCTAAAAGAGACTATCTCAAGCTCTCAATTCCCAACATTAGAGCCCAACAGAAGGAAGAGTGGAAGACTTCTGCTCTCTCTGGGCTAGCCAGTACGGCCTGTCACTCTGACCCCTTCACTATTCAAGGACTCCTGGGGCTGGCTGGGTGAAAGCTGCCCTTGGCTTAGTTGCACACAAAGATATGTTGGCATGGACATTGTTTAACCTGCTTAAAAGAACAAAAAGCTTTTAGCACGTTTATCTTTTTCTTTAATTACTAAACAGTACATGTTTTCATAAAAACAAAAAAATACCCAAGTGTTTACAGTAAAAAATGGAAATGTCCTTTCAGCTCCTCCCCACCCCCTACTTGAATTGTTCCTTAATAAAGTGTTGTCTGGTTTGGGTGGGGAGAAGGCTGGTCGGGGGTCAGATTGCCTGTGTTCAAATCCCAGCTCTGCCACATGCTAGCTGTGTGTCCTTAGGCACAGACTTGTTCGTTCATCTGTGAAGTGGAAGCACCATAGTTAAGGGCTTGGGAGAGTATTGAGTGAGATGAAACACAGAAAGCAATCGACAAGTCCTCTGCACCTAGTTAGATTCAGTTAAAATTCAACTCTTAGGATTATTCCTCCAGAATTCCAGGTACTTTTTTTTTTTTAAGTCCAATTCCATGCCATTAATGTGCTTATTACAGACTGGAGCAATCTCTTCTGTTTATTCACGTGATTTTGATTTTTAGTTCTCAATGACAGTTTGTATATGCAGAAACCATTCTTCAGAGGTTTATTTTTCAAATTAATATTTAAGTTATCAAAGTTAATAATTCAGAAACAGATTAGTTTACTCTCTCACTCTATAGGTTAGCTTATTTTTGATGCTGGGAACTAACACCTAATAACATGGTGGTTATTGCCCTAGAAAATACCATGCTTTTAAGTTTATCTTATAAAAATCCTTATTCTTTTTATAAGTACAGCTAGGATTGCCAGAAAAAATATAGGATGCCCAATTAAATTTGAATTATCAAAAATTCACGTTGACCTCATGCTCTGTATTTTTATTTGCTAAATCTGGCAACCCCACATTCAGGAAACTTAAATAATTACTTTGAAGGGGTATGGGCCCATTTAAAAAAATTTTATACTTCTTTTATAAGTTGAATGTATCCTATTTCCTAGTAAATTTCTTTAACTATATAAACTAAAAGAAACCCTCCATTTTCAATACTAAATAATTCTAACTCTTATAAATTAAACTTGTAAAACACTATTAACCCAAAATTCTTATAAGTGTTCCAGAACTGTTCATAAACTTTGTA
The DNA here is from genome assembly GCA_030015415.1 of Cynopterus sphinx. Classification (NCBI taxonomy): domain Eukaryota; kingdom Metazoa; phylum Chordata; class Mammalia; order Chiroptera; family Pteropodidae; genus Cynopterus; species Cynopterus sphinx. The sequence continues at coordinate 111,384,291 of CM057381.1, forward strand.
AAGTTTCAACTTAAAGCCACGAATCTTACTCAACTCCAACATTTTATATTAGAGTTACAAAATTGTCACTTTAACAGGCCAAAATCTCTCTTTGTTACAAGATCATAAAATACCAGATATGTATAAATTCCATCTTAAAAGGCACAAAAAAGGTGTGCCTCATTTAATTCTAAAGCTTCTGGCTAGAAGGTACCTGTTCACCAAGAAAGATAATCACCATTCCTTTGACCAGAGCTGCTTTCACCAGAGTCAGCCAGGCCTGAGGTCTGTGCAGTAGACAATAGGAAGATTCATCTCATTGGCAGCTCAGGAAACCATTATTTCCTCTAATGTTCTATTTGAGGTTATCTCCTTAGAATGACTGGGCGTACTTGGCCATAGATTTAGACAGGATGCTGACTGGGTATATATTGGCACTATACACATACTTTCCCCTGTAGCTACGGCTTCACGTCCATCAGTTTAAGGGGAGGTGATCTTAACCCTGACCGTAATGCTGGCTTTAAGTTATTCTCAATACCTACTCTCTTCACAGAAGAATTTTCCTTGCCAAAGTCTGCAGATCTTAGCCAGGTTTATAACTCGATTGAATTTTGCATTTCTTTTGCTTTTCAGATCTTCATATCTTCCTGCCCAAATCTCTAAAAGTCATTCCACTTGGGCTGAAATCCTACAATTCTTGCGAAACCTTCCTTTCTCAGGGCCACATGATTCTCACAAACATTAAAGTAACATCAGATTGAATCATGGGTCACTCCAGGGCCTTTAACTGCTTTTTGTCCTCCAAGTCCAAGGACATTTTGCTGACCCATTCTAGCAAAATGACCAGCAACGGCTCTCCCTGGTAACACAGTGCTAGCATTTGATGCGTTAAATTACATACAGCAAAACTGCCAAAAAATTACATAACCTAAGCTGGATGTGACCCTTGATTACACCCGTCAGGGTAATTAGAGAGTCAGATCCTAGGTGTGTCCAGAAACAGCTGGCAACCAAGTCTCAGCGATGGCAGAAAACATAGCACTCTCCCTGCCTTATTGCCCACTACCGCCACCCCTACTGCAGAAGGCTCCATCACTCCAGGTGCCCTCTGGTATGGACCACTTCTCAGTCCATCAATTTTCAGGAAAAGGCACATGGCCTTTTGTGACAACAGGAAAGATGACCAGATGTCACAGCTGGCGCTCAGTTGGAATAGGAGTGACTTTGTAGAGGATGGTGCCTAAATTAGGCAGGCCAATTTCCTCACCGGAGTGACAAAAACAGGAGCTCCTAAAAGACTAGCCCATTTCCTTCATTTCCTTGAGGAAAAAATGCGTGATCTTCAGTTCCTCACAGAACTGAAAGTAGCAATAGGGAATCCAGTAATTCCTGTTATCTGCAGGCTTTATAAGTCAGCAGAGACTGAGGAAGTGGCCTGACGAGGTGACTGGGAGCCCACACTGCAAACACCACTGTCCTCTCACTGAGCCCTGAACCCAGGAGGAGAGCCAGGATGTCACCACCGCTGGCCTCCCTACTGCTTCTCATCCTCGCCATCAACAGCGCCCTGGCCCTGAGGATCTGCTCCTTCAATGTGAGGTCCTTTGGGGAAACCAAGAAGGAGAACCAGAACGTCATGAATGTCATTGTCAAGGTGAGCCCCTTTTGTCTCAAAGGATTGATGAACACCCCTCACACCCTCTACTGCTTTCAGACTCGAAGACACTGGGGTGGAATTTGACTAAAGTTAGTCCCTAGGGTGAAGGCAGCAGCTGGCTTGGAATTTTGTAACAATAACAGCAGCAATAATTACAATAATCGTTTCACCCCTCCAGGCTTCTGTGTCATCATCATAAAATGGGGACAACAACAGCACCTCCCTGTAGGGCTGTTGTGAGGAACATGTGAGCTGGTAAAAGTAAAGCTCCAGTACCTGGCTCACAGTAAGCTCAGGTAAGGGTTGACTACCATAATCCTCATCACCGTGTAGTGAATGCCGTGTCAGGTACTGCATAGACAGAGGATTTCATTTCCGCACCCTTCGGAAGGAGGATTCTTATTCCCCATGTAGAGATGATGAACAATGGGCCTATTCCAGCTGGATCTTTGTACAGCTGGTGGGCGGGTAACTGGGTGGGGAGTTGGGATGCCAGCCTAGCTGGCCTTTTAACCAAAACTTAACAAGTTTTTGCTTGCTTTCTTCCTTCTGACGCCTGTCTTTCCTTCTTTCCTTCTCCTTCCTTCTTTTCTCTCTCCCTCCCTCCTACCCTCCCTCCTTCCTTTCTTCCTTCCTTCTCTCTTTTCTCTCTCCCTCGCTTTCCTCCTTTCCTCTTCTAACCCCATCAACCCTTTCTCAACTCCCAATTCTAATCTTTTTCTCCATGTAGATAAGACTTCCTTTGGGTACTCAATGCCTGGATACTCTTTTCACACTTCTCTGGAGTCAGTTGCTCTTTTTATTCTACAGGTTAATTTATTTTCGGTACTGGCTGCTGAAATCTTTGCCAGGACTCTACCGGGTGTTTCTGTCTTAGAAAACCCTTGAAGTACCATGGTACACTGGGAATGCCAGGAGCCCCAAGTTCACATCCCACCTGGCAGCAGGGTCAGCTAACTTGGAAAGTCCCTTCTGCTCCCTGAGTCGCCAAGGGCCTTTCAGTAACATGGGCTTTATACAGCCTGTAGTACAGGTTGGCTGAGAGAAATCAAGGTGAACAAGGCCCTCGGCAAAGCTGGAAACAAGGCGAAGGTGATCAAAAACATGAGCTGCTGTAATTATCAGGCAAAGTGGATTAGAGCGAGGACTGGCATGCTCTGTCCTTCCTTAGATGGTCCTTTCAGACCTGGTTGTCCCTGCCCTTTGGATGTCATTGTTTAGCCAGAACAGTCATGCCAAGCCGGTGAGAACCATGACTCCCTGGCTCAACTGAGAGCTCTGACATGCAAGGAAACTATTTTCCCTGCTTTCTCACACAAAGGCCCATGGAGCCTGGGTACCTGCTGAGTTCCCACCATCTTCCCCACTTTTTCCATCCAGGAAATGTCACCACAGCCTTAAGAGGCTGTCATTTTGTACTGTGGTGATTCCATTGTGGGTGGCCTATAATCAGCACCTCTCTTAGCCACTGTGCCCTGGAGAGCCGACTGACGAACAGTCCACCACAACAAATACCAAGTTTGTCTGAAGTCTTTGTCAAGCCTCCTTACCTTCTCCAGCACTGCAAAACCATCCTGTAAACAGAAGCCATCCCAAAACACTGCCAGAGCCACCTGGAGCACTTACAGTAAAACTCGAATCCCGGGCACTCGGGATAGTAGTGTGGACAGGGCCCCTTGTCTGAGCACCTACTTATAGGCAATGAATTTTGCATTCTTCTTCAATATGATGATGTAAGTGGCAGTGCTCCCACTTTATAACTGAGAATGGTGAAGTGACTTGTCCAGGTTCCTATAGCTAGTCAGACGAGCCAGGATCGAATCCAACCATCGAACAACCCAGCCATATAAGTGGAGGTGCCTTTTTCACTCGTCCACACTGGGTTTGTCACAACAGAGACGAGCCAAGCATCATCATGCTGTTGTCATTTTGACCTTCGTTGGGGAGGTTGGAGAGTGAGGGAGTCCTGCCTTCGCCGTCTTGGGCTTGCTGACCAGTACTGCGAGCAGTTCTCCAGATGACAAGGCCTGCAGGGGTAGAGCTCTTCCTGCCTGCAACTTCTTCAGTTTGTGTCCTTGAAGAGGAGTGTGTTTTCATCCAACAAATACTCATTGAAAGTCGGCCATGTGCCAGACACTCCGAGGCACTGGGAATGAGATGGTGGGTGTGAGAGGCACTGTCTCACTATTTGCAGAGCTTACAGCACGCAATCATGTAGGTGTGCTGTCTGTGCGTTGGGCCCCGATATGCAGTGTCCAAGTTCAGACTCATGATGCCCCTGATTAGTGTGCCCATTTTGAAGATAAGACAACTGGAGTTCAGAGAGGTAAAGTAAGTTGCCCAAGGTCATGGAGCAAGTAAGCATAAGAGCGAGGGTCAGAACTGAGGCCTGACCACTCCCATTTGGGCCCTTCTCCACCATGCCGGGCTGCTCTCTGCTTAGAGACAATAATGAGGGTTTCAAGGCTGCTCTCTGCCCCAGAATTTTCTAGAGTTCTCTAGACTGCCCTTCCCTCTCCCAGGCCCACTCCTGACACTCCCTGCTGGGATCCTTCACCGCAGGCCCGCGCAGCCCCTACTCCCATCCCATTCTGTGAACAAGAGTCAGGAGGATCTTGCTGAGTTTCGGGTCTGGGAGGGCCTTCCAGGTACCCTCCTTCTTAAGTCCTCCTCCTGAGGAGATGGAGCCAGAGAAAATGTATTTTTCCTGGTTCTCTGGCCTGAAATTCGGGCAGAGAAATATGTGTCATGAATGAGTTTGAAAACTGAATAGTTAATGGCTGTTGGGGAAATACATTGTGCTATTAGGCTTAAAAAAAAACTGTATGATAAATATTGCCATTATTTGCTGAGCATCTGTTCTGTGCTGTGGACTGGGCTGAGCATTTTATATCCATTGTGTCATTTAACCCCCATGAGTGGGGAATTGTCCCAGTTCACAGACGAAGAATCTGGCCGTTTAGGGAGCTAAAGTGACTTGCTCCAGGTCACACAGCTGACGAGTGATACAGCTGAGATGTGAATTCAAGGCCATTTGACTCAAAGTCTATGATTGGAACCAGTGGGCTAGTCATCCTGAGGCCAATTTTGCAAATGTATATAAATACGGAAATACATGAAAAAGTGTCTGAGTGGTAGGATTTCAGTTTATCTGGTGATTTTTGTAATCTGTTTTTTCTACATTATCCAAATTTTCTACAATAAGGCAACACTATTTCTATAATTAGAAAATTATTTTCTAAAAAACTGAATAGGAAATGTAGTCCCATTTTTCTTACAATGCCATAAAGAAGATTTAAACATTGGAAGACATTTGTGCTTTATAAATTTGGCTCATCTGGTTCCAGTATGGCTCTCGCTCCCTCCCTTCTTCCTTTGACCATGCCAGATGCTGTGCTAGGAGTGGACATGAAGTGATGAATAAAGCAAGGTCTAGCACATTGTCTAACACACAGCAGGCCCTTGGGAAAACTTTGTTAGATTGATGAACCAACAGATGGCTAGATGGGTGGATGGACTGATGAAGGCCAAACAGCTAAAGTTACAGGTTTCATCCCCAGGAAGATTCTGATAATGGGGTCCTGAGCTGTTGCTGATGGCAGTGGGATTCCAGTCTATAGGAAATAGTCTCTGAGGTGCTGAGGAGACCATCCATGGGAAGTAGAAATCAGTAACTGGCATGTACCCTATCGGGCACTTTATAGCTATAAGACATTTTGTTTAGCTTACATTACACGAGTTAGAATCACACCTGTCATGTCTTAATAAATATTGGCCAGCTCCTCCCCCACAATTCCTTCCTCATCAAGCAGTGTTCTTTTTTACAATAACACTTTAATTTTTAAAATTATAAGCTTATAATCTACACATCAATTTTATTAAATTAAAGATAGTCATTATGGACAATTTTGAAAATATAAAAATATGTAAAGAAAAAAATCACCCAGAACCCTGTCATTCAAAGATAATACCTGCTGGCATTTGCGTAACTTTGTTATGATCATTTTTTCTATGCAAAAATAAACACGTAAGTCTGTATCTATTTTGCAGCATGGAAAACACCCTGTATCATCAATTTTATATTCTGCTTTTATATTACAAGTAATTCACATGTTAACACTCCTTTAAAATGTGACTTTTAATTCTATATAATACTTCATGCTATGTTTTCAATACATTTCTTTTAATGCTTTGCTATTGGGAATACCTAGGTTGTTTCCAATTTTTTGCTGTTGTTGCAATGCATCTTCCTCTTTGATATGTACAAGTAATAATAATAATAATAATAATAATAATAATAATAATTTATTGTGTGCCTCCTATGTGGCTGGCACTGTTCTTATTACTCATTTAATCCTGCAGCAACCTTGTGAAGAAATAACTATCAATCATCCCAATTTGTAGATGAGAAAATTAAAGTGCAGAGAAGTACTAGATATTTCTTTACAATAGAAGGCATTCCTCAAAGTGGAAAAACTAGACCAAAGAGCGAACACTTTTTTAAGGCTTTTGACACATATTCTAAAGTGCCATCCAGAACGGTCTGGCAGTCGCAAGTCAGCAGGCTGGCTTGGTGAGCAGCACTGGCTCTCCCTAGGGAATCCTGCAAGGCTGATGCCATGGATTTCAAGCCCTTTGATGGAAGGATCCAGACTCAGACGTAGTTTTCCAACTCAGTCACTACATAGGTGCATCTCTACTCCCAGCGGCTACTAAAAGACTGCACAAACCAGTGCGGTGGCTCTCCCTGCTTCACCTTTCTAGAGAGGGAGCCAGACAAATGCTCTGTAAATAGGGCCAGTGGCATGCTCCTCCTGCTCCAAGTCCTTGGTGGCTGTGTGACGTCTCACAGAATTAACCTTGAGGATGTCCTGTCCTTGACCAACAAATCCCAAGGCATTGAGCCCACCAGGATCCCATACACAAACAGGTTCCCATTGTCTCCAAGGGACGCGGGCTTGGTCCGCATCCCCATCTCCAGGCTGTTATTCAACCTAAAAGAGCCTTTCCTGCATTCTGTATCTCCTGAGCTCCTACTCACCTTTCAGAGCCTGTTCGAATGCCATCTTCTCTGTGGAGTCTTCCCTGATCCTCTGGGCAGAAGTAATTATCTCCCAACCCTTTTGCTTAGCACAAATTTCATTTGCCTCTCATTGTGCTAGTTGCTTCCATTTGTTTCTTCTCACTGGGCTATGAGTCTTTAATGACAAAAACTGTATTTTAACAATTTAGCATGATGGGCTTTGTAGTCACACAATCCTGAGTTCAGATCATGATTCTACCACCTATACTGGCTATGTGACTTTAAGCTAGTCACTGAGTCACCCTGAGCCTGGTTTCCTTCTATGCTTAATGCGCTAATAATCATAGCTGTCTCCAAGGTTTGTGAGGCTCAAATTGGGTTAACAATAAATGTCAGCTCTTATAATTATGCTTCTTTATTTCCTCAGTACCCAGCCTGGCACTTTTCACTTACTAAGGGCTCAATAAGTATTTTTATTTTTATTTTTATTTTTATTTTTGCTGGATATGATTGTGGGCTCCAGATTTGGATTGCCTAGGTTCATGTTCTGCCTCAGACCCTTTCTACCTAGATAACTTTGGGTACTTTACTTGACTTTCTGGAGCCTCAGGCTTCTTGTCTTTAAAATGGACATATTAATAGCACCTACCTCAGAAAATTCTTCATTTATTTCTGGGAAGTTAAAGAATTTAACAAAGCATCCAATTTGATATTTAGAACATAGTAAGTGCTCCCAAAAAGATTTTTATTTATTATTTGTGGTAAATGGCCTCAAACACCTGGGAATTCTTTCTCTGCAGATCATCAAACGCTGTGACATCATACTCTTGATGGAAATCAAGGACAGTTACAACACGATCTGTCCCCTGCTGAAGGAGAGGCTGAATGGGTAAAGATGGGGCCCCCTGGAATCCTCTATTGGCTCAAGATCAAGGGCAAGGGCACTTGAAATGCCCCAGGAAACTGAATCTAGTATAAGAGCTAGCACTCCCCCTCACCACCAGTTCATGTGAACAACAGGCTCCCAATGCCATCAGCCACTGTCCTAAGAACTTTCAACCAACTGGTTTTAATATGATAAATTAAAACACGGGAAACAGATGAGTCAGGGCAGAGAGAAGTGAAAGAAACAGACAAGAGGTTGAGCAGAGTAGTACTGTAGTAAAGAAAAGACTGAGAATGAATAGGACATTATGATAGGCCCACAGGCTGAAATATTATGTAGACGTTAGAAATCATGTTTGCTACAGAGTGGGTTAGAGCTAAATATTTCATCATGGAAATATGGCTGCAATATATTGAAACAAGCAAGTTCAGAATTGTAGGTAGAGTAACATATCGCATCACATCATACATGGATAAGTGTGTGTTTGCACGGGAGAAGAAGAAAAATGAGAAAGATATGCTCCAAACTGTTAATAGTGGCTTCTACTGGGAGGTGGGGAGCTATGATTGGAGGACCATTGTGTACAGGGTCAGTGAAGGGATGGGGAACCTTGCTTCTTATTTTATATGCTTCTTTATGATTTTAATATTTTATAAAAAGTCTGAATTGATATTATAATTTAAAACTTAAAAAAGGGGAGTGGGGGAAGTAGATGGGTTAGAAGGGGTCACATATGTGGTCACAGAAAGAAATCTAACTATGGGAGGTGAACACACAATGTGTATGTATATGTATATGTGTGTGTGTGTGTATACATGCATACATACATACATACATGCATACATACATATATATAAAAACTATTATAAAGTACAGCTGATACTTACCGGATTTCATTAACCAATGTCACCATAGAAAAAAAATTAATTAAAAAAAATTTTAAAGATAATACCCTCAAATTATTTTAAATGACATTGGGTTATATTTATGATTTATATTCTTTTTTGTTTTCATCATTTTAAAAATTATTATTATTTTTTACTTAGTTTCAAGTATACAGTACATTGCTTAGACATTTGTATAGTTCATAAAACAATCCCCCCAATTGCAACCTCCCTCCCCTGACCCTCCACCTGGCCAACATATTAATGCTAACTGCATTCCCTATGCCATGCTGCCCATCCCTGGGACTTTCCATCAGCTACTCATTTGTACTTCTTTAGCCTTTCACCCTATTCCCCCAGCCCCCCAACCATCCTCCCCTCTGTCCAACACCAAATTGTCCACTATGTTTGAGTCTGTTTTTGACTAGTTTGTTCTGTTTATTCCTTAGATTCTGCCTCATTAGGCCCAGGAGAAACAGCTTTGGCCACTCTCCTCACACAGAAGACTGGCCCCAACCCTCTCTGGGCTTCAGTTTCTCATCTGAAAACACAGAGTTGGAGCTAAACTTTCCTTCTTTTTAGCCTCGGCAGGTGTTCTGTTTCTGGATCTGACCTTTGACAATGGAATAGGGGGTGTAGCACAGGGGTTAGGCGCTTATGCTCACCTCAGACACTTGGGTCTGGATCCTGGCTCTGCCATGACCTCAAGCAAGTTACTCAACCTCATTTTCCCTGTCTACAAAATGAAGCTAATAATAGAACCCATCTTTCTGGGATGTGGTGCTAATTAAGTCATGCACAAAAGACGTAGAGCAGTGCCTGGCATGTAGCAGTGATCACTAATGGGTGGTGGTGTCTGTTACCAGTAAAATGAAGGGAATTATAATGGCAGATGATAGTCCTGGTGGCCACATGTCATAGCTACCATCAATACTCTAACAACATGCCAGGCATCTTGTTAATTCACTTACATGTACTATTTCATTTACTCCCATAACAGTCTAGGGGGTAGATATTATGGTTGCGATCCTTATAGCTGAGGGACCTGAGGCACAGATAGGAAGGACCTAACTAAAGTCACCCATCCAGTAAATGGCCGAGCCTGTCTTTGAATGTGGGTCATGTCTGATCCAAAGCCAGTGCTCTAATCTAGCCTGAGTGTCCTCGGCCATCCTTGGAGTAGCTCCGGTTGGTACTCAGAAGTATGGGGGACTGAAGGGATGGGAGGCTCTAGGTATCTCCTTCCATTGGCCTGGAGCAAGCCTTCCCATACCCAGTGATCTCAGTTCTCCCCAACTTCCCTGTACTGTACTGTGGATTCCAGGGAGAGCCAGGCCTCTTTGTCCCCTTATCTTCCTTAAGCTAAGAGGGACCTTAGTCACCTCACAGCTGAGTCTTTGCAAACAATTTGCCAACTCAAGACTTGGCAGGCTAGATTCCGAACAGGGCCCGCCTTCGCAAACCAGAAGCCCACAAGAATCCATTGCCCACGCCCCTTGGACTCCAGTGGCCGGATTTGCCTTAGAATATGCACCTTAAGTCCCAGGAATTACTATAGTATCTAAATTGGCCCCTAAAGATCCCTTTGTTTCTTTTCCAACTGAACCTGAGACTATGCTGTAGCCAAGATAGGCCCTAGATCTTTTTGTGGGCAGAGGGAGTAAAGCTGAGTTAGACTGCACAGGGTAAAGTTCTCAGCAGTTTTGGCAAACACTGTGAATCAAGTTTCCCTAAAATGGGTGAGGGGTAGAGTCAATGGAACCTCAAAGACATATCCACAGCACCCAGGACATAAAAAATTGCTGATTCGAAATCATAGTTTCAGGGGTTTTCAGAACAGGAAAGAAAGTCCAAAACAAATGTTACGAGGACTCCTGCATATGACAAACGCTCAGGGGAGCTGTATGGACAGGGTGACCTGATGAGGTTTGCTCCACAGGAATTAGGAGGTGCAGCACCAGCCATGGGCCAGAGTATGGTTTGAGGCTGATTCTGGCCTAAATCTTTGTTCTTAATAGTCTCCCACAGGTGCAGGCCAAAGCATGTGGATTTGGGAGTGAGTAGGATCTGGATTCTAATCCTCCCTTTGTACTTGCAAACTATCAAAAGGGAGTTACAATAGCACCTACCTTATAAGGACAAGAAATAATAGCTGTAAAGATGCTTGGCAGATGTCACATTCCCAGTCAATGGTGGCCCATTTTAACTCAAAGATTACGATAAATGGTTGACCTTCTACATGATGCCATCAGAACTGTGAATGCAGATTGGAGAGAGGGGAACCTACGCAATAGGGGAATGTTTTTCTTTTAAGATGCAATGTAAAATCTTTATGTTTTCTAGATATGCAAGAAGTACAACATACAATTATATAATTAGCTCTCGGCTTGGAAGAAAAACATATAAAGAACAGTATGCTTTTCTCTACAAGTAAGTATAACCTATGCTTCCTGGAACATGGTTTATTTATAAACTATGACTGTGAATTGAACCAAAATGCATATATTTTCATCAAATTTTAGTCTCTTACCAGTTCTCAAAATCCACCAAAATGTTTGCTGTCAAAATTGGGGATGGTGCAAAGTATCAATTCTGCGAATTAGAAAGCACGTGCAGCTTCCTAACACCTAATTTGTTGGTTAACTCAGTGGCTGCCTGATGGAGGGGGTCAGGTATTCACTTCATAGCCAAGTCCTAGTCCAGGAATGGAAACCTGAGTTGCCTCTGACTCTAGCACTACATATTCTCAACTTCTTCTTACTAGTAATTTATTTTAAGTCTGGACATTAACTTGTGGGTGCCCCAGAAGACTAGTACTGCTCAGATCTTCAGTTCTCAAAGGGCCCTGACTCTTGAGAAATGTTGACTAAGCCTTGTTTTCAGGGTGAAAGATCTCTTCCAGCACTCCAGCCTTGGGAGGCTACCGAAGCCATGGGAACCTATATTTCTGCTTCTTGAAAGAAGTAAGAAGATAGCTGACTCAGCTGAGTGAGGTTTCTTTTTTCTCTTCTAGAGAAAAGCTAGTGTCTGTGAAGAAGAACTACCTCTACCATGACTATCAGGATGGAGATGCAGATGTGTTTTCCAGGGAACCCTTTGTGGTCTGGTTCCAATCACCCTACACTGGTGAGACCCACAGGCTCTTCTCGCCTATGACTCTCCCAGCAATCCCATGAGTGGGCAGCAACCCTGAGTGTGGGCTGCGATCCTAGGGTTAATGCAGCATCCTTAGGGAGACTTTAGGCTCGACTCAGAAAACTGTTAAGAACTTTTAACATTTGAATATAGAGGATACAGTATAGTTTGATGGCCTCAGACTGGCTTCACAGAAAGCCATGACTCAAGATCTCCCCAGCCTGGAGTTCACCTTCTTGAATCCTTAATAACGCCACTGTCTTTAGAGCATTCAGGCTGATAGAAATTATTTATTGCAATTCCTCAGTCCCAATCAAGTACAATTATTCTTTCATTTAAAAAAATGAAGGAATGGCCAGCAAAGATGAACACCTCACCCCCAACCTAGGGTCTCACTCTCCCTCCAGTAACTACATAGATGTTTCTTCCATAGACTGGGGGTAGAGAGGAAGTCCAAATGATTGCACCCAGAACTCTAAAACAATACTACGTGTATTCGCCAGTAACAATTATCAATCCCTGATTAGAGTACAGGATCCCAGGCTCAATGACCCTACAGTGTGGGAATCAGGACCACATCCAGACTCAGAAAGATGGTGTCGCTTATCCAAGGTCGCCTAGCAGCCAGGAAATGGATGAGCCAGGGCTGTGACTGAAGCCACCAGCTCAGGAGCTTATCCTCTTAACCACTGTGTGGCCCTCAGTGGAAAGTCAGGAATAAATTTGGTTTGCCAATTGAAGCTGTACAGAATCAAATATTTTTCAGTACCTTCTACGTGCCAGGCTCTGTTCTGGGTGCCGGATAAGACAGACCAGGTCCCTCCCCCTGCAAAGTTACGTTGTAGTAGGGGAGATAGAAAATGGCCAAATACATGCAGGGCAGTAAGTATGTACCTCTATATCTACACTACACAAATGAACATCCGGGCTATTTCTTCCCTTGGTTAATTACCCTGGAGGCAGAGTGCTGAGAAACATGGGAGAATGGTGAGAAAACTTCCAATAGGAAAAGAGGAGTGGAGACTTTGGGGGTAAGAAATGTCTGTCAGAGAGCACAGGCAACAATCTTTGTTATGCACACCGTTCCCGTATGCTGACCAGAACAGGGTTCAGAGTGCTCCCTCCCCAGTAATGATTTTTTTTTTTTTCTCCAAGAAAACGCTCAGCCTTTGTGAACGGCAAATGAACCTGTCTGTATTGAGTTCCCACACGTCCATTCTTCTCCCGTCTCCCTCTCTCCCCTGGGATGGCACCTTAGCCAGGTCCTATTTAGAGTTTTCCCTCTTGTTCAAGGAAAGCTGCTCCCTCTATCTGGGACTAAAGATGAAGGAGTTAGCTATTCATCTATCTTTTCATTCATCCACTCACTCACTCAGTTAACAAACATTTCTGAGCACCTCCAGTGTGCCAGGCACTGTGCTGTGTACTGGAACCAAGGGGGTGAATGAGACAGATAAGCCTACCCTCACAGTGCTAGGCTCCAGTGGGCCAAACAGAGAAGTAAAGCAAGTGATTTCACAGCGTGAAGAAAGTGAGCAGCACGCACTGACTAGCAGGATGAGGGGCCCACCTCAAATGGGGAGATCAGGCATAGAGAGGTGACACTAGGCGGAGACCTAATAGAAGTCAAGTCAGAGAGGGCTGGGGAAAAGGGCATTTCAGAGGGAGGGCACAGTGAGCACTCAAGCTAACTGGTGGGGAAGGGATTAGGATGGGTAAAATGTTCAAATAGAGGATGAGGAGTGAAGCGGGGGCCTGAGGAGGGGAGCAGGAGACAAGGCTGATGGATCAGTGTGGGGTCCTGGAGACAGGCTGCCAGGTCTGCGTCCTGGCTCCCCACTGTGTGACCACCCAGTAGCACCCAGCTCCTGAGTTGGCATGAGGACCCAGGCGTAGAAGGAGGGAAAGCCTGAAGAGGAGGTGTTCAGAACTCAACAGCTGCTACCAGCAAGTGGGCAAGGCTCAGTTTCGAGTCTCACCCACTTCTCCTCAGTCAGGCTCCTTCAGTCCCTCCTGGTGTGGGGAGGGTTTTAGACACTCCCCCCAAACAAGAACAAGAACAACAACAACAACAACAACAACAACAAACGAACACACAGTTTATTTTAAATAACTTTTTTGGCTTTTTTTCTAGATTGCAAGAGGAGTATAAACTGATGTATTTCATTTTTTTTAATTAGAAAAAAATTTTTTCCTTAGTACAAAACCCAAAGAGGCTTATTATTATTATTTTAATAGAAAATACAGTTTTTTAAAAAATGAGAAAATAGAAACACCCACAATGACAGAAAGGAACATCGTCTACCAGCGTTTTCTTAGCCGCAAGGGGCGAATGGGAGGAAAAAAGGCTTTCATGTACTGAAAATAGCAGCCTCACAATGCTAAGCTCGTTCAGACCTCAGCCACTGGCTCGACTCTCTAGAAACAAAGAGACAACTGAGTCCGTGCCTGGGAGGACAGCCCGTTTTCCTTGGGCAGTGTCCCTGGACCATTGCCCAAGAAAGGGTGTGACCTCTACCTCTTTACTGTCCCTCAGCTGTCAAGGACTTCGTGATTATCCCCCTGCACACTACCCCTGAGACATCGGTTAAAGAGATTGATGAGCTGGCTGATGTCTACGTGGAGATGAAACGCCGTTGGAAGGCAGAGGTGACGACTCTCTGTGTCTGTGGAATTCCCATCCAGTAGGGGTAGAATCTGGTCCTCGAGAGGGAGGAGTGGCTCCCTAAGAGTCCTCAGCCCTAAATACCCTTCTTGCTGAATCTGCCTGGGTAACCATCCATGTGGGCCTTAGGAACTCATACACTGCTCCACTGATAGAGACTGCCAAAATTCACGAAGGGAACAGCTAGTGCCAGGCACCACGCTGAGGCTGGACATAAACACGTTTATGTAATCCTCCTAATAACCCTGTGAGATAACTATTTTATTCATTCTCCTTTGTAGCCGAGAATAGTGAAACAGAAAGAGGTCAAGAGTCTTTCAATTGCAAGTGACAGAATTTCATGCTGGCTCATGAAAAAGAGAAGCAATTCTTTGGTTCTTGTAACTAAGATGTCCAGGAGTAGTTCAGGCATAGCTGGGATCCAGGGCTCAGACAAAGTCGTCAGGACTCAGCTTGACTCTTTCCATCCCTTGGTCCTCTTTTCATCTCTGGGTGGGCTCCATTTTCCGGCTGGCTCCACCCTGCAGCAGCATAGGATAGAGCTTCTAGATCAACTGACAGTGAGACAAGTGCCCTGGGACTGAGTGTGATTGGCTCTGATTAGGTCCAATGTCCATCCCTGAACCAATCACTGTGATGAGGGGGTTGAGATGCTCTGATTAGCTAAATCTGTGTTAGCTCCACTCCAACCTCGTGGACTATGGTGGGGGAAGGAAGCAGTTGCCCTAACCAGGGGTGCTATTCTCAGATGGGGAATACATCTACCACCTCTTTAGCCTTAATTATTTCCTCACCTGGAAAACAGGGATGCCACCACCTGTGGCTGTGAGGATCTGTGAAAGTACTTAGTAAATATAGAAGTGCTCTAGAGCAGTGGTCTCCAACCTTTTTAAAAGGCACCAGGGACCCGTGCTCCTGTGAGAATCTAACACCTGATGATCTGAGGTGGAGCTGAGGCGGTGAGGCTAGCGCTGTGAGCAGCTGTACATAGAGATGAAGCTTCGCACTCGCCACTCACCTCCTGCTATGTGGCCTGGTTCCTGACAGGCCACAGACCTATGCTGGTCTGAGGCCTGGTAGTTGGGGACCTCTGCACTAGAGGGCTCTTCCTCGTTCTTCTTTTCTCTTTTTGGAATGTGACTCCAGTGATTCCCTTTCCTGCTCCTCAGTTTCACTTCCAAAAGTTCAAGATGAGTCAAGTAAAGCATGAGCACAGAGCTGGGGCAAGGAGAACACAAGAGGTATATTTCATTGCTTATTTGTAAAGAGCAGAGAGAGAGAAAGAACAATTAATTTATTCCTAAAATTATGAATTCATTCATTCAACAAGAATTTATTGAGCATCTGTTAAGCACTGCATACTTGGAAGGCGTCAGTGGCACAAAAATGAACGGGAGGCGAAACTCGTGCTGAGGGGCCTTCAGTTAGGCAGATTGGTGTTTGATTCTTGACTTCTCCACTTGAACCTCCCAGTCGAGTGGTACAGAGCCAGCCCTCTATGCTGTTTCTACAGAGGTTGAAGGTCCTTCTACCACTTAGTGTTTGTGAGATTTAAAGAAAACTTTATGAAACACTTACCGCACACAGTGAACGCTCGGTAAATCCTGCCTCTATTAATAGAAGCTGGTGGTCACGACATTCTGTCCTCAACTGAGCCCATCAGTCTCAGGGAAAATCATGACCACTGAGGTCAAAATAAAATGTTTTTGAAGAAAAGTCTGAAGTCAGCAACAGCCCCAAACAATAGTACAAACCAGGAAATCTGACACTTCCTCTGGATTGAAGGATATTAAAATTCTGTTCTAAGAGCCCACAGGGAAAAACATTTCCAAGATAGAATAATTCTGTTGGTGGCCTAAGGTTCTTCCCACTTCTCCAATAGACAGAATTTCCTCAGGAATACATTCCCAACTCTTAGACAATAGGAGAGAAGGAACAGTGCTAAAGCTGTCTAATACACCACCCAAGTTCATTTTTCCTGCTTGGAAACAAAAGAGTTGATTCATTCGCATGTTTAAGCCACAGATAAAAGATGTGAGGGAGTAAATGAGTGGGGTTCTTTTATTCCCACCTAATGCTGCATGCTGAGTTACAGAAACACGGTGACTAAGAACAGGAGGAAACAGCCATAGCGAACATCTCTTTTCCCACTAAGAACATCTTCCCTTGTACACTCGCCTGCCAAATACTCGTGAAATCTGTGACTCAATTTTAAACCCATGGTCTCTTCTTTGAAAAGGCAGAAAAAAAGTTAAGACCCTGTATTAGTTTGCTAGGGCTTTAGCAGAAACTGGGTGGCTTAAAAAACACAAATTTGTTTCCTCACAACCCTGGAGGCTAGATCTCCAGGATCAAGGTGTCAGCGGGGGTGGTTTCTGCTGAGGTTTCTCTCCTTGGTCTTCCCTCTATGTCTCCGTGTCCTAATCTCCTCTTCTTATGAGGACACCAGTCATATTGGATTAGGGCCACCTGTATAACCTCATTTTACCTTAATTACCTTTTTAAAGGCCCTCTTCCCAAATATGGTTTCATTCTAAGTACTGAGGCTCAGGACTTCAACGCAGGAATTTGGGAAAACACAATTTAGCTCATAACAGAACCCATCATTTACTGGGCATGGGAGATGGAGTTATGCCAGCAGTTCTGAACAAAAGTGTTTGGCAACAATGTCCACCAGGTGACTAACACTCCAAGTCATACCTTTCAGAATTTCATTTTCATGGGCGACTTCAATGCGGACTGCACCTATGTCCCCAAGAAGGCCTGGAAAAACATCCGCCTAAAGACCGACTACAGATTCATTTGGCTGATTGGGGACCAAGAGGACACCACAGTCAAGAAGAGCACCAACTGTGCATATGACAGGTAGAAGGCATCTGCCAGAGGCTGCGAGCCCATGTAGAGCTTGGTATGCATTAGAAAAGGCACCCCATCTCTCCAGATGAGGCACTGGGCTTAGAGAGCTGAGTTAATTAGATTTCAGGGCTCTCCACCTAGCGCTTTGTATGGTATACAAATTGCATTAACTGGACACGGCAGTTTAACAGTGGCGAGTGTGGGCTTTGCTGTCAGACAGTCCTGGGTTTAAATTCAAACTCTACTACCTAATATGTCTGTGACCAAGAGACGTAAACTCTCTGTGCCTTTATTTCCTCACCTATAAAATGGAGATTACAGTAGTGCCTCACTGGTGGATATATGATGAGGATTAAAGGAAGTAACGTGTAAATCTTATAACACAATGCTCACCATGGTAAGAGCTCAGTGCATTCACTGCTGTTAATTATTCTATCACAAAGACATGTCCCCATTTACTCAATCAATCCCCTGCCTTTGGGCATTACCAAAGATTTGTTATTAAAAGTTCTGCTGAAATGAACATTCTACGTATGCATTTTGTGTATACATTTATGACTTCCTTAGGGTAAAACTCTGAAAATGAGGCCAGTTAATGCAAGGGTATCCACATTTCTAAAGCTTTTGCCACACATTTTCTAAATGCAAGTGCACACATTTAAGTAACACGCTCTTATATTTGTGAGGTCTCTCTGGGGATTTTTAGTTGGCTTTCATTTTTGCTCCTTAAATCTGGAGGGTGCCTGAAGACCGCGAATGTTCGCAATCTACCCATCCATAGAGGAGACCACAGGTTGGGAGGCCCCTAGGAAACCTGGTCCTGTGGGTGGTTTCCTTTCCCAGGGCTCAGCCTGCCACCAAGAAGCATGAGATGGCCATCTGCGAGAAGACAGTTGTCTTACTTCTCTAGTTTTGAGGTCTGGCTTTCATTTTCATCTCGTGACCTCCTTCGTTCCTCTTGGAGCTTGTAGGCCTGGAGGGTTTGTTGCAGAAGTATTCATTCCAGCCCTCAAAAGTGGAAACAACCTAAGCACTGGGCAAAGTTGGAGTAAGGTGGGAAGTTCCAGGAGCCTGAGCCCCGTGACCGCTCCCTCCTATTTTGAGGGGCGGCCAGCAACGCACATGCCAGTTACGCAGCCTTGGACAGGTTAAGACCCTTCTGTAGCCCCATTCTTTTCCCCTGGCAAATATGAGGGAGGTGACTGAAAACAATGAAGCAGAACAATACTGAATCACAGGGAAAGATGTTCACAATAGATTAGGTGGGCGAGGGAACGAGTCGGAAAGGTATTTTACTAGAACCCTGGTGTGACACACACGTATATTGACATGTGGTTTCTTTAAAGACTGATTTCTTATTTTGCTGTTCTGAATTGTATGCTTTCCTTAACAGCGTGTGGCTTTTGTGGTTTTTAAAAAGGCATTAAATATTTAATAAGGGAAGTAAGATGACATGGTCTCAATTCCAGTCTTTGTTCTTTGCTCAAACCCCTATGGAACCCTCCCACGCACTGGGGCAGCCTGCAGAAAGCTCACACAGTCCACTGGCCTGCCCACACACATACCTGGACGTGAGAAATGGAGGAACCTTACTTAATTGTGTTGTTTCAGACTCTGTGTGGGAAAGAATTGCTTTAAGAAATCTCCAACCGCATGTGAAGAGCTTACTTGTGGATTGAGTTTGAAGTTAACCGGGTGGTGGGTGGTGTTGGTAGCAAACACTGGAAACCAAATCGGCTGGCTGGAATCAGGAAAAGCGCAGTGGATGGTCAAGAGCTAGCTCTTTGACTCATCTTGTCATTCTTCAGCTAGTCTGTAGGGGCCAGGTAGACCCCAGCTGCATCCCCCCACTTGGTCTCTATCAGAGTTTATGCTTTCAAAACCCATTTAACTACCACATTCACATTTTTGGTTATCGCTGCAAAGCCACTGTACTATGATTTTTCTCCGTATTTGTCTTTAAATCCGTTCATTTATTACCTAAATAAATTAATTTTAAGGGAAAATTCATAATGCCAATGTGAGAAAACGGTATCATTTGCCATAAATCAAAAATAACTAAAAATAATCCCAGTGAAAACCTAACCATGT
The DNA here is from genome assembly GCA_030015415.1 of Cynopterus sphinx. Lineage (NCBI taxonomy): Eukaryota > Metazoa > Chordata > Mammalia > Chiroptera > Pteropodidae > Cynopterus > Cynopterus sphinx. Next base: position 111,403,470 of record CM057381.1, read on the forward strand.
AAATTCTGCCTTAATTCTCTTGCCTCTGGAATGCTTGGTGGTTGCAGCCTGCTCTTTCTGAATCAGAATGGGAGCTTAGGAGGTACTACAGACACGCCAGGCCCCTTCTCCATAATTGAATAGGGAAAAATAATTGCAAAAGAAATAATATTCTCAGGATGCAAGATACTGCTATGTGGTGTGGTGTCCATGTGTCATATAAAATCTTCTTTTCTACCACCAGGGCTACCTGTCCACACAGGGAAATGCTGTCCTGGTGCCCACAGGGCCATGGCAGGGGCTGATGCTATTTTCCAGTCTTAGGCACCACTCTGAGGGTCACAGGCTAAAACGAGGTCTGGACTTTGAGGGCCACGTGAACGGGCCAGGCTGCTCAGTCAGTTCCAGATGTCAGAATGGACCTTGGTCTGATTTAAAAAGTCAATGGGGTAAACTAACATAACTGTGTCCCCTCTTCTTCTGCAGGATCGTGCTGAGGGGACAAGAGATTGTCAGCTCTGTTGTTCCCAAATCAAACGGCACCTTTGACTTCCAGAAAGCTTATGGGTTAACGGAACAGGAGGTATGACTGTCATTATCTTTCTGTGCCACCATCCTGGGAGGATGTGCTGGTTTCACCCTTTGAGGTCATCACTGGGGACACAACGTTAGGCCACTGGACTTTGAGTCTCAAAACCTGTGATTCTATGACTTGAAGACCTACCTAAATTTCTGATTGAGCTGGTCCAGGAACGGGTGTTCACCAGTGTATGATCTGTTGGGTGACTTTGGGCATTTGGCCTTCCCTCCCAGTGCCTAAATTTGCTCATCGCTAAAATGAGAGTGTATCCCAATTCTCAAATTCATTTCTCTTTACAGGCCCTGGATGTCAGTGACCACTTTCCGGTTGAATTTAAACTACAGTCTACAAGGGCCTTCACCAACAGCAAAAAATCTGGCTCTTTAAGGAAGAAAAACAAGGCCCGTCGCTCCTAGATACAAGGGCGCCTTTTTATTAACCATTCCTTGCCTCACAATAAAAGAGCTCTAACAAGTATAAACTGCTCCCTGAACTCAGGAAACAAGACGGGTCCAAATGCTTTCATTTTCAACTTGACTTTAATCCCCTTTTAGCCTAAGTGGGAAGATAGTCTTCTCTTACCTTATTTGGGCTCGTTATCTCCCCTGAATTGCTCAAAAGAAAACTGGGGGCTTTTGCAATCCAAAAAGATGGTCCTTGTGTCCGGAGCTAGAGTCTCATCTGCTGTCACGGACACGGTGCAACCCTGCTGTGGAGACAGAAGTGCCGGTTTCCAGTCTTTACAAGGGGATCATATTCCATGGGAAATGGCCAGAAATGCCAAGGCCCCAACTGCACCTCACAATTTGGGTAATTAACTGCTTTGGGAATCTGGCCCCTCCTGTCTAATGTAAGGCCACTATCACATCTCACAGGGGTGGAGGATGAAGTCTTTTCTCACCTACTCTTCCTGCCTCTGAACTGTCCTCTGATTCAGCCAGCCCAGTAACCACCAGTGTCATGGTTTGAAATTTCATTCTGACCACAAACCACATGCATTCCCATTCCCTCCTTCCAAATTCTTCAGAGGTTCTCATCACCATTTGGAGAGAGCCCAGAGATTAGGGACACCTGTGAAGGTCTCCATTCCTGGCATATCAGCCTCACCTCTTTCCAGCTTCACCTTTGTCCCACCTTGCACTTTATGCCCAGAAGGACTGCCTCTTCCTTGCGCCGACGTGCCCTTCCCACCCCAGAGCCTGGGCTAAGCGTCCCGGCCCCCACATATGCCATATGCCTACTGTAGCATTCCCCACATGGCATTTGTCACCAAGGCCACTGTTGAGGCCCCTTGGAAGACCTGGTGGATCAAAAGCCCAGTTGGCTGGCAGGGACTCAAAGATTTTTTTTATGTTTCTGCAACCAAAGAATTGCAGAGGAATCCAGCAACATGGCACCATCTTACCTGTATCCTGGATGGTGACCACTTTTGCATGTTTTTCTTTGTTTCCCTTCTATTGTTTCTTTGTTCAAGCTGTACGTGAACATAGCTAACTATACGAGCAATACCAAAGAATCAGCAGTGACAAGGAATACTGCACCCCGACACCCAGCCCCTTACCTTCCTGTCTCAGAAGCAGCCTTTCTTACTAGCTTATGCATTTTTCCAGAAAGTCTATGCATAAATAAGTACCACGTATAAATCTTGAAAAATACACTGTATCACCTGCTATATGCACAGTGCCATTCTGTACTTATTTCCCTAAATACACTAGGGATGGTGTGACTTTTTATATAAGGAAATTGACAAGCTTGATTTTTGAAATTTGGTAACATCTGACTGAGGAAATAAAACCCAAAGTACCTGCTTAAATGGGGGAAACCATTTTCTCCACATATCCAATTAACCTCAGAAGTCTTATAGGAATTGGCAAGGAGGTGGCAAGGTTGCAAAGATTTGTCACACCTCTTCTGAGCAGGATTCACTGTCTGAGGAAAAATGACAGTTTCCAAGGTCCAAAACGGTTACGCAGGCAATCCACAATGAGCTTCCTCCAGAGGAGAGATCATCCTTTTGCCCCAAAGACCAGCACTGTGGCTGGGACAAGAGTCCTGGCTGGGTTGGGGAGGGAAGGGAAGTGGATCAGTCAAGAAGTGAGCATGTCTGTGGCTCTGACTTGGTCCTGCCACTCTGAGGCCTTCTTAGTGACAAAACATTCCTCTGTCCCTGCACAGAGCAGGTTACCAGAGCCACGGGCATCTACCAGCTCTCTTTCTAGGTAAATTCTGCTGGGCAAGAGGGGACAGAGTGCGGCTTCTTCTCACTGGTCACAGCCTGAAGGAGCTGCAGACAGCCTCCTGGCCCCTGGGTCAGCTGACCTGGATGGAGCTCCCATGGCTTTTCAGTGGAGTGTACCCTGGTCATATGCATTCTTTCAGCTTTGGTTTTGTCCAGAGGGTTTGAAACTTGTGTGCACCAGAATCCCAGGGGACTTGTCACCGTGCTGATGCCCAGGCCCCAGCCCCTCAGGGTCTGTCCCAGGAGGTCTGGGACAGAGCCCAGGAATCTGCATTTTAAGCAGCTCCTGGGTGACTGGGGACCAGATTTTGAGCTCCCTCTCCTAGCCCTCATTAACTGAGACGAGATATAGCATGATGTAGGGACCAGGCTCACTTTGGAGCCATACTCTGCACCACCTGCTCGCTGTGAGACATTGAGCAGGTCACTTACCTTTAGTTACCTTACGTGTGAAATGGGGATAATAAGAGAATCAGTCTCATAGGTGAAGTTTAAATAAGATAATGCATGTAAAATGATGAACATGTGCCTGACACCCAGTAAGCCCACAATTGGAGGCTGTATTTTTGTTAACAGGACTTGCTCTGTCAAAGGGTAGGCCACTCTAAATGTTTGATATGGCTCTCATTCAGTTATTTAGAATGAATTTTGCCATTCATTTCTTTATCATTCACCACAGTAAGTATTTTGGCAGGTGAGCCTTGAGACATGGAGATGCCCCTTTCCAGTCCTTATCATCTTCTCTTCCACATCAGCACCTTTTTCCTGCCTCAAAAACAGAAATACTCTTTCGGTGCTCTTCACCCTGCCCCTGTGGGTGGGGGGGCGGGTGAAGGGAGCACCTCCAGTTCAGCAGCCCTGGCTCCCGTCTCTCCCTTGGGTTGAGATGTATAAAGGGCAGTTGCCAAACCAGAAAAGGAAGCATGACAAACTGAAGGCCACATTCCTCTACCCTCCTGGAGAGAGGAAGGCATCCCGCCCAGGCGGGGGTGTGGGAGAACAGAGCCACTAAGAGGGGTTCACGCCTGCATCAGCTGCCGTGTTTCCCCACCAGAGCTTCCACCCAAACTGTCCTGAAGGCAGAGACCACAATGAGCCAGCATTCCCATGTCACTTACCCACAGGTCACGTCTTGAAGGAGTGGGTAACCCTGTGCCACAGGACTCAGGACCCAGTAGCTTCAAGATTTAGGATTCAGGGAAGCTATCGAAATTAGGTAAAACTAAGGGAATGTCAAGGAAACAAGGATGTGTGCATGCGTGCGCTCTCGCTCTCTCTCTCCCTCCTCCCCACCCTCTCTCTCTCTCTAATTCTTCAGACAAAATGAGTTTGGAAGCAGTGAGTGCCCTGAATGGAACACTAGCTGAATAATTCCTCAGTTCCCTGATTCTCCGTGCAGATGAGACTCCTGACAGATGCCAGGCTTCACAGGGCCAAGGGCAAAGCGGGCAGCCCTAGTCCAGGTCACAGACTCTGGCCTGAGGATATCAGCAGCTTCCTCAGTAGTCCCACCACTTCGACCCTTGCCCCCCACAATCTGTTCTCTTCCCAACAACTAGGTGTGCTTCCTAAAATGTAAATCTCATCCCATCCTCCCCCACTCCCCACCCCGCCTCAAACCCTCAAGTCTCCCCGTTTTGCTCTTGTAAGTCCTGACTGGGACTTACAAAGCCCTGTATCTCTTGGCTTTCACTTACTCTCCAACTCCACTTTCAATCGTCTGTAGCCACACAATTTAGGTCCCCCATTCTTCATGTTCTCCCTAGCCTCTGGGCCTTTTCATGTGCTGTCCCCCATCCTAGATTGCTCTTCTCCCCCACTCACTCAGCAAACTTCTCATTCCTCATCACTCACCTTAAAACTCACTCAGTCAGGGAGGCCTTCGCTGGCCAACTCCCCCCAGTCTACTTTGGGACCGTCAGTTACATCTTCCCACAGTGTCCTTACGGCTCCTTCCTTTGTCTGTTCCAATGTCTGTTTCCTGTCCCCAACCTGTGCCTGCTATGAGAGCAGAGCTGTGTCTTCTCAGTCACTGTTCAATAAACTTTTGTGGAATTAATTAAACTCAGGGGGCACTACTGGGCCATCTCAGGGTAGATGGCAATACCTTTACAGAATTACTCTTTTATTAAACAAATAAAGACAATATTTGAACAAAAGGCAGTAGACACTGCATAGTAGGATTGTTGTAACTCTTCTTTCAGAAACCCTTCCAGATGGAAACACCTAATTTGTAAAGTTAGGGAATAGTTTTTGCTGGTATCAACTGGGGATTAAAACAGTGACAGTGCCCTCTAGTGTATTAAAGATTCTCAGAGAACATTTGAAGGATATAAAATGGAATGACAATAGGACACAAGAATTAAACGTTAAAATCCAGTGAAAGGTAAAGCTCACCGTGGTTTTTCTTGAACTCGACCTTCACCTTCCTGCTTCAGGCCTTTGTACATGCCGCACCCTTTGCCTAAAGCACCACTTCTGTCTTCGCCTGACTTCCTTGCAAGAACAGTCTCTCTCTCCATAGGTCTAAGGCTTTCATGGCCTTCCAGACCCCGTGCAAATCTCCCTTCCTCTAAGACAGATCTCACACACACACACACACACACACACACACACGCACGCGCGCGCACACACACACACGCACACACACACGTCTTTCCCCAGGGTCTGCCCTCCTGGCATATCTATCCCAGGTGGCCCAGGTTCTGGCTGATTAGAGTGAGCCCACGTTCCTACCTTATATGAGTGTCCTGATGGCAGGAGAAATTATTTTAGCCATTTGCAGAAACTCTTGCTGACCTTCTCTTCTTCGGGAAGCTCTTTTACTTCCTCCATCAAATACCCTGGAAGTTTCATGGAATTTTTCCAACGTATATTTTTTTGAGATTCCTGCTCACTTGAGATATTTTAATAGTGTCATAGAGGTGAGAGCTGAAGATATCTTTAAAGATAATAATACAATAATGGTGATAATAATAACTGCATTTGCCAAGGCTTGCTCTCTGCCAGGCTGTGTTCTAAGAAGCCGTTGTATACACTATCTCACTGAATTCCAACCACAGCACTAAAAAGGTGGGGTCTATTGTCATCTCCATTTTATAGATGGAAAACTGAGGCACAAATTAGTTAAACAACCTGCCCAGGGCCATACAACTGGAGAATAGTAGAGCCCAGGGAACTCCTTTATAAGGCATAGTAGGCATGGGGCCTAGGGCCTGTGATACTTTTAGGCCATGGAAATATTTTAATTTTAAAATATGAAGGAAATAAAAATGAAATTTTAGGTTGAAGAAAAATCTTAATGGATAGTATTAATATATTTCTCATTATACCAACATAACTGTAAAATATCACGTTTAGGTTTTGTTTGTTTGTTTTTTATGTAAGAAGGGACCTGTGAAGGCAAACGTCCACCAAAGTCCCACAAAAATAGTAATGTGGCCCTGGTGGAGTCAGAAGTCAAATCAGGTCAGTCTGCCTCCAAAGTTCATGCTTTCGCTAGTCAGGTCGAACCCTATTCCAAAGCTGAAGAAAGTGGCCGCACAGAAAAAGGATGACAGAACCCAGGGAGAAGGCCCATCTCCAGTAGTCCAACCTCTATGCCCTGCGGTCCGACACCACCACCTGCTGGTCCTTCCGGGAACTTCTTTTTGGTCAAAGGATGACAGGGCACAGCCAAGTTCAAACACCTCCCAAGGCAGCAGCTACGAGCCAGTCAGCTTTGGGGGCTCCATAACCAGCAGTGGGGGAGCCAAGCCGAGGAGCCAACTCCACGTGCTCTAATTAGGTTGTCATGTGAATTCACACATTAGCCACACACACACACACACACACACACACACACACACACACACACCCCTCTCCCAGTACATAAGATTTGTCCCTCAGAGTTAATAACTACAAAGTGCTCAGATCCAATAGGGATAGCATGTGAGCCAATTTGTAATTTGAAAATTGTCAGTAGCCACATTTTTAAAAAAGCAGAAAAGATGTAGTAAATTTAATTGTAATAATGTTTTATTTAATCTAGGTTTCAGCAGTCGACAGCCTGTGGGTCAAATCTAGCCCACCATCTGTTTTCTAAGTAAGTTTGATTGGCACACAGCCATGCCCGGTTGGCTACAGCGGCATCTCCACTACAACAGCAGAGTCAAGTGATGTAGTTGAGACTGCGTGGCCCACAAAGCGAACATATTTAATATCCAGTTCTTCATAGAGAAAGTATTGTCAATCCTTGATTTAACTCAATAGATACAAATTTGGTCATTTAAACATCTAATTCAATATAAAAATTATTACCAAGATATGTTACATTTTTTAAAAATAATTCTCTGAAATCAATGTGTTGTGTACTTACAACACATCTCAATTCGGATGAGACACATTTCAAATGCTCAGTGGATACATGTGGCTCTGACTATCGACTTGACAGTGAAGGCTTAGAAAAATGTCTGCACATAGCAAATATTATATGGGTGCTCATTAACTACATAAATAAATAAATTCACCAGAAGAATTAAGCCCTAACGTATTGGAACATCCACTGCTTGTAATGAATTAACCCCTTTCCCATGCCTCCGGATACTAGTTATAAAGGGAGAATTGAGAAAATAGTCACCCAAATCATTTTCTGAATGCATGATGTTTTCTGCAAAGTCCCAGATGAGAAAGGCTGCCCTGGTAACCTGTCCTCTTTGAAACAGCTTGCAGACTTGCTGCTGACAGAGATCATTATCCTAATAATTAATTAACTCACATATACAGAGCCAGGCACTTGTTAGACATATTCTAAGCATTGTTTCATTAAATGACAGAAACAGCGGTGACCTAACTCAGAAAGCCTGCCCCAAGCGCCTATGCTGACCTCGTTGCATCTAAAGTTGCCCACTTTCTTCCATCCCAGCTCTTCTGACTCCAAGCTGTGAGCTCCAAGATCTGCCCCCTTTATGTCCCAGCGGCCCAGCATAGGCCTGGCCCATGGGAGCTGCTAGATCAGTGTTTTTGCTTTCAATCAAATGACTCCAGAGGAACCCAGGGGCTATAGGGTATTTGAAGTATTTTTTCAGTGCCTTCAGTTTGCAAGGCTGAGGTGTGAGTTCCAGTAGTACCAATCCCCTGCACACATTGGCCCTTGTTCCCACTCTCTTTCTCTTGCTCTTTCCCACTCAAGAACTTTCCCAAAGTTGACAAGGGAAACCCAAGCAAATTAGTTCAATTTGCAGTTTTAAGTGGCCCAACTCTTCTGTGACGTTTCAGGCTAAGAGGAAGACCAGGAGGGACCTATAAAAATTCTTTCTAGAGGTGGCTCCCGCAGGAGTGGTAAGATTGTTCAGTCCTCCCTTTGGCCAGCTGAGGAGCTGCTCTTTACCTGGGTGGGATACTACCACAGTGCTCTGATTAGGCAGGGATGTGCCCACAAGCATTTTGGTTTCACAAGAAGCTGTGTGCAGGATGCCTCTCTGGGCTCCCTACGTGCCCAAGGAAGCAATGAGATGCTGTGTGCACCAACACTGGGTAGGCTGCCAGGCACAGACATTTGGCACATGTGGGATTCTGTGGGAGACCTCATCCTTAGAGAAGGGGAGAGACCCATCCAGTTGGCCCCAGTAACCAAAGTTTAGCTGTCAGATGAAAGTGTTACGGGTTGAATCGTGTTCCCCTCAGAAATGACACGTTCAAGTCCTGACCCCTAGTTCCTCAGAATGAGACCGGATTTGAAAATAGAATCATGACAGGTATAACTAGTGAAGGTGAGATCGTACTCGAGTAGTATGGACTCAGAGTCCAACTTGACTGGTGTCCTTATAAAAAGGTGGCCATGTGCAGACAGAGGTGCACAGGGAGGACGCCACGTGATGACAAAGGCAGAGACCAGACTTACGCAGCTGCAAGCCAAGGAATGCCAAGGATTACCAGCAGTCAACCGGAAGCCAGGAAGCGGCACAGGAGGATTCCCCTGCAGATTTCAGAGGGAGCATGACTTCTCCAGAACTGTGAGACAAGCTTCTGCTGTCTTCAGTTACTTTGTGGCCCTTTGCTATGGCAGCCCTGGCAAACCAATGCAGGAGGGACTCTGAGTATAGGGTGATGGCTGAGCTCAAATGTACCCCTAGATCATCCACAGAACACAACAGGTGCTGTGGCAGAAATGGGCTAGTTGTTTGGGAACCCTTTCTCCTCTTCTTCCTGGGCACCTGGTTACCCAACACCCCCAACCTTTCATGTGACCAGTAGACTGACAGGAAATGATGTTTGTCAGCTCCAGGCCAAGGTAGTTAAGAGTAAGAGTGTTCTCTCTGGGCTTTCTGTCTCTCTTCTCTTGTTCCCCAGTTAAATCTGATGATTTAGGAGATGGCTAAACCACCAGATGGGAGAAGCCTAGATCCCCAGATCAGCATGTGGCAGGTGACCCATGGACATCAGATTGCACTGTGCTGTGAGAAATATATCTTTATTAGTGTAAGTGACTGGGATTTAGTGGCTGTTTGTTATAGCAGTGAGGCAACCCTGACCAGTGCCAGGTCTTGGGGTGAAAAAAGCAGTGAGTAAACATGGAGACAACTTCTTTCCTAAACTGTAGGATACCCTGGGACTGAGCAATTTTGCTCCGGGTCCCTTCAACAGAATGTAAGAGAGTGAGGACAGAGAGATCTTCCCCATCTCCTAAGCACCTTAAGGACATAGAGACACCTCCCCTGCCCCAAGTCTGCAGCTGGAGCACCTGAGATTCTCTTGTTTCCCAAGGAGAGCAGCACGTGCTGGGGATGGCAGGGGTGGGGAGCTCTGTGAGGAAGGACATCACCGAGGACAGACAAGAGGCAGCAGGTGGGCTACCCTGAATCCCAGAGGTAGCGCTCATGCCCATCCATGCTCAGCAGAGGCAGGGCTCCACAGAACAGAGGGACAGTTCGTGGCACTGGCAGCATCTCTGCTCTGAAGGGTCCAGACAGACCATGGGAAAAGGAAGGAGCCGCTTCTGAGCCACCGGCGAGTTCACATTAGCTGGTCCGTTCGCCGTGGAAAATGGAAGACGCTACTTTTGATGTAAAAGGTCTTTGTGATGGGCTGGGACCTGGCATAAGCTGAACGTCTGGTGTCCTTCATGGCATCTCCTGAACACAGCAAAGGCCTGGTTGAGCTGGGGACACCATTCCTCCTGCCAGCCCTAGCCCAACCCAGGGGGCTGAAGATCAACAGGTACACGCTGCTAGGACTGCGCCGGTTGTTAAGACCGTGAACTCCTTCTGTACGCTAGGAACAGCCACTGACCCCTCCCATAGGACTCCCATCCTCTTTAGGATCCGATAACTAAAAAGTACTCCTGGCATAGCATGGGAACCTCAAGATCCTGTTGTGGCTCAAGGACCAGGATGCACCCTGATGGGTGCACATGGGCCATTCTAGTCATTAACTACTTTGACCACATCCCTTCCCCAAGCTCATGTACCTCTCTTCACATTTTTCCCCTTGTCTAATGATACCCCCACCCATCTTGTGCTCCATGGTAAGCACCTCCAGTGTCTTGTCCAAGTCTGACCTAATGCCCCCACCCCAAATACTCATAGGATGCAAATCCTGTCTGTTGGAATGATGATGATGATGATGATGATGATGATGGTGGTGGTGATAGCAGTCACTATTTGTTGAGCACTTACTATGTGAGAAACTGGACTGGTGCTTTCTATGTGTAAAAAGGCATTTGGGGCTGACTCAGCTGAGGCCCAGACAATGCCTTCGACCCCTTTCCCGTGGCTCTTTGCACCAAATGGGATGACACAACTCCTGTCTGTAACTGCGTTTGGAGGTTGGAGAAATGGTCATCAGAAGGTCTGTCATCTATTTCCCCTCTGGTCCCTGAACTTGTTGGGGTAGGAGCATGAGGCCAGAAGTATACAGAGTGTCCCAGAGCAAAACCATTACATAGGAAAACAGTCTCCCTGTCTTTGTCCTGAACCCAATGCTGCCCTAGTACCCAGGGGCATCTGGAATCAGCTCCCCTGGCTCTGATGTTTGGATACTGGATAAAATACACGATGCCCAGTTACATTTGAATTTCAGATAAACAATGAGTAATTTCTCAGTATAAGTATGTCCCTTGAGAATGAAAACTCAAATGTAACTGAGCATCCGGTATTTTAATTTGCTTGCTCTGGGTGGCCCCAAGCCTGACATTGACAATGGCTTCTCAGGCATTGGTCGTGGACTGTGGGCTGGAGCAGGAGGGAGGAACAGGGACCCCTGCATGGTGCCCAAACTGAGACTCGCTCTCAGGGTGTCAGGCTCCTCTCAGAAGGATCTGATGAAATAGATACAACTCAGGACTGCTCAAACGTCCCCTCCCAGTAGGCCTTCCCTGACCACTGTGCCTAACCATAGCGACCCCTCAGTCTCCATCTTCTTCTGATTTCTCTCTTTTTATAGCCTCAGCACTCAAATGTGGTCCACGAACCAGCAGCATCAGTGTTGTCAGGGAGCTTGTTAGAAATGCAGAATCTCGCCCCATTCCCAACCTCACCTGCTAGACAGGAACCTACATTTTAAAAAGATCCCCTGTGCACTATAAAGACTGAAGAGCACTGCTCCGTGGCATGGGTCACTGCTGGACACTACACCCTACATCTGTTTGTTGCTGGCCATCTATGATAGACCGTATCTGTCTCATTCTCTGCTGTACCCCAGGGATAAAAAGTGCTTGACAATGATCAGGTGCTCAATAAACATTTGTTGAATGAATGAACAAAGTAGAATTCAAACCCAGGCTTCCTAATTTCAAACTGAGTCACTCTTTTGTGCTTGTTCGTTTACTAACTCATTTGGGGGCAGAGTGGGGGTTCAGTGACTCCAGATCTCCCTCAACTGGCTGTCCCAAATGAAAGAATCAAATGTTGAATAAATGAAAGTTCATCCCACCCACTTCATGGGGCTTTTGTAAGGATAATTCCTGTTCAAGGTGCTTTCCACCTGATTTCCCCCAAACTGTGACATAGGAAGGCAGATGATTTATTCCCTCTTTTCAGATCTATAAACTGAGGCACAGAGAAGTTAAGGTTCTTGCTTGAGCTCACACAACTTGGAAGTGGTGACGCCAGGATTTGAACTCACACTTCCTGATTCCAAATTGAGGCTTCACTCCTAGTTCATATTCATTCATTTGTTCATTTGTTCATTCATCCCATAGTCATTGAGTACCAGCCCCAAGCTGGGAGCTGAGAGGACATTAATAAAGTTTACTAAGAAGTTTTGGAACCCAAAGCGCTCACCAGACCAGATGGAAATACTCAAAGAATGGTGACACAGTGGGCCCAGTGTTTTCACAGACTCAAAAAGCTGCAGAGGCACAACGGTGGCCTTACATCTGCCTGGAGGATTCTCAGAATTCCCAAAGGAGGCAACATATGAAAGTTAACCAGCAGAGGGAGGCGGGGCAAGAGGAGCATTCCAGGTATGGACACCAGAAAGTGCAAAGGCCTGGAAGTGTGAAGGTGCTTGGCCTGCACGGAGAGCCCTGAGCCAGGGGCATGTATGAGCTGCTGATGAGGGGTGATGAAGCATGAGGCTTGGGAGGGAGGCAGGGCCTGCCTGCAAAGGCCTAGAATAGCAAGATGGTGGTGGCCCTTACCCACGTGCCAGCCGTACTCCCAGGATGACAAGATCGGGTACTGAAACTTCTCCTCCGGCTTCTGCCGATGCCGCTCCCGGAGGTACAAGGCCCGGCCTTGGCCATCATGAGAGATGCCTTGGAAGAGCAGCTGCAGAGTGCTTGGGGGCACCTGCCTCATTTCTAAGCCCTCTGGTTTGGTCTGGCCTGCTGGCCCCCGAGTTGCTCTTTTGGCCTCCCAGACTCTGTCTCCCTTGGGCGGGGGGCCCTGGACATCCACTTCCCTGGACAGCTGACCCCAGACTCCCTTGGTTTCTGGCCGTCCAACTCGTACCTCCTTGCTGTCAGGGGAGCTGGTGGCGGGCAAGGGCCCCACTCCCAGGGCTGACCTAAAGGGGGCCTGCTGGAGTTTCTTCCTGGGCCCCAGCCGCTCCTTTGGATACTTGTGGCCATAGTTGATCTTCCAGGCAACTCGGGCAGCAGCCTCCTTCTGGATGTGCTCTTGCCAGCAGGCTTGGTTTGGGGAGGTGAACAGATCCCTCATGGCAGGGAGGGGGAAGAGGTGGGGAAGGTTGGAAACATTCTGCCCACAGTTCTGTGGCCTCTGTCTGTACTGCTGGTATCTCGTTTCCAAGGATACGTGCAACCAACGAAGGCTAGGGTGCCAAGGTTCTGCTGGAGAGGAGGGGCTGGGAACTCAGGGGACTTGGGGCCAACCATAGGCTGTAGGGAAGACCACGTTGGAAAAGGGAGCAAAAGCCGGCCACGACCCACCCAGGGCACCTGGCAAGAGTTCTGCCCCGGAGGAACTCAGGGCCCAGACTTTTCTTCCTCACACCCTTAGGATCTCAGGGTGGCGCATGGGGTGCTATAGTCTCTGTTCCATTCAGCAAACTCCAATGTACACCTACTTATGGACCAGGCACCCAAAAGGGTCCACAGAGAGGCCTAGTCTCCATCCTCAAGAAGCTCTGGATACATGGCTGGAGAGGTTGCCATGGTGACTCTGGATGCCAACTCCTCAGACACAGCTCTGCCACTCCATAGTTCTGTGGCCTCATCTGTACAACAAGACGATCATGGGAACTACGCTTAATATTGAGAGAATGACATGTCAGTGTATAATAACTTTGGGCAGTGCCTGGTGTGGAGAAAGCCTTCCATGAGCATCCGTTGCTAACAAGTACTCGGTACCAGCTGCTGGTCTATGCTCCATATGCTTTAAATCACCTCCCGCAATTACTAGGGCTCTCATAGCCTCCTTTGCAGGTTGGGAAATAGAGGCTTAGAGAAATGATGTGCCTGCACCAGGGCACACAGCTGGTACATGGTAGTACCTACTCTGTGCCACGCCTGCGCTGGGGGTTTTACTGAGAGATCTCACTTAGTCCTCACAGCAACTTACTAACAGGCTCTCTTACCTCACTTTTCCAGAAAAGAAAACTGAGCTCAGAAACGTTAAGTAGTCGCACTGGGGTTGACTCCAAAACTCATGTCATGTATTACAAACACAAAACTCTACCACGGATTATGGCAAGCACCTTGAGAAGGGCACAGCCAGGGTGGGGCAGACCCACCAGTATTCCAGCAGTTAGTTAACCATACAGCCCGCCTCCCGGAGCCTCACACCTTCTGCCTCCCTGCCCAGGGCCCTCCAGGGTTGTATATCAGTGGGAAGGAGGTTACCCACAATGCGCTGGGGCCAATTGCCTTTCCACTCTCTGCTGCATGTGCTCTCATTTATTCATCCACTTAATATTCATTTGCTTTTGACCCTATGCCAGGCACCAAGCCAGGTACTAAAGGTAGATGGAGAGGGACAGAGTCCACATGCTTCCTGCTCTTGGGGTTTCACCATCCAGAAGGGGAGGCAGACTCATAACTGAGTAGGTACAGGGAGAGGCAGAGAGTGGGTGGTGGTGGTCAGGGAAGGCTTCCCGAAGGAGGTGCCCTTTGATTAAGACCTGAACTATGAACACACGTTAGCCAGGCAGAGCTGGGGAAGGCTGTTGAAGACTGGGACGCCCCCCTCGCCCCACACGTCCATCCTAGTCCAAAAGGCACAAAAGGGGACAGCTGCATAGGCTGTCTTTTGTACCTCAGTCTTCCCAACCGTAGAATGAGGGCCATGAGGAAGCGAGGGGGATTTGGGGAGGTGGAAAGCCAGCTGGTTAAGCGGGACGGCCTGGGCCGGTTCCTCTCCGGTGCAGCGCTCCCAGGGGTCACGTCTATGGTGCAAACACCCTTTTAACCCCGGCCCCCTGGCCTGGCCGCAAGCACCACATTCTTCCCCCCCACCCCCCCGGAGCCCTCCCTGCGCCGGGAGCTGCACGCGGACAGCACGCCCCGCCTGCGCGGCCTGCGCTTCTGCCCGGTCTTGCTGGACGGTGCATCCGTGTCTTCAGGGCAGCTCTGGCCGCGCGGCCTGGAACGCAGTGGGTGCTCGGAGAAGGGCTCCGGGAAACGCCGACCAGGGCTGCCACGAGGCCCAGAACTCGAGGGGCCTCGCGGACCGGACCGGGGCCGCCCCACCCGGTCTGGCAAGCGCGGGGGCCGCGAGCGCGAGCGGACAGAGAGGCCGTCGCCCTCCTCGGGCTTCGGGGACCCCGAGCTGTCCGGGCCCGCGGCCACGCGGCTGGATGGCCTCGCCCGGCAGGCTCGGCTCCTCCAGGAGGAGAGGGGGCTGGAGGGTGCAGAAGGGCGCCCCGAGTTGCTGCTCCCGACGGGCCCGGGACAGCGGAGCTGCCTTCAGGTCCCAGTGCCCACCCGAAGCCGGGTCCCCTGGGCCTCGCGCGGCTTCACGGCCGCATCCCTAAAGTCGGGCTTTCGGGTTTCATCACAGCCTTGGTCACTGCTACCTGCGTGGAATTGGGGAAGCCCCTTACCCCTCTGAACGCTGGCAAGTTCTCTTGAAAATGTGGGGATGACTATAAGGAAGTCCTAGCATCGACACGTGCTGTTTCCGAGAATTTCTACTCCAGATACACTAACTCGTTTAAAACCCAGCCTCAGGCCTCTCTAGAGTCTGGGCCTGTGCTGAGGGAATGGGGACACCCAACTCAAACCAGAGGAGGCTGCGACGTCGGCAGGGGCCCTCCAGAGCACGCCTGACTCACCTAACTCTCCTCCCACCTTTCTGGCTACTTCCCCCGGGCCAGTAACAGCCCACCTTGCTGGGAGTTCTGGCATTGGCCTACCCCATCCACTCCCACTGATGATGCTCCACCTCAATCCACAGCCTGGCGTTCTGTCCAAAAATGGCTCTTCTAGGACTCAGTGCTGACTGTGTCCTTACAGTACCCCCTCCTGGATTTAAGCTCTCAGTGCAGAAGGATCATCTTAGGCACCTTACACCAACTGTAGTAATTTTTGAACACTTACCATGTATTGGGCACTATGATGTGCTCTTTACATGCATTTTGTCAATGAATACTCTGTGGGGTAGGTCCTAGTACCCCATTCATTGGAGGGAAAGCTGAAGCAGTTTTCTGTGAGAACAAGTGATTTGCCAGAGGCCATGGCAGGGCCAGGATTTGAACTCACAGACTCGGTTATAACTGGCATGCTAAATGGCTTCCCACAAGCCTCTCTCCCCTAGTTAAGGTTCCTCTTTTACTCCATCTTGAAGAGCTGTTCCCCAACACTCAGGCCAGCCCTCTCCTAGCAGCTCTGGGTGGGAAAGGGTTTGCCCAGCCACTTGGAGGATGATGTGGGATCTTCCTAGAGGTTAATCTTAGACTGTAAGTTTCCCATTATTTCCCCATTTTGTGGAAGAAGGCACAGGCAGAGAAGGTCATTGCCCTAGGTGTCTGAGCTGGTAAGCAGCAGAACTTGGATTGGGATCCAAACTCGAACCTGCAGCATCTGACCCACTGCTCTCTGAGCGTTGCTCGCACACCTAGGTTATTCTGCTGCTACTTGTGTGGGCTGCTTGTAGCTGGGCCTGAAGCTGAAGTTTCTATGACTTGGCACCTCTACTAAGGTTTTCTTCTCTGAGATCACCATGGCAGCATTCAGCATTAGGGAGAGGTGTCCTGGTGCCTTGGGAACATGGTGGTCCCTGCGGAGGGAGTAATGTGGCCAATAAAAGGCTCGCAGATTCTTTCATCTTTTGAGCTTTGTCCTGGGGAGATAATCTAGTCCAAAATACAAAATACCCCTAGATGTGAGTCATAAATTGGGCTTGTAAATTCCCCATCTCTGGCCTGCCTGCTTGTAGAACTCTTGAAGAGAGGAGTATGGGGAGGGCCACCCTAAATTCCTTGCAAATGAGCTGGTCCCCGTCTCAGGGGCCCAGACAAAAGCCTATCACAAAGCAAAAAAGATCCCTTTGTTTAAAAAGATTCCTCCAAAAAAATAAAAATATTCCTCCCACCATGTGTTTGGGCAGCATCCTTAGGACAAAGCCAGAGAAGGAAAATATCTAACTCAGGCTTGCTTTGAGTAATGACATTTTCACTCCTTCTTGGAGTTATGATTTGCCATTGTGAGGGGAAAAAAAAAAAAAAGAGCTAAACAAGATGTGTTCTGTTTTTATTAGTGGAATACTCTGATTGCAAAGCCCCTTCCCCTCAAGTTAATGGAGACTTGGACGGATTCCATCACTTTTCCAGACCTATTTTCATCAGGCCCAGCATGAAGGCCAAAGGGCACTTAAATTAACAACCTTGTCTCCCATTTTAAAATACAAACCTGGTGGATTGACAAGGATCTAGTACTTGTTTTGCTATTAATCTTTATTCTGCTAATTTTTCAGGCTGTGTAGGTTTCAAGGGAAATTAAATCCCTATGTTCCTGACTCATTTTACACCAAACTCATCAAAATGGATTTCTCATCTTCAAGGCCCCTTTGAAGTCTTAAGGCTAGACATGTGGTCAAGAGTACAAATGTTTATAAGTGTATTGGAAACACAGAAACATGTTAATGAAATGTTTCCTTCTTGGCAGCATTGCTGATGAGTGCTTCCCTGGGTTGCAGAGGGAAATTTGATTAAGAAGAGGCAGGCATTTGGGTTTGGAAGGAGGCAGGGCCCTTGTCTTCATTGCGGACCTCTGCAAGGCTGCTGCCAGCTGCTTGCCATCTTCCTAACCTCTATCAGCCACTAAAGAGTGATGGTCCAGTCAGATCTTGGTAGGAAAGCGGCAGAGTTAACCAGTGAAAAGATAGAAAGGGCCTGGCGCCTGGCCTGCCCAGGGTTAAGTTTCAGTTTTCAAGGTGTTTGTACAAACAAAATCCGGTTCCCATAGCAGCAGGTCCAGATGCAGGTGAGCGTTGCCCTGTGGCTCTAGCTGTTGACCAACAGAAAGGTACGCAGATTTCACCTTGAGGTGTCCTTCGTATACCTGGCAGTGGAGTGCCAGGTGCAGCTCCAGGTGCTAGCAAGAAGCCCCTGTAGATCACCTCCAAGGAGTGTTGATCACAGGTAGCAGTGGCTTAGACTCTCATAGCTCCCAGTAGGATTTCTCACAACCCTGCTGAGGGAGGTATGCTCTGAAAGGTGAAACAACCTCGCCAAGGCCACAAAGCCAGCGAATGACTGAGCCAGTGTTTAAGCCCTAAGGTATATACCTGATGCCAAAGTCTAGCTGTTAACTTGCAAGTGCCACCTCCCTAGAAACCAGCCAGACTTCAACAAGGTATAGAAGCTGATGGCTGTGGCCCTGTGCTCCACTGTGGGCAAACCCAGCCTACTGTGGCCTGCCTATCCAGACCTCACTGGGCAAAGCTTGCACTCCTCAAAGCCCACGAACCTTGTCAGGAGTCCAGGGACAGTCATTCACAGTGCAGGCGGGCAGATACAGGTGCTTCCTCTAGGAGGGGTAAGAGAAAACCTTTCCTCCAACCCCCCTCCCACATCTCAGAGGTAAACAAATTGCCATCTTGATCAACAACTGGGTGTCAGGAGGAGACACACAGAAGAATCCAGAGTCTTCCTTCCTTGCCTTTCCCTCTACCCCTCATCCCCAATGGTGGGTGGGGGCGGGGCTGGGACCTACCATCACTATGGCAACTACCAGGGGCTTACAAGGGGCTCCTGGGTCCCCTTCTTTCTGTGTTCCTGCTTCCACAATGGTATAACCAGGGAGGCAGAGCTCCCCATTGGGAGGACAAAAAGGTGGGGCCCAGTGTCTAACCCGAGTGAGCTTTGACACTGCAAACATGTCATTGCAACACCTGAGTCAGTGTTGTCACTGTAAAATGGTGTCACTGCTAAAGACGGCTGTGTGGGTGAGGAGGCCTAAGTGTGCGAACATCAGCTCTCCCTAGCAAGAAGGTGCAGCAGAGGAAGAGAGAAGGGAGGGAAAAACCATACACCAAGTGAGCCCTGCTGTCCAAGGGCAGTGGGATGACAGGTGAAGGCTGCTTGTTTGAATAAATTCCCTCAAATGAAGGTTTCCCATGGAATTAGAAAAGAGGCTTTCTCTCCCTCTCTTTTAAACTATAGCCTTCACCTAGGTGGCTTTCTTAGTGGGACTCTCACCCAGCACAAGCCCCAGCAAACCTCTCCAAGAGGCTGTGTGGGCATCAGGGACCACACACCCACTTCCCAATGTCACTCACCCTCATGCTGGCCCTATCTGGATAAACCCCCTCTAAGGCTCACCGAGAAGCAAGACCTCCCCCCCTGCATAAAGAGGCAAGGTTCATGGTCAAAACACATTGCAAATCTATGTCCTTTCAGCCAAGGGTTTGAAGAGCTGGTCAAGGATTCAAACCATTTATTCAGAAGCAATATCCAAGAACACCAGGGCAGCTTTAAGGAACAAACACTTTATTTAATAAGTTATAAGATACAATTTACAGTTGGCGTTTGATTCCAGTTTGCTTCCACGTCCCAGTTTACGAGGCCTGTGCCCCTTCCTATAAGGCCTCGGGCCACTCCAGTTTCTAATGGTGGGCTTTTGCCAGCGCTCACCCCCAGCTGTGACACCTTGGCGAAGGTCGCCCAGCCCGTCCCCTGTCCCATTCACAGAGGCACTCCCAACAACAGTGCCACTTCCTCAGGACTAAGCAGCAAATCAGAAGGGTCTGCCTGCCTCAACCACAGTACACACCTGGGCCCTGCAGTCAGTGTCCAGGAACACTCTAACTTTATTCCAAAGCAGGTCTGTAGGAAGGCGTGCAAAATGCCTTACACCCCATTTTTAGAATTTTTCACCTGTATACTGCTTTCTAAACAGCCTCAGATGATGTGGTCAAGGCCAAATACACAGATACCATCAGCTACATAGCTTACTATTTCTGCCCAAAAGTAAAGGACCACCAGTGAGCTACTGTCCTTCTCACCCCCTTAACGATTCCCTGACATTCAGGCCAAAGGTCGGCAGGAATTTCATTTTCCTATCTATGATTATTTTCCAGAAAACATTACCATCAAGACAGAATGGGATGGGTGTGGACTGTATGTCACGAGGAGGCCTCTGCTAACAAAGACAGCCCTGCCGTCACTTTCAACATGCTGGTAAAGGCTCATTAGACCGACAAATGGCTGGAACATGTGTTAAGAACAAGGGCTAGTTTTGGTCAGAAAAAGGGATCTTTGGTGAGTGGGGGGCAAGGCTTACCACTGCAGAATTTCCTCAGACCCACTGACTGAAACGGACTTTAAAAACAAGAGCAAAAACGTAGCTGGCCGAGATGGTCACCCATTCTGACTTTGCTGGAAAATAACCAGCAGAATGAAGGAAGAGGCAGCAGGAAGCCATTCAGGCCTGTGTGCCACCACTTCGACTCTGCCCCTTGAAAGATGGGAACAGGCCACAGACTGGGGTGGGGGTGGTAATTAGTGTTAAAACAATGCTGTCCACCTGATAGCAGTCTTTTCTTATGTAATGTGGGCCCTGAAAGAGGTGAACCTGGTTTTAAGCCATCTTCTTTTCTAAATGATAACCTAAACTAGGTCTCCTCTTTTTCCCTGCCCTTCCTCCCTCCCAGTCTTGTTGCATAAATTGGTAGCCAAATTCATTTTTTAAGAACATCGGTTTTGCCTGTGTTCTCGGTCTGTCTGCAGGGAGTGATCTGTGCCACAGATTCCGATTTGCTCAGCCCATTTGACAAGTTTGCATTTCTTAACAGTCCCCGACACATCCCTAAATAGTCAAGTCTAGGACTTCTTTATGAAGGCACTTTAGAATGGCAATGTTTTTGGAATGGGGTTTCAGACCCACAAATAGGCTGGAGGACATGGTATAAAACAAGTAACAAACAAGCAACAAAAACAACCACCAGAACAACTCCCAGGAATTGACGAGAACTCTTTTAAGGCACTGTGATGTGGAAGGGGCTGCCAGGGATGTGTTCTTCTCCCCACTTCACAGCCAAAACATAATCCCCCTTCTCTTTGACGACATACGTGACATTGTACTGTTGGTTGCCCACGTGCTTCATGGAGACCTCTTCGCAGGGGGTGGTGGGACCGTGGACCCCGATCAGCAGCATGTTGGAACCTGGATGGCAGAGGAAGGTGATTATTCCATGAGGATGCATCCCAGAAGGCAAAGGAAGAGGAGGGGATATGAGAGCTAAAGGAATGATACCAGCATCTATAATAATGCTGGGGACCTGAGAGGTGGGAGAGCATGATAAATCATAGAGCCTGACAGTATGGGTTCAAATCCCTGCCCTGCCACATCCTAGCTGGGTGATCTTGGACATGGACACTTTTCTCTGTCCTAACTTCCTTATCTGTAAATGGGATGACACTAGCACCTACCTCATGGACTCATTGTGAGGTTTAGAGGATTTATTATACATGAAATCCTTTGCACATAGTAAGGGCTATTACGTAGGTACTCATCATTCTGATCTCATTTATTCTAGTAAGAACCTTACAGAAGGTACTATTTTCATTCCCATTTTAGATAAGGGGAAACTGACTTTTAGAAAGAGACTGAGTAACTTTGCAAAGGTTAAATGGCTAGGAAGGAAGGAGGGAGGGAAGGAAGGAAGGAAGGAAGGAAGGGAAGGAGGGATGGAGGGAGGGAGGAAGGAGGGAGGAATGGTTGGGGTGGGGGATAAGTAAGTGGTAGTAAGTGGTTTCTAGCCCAGATGTGCTAGATGACAGAACCCAGGCAACTAACCATGGACACCCAAATAAATACCTAAGTTCAAAGTGCAATTAAATTTGAAGCCAGAGAAGAGAACCGGCAGAGAAGTGGCCAAGTTATTGATTCAGTTTGTCATCGGTAATATGGATAATGCCACCTTTCATATCTACCTTGAAGTCATTTGAAAAAAATCAAGTGGCAAAAGGAAAATCATTTAAAAATACTAAATGCAGAATATGGTAATAAACATGTTTACTTGCAAATGGCTGGGTTACATGGGTGGGTGGGTACTGCAGACTACAGTAGGGAAGACACAGGATACAGTGGGTGCTAGCTACCCGCCACCCTCGGGCAGAGCCAGGCTGCCTACCGGCTTTGCTGCAGTCCACCAGGAAGGAGCTCTTCTGGCCTACGAAAGCCTTCAAGAGCCCTGCCCCCTTAGAGGTCACCTTGCTGGCATCTGAGGATGACTTGGGGATGGCGCTATAGCAGGTTTCTGTTGAAGATCTGGTCACGGATTCCACCAGGATGGATGAGGTCTCATTGGCCAAGCCAGGGCTGACCAGACGTTGCCCTAAGACATGGAAGGGAGGAAGGCAGGCAGGTGTGAATGGCTAGAACAAGTAGACCTCTCAGCCAGAAGAGGCAAGTACCCCTGCACCTGAATACCTCAACCCAAAAGCCACACACCTCTTTAACACCTGGATTGAAATGCTACCACTTCCCCATAATGACTTCTAAACCTCCTGGGGTCTTTCCCCACAGAACTAGGTTCTGGTTTTCTGGGAAAATGGACGAGTCTGGCCTTGGCTGACAAGGCCTAGAAATCCCTCCCACAGAACCACGTGTCACCCTACAGAACCTACGTTTTTCCATTTACATAAAGCACTCTGTGTATAAGCAGTGTGGAAGTTTGAGAGAGCATATAACAAACAATACATCAAATGAGATTCTCTCTGCATGTGAAAGAATAATTTTTCTGTCTGAATTTTTAAATTTTTCTGCAATGAACTTACAACTACTCATATAACAGTGAACCAAGCAGAAAGAGGCATGTGGAAGGAACTCACCACTATATTTATGGCAGTTACCTAGCCTGGGGCCGTGAGATGGTTTTACTGTTTGGGATTTTTTCCAGTATTCTGAAGGAGGCACATTTTAATAAATTTAATATAGACCTTTGATTATTTTTAAAATGAGGATGAGAAATGAGGTGACTTTTCAAACCATGATCTAAACAAATACGTGAGAATCCAAATATGCAAACATTTCTTCTTTTCTATTAGAGAGACACCATCTAACACCTAAGCTTTCTCAACTTCTGCCTATTTATTTTGCAAGTTTTGAACATGCAGCCCCCTCTGACATATCCTACTATTTCTTTACAATCAAGATGCAAAGTGGATTTGATTTAACATAACTAAAATCATCTGTAGTTTCTACTACCAAACGGCTCTGCTGATAATCTCGGAAGGTGAATTTTCAAGGTGTTTGGTTACCTGTCACCTTGGCCTTGAAAGGACTGCCCACAATGTGGTTGGGCCCACCATATTTGACACCGATCAGGTAGTTTCCAGGGGCCATCGGGGTGTACATGACTTTGTACCCTTCTGGGGTTTCCTGGCAATCCATTTTAACCTTGGATGGGCCTTCGATGGTGACGGATAATGTCCCCGGCCCTGCTCGGGTGGTGTTGATGAAAAATTCAGACTGGATTCCTGGGATAAGGAAAGAGGAAGTAAGCGTCACATTGAAGGGTTATAGGGATGAGGAGGTATGGTTCAGGGGACTATCCCTGGGGCACTGAAGCAGTGGTGGGGGCCTGCAGAGGTTCCCTCACAGAGGGGTCCCCTTCAAGGCATGGTGAGCTCCTGGCACAGAGAACCTCAGGCCCTGGGGTGGCAACTCCTTTTCCAAGGCCCAGGCCATATTGTGGCTGACATCTCGCCCACAAGCACCAACTGCCTGGAAACTCTGTTCTCTCCCCTAGGCATGAGCCGTGGCCACTGTGAACCCAAAGTACAGCTTCAGCTGCCAGAGTCCAGCTCTGCCTCCAGGGAGACGAGAAGCGTGGGTCCCTCTGACCTTTTCTTTTTCTTCTGGGTGGATTTGGAGAAGCCAGGGAGGCCCAGTGCCACCTCCTTCCTCCTCAGGCTCCTTGCCTCAGACACCATTATGGAGACTGGCGCTGCTGCCAGGATCTGCCAGCCCGCCTCTTACTTGCCATGAATACAAGCAACAAGAACAGGACCTTCACAGCAGCCGCAGCTAACTGTGCACCACTTGTGAATGAAGGCTCCAGATCCTGTGCTAAGCATCATTTTATGTGCCCAGTGATTCTTCTATAATAAATGACACTGAGGCTTAGGGAGGTTTAGTCACTTGCTGGTCAGAGTTACAAACTGGAAACTGGTAGAGCTGGGATCTGCACGTCTGCACAGCTCTGGAGCCCAGGACCACCTGTTGGCCACTGGATGGACAGTGTGGCTGCCTCCGACACCCTAACTATAGCCCCAGTACACCCAACCTCTCACCCAGCCCATGAGGGCCTCTAGCACAGGTAGCTGTCTTATGACAAAAAGAAAGCTAGGCCAAGAGTGCCAGTTGATGACTATGGTGGCATTCCTGCCTGAGCTCAATGCCCTGAAAAGCCCCTTTCCCTCAGTCCTCTTTCCAGTCCAGAGTGGGGTATGGCATCAGTGAGGGCCATGGGGGAGCCTAGATACTAGTTGTACATCTGCTACAGTGCCCTCTATGGGGGTGTCCTTGGCATAGCGTCCCCATGCAGGGCTGTGCCTTCTCCACGGCCCTGGACCCGCCCTAGCTAGGAACTATTTTGGTTTAATTATAGCTCTTAGACTAGAGAAAGAATTATTGTTCTGGTTATCAATAAAACAAAGGAGCTGCTATCATGCAGCCTCCAAATACAACCCAGCTGTTTCTGGAAGCTCCTGAATCTCTTGTCCCAGCACCCCTACCCCCCAACACCCACCCCACTATTTAACCTTGTCTCTAAACTGCAGCCTAGAAGCCTCTCTGGTGGCAGCTGCTGAAGCTGGCTGTGTGGGAAGGGTGGGAAGGGTGGGAAGGGTGGGGTAGTGAAGAAAAAGGGTCAGCATTTCCAGGAAGTAGCTGCAAAACAGACAATGTGGAAAGATTATTTTTAAAGTGAAGATGGAAAGACTGGGCTGCCATGGAAGGAAGCCCCACCCTTTTAAACAGCTGCTTCATTCCTGAGAAAAATCCATTCATCCTGACTGTGAGGGCCCAGAAAAGGAGGGAAGGTGAGGTGGGAAAAGGGAAATAAGGCATTACAGGACAAGAGCTACGGTGGAACAGCCCACCGCATGGGTTCCCTCACGCCTGCCATTTTACAGGAGGGGCGTGGAGGCCCAGTGAGGTCAATGATTTGCCCCAAGTCCCACAGATAGAGAACGGCAAAACGGGGCTTTAAACATAAAGTCTTCCAATGTGGAGCTAATGCACTTGCCTGAGAAAAAGACAGGGGAAAGAAAATACACACACAGGAGTCCCTCTCACCCCTGCCTCCAGCTGGAACCACAATGACACCCCAAACATCTCGGGCATAGCGGTCTTGCCCACATCCCTATGTGTGTACAGCTGAGCTCCTGTGAGTGTAATGCATGCTCAATGCAGCCCTACGGCATCTTTAAGGTGGACGAAGCTCTCATGTGACACCTCGGGCGCAGTGGGATTCCTGGAGCATTTTATCAGGAAATTGGCTCTTCCAACCCAGAGTCTGGAACTCCTTGGTCTAACTTTTGACCTGACACCTCTGCAGTAGAGTTCCACCCCAAATTCTCCACATGCCCCTGCTCCAAAACCCGCAGAATGGACCATTTAAAGCTCAAGCCAAGAGATACAGCAAGTCCACCACAAAAACACAGGGAAGTTTGCTTTGTTCCAAAGGTCAGGACGCCAGGCCCTCTGACAGCTGAGCACAGATACCTTTTCATTCCATGCACACTACAGCTGTGTAATCTTGGGATGGATATTTGGGAAAAGCCTTGGGAGCAGGAGGGCTAGAAAAACAAGACACCTTCCCCTTGTCAAGAGCAATATTTACACAGGGTTTGAAACAGGCATGCTCTCTGTACCTCTCCCTCCTGGTCGGGAGTCTCCCTGCAAGACCAGCTCCTTCTCTCAGCAGCATCCAGTGCTTACAAAGCACAGCCTGAAACCAGAGCTCCTGAGAAGGCCTGTTAACAGCCAAGAGGAAGCTCGATAGGCCCCAGGCACAGCAGGTGTGACCCAGCAGAATGGTGAGGTGGCTGCTGGCAGCTGCAGGAGACATCAGTGGCTGCTGTGGGCCCTGGACCAAGGCCTGCTATGTATGGCTTTAAGTGCCAGGAGGACCCCACCTGGGCTTTGATAGTGAGCAGCTTGCCAGAGGCCAATGCTTACACTATTGCCTCAGAACCATTCCAGAGCATCTGGGAGGGTCCTGCTTTTAGGACCCTCCACAAAGTGGGCCAGGGGTATAGTCACTGACCCTGGGGAGGCAGCAAAACTCAGGGGTTAAGGGCACAGGCTCTGAGGTTGCAGGACCGGGACTGATTCCTGGTTCTGCCATCTCCCAGCTAGGTAAGTTTTGGGGAGTGACTCAGCCTTTCTGAGCATCATTTTCCTCATCTGTAAAATGGATATCACCCATACCGTGCCTTTTACAAAGGGCCTGGAGTTCAGTGTGGAGCCAGATGGGCCTGGAGAGTCGGGAGGCACTAATGCCACCCCCATGGGTGGTTTTATTGAGGCTACTGTTTGGCCAGAGTCCCAGGGTGGCATACCAGCCAGCGAAGTCACTCATGTACCTGGGTAAGGCCCCTCAACCCCTTAGGATACTCACTCCCCAGGTAACCAGAGCCACTCATCAACCTCACCCATGGGGAAGTGGGTCTGCTCTGTCCTACTCACTGCACCAGGGGGAGACTAAGAGCAGAATGCGAGCACACAAGGGATTCAAGAAACTGGGACCAGGCTGCCTTACTAAGGGTCCAAAGTAACGCCCACATGCAAGCTGTGTCCCAGCGAGCCCATGCCTGTGGACTTGCCCTGCAGAGAAGCATAATTAGACAAGCTCCCCACTCCGGCACTCTCTGTAATGGTGACGAACTGGACACCACCTGATGCCTACCTCTAGGTTCATAGTCTTAACACTAACTGCAGCCATTATAAGGGGAGTAGATCTGTATGTTTTGACATGGAGAGTTCTTTGAAGTTGTCAAGTGAAAACAGCAGGTTGTACAACAATATGTGCACTAAGATAACTTCTGTAAAATAAAAGCAAAACTACAGTATGTGTCTACCTTGACCAACTAGCTAAGCAACCAAGTGACCAAGAATGAACACTGACAGAGACAATCAGAAGGGCCTGGGCTATAAGCCGTGTTTTTCTCCTGGACCAGATGGAGTGAGTTTTTCACTTTATATACTCTTGCTTCCTATATTTTCACAAGCAAATGTGTCCTATCTGTGGCAAAGGTTAAAAATAAATTGTAACAAGCCCAAAAACTACAGAATTCTTCAAACGTTTTAGTCTTTTCTCCTCCTCCAGATAAGAAGATAAAAGGAAGAGACTGACTGTGACAGGTCTTACTGACAATTCAATGAGTTTCTAGTAGCCCAGGGACCTCTAAAGGCACTAACAGGTAAGGGACCTCCAAGGAGGCCCATTACATGCTCGTGGACTCTGTGTAGGCAAAGAAACCCTCAAGATGAATGACAGTATGCCACATTCTTTCACAACCAATGTCCTGGCCTAAAGTCAGGGAACTTAGTGAAGGAAGAGAGCTGAAGCATAACAAATAGTAATGATAGCCTTTGAATGTACATTCCCAGTGCCCCTGGGAACAGTGTATACAAGCTTGAAGACTGCTATCTGGCTCTGCCCCTGGAGCTGGCTCAGTTAAAGGTGAGAGGTGGAGGTAGTATGTTACCTGTGGTGCCCCCCTCAAGCCCTGAGCCATAGGCAGACACCAGGGCTGGGTTCCCCGCTTGTCCAGGCTCCCCGACTCGCACTTTGAAGGGGCTTCCAACCACGTGACTCCCATTGAACTTGACATCGATCGTGTGGACACCATTCTCATGGGGGATGAAGCGAACAGCATATTTATCTAGGAGAGTGAGCAAAGGCACAGAGTAAAACCGGGTAAATGGACACCATTGAGTTAGGTATGGACAAAGGACAGGAAACCAACGTGACACAGCCTATTTTAAATCTTTAATAAGACAGTGGTTCTACTGGAAGCCTAGCACCTGATATGTTGGATTTTAAAACCAGATGGACCTACTTGTGTGGGAAGTGTAACTAAATCTCAAGTTCTGTTTTATCTTCTGTGGTCTCTGATGCAGAACACTTCCTCTATGAAAAGCTCACTTCTTGCCAAGTTTCTCTGCTTGGCCACTTGAAGTGGGGAAAGTTGTTCCAACTGGGGTTAATGCCCCTTAGTTAAGTTCCAAACTAGCACCTGCCTCATGGGGTAACAGCCAGGTTATTCACTGTGAATTTGGGTCATAGCATGTGGCAAGGTAATCTGTTAACTGAAATAGACACCTAGAATGTCCATTGTGCACCACCTGTCCACCCCTTCTTCTTGAAGAACTCCCACTTTGGATGCAGACAGCATGGTCTCCTCCTGCCTCTCTAGTCAGTCTCAACCTCTCCTTGGCTCCTTATACCCTTTCACCCTCCTCAGAATTTTTGTTCCCCAAAGTTCTACCCAAACCTTCTTTTCTTTCACCTCTGATTCTTTCTCCAGATGTGAACACCTATGTACACGCAGATGCCCACCCATACCCTTCAACACTTCAATAGTCAGTAGCTGGGTGTCTGCCTCTCCTCTCTTAAAGGGGAAGGTAACCCCACCCCCACATCCAGGTATGGTCCTTGACTGGATCAAGCTAAGAAGGAGGAGAGACCCCTCTTTCCCCAAGCCACTGATCAGCATGTGGCATTTAGCTGCAGGAAATGAGTGAGGAATGGGCATGTATGTTCTGTGTTCAGTGAAATAGTAAGGTAGGTTTGCTGGAGGCCTCTGGACAAGGAGAATCTTAGACTTCTAAGAAAGATTCCTGAGGAGAGGCTGTCTCTCGATTGGTGTGGTAGCAGCAGCCCTAGTTCTCGATGGGAGATCTAGGGCTGCTGCTGCCATCTTGTCACCAAGAGGAAGGCCAGTCTCAGAGTGAGGTCCACAAAACAGAAGAGCAGAGATATTTGGGGCCTTAGAGGACATAGCTAAATGGCTGAATTAAACTGTTGCTCGAAGCCCACCTAGAGCCTGAAATTTCCAGTTATGTGAATTTAGAGACCCCTTTATTGTATGAGTTGGCTTCGGTTGGGTGTTCTGTAATTGCAACCAATAGGATCCTCACAGTGGCATGCTGGTGGTCTTGGACACCAAACCTCACTTGTTGGCTAAATCCCAGCAGCTGTAGAGATCTAGTAAACATCCTCATGTGGATAGCTGGGAGACTTCAAAACTCCCCAGAAGGACTTAGAAAGCCTTGGCCAGCCCTCACCCACCCATGGCTGGCTGTCCCTGTAGTTTTGCTAAGTGCATCATCACCTTTCTACCCAATCACCAAACTACATGTAACCTTTCTTAATTCACTTGCATTTCTTATAGCAACTGGTCACCAAGTGTTACAGTTCTCTGCCATCAGTCCCTCCTCTCTATTTCCAAACTGCTGATTAATATGGTTTTCTCAAATGGATCACTCTGGGAGTATCAGCTTGCTACTCTGCTTTTATTTACAGGTGACTGTCAACTGATCTTTCCCTCAGAGTAAAAGAAATTCAAAGTGTATTCACATCATAAGGTCAACAATGTAAGACTGTTAAAATGAAAATCACAATGACAATAATATAAAAGGAATCTAAAAAAACAACACAATAAAGTAGTATGAAGGAGAAGGAGAAAAAAAGAAAAATGTTTCCCTGTTCCTGCAAATATTTATTTCCTAAGTTATAAACAATGTCTGGCAACAATGGCAAAAGGAATGTGAAGGCTCACTGAGGCCAATTAGTCCCCTGATGGAGAACAAGTTTGCAGGAAATTTCCTGGGGCAGTGCTGGTGCTGGGACCCAGGCAGTGGGCCTCAGGCTTACCTGGCTCCAGCTCAGAGACATGGCATTCCTCCACGGCTCCAGAAGGGCTGTGCACCTTTGCATCAATCTTTCCTTTCGCCCCATTCAACCTTATAGCAAAGGAGGCTGGCTGGTTAACCTTTAATCCAGATTCCTGAGAATTTAATACATTAGAGAAGGTTACAGCCCTAGGCGTTCCTACGCAGTGGCACACACTGACCCAACATAGGACTCCAGTCTCATGCAAACAGGCTCAGCACATTTATCTATATAACATCTAACAGAAGTTGGGTCACCCCACTTCTAGCATTAAATAAAGAAAGCAGACACACATCTGCATGGTCTTGTACCCAAAACCATTTTGATTCATGATGAAAGAGATGGTTACTGGGCTTGGAGACTTGAGATACCCCAGTCTTCAGGACTAGTTTCAGCATCCCAAACAGGCCAGAAAAATCAGTATCAAAAAAAGAATAAGCCTCCACCCCCACCCCACCCCCGGCTTTTAGAAGAAGTCCAGCAGCTGACAAAACCACACATGCAATAAGAACATTTTTTATCTCAAAGGTAGGAATAGAGAGAACTTTTAATAAACTTGTAAAGGGCTACACATACAAGGGAGGCGGTCAGTACTGCACAGTGACTAAGGATCAGCAGGACCTGGGCTACTCCCATTTCTGACTATATACGTAAGTGTTTATTAACCTCTTTCTATCTCAGTCTCCCCATGGACAAAATGGGCATAATAACCAAATTATCTCAGAGAGCTGCTGTGAGGATAAAATGAAGTTATACTTTCAAAGCACTCAACACAGGGCCCCTCACCCATACATAGAAAGGCTCAGAAATGTCAGCTTATTGTTAAATATTAATATGCATTTAGAAATTGTCTGTACCCCTGAAAAACAAAAGGGAAAAGTATAAACTTTGCTATTCACTAGATCAGTTTCACTCTCCATGCTTTGTCTTGAAAACTGGAGCCTCTTTGGGAGGAAGAGATTAGAAATTTAGGTGCTTAAGATATTTTAAGATCAGCCAATCCTGAACAGCAGCATTTTACAAGTCAGCAGTTTTGATGTAAACTTGATTGAACAGCCACTCAGTGGGTAACTCTAAAGCAGCAGGGTTCACACTTAATGTGCAACTGAAGCTCCTGGGGTCTTGTTAAAATGCACATTCTGATTCAGGGATCTGGGATGGGGCCTGGGATTCTAGGATTCTAACAAGTTCCCAGGGGATGCCAAGGCTGCTGGTCCAAGGCCCACAACTTAGAAGCAAGGCACTAGAGCTGTGCTGCCAAAATCAGTAGTCACTAGCCACATATACTAGTCACTATATACACTGTATATTTAAATTTAAATCAATTAGAATTAAATAAAATTAAAATTTCCACTAGCCACATTTCAAGTGCTCAATAGCCACATGTGGCTAGTAGCCACTGTACCGCATAGCAGAGGTATGGGGCATTTCCATTATTGCAGAACATCTTATTAGACTGCACAGATGTCACAGACTGGATTACAGACCAAACTCAAGATTGAGGAGTCTGATCTCTGATCACCAGATGGACCCATCTCACCACCCCCTCCTCCACAAAAATGCCAGCCAACTCCAATTTTCTAAAAAGTCTCAAAAGCAAGACAAAACAATTCGTGCCTCTCTTTCCTGTTGCTGGGTGGGCCCTCCAGTAAATCTCCAATAAATAATTTACATATCACTAGGCATCTAATGACCCCGGAAGAATGGGACAAAGCTGAAGCACCAGTCATAGCTCCTGCTGTAGCAGCTGGTTACAAAAACTTGATGGAGATACAGCCTGCTGTGTAACTCATTTAAATATTTAGAACCAAACTCTGATGAGAGGACTCTACAGAACAGTTTTCTGGAGAGGATTTCTCAAAACCACCTCCCTTTGGACAAAACCATTTACATTACCTGAATCCGCTTGCTACTAAATCCTCAAGAGGGAGATAAACACCTCGGGAAGATCCGAAAGAAATCTTCGAGATGCATGAAGGCAACTCTGCCTCAATAAATGCTGGGTTTATCTCCCTCCATAGGTTTTAGTTCAGTTGGCCACAAAAGGAACTTCTGTTAAGAAGCCTTTAAATGAAACACAAGAAAAGCATCTACACCACAGTTACCAGTTAGCACCCTTGGTATTCTCCAGATGAGGCCATTTCAATCAGTGGACTGTGATTCTGGCTTGGGTTCTGTTTGAGTTCTCTCATGTTTGGAACAATTAGCAGTACCAATTCCCCTCGAGGTAAGGTTAAAATCTCAAATGCAAACCAAGTGTATGAACCAGATCCAATGATATCACCCATCTGAGATACGAGACTGGGTTTTAATCCATCCAGGATTTTCAAGAATGGTGGGGGAGGCAGCTGAAGCCTATTTAGAAGCCCCTTTAATCAGAAATCCTATTATGGGATTCTGATGTTGTTCAATAACTGAATTGCTATTCCTGATTCAGACACCTAATTATTTTTTAGTGTCCTGAGCAAAGACCCAAAATTGCCCTCTCAATGGTTCTTAGATTAGCTGAAGGCTTCAGTGAAACCTTGAATTTAGTGACCTGTTTAAGACAGAAAGTAAATTTCACTTCCTGGCATTCTAATAGGTTGGACTGTGTAGCCACTTCCCACAATGCCAGGGGGTGGATTGGGGAGAGCACAGTTAAGACCACGAGTTCTGGAGCCACAGAGACCTCATTGTGCCTCATACTAGCTCGTTCCTGGTAGCCACGACCTATCAACACCTCAGTTTTTCATTTTTAAAATGAGTTCCAGAGGAACCTACTCACCAGGCCGTTGTAAGGATTTAACGAGGTCTAACACTGATAAAGTTCTTAGAAAAGTGCCTTTTGCACTTAATTATAAATAAATCATTAAAATAAAATAAAACACAATTGACTTTCTTGAGAAAAAAGAAGCCAACAACAGCAGGCTAAACATCATGAGACTGTTAGTTTTTGAAAGCTCTCCTTATCACTTAACAATTATTAACAGGCCTCCTTTGTTCCTCTTGAATAAATATTTAAAAAACAAACTTGTCCCCAAACACTGAGGTGTTTTATTGACTGTGGCTCTGTTTTGCTCACCCCAACTATCTCCTGTCCTAAATGTTTGAGGAGTTGACTCTGCCAGGGGAAAACTCCCTTACAATTGGCAACATCTGTGGTCAAAATAAGACCGGACCCTTAGCACCAAAGGGGATTGAAGCAGCCTCAGGAGTCCAGGGTTTCACTGGCTGGCCTGTGGCCAAGGAGATGGATGCTTCCTTGCGTCTCACCTGAAGGCTCATAACAGTGAGGCGGCGGGCATCGTCAGAGGGAGCGATGACTGGCACCAGGTAGGGACTTTCAGGGATGTGCTCATCATTAAACTTGATAGACACTTCATAGTTACCTGTGGGGACAAGAAAGTCTCATCATTTTAGAGATTCCAGGAAGGCATTTACAGAGAGGCCTACTTCTTTACATAGGCCTAAAATGCCTTCTGAGAGACCCTGCCCTTTCTCCATGGCCATGGCTGATTGGTTCAGGGCAGGTTGCCTGACTCAGGCTGGGCCAACATCACTTTCTTAGTTGGGCAAGGGCAGAGATTCTTAACGCAAGTTCCCAGGGCCCCCCAAAAGAACTCAGGAGATCGGTGAAACTTAAATGGGAAAAATATTACATCTTTACTTTCACCAATCTCTAGGTGAAAATTAGCATTTCCTTTCTTTAGAAATGTTGACAAGAAACTGCAGCACATTAAAGGTACTTGTGATTTTGTCATCAGCAAAGTTTACTGATATTTCATATCATTTTACAGTTTTACATATACCTTGCCATCTATTCATCACTATTTTGAAATTAAGTTTAACAGGCTGTCAACAAATCTCATGATTTAATGTACTAATGAAGATGTGCACACACAGCTATGTTACGCATTTATTCCTGTAAGATCTTGATAACTACATTTTATTATAATTGACTTGTTTATAATTCAATATAATTTAAATTATGTATATCAAATCATTATCCTGAGAACGGTCTCCACAGGCTTCAGATGCCAAAAGCGTCCATGGCACAAAGGGTTAAGGGCTGCTGCCTGAGGGAGCACAATGCTGAGGTCCCCCTTTTGGGATGGCCACAGTAGATAGTGGCTGAGGGTGGACAAGGAGGCTGGTCAGTGGAAAGAATTCAATTAAATGAAAGCATGAAGCAGAGAGGCCAATGGAGGACAAAACATGACAATGAGAACAAGAATTCCTGCCCTTTTGAGGCCTGGATGCATTTCCTGTGATCGGATCCCTAGGCAGTGCTCCCACGTGTCCATAGAGATAAATACCTCTTTTACTTAAGCTAACTCGATGGGTTTCTGTTGCTTGCAACCTAACCATCTCCAAACAAAGAAAATGTCCTCATTTGGCTCTTGAATACATACCAGGCTCTTGGGCAATATAAGACACACCACATGATCCATTTTTATGGTCATCAAATGTAATCTCAGCCTTACTGGGGCCCTCAACAGCAATGGAGAGGCCCCCTGCACCTGCTTCCCGGGTCCAGATGCTGAACTCAGCTGAAACAAAGAAATACCTGTTTAGTGACTGAGCCTGACCATGGCCTTTCTTCTAGCCCAAACCTGTAGTGCTGGGTTACTTTTATTGACAGGTCTTTTCTTTCCCTTACCCCAGCAGAACCTAAGCAAGGACACTGTTGATGTTTCCTAGGTCCCATCCATGATTATACTACATTCATAGAATCTTGGATATCTTTTGAACACTCCCAAACCAAACTAGAAAAAGATAAGAATGTTTAGCTTTGTCCCCACAGACCTTCCCACAATGGGTTTTGTAGAAATCTAGTGTGTTCCACAGAACGTTAGCCCTGCAAGATACTCTAGAAGCAGCTTCATTATTCTGCTCCCCACTACTTTGTTTACATGCAGTAACTAATTACAGGCTTTAAAGAGTCCCTCAGAAAAAAACTTGTTTAGCTCTGGGTAGGTGAGCAATTCCCAAAAGTACTGAGCCAGAGAAGCCTTGCTTTAAAGAATGCTCCTTACTGCCACCCATCAGAATCACATTCTCTTCAGAACAGGGTGAAGAGTGCAGGGTGCTCTCATGGCCAGGTTCAACTCTTTTCCATCTCAAGACAATGCCTGCCTGGAATGCTCACCTGGGACCCCAGCTTCTCCTCTCTCCAGGCCAGGGCCTCCTGCTCGGACCTTGTGGGCACCCCCCTCACCGAGCGGCCCCACAGTGAACTGGAAGGGGCTGCCGGTCACATGCTGGCCGCGGTACTTGACGCTGACTGTGTGGACACCCATCTCTTGGGGCACAAACCGGACACAGTGCGAGTTCTTCCCCATGGGCACAATCTCTGCCTCGGTCACATGGCCGGAGGGGCTGGTGACGTGGGCCGACATGTCACTGCTATCGATTTCTGAAAGGGAGCAGGAGATTGGGGGGTTAAAGCAAGGGCCAGAGTCTGAACAGGACATGCAGGGCAAGCAGCAGAGGGCAAGGCGGTTGCAGCTCGGGGGTGTGGGGTGCTCGGGTTGGATGCCTGCCCTATTGTCTCCCTCAAGTTCCTGAGCAGCTGTGGCCAGCACAGAGACAGCCAGAACCCTTGAGCCACCCAGTGCACAGAATACTCTAGGGACACTGACACATCTTGCTGCACTGAATACTTTTATAGTCTTGGCTGGAACTGAGTTAATGCCACACATAAGTTTCAAACCTGAGCCTGAGCTGATAGTTAAAGCACATAAATAAAGACTACAATAGTGCAGATATTTCTGAGCCAAAATGTGACATGTGGGCCATCCACCATGCTTATAGGAGCTCTTTCTATGGACAGGTAAAGGCAGAAAATGCCACAGTTGTCATTCCTTACTGTCAAGAAGCCTTGGCATTTCTTTTAGGTGACACAACAAAATGCATTTAAAGAAAAAGGTGAACGTGTCAGTCCCAACAGCAAAAGGAAAACCATGCAGGGGCAAAGCTGCCAGCAAACTGAAGACCAGAGTCACACTTTCAAAAAAGCAATGCTTTAGGTCACCAACACCGGGAAGCAGACCACATCTGCTCCACCTGAGGTGCTCATGCCATGCCAAGGACTGTGCCTGCACTGATGTAGTGGAGACAGGCACACCACATGCTGGGTGCCAAGAAATGCCATCACCTAGAGCCACATGAAACTGCACCCTCCAGCCCTACAGGATCTGGGCTGAGCAGCGCATGACTTTGAGTCCTGAGGACAGAGAAAGGAAGGGAGGTTGAGGAGAGGGTCACCCCACATGGTCCGGGTCCGAGGACATCTGGAAGCTGGTGAGCCATCCTCCATTCTTACTGACGAGAGGTATATTTCAGTAACAAGGGGAAAAAATGTGAGTCTTACTGAGTCATCTGGTACTAAGTAACTGAAAAGGGTAAAACGGAGTCAAGAGCCAGAAAAGACTAAAGATAAAGGGTAACTGTCTGAATCACACAAATAAGCAAAGGAACAGATAATTTACAAAATGAGAAATGTAAAGCAAATAAAAACAGTCCTTGTCACTATGACCAGAGAAATGAAATTGAATATTGATACCATTGTTTTCCCATCAGATTGGTCAGAGTGAGAGCAAAAGATAATGCCTAGTGCTGGTGAGAAAACCGAGAAACGAGTGCAAATTCATTTTCCAGAGGGCAGGCTGCCAATGCCTAGCAGTATTTGAAACTCACCAGCCAGCAACCCCACTCCGATGTGATAACAGCTTGAGCAAACAATGGCGGATGTCACAGAGCACTGATTATAGGGGTTGAGGGATGGAAATGAGTGTAGGTGAAATGAAAAAACCCAATGAAGGGTGGTGCATTTGACACGAAATACAGTCTTATATAGTCATTAAAAAGATAATGTGGAAGTTTATTTTCTGGTGTGCAAAGAGGCTTGCAATACACTGAGTGAGAAGTGCACTAGTGTGATCTGAAACTGAGCCCACATATCCACGTGGCTACAGGAATCTGGGGTCTAGCTCTGTGCCTCAGACGTGAACCACAATTTCCCTGGATGTTGGGATATGAGGCGACACATACCTCCCTCATTTTTGACCACATGAACTTTTTATGATTACAATCCATACAGCTTTTTAAATAATTCTATCTGGACACTATAGCAATGAGGCTTTTACCACATTCACATGTGACTAACATTTGTGTCTACACAGGAAGAACCCATCAAATACTGCTCAGAGGGTAAATAGATATGCGATATATCAGGAAAGACAGGAGATACAGAATAAGGAAAGAGCCCCCTCTCCAGATCAGAACATGACTGTCATCTGAAGACTAATTAGATTTTCCATCTCCACAGAATCTGTGCAACTCCACAGTGCATGCCACCTTCCGGGCAGTGGAGCCTCAAAACCTTCATTTTCATAGTCACCTCTCTTTGGGAGGATTTTTCATACAAAGAACCTGGATGACATTTCAAGAGGACTATGGCCCTTTACTAGCTAATTTGGCCCCATGTGAAACCATTCACAGCCAAAAGGGGTAGATGTACCCACCCAGCCAGCCGGCAGCACAGCCCTTATTCTAATTTTAGTCATGAAAAGTAGACTGGGCTGACACCGCTTAAGTATTTCCAGATACTGGCATCAGCAGGGCCAATTCTCTCACTGACATTATACTCTTAGACAAATACTAAATTAAAATCTAAAAGTGTATCCATTTCCCCCCCATGTGATACAACAAAGTTATTTTCATTTGGAAGAAGAAAAATGTAGCAGGTAAACATTTATTTTTCCTGGATGAGCCTCTGTGAAAATAAGTATTAAAAAAGGTGAATTAATAAATTGAAATTTAAAAGAGTCCTATAGTGAACTTGGTAGTACCTTCTGAGTCATGCCTGGACTTTATTTCCAATGGAGCCCATTGCCCTGAACCACGAGCCCCTCATGCTCACCTGGAATTTTCAGGTTCAGGTCACAGATGCTCCCGACAGTGGCCACAGATGGGGCCCGACTGGTACGGGTAATGCTCTCCTTGACTCTCCCCTCCCCGCTGATCTTCACAGTAAATGGGCTCCCTGCAAGAAACAAGAAGGCCCACGTGAGCAGCCCAGAGCCCAGGCATAGAATTTATAGAAAATCCAAGCACCAGGAGGGGAGGGGAGAGGGGACCGCACGTACCGGGCACGTGCTCATCAGCGAATTTGGTGGAGACAATGTAAACCCCAGGCACGGTGGGGAAGTAGGAGACCTTGCAGGTGCCATCTTCCAGGTCCTCTGTCTGAATGTCCACTTTGCTGGGGCCTTCCACGGCCAAAGATATGCCGCCATAACCTGAAACACAGTAGCCCGGGGCTGTTATGACAGCAACTCATCAGGAAGGGGGAGCTCGGTGCATGCGGAAAGGACATCTCACCCTGAAAATTCAAACTATTTCCAGAGAGCAGAAAGAAAGTAACTGTGGCCCCTGATGGAGAGTCCTGGAGAGGAGCAGGTTAAAAGCTCTGAGAAATCCCGTAGTGAAGTAACGTGATGAATGTGGCTTTGACCACAGAACCCATTTCTCTGGGCACCTGTCCTGCAGAACCCATGGGGGAGGGTACTGCCCAAATGCCTTCAAGAACAGCATGCATTGACTCGTGGGTTTATTGCCAGCCACAGGCCTAAAAATTTCTATTTTGAAACTGCCTAGGATATCTAGCCAGAGACCACTAAGATAGCAGATCTGAAGGTTTAGCAACATGTGGAATCAACAAGGAGCATCAGCTCTTTGGGACTAGAAATACTCCAGCCCTCTCCCTCGGGAATACAACATTGTCTAAAAGTCACCAATATTATAGTCATCACTCGAGAAGGCAGAAGATGAAGATGCTGGGATGTGGAGTAATTTGGAGAGGCCCAGCCTAATTCAAACCATCTCAAAGAGGAAACAGGAAGAGATTCCTCATCTCCATGAAAGTACCATGAGTGGAACACAATCTTGGCCAGCTGGCCCAACATTATTTGCTTGGGATGAGTCCAGAAGACCCTGGGAAGCTGAGAACAACGGCGGGAGAACATTATGAAAGAGAGATCTATGAGTTGTAGTGGCTCTGGTTTCAAATGCCAGAAGCGGATGGGCTGTTAACCCCTCAATTTCTTCATCTAGAAAACATAGATGATACCTGCTTTACCAGTGGTCAGAGGATTTAAATGATAAGCAGGTATAACAACTGACAGCTTGACAGACGCTCAGAATAAAAAGGGAGTTGGTAGGATGAAAGGATGAAGCAGCCTGAGCAAAAAGCAGCCAGTTCCCGCAGCTCTGAGCCTGTACCCCTGGGACCACCTATACAGACCTGCATCCCTTGTGTCCACGATGAATTCAGACATCTCGAAAGTCCGGCCTTCCGACAGGCCGCGGCCATAGACTTTGGCTCTGCGGGCATCGCCAATCTCAGACTGGACCACCATGATGGACACAGGGCTGTTGGCTACGTGATTGCCGTTCTTCTTGATGCTGACCAGGTGTTTGCCTACCTCCCGGGGGATGAAGGAGATGCCTGGACCAGGACACAGATTGGGGTTTATAAGGTGGTGAGAAAGGGGATGAAGGAGAGGCACTGGGAGGGATACGCACTCACAAGAATGGCAATATGACTTCTTTTCTGACTTTCTGGCAACTCAGTGTCCATGAGGGTGGTCAGCTTACAACACAGAAATGCACTTGGACTTTTTTCACACGGGTGACACAGTAGGTTTATCATATCACACTACAATGTGTTACCAGTTTCCCAGGAAAAAGATTGAAGGAATTCCCATCTCCTATCCAAGATGTCCCAGGTCCAGCCAGGAAGGGAGCCTTAGACTCACCGATGTGATTATTGGGCAGCCTCTTCAGAAGACAGGGCTCATCACGGCCAGATGGAGCCTTAATGCTAGCTGTCAGGGTGCTGAGGTCTGTCTCGCTGATGTCGAGCAGGAAGTCAGCAGCGGAGCCCAACTTCACCTGAGAGCACCGCCTGCTGTCATCTGG
Source organism: Cynopterus sphinx (assembly GCA_030015415.1). Taxonomy (NCBI): domain Eukaryota; kingdom Metazoa; phylum Chordata; class Mammalia; order Chiroptera; family Pteropodidae; genus Cynopterus; species Cynopterus sphinx. Next base: position 111,443,026 of record CM057381.1, read on the forward strand.
GAAACACCCCCCAACACGGCTCCCATTACATGTGGTACCCAGCTCCCAGGGGCCCTCACTCCACATGCCATTTAGAGATGAACAGGAGAGAATTAATTACCCCAAATTAAGTGAAAAAACTTGCCTCAAACAGTGGGTGGACCTAATAAACAATGAATGATCCCTACTTATGCCTGGTTATGACGAAGCCTAGTTGCTGGCAGGAACTGGAACCTTGAATCCTCACGAACTACTTTTTAAAGGAATCTTTGCTGGTAGAAGGCACCTGCCTGCCATCCCCTTGGCCATTTCTGAGGTAAACATTCATCACATTCCACGTAGGAGTACCAGCTGCTTCACAGACAGGTCTAAACACTAAGAGCAAGAACCTTGTCTTGTGTATCTTCTTTGTAACCCACTGAGGGCATGATCCGAACACAGCAAGCATAACAGAGGTTAGCAGTGGGGCTTTGAATCAGATATCCTCAACCTGAATCCCAGAATACCCAGATGTGAACTTGGCTAAGCCACTATCTCTTCAAGCTTCAGTTTTCCCATCTGAAAAATGGAGAGAAAAGCTATCTAGTGATGATACTGAAGGGCATCTTTGAGCTCACATATTCAAGCAATAAGTATCATCTGAATGCCTCTATCTAAAGGCCTGTTATTTGCGTGGTGGAGTCAGGCTGGCACAAAATAAGTGCACTCCAAATGCTATGCTTGCTTTTTCCCTGCATTACCAGCCAAGAGAGGAATTTAGTCCATCCAGAGTTGGTCTTGCACCCCCGGTTCCTCCCCCGTGAGTCTCTGTGAAACATAACCTCAGTTGCCTATTCTGCTGCTGCCCTGATCTGACTGGGAGAGAGGCTGTTGGGATAGCCATACCTCCCACTGAGAAGCCCCCCACATGCCAGGTAACCCTACCAGTGATCTTGGCTGTGAAGGGGCTTCCAGGGATGTGCTTGTCATTGTACTTGACCAGAATGCTGTAGTCGCCTGGCAGCGTGGGCAGGTAGGTCACTGTGCAGGTCCCATCTTTGTTGTCAATGCAGCTGATTTCAGCCTTTGAGGGTCCCTCAATAGCCAAGTCCAGGCCACCTGTGAAGCAGGGAAGGAGAGCCTTCAGGGAGAGTTTTTCCTCATTTCCACAGTTACAACAATGCACCAGGGCAGCCCTGAGTCCAGGAACATCAATCTGACACAAGCCACATCAGCTGCGGGCAAGGGGCGTAGGCCAAAACAAAGCAATTTACAAGGTGAAATGTTCAGTAGGAAGGTATTCCACCACCTGAATTCTTCACTACAAGTAACCTTGATGTCCTCTCTGCTCTTCCAGATGTGTGGGACAAGAAAGAGATGGAGCCCTGTATGCCAACCACACATGTGGGAGAGAATAACACAGACTATCACTGCTGCTCAGATGCTGGATGCCATTGGTAGAAATCACATCAGAACCACACATTAAAATATCGCCATGAAGACAACGGATATGCACACAGAGCTTTATCTTGAATGGGCCAATAAATAGCTCGTGGTACTGTAGACGCGTGTACATGTGCAAAAACAACAAAACCCAAAATGGCATTAACTAAAACACTTAAATTTTAAGCAAGTCACATAAAACATTTCACAAGATGAATCTGATTTCAATCAGAACCAAAAAGACTTCAAAAATTCCTGTTTTGGGTAGAAGAAAAAGCAACAGCTGTACATAAGACATTCATATTTCATCAAAAGCTAAGACAAATACTACCATCTGACAACTTTATTTTTAAAAGCTGACCTGGAATTCTGTCCACTTGGCTCTCCAACAGAAAGATGAAAGCACATATAACCACATAAATGACATGGTACCTTCTCCTGCATCCTCAGTGACGATGGTGAAGGTGGCAGTTTTGTTGGCCACTCCATACACCAGGCCTGGGCCGTATGCAGAAACGCTCCCACTGTTGGGGTAGTTCACGTAGAACTGGAGCGGGCTCTCTGGGTTTGCACAGAACACAAACAAAACTGGGAGTCATTGATGGGGGGAGTGCATACCTTAAACAGCCAGTGTCTTCACATTCCCCTAATAGTGTAGGTGTGGTGTCTCCAATAGAGAGGCAGAGGGCAAAATGAGACTCTGGTGAAGCTCACTATCCTGGGACACACAATAGGGCCTATTCACTATTGTCTTTCAATGTTATACAAGAAAAACAATCCTGAGGCTGCTCCAGACTTGGGGTGCTAAAGCAGAGGAGTCCAGCTCAACTTGACTAATATGGAGGAAACAGCTTGCCATATGAAGAAATGACCCACTCTAAGAGGGGACACAGCTGGAGAGTTCTTTTGGGAAGGCCATTTGCCCATGCCCCGTAAGCGTGCCCCACACTGTGGGATTTATCCCACAGTGGTCCTCCCTACCCATTCCCACTCCCAGCACTATGCAAGTGCTTGCATTTCCACAGTGGTGAGATACAAATCAGGAAAAGACTCCAGTGTCCAACAATAGGAGGTTGGTTAAATAAACATTGTTCTATTCTTGAGTCATTAAAAAGAATGAGGGAGATCTATATATACTAACTCGAGAGATTATCCACAATGTGTTGCATTAAAAAGAGAAAAGGGCAAGTTGCTATATAATACTAATGACATTATCCCATTCCTTTTAAAAGGAAACAGAACAAAATGGTATGCATGAGAAAGAAATATCTGAAAAGATACACACACCAGCAGGGGAAGTAGGAGTGAAATAAGTTGAAGACATTTTTTACTCTCTCTTATACCTTTATCTTAAGAATATTTAAATAGAAGCAGATAATGCATTTTTGCTTTGAATGAAGATCATACACACATGTACACATAGACTAAAGCAAACATCAAACTTGAAGAAATATTTGCAACTCCTATTATAAAGGGCGAGGCTAACGTCTCCAGTACTCATATTGTTCTCAGAAACTAATATGACAAAGGCCAATAACCAAACAGAAAAACTGGGCCAAGGATACAAACATTCAGTTCACAGAAAAAGGAACACAAATAGTACTTAAACATATAGAATGTTTCCCAATCTCATTCATAAGAGAAATACAAATAAAGCAACACTGAGAAACTGTTTTTCTAACTATCAGTTTGGTAAAGTTCCAAAAATTTAATAGTATATCCACTGGCAAATCTGTGAAAAAGCCGGTGCTCTCCTACATTGCCAATGTGTGTATGAATTGGAAGAGCCTGATGAAGGACAATTGGCCACAATGTAACAAAATAATAGATGCCTGCACCTGTGCCCATCAATTCCTCCCCTGGGAACTACATCTCACAGATAATGCCTTCGCAAGTGAGATATGATGGATGTGAAAGGCTATTTGCTGCAGCACAACTAGTGACAGCAAAAAGGGGGGAAGAACCTAGATGTTCTCTAATGGGGGCAATGATTAAATATGAATGATTCACCCAAATGGTAGAACACCCCAAAGATGCTCTATTATTCAGATGTGCAAGGTTCTCCTGCATGTACTGTTACGATAAAAAGGACAAGAACAAAATAACATGTAGAATATACTACTATTTATGTAAAATGTAGGACAAAATTAAAAATCTGTATTCCCATTTGCTTGTAGAGTCTTAAAACTATTCTGCAATCCAACATAAAAAATAAATAGTCCGGTTCAAGGACAGGAAAGATGGGAGTTATGGGTGTGAAGAAAACCTTTCTCCACATAATTTTTGAACTGTGTATGTTGCCTACTCAAATATTAAAATAAAGAACCATTTAAACAATTTTTTAAAAAGAACAGGAACAACACCGTACTGGTTGATGGACATGAAACATGAGCTGGCTTTCCTTATCAAGGGCAGTGCCAACAATAAGGCAGCCTATCCTCTTCTTACCTCTTCTCCAGCCCCAAACCCCCAGGCCACACAGGGTTCTATGGGCCAGGCTGGAAAGTCCCTCAATGTGCCTCATATTTTTCCCCCTAGCTCACCCTTTGGCCACACTCAGCATAGTGACAAAAACAAACAATCACAGACCTCAGGGCTTGCACTGTGACCCAGGACACTCAACCTCATCATCCCTTTTGGAAATTATCTGGCTCTGCTGGGGTCACAGGCTGTTTGGTGTCAGAGGGACACCAACGATGCATTCCCAAACCGCCACAAGAACTGTCTCCCACATGGCAGTTGACTGAACATTTGTAAACCACCCAGAAGTTCAGGCTCCTGGACCCTGGAGTCCTGTGGGGTGTGCCGACCAAGGCGCTGATCCCAACTCACCAGGGATGTGGCTGCCCATGTATTTGATGTGCATCTCATGGAGCCCAACCTCAGTGGGGGCGTATCTGACAGTGACTGTGCCATCCTTGTTGTCCACAATCTCAGGTGTGGCTGTCTTCCCAGAAGGCATGTGGACCTCTCCTATTGGAGCACAGGGAGACAGGGCAATGAGCCCACCAGCAACTTTCCCCAAAGAAGCTGAGCCCAAAGGCACAGCTGGCCACCAAGATAAAGGCTTTCAGATCCAAGAACACTCACCGCTGCCTAAAACATCCAAGTTCCACAACAAAAAAAGACATGTATTTGCCTTTATTTTGTACCCTTTTCCTCCCATGAAATGTAGCAGGCAACTTTTAAGTAAAGGGTTTTCTAGCTGAAGCTGAAGAGGACTTGAGAAGAGGAGAATTAGTAGAGCATCAACTCAAAGAGAAGTAGGCATTAAAAGGAAGTGGCAGAGAAAGTAACTTTTGTACTATAGACCTCAGTGTCAATATCATATCTGGAAATGTGGATGAATAAGAGAAGGCAGGAAAAAAGGGGGACAGAAATCTGATTGTTGAGAGGTATTCTAAATACAGTAGTTCTTAGCTGGGAGAGAACACCCAGCTCCCTCCAGGAGGTAATGGAAGTTATAAACAAAACACCTCTTCAAAGACACATAGATACACAGAAGATTCTGCAATCTCAGGGGCTCATGGATGGGTGGGTCCCCTACAAGAAGAACCAGAGATGCTGGGATCAGGATCACAGGTCTCTTGGGGACAGGTGGAACCACCTCCCAGGCCCCGTTGTGGAGAGTTAATGTGAGTGATTGAGAATGAGATGGCTTTCACGGCAGTGCTTACCAGTGATTTCTCCTTTCCTGACTGCGAACGGAATGACCAAGTCGAAAGGTTTAAATCCCAGGCCATTCATGTCACTCACTGGGACATAGGCCTCTTCAGTGACCTAAAAACAGGAAGCAGTGGTCACTGGGTAAAGAGGACAACACCATGGGCTAGTGAAGCTACAGCAGGCAGAGCAACTGGGAATTTTGCAAGCCAGTGCAGCCGAGATTTGGGGATGTGGCTGCCTGTGTGGTATGAGTTTTATATAACTGGCCCTGAGGCCAGAGTAGAACCTGAGTGATTGGAGAAGTCATGCTGACCAATTGCTAAAAATCACTAGGCAGTTTGCTTGTAAAATTCCCAGCAGTGCCCACGGGAAAGTGAAAAAGTAAGAGACAGAAATATCTGTGAGTCCCAAGAGGCTCCATCTGGAAAGGTTTAGTTGCTTGTGGCCTGGAAAAGAAGGTGTGTTTTAAGTGGCAGAGAGTAGCAGCGGGTGGCTTTCCCTTGAACAGAAACCAAATGTGCAAAAGTAGTGGCTTTGAGGGTCAGGAGGAGGGCTGAAGATAGCTGTCCATCTTCCTCTTTAAATGCAGAGACAAACTATACTGAGCGTGATCACAGACATGACAGCTGGTGATTCGTGGAGCGTGTATGATGACATGGGTGGGTCTCATTACAGAGAAAGCAGGGATCATTGTGATGGACTGATCAGTGAGGGACAAACCAATGACCAGAACACCCAGAAGGCTTAAGCAATCCCCAGAAGCAGGCTGTAGCTTTTCTGAAATGAAAGCTGAGTGAACACAGAAATGCAAAAAGAAAAAACAAAAACAAACAAAAAAACCAAAAGTGTACCCAGGGCCTGAATCCAGGGGGACATGCATTTACCGGTGCCTCCTCCACAGCCGTGACTTCCCCATCTGTGGCCTGGTTGGTGGCAAATGGAGATTAGTAGGGAATCACACTGGAGGGACATTGCTTCTTAGTAGATTCTACAACCTGAAAGCTGCTTCCTGCCGTCTGCTCCTTCACAGCAGATTCACTTGCTCTACAGTGAGCTTACTTTTCTTCCTATGCTTGGGGTAAGCAAGTTGGTGGCTTCTCTTCAAATGTCAAACCCACATGCCCTTTGAACCCACAACCCCACTTTTAGGAGGAAGGTCTATAGAAATACTAACAAGGAAGTCCATAGATATGTGATGCATGCAATGGTTTCACTGGAGCTGTTTGTGGTCATGAAAACCTGAAGCAACCTAAATGTCCATCTGTGAGGGAGTCAGCTAAGTAAATTATGTAGGTCTATATACTGTGCAGCCATTCTGAATAAGCAGTCAGGCCTCATGAATTAATATGGAAGGCTACCCATGGTGTAGTGAGGGAAGAAAGCGAGTCATAAAGCAATGTGTATGGTGTGATCCCAGGCACAAAACTGCTGTGTTTGTTGTACAGATGGAAAAGCTGACACTAGTTACCTCTGCAGCATGAAACTGGGAAAAGGGTCTCTTGTGACTTGATAAGTATCTAAAGTGGTTAATGTTTTAAAAGTTTTCATAAATTCATTTTTTTTTAAATCATAGACTTCATGTTCCTAATTCAACTGCTCCCTCTTCTATCATAGTAAGCAACAAGAATCAAAAGGCTTCCGCTTAGGAGGAAGGCTCATGTGCCCATGTTTACTCCATCTTGTGTATTTTGTCATCTGCAGAAAGGGGGCTTCACTTATAAAGGCAACTTTGTGAACTTCAACATTTGGAACAGCCACCCCCTGGCATCTAGGGCCCCCTCAGGACACGCTGACTGGGGAGGAAGACCTTTCAATGGCTATGCTACTAAGACTTCTCAACAGTGACAAGCAGATAAACTGCTAGACCCGTGATTTCATGTGCATGTCTTTTGTATGATGTATTTAATTGAATCAGCCTGCTGGGTCTCCTAAAAGACATTTGCTGCAAAGGCAGTACTGAGTGTTCATGTCCTTTTGGTCTCAAAACTGTAAAGGGAGGCAGGGAATCTACCTATAAGAAGTCAATGAACAGAAGGTCAGTCCACCCAGGTAAGGCTGGAGAAAGCCTGGGACAGGAGAATAAAGACCCAAACCTGGTACTATGGGTGATCCTCCTTTCTGCCATCAGCAGTGGTTAGGGGGCAGTGTGCCTACACAAAGTATCCTTGTTCTGTGTGCATTCCTGGGTGAAGGGGATATTTATTCCTAATCAGTTTGGTGGCTCCTACTTCAGGACTTGTCTACTAAAATTGATCCGCAATATTTTCATACAGATTTTCTCACTGAGATGTTCCTAATGTGGTCTGTTATCCCTAGCTCGTTGCACCAGCAATTCTAGCCTGTATAATTCTAACCAACCAGATAAAACCCACTATAGGCTAAGCAGAGATTCTTTAAAGAACCACAACTGGGACCCTTCTCCATAAATAAAAAGGACATCAATTTTCTAGCTACACTTTTTTTCTGCCCTGAAGGAGAAAAACACTCCCAAATGAACAGTATCAAAAGTTGACAAGTGTTTATATCCCTGAGACATAAAAGAGCCTCTAGACCTCTGACACATTTAAAGATAAACAAATGTCTATGGAAAGGGGAAGGGGGGAAGCTACAACAGATTATAGACTATTTAGAAGACAGACCTGGGCTTCTGTTTGGAATGTAGTCTTCATGCCCTCCTCTGTTGTTGCATAAAGTATAATCATTAGAAAGGGCTTTGAAGGCTGTATTGAGGCCTATGAACTTTGTGGTCAAGTGTGGCCACTGCCTATGGCATCAAAGGACACCAGGTGAGGGGGACTGCACTGTGCTCAGTGGCTGTCCAGAGTGGGTATTTTGGGCTCAGCAGGCTTGGGCCTGGATCCCTGCTCCTATAATTCATTTGCAAAATGCTCAACAGTGCTTGTTTTTAGGGTTAAATGAGGGAATGCCCACAGGTTTCCAACCCTTTTCTTGGTTGAAGAATCTTAATAATTAGAAAAGCTCCAAGTCACTCGGATTGAAAATTAAAGGGCCAAGTCATTCTCTGGCCCAGAGGTGTGCATAATGGTTGCTCTTTTTATCCAGAGATGTTTCTAGCTTCAAAAGACAAGCTATTTCCCCTATAGCCAAAATGCAACTGGAGGCACTTCTAGTCCTGGGATATCAGAGTCAGGTATCCAGAGAAAGCAGCATTAGGAACTTCTCATCTCCAGGCCATGGAGATGGGGGAGGAGGAGGCAGGAAGAACTAGCAGAAAAAAAAAAATTGTAATGTTTTACTTACAAACATTTTTTGTCAAAGTGTATCTTTCTGAACTGTGCTTAGGCTAGGACATTGCCTAAGACCCTTAGAATGATGGATCTTTGGCGACTGATAAGATTCCCTAAAAACTCTTAGAGCCAAAGGGTCCTGGGATTCTAGAGTGTCCTCTAGGACCCTACAAGGTTATGACCGCTGAAGAAAAAATTTTTTTAAAAAAGTGTAGAAGAGGATATGCTAGCCAGAGTTTAATAAATGGCAGCTGTTATTGTTTCTGCTAATGGTAGTATGCTCTAGAGAAGAAATTTTCCTTACCATGACAGTGAAGGGGCTGTTGGGAATATCAACACCACCGAAGCGCACATAGATTACATAGGTGCCTGGCTTGGCAGCTGTGTAGAAAATGTCATAAGTGCCATCCTCATTCTCGATGACATCAGCCTCAGCCTCAGTGCCGTCTGGGGTCAGAACCGTGCAGGTCACTTTCCCCTTCCCAGCAGTCTTGGCATCAACCACAAAGCCCACTTCCTCCCCTGTTTTCACTGTGGAGGCAATTCCAGGACCTGGAGAAAAGTTCAGGAGAAAAGAATGGAAGCTTCAGCTGTGGATAGTCACACTAGAGGCCAAAGAATAAATCACATCCATTCGTGGTGTCTATATCTATAAATGTTATTTATACCTTTGGTGCTGCCACACAGAGTTGTCCTAGAGATCACCTGGGGGAGGTGATGCTTAAGGGAGCATTTGATCCATTACTTATCAAGAATCTGCAAGCTCTGGGTGTCAACCAAATGTTGGATCTAGTTTGCCAGAATTCAAGAGTATGGGGATGAAAGTCAACTTCCATCAACAAACATACTGGGCATTTTCTTAAATGTCAGGTACACACAAAAGTGAGCCAAACCCAGTCTCTGCTCCTAAGATGCTCATAATCTAACAGGGCAGATGGATGCAGGCCAGGCATCTAGAATGATAGCTCAACCTGCTGTAGAAATGCTGAGAGAGAATTAAGTTATAGGAAAAAAATCTATCTTTTGAGAAATGTCCTGCAGCACATCCATGTAAAAGCTCTATCTGAGGGCTTTCTGAGAAAAGAGGAAATCACTGAATTCTGAAGGATGGCTAGGGGAGGCTTACAACCTCTGTCCCTAAACAATGACCAGCCTCTCTCTCTGACTTGTAGGCACCCCTTTTTACAAGAGCCACACAACATCAGGGCTTTCAGAAAAGTGTAAACTAAAGCACACTGGTAAACAAAAAACAAAAACAACACCACTAACAACAATAAACAAAATGTACAGAAGCAACAGGGAGCGATAAGAACATGTTCAGACAGGAGTAGTAGAAAGGAATCCTGAAGCCAGTACTTGCAAGGCCTTGAATAGTAAACCCAGAGGTGTGGCTTATATAAGCTCCCAGGCTGAGCAGAGATTTACTCAAGATTCTGCCTGACCCTAGGGGAAAGGAACAGAAGCTGAAAAGCAAGAACAAAGTCCCCACCCAACATTAACATGTCCTCAGGTTAGCCAAGGCAATCTAATTGTCTCTGGCACAGCATAGACCTAGAAGATTTGCTGGTGTTTCAAAATTTCTCAAATTTTGTAGTAGGTGAGCCAAAAAGGGCCAAAATGAGCAATTTATAAGCTTTCTCTGAAAGCTAAAATATTGTCTTAATTCAGAACAAACCAAGATATGAGAAAAATAGAACACACCAGCATGGACTATATTTAATTTTATTTAAAGGAAAGTAATTGTTTCATTTCGGAGATGAGGATTCATGTTTTGACATCTGTCTGAAGCTTCATCAGAGTTGTAAGAGCTATACGCAGAAACTGAAGGGCTCATGATATTCAAATAGTTTTTTTCTAGAAATGGAAGGAACTGTGATGCTCAAGTATTCCTGAAAAATTCCTGAAAAGTGCCAAGTGTTGAGGAAAAACTTAGATCCTTGAATGTGTTTCTTTTAAGCTAGCCTGAAGTGATATTGAATAACTGAACCATCTACTCATGAAAGGCAAAGATTTGCTACTTCTCATGAAAACTGAGATCATAGCTGGATCTCAATAAATGCACTCACTTCAAAAGTAATACAATAATAGCTTCCATATATCTGGCCCTGTGCTAGGCATTTTTCATATCTGGTCCCATCTAATCTTTGCAATAATCCTGTGAACGTCTCTGATGCTTAGAAAAGCTCCTTGAATTTAAATGTTCTCAGAAAAATCTTCAATTTAGTCTGACTGAAGCTCAAAGTGATTGAGCATCTTGCCCTCATCACACAGCTATCAAGTAGCAGAGAAGGAAGGACTAGACCATGGCTTTCTGACTCAAAATCCCACATTCCTGACCTTGACCTACACTCACCTGTGGCCAGGCACTTGCTGGCATCGCCCGTCTGTGTGGCCCGGATGCGGTAGGGAGAAAATGGGATATCATCCCCTCCATAGGTGACCCCAATCATATAGCGCCCAGTCTTGTCGGGGATGTAGGTGACGGCGTATGTGCCATCTTTATTGTCCTGGACAATAGCTCTTTTGGGTTTTCCCTCTTGGTCCTGTGGATCACAAAAAAATGCTGTTTAGGATGCTGTCATCAAGATATAGAAACTATTCACAGAAAACCCTGACACGTTTTGCTCATTAATTAGTGCCTCTAGTGGGAAGACAGGACAGAATTACTAGCTTAATATAATTTGGGCTTGTTCTGTTGTTGTTGTTGTTGTTTTTGGTGGGGAGAGGAGAGGGTTGCAGATCCCTTTAACACCATGATGAACATGGTCAATTTTTAGTAATTTTTCTGTCAAGCAAAATCCACTGATATTTAGTGAGGCAAGGGGGCAGAGGCTCTTGTTTGCACAGCACTACATTCACTCTCCCTTCTCTCTTCAATAACATGACCTAATTCTTAGCTAGGTGCACTATTCCCAGAATACAAGACTCCACTTTCCTTGCATCCTTTGCCACTAAGTATAACCACACAACTTGTGACAAATTTCTGGCAAAGGAAGTCTTGTGAGGGATGTATGATGGGGCCATTTAAGAGAGATGATTGAGATGATTTCTTCTTCCTTCTGGCCTGCCAAATAAATCAGATGGCCAGAGCACCAGCAGCCTCATGGTCCAAGAGGAGACCTTAAGGATGGATGTCACACACAAAAAGGAGCAGGGAAACAGAGCCTGCTTCCTTGATGAGCCACACAGCACTGCTGGGTGCCTTGCCTCTGGGCTTCTTTAACAAGAGAGGATAAGTCCATGTGTTTTAAGCCACTCTTATTTTTGGGTTTACAGCAATATATAGAATTTAGTCCTAACTAATCCTAATCCAATGAGTAACATAAAACATTTTAAAATAAAAACACAAGAATAGATATAACAGAGAGCAAAATACATAAGAGTCACCAAAAACGTGGTACTTGGAGCTATTCCCTCAAATCTCTCTGGCAAGCATATTTGTTTCCTTGCATAGTTACTGATACTCTGGTGAGAAAAATCTGTCGAACATTGGCATCGGGTTATAAATTGGTTGTTAATACCCTTGATTTTACCCCTGGAGAGAAATTTAAGTCTTATTAATGAAGTCTGACTCCAAAAAATAATTCAAAGTTACCGTTATCTGAACAGCAAGCAGACCTTCTCCAGCATCTCTGGCATCGATTGCAAACTCCACAGGCAGACTGGCGGGGACACCATAGGAACTGAGGCCTGGGCCACTGGCGGTCACTTTGCTGGCATCATATGTGGGAAGGACCTTAACCTTAAACGGACTTGATAGACACACATATATCCCAAGTCAGTATGGATACATGTCAACCCCACTACTTTTGACATCTCTTACACAAGGAAAATAGATTGCAAAGGAGATTTCTACACAGATAAAATAGTGAGTTTTGTCAATGTCTTAAGTCTAGCAGAAATTTACAGTTATGAGGTAGGAATTATCATGCAGCAAACTTTCCCTGACTGCATTCCAGGGGATACAAACTAGTTCTAAAATTAGTTTGGAAAACAGGGGGTTAAACACATTTTATCTACATATATCATGCTAAAACAATGATCACCAAAATGTTGACAAAATACTATAACTTCAATTTTAATATTATTTCATCCTATTTTCTATTTTTAGTATTCTTTAGTATGCTATAAGCAATACATAAATATAATTTATAAATCATATTTTTACATAGCTAAAGCTATGTACATATCTTTGTATAATGCTTACTTCAGCAGCACATATACTAAAATTGAAATATACTTTCATGTAAAATATGTATATTAGGGTTTGGGTGAAGCTTTTGAATATTAAGTATGACTAAAAAACCCTTTGGAGGCTATTCAGAGACATGAAGAGCTTATGCAATATTTTTTGTAGTAATATGAATGAGGAACAAGGTTTCTATCCAACACCTGAGAATATTATTGTTAACCAAATCCTCAAGTAAAAAAGTAAAAATCTGTGCCCTAATCAGAAAACTACTTGTAGGATCAGCAGAAATAAAACTTTGATAAACTAATGCATTCTTTGTTTTTTCAAAGATTCCCAACTTCTTAATTTCAGCTTGTCTTTAAGTTAATAATGGATGAAAGGAACAAGGGTGGGCAGGGTGTGCAAGAGAGCAGGAGCTACAAACATCATGGCTAGTCTGTTGTAACACCTGTGCAGAGCACACAAGTTCTCGGTGACACCTGCTGACTGGATGGATGGATGGATGGATGGATGGATGGACAGACGGACGGAAGGACAGACGGATGGATGGATAGACGGACGGATAGAGTAGGCCACCAGAACAACGCTGGCAAAATCTGCAGATAAGTGGGCATGAGTCTGGGATAGACCCCTTCCTTAAGTGTCAGGAGCTTACCTACGAGGGATCTCTTCATCAGCATATTTAACGGAGACCATGTACGGCCCTTCCTGAGATGGGGTGTAGGTCACTGTGTGTGTGCCATCCCCATTGTCCACCACATTCACTGGCTCCACCAGGCCTAAGGGCAGAGATGAAAGATCTTAGAAACTTTCTGGCCTCCTCTACACTTCACCTTGGGCTGAGTTCAGAAAGGATTACATTCATCCCCAAGAGCTATTGGTTTCCACTGATGAGAAATATAAAGGCAAGCAAGCCATAATCAAAGGCCTAAGAAATCACAGGAGACAGGATCCCCAATTCACAGTTGTAGTAATGACCACAAGAGATGCTTTTAACTCATTATTTGCTGAACAACACTCAGTTAGCCCTAGAGTAGCATTAAGGAGACTGCCCGCACTTGTTCCTAGAAGGCATATGGTGAAGATGCATGTTACAGACATGCTATTTCCTTTCAAGCTGGTTAGGCATGCTTTTGGATGTAGCAAATTTTACCCTATAGCTGAGAAAGGGCCAAAGAGTCCAGGACTCTGAATAGCAAAAAGATTAACCAATTGGCTGGCCATTCAAGACTTATGGCCTCCTTTGAACAAAGACTAAGGGTGCCAGCATGCTGGGTGTAAGTGCAGGGCAGGTGAGAGTGCCAATCTCATGGGGTAAGGGGACTATCAATGGGATGCCTGCAGGGTATGACTGGAGATTATTCTAAAGCATAATCAGGGCATGCATTGGGTTGGTAGATTCAAGATCCCAGTTTTCTAAACATGAGCATCAAGGATGGGTCAACTGCAGGGTAGGTTAACCAAAGCACAGTATACTCATTAAGCAAAGCAGAGGAAGCAGGTATGAGACAATTTCAGGGGAGGGTAGCAAGAGGCATTCGGGTTATATAAATTAGAGCAGCAGCCAATAGGAAAATGCAAACCTGTCTCCATAAAGTCACCCTTCGGGTCACCTTTAAAGAACTCTGAAATGGCTTTCAAGGGGCTGCGCCATGACTGGGAATCTGTCTCATCAGCTAAAATTAAAAGGCTGTTACTTAAGAATCCTCCATAATAGTGGTACATATCTAAGTAAAGCTTCTCTCTCTCTCTCTCTCTCTCTCTCTCTCTCTCTCTCACACACACACACACAGAGTCTTGAAGCTCAGTAACTTTGTAGAATCAGATTCCAGTCCCATGACATCATTTCCCCCAAACCACTTCTACCTTGAGTTTTAAGATGCATAACCTCCTGCTGAACTAACTCCATCAAGGAGAAAGTTCCTCTTCAAAAAAGGAAGCCCCCCTATCTGCTACTTCTGTGAAGCCAAAACTAGGAATAAATCCAGATAATTTAAGAAATTCAGCAAAGAATGGCACATTGTAAATGCTAGAAGAGGAAATGTGGTTGCACCAAAAAAGGTGAATTTTAACATACTGCAGGGCACTGTTCTAAAATTGCCTGCTCACCATACCAGACCCTGATTCCAGGCTGCCAGAGGGTAGACCAAACTGTCAACAAAACTCATCCCCAAAGAGACCTCTCTCTAGGGAGTTGTGACAATGACAAAGCCATGTGTCATGTAAACAGAGTATCTGTCATTTCCAGAGAGGTGGGGTATGTTCCATGTCAGCACCAAGGCATGTCAAACAGGGGTATCACCTCCAAATCCACCGCCCACCTGAATTCAGACCAATCCCAGTCACCTCACCAATGCTGAGACATGTAATGGAACAGCTGCATAATTATTATATGTGAGAGCCCAAACACTACCTGTTTCACCTTACTACTTATAAAAAAATGAAATCAGACATTTAGAGCCATATTATTAAATGGGGGTAATAACAGACCACTAGAGGAATAACAAGCCTATCTACCTTTCAAGCTGGAACTTCTACTGTGGAGCAATAAAGTAATTTAAGAAATTTAATTTTAAGTTCATGTCCAAACTCAAAAGCACAGTTCCTGCTCTGAGTCACAGCTGCCTCTGCCCTAGACAGATGACTGTCAGCCAGAAGGCAGGATGCATACTCACCTCGTGGGCCCAGGACCCTTACTTCTAGTGGGGCCAGGCCAGCCTTGCTGCTGTCCACTGTAAAGGACTGCAGTACACGTGCTCGAACACCTGAGCCCAGCCCAGGGCCCGCAATCTTGACTTTGCTGGGGTCCACAACATCCTTCACAGGAACCCTGAAAGGGCTGCCTAGAAAAGAGGTCATAGGATTCTGAGCCTCCATTGATGTCTGGACTTAGCATTAGAACAGCCAAGAATAAGATAACTTTTAAGTCCCAGATGGTAGATAGCAAGCATTCTATGCCACTCCCATGTTCCATGCCCCAGGCAGACATCATCAATCAATCGCGGCAGCCTTTCCTCCTGAGGTACTCATCCCAGTTGATCCAGTGGTTTCAGCAGCAACGACCAACAGACCAGCAGAGGAAACCAATATGCCATTGAGGATGAGACAGGACGCCATGTTAAAAATAAGCCCACTATGGGTTTGTACCAGGCCAGGAAAAACTGGGCTAATGTTTAACAAACCAGAATTCCCATGAAAGTAAATGAGAAGCTAGCAGGTAGCTGGATGTTTCACAGCTGTACCTCATGAGTTACCTTAGCTGTGATATCTGGCACTAAGACAACCAACTAACACTTCACTAAATGACTCTGCCTGGGAAAATTCTGAGGCCCAGGAGAAGCTGACATTTGGCTCTGAGAGGCAAGAGAATTTGAAATATAAAAAGGCATCATTTATATCTGATGGGAAAGCTTGGAAATGGGCCTCATTCTACTGTTATGCTCACTCAAAGATGATCATTTGTTTGAATGTCATAGGTCAGCCAAACTCTTACCCACTTCTATAAGGGGAATTCCAAAGCTGATGGCATCCACTAGACTTTCCCGATAAAGTTTAAATAGCTTTGTTGCCTCCACAACCAGAAAATGCTCATTCCACTGCCTGCTGCCTGGTTAGAGCCCCAGGTCAACTCTTTGGCAACAGCCTTCTACCTATTTTTCAAGTTCTAAAACTTCAGAAGGTACCCATGACTCTCACTGAGTCCTGCTCTCTTTCTTTACAGTAGTTACCATGAATTTTAGTCACATAGACACTACACAGGAAGTTTCTGGAAGGCAGGAGCTTTGACTGTCTGGTCTCCTTGGCTAGGAATTTGAAAATCTATACTGAAAGTTTCAGGAGAAATATCATTTCAAATGAGTTAAGGCTTAAATGAACATGAGTACAATGACTCTGAACTGAATGTCAATGCTTTCTGATCAATGTGAGAGAAAAAGTGTGAGTGTGTGCGCACAGCTGCACACAATAAAAGGAAAGAGAAGACAGAATGAGAAAAGTGTGTGGTCAGGGGACAACTCAGCTCCTTGAGCAGTCAGTTCAGAAACCCAAAAATAGGACCCTCGGCCTGCCTATCCCCCTCGGTCTCACTCTGGCTTATGGTCTTCAGGACAAAAATAGCACCAATCCACCCGAGGCTCCTCCTGCCCTGGGTGTCTTGGGATAGGACTCTGCCCTTTCTCACCACACCTGAGTCAAGGCATAAGCTGATTCAGGAGGAGCCTTAGTGGCCTTGGACTTGCATCCACAACATACCACACACTCACCTACCCTTCTAGATGTGTGTTGGGTAGCAACTGTTTCACTAAACAAACACAGTTACAACCTATGGAAATTCCCCTTCCGGATCATGAATGTTGGAGAGCCCTTTACTACTTAAGTCATATATTTCTTTATTGTTTGAATTATTTATAGAAGTAGTTCTCAACTATGGGTGATTTTTGTTCCCCACTGGCAATATCTAAAGACATTTTCAGTTTCACAAAATGGGCCACTGAATACACTACAAGGACAAGACAGTCCCCACAACAAAGAATTATTCTGTCCAAAACATCAACAGTGCCGAGGATGACAAACCCTGTTTCACAATAAGTATATATACTACATTGTTACATAGGAAAAAATTAATAAATAAGAATTTGAGTTTGTGTGTCTTTATCAGCTACTAGGACTGTCACTGAAAAATAGAAAACACAATGCATGTATAAGATAAATATAAATAAGAACCAATCACAAAATAAAGTGGAGATTTCCAACTTTGTGTGGGGGGGAGGGGAACAGCTTTCCTTTAATTTCAGAACTAGGTCCTCCAACACATGAACAACGATTTTCAGTCAAAACTCCAAGCTAATGCTTTTTGGCCATATTACAAGTCCTCCTGAGAGGTGTGACATTCTTGGAGATGAAGTTCTAAGAAAAATTCTCCCTCTGTAGAAACTATAAATATCAGACTACTTTTCTTATTTAGAGAGGTAAGCAATATCAAATCCACTTTCAAGGAAAATCAACTATTTGGGGGGTTTCTTTCTGAATAGCTTACCAGGGATGTGGGCTCCTCCATATGTAATATTAACGTCGTAATCCCCTGGAGCAAAGGGCGTGTACTCAGCACTGCAGCTGCCATCTTTGTTGTCCCTGCAGTTTATCTTCGACTCTGATGGTCCCTCAACAGTTATGCCAAGCCCGCCAATTCCTGCCCCTCTGGGAAGTGTGAAAAAGAAAGCAAAGTAGTACTAGTGGTTTATGCCAGTTTGCTGACTGCCAAAATTTATTTCAGCTCCCTCTATGAACTTCAAATTTAGCCAATCCAACTCAACAAATGTGGCACCTCTCACACAGGGAATTCCTCAATGGGGTAATATAAATAGAGAGAGCTTTGACTCCTCCTTTCCAATGTGTATCCTTCATTCGTTTTCCTTATCTAACTGCATTGCCTAGGACTGAGTAGGTGCCTTGTGACTGGTTTTATTAGGAATTCTTCTAATATTTCACTTAAATATGAGATTGGCTATATATTTCTGCATTATCAAGTTAAGGAGCTTCCACTTAGTCCCGGTTTGCTCAGCAGTTTAATAGACTGTTATCAAGTGCTTTCTAGTTCCTTTTCTGGTACACTTGGTCTTTCTCTGTAACATAAGTCTCTACAGAAGAAAATGCCTCCTATATAATGAAAAATGAAAAAAGTACCTCTCAAAAGTTGGGATATCATGACACACATGTAGGAAACATCCCATACAACTTTTTAAAGCAGCTAAACTACCTAGGACTACTTTTAGAAAGTCAACACACAAACCCCAGGGCCTTGCTTACCTGGTAACCACAGTGAAGACATTGGGTTTGTTGGTAAAGGCCTCTTTCAAACCGGGTCCTTGGGCTTGAACTCTAGATGGCTGGCAGCCTTCAGTTACAGCGACTTTGAAGGGACTATTTGGGATGGGCACATCATCATATGTCACCTCAACTATATGAAGGCCTGTTCAAAAACAGTCAACAAAAACATATGTACAGGAGTCATCTAATTTGTGGAAACTGACACTACCCCAGGGTTTTATCTAGCATTCATGTCTACTTGCTTTACCATGTTATTTGAAAAGAACAGGTAAAAGAAACATTAATATTGGTATGATCTGATCTTTTTTAAATACAAACTATGTTTTCTGTTTACTTGGCATTCACATAATCCCCCTCCCACCCCCACCCCCAGACACGACCTCTCCTCCAAGCAAATTTCACTAATTCTACACTCAAGTCAGTCATCTTAGACATACTACACTGATTTGGAAAACCTCCAACCAGTGATTAACTAAAAGACAAAGAAAACCCCATAAAATAGAGTATACATATACCTATAAGGAAAGATTAGAAATATCTATACCAGAATATTTATAGAAATCATATATCCTGGTAATAAGGACATATGGTACTTTTACAATTTATCAAAAATTTTTTATGATTCTTAATATTCAAGAAAATAATGTGTTAAAATAATTGCACATATGATCAATATTCGTGACCTCACCCCATACCCTGCTCAGATGAGGCTTAAGTTAAATTTAGCCCAACTGTCACACAATTAGGCCAGTATGCCAGGCATTAAGTGGACAGGTGGCTTTGTTGGGAAGTGAAGGTTTCACATTCCTCCGTCACTTTGCAAGCGCCTTTTCTGAGATAGCCTGAGCACATGAGGAGGCAGAAATCAGCATCAGCCACCAGGAAGAAATGGCCAAGCAAGTTCTGAACAGGGCCATGTCCAAAGAGCAGTCAACTCACCTTTCTCAAAGGGTGTGTACTCCACCTGGTAGGTCCCATCAGCATTGTCCGTGACAAAGCAGTCGGTGGAAGCCCCTGAGGGGTTGGCAATGTGAGCCTTGATGTGGTTGCCCCCCACCTTCGTCAGGGGCCGTGAGTCCACTGTGAAGTCGGTAGTGGCTTCACGAAAAACGTCTGTAGAGCAATCACGCAGATAAAAACATTACCAATACCTCGAACCCAGGAGAAAACCCAAGAACCAAGGTTCTTGGCACTTTGAAAAACATTAAGTGACAGCAGACAACTGGTTTTTCTCTCAAAATCAAAAATTAATGTGTGCCCACAGCAAAAAAAGGGTGGTTCTTCCCAGGTAGCCTCAGCCAAGTGACAGCATGACCACTTGTACACATTTTGGGACAAAGATGGAGATCTATAGAGGTTGCAGCCTCCCCCTCTCTCTCCCATTTTTAAAAAATAAAACCCACCTTTTCCTTCTATTCCTGGTCCAAAGACTTTCACCTTGCTGGTGTCCACAGCAGGCTCCACCTTGACCCGGGCAGGGAAGTGGGGCACAAGCTCACCGCCATACTTCATGGTCAGCGTGTACATGCCGGCAGTCAGGGGCACATAGGTCACAGCATAGGTGCCATCTTTGTTGTTCTCAATAGAGACTTCAGCTTTTGCCCCTGAGTCCGAGACAGCTTCCAGACCCAGGGCCCCAGGCCCCGCTTCTGAACAGTCAACGCTGACCAGCCCAGCTTCACCCACTTTCCCATGTTCGAGACCTGGTCCAGACGCCACAACTTTAGAGGGGTCAAACGGCATTTCAATGTCAGCTTTGAAGGGAGAACCAGGTATGTGGACTTCCTCAAAGAGAATGTTGACGAAGTATTCTCCAGGCTTTGTGGGAAGGTAAGAGACAGAGCAGGTCCCATCGCCGTTGTCGGAGCATTCAATTTTAGCCTCGCATGGGCCTTCCACGGTTAGGCCCAAACCTCCAGTTCCAGCTCCCTTGGTATCAATGGTGAACTCAGCAGGCTTGCCTACAAGACCACCTCCCAGACCAGGACCATGGGCCTTCACCTATTTGAAGAAAGAATAAAACTCAGGATGAAGTTGGTATCACTGCTCAGCCAGCACTGCCTTTAACACACAAACCTTGTAATCAGTACTGAATGGCATCTTGGTTAAGTAGGCCTCCCTGGGGCTTAACTTGTGTCGCACACTCACCCACACCATTGAGTTACAGCCATAATGCAGTCAATGCTGCAAATGGCTAAGAAAGGGAGACAACATGGCTGTGAGCTAGCTAATCAACACTGAAAGCCAATGGAGTACAGAGCATGACTTCCCTCTCTCTTGCCATGCTTGGTTCTCAGGAACCATGGGTGTACAGCTAAAGATCTAACATTCAGTCCCACGAACACACGCAGGTTTCCTGGGTTGAGTGCTCATAGAATGGCTTTCATGGACCTCACTGTTGCTCTGGCTGCTACAGCCCCCTCGACAAATTCTGCATAATAAAAAATTAACTATAATGGAGGATACATGTCATTATACCAACGCACAGACTGTATAACACCGAGCGTGAACCCTAATGTATACTATGGACTTTGATAAAGATGTCAATGTAGCTTCATCAGTTATAACAATGTACCACTCTGCTGAGAGACGGTGACAATGGGGAGGTAATCCGTGCATGCAGGCAGAGGGAAATGGGAAATCTCTGTACCTTCCTCTCAATCTTATTATGAACCTAAAGCTGCTCTAAAAAATAGGCTAATAAAATTTTAAAACAAAAAAAATTTCTTAAAAGAGGGAAAAGAAAAGATGAGGCTTTCATCTCTGATTCAACAAATAGGAGAGATTTATAGGATTTATGTCATTCAGACTACCCGAAATACTCTAATACCCTTGATTCCAGGACTATTAGAAAGAAATAGTAATGAGAATAATCTAGTTTTATTGCATTATTATAGCATCTGTAGGCTGAGTTCACCCTGTGTACTGGAGGCCAGGCCAAAGTCTCCACTTTCACACATCCGCCCTATACTTATAGGCTCACTTCAAAGCCAGTATTTTTGTTATACTAACAAATGAAAGAACAGAACTCAGGAATAGGGAGCCCCTCACAGCCAGAGACTAAGAGGAGGAGCAGGAGTGGGACCCAACTGCCTATAGGACCCTGCACACTGAATTATAGGAGAACTACTGGCAGCCATTAAGGACTTTCATTACAACATAATTTTTAAAGGTGTTTGCCAGAATCAGAGAAGAACTATTATGTTATATTAGACAACAGGGGGCATGTTCTGGAACAGAAACAAAAACTGACCTTGGTGGGATCAGGAGGCAGCGAGGCCTCCACTGCATAGGGGCTCCCTGGCACGGGGTGTCCATCGTAGGTCACGTCTACAGCATAGACGCCCTCCTCCCGAGGGATGAACTTGGCAGTGCTGCTCTCCCGGCCCGCCACAGGTGCCACCAGACATGGCACGACCTTCCTTGAGGGACTCAGGATCGTGACGTCCAGCTTCCCCTGGCCTCCTGCCCCCCTGGTTTCAATGGTGAACTCCTGATCTTTCCCAACTTCAACTCCTGGAAAATGAAAATAAGCCAGTGATGAGCTGATCCTTTTCAGCAGCAAAAACTAAGAGCAGAGAAATGATGGTTACTTGGCTATGGGGGATGGGAGAGGGGTATGGTCACCTTAGCCACTACAAGAAGCAACAGCTAGTGCAGTGAACAAGAAGCAAGACTGAGTAAGAATCATCAGCATTTTGACCTTGATAATAATCGGTACAATAATCATTAATTAATGATGATGATAAGAGCTATCATTCACTGAATACACTTTGTATGCCAAGCCTGGTACAACATATCATCTCCTTTAATTTTTACCATAATTCTATGTGGTATTTATTAGTAACCAATGTCTACAACAGATAAGGAAACTGAGGCTAAGAAAGGTTAAGTAACTAATCCAGCGGTACATATCCAGATCGCAAATCTAGGGCTCAAACCTAAATCAATTTGAATCCAAGATCTGCTTTGCTGACCAGTTAAGTTATAATCTGACACTGTCCTCTTTCCTTTACTTACTTTTGGTATTAACTTGATATCAAAACATTCTCATAAGCCAGTGTTTTATTTACTAATTCTTGGCATCAAATTTAATCCTACAGCCAAGAAGGCAAAAGTCACAGAGCTGGTATTTGAAAGGTCGTTGCAAAGCAGGGCCACAGAAAAGCCATGTGTTATATTTGACAAAAACAGGGAAAGGACTTTGAACCAAAACAAAAGCACTGGGAGCACAGCCCCACCCCCATCCCCACCCCTGCCACAGAAAAATCCTGACTCCAGGTTAACATAGGGCCTGCCTGAATGAACACACTGCCCAACCACAAGCAAAGCGGCCTAGAGCTCCACATCCCAAAGGCTTTTTCTAATTGGCATTGTACTTTTTTTTCCTCGGCTGAAGACACCCTCACTGTCTTGGAGAAAAAAGTGATGAGGGAACACATAAAGGGTTGGACAGTGAATGTTCATATACTCAGTGCTAGCTGCCCCCAAGGGACAAAAGCTGGCATCAAGCTCTTACTCCTAGAGCTGGGAGCTGGCTTCATTCATAACTCGTACATTTGATTCTCAGGCCAATGAAGGTACACATTGGTGGCCCCACTGAGACCCCAAGGAACCCTCATTGGTGGAACAAGAGGCTTTTCCCTAGTGGTACACACTGAGCCTCACGTGAGTCTAAAACCAGGTGAACATGCGCCACTGAGGTGCAGCCAGACTGTAGCCACTTGGCAGCTAATGCCAACAAGGGGGTTAAAGTGTGAATGTTCTTTAAGAAGCACTGCTGATGGAAAAAGGCTGAAGACATGTGGGAATAGTAAGAGAACTTTAATGCAAAATAAACACTGCCAAATGTTTTCTGCTGGCATGTATGTAAGTGCAGATGCAGAGGGATGCAGGAAGAGGTCTGGAAGGATAGAAACTGAATTAAAAGAGAGAGAGAAAGGAGGAGGGAGGGAGGAAAGGAGGGAAGAAGGGAGGGAGGGAGTAATGAAGGAAGGGAGGAAGGAAGGAAGGGAGGGAGGGAGAGAAACTGAACCAATAACTTTGGTTAACCCTAGGGAGGGAAAGAGGTGATGGTTAAAGTAGAATTTTCTCTTAACTGGGATGTTTGTAGATGAAAAATTGGTTTCTATGTTACTTGGGTTAAAAATAATCTTATGATCATACAATGAACTGAAGCTGAGTGATAAGCACATCAGTGTTCATGTAATACTCTTTATTTCTGTGTTTTCAAAACTTTCCCTAATAAAATATTTTAATTTAAAATAAATGAAATGAGCTTATGGTAATAAGATACCTAACGAGCTAATGGAATACTGGGATGGAGGTGGAGGGGTGCATCGTAATCGTGGTTTCTGAGTGCCAGGGAACTGGCTTTCATGCTTGACTCCCGACCTTAATGTGGATTCAGTGGCCATGGAGAGCTGGCACAGTAGAAGCTCTCCAGAAAGCAATGTGCCAACTTCTTTGTAATGAAAACATTCCACTGTGATGCCAGGAGTTACTGAGGGCCACTGCTGAGTTACTGTGCCAGACTCTGAATTATTAGCTCATTTAATTTTCTCAATATTCCCTTGAGCATTCTTGACCACTCCCAGCCCCACTGTACAAATAGGAAAACTGAGGCTTAGGGAGACTAAGCGGCAGGTAGGGTCTCAGAGCTCATCCACCACATGGCTCTAATTCAAAAACAAGTCTGTCCAACTGCAAAGTCTCTTAAGGCAGAATTTACTTCTGGGTGAACTTCTTTCGAGAAGGGAATCTAATTGACAGCCCTGAGACAGTGGTCTTCAATGACCCGCCTCCCCTCCATTCTCACACTTACTGTTTTCCAGGCCATTGATTTTTATCTTGCTCAGAGCCAGCGGAGCAGCCACACCCACAGTGAAAGGGCTTTTGGGGATGGGATCGCCACCATATGTAACCAGAACCTGCATGCTGCCCTGGAAGGAGAGAAAACCGAGCACACTTCTGGGTACCAACACACTGACTTGGTGTTTAAACCCACCTTCTGGATCTTTCCTTCTTTCTAGGGACACAAGGCTGTTTGTCTCCAGTGGACTTCGAAAGCATCTCAAACATATTTCTCTAAGCTTCTGGCCCCATGGTAAGAACAGCAGAGAAATCAGATAAAATAAGAGCAACTGACAACAACAGGGGCAACTTAATGCACGTAGTGTGCTCTGTGCTTTTAAGCATCTCCTTGATTCAATCTCAGAAATGGTCCTAAAAGGTGGTTCCCTGGTCATCCTAATTTTATCAGGAAAGGAAACTTTGGCTCAGAGAAGTAGAGTCACTTGCCCCAAGTCACTTGCCTGACAGATGTGAAAGCTGGGCCTCACACTCACGGCACCCAAACCCAAATCCTAGCAGCTTTGCCAAACTACCTCCCCACCCAACACACACCCAAATCTGGGCAGGGTATAGCAGCTGGGCCTGGAGGCCTCTAACTAAATAAAACTATTTTTTTCTATGTCCTAGGCATCGATTTCCAGCCACCATGCTAAGAAAGAGGTTTGAAAGAGTTCACTTGGAGCTGTTCTAAGACCACTGCACAGTATCTAAACTTCCGCATCTACATCAAGGAAAGGAAAGTTGCCAGTGTGAAGGCAGGCTGGGCCTGGGGGCTTGGAAGCCCTTTTGCCAGCAGCCTTAGTGGCTGTGGAGGCTCAGCATGGCCACATGTACTGCTGTTGTCCTCTTCCAGCCAGTCCGGGCCCACTCACTGCTGGCTTCCTCTCCACAGTCCCCTGACTCTTCTCCCTCCAAACCAAGACCCCATGAAAACCCATGGCTGTCTCAGTTAATTAAGATCCTTCTCACCTCAAAGGTCCGGGCATAAAGTAAGAGGACATGGGAGGGAAAGGAGAAAGGGAGAGGGAGAGATGATCCTTCCCAGGAATCCAGCGGTTTGCTGGAATTCAGCCCCTGCTGAAAGCTGTCGCTGATCAAGTGTTAACAGAGTGTAGCTTTTGGCCTATGTATATTTTCTCACATTCCTCTTGTAATAACAAAGAGGGAACAAGCTAAGGAAAAAAAAATCAGTTGTATCAATGAAGAAGGGAGGATTGATTTTCCAGGATTCATTTGCACTGCACACCAAATCAACTGGCCTCCTGACTCCAGGGTGCAACATTTCATGGTAAAATGAACACGTCAGATTCAACAGAGCAGGGACCAACTTGTTACTTCAGCCACCAACATGCCAGCTCTTCTCAAGCTTCAATTTGACTCCAAGTCCCTAACTCCTAAGTGCTAGGCCTCAGAGCTGAGCCAGGGTCCAGGAAAAATCTCCATTACCCACTCTAATTTTTCTGACAGCCTGAGTGCCAAGGTAGAGAGCGAAAACTCCTCTTTTCAGTGAAGCCTACCTATCCTATAAAAGAAAGTTATGTTCTCATTACCTATCATAAAACACAAAACAAAAACTCAGATAAGAAATTAACTCTACTTTAAATAACCTAATAAGGGAAAGGAAAAAAGCTTATAGAGATTTACGCCTATAATGGCCTGTAGCATTTTAAGGTTTCCTCAGAAATCCCAGCCAAGAAATGGATTTGCTTTTTCCCCAAAAGGTTATGAAGTAAGGAATGTCTGAGCAATGACCACTGTCATATTTCACAAAGACCATGTGCACCGCAGGACAGTTTCATTCTTTCCCCTACGAGCTTCTGAGACCTTAATCTCATTCTGCAGAACACATGTACATAAGACCCTGATCCAAGAGGTCAGATTGAGGATAGGACGGACAGCCACCAACAGCCCCTCCTCCAGACACCTCTGTGACACCACAGCCACCAGCAGTGATATTTCAAGGGAGAGACTGTTAACCTGTGAGGCTCAGTGAACTCAAGGGGTTTCCCAAAGGTGCCCCAACTGCATGCTTCAATCATCAATGGCTCCTGACTCAATTTAGAGCTGCTGCCACTAGTTTCTCAAACTGCTCTGTTCGGGGAAACTTGGGGTGAGAAAATGAAGTCATGTGAGACCACAGACAACCAAAAGCACAGAAGGCAAAATCCTCAGGGGAAAATGGCATTACATAATTTTTCTTCCACAAAAATCAAGCCTTTATCAAACCTTTGGTAGGCCCTGAAGCCCCAGCCCAACAAGTTCACTCCTCTGAGGCAAAGAGCTCTGACCACCATCTTCTGAGAAGAGATAGCAGGCAGGATCAACAAGAAACACCCATCCCTGGTCCACTGCAGGCTGGTAAGCATGTGCAAGCTGTGGCTCAGGGACCCTACAAGGACTTGCAGGGGACAGCAGCAGCTTGTAGGTATTTGGGAGCAAAGAGCCAGTAGTCAGGTGAGGCTATGGCTCCTCACATAGCAAGCAGTGTGCATTGAGGGCAAAGCGCTCATCCTGAGCCAGAACCCAATCCTATTTCTCTGCACACACTGAACAGATGCATTTCTGGAAAGTCCCTGCCTGTTATTCCTTATAACCACAACGAAGTGTGCCTGTGGGTATCAGCATGCAAAGTACGCTCCCTGTCTCTGCTCCACGCAGCTTTCTGGGCTGACCCAGGCCTCTTAACCACATCCAGGAACAGAGGTATGCTGTTAGCTATCAGCTGCTCTTCAGAAGAGAGTTAAGGAGAATGAGGATGTGCAGGACCCCACTCTCCTACCAGATTACAAATTTCTTAAATCGTTGCTTTTGAGTTGAGGATTCTTTTATTCACCCATTCGGCCATAAGTCCACATGGAGTACCTACAGCATGAGGCCCTGTCTTAGGGCTGGGGATGGAAAAATAAATTTAGATAGATAGATAGATAGATAGATAGATAGATAGATAGATAGATAGATAAAAAAAAAAAAACATGATATTCTATCTTTGGGGGAACTCACATCCAAGAGAAGAGACTTTACCTGTTTTCTTAACTATAGAGAAATATATAGAATTGCCAATTTGCCCAAATAACAAAACACTAAACCTCACTCTAAATAAACAAAGAACTGGAGTGGCATCCTGGAGCTTTTCACGCTAGAGGCAGTGACTGACACCAAGACTTGCCAGACTCCTTGGACGTATGATGGGCAGCATTTGGATAAACAGCCCCAAGCAGCCACTGAATGTGCAGACAGTCTTTAAACCTGCTGCTATCTGAGAAATGGATGAACTTAAATTTGATTTTAGGGTGACTCTGGAGTAAGGAGCCTCTTTCTCTCATTTCATTTCAAATGCAACAAAACAGCAAATGGGCTTGACCTCCACTTCCACCTCAAATGGCAGCTGGGGGGCATCCAGGGCAATAAATTCTAAAGTCCTTTCTTGGGGTACAGGTCAAAAACCTGAGCCTGTCATCTGCAACTTACTTTTTTAGCAGCAAAGCTGAAACACAAAAAAGTATGTAGATATATGATAAAGCAAGTCTTAATATGTTTTTTTAAAGAGTCTATAACCTTGTGATCTTGACCAGTGTGCATGGTCATGTTTTCTGGTACCTTCTAAGGCACTGGAGTATTGGCAAGAAAGATGACATCAAACTAGTACTCACAGTGGTAAGGGTCCCACCAGCCCTCAGAAGCATCAGTAGGAAAGTAATTACCTACTTAGCACTGAATAGTCTGATGAGAAAAAAGTATTCTATCTACAAATGTGTTAGTTTTATCATTACTAAAAATGAACCCCTCATTAAAGTAAAACAAAACAAAACAAAACAATCTATAAGAGAAGCACATCTATAAGAGGCCATCCCTAAAATATGGCATAGAAATATCCCCACTGCCAGGAAAGTTCTCATAGTAAAAATTCCATCTCCAAGGATGTGTAGTCCCTGGTGCAATGGGACACCTACTCCAAATGGAGGTGGGGGCCTGGGGTAGGGAAATACCTTCCCTCACCCTAACTGTACCCCTAATAATTCTGGACTACACTCTGGCCAGCTCCTCATTGAAGGGGCCCGGGCAGGAGTGATGCCTCTTGAGCAGTGTTTCTGCAGAAAACATTGCCCTTCTCCCACAAATGGTATTTCTCACAGAGGGAAACTCTGTTCTTCAAGAATGAAAAAAATCTCAGAGGTTTGGTATGACTGTGTAGAACACTATGCATGAGCAGTAAAATCCAGGCTTTTCTGCAGGGGTATCTACGCTGCAGACTCTAGAGATGGGGATATGAAGCAAAACAAAATTTTAAACAAATAAACATGAATCTGTATAGAGGTAGTGTTTTAGGCCCTTATTGCCTAAAATAATCAGAGCAGAAAAGCCTGGATGACCAGATCTTGTCTGCATTCCTGTATTTTGTAAAAGGGGATAATCTAAGGACCAAAATAGTATTTTGGCCCTGAGGGCCTTGAAGGCTGAACTGACTCTTTGAGAAAGACCCCATTACAACACCCTGTAAAAAGGTTAAAGTAAAAGGGCCAGGAAGGAAAAATGAAGGTGTGGCAACTCTTTCTCTGTGAGTAATTAATCAAAGAGTAAGAGGTAGCGGGTATAAAGATGAGAGAGTATATATAAGAGAGAAGTAGATGTTAGGTTCTGAATTTCAAGAGTTTACTGTTTCTCTGCTGAAACCCAAAATAGAGATGGGAGATTGGGGTGAAGAGAGACCAGCTAACTTCCTGCTTGTGTCTGTGGAATCCTTCAAGCTCTCCTGATAGAACCAAACAGGCTTTTTGTCAGTGCTGCCAGAGAGGTTCAGAACGAAAGGCATGAAGAGCTGTCTCTCACAGGGGAGGGAGCACTTCAACAGAGCAGATTACACTGTTGGCATTCAACGTGACCCAGCACAGCACGGAGGGGAAAGGAGCCTGGATGGGGCTCGTGGATGAGGGGAGGGGAAGGACCCTACCTGCTGAGTGGGTGTGTATTTAACAGTGTGGGAGTAGTCATAATTATCGATGATATCCAAATCCTTCACCGCGTCACCGGGAAGTGGGCTGCTGAACTGTACGTTGAGTGGGGCTTTTCCAGCTCCTTTGGTGTAGACAGTGAAGTGGGTTGGCTTCCCGTTTTCCACACCTGGAAAGATAAACCATGAAGTGAGGAGACAGGCCTGGCTGGAGAAGTTTCACTTTTAGAACCAGTCTGACAGGCTCATCAGCACGGTCTCCACAAAGGTAGCCAGAGTTAGGGGCTGAGCCTCAGGAGCTTTGCCCCTGCTCAACAGGGACCCTGACAGAACAGCTGCCTTTGGTGGAGATAAGTCCCTCATGACCCAGGACCAAACATGCCCACTGCCACTGGCCTGCAGAAGGCCTTTCTCAACATGCCATCTTACCTGCTTTGCTGAGCCCCGGACCTTCTGCCTTCACCTTGCTGGCGTCATGGGAAGGGTCAACTTTGACTCTGAAAGGACTGGCGGGGATTTCCTGTAGCAGAGATATTGTCTAAATAGGAAAGCCCCTGAAGCAACTGCCAGGGAGAAGCCTCCTGCCCAAATGTAAAGGCGGAAACTTCAGCAAACTTTGACTTTAGTGGGTGGTGAGCAAATTTCTGTTACCACAGGTCAAATCTTCATAGTCTAGCATCAGATATGGGCCATAATTGGTCACTTACAAATGCCTGGATCCCCAGCATCAACAAGCGTTGATTTATTCTCTGCACAGCTAAGGGAAGGTTTCCCACAAAAAAAAAATTTGAAAATTCTGAGCCTTTAAAATCAAATGTTGAGTACTCTGGATGCAAAAAGTACTACCAAGAGTAAAACCAAAAATGACAATAATATATGGGGTCAGAGGGAAGAAAACATCTTCCAGAGACAGCTGAGAGCTAAGGTTTGGGGAATGCAAAGAACTGATCAGAAACAGAATAGTTATAAATTTTCAAAAACAGAATGAAGGCAGAACAGGTTAACTGGATGAAACCAACTCAAGACCAACACCTTTAGGAACAGAACTTTCTTCTGAGGTCCCTATTTTTAAATAAGGTTAATCTGAATCACCAGGATCCCATTATTCTCTGTCTGAGGTAGTGCTCATCCTATCTTCACTATCACACATACAAGAACTCTACCTGAAACTTTAAAACTCCTCCCTCTATACAAGTTTAAAAGCCAAGACGAAAGTCACTGTTTCAAAGATGTCAAAGTAGAAAACATCCAGAAGTTAGAAGTTAATTACATTTCAATCAAAAACTTGATGAAAGTTTATAACAAATTAATTTCTTTCCAGAGTCCTGCTTTTAACCTCTGAATAGAAAGTGGTAAAATTTTAGTTCTGGGTTTTTTTTCCTTCTTGGTTTTAAGGAACCAGCGAGGAAAACTGCTGAGAAGAATTCAAGACACTTTTCCTATTGCTTAAAAAAAAAATTAAAAAAAAAAAAAGGAAACATGCATACAGGTGTCCAGAAAAGGCCTAGATCCAAACACACACCTGAGATGCAAAGAGAACTTTGATAGTGTATCGCCCGGCAGCAGGTGGCACATATTTGACTGTAAATGTGTCGTTGGCATTGTGAATAATGTCAAAATCCACGTCTTCCTCATCCTCACTCAACACCCGGGCATCACATTTAATGCCAACGCTGACATCACCTGGAACAGACCAGCTCATTAGCACCAGTTTACAAGAAACAGCATGTTCCAAGCAATCACTTCTAGCTCAGGTGAACACCCTAAAATAAGCAACTGGGAAGTTTCCAGTAAGAAACACGAGAAAGAGACGGTGATAAGCCGGGGTTCTGGAGAAACTCTGGAGGATTAGCAAAGATATCACCAAGAAACTCACACAGAGGCTCATTAAATGAATAATTACCTATTCAGGTGGATTATTTCCTGGTTCAAAGTTCAATGCCCTTGAAACATTATGAAAAGAACGTTTTTCCCCAAGAAGCAACAATCACTACATTGGTGATGCCCCTCTCACCTTCCCCAGCCTCAGTACAGTCCACTGTGAAGTGAGTAGGCTCATTTGCCTTCAGGCCACTTCTCTCCACGCCTGGCCCGAACACTTTGACCTTCTGGGGATGGCTACCCTGCCCAATGTTGACCTAGAGAGGACACGAAGAAAGTTGTAATCAAGTGTTCTTCTACTCAGACACAGTAAAACACTGTTAGTTACCATGGTAAGAAATAGTCCTTTTAGGCACTCTAGAGCACCATGCCCTTTAGGCCACTCCATCAAGAATGGGTTCTTCCCATTTATTTGCCTTGGCCATAAGGCATAGCATCCTGATCTGCCGTGGGACTGGGCTTTTTTCACACCATGGCCAGATTCCACCTCAAAACCTACCCTGAAAGGGCTGTGTGGGATGTTCACACCTCCCCAGACCACAGCAATGGTGTGCTTGATGGCCTTAACTGGGGTGTACGAACAAGCATACGTGCCATCCATCCGGCTCTTCATCTGGATGTCAATGGGCTGGCCTTCCCCATCCTGCAAAAGATCAGGGGCTAAGAAAAGAACTTGCCCTCTCATCATTTCCATCAAACAGGGCCACCATGGCCTCCCAAGACAGCGAAGTCACCACTCACTCATCCAGCAAAACTTCATGGAACAATTATGATAGGCCATGTTTTCACAATACAATGACCATGACCACAGGTGATAAAATACTAATTTATTTTCAATCATTGAGAGCAAATGGCTCGAAAAGAAAGGCATGTCTACTCAATGCTTCTTAATTATAATTCCTGCATTTAAATCCTTTGGTGAAATACACTTAAATTAATGTTTAATAAATTCTTGTTCACAAACCTCCCGTCATGACCTAGGAAGCTTCAGCCATACCAAAAGACATTGACAGGAAAATCTGAAATAATTGAGTCTCATTTCCATAGAAAACAAATCATAAAAATTTATTTGTTAGAATCTCATTTACTCCTCACATAACCCCATGGGATAAATATTCTTATTATTCCCAATGTATAGATAAAGAAACTGAGGATCAGATGGACTGAGCAATTTGCCATTACACTGTTGGATCTTGTTACCTGACAATTACCTATACACAGGTGGGCCCCTGGAAACTTACCTGAGCAAATATCTTTAAGGGAGCTTTTCCAGCATCCTTAGGATCCACAGTGAACTCAGCCAGATTGTTGATGATGCACCCAGACTTCTCCAAACCTGGCCCGTATGCTTGGACCTGGGGCAAAGGGTCAATAATGAGACTCTTTCTGTGTAATGCCCCAAATAAACCCCTATATGAAGACTGGTGACCAGGGGATGGGAGAAGAACAAAACAACTGTGCCTGGCTTTACAGCACCTATGTTAACAGGACGATTATAGAAACAAAAATGCTAAAGAAGGCTGTAACTTAAAAATAAAAAGCAATATCACTAACCTCTCATAAAGAAGAAAACTCTCTAAAACCAGGTCACAAACTGGCCTAGACTTCTTGCCTTATTCTGAGTTGACAGAGAACGTCTAGTAATTGGGGCAGGAACCTCAAGCCATGCCCTATTTCAGTGTTCCCAGTTTGAAGGGGCTCAAAACCTTTATTACAGATAGCATTCTAAATTCTTGCAGCCACTAGAGAGCAAAGGACCAGCAGCTGGCCAAAGAAGGGTAGCTCCCAGCCTGGACTGACATCAGCCTATGGACAGCTGCCCACATAGGCCAAGAGCAGCACAAGTCAGGGTAAAGGAGCCAACTGTCGGCTCAGACTTGATGCTTATCAGCCTGTAAAGGGTTTGAGAGAAGCTCTTGGAAACACTGCAAACACTACTCCATGTTGGAACATCTTGAAATAATAACTACGGAAAGCGGCATGACTGAAATATGATGCTCTGAGTTGCAAAAAATCTTCTATGGAGCCCCCTACATGGGTTAGGCACTGGACCTTATAAGGGCTATCTTGAATCATGCCAGAAACTCTAGGAAGCAGGTACTACCATCATTCTCATTTTCCAGAGGAAGATATCAAGAGTCAGAGAGAGGTAAGTCACTTGCCCAACATCAGAAAAGCACTCTTTTTTGCCACCGGGATATCTATTTCAGGCCCATTTCCTTTCTAAGTTGTGGATGGCTCATCTTTGCTATCTCTCAACACACTGCAGGGAAAGTGCCAGAAGTCAGAAAAGAGAAGACAGAAAGAAGCACAGCGAGTTGATTCACCAGATCTGGGCTATAGTCTCCTGTGGCTGGGTGGATAAAGGCCATATATGGACTGTCCTTGATGTCCTCGTCATCACACATGATATGAACAGCATATTCGCCTGGCTCCTTGGGCCAGTACTTAACGTCACACGATCCATCATTCTGGTCGTCGTACTCAATCTTCGCCTGGGAGGGGCCTTCAATGGCAAACCCTAGGGAATGTGGTGGGAGGGCCCCCTGGTTACACGGTTTAAAGTCCTTATTTTGTTACTACCAACTCCCTCCCTCTGCCTGCCTAGAAGACTGAAATCTATAAACTGTCCCTTCCCACAAAACCAAACCTATTCAGTCCTTGCTAGAGATGGAAGAGTTGGATTTTATACCTTTTTCTTTAAACATCTAACAATGAAGGTCAACCAGCAAAACTTTCTGTTGACAATATGGCAACACATACCAAAAGCCTTTAACCAATGCCCTCCCTTCCTCCCAACAAATACATTTCTGGACTTTTATCTGAAGGAAATACCAAGGATATGTGTAAATAGTTAAATACAAGGATATGTAGTCGCATTGTTTTTACAGCAAAACCCTGGAAATAATGAGAGAGCCCCATAAGATATATCCGTGCAATGGAATTTATGGTACCAATGAGAAATCAAGACATGTCCTATATTTATCTAAGGCAAAAAGATAAAGACCTCTCCCAGATATATCTTGTGGCAGATCAATATTTATATGTGTATGTACAGAAAAAAAGTCTGAAAGGATATACCAAAAGGTTTAACATTATCTCTGGTCTACAAGCATATACCAAAATGGTTACTATCTCTCTAGAAGAAAGAATTAATGTGATTTTGTATTTTCCTTTATTTGCTTATCTTCTATTATGCAAAACAGAGGTCATCAAACTATGGCTGGTGGGCCAAATCTGACCCACTGCCTGTTTTTGTAAATAAGGTTTTACTAAAAAATAGTCACACTCCTTTGTATATATTTTTTCTAGGGCTACTTTCATATGACAACTGCAGAGAATAGCTATGAGAGAGAATATGACCCACAATACTAAAGTATTTGCTATCTGATCCTTTGAAGAGAGATCAGTGCTGACTACTAATATAAAACAATCACATATACTCCAAATGTGTATTTTAAAGATATTCAGTTATGCTCCAAATAATATTTACTCCCTAAAACTCTGATTTCGGTGAAGTTAACTCATTTAATCATTATCGATCAGTCAACAATATTTGCTGAGTGCCTAAGATATTTCAGACACATCATCCACAGATGGCCTCTGCCCTAGTGGATGAATGAGTGAGTGAGGCCATCTGAATGAGTGAATGAGGCAGAGGGCAACCTGAAGAACAGGAGGGAAATGGAAATTGTAATTCCATACCAGTATCCAGGGGAAGCCCTTGGTGGTGAGAAGACCATGCATGAGGTTAAGGGTAGTAAGGTTCATTGGAGGCCCCAATTCTCAGCCTAAAACCAGGCCCAAGTCCCCTTATAATCTCAGCCCTGCAGTAGCTGCTCGTCAGATGCTTCCACTTACCCAGAGACCCCACTTCAGAGCCAATGGACTCTACCACGAAGTCTGCTGACCGTCCAACAATCCCTCCATGGAGGCCAGGGCCCCATGCGCGGACTTTCTGCATGCCTGCTTCAGGGCCAACTTGAACTTCAAAGGGGCTAGAAAAAGGAAAAGAGAAAGCATTAAAGGAGAGCAAAGAAGGAGCTAAATACAGCCATAAGCTGTTTACCCATATTCTTTCCACTTGCCTGATCCTTTTACCTGCAGTCCCAATCTCCAACCAGGGCCCTCCTCCACACAGGTCCCCCCAGAGCCATTGTTATGTCAACAATATAATGTAATATTCTGCCTCAGGGAATTCAGGTGGCCACTGGGTTAGCACTCAAGCCACACTGCCTTGCGCTATCCTCCCAGTCATTAATTTTGTGGGAACAGGACTGTGAGCACTGGAAGGTAAGAGAGTACACACTTCCCCATACCCTGCTTATACTATAATAAGAAAACTAGGTTGAGAAGGCTTTATATCATACATGAATGAATTGCTTTAAAGTTGGCACAGAAGATTAAAAATAGTCTCCTTAGATTATCAGAACCCTGCAATATGCCCAGATATTTCTCAAGGTAAACTGAATTTATTCGGAGTTTAAAGTTGCCCCCAGGGGAGCAAGAAGCAGAAAGGGCAACTGCAATGCCCACAAGGCAAAGCTGCAGATTGCGTACCTGGGTCCCTGACTGTACTCACATGGAGGATTTTAATGTAAACCATAGCAGATTTTAACCCTCATGGCATTCCTGAACAGAGGCACACTTTGAAAGAAAGAGAATCTCAGTTTATATAAGGGTATACAGATACACAGCCCATTTGCTCTCTATTACTGTTCCTTCTAGCTTCCCGGCCTCTCACCAGCCCCAAACCGCCAACATTTGATTTAAAGGAAGGCAGCCGAAACCACAGTGACTTTCTGCTGCTTTTGAGAACAGGCCAAATGTCTGTACACTGCTATGAAAAAAAAAATGTTTTCAACAAAGCAGACCTCTCTCTCTCCTGCAGCCCAGGAAGCAACCTCCATGAGCCTGCCCTGGGCCAAGCAAGCCTCTGGAGAAGATGCAACTCCAGCTGGGGACTCACCTCTTTGGAATGTGGTGTCCCCCCCACGTAATGGCAATGCTGTATTTCCCCGGGGTGCTGGGGTAATACTCGAACGCATAGACTCCATCCAGAAAACCTTTTTGCTTCACCAGCTCCTCCAGACTCTCTGTAGAAAGGAAGCACACCATCTTTCCAATGTAATTCTAGATTCAGAAAGGGAACCCAAAAGACAACAGAAAGACAAGCAATATCCACAAAACAAAAGCTACAAAGGAAAACTAAGTGAGCTGCCTCAGAAGGTGGGACCCCCAAAACCTGAGAGATTAATACAAAACTAAAAATAAACCCATCTTGACTTCAAATTGTGGGGAAATGGAAGATTTTCAGATAACTGGCTTTAGTAGTTCTCTCGGCTGCAAGGGGGCTATGAGGTCCTGAACCTCCTGGGTCTGTGTAAAAATAAATCTAGTCACATCTCAATTTTTCTCTTCAAATCTACCCATCTTAGTACCCCACAAAAACCAGAGAGGGAATGAATCCTTATGATTATCTGGCATGAGTTTCAGGTTACTGTCCCAAGCATATCTTTTTCAGCTAAAGCTGGATAACAAAAAATGAGAAAGTTCTTGTATGCTAGCTACAAGAAGACAGATTTTAGATGCTGCACCACAAACTACAGAGCAAGACATCAGGCAGAAACTTGTTTTATGTTGAGCCTTGAAGTTTGGCCGGGAAAGCCATCTAGTCAAGTGAGAATTCAAGATCAGAAAAAAACACCTCCTTGGCTCCTGTAGCAACAAGCCAGAAGGGAGGACAGCTCCAGAGCAATGTGGCTCTGGGTCTGAGTAGTCTAGAACATTGGCTGCCTGCCCTTGGGGCATGGCCTACCCCAAAGCGTGGTGCTCTGAGATCAAATATTAACTTTCTGGAGCTCAGAACATTCCTGCCCCAGACTCCTGGGAACACAGAAAGTTAAGAGCAGTCCTGGCACAGGAAGCTCGAGATTCCACAAACCAAGGACTGCTACACCTACAATTAGAAATGATGAGTATATCTGCTTATCCCAGGGGAAAACACGAGGACTGCATAGATACCTATCCTCACATCTGCTGTCTCTTTTCCCTTTCCCAAAAGAGGGAGCAAGAATGAGTTGCACAGTATAACCCACTCCTCCACGAGTGGTATTTATTTACAAAGAAAATTTAATCTTAGGGAATGTGATTCTCCTTCTATAAGCACTGATCACAGTAATTAGGTACTGGAACATAACCTGCAGTGGGAAAATTACTGTCTTTGGACACTGTGCTTGAATTCTACCTCAGATGCTTACAAGTTATGGGAATTTGGTTGGGCAAGACCTTTCCTCTCTAAACCTAGGTTTCTTCAAATAAAAATTGGACTACTTCAGGTTGTTGTTCAAAGGACAGCACTTCCCAAACCTCATTGCAACGCTGCTTTTTCTACTCCTAGAAGCCTTGATATAATGTGATGCTTCCAAGATACCACCTGCATTCAGGGCAGACATTACTAATCAATCACTACTTCCTTCCCTAAGGAGCCCAGAGAGCCTCAAATCTTTGACAGATCTCTGGGATAAATTAATCAGAACTGGCCATGGGGTGAAATCCATATGCCACGGCTACAGAGTTTGTTGAAATCATACCTGAGATGGAGAAACAAAGGAACACTTACTAGGACCCTTCACAGTTACACTGAGTTCCCCACTTCCGGCAGCTTTGGTGTCAACCTTGAAGTCTGCAGTCTCCCGAATGCGGATCCCTTTGGGCTGTAGGCCTCGCCCACTGGCCCGGCAGGCATTTGGATTGCAGGCTGCAAGCAGAGTTTCAACATCAATTCAACCTTTCATTCTTTAGTCAGAGTTGAGCAAGCCAAGGTAACTTGGAGGCACCCGCCAAGAAAATATTTGCTTTGCACAAAGAGTATGCAGCAGTTGCTGAGACCAGGGGTCCCATTCAGGGAGCACACTGAGCTAGCAAACAAGGACACAACATAACTCTGTCCAGCCACACCACAGAGGGACTGGGGGAAAGTTACTTTGGCAAAGAAATCCGGAGATTCCCTAGGCTCCTGGTACCAGCTGAATTCTGGCATTTATCCTCTCAGTGGTGAAGGAGATTTAAGACCTAGTGCTGGACACTATTCAAACCTCATTGCTATACTCAAGGGCCCACTAATTAGGAAGACTGAACTTTTTCAAGTCTACTTGGAAAATGTAGTGCTTGAAAACATCTGACTAGGTTCCAAACTTTGGGTTAGCCATTTATAAAAGTTTAAACATTGTCTTCTGCATGAAGAGCCAGAGGACAGCTCAAGAAAGAGGCCAGTTCCACCTAAGCCAAGGCAGACAAACATTTCAGTGCCTTCTCTTACAAGGTCCTTGGGAATATGGGCAGCTGTAAATGCAACTATTAGCAATAAACAATACTCTCAATTTGATTTCTAGATCTGGTTTAAAAATCTAAAGTTAGAAGTCTAAAAATTAAGGACAAAGGTAGCATCTAACATTCCTTACATGAGAGGTCCACAAAAATACTGTTCAATGGGGTTCATCAGAAGTTAGATAGAAGACATCCTTATACCTTAGAAATTCTTTGCTAACATAAGCAACCTTCTCATTGAGTATAAAAATAGGAGATTAATGAGTAAAATGTCATGTTATTTATTAAGCGGCTTTTCTTTTTCACATCTGACACTGCATATCTAACAGTTCTCTATATCCTAGAGGTCACAAACTCCGGAAGAGGAGACTCTTTACTCCATAGAAAGGAGTAATTACTCCTCTGCCCCACAATGTCCTTGACTGGCCATTTGGCAAATAACTGATTCTCAAAGAGACATACGCACACCTTTGGAGTTAGAGATGATTTTAGGTTGTTCATGGATGAACAAAAATTTATGGTGGCACTTAAAGGCAAGTGACATTGGTTGTCCATTGTGAAAATAATGTAAAGCTTCTTTTTTAAGTAGAGGAAGGATTAGAACAAAAAAAACTTTTAATTAAATACTATATAGTCCAAGTGATATATGAATATGCCAGAACGAAAAAGGTAGTCCATGAGTGAGAGCAAGTCAGAAAACACTATTAGTACTAGGAAAGCTGTTCAAAAGTCTTTCTTGCATTTTGTCAAAATGTTTTATGAGTATGTTTGTTTTATTTTTTTTTCCTTTGTCCAGAGAGAAAAGTTGGTTATATCAGGAATACTCACAATGAGATGACAGGACTTCCCTTGGAGGGCTTAAATGTGTCTTAAAAAAAAAACAAAAACAAAAACAAACAAAAAAAAACACCACTCATGGAAATTCTGAGCATGGGCAATGGTCTCAATATGAAAAGGGTCACTGCTCAGTTCATTTAAAGACTAAATGGAGCTAAAGGGTTTGAAGGAAACTTCCAGCTTCTCCACCATTTTGAGATGTCTTAGAGCTGTTTAAACATAATTAGAGAGGCGCTCGGGTCTCACTGGACAAGTTATAACACCTACATTGTAATTTCCAGATGTCACAAACAGCAGAGGCTCAGCTAACATTTTCAGGCAGTGCAAGAACTGGCACAGACGCTCCACCCAACCAGCCCTTACCAAGAAAGATGCCTCTGGCCCAGTGCTCTCAACTAGGAAGCCAACAGCTTCGGGGTCCACGCTGGCCCAGAAGCACGATTCAGAAGAGGAAGCCAGGTCTGCAGATGCAGATGCAGAGGATAGAACAGGAAATGGCAAATATTGGTTAGAAAGGGCAGCAGAGTTTGGGAGCAGGAGAGCAACAACATGAGAAGGAAAGAATCTAACAGAAAAACACACGCTTCTGGCTGTAGAGGGAGTTTAGCAGTATGGTTAAAAGGTCGACAGAGACCTAGATTCTACTCCTACTGACACCTGTACTCACTGATACCTATGTTATCTAAGCCTCAGTGTCTCCACCTGCAACTAGGGATAATAATAACACCTGGCACACACATGCTGGTATGATAATTAGATGAACTCATGCTAAGTGCCTGGCAGCCTAGTAAAGGCCAAGCCATGGAAGCTACTGGGCACCAGCAATACTTCTGTAGCTAACATCAGCTACAATTCCTTAAACGGCCTCAGTCCTTCATCTCTCAGTGAGGACAATGGCTCTCCTTACCAGTGTTGTGAGGAGGATTAAATGAATTAATACAAGTAAAGTACTTAATTCATTGCATTGTTCACTGGGAGATATACATATCTTGAGAATAAGGTAAGCCACTTCCCACAGAAAGGAGATAGGTGTGAGTTCAGTGATAGGCTCTGACCATTATCCTGGCCTTGGGGCCCTGCTGTGTGCACAGTTAGCCTCAATGCCAGAAGCAGACATGGTCTGCCACCCCAGCACTCACCTTCTCCAACTTGCACAATGAAGGGACTCTTGGGGATGGTGTCCCCAGCAAAGGAGACCTTGATCACATGAGGGCCAGGGTGCATTGGTTTGTATACACATCGATACACCTGGTTTCCTTTATCTTCCATGAGCAACTCCACAGTGTTCTTCCCCTGGGGATCTTCCACCTCAACACCAATGTCACCCACACCAGCACCTATGAAAGAGCAAACATCTCATAAGCCCAAGTCACCTTCTCAGAAAATTAACTCCTGATGAGTATAAAAGTGGGTACAAAATGCAAAATGAAGGAGATAAGCACCCAAAAAGGGTAACACCAGGATGTTAACAATTGCTTTCTGTAGAGTCATAGCTGAAATTCCCTTTTCTCCCATTTCCTATTTTCTAAACTGAAAAGAAAGATGAAGTTTCAAAAATTGTCTTATTCATTCCTTCCAACCTCCCATGGGACCTTGCATAGACTTTGGTCTAGTAAACAATTCTGGAAACTTAAGTTTCTTTGAAACATTTATTTTGTCAAATCAGAAATGTGTGCAGAAATTCACTATTAATGATGTCAAGCTCAAGTATAAGATTTTAAAGAAAAGCTAGTTTTGAAATATCTAAAAATATAGCCAAAACATTTGACAAAGCTATTTTTGTTTTGGTTGTTCAATTTATAAAAACGAAGGTCAGGCATCCAAAACCTCTAGTTCCTGAGGATTATCTCCAACTTTAGGAGAAAGCCTGACCCATGAAGGAGAGGCAGAGAAGCACATTACCTGCCGTATAGATGTCAAAGTAGGTGGGCTTATTGGCGATATTCCCTGAAGCTTCCAAGCCTGGGCCTTTTGCAGTGACTTTACTGGCATCTCCCTGTGCCTTGTCGACGTTCACTTCAAATGGGCTCTTGGAGATGTGCTGTCCTGCAAAGAGGACTGTGACCTACCAGTGACAGACAGATGACATAATCACTTCTCTCAGTCCAGTGAGAGCACCAGATCAAGCCAGATGCTTAGATAATCTTCTCTTCCATCCTCCTAATTATCTACACAAATGTGGCTGCAACCAGGAGCCCGGTTAGTGGCCTGGATAGAACTCCCACTTGGCTCCATCAGCCATACAGCTAGGCCTGGGATATCAGCCCTTTAGTAAACTAAAAATGCTTATACCAGATGTTTAGCCTCCCTAGTAGGCTATGAATACTTATATTTGAATCTCTAGACACTGGACCCTTTAAGGCAACTGCAGGAGAAACCACTATTCCCCAGAGTACAATACACAATTTCAGGATTTCAAACCCAAAGTATTTTTTGAGAGACCAAGATCATTCCCAGATACATGGATTTGAGACAATGTACAAATTTTCATCTAAAATTAGAACCAGAACTCTTATCTTTTAAATTTTTCAAGGGTACTGAGTTAGGTTTCATATGAACTAAATAAATTACATCACAAATGCTCTCTTTAAGATTTTTACCCCAAAAATTCATGGTGTTCTAGGAGTATAAATCTTGGCCATGGTTCCAGGTAAATTCATTGAAGCCCACAGTGTGAGTATGGTTTATGTCTCAAAAGTTGTAGCATCATACACAGGTATTGCCCTGTGTGTACTCTTGAAGGCCTTCTTCCAACAAAAGGCACACTCCTAGATCACCCCAATCTTCTTTAAGACTCCCTTAGCTCCCGTCCTATAGGCCAATTAGACACTAACCCAAACAGAACTTAAAAGGTTATTGAAACAGAGGGCCTGAGGGCTGGATCCCCATCAATAAATTCTCTTTACAAACAGATCATCCAGAGCACCTTCAAGGAGATTACTTAAGGCAGCATCAAAGATAAAGAGCTCATAGATTAGCACCTATACTCCAGCCATGTAGCTACAACCATTCATTACCTAGATAGAGTCAGAAAAATCTTATGACATTACAAAAAAACTTAGTGGAGTTCAACCAATCTAGGTGTATTAGCTAATATTTCAAGTTTGGTTCATGGGGATCCCAAGTGAGCATGGATAATTTTATAATCAGAAAGGAAAATCAGAAGTTAAGAAAGACACTCTTTTTCCTAAGATATCCTTCCATACACATCGAAGCAAGCCCAGAGGAGCAGTCCAAGCAATAGCCATGACATCTCATCTTACTTTGTGCAGCCCAGTGACCTTGGGCAGATACTCTACAGAGTATGTCTTGTTC
The DNA here is from genome assembly GCA_030015415.1 of Cynopterus sphinx. NCBI lineage: Eukaryota > Metazoa > Chordata > Mammalia > Chiroptera > Pteropodidae > Cynopterus > Cynopterus sphinx. The sequence continues at coordinate 111,485,522 of CM057381.1, forward strand.
TTGTCGCTGTCAGGGGTCACTTGTGCCTAGAATAAATGATGAGTAACAGTTAGAGAATGCTAACATTGTGCCAGCCAAGTTTCTGCAGCGAGCTGCCAGGTCAGAAACCTGTCCTGGCTATTTCTTACCCCACCTCTCCTATCGCGACACCTCAGGAAAGAAGCAGCCTAAAGCTATAGACAAAAATCATGTAGCACAGAGGTATAATCAAGTCAGGACTCTCCATTCTCTCAAGGCTGGAACTCTCCAGATGAGAGTGACCATAAAGCAAGCAACGTAGAACTTCATTGGCCCAGTCATTGTTAAGATCTTATGAAATCACAAGCCCAGTGTTAAGTACCAAAAATAAAACAAATCAGGCAGGATCCCTATCCCAGTGGGAGAGAGGGACAATATGCCAGTAAGCAGAATTTCAGATAATGCTAAGCATTAGAAATAAAATATAGTCTTAAGAAGATCAGTAGACAAAAGGGAACAGTTATGTAAAGGCCCTGAGGGAAGAAGTAAAAGATGGGCAGGGTGAGAAAACAGAAGGACAATCTCTATTGCATCAATTCTGCATTTTATTATTCTAGATATCAGTATATCTAAAACCTCAACTAAGAAGGCTTTTGCTAAATTCAATGTAGCCTTTATTTTATTAAACATTACGTCCTTGGGTATCAATTTATATTAGTTTCCAAGGCATAGCCCTTGGGCAAGTTACTTTAACCACTGTAAGCCATGGGATCCTTTCAGTAAAAAAAAAAATTTGTTATAAGCTTTAATGAGGAAAATGGAAGCACAGTCCCTGTCCCTGTTACAAACTCCAAAAGCCCTGTGGGACGGTGCCAAGTGAGGCAGCATCCACCCACATACCTCCTCTTTGTTCCCTTCTGGGTCCTCGACAAACACCATCACGTCTCCCTGTCCAGCGCTGATGGTATCCACAGTGAACTTGGCCGGCTGCTTCACCATGTTTCCAGTGGGCTCAATTCCTGTCACAGGTTTACATGAGCACATTACAAGCTGGGCCAGGCCCTGACATAGGCCATCACCCACATGTCTGTTTCCTTCAGGAAACTGAGAGGTGGGACCCAGCCCTACAGCTACTACATTGGAGGACAGAGGAAAACTGCCATGACAAGAATAATCAAATGGGTCAAATGCCCTATTTTTTTCCTTGTTATTTAAGTAAAATCTGATTCTAAAATATTCAGAGCAATTCAGTCAGAAATCTATACGATTATGAAAAACTATGTGGTAAATAGCAGTGAAACTGGCACTAAGGGAAGTAATGTGAAGAATAAGGTGTGAGAGAAATGACTCAATTTTCATTAAAGACCATTTGCATTACTTAAAATGTTTAAAAACTGCATTCAATTTTTATTTTTTAAAAACTAAATTTTTTTTTTATTTTGTGTTGGTTAAGCAAATTAGATATAAGGATTCACATGCAAGTATAAGAAATAATACCCTTTATCCGGTTCCCCAAAGGGATACATAGTACCAAACTGTTACAGTAGTACAAGGGCACTGACCTTGACAGTCAAAATACAAAACATTTCCATCCCCGTGGGGATCCCTCAAGTTGCCCTTTTATGGCCATACCCACTCCCCTCCCACCTCACTCTCTTCTTAGTCCAACAACCACTAATCTGTTATCCATTTCGATAGTATTATCATTTCCAGAATGTTATGATATAAATGGAATCATACATTATATAACATCTTTTAATAGTCTTTTCCCACTAGCATAATTCTCTGTAGATTCACCCAGGTTGTTGCCTCTATCATTAGTTCGTTCTGTTTATTGCTGAGTAGTATTCCATGATATGAATGTACCACAGTTTACTCTTTTGCCCATTGAAGAGCATCTGGGTTGTTTCCAATTGTGCATTACTGATAAAGCTGCTATAAACATTCAAGTATACATCTGAGTGTGAACATGTTCTCATTTCTCTGGGATAAATGTCAAAGACTCCAGTTGCTGAGTCATATGGTAGTTGCATATTTAGTTCTTTTTAAGAAATTGCCAAACTGTATTCCAGAGTGGCTATACCATTTTCCATTCGTCAAGCAATGTTTGAGAGATCAGGATCCAGTGTCTCTAAATTTGTCAGCATTTTTTGTTATCATTACTTTCTATGTTAGCTATTCATGATAGGTGTGTAGTGATTTTAATTTGCATTTCTCTTATAGCCAATGATACTGAACATCTTTTCATGGCTCCTTTGCTATTTGTATAGCCCCTTCAGTTAAATGTTCATATCTTTTACCCATTTTCTAATTGGACAGTTTGGTTATTTATTTGTTTGTTTTTGACTTTTTTTTCATATTTATTTTTTTTAATTTTTTTTTATGGTGATATTGGTTAACAAAATCCAATAAGTTTCAGCTGTATACTTTAACAGTAAGGGATATATATATTTACACTGTGTGTTCACTTCCCATCATTTTTGTTTGCTTTTAACTGTTGAGTTGTAACAGTTCCTTATGTATTCTATATACTAGCGATTTGTTGAAAATGCTATTTCAAAATATTTTCTCCCAGTCGTTACCTTGTATTTTCATCTCCTAACTGGAAAGGTTCGTAACCTTTTTTAAAAGCAAAATCCAGTCCCCAGGCCCTTCATCTTGGCAACATATTGAGTTCTATTTGAGATTCTATCCGTAGGTGACCTATAGGGTGGAAGATACAGGACACATTGTCCTGTAGGAAAGTGAGGTGACTAAGGATACTCCCTTTACTGAGAGAAATTTCTCATTAGGACATACAGTTCCAACCCTTGTGTACCTGCCAAGACTTCGAGACACATACCTTTTTACATTTTTAAAGTTTTTAACTTTGATATGAAATCCAATTTACCATTTTTTCTTTTCTGGATCATGCTTTTGGTGTCAAGTCTAAGAATTTACCTTGTTCTAGTTCCCAAAGATTCTCTTTTGTTTTGTTCTGGAAGTTTTATAGTAACAACATATAGTTTTACATAAGTCTGTGGATCAATTTTATTTTTTATATACAATATGAGATTTATAAACAGAAAAAGAACTTCAGTGTTTGTTTATTTGTTTGTGTGGTTTTTTGTTTTGCTTAGGGATGTCCAATTACTCTGGCACCATGTATTGAAAAGGCTCTCTTTCTTCCATTGAATTATTTCTGCACCTTGCAAAGAATCAGTTGTGCATATTTATATTTATATGTGTCTCTTTCTGGGTTCTGTATTCTTTTCCATTGATCTATGTCTACCCCACTGCCAATACGACATCTTGATTTTTGTAGCTGTATAATGTCTTAAAGTCAGGTAGACAAATTCCTCCCACATTTTTTGTCTTTTTTAAAATTGCTTTTCCTATTTGTAGTCCCATTCTTTTTCCATATACATTTTGAAAAATTTTTTTCTATATCTACAAAAAAATGTTGCTGAGATTTTGATAGCAATTATAGGTCAATTTGGGGAGAAATGACATCTTTACTCTGACTTTTTCAACCCATGAAAACAGTGATACCTATTTCTCAAAATTTTTTTGTGTGTGTCATTTTAATTCTAGTAGACAAATACAATTGATGTTTGTATGTTGATTTTATATCCTGAGAAGTTGCTGAACTTGCTAAAAGAGAGTTTTTGTTTTTAAGTACATTAGTATTTTCTAGACAATAATGTCATTTGCAAATAGGGACATTTTTAATTCTGTTATTACTTTCCAATATGTGTGTCTTTTACGTCTTTCTCTTGCCTGAGAACACATTCAATCTTTCACCATCAATTATACTGTTAGTTGTAGTTTTTTTGTGGTAGCTACTCTGTATCAAACTGAGGAAGTTCTCTATTCCTCTTTTCTGAGTTCTTATCATGGATGGCTGTTGAATTTTGTCAAATGCTTTTTCTATGACTGATATGATCAAGTGATTTTCTTTTCTTTAGCTTGTTAATATAGCAGATTATGCTGACTGATTTTTTAATAGTGACTGTTCAGCCTTGTACCCCTAGAATAAAATCCATTTAGTCATAATAAATATTTTTATATATTGCTAAATTCTATTTGATAATATTAAGGACTTTTACATCTTTATTCATGAGAATATTGGTCTGTAGTTTTCTTTTTTGGCATTGCCTTTGTCTGGTTAGCTTTATAAAATAAATTGGGAAGTGTTCCCTCCTCATACTTTCTGGAAAAGATTTTGTAGAACTGGTGTTAATTCATCTTTAAATGTTTGGTAGAATTATCCAGTTAAATCATCTGAGCCTGGAGATTTCTCTTCCAAGAGCTTTTAAAATACAAGTTTAATTTCTTTAGGTTATTAAACCGTTCAGGTAATCTACTTCCTCTTGGCAGAGTTTTGGTAGCTTGTGGTTTTTGAGGGAAGTCTATTATAGTTACCCGTACTTTTGCTTATCACTTTCTTTCTTCCTGTTATTCCATGATTCCTTCTTTCATTGCTTCCTTTCTGTCCAGAGAATTTCCTTTAGCCATGCTTTAAGGATAGAAGTTCTTTTAGTTTTCCTTTATCTGAGAATGTCTTCATTTCCTCCTCAATCCTAAAGAACTATCCCTGATATAGACTTCTAGGTTGACAACTCTTTTTTCTTTAGCACATGAAAAATGTGCCACTTCTTTCTGGCCTCCACAGCTTTTGATGAGAAATTCGTCATTCTATTTTCCCCTAAGGAGTAAGGTGTCATCTCTCTCTTGCTGCTTTCAAACTTTTACTGTCTAGTTTTTGAAGTTCGTCTAAGATGTGGCTTGGTATAGACGTGTGTGTGTGTGTGTGTGTGTGTGTGTGTGTGTGTGTGTGTGTGTGTGTGTGTTCATCTTGTTTAGGTTTGGCATAGCTTCTTAAATCTGTATGTTTGTCGTTTGGCAGTAATATATAGTTTTCAGCCATTATTTCTCTGAGCAATTTTTTTTTTAGCCCTGCCCTCTTTTTACTCTTCTTGGTCTCCGAATGTTAGATGTTTTGTTATCATCCCACTGGTCCCTGAGACTATGTTCCTTTTTTTTAGTCTACCTCCTCTGTCATTCAGATTGGGTAATTTTTATTGTTCTATCTTCCAGTTAACTGATGATTCTTTTCTCTGTCCTTTCATTCTGCTACTGAGCTCACCCATTGAGTTATTTCAGTCATTGCATTTTTTCAGTTCTAAAAATTTTATTTGATTCTTCTTTATATCTTATATTTTTCTTTGCTGAGATTTTCAGTTTTTTTGTTTTTTGCAAGTATATTTGTAATTGCTTATTGAAGCCTTTTTATAATAGCTGCTTTAAAATCTTTATCAAATAATTCTAACATCTCTATTACCTCAGTGTTGGTATCAATTGATTGTCTTTCTTCATTCAGTTTAAGATCTTTCTGGTTCTTGTTATGATGAGTGATTTTTTAAATTAAAATCTGGGTTTTATGTTATGAGACTCTGGGTCTCATTTAGCTTTGTTTCAGTTGCCTTTTTATAATACCGCTTCAGCAGAGGAAAGGAGGGTGTATGACACTGGGGAATAAATCCAGGTTCTCCCATTCGACCTTCACTTATATTCAAAGTAAGTAAGGCTCCTCACTGGTGGGTGGAGGTAGGAGGTTTCAGATTTTATTAGGCCTCTCCCACCAGTAACTGGAAGGGGTAGGAGTGCCTCATTACTACTCCTCAAATGACCTCTATTTACATAATTGGGGCAAATGTGGCCTCTTTATCTGTGGTAAAAGTCTAGGCTCCACATTTGGCCTTCACGGGTGTAAGTGGGGGTAGGGACCACAGCTCTTGCTGTAGTGTTTGGCAGAGTAGAGCAATGATTGTCTAAAAGTGTTCTGCCTTGCTAGACTGCTCTTTTCTGGTCTTCTGGCCAGAAAGAGCATGCTTTTGTCAGGCTTTTTATGTTTGTGTCCCCTGGCATTTCCAGGTTGTCAGCTTCTTCAGTTCCAAGTCTGGGATATATAGGCAAAAGAAAAACCAAGGAACTCATTACTGTGTCAGTCCTTGGGTTCCAAGGTCTCTAGCTGGTTGCCTTTTTTTTTTTCCCCCAGAGTCTTCTTTCATGCCGCCAGTAAATAGAGACAGTTTTATTTCCTACTTTCCATTATGTGTCATTTATTTCCTTCTCTTGCCTGACTGTTATTAGCTAAATATAGTCAGGCAGGAGAAAAAATAGAAGACAAAAATAAAAGGAAAAAAAAAGTTTGCTCTGCAGAAAATGCCCAGGTATTTCAGTTGTACTTAATGGTAAGAATTAGGAAAAGTACTTCAACTCCATCATCCCAGAAGCAGAAGTTCAAGTACTACTTTTTTAAAAGTTTATTTATTATGGAGAATTCTAAACCTATATAGACACACATGAAAAAACTGTAAAGTGAACCCCCATGTACCTATCACCTAAGCTTCAACAATTAACTCATGGCCAGTCTTGTTTCATATCTTTACTCCCACCTCTTCCTGCTTCCTGTATCATTTTGATACAAAATCTCATTTTTTCACCCATAAACATTCCTATGTATCTTTTAAAATATGTTTTTAGAATATCCACACCAAAAAATTTCCCATTAAAAATTTAACAAAAAATTCCTTAACATGAGGAAATATTCAGTGTTCAAACTTCCAATTATCTTAAAACTGCTGTTAATTTCTTTTAACAGTCAGTTTAAATAGGATCCAGATAAGGTTGATACATTACAATTGGTTGTTGATTCTCTTAAGTCACATTTAATCTATAGGTTTTCTCCATCTCTTCTTTTCCTTGCCATCAATTTGTTGAAGACACTGGGTCACTTTTTTACTTAGGATTTGTATTAGTTTTTTGATAATTTAGTTTAAGAATTGGTGGTATATTTTTATATTAATCAAAAGATGGGAATACCTCAGACTAAAGAAAGGAATGAGACTGGTAGTTGGGAAGTAAGCAGGCTTTTGGTTTTTATTTTCTAACAAATTTTTTTTGCATAAAACTTACATTATGATCACATCATTTAACAAACAGATTTAAGAATGCACTTAATATATTCATAAATATATATACCATCTGACTCCAACAGCATGAGAGAAACAACTAACTCTGCAATTTATCCAAGACCCTGGCTCAACATGGCTGGTTAGGAGGCCAAACCACATTCCACACTCTGTAAACTCCCTGAAAGCTAGGCTTACCATGCACAGACAACCTATGCTTACCATGCACAGACAACCGTTCCCTAAATTCACTCAGAACGAAAGAGTGCTCAAGTCTTGCAGTGCGGTTAATGCTTCACACGGAATATAAGTTTTGAAAAAGATTTCTGCTTAGCTCATAGATATGCACTTTCAACCTATCCGACCATGCAAGATTGCCCACCACAAGGATCCATAGTTGTAGGTTGACCTCAGCTCAGCCTCTCCCCTTTCAATCCACTGGAACTAAACAAGTCAGGGCTAAGTGAATGGATCTATAAGGGGTAACTGGCTAGTAACTATAGTCTAGTCAACATCTAAAAGATAAAATAAAGCAAACCTCTCAAACTTTTTAGAAACCAGAAGAGGAAATGTTCTCTATTCCTTGGCTCAGCTGGCAGAAATGGAGTAATGTGGACATACAGGAGAGAGAGCAAGCTGTCCCTGCCTTGTCTCACCAAGAGGCAAGTAAAATCTTAAGGCCCCACCATGTGACCTCATATATGACCTCTTTGCCTAAAGTGACCACTTTATCTTCCTACTTACAAAGGAACCCCACTTCTAGGTAAATACCCAAAAAAGTGGAAGCAGCAACTCAAACCTGTACACCCACCTTCACAGCACATTAGCTACAATAACTAATAGGAGAAAACAATCCATGTATTCCTTGACAGAAGAGTGGATAAACAAAATGTAGTATATAAACAATTTAATATTATTCATTTTTAAAAAGAAATGAAATTCTTATACATGTGACAACATAAATGAACCTTAAAATCATGTGGAGTAAAGTAAACCAGACACCAAGGGACATATGCCATATATAATTCTTCTTATATCAGGTACCTAAAACAGGCAAATTCATAGAGACAAAAGTAGAATGGTGGTTACCAGGGGCTGGGGAGTAAGAGGGAATGGGGAATTACTGTTTTTAAGATGCAGAGTTTCAGTTTGGGAAGATGAAAATGTTTTGGTTGCACAATCCAATGAATATATTTAATGCCACTGTCTGGTACACTTAAAAATGGTTCAATTGGGGAGAAAAAAAAATGGCGTAGATGATAGAGGCTCTGTTCATCCCTCTGGCGGCCAAATCAAAGTTGTGATGGAAACAAAGAGTAGCAGCAAGGTAAAATCGCCTGAGATCTTGATGAACAAGCCATACAACTATGGAAAAGCAAAGAAAATACCCTGCAACAGCAGAAGGTAGGAACTAGTGAGGATGCGGGGCTGCCCAGTCCCAAGTAGCTGAGTGAGATAAGGTTGCAAGTGCGGTGGACTTCTCTTAAAGGGACCATGTTCGCAAGCAGATTTCTGTGGTGATGGACCTGTTTGCTCTGAGCACCAGTGCCCATTTGGCTGCATGCAGGGGTCACCAGGGACTTACAGTGAGACATTGTCGGAGTGAAGGCCGATGTGACTCTCTTGGTACAGAAGTGTCAGCAAGATCCATTGTTCCCTGTTGAGCCCTCCCATCTCCCAGACACAGTACTGCCATAGTTGTGACATCATTAAACTGGATAACAGAGGTCGCTTCACCCAGAGGATTTCCTGAAACCCCACCTCTCCCAACGCCAAGCCACATCCAGGTGTATCCTCAGTGAGTCAGGTGCTCCTTGCTAAGACTCACATTGGTGGAGGCAGCTGGCCTTGGTTTCTGATGTGGCCTTTTGAGGCAACTATAAGCACAACATCTGTGGACTGCTTGCTCAATATTAACAGGCGGCCCCCAGAGAGGTAGAGGCTTGGGATAAATCTGCAGCTGAACCCCTCTTGGGACTGTGCCACTGGACACCTACTTCACAAATTCACACTAATAAGACTGGGAGACTTAGGAGCTTTGCTTACTACATAGAAACAGACACGGAAAGGCAGCCAAAATGGGAGCACAAAGAAGCAGAAACCATATGACAGAACAGAACAGAGATCCAGATATAATGGAGTCAAATAATCTAACAGATGCAGAATTTAAAACACTGTTTATAAAGATGTTCAATGAACTTTTGGGACGTGCAAAGAACTCCAACAAAGAGATAAAAATGGAAATGGAAATAGAAATTGTAAAAGGGAACCAGTGTGAAATGGAGAACGCATTACCTGAGATGAGAAGTATATTAAATGGAATAAACAAAGGAATAAGCAAAGTGAATAAAGAAGATCACATGCCCTATCTAGAGGACAGGAAAGCCAATCAGGACACTCAATCAGAATGGCAAGAAAAAAGATGTCAAGACTATAAAAATAATTTAAGGAGGATATGGGACACTATTAAGGCTCCAACTATTTGTCTGATGGGCATAACAGAAGAAAATCAAGATGTTGAACAGCTGTTTGAAGAAATAATGATGTTAAACTTCCCTAACTTGTGAAGGAAGGGGACATAAAACTCCAGGAAGCTCAGAGAACTCCATAAATCAAGGATCCAAAGAAGCTCACACCAAGGCACATCATAATTAAAATGCCAAAGGTTAAATACAAAGAAAGAATATTAAAAGCAGCAAGAGAAAAACAGATAATTACCTGTAAGGGAACACCCATAAGACTGGCAGCTGATTTCTCAAAAGAAACTATGCAGGACAGAAGGGCCTGGCACAAAATATTTGATGTGATAAAGACCCAGGATCTGCAACCAAGAATGATTTATCCAGCAAAACTATCATTTAGAGTTGAAGGACAGATAAATAACTTCCCAGACAAAAATAAGCTAAAGGAATTTATCACCACTAAGCCAGTATTACAGGAAATGTTGGAGAGACTTCTTTAAGAAGAAAAAAACATGTTATCAAAACCGGATTAAAGAGTAGTAACAACAATAGTTACTTCCTATCAATAAGTACCCTAAGTGGAAAAGAATGAAGTGCTCCAATCAAAAGATAGAGTGGCTGAAAGAATAAGAAAACAAGACTCCTACATATGAAAAGAAAGAGAATAAAAAAAGATATTGCTTTGATGGTCTATAAGGTATTTAAGTCAGACAGAGAAAGATAAGCACTATGATTTCACTTATAGTGAAATTTAAGGAATAAAAAGAACAAACTAATCCAAAGCAGACTCACAAATATAGTGGACGGGGGGAGAATGGTTGCGGTGTTGGGAGAATGGGGTGAAGGGCTAAACAAGTACAAATTAGTAGCTGATGGTAAGTACCAGTGATGGGGAGCATGGCATAGAGAATGCAATTAGCATTAATACACTGGCTAAGTGGAGGGTCAGGGGAGGGAGGGAGCAATTGGGGGGATTATTTTACTAACTATATAGATGTCTAACCAATGTACTGTATACTTGAAACTAATTAAAATTTAAAAAATATAAAAAATTTTAAAATACAGAAAATGGTTAAATTAGTGAATGTCATATTTTGTATATTTTACCACAAAAAAACATACATATGCATACATACATATGTGTGTGTGTGTTTATATATGTGCACGTATATATACATAATTTTTTAAGGTATGTTTGCTCCCCAAGTACATAACACGAGGAAGCAGATAAAAGAAATGGCAATGGCAAGCCACATTCCTGAACTGTAACAAGTCGTCACTGTTTTAGAAAATAGCACCATGAAAGGAAATCATTTCACATAACAGGGGTGGTAGACAGCCAGTGATAAGGCTATTGCAAAGGGAGCATTTTATGACTTGATTAGATTCAATCCATGTGACTAGTTTGTTGACAAGAGATTTGGCTGTGTGCAGCTTTTCTTTTTGCCAGTTAGGAAAAAGAAAATCAAAGATTTAAAATCAAAGATTCCTATTCCAGCCACCATCTTCGGTATGGCTTAGAGAAAGAACTTTTGAAGCAAGCATGGACATACTGACTTTGGAGTGACTGCACATGGGGAGAGGGCTTCAAACAAAGTCCCTAGTTTTTATATATATAAAAACACAAAAGATTGCATAGACCCCACCTCATTTCTAAAAGTACTTCATATAGCAAGTGGGTTTGTTGAGGAAATTTCATACTGCCTTCTGGTCTAAATCATGCTAAAGGACATATGAGATGGACCTGGACACCAAGATTGAGAACTGCATACAGTCAGCACCACTGCGCTGGTTGTGTGTCATCTTAAGTCTAAGTTAACACCAAGCGTGGCAATGCTATCTTCACAGGGAATGGCTATATGGGACATCAACTAGACAAGTGCTCTGGACTCTTCAGAAAGTCAATGTCATTAAAGAAAAAAAGTTAGGGAAAATTATTCTAAATTAAAACAGCATAAAGAGAAATAAACATTTATGTGAATCATAATCAGATTTTGGTTTGTAAAATAACAAAAAAACTATATAAAAGACAATTTCAGGACAAGGGAAAAATTTAAAAACAAAAGTGGATACTAATTGACTAAAATTATTGTTAATTTTCTTACGTGTGATGATGAATACTGTGGTTATCGAAGTGGATACCTTATTCTTCGAACAGGAATGCTGACATATTCAGGAGTGAAATGTCACTGAGCCTGAAATGTATTTTCAAATAATGCAACAATCTTCCTCCCTCCCCCCACCCTCCACACAAACAATGCACAAAGGGCAAGAGAAAACTATTATATTGAATGAAAAGAACTGTAGATTCTAGAAGAGGATATACAGTTATTTTGTGTCTAAATGTTATGCCAATTGTCATTATGAAAATTAAGAAATCTAATGCACTCTTATAGAAAAGGGAATACATTGTACCTCAGTGTGCTTATCTTTACCAGAAACCACTGGGCTGAAAGTGAACTGTTCTCCTTTAAAAACTAAGTCAGGTGTCAATCAGAACAAATGCGTCAAAATGCCTTCAATCCACCATAACGTTCTAAGCAGAATACTCCCGGCAGCTGCATAAGCAGGATGTCTTAGCAAGGAAGTGTCTGCCAGGGGTTATCAATAGCTCTCACCCCATCTGGAAATCTAGGGCAGCTTTAGCATAATCAAAGGAAAAATGAATCAGAAGCCAGATGCCCCAGGCCCCTTCCCCTCCATTCCCTCATCTCAATGGACCATGACTGATTCCCCATCTGAAAAATGGGAATAACAGCTCTTTCTTTGTCCCAGAGTTAGTACACTAAAATCACAAAGCAACAAACCCATCAGTCTCCATCACATTAAAGCACCAGCATTTCTTAAAGCCTAGATTCACAAAGCAGAAGATGGTCATAAACAAAAAAACCCTTAGGTTCAAAAAATCTGACAAAGGCAGCCTGCAATGTCTTTAAGGATTAAGCTTGTGCTTGACGTCAGATGCCAATCAGATTCTGAAACTAAAGCCACATAATAATCCCTAAGACCAGAGGACAAGCCTCAAATCCAACATGACAAGTGCTTACCTCTGCCATAGGCCCTGGCTTTCTTGGGGTTGAGTTTGGGTTTAAGAGGAGCCCCTGGCTTGAGCTTGGCTTTGGGGAACTGGGACAGGTAAGTCATCACGGAGTGCTCATCCACATCTGGGTGAATAATTTCTTCTGGAGTGATAACCTAGAATAAGGACATGGTAAATGAATGCCAGAACAATCAATCAGTGACTTCTAAAGTTTTTGCAAATGTCTCTTAAACCAAACACTACAAATATTAAGATGTTGAATCTGCTTCTCAAGTGAAATTACATAAAATTGACATGCCAAGATCAGTGTTTTTAACCTTTTAGAGGTGTCACCATTCCCTTTGGGTGCTGAGGACCCACTCCACACAATTCTGTATGTAATTTCCAGAGCTATGTGCCCATCCACCCACCCCCAACAAATAAAGCCCACTCACTCCCTGGGTCAAACTTTCCAAAAGGTATAAATTACGTCAAACATGAAAGATGAAGAAAAAGTACACAGAGAATCAGAGACAACACAGTGACAAATTAACATGCACCCTTACAGAATGAGTCTTTGCGTCCTCTCATGATTCACATGTTGAAGCCCTAACATGGTATTAGGAGGTGGGAGGTAATCAGTTCAGATGAGGCCATGAGGGTGGGGCCACCAGGTCATGATTAGTGCCCTTACCAGAAAAGGAAGTTCTAAATGTGCATGTGCCTGCTTGTGCATGTGCTCATGCTACACTCCCCTCCTTGGCCCCTTCTCTGCCGAGGCAGAAAGAAAGCCGTGCCCAAAAACTGAATCTGCTGGCACCTTGATTTTGGACTTCTTTCTAGCCTCCAGAAATGAGAAATAAATGTCTGTTGTTTAAGCCACAAGACTATGGTATTTTATTATGGCAGTTGGAGCTAAGACAGCACATTATGAGCCACTTAAAAACGGGGATGGGGTGAATTTCTCTTGATATTCAGCTTAGAAGCAAGAAGATTAGTCATTTATAACCCATGCTAGACAGGCAGCCTCTCTGAATGCATCATAGCCTCAGTTCTACCACCTGACCCAGCCCTAAATAGCACAAAAACCCTCCTGCCCCCAAAAGGTAAGCCATACCTCCTGAGATGAACAGAAGACTTTGTATCTCATGAACCAGGTTAACCAAATGCAGATGAACAACCTATGTGCCCAGCTTCCCTCATAGTACAGTAAAAAAACACCAGAAAACATTCTAATGCTTAGCCTGCAGCAACAAAATAGCTATCTGGGTTTGTGTAGTCGCCTTCAAAACATTCCATAATATGTAGGATGTGCATTGATTTGGCATTTCTTCTAGGCAGCTCCTTCAACAACTTTACAGTGCCAACATCACATGACTGTCAAAAGGTTGAAGATTTTAGTTTTAAGAGGAGATGAAAAACAATACACCACTTCCTGAGGATGGAAGAGCCAAGAAATGGGCCATGAAGCAGAGCCGTGATGCCAAAACCAAACCAAAGGAATATAGGCAAGTTTTTCTCTCCCTTAAGGGACCCTATTACAAAATACACTAAACTCAACTCTGAACACCAATATACATCTTAATAGAGGCTGTAGTGAGGTCATGCATCCCATGGCACCAACTATCCACAACTTTTCTTGACAAGGGTTCTGAACACAGGAGTCATGATGTTTCATTGTCAAGTGGAGTTTTATTTTTAGACTTCTTGGAAAGGCTTAGAAGACTAGACCTCCACTAAGCAATGTGGCTACTGCAGATGGTATCAAAACTTATTAAATTTTCAACTTCTCTTATTATGTTTCTGTGGTAAGATTGTGAGCCACACAAATTCTTCTACAATTTTCATTCATTTTAGGTTATCCTGGTTTAAATTTTATGGTTTACATCCTGTGACTTTTCATAAAATATTAGCTTAAAAGTATTTTTTAAATAGGTAGAAAGTGGCCAAATATTGACAATTTCTTACAGTTCAACTTAATCATTATGATCTTCATTTGCAGTCTGGTGCCCAAATACAGATTTCAAGATTTTTAGAGCAGAAATACTAAATAACTTGCTGCATGGGACAAAGAGTGAAGATTTTTGGATGATCCACAAGCACCAAAGTCAATGAGAACCTATTTTTACGAGTAAACTGAAGAAGGTAAGAGCATGTCATGAGCAATACTGTTTGAAGGCTGATGCTGAGGAGGTCAGCCTGCCTACTGGACCCAAAGAGACACTGAAGCAGGCTGGAGAGAGGAAACGACCTCGTGGGACATGGCATGCTGTACACATACCTGTGGGACACCCAGCCAGTCGTCTGCCTGCTGCATGGCTTCTCGTGCATTATCCACAGGCTTTCGTGGGTCCCAGGATTCCCAGTCTGGACACAGACCTATTAACATAACACAAAAGATGCTGTTCCTATTAGCTGCCTGAAGAGATTTTTGGACTTTACAATGATGTGAAAGCAGTATGCATCAATAGAAAACATGCTCCTAAATTTGAATTTTGATCTTTTCTCAGGCTGTGACATTTAGTTCAATACCCTCATGATGGATGGGCAGTGACGAGATGATTTTGCCCAACTATAGGCTAATATAGGAGTCCTGAGCATGTTTAAGGTAGGCTAGGCTAAGTAATGTTTGGTAGGTTACATCTATTAACTACATTTTCAAAGTTGGATATTTTCAAGTTAAAATGGCTTTATCAAGACATAACCCCATTGTTAAGTTGAGCATCTATAAATACCATAAGGCAGGGGTCCCCAATCCCCAACCACAGACCAGTATGAAGTCAGTGCCTGTGAGGAACCGGGTCACACAGCAGGAGGTGAGCAACGGGCGAGCAACCCAAACTTCATCTGTATTTGCAGCCACTCCCCAGCGCTAGCATCACTGCCTCAGCTCCACCTCAGACCACCAATCATTAGATTCTCATAGGAGCACCTGTACCTGGAGCCAAAATAGAGACTACTGCTATACCAGTATAAGGGATTTGAGTATGCAAGGGTGGACTATTCTGTCTTAGATGAAACTTCTCCTTCAGGATGTTATCTTCTTGCTCTGAGATAATGGTGTGGTATAAATAAACAAACAAAGGCTGCAAAACCATTTGGGCCTGATACCTTTTTGCAGGAGACTTTTTTTGACCTTCCACACTAACACTTCTAGTCACCAAATGCATGGGGTTGACACCAGTTGGGTGTCCTACTATTTAACTCAATTCTGACACTACTTACCTGGAGATAGCATCAGATCCCAACACTTAAGGTCTCAGTCTCACAAAACAGCACCCCCTCTCCACTTCAGACACCAAAATCACACTTGCCACTTAGGCTTCATGACTCCCTCCTCAGGTTTGATTATTTACTAGTGTGATTCACAGAACTCAGAAAAAGTTTTGCTTACTAG
Source organism: Cynopterus sphinx (assembly GCA_030015415.1). Lineage (NCBI taxonomy): Eukaryota > Metazoa > Chordata > Mammalia > Chiroptera > Pteropodidae > Cynopterus > Cynopterus sphinx. Next base: position 111,501,314 of record CM057381.1, read on the forward strand.
ATTACCAGTTTATCATAAAAGGGTGCAACTCAGAAACAGAAAGCTGGAAGAGATGCTTACTTAGGGCAAGGTAGGAGAGGGGGCAAGAAGCTTCCATACCCTCTCTGAGTATACGGCCACCCTCTCAAGACCATCGTCTGTTCATAAACCATGGTTCAGGGACTTTTGTGGACGCTTCAGTATGTAAGCAAGATTGACTGAACCACTGGCCTTTAGTGATTAGCTCAACCTCCAACCCATCTCCCTCCCATCCCTGGAGGTCAGAAGACAGAGCTAAAAGAAAGTTCCAACCCTCTAATAATTGGTTGGTGCCCATGACAACCAGCTCCCATCCTTAGGGGCCTTCCAAAAGTCACCTCAATAACATAAACTCAGGTTGTCTTTGAAAGACACAATTATCATGGGTCTTATCACTTAGGAAATTCCAAGGGTTTCAGGAGCTCAGTGCCAGGAAAGGGGACAAAGACCAAATATATATTTCTCATTTTAGTCACAATATCACAGTCCTGTTCCTAGACGTATCTAAAAAGACTGGACTAATATTATCTTGTACAACTTAAAAATCAATTTGCTCAAAGACCAAAACATAGAATCATCTTTAAAATCTTTGTAAGCACAAGGAATATAGGACTGGAGTGAAAATCCCCAGGTTTAAACTGAAAAGAGGTAACCTAAAATGTGTCTCTGGATGAAAGCAAGGAAGAGGGCACGGGGAAAAGAACTACCGCTGAGCTTTGAGTTACTTCTAGATGATAGCAGCTTACAGGCTCTCAAGGAAGAATGGGGCCCAGAAGTCAGTCCTCCTACCCTATCCAACTGAGAGGAGATAGTTCTGCTCTGAGCATGTTGATAACCACTAGTTTACTAAATACTACTGTGCCCAGCACATACAGAGCACTCAGTAAATAAAAAATAGCATTATTAGAGATTTTTTATTAAAAACAATTTTGGGGCATACATATAAACACAGGCTCTGGATTTCCTATTGAGTGTGTACCAGCCAATTTTACCCATTAATCTAAACCCTCTGTGAGGATAATTACTGCCCTGGGGTACACTCGACCACTCAGACAAGGGCAGAAGGCTCCAACTGGATCCTGACCAAGTACTATTTTCACAGCAACGCAGAGAGAAAACAGTGACAATGGCCATATATAGTCAACCCATATATAGTCGATAAAAATGGGTATTTTCCACTCAGTTGAAGTTTTTAGATTTTCAAGCCAGGCCACCTAGAATGAACACATTTTTTTTTCTTTGCTAGTTTTTTTTTTTTGGGGGGGGGGGTGGGGAGTTGGGGGGACAGTTTGGGCCAAAGCCAACAGGAAACTAAGCAGCAACTGTGAGAAGAAACAGGACTTTGGAGGCTGGAACCTAAACGCAAGACCTGCTCTAAACATTAAGGCCTTTGCTGGGAATTTGGATAAATAATTGAATTCAATGCTCAAAAATGTCAGTGGATACACCTAGAAGACCTACCATTGAAAAGGTAAACAGAGTCATTTTTAGTTCCTTTAGCCACCTTACAATGGGCTAAAACCAGTAGAAATACGCCAATCATAGCAAACCAAGCTTTCCCATTGAAAACCAAGAGGCTTAGGGCCCACAGAGCCCCATCCTGGAGAGGTGGCTTAGGCAGCCATGGGCACTTACCTGGAGCACAGCTGTCTACCAAGGCTCCCAGGGCTTTGCCATCTTGCCAGTTCTGGTTAAAGTTGGTAATGGGCAAGTAGGGGATCTTGTTCTGTATCCATCCCAGCAGCCTCTGCTTTGGCGTCTGCTTCTTGGCATCATCATCCCCTTCATCCTCCCACACGGGCATGGAGATAGAGTAGTGGAGGATCAGTGTCCACACCAGGCCCAAAATGAGCTTCAGGTTCCCATCCACAATGGCTTTGCTATCTGGGGAGACAGGCACAGGCTTGGTCATTCCTCTGGGCTGCATAAGCATGAATCCATTCTTTGTCAAAAAGTAAATGAAGTTCTCATCCATTAGAGAACCATATTGAACTGTTTAAGAGTGAAAGAATGCAATGCTGGAGTTTGCTTCAAAATACTTGAGGGTGGAATAGGTGAAATAAGATTCCAAAACATTGTAAACCAGTGGCATTGGATCATGGGCACATAAGGCTGCATTATACTGTCTCTACTTTTGTGTATGTTTGAAATTTGCCATGATAAAAAAGTGTAAAAATGTTTAAAGTGTCTGTATTGCCTCTGATGGGAAGACCTTTCACCCCATCCTGCTGCAGGACAAACTCTGGCTCACCATTCAACAGCCAGATTCAAAGGCTGGTGGCACTTCACTCCCACCAGCCAAGTTGGGGCAACCTCCTGCACCCCACTCCAGGACTGTGAGCCCTATGGAGAGAAACTGAGCCTTCTTCCTCTTGGCTCTCCCCTCACCTGTCCTACCCACCCACCACAAGCCACCTGAGTGTTGGTTAAACACATGCTGAACTGAATTGAAAAAGAAACCCAACTACAACCACATGAAAAATATATTCATGTGCTAATAAGAAGCAAATGGCATGCCACTCAAAACTAAAAGGGTGGGGGCTTTTTTCTTTTGAAATTAACCTGTTTATTGTTCTCTTCTTTTACAAAGAAAGATCCTCTTCAAGGCCACACCCAAAACCAAAGAAACCAAAGGTTAATTTCACAGTTGCCAATTCAATCATAATAAAACTTGATCTTGTAAACCAGGACAGCATAAAGATTGTCATGAACTAGCTGATAAAACAAACTGAATTCAGGCAATTTTCATTTGAAGTTAAGGTACCCTTGGATATTATATGTAGTGAATTGCATAAATAATAGCTTTTAAGCAGGACTGTCTACATTAACTCACGGGCCCAGTGACAAATGAAAATACAGGACTCCTTGTCCAAAAAGTATTAAGAATTTCAAGACAGCAAGAGCAGATCTGGCATTAAACCAAACACAGACCCTTCAGAGCATGGGGCCCTGCACAGGTGGTATGATCAGGAAGCTAGCTCTGCTTCTGAGGTCCTGTGGAAAATAAAGCAGGAACAATCAGCATAAAACACTGGACACTGCACAGTACTCGGATATCCAAGGATTCATCCCACCAGACCATACATTTCTCCAGTGGGCAGTCCTTGACCATGACTGCATTTTTGGATCAGATGTCTTATTATGAGATTGTCTTTGAAGTGCAACCAACTGATCGTAAGAAGTTCCAGGCCACACAATTTTCCATGCCAGTTTCCTTTATTCAAGCTAAAGAAAGGAGAGCAGTGGGGATAAAAAAAAAAAGGAAAGGAAAAAAGAAAGAAAGAAAGAAAGAAAGAAAGAAAGAAAGAAAGAAAGAAAGAAAGAAAGAAAGAAAGAAAGAAAGAAAGAAAGAAAGAAAGAAGAAAGAAAGAAAGAAAGAAAGAAAGAAAAGAAAGAAAGAAAAAAAGAAAGAAAGAAAAGAAAGAAAGAAAGAAAGAAAGAAAGAAAGAAAGAAAGAAAGAAAGAAAGAAAGAAAGAAAGAAAGAAAGAAAGAAAGAAAGAAAGAAAGAAAGAAAGAAAGAAAGAAAGAAAGAAAGAAAGAAAGAAAGAAAAGAAAGAAAGAAAGAAAAGAAAGAAAGAAAGAAAAGAAAGAAAGAAAGAAAGAAAGAAAGAAAGAAAGAAAGAAAGAAAGAAAGAAAGAAAGGAAAAGAAAAGAAAAGAAGAAAGGAAAGAAAAGGAAAAGAAAGGAAAAAAAAGAAAAGAAAAGAAGGAAGGAAGGAAGGAAGGAAGGAAGGAAGGAAGGAAGGAAGGAAGGAAAGGAGGGAGGGAGGGAGGGAGGGAGGGAGGGAGGGAGGGAGAGAGAGAGAGAGAGAGAGGAAGGAAGGAAGGAAGGAAGGAAGGAAGGAAGGAAGGAAGGAAAGAAAGAAATAAAGAAATAAATAAATAAAGAAAGAAAGAAAGAAAGAAAGAAAGAAAGAAAGAAAGAAAGAAAGGAAGGAAGGAAAAGAAAGGAAAAGAAAAGAAAAGAAAAGAAGAAAGGAAAGGAAAGGAAAGGAAAGGAAAGGAAAGGAAAGGAAAGGAAAGGAAAAGAAAAGAAAAAAAAGAAGGAAGGAAGGAAGGAAGGAAGGAAGGAAGGAAGGAAGGAAGGAAGGAGAGAGAGAGAGAGAGAGAGAGAGAGAGAGAGAGAGAGAGAGAGAGAGAAAGGAAAGAAAGAAAGAAAGAAAGAAAGAAAGAAAGAAAGAAAGAAAGAAAGAAAGAAAGAAAGAAAGAAAGAAAGAAAGAAAGAAAGAAAGGTTGTTTGTGTGCTCATGGCTAATCAGGGTAATGGGGGTGGTCCAGGTGGGGTGCAGTCTTATACCAGGCAGAATCTGAACAGGCCAAAGTCTCATCCAGCCACAGGCATCAGTCTGTAAAGTTCCAATTCCCCTGTTATATTTTCAATGTTTTTCAAACACAAACTTGAAAATTTCTTTCATAAATCAAAACATGAAACCAGTTTGCTCTATTTTGACCCAATTTATACATTTTGGTCTAAAGGAATGAAGCGTGAGTCTTCTTCAAAAAGATTTTGGAGAAAATACGACCCAGCAAAAGTCTGAGCCAAATTTATGAAAAATACAATGCCCAGAACTTCTGTTTCCAATGAATTCAAGGTGGGTGTCCAAACGGGAAAGCCCCCATTAAGGTCTCAAGGGGGAAAATGAGACTTTCATTCTGCAATTTGAAGAAGCAGGAGGGAGGGCAATCCTCATTCCAAAGTGATTTTGACAGGTGAAGGTTCAAATGCTTCACTGAACTCTTAGAACAATAAAAAGATGGCGACTTGCCCAAAAAGCCTCCCCCATCTCCACCCACATGAAATAGGAGACTCCCAATGCCTTGAAAGTTAAATGCTACACAGCATCACGGTGCCGATGTCTGACTATCACAGGAGGTTGCAGAATTTCTGGATCTGAGTGTACCCTGCAATATTTATGTGGAGTGTAAATGTGGAGCAGAAAAATGTAAAAGGAAAAGGCCAGGTCAGCCAGAAGCCTCTGCTGGCAGGATTCCACCTCTGTCAGAGTTAGTGAGAGCCTCTGTCAGGAATATAATAAGCCAATACCCACCACGCCTGCCCCACCTCCTAGAATCTGCTTAGATTGTTGGTGGTTTGAAATCAGGCCACAGGTTTCTCCTCTTCAAGTCACAACCCCCACATAACTGGACCCAGCTCTGGACAACAATGACCCTCAAATCACATATACCTTCTGGAACTACTTAAATTACCAGCATTTCTTAGAAGTGAGGAAAGAGGCTCCCCCCGCCCCTTAATAGCTAGAAAGTTAACTTGAGCTACTGCAAATTCTAGGATGGAATGTTTTCCCGTCATTTCGGCATATCAGTTCTCCAGACCCTGTTAAGCAAAATTCTGGAATGGGTGCACTTACGGAGGTGGAAACCAGTTATTTTTAGGCTAATTGAGAAGCATCTTGGAAACATCGCCTTTGCGGACAAGCTCTCCAGAGGTAAGGGTGACGTTGATCTTTAACCTCTCTCTTCTCATATCAAAGGTGCTGGATCCATTAGCCATCTGTGAACCTACTACGTGCACTGTGCTGACCTTATTTCCTGACTGTTACTAATTAACCATGTGGCAAGGCCGAAGGCCTAGGAGGACGGGCTGTTTAGACACCATGCCACGTTTCTGCTCTCCTGGGTAAGACAGCACGTCATCCTCTGGCCACAATGCAGCAGGCTACTGGGTCAGAAACAGCCAAGTGACTCTGCAATAATCAATCAGAAGTAGGGGTTTCAGGAAACCTTCTTTTAGTGGGCCTGGGGACAACTCACCAAGATTATACTTTGCACTATGACTTGGCCACCTAAGGAACAGACCACTACAGGCCCTGCTCCCTGCCCGCTCATCTGTTTACCCACTGTGACTAGATGGTTCGCAAGTACAGGTTCTGGAACCAGCGGTTCAACTAGATATGTCACTTTGAACAATCTGTCCACCCTCTCTGAACCTTATTTTTCCTCATCTTCCAATTGGGAATAATCACAGTCAGCACTTCACAGGACTGCTATGAGAGTAGGTAGGTTAGAGAATTCCATGAGTAGATTGCAATGCCTGGTGCACAGTAAGCACTTAATGTTACTTCTATCCACCCTCCCTCAATTCATTCACCTAACTTCTGAGTACCTGCCGTGTGCCAAACACTCTTCCCTAGAACCCAGAAGCTCAGAAGCTATCATCTCAGTGTTAATGCAAACAGAAAACAAAAGGAAAGAAAAGTACCCTGTGAATTAACAGAGGATGAAATGTTCAATATGTCACTTCTCTGAGCCAAGCAAATCATAGGTAGTCATGAACCTTTGGGGTCCCTGCTCTTTTGTTTCAAGAGGAGGTCAAGCCACAACACTGCAGTAAACCCAGGACATATAAGGTAGATGCAAGGGGTACACATCTGGGCTGGGCAGTTTAGGAGACCAACGTGGCCTCAGACCTCCACAGAGGAACCAAGATCTGCCTAGGAACAGAAATGATAATATATCAGACCACCCTGAAAGCGTATGAGCAGCCCACATGGACTGGGTCTAGCTCCCCTAAGTTGTCCCCTGCTCACCTTCCATCCTTGGCCTCAGCCCACTTGGCTGGGAACCCTCTCCCCACCCCTGTTCTTGACCCAGTTAATTCCTCTTTTACCTCCAACTCTGTGGAACTAGAACAGGCCCCTGTCAAGTTCCCCCTCACTCCTGTGTGCCCTCCTCTCTCTGTGCACCTATAATTATACTTAAATAACCACCTATGTCACGTCTGCCTCCTCCACTCACTGTAGGCTCTACAAAGACAAGAACAGGTCATTTTCCTCCCCGCCAGTTCCACAGCCTAAACACTTCACCATTTGGGGGGACCAGCTACTATATGCACAGTTCCCTATACCCTCTCACTTCAAGGTAGTGCTGCCTGCTGTAGAGTGAATGCGAAAAGTACATACATGCAGCCTTTTCAGACAAAATTCTACACGTCTCCAGACCGTGGCCATCTCTGAAGCCCCAGAAGAAAACGCAGCATGTGGCACAGAAGGGAAGGCCAGAGAGAGGTGTTTAAGAGTGCAGGTTCTGCAGGTATAGGTTCAGTGCCACCATCCAAGCCATAACACTCTGGCCAAGCAATCTAATCCAAATTGGAGATGTTGGAACACAAGCATAAAAGACTATTCTGAAGGCTAAATGTGGCAACATATCTCTAACACTCAGACCCCCACACAGTTTTCATTAAATACTAGGATTCTTACCACCACTGACTTCAACATGCTTTTTATCAACCTCGAGAAAAAAAGGACAAAGGCAGGAGGGAAAAGTGAAAGCTTAGCCGGTAAAGGTGATGACCTGTAGGTCTGTGCTGGGGTTTCCTGTCAGCCTTGATTGCTTGAGTGAGCTGACAGCAGCAACACCCTGTGAAGGGCTGCCCCCCAGGTGACCCCACAGTGCAGAGCTCAGATCACCTAGGGTCAGAACCCAGGTGGTAGACCCAGTACTCCCTGACGTCCCAGGTGGGCTTTGCAGTTTCTCTCCATCCTGCCTTCTTTCCCGGCTTGAACAAACCATGGCTGGATTGTAGGCTTCAGATATCTAAACAAGAAGCCCTGAACCAAAAGGAGGCAGTTTACCACTTTCCTCGGTTTCGCCATCAAAACCTAACCTAGGTGGCACTCATTACTGACGCCACGTCAACTGCCCAGAATGGGGGTAACATTTCCAGGCATGCAACAGTCTGTCTAGCCACGCAGCGGACTGTAGACTTCGGTTATGATGCCCCAGAGTCCCTGGATAGGGCTCTAGGCTGGCTTATCTCCCCCCCTGTGGGCTTCTCTCTCCAGGGACTCAAACCAACAAAGGACAAGACTGAGACTTATAACTAGATGTCTCACTGTAGTAGCTAGGGCCACAAAAACCCTTTCTCTCCTTCTTCCAGGCACGCAGCTTCCTGCTAGATGGCCTGTCTCGGCCTCCCTTGCAGTTTGGTGGTGTGCTTGCCTCGCCAATAACAGTGAGCAGAAGGAAGAGTGCCATCACCTCGGGACCTTGGGCAGTGGCTGTGCCTCCTCCAAACACTCTCCCCACTACTGCCAGCCAGAGCCCCTCACATCACAGTCACTTAGCCTTGCCCTCCTCAAGGAAAGACCAGGCAAGGTGATGAAAGGAACCTGCGTCCCAGAACCTGAAAACTTAAAAAAGCCACTGTATTTTTTTCTTTTTTTTACTCTCTTTGTTACAGAAGTTTAACTATAATAAGAGGATGTTCTGGGCCTTGAAGACCTGAAGTCATATGGGCCTATTTCTATCAGAAAGGTAAAATACAGGCCACAAGAAAATAAGAGTAGATTGGGGTCAGCTGGATTTCCAATTATTTTTCCTGCTCATGAACTACTCAATAATGACAAAGAAACTGTTTAACAATTTTTACACATCACTCTGTCAAGATTCAGTTAATAAAAAATTCATTCAGGAGGCCTTTTAATGATAGTAATTTTTCAAGAGATCACACAATAGACTTAGGGCTGGCAAATGGTGTTGGCATCTAAGGTGAAAACTTAGTGTATTGAGAAAGTTTCTGAGGCCCTATCTGGACTCAGGAAGAAAGACTGCCAAAACGGGTTACTGGTGTCTGCCATGAACAAGGCATGTGGAATGGAGGCTGGGTGAAGATTGCTGAGCAGATCAGCAGTGCCTACTCTGGGCATGGCATGGGGAGTAGCAGTCTGGACTTCTCTGCAACAGAAATGAGTAAACATTCCCAAATCCCTGATTTGAGATTTCTACTATAGGCCCTTACACATTCTTTATGTATAACCTCAGACTTCAAATTTCCTACTTTGCCAACTATTCCTTCTGTTCTCTCTCACTTGCTGAACAATAAGTGGATCAAATTATTTCTAAATACCTTATTTTTGTTTTGGTATACAGTTTTAGGTGGACTTTCAGATCATAGATATTTGTGACAGTGTACTGCTTTGTAATTTATTCCAAACACCCTCTTTTCTGGTTAAGAGGCATCCTTTATTTAGAAGTTACATTTGCATCACCCATTGGGCTTTCTCTTCAATGCCGCTTTTGAAAAAATTTTATCACTTTTGAGAATTATACCTCGCAACAAAGCCACAGTGGACTAACATGAGATGGGTATATCAAAGAGCCTCATACTCTGTAAGTCTCTTTCTACTTAGTATTATTGAGAAACTGTTCAAAAGTAACAAGAAGGATTCTAACCTTCTTATCTTAGAAGGAAAAAGGAAAGACAGTCCAAAATGGTCAAAGCAGTGCATTCTAAGCTAGGTTTTTGACCTCAAAGCCAATGGTCCATGCACTCATTCTGTTGCTACCACGTAGCTCTCCTGGGCAGTGACTAACCGGACAAGGGCCCCAGGGACTGAGGGAAGGAACCCAGAGTCCAGCCACTAGGAGGTGCAGGTAAACCCCGGTTTGAGTTCAGAAGGCCTCAGCATGGTGGCATCTGTCACTTACTCACAGCTTCCAGCCACAACTGCTCTTAGAACATGTCCAGCTGAAATAATAAATGCTGGCTGTGAATGGAGGTCTTCGTTACCTTTCGACTCCAGCTCAGTCTGTTTTGTGGCAAGGCCACCTCACCTGAAGCACAGTTCACTAACCACCCTTTGTATGAGTGTGCAGCCCACAGGAAAGCCCCTGAGGGAAGCGGTGAGGTCAAGAGGAACCAGGTGGGGAAGACTCCTGAGTGCCTCCTCTGCTTGCATCACCAGCAACCAAAATATGACAGCAGCATTCTCTATTCCAGACCTCTCCTCTGGGCTTGGTCCTGGGCCTGGCCCTGTGCCACATGCCTCGCCTCATGCAACCCTCATGGCAACCTTTTGAGTGCGGCTTTTACTGTTAATCTCATTTTACAGATAAGAAACCAGAGGCTTACAGAGGCACTTGCCAAAAGCACCCAGACTTAAACCCAATCTCTCCATTGCAAGAGCCCAAACACTCACCCTCCCTACTTCTCTGAATACATATTATGTGAAGTGAGTGCAGTAGAGCTTTCATTTCACAGATGAGGAGACTGAGTACAGGGAAGGAACCCACCCCAAGTCCCATGCCAGTAAATAGCTGGACTTGGGAGGGGAACCTAGGCAGGGCCTCAAAACTTCTAACTGCCCCAGTTGTTTCCACAATCCCTAAACTGCCAAGGTTCTGGGGGAAAATTCTGGTGGATGGACAGCACAGAAACTGATAGGGAGAGCAAGAGTCAAAGCTGGATCACTTAAGTCCCTTTGTCTCATCACGACTTAACTCAGCCTCTACTGCACCCTAGGAACTAAGAATTCTAATCCTGTTCCCACATCTGTGAGACCCACCATGCATGCCCCACTGCCGGGCACCAGAAATCAGGGAAGATGGGAGAAGACACAGCTTTGCCCAAACCTATTAGTCTGTGTTTTCCTGGGAAACAGAAATTAGGGTCAATTTGTCTTTTTCATCTGTTCTTCTTACATCCAACAAATAACTTCTTAATTGCCTACTACTGAGTGCCAGAGCCTATGCTGAATATGAATTATGCTTTTAAGGAAACAAACTAGCTTTAAAACACTTCACAAAAAGATGACATTGCTATAATGAAAACCAGTATCCCCCTGCCCAGGCTAAGACACTGAATATCTTTTAAGGGAAAAAGAAGAAAAAGAAACAAAATCTTTTTGTCTTTTGTCTCTCAGACTAGGCCATGTTTCTTAAGCATTTTTTTTCTTTTTACTTTCATAATTAAAAGTTAAAAAATAATAATGATAATGAATAGGATAGGCATTCACCCTTCTACCGCAAACCTGTAAAAGTTACAAAATCAGATCAAAGTGGCTTCCTCAATTTGAAAGGAGAGAAATCAATTTGCATTTTTCACCTGGACCTCACTTTATGTTGCAACTCGTACATGCCTGATATAGAAATGGCAGCCTTCCCAAAGACTGTGAAGTCATAAAAGGAGCAAAACTCTCAATTTAAAGTCTTGACGGGGAACCAAGCTGAGGGAAATTCCAAATAATTTATAACTGCTAGCTCTCACCATTACCAACAGAAAGTGGATGAACCTGGAGGAAAGGAAACTCTCAAAGGACAGATACAGAGGCACATTCCTCACTTGACCTATATTGACACTTTTTGGACAGTTCCTCCCTATGTCAGATCTTTAGCTCAGCCAAAGGCTTGACTCTGTACCCTCATATTTGGGCCTTCTTCAATCCATAATTACACAAAGAGACCTACACACACACACACACACTACTGCCCCCCATCACTATAGAGTACTTGCAGCCTAGACACTGGGCTTCTTCCTCCTTGCGGGTAGAATTCCATAAGGACATCCACATGTAAAGAGCGTGGACATGGGGGCAAGACTGAACTCACTCAAACAAAGGGGAACTCACTTGCTGAAACAATCGGTAGCCAAGTAACCTGGGGCCAGGGACACTAAGTCTGTCAGTTATGGGGCAATTATAGTTCAGAGGCCCTGCCTGGCAGTCAGAGGAGCCAGCTTCCCCTCCCAAGTGCAGCTTCTAATTGGTTCTGGGACTATGATGGGTCGCCATCTCATCTGTAAAATGACAGTTATAACTGGACTCACCTCATTGAACTGTTGGGAGATAATATAGTAAAGCAGGCAGCATTCTGCCTGATGAGGGCTTCCCCATGTCAATAAGGACTCTTACAACTATTATATTACTGTAATATTATAAGATTATAAACACACACGTTTGGAAACTAACAGTGCCCAATTAGCATTGTGAAAGATTCGATCAAGACTGCTCAGAGCCGAATACCCCAGACCTCAGCTTTCCAACACAAACAAGCATTCCATCTGCTAACAACCACAAGAACCAGCCCATCAGGGACTAGGGATTAAAGCTGATAGAATCAAGATGTTCTTTGCTCAGTGGGCTGCTGAATGAACTGGCAGTTTGCTAAAATCTGCAGGCCACCCCCAACTCCTCCAGCAGATTCCTGAGCAGTCTGCAGGGGCCAGGCCGGGCCACTGCTGACAGAAAATTAAACACAAGGTCAATAAATTCAATTTGAAGCGCAAAGTATTCAAGAAAGTTCCCTGACATGATTGTTTTTTAATGGTGGGAGGGAGAGGTTTGTGTACTAAAGTAATCTTTAACCATGAAAGCAGTCATTACTATAAGATAATAGGGAGAAAAACTGAAAACAACTTAAATGCCTCCCTGCAAATAAATGGTAAATAAACTTTACAGAACATTCAGGTAAGAGAAAAACAGGCTGCTGTGAAAAAAAAAATGAGAAAGATTTGTTCGCTCCAATAAGAACAGTTCTTCATGATATATAGGGGAACAGGACAATTTATAGAAAACTATAGATTATGCAATCCTGTTTTTGAAAACGCATGACTCTGCCTCTGAACAAAAAGATCTAGAAATTTGCACACCAAATTCCTTTCTGAGAAGACTTTGAGTGATGGCAAAAGACGGCCTTTTTTTTTTTGCTGTTACATGCTCCTGTGTTGTTTAAATTTTTTTAACTTAAACTACATATATTACTTTTATAATAAATTTTGAAACACACAGTCCAAAAGAAACATAGTAATGCATATGTCACAGAACTCTTCATTTGAAGAAAACTACTTTTTGGGATCTATAGGCACCAATTTGGGAAAACTGACAGGTTTTATCAAATGATAAAAGCAACATATACAGTTAAGTTCACGTTTGAGTAAAGCAGTGATTAGGTGAATTACATAATTGGGCTCATATATGCATAGACAATCTCTCAAAGAGACAAGAAACTATTCATCGACAGTGAAATTGCTTCTCCGTAGGGGAGCAGGGAATGGGGGTGGAGAGGAATGAAAGAAAGCCAGCTTCTCATCTTTTTACACCACATAGAATTTTTACCTTGTTCGATGTTACATGAAGGTTTGCATGGTTGTCCTGGTGATCTCTTTTGCTCTGCTTTCCCACAGTGGCCATCCAAATGCCTTTCCTGTCCTCAGCCAACTATACCCATCCTGGACAAACTGTCCCCATGCCTCAGGAGATGATGGCCTTTGGCATTTCCCAATACCTTACAGAAGAGTAGAAGATATTGAAGATTTCAACATCTTCAACATTATTGATGAAAGGAAAGGAAAGGGGAAAAGGGAAAAGGGAAAGGAGAAAAAGGAAAAGGGAAGGAAAGGGTAGAGGAAAGGAGAAGAAGGAAGGAAGAAAGGATCAGCCACCTACCTCCCTGATCCCTTCATAACCCTTCCCTGGCTTCCTGACAGTACTCCTTCCCATGATGTGGAGGCTCAGCCTCCATCATACATGAAGACTGAGGGCCTGGCCCAGTGCGATTACCCCACGGAGTTCTCACATCTACCTTATGAGGTACCACTATTGGCCTCATTTTCCAGATTAAAAAAAAACTGATAAGCTGATAAACTAAGCCCAAAGTCACACAGCTCTTAAGTGGTGAAGTTGGGGTTTGAATCTTGGCCATCCAACATCAGAAACTGTTGTTGGCCATTCCACCTAGAGACCAGGATAGGGCTGCAAAGGAAGAGGCCCATAAATGGACATGATAGTATTACAAAGGCTTTCAAAACTGGCCAAAGCTGAAGAGGAAATAAATGCTGAGGGTTACATCATCCTCCTAAAATATTTATCACCGTGACCCTGAACTCTGTCCCACAATTAACAGCCGTGGCAGTAAAATAAACAGAGCAAGCACACAGCAGGTCGGCTTTGCTGCTAAAATGGGAACACATTCTAATATTCCAGAGGCATACTGTCCAAGCACAGGGCAAGCAAGTGACACAGGCTAAATATCCATCACCCCGACCACAGTTGCTGCCGTTACTGAAGACACACAGCTGAGTCAAATATCTTCATTACCAGTTCTCCAGCTAAAGAGTCCTGTGCTTGCATCAGAAGCTACTGGTAAGCTCTGTCTAAACATGACTCTGAGGAGCAGACTCTCAAACCTCGCCCAATCCTCCTATCACTTGGGCCACTTATTTATTGTTTTGTTTTTTTTTCCTTAAATCGACTTACTTCTTCTTTCTTCCTAAGACTTATTTTTTTATATATAAAAACAGATGAGCATTCCGCCTGCTAACGACCACAAAAACCAGCCCATCGGGGACCTAGGATTAAAGCCAGAAAGCCCAAATTATATATATAAAAAGCAACTAGTGCATCAAATACACAACACACACACACACACACACACACACACACACACAACACATGTGAAAATATATAACTGTTACAGTTTTTAAATGTGGGTTGTATAACACCTAGTATCATCTTGAGCATCACATCTTAGAAAAGACTACTAGATGTTAGATGGTTTCCCAAAACCATAGGGTTTCTGTGGTCAAATAAGCTGGGAACATATGGAGATGAACAATTTTAAACTGCTGCAGGACTTCTCAGAGCCTTAAATATGCAAATATACACTGACAATCTCCAAGAGAGGACTAGCATACCACACAGCATTTCCCAATTTTATTGGACTAAGGAACTTTTTTTAGTACAATTTCAAAGGACACTTATTATTCCCCAGAAGATATTTCAGATAATTCTAACTTAAATCGCCCTTGTCCTGAATACTCTCATAGGCTAGGGGATTACATTTTTTTAAAAACTGGCAGGCGTAGGGTGGGAGGGACTGGTCAGAGACACAATAGGAAGATGGCAGGAAATGAATTACTGAGGCTTTCTCTAATACATAACACTGTTTCAGTGACACTGATTAAGAAACAAAAACCTTGCTACTTGGAATCAAGGAGTTTTGCAGATAAAGGATGATAAAAGCATTGCTCCTAATTAAGGGTACTAAAGGAAAGCACACCTTTAACCACATGTTTATGAACTACTGGTGATAACCAACTCACTTAAAAACCACACCAAGAAACATCTTATTGTTCCAATGCAAACTGTAATTCTTTAACACAGGCAATGATTTAGAGGAATCCAGGCCAAAATCAGTCTCCTCCTTCCTGGGTTTGCTTTAGAGCTTCCAATGATAAACCCCAGACAACGTATTGCCAAGTGCAAAGAGCTAAGAGATGAAAATGGTAATTTGGATTGATGCTTAAGACAGTAGAAAGAAGATAAGTCATTGTGATGTGGGTAACTGGAATATCAAATTATGTGAACAGGGAACATTTCCAGAACCTCCGCCCAATTGCCACTTAGTTCTAAACTTCCTATGAGGGAGGGAAAGAACTTCGTAAAAGTTAATAAAAATTATTTCAATAATAACTGAAACACATCCAAGAAGTATTTCTAGTGCTACATAATAAAATAATCATAATTATAACTGTGATAGCAATGAACCATGCAGCTTGAGTGCTAACTAAATCTACTCTCTAAACATCTGTGTAATACTAGACCCAAATCTGAGATTTAGTTACATGTAATATAAGTAATTGTCTTAGGGACAAGGAAGGCCCAGGCTCTGTCTTTAGCATCACTGTAGTCCTAGTACCTACCTAGTATAACAACAGTCACATAGCTGAAAAAAAGGAAATGGGGCACTACTGCCCAACCAACAACCACCCACCACCAATAAACCAACCACTCAACAACCAGCCAATCTAACCAGACAATCACCAATCAGCAAACTTACTAAATAACCACCCACCAGCCAAACTCAATCGGACTCATCCTTGACTACCCTCTCCCGCAAAGTCCACCCTTTCCCACAATCTTGGTTGGTCACCTCTAAATTGATCCCCAGACTAGCAACCATCAGCTAATGTCAGGCTCCCTTTACTGACCACTCCATCAGGGCTAACATGTCAAAACTATTCCCAAATCTTCCCACTAGCCCCACTAAGGCTGCCCCACATCCCTTGGGCACAGGTCCTTCTCAGGGACCTACAAAATAAACTATTTGAAAGCTGAGTAAGGCAGATGGCGGGGATTGGTACCAAAATACAAAAAAAACTGAAAGAAATTTAAGTTAACAAATGTTTTATTAAATGCCTGAATTTAACATTACATCTTCTTCACTAGCTGCTAAATTTAGTATTCACAAAAATTTTATTACATTTTAAAAATGAGTTACAGGTTAGTTTTCTCACATCTCAAAAACTCTCAAGTATGCATTACAACTGCTGAGATAGCAGTCAATTGTAAAATAAAGTGGTCATGCCCAAATAACAAAACAGCACAAATTATGAACAAAAGCAAAACTTCTTTAAAAAAAACTTTCCAATTATTTTACAGCAACATACACAAGCACACATTTTTTTTTTTTTTTAATGTGAAAGGTGGGTGTGTTTTGCTGTATTTGATATGATAGGCTCAGGGCCTAGGGCCTTAAAACGTTTCGGCATAATGGACAAAGTCAGAACTCCTCAGCAGGGTCACAAGACCCCCTCACAGCTGGTCTCTGCCTGTCTCCTCAACTTGCCTTCACCCCACATTGTCTACATGCCCTCTCCTACACTCCAGCTGCTGGTAGAAAACCCAAATGCTTGAACCTCCAAGCATTTGCACAGGCTGTTCCTTCTGCTCTCCCACCTTTCGCTCTTTGGCTCACTCTTAGCCATCCTTCGAGATTTAACTTCCTGTAACACATCCCCTTTCCCTTTGGTATCATGCTTATGATAACTGTAAAGAATATTTCACAAGGTAGACAGAAGTAGAACTTCCTGCCCACAAGGTCAACTATGAAGCTAAATGTCCAGGACATTTAGCAACACAATCCACCATCCTCGGTTGTCTCACATCTTCCTATGACTCATGGTTTAAATCAGGGACTCTTGCAGGAGACAATGTATGTATGGGAGGTGGAGGGGGGAGTTCTATGAACTTGAACAAGAAAAGAGTTAAATCTTTGTTGTTAGTAACCTCTAACATGTAGCAGACCATAAAACATAGGTGTATTAGAAGCACCTGCAGTTTTCTCACCAACAAAATCAGACCTTTTCCAATCACATTATAGTTTTGGCCATACTGTGATCATCCCTACATCTAAATTATAGTAACTATTAGACTTGCTGCTAGATGTCACTATTAAACATAGTAATACAGATTGCATTGGTTACTAATTCTCAAAATTTATTTCTGATAATTTTATTTCAGTATAGCTGGCCTCCTTTGTAACCCATGTATATTATTTGGACGTCAGCTTAAAAGGGTAGCAAAAGGGGAAGTCATCCTAATGCAGGCAACCAGAATATCAAATTCTGTGAACAAGAAAAACCATTTCACAAGAAAGAATGCAGTCATCAAAGAACTAAAGGGGATCCCAAACACACTAAGAACTATGGCTCCATTTAATAATTTTTAGTATCAAGAAGCGAAAGGACTTCAATGATGGACATTGTTAAATGAGCCACAGACTAATTAGTGGGACTGTCCCTTCCAGAGCAAGGCCTCAATCATCTGGGAGGTCAGTGTAAATAGGTCTACCCACCACTCTGGCCCACCTACCACACAAGTTATCCTATCAGGCCATAAATGCAATGATTTATGTTATCGCCAGCTTGAAACCTTCTATTTCTCCCTATGGTCTATAGCAAGGATGGCAAACTTATGTAAAGGAGCCAGATAGCAAATATTTTGGGCTTTGCAGGCCATACAGTCTCTGTAGCAACTATTCAAATATATCATCATAGTGAGAAAGTGGCCACAGGCAACATGCAAATGAATGGGTGTGGCCTGTGTTCCAATAAAACTTTATTGACAAAGACTAGACTGGATTTGGCCCACAGGCCATAGTTTGGACCCAAGGCATCACTGTCTAATAAGAGCACCACTATTCAACAGAACTTTCTGTGATGATTAAAATGTTTTCTATGTACATTGTCATACTGTAGCCACAAGCCACATGTAGCTATTGAACACTAAAAAGTAGTTAAGTGTGACTGAGGCGCTAGATTATAAATTTTATTTAATTTTAATTCATTTAAATTCAGCCACATGTGGCTGATGGATAGCACAGTCAAATCCAAGCTATTTGACATCCCCCTTCTGAGGTTCTACACAGCCCAGCCAACATCACAGTTGATGGTCCAACCTCACCAAGAAGTAAGCACTAGGGCCACTAAGCGGGTAATTCCAGGTGCTCTCACATTCCTGCAAGTCCCAGTTCTGAGCCTGTCTTTGCCCTAGAAGTTCTGAAGCCCAGAACACACTTTGTCTCCTGAATCTGTCCCTTCAAACTACACTGTTTCACCAACACACCTTTGCTAAGGCCTTCCCTGACACCCCAGATGAAATAAATGTGTTGTTCTTCATGCCTCTCTGAAAGGTATCGAAAGGAGCCTTGTCTATAAAACATGCCACAGGGACTTGTGCATATGTTCTTTTTTCTTCAAAGATATTTGAAGATAAGGCCATGGCCCTAGAACAGGGCCTTTAAAATTAATAAGAATGCACTAAGTTTGTGAAATGAACACACTTTAATTAAAAGTGAGTACCTAATATAAGCTAAGGTAAAAAATTTCTAAAATTAATAGATTGATCTAAAAACTGTTTATCGCACTTTATAAAGAGCTAGAGTCCAGATTAAGGTAGAAAGTCTGAAGCCCAAATGGATTTCAGATCTACAGTACAGAGGGATATGGCCACTTGCGTTAACATGCCATTCCACTACCAGAAAGTCTCACCTACCCCAAACCTCATTTGTAAAATGACAGAGTCGACACTGTCTACCCATTTTACAGACTAGAAAAACTGGAAAGGAAGGTACTTGACACAGTGCTGAGAGTTAAAAATGACAGCTTCCTGGTAGATACAAAAGCCCCCAGGAACACAGTTTGTAGAGGAGGTGCACACACAACAGACTTGGCAGGGGCAGAACTGTAGAAAACACAGGGTGATCAAGGGATTCCTACACCAGCCTTACTGGTCTAATCCAGGGCAGGTGGGCATGACCCTAACACAACAGCTGTGCTCCCTAAAGTCCTCTGACCACACGGATCATGCCAGTACTTAAGTCACTTGGGGTCGGTGGGTACACATGGAGGGCATCTGCCAGCCTGCAAGCTATGAAGCTGTGTGCTGCTGCTCTGACTGCTCAGATGACAACATGCCATCTCCATAAATATCAAGACCACTGCACACAAAACAGTCTGTAAACTGCAGTCTTTGCAGCTTCTGGGGATTCTCTGAATGGGTAAGAAAATCTAGCCATTCCTCATCCCAGTTTTTCTGACCCAAAGCACTGTTTCCCTTCTTACTCAGCTGTCTTATTCACCAGGCTGTGTGCCAAGAGACTGGGCCATTGTTAACAATCCAATCTGTTCTGGGAGGGAGGGAGAGAGGGTGGGAGACCAGCCACCTCTGACGGAATTCAAAAGAATGGGCTGGGGCTATTTTAAACCTAGTTAAATAGAGTGGCTTTGAATGACAGCAGCCCTGTTGGAAGAAGTTCTTAATTTGAAAGGATCTCAGTCACCTCATGCATGGGTACTAGTATATGAGTATTTTTTCTCTGATCATTACTTTTCCCTAGTTATAAAACATCCCATTACAACTAATTCCAATTATATTCAAAGTAAGTAAAATGAAGTGAGTCTCTCCCTGTGACACTATAAGCCAGGGTTGCTCTGCTGGGAAAGCTGATCATGACCTTGGGCCTATCTCAGGCTTGGCCTGTCCAACTGTCATCTCAAGCTTCAACACTTCTGTTGCTCACTCAGAAATCACTTGGGTCTCAACCCTGGCTATATACTAGAACCATCTGGAAAGCCTTAAAAAAAATGCTGCTCCTTTCTAAAAGGAAACAAAATGAGCATTTCCTAGTGGGTGTGTCCAGGGTATCAATAATTTTTAAAGTTTTCCAGTTGGTTTTAAGATTGGCCACCAGACCTCACATGAATGTGACCACACCAAAATCCTCACCAAGAGGACAATTCTCTCTTCAACTGCAAATGGGCCTGAGGCAGACCCCAAAATAGGTGAGCAAGAAAAAAGAAAGAAAATGAGTGTACCCAGGAACTTGGCTATACCCAAAGTCATTGGTTCACACCTCCTTTCTCAAAGACATGATGGATGGGCCACTTGTCTCAAAAAAACGAAACTGCGCTATAAGAAAAGGATGATTCTGCTAGTCCCTTGGAATAAATATGTTGCAATGATCAGCAGAAGACCAGAGGGGACCTCTTGAGAACTGTATTTCAATTTTTCTTACCTATTATGAAATCTTACACAGAGGGTATTGCAGAAGTGAGGGACAAGCCAGTCACTCATTGGAGAGGTCTTGCCCTTGGTTCCTAGGGCCAACATATGGCACACCCACTTTACAGAGGGGTCTAAGAGATGAATGGTCAAGCATTGATGAC
The DNA here is from genome assembly GCA_030015415.1 of Cynopterus sphinx. Taxonomy (NCBI): domain Eukaryota; kingdom Metazoa; phylum Chordata; class Mammalia; order Chiroptera; family Pteropodidae; genus Cynopterus; species Cynopterus sphinx. The sequence goes on from CM057381.1 coordinate 111,521,577, forward strand.
ATCCTCTAAAATGCCCAATTGACAGCTCATATACCTGAGCACCCTAGCTGAGGTACTTCACAAACAATAGGCACAAATATTATCCCATTTACAAATGCCAAAGCAGAGGCCCAGACCCACCATAGCAGCAAGGGGATAATGTGGAAGAAAGAAGGGCTCAGGAGGATCTGTCTCAGCCTTCCCATTATGTAAGCCAATCCAGAGACTTCGAGTCAATGCTTCCAAATCCTAATTTGACAAGAAAGCCATGAGATGTAGGTCAGACCTTCAGAAGCCATGCTCTGAGCCTCCCACCTGCTCACCAGGGAGTTTTTACACCTGGGATAGTGTGCAGGCCATCAGCACCTCAGCTAGGCAAAGATACTTCAGATAACTGCTTAAGTGGAACCTCCAACAAGCCAGAGAAACCTGAACTGCAAAACCCAGCCCAGGATTGGAACCCCTGACCCTGGAACTCATTTTTTCCCAAAAGTTTTATGGGAGATTTCAAATAAAATTAAATGGCTATAGTTACCACATTCAGCACTTGATTAAGTCAGGGTTTCCTTCTAGTCTGACAGCCCACTTACACATAACATACTACCCTTTAAAAATAAAAAAAATGTAAAAGTTCACTCTATTTTTTCCAACGCACAAGGTAAAAGGGAGTTTTGTAAGTGTCTATACCCAGGTCTTATCCTCCCTCTGCCCAACCCCTCCCCCTACACACACACAGTAGATAGAGGCTGAGATGAGAGAGATGGTGAGGGCCCAGATGGTACCAAGTATGCATCTTCTAGAACTACTCTGAGCAGCCTAATGAACAATTTCCATGTCAGCCTCCCTTCCTCCCCAATTTAAGGGCCCCATTTAGAGCTGCAAAACAGTCCTGACACCCCCTTTGCAGCTCCTGGAGTGTTCACAGAGAGCAAGCCAATTTTTCCAGGGCAGTGGGCCAACAGTGTAATCGCACGCTGCATTAGAAGCTTCTGGTTGTTCATCAGAACTCAGAAACCTGGCTGGGGGCTGCATGCAGGCAGGAGGCTCCATCAGGCTTCCTGTTGCAATAAATTCTTCCACACCCCACCTGTGAAACTCCATATCCATTTATTACCAAAACTGGAGCCCTGGCTTTCTAGCTTTTTCCTGAGGCCTGGAAGCTAGCTTTTCCAGCTGATGACATCATTGACAGGCTTCTGACAATGGCTCCCAAGAGGTTTAACCTCTCACTAATACCTAGCAAGAGCACATTCCACATAGGTGAGGTCATGTTTAACTAATTACTAATCTAACCCCTACGCCAGCACCCAAAGCCACAGCATGATGAGATGCCATTAGTTTTCTCCTAGGACAATCTCAAAGCTGCAAATACCACCCAAAGTAAACATGAAAACCCTGGGCATCTCTGAGCAGGCAGTGTGGGACCTTAGTTTGCCAGATGTTGCAAATAAAATACAGAACATCCAGTTAAATGTGAATTTAGGTAAACAACAAATCCTTACTAAAAATCTGTTCCATTCAATGACTTATAACAAGAGAATTGCCTGCCATATTTGGAACATACTTATACAAAAAAGTTATTCATTATTTATCTGAAATTCAAATTTTACTGTTTTCTATGGCAACCTGGAGAAACAATGGAGGATTCTTTACTCCTTCACCTGGCTTTTCTGATTTCCTAAACTGTCAATTACACATTACAATGAATGCATAAGATGCTGTACCTCCAAAATATAACATAAAAATAGTGTGGAAAAAAAACTCCACACATACCAAGTTGCTTTTAGGAAAAAAAATTGGGGATAGAGCAGGGACTGCTGAATTATGTGTAGGTAAATCACTGTAAAAAATTGAGGTGGCAAGGACAAGGGAACAAAAAAACAAAACATAAGGATTCTGTGTTCACACTGCTTCACAAGTGTCCTTACTGCATCTTAAAGATGCCAAAACTAGAAATTAGATGATGTACTTTGAAAGTGGCTCATGCAAGAAAATCCACAGGCCTCCAGCCAATGCACTATCGAATAAAGTGTCCTGATCCTACATGAAAATATGGATGGTTGTGGCCGGCATGCATTGGGTTCCATAGGACAAGGATCTGTACCCTTGTGCGAGAACAGTGCTTGGCACAGAGTAGAAGCTCAGGAGATATTTGTGGAATGAATCTCCCTGATCAAGACTTTATTTACAGAATAGTAATAATTCTGAAAGTGGTCAGTGGCAATCCATTCACTTACCACCCCATCAGCTTAGGTATATTAGGCAAAGAGTAGGAATAAATACATGTAACTTAGAGATATTTCTTAAGTTAACTAAGTAAACCAAAACTATATACAGAATCTGATAATACAGGCTAATATTTGTTTGTTGAATAAACAGTAATAAAAAAATCAAAAACATGCATACTTGAAAACTGGCAAATAAATATAGTTATAGAGGTTTTACACACACACACACACACACACACAAATATATATGTTCTAAATTAAAATAGATTTTAAGCCCTTTTTTAGGGACTAGAAATTCATTCAATTAGTATGTATCATACATCCGCTGTGTACCAGGCCCTGTGTTAAACATTTCACACAAGTATCTCCTTTCATCCTTCCAACAACCTTATGAGACCAAGATCCATTTTGCAGACATGGAACCTGAGGCTCAGAAATTTGCCCAAGTGCCTGGGATTTAGAATCAGGTCATTCTGACTGTCTGTGGACTTGAACACACTCCAACCTTAACTTCCTACCTCTAGCCTCCTAGAAATACATTCTCAGGCCTCACAGTGCCTACCCAAAACAGAATGTGCATTTTACCAAGACCACCCTTTTCCCCTCCCCCATGTTTCTTATGCACATAATGTTTGGAAGCAACAATTCTACAAAACAATTGGCCTGGCTTCTTTTAAAACATTATAGTGTCAAGAAAGACAAAAAAAAATTTTTTTTAACTAGGGGGCTGTTCTGGATTAAAGAAAAGTTTACAATAACTTTGAAACTAAACAAAATTATCTTTAATTGGTTCCTAGATTTAAAAAACAAACTAAGAACACAGGAACACTTGGGGAAATATCATATAAGATGTTATTATTGTATCAGTGCTAACCTCTTGGGTATGCAGTAACATTGTAGTTAGTAAAATGTCTTTTTTCTTATAGACATCTGCTGAAGAATGTGTAGGTGAAGAGTCACGATGTGTGCTGAGTACTTTCATATGGTTCAATAAAAGTCATGTGATATGTATTCTTAGAGTGACAAAATAAGCAAATGTGGCTGAGAAATTAATGAATGAAGACTCTAGGGGAAAGTTACATGGGAATATGCTATACTGTTCTTTCATGCTATCTACAGGACTGAAAGTTTCCAATAAATTTTGGGATTGGAAGAAAAATACATTTTTGCCAAAATTAAAAACTTTTAAATAAACCAAGCATTTGGAAAATAAATATAAGAAAAAAGTTCATTATGACTCTGGCTATTGAGCATTTGTGTTTGTTAACATGTATTAATTTTCTTGGCAATACAAGAAAGAACACACTTTCTTCCAGAAACCAACTATTCTCCCAGGTGTCAAAACATTTAAAAGTAGCAACTACTTAGGTACAGAGAGGCTGAAAAAGTCTCCCATTTCATCTCCAAATGTAGAGACTGGCTTCCCAGGAAAAAACTCACCAAGCAAAGGAAAAAAATAAACCTGAAAACTTTCTAGCTTTATTTTCAAATTCAAGCCCTACACATTCCATCATTTGCAATAAAAAGGAATGAAGTATGGATACACCATGGATGAACCTTGAAAACATTCTGCTAAGTGAAAAAAGCCAGTCACAACAGACCACACACTGTCTGATTCCACTATATGAATGTTCAGAATCAGCAAATTCATAGAGACAGAAATAAATTAGTAGTTGCCAGGGATTAGGGTGAAGGGAGAATGGGGTGAATACTGCTAATGGGTACAGGGTTTCTGGAGGTGGGGTTTTAATATGCTCTAAAATTATATAGTGGTGGTAGTTGTACAACTCTGTGTACATAAAGTGTACAGTTTAAAGGGTTGAATTTTACAGTGTGCGAATTATATCTCAATAAAGCTGGTTTTTTTAAAAAAAAATCCTATACGGTCCTCCAGGCTGCAAGCTCTGTCTCATTCTTCCTAAGCAGAAGGCAGTTATAGGCAAGACTAAGACAAGCCAAAACTTGACGACCTAGGAGCCAGGAGGCCTGGATTCTAGTCCAGCCACCATAACTCCCTGTGTGATCTTGAACACATCCTGTCTCTCTCTCTCTGAGTTTTTATCTCCCGGACTGTAAACTCAGGGCTGGCCCAGAAAGCATCCCAATCTTCTCCAAGGCATTTTGTAAGAACCAACTACAAGTTTTTTTTATCACGATTTTAAACAATAGTTACTGAACTTCCCTAAACTTAACAGTAAAACTTCATCCAGTCATCCAAGATCAACTATCAGGTTGACAAAATTGTTACTTCCATTAGTGATCTTGGGTATGTCAACTAACACTTAGCATTTTGACTAAGTTCAAAAAACATAAAGATGGAGAGAGGAAATTTTCAACACTGAGCAAGGATTTCTGGAGATGATTTCCCTAACAACACTACACTTTCAGGATTTCCTTCAAGCAAGCAATATTATGATCCCCCCAATCCAACTCCAAATGTTAAAGCCAGAGGAAAGGCCAGCCAATAACCTATGAATCTGGTAATTAGGGTTTTTCACACTTAGTAAAGGTCAGGATGGTGATGGGACACAGCCCTTCTCCTGGACTGATCTCTACAAACGCATTTCTCATCTTCAGGGCAGCAGAAGCCAGATATTGCAGCCACAGTGGACAAAACTCTGCAGAGCCAAAGGCAACATGCTGGAAGTAATCAGTGTTGATTAGTGTTTGGGGAAATCCTTGGCCTAAGCATACTCTTTGATTCAGTTTTTCCAGCTGAAGCCATCCCGAGTCATCCTAACTTGGGCCTGGAAGGAGGAAATTCCCATTCATGCCTCCCAACAGTGCCATCTCTGCAGGAAGGCAGGGCCCACTTTGGAGCAGAGAAGAGAACTCAAGAAGTCCCAAGGTGCTTAATCCTGGGCCTTGTTTCCAGGCAGGAAATTGGCGTCCACATAGCTGGGCTAGAACTTCTTCCAACAATTTCCTAGCTTAGGAAAGAGGCCCTGAATACTATTTATTGTCAGCAGCTTGGACTTAGAAAAGGCTTCTCAACCAAAGAAGCACCCACCTGTCTCTTCTGGACCATCGGCCTATATCACATCTTTTCCAAGAACAAGTTCCACCCCCCAGATTTGTCTTAAAGGGCTGGGCCTCAGACTCCACAGCTTGCTGGATTGGGGCAGAACTTCCAACAAGAGCTGAATCACACTCTCCCTGGAGGTCTCGGCATATGGTTGGACTGAGTGAACTGTAGAGAGCCAGGAGCCATTGGGCAGCCATGCTGTGTGCAGTGCTAGTTAAGCCCATCTACAGAGAAAGGGGTACAAGACAGACACCAGGGAAACAAAAACCAAAGGCAGTCTCCCTGGTTCCAAGTCTTCCTGAGGCCCCTGCAGGACTGCCCTAGGTCTGTGAACCTATGGGTCTTTGTAGAGATCACTGGTTGTTTCTGAGGGAGTATTGTGAGGGAGTGGTACATGTGACAGGCCCCACTAATCACAGTGGTTGGTTCAGAGTTAAGCATATGATTCAAGGGGCCTAATAAGCAAATCCTGGACTTGAATGGGAGCTACTAGGAGTTTTGTGCTTGCCACTCTCACACTGTCTCTCTTTTCTGGAAGGCCTAAAGGGCCAAAGAAGCAGCAACCATTCTGCTACTACACTGAGCTCAAATAGACACAGTAGAGAAGAAAAATCAAGCCCTGATGAGCCATTTGAGCCTTGGACCCAGCCACACTTGGGGGTAGCTTTACTATAGGACTTGTTATGGGGCCAGTGGTCCCTCCTTCTGCCTTTTAGTTTCAAATGGGTTTCTACCACTTTCCATTAAAAAAAAAATCAATCTTAATAAAACCCTCCTAACAATTTTTTTCACTTATTTCAAGTGAGTTCCTTTCATTTGTACTGAAAAAGAATGGTGCCTAGTAAATTACCAAAAATGACATCTATGCTACATAGCAAGAGTTTAAGACATCTTTCTCAAAATTATCCAACATTGCAGAGAAAAGTTTTTGAAATTTCCCAATTGTTTCCCAGTCTGTCAGAAGAACCAAAGTCTTATGACCTTGATCGACAGCATGACATAGTTTTATCCTAGGCCTCCTGAGATTAATTCCCTAACAGCACTTGCCAACTGCTATAAACATTCCTAGCAAAAAATCGCCAATTGGGTAAGAATCTGAGAACTCCTTTGTGGCCAGAGATGAAAGAGAATCAATCTATAGACATTGAAGGTCTGAAAAGGCAAACAAACAACAAAAACCAATGAGATTCTCTAATCAAACAGAACGTAATGCAAATCTGAGGTTTACCCAGTGTGAATGAGGAGGCCAAGTTCACTATGACTGTGTTTCCAGGCCATTTGGAAAACCAGACTGGTATGAACTCAGGATTCTAGAAGACTCATTTAACCTAGGTTGCAGAAAACCCACACAAACCAAACACAGGCAGCTCTGCCAAGAATGCAAAATTGGCCTGCACCTAAGACAGTAGCCCAAAGGGCAAGGGGAAGAATGGGGTCAACTGGGAAACTGGAGAAATGAAATGGTTTACCAAACTGGTCAAAGAAAGAATCTCAAGAATGCTAAAATCTCTAACCTCTCTAATGAGCCTCAAAATTCTCTAAAAAGCAAGCAATGTGGCACTCAGGGCAACACAGCTGGTGAGCCCCTAACAGGGTTACTTGACAGCTAAGTTGTATGGCTGAGACCACCCAGCCAGCCACAGTCAAAACAGACTGTAGGCCTCTTAAGGGGAGTCCACAATGACAAGTCAAACAAGGATTTGTGAGGTAGGTTTGAAAAGCACAGCCAAATGACTCTGTGTAATCACACAACTGCTTTAATCTCAGCTTGCTGAAACAAGGGTCTGCAGATCCCAAAGCTTGTAGTCAAGGCTGTTTATCTCAAGCCACACATTCGGAGAAGGTATGTCTGTTTTCCAGCCACTAACTGCCTAAGACAGGGGTCCCCAAACCCTGGGCCCCTGGACTAGGCCACATAGTTAGAGGTGAGCAGCAAGGGAATGGAGTGTCTACTGTATTTGCAATCACTCCTGAGCGCTAGCATTATCACCTCAGCTCCACCTCAGATCATCAGACATTAGATTCTCATTGGAGCACCCATCCCTGGTGCCAAAAAGGTTGGGGACCACTGGCCTAAAATACCAAAGCCATGAAGTATAGAAAAGTCACCTATTATTTAGAATCTATTATTAGGAATGAAAAGATTGACTTAGAGCTGACAGGCTCACCGGTGGTATGAATTGTGGGGGAGAGTTTTTCAAGGAAAGCAAGGAGCCCCCATACTGAGACCTGCATACTAGCCTGACAACTATCCTTTGGCTCAGAGACTAACCTAACAGACCAGGGGCACTCTGCTGCCTGAGAAGGATGCACACAACTGACAATTCATCTTTGGAGATCCCTGCTTACATGTCTTCTTGTTTAATAAATGAGAATAATCCTATGGCTTTTCTTCACTGTAATGTAAGTAAAATGTTTCTAAATCAAATTGAATCCTTCTGTCACCACACAGTTTCTCCAGACCTGATGCTAACTCAGTCACTTGCTTTCTAGCTGGGTGACCTGAAATGGAGCCATGGTTTCCTCATCTGTAAAATAGGAATTAACACCATTCCTGAGACTTCAATGTGAGGATTAACTGGGATGAGGCATAAAAAGCTGCCTGGTACATAGCAGGAACCCAGTCACTATGGTTAGAACTCAAATTACGGTCTAATTAAGTTTCAATAAAGATCAAACTTAAAAAAAAAAAAAGGATGTGTCTATTCTGTGATCTAAAAAAAAAATAAAGATTGAGGAAAAGAACTAGCAAATAAAGCACTATTCAGCTCTCATATAAGAATGGGACAGAGGGTAAATACATTCTTTTAAAGAAACCATGTCCGCAGATCTAACCCCCTCCTCATCAGGTCTTGCAGGCATAGTATAGGAAGCCAGCCACCCACCTTAACAAGGCCAGTGGCTCCATGACAGTAAGATGTAAACAACTATCAGTTTGCTGGCCAGAGGCCAATTTTTGGGGGTAGAATGTAATGTAACTATTTACTCACACTCCCTTGCAGTTTCAGTGACTGTCCTATTTGCTTTCGTTCCCTGGGTCACCATGTACAATTATTCAACAAACACCAATCCTGCAGGAGAACTGACGAGGTCAGATGCTTCAGCACAGCGCAGAGATTTGCTGTCACAGCACCCCAAGGATCTGGCTTGCTTCTGCACATTTCTTCACAGTGTGATATTTTACCTCCCAGCTAGTATCAAACAACTGAGGCCAAATCCTTAAACTCTCCACCCACCAATAAAACAGGGTAGTCTCAATCACTTTTTTTTTTAACTTTTTTCCCCAGCTTTACTGAGGTATAATAGACAATTAGTTCCTCACATTTACATTGTACAATTCAATGAGTTTTTTCTTCAGTTATAGTTGGCATACAATAATATATTAGTTTTAGTTGTACAGCATAGTGATTAGAGATCTATAGCTCATGAAATGGTCACTCCACTAAATCAGGTACCCCTCTTCCCCATTACATAGTTTTTATAATATTGTTGACTATTTTCCTTATGCTATACTTTATACCTCCATGCCTATTTTGTATCTATTCATTTGTACTTCTTAATCCCTTTGCTCTTTTCCACCATCCCCCCTACCTCCCCTCCTGTGTAACAGCCCTCAAAATAGTCTCTAATCTATCTATAAGTTTGTTTCCATTTTTGTTATTTTTTTCTTTAGATTCTACATGAGATCATGTAGTATTTGTCTTTCTCTGACTTACTTCATTCAGTACAATACGCTCTAGGTCCATCAAGGCAGTATCTTTTTCCATCCCCTTCCCTTTAGTCTATGTGTGTCTTTTAATCTGAAGTGACTCTCTTGTAGGCAGCATATGTGGGGGGAGCTTTGTTTTCTTATCTATTCAGCCACCCTATCTTTTGGTTGGAGCCTTTAATTTTTTTCCATTTGAGGCACTTCTTGATAACTACCTAGTTATTACCATTCTTTACTCATGTTTTTGATACATGTTTTTCATTTCTTAAAGTCACCCTCCAACATTTCCTATAATACTGGCTTGTTGTTGATGAATTCCTTCAGCTTATTTTTATCTGGGAAGCTCTTTATCTGTCCTTCAACTCTAAATGATAGCTTTGCTGGATAAAGTATCTTGGCAGTAGACCTTGGGTTTTCAACACTTTGAATATTTTGGGCCAAATCCTTCTAAAATGCAAAGTTTCTTTTGAGAAATCGGCTGTCAGTCTTATAGGAGCTCCCTTGTAGCTAACTAATTGCTTTTCTCTTGCTGCTTTTAATTATCTCTCTGTATTTAACTTTGGCATTTTAATTATGTGTCTTGGTGTGGACCTCTTTAGGTTCATTGGGGCAGGGGGATGACTGAGCTTCCTGAGGTTGTATGTCTATTCCCTGAATCAGGTTAGAGAAGTTTTCCACCTTTATTTCTTTGAATTATATTGTTCTCCGTCTTCAGGTACACACAGATGTTGTTACCCTTAATTTTGTCCCATGGGCTTCTTAAATTATTATTATATTCTTGGTTACTTTTTTCTTGACATTCCACTTGGGTATCCTTGGCTTCCCCATCCTCTATATCGGTGACCCAATCCACTTCTTTCACCACTATTGATTCCCTCTAGTATACTCATCTCAGATTATGTAGTCTTCATTTCTGACTGGTTCCCTTTTATAAAGTCCATTTTTATGATTATCTCTTTGTTAAAGTTCTCACTGAGTTCATCTACACTTTCCCTAAGTTCACTGAGCATCTTTATAACCAGTGTTTTGAACTCTGCATCTATTAGATTGCTTGACTCCATTATATTTGGATCTCTGTTCTATGCTCTCATGGTTTCTGCTTGTCTTCCCATTTGGCTGCCTTTCTGTGTCTGTTTTTATGTACTAAACAAAGCTCCTAAGTCTCCTGATCTCCTTAGCGTGGCTTTGTATAGTAGGTGTCCAGTGGCACAGTCCTGAGGGGGTTCAGCATCAGGCCAATATTAGCCCCAGCTTGTGTCCCTCCAGGGCCACCTGTTAAGATTCAGCATGCAATCCACAGATGCTGTGCTTATAGTTGCCGCAAGAAGGCATGCCAGAAACCCACGTCAGCTGCCATCCATGTCTTAGAGCTTGCTCAGCAAGTTCCTTGGGTGGGGCTGCGAGTTGGGGGAGGCAAAGTTTCAGTGAATCCTCTGGGAGAAGCAACCTGTTATCCAGTTCATGTCTCAGCTATTGCTGCATCTGTGTCCACACACTGGGGGTGTTGTGGGAAAGGGCTCAACAGAGGAGTAATGAATGCTGCCAGCATGTCTGCTCTGCCCAGGAGAAAGCCTCGCCTCCAGCCCTTGCTCTGAAAACTCAGTGTCCCCCTGTACGTCCTTGGTGACCCCCGAGCAGCCAATGGGGTGTTGGTGCTCAGAGGGCGCAGGTCCAACATTGTGAAAGTCTATTTGTAGACAGAGCCCTTTAAGAGGTGTCTACAGCTGCTGGCTGCCCTGCCATAGCCTCTGTCCCACTCAGCCATGTGTCTTTGCCCCCTTCTACCTCTAACTGTTGCAGGGTGATTTCTTATTTCTCTCTAATTGTAGGGCTTCTGTTCTCCTAGACCCACCCCCTGCCCCACCCCAGCGACTGTGCTTGCTGTTTATTCTGTGTTTCCATCTCAACTTTGATGTAGTCGCAATAGGGGATGAGTGAATTTTCTATCATCTTTTTTCCTGGTTCTCCTGGAATCACTTTTCTCTAAGATTTTTTTTTCATCTATCAAATCCTAATCCAGCAAAATAATGAGTCCTTCCTACCAGTCTCAGGCAGTTAGCCAACCAAAGCCACATGTCTGATTTTCCACTCAATATTTCTGATAATCTTTATGTATTTCTTACTTTCGGCAGTAAACAAAGGCACTTACACAGGATGCTGGTATTACAGTTATCAATTTGTTCAACAACACCTACAGAGATTTCAGTTTCTTCCAGGTGCTAGGTCCCAGTTGAGTCAGTACAACCTTTCCCAAGAAGGGGCAGAACTGAAGTGGTAACTGAGGAGATAACTGCTGGAGTTGAGGTGGTTCACAAAACATCAGATTCTGATTCTAAGCAAGCTCCCTCGGGCTCAGAGTCTTCAACAATATTTTCAAGAATTTATTACACTGTTGCTCTCATTGATTTTATTTTTATAGTTACTATTCTTTATGGCAAGTGACAGTGGTTTTCTATTCATGATCCTGTTCTATTTATTTTTGAAACAAAGGAATATAAAAATAAATAGATGTAAAGAAAATCAGAAAATAATACTGGTACACCAAAGTTAGAGTCAAAAGGAGAGTTTATTAGAGAAGGGGTAACACTTCATAGAGCATGGTCTCCTTAGAGGCAGAGTGAGAGCCTGAGACTCAGAGGGACAGAGATAATAGATGAAAACAGTGAGAGAGACAGAGTAAAGGCACTGAGAGTAAAGTCACTGAGAGGGACCCCCAGTGTCGGGGATTCAGTTTATATGTCATTATTTAGTTCCTGTGAGTTACAGTTTAAAGACTTTGTTTACCCATTTTCCTTTGATATGGACATACAGTGAAAAAGAATGAGAGTCTACAGCTTGAAAAGTTAAGAATATATAGTGCAAAGGGGCTGCTGGCAACTCCTAGCCACTGACCCATAGGTTCCCCATGGTTTTAGCCACAGGGAATGAATGATTTTGATTTAATTTTGTGTGTAGGGAAGCACCGAAGACCCCGCTTTTTCTGTTTTCCCTTTTCCCTTCATGATGTCAAGAAACAGTTTGTTAGCTATCACAGCAGAAATCTTCCTTTACTTCCTCGTGGTCTGGCCTTAGGGCTGATCAGCTTATTGTAGGCTCTGAATACACCTTGATTTAACATTTTAGTTCTCTTGCTCCTCCCTACATTAGGAACACAAGAGAAGAAATGAGTAATTCTATATGGAAGATGTGAAGAGGGCTTCTGCAGGGGAAGAGGCATCTGAACTGGTTCCTGAACTCTGGGGAAAATGAGTGGTCAAGCAGAGGGAAGAGCCAGGCCAAGATAAGGGGGTGTGAAGGAGAGAACACTGTCAACAGTTAAGGGGTTCATGCGGCTAATGTGAACCCTGAAGCCAACACCAGCAGCCCACAGGAGCATAACAGACTTTGTAGCCTCTTTACAGAGTAAAACTCAAACCATCATAAAAAGGGGAGTTCAAGTTACTGTAGTATCATCAAGATGAATAATAAATGGGTTTCTTCTCAAGAGCCAAATGGCTGCCCCAAGCGCCATGTTTGGTGGGAAAGAACATCATGTCAACTGACTGCCCAGCAATGTCTGCCACAGAGAGAAAAAAGTGCAGCACAGGGGGCCACCTACCTGCTGACCCTGATTCTGGATCAGTGCTCAAAGTTTACAGATGAGAAAACTGAGGTCCAAAGACAGAGCTGATGAAAAGCACAGTCAGAATAAAAGCCAAGACTGTGGCTTCTCCATGTTCTTCTCATTCCATGCTCCAGGATCCCCTTTGACTTCATCTGAGTCACAAGCATTTAAGGCCATAAATTCATTACAAAGAAAAGCATATTTGCTCAAAGTCTTGAGTCAATTAATTAAGAGGCTTAAATTTACAGGTCCTGAACAATCACGCTTTGTGGAATAAAGGCCCTGGTGAGATCACCAGTAGGAAAAGGGTGGTCTCATTTGAAAGCGCATCACTGTAGAAAGTTAATCCCAATAAAAACCTTTCCCATGCTGCAACCCCAAGCATGTTGTGCTAGGCCAGACTTCACACGTGGTCAGCTCATCTGTAAACAGGGTGGCTTCCTCTAGCTGCAGCTATGATGAGGAGCCACTCTGACCGTCCAACAAGGAATTCTTGAAGCATCCACTTTCCTTCTAACAGAATCGTCCAATCTGGAATAACATTCAAAATGACTGAGGCTGCTGGTTTGTCAGAATTCCAAGCCCCATAACTGCAATCTTTTTTTAGTTTTTAATTGGGGAGAGTCACTGTGGCTGAGCTACATTTTCCTCTCCTTCATCACAGACTCTGGAAGGCAATCAAACCCTTTATTCCTCATACATTCATTCTTTCAACTCTTCCTCCTAGAAAAGGGAGGTGGGGGTACCCGTTGCTTTCATAAAGCTGCCATTTTGCACCCTCTTTAGATGGAAATCCAACAAGTATGTAAGACTAAGGATCACAAATTAAGTTACCTGGTATTTTAAAAGGCATGGATGCCACTTAAATTTGAAGTCAGTATTTTATAGTAATACCTTTTAATTATACAGACAGCTTAAATGAAACCTCAAGCATGCTACAATTTACATGTTGTTGTTTTATTTCTCTTTGATCTGCTTGTGAGGTGAAAAGGTAATCTCTTCAGGGGACAGAGGAGGGGACAGAGGTGATTACCCTAAGTCACAAGCCATATACCACCGCAGCCAGAGTTTCATAAAATGGAGTTACTAAAGAACAAATAGCAACCTAGTATAGCAGTAATTCACTGTGAGAAGCCTCCAGAAGTCCATTCTTCCATCCTCTTCAGTGTCCCAGATTTGAGGGGAAGGGTGGAGGCAGGACATGTGATCTAGATTAAGGCAATGCCAACAACACTCTAGCCAGTGATTGGTTAAGGACAGGACAGGTACCCAGGCTGGTCCAATCACAGTGAGCTTCAGGGCTTTGAGATTGCGGGGACCAGAATCTATTAACAGTGAAGCAAAAACCTGTCATAGAGGACAGAGAAATAAAAAGTAACTAAAGCCACAGCTGTTTTAACTAACCAAGTTAAAAAATACTGTCTTTTAAGAAAAAATACTTCTTATGGCTAGGATGTGCAAAAACAGGAATTCTCATGAACTGTTGGCAGAAATGGAAAATGGAAAAAATTGGAAAATGGTTTGGCAGTTTCTTAAAACGTTAAACATACACCTATCACATGATCCAAGGATTTACTCAGAAAAAAGGAAATATATATCCACACATAGGTTTGTACAACAATGTTCATAATAGCTTTATTTGGAAACAAATGAAATGTCATCAGCAGCAAATGTATAAACGAATTATGGTAAATCCATACAATGAAACACTGCTCAACAATAAAAAGGAATGAAATGTTGATACAAGCAACAAGGATGAATCTCAGAATAATTATAGAGTCAAAAGAAGACAGACAAAAAAGGAGTATGTACTGTATGATTCCATTTATGTAACATTCTAAAAAAATGCAAACTGACCTCTAATGACAGAAAGCAGATTGGTAGTTGTTTGGGGATGAGAGTGGGCAGGGAAAGATGAGGGAGGAAATATACAGAGACACCAAGAAACTTTTGGGACTGGATAGATATGTTCACTATCTTGTTTATGGTAATGACTTCACAGTGTTTGTATGTATGAACGTATGTGTATATGTATACACCAACACCTATCAAACTGTACACTTTTTAAAAGTCATTCTTACAGAGATTTAGCAAGACTCTTCTTTCAGAACAAAATATGAGAAACATGGCACATAACTAATATTTAGAACTTGAAATTTTGCCCCCAGTTCAGGGGACACAATTACTTCCATCTTTTTTTTAATATTTGTGTATGTTGCAAAATGATCGCCCATAAATGTGGTTAACATCTGTCACCATGCATTGTGACAAAAAATTTTTTCATCATAACTTTTAAAATGCAATACAGTACTCTCTTAGCAACTTTTAAATATGCAATACAGTATTATTAACTATAGTCACACACTGCATATTACACCCATGATTTATTTATTTTATAACTGGAATTTTGTGCCTTTTGATCCTATTCACCCATTTTGCTCACCCCCTCCCTATCACCTGACTCTGGCAACCACCAACCACATTCATACATCGATGGACATTAGGTTGTTTCTATGTCCTGATTACTGTAAATAATGCTGTAATAAACATGAGGGTGTAATATATTTTTCAAGCTAGTATTTTCAATTCCTTTGGATAAAGACCCAAAAGTGGGATTCCTGGATCATATGGTAGATTTACTCGAGGAAGCTCCATACTGTTTTCCATTGTGGCTGCACCAATTTACATTCCCACCAACGGTACACATGGACTTCCTCTTCTCCATGTCCTTGCCAATATTTAATTCTTATCTTTTTGATAACAGCCATTCTAACAGGTATGAGGTGATAGTTCACAGTGGTTTAGATATGCATTTCACTGATGATTACTCGTGTCAAGCATGTTTTCATGTACCTGTTGGCTATTTGTATGTCTTCTTTTGAAAAAAAAAAATATTTATTCAGATCTTCTACCCATTTTTCAATGGGGATTGTTTTGGTTTTTGCTATTGAGTTACATGAGTTCCTTATATATTTTGGATATTAACCCCTTATCAGATATAGGACTTGCACATATATTCTCCCATTTGGTAGGATGCCCTTTCATTTTGTTGATAGTTTCATTTGCTGTGCAGAAAGTTTTTAGTTTTCTGTTGTCCCACTTGTTTATTTTTGCTTTTGTTGCTTCCAAACCATACTCTTTCAAATGTGTCATTTGTTGTATGTCTAATATATCTCAATAAAATATTTTAAAAAATAAATTCTTCAAGCTCATAGGTTCAGGTGCTCTGGGACACCAAAACCACAGCCCCCTTAGTTAGGGAACCACACAACCAAAAAATGGACAGGACTGATTTGGGTCATAATGGAAAGGTGTGCTTAGAATGCAACTCTCTCATTACACTCATTCCACTGTTGAACCATCCCTTACTCTGAATCTTTACTACTGTTAAGGGCAACGCAAATATTTTAGCAATCCCTTGAGATATACCCTTGACAAATAACTCCTTCACTTAGACAAAAAGCAATTGACTGAAAGCTCAGGGGGGTGGGGGAGATGTTTAAAGCTCTCTTTGCTTTTGAGAAACTCAAGCCTTCTCTGTTCACAGGCCATACAATGGGAGGGGCCTTACATTCTAAGGTTATTAGCTCAGGAGTTTCAACACATACTTGGGGAGTGGGAAGGAGAAATCCTGCTTAAGTGTGAATGTCTTTTGTCTTAATACCATCCTGACATCTTGAGAATGATGTTTTCTTTCTTGCAAACTGGGCCCAAACTTGTCTTCAAAACAAACAAACAAAATAATAAAAGTGAGGTACTTTTCCTCCCTCCCTTGGTTACACTCAGTAATGCATTGTACTAGCATTAAAATTTTAGATCAATTTTTTTTGGGGGGGGCAGAAAATAATAATACAGTATAACCACCTCGTAACTAAAGAAATAAAATGTTACAGAGAGTTGCAAGCCCCTGAACACGCTTTCATGACTGCATACCCCTCCCTCCCCTACCCCAGGCAACCGCCATCCAAAGTTTGGCTCTGATTGTTCTCATAAACATATCTGTATTTCTACATATGTAAAACAATATCACAGTGTATGTATCTTCCTGCAATTTGCTTTATTTGCTCAACATTGTTTGTAAAATATATGAAGGGTGATACACTTAGAGATACTGCTACTGCCTGCAGCCATTCCCTTGGGCCACGTCTGATTTCAGCCACAATTACAGTGGGCAGTCCTGTGCACATTCAGACCTCCTCCTGGGACCACCCACCAACTCAAGTACAACCCTTGTTTTCCCTTTTTGCCCCAGCAGAGCCAACATGCATGGGCACCCAGACTAGAAGTTGGAAGGAATTAATGCCTGCATCATTGAGGAGTAGGAGCTGGTGCATCTCCACCTTCCTGACCTGCTGCCAGTGGACAATTCTGGAAGCATTCTGTACACTTCTCAGGAAATTCCAGCAGAACTGAGCTCGTGTTGCCCACTGCAGCAACCTTGATAATTCACCCTAATACTGGTTTCTCTTCCTCCTTCCCTGTCTCACTTGCCATTTCTTCCTCCTGCTTCCTGGGATCACCTTCCCAGAAAAGGAACCTCCACTTGGGTATAGGTCCTTATAGCCGGCCCACTCTAGGAGACCCCAAACTCAGCATAGGTCTGTCTATTCACTTGTATTGCTTTGCATTCCATTTTTATTGACATAAAGCATTTAAAAAGAATATTCCATTTTATGATGGAGTGTCAAAAGAAATCGAGTTTTTAAGTGATATTTGATGATGGAATATAAAACTACATAGTCTGGCTCTTAAGTTATTTTTAATGTGTTATGTGCATACATGTACAGAAAAATGGAAGAGAATGTAATCAATTCCTTTGTTATTACTAGACAGTAAGATTGTAAGCAAATTTTCCACTTATACTATTTTATGCATTTTCCCATTTCTATGCAAAACATATAGTTTACCCTTGAACAATACAGGGATTAGGGGCACTGAACCCCTATATAACTCTGCATATAACTCTTGACTCCCCAAAATGGAAGCTGTCCCTGGGTATCCATGGGGTACTGGTTCCAAGACACCAAAAGGATGCCAAAATCCATGGATGCTCAAATCTCCTACATAAAATGGTGTAGATCAAGACATACAGTTTGCTCTCCACATCCACAGACTCCCAACAGCAGATGGAAAACAGTACATGTATGTATTAAAAAAATTGTGTATAAGTGGACATGCACAGTTCAAACCTGTGTTGTTCAAGAGTCAGCTGTATTATTTCTAACTAGAAAAAAAAACAATAAACGTTATACAAATATATAATTGACATCAGTAGTATTCCTACAATAAATCAGTGTGGAGGAGAAGGCCAGAGTGCCACAGGTGACCAGGGCCTGACAGGAGTCTGGGATCTACCTCCCAACATAACCTGTGGGCCTCCAATGAAGTGACTCCATTTCCAGCTCTCAGAAAAGCCTTACTGGTCTGAAGGTAACCCATCCCGCTTGCCAGGTACTGGTCCAAAAATGCCATGTGATCCAATTTGAGCCAATGAGACTTAAGGAAAGATCTGTTGCTGGCTTCTGAAAAAGTTGTTCTTGGCTCGTAAGAAACTCCCAAGAACCATCTCCCAACCTCACAGGAACTCACTGCTATGGGAAACCAGAGGGAATCAGCCTTAGGACTAGGACTAATGAAACCAAGAGAACAGAGACCCAAAGAATCTGGGTCCTTGATTACATCACTGAGCCCCTGGATCCCAGAAACCCATAGCCCATTGTCTCCCCTTGGTGACATGAGGCAATCAATTTCCTCGCAGGTGAGCTAGTTTTGGGTTCCACTGCTTGAAGATGAAAGGATTTTTACTGCCCACTACTCCCACCCTTTGCTGTTCATTTTATCTTAACTTGACCCACACAAAATATCTTAGATGCCGTGACACCACTTGTCCCAAACCCCATATTCCCTCTGAATGTCCTGATGTCAATCAGCATGACTAACCAAACCCAAAATCTGACATCCCCTTTCCCTTCATCTCCACTCACTACCAGTCTAAAGTAGTAAAAACTTGACCCCTTCAATCAGAAAATCATGGTATTACCTGGTTAGCACTTCCTGAATACTTCCCATGTGCCAAGTACTTTATAAACTTTACCTCATTAAATCTTCACACCCACTCTTTCAGATAGAAACTGTGATTATGCCCATTTACAAGAGAGAACACTGAGCACTGAGGCTCCAGGGAAATCATGTAGCTCAATCGTAGGTCACATAGTAAATTTCAGATTCGACCCAGAGCTGCCTGACTCCCTAGTCCTTATTCTTTCTTACCCACAACCTCCCTCCTCCCAGAACAGAAATCCAGAAGCAGGTGCCCTAAGCTAGCAGATGGACAGAAAATTCAGACTCAGCCTCATATCCCCCTACCTGAGAGAATACCATTCATTCCTAGAGATTAGCCTGAGGCATTTCAGAGATTCAATCTTATGGTATATCTTGCTTTATAGAAACTATAGGACATGCTAATCACACACACACACAAAAAAAAAAGTGTTGTAAAGAATCTGTCAGGCATTTATTTTATCTATTGACATGGACTCTAAAAGAGCTCAAAACTCAAATCAAGGTTTAGGAAAATAAGGTTGGTTACCATTACATAAAGGGTTAAGATGGACCGATATCTTAACACCATAAGAATGATACTTTAATATATCCAGTTTCTCTAGAATCATTCTGGACTGAAAGGTTTATCATTCATTTAAAACACACACACACACACACACACACACACACACGCCTCAAATTTTAAAAAATTTTAAAAATAAAACATTTTCTAACCGACCCCTACACACATGACAAAACTCAGGTTTGTGGTTTTCTTCCTGAAACCTCTGTGGCCTGCCTTGCTCTTCACTCACATTCAATCTACTCCCATGACTCCCAGTAGACTGTGAGCATTCTGAGGCCAACGGCCCAGGTCAGCGACCAAGTCCCAATCCCTCCAATCCCCCTAGCTGCTACCACAGCTCCTGGCACAGCTCCTGGCACTCAGTAAAGGCTCCACAAGTATTTGTTGAACAAAGCACCTATATGCTACTACTATGAGTTATTGATGACCTTCTATCAGTCCCTCTGTATCACAGAGAGATACTACTATTCTCTTTCCAGTTCTTTCTCGATCCTTTTATGTCAGGGAGAAAGGCTCAGCGTGGTGCTAGATTACTCTTATCTCTGGCTATTTTTCCTTTTTAGCCAACAGAATAGGCCTCCCACTGAGAACAGGCAACAGCCTAACTGGAATTTAATAACATTTATGGTTACCTTCAATTTACCTAGTGACAGGCTTTTCCATTATGATAGTGACAGTCTCCTTTTTGAATACATTTGTTTTAAAAGTGAGTCAACTGCAAGGGGGAAATGTTAAGTGAAATGAAATAGAAACAGCCATAGCACATGGTAAAAATAAAAACAGTGGCTGCTTGACAAATGACTAAAAGTTTGGGAAACACAGACCTAGTCCAGTTCTCCCATTTTACAGCTGAGAAAACGGGCTGAGAGAGGGCGCCTTTCCAAGGGGCATCTTTCCAAGGCACCAGTGATTGTAGAAGCAGCTCAGAACTAAGATCCAGTGTCTGGGTCTTGCCATCTGCCTGGAACCCACAATCTTGCCAAATCTGGCTTGTTCTGGGATTTTCCCAAGACCAGAAACTGGTCTCTGGAATCACCTGCTGATCTTATTGATAATGCCTGTCTAATTGATGGTCAGCTTTAATAGCTGATGAAACAAAAGCTATTGTGCAAGTGTTTAAATTTTTGCCCTGTCACATGGAAATGGCAACCAGGCTGACTAATTTCTCATTGTTAAAATATGAGTCTGTGTTAGTCACTCATTCAAGTAAACCCTCACAAATTCTACCTTTGGGAAATGTGTTCTCGGTCCCTACAAGAGCAACCTAAAAATGGCACTCCCCTAAAAGGCTGCAGTATTTGAAATCTGGTCCAACCAAGGAAAAAGCAGGCAGCTTGTCTTCAAGAGGCAACTGAGCGAAACAGGTAGTTAGTTACATAAGTCACAGACAGATCCCTTCGGCCTGGCACTGCTAAGACTAGTGTACCCCTGAAAAGAACTGAGAATGATGCTCCCACCCCCACCTCCCTGTGGTCTTAAGAGCCACAGGTTTTGCTGTTGCCACCCTCTTCCGGTCACTCCAGCCTAGCAACCTTGCACGCTATTTGTACAGGGTAATCCTGGGAGTCCCGTTTCCATGCACTACTGTAAAAATATTGTCACCGGCTCCAGGACATGGGGTTGGGACAGTGCTGGTTTTAAGACCACACCCAGGTCAGCAAAAATCCTGGCAGATGGTATAGGCAGCCCCAACATGATGATCCCAGATGTCAAAAGGCCAGGACTTAGCAGAGAGAGAAAGGAGTGGCCAGGGCCAAGGCAGGAACAAGCCAAGTTTGAGAACTGTGTGTGTGGAGGGGGTGGTGATAGCAGCTGGCATACTCCCCTTTGTTCCAGACTCAAAGTACACAAGGCAGTCATCACAGCCTCACCTGCAGCATGGCTGCTCCCTCTATGGCCTCTTTGATTAAGCCCTAAAAAAGGTTTGGAGCTTCATAGTAACAATGCTGTTGCTAACAACACAATAGCAGTGGCTATCATTTATTAAGCACTTCCTAGGACCAGGCATGCTGCTAAAGGCTTTAGATGCACATTCTCTTTATACCTAAGAACTTAGGAAGGCAGGCAAATTTATTACATTTGCATATGGAAGATAGGCTCCTAGAGGTGAAACAACTGGCTGAGGTCAGCCAGCTCTCAAGAGATAGTCACGGCAGACCTACAAGCAAGCACATCACCTGGATGGTGTTACAGCCACCATTTCCATGAGAGCAAAACAAGGAAAGAAAGAAATGGGAATGAAGGACAGTCTAAGAGACAAAAAGCAAGGGTTTAAAAAAAAAAAAGGAAGGGCAAAGGAGCTAGTCTTAAAAAATAGATCCATTAGCCAAACAGGACAAAAGGGAAAGTGAAGGACAACATCAAGACTACTTAGCACCTGTTTTCTATCCTTAAAGGAAGTTTGGCCAGATGACCAGGAAATGCCGCTGGCCCATGGTTCCTACCCAATAGCTCCACAAAATCAACTTCTAAAAACAGCCCATAGGTATGAAACATCTTTGGCCAATTTCTGGATATATCCCCACCCACCTCTTCCCTTCCAAGATAATTCACTTCTTCCAGACTGTAAGTGGGGGGCACCATAGGTCCAGGAGGAGCGGGGAGTGAAGAAGAAAGGTGGCAACCAGCATTCATGGGGCACTCACTGTCTGCCAATGACTGGCCCAATGCTTTATAGGGATTGTATCATTTAATCTTCAACAAGAGTAGGGTACTATTATAGGCTGGGACACTGAAAACAAGCAATTTGCCCCAAGTCTCCCAGCTAGTAAGTAATAGGGTCTAACTGACCCATACTCTTAAGTGCACTCAGGTGGTGGCTCAGTCTGTATCCAGAAGTGGTTTCCATTCCATCTCCTTTGCCTCAAACAGGGCCAAAACAAGGTGATTCCATGGGACTGGTGTCCTAAAGGCTGAGGAAATAACATCTCCAAAAACCCAATACCATGAAGACCAGAGGGCTGCATGTAATTCAGACTTCTAAAAGTTCCCAGGCAAGCAAGGGTGAACCAAGCTTCCCAACTACATTATTTTAAAGGCACATTTGAGACAGCTAAATTGCTAATGGAACTGAGCAATTAAAACGTAAATGACTTTCTACCTGGGCTAACCATGAGGCAAGGTCACAATAGTTACCAAACATAATAACTAGTATTAATAGACACTGGTGATCCCAATAAAAGTTGGTCCTGAAAACTTTTAAAAGACAGAGAGTGGTTGGAACACTCCTATCCTGTGGCTGACCAGAACATATTTCTAGACCAAGGGAGACTTGCAAACCATAATGAGCTTTAGCTAAGATCTCCAATTTTAATGTTGGCCACAGCTCAGCAATAACTAAAGGATGAATCTTGTTACAACCAGAAGTATGACCAAAACAATTTCACAAAACATTTCCAGTCCACAGTTTCTTTTTTTTTTCTGAGAAAATGCATCTCTCTTCCCCAGTCTGATCAAAAGGCAGCAAAATCCCCTAAAAGTAGAAAGAGATCCATTAACAGTCTTCACAGGCGATGTGTTTCAAAGTTGTATTTCTTTATGTTCTTGAAATATTTTTACAAAGGACTCCAAATAAAAACTTTTTAATGTCAAAAAAAAGTTATTGGAAGTAAATATCAGAGAGATGATGAACTGATGGCTTTCCTTTGGGGATTAAAATCTCAGGCAAGGGTTTAATCAGAGTCTGCCATATATGGCTGATCTGGGCATGCCTCAGTTTCCTTGTCTGTATAATGCAGATTACTATATCCTAGGGTTTCATTTAGCTATTATTGAAAAGCATTTATCAGAATGCCTGGTACTATCAGGTGCTCAATATAAATTCACTATTATTAATTAAACTATTGCTGTGATTGTAGTGTCTCAGTGGTTTCCTTTAATATTCATTTTCTGAGCCTCACAGACAACTTGGAAAGGCAATATCTAACAGCTGATGCAAATCACAGATGTTTAGAGAATGACTATAAAGTGCTGAGTTCTTTAAGTTCATCATCACTGTCCCAAAAACTAAGTGTTTTACTGGGACCCCAGACCCACTTGTTCACTACACTTTATGACCATTTCACAATAGGCTGCAAAGGACCACTATTTTGTATTTTCTGAAAGCAAATATAAACAAATCAGTGTACCAGATTTATTATTCAACCCTCCTATGCTAGTTTGTTTATTTAATTAATAAATTAATTATTATAGTGCTAAGTAACTACTAAATGCCAAGCTAAGAGCCACAGAGACAAACAAGAGTTATAGTGCCCACCAATGGAGCAGTCATGATCCAGTGGGAGAGCGAGACAGGAAAGTTAGGAGAGCAATACAGCTCAGTAAACTATGGAATGGCACCAGCAAGGCAAGGGTGTGTGTGGTGGGGAGACTGGGTGTTCAAAAGAAGGCTTCATGCCTTCCAACCTCAAGTATAACTCCCCACGAATGTCAAACGAGAGTGCCAAGTAAAAAAAAAAAAAAAAGACAGGCGAGGCAATTATGGTAAGAGATACACACCCTGCAGAAAGTGTAACGTGACACCTGGATCATTTCCTGTAAAGGACTCCCCGACTAGAGAGGCATTCCCCAGGGGCTAGCAAGCTGCCTCCTTTACTGAAGATAAGGAATGTGACAAGCCACTGCCCAAATGCCTGCCACCCAATATCCACCAAGGCTCCTCCTCAGAACACTTTCTGGGTTCTGCCCTTGGATGGCCGGAAGCTCATTGAGGGGCCCCCTGTCCCACCAGCAGCATGTCCCTGATCTTCCAACCTTAGCCTCTTCTGAAGGGGAATCTTATAAACAGAACCCAGAACTCTACTTAATTAAGAGAACCGCCAAGTCACAAAGGCCTTCCGGGATCTAAGCCCAAAGGCCCCAGCACCTGAGGTTCCCTAGGGGGCAGGGTCTGCCCCCCCCTCAACCTCTGACCTGCTTTATCCCACCAAGGGAACAATTACTTTATTCTTGATCGAGAAACACCAGGCCCAGTTGAGCTCTCAACAGCCTACTGAATGCCAAATAATTCTTGTTTTCCCTGGAATATCTGATAAATCACTTCAGTGAGATACAAGGAAATCAAGGTGATTCACACAAGCAGTGCAGAACCAGCATGATAAGAACGTGATTTTTTTTTTTTTTTTGCGGGGGTGGGGGTTGGGGGACAGGGCAGGGGAGATGGAAGAACCTGATTTTAGCCATGGAGAATTCTTTCACACCCTAGCCTCCATGGGAGGCCTGCCTCTGCCTGAGTCACAAGCAGCATGTGGCTGAGTAACACCATTCCTGTTTGTCAGAAGGAAAGCTGACTGCTGGTACCCTTTTTGAATCTAAAAATCTGAATTTATGGGCAGCAGCAAATTTACATAGTCTCTGCCACAAATCCCCACCTATTTCCCTATAGTTCAAAAGCCAAAATTCCACACTGTGTTCCAAATAATTCCAACCTCTTTGGTTGCCTTTATATCTGAACGGAAATTCCAGAAAAGTTGTCTGGCATGGCAGAAGCTGACCAGCCTTATGAAAATACCCAGAAAGGTGACCCATTTAGTCAAAAGACCTTTCAGATCTCCATGAGAAAAGGAATTCATGCCAGCATAAAGGGCCTTCAGAGAGAGAGAACAGGAGTGTTGTGTTAACACCCAAACCTTTCAACAAGCCAGCCCTGAGATTTCTGGGGAGCTGAGCACTGAGTGGGCCGGCCAGCCAGACCTGCTTTCTCTCTCAGGAGGACTGCTGCAGGAGAAGCCCTGGGGCCACGAGTTCAGCTCTGGAGCATGCAGCTCAGTGCTGTGGTGCAGAGTAAGGGGCCTGCCCACAAGGCTCCTAGAAGATGAGCAGGGAGTCGACTGGCTGGCTTGGATTAGAAGCAGACAGCTGCCTAGTGCTGAAGCTGCCAGACTGACAGTCTGAGTGCCAGCCAGAAAAGAAAGGTTCTGCTCACCTGCAAACACCACCCAACACACCCTCCACAAGTTAATTTTAAAAAGTAGCAGAGGAAAAGGTGGTGTGAGGGCATTTCTGACAGAGCACAGCTGTGCCAATGGCAACTGCCACCAAGGGTCTCCCAGAATAGCTGGGTCTCAACAAACCCCTCCACATCCCCCAAGTGATGTGCTCTGTGAACCACACAGGATTGCAACCAGGAGACACTCCAGGGGGCATCTCCTCCTCACCTCTGGCTTCCAGGCCTCATAAAGAAAGCCCTGTCCGACTCCCCAGATTTGCCCTCAGCTGGTCCCTACTGTCCAGACCTACAGTGAAATCGCTGCCCCTGGGAACCAAACACAGGCAGGGAAAGAACTAGAGAGATGTCTCCAGAACTGGAGAGAAGGATCCAACTGAAGCTCTAAGGTGCTGGGAAAGGTAAGGCAACTGAGCCAAAAAATTTTGTTTTGGTGTATGGCCATGCCACCCTGTATGCACCCCATCTTGGCTGACCTCGGAAGCTAAGCAGGGTCGGGCCTGGTTAGTTCTTGGATGGAAGACCACCTTGGAATACCAGGGGCTGTAGGTATTAAAAATAAATAAGTAAATAAAAAGTTTTGTTTTGTAGAAAATTTCAGTTTCACTAATTCAAATTAGTAAAATTTCAAACAGGATAATTACGAACAGAACTAAAGCAGTAGAAATCTCTCACTACAACATATTTATTTTACAAATGTGGAATCCAACTTCAATATAAAAAATACATCTTGATGCAAGCAAGCATCATTCCTGCCATGTGAAATGAAGCCAATCTGAGCCTCAGTATTCTCATCTGTAAAAGGAAATAGATGTAAAGTCACTCACTTTGCAGGGTTCACAATGAGGATTAGAAGTAATAAAGGTAAAGCACTCAGGACAATGCTTAGCAGCCAGCAGGCATGAGAAAAGGCTGGATATTGTGTTAGAGGGTAGGTGTGTACACCTAGACATTGCTCCAGTCACTGAGGCTCAGATCTGCCTCACTTCCCATGCCGAGCATGATGCTTGCCTGCGTCAAGCCGTATTTTTTTTTTTTAGGTCATAGTTGGATTCCACATTTGTAAAGTAAATAGATATGTTGTAGTGAGAGATTTCTACTGCTTCAGTTCTGCTCATTTTATTCTGCTTGAAACACAAATGGCATCATCAGTGTGTATTCTTGGTACCAAGGACAGCCAAGGAATATGCAGGAGGAACAGTGTCCTCCTTGCCAAGTGATAATGGGAGAAGGGAGAAAGTCAGACATTCTGTCAAAAAAATTCAGTCTTGTGGTCAGTCTTGACAAAGTGAAAAAAACAAACTGCTCTTTGCTTATAATACAAGAAAACCTTGACCAAGAACATTCCACTGCACAGGTCAAAAAAAAATCAGGAAGGCACATGTTCTTTGGTAAATTTTGTAATCAGACAATGGATGTAAGAAAATTTCATCAAATTGTTTTTACAACTGAAAATTTTGCAGAAGAGTTTTGGCAACCATCTAACTATAACTTATCAAATGAACACAATTAAGGCAACTGCCCTAAGTCTCTTAGAAGATAGGCAGCAACTTCAAATTTTTACTTATCTTGCAAAAAAATATTATGACACTAAGTGGCCATGATTAAAATACCCAATAATTCCATCCTTTATATCATGCATGCCTACCTACCCTCACCTACTGTTTTATCACTTTAGTCATAAAGAGAACCATTTGTTTTTCTAATCAACTTTCCCAAGACATGCACTTAACTACCCAAGAAAAGTGAACTAATCACCTTTTAAAAATACAAGGCCACTTCCCAAGCCCCAGAAGAAGAAAGTACTGTTGTTTTTTATACAATAAGCTGAGCCAATTTGATGATTATTGAGCATGTTTAATGAATAACTAGATTTACAACAGTAATGTAAAATGGCTTCCAGCAGAGTGAAAGGCAATTTTAATCGTTAGAACAGCATTTAGATTGAAATGGCTCATTCCACTCGATTTATTTGGTTCAACTTACTATTGGAGAAAGGGCTATAATTATAAATCCACCTCCTTAACTGAGGATAACTAAAGATGAAACTAAACACAGAATAGCAATGTGGTGGGGCGGAGTGGGGGAGATACAGAAACGCAGGCCCCTCAGGGGGCCTCCAAATAGGGCACCCTGCACCCCAAGGGCATACAGGATAATCCATTAAAGCACAGAAAAAACAGATCTTGTATTTGGATGTGTCATCTAAAAATAAACTAAGCTTTACCAATATTTAATATATAGAGTGATGGTGGTATAGGTATATAGCTTACAAGTATACATACATGAAGAACAGACATATTTACAAATTTCTCCTGAAAAGAATGACTGGAGGAACAGTTGAGAGCTTCCCGGTTAAGATGATCCATTTCACCTGAGTTCACCTGTCCTACCCCAAACTCGCTCAAGGAAGATGCTCTGATAGTTGTCTTCACCTCAGAAGGCCTTATGTGAGCCAGCCCTCTGACCTCTACCTGACATACTGTGCTACTCTAGTGCTCACCTAGCGGTTTACCTGCCTAATTCTAATCAGGAAGCCCTCCAGATTTCTCAACCCACCCAGCCTGAAGGAAGGTGCTCCTCCCCACCTTAATCCTCACTACTCACAGCATAGTCCAGAAAGAAGCAACTAGGAACTGGTTGGAAGAGAAGAACCTCAGCCTTCACCCCTGACCTACTGAATCAGACCTGCATTTTTAACCAAGTCCCCAGGTGATTTGTGTTGTGGCTAAAAGTTTGAGAAGGACATTCCCTGGTTATGTGTCTCTCGTCCACACTGGAGCATTCTGTGATGCAAGTCAGGACATGCCTCTCATTATTCCTGTGGCTCTAGCACTGGGTCTGGCTCAGGCGGTCTTTCATACATTTGTTGAAGGAGGAAAGCGAAGAAAAGATCTTGGGAGGCATGATCATCAGATGTTCTAAACTGAAGGGAAAGGAATGACTAACAAACCAGATGATTGCAGTAGGACTAGGCAGAGAACAAATGGAAGACAAGACAAAGTCCCAAACTTGGGTTCAAAAGCACAATAATATTTCTGATAATGCCAGCATTATGCTACAACTAAACCTAATCAAATACAATGCTCTCATCCAACTCTAAGATAGGAACTTTATTCTCCTTCATTTTACAGATAAAGAAACAAGCTCAGAAAGGTTAAGGCAGTGAACCAGAGTTGCACAGCTGCTAGCGGGCAGAGAGGGGATACAAATCCTGGCAGTCTAGCTTCAGGCCCATACCCTGAACCATTTGTCTAATATCTAGTATAGCCAATATGTGCTAACCTGAAGAGAAAGCAGGATGTTGTGGTACCCCTGCTCTGCCCATGGTGCCACTGTGGGCAGGGCCCAAAGGCTCTGGGCCTAAGTATCTGCTGCCCAAGAAGCAAGGCTGCCATTCTCAATTAACCAGTGACGCCCACCTCATAGCATAGAACCAGAACCCTGGGCAGGGATGGGGGGAGTACCCAGGAGGCGTAATTTGGCTCTAAATTAAAGCCCTCCTTCAGCACAGGCTCTCCAAGAACAACGGCGGCTGCTGACTGGCATGCTGGCTCCACTGTTGCTGGAGGAGCTCCGCAGAGGCCCGGCTGCCATCTGGAAGTGATTTGGCCCAGGGATTCCTGAATGGGGTGGGAGGCTGAAATGACCAGCCACCCGGAGCTCCTGTCCAGCTCTCGGAAACAAAGCTGGTTGTGAATGGGCTCCAGAGGCAGCTGTAACATAACCAGGGGTCATCCCCTTCCAAGGAGGGAGCACTCTCGGGGTAATCCATAACCCCATTATAACAAACAGAATTAACACTAGAAAACCAAGCTGGTCTCCCCAAAGCGACACAGATTTTAAATCTCTTTTCAGCATACAAACCCTCCAGTGTGACTCCTGAGAATATTATTGGACAGCACCTGATTTATTAAACAAACACTCATATAGCACTTACTATGTGCCACAAACTGTTTCAAGCACTTTTTTAAAATGTTAACTTGTTTAATTTTTATCAAGGTAGTTACTGTCTCCAGTTTAGTGATAAGGAAACCAAGGCACAGAAGTGTCTTAATCCCAGCTACTTAGTGGCATGTGAGGTTTGAACCAAGAATCCTTGCTCTTAACTACTACAAAAGCCAACTCTGACACTAATGTGTTACTTGGTTGCAAATGGCCCTGAAATTGTTCATTCTGACAAAATATGCTACTTTGCTACTTTTTAAGCATTCTCTGGGTCTGAACTACATTGCCTAAAAGACACACTGGCCTCACTGGGTAATTCTGGAAGAGTAGAATTTAGGATTATTTGTATGTTATTTTGATGGGGGTGGAACGAAAGGAAGGAAAAGGGGCTGAGTGGCACAGTGACCCACCACCCTGGAAACTCTGCCCAGTGACCTAAGGTCTTGGGAACACGCACCGCCTGCTCTGGGGCATTGGCCTGGCACAAGCACTTTAAGTAAACATTAGGGTCAGACCACATCCCCTGAAAAGGAAAGAATTGCTTTCTTCTAAAGGATCAAACCAAAACACACCACCCAAACTTCTAGACAGCCTTGATTGTCATTCTTGGGCTGGGAGACCCCTTTTTCTCCAAGTTGGCTGGCCTGCCCAATGTTAGAAAGGTTTTTGGAAAAACAAGTAAATAAAGCTGCCAGCTCTGGCAGGTAACTAGAATTAAATATGCTGAGGCCTCACTATGACCTGCCCAGGATATAACAAGAAAATAAGAAAATCTTTTGAATGGAGCCTAGGATGGGACCACCTCATAATCCATCACAAATGTGAATAAACAACCGGGCCATCTTTCAGTGAATTTAGACAGAGAAGTCAGTCTTCTGGCAGCTTTTGACCTCTCATCTCAGAACTAGGTGCCTATACACAACTCTAATGATTCCCACAATGTATACTGTTGAGTTACCCAAAACATACAAAATCCTGTTTCATTCAAAGCTACCTTCCCAGATTATACTGTAAAATGCCATCCACTTGGTAGCAGAAAAGTCTCCTACTTCCTCCCTGCACCTAAAAAACAGTGAAGACAGGGCAACTATTCCCTCAACAAATTGATCTCAACACAAGATGAAAGATGCAAACTGATTCTGCTCACCTCCAAACATGATATTCATCTTATAGGACCACCACAGTTCAGAGGATTAATCCTGTCACACATCTACCACCTTAAGAACCCTGTTTTGTTCCAGTTTAGAGACTCAAAGTGGGGGTGTCCAGCCACTACCCCAACATCCCAGATTTAAAAAGTGTTAGAGGGGCTCTCTGTTCAGAAGAGAGGGGCTGTATGTCATTCATTTCTGACACTGAAAGGCAAATCAGTGAAGACTCAATTACATCTGGGCAGAATTGGGTTCCAGTCACCATTTACTAGCGGGGTGACCTCTGCAAGTTACTTCACTCCTGTTTCCCCATCTTTAAATAAGAGATAATAATACTAACAACAACCACAACTATAACAGCAACAATTTTCTAAGCACTTGGCCAGGACTGACATAGTCCTTAAGCTTCCCAGACTCACTGAAGATTATTATATAAATAAGGAAACTATACTCCAGAATTCAAGGTAATGATCAATGGGGTGATCGACAAAACACAGTTAACTTGTCCTCAAATTGGAGCTAGTGTCATTATCAGCACAAAGCAACACAGCATAAGCAGTGAATGCTTGAATTTAAGTCCCAGCTGGATGTGACTTTTTTCTGAAGGGCTCTTATCCAGCAACAGCCCCAGAAGCAAAGGGAAGAGGCCTCAGGCATTACTCCCACAGGAGCCCTGGCCCTTGGCATATCTCCCTCCAGTCTCCAGAGGTTGGAAAACCTGTTTGCCTGAGATTTTTCTGGAGAACAAGCAGGGAGCCAATGACAGGAAACATAAATGTCATACCTTTTGACCCCAGGAATGCCACTTTGGGGAAGATTGAAAAAAAAAAGATTTAAAAAGAAAAAAATAAAATAAAATAATGTAACTTGTGGTGGGAAGAGGTCCACAGCAAGAAACTGCCAATAGCCTACAAGTCCACAATCAGGGAAGCAGAGGTTAACCCTGGAATGTCAGGACTTTGGAAGACACTATGGCCTTGGTGGGTTCAGGAATGGAAATCATGAAGATTAGAAAACTGCAAGGGACCAGACAAAGCCTAGAATGAGACCCCCTAGTTCAGGGCACTTATGGGAAGCCATGCTGGAAGCAGCTGCATCCTCTGTAAACACTTGGTAAATGAGGCAGTCTAGGATTTTCTGGTGTTGTGGTTTGGGGTTTTTTGTTTGTTTTCTTTAGTTTTTTTAAAGAGATTTCATGTCATGTTTGGATACTCCTGGTTTACTTTAAGTTTCTTTGTTCGGTTAATTAAATAAATACATATTTTTAAAACAAAGAAAGGATCCAAGTTAAGCCCAGCCAGGCTTTGAGATTCCTCAAAGGAAAGCTGGTTTCTGAAAAGGAAAGAATTCCAGGAGAATTCTGAGGTTCTCCTTCCCCACTTAAAGGAGATGGGCCCCCAAAAGACAATGACAGCAGGCCCCACAGCTTCACTCTGCAGAGAAGCCAACTTCTTCCTAGGGAGGCTAACTGGGCGGTGGCAGCTGCCTGGGCCCAGGAAGCAGCCCTACCTGCCAGGACAGGTGTGGAGGAAGGAGAGAGAAACCAGAGGAGACAGCCTAGAGGGAACCCCTTTTATGAGGGAGAAAGTCCCAGCAGCCACACCCACCGCCCTTTCTTCCTATCAGTGGGGTCATTCATTATAAGGTCTGGTTTCCTCAAGAAGAGACCCTAGACCCAGGCCTGAGCCAGCTCCTCAATGACAAAATGCTCACCGGGCAGAGCGCACCCACAATGCAGGCACACACGCCATCCCTCGTCGCACACAAACGTGCTGTGCAGACGCACGCTTGCACGACGACAGCCACACCTTCAGCAGCCTTGGGACCCTCCTGGAGGCCCTCCACTAGCCCGGGGCATAGTGGGGACCTCGCCCCCATTCTTCTCCCCCAGCTCGGGGAGAGAGGAACCCAACACCGACTCCCTCCTCTCAGGAAGACCCTGGTGTGAGGCAAGGCGGGGCGAGGAAGGCAAAGTCTCCTTTAATTGTCACCCACTTCCTTCAATTCTCAGCTGGAACCCGCTACTTGCAAGACCTCCGGCAAGTCAGTGGATCCTCCGGACGCCCCCGTCTGTAGCATGGGTGCAAACGCCAGCCCGACTCGAGGGATGTTTAAGTAACGAGAGAACGAGGAGCCTGTTGGCGCCCAGCGCCCACTACCTCGAGCCCCCTGCGGGGCAGCAGTGCCCAGCACCACACCCACCTCTCACTCAGAACACTCCACAGCGGAGGGCGGGCTCGCCCCGGCGGGAGCGGGGACCCGGGGAGCGCGGCGGACACGTGCCCGCGGCTCCCCTCCCCACCGAAAGGCCCACGCCCAGGCCGGGGACGGCGGGGGCGGTACCAGGTCCCGCTCTCTACCTGGGCGGGGCGGCCCGGGCTCCCAGACCGGTCCCGGCCCAGGTCTCCTGCCCGAGCCTCGGACGGGGTGCTGCGGGGCGAGCGCTGCGCGGAGCAGCCTTCCAGGGCCCACCCCTGGGGACAGCACCCCAGAGGCTCCCAGTCTCCCTCAGGGGCGCCCCAGGCGCACATAAACCCGCCTCTCCCCGTGCCGCCCCACCTCAAGACCTCAACCCACAACCCGCCAGAGCCACACCGCCGGGCGCACGGAGAAGAACTGCGCCCGAGGTCGCAGCCCAGGTGGGCGGGGGGCCCAGGGAGGGGGCCGACGCCCCCCCCCGGCCTCCGAGCGCGAACCCCAGGGCGCGGGGCGGGCGCGCGGCAGGGGCCTGCGCTGCGCGGGGCTGCGGGGTCGCGGCGGGATGCCCGCCGGCGCACTCACCGATGGACACGAGCTTGATGCTCTCGCGGTCCAGGAACTCGAGCGCCACCGACACGTTCTCCAGCTGCATCTGGCGGAAGGTGGGCCGCTGGTGGTACTTGCGGTACATGCGCTTCTGGCTGAGCACCTCCAGCAGCGCGATGAGCCGCAGCCCATCACTCAGGTCGGTCTGCAGGTTCCCGATGCGCTTGTTCACGCACTTGAGGTGCTCGTTGCACCAGCGCGTGAACGTGTTCTGCTGAATCTTCTTCCACGGCGCGTCCTCCGCCAGGTCCTTCTCGGTGACCGGCATCCTCGAGGCGGGGGGCGCGCGATGCGCAGCGAGCTGCCGGGCGCGGGCGTCGGAGGCCTAAGGGCCGAGGGAGCGGAGATCGCGGCGGAGGGGGAGCGGGACTCGAACTCGCTGCTAGCGGGGCGGCGGCCGGGCTTGCTCTGCGGCGGCCGGCCCCGGCCGCGCGCGGCGCCTGGCTCCGCGCCTGCGCACTGAGCCGCCCCGCCCCTGCGCGCTGAGAGGCCCCGCCCCCGCGGCCCCGCCCCGTCCCGACGCGCCGGCGGCGGCTCCTGGGACGCGGTTGCCCCCTGCCGCCCCCGAGGGCGCTCGCGGCGCCCGCGGCCTCCGAGCACAGTCGAGCGGCGCCGTGTGCTCACCGCCTCGGGGGAAGGAAGCGGGGAGAGAGAGAATGATCTGCCTCCCTAAGAAGGTCACCCCGTCCCCGCGTGAGGGACGTGCAGGAGGAGGGGGCTGGGGGACGGGGAGGGCATGGCGGCGTGGGCCGTGCGGCAGGGGCCTGTGGGCACGGTGCCTCCGCCACCGACAGGCTTTCCCCCAGCCCCTGCCGTGTGTGCAGGCGCTGCTAGGCATAGAGGACACCGTGAAAGGAGGAGACACTTTACTGTTCACACAAACGAAACCCGTGAACAATAATATTACCGCTCCTAGCATTTATGTGTGCCTACTGTGTGCCAGGCCCTCTTAGCCTGTGAACCAATGGTAAATACGACAAACATTCCTTAATCTTGAGTTCATAGATAGACCAACGGGAGAGAAAAGTAAATACAATTAAATATACTTTAATTTGCCAGGTATATTAGTTTCCTAATGCTGCTGTAACAAATTACCAAAACTTTGTCTTAAAAAAAAATGTATTATGCCGTTTTGTAGCTTAGCTGTCCCTCACAGGTCTGTCTCACTGAGCTAAAATCAAAGTTTTGGCAGAGTGCATTCCTTTCTGAAGGCTCTAGGGAAGAATTCCTTTCCTTTCCTTTCCCGGCTTCCAGAAGCTTCCCACATTCCTTTGCTGTGGCTTCTTCCCCCATTCTACAAAGCCGGTAGGTAACCTCAGGCTGAGTTTTTCTCACGCTGCCATCTCTCTTCTTCTCTATAATGACATCTTCCGCTAAATCTTTTAAGGCCCCTTGTGATTACATTGGACCCAGTTGGTTAATCCAGAATAATTTTACATCACTGACTAGCAATCTTAATCCCATCCTGCAACCTTAAATCCCCTTTGCCATGTAAGGTAATATTCACAGGTTCTGGGAATTCGGATGTAAACATCTTTGGGGACCATTATTCTTCTTACCAACATCATGTACTGAGCACCTGCTCTGTGTTCATCCAGGTTCTGTGTTAGGTGCTAGGATACAGCAGAGATGTAGGCCAGACCTCTGCTGTCAAGAGCTGAGTATTAGCATAGCAGCTAGCATTTCCTGAGTAGCAGCTAGCTCTGCCCCTGTGCCAAGAGCTGTGCTAAGCAATTTCTTTGCTTTTGGCCTCATTTGACTAGAGTTAACTGAGGTTTAGTGGCTTGCTCAGGGCACACAGCACAAACAGGACTGGAATCCAAGTCTGTAAGAGAAGCACAGGCTGCCCTGGGCTTAAGAAGGGACGCCTAACTCAGGGTTGGGGGAAAGAAGTCTGGCAGGCAGGCTTCCTGGGGGAAGAAGGGTAGAGCAGAATGCAGGACAAGGGCTTCCAGCCCAGGAATTGCCCAGAAGCCAGTAGATTTGTGCTTGTAACGTTCTGAACAGGTCATTTGCATACAATGTTGTAGTGCTTCGTTCACACAGATTACCTCACTCACTAAAAATGCTCAGGACAGTCTCAGGGGGGAGAGTGTATTACCTGGCCCTAGACCTCCCCCATTGTAGGGACACAATAACTATTTGAAGACTCATTCCCTTACTTAGTGATTAAGTGAAGAGATTTGCTGAAGGTCAACTGGTAAGGACTAGACACAGCTGGATTTGAATCTGGCTGTAACTCCCAAGACTGCACTATGCCTAAGGGCCACCATGCTGTTCCAGCCAGGGCCTTGCCTTTGTTTTTATAATCTGAGCAGCAGATTCACTAGCGGTAACTGCCTCCCCCATGCCCAAAGAAGGTATCTCAACACTTGCCTCCACCCAAACTCATCCATCAAAACTTCAGGATCAGTGTCTCACTCCCAAAGGGATCTTCTCCCTACTAGGTAAGATGGAGGTAACATGATCAACTCAGCTCAATCAGCTAATAGGAAGGTAATAGTCATGAATAAGAGCGGGGAGCTGAGGCTGCCCCCCACTTTTTTTCATTACTTGTTACCTATACTTTAGTAACAATATACCTCCTAGGTGTTTCTAATAAATAAGAAACTATGTGTCTAGCACTTAGCATGTTAGTATCTGCTAAGAAAGCTGATACTGTGTTACCATGATTATACTGATGATCTCATAATAATATCATGACTATGCTATGAGCAGACATCAAAAAACAAAAACTGAAAGTTCCAGATTTAGAAGCCTGCTTTCCAAAGGAAACACAGATGGAGAACCAGGACTTACAAAATGAATTTGCCCTACCCAGTTGCATCTTTCCCCCAGAGCAGGGCCTTCTCAGCTGTAATTTTACACCAATGTCCACACCCTGACAGAAAAAAAAAGAAGCAAGATATAAATGAAAATATTTGCTCTGCCTATACGCCCTAGGAGAAGAGGAGCTGGTTCTCTCAGCAGCTCCTGGGAAAGGTGGGAACACTCACCCTTCACCCCAAGCTGGGCTGCAAAAGTCCCAAGACCATGTGGGTGTGGTGCTGGGATAAAGCCCACTCTGGCAGGAAGAGGGAGGAGGGGTACTGGGAGAGCAGGCCTTCCCCAAAAGGGGTGTAAAAGGCAATGGCATTCTGAAGGCCCAGAAGCTCCACCAGCCAGCCCTGACTCAGTCAAGGTAGGGGCTGAGGGTAGGCAGGCTTCTGGGAGAAGGCACAGATCTTCATCCCAATTATCCTATTCACCCACTGCTAAAGTGGAGCTCAGAATGGGCAGGACTACATGACTGTGATTTTACCCATATTATCTCCTCTAATCCTACAACTGTAGTAAATGGCCACTTCCTAGTGCCAGGTACTGAGCTAAGCATCACATGTCAGTGAGTTATCTTTTTTAATCTTCTCAAGAACACTATGAGCTTGTTGCTATTATTATCATCCCAATTTCACGTAGGGAAACTGAGGCTGCAAAAAAATCACTTGCTCAGGGTCCCTTTGGTATTACGTATCAGATTCTGGATTCAAACCCTGGTCTAATCAACTTCAGAGGCTAGTTCTCAGTCTCTAGGCATTTCAGTCCCTCAGAGCCCATAGCCCTGACTGCCAGAAACATAGTTTGCCTGGCGATGCTGAAGGAATGAAGGCGGTGGCCACCATTCACAGGACATCTGTGTGTTGTTCATTCAGCAAGGGTGGGGAGACAGGGCCTGCTAAGGGCCTTGACTTCCTCCCTCTGGGCCCTCCCTGCCCAAGGTAGAACTCACAGCCAGAGCATGCCCCACACCCAACCCCAGTCTTGCTGCAATCTCTCTCTCTCTCTCTCTCTCTCTCTCTCTCTCTCTCTCTCTCTCTCTCTCTCTCACACACACACACACACACACACACACACACACCAGTTTGCAAATGATTGGGCCCTCCTTTCCATTGAGTCTGGCTTTGGCTTCTTTGAAAGATTTATGTGTGGGTCTGGTTTGTTTATTTGTTTGTAAGTGCAGACAAATGCCACAGCACTTTTCTGCTAGAGAAAACCCTGTCTCACCTGGCAAATCCAGTCTGCCTCCCAATTGAAACAGAACTGCCCCTTTGTGGATGGCTGTGCAACTGACAAAGCCCTTTCCATCCTTGTCACATCTATACCTCCTTCCCCCAGTGCTCTCCAAGTGAAGATTAGTGTTATTGTTCTCATAGGCTCAAGGACAGGGACTATTTATCTTTATTCCTAGGATCTAAAAGGGGAGGCGTTTGTGAATACTCACTGAATTGCCAGGGAGGAGGGATTCAATGGCAGCTCAGCTGGAAAGA
This sequence comes from Cynopterus sphinx, assembly GCA_030015415.1. Classification (NCBI taxonomy): domain Eukaryota; kingdom Metazoa; phylum Chordata; class Mammalia; order Chiroptera; family Pteropodidae; genus Cynopterus; species Cynopterus sphinx. The sequence goes on from CM057381.1 coordinate 111,558,902, forward strand.
TTAAGTGACCTGCTCACAGTCACACCGTGACAGGGTCAGAGCTCAATGTTCTGTCTTCTGTCTCTAAAACCTATTCTCTAGCACTGCTTTTGGATGTTCAAGGCCGTTTATTGCAGCAGCACCATTTTTAACATCCCAAATGTCCCTTACTGGAGAGTCTTTCACATACACTGTAGCCCTGCTCCTTGAAGCATGGTCCCATCAGCAGCTTGGGCAGCACCTGGGAGTATGCAGAATTTCAGGTGCCACCCTGGACCTACTGAATCAGAAGCTATAGTTTAACGAGATCCCCACGGTGATTCGTGAGCTCAATAAAGTTGATAAGTTCTGCATTACAGTATATCCATCAGGTAGACTCCCTTGGCTCTTTTGTAAAAAGGATGGGATGGACCTACATGGACCATGTGAAAAGAGCTCAGAATTTATTGTTAAATGGGGTGGGGGGGACAAGTTATAGACCAACATGAATTTGTATAATCTAATTTGTATGCTCGCTTTTTAAATACAAATATATGTGAATATATGCACAGAGCTGATCAGCCAGGCAGCCTAGTAGGATGCTAGTCTGAAAGGAGAGCTTAGAAAGCACTGGACTAGATCAACCTTGTGCCAGTTAACTTGGGTTTCCACATGGGACAGACCTGTCATAACCAGTGATCAGAGGGAAATAGCATCCTCTGAGAGAAACTGGAGCATTCTTTTTTTTAGCACTCAAGACAGCTCTTGGCTCTGTCACCTAGCCAGAGTCCAGTAAGGTAACATTTCTCTCAGGGCTTTGGTCATGTCAGCTTAGTCCTTAGTCAAAGCCATGTGCTGTGCCAGGACCTAGCAATTTGTTAGCATGTCACCCAAATTGTATACCCTTTAATACAGCCCCCCGAAAACTTGGCCAACTATAATTTTAGGACAATTCCAAATAAGTTAAAAGGTCAGGTTTCATTCTGTACATGTAATAAAGCCTTTATTTTGAAAAGAAAGAAGAATGATATATTTATTAACAGAAAATCAGTTTTTCCACATCCTGCCTAAATAAATTTTGAACCAATGTTTTTAAAATATCAAGTTGAGGGGATGCCAAATTATTAGCCTACCAGGGCACCTCTATGTCCCAGTCTGGTTCTGTATGTGGATAAGAAAACAAAGGAACTGTGAAAGGATTTAGAGTAAACAGTTAAGCAGGCCAGCCACTGGGAAGTGGAACTTTACTTTCTACCTTAAGGACTTTCTCTCTGCTTCAAATGTTTCTCTAATGTTTTCAAATATACACTGTTGGTGGGAATGTAAAATGGTATACCCTCTCTAGAAAGCAGTTTCTTAGAAAGTTAAACATATACCTACCATATGATCCAGCCACTCCACTCCTAAGTAATTACCCGAGGGAAATAAAAGCATGTGTCTAAAAAAAGACTTGTACTTGGATGTTCATACCAGCTTTATTTGTAACTGCCAAAAGTCTATTCACAGGTGAATGGATGAACAAACTGGTGCATCCACACAATAGACTAGTTAGTACTCAGCAGTAAAAAGTAAGGACCTACTAATGCACACAACAGCATAGCTAAATCTCAAAATAATTATGCTGAGTGAAAAGAGCCAGACAAAAAATAAAGAATACATGCTGTAGGATTTCGTTAATTTACAACTCTAGAAAATGCAAACTATAGTGAGAGAAAGCAGACTAGTGTGTGCCTAGGGATATAGGGTAGGGAGGGAGAGATGGGAGGGAGAGATTGCAAGAGTATGAGGAAACTTTTTGGAGTGATTCACATGTTCCCCCATTTTGATTGTAGCAATGGTTTCATGAATGTGTGTGTGTGTGTGTGTTTACCTTAAATATGTGCAGTTTATTATAAATTAATCATACCAAGAAAAAAGGAAAGAAGGAAGGAAGGAAGGAAGGAAGGAAGGAAGGAAGGAAGGAAGGAAGGAAGGAAGGAAGGAAAAAGGAAGGAAGGTAAGATGGATGGAAAAAAGGAAAAGAGGGAGGAAGGGAAAAAGAAGTCTGTTTTACTTTTATGGGCAGAAAAAAAAAAAGCAGTAAGGATATATTCAAAGGCACGCCCACATAAAATGTGTGCTCTTTCACTGCATAATATATTTATCTTGTAAATATCCTAGTCTCCCCTACCAACCATTGCAGAGAATAACTGCACCAAATGTTCTCTTTCATTCAGCTTATTTAGGACTATCTACTTCTTTCTCTCCCCCATGTTCCTCACCAAGGATGAACTAAGTGGGATCCTGCTGAAATGGAGTCGGATAAGATTTCTTACTACCCGTGCTCCATGATGGCCCCGGCTTCTCCCTATGGAGGTTACAGGCTGTGAGGAATGTGATGACATGTTTACTTTGGAGCAGACTTTGGCCAGTAAATACATTCTCAACTCAGCCCCAAATCAGCCCCTGATAGAAGATAGGCCCTTCCAAAAAGCTGGAGGTCAGTCCTCCCTCCAAATGCTTCCTGTAGGTCTTTACTAGTGGGTGGGGGGAGGAGGCTAGTGCTAACACAGAGCATTTTTTCTTGGTATCCTAGAACCTGAACTAGGAGAGCAGTTGGCTACAGATGCTCCTCGAGAAGTAACATGAGAACTATTAGGACATGGTTGGCCAAGCTTCATGAGGTTTCGAGGATCCCTATTCTTCAAGTGTGAAAGGTTTATATTTTCCTCTGCATTTCTGTTGCCCTAGACATTTGACCAGTCATGTGGTCCCAGGTTGGTTAGGACCAGAGGGAGTCCACTGCACCAGATAGCTTTCCAGAATGCAAAACTTCTCTAGTAATAACAGTGATATTCATAAACAACTACCCCAGGTATTGAGGAAGTGTTTATATCTGCTGCCACATCGAATCTTCACATACCTCTGCGAGGTAGGAACTGAAACCCAAAGAGGTTAAGCAATCAGCCCAAAAGCCTCTCATTACTTGGTGTGACTCTGGAGCCCAAGTTCTGAACCACAGCACCATAATACCTCCTAGGAAACCACAGGAAATCCAAGTACAGCAGAGGTTCCAGACTCAGATCCAGGTTCAAATCCTGTTCTGCCCTTGATGGGTTGTGTGGAAACTGTAACCCTCTCCTTCCTGGACGACTCCCTATCATCCTTTTCTGCTTTATTTTTTTCCTTAGCACATATCACTTTCTAGTGTATAGTGTGTCACCTAGATACGCTATATAACTTATTTATCTTGTTTACATTGTCTTCCCAAATAATTCATGAAGACACCACTGCCTAGAACATGCCTAGCATACAGCAGGTACTAGGTAAATATTTGATGCTGAGTGAATCAACGAGCACTTGCTTGAGATTTTAGATTGGACTTCAGGTTCTACTTCTCTTTAGTCTTGTAACATTAAGTTATTCAACATCCAGGAGCCTCATTTTCCTCAGTGGTTGAAAAGAACAATAATATCCTTGTTTCCCGTGCCACTGGCAGAGCCTAAGAAAAGGCAAGGCCATGCATGAGAAAGACTTACCTCCAGATAATCCAGAAGCAGTTACAGAGTCTCTGCTCCATGCCGAGTGGTCAGTGTAGAAGGGCATCAGAAAGCCCCTGCCCCCCAGGAACTTGTGGCCTAGCTGGGCAGAAAAACATGTCAACAGATACTTACAACTGACTTGGGTCACAAAACTAATCTACAGCAACCACATCAAGCTAAGCACTTTCCACTGTCTCATGTACCATGTTAGGTACCACCACCAGCCCCATTTTATAGACAAGGAAACTGCCATAAGAAGTTAAGAAACAAGGACTTATTCTACATCTAGGTACATACCCAAGAAAAATAAAAACATATGTACACACAGAAATGGGTATACAAATGTTTATACAATATTATTCATACTAGCCAAAAGCTAGTGTGAATGTCCATCAGTGGATGAATGGATAAACAAAATGTGGTACATTCGTACAGTGGAATATCATTCAGCCAATAAAATGAACAAAATACTGACACATGTTACAACATGGATGAACCTTGAAGATGTGCTAAGTGAAAGATGCCAGACGTAGGAAGGAGGAGAGGGGTAGGGATTTAACAGGTATGAGCAGCTTTGTGATGTGATGAAAATATCTTGAAATTAGAGAGAAATGTTTTTGTACATGGTAAATAAATACCACTGAACTATACAGTTTAAAGTAGTTCATTGTATGTCGTGTGAATTTTACCTCAATGAAAAAAGGAACAAGGTCTGGCATGGCACATAGTAAAGCCTGGGGCCAGGTCCTAAACCTGGCCAGTGGCTCAGAGCCTGTGGTCTTAACAGCTGCAAATCTTAATTTCAGTGTAGTATTTTTCAGTCTGGAACTTCTATTTCATTCTTTTTTATGGTTTCCAGTTTTCTGCTGCAGCTCTTGTTATCTAATTTCCTGAACATGTTAATCACAGTTATTAGAGTTCAACCTCAAGCCTGGAACCACTGCCACAGTTCAGCACCCCAATTTTCATTCTCCCAAAGCTCTGCCAGCGTCTCAGTCCCTCAGCTACCCTAGTCAGCACACACCTTAAGGAGAAAAAGCTACTTCCAATTTCAGGCTCATTTTTCTGGGCCATTTCTAGGTGCTCTCAGTGGGAGGGTTGACATGATCCCAGCTCACCTGCCACAGTGAAAGCAGAGAGCACCAGCCCTGCTTCCCCATCTCCCCCACCACCCACTGCCACCGTTCTTCTGACAACATGCATAAAGACTTCATCATTTAAAATCAAAAAAAGAAATGTCAGGTAGAATTGCAGTTTTCAAAGTTGTGTTATTTACTTCCTTAATTGGGGGACATTTCCCTCTATTTCATTTCAAGAAATACTACACAATATAATTTCTGAAGGAAATGAATGATAAAGGCTACCATTTATTGAGTGCTTCCGAGATGCTTACTGTTTTATGTATTTTATATTTATTAACTCACTTAGTCCTCATAATAAGCCTGAGAGTAGGTTTTGCCATCTCTACTGCCATGGTTGAAGGAACCAAGGTCCAGAGAGGTAAAGACATTGGCCCATGGACACACAGCTTGCACAGTGTGGAGCAGAAACACAAACTGAACTGGCCAGACATTCTTTTATGACCAAAGAGCAAGGAATAAGTAAATATAAGGAATCTGAATACCTGGACTTCAGAGGGCAAAAAAGTGAGAAAAAAAAAAATTGCAGACACCAAATGGAAAATGGCTAAGAAGGAAAAAGCAATGTTTGGGGGCAAGACAAGAGTTCTGAGTTCTGTCTGGTGGGCCCCAGCTTTGAGGACAGGTAATTTAACCTCTCTGGCCTCAGCGTCTTTACCTGTAAAATGGGACTGATAAAGGCACACTTACTCCTGGGCTGTTCCTATGACTCTAGCCCTCAGCCCCTTTTTCCATTTCCTCTCTCAAAGTGGAACTTGAGATCTTCCCTGGCAGGAGAGGTTTAGTTCAGGGAGAGGAAAATCAGGATTCAGCTTCTGGGATTCAGCTCAGACACCCTGAGCAGAGCCTCATCCTTATTTAGAAGGAACCCAGACTACTATGCCAGGCCTTGCATGGAGGAAATGGAGAGGGTGCTTTCCCAGGTCACGTGAAAAACCCCTGCAAGTTTCTGTGGTCCTACAGGGAAGCAGGACCTTTGCCACACAATCGCTCCAAACTCAAGGGGCTCAGGAAAGTGCCAGAACCCTCAGTGCTCACTCAGTCACTCAATCAGTGTGTGTTCACTGAGCACGCATCTCTCATGCAGGACTCTCCCAGGTTGCTAGCGACAGAAACCCAGCTAAAACTTCTAAATCAGAAAGGGGAATGATTGTCCCTGTAACCAAACAATCCAAGAGGGTGCTTCGGGCATGTCTGGATCCAGAGGCCTCAGTGGCACTGTGCAGATCCATGCTCCCCCAACTCGACTCTGTCTTCTCCTCGGCCCTCTTCTCAGGCAGGCCTGCCCCCAGCCACTCCGGGCTGACCTCAACAACCCTTCCAGGGAGAGCGTTCCTCTTTCCTGGAACTTCCAGCAGAAGTCCAGGGCTTATGCTAGTTGGCTCTGGTGACCCTGACCCAATTCCACAGTCAGAAGGATGTGGGCCTTGCACTGGCCGTCCCTGACTGCATGTACGCCCCATGTGAGGGTTGCATCCAGCCACTTAGCTGTTGATATTGGGAGGAAAGGGCATAAATAACAGATTTACTGAGCCCTTCCTCTGTGCCAGGCACTGTTCCAAGTGCTGTAGATGTAGTTAAACATCACAGAACCATGTAAAATAAGCACCATGTGTTATCCCCATCAAGCAGGTCAGGAAACTGGGGCACAGAGAGGTCAAGTTACATGCTGAAATCACACAGCTGGGAGACAGCAAGTCTGAGCATCACACCCAAGCCTTCCAACCATTGCAGCCCATGGCTTCTATCATTTCTTCTTCAAAACCCTGTCCTCTGGCCAGACTGAATCACTTCAGTTCCTCAAATAATTAAACTTTCTCTCACCTTCCAGTTTGTGCACTCACTGCTCCTTCTGTTCAGCACCCTCCCTTTCCCTTTCCACATGGTTAACTCTTACCCTCCCAGCCTGGGCCAAAGCAGCTCTTGTTCAGGAAGTGTTCCCTGACCTTTCAGATGGGGCGGAGCCCTGCTCCTTGATGCCAGTCACAGGTTGAAACTGCTCTCTGCTTGGAGAGGTACCCTGGCAGGTGTCAGCCCCAGGGCCTCGTGAGGGTTGTCAGGAACCATGCTGCAGCCATTGTCATGAGGCAGACTGTTATTTCTGTTTTACAGACCCAGAAAAGGAATCAGAGTTGTGGCTTGAAGCCATCAAATGTCTTCTCCTATGAATCCATCCTCTGGCCAGCCTGAATTGCTTTGGTTCTTCAAACTGCTATGCTTGCTTACCTCCTGCCCTCTGCTTCCTGCCCTCGAGACACAAAGAGGTTAAACACTTCATCATATAACAAGTTAGAGGCTGAACCATCTTGGTTCAAGAAGAGGTCCCAGGCAGGTTCAAGAGAAAGTCTCTAGGCTTGAGCCCTCACATGTCACCCTGGCCCCTCAAGATGTCCACATCTGAAACCTGTGACTGTCATTTCTATGGCAAAGAGACTTTACAGATGTGATTAAGTTAAGGATACTGAGATGGGGAGATTATCGTGGATCATCCAAATGGGCCTGATGTAATGACAACAGTCCTTAGAAGAGGATGTTCTGCTCCTGTCTCTCTCAGAGATGATAACAGTCCCTGCCTCACAGCACTGGCTGTAATAGGGTTAAATGCGTCTGGACGTGTGAAATGCTGAGCAGGGTGCTTGGCCCAAAGAAGGTGCTTGATAAATGTTGACAGTTAGATACTGTCTTAGTTTGGGTTTCCTCACAAGCAGACTCCCAAATTCAGGAATCAAATGCAAGACATTTACTAGGAAATGATCCCAGGAAGCACTGTCAGGGGAGGTGGGAGGTGAGACAGGCCAGGAAGGAAGGCAGGCCATAAAGGGCATGTCAGTGAGGGGACTGTCTATCCCTGTGGGCACCAAAAGGAGAGGAGCTGGGGGTTTAGCATCAGTATTACTTGCAGGTCTACTGGGGGAGGAGGGGCCGTTCACTCTAGGTCCTTCTGTCCTACTGTGTGTGCAAGCAAAGTATAGAATTGTGATGACTAAACAAGTTAGTTCATGAAAAGCACTCACCCAGCAAACAGATAACCAGAAAGTCACCGGGTAAAAACACTGGAAGGCTGGCAGCTGGAAGTAAATGACATAGGGTGAAGGGACATGGGTAGGCACTGAGAGTGTGCTACAGACATCACACAAGACCATCCCCACCTAGGAGCATTGATCCTTGGGACCAGGGTCTGGTGACTATATACAAAGTGGCATCCCCACCAAAGTGTGACCCCTTTGCCTTGGAAATGGGCAGGTGCAGGATTGAGGCCTGAGCCTTCTGGGCCCCTCAGTGCAGTTAGGAAGAGCTCTTACCCAATTCTATGTACTCTCTTCGAAATATAGATGTCATCCAGGAGAGGCTGAAATGGAAATACTGGCAGGTCCCTACAGGTCCTGATGAGGTCTTGATTGCAGGTGGCTGAAATGCTGGCTCAGCAGTTTAGGACCCAGGAGGCTGATGGGAAGGTGGTGTTTGTGGATGAATTCCTGGAGGGGCAAAGTGGCCAGAACACCAGACACATCCCTGCTGCCTCCAGGGAAGCAGAAGAGCATGGAGGGCCTAGGGTGGGAGGATGGTGGTTAGGGGTCAAACCACGAGGGCAGGGGAAGAAGATGACCTTTGAAAAGAACCTAAGCCAAGAGGCCTTCTAGTCCTGAATAGAGGGCAGGGCCGTTGTGGCTTTCTGAGATATTTCAGGCATGAATAATGCTTGAATTGTGGGGGTGACACAAAAAGGAAAGTGGGAAGAAGCCCTGGGAGACAAGCAAAGGCCAGCTACTCTGCAGCAGCTGTAACTTGAGACCTTAAATGCATCTCCCGCCAGTGCTGAATGGTAAAGGTTGTTTCCCATTTCATAGCACTGGGAAGTAGCTCATGGGAGGGACTGGGGCCCATCGGAATGGGGTTGGTTTGAACATCTGGGGCATCCCCAACATCTTCCCAGTCCTTTCTCTTCTCTAAACCCTGAAATAGATGAGCTGACAAAATGTGGCCAGCTGCTCAGAGCCTGGGATTTGGGACAGATCTTGATCTCATTTGAGGTTCCAAAAAGAGGAATGTTTTGAGGTGCTACTCCAACCTTGGCCCCTACCCTTTGCCCCATGACCTGTAGGTATGACCTCATCTGTTCTCAGAGAGTGGAAGAAAAGAATTCAGTATTACAGGCTAGTCTCCCTGATCCCAGAGAGCCTATAGTCAAAAGCCAAGTAGGCTGGGTTTCAATTCCAGCCCTGCCATTCAGCAGCTCTGTGACCGTGGGCAAGTTACTTCACCTCTCTGAGCCTCCACTACGTTTCTCTTGGTAAATAGGTTGACTATAATAGTCGCAATAGTCAGCCCACCTGGCAGAATTGTGATGACTAAAAGAGTTAGTTAATGTAGAACACTCAGGCCTTTTCTTATCCTCTTCGCCTGAGTGTCCCTTTTCTCCCCTCAGCCCCCTAAAGCCTGGTTTGGGGGTTGATTGTCACCACTTACATGAGACAGCCCTGCCTCACACTGGCTTAGTCCCCTCTTCTGTGTTCTTAAAATGCCCCAAGATTTTGTTACACTCCCCACACTGAGTTGGTTCTGTCCCAGGTTGTACACTCCATGAAGAGGGGCCTATGTCCACCTCAGCCACGGCTGTATCCCTGCACCTGACACAGGGTCAGTCATACCATAAATGCTGGTGAATAAAGAAACAAGTGGATGGATGGATGGATGGATGGATGGATGGATGGATGGATGGATGGATAAAAGAACAGATGGATAAATGGGTGAATGAATGGACAGGTACCAGGCTAAAGAACAGCACTTTATACTCTAGACTATGGGTAGCGGTGGGGTGTGGGGCATCCACAGGTTCGAGCTTAAAGAATCTACATCCTGTCACCGCCCTAGGTGGGATGTTTGCTCTACTCTTATTTCCACAATCCATTAACTGCAAACACCCTCATTCCAGTAGGACAGATTCTAAGAAATCAAATAGCCCTTACCTTCCTGACCAGGAAAAGAGTGACAAGAGTCTTGCCACCTGCCCATGGCTGGCTTCAGGGTCCTTAAGATTACGTTCCCCAAAAGCTCACAGCCTCATCTTTTTATTTTCCTTTTGTATTTAGCAAAACATTACACTCAAGTCTTCCATTTTTCTCAGGAATTTACAGTTTCCTGTAACCTCTTCTAAAATTTATCTTCCTGAAAAATAGTGTCCACCCAGTAAAAATTATATGTACTGTGCACTCAATTTTATTTTCATTTGACATATTATTTTTCCATGATACCAGGTTCTATTTATTTGTGTAACTGTGGGTGGCTGTGGCCAAACCTTTGCTATATAGTAATGTAATTTACTTAACCATCGATCATGGTCAGACAATTGGTTGGTTTATAGGGTCTCACTGGTTCAAGCAACCCTGTGGTGGGCTACATAACAGTGCAGGCAGTGTGCTATCTTTGTGTAAATAAGGCAGAGCAAATATATATATCTGTCTGTGCATAAAATATTTTTAGAATGGGTCATAAGAAAATGGTAACATTGTTATTTTCAGAGACACAGATGGGGAGACTTTTCACTTTCTTTGCATTTAAACCATGAGCATAGATCTTTTTTTAAAAAGTTAATTAAATTGACATTTTAAAAGTTAAGATTTCCTGCTGGAGTGGAGCCTAGTCCTTGCCCTCCCCCACTTGAGGGTGGCTTAGACTTATTGGCTCACTTCCAAAGAGCAGAGCTTGGCAAGTGAAAAATAGTAACTTCACAGTGTAGCAGAAAAGTCAAACAGACACCACCTGTTCAAAGTGAACCTCGCCACCAGTGTCATGTGGGTGTCACAGATGCAATAAGTAGGGCACTTCACCCTGAGGTGTTTCCTCTGAAAACCTATAACCCAATCTTATTAGGAGAAAACCAACAAATGAACCCAGTCTGGGAATTATCCTACAGAATACCTGCCAGTCCCCCTCAAGACTGTCCAAGTCATAAACACAAGGAGAAACTGTCACAGATTAGAGGAGAGACATGGTAGCTAAATGCTATGCGCTTCCCTGAATGGACTGTTGGAACAGAAAAAGGACATTAGTGAAAAAACAGGTGAAATCCAAAGCAAGTTTGGAGATTAATTCAAAGCTAGTGCCAATGTTTTTCTTCTTTGGTCTATGGTTTTGGGAACTCTGAACGTAATGAGTCAGAAAAAGATGAAGACACTTCCCACTTTTTCATCAGCAGTCCACTGATGGTGGTCTGTTTGGGCCTAGTATCTGTCTGGAGTTGGGCGAGGCTGTTTCAGCATGAGAAATTGCTGTTACATTGTAAATAATATAAACTCCCTCAGTGTTGAGGTTTGCATCATTTGTGCATTCATTTCAGATGGTGTCTGGATTCTTTTTTGGTGGAAATGGCTGCAGGCTAAGGGGGTCTGGAGGCCAGAGTTTTGATGCCACATGTGCTAGTGGCCAGCAAGGGGGGAGAGTTTCTGGATCTCAGTTTGCCTAGCTGTAAAATGAGATGGTAATTTCTCTCTCATAAAGAACACGTGAAAGCACTTTTGCAAAAGGTATGATCAGTGCAAATATGAGACCTCAAATTTTTCTATTGTAGGCCAAGTACAGGATGGAAAATGAATGGTTGAGAGTGGGGGTGGGACTAGTCCAGAAAAGCTATCCTCAAAATATGTTTTGTTTTGTTTTGTTTTGTTTTGTTTTTGTATGTATGTGTGGTGATGGTAATGGGGAATCTCAGACTTCAACTTTAAAATTCATGAAAACTTTACATTCTAATCCACCTGGGGCATACACTAAGGGCTGGGTCAGCTTTATGGGCATGTGACTCTTGCAGTTGACAGGGTTCTATGCTTAGAAGGGCCCAGAACTGGATTTAATGTTCTGTTGTCAATGTCTTGAAATTCTTCATAATTCCTGAACAAAAGACCCCACATTTACATTGTACATCAGGCCCCGCAAATTATGGAGCCAGTCCTGCTGATGGCACTCAGTATGTGTGTGTGAAGGCTGTAGGCTGACTAGTGTTTTAAGGACCAAGAAGGAAGGAGTGGCTAGAGGAGCAGAGAGGAAGTTGGAGAGGAACAGTGAAGCTGAGGCCTTGGGAAAACAATTCCAATAGGGAAATTGCTGGGATGGGAGGTAGAATTTTCAGGAAGTCTTGCTCTACTAAGGAACCTGCCATTTAAATTCCTAGGACACCAGTGATAAGACTTTCATTTCTGATGGTGGGTTGGATCTGGTTTTAGAGGGAGTGTGTATCAGGATTGGGTTCCACTCCACAGCTGGGGAGGATGGCCAGGAGCATGTACTGGGTGTGCACCGGAAACCAGCTGCCGTGTCAGCGTGTACCCTGAGAGGAGAGTAAACCACTAAAGTAGGGTTAAAGGGCCCCATTTACTTTCCTTGATCCCTGTTCTTGGCTAAGTCCTAGCAGGGGAATCTGTTATTTCCTTGGGTCTCCAAATTCTGGGATTTTGAGGGGCAGGAACAATAGTTTCTAGTTGAGAGCTCAAGTCCTTTGGCTCCCTAAGAAAGGGAAACCTGGCAACAGGAAAAGGAGGGAGCTCAGGCCCTGGTTTGGGCCTCAGCCTCTGCTTTGTGCTTGAATCCACTTGGAGGCTGGCCAGCCTCCTGTCCTGACACCCCTCATCCCCCTCCCCCACACTGCCCTTGGCTGAGGCCTCACAAGGCCCTGCCCAGCCCCACCTTGACACCTTTGTCCCCACCTGAACTACACTCCTCCCAAGGCACCAGTCCAAACCCTACCTAGTCCTCAGGGCCAGGCCAGACCTCCCCCTTCATAAAGTCTTTCCAGCTCCTCAGCCTCAGCCATACCTTCTCGCAGAATACTCCTAGCATGCTGAATGATGTACAGTGTTTGTCAGGCCACTGTCTTGAGGTCTAATTGCTTTACACGGATTTATATATTGGGTGTCCACCTCTCCCACAGTCCCCATAAAAGTTCAGTGATGCCCCTTAAGTGCAACTTAGTAAATGGCCAAGAGTGTTGACCCTGGATTAGAGAGACCTGAGTTTAAATTCTGGCTCTACCAAATGTGATCTTAGGTGGCTTACCCAGAAGTCCTGAGCCTCAGTTTCTCCACCTATATAAGGCGAGGATGGCGTTGTGGTTTCATTGAGAGAATGTATAAGCAAGAGAATAATAAACAGTGGCTGCTGATGTTATTATTGTTAAATTTGTGACCGGGTATGGATGAGGACGACTCTGGAGAGACCCAAATAATGCAGACTAACGTTCCAGGCAGTGTTCTAAGTGCTTTATGTAGGAGTCAGTTAATCCTCATGGTAACCCCATGAGGCTGGTATTATTATTTGTCTCACTTTACAGAGTGGGAAACTGAGATCTACAGAAGGTTATTAAGTGTTTTGCCTTACACCACAGTTAATGACAGGTGGAGATGAGGTTGTGAATCTAGGCAGTCTGGCTGCAAAGGCTGTACCCTCACCCACTAGCTATCCCAGCCCTCAGCCACCACTACAGTGCATCCTCCCCCCAGAGCCTGGGCTGGGTCACTGCCAGCCTCTTCTGACCTGGTGCTGGGTACACCCACCACCTCAGGAAAAAAGCCTTTTGTCTTCAAATACTGAAGCTTTCCAGGTAGCTAATATTTACTAAGCAAAAACCATACCGCAGGAACTATACAAAAGTTTAATTATCTCATTTAATCTTCAGAACAAACCTATGAGTTAGATAACTTTTTCATCTCATTTCTGAGATGAAAACTGAGCAGACAGTTTAAATAACCTGCTCTGGGTCACACAGTAGAACAGGGCAGAATGGGGACTTGAACCCAGGTTTGTGCTGCTCTCCTCCCCAAATAGAAGCAGACAGGTCCCTTCCTACAGCAGGTCCTTTGGGCCCACGGGGCTCTCCTTTAGTCTGGAAGCCAGCCTTTAAATCACAGCAGCAGACTTTGGGAGGCGGAAAAGGGATGGCCCACCCCCTCCCTGGCTCTAAGAATGTGATGAGGTCAGGGTGAGTCAGAGGTGCTCTCTATCTCCCCTCGTCCTACTCTTCCTTTCCCTTCCCCCTCCCGCCACCTCCAGACAAGAAGAGGCAAGCTCTAGCCCCTATTTCCTGAAATCTTGGTTTTCCTGGAAGGCAAGATGAGGAGAGAGCAGCTTAACTTTCCAGTAAACAGCAACAGCGGAAAGTGAGTCAGTCATGGCCTGGATAGGTTGTCCTGCCAGGAGTTAGGGGGCGGGACCAGATGATCTCATAGGATCCTGCCCTCTAGGCCTGGCCACCTTAATGACCTAAGACCCAAAAGAGACTGAGAGGTGGCTTTAGCCATGCTGGTAGGGACATCCTATCAATGTCTGGGGCCTGATCCCTCCCCAGTTTGTTTGTTTTTTTGCAGATTTTGCATGGCTATCTGCTCGCTCCTATTCCTGCTCCAGATCACCGTAGCTGGATACCGTATTCTGCAGACAACTTCATTTGATTGGTTGTTTCATTTAAAAAGACAAAAGAACTTCTGGAGGTGGATAGTGGTAATGATTGGACAATTTGAATGTACTTAATGCTAATGACCTACACTCAGAAAAGGCTAAAATATAAGTTTTAAAATGACAAAAAAGAAAATAAATTTATTATAAAAATTTCAAATACACACAATAGTAGAAAAATGGTTAGATGAATTTCCATATATTTATCACCCAGATTCAACCTTTAAAATTTTTGCCATACTTGCTTCATCTATCCTTACTTTCTCTCTCTTTTTAAAAAAAGTATTTTAAAGCAAATCTCAGACATTACAGCATTTCACCCTTACATAAATATTCATCTCTTAAAAAATGTGAACATCACATGTAACCTCAATTTTATTACCACACCTGATACAATGAACTGATTCAAATAATACTCTTTTCCTTAGAAGATTTAAAAATTATAATATCATCTCATTACAATCACAATAATACCCTGTTCTTTTCACTTCCTACTGTTCTATATGACTTCTTTATTGTTTATTGCTTATCTTCTTTCTGCCCCCTGTTAAACTCTACAAAGGCAGGAACTTTTGTTTTGTTCACTGATGTACCCTTAGGCCTAAGTCAGTGCCTAATAGCAGATACAGGATCTTAGTGAAAGGAATGGGTTTATGAATAGGCAGTGTGAAAGGATATTTGAACACAACATAGCAAGACAAAATAAATTAAAAATAAACAAGAAAAGGGAGATGAAATGAAAATAAGAGTAAGAGGAGGCCAGGAGTCAGGTTGGAAATAGGACAGATTCGTGAGACCCCCTTACTTATTAGAGATAGGTCACCAGTTTGGCTCCAAGTTTCCTAGCAAGCAAGGCAAAGAAGGAAACTTTGTTTATTCACTCAACACATATTTATTGGGTGTTCATTATGTGACAGGCACTATACTAGGAACTGGAGGATATAGTAGAGAATAAGACAAATATGGTCCCTGCTCTATTGGACTTTATATTTGGTGGGAGGGAGACAGATAATAAGTTCTTATAAGTCCAGACAGTGATTCATGCTAAAAAGAATACAAAAACACTGACAACAGACTTGGTGGGGACTGGTTTAGCCAGGGTGGCTAGGGAATGTGGTGAGACATGCAGTGGTTGAACCGTGCCTCCCAAAAGATATGTCCACCAGGAATCTCCAAATGTGACCTTATTTGGAATAAGTTTTATTGTAGCTGTAATTAAGGTAAAGACCTCAAGACGAGATCCTCTTAGATTAGAGTGGGCCCTAAATCCAATGGTAAACTTCCTTAGAGGAGACAGAAAAGGAGAAGACACAGAATATAGAAGAGTGCCATGCAAAGACAGAGGCAGAGATCGGAGTTATGAAGCCACAAGGAAGGCCAAGGGTTGCCAGCACTTCCCAGAAGCAAGCACAGAGGCATGGGACAGATTGCCCCTCAGAGCCTCTGAAAGGAGCTGACACTACCAACCTTGATTTTGGACTTCTGGCTTTTGGAAGTGTTAGATAATATATTCATGTTGCTGTAAGCTACCAAGTTTGTGATAAGTTGTTATGGCAGCCCTAGAAATTAATACAAGACCCGTATGGTGGGAAGCAGCCGGCCATGGGAGGATCTGGTTATAGTCTTCCAGGCAGAGGAAATAGCACGTGCAAAGGCCCAGAGACATGATTGATTACATCAGTGGTTCTCAGCCCAGGCTGCATATTAGAGTCATCAGGGACCCTTAAAAAATTTTTGAAGTCAGAACTTCTGGAGGTGAGCCCCAGGCATTAGTATTTTTTAAAAGCTGCACAGATAATTCTACCTTGCAACCAGGAAGGAGTCTACCACTGAATTCCATGATTCATAATCTTTACAAGTCAAAATAAATTCATGAAAAATTAAATTAAATCATTAAAACAATTCTTGGTGCCCCTGGTACTGTTGGGAAGCTTTGCCCAGACCTAAGGGGCCAGGTTGTTCAGATTATCACATACAACTGTACAATTGTGGTGAATTAAAAAAATAAATGAATAAGACCACCATTTTTAACTAATATCATCAAAAGGTGGAGTCTGTTTCTCCCACGTAAATCTAGGTTTGGCTTTGTGACTTCCTTTAGCCAATAGATCATAACAAAGTGATGCAAGCAAAGGCTTGAAAACCGCTGGGGCCCTGTACTCTCTTGCTGCTGGGAACCTTTAAACCACCATGTGAAAAGGCCTAGGCCACCTTCTGGAGGATAAGAGACCACATGGAGAGAGACCCAGATATTCCAGCCGCCACAGACTAGAACTGCCCCATCAACACACCAAATCAGGAAACGTATTAGCTGCTGTTTAAAGCCTCTGTGCTTTGGGGTGCTTTCTTATGCAGCAAAAGCTGATATACCTACCTTTAATTTTTCCCTAAATGAATCATGGGGACACCTCTGCTATAGAAATAGTGTTGTTTCTTCTTAGAGTAACAGAGCTCTAAGTTTTATAAAGACATTTCTTTATTGTCCTGGATTAGGTGATGGCATCTGTTGCTGTGAGCACTAGCTGGGAGGGGTAGGCAAGTCCTGCACTGCACTCCAGTGCCTAGCCTTTGCCCTTCTGGTCCTGGAAGTGCCTCCTCTCCTCACCCGCCACCACGGACTCTCATGTCTTTGCTTCCTTTCTTAATTAAAAACCAAGGAGAGTTCTTCCTTATGCCTACCACATTTCTCAATTTAAGTATCAAAAGTCAGACTTATGTCGGGCATCACTTCAGGGTGAAAAGAGTAGTCAGGACACTTAAGTTTGGATACCAAGGTGTTAGATTTCAGGACAATTTGGGAGATTTATGCAGATAAGGAGAGAATATTTGAAATTAGGACCAATTCCAGAAAAATAAAGGCTGGGCAGCCTCTGCAAGTCTTGGGGATTCCAGATTCCTCTGGACCTGGAGAGCGCAACTAATTTAGCACATGGCAGAGACCAGCTCAACCCCCCTCCTTCCTCCCTAAGCCATTCTCATCTCTCACCCACCCAGAGAGATTTATGCCCTGCAAGGAGACCCGTGTGGAATGCAGCACAGGGCCCTGCTCAGAACTGTGGTTAACTCCTTCCTGCCCTGCTGCCCTGCAGGCTGGAAGCCAGGCAGGAGGATGGCTTGACCCACCTGGGACCAGTGGGACTTACAGAGTGCCTACCATGCTATTGCTCCTCTTTCAACTGCTCCAGAATCCCAGTTTTACAGATGAGAAACAAGAGGTCAGAGAAGTGAATTGAGTTGCCCTAAGTCTAAGAGCCGTCAGCAATGATAGTATTAATAAAAGTGATCACAGTGATCATGTAAAATAGGACAGTAATAATAGTAATAACGATAGAGTAACAATACATTGTATTGAGCTCTTCTGTGTGGTCTACAACCTGCCTTACATCTATTTACCCATTTAACCCTCAGCACAATCCTGTGAGGTAGGCACTGTTGTGAACTCCATTTTATACAGGAGAGAACTAAGGCACAGACAAGTAAGGTCATTCATCTAGAAAGTGGAGGGCGGAGGTTCGAACCCAACTGTAACTGACCTTAAAGCCTCAGGTCTCTTTAGGGTCCCTTTAACCAATATAATCACAATAGCAGCAAACATCTATGAAGTGCTTTCTGTGGCTTTTGAATTATGCTGGAGCCTTGCCTGCATTATCTCACTGAATCCTCATCTCAAGCCTGTGCCGTAGATGCCTTTCTGCACCTGTTTCCTCATCCGTAGGAAAAGGCTTGCCATGAGGGTTCAGTGAGTTACTTCTTTGATATCACATAGGACAGTGCCAGGCATGTAGGAAGCATCCAGTTAAGTATTATTCTCTTATATTACTGTGTTGTATTATTTCTTGGAATTATTAAGGATAACAGCCCCAAATCTTTGTGCATGGAATCATTCAGGGGCCCATCCCCTTCCATCTCTTCCAGATTTTTTAAACCCTCTCAGCTGAGACCCCAGGAGAGGGAAGTGGGGACGGATGGTGTGTGGAAGGTTTACCAGGAGCCAGGCCTGGAAGCAGCCAGCACTGTGACTTCTCACTTTCCATGTGCAGCACAAGCCACGTGGGCTCTCCACACAGCAGGAGGGTCTGGGAAATGTATTCTGGCTGGTGCTGACAAAGAAAAGGGTAACATGGATATGGTGAATACTATTGTCATTTTAATTCTGTTTACAGATGAAGAACTGAGGCCTGACCAAGGTCCCAGGACTAATCAGTGCAGGAGCTTTAGTGACTGAGAGCCACCCACTTCCCTACAGACCCGGAGCCTTATGAGGGAGTGCTAATTGTGGGACACATGCCGTTTTCCCTTTGCCACAGTTCAACGGTTCCCATGGCTATCTCGTGTAGTCCACACACTTTCCTTTTCCATAACCCAGCATACTTCACTTCACCTGGAGGATGAGCATGGAATCCAAGGTAAAGCCCTCGTTCTGATCAAGCCTTTCACAAGCCCAGAATCTGGCATGAGCAAGAGGCCTCATCTAACCTGTCTCCTAATGGGAGAGAGCAGAGAGCCCCCACTCTGGGACCTATTGCAGGGCCCCTAACAGACCCTGAAGGTCATCTTAAATTAGCCAGAGGAGAATAGATGGAAGCAGAAAAGCCTGGGGTGGTGAAGAGTGAAAGTCAGCTGGACCTAGCGGGAGACCCAGGCCCGGATCACCTAAAATAGAATTATAAGGGGGGCTAATGTGTAGTAGGCATTTAGCATGTGCCAAGCCCTTTACATGGAGTGTCTCCTTCAGTCCTTACAACAACCAAATCAATGATATACTAATATCACCCTCATTTCCCAGGCGAGGAAACTGAGGCACACAGGCAGACAGTGTCGCTTGCTTAAGGTCATACCTGGAAACAAGCAGAGTTGGGACCTGAGCCCTGATGTGTCTGAGGCTAAACCCTCTGTTCTTCTGAACTCCGTGGACCCCTGCCTCCCTGGGTCTGGCAGCAGGACCCTGGCAGACAGACCTCAAGAGCCAGGAGCAGGCTCTGGACTCTTCCGACTTTGTGAATAATGACACGAACCTCAGGCTGAGCTCATCGGCCCTACCTATAACAACTTCTTCCTCCCCAGCACTTAAGAGACCTTGGTGTGAGTGTCAGGATCAGGGGCCTGCATTCTGGACCTCCACATGCTCCCACCCCACCCTGGGCTTCCCAATGATGACTCCTCGCTCTCCTAGGGGACAGTTCCTGGCAGAGCGTGTGGTCAGTAAATATTTGTCAAATGGATGAGTGAATGAACAAAAGAATGAAAAGATACAGCCTTTTCTCTCAACATTATTCTGCTTCTTTCACTTCTATTACTATGTTTTGTGTTTCGTTAATTATAAGAAACACACTTTCCACATTTTACCACCTTTGCAATTGTGTTAAATAATCTCACAATGGCTCTTGGCAACATGGCAGTCATGCCAAAATAGTCATCGCCTGAAAATATCTTGATCCACTTGTTTCAATAGTACACAGAATGTTGTACAATAGGTTTTCTACGTACACATAAATGCTATGCTATATGATAAAGCAACTTTTCCGATGGAAAAAAACAAACATCTTAAGAGATAATAGCTTTCCATCCGTTTAATTGGCAATTTTCTCTTTCCTATTGGCACATGAAATAATGGTGTGTTCTCATGATCCAGGACATCTTGGAATCAATGAATCACAGCATGTCATAAGCATCTGCCAAGAATGGGAACAGCTGACAAGCACTGAGCTCGTTCCAGACTTTACAGTCACTATCTAATTATAGCCTAGATAATTACTGCCTAGATCTGATTATTATTCCCATTTTACCAAAGGGGAGACTGAGGCATGGAAAAGTCAAGTTACCTCCCTAGGGTCAGTGAGAAGTGGAACCAAGACATGGCCAGTGGCAATTTCATAGCAGAGCCTGGGTGCCCACCACTAGCACACGCTCCCCTCCCACTCAATGAGCAAAGAGAAACAATGGAGCTATCGTTTCCATTTTTAACAGTTTGGTAGGGTGATATGTCAGTCTGGCAATGTTTAATGCACAATTACTGTTTGCTGAGTGAGCCATGGGAAATCCCTATGAAAAGGCCCCAGGCCGCTCTGGGTGTAACAGATCATTCTAGGTGTGCAGAACCTTCAGCCACGTTACTAACTTAAAAATCCCTATAATGGTCACAGACGTTTGTGGTGTACACACTTTAAGTGCTAGCAGGTGCAGAATGGAGGGGCTCAGCCAGTGGGAAAACCCAGTCGGGCTTCACAGAGGTGGTGGTAGCTTAAGGTTTATGGGCTTAAACCTTATCCAACAAACAGGATCCAACAGGGCAGCTGCCTTCCTGAGAGAGCAAGGAGGCAGATTTCCCAGGAAGGTGGTGTCCTTGCCCACAGTCAGCTTTGCCCCTTCCTGACAGTTGGCACTACAGCTCAGACCTTGGCCCTGACCCTTTTCCTGAGCTGAGGAGGCTGTGAGTCAGGGAAATATAATGCCTAGAATCTCCTGAGGGGCAGACACCCAGTTCAGCCGCTGTATACTATCTGGGCAGGGACAGCCACCAAGTCTCAGGCCCTGACAGAAAGGGCAGCTTCTCGATGCTGAGGCCACTGGATCCTCCTTGGCTGGCCTGGATCCAGGACTTACCAGTTCACGCTATTCCATTACTCATGTAGCTCTGGGTTCAAGTCTTAGATCAGTCATTTACAAGCATGACATCGGCTTGCCCTGCGGAGCCTCACTTTCCTCTTTTCTAGAATGAGGATGTTAACAGTACTAACTTCACAGTGTTTCTAGATAAGGCCTGTGGGCCCAGTGCTCTCGCACAGTGCCCTGACAGCTAGTGAAGGCTCAGCAAACAGGATCTGGTGGGTGGGTCCGGGCAGAGCGGGAGATGCCTGCAGGAGCCAGAGAGTCAACTCTCAGATGCCTGTGGGGAGCCAGACAGTTTATTTTCTCTGAGCCTCCATCGAGGCCTCTGTAGAATGGAGATGAGAACGGGAGGGGCTGCCTCATATTGTCATGATTCAATAGCATAAACACGCATGCAGCAGGTACTTAATAAGCAGCAGATTTTTGTGATGATCTTCTTCACCTCTGGCAAAAACCTTCCAGTTGTCTCCATATTTCAGAAAGGAGAAGGCACAGAGAGGTGGAGGACTTGCCCTAAGTCACACAGTGGGAAGGGGTAGAATGAGGCCTGAGGGTCCTCAGCCTACACCACCATCTCCCCACCCCCCAGCTCTGGTAAAGAATCAGTAGGGGGAAATAATAAAGCTCAGGCTGGGAAAACTGCCTTGGGTGCTACAACCAGCCAGCAGCAGCACCCAGGGCTCCTGACTCCCTGTCTAGCACGTCTGCTGACTTAGACACCACACCCTGAGTGGGTGGAGCCGGAAGCTCTGGTATGAATGCCTGGGGGGGCCAGTTGCCCCCAGATTCCTGCAGCCACTAATGAGAAAGACAGTGAAGCTACTTGTATGTCCACCACATTATTTTTTTAAGCCTCATAACCCTTGGGAACATGTATTGGATGTCATTAGTCCCGTTTTATACAGGTAAAATACAAGCCCGGAGAGGTTAAGATATTTGCCTGAGATCACACAGCCCAGCGGCAGCAGGGTCAGGATTCTAACTAACCAGTAGGGCTGCACTGGTGGGAAACATGCTACTAAACAAGGAGACTTGGAGTGAGGAAGCCCTCCGAAGGGGTCTGAGGGCATGGCGGGCCCACAGACCCTCCTCAGAGGCAGATCCTTCCCTACACAGTTCCATGGGCTGGGTGGGAAAAAAGAAGGGAAGGAGGAGGAGGAAACTCTATTTGGGGTTATTGAATGTGGTCCCATATCCATTGTTCCTTTTCACTTTAGTGCCCGCTGCCCAACTTTCACCTACCAGCACCCGCTTTCTCCAAGTTGCCAGGCCCTACCCTGTGCCACACATGAAGCCTGACATGCTGCCTTCACCTCAGCCTCTCCAATAGGACTGATGACAGACGGTGTGTAGATACTCCAGCTCCCTGTTCCCTCAGTCCGTCTGTCCCATACCACTTCCCAGGGTTGTGGTACCAAGCCCCAGTTGATGACCTGCTCATTAACACACTTGGTATCAGCTGTCTTCTCTACTCTTCTACTTATGCTGCCTGAGATTCCTCGTCTCAGTATTTGCTTCTGGGACCATCTCAAGCAGGGCAATTTTGCCCCCAGGGACATTCAGCAAGGTCCAGAGACATTTTCGATTGTTACAGTGAAAGAGGGGAAAGATGCTGCTGGTTTCTAGCAGGTCAGGGCCAGAGATGCTGCTAAACATCTCATGAGGCACAGAACAGTCCCCACAACAAAGAATTATCTGGCCCCAAATGTCAATAGTGCTGAGGGCAAAAACTCCTGATGAAAACAAGATGAGTGGGCCTCTTTGTGGTGATAACTCCTCTAGAATCCTTGGCCCAGCAAATTCTGGGTATGTAAAGGCTCCATGGGTGGGAAGTTAGCCCCTGGCGTCCCATGTCTTTTGCTGGCCTCCACCTCTTCATGTTCCATCTCCCATCCATTCTGTTTGGTTCTGCTACTCTGCTGTCCCAGCCCCACAGCAAAGATCCAGGGCAAGAAAAGGTGCACAAGTGCAAGGTTTGGCCAATCTGAAAACCCCCTCCCCAGACAGTGGTGATTTGTTCAGGGAAGCATGTGACTCAAGATGAGCTGATCAGAATTTTCTCTGGGACTTTTCTGCCAGAGACTTTCTCTTTGCACTAGAACCAGTGAGCTGGCCCGACATGAGCCCGGGGCACCTGGCAGGCATACAGAAAACAACATCAGATCTGACTGATAAATGCTCAGAGGACAGAGTCCTGACGACAAATAGATGGTTCAGTGACATGAATCAGAACCTTCCCTTCTTTGGAATGGCTTTTCTGTCTTGACTAATAGGGCTCTGTCTCTCCCACTGGGCTGGGAATTTCCTGTTCTTTTATCTCGATTTCAAGCACTAGCCTCCTCCCCCTTCCTAGAACCTAGAAGAAGAGCCTGTCCACCACAGGGCCACGCAACTGTTCGTTTATGAACTCTGGTTACTCACCTGTCTGGCCCACAGAGAACACCTGAACTAGTCTCTCATCACATCACACGGATGAAGGAATTGAGGCTGGGAAAGCACCATGTCGACCTTGGTAGGATGCCCTGGGGCAGTGATCTGTTTGGGCTCCTTTGGAGGCCCTGATGTAAGCTACGGATGGCCCCCAAGGGGTTCATAAAACTCCTGACACCCATCCCCTGACCCGCCTACCATTTCTCTGGATTTTCCAAGAGTGTTGTCTATGAATTTTGGACTGGGCTGGAATCCTGAATCTGCTTCTTCCTGGACGAGTAAATCTCAGTAATTCACTTCCTCGATCTGAACCTCAGTTTCCTCATCTACAAAATGTGGAGAGTAGTAATACCAACCCCTCAGAGCTGTTATTGGGGTGAAGATTAAAGGAGATAGTATGGGCAAAAACCTTTAGTCTAGTGTCTGGTGCTAGTGGATAGTCAACGCTTTTGGGGAATAATATTCTGGAAATACTTCCTGTTTGAAAAATAAAGAGGAGCCGCCCTGGGCCACCCCTCCCTTCCTTAGCTAGCAAGGCAAGGAATCTCCTCTGTGGCCTTAGTCAGGAGATGGGTGTGGAGGCCGGACACACTCCCACCAGGGATATCCCTTCCCTGGCCAGTTGGTGTTTGGTGGGTGGTGCAGGGCCTGGCGTTGCAGGCTCCCCCTACCCCCGGCACACCCAGCCCCCTCCCCTATGAGTCAGCCCCACTCCTTAAGGCACAGTAAAACTTACAAGTCACTTCCTGGCGGCCTCAAACAGAGACCTAGAACCCGCAGTGCAGGAACTGACCCCTTATCACTTCTCAGGCCTGATAAGAAGGGCAGGAGGGTCTGAGTCAGCCAGGAATAACTAGCTGCTTCATGATTCTCCCCTGGCCTGCTTCCGTCCTGCCCCCAGCCCAGCCTGCTGCTTCTCCCTCTCCTCCATAGTTATGCTGCCCTGCAGGCCCACCATTCAGCCCTCCAGCAGCATCTCCAGAAGAAACCAGCTACAACCTTTCTGGGAAGAGCAGCAGCCATGCAGTGGAGCATACCCTGGAGTTTATCAGATAGGCAGGCTCTTCTGGGGCCCAGGGATTGGGCAGGAGACAGGCGCCTGTAAGGAAGGAGGGAAAAGGTGAAGGGAGTGGTGGGGCCACACCCTCCCATGAAGCACTCCAAAAGAAGGAGCTGGGGCTCCAGCCCCCTCAGTGGCACCCCAGCCTCCCACCGAGCCCCACTCTGGTCTGAGAATCCTCCACCTAGCAGCTAGTAACACTCTCTTTTAAGCTGTATCTGCTTGTCCCACCCCACTACCCTTGGGGGAGAGGCCAGGTTTCCTTCTGACACCCAGGGCCACCTTCCTGCCATGCTCCAGATGGAGCTTTTCACAGTTTGTAGAAAGGAACTTCTCACACTGCTGGGTTTTATGCTTCCAGGACCCGGAGGAGGGGGGTATAGAAACTTTCTGGGTGAGTGGGTAGAGGTTTGAGGGAAGACTTCCTGGATGAGGTGGCATTTAGCTGTCCTGGTATTCTGACAGGAATGACAGAAGCAAGAGAGGAAGGCAGGGGATTCCCAAATACGCCAACAACTCCCATTCACCCAGCTTCTCTCTGAGCGAGTGGAAAGAATGAGAAGCTCTGCACTTATCAGCTGTGTGACCTTGGACAACCATCTCTTATCTCTGAGGTTACCTGTCAGAGCTGTCAGAGGAGAAGAAAGCCCACAATATGTATCAATGCCCAGTAAGTAAGTGCTTGAGCCATTTGGTCTATCAGGGGGAATTTTCTCTGGGATAGTCTCTTGGTTGCTCCTCTGGTTTGAGTCAAGGGAAAGGGCCATGGTTGGAGGGAAACAAGGCCAGGCTAATCCGGATTTTCCAATTGTTCCTGGTTATGTGTTTGCTCCTTGCTCCTGGTGGGAGGAAATTCTCTGCACAAAGACAGGAAGGCAGAGGTGCTCTGTGACAAAGGCAAAGCTCGCAGTGGCGCCTGCTGTGATCCAAGAGTCTGCACCTAGAGAGCCAGGCAGGCGAATCACAGGCAAGGGAAGCACAGAAGAGGCTCAGTCACCTCAGCACCACTCACCCCCTCTAAGGGCATTAGTTCAGGATGTCACAGACAGGGAAACTGAGACCCTGACAGAGTTTGGACCTCTCCTAGGTCACATAAAGGCTTCCAATTCAGTTCCCCCTTCACTTTTTTTCAAGTTCACAATTATTAACAGGGGACATTCTATCCAGTACCTAGAAGATGGTAATCCCTCACCAATTGTGGTTGTAAGAGAATTCACACACACACACACACACACACACACACACATGCACGCACAACTTTAAACAGCTTTATCGAAAAGCAATTTACATGCTATGCAATTCACCCACAGTAAGTATACTATTTGGTGAGTGAATTTATGCAACAGTTCAACCACGAACACAAACCAGTTTTCAAGTACTTCCATCACCCTGTTTGCCCATCTGCAGTCAATTCCACCCCCAGCCCTAGGCAAGAACTAATCTGTTTTTTGTCTCTGTAATTTTGCATTTTCTAGAAATACCCACTCCCCCCCCCCAAAAAAAAGTAAAAACCCCAGGAAGAACCCAGCTCTCTCTGGGCCTGCAAAGGGGAAAACTTTAAAGGCAAGAAGAATGTGTCCGTGAGGGGCCTAGAGAGAGTGGGGGCCTGACTCCTCCTGGTTCAACTTGGAGAACTCCCAGGTGAACACAGGATCAGAGAGGCCTGGGTGGGAAGAGAGGCCTTTGTGGTCCTACCAACCCAGGCCTTCATTTCATAGACCATAATCAAAGTGGCAGCAGCAGTGGTTACTACTCAGGGCCTGGCCTGGCCACGTGTCAGCTACCCCTGGCAACCACCTGGGAAGGGAAGGGAAGCTCGGTCTGCAGGTAGATGGCAGGGGGTCCTTGCTTCCCAAGGAACAGTGCGTGAGGAGCTCACAAGGTTCAGATAGGCCTTGTCTTACACAGTTTGGATGTCATATGCCAGGCCTGGGGTCTGCTCCCCTGCTGGGCCCGGGGAGGCTTGCTTTCTTGAGCTAGCCAGTTCTATTTCCCAACTTTTGCCTCTGGGCCCTGATAAGCTCATCATGGGTTAAAAGGGTTCACAACTAAAGCTGCCAGCTGCATGGACTTATAAGTGACTGGGCAAATCACCTTAGAAACTAGACCCAGAGCAAGCAGCCATAAAAGAGCTCATTCACAAAAGCAGGGCAATTTGGAAGCAAAGCCGGGGGGCTGGGCTGGCCTTGGCCTACCTGGGCAAGTGAAAATTGAAGAGGCCTTCTTTGTCCTCATCGGGAATTTGCCACATTTTCCAGAGACCGGAGGCAGATTATAAACTTATTTTTACTGCCACGACAAGGCCCAGGAGGGAAGGGGCACTTTCCAGTGCTTTCTGTAGGACAGGCTTTTTCACCCCAAAAAGAGCAAAGCTGTTAATCTGTGAGTGAGCGTGACTAGGATAATAATGATGATGACAACAGTGAACATTTATTCATAGCTTCATATGCACTGTTCTAAACAGTAGCTTGTGGAGTATGTGCCATTATCACCCCTGTTTCACAGATGAAGAAACTGAGGCCCAGCGAGGTGAAGAAGTGCCAGAAGTCACAAACAGTGGCAAGTGGAGCTGGGAGCTGAACTCTGCAAATGGGCTACATTTATGCCCCGCACAGTGCTGACCTCTGCCATGGAGGTGCCTTGCTTCCACTCGAGCCTTGTTACTAGGCCATAACTCCATCCTGGAACCCCAGAGACCCACTGAAGCTGACACCAAGGGTGCCCATGACTCTGCTCTTTCCAGCATATCCCAAACTGCCCCTATGAAGCCAGGAGTCTGTG
The DNA here is from genome assembly GCA_030015415.1 of Cynopterus sphinx. NCBI lineage: Eukaryota > Metazoa > Chordata > Mammalia > Chiroptera > Pteropodidae > Cynopterus > Cynopterus sphinx. The sequence goes on from CM057381.1 coordinate 111,585,841, forward strand.
ATGCTGAATAATGAGAAATGAGTTTGCGAAGGTAGTTTTTACAGGTTGAACTGTCTCCCCAAAGGAGGTGTTCCAGTCCTAACCCCAGCACCTGTGAAAGTGACCTTATTTGGAAATAGGTTCTTGGCAGATGTCATCAAGTTAAGATGAGGTCATCCTGGAGTAGGGTGGCTCTAAATCCAATGACTGGTGTCCTTATAAGGACAGGGCAATTTGGAAATCACAGCTACACACACAAGGAAGAGGGCCCCATGATTGCAGAGGCAGAGACTGAAGCGCTGTGTCTGCAAGCCAAGGAACGCCAAGGATTGTCAGCAGCTACTGGCAGTAGGGAGGGAGTCGTGGAATAGATTCTCCCTCAGAGCCTCCAGAAGGAACCACCCTTGTCTACACCTCGGTTTTGGATTTTGGGCTTTATTAATTGTGAGAGAACACGTTTCTGTTGTTATAAGCTACCCTGCTGGTGGTAATTTGTTATGGAACCCCCAGCAAACTATTTTTTTTCCCTCAAATCTTTCCAACCAGCTTTGTCATTGTGCTCATTAATGAATTAAATTTTGACATTTGGTCACAATATATTTGCAGGAGAACCCTTTTAGAAAATTATACTTCGCTATAGCATAGACCCAGAGCTGTTATTTCAGCTTACTCTGTCCACTGTCTGATAAGCAGTATCCCCCCACTGTCCATCCCTCTGCCCCGGACATTGGGCAAATCTAGGCTAAGCCCCCTGCTCTTCATGAACGGCAGTGCACCAGATGGTGGCAGGAGGTAAACAATTCTCTCAGCCTTGGTGCTTTTTAGAAGGTAGAAGGCAGGCCAGCCTGGTGACCAAAAGCTGTGAGGTGGGGGCTAGGGGTGGGGTGACCTTTTTAACGTAGCCACATCTGAGGAATGGGGTAGAGAAAATACTTATAAAACCACACCAGAGAGGCTGGGGGCCGGGGCTCGTGACATGAAACAGAAGGCCAGACAGCCCACTGAGGACAGTGAGGTCATTTTCAGGCTGACTCACTCAGATTGGCAGAGAAGCGTGTGTAAAGAGAAAGTCACCCCCCATGAACCAGAAACAAGTGGGGTGTACAGGGTGGGCCTGGGAGCAGGGGTGCTTCATCTTTCTTCCTGGTGCTCACCAAGGCTTCCGGTAGAAGGCTCTCTTGGGACACCCTCAGAATCCAGGCTTGTGGTGAGATGTGATAGGGGCAGTGGGCTAAGTTCGAATCTCATCTACCTCATCTACTCACTGGGTGAACAGGAACAAGAATCTGACCATCAATTTCCTCGACGAGTAAATGACCACCTTTCTCTGCCTGTTCCAAGGAGGCCTTGATGGACTCAGGGACCACAAAACACTTAGCACAGGGCCTGGCATGAAACTGGTACATAAAGGCTAAAAAAAAAAATTAACATTAAGTCATCATCAAACATGCTTTTGGCTTTTTTTGAGGAAATCACTCTGCACCTGGGGGTGGAAGGTGAAAGCAGCTTTAGTAGTTTTTGCAAAAATGGAAAATGTCTTTTAATGTAAAAACATTACTGCATTCCATTAATTCTAAGATGCACATCTTTTTCACAGTTTAATATCTCAAAAACTTACTAATTGGTGACACGTTTAATTGATAGCAGCTTGCCTTCATGCTGGTATATAAAAAAATGGTGTCTTTCAATCAATGGCATCTTGGACTTACGAAATGTGGTCTAAAATTGATAAACACTCATTGTATAAAGTTCAGACACAGAGAAGTATACATAGTAAAGGTTTCTGAATTCCAAAGCACCGCCCCCCTAAAGATAGCGCAGTCTGTGTGGAAGCGCACGTTTCTGTCTTCATTCTCTTTAATTGCTGGGCAAATATCCTCTGACCAGTCAGCCAGGCCTCCTCCAGTGTACCAGAGCCAAATTAATGCTCATCTGAAGACGGCAATATGTTACAAATCGGGATGTCATGATCAGACACCTTCCCCACCCACACCCCACATGGCTGGTACCTCTCCTGCTGCCCAGCCCTGTCTGCAGCACAGTGCCCTATGCTGACCAGATGTGGGGCTGAGGGAGTCCATGACTTCAGCCTTTTAAAAAATGTACGTGTAGTGCGGTTTGTAGTTTACTATTTGCAAGTGACAAAAATTGTGGAGATGTGGGACCTGAAGAGGGAAAGTAGTGGGAAATCAAAAACATGTGTCTTATGCAAGAACGTTTTTGTTTGTTTGTTTGTTTTGTTTTGTTTTAAAACCAATGATAGGATTGAGTAGAACCTCTAAGGTGCCTTTGTACTCAGCTCTATGCCACTTTCACCAAACTAGGAGGAAGGAGGCACATAGTTTCCTAAGAAGCACAATGTGACTGATGAACAGGTAGCACCTGTAAGGTGCACTGGATTGAAAGATTCTGAGAACCACATTTTCCAGAGGAGGAGGGGAAAGTTACTTGTCCGATATCATTTGACGAGTGACCAGTGGAACCAGCCTGGAATCCAGTCTAGTCTCTCAGCAAGCAACTCTGGGGCTCTTCCTGCCATACTACATGGCCTCCAACGGCAGGCCCTCTTGCCCCTCGACTGTGCACGAAGTCTGCTTTGCTCTGAGTCTGCCGCCACGGCCTCCTGTGGATCACAACTTGTACTGAAGACTGAAATGAGAGGCAAGGGGAAGGAGGCGGGGCGATGCACCAGCCTGGGGGCCCACTGGCTATGAATGAGACTTCTGTTTGCCTGCCCTGTGTGTCTGGAATTTTGTACGAAAACAATGAACTGGAAGGAGGTGAAACCACGTTCCCAAAAGCAAGCCCCCTTCCAACCACACTTTAATAAAAGACCTGCTTTGTTTCAGGCAAAGCAAAAGGAGGAGCTGGGGAATATGCTGAGATTCGGGGGAGTTCAGGAGTTTGGGGTTGACATGCCAGTGCCAGGAGAAGGCAGCTATCAGAAAAATCAAGAACCAAACCAAAACTCTCATCATCTTCCTGAGATGATATTGAGTGGTGCTTTACATAAACTTGCAAAATGCTTTCTCAGATATTTTCTCAACAGAGTGAGAGCTTGGGGAGAGACAATAAACATGAATTTTTTTCAGGCTTTTCTCTTGGTGTCTGGGTAGCCATGGTGTGTCAGCCACTAAGGGTACACTGCTTTGTCCATCACTGTCCTCATCCTTGGAAGTCTGACAGCCTGGCTGGGGTCCTGGATTCTGCACCTGCTAACTTTAATACCTTGTGCAGGTTAATGGATCATAGTACCAGCTGCAAAAGACAGAATGGTAATGGCTGCCTGGCACGGATGGCTGCAAGGATTGAATGAGCTCCTGGGGTAAGGGTCTGGCTTATGGCAAGACCTCAATTGGTGGTGGCCATTAGCTGTTATGGCTAGTGAGGGGTTTACAGTAAGGCTGAGAGTATGGTCTAGCCTGGAAGCACCTGGGTATGTTAACCTGGATGTAAGTTCCATCCAGAGACACTAGGTGTATGTGGGGGAGGGGAAGACAGGGGGAGTATCATACCAGGCAGACTGAGTGACATTCCAGGCAGGCAGAAGCCCACAGGTTGACAGAGTTGTAGAAGCTGTGCAGTTTTTCATCTTAACTACAATCCACAAGTAAGTGCTGACATCTAATGAGGGTCAGATTATATCACTCCTCTCCTTCAACCCTCCCCTGAGTCTTCATCTCACTCAGAATAGTTACAATCCTTATAACAGGGCCTGACATAATTGGGTTCCCACTACCTCTCTGACCTCCATTCCTACATTGTCTTCCTTACTCTCTCGGCCCTTGTTGCACTGGCCTGGTTCACCCTCAAACACGACAAGCATGCTCCTGCCTTAAGGCCCTTGCACATGCTGTTTTCACTGCCAGATGTTTTCTTCTCTTAGATATTCACACAATTCCCTTGTTTCCTTCAGATTTCTGCTCAAATACTACCTTCCAAAGAGGCTTCTTTTGGCCACCCTATATAAAATAGCAACCTCATATCTGCAGTATCAGGCTAAATTTTCTTCCAGTTCACTTATCAGACCATGACATACTTTATAAAATATATACTTTTGTTATCTTTCTGTCTCTCCACTAGAACTTAAGTTCTATGAGGGCAAAGATTTTTAGTTAGCTTGCTAGGACTTAGCACTGTACCTGACTTGCAATGGGCACTCAAAAAAGTACATATTGAATGAATAAACCTCCGTTAAGAGAACACAGCTGGCTGCTGTACAGTAGTATGGCAACAGTTCTTTTTTGTTGTTTAGAACTAACACTTGTTGGCATTTGCTTTGTACCAGGTATGAGACTAAGCCCTTGACATGAATTAGCTTATTTAAGCAAGTATTATTATCTCATTTTATAGATGAGGAAATTGGATCTCAAAGTTTAGTCCCCTTACTCAGACAGTAATGGCAGAGCCAGTACTATGTCTAGTTCTGATGACCCCAGATGTGTGGGGTCCTAGCTACACACTGTGCTTATTCCTGATGCAGCAGGAGTCTGAAAGGATGGACACCAGTCTATAGGAGGCCTATAGGTGATCTGTATGCTTCTTCATATTTTCCTAAATTTAGGAATTCTGCACCCTCCCAATAAACAGGTACTCATTTTATACTTAAAGGAAAAGGTTGATCATGTTTGTCCATCTATCTATCCACCAGGCATCACTAAAAAAGTGGGGACTCTAAAAAGGTAGGTTGCCCGCAACTCTATTCCTCAGTCTCTGAATCTCTGGGAACCTGGTTAGGAGCAGGGGGGATTTGAAGACCCCTTCTCCAGATGATGATGGCAGAAACAGCTTTCAGGTTGGCGACTATTACCAGAGGCAGCAAGGGCAAAGATGGAAGAGAAACTTTCCTCTGTGAGTGCAATGGTGCAACTTTTTTCCTCTGGATTCTGGCACCACATGGACAATAAAAATGCTTCAAGGTTTGAGACTGGCTCACTTAATTGATGCCACTTTCCCCACACTGTGCTTGGCTTTGGAGCTGTAATGAGGCTCACATTTTCACCCAGAAACAACAGGCAGACTCTTCCAAGAAAACTCAGTCCCACCCCTTCTTAGTGTGGGTTTCTGTCCCTGCAGGGTCCAGTCAGGAGGAAAGGAATGCTGTGACACATGTGTGACTAAACCCCTTAGATCAATGAGACCGCCCCTCTCCTCATCCTCCAATTCCCAGTAAACACCATATTAGGGCCAAGAAATCAGCACTCCCAGGAAGAAATGAAAAACCAAGAGAATGTCCTTGTTCTTAGGAAATACACACTACAGCCAAAGAACAGCATGAATGAGCTGACATTCTTAGACAGTTCAGAAAAAAGTATGTGTGTATATGTGCACGTGTAGACACATGTAAAGGGAGTGACAAGCCAACTGGGGCAAACATAAACAATTAGTGAATCTGAGTGAAGGGTGAATGTGAGTTTTTTGTGCTATTCTTGCACTGTTTCTGTAAGTTTGAAATCACATCAAAATAAAAAGTTAACAAAGAAAAGAAAGTATACGAGTGCTGAATTAACTAAGGTGTCCAGCTCAGTGTTCAGAGAAGCTGAGCAAAGGGTTCAATTCTTTTCTTGTGCTAAATGAATGAAGAAATTGTGATCACTTCATTCCTCTTCCTGTGGGTCACACTGGATCCTCTTAAACTTCCTGGTATAAAAAACATCCTTCTTGGACAAGAGCTTTGATCAGAAAAATGCAATAAATGCCTGGAGTCTGAGATTGGAATCTTTGCAAGGGAAGGTAGAAAATAAAATGAAAGGGAAAACTTGGGTACCTCCCCATGAAGAGGCCAAGGCAGGGTCAACATGGAGAAAATCTGACAACTTGCAGCTTGTGCCTCCCAGGGCAATGGTGGAGCTGGAGGGCAGCAAAGGTGAGTGAGGTACAACCCTGCCATTAAGAGACCACAGTTAAATAGGGGAGAAGCTACACACAGATGACTAGAGGGGTGGAAAGTGCTCGGGGCACAGAAAAATCCTCCAAGGGCTAAGAGCATGCAGGTTGCTGGGGGAATTTTCTAAGGAGAATGGGAAGGACACAGAGGGGCAGGAACAGAAATGCCCTGCAGTGTAGCCTCCTGATAAATTCCCTTTCTGCTGGCTCCTCACTACCAAAAGCACGGATCCTCCTTGCAGCGATTGCTCCCTTCAAGATCTGCACAGTCAGCCTCCTCTGTCTCAACCATTTCTTCCAACTGAAATCCTCTCTTCCCAGTCTCCTCCTAAACCCTGCTCTTCCTCCAGGCCCAGCTCTTCTGCAGGAAACCACTCACGCATACCCCGTGCTTTCCTGCCTTCCTTGCAATGCCTTCCTGTTTACATTCCTAATAAGTCCATATCTTTCTTGCCCTTCAAGGCCTGTCTGCAAAGTCTTGCCCCCTTCCAACTCCTCAAGTTGCTTCCTGGAGAACTCATTTGATTCTGAAACAATGCAAGACATCAGTATGGCTTGTTCAAACATTTAAAGCTCACGATGCATGGGCAGAAAGCTATTTTGAACTGCTCAGTCCTGCCATACTTTTTTGGGTTCAGACCCTTCTGGGAGCCATTCTTGAAACTCTTAACACACCAATGCCGCTCCAGAAGGCACTCAGCATGGAGGGCAACCTTGTCATATGACGGACAACTGAGAGAGCCAAGCTCATTGGACCTGGAGAGGTGCTTTTCAGTAACTAGAGTGTCATGAAAGAAGCAGCTGAGTTCTGGGCAGCAAAGAGATCAGACTTAGGACCAATGCAGTTGGAGATAAAAGGACTTAGGACTCCAAAGGCAAGAAACATTTATGTTATGAAATGCTGCCATATACAGTGTGTACTCCCTGCTGCAAGAGGGAGCCAGATGAAAGTGGGAAAGCATATGAAGATTTGTCTTGGCCTACATCGGAAACTCCCAAATGTCTAACCATTAGGACAGTCTCCAGTGGCCTAGGGTAACTTGAGAAAAACAAGGACAGCAAGTTGAGGTTTTCCAAAAGCTAGTCCATTTAAAAGACTTTCCCTTTTTGATATAGGTCTATAATCCAAAGCGGTCTGAAAACCAGGTTTTTTGGTTTGGCACAAAAACTTATTTGGCAGAAAATCCTGTCCTGAACTGACATATGTTATTTATAGACTTTACTTATTCCACTTAGCTGAATATTGATATATTCACTCAGAAATTTTATATTTTATTACTAATTACCTTTCAAAAAAGAAAAAGACAAACGAACAACAACAAAAACTTTCAATATCAAAACGAAGCTGGCTTCCAGGGTTTCATAAAGAATTTTGGACTGCTATTAGGTACATCCTACTCCTAGGTGTATAATGGCCTTTATTTAATGAAATGTTTCAACAGTAGTGCTGTGCGTGGATGTGTGTTTTCTTTTTGTGTGTGTTTTAATAAAAGAATGTTATTGCTTAGTAAAATAAAAAGCTGGCAACACTACGTCTAGCTCCAAAATTTGGGGAACATTTTATTGTTCTGTGAAGTCCAACTCTGGCATAAGGCACTTCTGGTGCTTTTAAAATTTAGGCTTGATTAGAACACAAGTTGCTAGCTGGTAGCTCCACTGGCCAAACTGAGCTTGTAGACATATTTTTTACCTCATGCAGTGAGTGTACTCTTCCCTCCATTTTAATTTGGAAAGTGAACCTAAAGTCCAGTTTCCAGTTTCTCTTGACAATTCAGAAGATATCAACAACAGTCCTACATGGAACACAACCAGCTGGAGCCAAGAGGCAAGTGACCTCTGCTTTCCAGGTGACTCCTCTCTGTAGACTAGAACACCCAGTTCGCTTCACTGCCAATGCACAAACCAAAAAGACTGCTTTTCTTAAGTTAGAATTGCTGGTCACCAGCTCCATATAAGAAAGGTGCCCTAGCCAATACCTACACACAAAACCTGGTGGCTGCTTCTCCAGGGAAGGCCTGGAGCAGAGTACTGGGAGCCTAGGAGGCCAAGAACAATTTGCTGGGCTCAGCCAATGCCTTAGCTGATGGCAAAATAACTGGCTCAATGAGGAATTCTTCCTCACTTTCACAGAAACTCCTGCATAAGCTGCAATTGTCAGTTATATTATCACACCCTGCCTGATGCCCTCCTACTAAAAGCCTGAATGGAATATGATCCTTTGTCCACAAGGATGGCAGTACTGTATTCTGAGAGGAAAGTTGCAAAAGATGGTATTAGTGCATTTAAAACTTTTTTTTTAAGGGACAATATAAAAAAGCAAAATAAAACTAGTCATTTTTGGTTACTCAACCTACACCTGTCCAATCAAAGCTAACACTTTGGTCATAGTGGAGCTTGTACAGTAGTCCCCCCATCCATGTTTTCGCTTTCCATGGTTTCAGTTACCTGCACTCAACTTCGGTCTGAAAATATTAAATGGAAAATTCCAGAAATAAACAATTCGTAAGTTATAAATTGCACGCCATTCTGAGTAGCGTAATGAAATCTTGAGCCGTCCCGCCGCATCCTGCCTGGGATGTGAATCATTCCTTTGTCCAGCATCTCCTTATTATATTTGCTCCCCATCTATTAGTCGCTTAGTAGCAGTCTCAGTCATCAGATCTACAGTCATGAAATTGCAGTACTTGTGTTCAAGTAGCCCTCATTTTACTTAATAACGGCTCCAAAGCCATTCACATAACTTTTATTATAGTATAATTGCTTTAATTATTGTTGTTAATCTCTTATTGTGCCTAATTTATACATTGAACTTTACCTTACATATGTATGTATAGAGAAAAACATTGTATATAAAGGGTTTGGTACTATCCAGTTTTAGGCATCTAATGGGGGTCTTGGAAGGTATCATACCCCCCATGGATTCAAGAGGGCACTAATGTATAGGTAGGATATGCCACTCATAGAGAAGGCCTGTTTAATGGAAAGAGACTCTTTTCTTCGAATACAAAGCATGAAATATAAAAATACACCCACAAATGAACAAATGTTAAATTCTGCCACCTGTGTCTTTTTTCTTTTTTAAAGGAATAAAGCATTTATCTTAGTTGAAGTTGATGTCCCTTCCTTGGTTCTCCTACATTTCTTTAAAAATCATTTTCCTTCCACCATCACCCCAAAAGCAAATACACCAGGTTAGTATTTCTGCTGTCACTAGCTACAATTTTCCTACATAGAAAACATGGAGCGGTTTTTGTCTTCCATTCAGTATTGTTTGAGTTCCAGCAGAGTTGATACACATAAACCCATTCTTTAAGTTTAACTGTTGTATAGTGTTCTATCACATAGCCATATACAATTCATCTCCTTCCTTATTGATGGACATTTAGCTTGTTTCTAAATTTTTGCTATTACACAGAATGCTTCTGTGAATAAAAATCCTTGTACATATACATCTGAGGTTCTCACATAATTAGAAGAGGGATTGTTGGTCAAAGTGTTATACATTTTCAACTTTATTAAATATTACTCAATTGCTCTCCCAAGTGGCCATATCAAGTTATATTCCTGCATGCAATGAATTTGTTTTCCTACACCTTTACTAATAGTTAGCATCATCAGACCTTCAATTTTTAAAACGTGAAGATGCATTTAAAACATCTAAAAAAGGGGGTACGAGTAAAAGCAAAATAAAGATCATTTTTATGATATCTCAATGGTGTTTTAGTTTGCATTTCCTTGATCTTTTTATAGTTTATTGGCCATCTGGATTCTTTGCCTGAGACTTTCTAGTTCATATCCTTTGATCATTTTTCTTTTGGGTTTTTCTAACCAGATTGTAGTTTCTTATAAATTTGGGATAGTAATCCTGTTATGTATGTTGCAAATAACACCCAGTTTGTCTCCTAATTTATTAAATACCTCTCAATGTATAAAAGTACATAATGTTAGTATAGTTGAGCTTATTTTTACCTTCATAAGTTGACCCAACACCAAAGTCATAAGTTTGTCCCTCCCTCCTTTTTTTCTAAGTTTGACATCTTTTATTTACCTGGCATTTATTTTTGTGAAAGGTATAGATTAGCCCCCCCCCCCCATATGGAAACGCAACTGCCCTCAAGCTGTTTAATTATTTCTCTGTGATTTATAATGTAATGTGACATCTCTTATTATGTACCAAGATTCCATCGGTGCTTGGATTAATTTCTGAGCTCTTTTCTTCCACTGACAAGTGACTGGTTCCACCCTACTGCTATATTCTAAATCATTATAGCTTTATTTGAAGTCTTGAAATTTGATGGAGCGTCTGTTTTTTTTCTTTTGCAGAAGTTCCTGACAATTATTGAAATTTTAAATTTCTTTATAAATGTATCAGTTTTTTATATATATAAAAAAATCCCATTGAAATTTTGGTTGAAATTACATTTATAAATTCATTTTGGGAGAACTGCTATCTTTATGACCCTAAGCTTTCCCCTACATGAACATAGTATATTTCTCTATGAATTCAAAGCTTTATTCCAGGTACTTCATAGTTTCTGTTACTATCAGGCATGGGCTCTTTTTTCTATTACATTTTAAAATTAGTTGTTACTGGTACTTAGAAACACTACTGATGTTTGTATGTTGATCTTATAATGAGCAACCTTTATTCAATTCCTATGAGACCTAATGGTTGACAGATGGTCTTGAATTTTCTATACAGATCATTACGAGATCTGAAAATGATACATTTATCTTCCTTTCTAGCCCCTATATCGAAATTTCTTATGTCATACAATGTCATTGTGATGTTTAAGTGTATATTTTAAATAAGGCTAAGTCTATAAGAAACAAGGTCCTCCTCTACAGTCAAATTTACATTCATGGTAACAGATTGTTCACTGCCACTAATGGATTTTATTCCAGACTGGGGGTGGAGAGGTTGGGGGGAAGCACATCAGCATACTGTTTGCCAGAGGCTACCACTAACAACTAGAATGTAGTGCCTCAATTCCACCTTAAGACTTGGCTTCTACTTCCTTTACCCAAGTATTTGTTGAGTAATGCATGCTAGGCACTGCACTAAGCTCTAGATAGATCAAAGCAAGTAAAGCCCCAGTACTAGCCCTTACAGAGCTTATACTCTAGTGAGGAAGACAGAGAAGAAACCATCAATTACAGCCCAGGGAAGGAGAGGTTCACCTAGCCCAGACTGACCAAAAAACAGTTTCCCTCGGCTTTTAACATAGTGGTCGAAGATAAAGGACAATTTTAAGAGAACTATCTAGTTTGAGAAATCTTGATAAAACCTTCTAAATTTAAATTCTAAGTATGACAGTTGTCTTGAGGATACACAAGCTTGATAATTCGACCTCCAAAGAAATGTATTTTGTTTTGGACTTTATACGACTTGTTCAGAATCAATAGTATCAATGATACAAGATGTGGGGACAAAAAAATAATTTTCTTCCCATCTTCCTAAATTCTTCTGGCTCGTCTAATAATCAAATTAACATGAGACAGAATAACAGGAGAAAATGTCCAAAATTACATTCGTATATGCAGAGGTTCCATAAAATTACAAGACCTGAGGATGCACTGGGCAGTTAAGGTTTTTAAGCTATTATGGACTAAGAAGAGAGGCAGAGGTCTGCGACTTCAAAAGGAAAGTAGGTAATTCACAGGTAATGAGAAAGAGCAAAGATGTAAACAAATTCTTGATGAAACACCCAGAAACAAGGGGACAGAGGGGAGTCCAGCAAAAAGCTTGGTTAGATTTCTCCATCTTCCACATTTAATTCATGTATGCTAAGGTGAATATGCCAAGGCTCCCTTCCTGAAAAAATTTTTTTTTAATCTAAATTCCTTTAGGACAAGCAAGAGTCAAGAGTTCTTTTTCAGTCTTTTGTTCTTTAATAACTAGCTTAAAATCATTAGCCCAAAAGTCACATTTTGGGTTGGTAAACTCTGGTTCCCCCTCAAAGGGATGGATATAATTCTTACAGAAGTCTCTTTAGTCTATTGATTTTGATATATTTCTTAAAATCAAGTTGGCCGACAATTGAGAAATTTCCTAATGGGAAGTTAGGTGAGGAACCAGTCTCCAAACTGGCTCCCAATGATCCTTGCTGCCTCTTGATATCCATGCCCTTAGTTACCCACTCCTCCCCACCTGCAAATTGTACCTGGGTTAGTCTGTGTGACCAAAAAAATACGGCAGAGTGATGGTATATCACTCCAGAAATTTAAAAAAGAAAAAAGTTCTATTCTTTGTGTTCTTCTCTCCCTTGAATCACTTGCTGTTGGGGAAGCCAGAGGTTGAGCCTGAGCAGCCCTATGGAGAGGCCCCTGTGGTGAGGAACTGTAGTGTCAGGCTAACAGCCACCTGAAGGAGCTTAGAAGTGAATCCTCTAACCCCAGCTAATAGCTTGACTGCACCTTCGTGAGAGACCCTGGTCCAGAACTGCCCAGCTAAGCTGCTCCTCAATTCTTAGAATCGGTGTGAGATAACAAATGTTTGCTATTTTAAGCTCATATATTTGAGAGTAATTTGTTATACAACAACGGACAACTAAAACAGGTTTGAAGATTTGGAAGACCAAAAAATAAATGTATTTTAAGTATTTAAAGACAAATGACTCGAGCAGGTAGAAGGTTCAATTTACTCTAGATGCTCTCATAGTACTTATTCATCTTCATTGATAAAAAGGGCTTTACATGAACACAGCACATATATAATTCATCACCTAATTTTTTGGCTAGAATATTTAAAATACAAAGCTTTTTTTTTTTAAGTTGTATGACTGAATAAATTCTTCCCATGGACTTTTAAAAATGTGATTTTATTAGCTACATAAAGTGTTAAATTAGAATGTCCAACTTTAAAACTATACCAAATTTAGTTTGTCGAAGAAAATGTGATCAGCTCTATATACACTGACATTTTAAAGGAAATAAAAATTTGATTAAAAATATCCAAAACACATTAACTCTTTCAAAGTTAGTTATGAAGTATATGAGGAGGATGGGCAGTGTTTGTGATGGGGGCAGTTTAATAGCATATGCTAATTATCTCAGAGCAAGTTTTCAACCAAAACCAGAGTGGCATAACTATGCAAAGACTTTATGAACGGTGAAATAACATAGCAGATACCTGGGATTCAAGTGGAAATGGTCAAGGTTTTGAGTGCCTTTGGTGTTCCTTCCTTGTCTGCTTGAAGATTCTACCATGAGGAGTAAATCCCTGCCATTAAAGAGGGCAAGGAAGGCTGTCGAACTAAGCAGGCATGCTGCTTCAAATTCTATGTGGGACAAATATATACGAATTTAAGATTAAAAAAAAAAAAACGTAGAATAAAAGTTTAAATCTCCACTAAATGAAGTTTGGGTACCTGGATGTATTCTGGCCAATTCTGAAGGAGTCAAAATGGAAAGATGAAGTGAACAGCAGCTGTGGACAGTGGGAATATAACCAGCAAAAATTCATTTTCCCCGTGTTTTTTTGCTTTTATTTATTCTCAGGGTTCTTGTCTTTTTCATAAGCATATTTATCTCAGTGTCTTTGTATGATAGGATAACAAATCATACAAGATCTGAGCTGAAACACGCTTAATATATGGGCAGAAATATACAGTTGCTTAATCTACTGAATGAGCAGCATCGTAAACACAGGTGAACTTGCTCCTACGTGCATGGGGTTATTAGCTTTGTCCAATCCATACCCCAGTCCATCAATGAAAGATTTCTTTCAAAGAGCAAGTCTGGTTAAGACACGTCCCTGGCTTTAAAAAAAATCCTTTACTAGTTATCTGTTACTTGCAAAGTACAGTTTAAACCATTAACTGGCAAAACTCCAAGATGGTACATAAAGCCATAAAACTGATGTCCAATCACAATTCCTCTTCTAGGAAAATCAATTTCTAATCTTAATAGTTTATAAAACCAGATATTCAAGAGAAACCAGTCCTGTTCCCCAGACTAACTGTAACAGAAATTCACTTCTGGCTCCATGGGCTCTCGTGTCGTCCTCTAGTTCACTGTATTTTTAATTGCCAGCTTCCTTGCCTGTATTTCTCCGCTATTCAAAAGCTCTATGGACCTGGCACAGTGCCTCATATCAGACACTCACTGTTTGCGCTAAATGAATGGATATCAAACCATTGAAGCCTGGAGACACCATATAGACTGACAAAAAAAGTCATCATCATCATATTAATTCTCAACTTTATAACTATTATTCTAACTCTAAGTAAAAAATTTTTTGGATTTTCTCCGATAGGCAAAAAGGTAAAAAATGACTGCTAAGACCTCCTCCAGTATTCTAATTCTATGTACATGTATACAAATCATGTTTAAAATTATGATTCTTAAATGAACACACCAGAATTCCTAAGTGCAAATGAACATTAGCCCCTTTAAATGTACATACTTTGACAAATTACTTACTCATTTAATTATGGAAATCAATTTGGAATTCTACAGAATTTTTTGTTTCTATTCAAAGAAAAATCAAATAGCTTTTTAAAAACTTACAAAAGAAACATTTACTACTAAAAATAAATTAGAAATCATGAGAAAATAATTAATAACAATTATACATACGTAAGCACTACTGTAGCTTAAGTATAAATCCAAGTCCTCCTGCTATAAACATATCTTGTATGTCTACATTATTTCTTTATAAAACCAGGGTTATTCTATACTGGTAGCTTCTTTTACTTAATGTACTATGAATATCTCCCATATATTCTGCAAGCACAGTAATCTGTAGAATGGCAATATTATTTAGTTCACTGCTGGTTATTTAGGTTGTTTACCCACCACTATTATAAAAAGAAAAAAGAAAAAAAGCTACATTAAATGCCCTGGTAGTTAAAATTTTGTACACACAATTATGTTTTCAGAATAAATTTCCAGAAGTGAATTTTTTGGAGCAAAGTTATACATGTTTACCACAGTCGATTTGTGTGTAGTTTTTTCTTTTTGGTAGCAGATTTCCATCCTTTTGATAGTAGATGTAAACACTAGAAGCAGTCAAAAGTCACTGGGGGTCAAGTTTGGTGATTAAAGTGAGAGATCAAGTTAGGCAATACTATTTTTGGTTGAAAGCCTCTAATTATTCAGCAATGTGACTGGTTTTCACATGAGAATCAATGTAGCTCTCAACTGGCAGTTACAACAGGCATTCCAAACTGTTGCAAGCAATTGGCTCATTATCAAACTAGGCACATCCCAAAGACACAACAGAGATTGGTAAAGATGCTTTCTTCGGATTCATTACTTTGTAGTTATATCTCATTCACAACATAGAAAGTCATGACATTTGAGTCAATTCTTTTTAAATAGCTGTAATGGTTCACTTAAATATTTGCAGTATTTTTTTCTAATATAACATTCTCAGAAACACTTATTTGCTACTTGAATGACGGTTCACATATATTATCTTTTACATTTTTATACCACCACTAAAAATATAGATATTATTCCCTCCAATTTATAAGTGAGGAAATTGGAGATTCAGAGAAGATAAATGATTTCCCCAAGGCAATACAGCTGATAAAAGGCAAGCCAGAATGCCCAAAATAGTTCTGGTTAGCATCAAATGCCACATTCTTTGCCTTTTCTGACCCAGCCATATAATGCCTTTGAGTAATTCTTAAATTTATCATTATACGGTTGTTCAATTCTTAACTGCTATGACTAAAATTTCTTAATGACTCTATCATTACCAGTGAATAATCCTACTCTTTATTTAACCTGGAAGTGAAGTGGAGGTATTGCTTATGAATAGGCTCATTTATATTTGTAAGAAAAACTGGCAGTAACTACAAAAACTCATTTATTCAATTTGAATAAAGTAAATATTGATACTAGATTTTATGTTTAAAGAGACTTGTCTGGCAAGTGAGTCATGTTTTAACAATAACTATAGTAAAGGAGGAAAAAAATTAGAAAAGTTAAATAAAGGGCTAATAAAACCTGGAGGAAACAGCTCAGTGTTTTCTTTTAAACCCTGAAGAACATCAAACATATATTATGTTGCATAGAGTCGTTTTAAGAAAAGACTTATTAACAATCCAATAGCAGAGTCAGCACTAAGAATTTCAATGATATCCAACTCAAAAATACATAGGGAGAGTAAAGTTATTTTATTAAATCATGCACATCACGTGTGTTAGTGCAAATAGTTTAATCTGTACTCCAGAAATTCTATTGTACTTTATATCTTTACAAAATAGATTTAAAACAATTATTTACTTTAAAAAATGTAATTCTGAAGTTAAGCATTTCAGAACAATATTTGCAATAACCTATATACAAGAGGTACTGGGTACCACTGGCATACTAGCATTCTGTGGTGGAGTGGCTTCCTGCAACAGAAAATGATGAAATGAACTATGTGACAGTTTTTTCTACAAGTCATTTGTGGACTAATTCCTCCATAAGTCTAGTGATCCCCGAACAGCAAAACCCAAATAGCTTAAAAATAACCTTTTAAAGTATAAACAATGACTGCCAAACATCACAAGGCAAATTATATCCTAAACTTCTACTTCAATACTCGGCTAGGCCTGTGGATTGCCACAGAACATTTAAGCCAGTTCACTGACATTCCCTCCCAGTCTTCACTGACTGAAAAATTTAACCATGTGATACTTTAAAATATTCTATGATCTAAATAAACTTTATTGACGTAACTGTGGTGCCGCACAAAACCATAGCTAAACTTTTACTTCTGTGTTTTAAATTTATAACAAGCAGTGTTTAGGTGCTTCATTGTGCATGGAACATTATTAATCTTGGGAATAGTGCTTCTCATTAATAGACTGTCGCAATTAACAACAATAAAAAGAAAATAACCAGTTGCATACCCAACCAGGAAATCTGTTGGTAGGTAACAATAGCTTACCTTGAACATTAGTTAGCTTTGAAATATCATAACCAAATTAAGTCAGTAAAAGCTTATCTAAAGAGATATTAATTCTTTCTTCAATTAAACATGCTTGGAGGAAGAGATGATAGAAAAAAAATCATGCTTCCTAAAATGCTGAATATGAAAGTAACTTGGCTTTAAAAGAAAATATCTCTTTAAATACATGAGGTTTAATAAATTACATTCCAATTGACTCAACAGTTTGGTTTACTGCACTGAAATTATATAATTACTATGTTTTTGCTCCCAGAAATACTTCAGTTTGCTCAAGAAAATACACACTCTCATGGAAAGTTTTTCAAAGTTGATGTCCTCCACATCATCAAGTCACATTAAGGCTGAACAAGCGTGCACATATTCCTCAAATTATCACTAGAACAGAATATTTTCCAAGTGCATTATTTCTCTTAAAAAAAAAAATCCACGCAGAGTTGTCTCTAAATCTTGTTCCCAATAGCTCAGTGGTTTTATAACAAGTAAAAATGGCGTAAATATGTAAAAAATATATATATATGTGTATATATTTCAAACTGATAGGCACTGAGCACACAGGGCCTCTCTTCCCATGTATGTATCGGTTGTTTGGTTTGGGTAGTTATCGAATCAGAAAATGAATTATCTGGCCATTAAAATTCAGAGTAAAATACCCATAGATTTAATGTTATAAATAATTTGGTGTACCAAGAAGCCTACTTTAGGCCACCATAATATTCAGAATCTCAACATACTAATTTAAAAATTACATGAAAAATTGCAAGCAAATTATTGCTTACAGAAGAATAAAGTCACAATTTTATATTCTCTTTATAGACAGATACATTTTATATAATTTAAAGCAATGACCCTACAGCTGTATTCTTGCACTTCTGCTGTTTTAAGAGGTAAAAAGGAAGAAAATGGTTCTGTCTGTCCCCAGCATGAGTGTGGTGCCAGCTTCTAGAGGGAGACGGTGTACGGACTCATGAAACACTCTCACGGAGAAGCTCTGGCCAGACCCGGCACATACAGCACGATGGCTGTCACTGCAACCAGGGCAGCCAACATGGGCATCCAGGGCCAGGGTTTCTGTGTGGAAAGAAACCAAGAGTCAATATCACATTCTCCCCTCTCTTTTCATACCTATTAACCTGTTGGGTTCCAGAGAGTCCTGAGTACTCAGAATATTAGAAAAACCTTATCTTTGCATAAGAATATATCTTAAAAAGAAAAGAAATAAAGGTGAGGGAGTGCAGGTGCGAGGAGAGCCATGATAGCAGGAGCTCTTTTAGAGGACCATTGTGTGGAAGCTTGGTATATCTCAGCAAAGTCTTGCGTAGCTTTTAATGTTGTTGCAGTTGAAACCTAACAGTGACTCCTAAGAAATGCTCTGGGCTCAGCCTGCTTTATTTATTCTGGTACCCATATATTACAACTAACTATGTTCACCAATGTCTACACTATATTTCTACCTAAAAAGTTTATTTGTTGATAAAAACCAGACTCAACTGGTGGGGTAGCTTTATATAAAGGGCTGGTGCATACGTTGATAGAAAAAAAAAGTGGTCTAAGTTTTGATCCTCTCTAATTTGAAACCATATAAGACAAAACCAGATGGGGCTCAAGATGGAGAAGTGCTATTTAGAGACCGTATCTGTCTGATACTTTTGGTAAAGACCATATAATGTCATATAATCATCTCACATAATCTATTCACATATATGCCTGCTGAGGCAAGCACAGATGGGCTTGTCCCTGTTAACTTTCAGAGGGCTTTACATATCAACTGGCTTTGGTTGTTAGCTTTATTTTCACTACGTACTTAGAATCTTATTGAGAAAGTTGGCTATTAAAGATATATTCTACTGTTGCAGATCAGGGCTCAGAAAGATGTGGTATAGGTTTACTCTCAAAACTAAATGCACTTTGGGCCTGAGATTGTGAGTCAATGGTCCTTTATGCTAATCTCATCCTTTTTAATCTATATAGCCATGATGCAAAGAAACTACACTATGAAAAAGAAGAGGGAAGGTAGGAGAGGGAAGAAAGCTGGTTGAAAACTTCAAAGAGGCAAACTCTTCATTTCTCATTCAAATTTGATTAAAAATATAATTGGGAAGGGGTTACTAATATTGCAGAAATTTATAGTTTACTCCAGTTTGCTAGAGACAAAGACCGAGTTAAAGGCAGAATATTAAAAACTGGTTAGATTGAAATTAATTCATGGTTAGATTACTACAAAGGCAACAAGACAAAATGTTATGTGATTAGTTGATTGTTCAGTTCATTCATATGACACAATACATGGCATACTAAATGAAGGGTTTGCTTCAGGTAACAAAATACCTGTGTGGTTTTGCCATGCATTATATTACAAATATGGCACAAACAGGTGACGGGGACAAACAGACAAGGACTCAACATTATTGCTTGTACCTTTCTCTACCACAATGGACCGAAACACCAAAACAGGAAAGCCAGGAATAGGCCGATGAATACGGCTGGGACGGGTTGTAATATGGAAGGCTAAAGAAGGGAAGGGATATTAAAATCATTTTATGCTATAAAAAAAATCAGATAAGATGATTTAGACCTCAGGGAGGTGGGAGAAAGGATAGGAAGACTGAGGCAATAGAAGTAATAGCACTCAGGTTTTTCACTGAATCAAACATTTTAAAGACATCTAATACAATCCAGAATGGACTGTGGTTTGTAAGCTGGCAGACAATCAGTTTAAAAAGAACAGCTGGAGGCAATGGCATTGTGGGTGTCCCTAACATCCTAATTAAATGTAGCATGTTAAGATAGAGCAATGACAACACCTCAATAACTGATGCTCTGCTTGACAGTACATTATTTTTGTTCCATACTTGGAATCCATTATTTGACAATGAGTACATTGGAAATGGTTGAAGTTTATTTTATTGCTCCATCAAAAATGTTTTTTAAACCAAAAAAACTCTTTTGCCTGAGGTGATATTGCATTCGAGTTTAAAAATAAATGCCCTGTGATGTGTGCTTCCTAAACCAAGCAAGAGATCTGATACAATGTATGATAAACATCTGGTATATGAAGAGAGGCAGCTAAGTTTCAGGGCTTTCAGTTATATTACCAGAATATAATCAATTTTTAAAAGTAAAAAAAAATGACCACAATGAATATTACAGAGTAATATTTTAGTACCATAAGTCTAACATCATAAAAAATTTACCCTTCAGGTAAATTATTTGTACAACTATAAGTAATAGCAAGGTTACTTTTGAAAGGTTCTAAATAGTACAGGGGGATCCATTCTGATTATGCTAGATGTCTTCATAGGTTAATTTGTGGAAGGTGGACTGAAATTCCATACTCAGAGGGATATGAATTAACATAAAAGAAAGAAGTAACCAAACCATTATGAAATGATTTCAGAAGAGTTCTGTAATCTACATTTTCAAAATAAATGTAATTTACTTTTGCTTAGCACAAAGCCTCCAGACTCAATTCATCAACTACTAAAAGGATTCCAACTAAGCAACAAGCTTTATTTTCCAAAGAACTAAGACTTTCTTTAGCAAAGGACAGTTGGACACAACTCATGAGCATTCTGTGATGGCCATGCAACATCATTCTTCTCTATTTGTGCTGCAAGTTAAGGAAAGTGTCTTCCTTTGTAGGAAGTGTGTGACTCACACTCACTGCAGTGTCCAAGCCATGACAAGGGTTTGAAGTAAGTCAGAGCACAACCAACTACACTGAACATCATCCATCAGTTAGGGCCCACAAAGGCAATGACCACCAAAACATATAACACAACATTTATTTAGTATAACATCTTTTTAAGACCATCTGCCTTTCTAGCAAATGCAAAACAATATTCAACTCAATTTATACCAAAATGTTCCAACTTCTCTTTCTCTTTCTCTCCTCCCCTCCACCCCACACCCCTACAGAAACTCACCAAATACTTTCTAATATTTATAAGAGGCTAAAAAGACACTAAGCTTTTTAGGAATATGCCTTGGTGAGAACATTACCAGTATAAAATGAAAACCATAATTAAGTCTCCATTTTTAGATACAGCCAAATGCTAAGGAGTCAACATGAACTATTCTTTCTTAGGTGAGACTCTGGTGGTACAGTGCTTCATTTCCCAGCAGGGGAAAAGCAAGAGCCAAATGATGGTTTAGTGACAGAACTTCATATTCAACTGGGAAAAGCTGACAGTTCTTAGGTAATTATTTTCTTGCAAACAAGGCTCTTCCTCCAGGTAGTCTTTAGGCTCTTCTAGGGGTACAGAGTAAAGGGGAAAATTCTTACTAAAAAAAACTCATAGCACAAGTATTCCATTATGGCATTTCTTAATGAAAAGTTCAGCTCATGTTTATTACAGGCCTTAGTTTCTCAAGCCAGTAATAAAATCCTCTGAAAAATCAATGTCAAGGCCCTCACCTGCCTTTCAATCAAAGCTAGGCCAAGTTTGCAAAGACTTACATTATTTCCTTTCTCTCGGAGCAGCTTCAGGTTGTCTTTACACTGTTTGAGCTCATCTGTGATTGACTGTTTTTCCTGCTCAGTCATTTCAAACTTCAACTTCAGTTCTGAGAGTACAGTCTGTGTCTTTTCATACTAAAGGCAAAGAAAAAAGAGTGTGCAGACTCAACTTAAAATGGGTATGAAGTTATGGTCCTAGTTAGGTTTATATAGCAGATTTATTTAGTTACTGGCAACACCAAAGTCAAGACTTTTTTGTTTTAAGGAGAATAAGAATCTTTTGCACTAATAATAAGATTCTTTAATGTTAACTTGATTATATGTAAGAATTTTCTGGAATTAAAAAAAATTAAAAATTGAGAAGTCACCATTGTGTCATATAAAGGATCACTTTTTTCCCACTGAGTTAGAAGAGAAAAGCAAAATTTCAAACTGAGCAAAAGAAAGCAAGTGAAGAAAATTCCATAGCCCTATTAAATAGCAAGGTTAGAAGTTTATATTCTGGTAAGCAATGTTGGCCAAGCTATTTTAGTCTTGAAATCCAAAGTATTAATTCCCATTAGGCCTTTCTTTATACAGGTATATGGAGTATAACAAGTGTCTTTTAATTTATAGGCAAATAAAGCAAAGAAATATATCTAAGATACCAACCACTATGATTGAGAACATTTCTCTCTCCAGTTAAACTTATAAGCATCAATCAAAAATAACTTTTAAAAATCTTTTGACATTTTTCTATAGTTCTGAAGCTACTTCCTGCTCTGAAAAAACAGTTCACTGTATATAACTTGATTTTCAGATGTAGTAGCTATCCCTTTTACACAGGTGAGGTCAATGTGAAGCATAGTATGAGTTGCCTCTACTTTAAATGCCCCCAGAGGCAGAAATTCTAGACTGGTTCTAATTTTAGATATTGCATCTTACATGCAAGTTGGGCTTCCAGTCAAAGAACAAAGACTGTTCTGCTGTTGGCTGTGTTTTTGTCTTGGCCTCTGCTGCCCCATTCTGTCATCTCTGAAGGTTTCAGAAAGAAGAAAGAAAGACAAGGGCTGAATATAAAATATACCATGGGTCTAACATACCAGAAGGTCTCTCCTTTTCCCTCGATATAGCCCATGAGGCTGGAAAGTCTCCAGCTCTTTTATGCCTATATCCTAGAAATTCTTCAATAAAGGATACCTCTATATGGTGTTTGTTTCTGAATAATGCAAATACCTTGGAATGATTATTTAGGAACTTACCATTATGCACTCCAAAGACAGATATTAAGAAGGATGCAAATGTACAAAAACATTAGAAGAAATGGAGGCAGGGGAATTAGGGTCAGCAGAGAGGTCACCAGAACATGGAAAGAAAGATATGGGTACAGAGAAGGAGGTAAATATGAAAGGAGTTCCCTATTACCTACCAACATTCTCAAAACAAGTCCAGGTAGTATGCCAGAGAATGAACTGAGGAGTAAGATTCATGGACTTTATGACAGCTTTTTTTGTGGGGTCTATGGACTTCCTTCTGGAATGCAGGTTATGAGTGGCTGCCAAAGCAAATTCAGTATACCTAGACTAGTCTCTGAACCTTAGAATAATCATTTCTCAATAATCTGATTCTTACTAAGGACTAAAAAATAAGTGAAAAGTGCTTTGCTAACCTAAATTTTTCCTTACTTCCCCTTTCCACCATTCTCACAGCCAGCCTGCCCTTGACATCAAAGCGCTTAGTCATTTCTCCATTGCAAGAGCTGTGAAGGAGAATGACAGGAAGGCAGCTCACTCAGTAAGGAAGATCTGGCTGTTTACCTTTAGCATGTGAGGGTGGAAAGGACTATGGCCTCAGTGCAAGACAGTGAGCCAATCAACTTGCCTGAGTCAGTCTTTGCAGGGCGGACTTGTGTGTTCAGTGTATTATAAATTCTTAAGTCAAATATAAAGGTGATATACCATTATTCTTCTCTTATTACTGATGATTAAATTTACTGTTTTCATGTACTTTTCATTTGTTAAATGTTCACATAAAAGCTGCCATATATAAAAATTTAATTGTTGGAGCAAAGATCACCTTCTGCAGCCTTAGTTTCACATCTCGTTGGATGTCATTTTCGCTCCACCTTGCTTTCTAACTCGGAGGTGAGAAACGAGCTAAGTTGTGACGAAAGGGGAAATACCACACAATATAACAACACCTTTGGTTTTGCTACATACAAATAATCCTATCTGGGCTTGCTTATTAGCTTGTTATATTTTAGCCTTTTACAGTGCTGAAGATACATAATCATGGTACTATGCATATTAACCATGATTCTATGAGAGAAAGAAGAACAAAGGGGAACTACTGAAAGGGAATATATGTGCATTAATAAAAATATTTGCAGTGGATTACACAGATATAAGAACCCTTTAAAGAACATTTTAGTTACAGACTAGTATCAAATAGTTGACATCAGGACAAACAGGAAAGAGAAACAATTTTACATTACAAAAGACTGTGATGACTACACATCATTTGACAATGGAAAAGAATGAACAAGAAAATAGAAAAGAAACATATTGACAAGATCAGACATATTTTTAAATGTGCTGCATTTAATGCAATCCAAAGGCTATCAACAATTTAGATGCTGTGGCACATGCCACTGCCACTTGTGGAAACAGTTAAAGCATTTTGCACTGATTGCGTAGAGACCAAAAGCAGGCAAACAAATAATGCAACAAAATGGTTAATGCATTCATAGTAACATACAATAGATTCATCTTCCAACCATAGCATTCTTCCCAGATTTTGAAAGAATTGTGGCATATGGACTGGAAGGACACAAAGTGCTTACAATATTAAATACCAAGATATTTACTTTGGCACAAAATTTGTATTCAAACTAAATAAAATGAGATTTCTCCCAAAACAAATATCCTTAGCAAGAGGATATAAATGAATATATTACAAAATCAATATGACCACATATAAATAAAGAAGGTTACAGGCTTTTTTTTTTCCTTTTAGGAACAAACATGAAGACAGAAAAACAATAATCATTTCCAAGTTCAGAATACCACAAGGAAAGGAAAAAGCACAAAGAAAAATTATATTAATTAAACAGATCTAAAAACAATTTTGGGAAAATTCATTATTAAAGACAAAGAATTGTCTTCACCCTTCTTCTATTTATAACAAATCTTTCTTATAAGAGAATCTACAACTGGGGTGGGCCCTAACCAGTAGATAAAGATGTATCGTCCTTCTCCATCCCCTAGCTGGTCAGGAGTCAATGTAGTGAGTAGTATAAGGCCAGAAGGACTGAACACAGCTTTTACAGCCCCATAGTCAACTTCAAGGCTTTGCTCAGGAAGAGGTCTCTGCTCACAAGTCAATTCTCACTATTTTTAACACGATTTTTTAAAAAAGACACCAAGTCAAGGTTTTAAGCAAAATGACATGAAAAGAAAGCATGCATATTTGTGAAAAAGGAAAAAGAGGGGGGGGTAGGTAGAAAGAAGTAAAAGGTCACAGAACATGTGTTTTGCTGGCTGTCTATAAGAATTTTAAGTAACTTCTCAGGCCAGTTTCACCTGAAGTGTTTAAAGAGCATGATGGTATGGCCCTAGTTTGCTTTCCCAAGTATTCTAAGTAAAACAAGGTACTGTCTTTGAAAGAGAAATAATGAATTGAGTGATCTGGTATGAAAGGTTTTTCATATAGGTTAACTAATTGGTAGAGAAAACATTTTAATGTAACTTTGTATATTTATATTTTTGAGGCCAAACCCTACTAACGAATTCTCTATATGTGTACCATGATATACAGCTAGAAATAACCATGTAGAAATGCTCCAAGTATCAATTTTGAGACAGGCGATGACTTTATTTCTAACTAGCATGAATATCTGATTTGCTTTTGGCTTTAAGTCCAACCATAATTGGACTCTTGTCTTTTCACTTTACCTCTTTCTGTACATCCTTTGCTTGGTTTTCAGCCTTACTGAGAAGAGTTTTTAAATCAGCTGAATCCCGAAGATGCTGTTCTTTTAAGGATCCCACTTGATTCTCAAGCTCTTTCCTAGTCATCTGAAGGATGCTGAGATCACTGGTAAGCTCTAAACTCTGCTTCTGAGAACTGTAAAATAAACATTGACAGAGTTATTCATGAAGAAATAGACACAGCGGAAAGTCTAATTCCTTATACATTTCACCAGGAGGAGTGGACTAGATTCCAGAGGAGGAAAGAAAAGTGTAAAAAGGAATAATAAGTAAAAAGTGTTAAAATATCAAAAAAGGCAACTTTAAAAAGTTGTGTCTTATTTTCAGACAATCAAATATAAACAAAGGTTAAAAATTTAAAAACAGAAGTAGGAGGTGAATGAGTGTATGTTTTATTATATCACATTATATTAACTGTATCATAAAAAGATTCAGTGTAAGTCTTCTACAGGAAAAAACAGCATTTATTTCAACTATTACAAGTTTAAGTACTTAACAAATGGGATGGGGAACAAAACCTTAAAGTTTAGGAGCCACTGACAAATCAATTAAAGATAAACCTACTCAAATGAGAAGATACATCAAACTATAAAAAAGCCCAGGACAAAGAACCAAGAGACTGAGTTCTAGACCCCAGTTCTGCCACTAATTAGCTGTGGGATGTTGATCAAGTCATTTAACTGGTGTAATTTCATTTTTTGAGTAAGCATTTCCTGAGCTTTTAGATCTGTGCTAGGCATCATGTTATACAGACACAAATAACGCAAGGGGTGTCCCAGGCCTTCCACTGCCAAACAAAAAGACAGAACTCAATATCTGAGGGTATTTTCTAGCTTAAATTCTACAATTATTTTTATAACTTTTTGGAAAAAAATAACTCCAATTTACACACTAGCAAACCAGCTTCAGAGGCACAAACAGAAATTCTTTATTTGACTCTTTCTATATTACAGATGACAAAGAACAAAAGACCTGTATAATGCAGCTGTGTTAAAGAATTTGGCTCCCATCTACAAATGAAGTAGTTAAAGAAGGATGTTTTCAAAATGACAGCTTTATGCCTCTCAGGATGAACTGTAAGACTCAGACTCAATACTGTAACTGAGCTAATATTCATTATAAATCCCATTCCAAATGTATGCTAGGCAGATTCTTAGGGGGCAGGTGGGATGTTGTCAGACCAATAAAGCTAAGAACTAAACGGCAGATGAGACCCTGTAAAAAAAAGGACTAGCTTCTAAATACAAGTATGCTGGGGAGGCTTACCAAATAAATTTAGAGAACTATTAAACCAGAAAAGTTTAAGAAAAAAATTAATTTGTCTTAAATAGTTTATGTGAGTTTAGGCAGACAACTTGACCAATAATTGAAGATAGTCAGTCCACCCTCTGGGACCTAATATTTTTAAGCCATATGCTAACTCATAAGGAGTTTGTTGGCTTACTTTTCAATACTTAAAATTTGAAGTAAAAATATAACATTTAATACTCTGTCAGATTCCAATTATTAATCACATTTCAAAAATGAGGGACGAAGTCTGAATTTTTAAAATATCAATAATTCCATAATAAGGATAATTTAAGATAATCAATACTGGTAATCAAACATCAGTATTTCTCGCTTGTTAGAATCCTAAACTAAGTGGATTCACTAAGATCCAAATGTATTCCAAATATAAAGAATTTGAGTGTCTACATCATCTTACACATACTTTATAACCAAACAATTTGCCTGTATGTGTGGTCACACAGATAAAAAGTTGGTACACTCATATGTGTGTGTATATGTATTTATATACATTTTTATATTTGGGGCCTTTATTATGTCCTATTCATATTTTGGAATTGCATTTACAAACTTTTATATGTTATGAACAAACATTTGTTGTATTTTTAATTTTTAATTCTCTCTAAACATTAAAAACACACATAAATGTACAAAAAGACTACATAAAGATATGACACTGGAAGAGAAAATGCTTTATAGATATTGATATTGAGAATATATGGTATTGTAAGAAGAAATTTTAGAGAATAAATCAGCACATCTTGTTCCTTCAACTAGTTCTTGCTTTTTTAAAATGTATAATCATTATAATTGTTTTTGTTTTTATAAGCAGATAATGAGGCTGACTCTTTTGATATATCTAGTCTTTTTTCACTGTTTTCCCTAAAGCTTGTTTTATATAGGAACTGACCTTGACCACTGAGTTTTTGCTAACCTCAGTGCCCTAGAGGAGTGCAACCACAAGGCTAATGAAAGAATAATGACTTCCATTTTTGGTGTACTGGGAGAAAGGAGATGGGTTAATTAAGAGTGGCTTCAATAATAAACATATACTACTATCATGTTCTGAATTAGAACATATTGTTTAAATATAAATATAGAACAGATTAAATTTTTAAGGAAAAATTTTGTTGAAATAAAGCTATTGTACTCACTGGTTTGCTGTAAGGTACTGAATATTAGAAAGCTTTAAATGGTTTTAGAGAAGTTTTAATCTTACAAATTACTCTTTATGTAACCTTGCTTGAAATTCTGAAACTGGATTTGTATTTTTCAATAGTATAAATTCTTTATTATAGTCATCTCCTGATCACCCTTTTTCAAAGAAGGTATCACTGGCATGAAAGAAAAGCAAACTTGTAACTGAAATTTACTATCGTTTAGATTATAGGGCCAGTTCAGTCACTAATTATAGATTTTTGCTGTTTGTTTGTTTGGGAGGGAGCATTTAATGAATCCATATTCCATGAGCACATCAAAAGGAAAGGAAATGTACGATGATGTGGGCAGGAAAAAAATGCTGAAGTATTCATTTAGCATGGTTAACCTGCCAACTAGTCAGAGTCTGTCTGAACATTTTGCTCCAAAAGGGTATTTAAGTACCAAAATTAAATTTAATTTAGATGAAAATATGATAAAGAAATATCTTGAAGCTAAAAAAAGAGTTCTTGCATACTTGTGCAATTCTTTCTCTTGACGCTGCAGTTCTGATGATAGCAAAACATTTTCCTTTTTTAGAGAATGACATTCAGTTTCCAATATATTCCATTCCTTTCTCAACTTCTCTAGTTCACCTAAAAGAGTCCCAAAACATATTTGTTAAATATAGGAACATAACTTCCATAGTAATTCAGGGAATAAAAGGAAATATTTCAGAGAAGAACATAATTTTTCTTATGTCAAAACAAGTAGATTTTACATGGTTATCCTTAGATTTGTTACTCTGCATCTATAAATACCTCTGGGAAGTTCCATCACCTTGAACTTTTGTAACATTTTTTCCTACTTCTCTTTGTAATAATATATAAAATTATAAAAATTTTAAGTTTATTGTAGAATTTTGCAGACTTAAAGAATGTTTATAGCCCCATATAAGACTACTACTTTACACAACTAATTGTTATCAAAGAGAAAAACAGCTTGAATGGTTATTTTGTACAAGTTATCAATGTTAAGAGATAAGGGCTTTAATGTAAAATACATTTATCCACCTTGTAGCCTTATTGCTTCCTCTCTCTGCTGATCCTCACACTGCTGGCATCGAAGCTGAAAACTGTTCTGAAGACCAGTGATTTCTTTCTCATATTCAGATGCTGCTTTTCGCCACCGCTCAAGCTCAGCTCGCACCTTCTTAAGCTCTTCTTGTAAAGAAGCAATGTCAATGTCCCGCTCAGAGGCAGCCCTTTCTGCTGCTTGATGAAGAAGCAAAATTTCATCTCGGGCACTAAGCAATTCATCTCGAGTGCTTGTGATTTCACTGTCCTTCTCCTCCCGGAGATTCTCAATATTGATGTGTAACCTCTGCAGCTGGGCTACAAAAGTATATTTATCCATCATTTTCTTAATCCATAGCAATTAGGAATAAAAGAACAGCCGATGAGACTACAGTTACTAAACAGCCCAGGCTGTCACAGCTGTTTGTTGTTTTTGATTAAACGTACAAACAATCTATGTTTAATGCAGAATGTCAAAATACAGAAACAGAGAGAAAAAAAACAGTGATCTTTATTTCCCCTACACAAATTGCTTTTAATATTTGCTACTTAGTCCTTCTAGATATTTGCTATGCATTTATACACATTAAAAACAAAAAATAAGGAGTGATCATAATATATGTAGTATTCTCTATCCTGCCGGTGATGAACATCTTCTAATAACAAAAAATAGCTATACTGTAACTTTTTTCACTGATCCTTTATTTTAGACATTGTAGGCTATTTAGAAACAATGTTGCTTATAACATAATCCTGACTTTTTTCCTTACAGTAAATTCCCTTGACATAGAATTGCTTGGTAAAATGGTAAGCATCAGAAAAACCTTTGATGATCTTGATTAAATTTTTTGTTCAAATGTCAATTCCTTAAAGAAGACTTCACTGATGACTTATCTAAAAATAGCTCTCTGTCATTCTATACCCTTTACTCTGCCCCTCCTGGATGCTACATTATATTATTTGCTTATTGTTTCTCTTTTTCACTAAACTGTACATCTCGTGCATGCTCTATCCCCAATACTAGCAAACAATCAAGAATTATTGGTTGAATTAATAAAATTAAAGAATAATGCCTAACCAAAGAGGTACTTTTTAAAAAGATTTGGTCTCATGCCCTCATGATCAAACCAAAAATAATCTGTATAAAATCATACTTGGTTCAGAAGTAAAATATTAGTCTTGGTTATTATAATTCAAGTAAATTATAGATAGAAAAAGTTCCTTAGGTAGAAGAAAGGATAATTAAAATAATTAAGAATATTAAGGTTGGAAGAGGGGGAGGGTGCTCCATAAATAAACATTAAATGTTATGCTATTTAAGTCTATAGGAAGCATTGAGAGGTAACTGGTTCATGATCTGAAAAGACACAATGATAACATGACCATGGATTTGTAGATAAAGTCCTGAAATATACATGCTGGCACTAGGGGGCACTCAATGATGCCTGGGTAAGACAGCTTTAAGATAAAAGCACTATGTCACAGAACCTTTAGGGAAACTGCCCATACACAGTCAGGAAGGAAATACAGATTCAAATCAGATCTATATAAGCTAATGGATAATGACATTAAGCTATAAGAGTTTAAAAAGTTTTCAACTTAAAAAGATATACAACTTACCTTAGAAATTCTAATTTGACCATGATAAAGTTAAAAATTTTAAATAATTCAAATATCCCACTCAAAAATAAGAAAAGAAAACCCCAAAAGATTGTGTTTTTCCCCCTCTGGAATATGTTAGGACAATTATCATAGGTCTCATACAATGACTCTCCATTTATTCTGAACTAAAATTGCGTGGCTATTTAATTTCTTCTCATCTTACCTCTCAAACTAAAATTTTAAAATAAAATTGGTTCCCTCTTTGATAATAAAGGCAAATTAATTTTGCTTTAGGAATTTTATAATGGCATAGGAAAAAAGACCTCTTTTAGGATATCTCATAATTACAGTCTCACAGAAGTAGGAGCTCCAGTTTAAAGAAAACCCTTTACAGGCAGGGGTCTTTCTGGTTATTTCTGTAACGACCCTGCAATAGACCACAAAGAGGTAGCAAAACAGTGGGTATGATGAGTAGCCTATACCACAGAAGGCAGTACAGGGAGCACTAATTTATTCCACGTGGTACATAATTTTTGTTGCAATGCCAAGTGTGATATGAGCACTAGAAATAATGCCACCAAAAAGCTAAAAGTGCTAATGTACAGAGGGGATCAAACTGATTTCCTGTCTGAAGGCTCTTTCTACATAACCCAGTAGTAACTCACTACATAATCCAGAAAGTGACAGTTCTACCAAATCCATATATTTACCCCTGCTCTTCTCATTCCATGTGTCTATTATTGGATTATGAGGGAATCTTCCCCCGTATCTTTAAAAAAAAAAAAAGTTCACCCAGTTATAGCCTCAGATTCTAAGTTAGAATGAAAGCCATGAAAAATGGGAAACTTCTGCATTCTTATTTTTCATTCCTTTTGACTCACTAAAATTAAGCAAAACAACAACAATCTCACATACCCTTGGGGTGTTCCATACCTTGAAGAACCTGTATTTGTTTAGTGGATTCCTCAACTTGATTTCGATAGGCTTTTCTTTCTTCTTCTAAAAGAGCTAAAAGAAAAACATAGTATACCTAATTTTGTGAGTTAATGTAAGTATTCAGAATTGAACAGCTGGAAATTTGTAAAAAACTCTTCCCTAAAGCTTACTGAAGGAAACAAAAGTTAGGCTGTAAGTATTATCAGTATTAGCAGTTAGTTTAAAGATTTTAGGAGCACAAAACAGTAATAAGCAATAAATCTATTCAATTTAGTGGGGTTTTCTAGATCTTGTATCACCAAGATAATATGTACTATTCTTCCCATGAGAAACATTCTTAATTGTTGTTCATCAGCATTTTGATCTATATTTAAAAACCAAACTTAAAATCCTCATGTTTAGTACCAAGCACAAACTAAGTGCTAAATAGTAACTGATGTTTGTTAATATTTTTTCATTAAAATTAAATAAATTAGCGCGGACCCTCCAAGAGGCTGAATACCAACTCTAATTTCTTTAAGAAGCAGAAAAGGAAGGAAGTAGTAACAAGTTCCCAGTTCTGAGAATCTTGCTCCTTGTCAGGAAAGCCATCTTAGAGAACATGAGGATTCCACAGGCCATTCATTTTCTCTTCATTCTAAGACTTTATAAGGTACTAATTGACCACAACCGTGTAGTTTCTGTGAATTATATAGAAAGTGTGAGCTCTAGGGAATAGGAGACTCCACTGGCCTATGACACTACAGATAAGTGAGCTGCTAGAAAAGAAGTGGTTGGGACATTAGAAGATTTTGATACCTTAACCTAGCCTCATTCCTCCCATTTACTGATGAATACACTATAAAGTCACAGGGAATAGACATCTCCTTTATCTTATAATGAGTAGCTAACATTAGATGTAACTAAAACTTTGAAATTTATATACATTAGGCTTTTTCCCATTTGTTGTACTTAATATGTATTTAACTATTAAGACTTTTCACTGGTATAGGTCTTTCTTGATCTTCACATCAATAATATGAAGAAAGTAGAGCAACTGAACTCTCCCCATTTTATTGATCTGAAAAACATAAATTCAAAGAGGTTACATGAAGGTCCTAAAAACATATATCTAATAAAGTTGTGGCTCTGAAACAAGATACCATGCCTCCGGACTGCAAGTTTGGGGCCATTCAGTTATGTCATGTTGTCGCCACATCCCCTAAAGAATCAAAGTAATCTTGATCTCACCTTGAAGTTCAAAGCATTTTTGTTTACTTGCTCTAGCTAGCTCCTGGGCTTCAATCAATTCCTTTCGAAGATGCTGAATTTCTTGTTTTGCCTCAGTTTCTGACTGTGCACCCTGTAAGTCATCTGACGAAAATATGTTTATTTTAAAAGCAAGAGTTAGTATCACACTATAATCTCTACAACCAAAGATTAGCAATCTCTTTCATGTTTAGACATGCATAGTTAAACGACATAGCACAACTAAGTTGTATGAAATTTGGAAGGTAATTATGTTAAGCATTTTAGTTATCTGACCTTGGAGACAGAACACAAGTACAGTTAAATACATATTAGTAATTCATGGCATGGCATTATAAAATGTATAATTTTTTTTAAGCCTACAGCACCTGGTATTCCTAGGTGGTCTTCCATCCAATTACTAACCAGGCCTGACCCTGCTTAATTTCCAATATCAGATGAAATTGGGCGTATTCAGAGTGGCATAGACAAAATGTATAAAATGTAGATTAATATGTACACTAAAATATATACTATAAGTATATAATTCACTCATGTAGAGTTTATGTAAAGCTTGAAATTCAGTAAGATGAGCATCACGCAATTCTTTATCAATTGAGAAATTTCTTGATAACAAGTCAGAAAAGTTGCACTTGGAACTGAATTGGAAATGGAAAAACAGAAGCAAACTTTTCTTCAAGAAAAAGAATTTCAGCATGATTTCCCCAGTGGTGGAATACAAAATAAAAACTAGGCTGAAAGCTGCACTGTGCTCACTTTGCCATCACTGCTTTCCCCAACACTACACACATAACACATATTTGCTGAATTTTAAATGACACTTAAATGGTTTTATTGCAATAAATCAGATTTAGCATTACATCTCAAACATGCTTCCTCCTGTAATTTCTTTCCTCTCTACTCATTCTGCTCATCTTTCATTGTATTAAAACTTTCTGCTACTGAATACTGCCTGAAATAAATAAATCATCAGGTAGGCTATAAGTCTTCTAACAAATTCTATTTGACTATTACTTTGGTTTACAAGAAGCTCAGGCATAACAACTTGAAACTATCAAAAAAGAGCTGAGAATAAAACTTCACAATATGATCACAGTAGGTCTGACATGTTACACATACATATTTTCATACTCATTGACTATATCTTACTTTTCCCTGTCAAAAACTTAATTCTGGGTTCATCTAGCCTAGTCAACCTATCAATTCTTCTCTCAAACGGTCTCTTTGTAAGGCATATATACATAGAGAGAGGTTTTCCAATGGCTGGGGCACTGCCACA
This sequence comes from Cynopterus sphinx, assembly GCA_030015415.1. NCBI lineage: Eukaryota > Metazoa > Chordata > Mammalia > Chiroptera > Pteropodidae > Cynopterus > Cynopterus sphinx. The sequence continues at coordinate 111,619,604 of CM057381.1, forward strand.
GCAACTACAAAGCTTTTCTTTGTAGAGTGCAGACACACTGGAGTCTGCAAAAGTCCTAGCTGCCCATCTCTGGATTTGTCCTTATGTAGGACAATGTCCTTATTTTTAGGAATATTTAGGGGGGAAGTGTCATGATGCTTACATCTTATTTTCAAGTGGTTTAGCAAAAAAAAAAAAAAAATCCTTCACTAGATATTTTCTCAGTTGTATGTAAGCGTTTTTTTAACTTTAGCACTTTTGACATTTTGGACGAAATAATTCTTTGTTATGGGGCCTTTGTTGTAGGGTGGTTAGCAGTTTCTCTGGTTTCTACCCACTAGATGCCAGTAGCACTCTCTCTGAGTTGTAGCCACAAAAAATATTTCCACATTTTGCCAAATATCCCTTGATGGGTAAAGCTGTCCCATGTTGAGAACTACTGTTCCACATCAATAATTTGAAAACCAAGAGAAAACAAATCTATACGAAGCCTTCTTTTCCACAGAAGCATTGGTTGGCACTTCTGAAACTATTTTCTGTGTATTCTAACAATGATCAGATAAATATATTGTAGATAAAAGGAGCCAGGTTTCTCACTTGGAGAAGAGAATTACAGATATGGGAATAGGGAATATAGAATTAATCCTACAGTATAGGATATAAATTAGAGAATGAACTCTAATAGATTTGAATGTGTAGAAAAATAAAGATACAGAAATAAATACAGATGTGTGAGATTGTGTATATGTACATATATGTTTGTATATATAACCTACATCCACATCTATTGTTTATCTCTGTCAATCAAGTGGGCCTGGAATCAGTGAACACAACAAATACTCAGATCTTGGTTTCTAAATACCATTCTCGACTAAAGAGGCCTAGGACTCATTGAAGAAATGGCTGATTTCAGGGCTATGACCAGGAAAAGCACAAGATGAATGGAGAACATCTTTTTTTGTCAGAAAAAAAGGGCTCAAAGAATGATTGGGTCAAGTCAAAAAGATATAAAGAGCTCCCCCTGGCCAAATATGGAACACTTTGAGCATCGAAATAATTAATGATTGTGACAGATTATAATCCAACAAATACAATATGAATCCATAAATTCACACTGATATAGTAGAAGGGAGGGAAGGGAGAAGAGGAAAGACGGGAAGAGAGAAAACTCTTCCAAAAGTAGAAAGCCAACTAATAAATGTTGAAAGTATTATGAAATCACTATTGGTCAACTAACATAGTAATAACCGAGTCAGGCAAGAATCATTAGTAGATGCTAAAACTAAAGAGTTAAAAATTTGAGGAATTACAGGATATTTACATAAAGTTATCATCATCAGTGACAGAATGATTCAACATCAGAGACCTCCTGATATGATGTCCAATATTATTACTGTTACATTCTTACCAAAAATGCATAGCTTGAATGTAATCATGAGAAAACATAAAATACAGACAAACTGAGGAATATTTTAAAAAATAACTTTGCTCTTCAAAAATGTCAATGCCACAAAACACAAAGAAAGACTGAGGAATTGAAGAGATAACGACAACAGAATGCAACGCATGACTCAGGATTTTCGTCATCAAGGTCATTATTGAGACAACCAACAAAATATGAATAAAGGTCTGTGTTTTGATAATAGTAATATATCAATGTTAATTTCCTAATTTTGCAACTTGTATGGTGGTTATATAACAGAAACAAAATTCACACTGAAGTATTTAGGAGTAAAAGCTATCATGTCTTGCAATGTACTCTCAATAGTTTAGGAACAGAGAGGGCGGGGAAAGGAAAAGGGAGAGGGAGATGGAAAAATCAAATTTGGTAAAATGTTAATATCACATGGGGTGAAATGTTAACATTTGGATAATCTGGGTGAAGGGTACATGGATTCTTTGTTCTAGTCTTGCAACTTTTCTACAAGTCTGATAGTATATCAAAATAAAAAGTCAAAAGGAAAATTTCTTCATATATACACAAGACAAAATACAGCAAAATGCTAACAATTGTTGAATCTAAGCAATAGGCACGTATGCATGTTTTTGGTCCTTTTCAACTTTCCTTGTGTTTGAAAGTTTTCATGATTAAAAAGGTCTTTTGAAATTACCAATTCTAATGCCATAATCTTAGAACCTCAATCACTTCTTCCTAAAGTCTTATCCTTAATCTACCTTGCCCTTTTGTATTCTATCCTTCATTGTGATACTATAGCAATTCTCTTACTTAGATCAAGAACCTGCATTGACTCCTTATCATCTTTATGTGGCTTTTAAAGTTCTCCCTAGCCATCATTACTTACTTTCCATTACCATCTAATATACTCAGTTCCTAATAGTCACCATCGTGGCTCACACTCATGACTACTTTCTTTACTTATCTTTGCTTATACCATTTTCTGTTACTCCTACAAACCTGCACATCTTTAAAGCTCAGGCTCAAGCATCTGCATTTAACCCTGTGACTGACTGCGTCTAACTCCCAGCACACAATGGTCCCTTTTGCTTGATTTCTAGAGCTTGATAGTAAAACCCAAGCAAACCAGGAAGGCCTTTCAAGCTCCCTAATTGTTTAACAGCATTCAATTTCATTTTTTAAAGGAGCATAAATCCACACAAATACACAGGATTTGGAAGAGACCATTAAGATGAAGTAACCTATTCCTTTAATTTGACAGATGAAGATAAAAAGGTCTAGAGTTCTGAAATGGCTTATATATCTGAGGAGTGGAGAGAGGACCAGAATTCTCACTCTAGCTCAATTGTTGTTTCCATAAATCATGGTACCTTCTTAGTTTTACCAATAATGATTAAGCGGCAAGCTTTTCTAACAAACTCTTATTTTCTTCCCCAGAAATAAGAGGATTCCTATCATTATTTTCATTTTAGTAACAAATGTTAAATGTATATGTGTTTCACATTTCTGCTCCATACTACATGGAACATATTATATTCCACCTAACACAATGCTAGACATATAGCAGGCACTTAACTATCTGATTAATATAGATTTTTAAAATAAACACAATAAATGTAAATAAATTAATGCAACAACTGAAGGACTACTTTATTTTGAGGAAGAAAATCCTTTTATAAATGAAGAATAACTGTGTAATTCATCTTGAAAGTCTATAAAAGCAGACATTTCTTGTCTGCAGCAGAACAATTCTCTTGATCAGTGATGTGAGATAAAACTAATACTTGCTTTTCGAGCTAAAAATAATGAAATAGATTTTATGCTAAGTAATTCTGTTTTGGCAGACAAAATATCATCTAAGCAATAATAAGTTCTGCTAACACAGGGATCTATTATTTGCAAATTTGTTCTCAATTTGTATTGCATAATAAAAAAATAGCATTTAATTAGAGCAAATAAAATGCTACGTATCAAATAATATAAATATACAAAGTCTATACGGTGCTTGATTACAGAAGTAGAGATACTGACCCAAAATCTTTATAAATTTAATAAACACAAATTACTATATTTGAACTAATTAAGTAGTTAGTGTGCAGATTCTCTTTTTAGAAAACAAAGCACCATTTTTTTTTTTTTTTACCAAAGACACATGAGCAAATTTTTTTGAGCTAAGGCTCACTACATTTCTTATTATTGGGTGGTGGTGGTGGGGGGGGTGAATGCATTAATAGTTTATTGTGGTCTACTCTGAAGGTGCCTCACTTTTGTCACAGAAAGGGACTCTTTATATCAATCTATTTCATGATCATGGGAAAAGTCTTGTGATGAGTATTAGTAGAAAGTGCTTAAATGAAGATTAATAAATGACTTACTGACCCAAATATTTTATTTAGGTGTGCAAGTCAAAGAAAAGAAATGATTTTTAGGAATTATGATGTTATGAAAAGATTAACTGAATCTGTTTTTCTCTTAACACAAAATGTGTATATTTAGAAATGCTTAGTATATTATGGGCCAGTTGTTAACTATTCTCAGTATAAGGCTAAATCCTGTAAAAAGATCCACACCACACAAGAACCCACTAAATAAATCAGCCTTGGCACACAGAATACCTATATGAGATTCCAAATTAAATTTGGTGTGACTACTACTTTCGAAGAGTGACTGGAAATTTAACTTAAATACTGACCTTTGCTCTAAACATGGTTGAGATATTATGAACCACTTGGTAAGAGGCCAAATCAAAGCATCTTTTCCCAAGTTCTATTTTGCATGTACATGTTTGTTGAAGGCTGATGTAGCCACATCATCTGTTAACTCATCAACTGATAGAAACATCTGACTGAGAGAGCTGGCCAGGTGGGTGTATCTTTTCTCAACTACTAGCATTCTTCCCTTTGAAAGGTCTGTAATTGCAGGCTTGTTTGATGAGAACAAGCTTCACTACAAAAAAGGCCATTTTTTTCCATCAAGGGTATATGCAGCCAAATGTGGTAGTCCTAAGTAGTAGCCTAATTATGAATTTAATTTTGGCAATAGTCTCTTATTGTTAATTCTCACTCTTTTGCCATTCCTTTTGACCAGCTAGGTTCCTTCTTAACAACTGGATCTTTTTTTGGATCCTCTGTCCTCTTCATTGTCCTACTTTCTCTGTAATTTTCTCCTGCATTTCTACAGTCCACTCGTACACAGAGAATTCTCAAAACATGGTTAAGCTAGGCTCTCCAAAGTTCCCACCAGACCTATTCAAAACACAATCACACTATCAACCCTATCCTCCATAATTCTGCAGCCTCTGCATGTGTCTTATCTCTGTATCTCTCAGGTCAATAAATGTCTCAGAAATAAAGACAATGACTTTCTAGTCCTATTTGCACTTCCAACTGCATTTCTCATGTCCAGGGTGATAATATGAAACTGGGACACTTTTAAATGTAAAAGGGAGCATTTTCAATAATTACACTGGGACAATAGGCATATACAGTTCCAGGCAAACCAGAGCCTATGGTTACCTTCCTGTTCAACAGGTACCAAACTAAAACAATCACTTTCCCCACCAAGATACCTCTTCTTCCAGAAATAAATACTTCTTTTAATAACACCACTATCCTTTCAGTAATTTAGGTCAAACGCTGGAATTATATATGACTATTTCTCTCTCATATTGTTTCTCAGGCCTGTGGATTCCAGATGATTACCAGAAGAGATGATGATAAAGACAAGAACAACTGGGCCCAAACCTGAATTTTGTTCTTTGGTTTAAATTTCTCACCCTAGTTCAGACTCTCAATGATTACCTAAACCTCCTAACTGACTGTCTTACCTCCAGCCTCTACCTATTCTAATTTATCCATCAATCTCCCTAAAATACAGGTCTAATATTTTTGTGCTCAGAGCTACTGAATTCTGCCAAAATAATCACCTCAATTTATAAAATACTCAAATGATTATATGAACAAACTTTAAGTATACTGTACTTGTCAAACCCAATCCATATTGTCTAGCTTGTAGTTTTTAATATTTCCTTTGTCTGAGTAGATATCTCAATCTTCTCGTAATCCTATTCATAGTGGTACAGCCACTATGGGAAAGTCTGGAATTTCCTCAAAAAATTAAAAATGGATATACCTTTGATCCAGCAATAACACTTCTAGGTATTTAGCCAAAGAAAACCAAAATAATAATTCGTAAAGATCTATGCACCCCTATGTTCACAGCATCAGTATTTACAATAGCTAAGATATGGAAGCATCCTAATTGCCCAACAACAGATGATTAGATAAAGAAGTTATGGTTCCTTTATTCATTATCCAATGGACTACTACTCAGCCATAAAAAAAAAAAAATTGAAATCCTACCATTTGCAATGACATGGATGGACTTAGAGGTTATTATGCTGAGTGAAATAAGTCAGACAGAGGAAGATAAGTACCATATGATTTCATTTATATGCAGAATCTAAGGAACAAAAGGAACAAATTAAATGAAAACAAACTCACAAATAGAGAGGACAATCTGGTGACAGCCAGAGGGGAGGAGGGTTGGAAGGTTGGGCCAAAAGAGTGAGGGGTTAAAGAAATACAAATCAGTAGTTGATGGTGTTAGGTTCAGGAGGGCCCTATCCCCTGTAGTGTGGGAACCAGACATCACCCCTACTTTTATGTGGGAACCAGACCTTGCATCTGGATTGGCAATGCTACATGTCACCTCCTGCTTTATTGGACTCTCCTTCCTTCCCTGCCAATTTACACGCCCAAAATATTCCCACCATAAAAGCTTTCCTCAAGCTCCATATAAGTTTCAGATCCCCTTGTGCATTCAGGGCTGACACTATCTTCAGCTCTGACAGGCTGTTACTCTGCTACACTAAATCTTGCTTAACCTCTTCAGCCTTGTGAGTTCCTCCTTCAGCAAACCTAACTGACAGATGGTCCCAGGGATGACAGTATAGGGAATGCAGTCAGCAATAATATAATGGCTAGGTGCAGAACCAGAGGAGAGAAAAGGTAATCAGAGGGATCATTTCATAAACTATATAAATGTCTAACCAATGTGCTGTATACTTGAAACTAATAATGAAACTAAAAAATTTTTAAATCTATATAATCTATTAAAAAAAAAAACAAAATGACTAATAACATTATCACATTGCCAATAATAAGTAATTCTTTAATATTAAGTATCCATTTAATATTAACATTTTCCCACTGTCTCAAATTTCTTTTACAGTTGGATTGTTTGAATGAAGATCCTAATAAGGTTCACAAATTACATTTAGTTGACACATCTCTTAAATCTCTCTTAATTTACAGAATCTCTTATGCCTCTTTCCTCCCCACTCTTCCAATCTTGCAGTTTACTTGAAAAAACTGAGTCATGTGTCCTACAGAATTTTCCAGTCTAAATTTTGCTGTTTTATCCCTACCACATCATTTAGAATACGTCCCTAGCTCCATATATGTCCTGCAAGTTGGTAGCCAAATCTAGAATCGTGACCAGGTTGAGTTTCAATTTTTTAATCACCGAATATATCATATATAGTATGACACACTTTAAGGGTCATCTCAAGTGATATTTCTTCCAGGAAGCTCAAACTGCCTTTCTTCCCCATCTTTCAAAACTAACATAAAGAAACAAATAAAAAATCTGGACATTCTTTTTTCTTTCTTTGATTCCTAATGGCAACAACCACCAAGAAGTAGCTTATCATCTGTAACTCTCTTATCACCAAGGACAGAAACTCCTTAAACCCCAAGAACAGTCTTATCAGACTTTGAAACCATGAGAGGCACAGTTTCCTAAAAAGAACAAATTTGCATTAGTTACTACTTGGACTGAATTCCAGTTCTCTTTTTACCTTTTTTGGAGAAATGATTCCAAGCATACAAAAACTTGTAGTTTGACTCACATCCTTCTCTTTCAAAAGTGGCATAAATTGGTTGAAATGATTAATATTGCAGGAAAAAAGTACTATTGCTATCTATCGTCCTTTCATTTACATCTCATGGTGAATGTTTAATCTACTTTAGATTACTTTCATAATCCTAGATGACTAATATGAAGGGTAGCACACTATAATTCTAAATAAAGATTGGCTATAATTTTTAAAAAGGAAGAATAAATTGAAAAAAAGAAGTCAGGCATAGGGTTTCAGTGAGGAAAATAAAGGAGCTACTTAAATGTTCTTAAAATTAAGCTCAAAATCTTTCAACAGAAGTTGATGAAGACATTACTTCAATAACAACATTGGTAGTCATATAGAAATGTAAGAAAAATTTAGGGATTCTATTTTTGTTTTTGTCATTTTAACAGCATCCCAAGCAATTAATAGTAGCATTAGTACATCTACTTTCCTTCCAAAGGCACCTTGTATTTTTCAGTCTCTTTTTCTCCAACTTCCCCTTTTACTCCTTCTTCCTTGAGTCTGATTTCCCAGCTTATATTATGGGCACTTTTACAGATACAATTTAGCCTTCCCATGGTACTCAAGGATTAAAAAAAATTTTTTTCCCTTACATGTGGCAAAGAAACAAACACACACATTACTATTATTTTTTAAAGATCTAAATGGCTTTATTAAGTGATTCATGAATTGAGTAACATACCATCTAGCAACTAGAAGTGTGCTCCCTACTATTAACAGGAAAAGATCTAACACCAATTGTTTTGTTAAACCCTACAATCTTATCCAATTGATGAAAAGTTACTCTTTTAATAGATAGCTCTGCTTTAATCAATGACTATCATCATTATTATCAGCATCTTCAGTACAGTGCATAACACACCATGATACATGATCTACATGCATTATTTCATTTAATCCTCACACTAATCCTATGATGTCAATCTTTCCCAATCTGACCAATGAAAAAAAGTGAAGCACAGAGGAGTTAAGCCGTTTGCCCAAAGACATATTACAGATAGATGGCAGAGTTGAGATTGAGCCCAGAGCTCTCTGACTCTTAGCTTCCTGGCTAGACTGTGTTACTTTCCTAATGCTCTTGTGGCTTTAAAATTTTGATGTAAGAAGTCTGTTATTAATTCATTCAACAAATATCTTAGTTTTACTGAACATCTGGCATTGTGGTAGACAATGGAGTAAAAATAAAATCTAGAACAGACTGACACATAAAATTACAAAAGCACTAATAACAGTTGAATACAATTAACATAATCATAAATGATATTTATAAATCAATCTAAGCTTGGCTGCTAAAAAGATTTCTGGGAGATTTCTAGAGTAAAAAAGACCATAAGAACAGCTACTTTTGTATGATTGTCTTTCATTATTCATTAACCTCCCCTCTTGTTTCTCTATGTTCCACAGAGGCCCAGGGGTTCAGTATCAGCAACAACTTTTTACACAATAATAGTATTGCATTTCTGAGAAGAATGAGAAATGCTCCAAGATGAGATTCTAGACTGTGCAAACACTAACTTAGATGTATTATTACAACACTAGAAAAAAAGCATGCTCATCAACCAACACCAAAGGTAAGAGTGCTAGAAACTATGCTCATACTTAGAGATACCTAAAGGTTGGCAGTTGGTTGCCTGGGCCAGTAATCCTCAGGGTGTCCCTTGTTAATGCAATTCAATCAAAGGTGACTTCAAAGAGCCACATGAGCTTCAGTATCTATGGGGAAGAAATGAGAATGCTAGGATGCCCTTACTAAGGGAACTCTGAGAGAATCTAGGTAATCTCTGCTAATCATACCTAATCCCAATTATTGTTAAACTAGACCAGCAGCAGGGTCGGGTCATTCAGGGTGAAACTAAGGTTTCCTCATATAATCCAAACTCAGGGTCTAGACTGGGATGAGAGATCCCTTAATAGACCAGCCAGAAGCATAAGTATTTCTACACTGAGAAACTTCCACAAGCTGCTTCTGCTGCTGATTCCAGAAAGCTGCCTGGTGTTGGTTGCCATTGCTACCAACATGTTTAACCCACTTGGCTGAACTTACGTGTCAACTTTCTTTTGTATAATAGGCAATATAAAAGAGGCTAAATGCTGACAACCACAGATTTATCAATAAGCTACCTTAAGGCACATTATTTTTAAAAAACATTTATGAATGCTAATTTATTTCCCACCCATTTCATTCTAAACAAGTTAACATTAATAAATGTACTTCTTATTTAGAAGTGAGACAAGAGAAAGAATTTATTACATACGTTGCTTATGTTAGCCCCACTCAAAATATCTAGAAGAATGTCCTAAAAACCTAGGTATATTTATTGAAGGATGAGGAGGACCAGAAAATGAGGAAATTTACAACTGCTACCATTTATAATAATAAAGCAAACAGGTGGTTCTTTCAAGTTAATATTTTCATCTTTTTCTAATTTATGTTAAAAATGGTAATGAGTTTATATGAGACATTAAGGTAAATACAAAAAACTACAGCTGCATTTCAAATTCTACCACTTACTGCTTTGCCCTTCATAACCTTGATTGATGCAATTTATTTTACAATAAATTCTTTAAAACACTGGCACCAACACCAACATTTTAAATTTTAGTTCCTGCTACTTTATAGAACCTGTCAATCTTTTAACTAAAACCTAAAACTTCATATTATACATGGAACTGATTTTGTAGCAAAAGGTAAATAAATCTCATGTCCTGGTTTAAAGTATCATAAAAACATGTAAAAGTACCTTTTAATAGGGACACTTTAGCAAGGGATTCATTTAGGTCTTGCTCATCCATTTGTGCATCTATGGGAGAAAAGATAATTACAAAGAAAAACAATAATCAGCTCTATCAGCAAGCTACTGTTATCACAATAAATAAATTTATACTGCTATTTATTTGGGTAGTTAAAGTTTAAACAGCTATTGTATTCGGATAGTTTAAACAATATATCCAAGATTTAAGAAAGTGACTTGATAAAGGGAAGCAATGCTTTCCCTTAACATAAACTCTGAAATCTACACCCACATTAATTTGCATACTTAAATTGTTCAGCAACAACAACATCTGCAGATCTGTAAACATAAGGTTAAAGCTCACCTGTAGCGTCGTCACTACTTTTCTCCTTGCTTGGACTCAGAGTATCTGATAAATCAGATTCCTTTGCTCTTGCCTGGTTTTCTACCAAGTTAAAGAATAAAAATAAAAGAATGTCATTATAATTAAATCGCTTCTAACAATAAAACTGCTTCAGGCTCTGCGTGCTCTAAATGTACTGGTATGCAAACTACTTTTAAAATTAACTGAGGACACTGAATCTCTTACTTCTTCACCACTGTAGTCCAAAATGAAATGCTGGTTATTAAACGTAGCTCATATTAAATTATAATGTGGATCATGCCTGCTGTGCAGAGGGCTGGGACTTTTGTTCAAAAGCTGTCCACTGGCCAATTGGAAACAAAAATGAACCACGCTTTGCTAAATAAAGTATTCAGAGAACTGCAACAAATATAGCAAAATTCCCAGGATAATGTGGACATTGTATGGAAATGATGAAAGGAAATAGCTGTTATATAAAAACACTAGTTAGGTTGCCTTAGTACTATTTATTCATAAAATTCTAAAATAATCACAATTATTTGTTATAAAAGTAACATTTAAAATAAAATTAATAGAAAATACAATTATACCTGAACCACATTAAGAAAAACATTTTTAAAAGTCTTGAAATTATTTCAAAGTGGTGTGCTACCTGATCCAATGAAGACATGTTAAGTCTAGTTTTCAACGAAGTGCTCTCAAAAATCCTAACTGTAAGCCCAACAATTTCATAAAGATGACTGGAAATTAATTACGCCCTAAATCCTCATCTGTAATGGCACATCTGTGTACAGAATGGCATTTATAAAGATAGCATTCACAGAGGTCATTTCTCTGACCATAGTCCTATACCAGCTCTCCATTCTCCACAAGACCTCAGCCAAGCTTGACATCCCAGAATTTAGCCTGGTCCCTGCATTCCCACATGAGCTCTGTTTCAGCCAGACCAGCCTCTGCACAGGGCTGAAGCATGTCACCTCATTATGGCCTACAATTCTTTCCTTAAGTTGAATTTCCCTGAACTCAATGACCATTCTCTACATGACCTATTCACTATGTGAGATACTTAAGATAGCTTAAGATCCATTATCTCTAAGGAAGTGTTCACATCTCCATCATGCTGCCCCTTTTTATTGCATCTTCTCTGTGCAATCTACTTTTTGCAATTAATCATGTTCTTTCTATTTTATATCATGCTGTGTCTGTAGCTTATTTCCTTAGTGAGATTATAAATTCATTAAGCATATGATAATTTTTATATTGTTACATACTTAGCTGTTCTGTTTGTGGTAATATATATAAAAAATTTTAACATACATATCCACTTCTAGTACTTTTCTTAAGGAAAGAATAGACTACATATAGTATATATAAGGATGTTCACTGCAGCACTGTTTATTCTGGAATGGAAAATATTCAAAATATACTCACTACCATTAGATAAAAATAGTCTGATAAAGAACAGTATGTATAATGTGGCTCCATTTAGATTGAAACTAGCTATATATTTAGCTTATGAATTTTTATATTATAATTTAGTTGTATATATATATATATATATAGTTGTAGTAGAAGGGTCTACAACAGAAATATCAATGGTTACTTTTGGAGATAGGGCCATGGTGGACATTTACTTTCTAACTTCACATAGTCATACATTGTTTGAAATTACAGTGAATATATATTGTTTTATAATCAACTAAGCCAAAAGATGAAAATTTTCCATTTTGAATGTAATCAGAGACATATCTAAAACCATTCCCATGGGAATCCAATCAGTTCTGGTACATTCACAGTGTGTTATATATCAGACATTTCTGAATGTGCCTGTTTTGATCACAAAGTTGGTCTCAAATAAGGTAGGCTAATACAGCTAATCTACAGATAGATAAAAAAAAAAAAAAAAAAAAAAGGATTTTCTCTGGGGGAACAGAAAGGAAAACAGAAAAATAAGTCTCTCCTGGTTTTGATGTTTTTGGAAATTTTATGATCAAGATATTGAGGTAAACCAAGAGGAATATACTTTCTAAAGTATTTTTCTGGCTTAAAAAGACTTTCATATTTAGAGTATTAACCAAGAAGGTAAAATTGTCTTGAAAATGGGGTCAAATCTTTCACTGAGATCCTACTAGAATATAAGCTCCATGAGGGTAGAGATTTTTGTCTGTTTTGTTAACTGCTATATCCCACTTGCACAGAACAGTGCACAGACCATAGTAGGTGCTCCAAAAAAATGACTGAAGGCACAAATCCACTGTAAGTAAAAAGGCAAAGTTTACCAAGTCAAGTCACCGTACCATCATATTTGTACCAATACTACAGTTATCATACAGAAGCAAACCAAATGTATTCAAGAACGAAACACAAGACACAACAAATGAATAGTGCAGTATGTACTTCTTTTTAAAACATCTATTCTTCAGCTATGAAGTAGCACTTAACTTTCTAGTATTAAAAGTCATTTGAATTATTTTCTGTGCAGTACTTAATCATTAAGACATACCAATAGTATAGAGAAGAAAAATGAAAGAACAGCTACCAATATCAATACCAAACCTGTTCCTAAATTGGAAAGTCTACAACAAGGTGACTATTTTCACTGTATCTTGGAGTAGTCACAATGATGGATGGGCAACATAAACATATGGACCATAGTCCACTTCATACACCACTAGAACAATTACTTGGAAAGAAAGTAAGGTGAAGGATCAAGAAGGAAAAGAAGAACTAACATTTGTTGGACACCATTATTTCTTGCTTTATAAACAATATCTCATTAAATTTTTCCAAAACCCTATAAGTTAGAGATTGTCAGTCCATTTTATAAATAAGGAGGCTGAGGTATAAAGAGCTAAAGTAAGGTGCCTGAGGGCATACAGCTAGTTAGTGGTAGAACCTGAAGTTGAATCCAGTTGTCTTACCTAGTCATATTCTTTCTCCCATCTCTAAAGCTATTATAAATATGCAATGACTGCAAGTTGAGTAAGGGCCTAAGCAGAAAGCATATGCAACCTATGATTACATATTGCATTTGGTGAAATATCTGAAGAAAATACTAAGACTTCCAGCAACTGATACTTTCAATGCAGAAAAGAAAATTCCACCAAAAACATCACCAATGAAACCATTTTAAAAATAAGTTAATTCATCCAAATCCAAAAGAAAATACTTTATAGCCAGATTTAACATGTAATATTATTACCATCTAGTTTGTTACAAGGATTACCTCTGCATGTTTAATATGAGTGCTAGTGAAATGTTGACTGATGACAGAAAAATCTCTCAGTATATAAAACATATCTGTATATTATTCTCTTTTAAAAATGTTTTAGTTTTCAATTATAATTGGCATATTATATTAGTTTCAGGTGTACAACAAAGTGATTAGATGTCTATAAAATTCATGAAGTGATCACCCCAATAAATTTAGTACCCATTTGACACTGTACATAGTTATTACAATATTATTGACTATATATATTCCTTATGCTATACTTTATAACTCCATGACTATTTTGTAACTACCAATTTGAACTTCTTAATCCCTTCCCCCTTTTTCACCCATCACCCCTCACATCCTCCTCCCACCTGGTAACCCTCAAAATGTTCTCTGTATGAGTTTGTTTGTTTTATTTTGTTCTTTAGATTCCACATGTATGTGAAATCAATATGGCATTTGTCTTTCTCTGATTTACTCCACGTAGCACAACACCTTTTAGGACCATCATGAAATATCTTTTTCCATCCCTTTATATTCAGTCTGTGTGTGTCTTTTAATCTGAAGTGAGGCTCTTGTAGGCAGCATATGTAAAAGTCTTATTTCCTAATCCATTCAGCCACCCTATCTTTTGACTAGAGCATTTAATTCTTTTTTATTTGAACAACTTATTAATAGACATGTAGTTATTGCCATTTTTATTCATATATGAACTTTTTTAATTCATATTTTGACAAATTTTTTCTTCTTCGTAAAGAAGTCCCTCCAATGTTTCCTGTAATATTGGCTTTGTGGTGATGAACTCCTTTAGCTTTTTCTTGTCTGGGAATTATTTATCTGTCCTTCGATTCTAAATAATAGCCTTGCTGGGTAGAGTAATCCTGATTATAGGTCCTTGGTTTACATCACTTTGAATATTCTGTGCCAAGAGCTTCTGGCCTGCAAAGTTACTGTTGAGAAGTCAGCTGACTGTCTTATGAGAGCTCCCTTGTAGGTAATTAATTGCTTTTTCTTGCTCCTTTTAATATTCTTTCTTTGTCTTTAACCTTTGGCATTTTAATTATGATGCGTCTTGGTATGGGCCTCATTGGGTTCATCTTGTTTGTGACTCTGAGCTTCCTATAGTTGTATATTTATTTCCTTCACCAGATTAGGGAAGTTTCCCATCGTTATTTCTTCAAATAGATGTTTAATTTCTCTCTCTCTCTCTCTCTCTCTCTCTCTCTCTCTCTCTCTCTCTCCCTCCCTCCCTCCCTCCCTCCCTCCTTCTGGCACCCCTGTGATGTGAATGTTGTTGCACTTGAGGTTGTCCCAGAGGCCCCTTAAACAATTTTTTTGGATTCTTTTTTCCTGTTGCTGTTCTGATTGGGTGTCCTCTAGTACCCCAACCCCTAAATCACTGATTCAATTGTCCACTTCATCCAATCTGTTGATTCCCTCAAATGTACACTTTTCAGATATTATTTCTTCATTTATGCCTGGTTCCCTTTTATGTTTTTCATCTCCATTTTTATGTTTTCTCTTTGTTAAAGTTCTCACTGAGTTCATCTACTCTTTCCGTAAGTTCACTGAGCATCCTTATAATCAGTGTTTTGAACTCTGTCTGGTAGATTGCTTGTCTCCATTTTGTTGAGTTCTTTTTCTGGAGTTTTGTTCTGTTCTTTCATATGGGACATGTTTCTTTGTCTTCCCATTTTTCTTGCCTCCCTATGTTTGTTTCTATGTATTATGTAGGGCTCCTAAGTCTCCTGGTCTTAGGAGAGTGGCTTTATATAGCAGGTATTCTGTGGTGCCTAGTGGCACAGTCTTTCCTGGTCACCTGAACTATATGCTCCAGGTGTGTCCCTTGTGTGGGTTGTGTGCACTCCTGTTGTAGCTGAGCCTTGGTTGCTATCTGCATGTTGATAAGAGGGAATGACCCTTGGGCTGACTAGTTCTGAGGATTGGCTGGTGAGGGGGTGACCCTATGGAGCAGGATTCACTTTAGTTGGGCTCTGGTGTCTGCCCAGTTGGCCCTCTGGGTGTGTCCTCCTCTGATGCTGCCTGGGTGGTGACTGAAGTAGGCCACTGGCCCAAGGAGAGGCCTTCCTGGGAGGGGCCTAGCTACAGACCTAGTTCAACCACAGCCTGTGCACTTCTGGGGCCACCTGATAAAAGTCACCAAGCAATCTACAGATGGCTGCCACCCATGCTGGGTTTATAGGTGCCTTGAGAGACCAAGCCAGAAACGAAGGCCAGCTGCCACTAGTGCTAGGCTTAGTGCTGCTCAGTAAGAGGTATGGGGCACACTGAGGACAGAGGCCGCTTCCTTGGGTTTTGTGAGCCTTTAAGAAATTTTAGGAACATTGGCAGCATAAGCCAAGACAGGCCATTTGTATGGAATAAACAACTGGAGGCAGCTTGGGTGGGCCCACAAGGTGGAAGAAGGGCTGGGTCTCAGGGAATCACCTGGGTTAATCAGGTTGCTGGAGGCTCAGA
This sequence comes from Cynopterus sphinx, assembly GCA_030015415.1. Taxonomy (NCBI): domain Eukaryota; kingdom Metazoa; phylum Chordata; class Mammalia; order Chiroptera; family Pteropodidae; genus Cynopterus; species Cynopterus sphinx. Next base: position 111,635,717 of record CM057381.1, read on the forward strand.
TATGGTGGCTGCTCAACTAAGGAACAATGGATAGTTTAGTCTGGGAGAAAGCCACCCCTCCAGCCCTCGACCTGAAGCCTGACAACTCAGTTCCTTCTTGTATGTCTCTGGAACTCTTTGAGCAGCTGCTCTGGCATTGGAGCTTAGAGTAGGTGAGTCCATCACTGAGAAAGTCCAGGTGCAGGCCCTTTAAGAGGAATGTCTGCGATTTCTGCAGCCCCCTGTCTCACTCAGCCATAATTTCTGCTGGTTTTCACAGCCAGAAGTGCAGGGACTTCTCTTCCCAGTAGTGGAAATCTGGGCTAAGAAGCCCAGTATAGAGCTGTGACCCACTGCTTCTCTGGGAGGGATGGGGCTTTGCAGCCAATATACTCCTCATGATTCTCGACAATCATGGTTGTGGAACCAGGCCATTTCACATCTCCTCCCCTCCTACCAGTCTCAAGATGATTCCTTATGAATGTCCCCAGTTGCAGAACTTCTCTTCATCCTGACTTCAGGCAACTCCTAGTGATGGTTTTTCTGTTGTTTTGTTACAATTTCGGTGTGGTCACAAGAGGAGATGAGCATAGCATCTATCTGCTATACCATCTTGACTGGATTTCTGTATTATTATTCTTAAGAGTGTAGTCTATTCTCTTGCATGAATTTACTTGCTATAATTTATTTAATAAATGCTCTTGTTATTGGACATTTATGTTTTTCTCTTTTTGCTTTTATACAACACTAAAACAAATACCCTTTCACATTTGTTTGATTTATTCCTGAAGATGAAAACCCAGAAGTACAACTGCTGAATCAAAAAGCATGCTCTTTAAAGTTTTCCATATATATTTTATAGCCAGCTTTCAAAAAAAAAAAAAAAAATCAATAACATTGCAGAAATCTTTTTCACATAATTTTGAGTAAATATATTATTATTCAGAATGCATTATAAAGAAGCACTAAGATACTTTAATTAAAGAAGTGTTGGGTTTTTTCCCCCCTAAGGCTCTACTTCTGCTTCAAAGTGTTGGCTATTCAACCAACTAATCTGAATAGGTATTTATGTGGTGAAGTAAAAGTTATTTTAATGTCTGTTCTCATCTCACTTTAATAAGATGAAATAAATTGCTGTATGTACTAAAAATAGTTCACTGTTCTGAAACTCAATGCCTGCTTGCCAGAACAATATTAGTGATGCATATTTTATGCATTCTTTCCCTAAATATGGCATCTGCCATGCATAAAATTCAGAATGGAGGCCACCAGATATTTGAAATAACAGAATCCTTTTAAATATTTTAAAAAATCAAATAGATCTAATTACTTTCCTAAAACAGAATACACTAAAATTCAATATTCCAAACTTTTATCACTCATTTTCAATTGACCAAAATGATTAAGAAGCTAGCTTTTAAATTTATGCTGGTATGTTCTGATAAAAGTCCTAGAATAATAATAAGCATATCCCACCAAATTTATTTGCCTGATCTCCCTATGTACAAAAGTGACTTGACAATATGATGCTTTAAAATTCACTTTTCTAACAATTGTAACAGAAAAGAATTAACTGAATAAACTGCTTCAGGCAATTATAAAACAATTTATCATAAAATATAAGAAAATTCTACATGTTTACTTTTGTTCAAATCAAATTGGGATGCCAAAAATTAAGAAAATATTAAAAATCATAAGGAATGTTAAAGGTATAAGCTCCAAAATGAAACTGCAAATATTTTTCGCCTGTTATTTTATAAAAGATTTACATGTGTTTGATTAAAAATTTGACATCAAGGCTGAAAACAAGGCTAGAAGTGAGATTGCAACAAATGTTTAATATGCAAATAAATCTATTTCAAGCATTTAAAAACATACACACTCACATATATACCCTTTTAAAAAGAAACTTTCCAATTAAGATATCTTTCTTAAAACAGAAAAACTATTTTAGGTTATCTAATACTATTACAGAACTGCCATTTTGTGAGCTTTAAGAAGTAAAGTGTTAAAATACTATGACCTTGAAAATGTACACTAACCTTTATTATCCAAAAGTATTATCAAAAAACAGAAAATCCATAGCAAACAAACCTTTTGAAAGCTTTGTTTCTTCTACCACTTTGGTTAGATGCCCCTCGACGATCAGCTTCTCTGCCAAAGAAAATAAGCGTTACTATGCAAGCCCAAACTGAGTAGCATTCCCTGAGCCGGGCAGTGTAACACATTCCATGACCAAATTTAAAGATGATAACATTACTCCCATGACTAGGCTTAAACAAAAACTTGAACCTGGAAGGGGAACTAAGAGAATTTAAAGTATAATAGAGCAATCAGATTAATGCAGAAATCTGAGGGTAAAACAATTTGCCTTTTCTTTTCATTAGTTTTCACCTTATTTTAAAAGCCTAGACCTTTTTTTAAAAAAGAACTCAGAACAAACAAACGAAGCAACCCCCTTTAAATCAAGGATATTAAGTTGAAATAAAGGAATCCTGAGAAGGAATTTTATTTAAATAAAGAAGTAATGCAAATTATATTATGCCTATAGTTTTCTTTTTCCTACTGATGCAATTTAACAAAGATGCCCACGTTTCAGTAAAATGAATCATCATAGAAGAGCTAATTATTTAAATAAACAAAAAAAGTTTGTTTTTTTTTTGTTTGTTTTATGGGGGATTCTCTGTAAATGTATAATGGAGCTTCTTTGTAATTTATTTAAAGTCAGATTTTCATATTCTGCATTTCACTGAGGATAACATTTCTATTCTGTAGATCCTCTTATTTAATGCTGTATGTCAGCTGGTCTCCTTCAATTTACACTTTTATAGTATGTGATATATCTTCTTTATTCTTTCATTTTTCACCCAATGCAACTTGGTCGATATCTACCAGTCATCCACTGAAACTGCTCCAATATCACTATAACCTCCTATCTGCCAAAGCCTATAGCTCCTTTCCAAATTTTCATTTCATATAGGCTCTTTGCAGTATGTAGCACTGTTTGCCCTGCCTCCTTAAAAAAAAAAAGTCTAATTAACAGATTTAGATAATTTTAAAAGGCATTAGTTCTATAAGATGTATAATGCAAGCTGTAATACTGCATTCCACTCTTAAAATTCACTTCCTAGAAGCAACAACCTTTAAATCTAAGCCATTTCTTCTGACATTTCCATTTATTTTTCTAAATAATTTATTGCTATTTCTTTATTTTTCCACTTTAGACATCATTTACTGACAATCTCTTATAGATAACTAAGCTTTTGTATGTCATATCATCCTCATAAGTTATTCTGTCCAGCTAGTATGACTATTATTTTTATCTGTCATATAATATGCTATATTTCTCTTTCTATATAGCCTTTTAATATTTTTGGAGCATGTGTCTTGTTTTGCTAATTTTTTACGTATCTATCTCAAACATAGCACGAGTCCTTATAGAACCACAAAACTCTCAATATCGCCAAACATATCAGGTAATCTATCACAGTATATTTCCTTGTCCCCCCCCCCCCCCGGCCTTTTAATATTTCTGCTCTAGTCTGGGCAGTATCCTGTGCCCAAAGATTTCAAATATTTCTCTTCCTCCTTTATTCTCTTTTTAAGTGTAACATATCCTCTGTTAATTTCCTGAAATGGAAGGATAGAAGGTAAATGTTTTGTGACTTTGTTCCTCTGAAAATGTTAATTTTCTACCCTCGCGTTTGTCTGATGGTTTGACTAGATACACAATTCTATAGGAAATCATTTTCCTTCAGAATTTTGAAAGCATTATTCTGCTGACTTTTAGCTTCAAACTAGGTGAGTCTAATGCTGGTCTAACTCCTGCTCTTCAGTATGCACAGCAGAGACTTCCTGTGCTCAGCAGTGCCTGGTTTGCCTGTTCCTTCTGGGCACTTGGGAAGGCTGCATATTCTAACTTCCTAGCACTGAAGAAGATCCACACGACTGGTTCTAGCCAGGGCCAAAGCATTTGAGAGTAGGAGTTTTCTACACTTCTTTTCTCCCATTCTAGAAACCACATGTTGAGATGGCAACATAAGATGGCAAAGCCTCCATTAGCCTAGATATCTGAGTAACGATGTGGAACAGTGTTCTCTCTCACCATAAACATGTGACATGAGTGAAAAATGTTCAATTAAGCCATTAAAATTCCAGGCTTGATTTATTTATTTTTTTGCTATATTATAATTTAGTTTATTATGAGTAACATAAGATCCTTTGTTTCTCCCTGGCTGTTCTCAGAATCTCTTTATCCCTGATGTTCTTAAATTTCAAATACTTCAGTATATAGTTTTCTTTATTAACAGAGGTCAAATTCACAAAACTTAAAATATAATCTTTTAAAGTGAACAATTCAGTGGCATTTAGTACATTCACAATGTTATGCAACCACTACCTCCATCTAGTTCCAAAATATTTTTATCGCTCCAAAAGGAAATCTCATACTCATTAAGAATTTAATTCCCCCTTCTCCCAGCCCTCATTCATCTGCTCTCTGTCTCTATATAGTCCTACTCTGGATATTTCTTATAAATAGAATCATACAATATTTAACTTTTTTTTTTGTCTGACTTAGTGTGAGGTCTTTTAAAATATATCGTGTTAAGCATTCAGCGCATTCTTTTAGTTTAAAGGTTCATAGTTTCAATTCTAGGGAATTCTCTTTGTATTGTATTTTATTAATAAATTCTCCTTCTGCTCTCCTCCTCTCCTCCCACTCTCTCCTTTCCCAAACTCTGAAAATCTTATTATTCATATATTAGATCTCCAAGACGCATTCTCGAATTTTCTTAAAATTTCCCTCCTTTTTTTCCTTAAAACAAATAACCTTTTGTCTTTTTTTGTTACATTTTCTGGGCTATTCTACTTTCTCTTCTAATCCTTCTACTTATTTAATTTTTTAAAAAGACTGGTGTCATATTTTTAGTTTTCAAGAGTTCTACTTTTACTTTCTTTTTTAAAATAGTGTTTTTATCTTGGTTCATCCATGAACCATCTGATCTTTCTGACGAAATTATACATTTTAAAAAAAGTTTTCTTCTACTTCCTGTATTTTTTGATCTCCAACCATATTTTGTGTTTGCTTAATATTTGTTTTAATCTCTGTCTTTCTCAGCAGAGAATTTCCTCAAAGTCTGGTGATCTTGGCCATCTCTTCATATTCAGGATGAAGCAGTAAAAAGTTCTATGTGTGTAAGCAGGACTTGTTATTTGCCCATGAGACAGGATAGTTAGCCTAGGGAGCACTACTCCCCCCTACCCCCCATCCCCCCTCACCCTGCCTCTCTGATACAGCTCTGGAATTTCTCCCTTGCCCACTACTCAGCCCTCTCCCAGTTTCGATTTCAAGCTTGAGACTCCAGCATGAGAAACAAGTCAAGGCCAGGAGACAAGATAGATAGCCTTGGGCTGCCTCCTCCCCTCCAGTTCGCATGAGAAACAAGCCAAGACCAGGAGGCAGGATGGATAGCCCTGGGACACCCATCACTCCCAAGAAAACAAAAGCTCATTATTTAGAAAGCTCAGGGCAGATTCTCTCTTAGGGCTGCCTGTATTTTTTCTCTTAATTGTGTACATTTGCTTTAATAAATCTTGTGCTTTCCTACTTGCTATTTGCTGTGTCCATGAATTCTTTCTTGTGGCATAAGACAAGAACCTGGTCACTGGAGCAGCTATCCAGCATCGGCTAGGCCACACACACAGTGGCAGTTTGTTTGGCGACTTTCAAATGTCAGTATCAGTGTTTTCTCTTGGTCTGATCAGTTTCCCTGGAGTAGAATTCTCTCAAGCTCCTTTCTGGGGAGTGTGAAGTCAGTCACCCATACTCTGATTCAATATACAGACTCTCATTTAATTTTCCCACTTTATTTTTCCAGTAAGATGCTCACTGCCAACTTTGGCCATGCCTGAAGTATCCTAGTCTAGAGACTTTCCTCCAGAGATGAAACCTTCAGCCTTTATGTGGGAGAAGAGAGACATTTGTTTGTCTGCAAGGACTGGGGGAATAAAAATGAGAGACAAACAATTCCTTACACAAACTTTTGATCCTGTTCTCAATACCACCTTGTTCTCTTGCCCTGCCTGACAGGTAATGAGTATCTCTGATATCTGAGCCATTGTTTTAACTTGGTTTTGGGGGGCTTCCTTCACCCCTTCCCCATTCGCAGGCCCCTAAAATAAAAGAATAAAAACCCACATCTTACCACTCAATTATGTTTTACATCTTCCAAAATTTTGCTGACATTTATTATCTGCTATAGTCTCCATTCCCATTCTCTTTGTCTTTGTGAACTTATGTCTTTCGTAATCTTTACTATGAATGGCTCCATTTACCATATTAAATAAAAAAAATTACTGCCTCTCTTTTAAGACTCTTTTCCTTTAACTTCTAATATACCACTCATTCCTACTTCTTTTATGTGCTTGCTCATTCCTTCCTTTTCATGCTTCATTGGCCTTCCTTTCTTCTGTTTGTGATCTAATTAATGTTAGTCTTCAAGATCTCTGTCAACAACAAAAATTATTTTTTAATGGTATTAACAACCTGCTACATTTGAATAATTTCTAAATGTGGATGCCTAGTCTAGTTTTCTCTCTTAGGTCCCAGAACACTATTATCGAACTACTTCCTAAACATCTTCATCCAGAAATCTCACAGGAATTTAATCTCACCATGTCTAAAATGGAATTGATCTTCTCCTTCTTTCTCCTATAGATGGTTTGGAATTGCTCTCCTCTCCTCTTTCAGAGCTTTTAATCCATATCTCTGATAAGCTATTGCAACTATTTATGTCTACCTTTTATAACATACTATGAACTCTTTAAGGAATATAGTCATTCCTTTAAATATTTACTGTGCACCATGTACAGTACTGGGCACTCCTCATAGATTATCAAGAAAAAGTGATAAATCTAAGAATTTAGAGTCTTAGTGAAAGCAGGGAGGTATCTTATTAACAATTTAATTCCTAACAATTCTGACACAAAATACAGGTTCCACAAATGTTTGTTACATAAATATAGCAGATAAAAAAATAATATAAATACAGATTTTGAAAGCCATTCCAAACTTTCTCTAGTATGTTGAATAAGTATTTTATTTTAAAAATTATAAACATACATAAAGAGTAACTTATTGCTTAAAACTCTCTCACTCTTAGAACAAAATGTGAAGTGCCTATGACCTACATGGTCTATATGATATAACACAGGGGTGGGCCAACTACAGCCTCACAGGGCCAAATCCAGCCTGTTGCGTTCGTTAAAGTTTTATAGGAACACAGCCAGGTCTATTAATTTACAGATTGACCACGGCTGCTTCCATTACAATGGCACAGTTTAGTAGTTGCAACAGAGATCATGTAGCTTGTAAAGCCTAAAATATTTACTATCTGGTCCTCTATTATTTTTTAAAGGCATTTTTATTATTCTAAAACTCTAATTTCAGATACACTTTGGGTTTTCAAACGATTTTTATCTCACACGTCCTTTCCCCAGATATGTGTACAACTCTTACAGCTTTGTTGCATCTCTGTTCAAATCCAACACACTACCACTTTTGTTCCCTAATGACTTATATTCTTTTACTTTTCTTCAACGGACTTATCACTGCTTGACATATTATTAGCTTATTAGTTTTTGTCTCTTCAAGAAAATGTAAATTCCATGAAAGCAAAGTTTTCTTTGTCTTGTTCATTTCTATTCCCGTAACAGCTAAAATTACACCTGGTATATACACAGTGGATACTCAATGCATAGTTGGTAAATGAATAAATGAATTAAGCATCTATTTTTAAAAAGTCCAAAGTTGAAAAAACTATTTGAATGTTCTCATTCTAAAACTAACAAATACACATACAAAATTTTGAGTATCACTAGCACATAAGTGCTAAGTAATAATCAACTGCTGCTATTATCATTATTGAAATTATTTAAGGTTATATTATCAAATCTTGTGAATCATTAGTGGCCTGGGATTAAAGAAGAAAAAAATATTGTTTTTAAAAAAGTTTCTAACCACTGGTTCTCAAATTTGGGGAGGGAACTTCAATTCTTTAGGAGTACTAAAGTCAGAGACCTGTCAGAGACTCAAAAGAGAACTTCCCTGTAAAGAAATTGCAGGTCTTGAAAGAGCTATTTGCCTTGGCACAACTGAAAGATAAAGTAGAGGATTTCTTTCTTTTTGAAAACTCTCCTTTTGAAGGATACTCTAGAGAAATGATTATTCATTTTCCCCTATTTTAAAACCATATCATGAAAAACAACACATAAAAGAGGCATAAAACACAAAAGTACAGGTTAATAATATTTTTTAAAGCAAATGTCTACATGACTACACCCCAAATTAAGAAACAGGACCTAACCACCACCCCCAGAGCCTCCACATTCCCCTTTCCAATCCTGACTTTTATGGTATTTAATTCTTGCATTTCTTTATAGTCACACTACCCAAATATACATGGCTAAATAATACAACATAATTTTAGTGGTTCTGAACTTTATATAAATGGTATATTGCAGTATGTATTCTGTTATATCAGGCTTCTTTCATCCAATATACCTCAATAGATTTATCCATTTGACTACTGAAGGTCTTTCAGGTCGTTTTGAACTACTGTGAATAATGAAGATGTGAACATTCTTAAATTTGTACCTATATATATGTCATAAACATTTCTGTAGGGAACCTACCAAGGAGTAGAAGTGATAGGTATAATAAGTCTGACATTTGAGAATCATCACCTAAGCACTGAGTTTAGTCAGAAAATATATGGTAGAGTTGCAAACATGATCAAATCTTGTCAAAGTCTGAATAGAACAGAACCAAATTTATTCCTTGGCTTATAAAAATAAATTATGTACTGAATATGCTACTATACACACAAAATTAAAATTAAAAAAAAATACAAACAATGTATTCGAAAGCTCAATGAGAGCACAGGCATGCCTAGACTGGATTCAGTTCTTAAAGCTTAAAGAGCCACTTTCTTCACATAATAGCTACAACCAATTGAAAGCAGAAGATAAACAGTACTATCAGTTATTAATATCAGTTGCCTAAGGATCTTAAATAAATCGACAGAAGAGTAAAAAAATAAAAGAAATACATAAATCCTATGTTGTTCTGCCAACATAGAAAATATTTCTAAATCTCGAAGTTAGGTTTCATTCAAAAAATAATGTTATGACGAGGGCATCAAAATAATGTGCTTGAAACCAAACTTTTAAAATGGCAAACATACTGGTAATTAAAAAGTTAATTTCCAGAGTGTCAGAAACATATTACTTTAATAGGAGCAATAAAGCTATATCAGTCAACTCACTGTCTTGTGACTGGGAATGCAAAGGAGGAAAATGAGTTATTTCAGTAAGAAAGCTCCCACTTAAATCCTCTCTCCTAGCCTCCCACTCCAAGTAAGTTTTCTACCTATCAGTAACATGTGTGCCAGTAAATACAATCTCATTTAATTTTCATAATAATCCTATGAAGTAGGTTTTACCATCCCACTTTATAAATGAGGAAATTGAAATTTAAAGAGGTCATACTGCCCAGGGTCATAATTACCTGTGAGGGAGCAAATCAAAATTCACATCAAGATTCCTCTGATTCTATTCTAAACATCAGAAATGAAAATGAGCTAAAGTCATCTAAAGGGTTATTAAAGAGAAATAGCAAAGAAACTGAGATTAGAATTAATGTCAACATACAATGAAAGTAAAAATTAACAATCAGCATTCAACATCAAGCCAACAATTTCCCTTTAGAGAGTAGCAGTTTGAAGTAAAAATAGAGCTTTAGAATCTCACAGGGGAGGTCCAGTGAGGTTGCTAATTTTAATAAGACAGAGTTTCACAAGGTTATTAATTTCTGCAACAAAATAAAATTAGCAAAAGCAGTCCGCATTTTCGTAAAAACAGTTCTAGAAGCCATTTGTCCTAACACCTAAGAATAAGGAAGAACAAAAGAGGAAAAATATTTAGAATTCAAGGGCAAATTAAAAACTAAATGACATAGACCAATTTCAAGAATATGAAAACAGATCTTTTTTAAAAATCTACATACTAAAACACTACTGGCATAAATTTTAAGACTATCTTCTGTGCTGTTATAGTGGGAGGAAATTTGGTAGAAAGCTGGAAAGCTAGCTGACTAGGGAAATGATTGGTTCATAGAAACAACAAACAAAAACCCTCCAATATATCCTAGATTGGATAACTACTCTAAGAACAAAGAAACAGAAAATTAGCAACACCTAGTTTAAACTTAAAAATTTTCCTTTAATGGGGACAGGGCATAAACTACTATGAGCCGGGAGGGAACCACATCAAGTGTTTCTATTCTTTGTCATAAACTGCATTGGCTTAGAGAAATAAAAGTTTAAAAAATGAAAAAATTTTAAATGTTTCAAGTTAATATGTAATCAGAATAATTCAGAGATTGTTCAGAGAGGCTGATCTCATAAAGTGATGAAAAGTAAATAGTCACAAAAACAACAATGATTTAATGTATTATTCCAAATAAGGCAATTTCTGTGTGAAGCAAAGCCTTAAGAGAAAGAAGGAGGGAATGAGAGGAGTGACTATAGTTTCAAAATGGGGTGGGAGACAGGGAAAGAATTTTTTTTTATCAGGAAAAAAACAATAAGACATGAAATATCAAGAAAATTAGACTCTTGCCTAATAATAATAAAAACTGGCTCTCTGGATTCCAACCGAGTTTGTGGCGGCATGACTAAATACACCAAGAAGGTTGTAGTCACTGGTAAATACAAGATCTATTATGGCATCTGCCTCTGGAAAATGGTGAAGAGAACTGAAATCATCCAGCATGTCAAATACACTTGCTCCTGTGGCAAAACCAAGATGAAGAGACAAGCTATGGTGTTCTGACACTGTAGTTCCTGCATGAAAATGGTAGCTGGTGGTGCCTGGACCTACAACACCACTTCTGCCCTCACAGTAAAGTCTGTCATCAGAAGACTGAAAGGAATTCAAAGAGTAGTAGAAGCTCCACAATTTGAAACATTGCTAGCCTACAATAAATGAGTTATTTTGTATAAAAAATAAAATAAAAAATAAAAACAATGATATGAGGTTTATTTCAGGGCACTTGTTAATGCCATCTTCAAAATGGAGATACTCTTGGAGTAGGGCATGGATTGTCTCTACAAAGTATATCTCAGAGGAAAATTTCTCTGGCACCCAGCAATGATGCCTCTGCCCTCTCCAAGGCAGATGACAAGAGAAATCAAAGGGGCAGGCAGCAGTCCAAAGAAGGCTTTCACTCTAAATCCATGAAGTAATGGCAGGGCTCCAAGTCCTTACATTCTCCACATTTTACCCTTTATCTTTTCACACAGCATACAAGTTAACCAAGTGACAGAGTTCAAGAAATATGTATGAAACAGATTTGGAGATGCACAATTTTACTGAGAAAGCATTTTCAGCAGTCAAAAGTCTCAACATATTAAGTTTTGTGGTAAATCTGAAGTAACTAAAATTTGCAGAGAACATCAAATGCAGAGTTCTTCTTAAACCAAACTTCATTCCTGAAACACTGAAGAAAGAAATATTGATAGAGCTTTATATCAAGTTTTACTAAAGTTAGCAGTTAATTCTAGATTTTATATGGCGTATTTTTATACATAAAATTTACTACACAATTCTGGAATTATGCAAAAGGTTATATTTAAATCTGCTTAAAATCTAATCTCTTTGCCTGGTATTAAATTTTCTTCCTAAAAAAGAATTAAAAGAAACACAGTGTATTTTACCATAAAAGGAAAACAAATTGAAATGTTTTCCAACTCATTTAATTTCCTCAAATCACCTTAAAACTGAGAGAGCCAACAACCAAATTGTCTCTTATGGATTCACACACATAAACTGCATTAAAAACCCCAAAAACAAACAAACAAAAAAACTCAATAAATTAAAAATATAGAAGTGAATCATTTGCTTTCTAATTTTTAAAATAAAGGTGAATTTATAGTATATGAGTACAGCAAATAATGAAAGCTAGCTATTTAATATTTGCTTTTTAAGAGACTGGAAACAAGAATACGAAGTCTTACTGCTCACAAATATGCACTTCGTGTTCAAGATCATAAATTAGTTCAAGATGCCTATCCATGAAAATAATGGTAAAAAAGTTCGTATGTGCTTGACAAAAAAGTAATCCAAGTGTTTGAAAAGCTCATTTGAGTAAGATTTTTGCTAAAACTGCCTTGCTTGCCATAGTACTTATTAAACATAACAGTTTCTATAATGGCAATCTGTTATAAAATAATGAAAATTTCCCTTCTGACAACAAATTGAACCAAAGATAACCCTTACTATGCCAACTCTATCCAAATTTAAGGAGCCAAACATATTTGAAAAATGAGATAAATGAGATAAAACTAGTATCCTCATTAAGCAACTTGATACTGAAACTCAGAAACCAACCAGATTCAGATAATGTGCTATATTCCTAGATAAATTTATAGTCTCAACTTTCACTATTTGCACTTAGGGACCAAATGGATTCAGATGTCTAGAAATATCCGTATTTTTTTTTCTGCTCCTTGGTTCATTCTTTGTTCACAAGCACAAGATTTTATATTCTCACTCCTCCCCCCAACTCATGTACTACATTTAGCATTTTCCAACTCCATTACATAGTTCCTGTAAACATTTCATTAGTTAATTTCCCAATTGAGAGGATTGTTTTAATTTACATAAATTTTGACTGTTTATTTGGGTCATTTTCTCCCAGTAACTGTAACCCAACAAAGGCCTCCAAATACCATTTTCTTTACTTAAACATTCTGTGTTACAACTACAGCTAAATATTTTACATATTTTATAATATTTTAAATGATTCCAGAACTGTTAGTAAAACATTCATTTGATAGTTCTCTGTTCTTACTTCCTTAGGCTCAAAATATAAATCCCAAACCTTCAAAATAAAGATAACATTTAAAAATGGTTACATATAAAATTTCCAGTCAAGATGGCAGAGCAGGTAAATGCTGTGTTTGCCTCCTCTCATGACACCAAAATTAAACTACAGAACAACCATCACTGAAAATTGCCTGAAGTTTAGATGAACAGAACTAAGGATGTACAGAAGGGGCCACCTTGAGACTGATAAAACATATCTATATCACTGGTTGGGTATAATGTAAAGAAGGGACAAAGATGAAATGTAAGGATATTCCTTTTTTGGTCATAATATCACTCCTCAGCTTGTCAAAAAATCACCTGTTCCTGTCACAGCTTATTCCAGGTGTATCTAAACTATAAAATAGTTTACAAGGTGCTTAAAGCAAATAGATAAAGGGCGACTCCACTTGTCACCCCATCTACATTGCAAAACCACTCCCTTGTTATTCATAGAAAGCTATACCTTCTCATACATGACAAGTGACAATTCTGACATATAGCTGGCTGAAGAAAGTGCAAATATGTGCAATAAATAAAACTCAGCTCAAAAAAGTGGTTGCATGTAACAAAACTAAGTAGAAAGTACTAAAGATTTATACTTTATATGTTCTGCTTTTAATTGGTTTCAGTGGGTACCAATTTCTTCTAAAAGTGAAATAATAAAAAGATAAAAAGTAATGAAAAGATAACAAAAGAACAAAAAATGCACATATTTTTGCTTTAGTAATAAAAAGATAATAAAAATATGCACGTTTGCTTTATAAAATTATTTTTCCAAAAAAAATTTTTAAAGTTAAAGAAATGTTAAATTTGTTAATTTGCCTCAAAGTAATACTAAACTTATATGCAACATTATAGTGTCTAAAATAGACAAAAACAGAAACTTTTCTAAACTATTACATAAAATCCCTTTAAAAGCATCTCTAAGGAGTATAATATTTGATCTGCTGAATTTGTATCTGCTATAATTACCAGGTAAGACCCTTACAAGCCCCAAATGCTCCTGAGATGGTCACACTGTATATGTGTACACAACCACTAAATAAATTCATGAGCATAAAAATATGGAAAAACACTCATTTCAAAAGAGAAAGCTAACAGGAAGAGAAAAATGCCTGACATAGTATGTGTCTGATAAAAAATAGTACAAATATCATCAAAAAACTATATAATACATACTGACCTTTAATTGTCACTAACAAAATCAAGAATATCTCAACCTCATGACAATAACAAATTTAAGCAGCCACGTGATTTTCAAGTAAGAAAAAATTCATGATACTTTTGTTCAGAATTCAGCAGAGGTCTACCTCAAAAGCAAACCTATGTAGCTTTAAAATATTATTAAAGAGATTCTTGCATAAGTTCCTTAGGGTAGGCAATTGATGTCAGACTACAGGACAATCTGTTGCTACTCTATTCTCTAGAAACTCCTGCTACTGTAAAGGCCATCTTCATAGCTGAGTGTCCAAACTACGTCACTGTTTTTATGGCTTCATTTAATCATTTAAGAAATTTATTTAAGAACCTCAAAATCCAAATCTGTGACAGAATTATAGTTTAATTAAAAGAGGTTAATGTAAAAATAAATAAAAAATGAAATAAAATAAAGTAAAAACAGGTTAACAGTATTACTCTCTTAAGTAGCCACAAAGAAAGTTTAGGTTCTTGACATTCTATTTTATATCCTGCTCACTAACGATTAACAAACTTCAAACTTCCTCTTTTTCTGTGGGCAATATGAAGTGCTCACCTCCATTTGTGAAGGAGAATACAACAGAAATATTTTTCTCAAAAGAGAGAAACATAAACAATATAAAAAAGTTCACTGCTATCTGAAGATGGTTCTTTGTACACTGCTACAATAAAAAACACATTGAGATCTTCATTTTTCCTGTTATTTTTCAATTTTAGCCCCTAACTTAAAATCAATGTGAAAAATACTCTGTACTCACTCTGGCATTCTATGAATTGATGAAAAAAAGTGCAGTCCCCGCCACTCTTTGAAAACAAGTGCTCTAATAAAGAAAGAAACACCTTTAAGGATATAGTCTATTGCTGTTTTTGAAAACCAACAGCAAAGGCAGAAAAACTGAAATGTTTTAACATGGATAACTCTGAATTAGATTAATAAAAGTTTAATATATTTTAACACTAACAGCAGACATATTTTGGAGTTAAAAGACTGAAAATTGTAATTCTATAATCACTAATTTATACTCTGACTGGTTAGCTTTTAAAGGTGTAGTTTCTATCCAAAGAGCTCAAGAAAACCTGGAAATGTATTGCTTTAAAAAATTTCTACCATTTTAAAATACACCTTAAAATGAGAGCTTAAATAACTTAAATAATTTCAAATTTTTACATTTGTTCTTACTGAATCCTTACATTTTAAGAAACTGATGCAATATTTTAATTCTTACACTTTCATTTCACAAATAATAATCTGTACATCATACACTTAAAATATAACATTGTTTATCTCTGCCCAAATGATTAAAATTGATGCTTGCATGTTTTAAAGTAAGAACTTGGTAAACAGTTTTGTTCAGGTCAAACAAAATTTGTTTTTGTTTTTGTTTTTTTAGGTGCATAAAATCAGACTCTAACATAGTAGTAAAATAAAAGTTTCAGCCTTTTTCTTATAATCTTTGATTTAAAGAGTTAACTTCTAAATCTGGATAACATCCTTCAATGACATATTTGTAGTTTTCAAAACTACCAAACAGACTTTGGAATTTCAAGTGTTAAAAATATCTGGAAGGTGTGAAAGCACTAAAATTTGTCCAAGAGGACAATGAGTTAGCACCACTTAAACTATAACAGCTTATTTTGTCTTCTCTATCTCAACCCAGTTCAGCCTGCTTCATCTCAACTATGCTTGAGAGGCAAGCACCTCTTACTCTGATCACTCATCAACCTCTCCTGACATCCTTACTGACAGCCCTCCTCTTTACCTTCATACTCAAATCTATCATTATCCTTTATCTAGTTACATGTGTGCAGAGCCTCCAGCCTATAGTCACCATCAGTATAAAACAAAAACATGGGAGAAGTTGCTAAAATTCATGTTTTAGAAACCAATGCCTTACATACTTAGAATAGACAAAACATAGCCCCAAAAAGAAAAGAAAAAAGAGTAACTGCAACAAAAATTTGAAATTTAACAAAAAAATCTAATAAATAACATTTGCCAACTGGAGCCAAAAAATCCAAACAGGAGCCCTCAGTTGAACAGTAATTACCAAGATAAAAGTTGTTTTACATAAATCCTACCTAAGGTATAATTTTTTCAGAACTTGAACTATACAAAAAACACTGTAAAATATGAAAACTCATTTGAAACCAAATCTTAACCTAACTAAAAGACTTTATAAAACTTATTTAAAACCAAACTAACATTACTGGACTTTAGATGACATTTATTAATGCAGGGCATCCCACCATCACCAAGCCAAAAATCATCCTTCTGTTTACTCTGATTTTAACATCTAGACTTTACATTAAAATATTGACTTCACTAGTTTGGATAAAATACAAGATTAAATATATATATGACTTCCACAAAGGCATCTCCTAAAACACATGAGAAAAAAGTCTTTCAGATAACACATGTAAATGATTTAGACCATGACACTTTTAATACTCCATTTACTTAAATTCTGGCTCTTGGGAACTTGCTCACCAAAACTGTAAAAGATGTCATTGATATCCCAAAAGGAATCAGATACTTGTGTGGGGGCTGTGGTGGAGAATAGAATAGTGTGTCTAAGATACTAAGTAGGGTTGTAGGAATGTAAAGAAAAAGACGGATCCATAAACATAATAGAGAACTATGATACTTAAAATGTGTTTCATTTATACATATAAGTTTCCTATGAATTTAGATTTTTCTATAACTGTTTTATCCAGTACAGCAGTCATTAGCCACATGTGGCTATTGAGCTCTTTAAAGAATGTGAAATACTTCATTTATAATCATTTAATACTGACTACATGTTAAAATAATATTTTGGATAGAGTGGGTTAAATTATTTTTATTATTAATCCTGTTAAAAAATGGGCAGAGGACCTGAACAGATACTTTTCTCAAGAAGACATCCCAATGGCAAACAGACATATGAAAAGATGCTTAACTTCGGTAGCTATTAGGGAAATGCAAATAAAAATCACAGTGAGATACCTCACATCTGTTAGAATAGCTACCGTTAACAGGACAAATAATAACAAGTGTTAGAGGGGTTGTGAGGAAAAAGGGATGACCTTCACACACTGCTGGTGGGAATGCAAACTGATACAACCACTATGGAAAACAGTATGAAGGTGCGTCAAAAAACTAAGGATAGAATTAGCATGTGACCCAGGAATCCCTCTTCTAGGTATTCACCCAAAAACACTTGAAAACATTTATCCTCAAAGATATATGCACCCTAATGTTCATAGCAGCATTGTCCACAGTGGCCAAGACTTAGAAACAAACAAAATGTCCATTGATAGATGATTGGATAAAGAAGATGTGGTACATATATACAATGAAATATTACTCAGCCATAAGAAAAGATGAAATACTGCCATGTGTGACAACATGGATGCTAAACAAAATAAGTGAGACAAAAAGTTGAGGATCATATGTGGGATATAAAATGAAAAGCAATGAACAAACATGACAGAGACTCATGGATATGAACAGTAGATTAGTGGTTACCAGAGGGAAGTAGGGGAGGATAGAGGTAGACAGGGGTAAAAGAGGACAAGTATTTAACTTGGGAATGAAATTAACAGAAGGAAATTTAACTCTGTCTGATGAACACACATGTAATAGATAGTTGATATATTATTGAATTGTAAATTTGAAACCTATTTGATTTTATTCACCAATGTCATCCAAATAACTGTAAAAAATTAACTGTATTATTTAAAATAATTACTAGAATTTTACCTGTTTCTTTTTATATTTTTAATGTAGTGACAAAATAATTTTTAAATTATGTATGTGGCTCTCATAATATTTCTATTAGGCAGCATTTTTCTATATCCTCTAAGAAATATTCAGATTATGCTTATTAGATAAGATTTAAAATTTACAGTATAAACCTGTGCTTATAGTAGCTCTGTTAGATATAAGTAATTTCAAAAATGGGGTTTACTGGAGAAATTTTAATCTTAACATCTCCAGATATTTTTGAAAATTTTAAAATATTTTTGAAATAGTCTCATAACTATACTTGGTTCTCTTTCTACTATTTAAAGAGTAATTTTAGTTAAAATCCTATCTGATAGCCCATTATGGCTATAGACTTTGGTAATATTAAAATTCTTAGTAACTGGTTCATTGTTATATCTCAAATAACAAATGATTCAGAATAGATCCACCATATTCCAAAATCCACTCTAAGTCTAATGAAGCTTTTGTGCATATCCAGATATTTACAACTCAGTTTCTTTAAAAGATACTCTTTTTTTAAATTAAATAGATTGAGGTGACATCGGTTAATAAAATTATATAGGTTTCAAGTATATAATCAAATAATATATCATCTGTATATTGCACTGTGTATTTACCATCCAAAGTCAAATCTCCTATTAGTCACTCTCATGCTATTCAATTTATCACCACTCAAATAAACACACTAGCAAGGGAAAAATTATAGTAAGGAATACATTAAAGTATTCAAAATATCTTATTTAGTCTTAAATCAAGGAGTTGTCTACAGCTATTCTTATGTACGTATACTGAAATTGGGAAAAAATATTTTAAGAAGTAATTTGTCAACTCTAACTAGTATAAAGATGGTTCGGTATATATAAAAGAATTCTCTTAACTAAAGGAAAAAAATATTCCCAGCTTGAGTTAACACTAGTATTAATAAGTGCATGCTTAAGTTAAAAGGGTGATGAATTTTAATAAAAAGTATTCATGCCAGAGGGAAGAAAAAGACAACAACAACAGAAAACATAAATTAAGGATGTCAAGATTTTAGAAAATTAGCATTGTCATTTTACATATGTTTGCTAAATATACTTAATAAACAGAAATTAGTAATACTAATTTCTAATACTAATTGCAATGAATATAAACTACACCTTTAAAAATTCTCAAGTTAAAACTCAAACTGTAATTTTAAAATGTCAATGTATTTTATAAAGCATAAATAATCAAATAACAATAAATAATGAAACTTTTTAAAAATTTAGTTTCAAAGTTTACTATATATTCAATATTAGGTCTTGACCTTGCAGTTTACATATAGATGATTACCTGAGCCTATTTTGCCAGTACTTAATTCAAAACAAACTGGCCAAACAAAAACAAAACAAAAAGTTCCTCCTAACTTTATCAAAGTTTGGTTGCTGCCAAAAAACTATAAAGATACATGAAAAAAATATTTAATAAGAAGTTCTGGGTATCAACCTTGATATCTTCCATTAACTTCTGTATAAAAACTGAGATCAAAGGCATACAAATTTGCAAACACAGAAAACAGTTTCATTCATTCTGTACTCCAAGCATTCTAATGCAGAATCTGGCATATAGTTGGTGCTCAATTAATGTGGGATGGATGGGGATGGGAAGAGTGTGTAAGGATCATCATGACTGAAGTAATTTAAAAGACATTGGGTAAAAAGTACCCCAATGCAGTAGTAGGAAAATCAATAAAGTCTATAGATTTTTGGCAAGAGATAATCTAAGCTATCTAGAGAGAAAGGTCATATTACCAAGAACAATAATGGATTTTTCAGATGGCAAAAATGACTGACCCTGTTCTCTCTGATCTATGAGACAGAAGAAGAAAGAAAGCAGTTTCTATGACATGTTCAAGGGTTTAATGGGCTGTTAAGTAAACTCATGGCTGAGGCGTAAATATTAAAAATGGGGCTAATTATCCACAGAAAGCAGTACTTATGGAAGAAGATTACAGCATAGTTCTTTGAAAAATAAAGTGGGGGAAACACTAAATTACTCTCACATCTTTTGAATAATTGAAATTTCCATATAAAAAAGAATATCTAAAAATAGATTATAGCCTTAATAATTACAAAACAAAGGGACTCAAAGGCCTATGAACAGCATGTTTTTCATTCCAGACACTTAAAATCTTAAAACGCTGACCTCTCTATCCTGCTTAAGTAGTAAAAGAATATCATGAAAGAAAAATATTTAAGTTTTTTACACTACCTTTTTCTGTGCTCCCATTTATTTTAGGTAAGAAGTCATCAACTTGTATCCCTAGGATTAAGACAGTGTATCATTCATTGCCTGATCAAAGAAAGTATTACTTTAAAACTAGTCTCAAATATAACCATGGCATTTTGTATTCCTACTTACATTAAGACTGTATAAGGATACTTTAAGTTTATTTTTTATAAGAAGGTTCAACTTGCCATCCTCTCTTAACTCAGAGAAAAGATTACAACTGTTATAATAGTATCTAGCCTTCCAATGAACCACAAGAAAGTGTGTGTGTGTGGGTAATCCTACTGTTCACGTACTTTTCTTATTTAAACCTCTCTAAGTAGAATGATGTCTCAGATGCAGAAATTGTATTCATCTCAAGAACTAAACAATGGTGCCCACTGGTGGTAACCAAGTACATTTTTAAAGGGAATTTTCTGAAAGTGTAGATATTTTATACCTAATATGATAACATCACTCTTAAAGAATATAAGAACCCACTGTAATACTGTAAACATCAAAGTTTAATGATAAAGTTCACCTTTAAATAAGAAATTTGATGACACCTACCTAAACTGCTGCATTCTTTAAGAGTTTTCTCTTGAAGATGTTCTAACCGTACTGTAAATAAAAGTCCAAGAAAAAGATATCTCACAGGTAAAAAGGAAAAAAATCAAATCAAATCGTTTTCTGGGTTAGCTAATTTACCTTGTAAAGCTGTTAGCCTTTCATTGGTGAAGTCATTATCAGCCTGTAAAGCTTCTATTTTTGCCTGGAGCTCCTGTTCTTTTTCTTCCATTTCATCTATTTTATGTTGTAATTCTTTTTTCTCAGCTTGTCCTTTCTGTTGGATTTCCTCTTGTTTTCCCTCTGCTACCTGTTAAATAGAAAATTCAGTTATTTAATAAAAACTTACCTTGTTTTAAGAGGCCTAAAGCAGGGCTATTTTTATTCGCAAAACTTCTAAGGAGAATATTCAATATTTTAGAAGATATTTGTAGATATTAAAATGATGTCAAAAGCGATATGCATTGGGGTCATGCCTCCATATCACTTAAGAAAAAAAATGTATCAAGCAAGCAGACTCAATACATATAAAGTAGGCAAAATAAAAAACTCCACATTTTAAAAAAGAGAAGATTTTCTCCTGAATTACTATTGTTTCAATTAGTTTCTAAGTTTTAAAATGTAACTATTCAGAAATGGGGAAAAAAAATGTTTAGCTAAAGGAATGATGGTAATAAGCCTTTTTCAAAATGACCTCCTTGTAACAGCACCAATCTTTAAAATGATTATACACTAACCATCCGCACAGAGGGGAGGCATGCTTTCTTCTTCTCTAACAAATGTGTACCTTTTAGCCACTCAATTCATGGTTTGAATTATATAAAGATGGGTCTTCGCAAACTCTGTTATAATATTGTAAAGGACCAATTTGCCATTACCTATGGTCTGGTCTATCTTTATTCTAAATGTACTATAGCTACAGGGAGCTGCAGCTGAAGCAAAATCAACATTATCGTTGGAGGACACAGGGTTCAAGCAGATCATTTCCAAGGTTCCCTTTGGGCTTGTTTCAGCACTAATATATCTGGGCCCTGCCTTTGGAACTGCCTAAAGATAAGCAGATTCAAGTTTAAAAAAAAGTCTGAATATCATGGGTTTTGCTGATTCTTATCTACTTCCTCTAATATATGAAAAGATGCCTATTATACTATTTCCATTCAGAGGAAATATGTTAGCATTCACAGACTTCCAATTATCTATGGAAATGGGGTTGGGCTAAATGGAATACCAGCACCTTATGTTTACTATAAATTTCAACCATTACCAAATTTTACTATTTAGCAATACCCAAACTCAACTATCTAGTGTGTTAGGGACATATAACTAAATAACTTTCTGGCTGAGTAAATACTTACCTTTAGTTTATCAGATAAATCTTTAATCTCATTAACTGCTCCATTATATTTATTGGCTAATTCTCTTAATTCTTCCTGAGTCCGTTCATTCATTTCTTTCAGGTGGGTACATTCATCTTCTGTATTACTCAGACTTCGCTGCAATTCAAGTTTATAGGCAATTGATATAGAATAAATGCACAGTCTAAATTCAATTTATAAAAAGAATTGCTCTAAATCAACATCTGCCCTGTACTTTATGTAAGTCTGAGTTAAATAACTTATAGATTCAATTTACTTCAGGTACATGTTAAAACAAAAAATACAACTGAGAAAAAAAAAAAGAGACAAGGAGGAGAAGATGCTATATAATTATACTTTTAAAGGCCACTGAATATGACTTTTATTTAGTCTTGAAGATATTTTAAACCTATAAATTCTTGAAAGCAAGTTTAATAATACCCAGCAATCAATTTAATAAGAATATTATAAGACAACTAGCAACTTTCTTTCCTTGCATGCCCTTGCAAATTAATGATGTGATAGTGAATCAGCCATATGAGACAGGGCCATTATAGAAACTTACCCTTATACTAAGGTATATTTACCACTTAGTTTACAGGGGGCATTTTAACTAAACCCAGTAATAGATAACTTCTGTAATTTTGCATTGGTTCAAGGGAATAACTCATGCTATCAATCAGGTTGTTTTTAAAGCAATGTGAATCACATTTTGATTATTTGTAAAAGGCTTAGAAAGGACCTTAGAAATAATTTACCCTTTGAACTTGCAAAGTTAAGATGCAGTGGTTTTCCTCTCTGGAGGATGAGTAAAGTAAGAACAATTGGTGTAAATTCTCTGCCTTATACTGACTGTCTTCAACTGGAAAAATGGCGAAAATAGGTCCATTATTGGAGGATGAATCCTAAGCATAGTGCAAACAGTAATTCCCTGATTTTTAGGCTGTTATTTCATTAATCACTGACTAGGGACCATAAGCACCAGAACTCACATAGTAATGCTGAGAATTCCTGACAATAAAAACAGCATACTGCTCCTTTCCACTTGACAGACAAGAAACATTTCCCAGCTATATAATAATACCCAAGTTAAAAATGTCCGGAAATGTTAGTAATTTTAGGATAAAATTTAAAACTCATACTATTTAATATTTGTTAAACTAAAATACCTCAACTTCTGAAAGTTTTCTAACCACTTCAATTTTCTCCTGAAGAACCCGCCTCAGGGACTCTTTGGCTGTCGTCTCATAGTTGTGTTTATCCTCCTGTAATGCTATGAGTTCTTTCCGTAAACTATCTTCTGTTTGATTCTAGAATTAAAAAATATTTGTAATTATAGCCAAGTTATTTTTTTAAAGTATTTATCATTTGGAAAAATAACACATAATGATACTCTATATTAGGGTGCCTCCAAACACAAATGATGTCAGTATTAACAAACTGTATTTATAAGGTGCATTAGTAAATTATGCCTCCACAAATACATTAATTCACACTTCCAATGGAAAAAAAAAATCAAAGGAAATTGAGAATTTCTCTTAAATGTACAAAAAGAATTAACTCTCATATTTTTCATATTTTCTATAAGCCACATGCTTATATTTGTGGGCAAAAATAATCTATTATGTTCAAAAGGCCCAAGCATTTTAGAACAATGGTTAAACCAAAAGGAATAGCACAGTGGAGAAAAAGCTGATTCCAAGTATCAGACAGGAAATGCACAAGATGAGGTTGGAACATCTTGTCTGATATGACAGCAGGAAACTATCAAAGTCTGTTAAAGTTCCATCAAAAGGACATCAAAAAGTGCGAACATGAGGATGTTCCGATGGATAAAAGATAGAATAATTTGACCATCAACAAGAAAAACAAATGTAATTAAGTCAAAATATATTATATATATTTAAATCTAAGTTAGGAGAAAAAACAGTTCATGGTTGTTCTTTGATGGGTGAGAAGAAACAAATTCATTATTTTGAAATCTAGTAAATAAAGGGAGAAAATCACTTATTCTGCTTTTCCTAAAGAAAATGTACCTTGGTGTAACCAAATGGTTTATGAGAAGTTCCCTTTATAAAAATAATCCAGCTAATAAATGAAAGAATGATAGCATTACAAAATCACCATTTTTGTAACTGTTAATGAAATAATGAATCTAGATAAGGATCATCAATGATTGCTACTATCTCAAAAGAAAGACAACTTAGACATTATGGTGCCTCCTGGTCAAAGTGCACGATACTACAAATGAAGTGGGTTGGGAAAAAAAGAAAACTGAACCTAAACCAGATCAAATCTATATATCAAACTACCAATTTATGGTGTAGGATGAGAGGCTAGAAGACTAAATAACAATCCAGATTGAGAGAAATTAGAGGACAAATGACCCAGATTCTCCAACAAATATCAACTGTGATGGAAAAAAGAGAGAGCTGAATATGGATATTCACTATACAATTCTTTCTACTTACACATGTTTGAAATTTCCCATAATGACAAAAGATTTAAAAGAAGGTGAAAAGACGTGTTTTAGCATGTATTCTAAATGACAAAGAAATGACGCTACATGAAAAACTATGCATTTTTCTTTATGTATTTGAGATATTTAATACCTACTTTGGAGCATGCCTGTAATTGGTTTCCCATAACTTCTAACCGTGATAACAGTCTATCTTCATCTATTAAAGCCTGTTGAGTAAAAATGAAACATAAATAAAACCCGAGAGCAATTAAAAATGACACATATCAAAAAGGCTGCTTTTGCTAAAAAATGACAGAAAATCATAAAACTGACCAAGATCCAGTGTAAAATGCTAAATTTTCAATATCTGTTCATTAGGAAGTAACTTTGTCTTTGCTATGAAATTTTAGTTTTAGTTTAATCAAAATCTAAGGGATATTAAACTATGCTTACATGCTTCTTGAATAAAAAGGCAACTGGAATACCTGCCAACTGGTATCGGAAGCCTCTTGGGTGATGGCTAGTAGCCTCTGAAGGGTGGCTAACTTCTGTTCCAACATCTGTTCCCGATGTAAGGCCTCCTAATATTACAAATCACAAGATATTCTAATGAACTCAGCATGATTCCTTTGAAAAACAATAAATTTTTAGCACATTCTGAAAATACTCTCATATTACATCTCACTCTGTATCTTACTTTTGAACTTGATAAATCTACTTTGTAAAATATATATAAGCCACATCATTTTAACCTCATTTCTTGGGCTATAAGAACTGTTGTAAGGGGTGTTCTAGCTGCATTTTCCCTTACAACAGAAAACAAGTTATTTTGTTTTCTTTTTATGCATAATTCACAAGAGCAAGTTTAAAAAAACACCTATATTAGAAGAATCCAAGAAATATTTTAACCCTGCATTTTATAGAAATCAATCAATCAATCAATCTTAGAACAAACTCATCCCAATCAAGGCAAAACCAACTGGTTGGTAGCAAATACATCTTAATGGCTTAGATGCACGGGTATAACAGCTAAAATAAATACCTTAACTTTTCCGTTTTAAAATGTTATATATATATAAAAATGTGCATACACTATTTTTAAAGAGAGAGACTGCTTCACTCACATAGTCTACTATATTTTCAGGTGTTCTGATTCTCTCTGTGACTGCATACCATTTAGCAGCAATTAAATATGCTAAAGTAAATAAGAATCCACCAAGTACATGTTCAATGTAATTAAGGGATCGAAGAGTTATATAATTACTTGGCAGCTCTAGAGGAATATTTTTATAAAGGCAGTGGTGAGAAAAGCCTTATCTCTAGGTCACTTGTTAACATTTGATAGCTGTTCAGAAGGTCTCCTTCAACTTGAAGTCAAGGTAAAAATGCTCACACAGCATTCAGTTGTGGTTTTGGCACATCTTTAAATTTTCTTTTTTCTATTTCTATCATTATCTAAAGAAGAACACTTACTACCCTAATACCTCTGAGCCATCTTAATAGAGAAGTATATGCCTCAAATACAGTACTTGAGGTTTAAAGCATGCACTTATTGTTTTCCACATCCTTGATAAATAATGACTGGAGTTAGATAGAGGTACTGTTTTTCAATATAACTCTAAAAGTATTGATTAAAGAATCTAATAAAAGCATATTTACTCAGAATCCGGATTAAAACAAGCTTACAAGAGACTAGTTGCCAAGTTTATTTTAAACTTCTAGAACATTCCCAATATTCAGGAAATTACACTCATGCTGCAAAAAGTTTTACTTAAAAAAAAAAAAAAAACACCAAATAATCACTCCTTCCACTAGATGGTGCAATCTCACTTGTTTTTTTTACTCAATTCCATTTAGAGTTTTATAACTCCATCAACCACATCCTAACAGAAAACTAACACTTTCAAAAATAGGCATTTAGTTTTAAGTCATGAAATGCACTTTTTATTTAAAAGATTTATAATTTACATTAAAATTTAATAATTCAAAAAGATGTACACAGAAAAGACAGTGCAGGAAAATTTTCTCTTAAAGAATTATATAAAGAACAGTGAAAGATTATGCCTGCTATGACTATTTAAAGACCTGACAAGAAAGTGAGAAAGTACTGCAGTTGAGTCAGGGCATTAGATTCACAGTCCACAATGACTAGTGACAATTGTGTAAATTGGGGAATGAGCCCTATATTCCTCATACGAAAATGAAGGTTAGATTAAATTAATCTCAAAGTATACTTCCATCTCCAAATATAAGATAGATCTAGGCCAATAAATGTGCATTCTTATTGAATGGTAAACTGCTAACATTTATGGCATAGATTCCACGTGCCAGGCATTGTTTTAGGTGCTTTACATATATTAATTCATTTGTTCTTCACAATTCTGTGAGACAAGTGCTATTATTATGCCCATATCACAGATGAAGAAAATGAGGCACAAAAAGGTTAAACAACTTTCTCCACAGGTCGGAAGTTAAAGCCACAGATCAAGTTCAGAGGATTCTGGCTAGAGTTTATGTTTTTAAATACTCTACCAAACTGTAAGTCTATAAGGCTTTTCTATGCACCATTATATTATGCCCAGGGGAAGATAAGATTTGATTGATACATTATAATTTTCTGTTTATATTCACAGAATTTCTCTTACTGATTGATTCTTATAAAAGAATGTAGGGACCCAGGATCACTGGTTTGGTCTTATTGTTTTAAACAAAAGGTGACTGGAAGACCTACACATGTAAAATGACTCACCCTCGGCCACAACACTCATTGAATAGCAGAGCCAAGATAAAAACCTCAATCTCTAAATTCCTGAGCCAGGGTTTTCCTTAACCATACTCTTTCACCAGAATAAAAAGAACCATAATCTAGCCCAAATCTATCAAAACCACATACAAAAGACACTTGCTTCCTTTTTAGAGATTTATATAGCTCTTTAAATATAGTATTAACTTCCATTCCAAGTATGTATCCTATTCAAGATATCTTCTCTTAGATCCAGCAACACAGTATAGTCATTAGGAGCAAATACTCTGAGGTCTGAGTGTCTGGGTTCAAATTCCAGCTCTATAGCATACTAGGTGTGTGATATTGTGTAAATTATTTAACCTTCCTGTCCCAGAGTTACTCTATCTATAAAAAAGAAAATAAAGTACATAGCTATAGAATTCTGAGGATTAAATGAATTAATATAGGTGAAGTGCTAGAGTCTGACATATTAGTACTATATATAATATTATCTGCTATTACTATCATATTAAGCAACCAAATCTCTCCAGGCTTAATTTTATTTAAAAGTCATCTATAGATAAAGAACTA
Source organism: Cynopterus sphinx (assembly GCA_030015415.1). Taxonomy (NCBI): domain Eukaryota; kingdom Metazoa; phylum Chordata; class Mammalia; order Chiroptera; family Pteropodidae; genus Cynopterus; species Cynopterus sphinx. The sequence continues at coordinate 111,663,499 of CM057381.1, forward strand.
TTTTTGAACTTCCTCATATTTGAAGGAAAAAAGCTTTTCTTGTACAGAATCTTATCTTCTCTAGATTTAACAATCCTGAATCTTTTTATCCTTTCTTAACCTATTTTTAATACTTTTCTTTCTTTAAATTGTTTTGTACTTGAATTCTAGCAATATTTCTTTAGTATATATTTGTGATATAGCAAAATCAAACCTAAGTTGCTTAATTTTGCTTTCAAAAACTAATAATTCTCAAGATTTACTTTTACCTGTAGATACTGAGAAAGCTGGAATAGTTCCTGAGAGTACATACTTGGAGTGTTAGCAGCAACCTAGAAATAAAATGACAATGTCAATAGTCACACAAAATATTTATATTAAATATTTAATATTAAGACATCAAAGCCAAGTCCTTGAAATGCCTATTTACTAAAATATGCAAAATAAAAATTATTCTTTTCTATTTATTAATTTTTTTTCTGACCCTAACCAAAATTATTTTTCAAATTAACAAGTTCCTTTAGTTCTCAAAATATTTCTGCCCCATGTCTAGGATTTGTAAATGGTATTCAATTATGCTGACCAGTTTGAGATTTATAAGCAGGGTGATGAAACAAGTGCTATTCATGAAAACATTCCTTAATAAACCAAATCACAAACTTATATAGCAGGAAGGCTATACAGCCTTTTCTTAATCCAGAAATTATACCTCCTAAATAAATAGATCTACATTTTCTCCTTTCAAATTTATATTTGAAATAGTTCTTCAATACGTGAACAAGTCTCAACTGATTTAGCCCTAATAAAGCTGGTGCCAACTTCAAAATGGTATTTGTATGTAAGAATATGGGGAGAAGCAGGGCATGAAATATAATACTGTGTCCAATGGCTGGAGGCAATAAAAATAGTTTTGTCTTTTTTCCCCCTTAATCTATAGGTAGGTTTTGAGAAGAAAAAGATGAAAAAGTACAGTATTTAAATATTACAAACTAGTCAAATGCTTAGAACTCAAGAGTAAAGGAACAAAAATCTCTTATGAGGTTTCTTCCAAGTATGGAATATAAAATTATGGCATTATTCCAAAACAAAACAAGAACAACAAAAAAGAAGGACACTAATAGGTTGTTGTAACGTTTACCCATATCCTCATTACTACCAAGCCTTATATCTTAACTTATTCACGATCATATCATTACTGTTTGTTAGTTATTAATGATCATTAATAGCATCATTCTTGATTAAGCTCAGAAAGTATCTCTTTATTAATATGCCAACTAGAAGACAGAGAGATGGCATTATTTTTTAAAGTTAGTTCTAAATCAGCAAGGCCATCATATACTTCTGAAATAATTCTTAGCATTGCTGAAGCCAATGATTAAATTTTTACTTCTAAAACAGGAATCTAACAGAGAACTTCAGTTTCAAGCAGGTTTTCATTTTTTATCCAAATGGAGAAAAAAAGTAAAATATTTTCCCCAGTAATTTAGTTATTACACTAAGAAAACTCAACATCCACATTAATGTTAAAAAATACAAAAATTTGTGGGTTTTTTTTTTTTGCTACTAGCAATGATATCTATGGTTTTATACACCATTATTTCTGAACAAAAGAAAAAAATATTTCCTAACAATTATTGCAAAGTTTCTGACCAAATAAGGCTAAAACTGATCTTCAAAGTTTAATAAAAGAGCAATTTCTATAAGTCCACATTTCTTTGCTTTTTCCAGGTATGTGTTGAGTGAACTACATCGGTAGAAATATCGGTAATAAATATTTCTTGAAAGAAAGTATTTCAGAATAAAGAGTACTAACACCTCTAGTTAGGCACAAACCAAGTACTCCCAGTCTACACAGTCAGTCATTAACTTGAGATAACAAAGGCTTTTTCATAAAAAATATCCATCCTAAATTCTCCAAATACTGAAGATCAGACGATCACAGTTACTGTATAGCTATACATACTCTACAGACTTTGTTAAAAAAGAGAAGTAAATTTCTAGGTAAAGCATATTAAAAACAAACAAACAAACAAACAAACAAACAAACAGTTTTCCAAAGCAATATAGTTGAGTTAATTCAGAAAAAAATAATCATTAGCAACTTACTTTGTCAACAGGACTTGGTAATGGAGCATGGATGACGCTGAAAAGTAAAATTTAGAATTTTTATCTAATTTCCTGACAATGGAGGAAACAGAGTATGACAGTATGATAGTACCAGAATATCCTAAACCTCGAAGTTGATATATTGCCTTCACATAGTTAAAACAATATGAATTATTTTTCAAGCCTTCATAAATGTAAAAAATTCTTAGAAAACAAGGCAATACATTTACAAACCTACTTTTTACATATATTTCTAAACAAAAATTTAAAATCCAAAATGTTTAAATGCCCTTTCAGGATCCACTACTTAATAAATAATAAGGACTATGGTGAATTAATTACTTAGTTATAAGAACTTCCATATGGAAAAGAAGTACTCCTTAAATTATCCATTTTCTATTTCAAAATATGTGAATTAAGTTCTTTTAAAATTAAATATTCCTACACAGAAATGAAAAGCAATGTTCTACTGGAAGGAAGTTATAATTTGGAAATGATGTGTTCTAGTGAAGAATAACTTTAGCTAATCAAAATAATAATACTACTCTTCTCCACTCAGTCACCTCACATAACTAACAACAGAAAGCTTAGATTTAGGTAAAAAACTAAATTCAGTATATCATTTAAAACTAAAGAGTAAACAGTATTAATTGGTACTAACTATCTTTGGCCTTATAAAATACTGCTGACAGAGAGGCTGTAAGTATAAGCATGCAGGTGCAGAAACTATATTGACTGGGTCTAAATTCTGGTTCTACTTACCAGTTGTGTAATTTTGGGCAAGTTACCTAATTATTTATAAATCTCAGTTTCCTCATCCATAAAATGGGAATAATCGTAAAACCAACCTCATAGGGTTATTATGAGTATTAAATGTCTTAAATGAAATAAAGAGCTTAAAACAGTACCTAGGACATAGCAGTACTTGATCACTAGTACCCCTCCCATGAGGACATAGCAGCTAAGGAAGCCAGGGTTCCTATCTTATAATGCCCATAAGATATTGTATGTGGGTTGGGAGGTTAGTAGGGGGAGCAAAGAGCAAGGAGGCCACTCATGTCCCTTACCAGTTGCTAATCATGCCATATCCTAGAGGGTCACTCTGGTGATGGTCAGTTTGAAAGTCAACTGGGTAAAGTTCCTAGATTCAACTAGTTAATCATGTGTAAGCTGTTGAGAAACTGATCTTGAAGGACTTAAAAATAAGAACAACAATTCTAATCCCATTGTAGTAACCACAAACATCTTAAGAACTGTTTTAATTAAATTAATCACAAATACACTAAAATGCTGAATAAAATGGAATATTAAGCACCAGCACTACCCCTGTTCTGAGCACCCATGATATCCTGTAGACTCACACTGAGACCATATAACCCTTTACTTCTTTGATTTCATGTCTGTGTTGCCCAGTACTATGACCAATTCATCTCTGCATCCCCAGAAACTATCACAAAGCCCTAATAAAGTTGGTGCCTAATGCTTTAAAAACTTATGTGCAACTTTAGTTTTTTTCTCTACTCCATTAAAATGGGATAGATATTTTAAACAAGAGTTTCTTTTTCTTGACTATACCATACATACTGATCATGAAAAATGTATGAAGTAAAGCATGAGGAAATAAATAAAATAACCCCATGCCAGCACCCAGAGAAGATCATTTTGGATATATATCCTTTTATCTGTAGATATGCACATAGAGGAAAATGAACTTAAGAAAGTCTAAATAGAAGTAAATGGTATAAATGAAGTTTTTTTAAATCCAGTTTTCTTACTGACCCAAGTACAAAACTGTCTGTTCCTGTAAAAATCTGATAAATAATGAAAAGTCTAAAAATCCAGCAAAATATTCCATAAGTAATATATATTTGTATTTTATAAAAACTATCTTGGATATAGGTGTATTCTATTTGAATTATGGAAAAAGTTGATATGCAACAAGCAATGCAGAAAAGGAAAATTGTTTAGTGTTAGGGCAGTGGGATTTGTTTCATTTAAAAATAATATACACAAAATCAAGAAAGAAAAAGAATAAACATTTTGACAACTACTAAAGACCCTAAAAGCATGAAATGCTATATAATGTATATGATGTACCTTAAACTCCAAGCATTCTGGCATACCTGAAAGCATCTCAATTGCTAAAAAATATCAGATTAAAATAACAGAAATACCATGTATTTATTATGTGCCAGGTAATTATACCAAGCTCTTTAAGTGCACAATCTTGCTTAATCCTCTTCATAAAATTCCAAATGAGAAATTTCAAATGAGAAAAGGGAGGCCTGATCAAGTCATAGGACAAGTGGAGTTAGGCTTTGAATTGGACTATCTGCCTCAAATGACCATTCTGATCTTCCTCCAGCTCTAGAGACTTGCCTGTTCAAAATTCATCTTGTCCAGAACGTCAGCCAGATTATGTACAATAAAACTGGCAATAAATTTTTAATGATACTAATACTTAACCACATAAGGAAAACCAAACAATGAGAAGGAAACAGGGGCAAAGATGAAAAGCATTGAGGAAATGAGAGGGATAGAAACACAATTCACTGAAACACGTTTTGAAAAAATTCATGTGCCCTACTAGGTGAAACCCAAGAACACAGATGACCTTTTATATAATTACTCAAAGGTTTTGACTCCATAAAAGAAAAATCTCATTATCAAATGCAAACATCAAGGTCTTTAGAAAGCCATACTTCATTAGCTGATTAATACTCTTATTTTTTAAATTTTAACTCTTGACTCATAAAAGCTGAGTCACATTAAAGTTCCCAAAGCTAATTTCATTTTTAATAGTGAACTACAATTTAGAATAGAAAACATTAATGTTTTAAATTTAAAATGTTTTTAAATTTCTGCTTTGCTTCAGATATCCTTGAAGCTTAAAAAAAAAAAAGATAGCTTCTAACTGAAGCATAATATAAAATAATTCTAATGAAAGCACAGACTATCACAGGAATAGGAGGGCCTCTCTTTGCTTTCTTTTTCCTTTTCTCTTTCCTACTCACTACTCTATCTAATTTGCCTTCAACTTGATGCTTCTCTCAACCTCTTACCCTCAGGTCTTTCTCTCTGCTTTTGAAGAACAGAAAATATTATGTTGGATACAGAAACAAGCTTCTAGTATATTTAAGGTGTTCCCCCCAAATAAAAATGCTGAAGTTTAAAGACTATTTAGCTCTCTTCAACACTTCATAATGAAAATTTGTGAAAAGCACAAATTGAAATGTACTTAGGTTTACATTTCAACATTTATATTTTGACTAATTTTTCCCTTTTAAGTTTGTCCTCCTCTAAATGATCTTTCTATTGCTTCATTAAAAAAGAAAAATTACGGCATTGGAAAATCCCTCCAAAAACTTCTACAAAAATAGGTTCCTAACTGTATCAACATCCTCAAGGTCCTATAAGATTGTGACACTGGCATTAACCTCAAAGGCAATCATAGTCAAAGAAGTCCTATATATTAAATACAAATCAAAGTGAATACAGTTATCACCAATAACTTATATACTCCAAATATTTTGGAAAACAACTAACTACCCATCAAAATATGAACTATAACATTAAATTTGGAAATAACCTATGCCTTCTTACATATTAATATTTACTCGAATTGCAACTAATTTGAAAACCAGTTAAACTAAAGTGTATTATATTCCAAAAGTACTATATAAACTTTCTGACATTTGAATAACTCTGAAGTATTAACAGTAAACCATCATCTAGAATATTATTAACTAAGGTAATTAATACAAAAACTTCATAACACTAAATTATACTCACTCTGAGCGGAGCCGGGCTTCCATACCATCTGGTAGAAAAAGTTTTATTGTGGAAACAATACACCCATGGGTCACTGGTTAAAATAAACAAATAAGATGGATAAAATAATTGTTTAAAAACACATATCTTCATACTTCTCATATCTAAACATGTATTTTATTTTTATATGTAATAACTTCTGGAAAAGAAAATAAATCTGGTGGTTTAATGACAGTATTCATTCTCCTAGAGAAACACATATCCACAATAAATCACAATTACAAGACAGAACTACAGATAGTATTGTTTCAAAAAGTGTCCTAACCTTCAATGCTATAATGAGTCAATAAAAGATTAATGGAATACAGGGAAATATAACTGGAGCAGGGTGGGGTTGGGGTGGCAGGAATGCACTTTCTCCCTTATTTCCAGGCATCAAACCTAAGTCCAACTATTCACCAGTTTAAAATTTATCCCTTATTCATAATTCTCCTGTCTCCAATTTATAACTCCTATCCAAACCTCACAAAACTCTAAAGTTCTACATAATACAGTTTGGAATATGCCATTCAATTCCCCCATGTTATGAGTGAGAAAACCAAGATCTCAAAGGAAACTACTTCTACAACTCTCTGCCATTAAGTATCAAAGCTGTCTGCTGGAATTCAAGTCTGAAGTTTCCAGCTCAGTATTTAAAATTTTGGTTTTGTTTTATTGGTGGTTGTTTCTTCCTCTACTCCCAAACCTCTTTATACGAGTCATTATATAGACAACTGTTAACACTTGCATCTTGCTTCCTTTTTCCTTCTGAAGATTTTAAGAGACACCCACCCAAAAGGCAGCACTTGCACAGAGAGCTTTTCTTTGTACGAGGGTTTTATAAAAAAAAAAAAATTGGGGCTGGTTTAAAGGTTGATAGTTTTTTTTTTTCTTTATTCTTCAGATATTATGTCTTCCAGGGTTCAAAGAGTTACTCTAACTAAAAGTTAATGCAGAGTGATGAAAATATCCTGTATCATAAGCAGAAGAGTGGTGGTTATCTGACTATCCATTTGTCAAAACTCACTAAATTATACATGTGAAATTGGTGTTGTATGTAAATTGCTTCTCAATAAACCTGGTTTTCAAGAATAGAACTAATGAATTTATAGGAGGGTAACTGATTAAGTAATCAGGCCCATGAATCATCAAGATGGTATTATAAACATGAGATAATATGATTACTTGTCATCTGGAAATGCACATTAAATTTAAGTAATTTAGTACAGTTTACTCAATATTAATTTTCATTAGCTAATTTATTATACGCAAAGTGCGAACAGATCAGAAACCATAAATGGGACAGTATTTTAAATTCTCAACCAAACAGCCTTTTCCATCATAAACTAAGGGGCTTCTTCCTTCCTTTCGGGCTTCATCCTCCATTTTGATATAACAAATATCCTATACTAAAACAAAGCTACTTTTATCTCCAAATACCTTACTTTTCACAATCATGCATTTTACCCAAGCTATCCTCTGTATTAGAGATGTCCTTTGTTTCCTGGCCTGCAAAATCAAATGTTACTTATCCTCCAGGCTCAGACTTTCTACTTCTTTCACCAAAGCTCAGTTAAGCATCCCCAAGAGTCTCCTATATCTACTTATTATAACACTAAACACACCGTATTTTGAATATTCTCATCATTGACACAATAGTTGTCTCACCTGTTAGATTCAACTGTTTGAAGGCAGTAAGGATTGGTTGCTTCTGGTACAAAGCAGGCATTTAATATATGCTTACTGAATATGTTAAATAACATGTCTGGTTGATATTTTATAGCTTCCATTACTCTGGGGTGAACATGTCTCTTACTTTGAGAATAAAAGGGTTCATCTCCACTTACAAGAACCACGTAACTCCCCACTTCCCTGGCAGCAGACAGGGAAAGGACAGATTTATCCCAGCTCTATGGCTCCCCCAGAGATGTGCCATAAATAGGCTACAATAAATACAGGAGTACAACACAAGAAGATCCAGCAATACTGACACTTTACCAATACATTTAAGTTGATAATAAAGTTGCTTTTTAAAAATAAGTATAGTGAGTTACAGTGCCAAGCTGCTAAGTGTGATACGTTACATGGGACTATATATCAGCTACATCAACTGGAAGCCCAGCAACTGAACTGATAAACAGGCTGTGAGATGAACCAAGGGCTAATATTGACTGGGCAATACAAGGCTGCTGCGCTAATGAAGGTGCTTAAAGACCATGTCTGACTACACTAACAATTTAGTCTAACTAATCCTGCCTTTGAAAAGGTTCTTATGACAACCAAATGTAAAAAAAGCTATTTATTTCTTTAATATTCGATAGGCAAGTATTTAAAGCAACCTGGTGGAAAAAAAAATACGTATAATAACCAGTTCTACATAGCAGTATTTCCCCAAATGGAGTGCTGGTAGATGTTAACAAAAAAAGGATTTGGGGGTCAGATGAGTTTAGAAAATATTTGATTAAAAGTAGTTAAGAGTTAAAAAATATTTTAACGATAAGCTTTCTAGGAGCTTAGTGGACTTTCTGTCCGTCATGATGCATTTCTCAAACTTATTTAACCATTTGAGCATTCCTGCCCCCTTTTTAGGAACACTTAACACAGGCTTGTGTAATTATGGTAGGTATTATATAGATTGCACAGATGGTATTATGAAAAAAATACTGTGGAGAATGCTGCTGTAGTCTATGAAGTACTTTAAAAACAAATTCACCCAGAACACTATTGTACTTCCAAGATTCCAAGACAAAATTGATTGTAAAACACACAATTTAAGTTTATCAGGCAGGGTAAGGTGGACACAGGTACACTGCCACATTAAAAATATACATGCATTATAAGCCACGTGCAAATTTCAGAAACATTAAAACATGAAAAAAAGGTGTCTGAATTGGGGAGACAAGGTATTTGCAGAAGAAAAAGCTGCAATTACCTGCCTTAATTATGAGGCTCTACTAAAAGTCAGAATTAAGACTACACGAGCTCACTGCCATTTGTGTGGGGATTTTCTCTATTATCTTGCACAGATTATTTATTTACTTTTGAGTTAATATATTTATTTTATATTACGTAGTCAGCTTTTTCTATTGTCTCTTCACACAAACACCACTTAAAGGACCAATGTTCACTTTGATAAATTTAAAAACTGTTTAAGGCCCTAGACTAGAAACTAAAACTTTTTAATTATATTGTAGTCTGGTTCTATCGCCATTCCTGCCCTGTGGAAGAAGGTCAATACAATCTACATATGTTTGAGTTGTCTGAAGGATCTCTTGAAATGACTGGCAATAACAGAAAATACAGAGTAAGGCCATAAAAGCCAAAGAAATATTTAAAAAACCAAGACCTAAATGAGAGGTGTTAACATTTCCTACAGGGGTTTAAATAATTCCCCAGACTGGGAAATTACCTGATTAATTGCCTTTTGACTATAATCTAAGATAAAACAGTTACTAAACTTTCATTCCTGAACTTTTGCTTCATAAATCTTCTGATTCAGACTTTTTTTCTTCTTTTTTAAAGCTATAAACAAGGCAGGGAAAGTTAGATCAATAGACAAGTACTCTTAATTCTGAAAAATATTTTTGAATTGATATTGTATCATTCTGTCTTTGTCAGCTGGATCTCAGTAATAAAAACTATCTCAGGTGGAATGCCTACAGGAAAGGTAGAATAAATGCTTTATTCTCTTCACCTGTTTTAAGAGAGAAAATGGGTTTCCTAAGTTCTTACAAAGATGACTGAATATTTTCTTCTTTTTAAAATCATTGTAAGTAAATTCATAGATTTAAACATATCTGATCTATTTCAATCTATTGCTGTTATTATTATTTGATGCTCAAATTGTCCCATCTTTGGTCAGAACTTCACTTTAATTCCTGAGTCCTTTTGACAGAACCTCAGCAGTCTCAGATTGCTACCCTGGTATCTGATAATGACAAATTCTTCTAGATTCAATTTGTATATTTCCTGCCTTAGACTCAATCTGCTACTCTCTCCCCCAGGGATCATGTTTTTATCTATTTATTTGGTGGGAGGAATCCTTTCTCTAGGTATGTGGATTCATTTATCACTTTCTTCTAGCATACTGTGAGTGACAGTTCTCATTGGCTTATTTTTAAATTTATTTATTTTAATTAGTTTCAAGTATATAGACATCTATAAAACAATCCCCGCAATTGCACCCTCCCTCCCCTGAACCTTCCACAGAGCCAACATATCAATGCTAACTGCATTCACTATGTCATGCTCCCCATCTTGGTGATCATCCATCAGCGACTAATTTGTACTTCTATAACCCTTCAACCCATTCTCCCAGCCCCCAAACCCCCTTCCCCTCTGTCTGTCACCAAATTGTCCACTATATTTGTGAGTCTGTTTTTGATTAGTTTGTTTTTTTTATTCCTTAGATTCTGCATGTATGTGAAATCACTGTTTATCTTTCTCTGACTTAAATACATTTTAGGTCCATCAAAGCAATATCTTTTCCCATACCCTTCCTTTTCAGATGTAGGGGTCTTGTTTTCTTATCTTTTCAGCTACTCTATGTTTTGGTTAGGGCACTTAATTCTTTTCCATTTAGGGTACTTATTGATAGGAATGTAGTTGTTACCATTCTTTATTCCTGTTTTTGATACATGTTTTTTCTTCTTAAAGAAGTCCCTCCAATATTTCCTGTAATACTGGCTCAGTGGTGATAAATTCTTTAAGCTTATTTTTTGTCGGGGAAGTTATTTATCTGTCTTTCAACTCTAAATGATAGCTTTGCTGGATAAAGTATCCTTGGTTGTAAGATCCTGGGTCTTCATCATGTCGAATATTTTGTGCCAAGCTCTTCTGTCTTGCATAGTTTCTTTTGAGAAATCAGCTGCCAGTCTATGGGTGCTCCCTTGTAGGTAACTATCTGGTTTTCTCTTGCTGCTTTTAATATTTTTTCTTTGTATTTAATCTTTCGTATTTTAATTACAATGTGTCTTGGTGTGGGCCTCTTTGGATCCCTAATTGTGGGAATTCTCTGAGCTTCCTGGGGTTTTATGTCCATTTCCTTCACCAGGTTCGGGATGTCTTTCATCATTATTTCTTCAAACAGCTGTTCAACATCTTGTTTTCCTTCACCTACACTGATCAGACAGATATTTTGACACTTAATAGATAGGGTCCCATGTGTTCCTTACATTATTTTTATAGTTTTGGCATCTTATCTCTTGCCATTCTGATTGAGTGTCCTTGGCTTTCCTGTCCTCTAGATGGGGCATTTGATCCTTTTCTTTATTCACTTTGTTTATTTCTTTGTTTATTCCATTTAATATATTTCTCATCTCAGATAATGTGTTCTTCATTTCAGACTGGTTCCCTTTTATAATTTCCATTTCCAATCTCTTTGTTAAAATTCTCACTGAATTTATCTACACTTTCCAAAAGTTCACTGAGCATCTTTATAACGAATGCTGAACTCTGCATGTTAGATTACTTGATTCGATTATATCTGGATCTCTATCCTGTTTTGTCATATGGTTTCTGCTTCTTTGTGTTCCCATTTTGGCTGCCTTTCTGTGAATGTTTCTATGTACTAAGCAAAGCTCTTAAGTCTCCCAGTCTTATTAGTGTGGATTTATGAAGTAGGTGTCCAGTGGCACAGTCCTGAGAGGGGTTCATTCGAAGGCCAAATTTAGCCCAAGCCGCTACCTTTCCGGGGCCACCTGTTAAGATTGAGCAAGAAATTCACAGATGCTGTGCTTATAGTTGCCTTACAAGGCCACACCAGAAATAGAGGCCAGCTACCTCCAGTGTGAATTTAAGCACTGCTCAGCAAAGAACACCTGACTCGCTAAGGATACACCTGGATGTGGCTTGGGTGGGGCTGCAAGATGGCGGAGGCGGGGTTTCAGGGAATTCTCTGGGAGGATCAACCTCTGTTATCTAGTTTGATGACGTTTGGGCTATGGTGTCACTGTGTCCATGCACTGTGAGGGGAGAGGACTCAACAGGGAACAATGGATCCCGCCAGCACTTCTGTACAGAGAGAGTCTCGTCTATGCCCTCACTCGGACAATGTCTCCCTGTAAGTCCCTGGTGCCCCCTGCGCGCAGCTGAAGGAACACTGGTGCTCAGAGCGAGTAGGGTCGTCACCGCAAAAGTCCTCTCGGACGCAGCCCCTTTAAGAAGTGTCTGCTGCTGCTGCTGCCTCCATCTCACTGAACTGCCGGAAACCAGGCAGCACAGCGTCCTTGCTCCGTCCTACCTCCTGCCATTGCAGGGTGCTTTCTTGGATTTCTCCCTCGTTGTATGGCTTGTTCCTCTAGATCTCAGGTGAATTTTCCTTGCTGCTGCTCCTTGTTTCCATCACAACTATGATTTGGTCACCAGAGGGATAAACAGAGCCTCTATCATCTATGCCATTTTTTTCCTCCTAACTGCTTTTTAAGACTAAGATCATATTCATCTGTGAATGCCTTTGTTTCTGGTCAATCTTCAAAAACTTTCTAGTCTATTAAAAAAATTGATTTATTCAAGTTTTCCACATCTTGAGATAATTTTGCTAGAAAAACATTAATTTACTCTAGTTTTTTTTTTCTTTACCATAAGTTGGCATGAGTCTCTTAGAATTCTCGTAGTATATCCTGTATCTGTGTTTATGTCTCCTTTTTCATTCCTTATATTGTATATTTTTTAACCCAATAAATGAATTAAGCCTTATAAATTATCCATTTTTAAAAAACATATCCAGCATTTGGGTTTGTTTATCCCTTCTTGAGTTTTTAATTTCATTAGTTTCTGCTGCTGCTTTTTCTAATTTCTTTGTTCTTTTCCTGATTTCTTCTAAGTGCCAAGTTTCTTCATTGTTTGTCTTTTATCTTTACTACTGAAGAAATTTAAGATTATAAATTTTTATCTGAGTTAAGGATTTACTGCATTTCGATATAAAAGACTTTCCTTTCTACATAGTCTGAAATTCTTCTTTTGATTTCTTTTTGATTCAGGCGTTATGCAGGAGTGTTGTATAATTTCAGTAGGATTTTCCAAGTGGTAAAAGCTTATCATAGTACTTTTTAGCACAGGACAAAGTTTATCTTATTTTTTCCTGGCATATGCTTAAACAGGCAGTACTCAACTTGTGACAGAGCTGTATCCCAAGAGCCCATGCATAACATAAGTCAACTTTTTGAAGTCAACAAATACCAAAATAAACAATATTTAAAATGAAGATATTTTTCTTAATTCCCTTAAAGGTGGCATAAAAGATATTTAAATTTTCAAAGAAACCTGAAAGAATCTATGTTGAAATAATATTGTACTAACACACAGTAACCCTGTTACGGGTTACCTTAGCTTTCTACAGCATTTCCTAAAGACTGACCCTCACATTTATATTGGGAAAAAGAGTGAGAAGGAGATAGGAGAGAGTTGCATTCTATAATAGTCACCTCTTTAGAGATCTGCACATGTGTTAGCCTGTTAAGAACTCTGAGAAGTACTGCTTACCTTTGGTTAAGATTTCTAAATGTATTTGATTACCCCATTCTTTCATCAATTAACACCTGTTAATTCTCTTTAGGAGATACAAGCCAAGGAAATAAGACACTCCTTCGAGAGAAAGTCAGTGTAATCAAATTCTGTATTCTCTGTGGGTTACTCACAGCTGGCGCTCAGTATATGTTTGTTTAGTGATTTGGTATTAGAGGAGGTGGGATGTAGCAACAGCAGATGTTAGTGTCCACTGTTCTCAGTATGGTCATACGTAAGTTGCATTCTCTTATTAACAAGTACTAAATATTTTGCATCAAAATATAAACTTTATGTCCTATTTCACAACTGTAAATGGAAACTGATTAATCTTTAGCCCTATCCAAATTCAAATATCAAAACCTAACACCCTGAGGAGGCCAACAAAATCTAATAAAAATATTGCAGTGGCAGCACCAACGAAAGTAGGTAAAAATATATACACATGTGTGTGTGCACGCACACACACACTCGCACTAGCATCACCACCACCACCCAGTCCCCATGTATACTGAGTGAAATGTCAGAGAGACTGATGACTTAGGGAATCACCAGACCAGAGTATGTATATGACCTACTCAGGTGTCAAGTGAGACAAAAGGAGAAATCTGCTGGGAAGATTCTATGAGAGATTGTTCTTTCAACACAGAAAGAGTGCTACACAGAAGTCATTTTGTCTCCACCTCATTCTTTTGCCTAGAACACTGGTTTGAGGAAAATAATACCTAGGGCTGCAGCCATCACCTTCTGACCACGAGGCAACAAACAAAACATAAGAAGCCAACATGTTAAAAATGGGAGGACAGTTAAGACCCTGGAATCCTGATAGCATCATTGAATCAAGTGACCAAAGTCTGGACCTACCTGTCTCCAGACTTTTTGTTAAATTAACAATAAGTATCTTTATGGTTTAAGCTACTATTGATTGGGTATGGAGTCAATGTAGCCAACTGTTTTCTAACTGACACAGTAGTGCCCTGTATTTTCATACTGTGATGAAAGATATAAATTATTAATATTTCAGAATTTAAAATTTTATAAAAGGAATAGGGAATATGAAAGACTTTAAAATTTCAATGCATATAATGCCATATTTAAACTGCTTTTACAAGCACAAAATTTTTTTTTTTCAATTAGAGTTGGCATTCAATTTTATTTAATATTAGTTTTGGGTGTAAGCATGAAATGTTTTGTAACATTTAATAAAAGAATAATTAAAAAAAAAGACTTAAAAAGACACATAATAAGAGAAATCAATCCATACCCGTACCTTTCCGTGTGTTCTCCGTCACATCTACCCCAAACTGGATAATGTCACCAGAAAGAATTTCACATGGTGGACTTTCTTCAGAGCCTCGACTTAATCTCTGGCTATTTATAAAGGTACCATTACTACTTTTAGTGTCTTGGAGATAAAACTGCAAAAATAAAATTGAAAAAAAAAAGCCAAAGATTAATAGTAATAATTCCAAACCTACTTTAAAAAAAAAAAAAACAAAAAAACTACTGCCAGCTTTGCAACCTGCTGCAGGTAGATTTTCTGCCCCTATCAATTTAAAACACGGTTTCAGCTAAGTTTATTTACACACACACACACACACACACACCACACACACACACCACACACACACATACACACACACACGTATGTACAGAACCCTAAAAAGTGATTTAAAATCTAGCTAGACAAAATAGTACAATCATTTTGGAAAAGTTCATAAGGTCCCTGAAATGTTAAACATGTTAGCATATGACCCAGGAATTCCACTCAAAGTATATACTCAAGAAAACTGAAAGCATATATCCTCACAAAAGCTCGTACACAAATGTTCATAGCAGCATTATTCATAATAGCCAAAAAATAGAAATAATCCAAATGTCTATTAATTGATGAATAGGTAAACGAAACGTAGTATATCCATATGATGTTATATTATTTGGCAATAAAAAGGAATGAAGTACAAAATCACACTACAACATGAACCTTTAAAACATTATACTAAGTAAATGAAGTCAGTCACAAGAGACCATATATTACAGAATTCCATTTATATTTACTATCCAGAAAAAGCAAATCCATGGAGACAAAAAGTATATTATGGGTTGCAAGTGGTTGAAATGCCAAGGAATGGAGAATAGGGTAGGTGAGAATGACTGCTAATGTGTAAAGTTTCTTTTTGGAATAATTAAAATGTTCTAAAATTATACAGTGGTGACAGCTGTATAACTCTTTGAAAATATTTTAAAAACCTCTAAATTTTACACTTTTTTTTAAAAAAAGGGTGAATTTTATGGTACATGAATTATATCTCAATAAAGCTGTTATTAAAAAAAAAAAAGCCCGCTAGACAAAATTCTACCTTTCCATTTCACTCTGACTTTGTAATTTTCCTAGGATATCTGGCTGAATCAAAGGAAGTGTTGTTTATTCTACAGGCAAGGACAACTGGTTTTAGATAACACTTAGAATTAATAGCTATTAGTTAGCTAACATACTTGATATCAGGACCAACACATCTTCAGTGATAAAGGAGATTAGAGACACTAGAAACCAAAATATTGGAATCATCTATGAAGGTACTACTTCTCGGCTTTCCAAACTTGCCTTTCATCACTTAGGTAATCTTCTCTCTTTAAAAAGGGAAGAGATAGGAAGAAGCACAGGAAGCCTTACCCATTTATCACCTACCTATCCCAGAAGAAATTAGGAAAAACTGAGATCACACACAGTAGACTACCTCAGAAGAGAACAACCAATAAAAAAAGATGTACCTTTCTTTTTGAATTTTTCTATACTCTCCAACCCTGCTTATTCTAGAAACATATTTTCACTGAATTCTTTTCCTAAGGAAGAAAGGAAAGAAAAAAAAACCCTAATATTTATTAAAATACACATACCACCACCAGACTATCATTTAATGTTAACCTTAACATTAAAGCTGTGACATACAGATATTACTTCCATTTATAAATGAGAAAAGTGAGGCACAGGCAAGTACCTTTCTAAAGGTCACAGAACTATGGAACACAGGAGCAAAGAATCAAATAATAGAATTAGAAGGACCATTTTCCCCATTACTTCACATTGACCTTTATGTTTCATTTATCCTTCACTCCTCCCACAAATTCTCATCCAAAATGAAACACAACAAAATAAGCAATTTTCAGAAAATATGAAAATGACATTTTATTAATTCCTCGGTGGCAATTTAAAGGCCAGCAGGCTATCTATAAATGACATATTCTCTGTTTATAATTCAAAAGAGATCAACTATTACTTTGGCTAACAGCTTGTATATTTAATTGCAGACCACAATAAAGAAAATTGTGTTGATATTTTACAAGTCTATTTGATATTTACAGGCCTAAACATTTTCTACCAGGGAGAATAGCACAGGCAATACACTCAATTAGGAATATTCTCGAAATTTTTCCTACACAGCAGTGGAACCTACTGTTACACTATATTAAGGGAGTTTGGTTTTTGCTTTTTAATAAATTTATTCTTGGGAAATGCAGCAATATCTAGATTCTGGTTGATCATTTTCAGTAATGTGTGCCTTGGCAAACCAAATAAAGAAACTACACTAGATTTACAGTGGTTTTCAAACTTCAAGTTCTGATCCATTAGCTGTACTAAATCAATTTCGTGGGCAGCTACCAGCATTTCATTTTTAACATTAAAGAGAAGAGACTAGAAATAAAAATTTTTGAAATGAAGTTCAGTACTGTTGAACAAACTGGAAAACAAAAAGTGTGTGTGTGTGTGTGTGTGTGTGTCTGGGTGTGTGTATCTCAATACCTCATATTTGTAACTTTCACAACTCTAAATCCACAAATTTTCAAATTAAAAAAAATTTACATTAATATTAACCCATGTTCTTTTCATTTTGACATGTCTATATTACTGTCCAAAGTACTCCATGGTATCTTTGGCATTCCTTTAGCTTGAATATATCATTTACATTAGTTGCTCGTTCTTTCTTTGCTCTCAAGCTAATGGCCTTCCACATACTTTAGAATAAAATCCAACATTCTTACCATTACAGACTATAAAGCCCTACCTGATCTGGCTCCTGGGTTCCTCTCCAACCTCATTCACTTCCATCATTCTCTTTCCTCATCCCTCTCAGCCACACTAACCTCCAACTCATGCCCCGAAGCCTCAGAACTTGTATATAACTAGATGGTGTTTGTTTACTTTCCCACAGAAATATTTTCATTGATATGATTTAACTTTCTGCTCTTGGCAGTTCCGAAAGATTGATATAAAAACTGTCTCTGCACCACCTATGAAACAATATGTCATTATTAGGTCTACACTGAACAGAAGATACTCTCAATTTTAAAATTAGGTTAGGTTCCTCAAGGTACATATAAAGAAGTTAACTTGTTTGCAAGGGACAGAGAAAGGACTATGCTTACAGTCCCTGGTTTGTATTTCCTGTAAGTATGTTAGTTGGTCCTTTGTTACTTTCAAACCAGAAAAATCTTTCTCCTCTATGCTGATAAACCTTCCATCAGTCTACCCGCCCCTCTCCTCTTCCCCAGGGGAAGAAATCAGTTTTGGCTATGCTAAAAAAAAAAAAAAAATCAGCTGAAGTTTTAACTATCTTTATTTCTGAATAGCTTAAGAAATGTCCAAGCAGCCTCTAGTTCTAATGCTAGTCACCTGCCATTTATTTTGATGTTGAGCAGCTATGTAAGTAACACTGAATTTATAAAACTTTCTGTAACTTGTGGCCGAAATTCAACTTTCACTGTATTCAGGCTTTATCTTGATTTAACCCTTTGCTTTCTTTCTCCTAAATGAATATTAAGCTCCCAGAAATCAGGCATTGATGGTGATCCTTGAACTAAAAGGTTGTTTCTGTCCCATCGGTCACTTTACCTCATCTCTGATTATACTTACCTTTAATGACACAACATAGGTACAGCACTTCACAGACTGCATAATTTGCTCTTGGGCCTTTTGAACAGTTCAGAATGAACAGAAAAGTCCTGCTACTCATTCTATAAGCAAATGCATTTTGAATTACTTTCAACTTTGTTACAAACAGCAAATACTTTCATTTCCACTATAATAATAAAATGTTTTTTTCTAGTCCATTTTACATTGATAGGTTTTGCAATATCTAAATGCCAAAAAAATTATGCCATTTGAACTAAACTTTCAAAACAAAGCAGACACAGTATACAGGCCAAAGCTCAGAGGCCAGAAACTCTTAAGTCCACACAGAGGATTTTTAAAAATGTGAACACAGAATGGATTGTGGATTCTGGATGCCAGATGCTGTATCAGGTATTTTTAATCTACCTGAAATCACCACCTAAAATTAGAGTGACCACCTAAAATTAGCAAAACCAAAATCCCATAGACAACATTTATAACAAAAGTAGTGACAAGGTATCCACATGCACTTCAAAATACAAGTGAGTAGGAAAAATCAACAGCTACAGAACCTACATGAAATTAGCATCTGTGCAGGAGGATGCATAGGGAAGCGACAGGGCATTTGAGGGACTTGAGGAGAACATCAAAATAGTCAATAGGTATTTATTAGACAACATGATGGTCAGTCCGAGAAGAGAAGCTGAAAATTAGAAAGGTTTAGCCCAATCCAATAACAAGAGAGTGGCAGGTTAAGTTCTGGAAAAGGCTGGAGCAGTCTGAGTCATATAAATTCTTAAAATTAACCTCTCAACAAAGCTGCCTTCCAGAACATGGCTCTATACTGAGGGAAAGCTGCTAAGCGTGGAAAATTGAGCAAAACAAGAATTATAGTGAGAAGGAAATGAAAGTCTAGATAAAAGTAGAGAAGGGAAAAAGTCTCCATACTTTTTTAACATTTTATGAAAAATAAAAACAAAAACAAAAGCAAACAAATAAATGAACACCCAAAAGAGGGCGCTCTGTGACATTAGGAAAGTTATTCTGAATTGTGACCCCTTGTAAAAATTCAGGAAAACAAATTTCACATAAAAAAGAGCAACAGAAAAATGTCAAGGTCCCATCCCATACAGTTATTTTAAGAAAAAATGAGACTAAAGAACAGAATGACATCCCTACAGATAGACAGACCTTGAGCACAGATCTAAATCATATAATTTCAAAACAAGCTAAAAGGCATTGAGAAAATAATTCAAGACATAAAAGAGAAATACAAATTACAATTACAAAGAAAAGGTGAAAGAACTCAAAACATAGGAATAAAAGGGAAAATCATTTTAGAAATGAATACAAAATTAGGAGGTCATGAATGCCTAAATATAATGCATTAAGAGAAATGAAAAGTAAAAAGGAAGAAATTTTTTAAAGTCAAAAAGAAATTAAGAAAGTGACATCAGCAACATAGCGCAGTGGGCAGCTCTAAGCTCCTAGCCCCCTTCAGAAACATTGAAAAACAAGCAGAAACTATCAGAAATATCTTCGTTAGAACTCTGGAATAGGTTCACAAAAGTCAAGGGAACATTGAATCAAAAACTTAAAAATGGTAGGAAACCTTTGTGGTATAACGTACCTTTGTTCCATCCTCTTCCCCAGTACAACAAAAGTCTCTAAGCCATGACTCTGCATCCCCAGTGCAGGACCTTGTTACCTGGCTTCAGAGTGAGCAGGGCAGACCTAAATCTCAAATTTTTGTGTCTAACTATTCTAACCTGTCTGGGGGGCTGTCTGATGGACTGACACAAGGCTCTTATCTCTGTTTAGCCTAACTTGGAACTAACCCAAGCTAAAAAAGCCATCACTGGCTAAAAAAATGGAATTATCCCAGTGGCACAAAGTAAGAAAGTCAACTAATATACCACATTAATAGAAAAAAGAGAGAAAAAAAAACAAATAATTATTTCTGTTGATGCAAAAAAGACATGTGACAAAATCCAACACCATTTCATGATAAAAGGTAGGACCAGAAGGAAACTTCCTCAACATGATAAAGAACATTTATGAAAAACACACTAGTAACATAAGACTGAAAGCTTTCTTCTTAAGATCAGAAATATGACAAGAAAGCCTGCTTTTACCACGGTTGCGTAATACTGTACTGGAAGTTCTAGCCATGCACAAGAAAAAGAAATAAAAGGCATCCAAATTTGAAAGGAACAGAACAAATCCAAAACACTAATCTGAAAAGGTATACATAGCCTTATGTTCACTGCAGCATTATTTACAATAGCCAAGATATTGAAGCAAACTAAGTATCCATCAAAAGATGACTGGATGAAAAAGATGTGATACATATATATAATGGAATATTACTGAGCCATAAAAAAGAATGAAATCTTATCATTTGTGATAACACAGATGGACCCAAAGGGAAATAAGTCAGACAGAGAAAGACAAATACCATATGATTTCGCTTACATCTGGAATCTAAATTAAACAAAATAAATGAGCAAACAAAACAGAAACAAACTCATAGGTACAGAGAACAAACAAATACTTGCCAGTGGAAGCGGGTTGAGAGGATGAGTGAAAAAGGCAAAGGGATTAAGAAGTACAAACTGAGTTACAAAACAATCACAAGGATATAAAGTACAGCATAGAAAATATAGTCACTAATACAGTAATAACTATGTATGGTGTCAAATGAGTAGTAGATTTATCGGAGTGATCACTTTGTAAGCTATATAAATGTCTGGCCACTATGCTGTACACCTAAAATTAACATAATATTGAATGTCAATTGTAATTTAAAATATAATCTTTTAAAGACTCTGTGTAAGGCATCGCTAGAAATAAAAGTTGAAAAGGGGAAAAAAATTGGAAAAGAATAAGTAAGCTATGTCTAGTCACAGATACCATGAATCTATATATGGTAAGTACCGTGGAACCCACAAGAAAACAACCAGAGCTAATAAACAAATTCAGCAATGTTATAACAAAACAAGATAAACACATAAAAATCAGTTGTTTTTATACATCAGCAATGAACAATCAAAAAAAAATTAAGAAAGCTATTCCATTTATAATAGCATCTAATTAAAATATCTAGGAATGAATTTAACCGAAAAGATAAAAGACTTGTACTCTGAAAACTACAAAATATTGCTGAAAGAAATTAAAGACAAATAGAAAGATATTCCATATTCATGGATAGAAAGACTTAATGTTGTTGTCAATATTAACCAAAGTGATCTACAGATTCAATGCAATCCCTATCAAAATTCCAACAGCCTTTTATAAAAAAATGAAAAAGCTGACACTCAAATTAAAATGGAATTGCAAGGGATTCTGAATAAGGAAAACAATCTTGAAAAAGAACAAAACTGGAGGATGTACACTTCCTACAGTGTGGTACTGGCACAAGGACAGACATAAATGGAACAAAATTAAGAGTCCATAAACAAACTTGTACATCTACAGCCAAATGAACTTCTACAAAGGTGCTAAGTCCATCTAATGGAATAAAAATAGTCTCTTTAACAAATGGTGCTGGGACAATTGGATAACCACATGCAAAAGAATACAGCTGGATCCATACTTCACTCCAAATACAAAAATTAACAAAATAGATTAAAAACCTAAATATAAGATCTAAAACCATAATGTTGGTATACTTGATGGTCTTCCATAAGTCTCTTTGTTACTCTTCATTTTTCTTTATCTTTTCTTTCTGGTCCTCAGACAGGGTAATTTCAATTGCTCTATTCTCGGGTTTTTGACTCCTTCTTCTGCCTGCGCAATTCTGCCACTGAATATTCCATCCAATTTTTATTTTAGCTATTGTACTTTTTATCATTTCTATCCCTCTATTGATATTCCCCACTTGTTCACACATTGTTCTCTTGATTTCCTTCAGTACTTTGTCCACAGTTTCCTTCAGCATTCTAAGCATACTTAAAATAGTTAAAGTCTTTATCTTTTAAGTCCAATGTCTGGGCTTCCTCAGGAATGATTTCTATCAATTTCTTTGCTCCTGTGAATGGGCCATAATTCCCTAATACTTTGACTGTTTTGTAATCCTTTGTTGAGAATGGTACATTTTGAATATCATAATGTGGTAACTCTAGAAATTAGGCTTTCTCCCTTTTCTAGAGATTTACTTTTGTTTCTTGATGAAGTCTGCTGTAGTCCGTTTACTGAGTTTTCCAAACTTTTGGGGGGGTGGGGGTGGGGCAGAGACTATATTCCTTATTGTGTGTTGTCACTGAAGTCTCTGTTCTGTTATCTCTGTGGTCAGCCAGTGATCTGACAGAGATTTCCTTAAATTCCAGGATCTAATGAGAAAAAAGCAGGGAGGGGTGTTTATCTCTTTAAATTCCCTTGGCAGATGCCACTAAGCCTGTAGAGTTTGAAATGGCCAGCTTCTGTGCTAGCCCCTCAGCAATCATAAGCAGCGATCAAAAACACACAACCCCAATTTCTAAAGGACAAGCAAGTCACACCAGGCACCACAGGCCACAATTTTTACAGCTGCTGCCACAGAGCTGGAAGATGGGAGATGGTAGCCACTATGAGAAACATATAAATCTTTGAAATTTACCAGTTTCTTTTTCCATTAAGCACTCCACTGGATAGTGCAGTTGTCTGACTAGACTCTAGAGTTCCAAATTAATTGCTTCAGACAGTTCATGCTTCACTGTCTTGGTGAAGGAAACCAGTTTTTGAAGCTTCCTTCTCTGACATTTTCCATGACACTACTCCCAGTAGCCATATTTCAACCTACAAAACTTTTTTTGGGCCAAACCAGTCCCTAATCTATAATAGCTACCATTTATTGACTACCTGATAATGTAAACACTTCAAAACAATCCTACCAAGTAGATATTACCAACTCCATTTTCTAGATTAACAAACTGATGCTCAGGTATATTGATTGCCTCTGACACTGTTAGTCTTTCAAAAACTCTATAATGCCTTCCCCCTCTCCTCCTTTGACTAAACACTCTCTGGTCTTTGAGTCCAAACTTATGAAATTTCACTTTATTTATGAAGTTTTCATGAAGCAAATAGAATACGAAGAGCCAATTTCAACTTCAAGGCAAATCATTCAGTTTATAACATTTACTTGGCACCTGTCTCAGATAGATTGCACATTTATAAAATCAAATGCTGAGTAACTCTACATTGACAATAAACTCAAAGAGTATGAATTAAGTACCAAAATCTTGGCAGGCTGGTGAGAAATATAGTTATGCACAGTCAGTTGCTAAGGATGCACTTATGAGTAAGGATGGTGATCCAAATGAAAGGCAAGTAGGAGGAAGAGGAAGAGAAGGAAAAGAAGGAAAAGGAAGAGAAATAGGTTATTGCAGTACATTTATATATATAATTAAGGCCCAGCCCCACAGAGTAACAAAAAACAAAGGAAGAAATGATGGAGTGAAGCTGCAAGAGAGGGCTTTGCGCACTGGACTAAGTAGTTGAGACTTCTTAAAAGAGAAGCCACTACCAAAGGATTTGTTGTAGGGAGATTATTCTAACAGCTCTGACAAGCAAGCACCTGCGTGTAGGATGAACTGCAGTGGGAGTCACTAAAATAGGGAGATCCCTGATTTGTACATTTTTTTCACCAATAATTTAGTTATTTCTTAGAGTATACAAGTCTTTATGTGCATATCATATGCAAATTTGTTTGCCTAACCTTCTTAGCTTCCTGACTAGCAAAGTACCACATGTTTCAGAAGCTGGAAATTTTAAATTGTGACACTGATTGGGAAAACATAAAGTTTTATTCATATGCTATAGGAAAACACATAGAAAAGTGGTAAAATGTTCTTGCCAAAATAAAATTTCACATGTAAACTAGAAGGAACTTGTCAATATATATTCAAAGGTCTTACAAATGTTAGGAATTTGCCAGGACTTTTTTCCATCTCCAAGTGACATTCCAGACACATTCAAAGTACAGCAATTTTTTTTCTTGTGGAGCTAGGTCACAAGAGAAAGAGGAGAAAAAGTATGTCAATCTCTCTACATAGGAACAGAGAAAAGATTATGAAGAACAAAAGTAGAGAAGGTAGAAAAGAGAAATTTTTTAAATTTAATGAGAACACTTTACAAAACATACAAAACACAGCTAGAATGATTACATCTTTTAAAAATATATAATCAAATTATGACAAACCTTCACTAGGATTTAGGACAAGGTAAATTAGACTCCTGAAGCTCAGCAAGATACAAAATAAACATATCATCAGAACATTATAGTTCTGAGAAGACTATTGAATGCCTATGCCAAATTCTAATTTAGAGATTAACCTTTTTCAACATCCCAAATGATGGGTTGACAAAGAAATCCTGATTATTTTCTCCCCTAATGGTGTGTTAATCACTGCAAGATGCATTTAACTCAGTAATTGGTATTAGAGAACAAATACTGATTCCAAATTCAATCTTTTAGACCCCAAGAGGGTTCTAATTACCTCAAAAAATGTCAAAATTTTAATTCCAATATTTAAAATAAATACATATTTATTAAAATGCCATGTATTTTAGCATATTGAGGATAGAACAAGAGGATATTGTGATATTTTAAATACACAATACTCTGACTATATTGATAGGTCAATATTTTCCTTACGAAATGTGAGTTCAAACCATCCTGAGATCAGCCGAAATAACAAAATAATCGCACCACCACTCTTTATCCCTGATAGTTAAAAATTAAAAAAACAAACAAAACAAAACTCATCCATAGAATAATAGCCTTGTTTGCCACAAAAGGAATCATTGTGATCACATTTGTGGAAAATATAAAACAAGGTCATTATGTTTAAAAGATGTAGCCTTACATATTGTTTAAGAATGCACACAATGGGCTTGATCTAAGGACAGCTGATAATGATTTATATAGTCACTAAGAGGTAGGGATGGGAAAGGGAGACTTTCAAAAATATTTTCCATTAAGACTGGCAAAACTGGCAAAACATAGGAATCTATATCTTATTTGGGGGGGGGAACTGCCACATAAAACAGTTTATTTGGCAAACAAACTCAACAGAAAATTTAAAAGATGCAAATAGTCCATTTGCCCCCAAAAGGAATATTCACAGCTTTTAAAAATGCTTGCTTAAGCATTTAAAAGGGAACAAGCATTTGCTTATGCCAGGGACTATGCTAGGCACTTTATATACATTACCTCATCAAAACTTCAGAATACTGTGAAATAAGCAGTATACCACATCAATAGATAAGGTTCGGAGTTCAGTCATATGCCCAAAGATTACACAGAAATTAAGAATAGCAAAGGTGGCCTACTGGCCTCCTTGTGACTATGGTAAATTCCTTGAAGTTCAGGATCAGTGATGTTCCTTCTTAGTGATATTACTAGACCTTAACAAAATGCCTGCTATGAATAGGCACCAAATAAGTATTTTAAATAAATATTTCATGAATACAACATTTACGACCCAGACTCATTCCATCATTTACCCACCATTTCCTGAATACCTCTGGACAGGAATTCAGCCATCGGCCACATTCTAGTAATAGAATGACTATGACTATCAGAAGACACTGAGAGCAAATGCAAAACAGTAGTTATAACAAATGCTATTAGTAATAAGTAATATCTATAACCTTCTAGGGTATTTAACATGTAACCAATTCTTACGAATTCTGATTCAGAACAATCTCTCAATTCCACAAAGCCTTTCCCTTCCCATTACTGTTCCTCTAATCCAGACCCATAACAGTTGCTAAGGTGATGGCTATGACTCCACACTCTTCCCCCTCCCACACTGATGCTAGAGTTACTTCCTAAAATACATATCTGATTACTTTATTTCTTTTTATAAAAGGGCTATTGACCCTCTGCTACCTTCAAAATCAAATCCTAGAGCAGTGATAACTTTCAAAATGACCCTAATCACTCCAGCTAACCTGATCCTCCACTCCTCCTAAAAATACTAGCCATTCCATCCTTGCTTACCTACCGGCAATTCCCTACATAAGCCCAGCCTCTGTGTGTTTGCTTAAGCTGTTCTTGGACCTGAATAGCCCCTGCTTCCAACCACCCACACTGTTTACTTGTTAAAAGCCTTCTTTTCTTTCTTAAGTTCAGTTTAAAGATCTTACCAAATTAAGATTTCTGTCTCATATATCATTTCACCTAAAACAGAGACTCAAGGCTTTATTACAAAATGTATTCCATTTAAACTGCTAACTCCCAAATCTCTACAGCCAAAACACAATTTGAACT
This sequence comes from Cynopterus sphinx, assembly GCA_030015415.1. Lineage (NCBI taxonomy): Eukaryota > Metazoa > Chordata > Mammalia > Chiroptera > Pteropodidae > Cynopterus > Cynopterus sphinx. The sequence goes on from CM057381.1 coordinate 111,690,045, forward strand.
GTACTATAATTGCATCTTTTCTATTCTATAACATTTATTCCCTGTAGAAAGTTCCAGTAGTCACAAGTCACAAATAGATTTTTTTTAATAAAGAATAAATTAAATAATGTATACTCTAGAATAGAAGTTACAAAGTTTTAATTTAACATAGGATAGCCCAAACTGTATTACATCTAAATAACAATATGCTAAATGGAACGGACATACATTAAAAGTTTGAATTCCAGTTCCATCACATTCTAATTTACTGTGTGACCTTGAGCATGTTTCTTAACCTCTCTAAACATCTCTTTAGTCATAATGAGATATTTAGAAATCTTTATGTATAAATTTAGGATAATATCAGTATGTACCTCAGTGTTTGTGATAAAGGTTAAATTACGTTAAGCATGTTAAGTATTTAGCACAGTATATTTACATACTAACTATTAAACAATTGACAGCTATTATTGTTAAATTCATAGAATATGCATAAGTATGCATTTGCTTTGACTTTTTTCAGTCAGGGAACTGATATAAGATTTTCCTTTATTGGCTAAAGTTCTTAAAAATAAAGTTCTTTGCCAATTAATTACTTAAAACAGTCAACAGCTGATAGAGACATAAATAGATTAGTAACAGCTGAACTCTAACACATACAGGTATTAAAAATAGTATGCCACTGCCTCTGTTACACGTGAATATTACCCTACGTAACTACAACCTGTGCAGCTAAGCCTCTCACAGCATAGACTGAAAACCTTTTATGAAAAATATGACACACGTGTCACAATATAGATCAAGGAATTCTCTAATCAAAGTTAAATCACAAGGAAATAACTACTCAGGTACACATAAATGCACTTAGAAAGTATTCACATAGATTAGCAATCTACAGCTCACTTAACAATGTGAACCAGCTTATGAATAAATTAAGCCAAGTGATATTTAGTAGACCTCATAATTCCATTTCCAATGTACTTCTATGTACTCCTGACCCTTAAGTGACAGGGCTGGAACCTTGGACAATTCTTGGAATAATACAAACAGAAGGCCGTAACTCGGTTCAAAACCCAAAATGTTTACTTTGGACACCCTATAAACTATTAGGGTGGGTGGGGTCTGACGTTTCTCATTATACCCTTCTATACTATTTGAATTTTTATATTTGGAGTGGGGACACACATGCGCGCACGCGCACCCCCTCCCCACACACACACACACAGGTACACAGGAAGGGGAAAATAAGCATCTATTTCCAAAACTCTCAAGAGACCTAAACGCTCAGGAAGATGGGCAAGTAACAAAGTGATCAATATCAGTTTGGCAAAGATTAAGACTAGTGATACTTGGCTCTGGCGACAATGAAGAAAAAGCACTTTCATACTCTAGGCATGAGAATATAAACTGCTAAAATCTTTCTGAAAAATGATTCAGCAATACCTATTAAAATTTTAAATGCTATAGTCTTGACTGAGTCATTCCACATCCAGGAATCTAACCTACAGAAACATGAAACACTCACACACATGTGCAAAGACAAATGCATAAATAAGTATGTTCACTGAAGCAAGGTTAAAGGAAGTGAAAAACTAGAAACAACTAATGCCCAACCAAACTGTACTATGCTCATCTGACAAAATATCAGACATCTCAATCATAATATCACAATCATCAAAAATAATGAGGCAGAGTTATCAGTACTGAAATTAAAATATATCAAGATATACAGTGATCCTTTTTTTAAAAAAAGAATAATATACTCTAATATATCAAAAGTAAAATCTATAAGAATGTATACAAATTGTTAGCAGTGCTTATCTTGACAAAAAAATCTTAAGGAATTAAACTTTAAAATTAAGAAAGCTATAAAATTTTATTCAATAAGCCTAACAAATCTTTAATTCCATATTATGCTCATTTAGTGGAGAAGAGTGGAAGGAAAAAGAAAAGAAGGGAAAAAAATAAAAACAAACAAACAAGAAAAACCAGGGGACTAATATAACTATGCAACAAGAGGAAAACAAAAACAATATTTGCCGGAAAGAAAAGAGGCAAACATCAAGGGAGATCAAAGAGGAAAGAAGTTCAAAAATTTAAAAGGGTCAATAAACCAGTCATCACCTTGTACATGTGAATAGACTTCAGAAGTAAAATTACTAACTTCAGGGGTAAAATTGCTGACTTTTGAAATGTACTAAAGAGTTTTTACAGAACACTTCCTCGTTCAGATTATAGGACTCAATTCTGGTGGAAGAGCTTCAGCAAGATGGAAAGTGTAATTCAAATCAAGGGACCTGGTAAAACCATGGTCTTCAAGATCCCTGTCCTTAAAATAATGTTGTAAAACTGAAAAAACATACCATTAACCTTATACACAATGTAATACAGAGAAAACGATAATATTTGCACAAGATTTCCTGACAGGCTGAATAAACAATATAAAAAGAGTGAAGGAGGATATCAGAGTTTTTGACCCAAGCAACTTCGGATGTAGTTGCCTTTATGTGAGCTGGGAGGGCTGAAGGATGGAAGCTTTTTTATTGAGGTTGAGGGAGGTGCCAGGAGTTTAGCTTTGGATATATTAAATTTGAGATAATATAAGGTGGAAATGTCAAAAAAGCAGTTGGATATGAGCCTAGACTTCAGGGAAGAATTCTGGAGTTGAGACAGAAACTTTTGGTTGTCATCAGCATATATGTACAAAGAATCTAAAGATAAGAGACAGGATGGAATCACCAAGGTAGAAAGCAAGTACAGATAGACAAGAGGACCAAGGATAGACACTTGGAGCAGTGTAAAGTTCACAGGTCAGTGAGATGAAGACTAAACAAATAAAATGTAAAAGGTGGCCAGTAAAGTATGAGGAGAACCAAGGCAGAGTGGTGTGCCTTGGAAGCCATGTAAATGTTTTCCAAGTATATAGAAGACATCAACTGCATCAAATGACACTAAAAAGATCAAGTAAGATAAAGAATAAGAATTCACCACTGGAAAAGCAACTCAGAAGCACTGATGATCTTAACAAGAACTGTGTGGATATAGCAGAGAATAAAAGCCTGACTAGAATAATTCAAGAGAAAATAGGGAGGAATAAGAAATCACACACACAGACAAATCTTTTAAGGAGTTCTGCTTTACGGGGATGGGAAGAAATAAATATGCACAGCAAAGTATTTATCCAAAATAAATACAGAACTCATACAACTCGATACGAAAAAAAACATCAAATTAAAAAATGAGAAGATGATCTGAATAGCCATTTTTCCAAAGAAAATGGCAAACAGGTACATGAAAAGGTGTTCAACCACCATCGCTAATCATTAGGGAAATGCAAACCAAAACTACAATGAGATGACCTCACACCTATTAAGAGAGTAGCTAGTATCAGAAGGTCAGAAATGACAAGTGTTGGTGAGGATGTGGAGAAAAGAGAACCCTTGTGCACTGCTGGTGAGAATGCAAATTGGTGCAACCACTACATTAAACAGTATGGAAGTTCCTCAAAAAACTAAAGCTAGGACGACCATATGATCCAGCAATTCTACTTGGGGATATTTATTCAAAGAAAACACTAACTCAAAAAGATATATGCACCCCCATTTTCACTGCAGCATTATATACAATAGCCAAAATACAACAACCTAAAAGTCTACTAACAGATGAATGGATAAAGAAAATGTGTTATAGATATACAATGGAATATGATTCAGCTATTAAAAAGAATGAAATCTTGCCATTTGCGACAACATGGATGGACCTTGAGAACATTATGCTAAATGAAATAAATCAGACAGAAAGATAAATACCATATGATCTCGCTTATATGTAGAATCTTAAATGAACAAAAACAAGCTCAAAGATACAGAGAACAGACTACTGGTTGCTAGAGATAAGGGTAGGTGAAGTGGGTGAAGGGAATCAAAAGGTACAAGCTTCCAGTTATAAAACAAATAAGTCATGGGAATATACATACAGTATGACAACTATAGTTAATAATACTCTACTGCATATCTGAAAGCTGCTAAGAGAGTATACCTTAAAAGTTCTCATCACAAAAAAATTCTGCCACTATTTATGGTTACGCACATTAACTAGACTTATTGTGGTGATCGTTCTGCAATATATATATCAAATCTTTATATTATAAAACTGAAACTAATGTTTCAATTATACCTTAATATGTTTCATTATAATAATATAATTGACATGTCAATTAAACCTCAATAAAAAAATTTTTTTAATCCAAAGGAGAGAAAGAAACGAGCAGTAGCTAGAAGGGAAAGGTGTCAAGATATACAGTTAAAAAATTTTTTTTAATAAGAGAAAAATAACACTGTTTTATAAACTAACAAGAATGATCCATTAAAGAGGAGGGGCACTTGGCCCAACCCTGAAGAATCAGAAAAGGCTTTTTGAAGGAGCGGTCCCATGCTGAGTCATGAAGGGTAAGAGTGAGTCAGGATGAGTGGGAAAGAGACTGAGAGAGCATGAGCAAACAGAGGTAAGAAACAACAGTCTGTGTGTGGCGGTAGGGGGTGGGGTAGGAGGGAAGGGGGCATGTAAAATACAAAACTGAGAATGACAGATGAGGGTGAGGCTGAAGAGGTGAGCAGTCATGAAGCCTTTTAACAGGAATCAAGCAGTGCAACCATTATCATAGAGATGACAGGGGACTTGACACTACAGAGTTTTCAGGCAGGGAAGTACTGAGATCAAACTGACATTTCACTGAAAGAGGGAATGGCCTGAGGAGTATTAGAAGGCAAGGACACCAGTTATGAGGCTATTGAAATAAAGAGATAATAAAGTCCTAAACTAGGATGGTGTTAAAAATAGTAAAAGGGGCTTGGTGACAAATCCTATGTACTGTGTTGAAGGCAACAGTTTTGAACATGGGCTGCTGGGCAGATGATAATGCCATTACCTGTATTTGGAAATACTGATGGGAGGTTAGTGAATGATTCATTTCAGTTTTATATATATTGCTTTTGGAGTCTCTGGAAGACATCTAAGTGAGTAAATGTTAGCAGGCAGCTGGGTAGACAACTCAGTCCTGAGGGCTTGAGACATCTGAAAGTCATCAGCATTTGAATGGTTATTAATATCATTGTAATATAGGAGATGATCCAAAAATATTTAAAGGGAAAACAATAACTGAACTTTTGGAACACTAACATTTAAGTAGAAATTAGTAGAGAAAATCCTTGAAGGAATTCCAGATAGAACACTGAGAAAAGTATAAGAAAAATCAGAAGAAACATTCAAAAGGCCAGGGAAATAGCCAAGAGCTAATACCTCTATAAGTCAGTGTAAAAACAATAACACTGTAGTGACCTGAATAAGCTGGCAGAGATCAGAGATCAAGTCAAATCACATGACAGTCTGAATTTTCCAAATATGTTGTACTAATTTTTCAAAAATTAGGGTCATCTCTTCACGAGGTTCTTAAGTAGTGAAGCCAATGTGAGTGAAAAAAGACTAAAGAGATTAAATATAGTTGGTATACTACCTATAGCAGATTACTATAGTTGTAATAGAGGAGTATTTATGGTTGCTCTATATAAAGAAAATTGGTAATATGTTTCTTAATAAACCAAAAATTGTTGTCAAGCATAATAAAATAGGAAAATGTTTACTTTTTTTTAATCTTTTCTGACTTCTTGTCACCCATTATCTCACCTATGACTTCATATAAACTAACAATATAAAAATCTTACAGCTTTGTGTAACAAGGAGAAGTATTTAAGCGTACATGACATAGGAATCTATAATGCTAATAATTAGGGAAAAATATTACCAATACAATACAAATTTATCAGAAATGGAAGAATTTTTGATGTTGGAAGGGAATTTTTGATGTTGAAAGATATAGGGGGAAATAAATAGAGCAAGGATCAATTTCCATTTCTTGATTTTAGCTCTACTTTATCACTTTTTTGGCAGACTATTTGTCAAACTAAAAATATCACTCTTGGATAGTTGTACTGTACTGTACTAACTGGGAGTGATTCCCAAGTGTTTGGTCCCACCTATACAGAAGAACTTCACGAAGAACTTTTTTAAAAAATCAACAGGAAACATATTATCAGATGAGCAATTAAGCAAAATCATTAAAACATAGAAAGGCATGACAGAATTATTTATTCAAAATGGGAAAGGTAACAGAATTTCCTTGGTATGGGGTGGGGGGAACTCCCAATGTATGTATCATCAGATTAAAGGATGACACATACATCCAGGATTTAGCCAAAACTAAAAAAGCGAGATTCAGACCACCACAGAGTTTTTCTTTCTCTATGTCAGAAAGAAAAAAAAGCTTGTTAGCTTGTTGGGTTAGTGCCTCCAGAGTTTGGGTGAGTCAGAGACAGAGTAGAGAAGAAAACACCACCAGACTTGATTTCAACGTAAGGGTAAAATGTACAGCTGTCTTACCTTTTGAGTTATTGCTTCCCTTATTAAATTACTATTAAAACATTTTAATTACATCCAAGGAAGCTAAAATGAAAGTTACCTCAGATTCTTATTACTCCACGGATCTGGATAGGTTCTGCCACATTACCTTCTACATGGACTAGACCAATATACAAAGCTAATATCACTAGCAATAGTACTAGTTAGTAATATCTAGTACTAACCTTTCTAGTACTAGATATTTTGATTTTGTTAATTTTAATGTATCTATCAATTTGTAAAATATTTATTTCTGAGGTTACTAGTGAAGATGAATGTTTATTTACTAAATATATTCATCTTGAACTAACTACTTGTTTCTTTGGCCATATGTTTATCTACAATAATCTTTATGGCTTTTAGTAAGGGCATTTTAAGTATTACATATATTCATTTTTCTATTATAAAAAATACACATGATGTCCCGTATCTATTTTTCTTGGAACAAAAGTTTTTATATTTATTTATATGCGCATTGATTTTATTTGCCTTCACTTGGTTTTTTAGGCTGTAGTAATTACTCATTAACCATTAAATCCTGAAGTGGTTTCCATTACTATACAGTTATACCACAAGTCTTTGAACTTGTCACCTGCCAACTCCAATCATTCTATTTTAACTGTTTCATATCATTTAATTGTGTTTCTTCTCAAGTATAATGCTATCACCCATTCCTTAAAAGAAATGTTTTTTTTTGGTGTGGCTAAGTAATGATATGAAATTTAACAGGTTCCAAGCAATTCTACTCCTAGGTATCAACCTGAGAGAAAAGAAAGACATAAAAAACTATAAGCAAATGTTCCTAGCAGCGTTTTTCATAATAACCAAAAGTTGGAAGCAGTACAGATAACTATATTTACTATGATTTTGTTTATTTAATATTTCCACAGTATGTAAATCTACAGTGACAGAAAGTAGATCAGTGGTTGCCTAAACATATTACCAAGGACTGAATGCAAATGATGCACAAGGGAACTTTTTGGGGTAATGAGAATGTTTTCCAGCTGGATTGTGGTAATGGTTACAGAATCATAGATTTACTAAAATCATTAACTTCTATTAAATTCAACTTACATATACAATGGGGAAATTTTATGAAATGTAAATTATACCTTAATGAAGCTGTTTTTGAAAAACCAATGGACAGAGAGGAAGGAGAAAAGGAAATATATACACACATATTAAATTATCCTGAAATACAAAAATTTAAGAGAGTCATTCTATTACTGATGAAAGTAGCAGGAAGGTGTTTAAAATAACAACTATTCAGTGCTTCCAAGAGTGACATAAGAGAAACATTTACACAAGCTGGTCATGGGAGTATAAATTGACACAACCTGTCTGGAAAGCAGTTTGACAAGGTTTACCAAGAGAGCTTTAGACATGTGTCCTTTGACTCACTTCTGAGAATCCAGCTTAAAGAAGTAATAAAAAATATGAATAAAGATCTTTAGACCTCTAGAAAAAGTATAAAGATATAGTCATCAAAGCAAAATTTATAATAGTTCCTAAAAATAAAAACTATATAAATATTCAGCAATGAAAGAATGGTTAAGAAAATTACAGCCCATCCATGAATGTTACATAGCCTTAGAAAAAATGTTTGTGGGCCCAGTGCAGAGCATGACATTATTGCTGCTGCCACCACAGCCTCACTCATGAAGAAGATGCTCTAAGAGGTAGGTAGTTTCCTGCATGTCATGGCTAGCAGAGTGCTGGTCTTATATCCTATAACTTTGCAAATAATGTAGATTTGAAAATAAGAAATGTGACCTTCACAGTTTGGAAGAGGGGCCTCCCATCACAACAGTGCTCAGCGAGGAAGAGGGACTCGATACAGATGGTCCAGACTGTTCGCCAGTGTTGTTAAACAGACAATCATTTGTGGTTTCTGTCATTGTATAATATCAAGAAGCTTGGTGGAGGGGCTTAGGTTGAAATAAATATCAAGAATTATCTCATCATAGTCTATGGGGCTCCTGTCTTTAGCTTTACACTTGTAGACCTTCTATTCTAGAAATTTGAAGAATTTACAGGAAAAAGAGAAAGCAGCACTAAAGGAAAAGCAGAATCAATACATATATACACCACGAAATTCTACTGAAGCAATGGCATTATCAGAGCTCAGGTCTCCCTGGGAGTTGGTACTGGTCTAGCCTGTAGTATAATGAAGAAGATGAGGTCTGTTTGACTTCATATTTGAAGCTTATGATATCGCAGCTTTGTGGAAATCACTGTTTATTTTCATCTGTTAGAATAACCACAATGGAATGGGAGTATCTATTGAGAGAGCAGCAGCCAGCACTGATCACTACAAGAAAGGCAATTTTATTTCTGGGCTAATGGCACATGGAATAGATGCTCCATGTGTCCAGGGAGCAACAAGAATTTTAGCTATTACAGATCTGTAAAGGAGATCATGCTGATGGAGCAGCAGACTTAACCATTATTAGGGACACAGTGTGAGTGATCCTAGAGTCAGTTATTACATATGAGAAGAAATTCAAGAGTGATCTTATGATGCTTCTCAAAGATAGAATGGTACACAGCACTGCCAGTGTTGAAGAATTAAAGAAAACTGATGTTGAAGTGAGGAAAGAAATTGAGAATATGGTTTAGTTTGCTACAGCTGATTCAAAACCACCTTTAAAAACATTAAGCCATCATCTATCTATAGCAGTGATATACCTTTTGAAGTTTATGCAAACCAGTAAGTCAAGTTTAGGTATATCATTTAAAAGAAGACTGTAGCTTTATTATTATGCCTTTGATGAGAAATTCACGATTGACTTTAAGAAATTTTGTGGTCTAAATTTTAAAAGGAATAAAACCCATAAAACAAAAATTTGTGAATGTGTTTATGCTATGCTATAAAATTAAGTTTTAAAAATTGTTTAAAAAAATTGTAATGGGTTCCAAAGGTGTAGTGGGGCAGTGAAAAATACATCACCTTCCCTATGTTCTACAGTTTCCCAATTTCCCTTCACAGAAGCAAACATATTACCAGTCTCTTCTATATTAAAAAAAAAAAAAAAAAAAACATTTTAAAAAACTGAAACAAACTAACAGACACAAAAAGACTGCTCAAAATGATTAAAAGAAAAGCCCATAAATTCGTACATTCAGAAAGAAAAACACAGTGAGAGAAATACAAACACTATGTAATTAACACAACTCAAGTAGAAGATACAAAAAGTATACACTTGGGGAATTTGGAGGCATTAAGTTAAAACTCTGGGAAAATAGAATAAGGTATGGGACATGTCGAGTAAGAACTCTCTCATATTTATAATTACATAAATAACTAATCCTAAAATAAAATCCAATCCTTAAGACAAGCAGAACTTTCCCCTCTTCTGTTAGTGAGTCACAATGCTTTCTCAGGGTGATTTTGCACATTAAGCCAGAAGACACACCACCTCTTTCCTGTTATGAGAGCTTAGTTAGGTATGTTTTATAAACAAAAGTGATGAATACAGGAAAATATCCTCTAAATTTCAGTTATAAGTAACAAATTGTATCCTTCAACTGTGGCTGTCAAATTCCTATCTTTTGCTTCTTGGCAATATTACTCTATTAATTTAACTCTCTAACAAAGAAATACAGACCCTGTAGTGGGTTGCCTAAAGCAGCTAACACTATGCAGAAAAGGAAAGTTTCTGAAGATCTAAGAATAAATGTATAAAAATACAACTTTCATTCTTACCTCTAGTAAGAATGAATGCCAATATAAACTGAGGTATCACAGAACGACTTGCTCACAGACAAAAATTTCCAAAATGACGGGAATAGCTGAGTCACTTATTTACTGAATACTTATCTCATATAATCAGTGAAAAGAAAATGATATGATATTATGAAAGTTGTCTATTTCTATAGTCTTTGCTTAAGTTTCCAAAATTCAACATGATTCTGACTCTGAAAGTGATTTTCACATATTCAGATTTATCTCTTAAAGCATTTAGTCATGCTCTACCAACTTCTAGCTGAACTTCCATTATGGTAGCTTTTCCTAGGATAGGCTAGTCAATCGACATATGACATTCCCTTGGGCTTTGTGCCATTTTCTACATTTAAAATTGAAAGATCAGTTGAAGAAAAATAGGTACAACCTAACAGCCTATGCAAATTACAGATCAAGCTGCACCCACTAGCTTCAGAACAAAAAGTCAAAAAAACTCTAGAAAATCAAATCTGAGATTTTTACTGCTGAAAAGGTTTAACAAAATACCCTCATTGATGAAATAACTTAGGGCCCCAAAGACAAATAAGCAAAGCTGAGGAAGGGTGTCATGGACTCCAAAATATTCTATTTCACAAATCAATAGTCTCGACAATCTCAAAAATACCTAGATAGAAAATTAACCAAAGCTTCAAATGATAGACAAATTTAAGAATCACTTACTTAACTAAAATTATTGACAGTAAATGATTACATTAGAAAGCATTTATAAATCCTTACCATGTGCCAGACTCTATATAATTAAATTCTTTATACATATTAACTCATTTAATTCTCACAACCCCGCTATGAGGTATTACTATTATTATTCCCACTTTATAAACAAGAAAGCGGAGGCACATAGAGGTTAATTTGCCAGAAGTCATCAAGCAAAGAAGAACCAGGATATGAATCTATGCAGTGATCTCTTTAGCTGTTATCCCTAACTTCCAAATTCTGACCTCCCAGGTCTTAATCAATCTACTACATTACCTTTTTAATTTTAGTTCAACTCCTCATCTTGCAGATAAGGAAAGTTTGTCTCCCAAGGAAAAGGTAAAATTCACTCAATGTTCAAAACTATTTAACAGCAGGACTAAGGATTAGGACTCGGGTTTCCTATTTACATTATGCTTTCCTACTTGGGCTCCTCCCCTCTTTTAGTCTTTTTCAAAAATAATTTATTTTTATTAGTATAAAATACTTAATCCTGAAGTCAAGAGAGTACAATAAAGTACAGAAGAAATTAATATCACTCCTCCCAGCTTCCAAAGCTAACCACTGTCAACAGTTAAACATATTTGTTTATATGTATTTCAAGACCAACACTCCACTTCCTTGCCTGGTATTTTTAAATAAGTTTAGAGATATACTTTATACATAGTTATATATTTACTGAACTTTTTCACTTACATGATTATTTTCCCATGGCATTAAATATTTTTTGAAAATACAACTAAATAGTAAATGATATTACATAAATTTTATTAATTTATTTAACATTAGGTATAATTATCAATAATAGATTTCTTGATATTATTCTTTGTGATGAAATTGCTATACAAACATCTTTAGGCAACAGCTCTGATAAAGTTCTTATATCAAATCCCTAGAAATGGCATTACTGAGTTAAAGAGTATAACAATATCTAACACTTATGTTATACTTACTATTGCCAAACTGTTCTAAGTGCATCCCAGATATTAGCTGGTTTAATCCTTGCAACAATCCTATAAGAGTGAAAATGAATGCCCAGAGAGAACAAGTGACCTGCCCAAGACTGTACAATTAAAAAGTGAAACAGCCAAGATTCACATCCAGGTAGTCAGGTTCCAGGAGCCACGCTCTTAAACACCATGCTGGACTATTTTAATTCCAAACGTTTTTAACCACATGATGCCAAGTCTCCTAAAAATTTACTACAAATGTATAAAAATTATCTGAGGAACCTGTGTTTTAGTAACCATCCCAGGAGATTTTAAAGTTTGAAACATACTATCCTGATCTAAAAATGTAAAAAGAGAACATTTAATAAACCCTTCCCATAAAATCTTTGAATTGATAGTTATATTGACGTTCTAAATATGAATGGGAAGGCCAAGTAAGAGAGCACTCAAAAAATAGTTAAAGTGAATCTTCATGGTCTTGGACTAGGCAATGGCTTCTTAGATATGGCACAAGTGACAATATACATTAAAATTTTTAAGATCATTAAAAATTATTTAAAAAATAAAGAAGAGATAAATTGAACTTCATCAAAATTAAAACTTTTGTGCTATAAAATACATCATCAGGACATATTTTATTCTGCTTATGTGAGGCACCTAAAATAGGCAAATTTAGGGAGCTCAAAAGTAGAAATAGTAGTTATCAGGTGCAAGGAAAAGAGAAAAGAGGGGTTATTGTTTAATGGGTACAGAGTTTCTGTTTGTGATAGAATAGTCCTGGAAATGGATGAAGGTTATAGTTGCATAACACTGTGAAGGTATTTTAATACATTTAATGCCATTGAATTATTCATTTTAAATGTTTAGTACATTTTATTATGTATATTTTATAATAATATTTATAAAGTTAAAAAATGTTTGCAAATCATTCATCTGATAAGGAAGTTGTATCCAAAATATAACTCAATAGTAAAAAGGTAACCTAATTTTTAAAATTCAGAAAAGATGTGAACAGATATTTCTCAAAAATATACATATACGAATGGCCAATAAGTACATGAAAAGATGCTCAACATTGTTAGTTACCAGGGAAATACAAATCAAAAACACAATGAGATACCACTTCATATTCACTAGATGACTATAATAAAAAAGACAAACAAAAAAAGCGTTGGCCAGGAAGAAGAGAAATTGAACCTTCAAACACTGCTGGTGGAAATATATAATAGTCGAACAACTTTGGTTATAGTTTGGCAGTTCCTCAAAATAATGATTCTACTCTTATATTACTACCAAGAGAAATGAAAACATATGTCCACACAAAAACTTGTACATACATGTTCACAGCAGCATTATTCACAATAGCCAAAAAGTAGAAACAACCCAAATGTCTATCGACTGATGAGCAGGTAAATGAAATGTGGTATATCCCTACAATGGAATATTATTTAGCAATAAAATATATGAAGTACCACAACATGGATGAACCTTGAAAACACTATGCTGAATGAAAGAAGCCAGACACAAAAGGTCACTTGTTATATGATTTCATTTACATGAATTATCTAGACAGACAAATTCTATAGAGACAGAAAGTAGATTAGTGGCTGTCAGGGTTAATTAGCTGGCTGAGAGAAGAGGAAATGGAGAGTGACCAGTAACGGGTACTGAGCTTTCCGGGGCGATGAAAATGTTCTGGATTGAATAGTGCAAACAGCTGCAAAATTTTTAAATACATTAAAAGCCACTGAAGTGCACACTTAAAAAAATTAAAAAGAAACTAAAAATATGGTGAAGAAATTCATAAGGAGATAAATTCTGAAATAAAGTGCATAGAAAAGTCTTTAGGGAAACCATAGACAATGGAAACAAAGATAGAAATGTCAAAACTGTCAAAAATTAAGAACTAGGAAAGTACACTGTCATACAAACAAACTTTTGAAAAGTTCTATTAAAAGCCATACTGAGGAAGATGAAAAAGTGAGTTTCTAAGCAGGGAGAGAACAAAAGGAATAATCACCAAAACAAAATCATTCAATGACTCACCTAAGAGGTTCCCTGATGACTTTTAAAATATTTTAAGTGAAGGTTAACCCATTAGTAAAGAACAAGGACAAGAAGATACATATAATAATCTAAATTTATAAAATTGAAAGAGATATGAACAGATTTCACCAAATGCAGAGCACTAGTAATTGAGGGCAAAACTAAAATTTAACCAGTACACATTGGGGACATAGTGATAGTACTGCTTTTACACAGCAAATGTAATGAACTATGTCGGATTCTCTATCAGTGAAATAGAAGCACTCTCATTTGTCCTAAATAGATGACGATGAAAGATGATGACACATTGTACACTAGAATGTCAGCTCCATGGGGCCAGGTAATTTATATTGTTCAACTACTATGTGCTTGGCACAGGAAATGCTCAATCATAATGGCTAAATGAATCAACAGCACTTTGAAATCTATAGAATACTACGCATAGGTTTTAGGAATTCATATCTAGATTAGAGAATTCTATACATCTGGAAGTGAAATTTTAATGGATGAAAAGTCAGAGATATCTGAGATCTAAAACTAGAGTTTAGGGGTAGAAAAGAATTTCCCTCTAAATACCACAATGATTGGAAGAAGATAAGCCTATATAACTTGTTTGTATTGTTAAATGTTTAAACTTATTCATAAATTTCTCTTATTTTTACATTGTTAGTATAATAAAAAATATAAGTGAATCTAAACACTTTTAAAGAGTTAGCTATTTAAATGATAAAAATAACTATAAACACTTAGAATTAATTATGGTCAAGTTAATAGAACATAAAATATAGAAGATAAAATCCCCCAAAGATGTAAGTAAAATATAATAGACAAAATCAATATCTAAGAAAGTATAAAACCTGTTAAAATCTATTAATACTAACTAAACTTAGAACAATGAACACAGAAGACAAAGTCTCCCACCTTAAAGGAATTCAATTCAGGATAACAGATGAGAAAAAAACTACAATACGGTGACAAAAGTTACAACAGAGATAAAGACAACTTCTAACAATGACTGATTTGTCTAATTATAAGTTTACATGAAAAACAAAAAAAAGACACATCTTATTTTAAAGCATTAACATCTATAAAAAGTTTCTACACCTGTCATAATAAAATAATAGTATTTATATAACAGTAACATTTAAACAGGGTTGCACTTAAATATTTAATTGATGCAATTCTCATAAAATTCTGTTCTTTAGAGCACAGTACTCTATTGTTAAAATAATGACAAAAGTCACTAGTTAGTTCATTTTACCTCACTTTTGTTTTTAAAAAGATAACTGCAGACAATGGACATGCAATTAAAGCTGTAGCTCAAGTTCAAATAATTCCCTTTGAACACACCAAAAAGAAAGCCCACTAAAAGGATGTGTTATACTTCTCATTTGAAAAACGGTTTTAGATTTACTTCTATTAAGAAATTCATTTGAATCTAAAATATCAAGCTGGATTTCTGATGAAATGTTTTGCTTTCCATTAATAGGTATGTCTTTCAATGGATCAGTTTCATCTACAAAGTTTAGTAAAGAATGAATGTTGGTTCAAGTATGAGAGACTTTTATTACTCACAAAATTACAATTTTTGAGTACTTAATTTTGAGTGAATTTTGATGTAATGCCAAAAACAAGCAAGAGTTCATTTGATAGTTTTTGAAAATTATACTGAAAATATTAAAATGAACTTTTAAATATTTATAACTTAGAAAATTAATCATACCTTAACTTTTTTTCATTCTCAAACCGTTTTTCAAGATCCTGAGAAATGTACACTGTTTTAGGCATGTTATTTTAGTAGCAGAACCAGACTAACAATAAGGAAGTGACAATGCAGATTTTCGGTTTTGACATAGATGCTTTACAATAGAAAACATTGTGCAAGTAAAAGAGTGCTAAGGTTCAGAAATGCAACACATGCTAAATAAAATGGTACATTTTTTAAAAAGACTGCTGCTATATACTCATACTGGGACAAAACTCATAAAAAGTTCCTCCGAAATCTCCTTTTTCTCCAATCCCCTGTTCAAAATAAGTTTTTGCATCCCAAAACTCATAAAATATATTTATAAAACATATCTCAGTACATCTTTACTCTCTTTACATTCACAGATATAACTCTCTAAAACTGAAAATATTTTATTTGACTCTTATGCTCCAAACTTATGTTTTCCTATTAAATTTAGAGTGAATTTTAAACATGTTTCCTATATTTAAAATAACTTCTTAATTTCTAACTATCTAGTTTATAAAATAGTTCCACATACATGATCTCATTTTATATGGTATAAATTTAGAGGAATTACGTTTTACATGTTTAATTAGAAATTGCTTGATACCTTCATTTTTACTTAATGTTGAAACTACATTTTAATAGTCCCATGTTTAGTACCTATCACAAGAATACAAAACTGAGGAACTGTTATAAAGTTATGTAAACAGAAAATAAGTGACCAAAGCAACATAAAAGTAAGCAAGAGAATCTGATAATTCATAAACTGGATCGCTCACTGCAAAGATCTTCAAATTTTACCATGGTGTTTCACTTTTTTTACCTTGGTTTATAAGTTCCTGTAACTATTTTATTTTTGTCAGGCTGGATACCAAAACATTAACCTTTTTTGTTGACTATTACAGCATTTATGCTAAAAATTTAATTTTGACCAAATGTAAAATAACTATAGATCATCCCCAGGTTAAGTAGTCCTCGGAGAGTCTCTCATACATATTTTTTGAGTGTGCACGTGCACACATGCTCAAATTCACACACACACACACACACACATACACACTCAGACCATCAAAAATAAAAAACTAGGGAATATCATCTATGGCTACTGAATTTCTAATTTGTGTGATATTATAGTGTTTTAACATTCATGTATATTTTTGACATCTGTGACTCATGTCCCATTTGCACAAATTATACTTCACTCAAGATTTCTACTTACATTTAAGTCTACTGAAAAATTAATCTGGATAGGAGCGCCTAACCTATATAGTTTCCTCATTCCACTTCTTCCCACCCTGCCATCACCCCAGCCCATGCATGTGGGGAACCACTACAGTCTCCTTGAAAGTAGCAACTAAAACTGGAGAAAGAAACAAATTATCACCTTTCAAGTAGACACACATGTATCTTATATGGAAATGCCTTTAATTACTCTCTGCATCCACCCAGCTGAGCACTTCCAGATCTGTCACACTCAGCCTTCCTAACCCATTGTCAGTGATTGCCCATATCCACCAATCTATTGAACAGTCCTCAAACCATTGATGAGATTCCTACCTGCCAAACCCAAGGACTATTTTCAGCCCTTATAAGGTGACACTTGAGTATTATTTAACAGTTACCTTCTTAAAAGCTCTCCCTTGTACCTCACAAATCCAGTCTTTCATGGTCCCCTTTCTTCTCTGATTCTTTCAATTGTTTTCTTTTTCCCTGCCAGCTGTTTAAATGTTGATCACCCCCAGGGTTTTTCTCTAGCCTTCTACTTTTCTAGAAATGGACAAACTTCTCTGGGAGTGTATTTCCTACAATGTATTTCCTACGCTGGTTGATGACTCCCAAATCTGTCTCTCACCAACCAGATGATTTATTGGACTCCAGGAATTTATTTCTAACTGGTCTTTTTACTAGATCACTCTACCATGTCTCCTTGTCTCTAGGCACAATTCCAATATCTTCCACATTATCACCAAGACTGCTGCTCTAAAAACAGCTAACCACGTGATTCTGTTACTTAAAATCTTTTGAAACTCAATACCTATCCTAAAGGAAAAAGCAGCATGAAATTAAAATCTTTCAAACCTTGGCCCTAAATTACTTTTTCTTCCTCACCTTCTGTCCCTTTCCTTACCTGACGTCACACAAAATCACTCAAAGTTTCTGAAGCAAGCCATCTATTTTTACTCCTTCATGCTATTACTCATGCTATTTAGTAGTGCTGCTTAAAATGTACTTTTCCCTCATTTGCATGCTAAAATCCTGCTCTTCTAAGACTTGTTTCAGATATCACTTCCAGTGAAACCATTTTATTCCTTCCTTCATTGCCTTATCAATTGATTATTCCATCCTCAACATTTCTACCACCGTTCATTTGAATGGTATCTCTCTTAGCAATTATTTCACTGTATTGTAATTATCTGTAGATATGTCCACTTACACAGAATCCCTAAAAGCAAAGGTCATATCTTTTCATTCCGTATCCCTCTCAGCTTGCAAACATGCCATATGGTAAACAGTCAATAGATGCTCAATAAGCAAATGTTATGTAATTTATGTCTCTTTCTATTTTAACTATCCTAATATTTGATTCTATAAACTAATATAACCCAGGGTTTTATTTGAAAATATAATAGGTATAGATTCAGTCTGCGACAAAGCAGATGAAGCAAGATAAAGAAAACTGAAGAAATTCTGGAAAAAACATTGATAACTAAACCCCACAACTCAATGTCAGAGTTATTCACAAAAGATACTAAGTAGTGTATCAATGATACAGTCTTCTATCTCTCTACTTTTTCATCTAAAGGCAATTTATTAATAGAAAACAATACTTTGAGGAGTCCTGTTCACAGACAGTGACCACAGCAGCCCTCTTCCTGCAGGTGCTATTGGAGGGGATGGTAGTGACATCCTCAATCTATCCAATCTTCATTCCTGAGCAGGCAAGAGCTCTAAGAGCTGGCTGGGCCCCTGGTCCAGGGGTCTTGGTCATATTTCTTCCTGTGGCTTGGAGTTAAATGTGGAAGGCAGTGATGCCCAGCTCCTTGCAACTCTGGGCCATATCCTGGGCAGCCAACATGGCAGTGAATGAAGAGGACTCATTTCAGTCAGCCTTTACCTTCATCTCACCAGTCACACAGTAGATGGTTTCCTTGCCAAAAAGATCGGTGACATGGAAAAAAGTGTCTCTGAAGAATGCAAAGTTGTGGCAGACACCAAATACATTTTCTCCTTCAGCCACCTGAGGTCTGATGCTGATGACCTGTTCTTCCTTCTTTTCCTTCCCCTTGCGAGGTGCCATTTCTACACATCTTCTCCCGACTCTACCACCAGAAAGCTCTTCTATCTCTCTTAAGAATACTAATTCAAATTATAATTTCTTTATGCCTTAATTTTCTCATCTCTGAGATATATAAGCCATCTAACTTATAGATATTAGAATGCTCATAAAGGACTGAAAAAAACTTTATTTTCTGCTAACACGCATTCTTATTTGATAGCTCCTAAAGCTAAATAATTTCGATTTGAGTTGGGAAGAAGCCGAGTGTAACAATGTATGACCGTACTCAATTATTCCACTGCTTCTTCCTATACAAATATTAATTATACTTCTCTGCCCAATTGTGACATAGTTGGCCATATGACTTGCTTTGTCCAATGAAATGTGAGTGGAAATGACAGGTGTCTCTTTTGAGCAGAAGCTTTAATTGTAATTCCATGGCTCTGCATAGCTCTTTACTTCAACTACCAGAACACGTCCCGGATAGGAACTACTCCTTTAGCTTGAATTCCAGAAAAGAAAACAACTGTGGATGGTGCTGCCATCTACCTAGACAAGTAACATAAGCAAGAAATAAATCTTTATTGTTACAAAACACTGAGGTCTTGGAGTTATTACCACAGTATAACTAGCATAAACTAAGATAACACTGAATAAGATGCTCCTCCTCTATAATATCCTAACACCCAGGTATATGCCACTAAAAAAATATTATTCGATACAGATGTTCCTTGACTTACAATGAGGTTACGTCCCAGTAAACCTATTGTAAGCTGAAAACACTGTAAGTAAAAAATGCATTTAATACACATCATAGCTTAGCCTAACTTACCTTAAACGTGCTCACAACATCTACTTTAGATTACAGTTGAGCAAAATCATCTAACACAATTAATTTACCATAGATTATCAGCTGTTTATTCTTATAATTACATGGCTGACTGGCAGCTGTAGTTCGCTGCCTCTGCCTAGCATCACAGGAGTGTATTGTACCACATATATCAGTAGCCCTAGAAAAGATTAAAATTTGAGATTTGAAATTTGAAGTACAGTTTCTACTTCAAATGTATATTGCTTTTGCATCATCATAAAACTGAAAAATCATTAAGTTAAACCATTTTAAGTGAGGGAACTTCTATACATTGAAAGTTTTCCTTTCATCCTTATCTTATATTTCAACCTGGTCTCCACCCCTATCCCATTCCCAGGTAACCAGTTACTAATTCCTTATGTATCCTTCCAGATTTCTTTATGCATAATTAAATGTCAAATACAGATTCTTATTTTTTCCTCCTTTGACAAATGGTAGGTTATTATATACACTGTACTGTACCTCATTTGTTGTGTTGTTTTGTTACCTGATAATATACATCCTCATTCTTTTTATAGACTTTCCAATGAAACAGGATCTCAAAAAATTAGCCCTTTTACTTTATAGCTCATCTTAGAATCCTCTTACAATAATCCCAGCAAAGATATATATAATGCAAGTGCAAAAAGAAACCTCTGGAATTTAAAATATTTCATCTAATATTTTTATTCTAAAAAATTTACTGAAGTATGAAATACCTACAAAGAAGTGAACAAATCAAAAGTGAATCACCCTAAGCGAATGCACTCTTCTAACACTCAAGTCAAGATATAAAACATTAAAAACATATCATCTATCTGATCTTTTATATTTCATGATCTATTAGCATCTAGAAAATATGTTAGAGGAAATTAATAGTACTGACCTTCCATCTGAGATAGTTTAGAGAATTACGTTTCTTACATTCCATTTCAAATGACTTGACTTTTGTTATTTTCTTTTAAAATATTAATTAAATAGTTCATACATACAAAAGATAAACATAAATATAGGAATAAAAACTAACAAATAAAAAAAACATCCATGTACCTAACAATCAGCTTGAGAAGACTCACTACTCCTTCCATCAGGGAAAGCAGTATGGCTTAATATTCAAGAGTACAGACTCTGGAGCCTGACTGCCTGAGTTTTATTAGGTTTACCACTTATTAGCAGTGTAATTTTGGGAAGTTAAGGTTTTTGGAACCCTAAAAGTTACTTTATTTATAAATGAGAATAAAAAGAATATTATTCTTCACAGCAAGTATTCACACTTATGAGAATTAAGCATAGATTTGTAAAGTGTTTAAAACTTTCCAGCATATATTATGCAAAATTTAGCTATTTTTACACTCTCTTCCTCCCTCATAAGGAATTATGTTTACCATTCTATTACTATATACATATAAAATAGACTTGTGAATACTGTGATTTTTAAATTTTATATTAACTGGAATTCTAGTCTAAGTATTCCTTTACAACTTGCTTTTTTCATTAAACATTTCTTAAATTCAACTAATTTATATATACAGCTGTTGTTCATTCATGTTCATTCCTGTACAGTATTCCATGGTGTAAAATAACATTAGTGTTTACATAGTCCTGTCAACGGACATTGGATTATTTCCATTTTTTTTTTTTTGCAATTATGAAAAATGCTATTATAAACATGCTCGTAAATGTCTCCTGATGCAAATATAACAAAATTTTTATAGAGTATATACCCAGGCGAATAACTGCTGGGTCATTAGGTATATCAAATATAGCATTATAACAAATTGTTTATCAAAATGGTTATGTTATAGCATTACATGCTTTTATTAGAAGTGAGGTCTTAAGTGAATAATCTAAGGCAGCAGCAGTTCCCAACATTTTTGGCACCAGGGACTGGTACTCCTATGAGAATCTAATAATGCCTGATGATCTGAGGTGCAGCTGAGGCAGTGATGCTAGTGCTGGGGAGCAGCTGCAAAGACAGATGAAGCTTTGCTCACCAGCCCACCACTTACCTCCTGCTGTGTGGCCTGGTTCCTAACAGGTCACGGACCAGTATCGGACCATGTCCCAGGAGTTAGGGGTCCCTGATCTAAGGTGTTCAATTTAAGAAACTAGAATATAGAAGAGGAAATTAAACCCAAAGTAAGCGGAAAGAAGACTATAATAAAGATAAGAACAGAAATCCACGAAAACCCAAAAATATCAGAGAAAAATCCATTAAAAATGATTCTTTAAACTTCTGGCCAAAATGACAAAGGATAAAGAGAAAAAGATACAAATTACCAATACTGGAAACAAGGTGACATCACTATGGATTCTATAGATACTAAAAGGATAACAAAGTAATGTTACAAATAATTTTATGCCAATAAAGCCAACTTAGATGAAATAGACAAATTTCTTAAATGACACAAACTATAAAAGTTAACTGGAGAAGAAATAAATGGCCTGAAAAGCCCTATATCTATCAAAGAAATTGAAATTAGTTTAAAACTTTCCACACACATACACACAAAAATAAATAAATAAATAATAAATAAATAAAACAAACAGATTCAGATCGCTTCACTGGTGAATTCTAACAAGTATTTAAGATGAATCTGTCATGAACAGAGATGCAACAATCCTTAACAAAATTTAAGCAAATCAAATCCAGCAATATAACAGGATAACACAATGCAATAGGACTGACATAGTGAAATTTATCCCAGAAATTCAAAGTGGGTTTAATATTCAAAAATTAATGTGACTCATCATACCAACAACAGAACATGAGAGTTGCTCTATAGTGTCTCCCACTGTTGATATCATCCAACTTTGTAAATGAGTATAAATGATATCTCAAATTGTAAGTTTACAGTTCTCTAGTTACACTGAACATCTTGTATGTTTTTATTGGCCATTCTAATTTCTTTTGTGAAATTCTTGTGTATCTTTTGACCATCCTTTTTTCTTTTAGGTTGCATTTTTTATTATTTGGATAAGTCCTTTCTATATTCTGGGTACTAATTCTTATCAAGAAATATGTATTATAAATAACTTCCCATAGTTTTTTTTCTTCTTTACTTTTTCATTCTATTTGAATGAAAAAAATAATTTTAAAGTATCTGAATTTATCAATCTTTTACTTCAGTGTATGCTTTTTGTGAATTACTATTCTTCCCTACCCCAAAGTCATAAATATATTCTATATTCTCTTCTTAAAGCCTTTAAAAATGTCAAATTTCTTAAGTTAGTATTTCTATAATTTCTTTGGAGAAAAGTACAGTGTTGGCAATTTTTTAAACTACCTACTAGCTACTAGGCACTGCAACTATATTGTAGAGCTACAAGGCAGCATAGGCTATTACAGTGGCCTTTGAGGAGATTATAAACTAATTAGGGCCATAATAATTAAAGAGCTAACCCTGAATAACATAAAATCAAGGGTTAACTTTTATGATATAAATGATCAACATCTAAAATATTAAGAGAAAGAATAAATCAGTGAGAATTGTGGCAATCAATAAAATACCATGAAGAAAGCATTAAACCTTCACTTAATTCTGATTTAGAGTAACAACAAAATCCAGAATTCACCCAAAACACATCCATAGTTAAGAGCCAACAGAAAAAACTACAGTATGAATTAATGCAAAATTTGTAAGTGACAGCAACAGAAAATGAAAAATATAATAAAAGTAACAATGTAAAACATACATAAACATTAAATTTTTATTTTGTGTGCCGGCATTACTTAGGGCCATACATAACTAAGATATTCCCAGCCCAACTCTGCAGACAATCAGAAAATTCAAATTTCTAAAGCAAAAGAGTATTGACAGGTTAAGTGAGAAAGATTACAGAATTAACAATTACTATCAGAATATTACAGTCATAAAACTAGAAGTATGACACCAATTCCAGAAACAAAAAAAAGTACTCTCTTTGAGTAATTCTTTTTAAAAGTGACTGAACTTAAAAACGTGAAGTTTTTCCTCCAGCGCCAACATTCAGATACCAACATTCCATTCCAAATATTTTGTTTTGGTGAATAATATTTTGGCAACAGGACTTAAATATCAGAATTGAATAATTTATATAAGAAACAGCATAGTAATCAATCAGAAAACCTACAACAAAGCAGTCATTTCAGAAAATAACTGTCTATTAAAGTCTATAATTTACTAGCATTTAAGCTTCCATGTTGCTATGATGATAAAGTTGTAATAATAAAGATTAGTAAAAGAAATAATGACTAATTTTTACAACACGACCATCTAATATTTGAAAGTGTTTTTTAATCACTTTCTCACACATTATTCAAATAGGTGACCTACTGTTAAATCACCTTTCAAAATGCAAAAGATAAAATTTTGATAAAATTCTCAAATCAGGTCACTGGCAAGAAGTAGGGTAACTAATAAAACCAAGTATAATGCTTACCTGAAAGCTCTGCCTCCTCACAACTGACAATTATAAATAAAAACCTCAGCACAGAGTATGAATTTGAAATGGCAAGACAAGTACTACTACATAAGTCTTATGTTTTAAAATATATTTCTACTGAAATTCTCATGTAGATTCTATCACTAACACCTGCCTCTGACTTGGACATTTACATGAAATATTTTCTTCATCATTACCCTTGTAACTTCTTTCGTTTTCATTCAAAATATTAAATCTATACTCTGACAATATCAGAAATTGTATTTAAATGAGTTTATTCCAGAATTAAAAATGACTGACAAAAAATGCATCTTAAAATGACACACAGAGCAAAATCTTTTAATATGCCAAGAGAAAAACAATCTTGAAAATAAAAAATTATACTTTAAAACCTTTAAGTTTTGTCTACTCACTATATCTACAAATCTAATCCTCATCATTTTTGAATCGCCCTATTATGAAGTCAACATAATAAAGCAGGTGGGTATTTCATAATCCACTACAGAACATACCAATTTAGTTATGTGAATGGATTAAGGGGAGGCATGGCTTTCCCAAAATTGCAAATCCAAGATTCTCACCCCCTAGGTTTGTGCCTTCATTCCCCACAGGTTTCTGCCCTATTGCCCCATTAACCCTGAACCTTACTCAGGTTCACCTCTATCATTTAATCTGATCAATCCAGTAGTACGGTTCCTTAACATGCCATTTCCTACCGACTACCACTCTGGTCTTAAGCCTTTTTATGCAGACCTCTATACACCAAGGATACCTGTTACTTTCTACCGTGAATCTTCAGAATCCAATTCAAGTTCCCCTTTCCAGACAAATAAGCCTTCCCTACCTTGATCACACGGAGCTCTAAACTCCATCTTAATACCTCCATTATGCCCCATGTTGCCTAATACAGCACATACTTTTACATGTTTCCTGACTGACTAGATTATATCATGTAACTTACTCGACTCCTTTAATTTCAAATCTTCAAGTAAGGCAAGCCAAGTATGCTACTGATTTTTATTGCTTTTAACAGGAAAATTATACAAACTTGACAGTACTGAATAATGGATATTAATTATAAGACTATTTGAACTGTTATAATACTTCTAACACCAAATGTGTGGTATCTTTTCCAACACCATTTCTCCAACTCTCCAGTACAAACTGGATGACTTTCAATTCAATTCTGACACAATCTACCTAGAGTTAATATAAATTCCACAAATTAAGGGCTCAGTCCCACAAGACTGCCCCCACTTCAGATGATAGTCCAAAAGTCCCAGGTTGTCACTGATAGTTCCAACAAACCAGCTATAAAGTCAGGGAGTTCCCAATTTGCTACTTGGGTTCAGTAATTCACTAAAATGACTCAAAGATCTCAGGAAAGTGCTTTACTTACTATTACTAGTTTATTATACAGGATACAACTCAAGAACAGCCAAATGGAAGAGATGCAAAGGGCAAGATGGGCGAAGGCGCTCACCTCTCTAGGTGAGCCACCCTCCCAGCACCTCAATGTGTTCACCAAACCCGAAGCTCAATGAATCTATATGTTCAAGAGGTTTTATCCATCTAATCACTTGGTCTTTCTGGTAATCAGCCCCATTTTGAAGCTATCTAGGGGATCCCAGCCACCAGTGAATTTATTATCATACAAAAGTTTTTATCACTGAGGAGATTCCGAAAGTTTCAGAAACTGTGCCAGGAACCTCTGACAAAGACCAAATATTTATTTTTTATTATATCATAAAAACCAAATATTTATTTTTTATTTTCTCTAGCACTTTCTAATAAATTTCAAGGTATCTAACAATCATCTCAGGTTAGGTACCTCCAAAGACAGTTATCAAAGAAGAAAATTTATTTAACAATGAAAAAACTCATTTATAGAAAATGCGCATACAGGTCCTACTGTGCAAGCACACCAACTAAAACAATAAAGAAAAATTATAATAGCCATAAGTTATTGAGTACTTATTCTATGCTAGGCATTCTGTTAAGTGTTATACATGAATTCTAATTAAATCCCTACAACAATCCTGTGAGGTGAATCCCACTATTAGCCTCTTACAGATGACAAAATCTGAGGCACAGTGACTCACAAAGGTCATACATCTAATAAGCAGTGGAGCCAGGATTCCAACTCAGGTAGTCCAACTCCAGAACCAGGGTTCAAATACCCACAAAGATCTGATAGTAGCTCTATTCTCCCCCTCCCCCGATGCCAAATTCTGTTAATTTCTGGGTTTGCATTTCCCAGAATACATCATTCTCTTTCATGCTTTTCTGCCTTAAACACATACTGGTCCCTTGGGCTAGAATGCCCTACTCTTTTTTTATTCAGCTAGCAAAATCCTACTCATTCTTCAAGCAGCAGCTTAAAAACAACTTTCTCTGTGAAGCCCTCTTCATTCCTTGCACATTTTCTGCCCCCAGTCTTGGGGGAAGGAATACATCACTCCCTTAGCTCCTTGGAAACAATGATTCACAGGTACTTCTATTGTTTTACTTATTTATATTGTAATTATGTTTTTCAGAACTATGTACCTACTGGGCACTACACTCATTCAAACTTGAGACACTCAGGTACTTGACTGAGAATGCATAATGGTCCCAGTTTAAGTTCAACTATAATTTAAAAAAATACTTTCTTCTAGTCAAGACAATATCATTCATTCTAATAATTTATCACTCTCTATGTGCCCACATACACAAAAGGTGTATTAGTGAGTAAAATTCATATCTGAAGCTTTCAGGTTCAAACTAAGACTTTTAAATTGTATTTTTCTAATCATTTCTCAACTTACACATTAAGACTCTGGCACTATAATTTCTCAATAATATATCAACTGTGCCTATTAACAAGTATTTTGAAATTAGAAACACATTCTTCATCTACTAAATTTGTTAAAACGAAAGTCTAATCAAGAGTAAGACATTCACACTAGGGAAGTACTGGCAAAAATTAAGCTACACAGTACATCAAAAGCTGCTCTACTATTTCTACCCCCATGTGAACTTTTGGTTTACACTCTTCTATCTCTTATACCCTAATCTGCTTTCACCAAACTATTACTCCATCTAACATTTCTTTTTTAAAAATGAGCTTTTTTGAGTTATAATTCACATACCATACAATTCACCAATTTAAAGTATACAATTCAGAGTGTGCAACCACCACAATCAATTTTATAACATTTTCATCATCCCAGAAAGAAACCCATACCCATTTAGCAGTCACTCCCTATATTAGTCAGTGTTCTCCAAAGAAACAGAACCAAGAGAATGTGTACATATACAGAGAAAGAGAGAGATTTAGTTTAAGGAATTACCTAACATGACTGTGGGGTGGGGAGGTATGAAATCAGAAATCTGCAGAGCAGGCCAGCAGGCTAGAGACAGAGAAGAGATGCTGTTGCAGTCTTGAGAACGATGGTTCTCTCAAGGTAGAATGCCTTTTTCAGGGGAACTTGTCTTTCTCTTAAGGCCTTCAACAAACTGGATGAGGCTAATCACATTCTGGAGGTTAATCTGTTTTACTCAAAGTCAACTGATTTAAATGTTACATTTTAAAATATACCTTCATAGCAACATCTAGACTGGTATTTGACCAAAAATTGAATACCATGGCAAGGCCAAGTTGACATATAAAATTAACTATCACTCCCTGTTACTCTCAGTCCACTTTCTGTCTCTATGGATTTGCCTATCTAGCACATTTCATATGAACAAAATTATACCATATGCGACCTTTTGTATCTGTTTTTTTTCACTTAGCATAGTTTTCAAGGTTCATCCATGTTGTAGCATCTATCAGTACTTCATTCCTTTTTATTACCAAATAATATTCCATTATATGGTATACTATATTTTATTTATCCATTCATCGGTTGATGGACATTTAGATTCTTTCTACTTATTTTTTTTTACTATTATGAATAATGCTGCTATGAACATTCATACAAGGTTTTGTGTGAGCATATGTTTTCATTTCTCTTGGGTTTATAACTAAGAAAAGAATTGCTGGATTATATGGTAATTCTGTAGCACTCCTTTTTACTATGCAAACTTCTTGAAAAAACTTCAAACTACAAATTTTGTTTATTCTACAAGTAAAATGACCATACCTATACTCATACAACATGATCTTATTTTCTATCCCTGAATTTTCGAAATGGAAGGAACCTTATAACTAGCATCTAATAATATAATTAGTATTTCTCTAGTTAAATAGTTAAAAAAACAAATATAGTCACTTTTTCTAAATTAGATTTACTTATAGGGATGGGGAATATATACATACGTGTGTATGACATATATATCATACACGTATTATATATCACACCCCGAATATATATATATTCCATTTAAAACACAAACCCATAGTACTAAACTTATAAATTAACCGATGAAAGAAACAAGTATCTTTTTTTAGTATATCTTGGTATCTGAACAGTGATACTCCAATATATTAATATGTAAATAATTGTTTTTATTCAATTTGTAAAATATTAAGTGATGAATACTATTTGAGGAACTGATCTTTAACTAAAACTCTAGACTGATTTACAACCAAAATTTAAGAGTTAATAGACAATAAGGTTTTTATTTCAATGTATGTTTTTCTTTTGACTACCTAGTGGTAAATGAGTCCATGATCTCAAATTGAGAACTAACTCAAATGACATTCCGCCCTTTGACCCTCCTCAAGGTTTGGAGAAATTGCCTGTTCCATTGTTCACATTTCTCTCTTTCAAACATTTATGTAGTGCCTACTCCCTCATTCACTAACAGGTTGGTGAATGAGATTAATGGCTAAGAGTGCTGAGGTAGCAAGCAATAGAATGTGCAGCATTCTGCGATCAGATGGTTTGAATCTTGATCTGCCATTATCTGTGTTACCCTGAACAAATTCCATCACCTCTCTGAACCTCAGTTTTTTCATCTGTAAACTGAAGACAATAATAATACTACCTACTCCAAAGGTTTATTATGAGGATTAAATGAGATAAAGTACATAAAACTCTCTGCATACCACCTATTAAGTTCTCCCTAATGAATGACAGCTATTAATTTTACAGCAGCCTGGATGCTGGTCTGAATTGAGAACATATTAACACATTTCATATAAGCTGACCACAATCCACTTGATATTACTGGCTAAAATGTACAGTTTCAATTGTGATCTTACCGCTTATGAGAAACAGTAGCAACAACAAAAAACTATGTTTCTTTACCTACATATCCAAGTAGGTAAATGCACAACAAAAGATCTGAAAAATTATATACTAAACCATTACTTCTGAAGGAAGAGAAGAGGAAGGGAGGTACCTATGTGAAGAAAGACATACAGCCTCAATGTACTTCACTACTGCTTGAATTTTATGAAACTTTATTCCTGTTATTTGTATGTTAAAAATAGAAGATAAATAACAACTTGAAAGTTCATATTAGAAATTCATTTCTGCTTAGTTCAACTAGAACAAGTCAGTAGTTATAAATGTAGATAAAACTATAAGCCTGAATGAAAGTATTGATAGAACCGTAATACAAATAAATAAGAAAACAAAGTTGCTTATGTCTTTAAACTAAAATCTAACCTAAATTGTATATATGACAAAGGATGCAGTACTAATCACCAAAAACTTCCATGTTTTCAAGTGCCTATATAAACTTTACTTTTTTTCTTTATATCTATCAGTTATTCTCTTTAAAGGATAAAAAATTTACATGGCAAACAAA
The DNA here is from genome assembly GCA_030015415.1 of Cynopterus sphinx. Taxonomy (NCBI): domain Eukaryota; kingdom Metazoa; phylum Chordata; class Mammalia; order Chiroptera; family Pteropodidae; genus Cynopterus; species Cynopterus sphinx. The sequence continues at coordinate 111,719,937 of CM057381.1, forward strand.
TTTTTCCAAGGCTATTGCATTCATTCACAAAAACACCCAAATCTAAATTAGTTGCCCAAATGCAAGCCTAAAAAAAAAAATCAAATTTATTGCTCAGAGTAGTACAGATATGAAGAAAAAATGCTAGCTAACTCAAAGAAATAATTAACTCAGGTTCTCTCTGTCTGAAAGTTTGTCATATCACAAGCATTTTAGTTAGAAACTCAGAAAATAAGAGCTTAGATTACCTTTCAAGAGAGCAAAAGACAGATTTCTTTACAGTAATTATTTAGTCCATAATAAGATAGATCAGAATAAATGTCTAGCTTTTATTTTAGGAAGAGGCGGGAATCTAGATTCAGGTTCCAATTCCCATGGTTCCTTATAGATGATCATATGCAAATAACCTCTAAACATCAAACCCTTTTGGATAAAAGGGAGCCTGCCTATAGCTGCTCTAACCTACCTCCTAAGTGTGTTCTACAGATCAAGCGAAATAAAAAAGCACTCTGAATATTACAAAATCCTTAAAAGTATTATTTTGCATGAGAATAGAAACTCTTGTAATAGTTCAAAATTAATATCAATAATCATAGATAACTATGATCCCAAAATATGTGGCAAAGTCTTTCTTGCACACTGCAAATTCCCAATAAGTAATGATTTACACAGACTACTTATTGGTAATTGAGTCCATGATCTCAAATTGAGAACTTGAATGACCTTCTCCCCTTTGACCTTCCTCAGGGTTTACAGAAATACAGACTGCTCCATTGTTCACATTTCACTCATTCAAACATTTATATGGTGCCTGGTCCCTTGTTCTCAAGAGCTCACATCTGGCAGGGCAACAGTACATTTGCATCATAGTTATTTTGTTGTCTGTGTCCCATAATGAAATTATATACAAAGTTCTATGGAAGTATAGAGGAAGAAGCAATTAATTCTTCAGTTAGTGGGAGTCAGGGAAGGTTTCACATTGGAACTGAGCCTCAACAGATGAAGGCGAAAGGTCATTCTAGAAGACAAACCAGCAAAAAAGGCACTTGTTCTAGGAATAGTCAGCACTGTCACACAGCTAGTACACAGAGTTTGGGGGAAATGAAAAAAGAATAATAGAAAATGGAGCTGAAAAAAGGAAACGAGAGACAGATTTTTAAGGGGTTCATATTCATGATAAAAATTAACGGGGCAAGAACCAAGATTTTCAAGCAGTGGTGTAAACTGTTCATTTACCTGTAGTGGCAGTAAGAGAAACATGGGCAAGAAAAGAGTCCTTAGAAGATTTCTGCAGCTAACAAATGCCATCATTTTTCTTGATTCAAGTAACTGACATACATTAAGAACTAATTCTCAATCTTTTCACTTAAAACTCTAAATGACAGACACCCTCTTCCCTATTTATCAAAGAGAAAAAAAACTAAGCTCTAACATAAATACCACTTGAGAAAACCAAATAGGAGCCTGAGAAGGTAAATTTAACCTAAGAAGCAAAGTCAAATAATTAAGTAGGAAAAAAATGATACCGTCCATATTTTTTTACAATTTGAAACAATAAAGTATTTCATTAATTTTCCACTACTGTGAACATAGAAGGACATGAATATGCTTCAAAAATATAATGTGGTCATCTGAACATATTTACATTTGTGTGCCTTAAACATAACGTGTTGAATATCTGACTTTTTCACAAAAAGCAACATCTCTTAATGACCTTTTTACTTCTGTCAACAAAAAATTTAGGTACCTGTTAAAACAACACACAAATAAACAATATAAATGAATGTATGATTTGCCATTCTTCCAAAAGCTGAGACCATGATCTCTGCTGTCATATTTAGATATAAAGATAAAGAAGGAAGACATGATCTTGGTTATAGAATTCTGGAGATTCTTCCTTTGCAATGACTTCCTTGTAACATCCTTGGAACATGGCATATCACTCCTGCCTCTATGCCTTTACTTGAGCAATTTTTGCCATCCAAAACTCATTCCCTGACTGATTTTATCGACCTTCTTCCTTATTAAAAATGCCTAAGGTCTAGCTCAAATTGCTTCTCATTCATGAAACCGTCTCATCCATGAAATCATTTCATCCTTGAAACCTTTTCTAAAATCTCCAGTCCATATAGAACCTTTCTCTTTGCTGAAGTCCTAATGGGTAAGTTAATACACTTGTCTTTTCTTGCTTTCTGGCATTTAATTATTTTCATTCCTATTGTGAACCTGGTCTATACCCTTACAAAATGGCATCATATCAAACTGTTACAAAGCCTTGGAATAGCAGAGTGGATAAAAGTTTGGGTTATAGACTCCAGAATCAAGAGTCAGAATACTCAGTTCATCCCTGTTCTACCATTTATTAGCTATGTGAACTTGGGCACGTTAACCTAATCTAATCTCTCTGTGCCTTAAATTTCTCATAGGTTAATATGGGATATAATAAGCACCTATCTTGAACAGTTATTTAAGGATTAAATAAATTAATATGTAAAGCATTTAGAACAGGGCATTGTACACAATGCACAGCAAGTATTGGTTAAGCTGTTACCCATTTTTCCTTGCTCCAGGCCTCCCTACACACTGCTGTATGTCAGTATTCTGCACAGAAATCTCCCTGGCCTTCCATAGTCCATGAATCTATGTCATTAGTTTCGCAATCAAGGCACTCCACGACCTGGGACCACACTATCTACTCAGTTTCAGTTACTCAATATCTACTTTATACAAAATAAAAGGAAACAGACACATAAGGCAGAGACCCTCTCCTCCAGGGTCTGACAACCAATTACAAAAACAATGCACAAACATTAACCCATCACACAGAATGGATAGTTCACCCATAATTACTCTAAAAGAATTCTACAATCCAACAAAAGCAGTTTCCTCAGTATTTGGAAGATGCCAAACTCACTCAAAATTATCTGCTTTTGACTGTTTTAGTCCACTTTCATCCCTGTAAAAGATACAAAAAACAACTCAAATGCACTTTTTCTTAACTTGTATCCATCCCTTTATTTTAAAGTCTAATTCAAACACTATCACTCTCTTGCCATTTAAAGTTATATAATACTTACATCAATCAACTATTCTCAAGGTTTAGAGTCACCCTATCTATCCAGAATATAAACTCCTAGAAACAACAACAATTTCTTTCCAGTTCTTGCATTTCCTCCCCCATCACCACTACGCCCTCCACCAGAACAGACCATGTTGCAACAGGTGCCAAAAAATGTGTTGAATTTAAGTAAAAAAAAGTGAAACTAGAAGTAAATAACTACTACTATAACTACTTACTACTAAGTAAACTACAGGGAAACTGGAAATAGGCTATATACTGTGTGGACCAACAGACTATCACCTGTCCACAAGCCTCAAATCAAATAAGACCATCCAAAGAAGCAGTCTACTCACTACCCTTTCTACCATATGAGTAGATTTGCTTGTTCAGTGGTACCCTGAGTCAAAGGAAAGATCAACAATCATTCTATTATCTACCACCTAATTTGAAAAGCTGGACCTCCAAAGGATGATACACGTGGCCAGCATCCAAGCAGGGCAATATCCAACTGCTATATCCTTGAGTAGATGATCTGGGAAAGCTAGTTAAATTCCACTTTGTGGCAAATGTGCCACCCTCCAACATGCAGGTTTTAAGTACCATAACACATTCTATAAATTTAGCATTAAAAAGTGTCACCTAGATTTCCATGTGCCACGTATTGCAAATTTTCTACAATGAGCATGTATTACTTGAATAATCAGAAAGTTTCAAGTGTTTATTTCTTCCAGATTTAATGGGCCTGCCATCTGGCCAATGCAGACTGAAACAATCACAAGTTCAAAGTCAACCAAAGGGCATACTACCCCAACTTTCCACATCCCAGGTAAAGTGCCAATTTAGACAAAGTTCTCAACTTTTTATTTTTCAGTTTAAAACACTACTTCTACATATGCTATCACGTGAAAGAAAAAAATTCTCATTACCTTCTTAAGACTCCACAGCACTATAGCAAATTGCAAAGGGCTATCTAGATGGTTTCCTCTTCCACCCACCCAAATACCCTCCTCCCTAAGTATCAAAACCTTAATAAAGGCCAGGAAAAGGGTGCTAATTGATTTACATTATTATCTCAATCTTCAAAACAACAGTAGGTACCATTATTATCCCCAGAAGAGAAAACTGAGGCTTATAGATGTTTGTGGGGGAGAGGGGGAAATTGCCTGAGGAGATGCTCATAGAAAGAGGGGATTTTTGTAGCGTACAAAGGAATTTGCTAGGAATCGTTAGGGGACTTTTGTTATGAGACAATTGTAACAGAAATCCTCAAACTGAAAATTTCACAGAGAAAACAATAAGTGATATTTGGTCAAACTGTAGGTTTTCTTTGAAACTGTGTGCCTCACAATAACTGACACATAATGGATGCTCAATAAAAAAACTGTCCAAATTTAAATCTTAAATAGCTAATCCCTAAAACAATTGATCACATGGCAAAATCTGACAGATTATTTGTTTTAATTACATTAGGTAGTACAATAACCAACCTAACGTAATGGCCTCATATCCTGGGTGTGTTTCAGCTACTAACGCAGGAAAACAAAAAAAGGAAAAATGGCAGAAATAAGTTGTGTATCCTTTAAAGATAATTTTTTCTAATAACAAATTTAAAATTTTAACATGTCATCACAATTTATACAATAAGCACTCACTATTTATCTATTCTTAGTCATCTCAAAATAACCTATTGTAGGGGTTCTGGTATAGCTATGAAAAGCACTGTTAATATAATCAGTTTTTCCAATAAGTTAAAAAATAAAACTGAGTCTCCTTTGAGTATTGAATCAAAGAAAAGAATGTACATTTGCAGAGTAAGCAAACCTGTTATCTGATTAAGTTGGACCTTAACAGTCACCCAAGAACATAGAGAGACAAAAATGTAAAAGCTGTTTGAGTTAAGGCACTAGAAGTTCACTGATGTTTGAATCTGATTGCTAGAAAGATGGAGTTCTATGAATATTCACTTTAAATTATTATGGGTAATCTAAGTCTTTTAGACACTTAAACTTTAGTTTCCATGTAGGGAAAAAAAAGGGTCTGTTCCACAGGTAAATAAGCATCTGATGTTATATAGAAAAATTAACATCTTCTCAGTTCTCATTCTACACACAGAATAGGATATAAGATATTATGCAAGCACACAACCCTTCGGCAATCTTTTCCTCTTTTCTTTGAAAAATCATTTATATAATAATTCCTTAATTCAGTAGCAACAGAGTATTACTTTCTTCTTTTCAAGGCTCAGGTTTCTTTCATTTCAAACTACTCTTGAAGACTTAAATTCTTCTTTCAAAAAAGACAATCATTTTAACTTAAAAAAGGAAGCAAAAAATCAGGAGATAAAACCAGAGATATTCTTATTAGATTTACATAACTCACTCTAAGTTAGAATTGATTCAGTAGCTCAACTAAAATTCAAGATTTAAGCACAAATATGAACTCTTTAGTATATTCTTCACACTATGACATAAAGAGTTTTAAAAACTGAAAGGGTCCTACTTTAATTTTTTCCTCGTATTCTTAAATATAAGCTCTCATATGTACAGTAAATTAGGGTGCCAACATAAAAATGCTAAAATGGTCACACTTGCATCTAGGTAATGCAATAATTAATAGAACTGAATATAATTTCAGAAAATAAATTAATTTCCTGACAATGATTTTTAAATATCACCGCTGTAAGTGTGCATTAAATATTTTAGTAAGTGCTGCAGGGAACATCAAAAAAGTGATTTCCCAAAGCAATAGTTACATGTTTACTCAACTTGCAAGCAAAAATCTGATAATGTAGTAAAGTTGCTCATGCCTAATTAAATTAGCTTTCATAATTACAAATTACTCCTACATAGATATATATGTATCAAATCTTTCAAAAACTAACTTTACACAAATGATTATCCTTACCAGACAGGTATGATCTGAACTCAACTAAAAGTTATATGTTAACTACATCTCACCACTGAGACACTTAAGCTCCAGTGTTAATAATGGGCCACGGATTCCCTGCATTGCTTTGGGAGCTGCTGCTTGCTTAATCAAGCACTGAACTGCAAATTCACCTTTCTAAAAAGACTGGAAAAAGCCAAGTTTCACTATCTGGTTTTCCTAAATGAATTAGGGTTTGGGATTTCACTGGGAATGACCATGTTATCGAGATGCCATCACCCTCCCGAGGCATTTAATTACAATACCTTCTCTGTTTTCCATTCAACCACCTCAATTAAATTTCCACTCGAACCAGACACACAAAAAGTTGATTCCGTGGCCCTGCCCAAAGTCTCCTGAGTGCAAACCCTGGGATCCCACATACATTATGCCGAAAGGGCAAAAGGAAACAAAAAGTAATGATTATTAGACAGTGTGGTGACATTACCTTGCCTGTCTTGTGATCAAACCAGACGAGAGCATGGTTCCTTGACAGCACCTTGCAATCAAAGGTAGCATTATTCTGCGCGGGTCGACAGCGGGCCACGGAACGGCCGATTTTAATGGGCTCGTCCAGGTAGACATGACGCTCCTGAAACGGGTGTGAGTTCGGGCGGCAGGTGAAGATGGCCAAGGCTGACGGCATCGAGGACAGACTGGGGGTGTCTCTCCGACCAAGGGACAAAGAGGAGTTCCACCAGATCCGGACTGCCCTTTACAAGTCTATGTCCCTATCCCCCCCCAAAATTTTAAATTAAAACAAAATGCGCATTGTCTAAGCATAACCAGTGAACATCAGCAACTCTGCACTTGAGTGGGAAGACAGGCCAGCGCAAGCCCCATCACCTCCTTTAAAACTCTCTAGCGCCCAGGTCACAGGAAGTCCCCAACTGACAGCTTTCAGTCCATCTTCTTCCTTGGGAAGAAAAGTCTCAAACATTGGGCAGCTTCAGCCAAGAAAACTCCTGGAAGACAGTTTGAGGACGGGAGGTACCCCAGCAGATGAGTCACACGCCAGTTCTGGTGCTTTGTTTGGGATCGCGGCCGCTTTCCCCCCTCGGTGGCGGAAACGTTGCAGCACTGCAGCATGAAGGAAGGGTCGGTTCCAGGCGGCCAGGAAGGTCCTTGGGGCGAAGGAAGGTGCTGCCCAGCACCTCTGGGCAGCTACCTCCCGTCCTCGAGGGCCTCGGGAGAGGGAGGCCGGGAGGGGCAGCGAGGGGCACTAAAGGGCCCGAGGTACAGTCTGCAGTGACCCCCGATGCGCGCAGGCCGCCAGGAGGGGGCACGGAGACCCGGCCCGCACGGGCCGGCGCGGCGCAGGACGCGGTCCCGGGCACCGGGCGCAGAGCGCGGCGGGGGCGCGGGCAGCGGCCGAGCGCGAACTCCCGGGCACCTGGCGGGTGTCCCCACGCCCGGGGCGGAGATCCGGCTCCGCAGATGGGCGCAGACCGAGCGAGGCGCGACCCCACGGAGGCGCGGGGGTCTCCTCCCGCAGGAAGTTGGTCCCCGGCCGCCTGGGCTCCTGTCTGCCTCTGAGCACACCGGGCGCCGTCTCTCAGGGTCGCCCCGGCGAGGCTCGCATGTCGGGGGCGGCAGCCGCAGCTCCGGGCGGACGAGGCGGTGGGGGAGGGAAGCTGGCCCGGAGGTGGGGGAAGAGGCCTGGAGGCCCCGAGCGGAGGCCGCCGCAGCCTCCACCACTCCTGGCGGGGGGGACACGCTCAGGCTGCACCCGACGAGGCAGGAAACTTTCCGACCTGGGAGCGAAACATCAAAACAAACGGCCGTCAGGCGCCGGTGCCCGCCCGCCCGGGCTCTCGCCTCCTCAGCCCGCCCCCCGCCAGCCCCTACGCCCGACTGCGCCCTCGGCCGACCTCTCCGCGTACGGGTTGCGGAGATCTGAAGCCCGGACGCCACGACAGGTCCAGCTTCCCTTGCCGCCGCCGTCAGCGCCGCCTCAGCTTACCTTGCCAGCGCCGGCCGCCATAGTGACTCTGACTGAAACCTCCCCGGTTCACCGCCACGGGAACGCGCACCCTTCAGGGGCCCTCCTACCCCCTCTCGCGCGCCGTAGTCCAGGGGGTCACGTGACCGACGCTGAGGTAGCCATGATGGTCAGGGGCAAAAAGAGGGCAAGCTAATTTTTAACCCGCCTCCAGGAGCCATCTTGGTTAAGGGCCAGACGCTTCAAACCATGGGACAAACCTTTACGGCCATTTTGGTTAAGGGCGAGGAAGAATTTGACTCTCTGAACTTCTGCAAACGAAATATGCGAACTTCCTCGTTTGTCACTTTGGTCATAAGACACAACTTCTGCCAAAATTTTTTCACTGCAGCAGTCGTTGAAAATACCAGCGAGCAAGGAGAATGAACCCAACCAGAGGAGACGTTATTCGCGGCCATCTTAGCTGTGGGCAACTGTTCCTCCACAGCCGCCTTAGGTGTGAGCAACCGAATTCCCACAAAACCTCGGATTTGCGCATCTAAGATGAGATGGTCCATCCACCCACCCCCTGCTACGGTCTCCGATGTGTAGTCGTGTATCCTTCCCAGAGAAAAAACTCTTTTTTAGTCTCAACATCCCATTTTGAGTGACCGGTCATCTCACTGTTTACTGTGTCTCCCAGGGGTCCAAAGCAGATTCTGCCCCGGAAAGAGTGTGACTTCAGAAAGTTTAAAACAAAGTTGCTTCCAGAGAGAGGGCCAACGATTTCCAATATGACAAAAAGAGGGTATTGCTTACACTCTTAATATTAGAGTAGATGAGGAGTCATTGGTCTAAAGAAGAAAAGACTGCAAAGTCTTGAAAGTTTAAGATGGTGGGAAGGAGTCTTTCGCATTTAGAACCAATGGTGGCTTCATCAGATTCCTTTGACAACAGACCACCACTGTGGGACAGTTGGGCAAATTTCTTAACCGTTTCAAGTCTGGTACATAACTCTCCTGTTATTGTAAGAATTAAGGTAGCAATCTGTGTTGCTCAGTAAAGAGTAGCCTATCATTCCTTTCAATATGCATGTAAATTGTGGCCCTGTCCTAAACTCTGTGTTGAGCCCTGGGAATACACAGGTGAACAAAACCTCAATCCCTGCTCCCTCTGAGAGCATGCTTGAATATTGTAGAGATGGGGGTAGGAAGCTGAAAAATAGATACAGATAACATCACTTTGTTGTAATCAAGGTTAAAGGTTGAGGCAAGCACTGAGTACTAAAGAGGACAGGGACCACCTTCTAGGAGAGATAACTGAATGGAAGGAAGGTAGGAAAAACACAATAAATATGAAATTTGCTGAATGGCTTCAAAATTTCCAGGAATAGGGAACAGCAAGAAAAGGAACAAGGCTATTTGAAACACTGCACTAATATGCCTAGCACATAATAATGACTCAATAAATCTTTGATACATGAATGAAGATTACATATTATTACTCATTATTACAGGATAAAGCAAGAGTGGCACAAAATGAGTCTGGAGAGAAGAATATGCATTAGGTTATAAAGAACTAGTATACTTTTCTAAAACTTCACTAATTCAGCAAATATGTATTGAAGTACTACTGTGTTCAATGTACTTCATTCTAGAGAAAAATAATATTTTGAAAACTTTTAATATAAGAGGATGACAATTATTCATTTCAGATAACTTTTAGACTTATGTGAAATCAAGTAATACAGGTCCCTCTGCAAACCCCTAATGAGTTCTATATTATCAATTTATGACATTTATGCATTCTTTCATTCATTCATTCTACATTTAATTGAATGGCTACTGGGAAACAGATACTTTAAAAGGCCCTGGAAATGAATGAATAAAAAATAAGACTTCCTCAAGTTGCTCACAATTTAGATGATGACACAGTAAGGTCCTTGTTGAAATAATATCAAGGATAATAGGAGCATAGTAGAAAAGTTTACCAGCAGTCCTCAACTTTTGGTCACCAGGGACTGGTGCTCTATGAGACTCTAACACCTGATGATCTGAGTTATAGTTGAGGTGGTGGTGCTAGAGCTGGGGAACAGCTGCAAATACAGATGAAGCTTCACTTGCTTGATAGCCGCTCACTTTCTGCTGTGCAGCCCAATTCCTAACAGGCCACAGACTGTTACCAGTCCGCGGCCCAGGGGTTGGGGACTCCTGGAACTGAGCCTTGAAAAATGAGTAGAAGTAGGCTAGCTAGTTTGGTAGTACTGTGCTAATAAAATTTTTAGGCTAAGAAAACAAAGATCCAGCAATTTGAGACAACAGAACTTTAAGGGAATTACAAATAGGTCTGTATTACTGGAGCATGGGGGTCATGGATCAAGGATAGGGGTGGAAAAGTGTGTTTTCAATTGCTGAAGGACTTGCAGGCTACCCAGTGGAATTCATAACATTTCCATTTTTCTCCTAGAAGATCAAAGTAGAGTAATGAAAATCAAGGTTTCAAAATCAGACATTGAATCACCATTTACCAGCACTGTAAATGATAAATTATTTAGTTTATGTAAGTCTCATATATTCCCCATCTGAAAAAAGTGGATAATGTCTCACAGAGTGTTGTTAGGGTTAGATAAGATAATACAAGGCAAAATACCTACAATGATGCCTAGAAAATAGTAACTATTCAGAGACGGTTAGTTTTAATTATTATTGATCATTAGAATTCCCCTAACCTTTCACATACAGTAAGAAACAAGTTATATTATCCCTAATTTGTATATGGAGAAACTTGTTCATAAATGTAAAAACAAAACGTCTCCTTGTGTTCAGTTCTACTAAAATACCTTTAAAAATTAATATTAAACAAACAGAATAGGCCTTTTTTTTCTGCAAGAAAATCTGGGATTGCTATAACCTGGAAAGAAAAAGCATCTTAACAAACTAAATGCCAAATGGCATTGAAGGCGTTCTTCACCCACTGGTATTTGGTAGGCACAGAAAGGCTTAAATTAAGACATCTCATACAAGAGATATTTAGAATTCTAAGTCATGTGGGTGTTTTCCTCTATGATTCTGTATCCACACAATATTTTAATTAAATAAAAATGATATCATGTCTTGAGAAATTTGGAATGGTAGTATTTCTCAATGTTATAGCTATCTCTCCCTTTCTTTATTTTTATCTTTTTAATAGACTGATAACTATTACCACTGCTATGAACCATGCCACTTTTCAATCTTGGAAAAGCAAATAGGGAATTGTAAAATTGTTACTCTGGTACCATGAAAAATAGGCAAATATTAGCATTTCAGTTGTGTAGGAGACAATTCTGTAAACTCATTTAATATGCAACCCTCCATAAGTGATAATAATCTAATTGAACTTTAACCAATGACATATGATGGAATGAATTATGGAACACTTGCATAACTGCTTAAGCAGAGTATCTGGATTGCAAATAAAGGTAAGCATACTAGTTAAAGAGAAGGCCTGGAGTAGTCAAAATTAAAATTAAGAGTATATAATATTTTTAATGGCACACAGTGGCTTATTAAAACTAAAATTTGATTCTCTTCCCAATAAGGAAGTCTCTCCTCATCGGGGAGATTCTAATGAGTGGAAATTCCCCATCATTTCCCAGGTGCTGAGGGTGGGGTGGCCCAAACATTCCAGAGGTAATGCTCATCTGTTTTTGGCTTCCTCATTCTACAGGAAATAAAAGAAAAATAATTACCTGAAGACAAGTGAAGACACTTATCTTTCATTTAGCAAACTTTTTCTGCGAATATAAAAAGAGGTTATTAGAATATTAACTTGCAAAAGGATCACAGACAACTAATCTATCTCCCTCATTTTGTAGGCAAAGAACCTGAGGCTCAGAGAAGAAACCTTTATTGAATGTGTATTTGCCATGTGGTATGGTGTTTTTCTCATGATATCTCTTTGTGGTATTAACCCCATTTTATAAGTAGGGAAACTGAGACCCAGAGAGATTAAATAAGTAACTGACCCTAAATCACCATGCTAGATCTAAAGTACGTACATACTGGTGTTTTTGTTCTTTTTTAGAAAAATCTCTACTAATTTTTTTCAAATTGACAAAATGAATACATATTCAAATTAGCAGAGTAAGGAAGGTAAAAGTCCTCTCTAGAGCTTTCAGTCTAGAGCTAATCACTGTTAACAAGTTTTTATCTATATCCTTCCAGATGTTTTTCTAATCCCTGAGAGGCATGCCCTTTTAAAAAATACCATATTATTTATTAGAAATGAAAAAATCAACAGTATGAGCCTTATTCTTAAAAGTGATAAGTACTTTATATCAATAGCAAAAAAGCCTACATTGCAGGGAGAAGGCAGAAGGATAGAAATTATAATCTTGTCACTCTGGTGTAAGTCTTCTTGATTAATGAAAGTGTTCTCTTGCTTTTATAATCAATTTAAGAATGTTGCTTGGAATGTAACACATGCTTAAGAATAAAAGGAATGGGTCAGAAAGCCACATGAGGCATTTTCTTTCTTAATTTTTATTGGTATATTTGGGTTGGTTTTTAAATAACTTAATTAAAATATCAGAGACTGTTAATAGGTAGTGGTTTTTTGCATCTGGTGATTTTAAAAATATTAAAATATATTTTTTGTTCTGGGAAAACTATGACTTAAATCATTTTTAATATAATTATTTATTTTCTTTTAATAAACTCCATTAGAGCTTTTGTTTTAGATAAATGCATTGTTGCTACTACTGTATAACACTGTCATTGACAGTGGTCAACAGCATATCACCAAATGGTTATACTTCGGAGAAATGATAGATTTTTCAGGGATCTTTCGTTTTACGTATTCCTAGAAAGACAGGTTGAAATGGAGTGAAGAAAATGTACACAGTTAAATGAGTCTAGAGTGGCTGCTCCTCCTCCTCTGCCGTCCACCCATGTCCATCGATTATGCCCAGCATACAAAGCTTGGTAGGAGGAAACGATTTGTGGGGTCTGCTGGGCTTTGTGTAAGGCTAATTTCATGGTTATGTGATCTTACAATGAGTCTGCACTCGGAAGGACTCTGTTGTCTTGAAATTCTTAATAATTTTTAACAAAGTAGCCCTCATTTTTCTTTTGCCCTGGACCCCTCAAATTATGAAGCTGATATTGCTCTGGGCATAGTGCTTTGAGAATTCAATCTCCTCTATACTCAGTCTAGCATGTTGACAAGCATGACACATGAAATGTTATCGGAGAAATTAGTGGGATCTTGACAATGATGAAGCATTCCTACAGAAATGAGAATTTTAAAAGTGAAACAATACAGGTCCATCTCCCCATTTCCTGGGATCTAATTATATAATTTGGTATTAGTGGCTAAGATGGTCGCAGAGGAAAATTTGCCTTGATTTTGAACTTATCATCCCCTCTAGCTTAGATGCTGAGTTATTTTTGAAAATGATAATGAGAATAATATAAAATATAGAACCTGTCCATTAAAATTTTGCATTTTATTATAACTTTTTATTATAAAAAATTCAAATGTACAGGAAAATTGAAATAAATTACAATAAACATAAATATATAGTCCTTAATTCAAAGTTGCTACCATTTGGCCATATTTTCTATGTATGTGTTTTCTGAACTTTTTAATAGTAAATTATGGACATAATGACGTTTTGCTCTAAAATAGATCAGGGTGCATTTCCTAACGGTATAGACATTCTCCTAAATAAGCACAACATGTTTTTTTTAAGTATTTTATTTTTAATGTAGAAAACTTGAAAAACAGAAGAGCATAAAGAAAAATTACCCAAAGTTCCACTGCCCAGAGATAACCATCGTAAGCAGTTTGGTGCTATAGGGAAAAATGGCATCATCTTGTACCTATTGCTTTGTCCACACAGAATAAAGTATCTCTACTTTTTTTCACCCTTAACAAGAACATTTTCCATGCCTTCTGTGGTTGGCAGAGTAATAACCCCTCCTCAAAGATGTCCATGTCCTAATCCCTAGAACTAATGAATATGTTATGTTAACATAGCAAAGGAGACTGCAGGTATGATTAAGGGTACAGAACTTGAGCTGGGAGATTATCTTGAATTATCTGGGCGGTGCTACTTTTAATCACATACATCCTTAAAAGTGCAAGAGGGAGGCAGAAAGCAGGTCAGAGAGATGTGACAGTGAGGACTCAACCCGTTGTTGACTTTGAAGATGGAGGAAGGGGGCCAAAAACCAAGGAATGAAGGAAGCCTTTAGAAGCTGGAGAAAGGCAAGAAAACTGATGCTCTCTCAGAGCCTCCAGAAAAGAATTCAGTTCTTCCAACACCTTCATTTTAGCCTAGTGCAAACCAGTCAGATTTCCAACATAAAATTTTAAGATAATAAATTTGTGTTGTTTTACACCACTAAATTTGTGGTAATTTGTTACAGCAGAAATAGAAAATGAATATGTCTACCCATTTGTATTTGCCTTTGAAATGATAGCCTTTTGTCCTTTAAGATATTTTGTGTGAGTGATTTTCCTCTTCTATTTGGCTTTGAAAACATTAATGATTGACGCAATGAGAAAATAAAGGCAGAATCCAAGGTTTCACTCTGAAATGGGCACTAGATCGTCTATGTTTTTTTTGACCAGAGCTGTGCATGTACATTTACAGACTATTAACAATTAATGGAGTAGGAGGAAGAATTATAGTCCTTTTAAGAAATTCACTTGGAATTATGAAAAGTACTTGTTTTAAGGAAAGCAGTTTACTCTTCTTATTCACAGCACTGGTAACAATTTGTGATGGGGTACTAGGATAATATCTTCATTAATGTTTGTTTTCCCTCTGGACAGTAAACATGGTAAGAGTTTACAATGTAAAAATCAAAAAAAACTTTTTTTCAACTGGAGTCAACATTCAATACTATTTTATATTAGTTTCAAGTGTACAACATAGTGGTTAGACATTTATATAATTTACCAAGAGATATCCCCAATTAGTACCCACCTGGACCCTATCTGATTTTGCTTCCTGTTGTTTCTCTAGCACCTAGCAGAGTACCTGGCACATAGTAGGCACAAAAATTTGTTAAATGATTAGATCTTTCACTATGTAAAGATTTGGTTCTTGAGTGACTAATGAGAGGCTAAACATCTGTGTAATAATATTTTTAATGTTAAATTATATAACAATTATATGTAGTTATATTATTTTAAATCATATTAAAATAAATTTTTTTTAAGAAGGAAAAAGCTGTTTTCAACATGAACTTGGAAACCTCTTAGCAGATGATTATGCTTTTATGAAGATTTTTTTACCTGGATGCAGATTCAGACTAGGCTGTCTGAATGCCATTCTGGAGACATTAATATGTTCTTGCATACATGTGAGCTCCTTCCAAAAGTCTTCTCAGGAGGTCAGGAACAGATTGTCAGGAAAGACAATGAGTAGTGCGTTCACTTCCTGCTGGCAGCAGGCCCTAGAGTCAATCAGGCAGGGAGCCTACTCTGGGACTTTGAGCTCAAATCAGATTGTGTTTCACCACTCCAACTGTCCAGATGGAGTAGTTTGGGAGCAATGGAGTTAAAATAACCACTGACTAAGTGGTGCTCCCATAATGGGCACATTTCTAAGAGCTACAGCTTACAGAAAGTTTTCTGGTTTTCCAGTAACAGTCACTTTTGGGAGTGTGAAAGGAGAGTGTTATTAGTTAGACTAAACAGCAGAGAGATGAACTTAACATTTCCACAGTAAGCTTTGAGAGAGGGTGTACTCAGGCCAACTTTTTTCTATGCAACCTAAGTCACAGTTTTGTTTAGGCAAGTGTTTCTGAAAGCAGAATTTTTTTCTAGTCTGCTGTTATTGGTTAGGGTCCTGTTTTTGCAAGGAACAAATTCTATCCCTGCCAACCTAAGCCTATGGAAATTATTGGAAAGGCATGGGCTTAGTTTGGAGAATGAAAATAAATTCTGAAGAAGCAAGTCTTAGGTGGGATGGAAAGCAGAGCTGGTGAGCAATAAAAGCTAATAAGCAGTCTCTTCAGGGCACCACCTTTAGGAGAAATCAGCTCACCCATTTTCATTCCTTGAGTCCTCCTCAAGATTCAAATGCCTCAGAGACTATTAACCCAGGTTGGGTTATGTGCCAATTTCATGCCAGAAGGGCAGGGCACTTTGAAGGACAGCCCCACTAATTCTGTATTGAATGGAAGAGGGATGGTATCCTAAAGTTCTTGCCAGAGGAAGGAGGAGTATTGCTGGGTAGGCAAAAACAGTAAATATCCACTTAGCTTACTGAGTATGCATTCAGGAAAATCAGTTTTCTCCTTGAGCCCCTTAGCAAAAAGGTACATATGCCTATGGAATCCAGGCAAGTAACTTCCTATGTAAACTTAGATAAATTATAAACCTTTTCTGGGCCATAGTTTTCTCATTTGTAAAATTTGTTGGACAGTTTGGACCAGATGATCCTTACCAGCTTATAGAGTGGAAAGAGTCAGAAGAAAGGCTCTCCTCCCAGATACAGGCAATGTGACCTTGGCTGACTCATTTGTTAATTATGGGTTTTCCTGTATGTAAAATAAAGAGGTTGAACCAGACACCTTTAGGTTCTTTCTAGTTCTTAAAGTCCATGATTATCTAAAAGAACAGTTGGAAGTAGCCAGGTCGGTCTCCCTACTATCCCAATCCCAAATCAATGGAATATCTTTGTTTTTAGGAAAAAAGACTTACCAAGTAAAGGGGCATTACGTATGCAACCTACTCTCAAATAATTCAGGGGAAAGAAAACCCTTATATGTTATATATTAGAGAGAGAGGGAGGTAGGGAGAAAGAGAAAGAAGGAGGGGGGGAGAGAGAGAGAGAGAGAGAGAGAGAGAGAGAGAGAGAGAGAGAGAGAGAGGGAATATGGCCAAATGTTAAAAAATAGTGAATTTGAATAAATTGTGTGTGGGAGCTCTCTGTGCTATTCTTGAAACTTTTTTTCTAAGCGTAATTATTTCAAAATGAAGTTTTAAAAAAGTCAGTGGGAAGGGCAAAAGGAAATTTGTTTCTCTGCTTACATGTCCAAAGGCCTTTTGATGAATTATTTGTGTAACAAATGAATATTTGTATGTCTGTATTGCTTGATTGAAACTCTCTAGGGGAAGTTCTTAGTGCCAAGCTATGGACTCTACAATGAATTTTCACTATTAATGTGACAAAGCTCCACTGTGGAACTGGAAGACGCTGGATAAGGCCTATCTATTTATTCCTCCCGAGAAGTCTAAGTGGGTGGAGATTTCCTGTTGGCTTTTATAGTTTTCTTTTGTTTTAACAGTTGTTTGGTGGAACATATTTCAGACACAGCATATATATTGAATGCATTTACTTTTAATATTCATCTGTAACCCAACAAATGTCTCTACCAAGTCCTTACCAACTTGATTTGAAGCCAACCATTACAACCTTCTCACAGCCGTTTCTTATTCCAAAATGATTTCAGTATCTAAAAGGATATTCATTGCAGGATCACATTAGCAAAATATTGGGACCAACATAGGGGTCAGTCAATAGAGTACTGGTTAAATACATTCATGCAATGGAAAAACGTGTTGATGATAAAAAAAGAATGAAGCAGCTCCCTAAGAGTTGCTATGGAACGATCTCTAAGTTGAAAATAAATGAAGCAACTCTTTAAGGATAGATATGGAACACTCTCCAAGGTATAATTTTAAGAGTAAAATGCAAAATCATGTGTAAATATAATACTATTATATTTTTTAAATTGCTTGAATGAGTAAGCGATGAGTGAACGATTAATGTTTCTGCCTGCTCAGCACACACACCTGTATAGACATATATGCAGAACATTTTCTGGGAAGACATACAGGAAATCAATAACAGTGGTAATCTCTGGA
Organism: Cynopterus sphinx; assembly: GCA_030015415.1. Classification (NCBI taxonomy): domain Eukaryota; kingdom Metazoa; phylum Chordata; class Mammalia; order Chiroptera; family Pteropodidae; genus Cynopterus; species Cynopterus sphinx. The sequence goes on from CM057381.1 coordinate 111,737,690, forward strand.
GAGGGGAACAATACACAGAGGTGTGGACCTGGGGAACAAGGATGGGAAAAAGACTTTTCATTTATGTCTTTTGAGTGTTAATAAAATTTAATGTAGAAGTCAGTACCCCTTTAGGAGTAAATTGCTTAGGGTTCATTCTCATTATGTAGGCTTAAGAGAAAATAAATCACTGTAACCAAGGAAATTGTCTTATTAGGGTGCGAGTGTTCTGAATATTGAATTTATAGCTTCTTATCTTTCTGCTCCTAGTAGCTAGCCTTCTTTGCATTTAGTAGGTGCTTCATAATTGTTTATTAAATTGAGTTCAACTGGATTGATTTGCAGTACTTTTAGGGGCACTTTTATTTACATAGATGCTTGCTGGTTTGAATCTAGGCATATTAGCCTTTCATGTGTTTCTTAGCCAGTCAGTGGATGTAAATTGGTGCCTCCTTTTTGAAGGGCATTTTAATACCATAAATCAGCATGTAAAATGTACTCAGGTTGTAACCTAGTAATCTCAACTCCAACAATTTATCCTAAGGAACTAATTATATACTTCAGAGAAAAATATATGTACAAGGATGTTCATTGTTGTGTTACTGATAATATTGAAAATTTGGAAACAATCTTAAATGTTCATAGGTAGGTAACTGGTTAATTATAGAATGGTATGTCCACTAGTGTGCCCATTAAAAGTGTTGATTCCACTCTATATTTACTGATGAGGAAAATATCTATAGCATATTGCCAAGTGATAGAAACAGATTATATATGTGTTTGCCATAGGGCATTCTGTACATATAAATAGACATCTATGAAAAATTTTTATCAAAATATTTAAAATGTTTATCTCTCCATCATGGGTGATCTTTAATTTCCCCTCTGTATTTTTTACATCCTTTACATTTTTTTTCTGGAGTACACATAGTATCACTTTTACCAAAAAATAAAAATATTTTTTAAAAAAGCAATCAAGTGACTTCCTTAGTTTCACTCTTTTACTCAACAAGTATTTGTTGATTGCACCTGAGTATTCTAGACTTATCTTTCCTCTTTTAAAGTCTACAGAACATTCTACGCACCCATGTAAGAAAACACTGAAGCTAAGTACATATAAAGGCCCCCTTTGAAAAAATTAAGTATACACACACACATACAAATCAGAACAATAGTTGTCTCTGGGGGAGGTTGGAAAAAAGTATGAAGAAACATTTTAGAGCGATGGTAATGTTCTAGAAGTTTGGGTTACAGAGATATATGCATTCATCAAAACTCAGCATATCAAAACTCAGCAAAACTCTTAAGATTTGTGCATTACTCCATATGTCCATTTATGTCTAAGAAATAAAAAATTAAACAAATTAAACTTTATTTAGTGACAGAAACCTCTGGAATTTACTATGAAATGCACCAACAACAAGATAGATTAATTGATGGTTTGAGGAATGGTTTGAGGGTAGATAGATATAAAATAAAATATTGTATAATATTAAATTATATAATAAATTAAAAATATTAAATAAAATTTTAACTGTAGAATCTAAGTAATATGTAACATGTGTTCATACAAAATTCTTGTAATTTTGTTATTTAAAATTTTTTCATAATAAAGTGTTGAGAGAAATGTGAGCACCAATCATCTGTTGGTATATCGAATATGTTTATCCTTATAAATTAAATTCAACAGATTGAGTTCTGGAATCTGCCCACAGAAAAATTCAGTCTTTTTGGATAGGTAGCTATATACATATAAATGCATATGTATATGATATGATTAGTGATAGGGTTGTCTTCATGAGTGTGTTAACTGTGCAATCACACAGGACCCCACCCTTGGTTTAATGCTCTGCTATTGTGCTATTGAAATTCTTAATAGGAGGTCCTGCATTTACATTTTAATGCAAATTATATGGCCAGTCCCAACTAATGAACAATAATGTTGCTAACACATATTATCTTCTCCCTATGCAAAGCATTATGTTAAACACTTTACATACATTATCTCATTGAATCCTCAAAAAAGTACTAAAGAGATAGATACTATTACTATCCTCATTTTACAAATGAACATACCGAGGCTCAAAGAAGATAAACTATTTGCTCAAGTTCACACATTTATTGTCCCCTCAATATGCATAGTAGCACAGTACATATGATACATACTCAATAAATATTTATTGAATATAAAATAATAATAATAATAATAATAATAATAATAATAGCCCTCTTTTATTGAGCGTATTCCAGGAGCCTAGAATGCTCCAGCTGAAACCTGACATGTTCTCCCCTTACCCAGACTTCCACCATTGGTGCCACTACCTCAAGGCCACATTTGCTGCCACCCTAAATTAGGTCAGTTCTTTTGTGAGACCCTAGTCTTCTTTATAACATTCATCACAGTTGTAATTTGTTAGTTCTTTGTTTAATGTCTGCCTTCCCTTCTGGACTGGAATCTCAATGAAGATAATGACTCATTTTTATCTGTTCACTTTATTCCCAGTATCCAGTGCTGCACCTGGAGCATAACCTACCTACCTACCTGCCTACCTGCTGGAGCTTGAGTACATATTTTCTTATTTATCCTCAACTCTGTGAGATGAAGAAACTAAGGCTCAGAGAAGTTAAGTCTGAGTTATCCTACCATAGGAAAAGTAACTACCATGTAGTGGACTCCAAAAATTTCTTATTGTTTCACTGCAGTCCACTATTTTTACATGACAATCTGCTTGATATATATATATTTTTTATCTCCAGGAACTATTTATTCCTTTAATATCTCTTTCGGTTCCTATTTTTACTGTCTGACCTCCGGGCTCTCTAATGAAGAGGAGACATGCTTTCCAAGAAGTAATTACAGCAGGTGATATAATCAGGCTAGCTGAAGCCAGGATTTTATTTTTTAACCTTGAGTAAGGCAGCTGGAAACACTGCCATATAAAAACAGAAGACCCAATTCCCCTTTGGTACTAACCCTTCCCTAGCCCTGGGAAACATCTCGAAGTGTTCTCTTGGGTAATGTAAGTATAAAGCAATCACCTACATCTGTCTAGTGGGAAGGCCTGAAATAATTAAGGTAAAGCAAATGTAGATGCTTCAAGCTGTCGATAAGATGTCTCTTAGTTTTTTGCCTCAATAGATTATGATTTCTGTAAGAAAATGTTTTTCCCTAACTTGGGGCAGAAGAACAGTAGGGACTGTTCCTGAGAACACAAGAGCAACATCAGAAATACAGAAGAAGAGTTTGCTGTTTCTTGAAAATTGGCCATGAGTACATATGCCAACATCATTAGAACATTAAAAGTAAGTATGATCTTATTTTATAGTCAGTTACTAGTGAGATATGATGTATTTTTGTTACTCTGTATGCCACAGTTAGTCTCCAAGATCACTCCCGGTGATCCTTGCTTTTTTGTATTTATGTCCTTATGTAGTCTTCTTCCACAACGAACAATAAGGTATGGTGGAGGTTACAGTGCATGACTTCAAAGGGAAGTTGTAAAGAACTCACAATTTCTACTTTGGTCTCTTGGATTGTGGGAGGCCAGCAGTCACCTATGAAGACTCTTAAGCAGCTCTGTAGAGGGGCTCATAAGTGGAGGAACTAAGGCTCTACCAGCATCCAATACCAACTTGCCAGCCATGTGAGCAAGCCATTGGAAGTGGTTCTTTCAGCTTCATTCAAGTCTTCAGATAACTATAGCCTCAGCTGACATTCAACTGCCCCTCATGATAAACCCCTAACCAGAACTTCCTAGCTAAATAGTTCCCGTATTCCTGACCCATAGAAATCATGAGAGATAACAAATGTTTATTACTCCTTTAAGCCACTAAGTTTTAGGATAATTTATTATGCAGCAATAAGTAAAACACTATACTGTTAGATTATATAAAATAAATATCTATATGAAACTATGCCTAAATAGGTCAGAAAGGTCTTGACAAAAAAGGAGACATGAACTGAGTCTTCAAAGATAAGTATAAGCAGGCAGGTGGATTTAAGATAGAGAAAGGGGAGTCATATCAGGCTGAAGAAACAGCTTGACCACAAGGCCAGAAGTAAGAGAGCATGGCTTGTTTTAAAAACAGCAATGAGTTCAGCATGACTGGGTACAGTATATTTAAAGAATGAGGTACAGAGAGATTATAAGAGTAGACAGAAATCAGCTCACCAAATACCTTATGCCATGCTTGTGTATCTGTTTTTTTAATCCTGAAGGCAATGAAGAGCCACTAAAGAATTTTTAAGCAGGAAACTGACATGACCAATTGTATATTTTAGAATGATAATCTAATGGAAGATGGATTGGAGGAAGAAAAAACATTTAGAAACTACTACAAATCCAAATGAAAAATGATTAGTGACTGAACTAAGGCCTCAGTAGTGTAAACAGAGAGGGGGAAATGGATTCAGAGGGCTTGTAGGAGGAATAAATTTTAGAATCTGAGGTATGAGGAAAAGGGGAAATGTGGGATCCAGATAAAGGAGTAAGTTTTGAGGGGGTGAGTTTAAATGGTTGGTGAAACATTCAGGTAAACATGTACAATGGGCAACTAAAAACAGTGGTCTGGTATGGAATCCAAGAAAGCAAGGTCAGGCTGAAGATAGACACTTAAGTTTTTAAGGCTTTTTCATGTAGGCATCCTTTATTAAAATGTAAATACTTCCATGGGTGTAATAAAATCTAAATAAAATTTAGAGATTTACATTTATCTTTTACTAATAGCAAAACCATTTAGAAATAAATTTTACAGTAAGATCCTGAGATTGGAGGAATGATTTAGAACCAGGTACAGGTAGTGAGAGTAACTTGAAGACCATTTTTTAATATCATTCAGTTTTGCTGGAGATTTAACCATCAGCAGAATCTGATGACTAATTAGAATAGAAATGGAAGGATAGAACAGAGTCTAAAAACTATTCCCCCACCCCAAAATGTTTCCTTTTTAGATCTACTTGTTTCATCACTTCGAATATCTTATGGACTATACCCCATTTCTATATCACTGTTCTGATTTTTTGAAATTAAATTTTGCTTCTGTTTATTTTACCTATTTTCCAGTAAATTTGTATCAGTTTCACTATCTTGTACTTCCTCCTTCCCTCTCCCCACCCCCTGCCACCTTTTCCTCTTCCTGCTTTTATGAACAAAAGAAAACTTCTCCTTTTATTGAGTGTATAACAGGTGTGGCAGAGTTTTTGATTTCCTTATTGAGTATTTTACAGGTATGGTACACTTCTTCATTTCATTGTTAATAGCCATCTAATTCTTTGAAATTGTTTTTCAACTAAGACAGTGATTTTCATTTCTAACACCTAAGTGTGGCCTAGAATGTAACTTGGAATTCATCCAATTCACCTGATTTGAACTGATATACTTATCTAAGAGCTGTGTACTTAGAAATGTCACATACATCAGTACAGTTTCCATAGCATTCGCACTTTAAGTATTAAAGAAAAAGTAACTTGCAGATCATATACTTTTATAATCAAGTTGAGAAGAATCATTGTGATAAACATAATAAAATCCCAGACACTGAACATTATTTTTTCTTCTGGTTGTTTCAAAACTATTTCTGCCTCAGTAAAAAATTAGTGTCAGTGAAATTCATGTTGTCTTATTTGTGGAAATAATTGTGGTTTTAAAAAGTAACCACTTAATTTTCATTAGCAAGAAAGTCCAAAGAAAGTAATATTAAAAATGAGTAAATGAACTGAGTGTTTTTGCCAGAGTACTTAGTGGTAAGCATAAAGATATATCATTTAATAAACAATTTTTTTAACATTTAATTGAAAATGGAAGCTTAACAAAAACTTTCTAAGGTGCAAAATGTATAATAAACATCTTAAATTTAGCTATAGATAAAAGTTTTACAGCATAATTAAAGGTAAAATTGTAAAATTCTAGGTAAAAATTTTTCTGATTATGTAATTGAGACATGCTTATTTTTAAAAAATTTGGTTAATTCAGAAAAAAAGGAAATAAATTACATAAACCTTACTAGCCACATATAAGCACTGTTAACATTTGGTGGACTTACTTCCAACCATCTCTTCATGCATATATTTGTATATGTATATGTATGCACTTGGTTTGACTTACACAGAATCATGTTCTACATACTGTTCTATAAACCAATCTTTTCATTATGCAACACATTGTGGACACCTTTCCACATCTATAAATATAGATCTGTTCCAGCTTTCTAAAAAGATACATATAAATACCATATTTAATCAGCCATTCCTACATTGTTGAATGTTTAGATTGTTCCCAAGGTGTCCCCTTAATTAGCAATGCCATGGTGAATAGCCCTGTCACATTTCTTTCTTTCTTTCTTTCTTTCTTTTTTTCTTTCTTTCTTTCTTTCTTTCTTTCTTTCTTTATTCATTCATTCATTCATTCATTCATTCATTCATATAAAACATGACTCAGAGCCCCCACTCATTAAGTGGATGAGTGTTATTTCTGGGATTTTTTCCCTCATTGCAGTGAACTCTACAAGGCCTCTAGGGTTTGAGTGGTCCTGGGAAATCAGATTGGAGTTAATGCTGTTGGTCCTCCTTTATCTGGCCAGAGACAGCCCTCTTCAGAGGTCTTCTCCACTCTCTGCAGTAAAGCAGCCCAGCACTTTTATGACTGTTGCCAGTGTCTCAGTGCTTAATAACCTCTCCCAGGTATCTTACAGCCATCTCAACCTGAACCCTGGAAATTCTAAAATCCCACAACCTCTCCCCAGCCTCAATGTTGTCTTTACATTAACAAAGGCTATTTTCTTAAAGAGATGGGAAACTACCCTTTCCAGATAAATCTATAACAGACAACTAAACGGTTGGCTTTAGAGGAGTTACTTAACCTCCTTAAGCCTCAAATTCTTTAGGACCTCTATCCTGCCAGCTCTACATGCCAAAAACTTAGTTGTCTTTAGCTCCTCTCATTCTCTCACTCCCACTCATATTCTACCTCCTGAACCTCCTAAATAAATCCAAAGTCTGACTACTTCTCCTCACCTCCAGTGTTTCTATCTTGGGCCAAGCCTGCATCATGTCTCACCTGGATCTTTGCAGTAGCCTCCTAATAGGTCTCCCTGATTTTGCCCTTGTTCCTCTGTGATCAATTTTCAAGACAATAGTCTGTGAGTCTTTTTAAAAGGATTAAGTTACGTGGTTTTACATGTAACTTAGAAGAAAAGGCAAAATTCATAGACTAACTTATAAAACTCTCCTATATGATCTAGCCCCACCTCCTCCACTTCCCTGACCTCAACTCCAGTCATCATCTTCTTTAGTCATTCTCCCCTTGCCAAAACATGTCAAGCATGCCTTTTGCATTTGCTTTTTTCTCTGACTCCAACAGTCCTCAAGGTATTTACTCAAACCATTACCTTTATCAGTACCCCCATACCATGCTTCATTTTTTTCTCAGCACTTCTCACTAACATGTCATATGCTTATTTATTCATTATTTATCTCTTAAAATTGAAATGTAAGCCTGTTGAAGGAAGGAACTTATCTATTTTGTTCTTTAGTGCCTAGAATAATGCCTGGCACACGTTAGGGACACAATAAATATTTTCTGAATGAATGAATGGATAATTGTAATACTCATTATCTTTCAGGGTTGGAGTGAGGATTCATTCTGATAGTTTTTCTTTGCCTACCAAGTAGTATGGACAAGGCAAATATAAATTGTTGTTGCAGCATCATTGTTACTATGTTTAAATTAGTCTTTGACGAATATGTTAGAGAAAGGGCATTCCCACAAAGAACCACTAGAGCAGAGGCCTACAGCGGGGAATACCCTGTCAATGGGTGTGTCCTATACTATAAATGTGTGAAAAACTGGATATTGATGAGATAGGGTTGTAAATGTAAGGATGGGGCAGAATGTGGAGGAAATTAAACTCCAAGCTCATAAGTCTGAGTTTGTCCATTAAAAATGGAGAACCATCCAAGATTTTCAGCAGAGGAAGATAAGATCATGGTTTTTGAAGCATCTGTGGTGATAATCAGTCATCTTGTATTGCAAAGTGCATTTCCTAGTTTGCGGATGGTGGGTTTGTTAATCAGAGAAAACAATGAGTTTTTTTTTTTAAACTATGCTGGACTTTTTCAGGTATAGGCTAATAGGACCTGGCCTGTGACCTTGTGTATGACTCACACTTTTCATGTATGCATGACCTTATCTATGACTCCCTCTTTTCAAACATGCTCCATATGGAGCAAAAATAAAAAGCTGGGAGCCAGAGACTTGATGATTCACTCTTAGCCAGTCTGAGTTGCCAGCTGTACCCCCTTTCATAATTCTAATGCTTAACCTTTGGATTAAATCTTCTTCAGAACTTGGCTATATTTTATATTTTGTTTTTTATTATGCATGCAGTTTCTTACCATAACTTACTTCATTATATAACCCTACTTTCAATTAAAACCCTACAATTCAAAGCATGGTCCTGGGACCTGTGGCATCAGCATCACCTGGGAGCTTGTTAGAAATGTAGAGTTCTCAGCACCCACCCAACCCCACTGAATCAAAATCTACATTTTAACAAGTTTCCTGGTGCTTTGTGTACACATTAAAGTTTAAGAAGCACTACTCTTAAGCATCCCTTAACCAATGGTTATATACCAGTGTCCCTCTGGAGTCCCAAATAACCTCAAACAAATATATAGGGTGTTCACTTTCTAAACAAACTTTCTGGATGAGTCCCTCCAGCAACCCTCCCCAGTTAGAGAGCTTTCCATACTCTACCTCTGTGTAGAAAATATGAAGCAGTGACTGCTCTGAATGTGGAGTGTTTTTCAAGGTACAACTCTCAGATCACCTGTATCTGAATAACTTAGAAGCTTTGTTAAAAATGCAAATTCTTAGCCCACATCTTAGCATCTACTAAATCTGACTCTTTAGGGAAAGAGCACTGCAAACCACTTTCCAACTATAATTTGATGCATACCAACCATCAGAGAACAAATAGAAAATTCCTGGCTGCAGAAACAATTGTCATTTCTAACTTTACTAGCTCCCCCTTCTCAGTATTGAATCTTCTTTCCAGCTTTGACCTCACTCCTTCATCCAGTCCTGCAATGGGTTATTTGAAATACAGTAATTTAGTATGACCCTATTTTTGCAAAACCTCTCACATAAATGCTGTTCTGGTACCTGTTTTTCAGTAGTACACAAATAGCATTATAGAATTTCATTTTTAATTAGTTATTGGTCACCAATATACAGATGAAACGTAAATGTTTCTATCAAATAATGTAATGTTTATTTCTCTGTTTCTTAGCGCTTTTTATGTAATAAAAAAGAATACTTTTTTTTAATGTCTGATGCTTTCCTTAAATCAATGTGCTCTCCTTCACTAATATCTTATACCAGGCCAGCTAGTTTCATAGTCAATGCTATTTGAAAAGTACCTGGGAAGAAGAAAGGGGAAATAGCAGATAAATTATTTGCCAGCTTGTGATATTATATATCTAAACATGGCTTTATTATATCATTCTCCAGGGCCTGGGAGCTGGGTCGGGGGTTGAGGGGAGTGAAAGGCAAAGACAAATACTGAAACAGGTGCTTGATGCCTGCAGTTTGCTGGACTACCTCTTTGTTGCTATAGACTACATCAAGGGCTCCTAACATGACATGAAAGCTGAGCAGAATGGATGAAAGAATTACATCACTAGTCATATAACTATTATAAAATTTAACAATACAATTCAAATCTACATTAATAGATATTAAATGTTAAATTAATAAAACGACACCTCTTACAAACAAAATTTAAACTAAGTCCAAATCTGAATCAAGAAGGATCAAGAGAGAACAAAATGTATTCCAGACTTCTACATCTACCCCCAACAGTGTTGTATTAGATTAAAAACATTTTTTTTTAAATTAGAGAATCAGAAACAAAGTCTCTTATCTCTCTTAAAAAAGCTTAAGAATTCAAGGGCATTCTTTAATGAATATATATTTATGCATCCTTTTTGGAATCTTCAGGAAATTTTAATCTTGTGCTTTTAGAGCCCCTATTGTGCTTCCTTTTCTCATTTCTGGTTTTCTTACTCTTCATTGATTTGTGGTTGTATCTAAGCCTCTCCTTGGTTGTACCTCCTTGTACAGTTATAAATTCCCTTAGGTAGAAACAGTGTAGTCTTCTTTTTGTGCCTATCAAGTATTTATTGCATTTTCTGTGCCCAGCAAAGTGAGGCATACCAAAAGTATAAATTATGAAACAAATAGTTTAACTTCAAAGAAAGAAACCTTACCCATGTAAAACTGTAGCAATTACTATAAGAGAGTATATAAGTATATTATTTTTAGAGATAAGAGATTTGAGATTTGATCCCATGCATCAGGGGTACTCAAACCCTGGTCTATGGCCTGTTAGGAACAAGGCTTCACAGCTGGAGGTGAGCAGCAGGCCACTTAGTGAAGCTTCATCTGTATTTGCAACTGCTCCCCAGCGCTAGCATCACTGCCTCAGCTCCACCTCATATCATCAGGCATTAGATTCTCATAAGAGCAATGGTCTCTGATGCCAAAAAGGTTAGAGACCGCTGCCATACAATTCTGTCCTGGGACATGCAAAACTACTGAAGAAGATGAGTATGGATGCCTACCCTCTCAATACTAAACAATTTAGCCTTGGAATCTGCAGTAAAAATTCCAGTGGTCTAGAGAGAGTAGACACTCAGTAAATCTACTTATTTCTAATAGAAAAAGAACACGGTGAATTATCTCCAAGCTATTGAGATAAAACAAGGCCAGAGCTCTTTGTTCAATTTTCCATAACTTGAATTCCATAATTTCCAGGACTTATGTATGCTTTGGGTAGTGGAGAGGCACCTGAAGGTTAATCATTAATACTAGCCAAGTAGGTGAAGCCAGTACCAAACTTAGATTTAGAAAAATAAAGATAGGTGACATTTCCACATGGTTGAAGCAGTTCATAAGGTTACATGAATTATGGTGGTCATAGATTGCTTTTTGTTTTTTAGTGCCCTATTTTATGATAACTCTATCTCAATTTTCTTTTAGAAAATCACCTTACTTCATTCTGTGTCCACTTGATTCAGACAGAGCTCTACTTCTAGTTCTGGGAGTGGAGCAAGTAAATTAGACCTGACCAGCCAGCATCCAGAATCCTACTTACTACAGTGTTTGTCCTGGGATGAGTATAACCAATTCAAGACAGAAAGGGTGAATTGCTTGAAAATTTCTAGGAAGAAATTCTATTTTTCCATTGGCTTTGGACCTGAGATGATATAAAACTGTAGCTTTGTAAGGGAGGAGGGAGGCAGAAATCACATAGGTAGAGACAGAGGATAAAGCCAATTCAGTGGAAGACAGAACCCAGAAACAAAGAGCAACCAAATCCTGATGATATTACTAGAGCTTTTGGATAGAGCCCCAATAAAGGAAGATATACTCCAAAATTTTAAGTTACATCAATCACTAAATTTCTTTTTATTGTTTAATAAATTCACTTGAGTTGCATTTTCTGTCACTTGCAGCCAAAAGAGACCTCACCAACATAAACGTAAATTCTATATTATATGGTACCTACTCTAAGTGTTTTGGTTGAGAGGGACTAAGGAGTACAGTCAAGACAGAGCCAGATGGCAAAAGCTTTATAAATAAAATAGAGTTTGAATAAGTCTGAAAGAGATAAGGAAAGAGAAAAAAGTCCCTTTATGATATTGACAACTCCTTCTCCCCAAACACTCCTCTTGCCAAGCTCCTCAGCATCACCCTCCAGTCATATTGGCCTCCTCCGGTTTCTAAAATATCATGGCCCAATATAACTTTCTTTGATAATGAAAATGTTCTTCTACACTGTCCAGTTGTCTGTTGATGTCCACCAACCACACAGCTGTTGAGCACCTGAAATATGTCTAGAGCAACTGAAGGAATAAATTCTTAATTTTGTTTAATTTTGATTAATTTAAACTTAAATAGTCCCATGTGTCAAGTGGCTATTATTTGGGCAGTGTAGTTCTAGAACACATTGAGCTCTTTCTATGTTAAGAACTTTTGCTGTATGGACAATTACCTCATGCAATAGTAAACATCAATTATACTATCAGGCAGGCTATTCCAAAGGTTATAGAACAGAAAGGATCACAGACCAAATTAAAATGCCTGAATCACACAGCTCATTATATCAACTTAAAACACATAGCACAAAGCAAGAGGAAAGATGGAATAAGTTAACACGTTATTAGGAAAGGATGCAGGAGAGGTAGAAGATCACGCTATTTAAATCCTGAGTTACATGTTTGTTTATTCTACATCTCTCAACTGCATCAGTCTTCTCTGCTGATGGGACAGAGCTGAGGTTCAAGCAAGGCAGCCCACAGACAGAAGATACCCCGGACCAATGACATATGTTTACTCTACCAGAAAAACATCGAGACAAATCACCAGGTCAATAGCTGTAGCTTGCAAATTAACCTGCTGAACAGCTATGGCTTTTATTTGGGTTATGTGTTTGTGTGTTTGAGGCAGAGGACACATGGATCAGAATAGTTATTACCAATGAGTGGCTGGGTTAAAGCCTCATAAATACCAAGTGCTCATGTATATTTAGTGTATCCTGGTCATTATCTTGTATATACTTAATTTGTCATGAATATTTAGTGCTTAGGTGCCTCATGTATATTTAATTTCTCTTGACTATAACTCTTGGTCCTTTAATTCTTTTCTATTTACATTTAACATACATGTGTTCTACCCACTACTTATTTATATTTATCTATACAACTTCTAAGTTTCATTTATCTCATTTGCATTTTTTCTTTTGCATTGTAACTCAATAGTCACAAACAGTATAACAAATGCACATTATACCTCTGTACATTTCTTTTCTTTGTATAGTGATCTTCTTTTGGTTACTCCATAACAAGGTCTTATAACTTTTAAGTCTCAGTGGAAATGTCACTTCCTCTGAAAGGCCTTTTTTGATCACCCATCTGTTATAGACTGAATTATGCCCCCCACCTCCCAATTCACAGTTAAAAACCTGATTCCAATGTAACTATATTTGGGGACAGGGCCTTTAGGGAGGTTAAATAAAGTCATAAGGACTGGTGTTCTTATACAAAGAGGAAGAAACACCAAATCTCTCTCTCTCTCTCTCTCTCTCTCTCTCTCTCTCTCTCTCTCTCTCTCTCTCATTTCCTACTTTAGAGGTATCTGACACACAGAGGAAAAGCCATATGAGAATATAGCAAAGAGGCAGCTGTGTACAAGCCAATAAGAGAACCCTCACAAGAAACCACTCCTGATGGCACATTGATCTTGAACTTTTAGCATCCAGAACTGTGAGAAAATAAATTTTTGTTGCTTAAGCCACCCAGTCTGTGTGGTCTGTTATGGCAGCCTCTGAATTATTTTTATTCTCAATACTTCTGACACTGAATATGTGGACTTTTCCTTACAACAACCAATTTTCCAGCTCTCCCAATACTGAATGTTGAACAATTCAATTCAATTCAATTCAATTCAATTCAATTCAATTCAGACACCATCTACCAGGAGTTAGCACCACATCCCACAAGTTAAAAGGGCTCTGTCCCACAGGATCGCCCCTTCTTGAGACAACAGTCACAAGTCCCAGGTTGCCACCTGTACTTCTGACCACCCAGGTATAAATCAAGAATTTCCACAACTCTTTCCTTAGGTTTGATAATTTGCTAGAACAGCTCACAAAGCTCAGGGAAACACTTTACTTGCTATTTTTAGTTTATTAAAAACATACAACACTGAAACAGCCAAATGGAAGAGTTGAGTAAGGCAAAGTATGAGGAAGCAGGTGAGGAACTTCCATGGGATGCAACCCTGCCAGCATCCCTATGTGTTCATTGACCCAGAAACTTTCCAAACCCCCAAATTTAGGGGGTTTTATGAAGATTTCATTACATAGGCGAGATTGATTACATCATTGGTAATTAGTGATAAACTCAATTTCCAGCCCTCTTCTCTCTCGGGCATCAGAAGTAGGGCTGAAAGTTGCAACACCCTAATCATGACTTAGTCTTTCTGGCAACTGATCTCTGCTATGAAGCTATCTAGGGGCCCCCAGCCACCATTCATCTCCTTTGCATCAAAAGACACTTATCACTCCAGAGACTCAAAGGGTTTTAGGAGCTCTCTGACAAGAATCCGGGACAAAACTCAAATGCTTATTTTTATTATATCACTCAGCCCTAGCAGACTAATATACCATCTATCAGATAAATCTAAAGTAGGTCTTTCCAATCCCCATTAATTTGCATCTTATCACAATGTTTACTTCCTCACACTTATCATAATTCATCACTAGTTAAGTTATTTGCTTAGTGTATATTCTTTTTACCTGTTTTCCCAATAAACTATAAGCTCTGCTATGCTTGCAACTATGTCTGTTTTGCTCATTTTTGTAGCCTCAGCAAACTATAAATGAATATTTATGAATAAAATTTTAAAGCACATATTTGAAAATTAATGAAGGAAACCCCAAAATACATATTGCTGTTTGAAAACATCCTATAAATCAGTGAGCCTGGCTTTTAAAAATAATTTTCAGTGGACTTATGTGCCTAGAGCCAAAAATTTTTATTGTGGTAAAATATCCATGACTTAAAATTTACCCTATATCATTTTTAAGCATACAGTTCAGTGACATTAAGTCTGTTCACATTGTTATGCAATCATCACTGCTCTCCATATCTAGAACATTTTCATCATTCTAAACTGAAACTTGATACCCATTAAACAAAAATTCCGTCTTGAACTATTCCAAAAAGTTGAAACAGAAAGAATGCTCTCAAACTCATTCTACAAGGCCAGCATTACCTTCATACTAAAAGCAGACACATTATTTAAAAAAGCAAATTATAGACCAATATTCCTGATGAACATAGGTGAAAAAGTTCTCAACAAAATATTAGCAAATAAAATTGAACAATACATTAGAAGGATTGATTATACACCACAATCAAATGTGATCTATTCCAGGGAACAAGGATGATTCAATATCTGCAAACCAATTAATGTGATATACCAAATAAACAGTATGAAGGATAAAAATCGTATGATCACATCAATAAATGAAGAAAAAATGTTTGACAAAATTTAAAGTTTATATATGATAAAAACTCTCAAGAAACTGAGTATAGAGGAAACATATCTCAACATAATAAAGGCCATACATGATAAACTCACAGCTAACATCATACTCAATGCTGAAAAGCTAAAATTTTTTCTCTAAAATTAGAAACAAGACAAGGATGCCCACTCAAACCACTTCTATTCAGCATAGTATTGAAAATCTTAACCACAACAGACAAGAAAAAGGAATAAAAGGTATCCAAATTAGAAAGAAAGAAGTAAAATTGTCACCATTTGCAGATGACACGAGACTATAAATAGAAAACTCTGAAAACTCCATCAAAAAACTGTTAGAAATAATACATGAATTTTGTAAAATTACAGACTACAAAATTAATATTCAGAAATCTGTTGCATTTCTGTACACTAACACCAAACTATCAAAAGAATAAATTAAGAAAACATTTCTGTTTACAATTGTATCAAAAAGATTAAAATACTTCACAGTAAATTTAACCAAGGAGTTTAAAGACCTCTCTGAAAATTGTAAGACACTGAAAATGACACAGTGAATGAAAAGATATATTATGTTCATGGATTGATAAGATTAATATCGTTAAGATGCCCATACTATCCAAAGCAACCTACAGATTCAATGCAATCTCTATCAGACTATCAATGGCATTCTCCTTAGAACTAGAACAAATAATCCTAAAATTTATATGAAATCACAGTAGATTCCAAATAGCCAAAGCAACCTTTTAAAAATACTTTTATTTTTTTCAATTATAGCTAACATATATTATATTAGTTTAAGGTGTTCACCACAGTGATTAGATATTTATATAACTTACGAAGTGATCAACCTGATAAACCCAGCACCCCTCTGACACCATACATAGTCATTACGATACTACTGACTATATTCCCCATGCTCTACTCTACATCCCAATGACTATTTTTAATTATCCATTTGTACCTTTTAATCCCCTCCCCATTTCACACATCTCCCACACCCCAATCTAGCAACCTTCAAAATGCTCTCTGTATCTGCTGTTTGTTTATTCTGTTCTCTAAATTCTACATATAAGTGAAACTCTATGACCTTTGTCTTTCTCTGTCTGGCTTACTCCACTCAGCATAATGTATTCTAGGTTCATCTATGTTGTTGCAGATAAAGCAATTTTATTCTTTTTTTATTAGTCAAAGTCATCTTGAGAAAGAAGATCAAAGTTGGAGTTATTATGTCTCCAAATTTCAAACTATATTACAAAGCTATTACAAACAAAATAATGTGGTACTGTCGCAAAAACAGACACAGAAATCAATAAAGAGCCCAGGAATAAACCCTTACTTATATGGTCAATTGATCAGCAACAAAAGAGGCAAGAATATACAGTGAGGAAATGACAGTTTATTTGACAAATGGGATTCAGAAAAAAAGGATGGATATATGCAGAAAAAAAAAAAACTGAACCAGTTTCTTGTACCATATACAAAAATAAACTTGAAGTGGATTAAAGACTAAAATGTAAGACCTAAAACCATAAAATCCCTAGAAGAAAACATAGGTAGTAAACTCTTTGACATAAATTAACAATAAATTTTTGGATATGTCTCCTCAAGCAAGAGAAACTAAAGCAAAAATAAGCAAATGAGACTACATCAAACTAATTAGCTTCTGCACAGTGAAACAATGAAACAAAAAGACAACCTCCTGATAGGAGAAGATATTTGCTGATGATACATCTGATAAGAGGTTAACATCCAAAATATATAAAGAACTCATACAACTCAACAACGGAATTTTTTATTCAACTATAGGGAGGAGATGAGCATTTGAGATCTTGTCCTCTGGTTTATATCATCAGTTTGGCTCAAATAAACTGTTATAAAATTTTTTTAAATGGGCAGAGGACTTAAATAAACATTTCTCTGAAGAAGACATACAGGTGGCCAAGAGACAAGTGACATGGAAAACATGCTCAACATTAGTAATCATTAGGGAAATGCAAATCAAAACCATAATGACCTATCACCTCACACTTGTCAGAATGGCTATTATCAAAAAAGTCAATAGATAACAAGTGTTGGCAAGGGTGTGGAAAAGAGAGAACCCTCATAAACTGTTGGTAGGATTGTAAATGGGTGCAGCCACTTTGGAAAACACTATTGAGGTCCTTCAAAAAATTAATAATAGAACTACCATACAATCTAGCTATTCCACTTCTAGGTATTTATTCCAAGAAAACAAAAACATTAGTTTGAAAAGATGTATGTACCCCTCTGGGTTTATTGCAGCGTTATTTGCAATGGCAGAGATATAAATGCAATCTATAGGTGCATCAATAGATGAATAGATAAAGATGTGGTACATATATACAGTGGAATATTAGTGGCAAAAAAGAATAAAGTCTTGTCATTTGTGACAATATAGACAGACCTAAAGGATATTATGCTAAGTGTAATAAGTCAGACAAAGAAAAATACCGTATGATTTTACTTATAGGTGGAATCATCAACAATAAAAACAACAACGGAACAAAACAAACAAAACAAAGTAGAAACAGATTCATAGATACAGAGAACAAACTGATGGTTCCCAGAGGGCAGGAGGAGTCAAGGAATCGGTGAAAAAGGTGAAGGCAAATGCGAGGTACAATGTATAACTTTTTGAGGAACTTCTATACTGTTTTCCACAGTAGTTGCATCATTTTACATTCCCACTAGGAAGTACAAGCATTCTAATTTTTCTACTTCTTTACTAACACTTATGTTCTGCTTTTTTGTTTATTTGATTGTCTGTTTTTGATAATAAGTATCCTAATGGGTGTGAAGTGGTTTTCCATCATGGGTTTGGTTTGCATTTCTCTAATGGTTAGTGATGTTGAACATCTTTTCATGGACTCATTGGCCATCCATATAACTTCTTTGGAGAAATGTCTCTTCAAGTCTTTTGCCAATTTCTGAACTGAGTTTTTGGTTTTTGTTGTTTGTGTTGTAGGAGTTCTTTATATATTCTGGACGTTAATCCTTTATCAGATAAATGATTTGCAAATATTTTCTCCCATTCTGTAGATTGCTTTTTTACTCTGATGATGGTGTCCTTCGATGCACAAAATTTTTAATTTCGATGAAGTCCAATTTACCTATTTTTCTTTTGTTGCCTGTGCTTTTGATGTCATATTCAAAAAAATCATTGTCAAATCCAATATCATGAAGCTTTTTTCTTATGTTTTCTTCTAAAAACTTTATAGGATTAGCTCTTATGTTTAGGTCTTTCTTCCATTTTGAGATATTTTTATATATGGTATAAGGTAGGGGTCAAACTTCATTCCTTTACTTAAGGGTATTCACTTTTTCCAGCATTGTTAGTTGGAAAAATTATTCCTTTTTTTATTAAGTGGTCTAGACACCCTTGTGGAAATCTTTTGACCATACATACAATTGTTTAATTTTGAGCTCTCAATTCTATTCCATTGGTCTATATGTCTGTATGCTACTGTCTCACTCTTTTGATAATGATAGCTTTGTAATAGGTTTATAATCAGGAAATATGAGTCCTCTGACTTTCTTCTTATTTGAAATCAAATTTTTAATCCATTTTCTCAAATTTTTCATAGGAGGTTGCCATCTCAGCAACACTGCAAAAAAACATACTTTGTGGCAGTTATTTCTAATGAGAACTAGTCTTCTTTGTAAATTCTTGGCAAGAAGGTGCCTAGAAACAGAAGTTCTGGTATGGAATCATTATATTTCCTTTATTTGCCTTCAATAAAACTCTTTCTCACAATAAAATTAGAATTTGCACTACAGCTAACATCATACTCAATGGGGAAAGATTATAAGCAATTTCCTTAAGGTCAGGTACAAGACAAGCATGCTCACTTTTACCACTCCTTTTTAACATTGTATTGGAAGTCCTAGCCACAGCAAAAAGACAAGAAAGAGAAATAAAAAGATATCCAAATTGGAAAGGAAGAAAACTCTTGTTATTTGCCAATGATCTGATACTATGTAAAGAGAACCCTAAAGATTCCACCAAAAAACTGTTAGAACTGATCAATGAATTCAGTAAAGTAGCAGGATATAAAGTTAATATTTAGAAGTCAGTGGCATTTTTATACACCAATGATAAACTTTCGGAAAGAGAAATTTAAAAAACCATCCCATTTACGATTGGATCAAAAACAATAAAATACCTGGGAATCAAATTAACCAATGAGGTAAAAGACCTGTTCTCAGAAAATTATGTCATTGAAAAAAGAAATAGAAGATACAAATAAATGGAAGCATATACCATGCTCATGGGTAGGAAGAATGAACATCATTAAAATGGCCATACTACCCAAAGCAATCTATAGATTCAATACAATCCCTATCAAAATACCAATGGCATTTTTCAGAGAACTAGAACAGATAATAATAAAATTTATATGAAACCGTAAAAGACCTCGAATAGCCATGGCAATCTTGAGAAAGAACAAAGTTGGAAATATCACACTACCTGACATAAAACTATACTGCAAGCCTACAATAATCAAAACAGCATGGTGCTGGCATAAAAACAGATACACTAATCAATGGAACCAAATATATAGAAAGCCCAGAAATAAACCCATGCCTAAATGCTCATTTAATATATGACAAAGGAGGCAAGAATATACAATGGGGTAAAAACTGTCTCTTCAATAAATGGTGTTGAGAAAATTGAACAGATGTATGCAAAAAAAAAAAAGAAGAAGAAAAGAAAAGAAAATAGATCACTTTCTTACACTGTATATGAGACTAGACTCAAAATGACTTAAATATAAGACCTGAAACTGTAAAACTTCCTGAAGAAAACATAGGCAGGAATCCCTGTGATATTGCTACTAGTAATTTATTTTCAGACAAATTGGGCAAGGGAAAGAAAATAAACAAAAGAAAAAATAAAATGGGACTACATCGAACCAAAAAGTTTTGCACAGCAAAGGAAACCATCAGCAAAACAAAAAGGTGACGACTGAATGGAAGAAGGTACTTGCTTTTGATACATCTGATAAGGGGTTAATATCCAAAATTTATAAAGAACTCATACAATTCAACAACAACAAAAATACAAGCCAAATGAAAAATAAGCAGAAGATCTGAACAGATATTTCTTCAAAGAGGAAATACAGATGGCTAATAGACATATGAAAAGAATTTTCAGTGCCTTAGTCTTTTGTGTGGGCTGGCACTGTCCAAATAGGAAATCAGCCAAGGAAGACTTCCAGGGTTAAGTTTAACTTCAGTAATTCTTTTATATATATATATTTTAAGAGAACTTTTGTAAGATTTTATTTGAGCCACAACTTAGGTAACTTTTTTAGTTCAGACTATCAGACTCCATTTGTTTGCCCAGAATACAGAAGAGAACAAACATGTTCAGAACAAACTATTTTGGATTTTTCTCAGGCAGGGTTGCTACACATTCAAGGTTAAACTAATAACAAACAAAGTCAATGAGAGAAAAACTAAGTCAGAAAGTTGAAGGCAAACTCAAATGATGGCAGAGACTTGCTGCTTTGCCTCTGTAAATGATAAGAAGTTAGAATAGTGCTTATTTTAGTTTGGTCTCTGAGATTCTCCATTTTTCATTTGTGTGGAAGAAAAATTATAGTTTGGGAAATTTTTTGGTATTCTACTCTTCTCCTAACAGAGATAGGGTGGGGTAGTAAGAAAGAATGTTGGACTGTGTTTAAGTAAGTCTGGCTTCCAGCGGGATATTGCCATCGACTTGTTATGTGAACTAAGCCACGGGCTGTCTGAGCTACAATTTCCTCAACCATGTGTCAAAAGAATTGCTGAATCTCTAATAACTTTAACAGCTTTAATAACATTACAGAATTTTTTTACCTCCACTAGATATTTTTGTTAGTATTCTCTTTTTCTTAAAAAAAAGAAAGATATATAACTGTTGTTAGCATTCATGTTTTGTCTGCTCTGCTAAACTCTAAGGTCTAGACAACATATCATATTTAGTGTGCTATTCCTTACAATTTAACATAATTTAATTTATAAGTTAAATAAATATTTGAAGGTAAGAAAGAATGAGTTGAGCTATTTTTTGTTTTGTTTTAAAGATTATTTTTAATGATTATTGTTTTATTTTTTTGTGAGATAAATATCCTTTAGCTAGATGATAACAATTACATTATAGTAATTATATTTCCCCCTATTTTATGTTATGAAGTGTGGATTATTTTATAATATAAAAACCCAGAAATAAGGCATTATGTTAATATTCTATTATACTGCTTTTTGGTAAATAAACTCTTGGAGATTTTCTATTAGCACGCGGCATGGTAAAAAGGCTAATGTAATGAATTAGGATTATTTACCATGTGTAACGACATTAGTCAGGATTCCTATAGCTGCAAATGTCAGAAGATCTAGCTCAAACTTATTCAACCAAAAAGGAAAATTTATTTGACTCATGTATCAGAAAAGTTCAGGATTGGCTGAATCCAGGGCTGAATGATATCTTTAGGACTTAGTCTTACTCTTTTCATTTCTTCTTTTTTTTTTCTGTTGGCTCCAATCTGAAGCCAGCTCTTCATTTATGGTGATAAGACTGCTAACAGCTCCAAGCTCACATTCTATCTTCATGCAATTCTAGTGTTAGGACAGTGCCACTTTCAGAACAGTTTTCATGACTCCCAGTGTTGACTTGCACTGTTTGATTGGGTCATGTGTGGGAAAGTGCCTTCACTCATCATTGTTCAAGGTATATGGAAAACACTGATTCACTAGGACTGGGTTATATGCCCTGGGTTATATGCCCACACTGAGTCAAAGGGTAGCATTCACCTCCTTCTGAATTGAGGACTGAGAATGATGGTGGGGTGGCTGAGAATGAACTGAGATTAATGATCGTGGGGGTGATCCCTTTGGGAAAACTGGGAACTCTTAAACAGAAAACATACAATGGGCAAGTAAGAACAGTGGGAATCCACAACACAACTAACAAAAAAGAAATCCTAGTTTCTGAAAAACAGATGATTTTAAAGTCTATTTTTATATAAAAGTAATTAATAGAGAAGTCATCTCTAAACACAAATTTGTTTCTAATGTCTATTTACCATTTGAACTTTCTGATGTAGCTTTGTCCATTGCAAAAGTTTAAATGTAAAAACTTGTAAATTACGAATTACATTTGGCTGCAAATGACAGATCTAACTACAATGGCTTAAATGGATAAGGGTTAATTTTTAAGAAGTCCAGAAGATTGTTGCTGGCATTGGTTTGCGGCCTTATGAATGTGAGTCTCTTGGTATTTTCTTCTTGGTCTTATAATGGCTCCTTGAATTTTGGCCTTCACATCCAGGTATGCAGTAGGAGGAAACAGAGGAGTACAAAAGGGCAAGAGCTACCTGCTAAATTTATTTTTTTAAATGCTTTTTGAAGAGTATTACCAGATGTTCCAATCAATACTTTTGCATACATCTTATTCATAACACGGTCACATATGTCATTTATGGAGGCTGAGAAATATAATAGTCCTTATTTGGGCTCAGTGCCCAGGCCACATTATTCAGGAAAAGGAGGATAAATGGATATTGGATGGCTGTCCTGGTCAGCCTGAGCTGCTATGACAAAATACCATAGACTGTGTAGCTTACACAATACATATTTACTTCTCACAGTTCTAGAGACTGGGAAGTCCAAGATCAAGATGCTGGCTGATTTGGTTCCTCGGCGAGTGCTCTTTTTCTGGCTTGCAGATGTCTCCTTCTTGCTATGTCTTCGCATGGTAGAGTGAGAGAGGTCTGGTCTCTTCTTTTAAAGAAACATCATGGACCCCATCCTCAATACCTCATCTAAACCTAATTATCTTACAGCTCCAAATACCATCACATTAGGTATTAGAGCTTTGACATATGAAATCATGGGGAGACACATGCAATCAGTCCATGACATTCTATCCCTGGCTTCCCCAAAGTGATCCCCCCGGTAAGTCTTTTACCCACTTGGCACCTTACATAGTTATTACGATATTATTGATTATATTTCCTATCCTGTACTTCACATCCTTGTGACTATTTTGTAACTACCAATTTGTATTTCTTAACCCCTTTATCTTTTTCACCCAGCCCCTCAATCCCCTCCCATCTGGCAACAATCAGTTTGTTCTCTTTATCTTTGAGTCTGTTTCTGTTTTGCTTTTTCATTTATTTTATCCTTCAGATTCCACATATAAGTGAAATCATATGGTATTTGTCTTTCTATTTCTGACTTATTTCACTTAGCATATTATCTTCTAGGCCTATCCATGTGACCTACTTTTTCCATTTGAAATATATACTTTGAATATATATTTTTTTTGCTACAGAATATTCTTCTATGACATTTTTAATGACTGCAGAAAAGTCTATTGAATATGATATTTTGAACATTTAGGTGGTTTCTAATTTTTTCATATTATAAGCAACTCTATTAATGTTTAGTTACAAAAGCAATTCATGCCCTTTCTAAATAACAGAATTGTGTAAAACACAAAGCAAACTTCCCTCTTTCTATTTGCCAGCACTTCTATTTCCCAGCATTTCTATTCCCCATGGGGCGACAACTATTAATAGTTTCCTATGTATCCTTCTGAACTTTTTTATTTTCTAACTCCTTTTTTTCTTTCTTTCCATTCTATTAACTTATACTCTCTCTTTTGTTTTCTGCTCTTTTAATGCTCAGACTCAAGGGCCCTCTTCACCCTCCATATTTGATAGTTAGTCTGGGAAACCAGACTAGCACATTGGTTAGAATTATATATAAATGTAGATAAAATAATTTATGAGTGAAGGCCTCACATCTCTCTGATTAAAGAGCATGAACTTCACTGGTTATCGTTTCTGTTTTATATTTTGACTGCTAGTAGCCCTATTAAAACAGCCTCCTGGAACTAACAGGGTCAGACAATTAGAAAAGTAACCTTCATATAAGTAAGGTGTTACTATCTTTACTTTTCAAAAGCTAAGAGTAAACTAACTACATTTAAGAAATATTTTTTATGTTCTTATCATGTACTCATACAACTGACCTTGAAAGAAAAATTCTGTCAGATAGGAGAACAGTAGAGATTTTCTTTTTAAGTGTATTTATTCATTCATTAACTATTTACTGAGTGCCTGTCATGTGCCTGGTACTATGTAGATATTAAGAATGTAAATATGAAAAATCAAAGCTCTTCACCTTCTTTTTTTTTAAGCTTTCATAAACACTATTTAGAAAGCACCAAACAGTGGGTTTTATTGTATTCTTTGCCTGGATCCTCCCTTCAAAGTCTGCATTTGAGCATATTGTCTCTCAGAGATGAGTGGCAGTAAATTGAATTCTCTATTGAGAACGCATTGGCACTTGAGCCTCTGTGTATTTGCCTGTGTATTTTCTTGCTACTGCAAATGTAATTATGACCTAGCAGCATTTAGTTTAAGAGCAAAAGAGAAGTCCTCTGA
Organism: Cynopterus sphinx; assembly: GCA_030015415.1. NCBI lineage: Eukaryota > Metazoa > Chordata > Mammalia > Chiroptera > Pteropodidae > Cynopterus > Cynopterus sphinx. Next base: position 111,762,234 of record CM057381.1, read on the forward strand.
TTGCCTAAATAGGTGGGTATCTAGGGTATTTGGATTCCTTTCATGTCCTGTTGGCAAAACAAGGTCCAGAGACTGGGCATTGCAATTTGCACTATCAAAGTTCGTTCTTTCTTCTTCTTCCTCTTCTTCCTCTTCCTCCTCCTCCTCCTCTTCCTCCTCCTCCTCCTCCTCCTTCTTCTCCTCTCTCTCTCTTTCTCTCTCTCTCTCTCTCTCCTTTTTCTCTCCCTCTTATTCTTTTTCTTGTACTTCTTTTTAAATATGAAAATTGCTGAAATGCCAGGAGTTTGGTTAGGGGTGAATAGGGAAGGTTGGAATGTTTTTAATCCTGTGCTCAGTGTTGTTGGTAATATTAGAAGAGCAGCAGAGCCATGAATTCAGTCATGCTCTTGGCTAAAACAGCCTACCCTGACTTAAGCACTCCTCACATGAAAAAAGATCCAGGGCTTTAGTTGACAGTAAATGTGAACTGAGCCAGTGATGCAATCTAGCTGCCAAAACAAGCAAGTGTGATCTGAGCCAGCATTAATAGAAGGCTAGTGGTTGAGACAAGTAAGGTAATAGTCCCAGAGTATACTCTGCAGTGGTCAGATCACACCTGGAGGATGATGTTTCCTCCTGGGCACTGCATTTTAAGTGATGTTGACAAGTTGGAGTGTTCCCAGTTTTGGCAACAGGATGATGAATGATCTAGAAACTACATCCTTTGAGGAACAGTTGGAAGAACTGGGGATAGTTTACCCTAGAAATTAGAAGGCATGAGGATGTGGGATAACCATTTTCAAATATTCTCAGGGCTATCCTATAGAAGAGTTGGACTGTCCTATGTAATCTCAGCAAGCACAGCTTAGACCAATGGGTGTACATTACAAAGTGGCTGATCTTGTCTCCATGAAAGGAAGAATTTTCTAGCTCTTATGAACATCTAGAAAATAGCAGCTGTGTAAGGTAGGACTTTACCTTACTATGGGGTGCTATGATGGCGGCTGGCTGACTGAACACAAGATACATTAATAGGATAGATGTAGATGACCCAATCCAAGCTGCTTTCCGATTCAAAGCTTCTAATGAGAGCATCTTGTGAAGAAAGGAGGCATTATTAGTACTAGTACCCTCAGGTCCCATAAAACTATTAACCACAGAAATTATGTTAAAATTGATGCTAAGGTCAATATTAAGTTATAAAGTTAGAAGGCAAAAAGTCATATGAACTTTTCTGTTTTCCCTGGTGGTTCTGGATTTTGTTTGAGTAGTAGTGTTAGTGTTTTCTTAAAAACAAACAAACAAACAAAAAAACCTGAATTTTTTTTTTATTTGTATGATTTTTAGAGCCTGGTGTGCTTTCTTTCTTATCAAATTTATTGGTCCTCTTAATATGTTGTTTTCAGGATGCAATATTTAGATCAGATTACTCTTAATCCAAAATTATAAAGCAGCATTTCAGGGAATAGTAATTTGTTTCTGCATTTCAAACAACCAGCTTTGTGGAACAACTGGTCTTTAAAGCTTGTTATTCATTAATAATGAGGTAGCATTTAGTAAAATGTGTGCACTGAGGTAATTTGGCTCTTCCCAACAATCTGAGAGGTAAGTAGTTTGGAATGATCATTCCTATTTTACTAGAGTAGAAACTGAGTCTCGGAAATGCTTGCATACCGTGGTCATGGGTGGAGCTGGCTCTAGAATCCTAAACTTCTGATTTCTAGTTCAGTGATCTTTCTAACACTGTTTTTAATAGTAAAGACTAATGTTCTTTCAAAAAAGCAGGTTCAGAGACTTACTTAAAAGCAGAATATAGTTTTTCTTTTTTTTCCTTCTCTTTAATTCCCCTCTCCCCCATGCTTCCACCCCCGATTATGGATGTTGCTGTTTCCCTTTAAAGACTGGGTCTCAAGGAGGGATATCTCCTCCAACAGGCCTGCAGTGTGCACCTGGGGTGTGGTTTGTGGCTCCACCTGGGGAGGGAACCCAGGACCTTCTACTTGTAAGGTAGATGTGCTAACCACTACACTATGGAGCCACCCAATAGTCTTTCTTTCTTAACTAAAGTGGTTCTCTGCAGTAGGAGGGCAGATTGCTTTGGCCAAAGAGTAGGCCTTCAACTTCAATGCCCATAGTTCATCTTATGTCCTAAAGAAAGTCTCTAGCGGACATTACTGATGTCTGAGGATACTTGACCCTTGAAAATAGGGACGCTAATATTTCCTCCAAATAATCCTAAGGATATGGACAGAACAATGTCAAATGGGATAGATTTGACTGGGCAGTGCAGCAAAATGCTTAGGAGCTCAGGCTCAAAGAGATCCAAGTTTAAATCTTCTGCCACTTACTGGCTCTGACATCATGTCATCTCGTGGAGACTGTTGTTATGTGTAAAATGAGAATAATAGATTTGCCTTTTGGGGCCGTTGGGAGGATTAGATAAGATAATGTATGTACAAATATGAACACTGCTGTTTTTTAAAAATACATTTATTGTGAGTTATTATCCATTGTCTTTTACCCATTTTTCTATGGGGTATTATTGTGTGTTTAGTATTTACTTTCACTGTGTGATTTGTATTCAGCATAGCAGGTAATGAATAAATCCTCGTCAGTAATATCATGCTGGACCAACAGTCAGTAACAGTTCTACAGAGCAAGGGACTCTTGAATGTCCAGGCCAGTACTATCTTTGCGAATAGAAAACTTCCTGAGCCTAGGCCCTCACTAAGAGAGAATGATCCACAGGTTTCTGTGGAGACCAACCAGGTGTTTCAGCACCCTCTGGAGATTTGTAAGACCTTACAGGCAACCGAGCCAAGAAAGGTGGGAGGGGCCTTAGCCAAGAAGGAAACGCTGAGTGAAGGCGCAGAACTCTAATCGGCGGACTGTGTAAGTGAATTGTAAGCTGGCATCGGAGCTGTAATACCGGTTGGGCTAGTCACGGAACCTTTCAGAATCTGTTCCCTTATCTGTAAAAAATAAGGCGTGCTACTACCTACGGACTAGCCAGGATGTTTGGACTCAGGGAGGTAACATTAAGCACTTGCCGGGCACATCAACTGGCACAGAGAAGGCGTCCGATAAGTGTGTGTCGCCATCTCCTCTATTTTAATAACACCTACTCAGGAACAGTGTCAAAGCGGGAACAACACATTCATTCCGTGGTCGCCGGCCTGCGAAGGAGGGTGCCCCGCTTCACACACCACTGGTCCAGCCTCAGGAGCGCTCGGACAGCGAGCGCAGGGCGGGCCTCCCAGTCGCAGCCCGGCGTGCGCGTGACGTCGCCACGTCCGGCGGGGGCCGGGGGGCCCCGCGCAGAGCCGGGCTCCCAGGGTCACGTGGGCCCGCTCCCCCCGCCCCCGCGCCGGGCCCGGCCCCCGCGGCTGCGGCGGCGCCTGCGCGGAGCCGAGCGAGCTCTGCGGCTCGGGCCGCGGTGAAGGCGGCGCGAAGAGGGGGCGGCCGATGGCTCTGCGGGGCCTGGCCCAGTCGGGGCCCGACTCCCGCGGGCTGTCAGAGGAGGCGGTGGCGGCGGCCGAAGAGCGCAGGGCAGCGGCCGTGGTGGCGGCGGGAGCCGTGCGGGAGGACGACGAGGACGACGACGGCCGCGGCCGCGGCCTGCTGCGCTGGGACGGCTTCTCGGCCTGGCTGCACTGCGTGTGTGTGGTGGGCTTCGACCTGGAGCTGGGCCAAGCCGTGGAGGTGAGGCCCGGCCGCAGCGCGCGCGCCGCGCAGTCCCGGCGCCAGCACGGGGGCGGCCCCAGCGGAGCGTGTGGCCCGCAGGGCGGGCCGGCGCGGACCTCGCCGCCGCGCACCCGGGCGTGGCCGGCCGCCCCTCCGCCGCTCCGCCCCTCCGCCCGGGCCGCGGTCCAGCGGCAGGGCCTGTGGGAGGATCTTGGGCTGCGGCTGGGGGTGAAGAGTTCTCTCAAGGCCCCTCCTAAGTACTCGTTGGTGTTCGTGGTGTTTTGTTTTTTTCCTTTTTTTAACCGGTGTCACAGGAATAACTAAGATGGTTAGTGGCACCCGGAGGAGGCCGCAGGCAGGATGCTTGGGGCTTTGTCAAGAAGCGAACAAGGCTCCTGACGTACGGTGACATATCATAACCCACCCAGCCACACACAACCGACTTTCTAGACCCAGAGGTGGTTTTGGTCATTCACAGTAGGATCCCTTAGAGCATTCCACTCAGCCCGAACCACAGTGCTTATCCTGAGCATGCATTTTCTCTTACTCCTCCTCTTGTTCCTCATTTATGTGATTTCTTGAGGTTGTTTTCTGAGACCGTTGGCCTTAAAGCCAATATCAAAATGCACACGGGGAAAATTGTTTGCTTGTGAAATTCAAATTTCCTGTCTTTATGGCGTCGTATTGTAAGGCCTTCGAATCTTAACTGTTTCGATATTGTTTAGGGTACTTTCTGTAGCATAAGAGATTGCTTGATTTTATGTGCCCAAAAAAAACGTAATCAGGAGGATATATGTTTAGAAGATTTTTTTTTTTTGGTAGTGATGGCAGATTTTAATGAACCGTCTCATTCTGACTGTAGTGGCATGAGTTGGCTATGAAAATTGGCCAGGGGCGGTTTTCTTAATGCGAAGCACGGCTTTTGTAGTCAGCCTGTCTTCTCTGTGTTTTATCATTAGGCAGTTCAATACACATTAAGTTTTCACGAATATCTAGGCTTATGCTGGTTGCTGGGCATAGACATATGAATGATATGCTCTAACCTGTTATTTGTAGATTGAGACTACATATAGGAGAGAACCAGGAATTAATCACAGTAGCAGATTTAAATGCGGTGTCTGACACATAGTGGTGTTCAGTAGTTACTTACTAGAATGAGTGAAAACATATCTTTATCTTACTGAGATAGGAACAACAGTTCCCAAGGAATTTGAGGAAGTGATTTAAATGCCATCTATTGTTTACATTGACAATTAAGCTGAAGTTATATGTATAGCTAAATACAATTTAACCAGAAAGCATTGAATTGGGTTGTTGTATTCGATTGCCTTTTTACATAGTTAAAGTAGATCCTTATTGACTCTCATCATTCCGGATACTCTTTGTAACATGAGTATGTTTTTCTGACCAAATAAACAATACTTAGCATAATTAAGGTGCTACGAAAAATGTAGATCATTAAAGGACTTATTTTCAATTTTCTTTTCCATAGTATATGCTTCTGTACAGAGTTTTCTTTAGATCAGTTCTTATTTTTTTGTACCCTTTAAAAAAATATGATAAACTCTATGAACTCTTTATTAGAAAAATGCTTTCTAATACAAAATTATGTTTTTGCTTCTATGGACTTTTGGGGGGTATCTGTGGATCTTATAGTCTGTCCGTCCCCTGATTAAGAATCACTGATTTTAGAAGTTGTAAGATGAAGGTGGGGGAGTATTCCCTACTAAAGGATCCAAAGGTAGATGAACACATTAAGATGGAAACACAACTTAAATTTTGTCTTGTTTCCTTGAGAAATGTAGATTACATTTTGTCACTTTTCGAATGAAGGAAAAGGAACACAAATTAGTAATTTATATAACAGTATAGTTGAAAAAATATATTTCAGTTATGTATTACTGCCATATTCAGGCCAAAAATGGACAGGAGGGGTAGCTGTAATGGGGCAAGAAGGTGAGTGTAGAATTGTGTTGGAGAAGTGACATAGTAGCCCCAGCCCTACTTATAATGCACAACCATGGGGACTCAAACAGGAAATTAATGGAAGAATAGGTGAAAACTAAGTTTGGACAATAATATTCTTGAATCTACCTGCGTTATCAAAAATGCAGTTATTGAATCTTAGGCTTGAGAGACTTAAGATTTTAAACAAGTATATAAACTGCCACTTATTTAAGCTTAAATCCCTACTACAGAGACAATATAGAATATTGATCAAGAATTTAGACTCTAGAGCTGAACTGCCTAGGTTTCCATCTATGTGACTCTGGATACATTACTTAGCTGTTTTGTGCAACTTGTTCTTCCTCTATAACTGGACACAGTATATGTGTCATGGTATTGTGAGAAATGGATAAGTTAATATTGGTGAAGCATTTGGGGTGGGACCCAGTAAGACCTGTTTAAGTTTGTATTTGGGAAGCATTGAGATTCCCTTTTTCATTTTCAGTGGGGAGAACCCTCAGCTTTTGCTTTGTGAAGATAAGGCCTTTGGACCTTAGTTTTCTTAGTAAAATGAAGTTGAGTTACTAGAATCAGTACTTTTTTTTTAAGTGGGGGAATTTTTTCCCTGTGTAAATAAAAATCTAATGAGGTACCTCAGTAACTTAATCTAATTGAAATGAGACCTGTGTGTGTGTATATATTTGTTTATAAACAACAGAAACTAAGTTATAGCTCAAGCAGAAAAGCGGAACTTGCTGTAAGGCCATAGACGTGTTTTCAGAGATCCAAGGTACAAACCAAGTGGGGCTTCAGAAAATGGCTAGAGCCTAGAACCAGGGAAGCCTCTTGTTTATGCTCTTGTTTTGTGGATTTTGTTCGTTCTTCATACTCCCTGCAAACTGACTTTTTCTGCTTTTGTGGTCTTTGGTGAAGTTGCCCCTTTTAGCCACTCTAATGAAGAGAGAGTGTCACGCTAATTCCAAACTCCAGAGGAAAGTACTCAGGCCTGGTCTGAAATTCTCATATTCTCTGATCTAATCTGCTGAGGACCTGGTTGGAGATTGGTCCCTATTGCATCAAAAGTCTGTTTGGGGCACTGTCGTAGATGAAGGGAACAGTTAAGGGAGTCTGTTGAGCTGGAAGAGACTGCAAAAGATGTTGACTACAGGAGATGTGCTTAGCTTTTTTTTTTTGTTTTTTAACCCCTGAGGTGTCCCTGAAGCATCATTACAGACTTCAAATGTCCTCTGGAACAAAGTTTGAAATTCCCTGGATTTTATACACTCTATATCACTTCTAGCTCTGAAATTACCTGATTATATAGTAAGCTTTACTTATCTGAATCCAGAATTGCCTCATTTATTCAATTTTTTTTCCTGAGTGGATAATAATATGCTCATTGTTGAAAACTTGGCAAGAAAGAAAATTATAAACACTAGAAAACGTCACTCATAATTATACTAAGAAACAACTTCTATTAATGTTTTCATTTTTGTTAATTTTTTTTCTTTTATATAATTTCATATCTGTCAAGGATTAATTTGTTAGTAACAGAAACTGCCTCAAATAAATTTAAGTCAAGAGAGTGATTGTAAAGAGTCTCTTGGACCTAGTTGTAGGAAGCAGCAATAAACCTTGTGGGACTTGGAAAGCCCCAGGCTTTTTCCCTTTGTCTCTTTGGAGCTGTGTGGTCTTTTATCTCTGCTTCGTTTTGCACGTCTGTTCCATTCTCTTTGCTGAGGATGGTTTCCTCTGCAAGCTTCTCAGTATCAACCCCCTGTTCCCACTCTTTTGTATTCTGGAACCAGATTGAAGTGTAATTCAAATATTGGAGTATCTCTCTGCATGGGTCAGGTGCTCACTTTTGCTGAGTTAGCTGTGGTCAGGAGACAGGGTTTCCATAACAGTAGTGGCCACTTAGGCTCAAACCCTGCAAGAGGAAAGATCAGACACTTCCAGAGCATGGGCTGGACAGCAGTCCCCCAGATGAGTCTAATGTAAGAAGCTGCTTTTATGGATAAACATTATCAAACAATTGCCAGATCATTAAATATTCTTCATAGATATAATTTTATAGACGATAATTTATTTAACTATTTCCCATCATTTGGATATTTAGCAGTTTCCTCCCCCAACCAAAGTGTAGAGATTTATTTGCTGCCTGTACACTCATCTTAGAGATGTTTTGCATTTTTGATTTTTGCATTTTTGAGGGCCTCTAAATCATATGAACTCATAGAATGTCATAGGAGGTTGATATTTTTATAACTTGAGGTACCTCTTGAACCTCTCTGGCCCCATGTTTTATAAGAATAGAGACATCATTGGTGGCTTTCCCCCTCTTGAAGACTATGGCCTATCAACTTTTTGGACAGAATTTCAATCTAGTGAAAAGAGTACAACAAGCTCTGAGGTTTTGAATATTTGTTAATTGTCTGATTTTTGTCAGTTTCTTCAGTTCTTTGAGTTTCATTTTCCCCAACTATTAAATGGGAAAGTAATATCTTGAGAGTGTTGTAGGTACTGAGATAATGCATTTAAGAATTAATACCTGCCATTTAATGTATGCCCAATATGTTAGTCCCTTTTATAGTTAGTGCGGTACTGTTCTTGGCTATTCTCTCATTCTATCTTGCCTTAAATTGATTTTTTTTTTTTAAAAAAACACATCTTTAGATGTGAATCATATATAGTTAAAGCACTTAATGGGAATCCAGTTTATTAGATTTCATTTTGCCTATTTGTACATGCATATTTGTTTTCTACTTGCTGAAAAGAATTTCATAGATAAATTATTTATAAAAAGTAGGGCAATGTATCATTAACATGTTGTGTGAATCACAGATTTCATTCAGATTACTGATCTTCTCCCCTCCCCCTGTCCTCGCTTAAAAAAAAAAATTTGAAGATAAAGCTCCTCTTTGAGATGAAGACAAATTTTTGTGCTGTTTTTAAAAGAGCAGTTAGCAAAATTGACTCTTTTCTTTCCCACTTCTGCTTTTTTAAGTTACTGTCCATTCCCCCTTATCCCCTAGCAGAGTGGAGGCTGGAGTCACCAGTTTCCTTTATCTTAACAAAGTTTCTGTTTATCTTTCTGAGAAGGATAAAGGCAGTGTGTGAAGGGTTGTTTCCTTTTTTTTTTTTCACTCTTAAACTGGGTGACCCATAACCTCAATATTTGATTCTCAGCAAGTTTACTATTTTAATCAAAATGGATGTTATGTGTAATTATTCGTTGCTGTACTGTCTCATTAAGCCACCTGTTCAGCAGATACTTATTGGGTAACTACTATATCCAAATACTGGTATGCTCTGGAGATAAAGTCTTGTTCATCTCCCCTTCAGTTAAGTTTATAATCAAGCAGGGAAGGTAGGTTGTTAACACTGAGTATTTTGATAGAAAGATTTTCAGGATATTATTAATGGCCTTTAAATTTCCTTGTGAACTAGTAGTACTTCTTAGTAGCTTGATGTGGTTCTGTGATTTGAGAAATAAGCCTCAGTGTTCTCTTGAGTATCTTAGGCTCCTAGATTTTACAAAGACTTCTTCAGTGTTACTAATCTCTGATTCTGTTATGAAATTATATTATCCCAATCTGGAGATAATCTGGGACATTCTCTTGTCCAGTTAGTCCTTTTGCAAGTACTGTGTTTTTGTATTTACCATGAAGCATGATGTAAAACACGGACAGTTGAATTTAAACTTCACTCCTTTTTGAGAGAAACGCTTCACAGTCCATTCTGTGTTCAAACAGATTTAAGTTTTCCAGTAGCACAATTTAGTTTAGATCTTGAATGAAGCCAGACTGTCCTAATATTGTGATGTCAGGCCATTTTTTCCACTTTTAAAATGAGTAAATATTTTTATTGAAGTATAACACACATATAGAAAAGTACACGTATCCTCAGTCTGTAGTTTGGTGAATTTTCATAAAGCGAAACTTGCATGTCACTACCATAGACATAAAAAAACAATATTATCATTGCCCCAGAAATTTCTGTTACCCTCTTTCAGTTATGGCCCATTGCCCTCTCTCTGCAGCCCCTGGCAATTATTAATCTACTTTCTATCTCTAGAGAGTCTCCTGTTCTGTACATTTCATAGGAATGGAATCATAGCATATGGCCATTTATGTCTGGCTTCTTTGACTTAAAGTAATATTTTCAAGGTTCATCCAGATTGTTGTTTCTATTAGTACTTCACTCCTTTTTTTGGTTGAATTTTTTCCTTATATGGATATATTGGATCACATTTTTATCCTTTCATCATTTGATGGAAATATGGATTGTTTCCACTTTTTGGCTGTTATGAATAATGCTGCTATGAACATGCATTTACAAGTTCTTGTATGAACATATGTTTTCACTTCTCTTGAATGTATACATAGAAGTGAAATTGCTGGGTCATATGGTAACCCTACATCTACTAAACCATATTCTAGTGTGGCTGCGTTTTCACATTTCCATCAATAATATATGAAGGTTCTAATTTCTCCGTATTCTGTCATCACTTGTTATTGTCTATCCTTTTGACTACAGCCATCCTATTGGGTGTGAACTGGTATCTTGTAGATGTATTTTTATTTCTCTAATGACTAATGATGTTGAGTGTCTTTTCATGTGCTTATTGGCTATTTGTATATCTTTCTTGGAGAACTGTCTAATCAAATACTTTGCCCATTAAAAAATTGGGTTACTTGACTTTTTATTGTTGAAATACAAGTGTCCTTTATGTATTCTGTATAGTAGGCCCTTATCAGATATATGATTTGCAGATATTTTCTCCATTTCTGCAGGATGTCTTCACTTTCTGGGTGATGTTCTTTGAAGCACAGAAATTTTACATTTTGATGAAGTCCATCTTATTTATGTTTTCTTTGGTCGCTTGTGTGCTCTTGGTATATCTAAGAAACCATTGCCTAATCCACAGTCATAAATATTTATTTCTATGTTTTATTCTAAGAGCTTTATGGTTTTACCTTACACTTAGGTCTTTGATTCACTTTGGGTTACTTTTTGTATAGAATATGTAGTAGAGGTGTTACTCTTTTAAAACATTATTTTGAGATTATTTTAGACATACAGTTACTACAAAAGTAATTGATTCAGCTTCCTCTAAAGTTAACAAGTTACATAAACATAGTATAATAATCAAAACTAAGATTGTAGCATTAGTATGGTACTATTTACTAAGCAACAGAGTTTGTGTTTAGTTTTTCTACTAATGTCCTTTTTTGTTTTAAGTATCCGGTCCAGGTTCCTACATTGTATATAGCTGTCAATATCTCCATAGTACTTTTCAGTTTGTGGAAGTTTCTCAGTCTTTTCTTGTATTTCATGACTTTGACACTTTGGAAGAATACTGGTCAGATATTTTGTAGGATGTCTCTTAATTTGGTTTTGTTCTGATATGTTTTCGTGATTAGTCTGAGGTTATATGTTATTGGGAAGAATACCCCACATGATGATTTATCTTCTCTTTGAGGTTACAATGATGTTTGTATGTGAGTTAATGTTTATGTAGGAGATCAAGGCAGGTGTTTCTGCGGAAGTGTAGTCTCTTCCAGGCCTTGGACACTAGATGGGGTTGTGCATTGAAGACAGACATGAATCAACATGGCAAGTGTCAGACACCCATTCACACATAACTGGGGCACATTTTAGGCATGAATTTTTTCCCATGTCAAAGTAAATTAACTGTTATTTCTAATTTTTCTTTTCCTGGGATCGGGATTATTCCTACACTGATGTGGGAATGTTAGGGTATGTAGGGGTGAGTGGAAGATAGACATACATTTGAAAAAAATAGCCCCATTTAAAACATAATACTGTTTTCCAGTATACATATTAATATTTTTCTGAGGCACATTTTTTCTTATCAGACCATGATGTGAAATGTATATGTTATGTCATTTTTAGGGCTTAATAATTATATCAAATAAAACTTTTTTTTGTTTGTTTTATTACCTGGCTACCTCTCCCTTACTTGTTATAAAATGGGAGATCTTGACATAGGTAGCAGAACCAGGGTCAAATTTTTGATGCTCTCTGTTCCCCTTTGATGCCTCAAAGAATGCCAGTGACCTAGGGGACAGAGATGCCTGGACTTGAGCTGTGGAGAGAGGAAACTTCAAGTGAAAGGTCTCCCAAATGAGAAGCGTTTCCAGGTCTTGGGGCCAACCCACAGTTGATTAATTCCCATATAGGTGTCAGGAACTGACTGACTAAACTAACAGTAATTGTCTCAATTTGTATTTAAACTTTTTTCCCGCAAAATAAAATATATATAGAAAATAATTCTGGTACCTCTTGCAATTTTTGTACTTCAAGATACTTGTCAGTGCTTACTTTTTTTTTTTAATAGAGAATTTAATTGAGTTTTTAAAATTAAGTATGAGTTTTTCTGATGTTTTTAATCTTACATGAAGTACACATTTGGAGAGCTATAGCATATAAATATACATTGTTTCTTTTTGAATATGTCTATTCCAAAATAAAACACTTTGTAGTCCTAACAGAGTACATTAAAATAAAATTTTAGAATACTGCTTGACAGTCTAGTACAGTTTCTGAAAGGCTGAATTGATAGGTTATGTAGCTCTCATGTCCTTTTAGCTTACTTAAATACATATAGCATATATAAGCTTCCTAAATACACACATATGCATACATATACATATGTTATATACAGTTAAGGTACTCATGTATAGGTAAAACATACCAGCATTTTTTTCTGTATTGTCATGCTGGCATTTTAAATCATAGGAAACCAAATTCCAAAGGGAACCACTGTGATGTCTTTATGTAACAAAAAACAAAACTTTGCATATTTGCTTTTGAGTTGATGTTTTAATTGCAGAAAATAAAAATCTGAAGGGCACTTACATAAAACTGACTTTAGAGTCTAAGATTAAGCTATTAGAGATCACTAAACTTACCGATATGTTTTAGACAGGCAAACTCCAGGGTAATTTAGCTGTAATGAGATTTTCATAAAATGGCTAGATAGTTACACGCTTGTCATTTCTACTTTAAAGGGAACAAGATAAAATGGTCTCAAGGTGAAGCAAGGGAGATGTATGTACATATAAATAAGAATTACATATTAAATACTGAGTTGTTGAATGGATTTAATTTGAGGGTATATCCACTCATCGAAGAAATGGGTTTTTTGTTTGTTTTTAAGGGGAGGCAAACCCAGGTTGACCTCACAGATTGCAAGGACCTTGCCAGTTTATAATCCCTTATATTTTATTTTATTTTTTTATGCCTGCAGCATCTGGGCTTCCTAGGTGATCTCCTATCCAAGTACTAACCAGGCCTGACCCTATTTAGCTTCCAAGATCAGATGGGATCAAGCTTGTTTAGGGTAGCATGGCCATAGATGAAGAAATGTTTTTTTAGTGTCTACTATGCACCAGAGACCATTCCAAGTGTCAAGATAAAGTGAACAAAACAGACCAGGTCTTTGCCTTCATGAGTTGTGGAGACAGAAGTTGTCAGGTTGGCTAGTACGTGGGTTACAAATCAGAGTAAACAGAATATGCTTTGGCACCATTCTTTATTCCAGGAATGGTGGGTAGTTTTCATGTAACATATCAGCTCTGTAGACCCTCCCCATAGACCTGGACTGCATATTGGCTGGGAGGAAAGAAGGGCTACGATTATATGTTAATGATCACTGCTATAGGTGGAGTGAGAAATGATGGCTTATGTACTTTGGAATCAGATCTAAATTCAAGTGCTAGCTCTGGCACTTACTAGACAAATAAGTTTTGGGAGAATTATTTGACTACTGTGAATTTATCCCCTCTTCTGTAAAGATGGAGTGAATTGACATTTGTGCAAATTAAGAACTCCAGGAGATACTCATTAAATATTAATTCTCCATATCTTTTTTATTACTGTAGTTTTCTTGCATGTAAAATGTGGATACCACTGCTAGCCTTCTCTCTAGTGAGAACTAAATAAATGAAATAAATATGTACATTAACTTTAATATGGTTTATAATGCAATATTACTACATATGATTTCTGGAAGGGGAAGATTTTCAGGTTCTTGGGCAGCTCTGGGGACTGGAAGACCTCTCTGATTCTTCCTGAGGTGGGAAGTCATGGATCCCCACATGAGCAACCCAACATTAATATAATTTAGCTACTCTTCCTGTTTTCTCTCCTTGTTGTCAGTGTAAACCTGCTGCTCCTAATTACATCTCTTCTTCACATGCCCAAGAGAATCTGGATTGGCCCACTTGAGCACTGGTACTCTTTTGGGCAGTGTTTTCACACCTAGCCATGTCTAGGTAGTTAGTTGATTGGCCTGTAGAATGGGTGACCTCGGATCTGGTGTGTACTAGTGCTCTTCCCATGGTAGTTGTTCTGGCCTAGTGTTTCTTTCTTTTCTGGAGCTCTGGGGCTGTGATCATTGCAGATACAACCCACCTATCTAGGAAAATGCAATGATTATTTAAAGGGATTGGAGGGAATTGGGGTAGGATTTATGGTGGGAGATGGCATTTGAGATTTCTTAAACTGCAGATAATTATTTTCTCCTTTCCATTTAAGTTTTAGGCTTACAAAGAAAAGACTCAATAAGCTTTGAATTATTCATAATTTAGTTGGTAAATTATTCTTGATCACTCAGGATTTCACCAATCTTTTAGAGATAACTTTGAATTAGAAAGGATTTTTTTTTTTTTTGCCTAATGCAGTCAGTTGTTCCAGCTTTTCACATTTTACTGTTAAAGATTATGAGCATTTCTTAAAGCTATTTGACCATAGCCAACTAGTATTTTAGAAATACCTACTAATGTCTATAAGATACACTCAATATATTTGTCTAACAAAATTTAACTCTTTTTCTTCTAGGTAATTTATCCTCAACATTCCAAACTTACTGATAAAGAAGTAAGTAAAAATATTTCTCTGTATAGTCTACTGTTGTATTTCTGTTTGTTTTTATTGGTGTGTGTGTCAGCATATAATAGCTTTTGTTTTCTTTTTCAGAAAACCAATATTTGCTACTTGTCTTTTCCAGATTCAAATTCAGGTAACTATTTTTCATGTGGTGTTTCCGTTGAATTTTATACTGAGAATACAGATTATACTCTTAATACATGAAAATTGATTGAATAGCATATTAGAATGAAACTCAGTTTCAGCTTAACAGGTCAGTGATTTAGATTCCTAGTTTTTGATGTCATGTCTTGTTGATTTTAGTTGGTTCAACTTTTAGCTGTTAGTTGTAATGAGGTAAAACATCAAGGAGCAAAAAACTGTTGAGATGGTGAAGAGATTAAAAATCAATGACATGGGTATTTTGGGGGATTTATAGTAAGTCATTTATGTGTGGTTTAGGATTTGAGAGCTTGCAAAGAACTATAAAAGCAGTAAGTTAAAAAAAAAGTGAATCTGAGTTAAAAAAAAGTGAATCTGGTCATGAAGCATGGCCATCAATTATTTTCAATAATTTATATGAATTTGTATATATAAAGCACTTGGAATAGTGCTTGGTGTACAGAAAACACCTTATAAGTATTTGCTATTATTTTAAACTTGGTTCTGCTGATTTGTTTCAAGCTCTCTTTGTGTGGTCCTAATTGTTGAAATCTTTCAGATTACCTCTTGTATTTCATTTTTAAAATAGCTTTTCAGGCTTATAGTAACCAGAACATTCAACTTCTTAGACCACACACAGTTGGAACCCTATGAAGCAAAGACATTCCAGTTTCTTTTTCTTCTGTGGTTACTTCTAATATACTGTTAATATAGTTTAGTTAACCTGTTTTGGGAGATTTGACTTTTTAATTTTTTAAAGCACTTTATTCCTTTCCTTATAAATGCTTCCAGAGTTTTTCCCTATATATTTGGAACTCAGTTTTCATGACGTAGGTAAAAAAGTGAAATCATGATTAAAAAAAAAAAAGATGCCTTTGAGAGATTCCAGTACGGCATTTGTTCTAACCTGGAATTGGTGGATCTTTTAGTATGTTTTGCCTATTAATGAAATAATGATAGATCTTATAGTATCTCTCCTCATTCCAGTTAACATTTTTCTTAGAAAGTTCACACATGCAGTTCTGAATGTAGCGAATGTTGGATCGTATTTTCAAGATTCCAGGAAAGTTGAGTTGTACAGATTGCAGGATGAACTGATTTCATGTGATTGGAGTCCCAGTAGATTCTACTGCACACTCATCTCTTTCAGATCATAACTGGTTTTTATTACTCTCTTTCTTTTTTACATCTCTACATGAGCATCAAGGCTAAGAAGTTAATTTTATGGTATTTGGATAGCCTTTTCCATTTCAAGTTTTGTAATTAGTCTCTATGCATCATTTTCTTGTTCGAAGTTCAACTCAAGTGTAAGTCTGTGTAAATAAGAATTTGTTCAGTATTTTAGACTTGAGTAACCTACAGGTTTTTTGTAATGCCTTTTTTATAAGCTGCACATCTAATGAGTGAAGTGTGGCTGTTACTTAGAAGTGAAATTGACAAAAGACCTTAAAAACAGACACTTGGCCTTCTTAACAGATGAGTATTAATGAGACTATGAGTTTTATATATATCTGAGATCACTATTCTCAGTTGCGATTATCAAAACAGTTTAATTTCACTTATGTGTTTTATTCAGTGGAAGCTGGGATTACTGTGCCAACTTTGAAATAAATTTAATTTTTCCAGAAATAGCTTTTATTGTTGTAGAAGGAAATCTAAGCACAGTAGAACAGTCTTTAGGAAAGACTATTAATCCAGGTTTTGTTTCCATGGAACACACTTATAAAGTGAAACAATGTTTCAACTCTATGGTGTGCTGTATAGATTCAGAAGAATGCTTTTGGGATTCCCAATGGAATGATATGCCAATCCTCCACCTCTTCCACCTGCTACTTCTGCAATACACCTTAGATCCTGTGACTTTAGAAAAACATTTTGTTCGATTTGTTTTTAGATTTCATTTTCTTGTTTTGTTTGAAAAGCTTTTATCTTTAGTAGCCCAAGTTTAAAGTGAACTTCTCATTGATAAATATTTGTCAGATATTTTTCTCCTTGTTTACCATTAATGTCATCTGGATGAAGGTGTTCCTGAAACTTGCAAAAAACTCTGTGTCCTTGATAATTTTAAAATGGGAGAATTCTTCTTGGCATGTACCACCTGACATTCATATAGGAGGAGCCGTGACTGAAAGGACTGGGTCCTTACTTGAATAAACTGTATTGCAGTGACCAGTGAGTTTAAGAACTCTGTGATCTGAGAGGTATTTTTCAGGACTTTTGTTTTTTGAACGAAGAAAAGAAGCTTTTGAGCCCTCTAATTGGCAATAAAGTTGCATTTTTAAAAAGTTTTATTGTGATACAGTTCATCCAGGTAGTATACAATTCAATAATTTTTAGTATATTCACAGTAGACAACTATCACTACAAACAATTTTAGAAAATATCCATCACCCAAAAAGAAACTTCATACTTCATTTCCTTTCCTAAATCCTCACTCCTACCCTAGGCAACCACCTGTCTACTTTCTATTTCTATGGATTTACCTATTTGGAATATTTCACATAAGTGGAAGTAGTTTTGACTTGAAAGAATCAGTATGATGTAGTAATGGTCAAGAGCACCAGCTCCAGAGTTAGACTTCTTGGGTTTAAATTCCTGCTTTGCCATTTAGCAGATATTTCTTTGGATGATTACATAATATTTCTGTGCCTTGGTTTACACCTCATGAACAGGAATAATTGTGAGACCTACATGTGAATCGTGAAGACCAATGAGTTAATATATCTAAAGCATTTAGAATAATGCCTGGTACAGAGTAAGCACTCAATGAACATTAGTGCTCAACTCATGTATTTGAAGGGAAAAACATTTTCCGAAGTAGTGACAAAATAATGAAGATAATTTTGACCCAGGATTTTATTTGATTTCTTTTATAAAAGCTTAGTTATTTGGAAAAGGATGGTAAGGGAAGGTGCTAGAAGTTTTTTATTCATTTATTTAAAGAGTTTTGGATAACCAATTCTGTTTTCTAAGCTAGTTAAGACTATTAGACTAATTAAAATGGAACTTTTTCTAAAGCCATGGGGTCTTACTGAGCAGATTTGCTATTTCCTTAACACTGGCTATTTATCATGGAAAAGAGTTTATGTTGTTCATGATCAAGAACTCATGTTAAGGTGTATTTTTCTTAGAGAACTATAATTTAATCTTAAAATTTGTATAATGAATCTTTATACCTTGGTTAGTATAAAGTAAAAAATAATTTCCATTAAAATGTTTTCCCATTTTTATCTTAGTAATCAGAAACTGATACATGTAGCATAATTTTTAGGTCTTTTAGTGTTTTGTAGGTCTTTAGTTTTCTTGGTGAATATATTGGGTAAGGTGCTTGATGCTTAGAAATCAGTACAATTATAGGTCAGTTTTGGAGTTTTATTTTAGAATCATTCAGTATAACTTCTGGAAGTGACTTTAATGATTATCTTATGATACCCCTCACTTTTGTTGACAAGGAAATTGAGAACCTTAGGTTAAGCGACTTCTAGAAGGCTAATTATTAACAGACCTAAGACTAGATCCCATTGACTGTGGCTTCTTTTTTTCAGATCATAACTTTTTCCTCATGATCACACTCATTTAGCCAACTTTCACATGTAATCATTGTGTTGCTTATGTAGTACTGCAGTCTCATTATACAGACAAATGAATGGGTCATACTAACAATATAGATTTATTTTTGATGAGGTTGTAGAGTACCAGGATTGCCTTTACTTCTTAGGTATCATTTTCTGCAAGGCAAATGAGAAAAATCTGGTTGCTAATCTCTAATGCCTCCATTCCTATTGTAATGGTGAATTCAGGATGGAGAGCAAGGCGCTCTACAAAGCCAGAGAAGGAGTTGATATTTCTTTTGTAAATTTTCCTGTGCAAAGGGACAGACCTCTGAAACAGACCTCTAAAATATAATATAGGAATCATTTACCTCAGTTCACAAGGACAATATGGCTTAAGCCTTTTGGCCTGATGAACTAGTTTCCTGACCAATTCTGTATAGCTTATACGTGGAGCTGGTCACTGGAAATTCTCACAGCATGTCCGTGATTTGGGAATGGAGCCAGGTAAGTAGGAATTTAAGGCTATTGAGCTTTGTTTACTTCCCTTCCACAAAGCTCAGCATTCCTTAGATTTTCCAGATGCTGTAATATCTCTTTTTAAAATCCATTGCATTTTCCTGCTTACTGTCTCAGAAATTAGTGTGTACTTATTGGTGGATTATTTTCTTTTTTTTTTTTTTGAAAGATTGAAATGTCTCCTTTAAAAAAAAAAATGAAACATCAGTATGTAAATCTGTTGAACTAAAACAATGCTAGAAATAGTTTCCATTTTCTCAGGTTTCATGTTTTTTTCCTTATTTTTAAACTATCTGCTTTAAAAAATAAACTAAATTGACCGGCCTTCCAGTTCCCTTTATTTCTTCCTTCCACCACCAAAGTAACATTATTTTCTATATCTACATTTAGGCATACATACTGAGTTGCTTTTTAAAAACCTAAAATATGTTATCAAGTTTTTACTTCCTTTGAGGACTTCATGTGCTAAATTAATATAATATTTCTTTTAATAATAATATGGAATAATAAAATCTTGAGCACATTTCATATTTAATATCTTATTCTACATATAGTAACCAGGAAGAATTTGAATGATAAGCCACTTCATTTGTCTTTTACTTTTTAGAATATTTACAGTTTTTGTAATTATTGCTTGACAGTTTAGGTAAAATTTACATATTTGAAGAAATTTGCTAAAAGGATTAAAGTTTTAAAACTTTATTTTTAATTAACCC
The DNA here is from genome assembly GCA_030015415.1 of Cynopterus sphinx. Classification (NCBI taxonomy): domain Eukaryota; kingdom Metazoa; phylum Chordata; class Mammalia; order Chiroptera; family Pteropodidae; genus Cynopterus; species Cynopterus sphinx. Next base: position 111,781,687 of record CM057381.1, read on the forward strand.
ATTTCCCATTTGTCCTGAGAATACTCACTGGCAGCACTTGGCAGCTGCAGCATTTACCCCAAAATAACTCTCAAATTACAGTCCTAACCTTACCCCTAAAGTTTGCCACAAAGTATCTTGCTTTTACTCTCTTCGCATCATTCTGTGTATAGCATTCTGTTTTTAGTAGTGGTATTCACGTTCACAAAATATAGTGATTCTTGATCACTGAAAATGTCAAATCCTAGAAAATGTAGCATTCCTATGCATGAGGTTAACATTGCTTTTAAACAGTTGTTAGCCAAAGATTCATTTGATGAATTCAATTTATGTATACGTTTCTTTAACATTAGGATTAGAGACAAGTTCTATAAAGAAATAACTCCAAGGACAGTTTTTATATTTTATTTTCACATTGAAAACCAGTCAGATTTGCTTCAGCCTCAAAGAGTATGTTTATGTAGAATTAAATGAACACTGGCAGCAAGCTGTACTTTTTAAAAAAATAAAATTGGAAATGGGTTAAAATGATTAAAATAGTGTGTTACTTGGACTCTTTCTGAGTCTGTTATTTATTTATTTGTTTTTATATCTCATTGTGAAATGTGAAACACATACAAGGTCAAGAAATAGATCTTTGCCAGTACCTCAGAAGCCCCCTCATGTCCTCTTCCTAACACTGTTTCCCTCCACGTCCAAATGTAACCACACCCTGATTCTTAGAGTAATAAGTTAATTGCTTTTCTTTACAGTTTTATCGCTCACCATATATCCCTAAACACTACAGTTTAGTATTGTCTGCTTTTTTAAAAAAAAACTATAAAAATGAATTTGGCTTTTGTGCTCATTATTATGCTTATGAGTCAACGTTACATGCTGACAATTTTTAAAAAATTTAATTACATGGGGAAAATGGGATAGGAAAAATAATAGAAGGACTTAGGAGTTAAGATGAATGTTTTACTAATGGCTTTATCTCTAACCAGCTTTGAGCAAGTAACTTGAACTCTCAGGATATCCTTTTTCTTTTCTAAAACATGATAGAATGGGTTTAAATGATGGATAGGACCCCTACAGCTCTAACATTTGATGAAACTGGATAAATAAATGTCATACTGTGCTATCTTTAATTTCTTTCATTTTTGTTTTTATTAGGCTGTATTGGAGATACCCAGTTTTGTTTTAGATTTCGACAGTCTTCTGGGAAGAGGGTGTCACTGCATTGTCTCCTGGATCAATTTGACAAAGATTTACCAGTTTACTTAAAGGTTGGAAAAGTAGTAATAGAAGAATATCCATGAAAAGGAAACTTTAGAATTCAATTAATTACTCAGTTACCTCTTATAGCATTCAGAACTATTTTGCTTTTGTTTTGTTTTTTATATTATTCTGCTGGATTTCCTGAGTCTGATTTATAAAGGTTTAGTATGTGAATGAAAGAGACTTTATAAAGTTACTGTTCTTGTAAGACATTATGATACTATTGTGAATTATAGAAATCGATTAGAGTGCTGAGGTGATTTTCTTTCATTTGTTAATAACTGTTTAGATGTGGAGGTAGGGTGGTACTATACCAGTAAATATCACCCAGAGTTGAAGAATCCCTATGGTAATCCCTACCTACTTTATGATAGAATTATAGTTGTCTCTTTTTGATTTTTTAATGAGCTTTGTGTATTAAAAATAATTTTAATAAATCAGATGACTCCAAAGTATAGATTTCTGTTTGGTACTGCACATTTATATCTCTAACTGCCTGATGAGCATTTCCATCTGGATGTCCTATCAGCACATCCAATATGAACTTGACATAGTTTGCCTAAAATCAAAATTTACAGTTCGTGTCCCTGGTTCTCACCTACCTGGTAATGACAAGAACCCTCTCCCAAGTTAGCAAAGATATTACCTTACAAATGTCTCTTAGAGCCATCTACTTCTTTCCATGATGTTTGCTATCACTATTAACATATTCTTTAACTGATGATAATAATTGCTGCTATTTATTAGAGCTTTTTATGGTCCAAGCACTATAGTGTTCTGAAAGCATTCCTTTTGCAGATAAAGGAATTGAGGGCTAGTGAGGATTAGAAAATTGCCCAAAGATATCCTTTTTTTTTTTTTTACAATGCAGTTTATTTTACAGTGTTTCCAGCCAAAGTATACATATATTATGTAAAAAATAAAGAAAATTTAAAACCTATTGTTTTATGAATAAAGAGCTAATAATAGTACTATTTCTTTGTCCTCAAATTTTGGCCTTTAACTTTCCAATTTCCAGCTTTACCTCTTTTCTGTACAAGTGCCATATTTTAACCCAAATGAACCACATTTACCTTGCTTTTTCCTGGGATAGCTTGTTTTTTTTTTTTTTTTCTGTCTCTGTGTGTTTTTGCTCAAACTCTTGGCCCTCTAAACCCAGAATATCTTTATCTTTGTTTAAATCATATCTATCCTTCAATGTCCACTTTAATGTCCAGCTGCCTACAGGAAATCTTTACTGATCCCAATAGACAGAGGTAATCTCTTCCCCCTTGGCCTCTTTCTTTGTTAACACTGTACTTTCTTCATAGTACCTTCTTTCCTATTCCATACGGGTCATTTTTGTACTTTTCTTATCCTTCTTAGATTGTTATCTCCATAAGGAACTGCCTTATGGATCTTTTTATCTTCTCTAACACAATACCTTGCTCAAAATATATGTTTGATAAGTATTTGTTAAAAGAATAACAGATAAGGAACTGGGCCAAAGTTTATTCCGTTAGGATGATAAAACATAAAAAAATTTTTGGAATGTAATTACCTTTCAAATTGCATGTTGGTAAACATTCTGGTGTTTCATTATTTTTGGGTAATATGTAAGATTCAGATTGGTATTTAACTCCTTTTATTTTGTCTCTTGAAATTTTACATTAGGATACCTCATTGTGTTAAGACTGATCCCTAATACAAAATTGTAGGCCGAATTAAAAAAAAAAAAACAACTAAATAACGTTGGGGAAAACAGAATTTAACTGTTTCCTGACTCGCATTAACTAGTACAGATATGAATAAAGAACATAAGCAGAGTAAGCTATAGGAGGAAAATATGACTTTAGTACTTTAGTTACCATTACTTTATCTTTGGGCAAGTTAGCAGGTTATTATCTGTTACTGTCATTATTATTGTTAATGTTGATGGAAAAGCATAACTGGCTCTTTGTGTATACCTCAGTTCGGGTTTATAGAGGAACGTGATGTTTAATAATAAATGTGTATATATATATTAAATATATTACATATATTTAATATATATATATTTTTTCAATTTGTCACTTCTTTCATAGAAGGATCCTGCTTATTTTTATGGATATGTGTATTTCCGACAAGTTCGAGATAAAACTCTAAAAAGAGGCTACTTTCAGAAGGTAATTTTATATACCGATAGAAAAAAATATTTTAAAATTGTGGTTAGAAAAATAGAAACTGAATGAATAGTCTTTAAAGTCTTTGATATTTTATCTTTAAACATACTAGAATTTATATATTATTTTAGGATTTTTTTTTAGATTATAGACATCTGTTCCTAGATTTTCAACTGCTATTGTATTTTGCCTTTCTGCTATCCCCGTACTAGATTCCTGACAATAAGTTACAGTTATTTTTGAAACTGTTAAAAGACAGAAGAATCTACTTAATTTTTACATTTTAGAATAAGGGAAAAAATAAACAGATTATAATATAGTTACAACTAATTAAAGTCCTCATTATCTTTTTGAAGAATCAGTAAATATATGTTAGCAACATCTTAGTCGTTACTGTTTTTACTCTAAATGTACAACCTTTTACTTTCTTAAAAAAAAATTAGTTGGTTCAGATTTAATCCTAGCTAGTAGGGACCCACCTTCACCTTTTGTAACCAGAATGTGCCTTGACCAGTAATTAATGCTGAATATAAAGGTAAGAAGTCATTTTCAAGAAAAATAGATTTTTAAAAATTAGCAAAATCTATATATAAAGTGATGAAACCATAAAGTCAATTTCTAAGCATGTAGCTATAACCATTGAACTCTAAAAATATTAGTCATAGGTCTTAGTTTGAAAAAGCATCACAATTTGCTCTTATAAGAAGAGTTCATTTAGCTAATTCCTGATATTGCTTTGCTAACATTAGTCTGTTTATTGGAAATTCTTTTTCCTGGAGAGCAGAAAAATCTGTGACTATGCCTTTATGCTATTAAAATGTAGTAATAAGGTTATACTTTCTGCATTCTGTAGCTGTAGTATTGTTTCCTTTTTACCATTCGTAAAAGCCTTTTTATTTCAAAATTCACACATGTGCTGAATTTAGCTTGTTAGTAATTGATTATGTAAGAAATGACAAATTATAATCATTAGGAAATTTTAAAAAGTTGTTTCTTTTTTCCATCCAGTCTTTGGTTTTGATCAGCAAACTACCTTATATTCATTTTTTTCACACTGTGCTCAAACAGATAGCACCAGAGTATTTTGAAAAGAGCGAACCTTATTTGGAAGCAGGTAAGTTAAACATTGTGTAAGTTAGGTACCTTTATGAAAGAGTTTTAAAAATTTTACTGGAAATGATCTAATAAAAATGAAGTTGACCTAAAAAATTAGTTAAGAATTTTAAGGGCTATATGGTGGGAGAGAGATGTAAAACTATTCTTCTGGCGTCTTTATCTAGAAACACCAAAGACTGTATTTTTTTAATCTTCTTTTGCAACATAGATGATGCCTACTTATTAGGATAATAATACACAAATACTGATTTTACAGTTCTGATACTCAGAGTACTTACTATTAAACAGAAATCCTTATGTCATTCAATATAGAGAAGGCCTCTGCCAGGTGATGTGCTTTTGTAGCTAATTTTAGTAGTAATAAATGAATATGAAAACTCCCTTTATATCAATTATTATTGCTTTAAAAAATTATTAACCAATTTATGTCAGAAAACCTAGGTGTATTTCTAGTGAAATGTAAGATACTTTCACTACTTCCTTTTCTTTTACCTTTGATATTCCATCCTTCTCAGTATATTTTTTCTGCTCAGTAGAAAATAGAAAGTAACAAGTAGAGTTTTAGTTTCTAAAGTTCTATTTTTCATGTTTTAATAGTTCCACTTATACTAAGGAAATACTTTATTATGTTTTTCAGCTTGTAATGATGTTGATCAGTGGCCCGCTCCAGTGCCAGGGAAAACATTACATCTTCCTATTATGGGAGTAGTAATGAAGGTAATAGCTTATATTTAATTTCTCTCCTTTTTTTTAAAGATCTCTAAGTTCACACATGAATTTTACTTTTCAACTTCCTGATAACATTCAGTCTTGTTATTGCTTTCACTTGTTTTTCTTTGATATGAGGAGTTATGGAAATATCACAATTCATACTTTATACAGAACCATTAATCACACAACTCCAGGGGCCACCAGTCCCATTTCATCCTATGGAGTTTGCATGAGGGGGCCATATATAATACATGTGAATGTAAATGCCACTAGGAATTCTGCTACTCCATGGCCCTCCAGTAATGGGTGGTATTGCAGAATACTTGTAGAATGGAGTATGAATTACTAAAAATTAAAAGAAATTAGGAAAGCCATTGGTTCTTAGTCTTAAATGATCTTAACATGTAATGTCAGACTACACATGTCCATCATAGGGTATTATTCTCTATTAAGTTTTCTTTCTTTCATTAAAAAAGTGAATTAGCATTTTGCTCTCAGGCTTTGTATAAATGTACTCTAAGTGCTTTTGCAATTAATTTTCAAGTTGGACTTATTTTTGGCAGTGCTTTCTCTTTAGATGTGCTATTTCTGTGGGAGCTGTTCTGTTTTTTCCTTGGGAAATCATCAAAAGTAGTACTCATAGCTCTGAGTTCAGAGTTCTCATAGTTTCCTGTGAGATTTATCCCATAGTTTGGCAAGCTTAAGAGGGTGTGTTTGGGTGTGTGTATATTTTAACAAAGCAAAGATTGGAACAACAAACAGGAAGTGATATGAAGTTGATGTCTTTTTTGTTTTTCAGCAAAAACAAAAATGGATTTATGGAGACTTAGTTCACTTACTTTCTGCTGTGACTGAAAATAAATATGACTTTAGTTTTTTAATTTTACAAATACTTTGCTTTTATGGATTTTTAGGCATTGTTCATGGTACCTTTTTTAGCAGCAGGATAGAGAACTCCTGATTCCTCTTTGTGTTAGGACTGACAAATTATAGCAAGGACATTCTTTGTAGCCAAGTTAATTTCTTGTCTTTCTTTTTAAGGTACGGATTCCCACATGCCATGACAAGCCTGGGACAACTCAAATAGTACAGTTAACTCAGCAGGTAGTATGGTACTATGGTAGAATAATCCAGCACATACAGTCTTTTTAACAGAATTTATAAGCAGCAAATGCAGTTTCTTGGGTTTACATTTCTGAATGTTACCGAAATATCCCATTAAATAAATTTTTAATAAACTTCCTGATTGATGTTTCTCAGATATTTTTTTCTTGTTCTTTGGTAGATACTATTGAGAACTCAGAACTTATACTGTAATTGTGAGGACAGGGGAAAGTAAATATTTTTTTTAACAAGGTTTAATTTTAGCAAAACTCTTACCTTAGAGTGGTCAGTAGACTTCTGTTTTTAGGAAACTCAGTCAAAAAGATTCCATAGTTAATGATTGCCTTATATTTTTCCCAAAGCTACATCTATTCATGGGTGGGGTTGAACTTTTCATTTGAATTGCTTTAATTGGTATTATTAGCATTCACATTGTTCTTTGAATTGAAGAAAAATGGAGAGCAGCAGAAAAACTAATTTTGCTTGTTATGTGTATCAACTAGTATTATGGTAGTATTTAGTACAGTTTTGAATTAATTTAACATTTGACTATTAGATTAATGCTTTATCCATGGAATCTGTGTTATCCTTGAACTTCGGCTATGTTAGGGGAGATTGGTAAGGCCCACTCTTTTTGTGGCTTCTCCCGGAGGAAGAGAATTGTAAAATATAGGGCAATAAGGCTTAAAGATCATGAGATAAATAGGCATATTTAAAAATTAATTTCTGTAAATTTTAATTACAGCTTCAATTTTTTCTTTTCTGTCTCTTAGGCAAACACACACATATCTGTTATTTTACCTACTGTTCACGAGGTGGATCTTTTCAGGTAAAAAGTAAAAAATTTCAGTTGCCTTTTCTCTTTTTTTGTGATGTTAATTTCTTTAGAAAATGAATTTTCTAATATGAAATGTGGAAAAAACTGGGAGAAAATAGTTATTATGTTTCATATGTTATAAGTCAGTGGTTCATCCTTAAGTACATGTTATGAGCTTTGACAGGGAAATTTTGATATGGATTGAGTATTAATACATGGTACAAACAAATTATTTTTGTTTGGTTTAATGTAAGAATGCTATTGTAATGATGTAAGAAAATGTGCTTATTTTTTTAGAGACACATTTTAAAGTATTTTAAGTGAAATGTCATGAGGTTTGTGTTTTAAAGCACTTGAGTAAGAAAAAATAAATGAAGTAACAATGGCAAAATATTGTTATGTTTAAGGGGTTCTTACACTATTGTCTTTATTTTTCTGTATGTTTGAAACTTTTCAAAATGCAGAATAAAAAAAAAGAGAACCTAGCACAAAAAAGGAAAGAAGGAAAAAGTACCAATGTTTGTACCTTATATAGAGCAGCTAAATAAGAATCTTTGGATTGGTACCTAAGTTCTAACTCCCAGATAGTTCTGATGTGTAGCCCAGCTTGAGAAACCACTGCTATCAATGAGCAATTACTAAATACGAATACATGTATTCAGGAGTCACGTGAAAGACCGAGAATAGGTTTTTTGGTTTGATTTTTTGTGTATGTATAGGGTGTGTGTATGTTTGTGAGACCTTTAAACTGCATGGAATACTGCTCCAAAGATTGATCAGTTTTATATGCTAGATTGGTTTTATAAACTTGCCTCTAGTACAGCCCAGTAATCCCACTTCTAGGTATTTTCCCAATAAAAATGAAAACGTATCTATACAAAGACCTGTATGCAAATGTTTATAGCAGCTTTATATACCAGCCTAACTGGAAACAATGCAAATGTCTATTATTGGTAAGTGAATAAACAAAATGAGATGTATGCATATGCATGGAATACTACTTAGCAATTAAAAAAATGAATTATTGATATAGTCAACAACATGGATGACCCTCAGAAGCATTATGTTTTAGTGAAAGGAGCCAGATTTTAAAGAGCTTCTTACTGAATGATTCTATTTGTATAATATACTGAAGAAGGCAAAACTATGAGGACAGAAATCAGATTAGTGGTTTGCCTGGGAGTGAGGGAGGCAAATGGACTACAAAGTGGATGAGGGAATTTTGGGGGGTGATAGAACTTCTCTATATCTTTGATAAGGGTGAATTTTATCAAAATTAATTACTGGCAATTAGTTCTGCCGCTAACACCTTGGATTAGTTATGTGTCTTTTCTCCTGAATATAAATTACATGTTATTTTTAAAGTAAGACAAGTTTGTTGTTTTTAATTTTTGATGCTTGAGAGATGAGAAAACCAAACCTTAAAGGATAATAACCTCACAGAGATAGTACTATGCCAAGCATTTAATATCTGATGATCAGATTAATGCTATATCCATGACAACACTTTATTTTGTATATGTAGAGCTTACATTTTGTTTATTAGTGTGAATGAAAGCTTAAATGTTTGTATTGAAGGTGATTTTTTTATACCAATACTCAGCTTGCGAGTAGAGGGCAGAGACCTAGAAAGGTGTTTGAAGTTGAGTGGCAGACATACAGTTGAGTAGAGGGACTCATTTTCCTCCTTTCACCAGGTCAAAGTTACTACTACTACTCCACGGACCATGCCTTTGGTTCTCGCACTCTCTTGGTCACAGAAATAGTTTTCTCATGTAGTTTTCAAGTTGGGCTTGGAACTGAAGGACAGTTTTCTGTCAAAAGAAACTGACAACTCTTGCCTAGAGTCGAGGACATTTCACCTCATGATACTTGCTGTTGGTTCCTGGCACAGCAAGAGGCATATAAGTTACATGTTGTGTTCCCCTTCCCCAACACCCCCACCCCTATCATCTATAACAGGTGTCCCCAAACCCTGGGCCGTAAACCAGTACCCATCTGTGGCTTGTTAGGAACTGGGCAGCTGCTCCCCAATTTGCATAACCACCTCAGCTCCACCTCAGATCATTAGGCTTTAGATTTTCATAGGAGCACTGGTTCTTTGTGCCAAAAAGGTTGGGGACCACTGATCTACAGAGTAAAACAATTTTGGCTTTCTACTCCATTGGCAGAGTAGACAACAGTTTTGGGTTTCAAAGACTAATATCTTTCTGGAAAAATTGAAACCTACCTACCTACTTACCTATCTACATCTACTTTTCCTTCCTTCCTTCTTTCCCCCTCTACTCTTTCTCTTCCTTCCTCCTTTTCTTTTCCTCTTCCCTTCCCTTCCCTTCCCTTCCCTTCCCTTCCCTTCCCTTCCCTTCCCTTCCCCTTCCTCTTTTCTCACTCTCTCCTCTCCTCTCCCCTCCCCTCGCCTCTCTTCCTCCTCCTCCTCCCCCCTTCTCATCCTCCCCTCCCTTCCCTCCTCCCACTTCCTCCCCTCCCTCCTCCCTCCCTCCCTCCCTTCCTTCCTTTCTTCCTTCCTTCCTTCCCTCCCTCCTTCTCTCTTTTTTTCTTTCCTTTTGAGTTTATAATTTTTTTCTGGGGGATGACATTTGGGTAGGTGAGAGGGAGGCAGATGGGCATTTGGCATGAAGCATACTTCAGAATGGGGATATAAAAGTGATGCTAAAAAAAGACCTTATGATTTCCCTACAGACCCCTCATTTTAGTAATTCTACACTGTAGTTAATTTGATGTATTTCATCAACATTTGTTAACATTAGAGCTGGATTTAGGTTTTCTTACTTGAATATTTAATACTTACCTCCCCCAGTAGAAACTACTTTGTATAACAGGTATTAGCATAATATGGAGATTTCAGAGAATGTTTCTTGTAACTGTACTTCTGTTTGTCCCCATACTGATAATATATTATTATATTTGACATATTTGACAGAAAAAGTAATTTTCAAATTTGACGCTTTAGTTTGAGGGTATTCGACTATTATAGTCAGTTGGTCAGATGTTTCCACATAGACCTTTTTCATTTTCCTTTGCTGTTTTTAAAGTACAGTTGGCCCTCCATATCCATGGCTTCCGCATGTACAGATTCAAGTAACTGGGGATCGAAAATATTTGGGGAAAAAAAAGTTATGTTGTTGCTGACATGTATTATGTAATTAGGCCTATAAATAGTTGCATCTGTACTGAACACTAACAGACTTTTTTCCCTTGTCGCCATTCCTTAATACAACATAATGACTATTTACATATCATTTACATTATATTAGGTATTGTGAGTAATCTAGAGATGATTTAAAGTATATGGGAGCATATGCTTTATATATTTGCTATATGCAAATATTATGCCATTTTATATAAAGTAATTGAGCATCTGGATTTTGGTATTTGTAGGGGTCCTGGAACCAATTCCCCCATGGATTCTGAGGGACAGCTGTGTATATGTATAGTTAAAATATAAAATATAACAGTATTAAACATGATATATGTGTGTGTGTGTGTGTAAACACATGCGCGCACGCACACACACACACACACACACACACTGTGGTAAGTAGTAAGTAGAGTGCAGAAAATTTTTTCTCTGAACCATTTGGTGGTAAGTCAGAAACCTGATGCCAATTATCCTTGAATTCTTTAGTGTTTATTTCCTACAAATTAGGATAAAATATAACCATCAGAATTGGAAAATAACATGAATAAGTTAATACCATCTAATACTAAGATCATATTCAAATGTAACCAGTTGTCACAGTAAAATTCAGTTCAGAATTGTCTGTTGCATTTAGTTGTCTTGTCTCCCTAGTCTCTCTCTCTTAGTCTGGAATAGCTAGCTCCTCAGTCTTCCCTTCACTTTTATTACCTTGACATTCTTGTGGATTATAGGATAGTTATTTTGCAGGAAATACGTCAGTGTAGGTTTGGGATTTACTCATGACTAGTTTCAGGCTCTGCATCTTAATAAAGAGGTAGCACACAACTTTGGCTTGCCTTGTTACTGAGAATGTTCACTTTGATCACTTGATTAAAGTGTTCTCCAAGCTTCTCCATTGATAAGTTGTTTTTTTTTCCTTTTGTAATTTAGTATTCTGTGGGGAGGTATGTATATTAGTTATTTATTGCTGTGTAATAAATTATGCCAATACATAGAACATAGAGGCTTGAAAGAGCAAACATTATTTCACAGTTTCTGAGGCTTAGGAATCTGGGAACTGCTTAGCTAGATGGTTCTAACTCTGGATTTCTTATGTGGTTGCAGTCAAAATGTCAGGTGAGGAGGATTAAGTCAGTTGGACAAGTAGGGCTAGTAGCCCTACTTGATTAGGGCTGAAGGCCTGCTTCCCTAGAAGGGTTACTTACTTGGCTGTTGCCTGGAGGTCACGGTTCCTTTTGGCTTTTGGCAGGAGGCTTTATTCCTAGCCATGTGGACTTCTGTATTGGGCTTTTTGAATGTTATCATCAGCTGGTGATCTGAAAAAAGGCTGAAGCCACAATGACTTTTATGACCTAACCTTCAGATTTGTACATTGTCACTTTACCTTATTCTCTTCATGTGAGCCGCTAATCCAGCCCACACCTAAAAGGAGGATAATTAAAGTCCGTGTTTTAAAAGGAGTGTCAGTGAATTTGTAGAAATATTTTAAAACATTAACATTATTTATGTGTATCGGTATGGATTGTTGGTTTCCCATTTTATTGAACAGGTTATTAAAATCCATTATTGTCATCTATTTTACTCTTCAGATTATTCCCAATTTGGCCAGTGAAAATCCACTTCAGGCTGGCCTCTGTTTTTTGACATATCCTTGTCATTCTTTAAATACTTTCTTGCTTTCTGGTATAAGATGTTCCAGGCTTATCTCTTTTTTAAAAATTAAAAAAAATGATATATAATTCACATACCATAATATTTACTCTTTTAAAGTATACAGTTCATTGGTTTTTAATATGTTCACAGAGTTGTAAGCCATCACTACTATCTAGTTCCAGGACATTTTCATCACTTCAAAAAGTAACCCTGTACCCATTAGCAGTCATTCCCCCATTCCTTCTTCCTCTAGCACCTGATTACCACTGATGTACTTTCTGTATCTATGGATTTATCTATTCTGGACATAGCATATAAATAGAATCATACAATATGTAGCCTTTTGTGTCTACTTTCACTTAACATATTGTTTTCATAGTTTATTCATTCAGTAGCTTGAAGCATTACTTCATTGTTTTTATGGTTAAATTAATGTTCCATTGTATGGATGTACCACATCTTGTTCATCTGTTAATCCATTGAAGGACATTTGGGTGGTTTCTATTTTTTAGCTATTATGTATAATACTACTATGAACATTTATCTGTAAGTCTTTGTGTGGACATCTGTTTTAAGTTCTCTTGGGTTCCAGGGTTATCTTGTATTTTCTCTTCCCCATTCCTGGAATCAGCCTTTTCTCTAAAAAGCCTTGGCTTCATTTTGTGGAGAATAGAAGCCAAGATCTGGGCACTAGTTGTGCTCATGGCTATAGAACGTCATTGATTTTAGGCCATCTCAGTGAAGAGAGCTAAGGAGTATATATACACGTGCATACATACATACTCATAATATATACATTTATATATTTATTTTTACATTTATATATATTGAAAACCAAAAAGTCATACTGTAACCCCCAATTCCAATTGAACATGATTCTGGTTTTCTCCCTTTTCATATTTGTATTTTTCTCCGACTACCTCCCATAATCCTTAATTTCTTAAATTATTTGCTCAGTCTCCTGTTAGTAACATTTCTGCTATAACTCTCTCTTCTGTGCAGATGCTTTTCTCACACCTCTTAGGCTCTGACACTGTAGACCCGCCTGCCCTTTTTCATGGACACCTTTCTTACCCTGCTCAGGCTCTGTTGCATGCTAGATTGACCTCCACGTGATTACCTTCCTACCCCATTCAAGGTTCCATATCCCACAGTAGGCCTCCCCTCCATTTGGATACCATCCTCACCCTGCTTGTGCTCTGACTCCTGCCAGGACATCACCTACATGGATGCCCTCCTTACCTTACTTGTGCACCTACATCTCACTCTAGCCCACCACTCCATGTGGACACTCTCATTCCCCCGCCCTAACATCCCACCACAGACAACCTTCTTAGCCTACTCTGGCTATGACACACTACAATATGCTGTCCCTCTGTGCCTCTCACTCTTCCTGGGCTCTCATCCCAAACCAGATCACTTCCACATATATATTCCTTTCTTACCACATTTGGATTCCAACAGCCCATAGTGAGCCACCCACCCCTCCACGTGAATGTCTACCTTATCTCGCATAAGCCCTGACACCCGTCTGGGCTGATATGGCCCTCTTAGAAGAGATGCCTACAATATATCATATTCTGCTTTAGGATTGAATTATTTAAGTAGGAAAAAGGAAGAAGTACCCCTTTGCCTTATCCTTGAACTATTTTTTTGTACTTCACATTTGTCTTCTTGCCTCTGAATAGTTAAAATTGTTTCCCTAAAATTTTCATCTCACAAATTTGATGTATATTTTTGTACTTAAATATTATACTTTTTTCTCTTTTTTTGTGTGTGTGTTATGTATATGTATTTTCAACTAAGAAGGTTGATTATAATTTTTATAAATATATAAGTATTTTTTCCCCTAATACTACAAAAAATTGTTACCCTACTGGGAGGAATTACTAAATAAGTAAGTAAAAGTTACTAAATATCTGAAGCTAAGTAATGTACCGGAGTTGTGTCCTGATAGGCTTCCACCAGGGCTGCTATAAAAATATGCAGTATTTCTGTAGGGGGAGAATCTGCCCAGGAAATCATTCTGTTGTTGACAGTAGAACTTCCCCTTGAGATTTGTTTTCATCATTCTTTAATATGGAAAGCTTTTGCTTTAAATTAAGTACATCCAATAAATATCCTTAGGAAAATTAATTTTTCTTGTTTCCTTAAAAATATTTAGAATAGAACTTGAAATGTAATAAAGCAATATTAATAAAATAAATCTACGATATGGTACAACAATTTAATAATTTTATTTGCATATATTGTTTATCAGCCATTCTGAGTGTCAATATACCGCATTTAATTTTGTAAAAATTGAAATGAGTCAAATTGATATATATTTTTAAGTGGATAAAAGGGACTTAACTATATGCATCAGCATATTCTAAATGAATTTGTCTATCAGATCAAGGTACAAATAGCTGGAAGAATTTATATCACTTTGAAGTTTTTAGAATGATTATATAGGAATTTAAAAAACAGATTGTATAAACAACAATATTTCTGTGGTACAAATATGTTTCAGGTGTTTCTGCCCAGTTTTCCTTCATAGTCAGATGCTTTGGGAGCTGGTACTGTTGGGTGAGCCCCTTGTAGTCATGGCACCATCACCATCGGAGTCTTCAGATACTGTATTGGCACTTATTAAGTGAGTATATTTGCTTCCTAATGGTGATAGTTACAGCATTTTCCATCTGTGATATGTTTGTACACTCATTGCCTTGCATTGTTCCACACAACAACCATGTAAGAAGGTAATGCTCATGATAGCACCATTTTATAGATGAGCAAATTAATTCAGGCTCCATGAGGACTGGAACCATGTTCTTGTTTTTCTGAGCAACAAGCACATTCATTCCCGTACTTGAAGTTGACACCTAATAAATATTAGTTGTGTAAATGGTTAGTATCTAATAAAAGGCATATAACTAGAGAAGATAGAACCAGAATTTCACCCCATCTTCTGTCCCAAGTCTAATGTTCTTTCAATATACCATTCCACATTTGGTATTTCCATTTGTTTTCTAGTTTCCTGGAATGAGTTTACCATTTATTGAAATAGATAAATTATCCCACAGTAGGCCTCCCCTCTATAATGTACATATAGATAATTTATAGTTATTGAGAACGGCCTTTAATTTCTGTGTCCTTTGTTTTACATATTCCTCTTGCTCCACAGCTGTATTTCTCCATTGAAGTATGTCAGTGATTTCAGACCTTATTTCACTATTCATGATAGTGAATTCAAAGAATATACTACCCGTACTCAAGCCCCGTGAGTAAACAGAATAATTTTTATTAACCAGTATTACTTTTATAACCAAATTATTTAGAATTATTTTTGGTAATGACTTTTTATTTTATTTTATATTCTTTATTTGTTTTTAATTAAATTTGTTAGGGTGAATTGGTTAATAAAATTATATAGGTTGCAAGTGTACAGTTCAATAATACATCATATGTATATTGCATTGTGTGTGTACCACCCAAAGTTAAGTTTCCTTCCTTCACCTTATATGTGACCCCATTTTTCCTTTATCTGGCTTCCTCATTTCTCTCTGTGGTAATAATTTCAAAGTTTAAATTTTAACTTAATGGCAAACTGATTTTATAAAGGAAGGTTTGAGAAGCTGCTGGGTCCCATTTCAAAAGTCAGTATCTTATTTTCTTTGAATAATTGTATTTATTAGTGGAAGCTGTATTGTCATTAATAGCCACCCAACTGTACTTTCAGTTTTATCTTCTTTCCTTACCTCAGGACCTGTTAGAGCATCAGTTATATCTTTTTGCTTTGTAACTTCCTTTTCCTTCATCCTCTTCATTGAATCAGCATATAGATGTGAAAATTCTTCCCAATTTGTAAAAGGGAAAAGGTTATCTTACCTTCTCCTTTTTAGTTTCTGCTGTTTTGCTCACCTCTTTTTCATAGCTAAGTTTCTAATGTAACAAAAAAAAATTTCCATTTACTATCTTCATTTCTTTGTTTTCTGGTTGCTTCTCAGAAACAACCATTGCAGGTTGTTTCTCGGTCTCCTCTAATGTTGTTCTTGCTGAAGTCAGCAAGACTATTTTCATTCCCTGATCCAGTGGGCACATTATTGCCTAATTTTTCCTGCTTTCCCTTTCTTTTAACATTTAAGCTGTTGACCTTAAAAATATTTTAAGGGAATGAGGCAGAAAAAATATTTTAACCCTGGATACCACTCTTACCTGACTGGTTGTACATCTCACTCTCCTGTGCAGACTTCCCTTCTTCTGCCAAACCCTTAAATGTTGGTGTTCTCCAGTGTTGTGTTTTGCGTTCTGATTTCAGACTGATAATTTTTTTTTGTACAATCTTATCTGTACCCACAGCTTCTGTTAGCATGTACGTACTGATAACTGAAATTTATCTTCCTAGTCACGATCTTTACTAGGTCCAGAACTATATATCTAGGTTTTTTTGTTTGTTTGTTTGTTTTTTCTTTCCTAGACCACATTGCTACTTGGACATGTTAATGGCATCAGAAACTAAAAATGTTCAAACTGAATTCATTTTGTCTCCTTTTCTTTCCTAATTCCATGCCTCTTAATGTTTTCATGAATGGTGCTACTTTTCACTTAGTTATCAAAGATCTAATTTGTGATCAGTTTCTCCTTAATATGGTACACACCAAGTTTTACCAAATTCTGTCCATTCACATCGTAAAATATCTCTTAACATTTATTATTTTCTTTCCAAAACTGTCTTCCTAATCTTACTGTCTCCAGTCTGTTTCATATTTGCTGATGCTTTTTCCCAAACCTCTTCCCCTCTTCATAGAGCATATTCTAAATTTCTCTCAGAGTGACCACATATTCATTCATGTGGCATTCCTCCACTCAGTTCTCTAGTAGCTTCCTTTTGCCAAATAAGATAATATCTAAATTTCTTAGCATATTAACTTGGTATTTAAAGATCTGGCCAGCATCTCCCCATCAATTTCATTTCTGACTATTCATCCTTTCCACCTTGTGCTCTAGGAATGCTGAACTATTATAGTTCTACAAACAGACCATGATCTCACTTCATTGCTTTGCACATACTGTTCATTCTCCTATGTCACCTTTACCACCCTAAGCACTTGGCAAAGAATTACTCATCTTTCATATCTGTGCAAATGTCATTTCTTTGGTGAGGCTGCCTTTTAATCTCCTGGAGACATAGTGTCTTTTTTGTAATTATTGTACATTTTATTTCACCTTCACTGTCTTCTAATTTCTGGCATCATAATTGAGTTTGTAAGTCCTATTTCCGGTGTGCTTTTAGAAAGACCATGTCTTTTCATCTTTACATGCCTATGGCTAAACATGGTGTCTGGCATATAATTTATATGTAGTACATTGAATGAAGGAAAATATAATCCATTTGTTGTTCATGCAAAAGAAATTAGAAACTATTCTTCACTGATGGAACATTCATCTTTTTCTCATTATGGTTTTGCTTTATTTGTTTTTATGTAGGCCATCGGTCATTTTAGGAGTAACCAACCCTTTTTTTGCGAAAACACTTCAGCACTGGCCACACATTATTCGAATAGGAGACCTTAAACCAGCAGGTAACGTATAAACTGTTTCTAGTGTGTAATATGACTGAGCAGGTTTCTTTTTTCCCCTTTGTTTTCATCTTTTGGTTACTTTTTAATTATGCTGATAGCAACCTTTGAGGCAACCTGAATAAAGGCCTTTGGAAAAGAGCATAACTCCTCATTAAAATATAAAATATCTTATATGTGTAACTCATTCCTCCTACCAAAACATGTACTTACAGTGTTATAAACAATGAATTATAACAAAATGAAACCTCAAAAATTTGAGCTACTTTTTGTATATGCATAGCCCAATTAAAAAGGGATTTCCAACAATGCTTGAATAAAACCTTATATGAGCTCAAATTAATTCAACTTGACACAAAATTCCCAGCTCGGTCTCAGAAAATATATACATTTCTATGGTACTAGTATTGTTTAAGGAAGTGGTCAAAAGATTGTGTTTTTCTTGAGGAAATAAGATATATATGCCTTGCTCATGGTAGCTGTTTAGAAAGTGTTTTTAAATGAGTTAATGAATTCTGAGGTTGGGAGTTTTGTTAACTTAGATGACACCTTAATGCCACCTCTGACATTCCTCACTGTATGCTCCTGAATTGTCCATTTAAATAGTTAAGATGTTATATAAAAATATTTTTTAAAAACTTTATGATGTGATACTTTTAAAGATTTTTCTTTTATACACAGGTATATTTAAAACATTATTTAATAATATTATAAGATATCCCTTCTAATTTATGCATAAATCTAGATAGACATGATTAGAGTCAGGGAATAACATTTTAAATTATATTATTTACAAATATTAGACTCAGTCTTATACTGAAATCCTTAGATGCCTTGTGAAATAAAGGAAAAAGCAGAGGGTTTCACCCTTACAGTCATTTCTAGGTGGGCTTAGGCAGAGTGGCCTCCCTAAGCCTCATATTTGTCTGCTGAGATTAAATATAGTGACTGAATAATGGCACTCTGTAAATGTCATGGTCTCTTGCCATTTCATTCGTGTCCTGTCTGATTATTAATGATAATTCAGAGCACAGCAATCACCAGGTCTTAGCTGAGAGATGATATGAAAAGTTTTTTTTTAATCTTAATTTAATCTTGACATTGACTTTAATGGTTTTATCCTATTAATAGAAGCTATTTGATTAAACTACTGTTATTGTCCTTTTCCAATGGAAAAAGCCTCAATGTTGGGATGTAAGTAGAAGAACTCTTGCATAAAGTCATTGGTAAAGTAACATGAATTGATAAGTCTGTTTGCCTTTTTAAGAAATCCAAACTATTTTCCAAAGTGGCTCACCATTTTCTATTCTTACCAGCAGTATATGGGGTTTCTATTTCTTTATATTCCTGTCAACATTTGATATTTCTATCTTTTTCATTCTGGCAATTTAGTGGGTTTGAAATGGTGGTTTTAATTTGTGTTTTTCTAGTAACTAATGATATTGAGCATCTTTTCATCTAATTTTTCTTTGATGAAATGTTTATTTAAATCTTTGGCTCATTTTTAATTAGATCATTTGTCTTATTATTTAGTTACAAGAGATCTTTATGTATTCTGGACATGTCTGTTTTCAGTATATGATTTGCAGGTATTTTCTCACAACATATGCTTTCTCTTTTTGTTTTCTTATTGCTGTATTTGAAGCACAAATGTGTTCACTTTTTTCACCAGTTCTAGTGAGATACAAGTGAGATACAGCACTGAATAAGTTTAAGATTTATAGCATAATGACTTGACTTACATATATAGTAAAATTAGTTGATATCCATCATCTCATACCTATTTTAAAAATAAAGGAAAAATATATATTTTTTTGTGATGAGAACTTTTAGAAGTTACTCTCTTAAGAGTTTTTAAATACACCACACAGCAGTGTAACTGTAGGCATTGTGCTTGCACGTTACATCCCCAGGATGTACTTCTCCTACAGCTAAAAGTTTGTACCTTTTGACCACTTTTTTTCTAGTTCCCCTGCCCCTTGCTTTTGGTAAATTCAAAAATGTTTAATTTTGATAAGTCTAGCTAATCATTTTTTTTTCTTTTATGAATTGGCCTTGTGCTGTTGTATCTAAGAACACATTGCCTAATTGAAGGTCACAAAGATTTTCACCAATGCTTTCTAATAAAAGTTGTGTTAGCACTAATATTTAGGCCTGTGAACCACTTTGAGTTATTTTTTTGTGTATGATTTGGGTTAAGGATCTAAAATCTTTTTTTGCATGGTGATATCCAGTTGTCCTAGACCATTTTTTGAAAAGACTATCCTTTTTCTGTTCACTCACATTGGTACCTTTGTGGAAAATCAACTGGCCATAAACAGGGTTTATTTCTGAACTTGTAGTTCTGCTGCACTGATTTATATGGCTCATCTTTACAGCAATACAATGTCTTGATTACTGTACTTTTATAGTAAGTTTTGAAATCCAGAAGTGTAAGTCTTCCAACTTTGTTTTTCTTTTTCAAAGTTGTTTTGGCTATTCTTGGTCTTTTGTATTCCATATAAGTTTTAGGATCACTTTGTCAGTTTCTGCAAAAAGCCAGCTTAGATTTTGATAGGGATTTTGTTGAATATGTAATCAATTTGGGGGAGAATTTCCATCTGAAAAACACCGAGTCTTCCAATCCAGGAATTTGGAATGTCTCTCCATTGTTTAGATCTTTTTTAATTTTTCTCAGCAATGCCTTGTAGTTTTCAATATATAGGTCTAATTATAATGTCAGATGTAGGCTTTTTAAAGATGTCCTTTATCGGGTTGAGGAAATGCCTTTTTCTTCCTGGTTTGTTGAGAGTGATTAACATGAATTGGTGTTAAAATTTGTTAAATGCTTTTTCCGTATTTATACAAATCATTATGTGATTTTTATCCTTTGTTAACATGGTGTATTATAGTAATTGATTTTTGGATGTTAAAACATTAAATCAGCCTTATATTCCTTGGATAAATACCATTTGGTCATGGTGTGTATAATTAGTCCTGTTTTATGTTTCTGGATTCGATTTGCTAATATTTTTGTTGAGGATTTTTATAGCTGTATCTATAAAGGATAGTGATCTGTAGTTTCTTTTCTTGGATATCTCGCCAGCTAATTTTCTTGTTGGTCTGAGAACTCTCTTTAGGCAGGTGAAGTTACCAAGGACCAAGGGAAGGAATGGAGAATGATAGAGAAAGGAAAAGGGAAAGCCTTTTAAATTTAGTGTGTTTACAACACTTTTAAGTGTCTCTCTTGAGTTATTTTTCTGCTAACTAGAAGGGTGGTTTAGGTTGTAGTTTCTCTCAACCTCAAGATTAGAACCACTTCATATACTAGACAAGTTCACAGCAGCCCTGCTCAAGAGTCCTGTCCATCTGTGACTCGGACCTGTGGTTGTGACATAAACTATCACCACCTGGTGGCAGTGTAAATTTCTGCAGTACAAAAACAGAATTTTGAGAAGTGCCAGAAAAAGATCTTTGGGTACTATATCTGCATACTAATCGAGTTGCTTTCAATTCCATTTACTCTTAAAGGATATTTATTCATATTTGGCATGTAAATTTTTGATTTTATGTATTTGGTACAAATATTTTAAATTACAAGTTGAGTGATAAAAGGGAAATTTTAAGTAATGATAGATAAGAATGAAAGGACAAGTATCCATTTTCTATAATTTACACAGTAATAATTCAGTGTTTCATTTATCCAGTTTTAAGGTACCAGGAATACTAACATTAACTGGATATTAATAATGTTAAGAATACATTAGTTACAACATTTCTAACTAATAAATAATAAATTATTAATCTTATGAAATTCCAGTTTTGTGATATGTGAAGCTTGAATAATTGTAAGAATTTTTGTGATGTTTCCTTCAGGTGAAATTCCTAAGCAGGTTAAAGTGAAAAAATTGAAGAACCTAAAGACACTGGATTCTAAACCTGGTATTGACTTTTATTATTTTTAAATATATACCTATGTGGGTACTTGGTTAAAAAATTACTGTTTACCTTGTTTTCTTTGTTTCTTAGGAGTTTATACTTCTTATAAGCCATACCTAAATAGAGATGAAGAGATTATAAAACAATTACAGAAGGTAATTATTCGCTCATATTATTAATTTAAATTTTTTTTGTTCAGGTATTGCAATATCCAGTTAGTCAATATGTGCTTTATGGAGAGTAATGAGGTCTCTCTTTTGAACCAAAGCTTCGTAAGAATCAGGAGACTAAAGTAGCAGCAATTATGGGCTTGAAATATGGAACTGCAGCTACAAACTAGTGCCAATCTTCCTAGAAACTTGGAAGTTATAGTGAAAAAGTCATGGACTCTACCATGAGGTAACTTAGCATCTCACACTAGGGGATAGTTAGCATTTTTTTGGAAAATGTAAATAATATTAATACAGAAAGTATGAAATAAAGATAGTCTTTGTTGTATACTGATATTTTTAAGTATGAAATGAATGTCTTACATTTTGCTCTTAGGAATTTTTCATAGTACATTGCATAATAAACCAGATTAAAAATTTTGGTTTTTTTATATCAAGTAAAATATATGTATTTTTACATATCAGTTGAACTTCTATAATTATCCATTGTTTTACATTCCCTAACTCTATAGGTTATTATTGTTTCCTCTTTTAAGGGTGTACAACAGAAACGTCCTTCTGAGGCTCAAAGCGTTATTCTGAGACGCTATTTCTTGGAACTGACACAAAGCTTCATCATTCCATTAGTAAGTTAATATATACATTAATTTGATTATTTGATGAAGGGCATATGAATGTTTTTCCCATTCACTAAAACTTTATGTTAACGTGTGTGTTTTGCCTGCTCATGTATTTAGTGATTTAAAATAGAGCCCTTTTCAAGAGACCTGGATTCTTTATTCTAGTTGGGAAGTTACTTCCTCTCTCTGGGTCTCAATTTCCTTATCTGTAAAATATGGCTAATTCTGCTTTTTTAAAATACTTTTTAGGGTTGTTGTGACTATCTTAAATTATATTATTGTAGGAAAATGTTATATAATGTTGCATTTTGTACCTTGATAAGTTATTCAGTAACTTTTCTCTGATTTT
Organism: Cynopterus sphinx; assembly: GCA_030015415.1. Lineage (NCBI taxonomy): Eukaryota > Metazoa > Chordata > Mammalia > Chiroptera > Pteropodidae > Cynopterus > Cynopterus sphinx. Next base: position 111,804,246 of record CM057381.1, read on the forward strand.
CTTTATTGAGCACAGTTTGCTATAATACCCATGAAACTGGGCCTTATCTGTCTGTTCATTATCTTTTTCTCAGTCTGGTATATGGTAGTACTTAATAAATATTTATGAAATAAATAATGATGTTATGGTTATTTCATGAAATTCAGTGGAATATCATTAAAATACTAAAACATCACAGTATCAGGCAGTATCATGTGTGGTCCTAGTCTAGAGACTGCATTGGAAAGAGATTCCGTGTAGTTGTTAATGTAATCTATCTGTGAATATTATATGAGGACAACTTGGAGATCTTTGCTATTATGTTTTGTGAAGAAATATTCTTTCTTGTCCAATGAATGTCAAATTTTTTTTTTGTTTCATTTAAATTCATTTAAGTAAATGAACTTTAGTGCTTAAGAGCATGGACTAAAATTAAGTAGACCTGAATCCAAGTTTCAACTGTGTGACCTTGGATAGGTTACTTAGCCTTTTGAAGCTTTAGTTTCCCAATAATACTTGCCACATGGGATGGTTGCAAAGATTAAAAGAAATTATGAGTGTAAAATGTTGAGTATATTTTCTGGAATATAGTTTATAAGGTTATTATCACTAAAAACATGTAGTCCCTTGGATTGTCAAAGATTTAGTAAAATTTTATTAAAAAATCTGATTTCTCAATTCAGTCTGAATTTAGCTATATCTATTATAGGGAGCAATGGTGTTGTTGATGCCCACTGAAAGATCATATGATGAAAAACTTGGAAACCCATTTCTTTTAAGTAGGTCTATTTAAACATTTTTGAAGATTCTGTGTAAGAACATCTAACTTGATTAACTTTTTTTTTTTGGTTTTAGGAAAGATATGTGGCAAGTTTAATGCCTTTACAGAAAAGTATTTCTCCATGGAAGGTATAAATATATTCAGTTAAATTTCTATTTGACTTCTCTAACTGTAAATTCAGTGAACATATCCATTTCTAATTTTTAAATGTAGTATGCCCTTTTTTCTAGAGTCCACCCCAATTAAGACAGTTCCTTCCAGAAGAATTTATGAAAACACTTGAGAAAACAGGACCTCAGTTGACCTCTAGAATAAAAGGCGATTGGATTGGACTTTACCGGTTAGCCTTTTTTCTTTTTCACTCATTTGTAGAGCTTTATTTAAAACACACACTCACACACACACACACACACACACACACCAAAAAAATGGACTTAAATTTATATTTTTTTATTCAAAATTACATTGTTTCACATGGTTCTTCTAGCTATAAGTAGGAAAGGTATCGAGGGGAGAAAATAAGTCATAACCAAATGTTGCTGTTTTGAAAATTATTTTTATAGGCATTTTCTAAAATCCCCAAATTTTGATGGTTGGTTCAAGACCCGGCGGAAGGAAATGACCCAGAAGTTGGAGGCTCTCCATTTAGAAGCTCTTTGTGAAGAGGTTAGAGAACAGCATGTTTGTATGATATTAACAACTATTGAAAATAAAGATAATGTTACCCTTAGAGGATGGAAAGATATCTATATCCACTACTTTATAAATAGTAATAGCTAACTCTTCTAGACCATGTACTGTATACCAAGGACTGTGTAGGTGCTCTGTATGGGTAATGTCTTTTAATTTTCACAATTCACTGAAGTAGGTATGTTATGATCTGCATAAGGGGACACCTGAGGATTGTAAGTTCAGATCACATCACTACTATGTAGGGGAGCTGGCAGTGAGCTAGACTAGAGCCCACTTGCATTGGCTCACAAGATATGACTGTACCTCTCTTTTCAGCTCTGCATTCAGTGCTCTCTGGTTAGTAGCTTGAAATCATCTATATAGTGGGAGTATTACACCATAGGAATTGGCAAATGCTACAAACCAGAGACTTCCTTGAGAACTGGTTGTTAAATATTGTTCAGCGTACCACTGGATGGAGTTAGGATTCAAATCCATGTAGTCTAACTCCAGATTTTTTTTAGCATGCCTTAACCTTTCCAGTTACTATTAACAATTTTTTCCTGTATTTGGACTGACTTTTTATATTCTATAATTTGTCACTAGACTGCTTTAAATTAGGTAAAAATATAAAGGATAATGTCATATTCATTTGCATTTAGCTACATTTGTATTTAGGCTAGTCTCAATATTAACTTTCTAGTAAAAAAATCCCAATGATTGTGGTTTTGAGAGAAGAAATATGATGAAGGCAACTACAAATAAGCCCAGGAAGCTTATTTGAAGATGAGAAGTTTGCATCCAGTAAAATATTCATGTTCGTAGTTATCTTGATTTGTTAGCTAACATTCCTTTTAAATTAAAATACTCACTATAGTAGTAGCATTGGGGGTTAGTATTGTACTTTGAGTTGTAGTTTTGTTTTTTCTTGATTGATCGGAAAGGGCTACTTCAGAAAGGAATTTAAGTTTTGTTTTAGTGCCAAATATTTGACAATCATACCAAAATTTTGAAAGTTATCTAATTAACTTTCAAACTGTTTTTTTTTTTTTCTTCCTGTCCTTCTCAGTAGTTACATCTATGGAAATAGAGCAGTTTGAAAATTATTTTGAGTACTTACTGATTTGGGATTTGTTTATTCTTCTAGGATTTACTTCTCTGGACCCAGAAACACACAGAAGTAGAAACAGTAGACCTTGTATTGAAGCTGAAAAGTAAGCTGGTATGTAGCCAAAAAAGCCAAAGATCTGTGAAGATGTTTTATTCACATTTGAGGTGATAGTCCATGATGTATCACGGAAGTAACATAATTAAATGAGAGGACTTGACTTGAGATTGATCAACTGATGGTAGATCTGACTGAAAATACTTGGTCACTCAAGCAGATCATAATGATGCCATAATTATTTTAAAAGTATTTACATGGAGTCTAATGACCTCTACAAAAAACATTGTCACTTATATTTTATACCACATGGTATGCGTTAAGTATCAATTTACATAGAAGTCTTTTATTGAGCTCAAATAATATATTGTTTAAATGGCATGTTTTTTGCTTTTTTATAGTTACCATAAATTCTGGTTGAAGTCTAAGTTTCTGATCATTAGACTATTAAAAATGTTTATTTAGAAAATACAGCATATTAATACAGACTCAGAGGATCATTTAAATGCTTCCAAATGTTCCTTATATAGTTGCAGGCTGATCGAGAGCATTTACCTGTGAAACCTGAAACTATGGAAAAGTTACGGACACACATAGATGCAATTATCTTCGCATTGCCAGAAGACCTACAAGGCATACTGCTCAAAACAGGCATGACATGATATTTGCCAGGATTTTCCAGCCAAAAAGGACTGTGCACCATGAAACTTACTGACATTTCAGCTAGATGCACAAAGGAGATCTGAAGTGGAAAATAGCAGTAAATGCTAGCTAGCTACAGGGTGGAAAGACTATACTTTATAAACAGACTTTTTTTAGTGCATTATTTTTAAAAATGGATATCTGTGGTGGTTCCATTTTAATACTGAAACACCGAAAGGCATTTCTATATTTTTAATCATGCTCCAAAGTGCTCTTAGAGAGACCTGTGGGGCTATCAGAATAAGTGATTCCAAACTGCAGTGCTGGCATTGCAGATATTTTTTTAAATTGGTGCTGTTTTGCCCAATCATGTTAAAACTCAGGGGGATATAAAAATAACATTCACACTGGCTATCTTCTTAAGAAGAAGGAAAAGGCTGAACTGTCCAACTGCAGTTAGAAGTAATTAATGCTTTTGTAGTGCCTTCCGTTGTCCTACATGTTTCACAATACCCAGCTGCTAGTCTTAAAGCTTTTTCTTAACTTGATTATGATATGTAATTATATAAGGCATTCTTTTGCATAATCATTGCTTAAAAATGATGTTTCTTGCCTCGCATCATGTTTATTAATAGTGGCATAGTATTTTTTTTCCAGTTGTCATGCAGGTTCATTTCATTATTTTCTATACCATTTTCAAATTTAACCTTATCAGTGTTTCCAAAGGCAAGAAGGCATCTAGCATTAATTATAGAAGAGTTAATTTCCTCTTACCCTTTACTAATTGGGCCTTTTTAAATTAGCTTGGATGTTTTTTATATACTTTCTGATTATAAACCTCATAATCATCTGTTTTGTAAACTGAAGTATTCTTATTTTAAAGGCATTTATAAACCTTTTATGTGATAGTTATTTGAGTGATTATAAGATCAATTTTCACCATTATTTGTTTAGTAGAGTTTTTTCCCTCCAAATTAATACTTCTCAGAACACTTTCCATACTGTAGTTTGACATGGGAACTTTTGCCTGAATCACTGTTATAGCTATTTTTTGTTGTTTTGTTTGTTTCTGTTTTGTTTTGTGTTTAGTACCTTGCCAAAAATAGAAGATTGTGGTTTGGTTTACTTTGCCAAAGTTGTTTGGTTTGTGTTTGAATAGGAGTGTCCTACAGAAGCCACTATTTAAAATAGGCACAGATGACATAGCACATATGTAAATAGCTGTGTCTTGAGTTAGCCTCTAAATAACCAAATTTAATTATGTTTGTAAAAGAAATGGCTTCAAAAGCTCTTTTCTGTTAATACAACTATTAAGGGCACTCCTGTCCTAAGAAAGGTTCCTTGTGTTTGTAACTGTGGTCTTTTACCCAAGTGTGCCCTTTTCTCATGGGCAGTCTCTTGAAGCATACCTCAAAGTCATAGAGTGAATATGGCATTTGAAAGAAATTATTTGCCTTGGATCACTGAGTTATTTTGTGAAACAAGAGTTGTCCTTATGGAGAAGTGCAACTACTTTTATATGCTAAAGTATTTCATATCTTTCTGGGAATCCTTATTTAGGTATAAATGGTCATCTTATTATTTTTCAAAAAGGTGTATTTTAATAATCTTACATTTATATGCAGTTTGTGACCAGAAATCGGAAGTTATTAATGTCATATCAAGGATCTTTTAAATTATACCACTACAGTGTATATCATTTTCAAGTTTATTTTGCACAGCTGAAGAGTAGCAGAGGATGATGCCAATTAGCATAATAATGGCATCTTTGTATTTACTGTATTTAACTAAAGCCTAACAAATATTGAAAACCCTATCATACTTACCTGGTTTACCTATTAATTTCAAATTATGTACTTGTAAAAATAACTTAAAATTGTATTGGGAAGGACTGAGAAAGACAGACTGGTAACTTCATTTATTGTGTGATTTTGAGAATTGTCTTTTTTTTTTAAGAAAACATTGTTGAGATCTAAAACCTGCCATTTAATGTTTATCTCCACCAGCATCAGAAGGAATCACTGCTTTCAGGGTGTTAAGTAATGCCTAGTGCCTTCTGTTTTCAGTGAAAAAAGAGGTTTTGTGAAGGCATTTATGGTCATTACTGAAAAACAAATTAAAGGCCTTTGATTTTAAAGTACTTGAATATCTTCTGTTATTTCTGAGTAAGGGAATGCTTGAAAAAATACACAGTAAATGAAACTTGTGCATTATGGGATTTTACTTTCTGTTATTTTTAAAAATTCGATTGAAAACTTTCTTATGTTTACTTCACTATGAACAGGTGAATAGTCCAGTTTAATAACAGACAGATCATCTAAGTAACTTCATATTCTTCATTGCAGTATGTAGATTTTGTGAAATGTCCTGTTGAAAGTTTTTTAGCTTAATGATTTAGGTATCATTAGATTCTCCTTTGTTTGCTACCTTTTCTTTTTTAATCTTAAATCTCAAACTACTTTTATTTCTTCCTCTTCCTTTATAAAAGTAGCAAGTATATGATACTATTTTTTGGATTTTAATTTATTAATAATAAATGACTGGATGTTACTTCTTTTTGAAGTAACTGGGTAATAACCTTCAAAGTAAACTATAAAAATTCTAGTACATTTAAGAGAGATACCATTAAAAATTGTCCTTATTTTATTTGCTCTTAACTTAATTCAGTTGTTTTTATACACCTGAATTTTATTAACTTTCTTCTTTTAGCCTAATTTGGGGGAAAATTTAGTTACTAATTTTCAAATATTAGTCCTCTGGAAAAGGATAGTTGAAGACAAAAAGTTTCTCTAATTAAGGATAAATGTTATTTAAATAACATATATTAACTCAGTAATGACTAAATTAATAATTTGATATACCTTCATATAGCTAAGCTGTAATACTTATATGCCCTCTACAACCCGGTTGAACTATGGTATTTATTATACAAGTAGAAATTAGTATTTGTTAATAAAACACAGCTCCTAGAATTTTTAAAAATTCCCTGTTTGTTTGAAATAAAGCAAGATACAGAATCATAATTCCTAAAATTTAACCAGTTTTTAGTTTTTAGTTTCAAGCTTTAAGTTGATGGTTGGTTAATGAAATTGGTTTATGACATTTATTTTGTAGTTATAACATTGTGTAGCTCATGTTGCACAAATGTAGAGTGGAAAAAAGATGGTGGTAGAATTCTGTGACACCTTATTTTCATGTGTTACTTCTTCACTTTTGAACACCAGCCTTTTCCCACTACCCATTATTTGAATGCCACACTATTACTTGAATGCCTTTCTCCAAATTAAGATTGTTGTTGTCTAATAATCATAGGTCTCATTCCATTTTACTTAGCATCATCACTAGGCTTGGGTTCCTCTGTTTATTTTTGCTTTCCCATTCTCTTTGTCATTATATTATTTTTGCTTACCCATTGGAAAACTAAACTTCATGGATTCTTCCTCTTTTTTCCTGTCCCTCATGTTTTTCATATCAACCAGTATGAATACATTGTAGTATAAATTGCTTCTAGATTGAGATACTTTTGAAAAAAAGTAACTTTATATGTCAGAGTTGTCATACTTGCTATTAAGTGAATAGATTTTTTAGAATTTAGTAGGAAACTATTGAAAACGATTGATTTTTATCTAATGAAATGGGTAAATTTTTTATAGCCAGAGGCTCTGGTGGTAGAGCCCAGCAATTTGTGTTTTTAAAAACCAGCTTTGTTGAAGTATAATTGACATACAATTAACTGAACATAAAAAGTACATAATTTGATAAGTTTTGACATTTGAATAGACCATAAAACCATCACTACAGTCAGGATAGGAACATATCCATAACCCCTCCCTCAGTTTCTTCATGCTCCTTTGTACTCCTTCCTGCCCCCCCCAACAACCACTAATCTATATTTTTGTCATTATAGTTTGTATTTTCTAGAGTTTTATATAAATGGAGTCATACAGTACCTTTTTTTTATGACCCCCCCCCCACTTAATAATATAGTATTTATTTGTCTTTCCTCTGTCAAACCCTGAGCCAACTGCTTTCTCCAGGCTGTCTGGGAATGTATAGGAAAAGGAACATTCAGGGAGAAAACAATGGGATATGGAAAGGGCTTCTTAACATGGTGAAGAGGTTGGAAAAGGCTATCATTAGACAAAAGACCTAAGGCCTCTGAGAGGGCTAGGCCCAGAATGGCATAGAAGAGCTGTTGCCTCGAAGAAGAGTTCCTGGCATAACCAATGATGAGGCTCCCAAATAGTTCCAATCCCAGCTCCAGAGCTAGCCATCTCAACTGTGGCAGTTGCAGCCCCAGTGAACCTGGGTGCTGTGTCACTGTCCCTTGAAATGGCTGTGGTTTGGAATTTATGGCCAGGGATAAGTAATGTCAGGGAAGTGAGGCTGCCACACACCTGAGGCACTCATCTGTCTCTGAATGTTTCAACACTGCTGCTGAGAGCAGTTGGGTCAGCATCTGAGAAGTGTTCCTGACCATGGAGAAGACAGAGATGAATTTGGTAAGGAATACATTTTCAGGGAACGAGGGGTTGTTACAGGAATGCTGCTCTCAGTGTGGAGAGCAGTCTTTTTTCACTCAGCAGAATAATTCATGAAGTTCATTCATGTTGTTGCGTATATTGATAGTTCATTCTTCTTATTTCTGGGTAGTCAACTCACATGGCTATAACACAAATTTCTTAACCAGTTACCTGTTGGTGGGCATTTGGTTTATTTCTAGTTTTTGGCTATTACAAGTAAAGCTACTATGAACACTTGTAAAAGTCTTTGTATGGGCATATATATCCTTTTCTCTTGGGAAAATTATTAGGAGTGATATGAGTGGTTTGGCCAGACCATATGGTAGGTGAATATTTAACTTTTTTAAAGATTTATTTATTTTAATTAGTTTCAAGTATACAGTACATTGATTCAACATCTATATAGTTCATAAAATGATCTCCCCCATTGCTCCCTCCCTCCCTTGACCTCCACCTAGCCAATATATTAATGCTAACTGTATTCCTTACGCCATGCTCCCCATCCCCGTGATCATCCATCAGCTACTAATTTGTACTTTAACCCTTCACCCCATTCTCCCAGCCCCCCAAACTCTGTCCGTCACCAAATTGTCCACTATATTCGTGAGTCTGTTTTTGATTAGTTTGGTTTTTTTATTCCTTAGATTCCGCATATAAGTGAAATTATATAGTGTTTATCTTTCTCTGACTCAAAGCAATGTCTTTTTCAGTCTCCTTCCTTTGAGTCTGTGTATGTCTTTTAATCTGAAGTGAGTCTTCTCTATTTTTTCTTCTTAAATCCCTCAAACATTTTCTGTAATACTGGCTTGGTGGTGATAAATTCCTTTAGCTTATTTTTGGCTGGGAAGCTCTTTATCTGTCCATCAACTAAATATTAGCTTTGCTGGATAAAGTATCCTTGGTTGTAGATCCTGAGTCTTCATCCTATCGAATATTTTGTGCAAAGCCCTTTTGTCTGTCTGCATAGTTTCTTTTGAGAAATGAGCTGCCAGTCTTATGTGTGTTCTCTTGTAGGTCACTATCTGCTTTTCTCCTGCTGCTTTCTTCGTATTTAATCTTTGGTATTTTAATTATGATGTGTCTTGGTGTGGGCCTCTTTGGATCCCCAATTTTTAGAATTCTCTGAGCTTTCTGTGGTTTTATGACCATTTCCTTCACCAGGTTTGAGAAGTTTTCCATCATTATTTCTTCAAACAGCTGTTCAACATCTTGATTTTCTCCAATTACGCCAGACAGATATATTTTAACCCTTAATAAGGTCCCATATCCTCCTTAAATTATTTTTATAGCAAGGCATCTTATCTCTTGCCATTCTGATTGCATGTCCTTAGTTTTTTCATCCTATATATAGGGCATTTGATCCTCTTCTTTAATCACTTTGTTTATTTCTTTGTTTATTCTATTTAATATACTTCTCATAGCAGATAATGTTTTTCATTTCAGACTTGTTCCCTTTTATAATTTTCATTTCCATTTTTTTAATCTTTTTGAAGTTCTCAATTAATTTATCTACACTTCCTAAAAATTCATTGAGCATCTTTATAACAAGTGTTTTGAACTCTGCATCTGTTAGATTACTAGATGACTCCATTATATCTGGATCTCTGTTCTCTTCTCTCATATGGTTTCTACTTCTTTGTGTTCCCATTTTGGCCGCCTTTCCTTGTCTGTTTCTGTGTGCCAAGCAAAGACCTTAAGTCTCCTGGTCTTATTAGTGTGGATTCATGAAGTAGGTGTCCAGTGGCACAGTCCTGAGAGAGGTTCAGCTTCAGGCCAAACTTAGTCTAAGCTTCTACCTCTCCAGGTACACCTGTTAAGAATCAGCAAGCAATCCACAGATGCTGTACTTAAAGTTACCTCAAAAAGCCACACCAGAAACCAAGGCCAACTGCCACCAATGTGAGTCTAGGCATTTCTCAGGAAGGGGCACCTGACTAAGCGGGGACACACCTAGACATAGCTTGGGTGAGGCCACGAGTTGCGGGAGGCGGGGTTTCAGGGAACCTCTGGGCAAAGCGACCTACCTGTTATACAGTTCAATGACGTCAGGGCTACGACAACGCTGTGTCAAGCACACTGGGAGCCAGGACGGCTCAACAGGGAACAATGGATACATACTGCCAGCAATTCTGTACAGAGCAAGTCTCATCAGGGCCCTCGCTCTAACAATGTCTCCCTATAAATCCGTAGTACTCCCTGCACGCAGCCAAATCGGCACCATTGCTCAGAGTGAGCAGGTCCCTCACTGCAAAAATTTGCTTCGTGGATGCAGCCCCTTTTAAGAAGCTTCTGCCGCTGCCGCTGCTACAGCCTTCATTTCACTCAGCCACTAGGGACTGGTTCGCCCTGCATCCTGGCCTTCTGCTATTGCAGGGTGCTTTCTTGGAATTCTCCCTAATTGTATGCCTTGTTCATCTAGATCCCAGGCACTTTTTCCTTGCTGCTGCTTTTTTCCATCACAAGTTTGATTTGGTCGCCAGAGGGATGAACAGCATCATCTAACCATATTTTCCCCTCTCTAAGGGCTCGTGAATGTTTAACTTTTAAAGAAACTGCCAAACTGTTTTCCAAAGTGGTAGTACTAATTTGTTTCTACCAGCCATGTATGAGAGTTCCAGTTTATGTAGTGAACATCCTAGCCAACACTTGGTATGGTCAGCCTTATTAATTTAGCCATTGTAATAGGCTTTAATTGCTATCTTGTTGGGATTTTAATTTGTATTTTCATAATTACCTCTGATGTTGAACATCTTTTCATGTGCTATCAGTCACCTGTATATGTTCTTTGTTAAAGTGTTTGTTAATACCTTTCACTCATTTTTAAAATTGAGTTGTTTAATTTCTAATGGTTGAATTTTGAGAGTTCTCTATTAAGTTCCTTTTCAGATACAGAGTTTGCAAAGATCTTTTTTCCCATTTGGACTTTTTTCATTTTTATATGTCTTTTTGAAGGAGCAGAAATTTATGAATTTCTGCACAAATTCCTGTTTAGGTTTTAATTGGGATTGTATTAAATCTATAGATAAATTTGAGGGAAGTGATATCTTAATAACATTGTTCTCTGATCTATGAATAAAGTATGTCTCTGCATTTATTTTTGTCTTCTTTAATTTCAGCAATATTTTGTAGTTTCAAGATACAAGTTTTTCCCATCTTCTGTCAAATATATCCCTAAAACTATCATGTTTTTTATGTTGTAAATGACACCATTTTAAAATTCAATTTTCAATTTTTTATTGTTCAGTTTTTAAAAGTTCAGTTCAAAATAGTAGTATATCACTGATTTTTAAAAATATATTGATCTTGTGGCCCACAATCTTTCTAGACTCATTAGTTCTAGTAGATTTTTTGTGGTAGATTTCATCATATTTTTTAACATAAAAGATTATGCCATCTGTAAATAAAGACTCTTTTACTTCTCCTTTCCAATATAGGTGACATATTTATTTTTCTTGGCCAATTGCACTAGCTACAACTTCCAATACAATGTGAAATAGTATTGGTGAGAGTAGACAGCTCTGTCTTGTTCCTGATCTTAAGTATTTTATTATTGAGTACAATATTAGCTGTGGGTTTTTTTTTTTTTGGTAGATGTTCTTTATCAAGTCGATGAAGTTCTCTTCTATTCCTAGTTTGCTGAAAGTTTTGGATTTTGTTAAATGCTTTTTCAAACTATCTGGTTTTATTAAAGATACTTTTCATAAACAATCATGGTATTTCAGGCATGACATGAGCAGACAGTCATTGACAGTATAAAACAACTTTCAAACTCCCTTCTTCAGTGGACTACCAAAATCAGAAAGCCACTATAAAACCCCATGAAGTCTTCATCTGATGCTCTGAACAGGAAAAGTTTAGAGTGAGGGTTGACATGTTTTTAGTTTGTGAATATGTTTGATTGATTTGAATGTTAAAGTAACTGTATTCTTGAGGTAAATCCACTTGGTCTTGATGTGTTATCCTTTAAATATAGTTTTGACTTGGTAAAATTTTATTTAGAATTTTTGCATCTGTGTTCATGACAAGTATTGTAGGGGTTTTTTTGTGTGTGTAATGTTTCTGTCTGGGTTTGATATCAGGTCTCATACAGTGAGTTGGAAGAGTGTGTCAACATGGTATTATTTCTTCCTTTCTTAAATATTTGGTAGAATTCATCAGTAAAGCTATTAAGGTCTGGAGTATTCTTTATGGGAAGGTGTTTACACTTTCAATTTTCAAAAATAGATACAGGGCTATTAAGGTTATAGTAAGCTTTACTACTTTGTGTCTTTTAAGAACTTTGTTTCATCCAAGTTCTTGGATTTATTGGCATAGAACTATTCATAACGTTCCCTTATTTTTTTAAATATCTGTATAACCTATAGTGATGTAACCTGATACTGGAGTCTTATGAATTTTATTGATTTTCTCAAAGAACCAGATTTTGGTTATACTGGCTTTCTCTATTTTTTTGTTTTCCATTTCAGTGGTTCTTACTTTTGTCTTTTTCTTCTGCTTACTTTGGTTTTAATTTGTTTTGTTTGTTTGTTTTTTAGCTTCTCAAGATAGAAACTGATTTCATTGATCTGAGATGTTTCTTCTCAAATACAGGTTTTTAGTATTTCCCACTAAATTCTGTTTTAGCAGCATCCCATATTCTGATGTTTTATATTTACTTTCATTGGGTTCAAAATACCTTATAATTTCCTTTTGCATCCCTTTGATCCATGGGTTATTTAGAAGTATTATTTACTTATTCAAACATTTTGTAGGTTTTCCAAAAATTTTATTATCAATTTCTAATTTTGTTTCATTGTGGTCTGAGAACATACTTGGTATGATTTGAAACCTTTTAAATTTATTAAGATTTGTTTTATGCCCCAGAATATGGTTTATCTTCATAAATGTTCTGGGTACACTTGAGAGCAATGTGTATTTTGCTGTTGTTGGGTGGAATGTTTTCTAAATGTCAGGTCAAGTTTGTTGACGGTATTGTTCACGTCATTGCTGATTTTCTGCATACTTGTTCTATCAATTATGAGTATCTCTTGACTGTTATTGTAGACTTGTGTATACGTTGCTCTGAAATCTACTTTGTGTGATATTAATAGAACTTCAACTTCCTTTGACTAGTGTTAGCATGGTATAACTTTTTCATACTTTTAACTTATTAATCTATTTGTGTCTTTATATTTAAATTTTCTTGTAGATAGCATATAATTTGTTCTTCCTTTTTAAATCCAATCTGATATAATTGCCTTTTAATTAGTGTGCTTATACCATTTACAATTAGTATGATTGATATGGTTAGTCTTCTTAGTTTTCTATTTATCTTATCTGCTGTTCCTTTTCCTTTTTATTTGACTTCTTTTGAATTAATGGGATATTTTTTTATGATCTCATTTTATCTTCCTTGTGGGATTATTCATTTTATCTCCTTTGTGGGATTATTAGGTATTACACTTCATTATTTTAATATAGTTAAGGTTTACAGTATATATTTTTAAGTTATCATTTACCATCTAGTGATGTTATGCCACTTCATGTGTAGAATAAGAATGTTACAATAACGTACTTTTTCTCTCCTTCCAGCCTTTATATAATTGTTCATGAATTTTATTTTTATATGTTATAATTCCATAATACATTATTATTTTTTTAGTCAGCTATCTTTCTAAAGTTTTAAATAACAAGAAAAAATTCTTACATATATTTTTATACTTAACCTTTTCTAGTATTTGTTATTCTTTTGCATGCATCTATATGGTATCATTTTCCTTATGCATGAAGAACTTTCTTTACAGTTTTTGTAGTGCAGATTTGCTGTTGACGAATTCTTCCAACTTGTGTGTGTCTGAAAATGTTTATTTTGCTTTCTTTTTAAAATACATTTTTGCCGAATGTAGATTTATAGGTTGTTTTTCCCCCTGCCCCCCCCCCCCACTTAAAATGTTACTTCATTGTCTCCTTACTTGCATATTTCTAGTGAGAAATATGATGTCATCTTCATCTTTGTTCCTATGTAGATAATAGGCCTCTTTTTCTCTGGCTGCTTTAAAGATTTTCTCTTTTATCACTAGTTTTGAATTATTTGATAATAACGTGCCTTGGTGTGGTTTAATTCATGTTTCTTGGGCTTTTAACTAACTGGCTTAGTTAATCTGGACATACGGTTTTATAATTGTTATCAGATTTAGACATGTTTTGGCCATTATTTCTTCAAGTATTTTTTCTCTCCCTCCTTTCCTTCTTTCAAGGTTCAATTATTTATGTATTAGGCTGCTTGAGGTTGTCCTAAAGCTTACTAATGCTTTTGATGTTTTTATTTTGTTTTTACTCTCTCTATCATTTTGTACAGTTTCTGTTGCTGTACCTTTAAGTTCATTTATCTTTCCTTCTGTACTGTCTAATCTAATTCCATCCATTATTTTTCATCTTAAACATTGTAGTTTTTATTTTAGAGCTCAATTTGTGTCTTTAGGTCTTCCATGTGTCTGCTCATTTGATATATCTGTGTCAGTTCTGACTTAGTTTTTATTATCTTATTATGGATCATTTGTTTCTGCTGCTTTGCATGCCTGATCTTAGGTTAGATACTTTGTTTCTTGTTGGGTGTTGGATATTTTTGTATTCTTACAAATCTTTTTGAGCATTATAGAATGCAGTTAATTCACCTGGAGACCATTTGGTCCTTTCAGGTCTTTTATGATTTGTTAGGAAGATCTGAAGCAGTGCTCAGTCTAGAACTAATAATTCTTCACTACAGAGGCAAGACCTTCTTGAGTTCTCTACCCACTATCCCATAAATTATTAGTTTTTTTTCAAGCTGGCTGATGGGAATAGTCATTGTTCCCAACCTCCCCTGGGCACTGTTCCCTTTGATCTCAGTGGTTCCTTTCTTTGTTTTGGGTAGTTTCCTCACACACATGTGCTGAACAGTATTTTGCTGAATATTTTAGGGGAACCCTCTGCAGATTTCTACAAGGGTTTTTTCTTTATGCTGCTCTCTCCTTTCTGGAGTTCTCTCCTAAAGTTTGGCTTCCCAAGACTTTCAGTTTAGAGAGTTCACCAGGAAATTCCTCTGTTCACCCTTTCCATGCTGTGACCTGGAAACAACCTCAAGGCAATAAACTGGGACAACCTCAGACTCAGGGCTTGGTGCATTTGTTTTCTTTCAGGAATCATTGTCCTTTACTGCCTGGTATTCACTGTCTTGATCACCATTGTATATTATATTTGATTTTGATTATTTTATGTGAGATTGGTTTTGATTATTTTATGTGAGATTGTAAATCTGGTCCCTGTTACTTGACCTTAACTAGAAGCAAGAACCCCAGTAACCTGGTTTTAATAAGCCCTCCAAGGAATTCTGATGCATATTAAAATTTAAGAGCCATATAGATATATAAATTTAATGTCTGGTGATTATTTTACTAACAATATCAGCCATTTACCATGAAGACAGGATTACATGAGTCAGTAAATCAAACTTTTGGAGGAAAAAAAACATTTTGTAAGTAACTTCTCTCATGTCTATGTTTTGTAGCATGAAGATATGTCAATAATTGTGAGACATTTCAAATATTTATACAGTCAGGATGAAGATTTGGGCAATGGGAAGAAGGTTTTGTAAAATAACCTTATTTTATTAATATTGCTATGGTACAAAGTAGTCTTAGACATTTAGCTTTAAGCTATCTAATTTCTCTAACTGTGAAACTTTATAAATGTTAGGTGGTAAATACAAATTTTGGTAGAATCAGTGGCCTTAAGATATGTTCCCATATGTTTTAAAGGATCCAGAAAAACAGAGGACCTGTTCTTCTGGAAGTCAGGAATGTGACTGCTATAAATCCTTTGAAGGAAACTAGTCAAGTAGTTGTATTTCTTAGTTGTTTTAAAGTTTCCTGCAAGAAACTTTAAAATAGTTTAAAACATATATAAAATCTCTGAAACAAATAAAGTTGGAAATGTTTTAAATTATGGAAGTAGGTGAATGTTGACTTAGTAAAGTCAGGAAGACTTTGTATTCTTCCAAGACAGCAGTGTTTATCAAAATTACTTTAAAAAATCAAAATAAAAAGTAAAACTCTGACTCCTAGCAAAGATGAGGGCATAGATCCAGATATACAGCCTCTCCCACAATATCACATGGAATAAACAAAACTTAAAAAAAGAAAAAAAGACAATAAAAGGCACTGAAACTAAGGAAAGGCTTTACCTTCATGGCAGAGGCTTTGAGTTGCTGAGAGGTAACAGGTTGGGTTACAACTATCCGAAGACTCAGGGAATTCACATACTACTCCCCTTCTGGGATAGAAAATGTGTGGACAAGATTCTTTGTAGAAGCATAGATACGTTTCCACTGTTGAAGATAAAAATGTCCAGAGAACATGAACTTTAAATAAGATCAGTGATAAATTAGAGTCAGAGAATGAAATAATAGTTTCCAGAGGTTGTGGGGGGCAATAATAGTTTACAGAAGCTGTGGAGGCAGGGATTGAGGGCAAAATTACACTACTGTAAGACTAACAAGTAGACTAGAAACAGCTGAGTAATTCTTGCAGTGAACAAGGTGAATGGCAAAGATTAAATTGCTGAGAGGATTAAATGGGATATAAGCATAGGGCTTAGCAGACAGTAAGTACCCAATAATATCTGCTGTTGCTACTGAATATTAGCACTATTTATAGAATACATACTCTTAAGTGCTTTGAAAATTTCAAAGAAAATGATATGGTTTCCTTAAGAAGCTTGCAAACAAGAAGCAATGATGTTACATTATTAAATTTAAATGACTAGAATATAAATATACATGTGTAATTGAAAAGATCTCATTTAAAAATAGAGATAAAGAAAACATAACATCTAGTGTAGTATTTTATCTCCGAGCATATGCTTTAGAGTTGAGACAACCTTATAACACCTTGCTCAAAGTCATGAGGATTAACTGAAGTATAGGACTTGGTACATGGTGATTAATAAACAGTAGCATTCTTTTCCCCTCAGGCTCAATTTTCTCATTTTTAAAAATAAGAACACAGAAACTATTATGGTTAAGGGTGTTGACATCAGAAGAAATAGGTTCTTATCCCAGTTCTGCTTATTAGCTTTGAGACATTGTGCAGGTTACTTAACCTTTCTGGCTCTGATTATCCTTATCTTTACCTTAGAGACATTTCAGTTAGCCATCAACATCTTTATAACTTCCATGAACTACTTGATACGTATCATTTCTTAAATGGAAATCTGAAAAATTATTCTATTCTTCATTTTTTTTTTTTATTTGGGCCAGGGTTAGGATTTGGAGGCTAGAGGTGGAGATTAGAATTCTTTCCATCTACTTTGCTAACTAACGAGAAAACATGGAATAATATTAGGAAGAAATTATGAGGAAGGGGATCCATTTTCATTTGTCTTGAGAAATTTAGTCAATTTGAGAATACCCTTAGAATCAGGTGAAAATTGTTCTAAAGAATTCCATATAAAACTCCAAACAGATAGATATAAAGGCTACTTAAATGATACAAGAATTTTTTTTTCATTTAGCAAGCTTCCAAAATGCAGTTTTAAGTTATTCAACTGCTAAGCAACTTTTTACATGTATCTTCAGAGCAAAGGAAGATTCTTTACAAGGGAGACAGTCTTTAATTCCATTTAAGTTAAATTCTAGGAATGTGTGGATTTCTGAGGTAATTGCAAGACTAGGTTATTTCAAAATTAAGTAGTATTTTGCTTCATACCAGAAATTAATAAAGATTTCTATTAAATTGCTTAAAGAGTTTAAAAGTCTGAGTGCAGAAAACTAATGTCTTTCCCTTTGCATTTCTCTGGTTTTCTTTAAATGTATATTTAATTACTTTTAATTTCAACTTACTTAGGAATGTTATCACTGGAATATTTTGAAATTAAAAAGAAGTCAGGATTAATTCATTGTAGAATATGAAATAGCTTTACCTTTTCCACCTGAGTAAAGAAGTTTTTACTTTTGATTGCCCAGGATTACTCCTGAGAAATGACAGTTTCTGAAGGATAGTTCTGCCAAGTGGAGCTATACTCAACAGGCCATCAATAATACAAAACAGCTTACTCTTTTTGAAACTGCAGATTTTTCAAACCCATCCTGCAGAATATGCCAATTGGAATAAGCAACTACAGACTGCCTAGGATAGCACTATTAGGAAAAAAGATGAAAACTTTATTCTGGTAATGGGTCTAATTTCTGTCTTAATTTATCATTGTGAACTTGTAAAATGTAGCAGCGCAAAAAAAAAAAAACTTGAATATCTAGGCTAGTGATCAGTGAGGGAAAGAAAGGGGGATTTAAATATTCTTTTTAGAAAAATTGGTGTTTCCAGTTTTCCCCATTACAAGCATTGCTGAAATGAACACTGAACTTCTTACAAGTATCACATAGCACACTTGAGGAAAATTTTCATTATCATAAATTCCTGGAAGTAGAATTTTTGGATCAAAGAGTATATATGTTTTACAAATCGAAAGATCAGTTAAATAAGCTATCTTACATGCATACAATGGAATGTAGCTCTTAAAAAGAATAAGTTAGGGAGCATTTGAGGCCTTGCTTCCCAGCAACTGTCATCAGTTTTGGCTTAAAATAAACATAAAAATTCTCTACAAAAAAAAAGAATGTGTTAAATCCATAAGCAGTAATATTTTTATATGTCCATAGTATATTATTAAATTGAAAAAGAAGTCGCTTTACACTATGAAATCCCATTAACATTTATATAGAGATATTAATATTTCGGAAGAAAATCTGGAAGAATATATGTAAAATAGTAGTTAACTCATTTGATTATTTTTTAAATTACGTAAATAGTACATGGATAAATACATCTTATAAAAATAAATTAATACAGATGCACAAACACCTGTACCAAAATGTTCAGTTTTATTCATAAAAGTCAAAAACTTTAAACAACCCAAAGCTCAGCAAATGGTGAATGAATAAATAGCAGTATAACCACCCAACAGAATACTAATAAAAAAGAACAAACTATTGATACATGCTATAACATGAATCTCATAAACATTATAATTATACTCAGAGAAAGCCACACACAAAAGCCTACATACCATATGATTTCATTTATATGGAATTTTGGAAAGGATACAGGGATAGTAACAGCAGATCAATGATGGGTCAGGGGCTGGAGGTGAGAGAAGAGGAGTATGAGGGAACTTTTCGAAGTAATAAAAATGATTGATATGATTATGGTGTTGGCTATGCTACCATACATATGTTTGTTAAAATTCATCAAATTGTACACTTAAAATTGATGAATTTTGTATGTAAATTATATCTCAATAAAGCAGATTTTTTTAAAGTACAGATAAAGCTCCTTTTTCACTATCACTGCAAAAACAGGTTTCTCTACTTCCTGGGAAGGTTCCCTCTTCTCTCCACACATGTTAAACAGGTAACCACTAACCATTGCAGATTCCATTTCAAAGCACTTGTTCTGCATTCACACACACACACACACACACACACGGGGAAATCTTATATATTACTTTACAGTACTTAATCATTATTTAGCTTTATTCATTAACAGTAGATCTTTTCATTAGAATTTGTAGTTCTACATCACTCTAATTCATGATAGATTTCATAGTATGGATATACCAGTTTATTCAGCATCCCACAATCATTTAACCATATTTAAGCGTCATGATGTGTCAAATCCAGGGAAATACAATGGAATATAAAAACGGACTGGAGTCCTGCCTTCTTAGCATTTCCAGACAAGTGAGAGGAAGGTTGTCAATAGTAATATTTAAAGTGAAATGATTATGAAGAGCAGTTATGATTCTTTAAAACTGAGTTATTTATCTAGTCAGGAGGTCAAGAAAGTAATTCCAAAGGAGTTACTTTAAACACCTGAAGAGTGGGTGAGCATGACTTAACTAAGGTAAGAGTGGAGGTAAGGGACACTAATCGTAAACTGCACCAACATGTGGAAAACTAAATGGGAGGAGGCGAAGATTATGGGGAACTTGCTTTTTAAAATACATTTGGGGGGGAACAAGATGTCTTATTTTGTAATCAGAACATTAAGGTTATAAATACTTTTAAAGTGGAGAGGCTTCCCACTTCAACATAAGGAATCAATCATATATGATTGAGAAGATAGAAAAGCAAGGCTTCCCCGTTGGCATCTCTTAAAAAGCTGCACTAGTCGTTGAAAATGTCTGAGTTCTAGTCTTGACATAGGATTCTCTACTCAGTTTGACGTGGGGGTCGAAAAGTCTAGGCTTGGCTTCTTCATCGGTTGTCATAGGCTCTCCGCCTGCAGGTCAGCATTTAATGTTATTTCATGGAAAAGCAGGGCCCTTCTTCACTCCTCCACCAGGGCAGGTGTCTGGTCGTGCACGTGCAGCATGTGCGTTCGTGGGAAAGGCGAACCCCCAACGCGCGTCGCTCTCCAGGAGGACGCCCAGAAGGCGGAAGGAACGAAGTTAACTACCAGCCCCACAATGCACAGCCCTTCCCGGTAGCAAGGGTTACAGCCTCCTGGGTGCACCTACCCGGGCGGAAGCGACTCCCAGTGCGCATGCGCCCACCGGCCTCGCGGCGCCTCGGAGGCCACGTCCCGGAGATGGCGGCGGCCGGAGCCGGCGTCCGCGGAGCCGGCCCACCGCTCCGTGCGCAGGCGCAGTGGGCCGGCCGGCACCGGAAGCGCGGGGGGTGGGGCGGCGCTGACGCGATTCTGTCCGCGTTGGAGGGGCCGGGCCGCCGCCGGAGTCGCCGCGGCTCCCGCGTGACGTGGCACAGTGAACGCCTTAACCCTGGAGCCCGAGCAGCCGCGCCAGTCGCAGAGCAGGTCCGCGCCCGGCCAGTGCCTGACCTGCCGCTGAGGCCCACGCGCCGGCCAGCGAGCAGCCCCTGCCGCCGTCCTTCTCCCTCGGCTTCCTTTTCTCGCTCAGTTTTCCGGGAGCTTGGAAGGAGGAGGCCGGGGACGCTCCAGACCCCTTGTGCTCCCGCCCATCGCAAGTGCCACTGCCGCCATGGGCCTCACCATCTCCTCTCTCTTCTCCCGCCTCTTTGGCAAGAAGCAGATGCGCATTTTGATGGGTGAGTGAGCGACCGACAACCGCGTCCCGGCCCCCGTGGGGGGCGGGGGTCGCGGGAGGCCGGTTCTGGACGCTCGGCGCGGCCTCCGGCCTGCTGTTTCCTCCGCCGGTGGGGGTGGGGGAGGGGCGGCCGGCTGGGGGCCGGGAGGCATTCTGAAGGGGGAACAATGGGCCGGAGGGTGGCGGGTTGGTCTTCGCAGACCGGGCCTAGCGGCCGGGCAGCGGCGTGCTGCGAGGTGTCCTCCTGCGTTTGGCTTTCGCTCCTTGATCTCATTAAAAGCTCGCAGAGGGGGGAGAAGCGAGTTCTCGGGTCTCGCAGAGCCGGGAAGACATTGGCAAGGCCCATTCTGAGAGTGCGATCTGGCTCGCCTCTTCCCCGGGAGTAGGCAGCGGTTGGGAGGGAGGCAGAGCCACTCCAGCCTTCCTCCTCCCCTTTTCCGCCCTGGGTACACACTCTGCACACGCCAGTGGTATGGGAACGAACGGTCGCCGAGAGCTTGGAGCTGGCCCTGGGAGGAAGTGACCGGGCCCAGTGCGGTGGCAGAGGAGCACCCAGGGTTTCAGAAGAGTCCGGAGTCCTCAGCGCTCCCTTCGCTAAACTTTGCATCGCTCTGAATTCCGATTCATTCATTCATTCATATATATATATATATATACATATATATATATATATATTTCCTTATTAGTATTCCTTAAAACTTTTTCATAAATATGTTTCTCTTGGATACTCTCAAACACTAAATATATTCGGTTCCTCTCTTTGGGTTTTAGACAGATTTTTTCGTTAGTAATTTTATTAGCCCACTGACTAAGGTTTAATGGAAAAAAACTTTTAGAAGCTAATTTTTTTTTAAGTCGATAACAAATTTTCAGTAACTGAATATCATGACGCTTAATTTTAGGGTAGCTCTACAAGGGTCCTTTTTTAAGTCTTTTGAAAGACAGGCTTTTAAAAAATTGCTTTTCGGGGTCTTTTTGCTCAGCTGAGGGAGAAGGGGCTTGTCACTTGTGATGCAAGCAACCCCTCCCCCATAGAACTGTGTGAGTTGTCTGCATCATAGCTAAGCCCCATGGACCTGAATATAATGCTAAAAGGAGCCCCTCTAACTTTAAACATTGAAACCGGTGGCTCATTAGTTTGTTTTCTAGCCAGTGGAGGAGATAAAAAGTTTCATTTTCGAGTTCTACCGTTGAAAATTTTCCCAAGGAAGATACAGTAATATTTCAAGGTGTGTGAAGATTAAGGGTATACATATTTGATTCTTTTTTTCCTTTACTGTTACTCCAGCTTCTTCACAATTAATGAAACAGTGTTAATGGTTCATTCATAAAGGTAAATCAAGATATTTTCTTTTTGAAAGTTTCTCGGATTTTATTTATGAAGAATTTTAGGGGGGCAAGCATTGTTTAAGCTTTAAAAGTCGCTGAAAAGTAGCAGTTTAAAAAAGAATCTGAAGTCAGTAGGAGGATTTTGGACTGTGATATATGAATTTTAAGCTTGTTCCTTAAAGAGATTAACTAGTACGGTTTGGAAATGTAGAATGGTTGCTCCTTTTACTGATGATTTATTGGAAATGAATTGCTGCGGTTTTCATTTTCTTAGTTTTTTGTGATGTTTCAGAGGGAGAAGAAAAGTAGAATTATGCTGTAAGCACTTCTGTATTTTTACTATATTAAGGTAGCATTTCTCTCCCTACCCCCAAAAAATGATGGAAAGAAAATGGAAAAGTATTTAACTTTGTGCATTTGCTCAGGGGATAGAAGTCATGGGTTGGAATTATTTATGTTAAGTGTTTTATTACTCAGGTTTGCTATTCTCGTTTTGTATTTTCGTGTTGAGATAATACAGTTTCCTTGATTAAAGACACTTCAGTCACAAGGTCAGCTTCTATGGTAACTCATCAAATGAAGTATAATCATGTGAAGGATGTGTGCATGGATAGGGAAAGGTGATTTTGAAGTTTGATAATTAGACTTTTTTTTGTCCTGCTTTGTAAGTGACTGCATAAATAACATCACTCCTAAGGTGTCTGCCCTTATTGAAGTATTAGAATGGGTAATGGTTGTTTTTTCCATATTCATATTCTCTGGCAGATATTGTGTTTTCTTTTCCTTTAAAAGGGTTAGATAAATTCTTGCCTTTGTGAGTTGGTAACTTTTTCAGATTTTACTATCTTACCTCACTATTAAAAAATACCAGTTAGCTAGCTAGAGTCTGGTTTTCCAAATTATTGTGGAGAAGTTATAATTTTATTTCTATGCCCACTCTCTCAAAATTTAAAGTAATTTAGAAAGGTGTTTGAAGTAACAGCTTTTAGTGAACTAATTAAAAAATTAAAGATAATATATTTAAAGTCAGTGTGTAGATTGACAGAAGTTGTGTAGGTCTTTTTTTTTTTTTAAGGAGAAATCACTCATATTGAGCTTAAATTCAAAGTTTCTACCTTATATTTCTTATGTAGCCCTGCATTATCCTGTTTTTAGTCTGATCTCCATTCCATATCCTCATCTGTGATTAGAGGTGATTGTGGTAAATGACTCCCAGATATTGTGTATATCTAAAAACACTAATGTTTTCTTAGAGGAATTATTAATTCTACTCTTTAAACTTGCGAGTTTCTGTTGAAAAGCTGGAAAAGTGTTTCTAAGATTGTTCATACCAGTAAAAGTTCTACCTTACCCTTATATGTGACTGGGTTTTTGGGGACCAGAGAGGTTCAGGAGGGAGGATACTCTATTTGCTAATTTGAAAATATTGCCAATATATTAAATTAGGCTTTAAGCTCAAGAGTGGTGCTTCATGCTTTTTCCTAGCATATTTTGTAGATACATTTATTTTGTAATTAAAAATTTTTGTCCTTATTCTAAAAATATCCTTTTGTTAAATTTAGAAAATATGAAAAAATAAAGACTATCCCATAATTCCACTGTTTCACTATTGATAATATTTGTTACAATTACTCTAGCCTTTTAAGAGGTTTTTGGTCCCCCAAAACTTATAGTTGTGATATATAGTTTTGTGGGGTTTTTTTGTTTGTTTGTTTTTTTGATTTAGCTTATTACGAGCATTTTCTCAGGTCATTCATTGAAAACATAATCGCCAGCCTTTAAAAGGAAAGGCTCTTTTGATTGATTGATTAATTAATTAACTAATTAGGTGATACAGGGAAACAATAGAAAAGGCAAAATCTTTAGTTTCATGTCACTGGAAGTTGGTACAACCATCCTTAGATGCACGCTCTTATGTTATTTATTATAAAATATGGCTATCAGAGCCATTAATAACTTGCTGCCAATTAATACATTGATCAGAGTATGGATATTCCAATCTATTGGATAGAAGCAAAACTTAAGCTCATCATAATGAAGCCTTAGTTTCCGATTTGATAGTCAAACCTCTGAGGAATTAGATAAAATATTAAGATAGTGTGTCCACCAGAAAAATTCAAAGACAAGATGTATAAAAACTATTTGAGAGTTCTGGCATCAGACCTAGTTTTTTTTTTTTTTTTAATTGAGATGTATTTCACATAGCATAAAATTCATCCCTTTAAAGTGTACAGTTCAGTGGTTTTTAGTATATTCACGAAGTGTCTGACATCACCACTGTCTTAATTCTAGAACAGTTTCATCAGCTCAGAACGAAACCTCATGCCCAGCAACTCATTGCCCCCACCCTCCAATTCCTCTTGAAACTACTCATCTGCTTTTTGTTTCTAATGGTTTGTCTATTCAGGATATTTCATACAATAGAATCATACACTATGTGACCTTTAGCTTCCTTTACTTAGCATAATGTTTTCAAGGTTTATCCATATTATGGCATTTATCAGTTACTTCCTTTTATATGGCTGAATAGTAGTAATTCCTTTGTAGAGATATACCACATTGTGCTTATCCATTCATCAGTTGATGGAAATGGTTCTTTCTACTTTTGGGCTATTATGACTAATACTGCTATAAACATTCATGAACAAGTTTCTGTGTGGGCATATGTTTTTTAATTCTCTGGTAAATACTTACGAGTGGAATTGTTGGGACATATGTTAACTATGTTTAACATTTTGAGGAACTGACAAACTATTTTCCAAAGCGGCTATACCGTTTTACATTCTCACCAGCTATGTATGAGGGATTTAATTTCTCCAAAATACCTAGCGTTTGAATACTTGTTCTACTACTCTAGTGATTCTCGGTACATTTCTGAACTTCAGCTTCTGTATCTGAAAGATGGAGGGTTATTGTAAGGATTAAATTACAAAAATGTATGGAATCACCTAGTATTGTGGTTGGAACACAGTAAGCACTCAGTTTTAAATTATGAAGTTGTATTCCAAGCTTCCTTATAGAAAATTTGAAAGAAAAGGAGAACATGCAGAACAATACTATGTCTGAAATTTTACATACCTGAAAATAGTTTTTTAGTCTTTTTCCTTACTACATCTGTTTTTTTTTTTCCCTCTAGGTTGAGATAATTGGAATGTAGCTGCCAAACTTTGGTAAACATACTTTTTAGAGATTGGCAAAGATTTTGGGGGTAGTTTTGCTGCTAACACTTTAGTTAAATTGTAGGTCCAGTTAAGAAGAACAAATAATTCCAGTCGATCTTTTAATACACTGAGTTGTTTATAGGGTGAGAGGGAGGGGAGGACATCACTGGACTGTACAGATAGAGGCTTATCTTGGCTGGTTGAGAATTGGTTATAGTTTCATTTTTACGGAGAAGACTCATTGCCAGATACTGCAAAATTAAGGAAATACAAACTTAGAAATGACTAAAGTGGTTCAAAATTGTTAGACCAACATGTTTTTGAGAAAAGAACTATATAATGAGTTTTTAAGTGATGGCATACATTAATTTGTGCATCTTAAATCTTAAAATAGAAATAACTTTATTTGAAAAAAACTGGTTTGCAATTTATACAACAGTATCATTTTGAGTATAAGATACCTTTGTGATTTTAGAATCTTCTATGTGGCTGCAAGTCATTTAATTGTCTTATAATTTTTATTTTAAAAATACTCGTGGATGCTTAAAAAACATGGTTGCATTATTTTGTCAACTCCTCCTTTAAAAATAAATATAAAACATATTCAAGGTTCTTAAGCAGTCATCTTCTTGGCGTATGCATCAGGAACTGTAAGCAGCCCAGCATTTTAATAAAGGAAATCTGCTTGAAAAAATTTGTTTGTTTGTTTTTTTGACAGTAACAAATGTTCTTGTGTAAAAAAAAAAACCTATGGAAGTAGAATATTAATTGTGTATACATGCAGGTATACCACTTTTATTGAAAGATCACTGTAACTTAAAGTAGTTATATAATCATAATTTATCCTGGATATTTTCCATTCTCTGTCAATACTTTTGGATTTACATTGTTTTTAAATGGCAGAATGAGATCCATTTAGATCTCCATTGAGGACTGGCATATACCATAGTTCTCAAAATCTAACATGTTTTTTTCTAATCAGCATCTCAGCATCTCAGTTTCGATTCTGGCTTAAGGCTTAATTATATTTGTTTAGTTGTATTTGTGTATGTTTTCTGATCTTTTTACTGTTCCATGCTCAAAAAATTAAACACTTCCTGGTAACAGTGGTTTTTCTTTGCCGGTGAATGAGGGCTTACCTTGGGCTACTCACTCTGACTGGTGAATATGTTATAGTACTTGCAAAAGAATAAACATGAATCCTGGTATGAAGAAGTGGAGAACAAAGTTTGATTAGAGGACATTGGAATAAGAAGGCATAAGATGCCTGAGTTTCCAGGGAGATCTTAAAGCTACCGTTTATGGGTGCAGAGTATAAAGGGTTGTCATATGGGTAGGAGTTTGAATTGCCTGTAGCCTAAAGTTCTGATTTGAACTGATAAAAGCTAAACTTACTTGCAGGGGTATGTAAATTAGATAAGTGAAGTGAGGTTTTGTTGTTTTTTTTTTAACTTAGAAGCATTGGTTTCACATGCCAAATGTTGCTTTGCTTTAAATATTAAAACATCCTTGCTTAAATCAATACTCAATTGAATTTCAAAACCTGACAGTAGAAATACAGGTGTACAAATGTGATGTTTTTAGAACAGTTATACATCCAATGAGGTTATTAGATACTGACCTTCCACTTATGAAGGTTTTAGCAAACAATAAGAATATGCAGGTTTTGAGAGGTTCATGTTTAAGCATTTAATTTGTTCACTATCACTGTAATAAAGTGGTAAAATCTTGTTTATGTTGGTTGTTTTTTTCCCTTCAGACAAGCACATTCCTCTGTACTTATATTTGCCTCTAATCATTTTAAGAATTTAGACATGACTTACATTGGAGATGAATATAATAGGGCCAGTTTTGCAACCTAAATTAACTTTAACCTAAATTAAGTCTTTTGTTCTCATTTCTGCACATTTGACGTTGAAATGGATTTAGGTAGGGATAAAATTGGCCTTCTCTTATAATTTAAGGAGACCGGTACTTGTTTTACCTGTGCATCGAAACCTTTTACTCTTAATTGCTCTTTACATAAAAGAAAATTGAGTTTATGAACTTTACAGTTAATTATTTACTTGTCCCTATGTGTTCTCTGACTCAACTTTTAATTTGTGTTTATTTTTATTTGTTTGTTTGTTTTTTTAGGTGAGGCAACCCTTAGTCGACCTCACAGATTGCAAGGACCTTGTCAATTTACAGTCCCTTGTTTTTTAATTTTTTATTTTTTTACATCTATAGTACCTGGTCTTCCTAGGTGGTTCTAATTTGTGTTTTTAAAAATGGTAGTAGTTCTTAGAATTAGTGACTTGAATTGGAAGAGATGGTAGAATATCTGATCAATCCCCTTATTTTATATAGCTAATCTCTGACCTCAGTTTCTTAAAGTGATTTCTTTAAAGGCACTTGATTAGATTGTGGCAAAGCAAATATAGGGAGTAGAACCAGAGTCAGCCAGGTACTCTTTTAATTGCTACATGCTGTCTTTCTAGATTTAGAAGGATAAATGAAAAGGCTTTCTGTAGAAGTGTTGCCTTTGCAAATTAGAAATGGGATAATTTCATTTCTAACTCATTTGTTCCTTGCCCAGTCAACTTTTGCTTTCAAACTATAAATTTGTTTTAAAATTACTTCTTAATGTGTGCTTTTGGTCTAAATTTAAAATCTGTGATGTCTTTTTCTAGTTGGATTGGATGCTGCTGGCAAGACGACAATTCTGTATAAGCTGAAGTTAGGGGAGATAGTCACCACCATTCCTACCATTGGTAAGAAAGTTTTCAGCTAACTTTATATTATGACAATATATTATAAAGTGAAATAGAAGACAGTTTAATTTTGAAACTGCTCTTTTTTAAAAGACTTTATTTTTTAGAGCAGTTTTAGGTTCATAGAACTTGAGGTTTCTCACATTATCACTTTCCCCGACACATGCATACCTTTCCCCCATTCACTCACGAGAGTGATATATTTTGTTAAAATTGATGAACCTAGATTTTCACGTCACAATCACCCAAAGTCCATAATTTACCTTAGAGTTCACTTTTGATGTACCTTATATGGGATTGGACAAATGTACAGTGTCATGTATCCATCACTGTAACTCCTAGGTTTTTAAGTTTGTGTATTATCTAGTAGGACTTTAAAAATCCTGAGAGTTCCACAATAAAGCGGTTTATTTTCTTAATGACATTGTGCACAACAATCTTTTTTTCTTTGTAGGTTTTAATGTGGAAACGGTAGAATATAAGAACATTTGTTTTACAGTATGGGATGTTGGTGGTCAAGACAAAATAAGGCCTCTCTGGAGGCATTACTTCCAAAATACCCAGGTAAGAAATGCAATACATTTTTAGAACTCTTCTTTATAAGTTTCATGCTCTAAAGTTTGTGTTAATTTCTACTGTTTAACTGGATATTGGTGTGTACTGTGTGAGTTGGCATTCTTCTTTCCACTATTTTTATATTCTTCAGTGAACTGTCTCACTTATGCCTTTGAAGGCTAAATTACTGAGGGTAGAAGAGTTACATAACTATCTTAGTAATATTTTGGAAGATTGGATGGGGGTGGGGGTGTTTCTCAAGATTGAATTAAGATGTCTCATCAGTAGTTCTGTTGGTTTTATTCTTAGTTTAGGAAGTAAGATCTGTATAACTTTCTGTCATAGTTTTAATGAATGTAAGACAATAGTCCTTCATTTTGTCTAGTTTTCTTTATTAAAATATATAACTAAGACATTAAGGTAAATCTGTGCTGTTGATTTCTAAGATATTTTTATATTATAGTACATATAATACTGGCATGGAAGAGACATTAGTAACAAGCAGAAGTTCTCAATTTGGCTGCATGTTAGAATTGCTTGGAGAGCTTTAAAAACCCCAAAACTTTTATCATTACCCCATACTGCATGAATCAGAATCTCGGGAAGTATAAACTAGGTATTAGTAGCGCTTCTCAAACTCTAATTTACATATTAATTACCTAGGTATTTGTTAAAATACAGATCAGTTCAGTATGGCCTGGCTGAGTAAGGCCTGAGATTTTTAGCAAGTTCTCGGGTGGTGGTACTGATGCTGCTGGTTTAGGACCTTATTTTGAGGAACAAAATACTGTTTTCAGCAGTAGCACTATTGACTTTTTGGGCTGAATAATTCTTTGTTGTTGGGTGAAGGAGTGGTTTCCTTTGCTTTGTAGGATGTTTAGCAGCATTCCTGGCTTCTACCACTATGTGCCAATAGCAGTACCGTCCTTCCCCCTAAACCGGTTGCAACAACCCATAATGTCTCCACATCCTGCAGAATAATTCCTTAGGACAAAATTCCTCCCTCTTGAGAACCACTGTGCAAGACAAGCACAGCTTGCACAGTTTAAAACAAATTAATGAGCTAGTTCTCATTCTACATTTCTGTTTTACCTGGTTCCAACTTGTGTTCTCCAAAGTAATGTATGATATTACAAGTGCTTCATATATTTTAAGATTTGCAAATGTCAGTAATTCATTCTTGGTCTCCCAGTTCTTTTAACATTGTATACAAGTGAGGTATATTGCCATCAGGTGGCAATGAATACCCTAGGTGAATGGCTGGAGCAACCAAGTTAGGTAGGATGTCATGTTAAGTGGAATGCTTATTTCTTTAAAAATTTGAATGTTTTTGTTCATTAACATAGCTGTGGTTAGAAAAAATATTTTGATAATAGTCACATGCTTTTAAAAAGTTATGGAAATTTGCAAATGTACAATAGAAGAGAGAATAACAATAATGCCTATGTATCTATTACCCAACTTCAATTATTAGGATATGGCCAATATTATTTAATTGATACTCCTTCCAAAAGTACTTAACAGTTTAGATTATTTTAAAAGTAAGTCATAGGCATTCTATTTAGGGAACATGATGTTGAAGTAAAATTAGGTATGAAGTAAAACTTTGCTAATCCTAAACCTTATAATTCTTAACCAAGGCTAACCCTTCTCTTATCTCTCGATTTGTTTAGAATGCTTTGTAATTTACTTACTTAATTTGGGATTAGATCCACTCCTGGCCTCTTTGGATCACCTTAGAATCAAAAGTTCAGGTACTTCTTCCTAGAATGTTCAGGCCTACTGGAGAAAGCTTTGTGTGTTACCTGATATAATCACAGCTAAGCTCTTACAGCTAGCTTTTCTAGCATATTCATTCATTCATTCACTCACTCATTCATGCATTTATTGCGAGGCAACCCTTGGTTGACCTCACAGATTGCAAGGACTTTGTCAGCTTACAGTTCCTTATTTTTTTATTTTTTATGCCTACAGCACCTGGTCTTCCTAGGTGGTCTTCCATCCAAGTACTAACCAGGCCTAACCCTGCTTAGCTTCCAAGATCAGACGGAATTGGGCTTGTTCAGGGTGGCACGGCCATAGACCATTCCAGCATTCTTGACCAGTTCTTTCAGCTATAAAATTTAAAAGAAACTGCCATTTAACCATGTTTCTAATGTATGTTAACAATCCAGAACACATTGTTTATTATAATAGTTCCAATTATTTTGTTCTAAATAATTAAATAAATACTTGGTCATTTAAGTAATCTTTTCTTATAGAAGCTAGGCTTATCTTTAGAGTCCTAGCTTTAATGAACTCTTGATTCTACACTATCCAAGGAAGTGAACAATTTAGAATTTATTCCTAAAATAATTCTCCCTCTCAATAATATTACTTTGGGACTGATAGTACTGCTTATATTTTAAAACAATAAAAATGGATTGTAAGTACAGGAAAAAATTGGATCCCTTTTAGAAGCATCACCTTTTCTAGAGGAGTAGATTCTAAAAAGGAATAGCTTTGGGAATGGGAGGAAAAGAAGACAACATTAAATGTCTGTGATAAGGTAAGCCAAGCATAATTCTAGATTCTTGCATACCTCTTTGATTGCATTTAATTTTAAATAGGCTTGCAAAGTTGGTGGTATTTTACAGAAGAGGATTAGGTAATTTACTAAAGTTTTCTCAAAGGTTAAGATGTTTAAAATGATGGTTTCCAACAGAGATAAAGGAAGTGGGTTTGAAATTTGCTAGATCAAAAGGAAATTATGTCATTTAATGACCATAGCCTAAAATAAGTATTAGGTACTCTGGCAAACTCAGTGCTGTGGTAATAGTTAAGAGATAAATACAAAATGATATACCCCTTTGCCCTTAGTGGATTTAATCTATTTATTTATTTAAGTAATATAAGACAGTTTGCGGTAAAACTGACAAATGTTCAAAAATACTTTAGCAGGGTTTTGGGGAGAATATTCAAAGTAATCATTTTAGTCTTAACAGGAATAGATTTTAGTAAAACTATAAAATTAATCTGCCCTCTCTTTAGTTGAAAAATTTATTATATTTTCTCATTTGAAAAATTTTAGAAAAGTTAATTCAACTGATCGCTTCCCAATTCCATTTCTTTTATCATAGAGAATTCTCATATTTTTTTAGTATCTTTAAGAATGGTTACTAACTTCCTTTTTGTTAAGAATTTCATATTTGATCAAATCAGCCTTGAATTTTTCTTGATTTATTTTGCTTAAGATTTCCTTACCTTGATTGTAGAGTTGGCAGGCAACATTCTGGAACAAGGCTAACTTTTCCTGAGAAGGCATATAAAAACTGTTGTATTATGCCTCTTCCCCCACCCCCTTTTTTTTAACGCTTTATGCATGCCTTTGACTGAATAAGCTAGTTTAGTTTAGTTAGTAAATTTTGAATCTTTAGGATATTTGACTTATTCTTTTCCTTTGGTCCCTACTTCATGGCCTTTTTTTTTTTTTAACTTCTATTTTCCTGCACTTAAACATGTGAAGGCAAGGGGGAAGGGGAGAGAATGGGATAAAATTTATTCTTCACATAATTGAAGAGTGAGATTTCTTTTGATTTTGAATATTGAAATCAGAAATGGTGCTCAGCTCTTTTCAGTACTTAGAGCCCTATTCTTATTCTTGTTTTTTATAAGGGTACTTTTTCTTCTTAACATTTTGCTGCTTGCTAATGGTTTTGCTGCCTGTACTTAATATTTCATACATAATGTATCTTTTAAGTTTAACTGTTACAATTTATTTAAACAATTTTTTTCCAGGGTCTTATTTTTGTGGTAGATAGCAATGATCGTGAAAGAATTCAGGAAGGAGCTGACGAGCTGCAGAAAATGGTAATGTTTTTAAAATTTATTGTTTCCAGTGATGCATTTTTCTGGGCAACAGTGGTGATATTAGTGGTTGATACATTTTTACTGATTAGATGACACAAATGAAATATTTTAGAGGTAGAAAGAACCTTGAGTATCATCTACAGGTTCTTAATGCACATAAAAATCTTGTATAGAGCTTTTTAAAAACACACATAGAAGAGTGGCTATTTCAGTAAGTTAGGAGGAATGCCCCACTTGTTTTTAGAATGCTCCATGAGTGGTTTATTTATTTATTTATTTGTTTTTAAACCAATATAAAACTAATTATTTGACCTTTGCAAAAATAATAATAATAATAATAAGGCACCTTATCTTCCTAGGTGGTCTCCCATTCAAGCACTAACCAGTCCTGACCCTGCTGAACTTTCCATGGGTGATTTTGATGGTTGAGGATTAGTCCGTTCTTTATAAATAGAAAATATATAGTTTTGAAACTTTTGCGATGTAGAAATCCTGGTTCAGATTCCTTGTTATCAAGGTCATAGGGTTCAGTTTCCTCTGTATTGTGTAGTAATTATACATTGAAATGTTTTGTAATAATAAACATGAATTCCACTCAAAGGTAATAGGATTATGGTTGACAGTGGCATTTTGGCCTTACCGTGTATTGAAGTAATGTTTTCATATGTTCATAATGCTGAAAAGCCTGAGATGGGGATTGTTGAGGAAACTTGTCATGGTTTTAAACTTTTAGCCATAAAATATTTACTGAAATTAAATCTTAAATTCTAATTCATTGCTCCTAAGACTGGAGTGGTTTGTAAAACCACTGTGTCAGTGTATGTGTAACTAAATATGTGGGGTTTTTTTTGGTCTAATGAGTTAAGTATCCCTTCTGCTTTATTTTGGTAAACGGCTTTCTTGAGATATGTCATATACCATAACTCATTTCATTTACAGTGTACAAGTCAGTGGTTTTTAGTATACATAATTTTACAACCATTACCACAGTATACTCTCAGAACATTTTTATCACCCCATAAATCATAGAACTATTAGTATTCATTCACAATTCCTTCCCCAACTCCACCCAACATCACCAGCCCTGACAACCACTAATCTACTCTCTCTATACATATGCCTGTTCTGGACATTCATATAAATGGAATTATGCATTATGTGGTTTTTTGTGACTTTTTAAACTTTTTGTTACTTTTCACTTAGCCTAAGTTTTTTAAAGTTCATCCATGTTGTAACAGTACTTCATCCCTATGGTTTCAACTGTTGGAATTCTTGTATTTTTCATGATAACTGCAAATACCCTAATTATTGTATTATTGTCCCACTGTTGTCTGGTCCGCTGGCTGGAAAGGATAAAAGTCCAAAAAAAATCAGTATGTAAATACTTTTACTGTTAAATACTATAAGATCATGCCATAAATATTTATTGCCATATGTGTTTTTTGTCCTTACCGATCTTGACTCTCATTGGAAGATCTTGAACGCTGAATGAATGGTTTACCTTAATAGAGTGTAGGATGATTGGCTTGAAAGTTTTGCTTTACTTGAAGGCATATGATTATTTCCTTGGGATTTAAAAACTGAAGGATAAGAGATTTAAGTTATAAGAGTACCCAAACTTTAAGTAGGCAGATTGAGTTGATGTTTAATGTATTTAATTTTTAATATATAGTATAGGAAGACAGTGGCTTACCTAGTTTGTTAAAATAATTGGATACCAGTTTTGTAGTTGTTCATCTCTAAGCTTTTATTTCCAGCTTCAGGAAGATGAATTGCAAGATGCAGTGTTGCTGCTTTTTGCAAACAAACAGGATTTGCCAAATGCTATGGCCATCAGTGAAATGACAGATAAATTAGGTCTTCAGTCTCTTCGTAACAGAACAGTAAGTATTATTAGGATATTAATTGTTATCAGGAAAATTGTTTTAGAATGATTAAGATAATTGTTTTAGCTAGTATTTAGTTTAAATGTTTATTAATTAATTGTCCCCTCTGAAGAGATAAAGAGCACATAAGTTTACAGTAATACACTCTTGTTGATACAAACATGAGCCCTTTCAGGCTTTATTTCATACATTTAATAAATGTTGTGTTCAGTTTTACTTTAAAGTATGCTGATATCTTCTCCATTTTTTAGCTTTTCATATAGCTCCTTTAAGGATCCATATATTTAAATATCTTTATTTGATTTGATTTTTCTTAACTTTGTCCTCAGATTTATAGTATTGATAAAGATGTGGAAAACTGTAGTGTATGAAAATGTTAATATCTAAAGATATTGATATTTTTAATTTTATATCTTTTAAATAGCTGTGCAGTAAATACTTAGTAATTTGGTTTTTAGCAGCCATATTTCAGATAATGTTTTGTGCTGTTTACATGATATCAAAAGCTTATATGACCTTTAATGATGATATTAAATAAGTTTTGAATTTAAAATGATATAGCAAGAGCTTATTTTATATCCATGATTTAAATATTGACATACTATAACATACTGTTTTATACATAAAGATATTACAAACTTTTAGTGTGGCTTGTACTTTATAATAGTTTTTCATTAGTTTGTCAACAGGCAAATACTGTGCTATGGCAATAACTGTATAGACTGTTTGAGATAATCCAGGCTGATTTAAATAAGATGAACTGCAAATGATACCAGTTTTCCTTGCTGTAAAGATATGAATGAAGATGTGAATTCATGCTTTTTCCCAGCCTTCTAGGTTATTTGAGGTGTTTGGTATTTGAATAATACTTGGTAGCCTGGTATTCTTGCAGTGTCCATGCAATATTAAAGAAGTGTCTTTAAGGCAAAATGTAACTAGCCATTAAAGAAATTAATAAAAATAAACTATCCCTTACAAGTAAATAAATTGGTTTTTAGGACTTTATCTTGGTATTTGTAACTTCTTATGGCAGTACATACAGTTAATGGAGATGAAAATCATTACCATTTTTAAAAGTAGAACTTTTTGGAATGCATAAGACTAAAGATAGTGAAATTATCTAAAAAGCTTTTCTGTAAAATATCAGCAAGCCCATACATACACTTTCAAAATTTTACCTCCTGTACTCTGAACTTTTTTTTTTTGTATGTGGGAAATGAAGGTTATAAGGAGCAGGTAGATATTTTATTTGTTATTAATCTTTTCATATTAGTGAAATTGATTAAATTTAATGAATATGTAGTAGGAGTAGCTTTAAATGTGAGAAGAGTTTTGTGAGAAGCAACAGTTATGAGAAGACTTCCAATCTATACAGTTACTGATATTATCAAATATAAAATTAATCCTTCATAGATTGTAATACATTAACATTTACTCATTTACTCCTATGGTTTTATATGGTTTTTATTTCCTTTTTTCCTATACATTTATGGTAACTGCTGACTAATACCCCTGGGGAATTGGGAGAAAATATTTACTTTTTCTGATTATGAAATTTCAAACACTGTTATAATAATCCTATGTTAATCAAATATTTTCTTATCCTTTCTTTATAGTGGTATGTTCAAGCCACTTGTGCTACACAAGGAACTGGTCTTTATGAAGGACTTGACTGGCTGTCGAATGAACTTTCAAAACGTTAAATGAAACTGGATATTTAACCAAGGACATGTTTGATAGAATTGGTCTAGGCTTGTTACAACAAAATTAGTTTGCATCTTGGTTATTAAACAGTATCTGGGACTGGTTTGGGCAGAAGATTACAGCGTTTAAACTTATTTTGTTGCCAATTATTGTTTACCAAGTATAATGTTGCCATTTAGCAATGTGCTTGGTTTTAAAGAAATTCTCCTTAACTTGGGAAAAAAAGTGTCCTCTTTTAATTTTACTTCCTTTAAGCCTAAATGCCTGGACATAGCTATTGTGACACATTTAAATAAATCCGTTTTGAATGTTTTTTGAGCCCCCAACAATAATGTTTTAAAGTTTTCCCCTTGCTACTTTACTGATACCTTTATCATTCCTGGGACAGTCTGCTGATTTAAAAATGTAGCATTCCATTTGTATTTATTTTTCTCCCTTGCCAAAAAGATTTTATAATATTGCTTGTACCAGCCAGGAAATGCCCCAAAACACTATTCAGATCTGTTTCACTGAGGAATTTATTTTTTCCCCCGTTATTGGCTCCTGGCTTCCATCAGCCAAACTTACCTTGGTGCAGTTTGGATTTGATAGCTTAATAGTTCTTTGCTGATTGCAAAGAGTTCATATTAAGAAGAGTTTATAATACCCAGCAGATTGTCTTTCTTTATATTGTATCTTTTTTATGTTGCATGTTGCTTTTGGTATCAGCTTGACTCTTTACCCAGTGTATGATAGTTCTGCTGATGTTTTATTGTTTATTGGTGAACATATCTTCTTCATTAAGAGTTTTTGGAAAACTCATCAAATTCAAATGAATAAGTTTTCTTCATAACCCATTTGAAATTATTCCTAATAAAATGATAAAATATGTAATTGTGTGTTCTTTTTTACTCTTAAAGATGTTTGAAATGGATTTTCTTATTTAGCAAAGTTGATTTGCATATATTACATACTGTGAACAATAACACAGATCCTAGTGAATTTACTAATTGTTTAAATTGGAAATAAAATATGGGTTGCTATTGTGTATATGTAACAGTGGGGAACAACTTCAAAAATTTAGATTTCTTTGATAAAATACCATTTTGACATTGTATGTTTTTAGACTTAGATCAAGAGTAAAAGCTGTAGTAAAATGAGTTGCTCAAAAAGCATGTAGTTGTTTCAGAGCTAAGGTTAGTTAAAAAATTCAAGTGCTGTTTGCATGGCAGAATGCAGACTGTTAGTGATGCTCTTCTATTTAGAACAAAGTTTACCAGTACTTTTTGGCTTCACAAATTTCAGAACTTTTGCAAAAAAGCTGGATGTGACTGATATTTTTGTTAATAAGGCAATAAAGGTATGTACCTCATTAACTACATCTAAGTTATTAAAAGCCCAGCTTGGTAATCTCATGGGTCACTTAGGTTTTGTCTATAATATTTTATATTTTATAAACCTTGCTTTTTTTTTTTTATTAATGGCTTGTATAGATTCAGATAAATTTAAGGACTGAAATTTTATATTTAAAACCAAATTCACGCTTACAAAATGTACAATAAGCCTTTGGATCAAATGAAAGGAGATTGGAATTAAGTAGTTGATGCTCATCAAACAGGTTACTGGGGCAAAATTTTGTGTTTAACGTCACACATGAGTTAAGTGCAACTTTCCTAGCCTATCAGATGAATTCATTCTTCTCTCCATACAAGAAAGGTATCATTTCTTGTTGGATGAAACTAAGATTCTGTATATATAGTATGTGTAGTTTTATGGGGTTCAACTAGGAGGAGATATAAATTTTCAATAAGTTTCATGTTAGGAGCGTAGTTAAATTATCTCTGCATTAATTTAAAAAACTAAACCAAGTAAGTTAAAGATGTTTTCATGGACTCTGAAGAGAGTGAAGAGAATTCATGTAATCTTCTAATGTTAGGCAACTCTACCACTATTGGAAATGATTGCATTAAGAAACTAAAATTGCCTGAATTTCACTAAGTGGGTTAAAAAGAAAAGATTTGCAAGAGTGCCCCCCCCCTTTTTTAAGCATTAACTCTGCAACTTGGCATGTTTTTTACCCCCAAATACATTACTTTTTCTTCAGTTCTAGTGGCAGTAGAAATGAATTGGAGAAGTTCTATCTTTTTCCAAATAGAAGTGAGTAAATTCTTTGGGGGAAAACTATAAATCAAGAGAGAACCCCTACAATCCCTTTCCCTTTTGACATTTTTTCAAGCAGTGCAAAGATAAAATCACTATTCTAATTTGTTGACATGTGCTGTACTCTTATGAAGTACTTGACACTATCAAGATTCAATGCTTACTGTTCACACAAATATTAAACTTGGTGGTGTTCAATCAGTAAGAGGTCTCTGGTTATGTAGAACAATTGGTTATGTTCCTAGATAAAAAAGTATTTTGTCAAGTAGTTAACAGAAACTGAAGTGAAATTGTTTCCTTAAAGACGCAGCATCAGAGTTGGGGATTGAACCATTATCTGTTTTCTGCCTGCCTGTCTAATAAGCTTTTGTTTTGGTCCATAATATTTCATATTGTCTTTTGTCTAACTTAATTCAATTGCTTTTCTGTGATGTAATATCTTGACATTTTGTTAAATGTTTCTGTTTCCATGGATTTTCGCTTCACCTTGTATATTCCCTATTGAAAACAAAATGAGAAATGTGTTATCTTAATTTTCCAGAGTATCTGTCTCATTCACTGAGACTTCCAGCTTTTTTTTTTTTTTTTTGAGCATTGTACAGAATTGTCTCAGTAATAACCAGATCATTTACATGGATCAAACTTTTAAAGTCCATGGAATCTGTAGGTGATACTCTGGTATTAGTAATTTGTCTCCTTTTTAGTCTGGATAGTCTCATCAATTTTATTCTTTTCGAAAAACCAGCTTTGGGGTTAGTTGATATTCTTTTCTGTGTTCACTTTCATTGATTTCTGCTTTAGGTTTTAGTTCTTTACTCTGCTTTGAATTTAATTTTCTCTTTTTAGTTTCTAAGGTGAAAGGTTAGATGATTGATACGAGATCTTTTCTAATACAGGTATCCCCTGCTTTCTAAAAGTCATTGTTACGTCACAGAAGGACTTAATATCTTCCTTAAGCGGAAGAAATTCAAAGAGTATTTTTGCTTTTGCAAAAAAAAGCCATTACAGTACTATGTAGGTCTTTCATAAAAGTGAAGTGGTGTAACATGAACTTTGGGAAAGCAGGGAATAGTCCCTACTTTATGTCATATAGGTTTATAGGTTTCACAGAAACACTACTTTTGGATCACAGGAAACCTGTATGCAAATTCAATGTTGTAAATTCCTTTCCTAGCACTTTTTTCGCTGCATTCCACAAATTTTGATTGTTTTTTTGTTTTTGTTTCAAAATATTTAAAAATTTCTCTAAGATTTCATGTATTATTTAAAAGTATGTTGTTTAAGTGGGGGTTTTCCAGCTATTTTTCCTTTTTTGATTTTTTGTATAATTTCATTATGGTATGAGAGCAGACACTGTGATTTCTGTTTTAAATATGTTGAGGCATGTTTTATGGGCCAGAATGTCTGTCTTGAATTTTTGTTCTACTTTTGGATGAAATACTCCATAGATGTCGATTATGTTTGGTGGTGGTGGTGATTTTGTCTATGTCCTTACTGATTTTTTGCTAGCTATCACAGTCTTCAACTGTAGCAGATTTATTTCTCTTGCAATTCTGTCAGTTTTTGCCTCACTTCATGTTAGACACTCATTAGGTGCAGACATGTTAATGATTGTTATATCTCCTTGGAAAAATGACCCCTTTATCATTATGAAATGCCCCTCTTTATCCCTGATAACTTTCCTTATTCTGAAGTCTATCTGAAATTCAGTATTGTTACTCCTACTTTTTTTGATTAGTGTTTGCATGGTATATCTTTCTTCATCCATTTACTTTTAAGACTGTTAAATTTTTTTTTTCATTTTGTGGCTTTACAGTTTACATTCAGAATTAGTTTCAGGTGTACAACATAGTGGTTAGACATCTATATAACTTATGAAGTTGTCCCTCCAATAAGTCTAGCACCCACCTGATACCATACATTGTTGTTACAGTATTATTGACTATTCCCTGTGTTCTACTTTACATCCTCTTGACTTTTGTAACTTGCCAACTTGTGCTGCTTAATTCCTTCATCTTTTTCACCCAGCCTCCCTTCTCATCTGGAAATCAGTTGGTTCTGAGTTTTGTTATGTTTATTTTATGTTTTAGATTCCACTTGTAAGTGAAATCATACTGTATTCACCTCTGACATTTCACATAGCATATAATACCCTTTAGGTCTATCTGCGTTGTTGCAAATAGTAAGACTTTATTTTTTATGGCAGCGTAATATATGTACCACATCTTTATCATCTAGACCATTGATGGACACTTGGGTTGCTTCCACACTTTGGCTATTGTAAATAATGCTGCAGTAAACCAGGATGCATATATCTTTTTGAATTAGTGTTTTCTTTGGATAAATACTCAGAATTGGAATTGCTGTATTATATGGTAATTCTGTTTTTAATTTTTTGAGGAATCTATATACTGTTTTCCATAGTGGCTGCACCAATTTGCAGTTTCACCAACAGTGCATGACAGCTCCCTTTTCTCTACATCCTTGCCAACATTTGTCACGTGTTGATTTATTGATGATAGCCATTTTGACAAGTGTATGGTGATATCTCAGTTTTAATGTGCATTTCCCTGATGAATAGTGGTGTTGAGCACTTTTTCATATGTCTTTGGAGATATGTCTATTCAGGCCTTCTGCCCATTTTTTAATTGGATTGATTTTTTATTTTTATTTTTGGTGTTCTATGAATTCTAAATATATTTTGGATAGTAAACCCTTATTGATGTATTATTGGCAAATATCTTCTCTTATTCAGTAGTTTGCCTTTTTGTTTTGTTGATGGTTCCTTTGCTGTGCATAATTTTCTTCTTTAGGTTTAGTCCCATTTGTTTATTTTTTCTTTTATTTCTCTTGCCTGAGGAGACATCTAAGACTATTCTTTTTAGAATAGTTTTAGGTTCACACCAAAACTGAGTGGAAGGTAGATTCCCATGTACTCCCTGCCCCCACCCATGTATAATACCCCCCCATTATCAATGTTCCCTATCAGAGTGGTACATTTGTTACAATCAGTGAGCTTATGTTGACACATCATAATCACCCTGAGTCCATAGTTCACATTAGGGTTCACTCTTGGTGTTGTGTATTCTATGGGTTTGGACAAATGTTTAATGACATATATCCATTGTTAGAGTATACAGTTATAGTCACTGCCCTAAAAATTCTCTACGCTTCTTCACCTTTTCATCCCACCCCTAACAACTGGCCACCACTGATTTTTCACTGCCTTCATAGTTTTGCCTTTCCCAGAAGGTTACATTGTGAGAATTATACAAGATGTAGGTTTTTCAGATTGGCTTCTTAATAGTGCATATTTTCATGGCTTGATAGCTTATGTATCACTTTTTAAAAGATCCATTTACGTACTGAAGGACATCTTAGTTGCTTCCAAGTTTTGGTAATTTATGAATAAAGCTGTAAACATGTGGAGGTGTGAACATAAGTTTTCAACTCCTTTGGGTACCAAGGAGCATTATTGCTGGATCATATGATAAAATTATGTTTAGTTTTGTAGGAAACCACTAAATTGTCTTCCAAATTGGCCATACCATTTTGCATTCCCACCAGCAATGTATGAGAGTTCCTGTTGCTCCACATTCTGATCAGCATTTGGTGTTAAGAAGTGTTCTGTATTTGGGCCATTCTATTAGGTGTGCAGTGGTATTTTGTTTTAATTTGTCTTTCCCTGATGACACGGTTTTAGAGCATCTTTTGATATGCTGTTTGCTCTCTCTGTTTTTCATTTCAGTTTAGGTCTTTCAGCCCATTTATTAAATTGTGTTTTCTTTTTGAGTTTTAAGAGTTCTTTGTATATATTTTGGATAACAGTCATGTATCACATCTATTTTGGAAATATTTTCTCAATCTGTGGCTTGGCTTCTCATTCTCTTGCTTTCTATTTACTTTTAATCTACATATGTCTTTATGTTTATATTTAACCCATTTCCTGTTAAAAAAATAAAGTACAGCTCACTGCCAATGTTCATTTTATATAAACACGCTCTTTGAGGCTGAAGCGAATCTGACTGGTTTTTAGTGTGTAAAAATACAATATAAAAATGAGTTATTTCTAAACAGAACTTGTCTCTAAATGTAACAAATGTATACATGAATCAGATTCATTATATTAATCTTTGGCTAATGACTGTTCGAGAATGATGTTCTACACATAGGAATGCTCTGTTTTCTAGGATTTAACATTTTCAGCAATCAGAATTACTATATTTTGTAACTGGAAATACCGCTATTAAAAACAATGCAATAAATAAAATGGTGTCATTTGTTTCCAGAAGTATAGATAGATACACTAGAGTGATGTGGAAATAAAAACAGCAAGATATTTTGTGGCAAACTTTTGGGGTAAGGTTAGGATTGTAATCTGAATTATCTTGGGGTAAATGCTTCAGCTGCAAGTGCTGCTGGTGTGTATTCTTGGGGCAAATGGGAAATGTGTTAAATTGGGCCTCTACTGGCAATCTCTAACTTATATTTGGTGCATTTAGACCATTGGTGTTTAAAGTGATTATTGACATAGCTGGATTTAATAACTTACCATGTTTGTAACTTCAAAATTGTCATCTGTTCTTCCTATTTTTTCTTTCAATTTTTCTGCCTTTTGTGGTTTTAATTGAGCACTATGTATTTTGTTTTCTCTATCTTAGTATATCAGTTTTATACTTTTAAAAACGTTTTTTAGTGGTTGACCTAGAGTGTACGATATACATTTACAACTAATCTAAATCCACTTGCAAATAACACTATATACTTCATAGGTAGTGGGAGTGCAGGCATACCTTGTTTTATTGCACTTCACAGATGTTGCATTTTTTACAAATTGAAGGCAAGACCCTCCACCTACAAAAAGATTATGGTTTGCTTTATTGAGATGTTTGCTTTATTGTGATTTGGAACTGAACCTGCAATATCTTTGAGGTATGCCTGTACCTTATGAAATAATCCTAATTCTTTCCTCTAGTCCTCATATCATTATAGTTATTCATTTCCCATATGCATAAACATATAAATATATTTAAGTGTCCATAGTCAAATACAGTATTGCTGTTATTTTGAAGAAACAAATATTGGTTAAATCAATTAAGAATAAAAAATTTTTTATTATACCTTCACTTATATAACTTATTTGATGCTGTTTGTATATGTAGATCTAAGTTTCTGACTTGTGTCATTTTCTTTTTAAAGAACTACTTTTTATCATTTCTTGCAAGAACAGGTCTATTGGAAACAAATTCCCTCAATTTTTGTTTGAGAGTCTTTTGCTTTTGAAAGATACTTTTGCAGAATACAACATTCTAAGTTGGTGAGCTTTTTTGCTCTTCACATTTTAAATGTTTTATTCAACTCTCTTCTTGCTGGCATGGTCTCTGAGAAATCAGATGTAATTCTTTGCTCCTGTACAAGTAAAGTGTTTTTACCTCTGGTTTCTTTCAAGACTTTTTTTTTTTTTTTTTTTTTTTTTGATTTTCTGTAGTTTTGCAAATGATATGCCTAAGTAGAGTGTTTTTGGCATTTATCCTGCTTGGTGTTATCTGTTTCCTGGATGTGTGGTCTGGTGTCTGACATTTGATTTAAATTCTCAGTTAATTATTGTTTTAAATATTGACTCTTCTAGTATTCCTAACACATACACCTTTTGTAGTTGTCATACAGTTCTTGGATAGTCTGATTTGGTTTTATTTGTGGGTTTTTGTTTTTGTTGTCATTTGTTTTTTGTCTTTTTTTTTCTCTGCTTTTCAATTTTGGTGGTTTCTGTTGAGATATCCTCAGACTCAGATTCTTTCCTTAGCCATGGTTAGTCTATTAAGTCCATCAAAGGAATTCATTTTTTGATTCTTAGAATTTTCATGTCTACTAACATTACCCATCTTTTCTTATATATTGTCTACCCCTTAATATAATTATAGTTGTTTTAAATTCCTGGTCTGGTAATTCGATCATCTTTACCAAATTTGAGCCTACTTTTGATGCTTGCACTCTTA
Source organism: Cynopterus sphinx (assembly GCA_030015415.1). NCBI lineage: Eukaryota > Metazoa > Chordata > Mammalia > Chiroptera > Pteropodidae > Cynopterus > Cynopterus sphinx. The sequence goes on from CM057381.1 coordinate 111,848,457, forward strand.
TCAAACTTTTTTGCCTTTTCAAATATCTTGTAATCTTTTCTAGATTACTGAACATGGCATAGTGGGTAAAAGGAGCTACAGTAAATAGACCTTAAGTAATACCATGGTAAGGGGTGTAAGTAGAGGAAGCATTCTGTAGTCCTGTGATTAGGTCCCAGTCTTTTAGTGAGCCTATGCTTCTGGGCTGTGAATTTTGCATGCATTTCTCAAGATTTTTTTTCTCTCTCTGAGGTGGGAGAGGATGGCTAGAATGGGCCAGAGGTTAGTATTTCCTTTCTGCCTGGTCATTTGGGTTCTGATAAAACCTCTGTAAGTAGAGTCTAATTAGTTTCTCCTGAGGGCAGACCTTGTTAAGAACAGGATGCTCTGGCATTTTTCAATGATTCCTTTCCCCTGCCCGCTGCTGGAAGTGTTAGGGGATTTTTCTATTCACTGTTAGAAGCTGGCAGAGATCTAGAAGGAAAACTCATGAAAGTGTGGGCCCTCCCCTGATGATTGGGTTCCCCTGGTATTTTTAACTCCCAGCTGTCCACACTGAGCCTCTAGCAACTCCTTAAATTGAGGTTCTCCTACCTGGCACTTGTTCCCACAGAGGTTTCTGCTCCTTTAAGTTGTGTTTTCTGAATTCACCTGTTGGTCTCTCCAATTTGGGGGGCACTCGTTTGCCCTGTGACATTTCTCTTAGTTGATATTTCATTTTTTGAGTATTTTCTTGTTAGGACAGAGGGACAACTTCCAAGCTTCTTATATGACAGATCAGAAACCAGAAGTCCTGGATCAAAATTAATAAGTGTGAAGTTTCTAGTTCTTGGTTGTGGAGGTGAAAATGACTTCTGACTTGTCATTGGAAATAAGTGCTTTTGCTCCTAGGTGGCATGTTGGATGTTCCTTTAATGTAAATATTAGTTGACAACCAACTTTGGTAGAATTAATATGAACATCTGAGGTTCTGGTATAGAGAAATTCAGTTCTAGAGTCTGTTTACCTATTCAGAAGGTTGAATTGAGAAAGTGATTTGAAATAATCTACCAACAGGTTACCATTCACAAAAATTAGAGTTAGTGTTGACATAGTATTAGCACAAGAAATCTTCCCAAATGACATTTATTTAAAATCAGCTCAGTTATTTTTAGAAAAAATGTTAGGAATGAAATACTATCTTTACAGTTTTAATTTCATTAAGGTCACCTAAATATTTTACTTTAAAGTCTACATTAATATAAACATGGAATTGATTAGATCTTGGCTCTAAAATTTACTCCCGAGTCATTTAAGCTCAAGCATGTTCTTGATAAATTTCTTCTAGCATATAAGTTTGACATTTTATTCAGATGCCTAACTTGAAGTCACCACTACTTGACTGCTTTTGTTACTTACTGTTACTTTTAGAAATAAATCCCTTTACCTTACAATTATTTCCACAAACCATATAAAATTCTTCATTGGTTATATTCTGGTAACAGAGATATGAGAAATATACAGCAAAAGCATCAATCTCGACTCAGGTAATAATTAAAGCAGCTGTACTAGTAAGTAGATGCCTGCAAAGTCCTTTGTGTTTTAAAAGACAATTGAGTCAAGTGCTTTCCTGACCTTGCCAGGGATTTCTGCACTGTTCTCATGGTATGCTTTCTTTTTCTTTTTCTTTTTTTTAATAGAGTCAAAAGGAAAGTTTGTTATTTTTTAAAATTAATTTTTGGTGACATTGGTTAACAAAATTCAGTAAGTTTCAGGTGTACAATTTAACAGTAAGGCACACATATTTATATTGTGTATTCCCTTCTCATAGTTAGGTTTCTTTCTGTCACCATATATTTGACCCCTTTTATCCCATCTACCTCCCCCATCCCTACTCCGTGCTCTCATAACCACGAGTCCATTGTCTATGTCCATGAATCTGTTTGTCCTGTTTGCTTGTTGCTTTTAGGTTTTACCTCACATATAAGTGACATCATTTAGTTTTCAACTTTTTCTGTCTAGCTTATTTCACTTAGCATGATTATCTCTAGGTTCATCCATATTGTTGCAAGTGGCAGTCTTTCATCTCTTCTGGCTGAGTGATATTCTATTGTATATAGTACCACAGCTGCTTTATCTAGTCATCTATCGGTTGCTTTCATGTCTTGACCACCATGAATAAAGCTGTGAACATTGGTGTGTAAATATTTTTATGAACATGAGTTATCAAGTCTTTGGGGTAAATACCCAGTAGAGGGATTGCTGGATCATATGGTAGATCAATTCATAGTTTCTCGAGGAACCTCCATACTGTTTGCCATAGTGGCAGTACCAATCTGCAGTCCCACCAGCAGGGTATGAGGGTTCCTTTTTCTCTGCATCCTCTCCAGCATTTGTTATTGCTTGTCCTGTTAACTGCTATCCTAACAAGTGTGAGATGGTATCTCATTGTGTTTTGATTTGCATTTCTCTAATAGCGATGTTGAACATCTTTTCATATATTTGTTGGCCATTTGTATGTCCTCTAGGGAAAAGTGTTCAGGTCCTCTGCTCATTTTTTTATTGGATCGTTTGTTTTTTTGTTGTTATTGAGTCATATAAATTCTTCGTATATTTTGGATATTAGGCCGTTATCAGAGGTGTTTCAAATATATTTTCCCATTCAGATGGTTGTCTCTTTACCTTATCAATGGTTTCTTTTGCTGTGCAGAAGCTTTTTAATTTGATGTAGTCCCATTTATTTGTTTTTGCTTTTATTCCCCTTGCCTTTGAGGCCAAATCCATAAAATCTTGAAGTCCAAGGTCCTTGAGTTTAGTTCCTATGTTTTCTTCTATACACTTTATTGTTTCAGGTCTTATATTCAGGTCCTTAATCCATTTTGAGTTAATTTTAGTTTGTGGTGATAGACAACAGTCTAGTTTCATTCTTTTGCAGGTGGCTTTCCGGTTTTTCCAGCACCATTTATTGAAGAGGCTTTTTTTTCCTCCACTATATATTTTTGGCATTTTTGTCAAAAATTATTGGCCCATATAAACATGAGTTTATTCCTGGACTCTCAATTCTGTTCCACTGGTCTCTGTGTGTGTTTTTCTGCCAATACTATGCCATTTTGATTATTGCTGCTTTGTAGTATAATTTGAAGTCGAGCAGAGTGATGCCTCCAGCCTTGTTCATTTTTCACAGGATGGCTTTGGTGATTTGGGGTCTTTTGTGCTTCCCTATAAATCTGATGATTTTTTGTTCTGTTTCTTTAAAAACTGCCAATAGCATTTAGATGGGGATTGCATTAAATCTGTATAATGCTTTAGGTAATAAGGTCATTTTAATTATGTTGATTTTCAATCCAAGAATATGGAATATCCATTTCTTTGTATTGTCTTCAATTTTTTTTAACAGGCTCTTATTTCATTATATAGGTCCTTAAAATGTTTTGTTAGATTTATTCCTAGGTATTTTATTCCTTTTGTTGCATTTGCCAAAGGAGTTATTTTTCTACTTCTTTTTCTGACACTTCATTATTAAAGTATAGGAACACTATGGATTTTTGAATGTTGATTTTGTGTCCAGAAACTTTACTGTGTTTGCTTATTGTTTCTAGTAGTATTCTTGTGGAGTCTTTAGGGTTTTCTATATAGAGAATCATATCAGCTGCAAATAGTGACAGTTTGACTTCTTTATGTCCTGTTTGGATGCTTTTTATATCTTTCTCTTGCCTGATTGTACTCACTAGGACCTCCAATGTTATACTGAATAACAGTGGTGATAGTGGACAAGCTTTGTCTTGTTCCTGATTTTAGAGAGAAGGTTTTTAGTTTTTCACTATTAAGTATAATGTTGGCTGAGAGGTTGTCATACATGGTCTTTATTATGTTAAGTACTTTCCTTCTATACCAATTTTGTTAAGTGTTTTGATCAAAACGATGCTGAATCTTGAAGGCTTTTTTCTGCATCTATTGATATAATCTTATGATTCTTATTTTTTAATTTGTTTATATGGTGTATCACATTAATCAATTTGCATATTTTGAACCATCCCTGAGCCTCTGGTATGAAGCCCAATTGATTGTGGTGTATAATCTTTTTAACATGTTGCTGTGTTCGGTTCACTAGCATCTTATTCAGTATTTTTGCATCTGTGTTCATGAGAGATATGTCCGTAGTTTTCTTTTTTTGTGTTATCTTTACCAGGTTTTGGTGTCAGGGTGATACTGGCTTCATAAAATAAAATGGGAAATATGGCCTCCTCTTCGATTTTTTAGAAGAGTTTGAGAAGAGTAGATATTAAACCTTTGAATGTTTGATGGAATTCACTGGTAAAGCCACCTGGTCTTGGACTTTACTTTTGGGTAGGTTTTTAATGATTGTTTCAATTTCCACACTGCTGATCAGTCTATTTAGATTTTCCAGTTCAGAGTCTGTCTAGGAAGGTTGTATCTTTCTAAGTACTGGTCCACTTCTTCTAAATTATTATATTTGATGTTATATGCTTTTTCATAGTATTCTTGTGTAGTCCTTTCTATTTCTGTGGTGTCTGTTGTAACTTTTCCTCTTTCATTCCTGATTTTGTTTATTTGTGTTCTTTCTCTTTTTTCTTTAGTAGTCTTGCCAGAGGTTTGTCAATTTTATTAACCTTCTCAAAGAACCAGCTCTTTGTTGCAATAATTTTTTTTTCATTTTTAATTTTATTTAATTCTGCTCTAATTTTGATTATTTTTTTTATTCTGTGATTTTAGACTTTGTTTATTTTTTGCTTTCTGGTAGCTCAGTGTTTCCATTGCTTCCTTGTCATTGTGTGTTTTATGTGGGATTTTTTGGGGGGCAGGGTGTTGGGTTTTGTGGGTTTTCCCTCTTTTCTTCTGGTTTTATGTTATTATACCTCAGTTCTGAATCTTTGGTGTGTAGTTACCATTACAAACGAGTAGAGGATAGCTATGTATATATAGCAGTCCATTTTCTTCTGCATGTGCCTTATCTCCATTCCCCTTTGAGAATTTGGGTCTTTGAATCCTCACCTTCTCTGTCATTGTCTAAATTTATCCCTATGTATGTTGAATGTTCATTACTATTTTGCTATAGCAAATATCTTCTTATTGTTTAAGCTTATAATTCCCTGTTCTTAGAGTTGTACTCCTCTGCTTCTACATGCCTGCTAGTTGCCTTACTCCTAGTTATGTACTTTTATTTTTTGGTCATTTTGTTTTAGGTGAGCTGACTCCTTTCAGTATTTCCTGTAATACAAGACTTGTAGTGAAGAATTCCCTCAATTTTTCTATGTCTGTAAAGATCTTTATTTCTCATTCATATCTAAAGGAGAGTTTTGTTGGGTACATTATTCTTGAGTGGTATAGTTTCTTTCATTTAATAGTTTGAATATTTGATTCCACTCTTTTCTGGATTGTAAGGTTTGTGTGAAGTCCAATGATAATCTTATGGGTTTTCCATTATAGGTTACTGTCTTCTTTTCCTTGGCTGCCCTGAGAATTCTTTGTCATTGATTTTTAATAATTTTAATATAATGTCTCTTTTTGGGTTTAGATAATTGAGTGTTCAACTTCTTGAATTACAAGCTCCAATTTATTCCTTAGATTTGGGAAATTCTCATCTACTATTTGTCTAAAAATGCTTTCTAATCCCTGCTTTTTCCTCCCCTTTGAGAATGCCCATTCTTATTGTGTTTCCTCTCCTGATGGTATCAGCTAGTTCTTCTATTTCTCTTTCATTATTTTCATTCTTAGGTTTCTCTCTTCTTCCTTCTGATTTATTTCTGGATGTTTGTCTTCGATATTTATCCTTTCTTCCATTTTGTTGACTCTATTTCCCAACCTTAATATTTCATTTTTCATCTCTTGAAGTGTGTTCTTCATCTCCAGAAGTTCTATTTGGTTCTTTTTGAGGGTTTTAATCTCCTTGCCAAAGAATCAACTGCTCATCTAGTTGTTTTGTCAGGTCCTGAAGTTGTTGATATGAATTGTTTTGGATCTCATTTTTTTCAGAAGCACCATCCTGAATTCTCTATCATTTAAGTTGCATATTTCTATGTTTTTAAGCTTATTTTCTGGAGAAATTTCTCTTTCTGAACTGCCTTGTCACCTTGGTTGTTACTAATGTTTAATGGACTATTTCTCTGCCTGGGCATTAATGGAAGTATTTTTTTTCCCCCCAGAAAGATTTATTATATAGAAGTCTCTAGCCTGTTGCAAAGAGGTTTTAATTTTTATTTATTTATTTATTTATTTTTGGTGAGTGGCATCTTAGATCCTTGCTTTATATAAAGCCTTAATAGTGCTTTTTTTTTTCTTATATTCATTCACGCTCGCTACCCTCAGTCTCAGTCCTTTTCAATGTTAGCAATAGTTTCAGTAGCATTTGCTCAGATTTCCCTCTGGCTCTGCGGTATTTGTTCCAGAAGATATGGGGCATGGGGCCCTCTGGGTTTGGAGATGTGGGCTGCCGCTCAGCCTCTCATTATGCAGCCATGTCTGGTAACAATCAACTGTTGTTACAATGCTTTTCCTGCTTCTCTGTCATCTCCACTAAGCCCTGCCTGGGAGAGCTTTGAGCTCCATGAGGCCTGTGGCAGGGCTGTTCAGTGAACCCGCTGCACCTCCTCTCCTACCCCTCCTCATGCAGGGAGCTCCAGCTGCAAGAGACAGCTTGTTTCTCCCAGTCCACCACCCAACAACTGGGTTTCTGACTTGTGGTAGCTCTTAACACAGATCTCACACTCAGATGTGCTGGTATGCAGTTTGGGTGTGTTTTTGTTGAGTGTTAGATGTTCAGCTTATTGTTGTTTCAAGAAGAGAGATCTGGGGATGTCTCTCACTCCACCATGTTTCTAGGAATGTTTCTATGCTTTTAAATTATTTTGGGCATCCAAGTACTTAGTTGGTGTTGTGGGGCTTAGCACTGCCATCTGCAGGCAGGGTGTTGTTTCAGGAATTGATTAGTACTTTGGTGGCAGTAGATTTTTTTCCAGGCTGGGTTGAGTGCCATTCAACTAATTAGGGGTACATTAAGCTCAGATTGAGTAAGATTTGCCTCTTGGATAGCCTCGAAGAGGTGAGGGGTGATTATTTAAAAAGAAAGGGGGGTGGTGCTCAACAAAGACAACCCAGTTTTTAAAATGGGCTCCAAAGATACACAATGGACAAAAAGCACATAGAAAGATGCTGAACATTACTAGCCATCAGGGAAATGCAAATCAATACCACAATGAGGCCCCACTTCACACTAGGAATAAATGTTATCAAAAAGATGATAAGTATTGGTGATGTAGAGAAATTGGAAGCCTCGTATATTGCTGGTGGGAATGAAAAATGGTGCAACTATACAGGATAACAGTGTGGCAGTTCTTCAAAAAGTTAAACATTTTCTATATGGTTCAGCAATTCTACTTTTAAATATATGCCAAGAGAAATGAAAACATGTCCATTCAACATGTATGCAAATGTATAGCATTATTCAGAGGAGCCAAAAAGTAGAAGCAATCCAAATGCCTATCTACCAATGGATAAATAAAATGTGGTATGTCCATACAATGGAATATTATCATAAAAAGGAATGAAGTACTGATACAAACTACAACATGGAAGACCCTTAAAAACACACTAAGTGAAAGAAGCCATTTTAAAAAGATTATACAATTGTATAATTCCATTTATATGAAATGTCCAGAGTAGGCAAATGTAAGACAAAAAGTAGGTAAGTGGTGCCAGGAGCTGAGAGGAAGGAGAAATGGGAGTAACTGGTAATGAGTATGGGGTTTCTTTTTGGGGCCAGACCTTGTCAATTCAATTGAGATACAGTGATAAAGAACCTTTGAAGAAAAATCAATTTTTAGATTGAAAAACCAAAGCATCATGGGATTCTTTCATTTAGGAGAAGAAAAAGGACACAAGCCAGGATCCAGAATGTTTTTAGGTATGTAATAAATATGAGAGGAGTAATGTAATTACATTATTTATATAATTAAAAATTCTACAGCTTCAGAAATAATCTTTGGTTTGATATCCAAAACACTATCTTTAACTCAGCTTTTCTGAAGAAAGGCCAGCTTTATTTCTAAATAATTGTATCCTGGATACACTATTTCTTCACACTACTCCACAGGGGAAAGAAAAGATATGCAATACTTTGAAAAGTGTATATTGTTCATTCAATATAAGAAAGCCAACTAAATAAAGTCCATCGAATTCCTTACTGAATCATTTGCAATTTTAGAGCACAAATGAGATGAAATCAGTAGAAATTCAAACTACGAATAGTTCAATACAGTTAAGGAGATGGACATCAGCAACACTCTAGGATAACATTAATGTGGAGTTACTGGGCAAAATGGATAGCATTATATAAACACTTTGACGTAATCAGTGCAAATGGAGAAGATGGGAGGCGATTCAGTTTGTTTTCAGTTAAGTTTCTGAAGAAAATTGAAAATTGTGAGTAAAAAAAACTAACAATATGAACATGATTCTAACGAGCTAGTTAGAATGAATCCAGCTGTTGTTGCTAATTATATTTAAGGTGACATCAGCTAACTGACCTAAAAGGTTTAGTATTTTGAAGGTCTACAATTTAAAGATGATCATTTAGATATAAAATGTTAATTTTAGCACCTGGCTTCAATAAGATTTAATACACTATGAAGATGGTCAACTTGCAAAAATATTTTTTCCATATTATAATTTTTAATGTCATTAGCTTGATGGAATTTTTTTTAAAGCTTATCTTGGATTTAAGGTTATTTTCAAGACAAGATTTTAAATAAGTAGTTGTCTTTTTTTATGATTATGAATTAGAATTTGGTAAGGTACATTCAGTCACAACCATCTCAGTTTCTTAGGAATTAGTATTTAGACATTTTTGCTCTCTGCTACCGTGTACCTAAACTGGGATTTAAGAAGTGGTAGGTCACAGTGGAACGTGGCTAAACCATTTAGAAGCCAACGTTGGTAAGCAAATTCATTCCCTGAAATCATTGAAGTAGACCCATGTTTTTAAAGTAACTTTTATTTTTTGTTATACTAAATTTTTAATTCTTTGTATTTATACTCCAGGCTTTGGTATTTTTGTAACGTTCTTCCCAAATCTATTAATTTGACACAAGCTTGTAAAAATAAGTAGGAATTGCTGAAGAAAAGCTCTCTGGAAAAAATAGGTTGTATAATCCATTGTGAATAATTTAGTTCATGACTGCAACAACATGATTGGTTGGACTAAACAAGTTTTAAAATACATTGGTAGAGATTCCATTTCATATCTACTTTGATGCCTAAAATAAAAAAAATATAAAATAAGTTGGTGAGGATGTGGAGAAATTGAAACTTTCATAACTTGCTGGTGGGCATGTAAAATGGTGTGGCCACTTTAGTGGATAACATTTTGGCAGTTTCTCAAAAAGTCAAACATTACCATATGGCTTAGCAAATTCACTCTTAGGTATATAACCAAAAGAATTGAAAACATGTGTTCAAACAAAATTTGTACACAAATGTTCATAGCAGCATTATTCACAATAGTCAAAAGGTGGGAACAACCCAAATGTCCATTTGTATAATTAAAATGTGGTATAACCATACAAGACTATTATTCACCCATACAAAGGAGTGAAGTACATATACAACATGGATAAACCTTAAAAACACTGTGCTAAGTGAAAGAAGTCAGACATAAAAGATCATAAATAATTCCATTTATATGAAATATCCATAATTGGGAAATCCATTGAGGCAGAAAGCAGATTAGTAGTTGCTAGGGAGCTGGAGGGGAGGAGGGAATAGGAAGACTGTTTAATGGTTAAGGGGTTTTCCTTTTTGGGTGATGAAATGTTTTGAAACTAGAGATGATGGTTGCTCCACATTGTGAATGTACTAAATGCAATGGAAATATACATTTATAAATGGTTTTATGTAAATTTCATTTTAATTTAAAAAATGCTTTGGTATTGCCATCTCAGAATGTAGTTATTCTAAAGTTAGTGTTACAAAAATCACCCAAATTAATACAACTCTAATACATTCAATAAGTTAAAGCATGGACTTTCTCATTAAGTGGGACCACAGAAATGGGATATTACCCACATCAGTTAAAGCTCTTAAAGTTGTTTCCTCTCCCAAAATTAAATCTAGATAACATTACCTTCTAGTAGTATATTAACAAAATATTAAAAATTTCAAAACATTTAAATGTTCAGAAAATTAGTGTTGGCTATAATTTTTGAAAGATTTTCCCTATTGAATTGTCAGGTGAATCTTGTGATAACTAGTAGAGCAAACTATTACCTCTCATTAATTTGAATTTTGGTTTTGTCTCAAACCATTTTGAAGAGAACCTCTTGTTTTTCATAGTTGGAGATGAGGAAACCGACAGGTGTCAGTTTCCACCAGAGAGACCTTACCACAGTAGTGTTGGACCCCACGCCCCCTATTATGTTCCTCAGAGGACTACCTCCAGACCAATACTATCACATTATGATATCAGGCCTTGGCCTCTCAGAAAAGTTATCACTCAGTGAAATTCTTTGAATTTTGGAGCAACTGATTTTAGTATTCAGAATTTTAAAGAACATTACAGCCTGAAACGATCTGTTAATGAATTATGAACCAGTGTATATGTCTATAGTGGCAACTGTGCAAGAGTTCATAGAACAGGACGTGTTTTATAATATTCTTAGTCATTTATAATCAATATATAATTTTGGAATGTTAATTCCTACAGCAAGAATTTGTGACATAAAATATGGTTCACCATAGGACTTTTCACATTAAAATTAAATGTACTAAAAATCCAAATGTAATTGAAAACATTTCTGAATAATGCTTTATTCTAACTCGTGAATACAAGAATATTTTGGTATGCTATTGTTTTCTTAGTGTTCTCTACCTTTGGATTCCTATATACTAACATCTGTATACTGAAGATTTAACCAGAGTATATGACACTTCATAATATTCTATATTTTAATATTCTGAAATGCCTGTATACGATCTGATCACACTGTTTCATCAGCAAATGTCAAATTTAAATATTCTGGATGTGGAATGTTTGATAAGGGCTGAAAGTTTTCTGAACAGAGTTCAATTTAGCTAGCCATTTTATTAACATAGGACCTATATGTTTTCCTCATGGGCATGAGTATATCATGTTACCATTTTTCTTTCATTTTTCAACTTTTTGTTTTGAAGCTGGTTTCTCTCAAGTTATTTTAAGAGTTCTATCAACATGTATGTTTTAAAGCAGACTAAAACCAAGTTTTAAAAGAAAAGCACATTTTGCAAAACAATCAGATTCTGCCTTTAATATATTATTTATGTTAAACTTATGTTAAAATGCTCTTGGAAATGTTATTTACAAAAGCACAATTCGGTAGCATCAATTTTTCATTTATAGTTTTTTCTAAACAAGATCCCAAGAAACTGCCATCTTAATTTTTCCCTTCCAGTACTTTTAAGTACTTCGAGGTTATGTGAAGTGCGGGTAAAACCCTCTGACATTTTCAAGCTTACTAAACTAAAAGTTAACCATATATTGATTGGATAGTGAGCAGAGTATGAAAGTACAGGCTACTTTACCAAGAGGAACATTCTTATGGTGTTGGGTTTAGAGATGAAAGAATTTGGAACAAAGGCTCTCATGACTGGAAAATCAGCTCTTGAAGTTGGTGGGCTTTTAATATCTATAAGCTAGAGATTAAATGCAGAAATGAGATAACAGTTATCCTGAACATCAAAAAAGCAAATAGCTAAAGCATTTTACAAATTAGGTATGGTGATAACTGACTGAGAAATGCTCGATTACCACTCTAGGCTAGACAGTAATCAGTAAAACTGTAGTTTCTAATTTTAAAAAGTTTGGCTTTATATTAATTTTTTACAGTATATAAATTATATATACAATGTTTCCCTGTAACTCAAACTATAATGCTCAAATCTATAAAAGGAATAGTTTTAGATGCTCAAAAGCCCCACTACTCCTTTCTCCTATTTGTAAAAACCAACAATTTTAAAATATTCTAGCACAGAAATGCTCAATAGTTCATCCAAAATTTAAAGCCCACATCAGTAGGCAGTTTCTCACAAAGTAATGTATTGTGCTGTATTCTTTAATATCACATGGTCAAATACCCTGTTGATTTATGAACATTTTTCATGAGCAAGAGTTATTAAAGACAATGGGATAGAGTTGACTTTGTTGCTTTTCACTCTGAATACTAAATTGTCCTTGTATCTTAAGAAAAAGAATATAAATATGTCCATTTGTGCCATACATTAAAAAAACCCTAAAAATAAGAGAATGGAAATATGTTAATTCAATAATGAAAGATGAGAAGCAATAACAATTGATGGTATATTTTAATCTTCTGTTAGAGCTCTGAAATTGATTAAATTGCTAACCAAACTGAGGTAGAGGTAGACCCTAATGTTATTTCTTCCATGTGTCAGAACTTAGGCTTCTCACCTTAACTTGAATGCATTTTATCTATAATTATATAAACATGATTCCATCTGACATGTTATGACAGAAAAATTATAGCATCATCCAAATGGTTTTTTATAAAACTCTTAATTACTTGCTAAAAAAAAAAGTACTTATAAAATGTACACAATAATTCAATGTTCTTCCTCCCAGTCATAAATATATTTGATTTTCCTCCAAGTATAAGACAAAAAAGGGTAGGGAAACTATATTATGCAAAGATTATGAACAGTCATGTAATGAAGACACTGGAACATAACTAGTACCTTAGTGTCTCGTTTTCCTCTTTGAAGGTTACACATAAACTTTGATTTGTATTAAATCTCCTACTAAAGCAGACTTAAATTCCATTAAACACAACTCTATTTCCATTTTAAATCACATACAAGTGCTATGTGATCAGAGGGATGGGAAACACTAGGTAAGGCCTGGTGGGTGGTAACTTCTTCATGACTAGGTAGTGGAATCACCTGTTCAACCTCTAAAGCATTTAAGTCAATGAAAATGTAATCCAGACATCCATGAAAGCCACCAACATAATTTGTGTAAGCAGGTTCACCACAAGCACTTTTCAGTTTCAAGAAATGGGTAAGAGACATGTTGCATCTTTCCTCTTCCCCATTGGAAACCCAGTCTTCATGATCCTCTGGAATGTTGCCATTGATGACAAAATGATACATTCCTGTTGATGGGGTACTATTAAAGTCCCCACAAAATATAACTGGTATGCCAGGATACAGATCACATGAGACATGTCTAATGTGAGTCAGGGCTACTGCCATTTGAATGAGACGAATGTATCCACCTATAAATACATAAAAAAAAATAAAATAAACGTAAGTACTTTTTCAAGTTACCTTTAAGTTAAAAAAAAAAATGCACAAACTTCAGTATCTAGGTAACACACAAGATATAGATTTGTGTGTGTGTGACGGGGGACTGGATGAAGGTGGCCAAAAAGTATAAAGCTTCTAGTTATAAGTAAGTCCTTGGGACGTAATGTTCATGACGACTAGTTAACACCTTGTATGGGATATTGGAAAATTGCTAAGAGGGTAAATTCTGAAAGTTCTCATCACAAGAAAGAAAAACCTTTTTGTATCTATGTGAGGTAACGAATGTTAACGAAGCTTGTTGTGGTAATCGTTTCACAATATATGTAAGTCAATTCATTATGTTATATACTTTAAACTTATATAGTGCTGTATGTCAATTATATCTCAATAAAACTTAAAGAAAAAATATATTTTTGTAAAACAGCTTTACTGACCTTAAGTTATCATGTTTAAGTCACTTGTGAAAACCAGTAAAACCTACCTTTGGGATGCCAGTAGAGATGAGTATTAGCAACACATATCTTTTTAGAAGAGTCCTTTGTAGACTGAAGAACAGAAACCTAAAACAAACAAAAAGTGCCAAGACTTCAGTTGCTATCTGTCAATCTGAATATTTTTTTATCTAAGAGTATATGATGAACTAACATTTTACTCTATATCCTTCTCAGACTGATAAAATATCACAATTATTAAATTTAACTTTAATTATCAAGAGTTTTCGAATACAGTAGTGCTCCCTTATCCTCTAGGGATATGTTCCAAGACCCCCAGTGGATACCTGAAACTGCAGACAGTACCAAACCCTATATAAACTGTTTTTTCTATGACAAAGTTTAATGTATAAATTAGGCACAGTAAGAGATTAACAAAATAGAATATAACAGTATGTATTTTGTAATAAAAACTATGTGAATGTGGTCTCTCAAAATCTCATTGTACTGTATTCACCCTTCTTGTGATGATACAATGACTATGTAATGAAATGAAGTAATTTGAGGAGGTAGGTATTATGACACAGCATCAGGTTCTAAGGGTTGCTTAAATACAAGCACTGCAATACCATGACAGTTCATCTGATGCCCAAGACAGCTACCAAGTGACTAACAGGACACGTGAATGGGTAACCTGAATGGGTAAGATGGACAAAGGGGTGGTTCACATACAGAGCTGGACAGAGCAAGGCTCAAGTTTCCATTCATGCTACTCAAAATAGCAGGCAATTTAAAATGTATGCATTGTTTATTTCTGAAATTTTTCATTATTTTCAGAGCACAGGTAACTAAAACCAGGGAAAACCATGAAACCACTAAGGGACACTATCTATGCATATGTGAATAGGACTTATTATACATGTTTAATAATAGTCCAACATATACAGGTGGTATAAAAAGAATACATTTTAGATAATAACACTAAGATTGGAGAGTGTTTTTAAGTGGATAAGCACAGGCTTTGGGGTGAGGCAGACCTAGGTTTGAATAACCACTCTACCATTTACAGCAGTGTGACCTGAAGAGAGACACCTTTTTTTCTAAACCAACTTTGTCACTGATCAAAAAGAATAATTATCACCCCCCCACACACACAATGGGGACTATGGAGGGTTTCAATTAAATGAGCTTACATAGAGGTGCTCAAAATGGTAGCTACTCTTCTTACTGTGAACAAAACCAATTACCTAAAACTCTGAACACAAAATGAACATGTTATGAAAAATTCAGATAGCTTAGGCTAAGTAGCAGTTAATATCCTACCCAGTGATAATGAACACATAACTAAATGTAATCTTGGCTCCACACTTGTGTTAACTTGGATAAATAAACTTGACCATTTCCTCATTTATAAAATGGGAAGAATAACATCTAAATGATGGGAACAGCAGGATTACTATGAGCCCAAAATTAAAATAACAGCTAATATTTATGGAGCATTTTGTAAAACGTGTCACTTAAATTTTAAGTCCTTTAGAATGTGTCAGAACAGTGGTTGGCAAGTAGTAAGAAAATATTAGCTATTACTATCATTCTTGTTTTTGGCATGTGTCTCCCACTAGATTGTAAGCACTGATGTAAGACCCGGTGTCTTGTTCAAGGCAACCTGCAGCGTGCTCAATAGGTATCTGCCCAATGAATGAAGGCTAACCTTTGTGCTGAAGATACAAGAGTAAACCTTGAAGTAAAATCTGTGTTGTTTCATCTCAATTATAAGCAGCTCTACCCCCATCCCTTTCCAGGGCCCTAAAAATGGACGAACGTGTGAAGAGACTGGCGTGGCGG
This sequence comes from Cynopterus sphinx, assembly GCA_030015415.1. Classification (NCBI taxonomy): domain Eukaryota; kingdom Metazoa; phylum Chordata; class Mammalia; order Chiroptera; family Pteropodidae; genus Cynopterus; species Cynopterus sphinx. Next base: position 111,864,002 of record CM057381.1, read on the forward strand.
AACTACTTTACCTGAAGGACAGAAGATCTCTGGAACACCCTCTCCTGCGCTGATGGGTACAAAACGACTTTCTCCAGCAGTTCTTTGTGAAGTGGGTCGGACTCCAGAGCTTCATGGAAAGAAATATCATGCTGGCTAAGAAGGCTGAACTTGGACTTCCTATAGAAAGTGGCCAGGCCTTCCTGCTGCTTGATTCGAAACACGCCCTCCAGCCCAAAAGCCTCAAGGGCTGGCACCAAACTGTCCGTAAACACGTTGCGGTCCACCTCCTGCAAACAGATAAGGTCGGCGTTGTAGCCCGTGAGTTCTTTCTGGATAAGATTCTGGCGGTAGTCGAGCTCCAGGGCGTAAGGGGCGCAGTAAGGGTACAGGACGGTTCGCGAGAACTCAGTCTGGGCGTACGTGTCAGCCAGTATGTTGTAGGAGACGGTGCGGATGAGGGCGTCGTCCGTCACTTTCTTGGTGTAGAGATGCCGGTGATCAAAGGTGCAAGTGCCCGGCCCGGCCTCCACTAGACACACACTTTCCAGCTCCCGGCTGGGCCCAAAGCGCTGCCCATTGCCTGGGGTGCAGTGCAGCTTGAGCCGTAGCCCGATGTCGGCATTGGATGGAGTGTAGACGCGCTCGTCCACACCCGTTTCCGTCCAACTAGGAGAGGGGGGAGAGCGAGACAGCGACGAGGGGCCCCCGCCATCAGGCTCCGCCGACCCCGGTTTGGCTTCCTTGTACCAGCGGAAGAGGGAGCCGGCGGGATCCCCGAATTCGAGGCTGAGTTTGGGGCACACCGGAAAGCCGGCCATGATGTAGCGTGGCAGCTGCAGCTCAGTGAAGGCTGGCGGGTTGCGCTCCACCTTGTACTTGACGTCGCCGATCTGCAACACCGCGCCGTCCTGCCACGCGTCCGCATTGAGCACGTCTTCAGCCACCGCCTCCTCGCGGTAGTACAGCTTCACCACGGGCTCGCGGGCCGCGGCCGGCTCCGGCCCACACCCCGCACAGGCCACGTCGGCCCGGTTCTTCCTGCTCTTCTTGGCGGCGGCCGCCTTCGCGTGGCCCTTGAGGGCGTTGGTGGCGATGCGGCTGAGGGCCCGCCCCAGCGGCTCGCTCTGGTCACGCTGCATGTTCTTATGGCTGCCGTCCGCCAGCGCGAACGACAGGCTGAGTTTGGGCTCCGAGGGCACACAGCGCACCACCGCACGCTCCATCGCCCCCGCCACCGTCTCAGTCGTCGCCTCGGCCCGACTGCGCCGCTCGACGGCCGCGCGGACCCCACGAAGCGCGGCACGCGCGCCCGGGAGCCTCCACATGAACCTGGTGCCCCAGCGGCTGACAAGACCGGCGGCCGAACAGCCGCTAAGTCTCAGGTGGACACCGAGCAGCAGCCGGCGCCGGCGCCGGGACCCATTCAGGCCCGCCACTTCCGGCCCGCGCCACTTCCGGCCCGCGGGGAGGCGGCGCAGGCGCTCCCGCCGCGCACTTTCGCCAAGTCCGCGCAGCTGCTGCCTTTTCCCCACAGCCACGTCTGTCTCCACTACCTCTCCTCTTAATATTCGTCTTCAACGGCAGTCATAAAGACGGGGAAATGAAGAGAATATAGAGGTGCCCGAGGGAACCATTAGGCTGCATGTCGCTAGCGAAAGTGCAGGTGGAGGACAAGAGGGAGGTGTGCCACGCCGGAAGTGGCTGGGTGGCGTCACGGGTTCTGCCCGCCCGAAGGAGGCGGGCGCCTCGCTGGCGCTGTCACTCCCTGCGCGTCCTCACGTGTTTGGGGCTGAGCTGCGCGGGAGCGGGGGTGGCTCCACCTGGATTGCCAGCCCGGCTTTGCGCGTGGAAAACGTCGCTCAGCTGTCCACAGCGTTCCCGGTGCTGCTGACCCTCCTCCTCGCTGTGGTGAGTTCGCCTCAGGCGGGGCCAGCGCCGACGTGCGGAGCTGAGCCTCAGGGGTGGGCAACGCAGAGTGACTCCCGGTCAGAGAGCGATGGCTGTCAGAACGCCCCTCAGGTGAGGCCCGAGAGATGAAGTCACTTGTTCCAGGTCGCACAGCATTGCTGGATGAACGACGAGAGACTGAGACTGGCCAGCGAGTAGGAAGAAATAAGTTTAACTGAAAGTCAAGCGAAGAAATTATTTCAGGAAACATTGTTGAATATAATGAATATTCTGAAATCGCTGAAGAAAAACCTTGAAAATTCAAAGAAGAAATTGAGAAGGCCTTTCTTGACAAAGGATCTGTTCGTATACGCTTTACCATATTCTACAGTGGATGTTTAACAATAAGCCACACCTTTTCCCCTGGCTGACGACGAGGAAAATCAGCTTTTTTAACTGTGTTCTGAAAGGAGGGTGAATTTTGCAGTCCTTCGAAATCCCTATTCCTGCCCTCCCTGCCCCTGCCCAGCAAGCACTTGACAGATGACTGGATGCTGATGATATATATATACATTATACACACACACAATGTTTGTGTGTGGGGGTTATGTATATATATGTATATGTGTGTATAGATAGATAGGATAGATAGATAGATAGATAGATAGATAGATAGATAGATAGATCGATCGATCGATCGATCGATCTCCATCTCCTCCAGGGCTTACAGTATGGGGATAAAAGTCATTATATCAACTAACTGACCTAAGGAAAGACAAAAATAAATCTCAGTGCTCCATAGTACCTACATTTAGCAGTATGAATTTTAAAAAGGCATTTTTCTTATCCTCACAATTTTCCTTTATGTAATTTTGTAGAACTCAGTCTTCAATCAGACTATGTAAACATAAAAGTCCTATTAGAAAAAGTGACTTTCCTTCAAGCAAACTGATCTAATCTAACCCTGTAGCAGTCTCTTAATCTTGGTTTTGAGATAGATGCCTTAAAGTGTCATATTTCTTTCTTTTAGTTTTTTATTTTGGTATTTTTTGGGAGAGTAAAATATACCCATAGAGAAAGAAAGTAATACATCCACCCCCCAACTCCTATACATACACAAACAATTATGAATATATGCTCTTACTCCCATGGTTCAGCATCTTCCTCATTTTACTGTCTTTTGTCAATTCTTTCAAGAGCAAGTGTCTGAGTGAAAGTGTTCTGAAAGTGCCACAACTTCCCATAGAAAGTTTAATTTTAACTCAAAATAATACATAATAGTATGTTTGAAGCTATATTTTTATGAGGTTAAATTATAGCATAATTGCATACATAAATTATATATAATTATATAATTAAAATTTGAGATTGGAAGACTGGACCAATACTATGCTTTTTCTGATACCAAAAGGAGAAGCAGCTAATAGAAATCATTTTATTCATCCATTCTCCATCTATACCAAGAAACACAAGCTAACTTTTCACTAAGCAAAAGTTAGGTTTGATGGAGTTATTCTTTTTACTTACACATATGACTGCAAAGATTATCGTGTGAAAACTAGTTTCTTGTGGTTACTTTCACTTTGGTTAATAACATTGTCAGTTAACAGCATAAATCATTAACATGCCTCTCTTATTTAAGGTCAATATGATACTGTAGTTTTGAGTGAAAGCACAGAAATTTTGAGTAGTCCTTGGTGACATTACTTCAGGGTAATCTTATAATATTCAAATTTAGTATTTCCATTTGCTTTTTAAGAGACCATTCTTTTCTATTTATTTGTATTTTTAAAATAAAAATATTCATTTTATTGAGATACACTTGACATATAACATTGTATTAGTCCAAGGTATACAACATAATGATTTGATATATGTATATATTGCCATATGATTGCCACAATAAGTTAACATCCATCACCTCACATATTTACAAATATTTTTCTTGTGATGAGAACATTAAGATCTACTCTCAGCAACTTTTAAATATATATATAGCATTATTAATTATTATCACCATGTAATACATTATATCTTGGAAATAATTTATCTCGTAACTGAAAGTTTTTACCTTTTGCCCACCTTTACTCATTTCCTGCAACCCCTTAACTGTCCCACCTTCTCCTGCCTCTGGAAACCACCAATCTGTTATCTGTTTCTATGAATTCAGGGTTTTTTTAAGATTCCACATGTGAGATCATACAGTGTTTGTTTTTGTATGACTTATTTCACTTAGCATAGTGCCCTCAAGACCCATCCATGTTAAATGGCAAGATTTCCTTTTTTTATGTCTGAATAATATTTTATTATATCTCTGTATATATATGTTTTGCATTGTCTTTATCCATCTGTGGATACTTACACTTAGGTTACTTACATGTCTTGGCTATTATAAATAATGCTGCAGTGAACATGGGAGTACAGATATCTTTTTGAGATAATGGTTTCATTTCTTGTGGATATATACCCCACAGTAAAACTGCTGGATCATGTGATAGTTCTGTGTTTTTTTTTTTTTACAGTTATAAAACAAAGTTAATTTTTTTCTTTTATTATTTTTTTTTATTATGATTACATTGGTTAATGAAATCCAGTAAGTTTCAGGTATTTAATTCAACAGTAAGGCATATATATATTGCATTGTGTGTTTACTGGGAAGTTCTATTTTTAACATTTGAGGAAACTGCTGTTTTCCATATTGGCTGTTCCAATTTACATTCTCACCAGCAGTGCTATTTGTTTCTTGTATTTTAATATATTCACTGTTTACAATGATTACATTATAGTTTATGCTTATATATGCTAAGTTAGATTGCTGTCTAGCATAGTATATATAACATATGATATAGCTATATCATTTAATAAGGTATAACTAATGTTAATATAACAACAATCAAAAAATTAGTTTGAAGAAATTCAAAGAACCAAGATAAAATCTATCACTTTTGCTCCATGAAGAACTCTTAAGCATATAAACTCATTTATTTTCCCTGTAATCCCATTTTTAATTTAGAAATGAACAATACATGGTATTAGCATACTAAATTAGCTTAATAAATTCTCTTAGCATCTTTGACATTTCTATTAAGTAGATGAAACTTTTTGTGTAGTATTAAAAGATCACATTTTGGTATCATATCCATAAGTGCTTATAAAGTATCAAGGCTTTGTGATTATCCGCTGTCATAAATAATATTTCTAACCCTTAGACTCAGAAATAGTGCTTTTAAGGAAAGATTTTAATCTTTGAATTAAACACATTTAGTCACATTTTTCCTTTTCTTCAAAGTAAAAGATTTATTAAAATCCCCGTTGCCTCTTTTGCAGAAATTGTTAAACTGATCCTAAAATTTATATGGAAATGCAAAAGATCTACAAAATCAAAATTACTTCTTTTTATAAAAGAACTGTTGGAGCACTAACACTACACAATTTAAAAACTATACCATTCTTACTAAAGCTACAGTAAGTCAGACAGTGTGGTATTGTATAAAGTTAAATATATAGATTAATGGAATAGAATTGAGTGTGCAAAATAAACCTTTACATAGTAGTCAACTGACTTTTTTCAGCAAAGACACAAAGGCATTTCAGTGGAGGAAAGAACAACCTTTTTAAATAAATGGTACTGGAACAGTTATATATAGATGCGAATACTACATATAACATAATATATAATTTATGATATATAATAATGCAAAAAGTGAACTTGGATCCAGACCTCTTACCACATACAGGAATTAAATGGATCATAGATCTAAAAGTAAAATCCAAAACTAGGAGATGTAGGAGAAAATCTTTACTGGTAGGAATGTAAATGTAAAATTTTTTAGTCATTTTGGAAAACAGTTTGACAGTTTCTTTAAAAGCCAAACACAAGACTTACTATTCAACCCAGCAATTCCACTCAAGGTTTTTATCGATGAGAAATGAAAATGTATATTAATCCAAAGACTCAGACTCATACATGTTTATGGGAGGATTATTTATAGTAGTCCCAAATTGGAGGCAATCTAAATGTACCTCTACTGGCAAATGAATAAAACAAATGTGATATATTCATAATGGAAGACTATCAGCAATAAAAAGGAATGAACTGTTACATACTACACGTGGTTGAACCTCAAACACATTATCATTAATTGAAAGAAGCCAGACAAAAGACGACATAATATGTATTCCATTTATATGAAATTTTCAGAAATTACAGATCTGTAGAGACCAAAAGCAAATCAGTGGTTGCCCGAACTGTAGATGGGAGTGGGAATTGACTGCATATGACCCCAAGGGAATTTTTTGCTGTGGTAGAAATGCTTTAGAACTGGATCTTGGTAATAGTTGCACAACTATATACATTTCCTTAAATATCATTGAATTGTATACTTTAAAATGGCAAATTTTAGAGTATGTAAATTATACAAGCTATTTTTAAAAGATATGCATTGTATTAGTCAGGGCTTAATGAGGGAAGCAGAACCAGTAGATTATATATGCCCCCTATATGTATCCATGTGGATGTATGTGTATATATGTGAATTTATTACAAGGAATTGGCATATGCAATTGTGGGAGTTGATTAGGTAAATCCAAGGTCTGTAGGGCAGACTGTCAGGCAGGGAAAATCTGGAAAGGAGAGTAATTGTAGAATTAGCTCTGTTTGGAGTCTGACTCAGGTTATGCCTAACCCTTTTTTTTTTTTAAAGGACTTACACTGACTGACTCATGCGCACCCAGATAATCTCCCTAGGTTAATAATATCAGTTTATTAGGGACTTGAATTACATTCGCAAAATCTCTTCATAGCAGTACTAAATTAGTGTTTGATTAAATAACTGGGAGAAGATGTATGATATAGACTACTTTTCTCCCTTTACTCATAAAATTTGCATACAAAATTTACATGACCTTTTTTTTGCCAAGGATTTCCTGAAGGAAAAGTGCTGTATAAACAAATACTATCTATAGAAACAAGATAAATTATATTGCTAATCAATCACAATATTTAAAGGGAAGCCACAATGGGGACACTTGAAGACTTGAAACTCCTTTGAGAGCTTTTACATAAATCTATTTTCCAATAGATCCTAATTTCCAGTCTTGCAGTTTTCTGCAATTTGAAGATCCTGATTTTCTGGACCCTTTCCAAAGAAAGGTAGTTAAGTAAAAAATTTCATTCACCCACCCACCATTTATTTGAGTAATGAATTATTGTTGTGATAGGTAATCCTAATGCGTCGTAGCTCAGCAACTGCCTCTCCGGGCAACCTTTACCGTCTTTTCAACTGCGACTGCGCTCTTCAACTGCGACAGTGAGTTTCTATGGCGACAATTTAGCATCTACGCGGCAGCCGACCGCCCAGCCCTGGATACAGTGGGATTTACCCTCTTCCTTTCTCCAGAAGAGAAGCTCACTGAACGTTTCCCTCTTACCCGCGCAGCTGGGAAGTAATGTAAAACAGGTACTTACTTGTTCTCAGCTTTTCCCTTCACCTGCCTTCCAAACCAGGGGTCTCAAATTGGGTGGCACTTGAAATATCTTTTGCAAGGCAAGTATCTCCAAATTCTGTGGGTGTCGTGGCAAATGCAGTTCCTATCAAGATAATTGTTCGATATTTACATGAAATTTTAGATTTTCTGCCCGTTAAGTATGACTGTTTTTCCTTGATCATAGTCCCACTTCCTAGGAAGAACTATTAACAGGAATGTCTGACCATTTATTTTAATTGCCATTCTTTAGACTAATACCATACTTGTGAGGAAGATCTAAAAAGACCTAGAATTTTTGGCATTGATATATAAGATATGACTATATGGAATCTAGCTTTTACAATAAGGGCTTTATGGATGTTTTCTCTTCAGAGCATAGAATATTTTAATCTTTAGGAGACCAAGATGTCAGATCCAAACAAAGCTGCCATTGCAGCAGAAAAGGAGGCTCTGAACTTGAAGTTACCGCCCATTGTCAGGCCCCGAGAAGACATAGGTGCTGAAACATCAGCACAAAGTAAGCTGCTGCATTACAGAAGACACAAGGAGCAGAAGAAGACAATTAATCAGTTAGTGTAAGTAGCATATTCATAAATAATTCTTGTTGGAATTCAAGTGAAATGATTAGTGTTCATATTCTCACAAAAAGTGTTAAATATGAAGGTTGTGGGCAAAATACCATCTTAAAGTTTTATTAGGAAAATAATTGAAAAGGTAATTATACTGATGGTAAATGATATATATTGCTTACTCTAACCAGTGCTTATTCTAAGCATTGTTTTTATTACTTCACCCTATACTTTTCACAACAGCTCTATAAGATGGGCACTATTGTTATCTCTACTTTATAGAGATATAAATTATAAATTATAATTTATATAAAGTATAAATTATAGATGAGTAAACTAAGGTACAGAGAAGTTAGGCAACTCATCCAAGGGCATGCAGCTGGAATTTGGACCCCAACAATCTGGTTCTAGAGTTCAAATACTTTAAGCAGCACACTATACCTATGCTCAATATATTATGACCATACTGATTCCTGAAAGTAAAACCAAGTAATTGGGCTCTACAAGTAGCATTGTATTTGAACAAATACTTAATAAAATATCTTGAAACTACTTGTACTTAAATTTTTTTAGATACAAAAGAAAATATAGTCTGACATTCTACCCTTTCCCCTCCAATTTAGTGGAAATTAAAGCTAATTTAGGTACTTGCAACAAAGGCTGTAATAAAGATGATTCAGTTCATTTCAGCAGTTACTGATAATTTCCTAGGTATCTGACTCTGCTGGGCTCTGAGGATAAATAAGAAAAAGGCAGTGATCTCTTCTGTATGATTCTAATGCAACACTCAACTATAAAATGGGAAATTTCTCTCTGGTGGATTTCTCCTCTTTCTGCATTCTCTTTCCCTCCTTGGTTTGCCTCATTTATACATATTTTTTTGCAAGTGACTAAGTTTTATTGTCTGTTTTATTATCGATGATCATATTGTTGCTAATTTAATAATTTAAATTTTTGCAAATTTTACTTTCTTTACAACTAAACAGGTCTTTTAATTATATAACTTATTTATATTTATATATTTTTGTTTTTAATTTATTTAAATTAGTTTCAAGTATACAGTATATTGGTTAGACATCTATATATTTAGTAAAACAGTCTCCCCCCAGTTGCTCCCTCCCTCCCCTGAGCCTCCATCTAGCCAATGTATTCATTCTAATTCATTCCCTATGTCATGCTCCCCAACCCCGTGTTCATCCTTCAGCTACTAATTTGTACTTCTTTAACCCTTCACCCCATTCTCCCAGTCCCCCAAACTCCCCTCGCCTCTGTCCATCACCAGTTGTCCACTATATTTGTGAGTCTGTTTTTGGCTAGTTCTTTTTATTCCTTAGATTTCACATATAAGTGAAATCATATAGTGTTTATCTTTCTCTGTCTGACTTAAATACCTTCTAGGTCCGTCAAAGCAATGTTTTTTTCTATCCCCTTTTAGCCTATGCCTATCATTTAATCTGAAGTGAGTCTCTTATAGGCAACATGTAGAGGTCTTGTTTTCCTTTACATACATCCACTCTATCTTTTAGTTGGAGCACTTAATTCTTTTCCATTTGAAGTACTTATTGATAGGAATGTAGTTGTTACCATTCTTTATTCCTGTTTTTGATACATGTTTTTCCTTCTTAAAGAAGTCCCTCCAACATTTCTTGTAATATGGGCTTGGTGGTGATAAATTCCTTCAGCTTATTTTTGTCTGGAAAGCTCTTGATCTGTCCTTCAACTCAAAAATGATAGCTTTGCTAGATTATTCTTGGTTGTAGATCCTGGGTCTTCATGTTGTCTAATTTTTGTGCCAAGCCCTTCTGTCTTGCATAGTTTCTTTTGAGAAATCAGCTGCTAGTCTTATGTGTGTTCCCTTGTAGGTAACTATCTGTTTTTCTCTTGCTGCTTTTAATATTCTTTCTTTGTATTTAACTTTTGGCATATTAACTATGGTATGTCTTGTTGTGGGCCTCTTTGGATCCCTGATTTTTGGAATTCTCCGAGCTTCCTGGGGTTTTATGTCCATTTCTTTCACCAGGTTCAGGAAGTTTTCCATCATTATTTCTTCAAATTATATTAATTATATATTTTATATAATTTCCATTTCCATTTTTATGTTTTTTTTTCTTTTTGTTGAAATTCTCACTGAATTTAATGAAAAGCTTATTGAGCATCAATAAAAAAGTGTTTTGACCTTTACATCTGTTACATTACTTGACTCCATTATATCTGGATCTCTAATCTCTCATATGGTTTCTGTTTCTTTGTCTTCCCATTTTGGCTGCCTTTCCATGTCTGTTTCTATGTACTAAGCAAAGCTCCTAAGTTTTCTGGTCTTATTAGTGTGGATTTGTGAGGTCCTGAGAGGGGCTCAGCTACAGGCCAAATTTAACTCAAGCCTCTGTTCCTCCAAGGCCACCTGTTAAGATTGAGCAAGCAATCCACAGATGCTGTGCTTATAGTTCCTTCAAAAGGCCATTCCAGAAGCCAAGGCTAGCTGCCTCCAGTGTGAGTCTAGGTGCTGCTCAGGAAGGAGCACTTGACTTGCTGAGGATAAATCTGGATGTGGCTTGAGTGAGACCGTAAGTTGGGGGAGGCGGGGTTTCAGGGAATCCTCTAGATGGAGCGACTTCTGTTATCCAGTCTGATGACCTCATGGCAATGGCGGCACTGTGTCTGGGCACTGGAAGGGGGAGGGCTCAACAGAGAACAATGGATATTGATGGCACTTCTGTACTGAGGGAGTCTTGCCTAAGTTCTCACTCTGACATTGCCTCCCTGTAAGTCTCTTGTGCCCCCCATGTGCAGCCGAATTGGCACTGGTACTCAGAGCAGGTCTGTCATCATGAAATCTGCTCTCAGATGCGGCCCCTTTAAGAGGCTTCTGCCGCTGCCTCCATCTCAGCTGCTTGAGACCTGGTTGCCCTGTATCCTCGCCCCGAACTAACTTCTGCCATTGCAGGGTGCTTTCTTGGATTTCTCCCTAGTTGTATGGCTTGTTCATCAAGATCCCAGGCAGTTTTTCCTTGCTGCTGCTCATTGTTTCTGTCATAATTTTGATTTGGTCGCCAGAGGGATGAACAGAGCCTCTATCATCTATGCCATTTTGATTGCCCCTCTAGATTTACATTTTTATTAGTTAATCAATCATCTAATCATATTTAAATTCAAATTTATAAGATATATTAACTAATGTCAGTATATGTATTATTGGAAATCCTTAACCCACTTCATTTCCAAGACTCTCTCTATTCAATGTTTCAGTAGACTTAGAGAATAGAGATGAGAGTTCTTTAGGAATGACATATTGTTCTCATTCTAAAATCTTTTATTTTCTCACATTGTCATGTTGAACTACTTGTGGTTCCATTAATATATTTTTCCATTTAGTAAAAAATAAATTTTGCAATTGCTCCTTGCAGTTTACTTCACTGAACAATATTTGTTTCCTTAAATCCTTATATTTGTTCTTCAAAGATTGTTTTATGGATCACCTCCTTGGGAAAGTTTTCTACTATTTACCTTTCTATGTATTCCTCTTACATAAGTTTATTTAGCTGACCTTAAGTATCTACTATTACACAGACACTGTGCTTGTTACTGGGGAGACCATAGAAAACACAACAGAAAGGACTGTCTTCAAGCTTATGTTCAATGAGAGGAGACAGACAGTAAATACATTAAAAAAAAACACATGTTAGTCTTTTAGAAGGTGGTTGGTACTATGAAGAAATAAGAAAGTGGGATAGAGAATGACAGGGAAGATGTTCCCAGGTACAATACAGGAAAGGCCTGTGAAGATGATACTTAAGTAGAGATCTAAACAATCAGAAACTTGTCCTTTAAATAAACATGGAAACGGCACTCTAGCAAGGAGAGTAGCAAGCATGAAAGCCCTGAAAGATGAATGCATTTAATGTGTTCTAGGAATTGATAAAGACCAATATCATTGGAGTATCAGGGCCATAGGGAAGAGTTGTATCAGGTAAAGATATAAAGGTGAGGGCAGATTGTGGAACGCTTTGTTATTGTTGGTGAATGAATGAGCGAATGAATGGATTTTTTAAGGAGGAACTTTATTGAGCTTTGTACAGATTTGTAAATAGTGTTCCTCTCATTTGGGTGCTTAATAAAAAATGCTGTCTCAAAATAACCTTAAGCAGAGTGCTGTGTTAATGCTGAGATTAGAATTGCCATGTCTTTTATTTGGAAAGAAATGCATTTGAAATTAAAAGTTTTCATAGCAGAAACACGTTTTTCTGGATGACTGTAGATTCTCCATTCCTTGCTTACCTCTATTTATTAAGCAATAGGAATGTAGTCATCCCTGTTTCAAAGATGGGGTGAAGTCTGTGGATAGAGTTGCAGGGTTGAGGTAGGATGTACGAGATTGAATGGTGGGCAGGACTGGGCTCATTGCTGGGGCCAGTTCTTGAAAACACCTGGCTGAGCCAAAATAATTTTGTAGCTTTCCAGAGTCCCAGGAATAAGCTACTTCTTTCTGAGCCACTATCTCCCTCTTGATTCAGACTAGTTTTTCTTTCCTTTAATGCATGTAGTCTGTCACACAGTCCTTTGAAATTATCTGGTTTTGGTTTGTTTATTTGTTTTTTTTTTCATTGTTAAAACACAAACCAAAAACAGGGAATAAAAGGCTCATTCATATTCTTCCCAGCTCTTTACATTTATAGCAGTAGGGAAACACATACTCCAGGAAGTTGTTGCTATATTAAGGGGTGACAATTATATATAAAGAGCTCAGAGAAATTAGACATATTTATGTTGGGATAATTACAGTGCAAACCAGCTAGTGCCAACTAGTATACCAAGTATAAGGCAAATTCCTTGACAGCATCGATCACCGAGAGCTAGGCTGTTTCGGGAGTTAATGATGGATGAAGGGAAGTCTGGTCTAGGCCTTGATGGTTAAATAAAAAAGGAAGGAGGATATTTCAGGCCTATTTTCTGCTTCATGTAAAAAAGCCTTTGGAATTTTAGTTTGGTTAGGTTCAGAAAAATTCAATGGGAACATGAAGCTACTCAAAAGAAGCTTATTAATTCAGTCTTAGGATGCTTTAATAAATGTAGAATGTCTAGAATGTGGGAGGGAAAATTTTCACTCTGTAGTAATCAAACATCTGGAATTTTCAGGATCACACTTTAAGAGAGATGTTGATAAACCATAATAGCTACAGAGGAGAGTAAGGAATTTTGAAACTACCTCATTTGAAGGAAGCTGATTCACTTAATGGGTGAGAGTGTAGACTCTGGCATCAGACAAGCCTAAATTCATATCCCATCTCTGCTCCTTATTAGCCATGTGAATTTTTCAACTCAGGGAATTTTACTTATCTTCATCTTTCTATCTATAAGATGTAGTTAAAAAATAATGTTTACCTCTTAGGATCTTTGTGAGGTTAAAGGAGATCCATGTATATAAAGACCTTAAGCCAATACTCAAAACATAATAAATAAACTCACCATAAATGGTAACTTTCATCGACAAGAATAATGAAGGAACTGGATGGGTATTATTAAGTTTTGTAAGGATAACATAGAAGAAAAATATGATCCTTTGTATATAACTCCAGAGGATGGATGTTACAAGGCTACAATTCAATATAAAAATTTGTTTTTAAGAATATGAGCTAGATGACAATAACAGGCTACCTCAGAAAGAGATGAATGCTATCTTCCTGTCCTGGGGTACAACCTGATATTTCTGAGAGTATTCATGCATCAAATAAGGTATTGAGCTAGACATGGGAGTTTTTATTCCAAAACCACTATTTTGGTCATTTATTCCACAGATATTTATTGACTTTGATGGACACTAAGTATTGTAGATAGAGCAGTGAACAAAGTATATATGGTCCTTGTCTTCATGGAACTTACCAGTCTGTGCTTTTGGGTTCCTCTTGCCTTTCTGACCATATCTCCTTTGCCTCCTTCAATTATTCTTTCTTATTCCTGTCATACGTGGCATACTCCAATCTTCTTTCTCAGGTCTCTTTTCTTTTATTTGTATTCTCTTTGGTTTGGCCATCTCTTCCAGTGTATTTAGCCTTTACCAATTGGTAGATTTGTCTTCCTAAAAATGTTCTCATGTTCAAAGACTCATTGAATTACCATTGTCCATTTAATAAAAAGCTTGCCATTTGAGACCTTTAGCTATATACTCCAATCCATTTCTCCAAACCTCTGGACATATTGGTCATTTCCCTACTCCCACCTTTTCCTTTGAGCATTCCTTTGCCTTTCTGTTTCTCAGGGTCTTTGTGTTTTGTTTTGTTTTGTTTTGTTTTGTTTTTAGATCCTTCTAACTGGGAAATCCACATCTCCACTTGAAATACTCTTTTTTTATTTAAAGCTCATTGCATATGCTAACTTGTTCATGTAGACTTTATAGATATCTACAGATGGAAGTGAACTTATTCCTCCTCTGAACCATCAGGGTTTTATACCTTTCATATGGCACTTTAAAAAAAATCTTACCCTTTTGAGTTATAAATTTTTTGAGATATATTGCTGCTACATTTTAATAAAACCTAGTAGAGTGTCTTGCCACACACACACACACACACACACACACACACACACACACACACACACACACCAGTAAATATTTGGTGACAGATAAATATTTTTAACTATATATTTCAGAATTGATGGAGCCAAAAGAAATTTAGACAGAACACTAGATAAAAAAACATCTTTATCACCAGAGCCAGATTATCCTCCAACTGTAAGTTTATGTTTTCCCTTTAAAAAGTTTATCTTTATACTGTTTTAATTATTAATTATTTTAAGTCTATCTCAATATAATTAGTATTTTTAAAGAATACATATATTTTAAAGTATTTATATTTTCATATTTAAAACTTAAATTATTTAAATTTTTTTCTTCTTAATTTAATTATGTCCTGTTTGCTTTTGACAGATGACCAGTGAAATTAAAAAGAAAGGAGTGAGTTCAATTTTTTATATTTATTGTTTTGAAAATATTAAGAGATAATTACAAAGTCGCTTCTTTTAAAACCATGTGTTAAGTGCCATTATAGAAAAGAGGTGAATTTAGAAACTGAGAATTTTGTTTTCTCTGCCTAAAGGAACAAGCATGTCATAGATGACAATATGGATTTTAAGAGTTATATTGAAGATTAGTTGTAGATATTTTAGTTACTATTTCAAATAACTGAAATAAAAAGTCAAAGTTGCATTTTATCAAGGAAATGCATCTCTCTTTTTATTGTCTTAATATTGATATAATGATGATTACTTGTTAGGAATCTATTGTGTGCTAGTCACATGCTAGATGCCAGAGATTTAAAAAAAAATACACTTCATGGATAGCAAACATGGGCCTAGGATGTGATTGGTGGAAAGATTACAACATAAAAATTTGCTATAACAGCAAAGGATATGGAAACTCATGGAGCTGTTACACAAAAGAGAAATTTATACACATTCCCAGATAGAGACACAGGATTTTCAGGTCCCTTAAAGTTCCCCTTGGGGATTGAGGACTGAGGATACCTCCACATGGATTGACGATCTTTGAAAGAAACTCATTTTAACTATTCCAAGTTATTTGTTGTTTAAAAATACTCTTCCTCCCCCTCCCTCTTCCTACCACCTTTTCTGGAGACTTAAACTGTGGTTTTCCTCATTACTAGGTGTAAGAACTGATACAAAACAACCACAAAACGTTCATAAATATCTAATATGAGCCTGGGTGGATTGCAAGACATATTTGTGTTTATGAATTTAGCATATTCACTCTTCCTCCACAGTTTTTTCCTTCTAATGTTTTACAATCTAAAATAGATAGTTGGGCATATAAACGGATATTCACTCCTCAACCCACTGCTCATGCCAGTCTGGCTTCTAGGAACTTCACCACTTCATGGTTGTCACCAGTGACCACTAACTGCCAAATCCAAAGGATATTTTTTAAATACTATTCTCACTAGACCTCCAATTGACTTTTTAAATAATTGGGCACATAGATCAGTGGAACAGAATAGATGACCCATTAGACCCTTGCCGTACATCAACTGATTTTTGACCAAGGTGCAAAAATCAATTGGATGGAGGAAGGATAGTCTTTTCAACAAATTGGGTAGAGCAATTGGACATCCATAAAAAACTAAAACAACAAAAAATCCCAAACCTCAGCCTAAACCTCACGTTATACAAAAATTTAAATGTAAATTATAAAACTATTTAAAAAACTTTTAGAAGAAAACACAGGAAACATGTACAATTATAAAAATTTTAGAAGAAAACCAAGGACTGGGCAAAGAGTTCTTAGACCTGACACAAAAAGCATGATCCACAAAAGGAAAAAAAAAACCCTAATAAATTATATTTCACCAAAATTAAAAACTATTGTTCACTGAAAGACCCTGTTAGGGGGATGAAAAGAGAAGCTATACACTGGGAGAAAATATTCACAAATCACATATCCAACAAAGAATTTGTATAGATATAAAGAACTCTCAAAACTCAAGTTATGAAAACAAACAATCCAATTAGAAAATGCATGAGAGACATGAATAGACATTTTATAGAGGGTATATGGATGGCAAATAAACATATAAGGATGTTCAGTACCATTATCCATTTGACCAATGCAAATTAAAATTATGATTAATTATCACTGCATACCCATTAGAATAGCTGAAATTGAAAATAATAACTCTTCTAGCTGACTCTTGTCACTGCTAATTATTTGTTTCCTTTTTATTCTCTATTATTTTTTATTCTCTATTATTTCTTTTTTATTCTCTATTATTTCTTTTATATTTATGGGTTTCTCTTTTCTGCCTGACTGAGGCCCACTGTTCCCTTTCCTTGATTGTCCCTGGACGATTCTCTCCTTTTCTGATTTCAACTACTTTCTATACATTGATTACTCTCAGAGATTTTATGCACAAATACTTTAAATTTAACATGTTTAAAAAATGAACTCATCAGTGTCCTCCAAAAGACTCCTCTTCATTCTTATTCTCTATTCCAGTTGTTATTATTATCTATTCAGTCACTTGTGCTTAAAACATTTGAGTTTTTCTTAACTTCTCTTTCCCACTTCGAATTATCCACCTGCCATGCAGTTAGTCCCCAAGTGCTTTGAATACTTTTCCAATCAGTCTTCTTCTTGACCTAGCCGTAGATTAGGCCTTCATCTCTTGCCTTGGCTACAATATCCATGTCTTTCCATAACCTATAAAATTAAAATTTAATGTAGCATCCAGGTCTTTCTATTATATGACCTCTCCCTATCTTCCAGCATCTCTTCTCACCACTTTCTGTATCATATTTTATATTTTATATTTTACTAACATGGAGTTCCTTATTAATCTTTGAGGAAATATGGCATTTCTCACCTTGTTGCTTTTGCCTCATATATCCCTCACCACTCATACTTCCTTTTACCTGGCTGTCTCTTATTCAGCTCAGTCATCACACATAGGAAGCCTTTCCTGATTCCTATGGGTTTCGATAGATGGCATTTTTTTGCTCCCATTATACCTTGTTCATTTTTATTATTTTACATAGCATGTTGTATTAGGTACTTTGTTGATCATTTTATGTTTTAAAACGGTCTATTTCCTAGTCTTGGGCTAGAAATTGCCTTTTATTCAATCATATTTGTATCTTTAACAACTATGGTATTGAGTATCAGCAGTGGATACTCAATAAATGCTTGATAAATAAGTAAATATAAACATTTATGTCAGTGAAATATAGCAGGTGTTGTGATAGAAGTGTGAAGAGACTATAGTGATAGCATAAAATAGGAAGTTTTCAAAAAAGACTTTAAAGAACATGATTTCACCCAGAAAAGATGGAAATCTTTTTGATAAAGGAAGAATATATACTTCAGTTCTACTGGTCAAATGTATGTATATAGGTATATATTTAATTGAGATATAATTGACATACAACTGATATACTTTTAGGAGGTGAAAAGGTTAAACCACAAAAAGGCATGTTAATGACACATAATTAAAATTATAGATTTTAAACTTCCTGTCACTATATAGTCATAATAATTTTATTTATGCCTAGTGTTTTATATAATTATTTTATAGCTTGACTATGACTTGCTTTATAGTACTGCTGTAGATTTGAGGGATTGAGATAATATCTTCCTTGTCTGTAATTCATTTACTCATAAGATACTTAAATGTTTGCTGTGCAGTTGGTCCTGTGCTAGATGCTGAAGGTCAATGAACAAGATGGACATAATTTTTGCCCTTATGAGGCTTATGCTCTAATGGGAAAAACATATAGTAACCAAGAAAAACAAAAAAATCCAAAAACTTGCAGTAAGTGCTATGAAGGAAATACAGGATAATAAGATAGTGACTGGTGAGGGAGTGGG
Source organism: Cynopterus sphinx (assembly GCA_030015415.1). Classification (NCBI taxonomy): domain Eukaryota; kingdom Metazoa; phylum Chordata; class Mammalia; order Chiroptera; family Pteropodidae; genus Cynopterus; species Cynopterus sphinx. The sequence continues at coordinate 111,882,299 of CM057381.1, forward strand.
GTCATATAAAGCAGGTGTTAAGAGTAGGCATCCCAGAGGTGGTTACATTTTGGAGACCTGAATGGTAGAAAGGATCCAACCATGGGAAGACCTGAGGTTGACAGGTTTTCAACAGAAGAACAGCTAAGTTTAAAGTCCCTGAAGGAGAAAACTTTTTGCTATGTTCTAGGCACTGAAAGAAGGCCAGTTTGACTGAATCGGGGCCAGATAATGAGGGCCTGGTAGGCTATGGGAAGGAGTTCAGGTTTTATTCAAAGTGCAGTGGGAAGTCATTAGAGGATTCTACTCATGGGAATACTATAACTTGATTTACATTTTAATGATAAAAAACACTTGACAAGGACATGGGAAAAAACACTTTGACACTTTAGGGAATAGAATATAGCCAGTGCAAGAGTAAAAAGCAGAAGAACCAGTTAGTTGTAGAAGACAGCAATTTAGGTGAGAGATGCCTGTAGTTTAGAATAGAGCGATAGAAATAAAGCTGTAAAAAATGGATAGATTTGGGATATATTTTAGATATATTTTAGATGTAGAAGTGATAGGACTTGCTGATAGATTAGATACAGAAGGTGAAGAAAAGAAGAACCAAGGATGACTCTTAAGATTTTTGCCTGATTTCACAGGGTAATTGATGCCGTTTATTGAGATGGCTAAAACTGAGGACTGAACAGATTAGGAGCTAGGGAGTTGTTGGTTATGCTGGAGAGTTCAGAAAGAGCTCAGTTTTACAGATATAGATTTAGGACCCATCAACATATATAGATAATATCTATAGTCATGGGACTAGGTGAGATCACCTAAGGATAGAGGGAAGTGAAAGAATGGGGAGGGGTTCAAGTTCATTACTAGACAGAGGTCAGTCTATTGATATAGTGAGGGATTGGGGACCATCACAAGAGATGTTTTAGGCTCATTCTATACTTTTTCTATTCCAATCCTGGAATCAGTCATTTTCCCAAGCTCTCTTTAGTAGAGGAGAGTATTTAGAAACCATGATATGTGTGTTAGGTGTGTTTCTTGACACTGGACATGATTGCTTCTTGGCTTAGCAGAAGGAGCTAAGGAATTGTCTGTCTATCTGTCTATCTATCCATCTGTCTTTCTATCACCTATCTTAAAAACCATTTGTTTTTACTGATGCCTCCTATTCAAGTTCATCATCACAGGGTTCATTCTAGTCTTCCGTCTTTCTGTATTTGTAGCTCCCTTCTATCACATTGAGAAACCTGGCTTTTCTGAACAATTATTTACTTACTTTATCAAATCCTAAAATATACATAAATGGTTATAAATTAGCTAACTCACAACCCTGAAAAACAAGTGTACCTACCATAGTTCAATATTTTTCTATAATTTTTTGTACTTAGTTTGAAGTTATATAGTCAAAATATTGTGTTCAGATGTTATTTTGGTTAGTTCTACACCTCTTTCAGTGTAGCTATGTTAATAATTTTAAATCCAGTTAGGTTCATTTCTTTCTGTTTGTTTTTAATTTTGAGTTTCTCCCACACTGTTCTTACTGATTTTCTTTATATTTTGAGTATGTGAAACAATAGCATTGTTTAAAAGTGCAAACCATAACAAAATATATATTCCCATCCCTTCTACACTGCTCCCACCCCCCCATACTTTCTACCCATTCCAACCCATGCCCTTTATATAACCAATCATTAATTTCTGATTTATTTTTTCTGTGTTTAATTTTCAATAAAGGAACAGATATATTTTATTTCTATTTATCTTACACAAAATGCATTGTACTATAAATATTTTTTTTTGTATTTTGTTTTTCCTAGAAGTCACTTCATATCCGTTCATGAGATCTTCTTCATTCTTTTTTCTCCCAGGTTTATTGAGATATAATTGACATATAACATTGTATAAATTTAAGATATAGTGTGTTGATTTCATTACCTCATTCTTTATTTACTGCTGCACAGAACAACAAAGTGTGGATGTATAACAATTTATTCAGCAGTGCTCAAATTCTTCTAATATTTTTTGAAATGAGTAACCTTGTATATGTGTGTTTTTGTGTTGTTAGAGGTATATTTTCAATTTCTGAAAGTAAGACATCTAGGTCAATGTGTAGATTTGTTAGATATTGCAAAATTTATCTCTAAATGGGTTGTGCCAATTTACCTTCCTACTCACAGTTTATTAGAGTGGTTGTTTCCCCACAGTCTCACCACAGAATGTGGGGGTCATAATTTTATTTTATTTTATTTTTTGTTAGGTGACAAAGTTAGCTATTTTCTAATTATGAGTGAGATTTAAAATCTTTTTATACATTTAATGGTTATTTAAATAATATTTTTATTGTGAATGCTGGTTCATATATTCTGCCTATTTTTCTTTTGGGTTTTGGTCTTATTTTCCCTTAAATTAAAAAAATGAAAAATACATATAACATAAAACTTATCATCTTAAATATTTTTAAGTGTACAGTTTAGTATTGTTAATTATTTGCACTTTGTTGTGCAACCAATCTCCAGAACTTTTTCATCTTGCAAAACTGAATCTTTATACTCATTAAATACAACTCCCCTTTTCCCTCTTCCCTCAGCCCCTGGCAGCTTCCATTCTATTTTCTGTTTCTATGAATTTGATTACTCTAGATCCCTATATAAGTAGAATTATAGACTTTTTTGTCACTGGCTTATTTCATTTAGCATGATGTCCTCAAGTTTCACCTATCCTCTAAAAATTTAAGCACTTTTTATACTTTATTTGAAATACAAGTTGCAAATATTTTCTCCCAGGTCACCCACTGTCTTTTGACCTTTATATTATGACTTTTATTGGCTATGCAAATGTTTTTATTTTTATGTAGTCAGTATTTGTCAATCATTTTTCCTTTTGTACATGGGATTTGAATCATAGAAAGCTTTTCCATACACTCAAGTTATAGACGAATTTATCCATTTTTTTTTCTAATCTGTATAGTTTCATTGTCTGATTTAAATTCCTGAACTATTTGGTATTTGTTCTTGTGTATAGTGGAGGGTATTGATTAATTTTATTTTTTTCAAGTGGCTAACGAATTGTCCCAGAACTATTCACTAAAACATTCATCTTTGCTTCAGTGATTTGAGGTGCCACATTTATCATATACATATAAATTTTTCTATGCACTGTGTCTATTTCTGGACTTTATGTTTTTTTTTCTACTGGTCAGTCTATTTATGCACCTGTACCACACTATTCTAATTTGAGAAACTTTATAGTATATTTTAATGTCTCATAGGGCTAGTCCACCATTGTAGAGTTCTTTCTCAGGGATTTCTTAGCTGTTCTTACATGTTTATTTTTCCACATGAACTTTATGTTCAACTTGTCTAGTTCTATAAAAACATATAGATATTTTTTATTAGTATTGCATTAAGTTAATTTTTTCACAAACTGAAATTTTCATCATCTTTACCAAGATCAAGTGTTGTCTTTAAATTTGTTCATGTCTATTTTTGTTAGACTATTCAATAATCTCCCAGAGTGTGGGGCTTTGTCTCTTTTGTTTACTACTATATCCTCAGCATTTGGAACAATGTCTTAATATTTGTTGAATTAATGAATATTCATTGAATGAAGGAAGTTAGACAAGGTCCTTTGTTTTTCCTTGAGAAAATGAAAAGTACACTAAAAACATTAACTGGGTGAGAACTCATAAATAAAAGAAGAATATAAAATGGTATCTTTGTAGATTGTGCTTTTTGGCTAAATGTTTTTGTTATAAAATATGGAATTTTATGGAATAGTTTTATTCTGAAAAAATGTGTTGAGAAGATAGGGCTCAAGAGTTACATTGAAATTCTATATCATTTAGAACATTTAATTTTTTCTTATTACATTCTCAGTTCAACTATATTTACATGAAACAATGTGTAGAGAGTAGTCCTATAGTACCTATTCAGCAGGAATGGCTAGATCATATGTTAATGCTGATACCCGAGTCTTTAAAGGAGGGGAAAAAAAGAGAAGAACTTGTTGAAAGTCTCATAAATGAAGTGTCAAGTGACTTTGAAAAAAGCATGAAGAGATATTTGGGTAAGTATTACATAACACATGTCAAGCTTCTTTTAACTTTGCTCCCCTGGCCCTCCTAATCAAAAGTAGAAATATGAATAATGAATAACAAATGTTATATATTTAGCTATATACTTTTCTTAGATATAATTTTTATTTAAAATGTTTATTTTGAGCCTATAGTCTAGTCAAAATATTTGTGATTTAAGGGTATTTTTTGGTAATTGTTTATACTCTTATTAGCTAAATTGCCTTTAGATTTTTCACTTTGTCTTTATAGTTGTTGCTACACTATTTACTGGGCTGTAAGATAATATTAATGAATTTGAGGAGATTTATTAGGGATTTAATCTTTGCAAGTTTTATTGAAATAAATTTTCTTAAGTGGCCATGCTAGTGACCTTTGAGTAGCTAGAAAACAAAGAAACTGAGAACTTACTGAAGTTTTACTATATCTGAATTCACCTCCAAAGTAAGGCCAAAATAGTACCAAGAGCTTGATTTTGTTTCAAATAAAGAAATTTTTTTTCTTATATTCATTTTCACTTACAGTTAGAAATTTTGACTTGATTAGGTCTTACAAGGATTTTTAATAAGTATTAATATACATATGTATTTTAGTGAAGAGTGTTCTCGTGAAACCTCCCGTTAAATGGCTTGAAGATGAAGGAGGCCCCTTACCTGAATCCCCTGTGTGAGTAAATTATTTTAGAAACAGTACTGCACCTAGTTTTTAAAAAGAGACCATCAGCCTTCTTACTCACAAATGATCTCTGTTCTCAGTATGGTGGTTACCAGAAGGGAAGCAGGTAGAGGGAGAAATAAGAGGGTAAAAGGGGTAAAATATATGGTGGCAGAAGATTAAATTTAGGGTGATGAGCACACAATGAAATATATAGATGTTGTATTTTAAAGTTGCACACCTGAAACTTCTTCATATGTTAACCAATGTAACACCAATACATTTAATTTTAAAAATTTAAAAAATGACCTCTGTTCTTTTTTTAAGATAATACACTTTCAAGATCTTGATGTATTTTTATTACATTCATATCTACAAAGTCCCCCATTGCTGACCATATTTCCTTTCCCTCTTCTCAATCCTGTCTTTTTACTTTAATACTGCTTTTATTTTTAGAGTATATTGTTTGAATCCTGTTTAATATAGTATATTGCTTTTCCAGAGGCCTGGATTATTCTAATCCTTGGCATTCTAGCTATCTGCAGACAAGAAATCAAATATTAGCTAATTTGCACATTGTTCATCCAATTATGAAAATGTTACTGGACCTCGGTCATACAACATTTGCTAATACAGTTTTGCTGGATTTAACAGGAATTAGGTAAAATCCCATGTATATTAGTTAACATTTAAAATTTGAATGTCTCCTTTTTAAGTCTTTGTATTTTTGACTATACCATTTAAAAAATTGATTGATAAATCTTTAAAACTTTTCTTTAGATTAAAAAATATTTTAAAATTTCTCTTATTTGTTTCAACAGTTGTGTACCAAGACCAAAATTTTTCATTTACTTTAAAATAATTTTTATTTTTCTTTTAAATAGAGCTAAAGGCCCAATTGATTGTGAATCACTGAAAAATGATCTATCAATACAAATTAAAAAGGCAGAAGAGAAGATAATGAACACATGGTATCCAAAGGTTATAAATCTTTTTACCAAGAAGGAAGCACTAGAAAGTATTAAATCTGAAAAGTTAGATGCATTTTATAACTGTGTTTCCACACTTATGTCAAATCAGGTAAACATGTTTTATATATTTTAAATGATAATGTTATTAAAATTACTATTTTAAATAAAATTCTATTTAGACATCGTTCTATGTAATTATGTTGAAATAAATTATGAAAAACATTTACTATGCTTTTATTTAAATAAATTTAGCAGAAAATGCTTTATTTCTGAAGCAATAGAAAACGAGAGGAAAGTCTAAAAATATGTGTCAATATTATGAGTTATTACTGGGATCATGCTTAAAGGCTATAAGCTAATTATCTATAACTTTATTGGTATATATTAAAAAAAGGGCTATGCTAATAGATATATTTCTTAACGTATGAAATGCCAGATTGATTGATTCTCATTTTGTTCTCAGTAAAATCTTAGTTTCAAATGTTATTGGTCATCTTTAAATGACAAAGAAAAAAAGAGTATGAATTTTAGGAACTATATTTATGGGCTCCTCAAAATTTTACTATTATAGAAATATAATTCTAGAAAAATAGTTTTGAATAAAAACTTGCTCATGTGGTAAAGATCTCCAAAGTTTCCATGAATTTTGCAATATATCATTAAAAGGATACTATATATGTATGTATGTATGTATGTATGTATGATATATATACACACACATAAAATAGGTAGTATGTAACAGTGTAACTAGTATTCATGATTTTCTTTTTACCTTTATTCCCCTAAGAGAGCTATGATTATTTTCTCAAGTAGTAAAGTGATGAGGAATATTTTGAAGATCATTTAGATCTGTGTCTGCTCGATTAAACTTCTAATAGTTGGCTTATTATAACAATGCATCATTCATACTTTGGTAACTTATTGTGCACATTTCTAAGTTCCAGTGAGACCTTCACTCTCACCTAATAGTGTGCTGGAAATATGGAGCTTCAGAAAACAACCACCACCACTTGTATGTTTGTCAATTTCCATAGTATAAATATTTCCACGATGGTGATTTTTCAAGCATTCGAGTGTTGAATAACTAGTTTACCAAATTTTTGAATATTTAATAATTGGATCTTGTGACAGTGGAAGCTACCTCTAGCATGTCACTGCCTCTCACCCCATGTGCATGTCACTCTTACCCTCAGGTGTCAGGGTTCCCCTCGTCTCAATCTTCATCATGTTCTTTAGTCTTCTGGAATATTTCTTGTACTAGGGACAAAATTACTAAAGAATGTGGTAGCTTCTGAGTTGCTGTTTTAAGACTGTTGACATTTTATACAAAATAGAAAGTTTACATATTGTTCTGTTTATTGTTTTAGACTATATTTTTAAGAACATATTTTGCTAAATGGAGATAATTTTTAGGACTGAATGGATTGATAAAATGATTTAATTATAGACAGTAAGTTCACTGATTTTATTCAAAGGTTGAATTTGTAATTTCTAAAGTAGTAGTAATTTATGATATCATGCAGCTAAAGGATCTCTTAAAGAGAACTGTAGAAGGATTTGTGAAACTCTTTGACCAAGAAGATCAACGAGGGCTGCCAATATTTAAGATGGAATTGACATTTGATGATGATAAAATGGAATTTTATCCTACCTTTCAAGATTTGGAAGATGTTGTTTTGGGTTTGGTAGAGCGAATAGCTGAAGCCATGCAGGTATTACTTCTTCCTTACCTATAAGATTTCTTTAGATGGCTCTTTTTTAGAATTTTAAATTGAGTTGAAGCTCTATAAACTATATATATAAAATGTTATAATTCTTTGTTTTAATTCCATCCTCCAAGTTATATTATGTTAAAAAGTGCTTTCTTTTTGAGAAAGTCTCTTGGCTAAAAATGACATTTTCCTCTTAGAAGTTTAATTGCAGTAATAATATTTTTGTGAATGTCTCATCTTCCCTACTGAGTTGTGAGCCTCTAAGTACAAGATCCAAGTTATGTTTGTTCTCTCAAGAACTTTCTAGTATAATCACTTCAACATTATAGTTACTCAATAAATATTTGTTGAATGATAGAAATTGACCAAACTGAAGTTTTATATTAGAACAGAAAGTACACAACTTAAAATCATTATTTTGCATTAAGTTATATTTTCTCAGGCCACTGAAATACAAAAAGACTGTTCAAGACTATAGTGTAAGATCTACATATAGACCAATTGCAGATATTCATTTCATAAATTGTCATTTTTATTTGTTAGAATGTCCAAACAGTATCTTCTTGGCTATCAGGAACTTCAACAACTGTAAGTCTTGACACAGAACTTCCTGAACACGTGTTACAGTGGGCTCTTAATACGCTAAAGATGGCAGTACATCGTAACTTAGAAGGTGCAAGAAAACATTATGAGACATATGGTATGTATGACATATTTAATGCATTTTTTTGTCATAAAAGAATGACATTTACTTTTGCTAGAATTTGGTCAGATATTTGGTTGTGTGAGGCTGTCCTGAAAGAGTGAAGAGAGCCAGAAGTTAGAATAAACATAGCTTTTGGTACAGTCAAAGATCAAACTTGAATTCTGTTGCTGGTCCAAAGAATGAATGTTAACTGCAGCAGGGTAATAAAGACAAAAAGTAGAATGAAAAGATGTTGTATTAGGAAGAAGCTAAATCGAGGGTGAATGCAATGTAATTTCTGAGAATAGTTTGAAGAGCGTGCAGCTCAATTTTATAGTTTCATCAAGTGTGTATTGTATCAGGATAGATAGTTGTTATTTGATATTTTCTTAGCCAAAACCTTTTATTTACTGGCTTATTTGTACCTCTAAGTTATAACTTATTATTTTTATTTTAAAATATCTGTGTTTAATCTGGTTTACTTGTTAAGTCTATTTTATTTTATACTGTATATTCCTATTAATGTATGTCAATACTCTATTAATAATAATATTTAATTGAATGGGCTACTCTATTCCATGACCATATAAAAAAAGCTCTTGATTTTTTAAAAGAGTATTCTTGAAATTTAAATTAGATTATTAATTTTCAGTTGAAAAATATAATTGGCTCCTTGATGGGACTGCAGTTGAACTGATAGAGACTTTTCAGGCAGAAGATCATATCTTTGATGAATACACAGAGGTAAGTGGTAATTCTCTTTTTCATTAATGCCTTTTGCATTTCTATTTTAAATTATGGTGTTTTTATTCCAGAATATGATCCAATTAAAGTTAATAGAATGTCATCTTAATAAACCTATAGGTTCACCTTATTTCTTTAGTCCTTTGTTTACTCATTTATTGATTCAACAAAAATGTCATCATTACAGTTAGATAACTAGCAAGATTTTGGTGATGCAAAAATAAATAATACATTAACATTGTTCTCCGGAGCTTATATTTGGCCTAGAAGCCAGACATAGAAATAACAACTATAATATATTGTAGTAAGTACTGGAATAGAGAGATGGATGAGTATTGCTATGGGTAATTGGTGAAAATTTCTTGAAGAAGTGAACATGAGCTAGGTTTTGAAGGAGATATTTATGGGTGGATTTACAATATTAAGTTGGGAAAATCCTCAGGTGTCTTTGCTCAAGAGTTTGTTCTTTGTTTTGGAGGTTTTTAATTTGCATTTTCCTGATGACTAATAATGTTGAACATATTTTAATGTGTTATTTTCCATCTGTGTATCTTTAAAAAAATAAGGTATCTGTCCTAATTATTTGCATATTTCAAATTGGGTTTCTGTATTCTTATTTAATAATAATGGATTTATTTTATTGGGTTATGTTATTAAAATTCTTCTTGTTGAGTTTTAAAAGGTCTATATATATGTTTTGGATAAAAATCCTTTATTTGAAATATGTTTTGCAAATATTTTCCTCCAGTATGTCCTTTGAGTTTTCATTTTTTTAATCATATCTTTTAAGGAGGCATTTTTAATTCTAATGAATTCCAGTCTACCAATTTTTTCTTTTAAAGAGTTTTAATTAACCCTAGCTTTCATTAAAAAAACCTCAGTTTTATTGAAATGTAATTCACACACCATACAATTTACCCATTTAAAGTATATTTATAGAGTTTTATAATTTTCATCACAACTTGATTTTAAAATATTTCACCTCTCTAAAAAAAATTCCACACCCAGTAGCCATCACTCCTATTTGCACCCAAACCCTAATCAACTGCTAGTATTTCTATATTTATAGATTTCTCTATTCTGGACATTCATTTAAATAGAATCATAAAGTATGTGGTATTTTGTGCATGGCTTCTTTCATTTAGCATAATACTTTCAAGGTTCTCCATGTTGTAACGTGTATCAGTACTTCATTCCTTTTTATGGACATACCACAATTTATCCAAAGTTGATGGACATTTGGGTTGTTTCCACTTTTGACTATTATAAGTAATTGCCACTATGCACAATCATGTACAAGTTTCTTTCAGACATGTTTTCCTTTCTCGTGGATAGAAATGTAGGACTGGATTGCCGGGTTATGTGGTTGCTCAATGTTTGCCTACTGAAGAACTGCCAAACTACTTGAAGTGAGTCTCTCGTAGGCAGAATATATAAGGGTCTTATTTTTTAAATTAGCCACCTTATGTCTTTTGAATGGAGCATTTAATCTATTTTTATTGCTAGATATGTATTCATTGCTGTTTTATTATTCATATATTTTTTAAAATCTTTTTTCTTCTTCTTAAAGCAGTGGTCCCCAGACTTTTTGATACCAGAGACCAGTGCTCCTATGAGAGTTGAATCTGAGGCAGTGATGCTGGTGCTGGGGAGCAGCTGCAAATACAGAGATGAAGCTTTCCTTGCTCACCCACCGCTTACCTCAGGCTGTGTGCCCAGTTCCTAACAGGTCACAGACTAGTACTGGTCTGTGGCCCAGAGTTGAAGACCCCTGTGTTAAAGAAGTTTCTTTAACATTTTTTGTAGAATTGGTTTGGTGGTGATGACTCCATTAGCTTATTCTTATCTTTTTCTTATTCTTTTTTTTTTTTTTTTCTAAATGATAGCCTTGCTGGGTAGAATAATCTTGGTTGTGGGTACTTCCTTTTATATACTTTGAATATTTCCTGCCAATCTCTTCTAGCCTGCAGAGTTTCTGTTGAGAAGTCAGCTAACAGTTTATGGCAGCTCACTTGTATATAACAAACTACTTTTCTTTTGCTGCTTTTAAGATTCTATCTGTCTTTAACTTTTGGCATTTTAATTATTAGTGTGGGCCTGTGTAGATTCATCTTGTTTGGGAATTTGTGCTTTCTGGGCTTGTATGTCTATTTCCTTTACTAGGTTAGGGAAGTTTTCAGTCATTATTTCTTCACACAAGTTTTCAATTCCTTGCTCCCTCTCTTATCCTTCTGGTATCCCTATGATGTGGATGTTGGTATGCTTAATGTTGTCTTAGAGGCCCCTAAAATTATCCTTATTTTTTTGGATTCTTTTTTAAGGTTGCTGTTCTGATTATTTTCTGCTACCTATCTTCTAAACTGCTTATTTGATTTTCTGCTTCAACCAATCTACTGTTAATTCCTCCTAAAGTATTCATTTCAGTTATTGTATTCTTCATTTCTGACTAGTTTGTTTTTGTGTTTTCTATTCCCACTTTTGTTTCCTATCTCTTTGTTAAAGTTCTCACTGAATTCATCCACTCTTCCCCTAGTTCATTGAGCATCCTTATAATAAGTGTTTTGAATTCTGCATTTGGTATATTGTTTGCCTCCATTTTGTTTAGTTCTTTTTCTGTAGCTTTGTTCTCTTCTTTCATTTGGAACATGTTTCTTATATTCCCACTTTGGCTGCTTACTTGCATTTATTTCTATGTATTAGGTAGGGCTGCTATGTCTCCCAGTCTTAGGAGAGTAGCCTTATGTAGTAGGTGTTCTCAGTGCCACAGTTTTCCCTGGTCACCTGAGCCGGGTGCTCCAGATATGTCCCTTGTATTGGTTGTGTGCCTTCCTGTTGTAGGTGAGCCTTGGTTGCTATTTGCTCATCAGTGGGACAGAATGACTAATGAACAGCAGAGGGCCTATTGTGTAGAGGCTGACCAACAGAGCAGGATTTGCTTTAGCAGGGCTCTAATGCCTTTACTGTCTGCCTTTTGGGTGTGTTATCCTTAAATGTGACCCTGAGTGGTGCTCCAGCTCAGACCGAAGCCAGCCACTGGGCATGCAGACTGTGGCATCTTGGGAGGAGCCCTATAGCAGGCCAAGTTTAGCTGTAGCCTATGCCCTGCCTGGGGCCACCTGGCATGAGCCACCAAGCAATCTTCAAATGGCTGCCACCCACGCTGGGCATAGAAGTGCCTTGAGAGGCCAAGCCGCAAACTGAGGCTGGCTGTCATTAGTGCTGGGTTTGGGGCTATTCAGGAAGAGATACAGGCATGCTGAGGCCTGATGCTGCTTGTTTAGATTTTGTGAACATTTGAGAGATTTTAGGAATGTTCTCAGTATGAGCCAAGATAGATCATTTGTATGAAAAATTAACTTGAAGCAGCTTGGGTGGGCCCCACACATTGGGAGAGGTGGAGTCTTGGAATCACCAGGACAAGGTGACCAATGTTAGCTACTTTGATGGAGGCTCAGATAGGGTATTTGCCTGGGTCTGCAAACTGAGCAGGGGAGGGTCAACAAAGGAACAACACCCTCTGCCAGCACTTCTGTCTGGGAGAAGTCTACTGTTTCAGCTCTTGTCCTGAAGCCAGGCAACTCAGTTTTTCCCGGTAAGTCCCTACCACCTCTTGAGCTACTGTCCCAGTGCCGGAGCTCAGAATGAGTGAGTTTGTTACTAAATCCACGCGTGGTCCCCCTAAAAAGAAAATCTGCAACTCCCTCTGCCCTCTGTCTCACTTAGCCACAATCTTTGCTGGTTTTCATAGCCAGAAGTTGCAGGGACTTCTCTTGCTGGCACTGAAACCCTGGGCTGGTGAGCTTAGTGTGGGGCTGGAACCCCTTGCTTCTCAGGGAGGATCTCCACAGCCAAGATTTTCATCCTCATTTTCAACTGCCACATGTGAGTGTGGGACCAGCCTGTTTTGCATCTCTGCCTCTCCTACCAGTCTTGAGATAGCCTCTTCTGTGTGTTTCCAGTTGTAGGACTTCTGATCAGCTACCCTTCAGGTGACTCCTAATGATGTCTATTCTGTAGTTTAGTTGTAATTTTGATGTGGTCACGAGAGGAGGCAAACACAGCTTTTATCTACTCTGCCATCTTGACTGGAAGCCCTATTTCAGTTATTTTATTTTTCATTTCTGACTCCTTTTTTTATGGTTTCTATCTCTTCGTTGAGGTTCTCACTGAGTTCTTCAGTTCATCCTCTAAGTTTACTGAGCATTTTTATAACCAGTGTTTTGAACGCTCTATCTAGTAGATTTCTGTCTCCATTTTGTTTAGCTTTTTTTTTTTTTTTCTGAAGTTTTGTTCATTTTTCCATTTGAGACATGTTTCTGTCTCCTCACTTTGGCTGATTTCCTTTATGTGTTTATATTTATTAGGTAGATCTGTATTTCTACCAGTCTTTACAGGGTGGCCTTATGTCCTAGGTGCCCTATGGGGCCCACTGGTTCAGCATCCGTGATCACCTGACCAGGGTGCTCCAGAGGTGTTCCTTGTGTGGGTTGTGTGTGCTCTCCTGTTATAGTCAAGTCTTGGTTGCTGTTAGCACATCAAGTGGGTAGGATTGATCCTCTGACTGGCTGTGAGGGCTGGCTGTGACTATAGCAGACAAGCTGTTGTCAGAGGCGCTGTCCCCACAGAGTGGGGTTTGCTTTAGTGGGGTTCTGGTATCAGCTGAGTCTATCCTTTGGGTATGTCATTTGTGCAGCTGCTTGGGTGGTGGTCTGGTGTGGTCTGAAGCTGGCCACCAGGTATGTTGGTTCTGGAACCTCTTAAGAGAGGCTCTGGGTTCGATCAAGGGCAGCTGCTGTTTGTGTCCTGATTCCCTGGGACTGCCTGGTGGGAGCTACAAAATGTTCTGCAGTTTAATGCTGCTTGTGCTGGGCTTGGAGGTACTTGGAAGAGCTATGCTGTGAACTGAGGCAAGCTGCCACTAGTGCCAGCTTGAGACCCTTTAGTGGTACCACATATGAGCTTAGGCCAGCCATCCCTTGCTTTGGGCTTGTGGCTACTTAGTTATAACTGTGTTCTAGCTAATACTGGTTGCAGCTTATACCAAGCTTGGGGCCACTTGATGTAAGTTACAATGCAAGTTGAGACCAGTCACTGCTTGTGCTAGGCTTGGGGCTGCTTAGCAAGTGGTATAGGGAACACCAAGGCCAGCCACTGCTTGTTTGGTGTTTATGGAAAGCCCACAGCACAAGCTGAGGCTAGCCATTTTTATGGAGGAGCTGCTGGAAGTGGCTCAGACCAGGAGCACAAATTGGGTGGGGCAGGGTCTCAGAATCACCAGGGTGGGGCAAATTTTGTTAACCAGATTAATTAAGAGCTCAGATTTGGCATACATTTTTGCCTACTGACTTGGTGGGAGAAAGGCTCAACAAAGGAGCAATGGCACACCTGCCAGCACTTCCATTCCCGGAGACAGCTGCACTTACCCCTGCCCAACCAGCCTTCATTCTTAAGCTATCAATTCATTTCTTCCCTGTATATCCCTGGTACTTTTTGAGCTGCTGCCCCAGAGTGAGTGAGTCTGTGAGCAAGCAAGTTCATGCACAAGTCCATCAAGAGGAATGCCTGGGACTCTAGCAGTAGTTCATCTTAGTTGGATTCAATCTACTGTTTTTTACAGTCAGATGTCACAGGGACTCCTTTTCCTGGTACTGATGCCATGGGCCGTGGAAACTGGTGTGGGCTTGGGACCCCTCTCTCCTCAAGAGGGTCCTCCATAGCCAAGATATGCCTCCCAATTTTTAATCACCACACCTTGGGTGTGGGACGTGCCCATTCTGCATGTCTGCCTCTCCTACCAGTCTTGTTGTGGCTGTTTTATATCCTTAGTTATAGGACTTCTGTTCAGCTAGTCTTTGGGTGGTTTTCCATGATGGTTGTTCTATAATTTAGCTGTAATTCTGATGTGGTTGTGAGAAGAGATAGGCACAATGTTTTCTTACTTTGCCATCTTGACTGGAAAGCCACATAGTTTTGCTAGCATTTTGTTGAGAATTTTTGTGTCCATTTATAAGAGATGTAGAACTGTAGTTTTCTGTTCTTGTGATGTTTTTTGTCTGGTTTTTATTTTGGGGTAATACTGGCCTTAGAAATTGACTTGAAAATGCTCCCTCTTCATCATTTTTTTGGGGAAGAGTGTGTAGATAATTGATATTAGTTCTTTAAATCTTTAGTAGAATTCATTAGTGAGGATATCTGGGTTGACTTTTCTTTGTGGGTAGTATTTTTAATTATTAATTTAATTTAAAAATTTGTTATAGCTCTATTCAGGTTGTCTGTTTCTTACTGAGTCACTTTCAGTAGATTGTGTCTGTAGAAATTTGTACATTTCATCCAAATTACCTAATTTATTGGCATACAATTGCTCATAGAATTCCTTTATAATCTTTTTTATTTCTGTAAGGATGCTAGCAATATTCCTCTTTCATTTCTGATTCTAGTAATTTGGATAATCTCTTCTTTTTTCTTGGTCAGCGAAGCTAAAAATTTGTCAGTTTTGTTGATTTTTTTCAAAGAATCATCTTTTAGTTTAATTGATTTTCTCTATTTTTCAATATTCTGTATTTTTAATTTCCACTGTGATCTTTTTATTTTCTTTATTCAGCTTCATTTTTAATTTGTTCTTTTTTCTCAGTGTCTTGGGATGGAAAGTTAGGTTACTTATTTAAGATCTTCCTTATTATTATAGGCATTTGTAGCTATACATTTTCCTCTAAGCACTACTGTAGCTGCATCTCATAAATTTTCATATGTTGTCTCTTTATTTTCATTCATCTTTAAATATTTCCTGATTTCTCTTTGGCTTTCTTTTTGATCCGTTTGTTATTTAGGACTGTGCTGTTTAATTTCCACAGATTTGTGAATTTCCCAAATTTTTTTTGTTATTGATTTCTAATTTTATTTCATTGCGGTTGGAGAACATACTTTGAGTTTTTTTCTAATCTTTTAAACTCATATGGATTCATTTTATGCTTTAGCATATGGTCTATCTTGGAGGATGTTTCATGTGCACTTGAGAAGAATGTATATTGTCCAAGTCTTTTATTTTCTGTTCATCTGCCTAGTTTTTTCTATTCATTATTAAAAATAATTGAAGTCGCCAACTGCTTTTGAATTGTCTATTTTTTTGCCTTTATTTCTGTCATTTATTGTTTCATGTATTTTTAGTACTGTATTGGTAGGTGCATATATGTATATAAATGTTATATCTTTCAGATGCATGACCCATTTTATCAATATAAAATGTCCCCCTATATATTTAGTAACATTTTAAGGTCTATTTTTTGAAAGTCTATTTTCTTTGATAATAGTATAGCCACAGAAGCTTTTGCTTTCTGTGTTTGCTTATATCTTTTTCCATCCTTTTATTCAGTTTGTTTGTATCTTTGAATCTAAACTGTGTCTTCTGTAAACAGCATATAGATGGATCTTGGTTTGCTTGTTGTTTTAAAATTCTTTTCTAATAATCTCTGTGTTTTTGCTGGTTTATTCTATTTCACATTTACTGTTAGGATAATTGGATTTGTGTCTGCCATTTTCCTTTTTGTTTTCTGTATCTCTCATGTCTTTTTTGTTCTTCTATTTGTTCTCTATGAGTTCTTTTGCATTAAGCTAATATTTTCTAATGAAGCATTAAACATTTTTAATGATTTTTTAAATTAAAAAAGATTTTTTTATTGTTTATTTTAGGCTTATCAAAGACATCTAACTTAAACAGCTTTAGATTTATGCTAGTTTAATTCCAGTGAGATATAGAAACATTAATATATATAGCCTTATATATTTTTCTTCCCTTTGTGGTGTTATTGTTATAAATGTTACATCTGTTAATATTAAAAACTCAAGAATACATTGTAATAATTATTACTTTATCATCTATAATCATTGGCTTTACCCAATATAGCTTTGTTTCAACTAGTCTTTCTTTGTACTGTTATTGACAAATATGTTTAGAATATATTACATTTCTATATGTTATAGGCCCAACAATACATAATACACATATTATACAATCTTTTAAAAATTTAGTTAATAGAAAGAATGAGAAAAACATACACTTATATTGCCTTTTATAATTTTCTTTGCAGGTGCTCTTTTATGTTCTTTCCTTGTGGATTTGAATCACCATTTGGGTTACTTTCAGCCTGAAGAAGTCCCATTAGTATTTATTGTAAGATAGTTATGCTAGCACAAATTCTCCGGTTTTTTATATCCAGAAATACCTATTTTATTGTCATTTTTAAAAGATAGTTTTTCTGGATATAGAATTCCTGGTTGACAATTTTTCACTCTTGCTATTTCAACATTTTCTCCTTGTCTTTGGCTTTCTACATTTTCAACATGATGTGTCTATTTCTGAATCTCTTTGTATTTATTCTAGTTAAAATTTTTGGAGCTTCCTGGATGTGTAGGTTGCTTTTTTTTTGATTAACTTGGGAAGTTTTCTTCAGCCATATGTCTTTGAATATTTTTTCTGCTTCTTTCTCTCTCTTCTTCTGATACTTCCATTACACGTATGTTGATCCACTTAATCATGTCCCTGTTTATCAGAGGTTCCAATTTTTTTATTCACTATCTTTTTTTTTCTATCTGTTGTTTGGATTGCATATATAAATCTACCTTCAAAGTTTACTAATTCTCTTACAAATTCAAATCTATTGTTGAGCGCTTCTACTGAATTTTCCATTTTAGTTCTTATACTTTTCAGCTTCAGAATTTCCGGTTAGTCCTTTTTAAATAATTTCTAAATCTTTACTGATATTTTCTATTTGACAAGACATTGTCATCATACCTTCCTTTACATCTTTAAGTCAGTTCCTTTAATTCTTTGAACATATTTATGATGGCAACTTTGAAGGGTTTTTTTTTTCCATTAAATTTAACTTTTTGCTTGCTCTCACAGCCAGTTTCTGTTGCCTGCTTTTTCCCCACTGTGTATGGATTCTACTTCCTTGTATCTTTGCATATCTCCTAATTTTCTCTTGGAATCTTGATATTTTAAGTAATATATAGTAGCAAGTATAAGCACTGGTCCCCCTTTTGGGCTCATTATTGTTATTTGCTTGTTTATTTGTTTAGTGACTGAGTAGATTATTTTAGTGAAGGCTCTTCCTCTCATCTCTACCTTTTGTAGTGTTAAGGTCTTATGTTGTTCCTCAGAGATCCACAGCTTTGGATGTGTCCACAGTCATTTTGACATGGCAGTGGTTTCAACAGGGTTTTCTTCTCTCTTTCCCTAGCTACCATGTTGCTGTTAGGCATCAGTGATTGTTTGCTGATTGTTCTATTTTTTTCAACAATGCTGTGGAGGTATAAATTGCTCTACTGATTAATTTATTCAAATTCAAGCTCTCTTGAAGGAAAAGTTCCTAAGGTCTGTGTATTATTTATCCTGACCCCAGTAGAGTTCCCACCATCAGTTTCCACCCAGGCTCTCTTCTTCAAAGTAGCTGGTCTGTGCTTTAGCTTATCTTTACCAAATCCCTGAATCTCGTTACAATTTCGCCCACCATAACCTACACTGTTTTTGAGGGCACTCTTAGACTTGAACTTTTCCATGCTATATTTCAAATGAATTCAATTCCTTTGGGAAAAGATTAAGAGCTATGTATTTTATTATCTGCTTCCTCTTCACCCTGAGGCAAAATCTGAGTCAGGGCTCTGGAGCTGGGAGTAGGAACAGTAACATACTTCTCTCAGTGGCAACTCTACTTTAAGAGCTGAATATTCAGTATGATGGAGAGCAGTAACACAGATCCTGGTGTGGAATCACCACCTAACCAGCCAGGGCAAGTATGATTGGGGCTCTAATATTCTCAGTGGTACCACGAGGTAGAGCCATTGTTCCATTAGTGGAATCTGGGTGGAACAAGGGAGTCTCCACCTCCAAATTGCACTCACCAAGAACTTACTTCAGCGACAGGTAATTAAGTCCTCCAACTGGAAGCTGGGATTGGGGGAGAGAGCTCTGTGTTCATGTGTATAGTGGTCTGGAGTGAAGTTTCCACTTTGCTGAACTGGGAGTGGGGAGGGAGGGAGCAATCTAGGTTTAGGATCATTTCTAGAGGTTTTAAATGCTTTTTGATTTGTTTTGTTTTCTTTTGTTTTTAGCAGTTTAAAACACACTTTATTTATCCACTCCATAAGTCAGAAGTTGGGGCACTGTGACTGGGTTCTTGCTTAGAGTTTTTTGCAAAGTGAAAATCAAGGTGTCAGCTATACTTGATTCCTTTCTGTAGGCTGTTGAGAAAAGTCTTCTTTCAAGCTCGTTCAGGTTCCTTGAGGTACCCATTTCCTTCCTAAGCTGTCAGCCTTAGACTGCCTTCAGCTCCTGAAAGCTCCCCATATCTCTTGGCACATTCCCTGTTCCATTTTCAAAGACAATAACAAAGTATTTTATTCCTGTTGAATCTCTCTCGTACTTTGATTTTTCTCTGAGTTTGGGAAGCACTCAGCTTCTTTTAAGGCTCACCCTATTAGGTTAGGCCAAGGCAGATAATATACTTAAAAAAAATTCTAACCTCTGCCTTTATTTTTTTTTTAATTTTTAAAGTACAGTTGACATTAAGTATTATTTTATGTTAGTTTCAGGTATACAGTATAATGGTTAGACATTTCTATAACTTAGGAGGTGGTCTCAATACGTCTAGTACCCACCTGATACCATACATAGTTATTACAGTATTATTGACTGTATTTCATATGCTATACTTTACATCCCTGTGACTATTTTATAACTACAATTTGTACTTCTTAATCCCTTCACTTTTTCACCCAGCCCTCCAAACTCCCAGCACCTCTCCCATTTGACAACTACGTTTTTCTTTGTATCTACAAATCTGCTTCTGTTTTGTTTGTTCATTTATTTTGTTCTTTAGATTCTACATTATAAGTGAGATCATATGGTGCTAGTCTTTCTCTGTCAGACTTATTTCGCTTAGCGTAATACCTCCTAGGTCCATCCATGTTGTCACAGTAAATGATTATTTTAAAAATTATTTTAAACAATTTCACTGAGGGCCAGGTCCACAGAACTCCCCATGTTGTCATGTTGTAAGTCTCTTTGGGTTTCTTTCTGTAATATTTTCCATCTAAGATTTTCTCTTTTTTGTTGCTTTCTGGCTAATGAAGAGTTTTGATATTGTCTATTTTTTGTTTCTTTATGAGAAGACATACTGTTGAGATTATTAGATCATGGTTTTATAGTTCTCATTAAACTTGGGAAATATTCAGACACTTCTTCAAATTTTTCTCTTTTCTCCCTTCCTTCTATTCTGGAATTCCAATTACAGGTATATTAGACTGATTGATATTATTCCAGAGATGACTGAAGCTCTGTTCAGAGTTTTCAGTTTTTTCATTTTATGCATCATTTTGGATAGTTCTTTTGCATCATTTTAAGTACATTAATCTTCTCTGGTTTTAAGCTGCTGTTACTCATATTAATTAAAATTTTTATTTCATATATTTTCTCAATTTTTTGGTAAATTTCATTTTCTCTTGGTTATGTTTATATTTTCTTTTACATTCTTGACCATGTAGAGGATATTTATAATAGCTTACAAGGAAGATGGTTTGCATCATTTCAGTTTACCATCTAGTATTTTTCCATTTTTTCCCAACATTTTTGTGTTCTGCAAATCTTGCACTTTTTGTTAAATTTAATTATCTTAAATTTGAAGCTATTATAAATGAGATTATTTTCTTAATTTCATTTTTGGATTGTTCATTTTTAATATCTAGGAATACAATTTATTTCTATATATTGGTCTTGTATCTGCAACATCAAAGAGCTTGTTTAATAATTCTCATAGTTTTATGTATATGTGTATATATATATTGCTTAGAATTTTCTGTACATACTGTCATAGCATTTGCAGATAAATTGTCTTATTTCTTATTTTTCAATATGAATGCCTTTTAAAAAAAATTTATCTTGCCTAATTTTCCTGGTTAGTGCAATGCAAAGTTGAAGTGGTAAGAGTTGATATCTTTATTTTCCTCTAGATCTTAGAAAGAAAGCATTAATTTTTAAAACCAGTTAGTATAATGTAGTTTTTTTCTAGAAACTCATCAAGTTGACAATATTACCTTCTATTCCTAATTTGTTAAGTGTTATTACTATTAAAAAGTGTTGAATTTTGCTATATGCTTCTTCTACATCTATTGAAATGGTTATAACTTTTCTAATATGCATATTTTTATTTCATTTTTATGTATTTATAAAACTATATAGTGAATTAATAGATGCATTTTTACTTTCACAAAACCAGATATGGTATATTCTCTTTCATTTGTGTTTTACCATTTATCTAAATATAATGCTATGCAGAGAATAGGTGCAATAAATGTTCTATGAGATAACAACTAAATTTTTTGTGATCTTGACCATTACTTGTACTAGCTTAAATATTTAGGCTGAGCATGTGTTGCATTGGGTTTCATAATAATTTTGCCTTAGGTCTAGTATTTTCTGTGAAATTTTTTGAATATTATCAATTCTAGATGGTTATGTAACTGTTTGAAAATTTACTTTTGGGCTTAGTAATCTATCTCTGGACTACTTTGTCAATTCTTTACATACTGTAATTGTGGTTACTATACCTATTTGGAGAACATTAAAAAAATTACGAGCTATGACATATATATAGATTAAATGATATGATGCTTGGGATTTGTGTAAAAATATAACTGGATAGAAAAGAAGCTAGGGGTTTAGAGAAAAAAGATTGGCCAGTGAGTTCATAAGTGTTGAAGCTGAATGATGGGTACATTTTGCCTACTTTTGTATGTTTATAGTATTCTATATAAAGGTGTAATGTATTGTGAGATATAACACAATACTGAAAAGCATGTAAAGCAGGTACAGATTTATACATAATTATAACCTAATAGCTACCTAGATTAAGAATTAGAACTTTGCAGTGCACCAGAAGTCACTCATTTGCCTCTCCCCAACCATAACTATCTCCCTTCTGAGTAACTATTACCCTGATATTTCTTGCTTTTCTTTATGGTTTTACTATCTATGTATGCATCCTTAAGTAATAAAGTTTAGTTTTGTCCATAATAAGTTTATATGAAAGATATCATATACATTCTTTTGTTTTTTCTTCACTCCTCATTGTGGAATTCATCCATATTTTGCATATAGTCATCATTTATTACAGCATAGCATTCCCTTGTATTAATATGCCATCTTTTCTACTATAAATGGATATTTGTGCTGTTTCCTGTGTGTCATATTTTCTTTGATCCAGCCTATTTTCTTTTCTATATCTGTTAATTACATCCCAGGAAAGCTAGATAATGGTCCTTAAGAGTAAGAAAATATCTATCCTCCTTTTTCTAGTGCCACTAACTCTATCTACTTTCTATTTGGTATATTTCCAACCAAGAACTAAACAGGCACTCAATGTAGTCTTTTAATTAATATCCTTGACTCCCTTAAACAATAAAAACTTTAAGCCCAACCCCCCAAATACTGGAGCTGTTGAAAAATATGGTAGCCTTGAGAGAGAGATAAGTAAATGGAAAATATCCTTAAAGAAGAATGAAAAGAATGGGGCATTTTGATGGAAGGTGGGGATGGGGTGAGCAAGAAGGTAGAGAGGCAGCATTAAAGAGGTATTATAAAATTAAGTCAAAATTGCCCCATATTGGTAGCTATGTTTCACTTTCACAAAATGCAATGTAACTTGTTAGGTTTTCTTCTATACTACTTTTTTTTTTAATTAAAAAAATTTACCCCAGTGTCTGAGTATTAAGGAGTTGTATAAATTACAATATTTTGAATCTTTGGTAATGGCAGTACCCAATGTTTCTCTCCTAGATTATTTTGACCAAAACCAAAAAGTTTTTTGTGTTTATTTTCCTAAAGATTGAATTAGAATCTTCAGTGATACATCAGTAATGGCACAAGCAAATATTTGGTAGCTACACAAATTGCCACATGATATAGATTTGTTTCTAAACAGAGAGATGAATTGATTTTGGGGTAGTGTTGTTGTTTTTTTTTTTTTAATAGTTACTGAGGGAAATTTCACCTTCTGAAATTGATGTTGTAAATGGTAATATATTGGATATTTACTGGTAGATTGACAAATTCCTTAGTGAAAGGAGAGGTGAAAAAAAGATTTATGCAACAAAGGGAAAAATTTCAATCACTTAGCAAAAATAAATGAGTTTGCATTCATATTATATAATTAAAATGGAAGGAATTTATTTTGGATGGTGAACACAATGCAATATACATATGATGTATTATTGAATTGTACACTTGAAACCTATATAATTTTATTAACCAATGTCACCCCAATATGATAAAAAAGGATTTTTTACTATAATACAGTACTATAAAATCACTTGTGAATTTAAAAATTCTAAGCATTTTTTTTTTTTAGTTTATAGGAAAATTTTTCAGTCTTGCTTCAGAAATAATGCTTTTGCCTCAGTGGGTTCATTACCCTATGGTGCGTTTGGATTGTGAAGATTTGAAGACAGGTCTAACAAACAAAGCAAGAGCATTTGCAAACATATTATTAAATGATATAGCTTCAAAACATAGAAAAGAAAATGAATGGTAAGTAGAATGGTAAGTAGTCAAACTTAGAATTTTAGGACTAAAAGAAATATTTTGCTAATAATAACTGTTTAAAACATGATTAAAATATAAATGCTTACAACTTTTTTCTATTGCTGCCTCTTAAGGAGGTTTCTTTGTAGTCCTGTTGGTTTCTTTTTATTTGATACTGTTAGAGGCTAGTTATGAGGCAACCCAGGATTGAAAAAAAATGAAAGGAATTGAAATAAACTAGTGTTTGGATATAGGTTATTTGAAAACGTAAAGACTGTAGATTTTCAATAATATTGAGAATATCTAGAATCATTTCTGACCCTACTATTTATGTGTTGCTATCTACTTTTTAAAATTAGGAGATTACACACACACACACACACACACACACACACACACACACACACACACACACTTCAGATCTCTTTTCTTGAAAAAGTGGGAAGACTATGCCATGTTGGGCCTGCAGTGGTAAATGGAGCAGTTTCTCTTTTTGACAAGGAATGTGTCCTTTGGTGTGTTCACCCAGTGCTCAAGCAACCCATCATCCAACTCATTTAACTCACTTGTTATCTGTCTGGCCCCAAAGAAATCTTAGTTTGTTAAATTCTGTAGGGATTAAAACATTATATATATGTAGCACCTAGTACAGTGCCTGGAATGTGGTACTCAATAAATGTTAGCTATTTATTTTCCCAGAAACAATGTAAGAAAATCATGTGCTTTGAAATCGGAAAGACCTGCATTTAAATCCTGGCTCTGTCACAAAGTAGTTTTGTGACTCTAGCCAAGTAAATTTCACAGAGCCTCAGCTTTCTGCTGTTGCAGTTATGAAAAAAAAAAAAAAATACCTTCCTTGAAGGAGCAGGAGTAATGCTAGGATCACAGATAACATTTGAAATTTATCTAGCACTATGCTTGACGTAGAATAGGCACCCAACAAAGGGAGCTATCACATCAATAAATATTTTCAAATGAATAAAATAATTGCTATTAGAAAGTCATATTTATCAGGCATATTCTGTACAAAAGTATACTGCACAAAAAGAGATCAAAGATGGTATTTAGACTATCCATTTGTAACAATCCTGTTGAGTTATGACAATCCATAGTTAATCTAAAAATGATTTATGTTTAGCATGACTGTATTTGCTATTTCTTTTTATAGTAACTGGTTTTCTGGAAACTTCTGTTTTATTGTAACTATGTTTTATTTTAAGCTCATGACATACGAGCAGCTGCAAAAATTTTCTGTTTCCTCTACTTTGTCCATTCTTTAATTCTTTCCTATTTAAATCCCATGTTTGAGATGGATAACATGAAAAGGAAGAAATGTCTGTCACTAAGCACAATCTATTAATTAACGATTATTAAAGAGCAATTTTCTTACTTCACAGTTCGGTTTACCATCTGTTTGAGCTATTGTGCTCTCATTTTGTTTGCCTCCATTTCTTTTGCTGCAGTGTCTCTCCCCAAGGCACTTGGATTCTCTAGCAAGAAGAAAGCCGCCCTAGTAGGATCATGTCTTTTTTGCATTACCCACATTAATACATACCTCTTATATTTTTGATAATCAAGAATTAATTATCAAGCTGTACACGATCTGATGTTCTCCTCTTTATATTCATGCTGGCCTGCTTGCTGTACCTAAAATATGCCAACCTTATTGCTACCTCACAGGGGCTTTTGTACTTGTTTTATGTTCTTTTTGAAAGCTTTTCCTCTTTGATATTCACATGACTCACTTTTTTCTTTTCTTACCTTGAATATCACCTCCCTAGAGAGGCCTTCCTGGCTACTCTAGACAAAAATAGTGGCTCTTTGTCTACACACCATTATTCTTTATCTCTTTACCTTGCTTTATTTTTCTTCATAGCACTTTTTACTACTTAACATTATGTTATGGATTTATGTGCTTTTATATTTCAATTTGAATGTAAGCTCTGTGAGAGAAGGGAATTGATCTTTATCTTCATTGCTTAGAACTTTGCTTAGCATATTGTAGATACTCATTTATTAAATGAATAAATGACTAAGTATAATTACCACATAATAGAAATAAATACCTGCAAGAACTAAATTTATTTTTAAAACCACTTACCTCATTTATACTTTGTTTTTGCAAAAAAATTTTCTGATATTTCTGATAATGACATTATAATACAGAAATTGCAAAGCACAGGGAAAAGTTCTATGAAATGTGTCTTTAGTTGAATAATGGCTATAGGATGTTTATACTTACATATATAAGATACTCTAAAGAGAATTGTAGATTTTTAATAATGTGTACAGAGATTTGATCTTTTTATCTGTTATACTGCCATGTTTCACAAGAGGCAATAATAATAATAAAATAAATAATAATAATAATAGTAATGATTATGCTAACAATTACAGTTACCAGTAAATAACAGTGTACTATGTACCAGGCCCTTTTATATTTATTATTGTATTACAACAGTCTAGCAAGATTAATCTTAATAACTTTATTTTATGGATATGGAAACTAAACCTAAGTTCACAGAAATTTACCTTAGTTCATAGAGCTAGTAACAGCTGAGGCAGGATTTAGATTTAGTGCTATCCAATCCAAAATATGCTCTATATTACATTGCTTATCTGGGTATTCAAGAGAATTGAAAAGATCAGAAGAAAAAAATACATATATGCCATAATTTCACTTGAAAATGTTACCTTACTTTTATAGATGTGTGATGTATGCTGAATTATATCAGATAAATATGCTTCACTATTTTAAGGTACCTTAGTGAACTAACCAAGTAATTTTAGGATATCACAGCTCCTATTTTATAGTAATCATAATAACACACAATTATTGTGTATGATACAGCATTACCATAACTATAGTAAAGCAGAATGTTATGTTAGTATTTGCAGTGAATTTGAAGCAATTAAAGAGCATGCATTAAAAGTCCCCGAGACAACAGAAGAGATGATGGATCAGATATCTTATGTAGAAAAAGCCCGGACAATAGGAATTCAAGAGTTGGTTTTAAGGATTGAGGTAGGTATCATTTAATTTACATATTTTAAAATAGTTTTTTAAATTGTGAAATATGATAAACATTTAAAATGTATAAAACATATAGTTAAACAAATAATTATAAAGTAAGCACTGATGTTGCCACCACCCAGATCAAGGAATAAGATATTGCCATTACCCAGAAGTACTCTATGTATAACTTTCTGATCATAAGTACTTCTCTTCCTCTTTCCCCTAGAGGTTTACACTTGGTTTCTACAGTAATCATATTTTTTTTCCTTTAGTTCCACAAACTATATGTGCATCCTTAAATAATATACGTTAGAATATTTTTTTCTATTACAGTTGCTACATTTAGTAGTATACTTATGCCTTTCCCAGCATAGGATTATATACTATTCATCTATATTGTGCTCAATTTTTTGTTTAAAAATGTGAACCATAACACATACCAAAAGTTGCATAAAACATAAATTGTACAATTGAAATGTTATATAGAAAACACCCAGTAATTATGACCTAAGAGAAGAAATAGAACATTGCCAATACCCTAGAAGTTCATCACAATCTCCTGTCTTTTTCTGGAATATGGGCACTACCCTGACTTTTAATCACTTCCTTGTTCTTCTTTATAAAAATAATAAAATTCTTCTAAATATGCACTTCTAATCAATATAGATAACATCTGTCTTAATTTTATCTTTTTATTTGCTGTTTCTATTCTTGTGTCTTATCAACATCATGTTAGTAATGTTATCATTTCTTAACTTTATTTTCATTGCTACCTGGTAACCCATCTATAACTATATGACAATTTACTATTTTAATTTCACTGTTTTAGATATTTGAGTTCTTTCTACTTTTGCTATTAATAGCAATGCTGCTGGGAACATTTCTGTATATGTATCCTGGTGCATATGGTCATACATTTCTCCAGGTGTTAGAAGATATACTTATTTTCACCTTTACCAGCTAAGTCAAAACTTTTCCAATTTATACTACTGTCAGTAGTGTATAAGAGTCCTATTATTTTATATTCTTATATTCTTACCCATACTGGCTATTATGAGATATTTAACATTTTGCTAGTCTGTTGGATGGCAGTCCTTATATTTTTAATTTGCATTTCCTGAAAACAAATTTGAATACTTTTCGTATGCTTGTTGATCATTTAGAGTTCCTCATTGTTAAATGCCAGTACATATCTTTTGCCTACTTTTCTTTTGGATCATTTGTCTTTTTCCTATTGATTTGTAATCATTTTTTAAAAAAAACTATAGCAGGTAAAATGTAAAAAAAGTTTACCATCTTAACCATTATAAGTATATAATTCAGTATAGTAGTTTTGCATATATTATTGATAAGTATCTTTTTCCTATTGATTTGTAATCATTTTTTAAAAAAAACTATAGCAGGTAAAATGTAAAAAATGCTTACCATCTTAACCATTATAAATATATAATTCAGTGTAGTAGTTTTGCATATATTATTAAGTATTCCTTCTTCACTCTGTAATTTAACCTTTTAATGATGTTTTTGATGGACAGTGCTTAATTTTATTTATTTATTTATTTATTTATTTATTTTTTCAATTACAGTTGACATACACTATTATATTAATTTCAGGTGTACGACACAGGTAAATTTTATAATTTACCAATTGGTACCTCTTAACCCATCCTACCCCCTTGAAGGCTTTTTTTCTTTTTACTTGTATTTTTTAAAAATTTATTTATTTAAATTAGTTTCAAGTATACAGTATATTGGTTAGACATCTATATATTTAGTAAAACAGTTTCCCCCCAGTTGCTCCCTCCCTCCCCTGAGCCTCCATCTAGCCAATGTATTCATTCTAATTCATTCCCTATGCCATGCTCCCCAACCCCATGTTCATCCTTCAGCTACTAATTTGTACTTCTTTAACCCTTCACCCCATTCTCCCAGTCCCCCAAACTCTTCTCTCCTATGTCCATCACCAGTTGTCCACTACATTTGTGAGTCTGTTTTTGGCTAGTTCTTTTTATTCCTTAGATTTCACATATAAGTGAAATCATATAGTGTTTATCTTTCTCTGTCTGACTTAAATACCTTCTAGGTCCATCAAAGCAATGTTTTTTTCTATCCCCTTTTAGCCTATGCCTATCATTTAATCTGAAGTGAGTCTCTTATAGGCAACATGTAGAGGTCTTGTTTTCCTTTACATACATCCACTCTATCTTTTAGTTGGAGCACTTAATTCTTTTCCATTTGAAGTACTTATTGATAGGAATGTAGTTGTTACCATTCTTTATTCCTGTTTTTGATATATGTTTTTCCTTCTTAAAGAAGTCCCTCCAACATTTCTTGTAATATGGGCTTGGTGGTGATAAATTCCTTCAGCTTATTTTTGTCTGGAAAGCTCTTGATCTGTCCTTCAACTCAAAAATGATAGCTTTGCTAGATTATTCTTGGTTGTAGATCCTGGGTCTTCATGTTGTCTAATTTTTGTGCCAAGCCCTTCTGTCTTGCATAGTTTCTTTTGAGAAATCAGCTGCTAGTCTTATGTGTGTTCCCTTGTAGGTAACTATCTGTTTTTCTCTTGCTGCTTTTAATATTCTTTCTTTGTATTTAACTTTTGGCATATTAACTATGGTATGTCTTGTTGTGGGCCTCTTTGGATCCCTGATTTTTGGAATTCTCCGAGCTTCCTGGAGTTTTATGTCTATTTTCTTCACCAGGTTAGAGAAATTTTTCATCATTTTTTCAGCTGTTCAACATCTTGATTTTCTTGAGGTACGCCAATTAGATGGATATTTGGACCCTTAATAGTTTCCCATTTGATCCTTAAATTATTTTTTATAGTCTTAACATCTTTTGTCATTCTGATTGTGTGTCCTTGGCTTTCCCATTCTCTAGATAGGGCATTTAATCCTTTTCTTTATTCACTCTGTTTATTCTTTTGTTTATTATATTTAATATATTTCTCATCTCAGATAATATGTTCTTCATTTTATACTGGTTCTCTTTTATAATTTCCCTTTCCACTTTTGTGTTTTTTATCTCTTTGTTGAAGTGCTCACTGATTTATCTACACTTCTCAAAAGTTCACTGAGCATCTATATAACTAATGTTTTGAACTCTGCATCCGTTAGATTACTTGACTCCATTATATCTGGATCTCTGTTATCTTCTCTCACATAGTTTCTGCTTCATTGTCTTCCCATTTTGGTTGCCTTTTCATGTCTGTTTCTATGTACTGAACAAAACTCTTAAGTCTGTCTTATTAGTGTGGATTTGTGAAGTACGTATCCAGTGGTACAGTCCTGAGAAGGGTTCAGCTGCAGTCTAAACTTAGCCCCAGCCTCTGCCCTTCCAGAGCCACCTGTTAAAATTCAGCAAGCAATCCACAGATGCTGTGCATATAGTTGCCTCAAAAGGCCATACCAGAAACTGAGGCCAGCTGTCTCCAGTGTGAGTCTAGACACTGCTCAGTAAGGAGCATCTGATTTGCTGAGGATAAACCTGGACATGGCTTTGGTAGGGCTGCAGGTTGTGGGAGGCAGAGTTTCAGGGAATCCTCAGGATGGAGCAACCTCTGTTATCCAGTCTGACGACCTCATGGCAATGGCGGCGCTGTGTCTGCCTACTGGGAGGGAGGAGGGGGCTCAATAGGGAACAATGGATACCGCTGGCACTTCTGTACAGTCTTGCCTCAGCCCTCACTCTGACAATGTCTCCCTGTAAGTTCCTGGTACCCCCTGCACGCAGCCTAATCAGCACTGGTGCTCAGAGCAAGAAGGTCGTCACAACAAAAATCCACTTGTGGACACAGCCTCTTTAAGAGGCTTCTGCCACTGCCGCTGTTGCAGCCCCCATCTCATTCAGCTTCTGGGGACTAGTTTGCCCCTCATCCTCACCTATCCTGCCTTCTGCCTTTGCATGGTGCTTTCTTGGACTTCTCCCTAGTTGTATGGCTTGTTCCTGTATATCCCAGGTGATTTTTTCCTTGCTGCCACTCCTTGTTTCTGTCACAACTTTGATTTGGTCACCAGAGGGACGAACTGAGCCTCTATCATCTATGCCATATTTTCCTCAATTTTATTTATTTAAAAAAATATTTTTTATTTTTCAATTATAGTTGGCATACAATATTATATTAGTTTTAGGTATACAATATAGCAGTTAGACATTTATATAACTCATTAAGTGATCACCCAGATAAATCTAGTACCTATCTGACATTATACACAATTATTATAATGTTATTGACTATATTCCTTATAGTATACTTTACATCCCTATGACTATTTTGAAACTATCAAAATGTTCTATGTATCCATGAACTTGTTTCTGTCTTATTTGTTCATTTATTTTGGTTTTTAGATTCCACACATAAGTGAAATCATATGGTTTGTCTTTCTATGTCTGACTTATTTTACTTAGCATTATATCCTCTAGGTCCATTCATATTGTTTCAGATGGCAAGATTTCACTCTTTTTTTATGGCTCAGTAATATTCATTTGTATAGGTATACCACCTCTTCTTTATCCATTCATCTATTGATAGACACTTAGGTTACTTCCATGTCTTGGCTACTGTAAGTATTTCTGCAATGAACATATGGATGCATATGTCTTTTTAAATTAGTGTTTTGGGTTTCTTTGGATAAATACCAGAAGTGGAATTGCTGGTGTCTTCTCTGTCTCTTGTTATAGCTTCTAATTTAAGTCTATTTAGTCTGGTATAAGTATTTCTACCCCATTTTATTTTTTTCATTTCCATTTTCATGAAATATCTTTTTCCATCTCTTTACTTTCAGTTTGTGTGTGTCTTTCAGTCTGAGGCAATACTCTTGTGGGCAGCACATGTAAGGTTTTTTTTTTTTTCCTCACATTCATTCAGTCACCCTGTCTTTTGATTGGAGCATTTAATCCATTTTAGTATTCATATTTTTAAACACTTTTTCTTCTTCTTAAAGAAGTCCCTTAAACATTTTTCATGTATATGAGCAATCATGTGCTTATTGAAAAGACTGTTGCTTCCCTATTGCTCTGCATTGAGACCTCTATCATATATCAAGTATTCATATATGTGCAGATTGGTTTTAAGACATTCTATTCTGTTCCATTGGCCTATTTGTCTATCCTTGTATTAATAGCACATGGACTTAGTTACAACTGAAATGTAATAGCAGTAATAAGTCTTGACATCTGGTAGAGCATGCCCTCCAAGTCTGTTCTTCAAGATTCTTGCTTGTCCTTGGCCCTTTAGCATTTTCATACAAATTTTAGAATTGGCTTATCATATTCCATAAAATAACTTTTTGGGATTTTGATTGAGATTGCATCAAATTGATAATAAATTTAGAGAATTATCAGCTTTCAAACATAAATTTTAGAATCAGTTTTTCAGATTTCACAAAAATCTTTTAGGATTTTGATTAGAAATGCATTAAAAAGATGAAGAAAATCAGAACATTTATAATATTGAAGTTTTCCAGTTCATGATAAATATTTTATTTATTCACCTCTTTTTAAATATCTCTTAATATTTTATAATGTTCTCTGTAGAGGTTATACACATCTTTTATAATATATATTTTCAAGTACTTAATATCTTTTAGTGTTGTTTAATGTTTTTATCTTCTTTGTTATTTGAATACAAAAATACAATTAATTTATATAATTAGTAGACTTTATTTTTTAGAATAATTTTAGATTTACAGAAAAATCAAGCAGATAGTACAGAGAGTTTCCATATTACATGCACATCCACACACACTCAATTTCCTCATTATTAACATCTTATGTTAGTATGGTACATTTGTTACAATTAATAAACCAATATTTATATATTATTAACTAAAATCTACAGTTATTTCGATTTCCTTAGTTTTCACTTAGTTTTCTTTTTATGTCCCAGGAACCCATCTAAGATGCCACATTATATCTAGTTGTTATGTCTCCTTAGGCTTTTTCTTGGCTTTGACAGTTTCTCATACTTTTCTTGTTTCAATGACCTTAACAGTTTTGAGAAGTTGGAATTTGTCTGATGATTTTTCTCATTATTAGACTGGTAGTTGGGTTTTGGAAGAAGGATCACAAAGGTAAAGTTCCATTTTCATCACATCATATCAAGGGTACATATTATCAACATGACTTATTAGAATTGATGTTGACCTTCATCACCAGGTTGAAGTAGTATTTAGCTGATCTCTCCGTTCTTTTTCTCCCCCTTTCCATACTGTCTTCTTTGGATAGAAGTTACTACATGCTGCTCATACTTAAGAACAAGGGAATTATGCTCTCTTCCTTTAGAGTGAAATAGCTACATTTATTTGGGATTCTTCTGCATGGAAGATTTATCTCTTTTCTCCCACTTAATTAATGTAGTCAGTCATTTGTTTTATCAGTATGGACTCATGAATATTTATACTTTGAGTTATAATATAAAATTTGTTTTTATATAAAAATTACTATCTATCAGTAATTTTTTTCTTAATTAAAATTTTTTCTTTATATAAATATTTTAACTTTAAAATTATAATGTGTTGTTTATTTGTCTTCTTATTTTTGATAGCTTCTTTGAAGATTCTTTTGGAATGTTTACATATATAATTATATAACTTACAAATAATGAGAGTTTGGTTTTAGCCTCATCAGACATTACACATTTCCAAAACTTTTTGGCTACAATGGACTTGTTAGGGCCACTAGTACAATGTTGAATAATTGTCATCTTGATTCCAACTTCAAAAGGAAAGCTTTCAAGATTTTACTATTAATTAGGACATTTCCTGTAGGTTTTTTATAGCTACTTCTATCAGATTCATAAGTTCTCTTTTATTAGGTATTTTTTTAAGAAATTATTATGAATGGATGCTGAATTTTATCAGATGCTTTTTTTGTACTTATTGAGATGATGATAGGCTTTTTCTCCTCAATTAATTACATGGATAACTTTTTATTAAGTTATATATCTCCATGCAATATAATGCATGTATAATGTATTTTGCACATTATATATAATATACATATATATCACATACATCTCAAACCAAATACCTTAAATTAGCCTTTGAATCTGTATTTCAGTTTTTTAAAATTACAGCACTGCATATGGATTAATGAAATCTATAGGGGATGTAGTTATTCAACTTCTCTACTCTGGTAAATCTATGGGTTTTAAAGTTTTTTTTTTTTTTGCTATTTAACTCTAAACTTTTTCTAGACCACTGCTTCATACTAATGGTAGGCAAAAAAGGTGGTAATGTCACCGAAGATGCAAAACAAAAATGCTAAAGTTTTTGTCACCAAAGATTTAAAAATTAATACATAAGAATAAAAATATATAAAATTTTTTAAAATCAAAAGTAAATCTTGCTGAACAAAAGCTGCATATTTGGTCAACATTTTTAGTTATATACAAGGAGGACCAAGAGTACCATTATGTTAAATCAACTGCAAGTAAAAACTTTTTTAAAGCTTTATTTTCAGTATGGAAATTTACAGTTGTATGGTATAAAGCCAAATAAAAAATCCTACAGCTATTAAAATACCCATGTGATTTGGGTGATATGAAATATCAGTTAATAATCTGAGTCAAATTGAAATTAGAAAGAGTCTTAGAAATTGTTGTTGGTTTTTCTCTTTTTCATACTGCCTTAGATTTTCTATATTGTTTATTACATATGGAGTTTATTTTGTAGGAATCTAAACGCCGGATGAGTTACTTTTTAGATGTTTTTCTATTTCCTCAAGAAGATTTAGCTTTAAATTCAACTGTCCTTATGTGGCCTTGGAAAATTAATCCTATCTTTGATGACAATGATGAGGTAAATGTATTTTTCAGCATAAATTTTTATAGTTTGACATTGACATCAAGCAGTGTTTATTTAATTTTCATATGTGCTTACCATCTACCTTTAAAAAATAACCTGATATGTCAATATGAATTTGGTGTTAGCAATATTTATGCTCTGCACACTTAGGACAGGCTGTTAGGCCCAACTCACAGGATCTGTTAAGAAGTGGGTCTAATATTAAAGAAGTCAGAGCTATCATATAAATTGATAATGATAGTAAACACTGCACTAAGTGCTTTCTATTCATTAAATTATTTAATACTCACAAAAATCTTAGGTAGTCTTATTTTTTCCATTTCATAGATGAGAAAAATAAGTCTCAGAGAAATTAAATAACTTACTCAATATCACAGGTAAGAAGTACCAGAATTAGGATTTTATATCAGATTGAATATATTTAGATTTTAAAAACATCCTAATGTAAACCAGTTTCTCCTAAATTTGGAAGTGAAATGGTATGATAATGAAAAGCATGGATTTAAGTCAGGTAAACCAAAGTTCTAATCCAGATTTTGAGTTATATGATTTTATGAGATTGGACATGCCTCTTGAATTCTAAAAGCCTAAATTTCTTTATTTCTGAAATGAGAATTATGATACTTGTAGTAATGTAGGTAAGATGTGTTCTTTACACATGGCACATATTCAATAAATGGTAGCTTTTATTATTATCCCAGAACCTGTTAAATAAAGTTACTGATTAATAAATAAAAATTGTTATAGTCACTTTGGAAATCTAGGAAAAAAATTTTTGTGTGGTTTAGTATTCTTTGCATTTTAATATCAGTCAATGTTTTATTTTTGCATTCATTTTTATTTCTCTAATGGCTTTTATTACTATACAAAGCATTCAGATTTCTGCTTTGGTAACTCCTTTCCTTTGTAACAAAATAATTAACATGATTAAATTGTCTTTTAAAAAGCTCATTGAGAATGCTAAACATAACAAAGAAAATGAGCTAATAGCCAAGAGAGAGAAACTGATTTTGGAAATAGAAAAGGAATCTCGCCGCATGGAAGAATTTGCAGAATTTGCAGAACTGGACCGCATGCAACAGGTCTGATAAATATTTAAGATACTAGCTAAGGATGGCTCATAGATTAATACAGGACATGTTTACATACATTTAAAAATATAGAAAAACATATGCTTACTATGGCAAATGGGCCTGATCTTAGGCCTAGGACTGGTACTATTTGTGTAATCCTTTTTGTGACTTAGTTTTCTAAGAAACTACCATATTTTTGCTGTCTTAGTAATGTTCTAAAGTTTATATTTAAAATTGCTATATAAATACAAGGACATAGTCTAGGCAGTATCATTTCATCTTCTTTTCATAACATTACTTGGATATTTCTTGATGTAAATATTTTCTTTCAGTATGTGATCGATGTAAGACAACTACAGAAACGTATTCAGGAATCTGAAGAAGCAGTTCAGTTTATTAATAAAGAAGAGGAACTTTTCAAGTGGGAATTGACAAAATATCCTGAACTAGATAAATTAAAAGTTAACATTGAGCCCTATCAGAAGTTTTTTAATTTAGTTTTGAAGTGGCAACGAACAGAAAAACGGTAATTTTTTGTAATAAAAATTAAGCAAATGATATGTTTATAAAATGAATGTATATTGATTTTATGGTATTGTTGGCTAAGTGTTTAAAATAGACTTATCTGTTCACATGAAAGAGAACCCAGTATCGTATAGAAGCATCACATGTTCCTAAGGTATTACCTAAGCTTATTATTACAATATCTAAAGTATCACTTGGGTTTTCCAGAGTTGTTTCATTTTTTTATGCAATTAATTAGATTAATGTTCATACCAAAAATTAGAAGTATAGAGTCAAATCTGCATTTTATTTGGATACTGTTAGTCATCCATTTATAGTCTGATGCATATTTTAGTTATGCAGCATAGCCGAAATGATTATTTTAATTTTGTCTCTCTATCACTCCTTCTGTATGTATGACTAAGAAAAACTGTTAACCACTCTTGCCCTCAGTTGTTTCTTTTGTAAAATGAGAGAGCTACCCTAAGTAATCTTTAACACCCCTTAAACTCCAAAAGTCTTTGAGTTTAATATTATTATTTTTTCTTTCAAATCAGGTGGATGGATGGAGGATTTTTGGACCTTAATGGGGAAAGCATGGAAGCTGATGTAGATGAATTTTCCCGAGAGATTTTTAAGACACTGAAATTTTTCCAAACTAAGCAAAAGAAGGAATTACAAGAAAAAAGAAAGGCAGCAAAAAGACGATCTCTGGGAGAAGAGAAACTTGAAGAAGAACCAAAAGAGAATCCTACTATTGCTATGTGCTCTACAGTAATGGAACAGATAAAAGTTTTTAAGGTATGAACACATTTAATGTAGAGCTATTCTATTTTTTGTAGCCATTTTTATTTATCAAGTGCTAAAGAAGAGAAGCAGAAACATTGGGAAGCAAAACCAAAGTTGCAACCAGAAAACTTGATCTATTACTGAATGCTTTATTTTTTCTTGATGAAGTCAAGAAATCAATCACTTCATAGAACAACACTTGACAAAGATAAAAGAGTGTAATGACTAGCTACAATGATATAAAGAGTGTAAAAAATTACAAGACAGACTAGTTAGCCTATACTAAGAGCAGCAGCACAGGATAGTAGTTAGTTGTGAAAGTTCTGGAGTCACACTACCTAGGTTTATATCACAGTTCTGTACTTGGTAGTGGCATATTTTAAGGAAGAGATATAGTCTTTTGTGCCTCAGTCGCCACTTTTATAAAGAAGATAAGTTTTTGTGACATTTAATATTGCATCCAAGTACCCAAGGCAGTAGTGACAGTGGTTCTAATGGTAGTATCAAGTTTCCATTGTCAGCATGCTCAGAGTACAAACTCTTTGATGGAATTTTGAGCATTGAGTATTGTTCCTGTCTGTGTCTAGCACTCTGAGATTCTGTGAATCATCTGAAAAAATTTTTTAAGTTAATTATCTTTTATTTTTTAGTTTCAGTTGACATACAATATTATATTAGTTTCAGGTATACAACACAGTGATTAGACATTTATATAATTTACAGAGTGATCACCTCAGTAAACTAGTACCCATCTGACACCATGTATAGTTATTACAATACTACTGACTATATTCCCTATGCTATCCTCTACGTCTCCATGACTATTTTGTAACTACCAGTTTATACCTCTTAATCTTCTACCCCTTCCTTCATTCATCCTCTCAATCACCCCTAGTCCAGCAACCATCAAAATGCTCTATCTATGAGCTTGTTTCTCTTTTGTTTGTTCTTTTATCTTATTCTCTAGATTCCCCATATAAGTGAAATCATATGACATTCGTCATTCTCTGTCTGACTTACTACATTCAGCACAGTACACTCTAGGTCTATCACTGTTGTTGCAGATGACAAAATTTCACTCTGTTTTATGGCTGAATAATATTCCATTATATATATGTACCACCTTTTCTTTATCCATTTATCTACTGATGGACACCCAGGTTGCCTCCATATCCTGGCTATTGTAAATAATGCTGCAATGAGCATATGGATGCATATATTTTTTTAAATTAGTATTTTGGATTTCTTTGGATAAATACCCAGAAGTGGAATTGCTTGGTCCTTCTCTGTCTTTTATTATAGCCTTTGTTTTAAGACTGTTTTGTCTTGTGTAAATATTGCTACCCCGGCTTTTTTTCCTTTTCTTTTTTTTTATTAATTTTTTTATGGTGACATTGGTTAACAAAATCCAGTAAGTTTCAGCCGTACATTTTAACAGTAAGACATATATATATTTACATTGTGTATTTCCTTCCCATAGTTAGATTTCTTTCTGCCACCACATAGTTGACCCCTTATACCCTATCTACCTCTCTCACTCTTCTCCCCACCCTTATAACCATGGGTCTATTGTCTATGTCTATGAGTCTGTTTGTTTGTCCTGTTTGCTTGTTGTTTTTAGGTTTTACCCACATATAAGTGACATATGGTTTTCAACTTTTTCTGTCTGGCTTATTTCACTTAGCATGATTATCTCAAGGTCCATCCATATTGTTGCAAGTGGCAGTATTTCATCTCTTCTTCTGGCTGAGTAATATTCCATTGTATGTATGTATATATATATATATATACCACAGCTTCTTTAGCCCATTATCTATTGTAGGACACTTTAGTTTCTTACATGTCCTGGCCACAGTGAATGATGCTGCTATGAACATGGGTATGCAAATATCTTTTCAGATATGAGTTTTCAAGTCTTTGAATGTTTGGTAGAATTCACTGGTGAAGTCATCTGGTCCTGGATTTTTACTTTTTGGTAGGTTTTTAATGATTGTTTCCATTTCCATACTGCTGATCGGTCTATTTAGATTTTCCAGTTCTTCTTGATTCAGTCTAGGAAGGTTGTATTTTTCTAAGTACTGGTACATTTCTTCTAGGTTATTAAATTTGGTGTTATATACTTTTTCATAGTATTCTTCTATGATCCTTTGTATTTCTGTGATGTCAGTCATAATTTCTCCT
Organism: Cynopterus sphinx; assembly: GCA_030015415.1. Classification (NCBI taxonomy): domain Eukaryota; kingdom Metazoa; phylum Chordata; class Mammalia; order Chiroptera; family Pteropodidae; genus Cynopterus; species Cynopterus sphinx. The sequence continues at coordinate 111,921,062 of CM057381.1, forward strand.
TTTTCATCCCCGAGTTTGTTTATTTGTGTCCTTTCTCTTTTTTCTTGAGTGAGCCTAGCCAAGAGTTTGTCAATTTTATTAACCTTCCCAAAGAACCATCTCTTTGCATTTATTTTTTCTGTCTTTTTTTGTTTTCAATTTCATTTATTTCTGCTCTAATTTTGATTATTTCTTTTCTTCTACTGACTTTAGGCTTCCTTTGTTCTTTTTCTAGTTTTTTAAAATGAAGTGTTAGGTTGTTTATTTGGTTTCATTCTTGTTTTTGGAGATAGGCCTGTAATGATATGAACTTTCCTCTTCTGACTGCTTTTACCCAGTCCCAAAAGTTTTGATATATTGTACTATCATTATCATTTGTTTCTATGTATCTCTTGATCTGTCTTTTTATTTCTTCTCTGATCCAGTTATTCTTTAGTAACATGTTGTTTAATCTCCATGCATTTGTTGTACTTCCTGATTTCTTTCTGCAGTTGATCTCTAGTTTCAAAGCATTATGATCAGAGAATATGGTTGGTATGATTTCAACTCTCTTATATTTGTTGAGGCTATCTCTGTGTCCCAGTATGCAGTTGATTCTTGAGAATGATCTATGTGTACTGGAGAAGAATGCATAAGCTATTTTAGGATGGAAGGCTCTGTAAATGTCAATTATATTCAATTGGCCTAATGTGTCATGTAAGGATGTTATTTCCTTATTGATTTTCTGTTTGGATGATCTGTCCATATTTGACAGTGGGGTATTTAGGTCCCCTACTATGATAGTATTTTGATCTGTTTTTCCTTTTAGTTCTGTTAGTAATTGCCTTACCTATTTCAGGGCTCCCTGATTAAGAGGATAGATATCAATAAGTGTTATGTCCTCTTGGTGCATGATTCCCTTTATCATTATGAACTGTCCCTCATTATTTTTCTTTACCTTTTTTATTTTGAAGTCTATTTCATATTAGCACCACTACTCCTGCTTTTCTTGGAATGCCATTTGTTTGGAATATCATTATCTACCCTTTCACTTTGAGTCTATATTTGTCTTTGGAGCTGGGTGTGTCTGTTGGAGGTAGCATATGGTTGGGTTTTGTTTTTTATCCAATCTGTGCATTTTTATTGGTGATTTCAGTCCATTTACATTTAGGGTGATTATTTAAATATGAGGTCTTCTTATAGCCATTTAATCTTTGCTTTCTGGTAGCTCAGTGTTTCCATTGTTTTCTTGTCCTTGTGTTTCTGTTTTCTTCATTTTGGTTGGTTTTTGTGTTTTTTTCCCCTGGTCCTTCTTGTTTCATGTTATATACAATGGTTCTGAATCTTTGGTCTGTGGTTACCATTATGAATATGTAAAGGATAGTGTGTATATGTAAAGGATTTATATACATATATATACACACACACATACACACACATACATACATACATACATACATACATGCATACATACAGTGATATATTTTCTTCTGTGCATGCCTTATCTCCATTCTCCTTTACAAATTTGGATCTTTGAATTCCTCTCTTTCAGTCATTGTTTTCTCAGTTCATTGCTATGTATGCTGAACATTCATTACTGTCTTATTATAACAATTCTCTTCTTATCATTTAAGCGTATAATGCCCTGTTCTTAGTAAGGTTTGCACTCCTCTGCTTCTATGTGCCTGATAGTCACTTTACTCCTAATTATGTAATTTTTTAGTTATTTTGTTTTAGATGAACTGACCTCTTTCAGTATTTCCTGTAATGCAGGCCTCGTAGTAGAGAATTCCCTCAATTGTTGTATGTCTGGAAAAGTCTTAATTTCTCCTTCATATCTAAAGGAGAACTTAGCTGGATACATTATTTTAGGCTGGTAGTTCCTTTCACTTAATAGTTTAAATATTTGATTCCATCCCTTTCTGGCTGTAAGGTTTGTGCTGAGAAGTTCGAGGATAATCTAATGGGTTTACCTTTATAAGTTACCGTTTTCTTCTTCCTGGCTGCCTTGAGAATTCTGTCTTTGTCATTGATTTTTGATAATTTTAATACAATGTGTCTTGGTGAAGGACTTTTTTGGTTGAGATAATTGTGTGTTCTGAGGACTTGAATTCCAAGCTCCGGCTCATTCCTCAGATTTGGGAAATTTTTGTCAACTATTTGTCTGAAATTGCTTTCTAGTCCCTGGTCCTTTTCCTTGCCTTCAATAATGCCCATTATTCTTATTTTTTCTATCCTGGTGGTATCAGCTAGTTCTTGAATTTCTCTTTCATTACTTTTCATTCTTAGGTTTCTCTCTTCTTCCTTCTGATTTATTTCTAGATTTCTGTCTTTGATATCACTAATCCTTTCCTCCATTTAGTTGACTCTATTTCCCAAGCTTGCTATTTCATTTTTAACCTCTTGCAGTGTGTTCTTCATTTCCATAAGTTCTATTTGGTTCTTTTTGAGGGTTTCAGTCTCCTTGCTCTGCTTATCTAGTTGTTTTTTTAGTTTCTGAAGTTGTTGATTTGAGTTATTTTGGATCTCATTGAGTTTTTTCAGAAATACCATCCTGAATTCTCTGTCATTGAAGTCGCACATTCCTATGTCTGTAAGCTTATTTTCTGGAGATTTTTCTCTTTTTTTCTGAGATGCCTTGTCACCTTGGTTGTTCATGGTGTTTAATGGTCTATTTCTCTGCCTGGGCATTAATGGAAGTGTATTCTGCTGTTTTTCCAGAAAGACAGTTTATTAGATAAAGCTCTCCCTTTAGCCTGTTGCAAAGAAGGCGCTTTTCCTTTGATTTCTAGTAGGTGGTGTCTAAGCTTCTTGGATCCCTGCTTTATATAAAGTCTTAATAACACTTTTTAAATTTTTTTGTAGATATTTAATTATGCTTGCTACCCTCAGTTTGGGTTCCTGTCTGTGTCAGTGACAGTCTTGGTAGCGTTTGCTCAGATTCCCCTGGGGCTCTGCGGTGATTGGTCTCAGAGTATATGTGGGGAGGGACCCTCTGGGTTTGGGATTGGGGGCTGCGGCTCAGCCTCTGTTTTGCCATGCAGCCGGCAAAAATCAACTGTTTTTCCTCTGCAGTTCCATCCTGCTTCTCTGCTTTCTGCCCTGAAGACTGGGCCCTGCAGCCAGCTAGCCATGGGGAGCTCATAGCTTCCCCAGCCAGGGCTGTTCAGGGAGCTCACCAGAGGAACTCCAGCTCCTTCTTCCCTCCCCCTCTTCCTGCAGGGAGCTCTGGCAGCTGGGAAAGGCAGCTTCTTTATTTCTCTCAGTCCACTGCCTGATACCTGGTGTTCTATTCTGAGGTAGCTCTTATGTGCAGAACCCATGCTCAGATGTGCTGGTGTGCAGTTTGCATGTTTTTTTTTTGTTGTTGAGTTTTAGATGTTCGGCTTATTGTTGTTTCGAGGGGAAAGATCTGGGAACATCTCTCACTCCTCCATGTTTACAAAGATCTGTTATTGATTTTTGATAATTTTAATATAATATGTCTTGGAGAAGGCCTTTTTGGGTTGAGATAATTGGGTGTTCTGTTGACTTCTTGAATTCCAAGCTCCAGTTCATTTCTTAGATTTGGGACATTCTCATCAGCTATTTGTCTGAAAATGCTTTCTGATCCCTGCTCCTTTTCCTCCCCTTCGAGAATTCACGTTACTCTTAGGTTTCCTCTCCTGATGTTATCAGCTAGTTCTTGTGTTTCTCTTTCATTATTTTTCATTCTTAGGTTTCTCTCTTCTTCCTTTTGATTTATTTCTAGATTTCTGTCTTTGATATCACTTATTCTTTCCTCCCTCTTGTCGACTTTGTTTCCCAAGCTTGCTATTTTATTCTTCATCTCCAGAACTTCTATTTGGTTCTTTTTTGTGGTTTCAATCTCCTTGATAAAAAAAAAAAATTCCTGCTGTCTAGTTTTTCAACCTCTGAAATTGTTGACATGAATTATTTTGGATCTCATTGAGTTTTTTCAGAAATGCCATTCTGAATTCGCTTATCATTTAAGTTACATATTTCTATGTCTGTAAGCTTATTTTATTGAGATTTTTCTCTTTCTTCCTGAGCTGTCTTGTCACCTTGGTTGTTTGTGGTGTTTAGTGGACTATTTCTCTGCCTGGGCATTAATGCAAGTGTATTTTGCTTCCCTGCCCACTCCCCACCCCCCACGAAAGATATTATATAAAAGTTTCTTTTAAGTCTGTTGCTAAGGTGTTTTTCTTTTGTTTTCCAGTTGGTGGCTTCTAAGCCTCTTGGATCCCTGCTTTGAGCCTTAATAATGTCTTTTTTTTCTTATAAGTGTTCAATACTGATTGCTAATCTCAGTCTCAGTCCCTTTCAGTGTTAGTGACAGTTTCAGTATTGTTTGCTCGATTTCCCCTAGGACTCTGAGGTGTTCGGACTTGGAGGATATGGGGGAGGGTGCCCTCTGTATTGGAGGATAAGTGTTGTTGTGTCTTAGCCTTACATTTTGCAACTGTGGCTCATAATATTCAGCTATTGCTTCTCTGCCTTCCCACTTTTGTTTTTTGCCTTGATCCCTGGGCACTGCCAATGCATGGTGCTCACAGCTCTCTCTGGCAGGACTATTCAGGGAATGCACCAGACACCTTCTCCCCTCTCCTTCTTCCTGCAGGGAGCTCCAACTGTGAAAGGCAGCTTTTATTCTTCTGTCTACTGCTTTACTCTCGCCATTCTGACCTCTGGTAGCTCTTATGTACAGATCACTTGCTGAGATGTGCTTGTGGGAAACTTGGATATTATTTGTTTAGTTTTAGATGTTTTGCTTATTGTTATTTCTAGGGCAAAGTGAAATCATTATTGTATTTGTCTTTCTCTGTCTGACTTATTTCACTTAGCATAATTCCCACTAAATCCATCCATGTTGTTGCAGATGGCAAAATTTCATTCTTTTTTATGGCTGAATAATATTCCATTGTGTGTGTGTTTGTGTGTGTGTGTGTCTTCTCTATCTTTTCATCTATTGCTTCCATATATTTCTTATTGTAAATAATGCTGCAATGAACATAGGATGCAAGTACATTTTTGAATTAGTGTTTTCATTTTCTTCAGGTAAATACCTAGAAGTGGAATTGCTGGGTCATATAGTAGTCCTATTTTTAATTTTCGAGGAACCTCCATACTGTTTACAGTCCTACCAACAGTGCACGAGGATTGCCACTTCTCCATTTCCTCACCAACAATTGTTGATTGATTAATGATAGCCATTTTGACAGGTGTGAAGTGATAGCTCATTATAGTTTTAATTTGCATTTCTTGGATGATTACTGATGTTGAGCATCTTGTAATATGTATGTTGGCTACCTTTAAATCTTTTTTGGAGAAATACCTATTCAGGTCCTCTGCCCATTTTTAATCAGATTGTTTTTTTTTATGTTGAATTTATGAGTTCTTTAAATATTTTAAACATTAACCCCTTATCAGCTATGTCATTTGCAAATATCTCTTCCCATTCAATAGATTGTCTTATCATTTTGTTGATAATTTTCTTCACTATGCAAAAAAACTCTTTAGTTTGATGTAGTACCATGTGCTTATTTTTGCTTTTGTTGCCCTTGCCTAGGGAGCATATCCAAAAAAAATATTGCTAAAACTTGTGTCAAAGGGTTTACTGCCTATATTTTCTTCTAAGAGTTTATGGTTTTAGGTTTACATTTAAGTCTTTAATCTATTTTGAGTTTATTTTTGTATGTGGTAGAAGAAAGTGGTCCAGATTCATTTTTTTCCCATGTATCTATCCAGTTTTCTCACTACCATTTATTGAAGACACTGTCATTTCTCCATTGTATATTCTTATTGCCTTCCTCATTGTAGGTTAATTGATCACATAAGTGAAGATTTATTCTGGGCTCTCTATGCTTTTCTATTATCTATGTGTCTATGTTTGTGACAGTACCATTCAGTTTTGATTTGGTTATTATAGCTATGTAGTATAGTTTGAAATTAAGAAGAATGATGCCTCCAACTTTGCTTTTTCTTTCTTTTTTAAAAAATAAATTCATTTATTTAAATTAGTTTCAAGTATAAAGTAAATTTGTTAGACATCTATAATGTTCATAAAATGATCCCTCCAATAGCTCCCTCCCTCCTCTGGCTCTCCACTTTGTTTTTGTCCTCAAGTTTGCTTTGGCAATTCTGAGTCTTTATGATTTCATATAAATTTTAGGATTATTTGTTCTAATTTTGTGAAAAATGCCATTCGTATTTTGGGATTGCATTAAATGTGTAGATTGCTTTTAATAGTATCCTTTCATTCCATGAGCATGATGTATCCTCTCATTTATTGTTGAAATTTTTTATTTCTTGCATCAATGTCTTACAGTTTTTAGAATACAAGTCTTTTACTTCTTTGGTTAAATTTATTGTTAGGTATTTTATTCTTCTTGATGTAAATGAGATTATTTCCTTAATTTCTCTTTATGATAGTTATTAGTATGTAGAAATGCAACAGATCTGAATATTAATTTAATATCCTGCAACTTCAGTGAATTCATTTATTCTAATAGTTTTTTGGTAGAATCTTTAGGGTTTTCTACATATAGTTTTATATTATCTGCAAATAGTGACAGTTTTGATTTTTCCTTTCCAATATGGGTGGCTTTTCTTTTTCTTGACTGATTGCTGTGGCTAGGACACCAATACTGTGTTGAATAAAGGTGATGAAAGTGGTCATCCATGTTGTGTTTCTAATCATAGTGGAAAAGCTTTCAGTTTTTCACCATTGAGTATAAAGTTAGCTATGGGTTTGTCATATATTATTTTGAGGTATGTTTCCTCTATACCTACTTTATTGAAAGATTTTATCATAAATAGATGTTGAATTTCATCAGGTTTTTTTTGCATCTATTGATATAATCATACAGTTTTTATCCTTGATTTTGTTAATGTGCTATACCACATCGATTGATGCATGGATATTGAACCATTCTTGTGTCCCTGGAATAAATCCCATTTGATCGTGCTGTATGATCCTTTTAATGTATTGCTGAATTTGGTTTGCTAATATTTTCTTGAGAGTTTTGCATCTATATTTATCAGAGATATTAGCCTGTAATTTTCTTTTCTTGTCATGTATTTGTCTGGTTTTGGTATCAGGGAAATGCTGGCTTTGTTAAATTAGTTCAGAAGCCTTTCTTCTTCTTGAATTTTTGAAATAGTTTGAGAAGGATAAGAATTATTTTTTCTTTAGGCATTTAGTATAATTCACATGTGAAGCCATCTAGCCTTATAAATAATTTTCATTAACATTTCTTATAGAATCAAAAAGTTGGGGAACCGGTGCCCTATAATACTGTGCTGGAAACAAAGTTGATATTGGGTAATATTGGTTGATTGCTTTCATTTCTGAAAAAATTGTGATATACTTAGAATTTTATCATTAGTTTACAGTTTTTCCTTTGTTATTGGTTTACTTTTTTAAAATTCACATTCATAAAACTCACACTTTAAAATGCACAGTTCAGTGGTTTCTTAGTATACTCACAGTTGTGCAGCCATCACCACTATCTAATTTTAGAACACCTTCATCACTTCAAAAAGTAAGCTCATAACCATTAGCTGTCACTCTCCATCCTCTCCTCCTCCAAGATGATGGCAACTATGAATTTATTTATGAATTTATATATTCCAGACATTTCATATGAATGAAATCATACAGTATGTGGCCTTTTGACTGAATTCTTTCACTTAGCATGTTTTCAAAGTTCATCCATGTTTTAATTTTATTGATGAATAATATTCCATTGTATGGATAGACTAAATTTTGTTATCTATTCATCACTTGATGGACATTTATGTTGTTTCTACTTTTTAGCTATTCTGAATAATGCTGCTGTGGATATTCATGTACAAATTTTTATGTGGACATACATTTCACTTCTCTTGATATATACCTAGGAGTAGAATTGCAGGGTCATGGTCATTCTATGTTTAACTTTTTGAAGAACTTCCAGACTGTTTTCTGAAGCTGCACTATCATAGATGTCCACCAGAAATGCATGGGGTTTCTAATTTGTTCACATCCCTTGTCAATACTTGTAATTGTTCATCTTTTTTATTATAGCCATTCTGGTGGGTATGAAGTGGTATTTTATTATGGTTTTGATTACTTGATGACTAATGATGTTGAGCATCTTTTCATGTGCTTATCAGCCATTTGTATGCTTTCTTTGAAGAAATATTTATTCAGATCCTGTGCCCATTTTTAAATTGAGTTATTTGTCTCATTATTCAATTGTTGAAACTCTTTATATATTCTAGATACAAGTCCCTTATTAGATATATGATTTACAAAATTTTTTTACCATTTATTCTATGGATTGTCTTTTAATTTTTTGATGGTGATTTTTGAAGCGCAAAGTTTTTAATTTTGGTGTCTCACTTATCTATTTTTTCATTTGTTATGCGTTTTGTGTCATATCTAAAAACTATTGCCCAATTCATGATTATTTACACGTTTTCTTCCAAGAATTTTATACTCTTAATTCTTATATTTAAGTCTTTGATCCATTTCGATTTAATTTTTTTAATGTAACATGAGGTAGGGGTAGGATACGTGGAGATCCAGTTGTCCTAACACCATTTATTAAAAAAACTATTTGTTCTTTCCCCATTTAATTGCCTTGGTACTTTTGTTGAAAATCAGTTTACTGTAAATGTGAAGGTTTACTTCTGGGCTCTCAATTCTATTCCATTGATCTGTGTTTCTGTCTTTATGTTAGTGCCATCCTGTCTCAATTACTATGGCTTTGTAATATGTTTTAAAGTTGGAAAATGTAAATTTAATGCTAACTTTATTCCCTCTTTCCAAAATTATTTTGGCTATTCTGAATTCTTTGAACCTTTATATGAATCTTATGATCAGCTTGTCAGTTTGTGCAAAAAAAAAAAAAAAAAAAAAGGAGCTGGGCAATGGTATAGGTCATGTCATGTCACTGTTACAATGAGGGAAGAATAGTTGGTAGAGGGATACAGAAATGCAGAGCACTAAAACCTTTAACTTGTAGAAGCAAAACCATACTCCAAGGAAATATCAGCAACAGCCACAGCAGCAGCCATTGCCTCTGCCAATACCTGCAAATGGACAGCAGGGTCCAGCAGCCAAAATGAGGGCTTGATTGTTGACCTGAAGAATTTTTGGAAACCAGTATAGCAGATGTTCACCTAATGCAGCTATCTCTTTGTGTACAAGCTCCCTCCTGACAAAACTGAGAAGGAAATGAAGAAACTATTTGAGAAATATGGAAGGCAGACAGAGCCTTCATTCATAAGGACAAGGACTTTTACTTGCTTGGAAACATGAACCCTTGCAGAGGTTGCCAAAGTGAAGCTGGACATCATGCCACTCTGTGAAAAGCAGTTGCATGTGCACTTGGCTTGCCACAGTGCTTCTCTTATGCTCTAGAGCCATATTCAGTGTATGTCTAATAAACTGCTGGAGGAAGTTTTTTCTGTGTTTGGCCAGCTCTTGAGGACTATAGTCATTGTGAATGATTAATGAAGGCCCTCAGGAAAAGACGTTGAATTCTTGGGGAAGCGAGCTGCTTAGAAAGCCGTAGACAGATACAGTGAAGGCTCCTGCCTGCTAACCACATTTCCTTGGCTTGTGAAGCCTATGGACTAGCTATATGATGAAGAGTGACTTTCAAGAAGCTGGTTAATATAAAGAACTAGTAATTTCACAGGGAACGAGAGCAGCCACCCAGATTTGCATAGCCATGTGTTTGAGTATGAGTATATGACACTGGAAGGCATTGAGATGGAGAAGCAGCAGCAGGATCAAGTAGACCCCCACATCAGGGAAAGTCATGAGAAACTGGAGATGGAGGTGGAGGCTGCCCACCATGAGCACCAGGTCATGCTAATTAGGTAGGATTTGATGAGCCTTTAAGAATTTCAGAGGACAGTAGAGCTGTACAACTAAGACATGCAAAAACAGAAGCAACTGGAGCTCAGGCAAGAAGAGGAGCATAGGTGCCATGAAGAAGAAATGTAGTGGCAACAGGAAAAAATGATGCAATGATAGGAGGAAAGAGTCAAGGAAACTTTTCTAATGTGACAGGTATCAATGGGCCAGATGACTATGGGAGGTGCTGTAGGCATAAAGAACAAAAGCATCATGCTACCCATTTCTGTGCCAGCTGGTACCCTAGCTTCATCAGGACTTGCCACTATGATGCTAATGTAATCTGGGGTGGAGCTCACCAGTAGTTGAATGCTTTGGCCACACTGCTACAATGGAAGGAATTTGGGCAATTGATGGAACCCTTGCTGCATTCAGCTGTGCAGCCCCTGGAGCTGAATTTGTTCCAACCAGATGCCACTGATACTAATAAAATTACAGTGTCTAGGACCCTTTTGAACTAACCAGAATTCTATAATGGAAAGTGTTAGAGAGTCCCAATAATTAGGTCTTGCCTGCCTGCACTAGTCTATGGAGTATGCCGGAGGTAGAAGGCAATGAGAGAGGTGGTATTTAACAAATCAGTTCTGTGTGGTATAGTGTTACTAATCAAATATGTGTGGTGTGTTCTTGAAGTCTCCTGTGATTGTTGAGGGCTTGAGGGTAAGTAACCATGGCAATAGTGGATCCAGTTAGAGCCCCATTAATCTTGATCATTCTTTGTCCATCTTTTTCTGTTTGCTTTCCCATTTTTATACCCCCCAAACCCATAGACACTCCCACATCTACCACAAGAATCAAACATCTAATGACCTTAGCCTTATTGTTCCATTAACTCCAAGGTATGAATTCAAGCAAATGTCTACAGAGGTCACAGACAACATACATTAGGGTTTGTTGTAGTATTAGTCAAAATGATTTCTGATACTTAACATGACCAATGCCATCTTATGAAGCAAACTAACCTCCAGTTCACCGAGAGAGGAGTGGGTCTGTATCATCTGAAAGGAATGTTGTTGCATAAGATAAATGGAATCATTAAACTGTTTACTGCTTTGGATTATACAGCTCTTAACAAGCACATGCCACAGGGCTATAAGCTACCTGTGTTATTAGCCCTTGGCTACAAACTACCTATGTTAGCCCATGCCACCCAGCTATGTATAACAAGCCCCTTGCCCTTTGAGTACAGAGATCTGCCATCTTGCTATTACTTTTGTCCATAAGATCCCTTAATAAACTCTTGATGTAATTCTGGAGTTGACAGTTTTTGCCTTGAATAAGGACAACCCAGGAATGGCCCTTTTGTGTCTATGATGTTGCTGTTCACAGCTTTTCTTGATAGGACTAGTACAATTGTGGGAACAAGGTTGCTATATAGTGAAGATCTGACAGTAGCTCTTAGCTATTCTTATATTAGGTAGTTATGCTGCATACCATGTTTTATTTGTCTCTGATACCTTTGGAGTTTTTCTGAGAAATGGAGCAGTAATGGAGAATCAATTTATTAAAATACATTTAAAAAAATTTTTTAAAGCTGGGATTTTGATAGGGATTGCATTGAATCTGTAAATTGATTTGGGAATATTGCCATCTTAACAATATTAATTTTTCCCATATATGAACATGGGGTGTCTTTCCACTTATTTAGGTTTTTTTTAAATTTCTTCTAATAATTACAATTATTTATAATTTTCAGTGTACAAGTCTTGTACTTCTTTTATTAAATTTACTCTTATTTTATATTTCTTGAGGTTGTTGCATGTGAGATTTTTTTTCCCTTTCAATTTTGGATTGTTTATTGCATTTATAGAAATACAGTTGATTTTTGTAAAAGATTTATATCCTGCAACCTTGATGAACTCATTTATTCTCACGGTATTTAAATGAATTTTCTTATATTACTTAAGATATGTACAAGATCATGTTATCTGAAAAAAGAGATACTTTTACTTCTTCCTTTCCAATTTAAATGCCTTTTATTTATTTATTTATTCACTATTCATTCATTCATTCATTCATTCACCTAATTGGCTTGGATTGACATTAGCTGGAATCTTCTAGCTCAGTATTTTAACTGTCCAGGTCACACAAACTAACTATTGACCCTAAGGGAAAAGAACACAACATGGTAAGACAAATAGGCTATGGACAACTGGTTGTAATACAAGGTATAATGAAGAAATTCTTAGGTAGAGGACAGCAGTATCCTGTGAGAGAATAGAAAATGGAGCAGTTAATTTCATCATTTGAAGAACAGATGAGGCTTTACTAAGAAGATGACCAGAGTATAAGTGCAATTTTGATGGGCTTTGAGTTAGATTGGGAAGAGGAAAAGATAAGTTTTCTTTTTAAAATTAATTAGTTAATTAATTTTTATTAAATTTATTGGGGTGACATTGGCTAATATTATTATATAGGATTCAAGTGCATAATTATATAATACATCATCTGTATATTGCATTGTGTGTTCACCACCCAAGGCCAAATTTTCTGTCCCAAATATTTGACCCCCTTTACCCTTATTTACCTCTCTCCTTTCTCTCTGGTAACCACTAATCTGTTGTCTGTGTCTATCAGCTTTGTTTTTTTTTATCTTGTTAATTTGTTGCTTTCAGTTTTGTATGCCACATATGAGTGAAATTATATGGATGTCAACTTTTTCTGTCTATTTTTTAAAATTTTATTTTATTATTAGTTTCAAGTGTACAGTACATTGGTTAGACATTTATATAGTTTATGAAATGATCTCCCTGATGAATTTTTTAGGAATTTTTCCTCTCCTCTGGCTCTACATCTAGCCATTACATTAATGCTAATTGCATTCCCTATGCCATGCTCCCCATCCCCATGACCATCTATCAACTACTAATTTGTCCTACTTTAACCCTTCACCCCTTTCTCCTATGCTCCCCACCCCCAAGTACCGTCCACTCTGGCTGTCATCAGATCGTCCTCTATATTTGTGAGTCTGTTTTTGACTAGTTTGTTCTTTTTGTTTCTTACAGTCTGCATATAAATGAAATCATATGGTATTTATCTTTCTCTGCCTGACTTATTTCACTAAGCATAGTAACCTCTAGGTCCATCTACGTTGATATGAATGGTAGTATTTCACTTTTTTAATGCCTTACTGTAATATTCTATTGTATATTTGAACCATAACTTCTTTATCCAATTGTCTATTGATGGCATTTAGGTTACTTCCATATCTTGGATGTTGTAAATTGTGCTGCTATGAACAAAGCGTTAATAGATCTTTATGAATTATTGTTTTGGTTTTCTTTGGATAAATACCCCGAAGTGCAATTGCTACATCAAAAGCTACATCCATTTTTAATTTTTTGAGAAACTTCCAGACTGCTTTCCATAGTGGCTGTACCAATTTGTAATTCTCCCAACAGTGTATGAGAGTTCCTTTTCCTCTACATCCTCACCAACACTTGTTGTTCTTTGATTTATTGATGATTGATGATAGCCATTCTGACAAGTGTGAGATGATACCTCATTGTGGTCTTAATTTGCATTTTTCTGATAATTAATGATGTTGAGCATCTTTCCATATATCTATTGGCCATCTATATTTCCTCTTAGGAGAAATATCTGTTCAAGTCTTCTGCCCATTTTTTTTTTTTGGATCGTTTTTTTTGTTGTTGCTGAGTTGTGTGAATTCATTATATATTTTGGATATTAACCCCTTATCAGATGTATCAGAAGCAAATGTCTTCTCCCATTCAGTCATCATCTTTTTGTTTTATTGATGATTTCCTTTGCTGTACAAAACCTTTTTGGTTTGATATAGTCCCATTTTCTTTTTTCTTTCTTTTTTTCTTTTTTCTTTTTTTTTGCTTTTTTGCCCAAGGAGATATGTCTGAAAATAAATTACTAGTAGCAATATCACAGAGGTTCCTGCCTATGTTTTCTTTAGAAAGTTTTATGGTTTCGGGTCTTATATTTAAGTCTTTAATTCATTTTAAGTGTGTTCTTATATATGGTGTAAGAAGGTGATATAGTTTCTTTTCTTTTCTTTCTTTCTTTTTTTTTTAGTATCTGTCCAATTTTCCCAACACCATTTATTGAAGAGACTATTGTATATCTTGCCTCTTGTCATAGATTAAATGAGCATATAGGAGTAGGTTTATTTCTGGGCTCTCTATTTGGTTTCATTGATCAGTATATCTGTTTTTATGCCAGTATCATGATGTTTTGATTACTGTAGGCTTGTAGTATAGTTTGATATCAGGTAGTGTGATACCTCCAACTTTGTTCTTCTTTCTCCAGATTGCTGTGGCTAATCGGAGTCTTTCATGGTTTCATATAAATTTTGGAATTATCTGTTCTAGTTCTCTGAAAAATGCCATTGGTATTTTGATAAAGATTGCATTGAATCTATAGATTTCTTTGGGTAGTATGGCCATTTTAATGGTGTTAATTCTTCCTACCCATGAGCATGGTATATGCTCCCACTTATTCGTATCTTCTTCAATTTATTTTTGTAATGACATAATATTCTGAGAACAAGTCTTTTACCTCCTTGGTTAATTTGATTCTCAGGTATTTTATTGTTTTTGATGAAATTGTAAATGGGATAGTTTTCTTAATTTCTCTTCTGAAAATTCATAATTGATGTATAAAAATTTCACTGACTTCTAAATAATAATTTTGTATCCTGCTACTTTACTGAATCCATTGATCAGTTCTAGCAGGTTTTTGATGGAATCATTAGAGTTTTCTATATATAGTACCACATCATTGGCAAATAACAAGAGTTTTTACTTCTTTCTAATTTGGATACCTTTTATCTCTCTTTCTTGTTTTATTGCTGTGGCTAAGACTTTGAATACAATTTTGAATAGGAGTGGTGAAAGTGGGCATCCTTGTCTAGTTCTTGATATTAAGAAAAACGCTTTTCCCCATCGAGTATGACATTAGTCATAGGTTTGTCATATATTCTGCCTATTTTACTTAGTCTGGTAATCACAAGATTGTATTCTTTATCTTTATTTCTTAACACATTTTATTATCTAATATTTGAAGGATATATGTAATATTATGTGAATTATAAAGTGTAACAAGAAAATGAATGCCCAAGAATGCTCTTCTCTACTTTAAAATTATATGATCAATATTATTACTTCTCTCTGTGTATTTTTCTATTTTATCAGCATAATCTTCCTTAAAGATAAGTGTATCTTGAATTCTTTGTGATTCTCTTGCTTTTTTTGTTTTATCAATTTGTATGTGAAAATTTATTTAAAAAATATATCTATATTTAGCATTCTGTGACTAGATATTTTAAAATCAACATGTTTTTTAAGACTCAACCACATTCTTGGTTGTAACTGTATTTCCTTTATGTTTACTGCTATATATTATTGCTTAATTACCTAATTTATAGATTTTCATACTCATGGTCTGTGAACAAAAATCCTTGCCCTCATAGTACTTACATTCTACTTGCATTTCACATTTCTTGTTCTGTGAAATGCTTATTTATGCTTTTTACTCCTTCTTTGGTCATTGTTTTGGTGATTGTTTCTTTGTGTTGTTTTTATTGTTATTTATGGATTTTTTAAATTCTACATCTGCGTACTAACCCTTTGTCTCTTATATAATAATGAATGTATGGTATCCAGTGCATGGTATCTATATCTATTTATTTAGATTGTCTTTAACATCTTTTAATAAAGTTATATAGTTTCTCCAAAATAATTTTGCACAGCTTTAATTTGATTTATCCCTAAGTACTTTATTTTGTTGTTGTCATTTCATTTGTAAATTGATCTTTTTGTTAATTATGTTTTCTGTCTAAGGCTAATGTATGGAAATTCTATTTAATTTCTTTATGTTATTTTAATATCTAGCCACTGTACATAGACAATAATCTGTGAATGATGTCAGTTTTTTTCTTAGTTTTTATTCCCCATATCTTTGATTTATTTATATTAATTACTTCACTGGCTGAGACAATCAACACAGTGTTGATTAGAAGTAGTAAAAGTGGGTATGTTTATAGTGTTCCTGATTTTTAAATAAATGTTCTAATGTCAGTATCAAAAATGATGAATTTAGTGTTTTTGTTGAATATCTAATTTTTATTTCTAAGCAAAAGTTAACACTTCATCTTTTTGGTACAGACTTTTCCCCCATTCATGTAATGTGTGTGTGTTTATAATTATATATTATGTTATGTTATACTATATATTTCTACATATAACATATGTAACAACTTTATATTTCTATAATAATGCAACCATTTTTTTACTTTTTATCTCAGCTTTATTGGAATATAATAGACAATTAGTTGATTGTATTTACATTGTACAGTTAGTTCAATAAGGTTTTTTTTTCAGTTATGGTTGTCATACAGTAATATACCAGTTTCAGTTGTGCAGCATAGTGATCAGAGAGCCACATAGCTCTCAAAGTGATCATCCACTAAATCTAGTCCCCCTCTTCCCCTTAACATATTTATTACAACTTACTAACCATCTTCCCCATGCTACACTCTACATCTTCATGTCTATTCTGCAACTATCCATTTGTACTTCTTAATCCCTTTGCCTTTTTTCACCATCCTCTTTAATCCTCCTCCCATCTAGTAGTCCTCAAATGATTCTGTGTATTTATGAGTTTACTTCTTCTTTTTATGTTGTTGTTGATTTTGTTTTTTAGATTCCACATGTACATGAAATCTTGTGATATTTGTCTTTCTCTATCTGACCCATTTCATTCAGCGCAATACCTCTAGGTCCATCAAGGCGATATCTTTTTCAATCCCATTCCTTTTAGCCTATGTGTGTCTTTTAATATGAAGTGAGTCTCTTGTAAGCAGCATATGTAGGGGTCTTATTTTCCTTTCCACTTATCTGCTCTTTTAGTTGGAACACTTAATTCTTTTCCATTTGAGGTACTTATTGATAGGAATGTAGTTGTTACCATTTTTTACTCCTGTTTTTGATACATGTTTTTTCTTCTTAAAGAGAAGTCCCTCTAACATTTACTGAAAGACTGGCTTGGTGTTGATAAATTCCTTTAGCTTATTTTTGTCTGGGAAACTCTTGATCTGTCCTTCAACTCTAAATGATAACTTTGCTGGTTAAAGTATTCTTGGCTGTAGATTCTGGTTTTCATCATGTCGAATATTTTGTGCCAAGCCTTTCTGTCCTGCATAGTTTCTTTTAAGAAATCAGCTGCTAGTCTTATGTGTGTTCCTTTGTAGGTAACTATCTGCTTCTCTCTTGCTGTTTTTAAGATTCTCTCTTTGTATTTAACCTTTGGCATTTTAATTATAACGTGTCTTGGTGTGGACCTCTTTGGGTTCATTTTGTTGTAGTGGACTCTCTGAGCTTCCTGGGGTTGTATGTCTATTTTCTTCACCAGGTGAAAGAAGTTTCTCATCATTATTTCTTCAAGTAGCTCTTTAGCATCTTTTTTTCCTTCCGTTACCCCTATGACATGGATCTTTTTATATTTAATAGTGTCCCATAGGATCCCTAAATTATTATTGTAGTCTTGGCTTCTTTTTTCTTGCCATTCTGATTGAGTGTTCTTGGCTTCCCCATCCTCTATATTAGTGGTTTGATCCTCTTCTTTATCCACTTTGTTTAGTCCCTCTAATATACTCTTTATTTCAAATCATGTATTCTTCATTTCTGATTGGTTCCCTTTTATAACTTCCATTTCAATTTTTATGTTTTTTTTATCTTTGTTAAAGTTCTCACTGAGTTCATCTACTCTTTTCCTAAGTTCATTGAGCATCTTTATAACCAGTGTTTTGAACTCTGCATCTGTTAGAATGCTTGACTCCATTATTCATGGATCTCTGTCCTGTTCTCTCATATAGTTTCTGCTTCTTTGTCTTCCCATTTTGGCAGCCTTTCTGAGCCTGTGTCTAGGTACTAAACAAAGCTCCTAACACTCTTAGTCTTATTAGTGTGACTTAGTGAAGTAGGTGCCCAGTGGCACAGTCCTGAGAGAGGTTTAGCTGCAGGCCAAGTTTAGCCCCAGCTTATGCTCTTCCAGAGCCACCTGTTAAGATTCCACAAGCAATCCACAGATGCTTTGCTTATAGTTGACTCAGAAATCATACCAGAAACCGAGGCCAGCTGCCACCAGTGTGAATCTTGGCACTGCTCAGCAAGGAGCACCTGACTCTCTGAGGACACACCTGAATGTGGGTTGGGTGGGACCGTGGGTTAGGGGAGGCGGAGTTTCAGGGAATTCTCTAGGCAGAGCGACCTCTGTTATCCAGTTTGATGATGTCTCAGCTATGGTGCAGCTGCATCCATGTGCTGGGAGGGTGGTGAGTGCTCAACAGAGGAACAATGGATACTGCCAGCCCTTCTGTCTGGGAGAAAGCCTTGCTCCAGCCCTCACTCTGACAACTCAGTGTCCCCCTGTAAGTTCCTGGTGTCCCCTAAGCAGCCAACCTATAGCTAGGTCCATCACCGTGAAAGTCTGCTCATGGACATGGCCCCTTTATGAGACGTCTGTAACTGTTGGCTGCTGCTGTCACAGCCTCTGTCCCCTCAGCCCCTGGTAATGGGCAACCTCATGTCTTTGCCTCCTCCTACCATCTACCATTGCACGTTGATTGATTATTTCTCTCCTAGTTGTAGTGCTTTTGTTCATCTAGATCCCAGGTGGCTTTTTTTTTTGCCATTTGCTTCATGTTTGTGTCACAACTTTGATTTGGTCACAAGAGGATGAACAAGCCTTTATCATTTATGCCATTTTTCCCCCTTTGCAAAAATTTTCATTACCATAGTTTTGTCATATACTTTAATATCTTGTAGAACATTCACCCCCTCTTCCTTTTTATTCTTATTATTTTTCTGCATATTTCTACATGTTTATTTATATAGATGAACTTCAGAATCAGTTTGTTAGTTTCTCTCCCCCTCCAAATATAACTGGGATTTGATTTGGTTAATTAAATTCATCAAATAATTTCAAGTATATGTATATGGAAGTCAAATGAGTGATTCATTATTGTTTATATTTTCACCATTAGGAATATATTCCTACTGTCTCTATTCTATGCAATCCGGGAATGAGAGCGCGCCACTGGAAGCAGATATCAGAAATTTTAGGTTATGACTTGACTCCAGACTCTGGAACTACACTGAGAAAAGTTTTAAAATTAAACCTTACACCATACTTGGAAAAATTTGAAGTGATAAGTGCAGGTGCAAGCAAGGTAAATGTGAAGATCTACTGAAATACTTTATTTGATGAGTTTGTTGGAGATGGGGGAAACTGATAGATCTCTCTTTTTTCCCCCTCAAAGCATGTGCTTTTATACTGCTTTCTTGTCCTGAATCCAGACTAGAAATGGCTCCTTTGACCTCTTCTTAATTCTACCACATTCTGATATGCATGGATGTTATGCTAGTCTTGATTTATAATTTTTCCATTAAAAATACTGGGTGGATGTGTGTGTGGCATATGATGTATTTGTAAGTAGTAAAGTATAGCCTTCTAGTGTTCTTGAAATACACAGAAAGCATCTTCATTCTATAGACTGGAGAAAGGCCACTTCAGGAAAAGTCCAGCAGGTATTTTATTCTGTTATTTATTTTAATACTGACAGCAGTAGTTTTCATAGCAGGTGAATTTTTAAAAACTACATTGTCATTCTCCTTAGGAATTTTTAAATTGCTTAAAAACTTTTCTAATTCAAAGGCAATTACACTGTTGCCATAGATTATTTTAAGACTGTGTAATGCATCATATGCTTACTGAATTCACCTGGGAAGGTCAAATTAGGAAATAAGATTTTTACTTCTCCATCCCATTTTTTCTTCTTTTCTCCTTTTAGGAATTTTCATTAGAGAAGGCCATGCATACAATGATAGAAACTTGGGATGATATTGCTTTTCACATAAGTCTATATCGTGACACTGGAGTCTATATTCTTTCTTCAGTAGATGAGATTCAGGCTCTCCTTGATGATCAAATTATAAAAACTCAGACAATGAGAGGCTCACCTTTCATCAAACCATTTGAAAAAGAGATCAAGGTATGTTAAATATGATAGCTCATGGTCATCTGTAAAAATTTTAGTCTTATTACATATATGCTTTTGTGGAAATAAGTCAATTTGTTGGATAGCTTTGGAGAAATACAGGTGATAGCCCCTAGGTTGATAACCACTGGTTGAGAGTGGCATATTGAAAAATTAATGTGCAGCTATATAGAACAGTTCTGAGACATTAATAATTTTAAAAAGAACAAATTATGTTTTAATTTAAAGAAAATCTCTGATGACAGTGATAGACTTGGAAGGAAAACAGTTGGTATCATTTAACTTTAGACAGTCCAGATGCTGTTTAATGCTATATTCATCTAACTTGTAGTGAAGTTCTATATACCATGCTTTAATTATATTTGTGAACAAGCTTGAGGGTCTTTTAGAATAATTAATAAATTATTCTCCACTTGAGAAAAAATATGATATTTGATACTATGAGATTACTTGATACCCTTATAATTGATGTAATACAGAAAGCAAAAAAAATTGTAATAACTAATACCTTCATAGGTAGTATCAAAATTCTAACTAGGGACTACATATAATGAGGAAAAGACCAAGAAAAAAAGGATTTTCAAACTTATATTTGTTGATTTCTAACTATGTGCTAGACACTGTTCCAGTGGTTTTATTAATCCATTTAATTTTCAGACCATTAAGGTAGGCACTTTTATTATCTGTGTTCATAAATAAGAAAACCAAGGCATAGAAGGATAAATATTTTGCCCAATTAGTCCAGCTAATAAATGACAGAGCTGGAATTCAAATCAAGGTAGTCTGCTTTTAATTTAAGTATAAATAGTTTTACCATGGCTCTCAATATTTGGGGAATTGTATTCTTCCAAGAGATATTAACGCTGCACATTTTCTTATGAATCAGGCTGACCTAGACTTTTCTGATATATGTCTTTTGAAGAAATTTATTGTCTAAGAAAGGAGAATTTACAAGTCAAATTTAAAAGCTCATTTAGAGCTTTATAAACAATAAAAATATGGGGCCAGATCTCTTGACATTAGGACCTTAGGCCACATATTTAGGAATCGAAGAGAAATTATATGAGTGACTTCAGATAATGAAATATCTTGTCAGTTATAGGAAACCTGTGAGCATAAGGAGACTTTTTATTCCCCCAGTTTTTGATTGTTTTCCAAATTGTGTTGATGTAGAGCAAGGTTTTTAATGCTATATTCTTCTTGGCACCAAAGACATCTTGGACTGAATGATTCTTTGTATGGGACAGTCTTGTACCTTATAGGAAGTTTAACAACATCCATGGCTTCTACCCTCTGGATATGAATAGCACCTTCACCCCCTCAGTTTTGACAAATGAAAATGTCTTCAGACACTGTCAGATGTCTCTTGGAGTGGGTGAATAGGAAATAGCTTCTAGGTTGATAACTACTGATTGAGATTCGGATATATACCTGGGTGTTTTTCAGACTTGGTGTAGTTTTCCTAGGGATTAGGAAATTGGTCAAAATAACTACAGTCATTTCCAATTGTGAGTTCCAATGATTCAGGAAAACTTCAGACCTCCTTGAATTTTCCTAAATCCATGTGAGGCATCCATAAGTGACCTTGAGCTTTGTGCATTGATTTAAAAATAACAGTAAATTTTAAGTAAACATTTCTTGCTATAATTTATAGTTTTTCTTTAATAACTGGAATTTAGTAAACTATGCTTTTCATTAAGGCCTGGGAGGACCGTTTAATTCGAATACAAGAAACAATTGATGAATGGTTGAAAGTACAAGCTCAATGGCTGTACTTGGAGCCCATTTTTTGTTCAGAGGATATCATGCAACAGATGCCAGAAGAAGGACGTCAGTTTCAGACAGTAGACAGACATTGGAGGGATATTATGAAGTTTTGTGCAAAAGACCCAAAGGTGAAGTGTTTGTTTTCTCTCTTAAGAAGAGAATCTATATTTTTTACTATTAAAGAAAATATTTGGCTTTTTTTTTCAACTACAAAATAAAACCTACTATAGTATATAAACTGTAAAGTTCAGAAAAAATATAAGAAAGCATAAAACATTGAAATACTTTTAAATTCATAAGGTACACTACTTATAATTAATTAGTGGAGCTGCTTCAGATGTACATTTAACTCACTACTATAATATACACTCACTGCTCCCCTCCTCTTATAATATAAATCATAAAATAAGATAGAGTGAGAATGAGGTGTAGGTAATTCACCTGAAAGTCTTCTCAATGACTATATGCTTGGGAGTGAAGAGACAAGAGAATTTGCAGTTCTCTTAATTGGTCTTACTTGCTATGTGTATCTCCTAGTGAGTTATAGCGCCTTGTTGAGTGTGAGTCTAACATTGAAAGACAGACTACATATTTGTTATATATGTAGTATACAAAATCCATAGATATACATATACTTTTTTTTTAAATCTGGTATTCAACTTAAGAAGTAGTTTGTTTCAGTGCTGAATGAAAAACTAGCTGTGCTGGACTTGTTGAGAGTATGTTTAAGAGTTGCAAAGATTTCCCTATATATGTTGACTTTAGAACCTTTGTGAGACATGACTTCTTGCAGATCAGAGGTCAGCAAATTTTTTCTGAAAAGGCCCAGATGGTGAATATTTTTGTTTGTTTGTTTGCTTGTTTGTTTTTTTGTTTTGCAACTCGTCAGCTCTGCAATCATTGTAGTGAGAAAGTAGACACACAATACATAATTGAATGGATGTGTCTACAATAAGCTGTTTGTGGACACTGACATTTTTACATGCCATGAAATATTATTTTCATGTTTTTCAACCTTTTAAAAGTGTAAAAATAGTTATTCACTTGTTGGCCATATAAAAACTGGTATCACAATGTACACATATATCAAAACATTCAGTTGAATACCTTAAATATATACAATTTTTATTTGTCATTATACCTCATAAAACTAAATAAAAGAAACACTGGTATAACAAGCTGGATTTAGCTCAAGGATGTAGTTTGCCAACTTAGACATGTAGATTGGTAAGTTTGTAGTTGACAGTTGTAAATGTAAAAATTATATCATACACCAACCTAACAGACTCTTCCCACATCATTCAAAAGAATATAGGAGAAATGAAAATATGCAAGATAGTCATAACTTCTCATTTCTAAGTAGCATTTTTGGTGAAAAAGAGTTATGACTTATTTAATTTTAATAGTTTTATATTATAAAAAATTTTATAACTTTCAGGAACTTTCACATTTTAACATTTTGACATATAATATAGATAAATATTGGCTCTTATAATTACATCTGGTATATAAGTACCAAACTGAATGAATGTGTCTCTTTCAGGTACTTGCTGCTACTTCTTTAACAGGATTATTGGAAAAATTACAGAACTGCAATGAACTTTTAGAGAAAATTATGAAAGGACTTAATGCATATCTTGAAAAAAAACGACTCTTCTTCCCTCGGTATGATGGATATTCAATTGTGCTGTAATAAAAAGTACTTTATGTGTGATATGTGATGAATTATAACTAAAACTTTTATATTTGCCTGTTTTCCCCTAGTTTTTTCTTCTTATCTAATGATGAAATGTTAGAGATTTTGTCAGAGACCAAAGATCCACTTAGAGTTCAGCCTCATTTAAAAAAATGCTTTGAGGGCATTGCTAAATTGGAGTTCCTTCCCAATTTGGACATTAAGGCCATGTATAGCTCTGAAGGTGAGCGAGTGGAGCTGATTGCACTTATTTCCACGTCTGCAGCACGAGGTGCAGTGGAAAAGTGGCTCATTCAAGTGGAAGATTTAATGCTCCGGAGTATTCATGATGTGATTGCTGCATCCAGGCTGGTGTGTTTCTTAGGATTTCATGTATATTTTATATTCTATAAACGTTTTAGAAAGGTTTAAATGAGTACCAGTAAATTAACACTTAAAGTTCTTATTATTTTAAACCATATATTATTTTCCTCACTCTTTTTTCTAACATTATTATTTAAATAATATTAGTAAAAATTAATGATATGTGATTTAAGTGCTACAAAAGAAAAAAGGTATTGTGAGGAAGAATAATAAGGTATATATAATATAAAATGGGCAGTTCTAGTGATAGGCTTTTAGAGGAAGTGAAATTGAAAGTGAAACCCAAAGGTTAAGTAGGAATTAACCAGGTAAAGAGTAAATGGAAGAGCATTTTGGTGTCCTGTGCAAAGGCCCTGTGATCAAAAAGAACCACGAACATGAGTGTTAACTGCATGATCTAGGTTACTTATTGCTGTTTACACTTAATTACTTAATAACTCAAAATGAAATGAACATACATTAAAGGAGTATATATATTTGAAAGAAATAAAACACCTACGCACACAACATGTACCCCACTTATGCTAATCCAGTTCACCTAATTTTGAATGATAAACTTCAGTATATTTCTGCTTTGGGACCATAAAGGAACAGTTAGTCACATAGTTGAGGAAAAAAATCATTTTTAAAGGCATTGAAGCCTCATATCCACTTTTTATGAGTGAGGTATTCTTTTTCATTCACCAAGAGTCCATATAGCTCATCTTCTTGCGGTGGCTGTTCTGTTCAGCTTCAATGTTCGTGTAGATAAATCTTGACTTTTTCTTTTTTTTTTCTACTTATGAAACTAAACAAACTAAAACACATAAAGAATCAACATTTTCCAAGAAAGTGTATTCTTTAATAAGTATGAAATTTACTTCTATGTACTTAGTAATGGCTCATCCATTCTTTGAAACTCATTCTTCTTCGAAGCTTAGGTTAGTCATTACATTTATTTCCAAATATTGCTAATTAGAAGGGATTTTAATAACATGTCTATAGCCTTATGTTATATTGAACGCATATCAAAGATGGTGTTATTATATTAAAGATGGTGTTGTATTAAAATATAGTTTCTATTTGCATCAGCTTCAAACTTTGTTCTGCATTTTTTAGTTTATAATTAGAATCTGCTATTATTTAACTTTTGAAACAAATTTTTTTTTAACCATTCTTATCCCTTTAAATGAATTTACAAATGTTAGAAAGATATGAAAGTATACTTTGAACTCAAAAGCACAGATGTTTCAATTATAAATGAACAAATGTATAATTATTCAAATTATATAGCTTGGTCATACAAAATTTTAGAATGGCTATGGAATAATAATACAAGGGTCCTAACTACTAGTCCAGTTTTTCACCAAATTGTATAGTCTTCTTTTCAATTAAATCTTGGCGTCAATGTACATAATCTAATAGACTGATTTTTTTTTTTACTGTTTAAGAAAACCTTTATATTTTATAATAGAAGTAATGGCTATTCTAAGTACAAAACTTGACAACTTCCTACAGCAAAGGAATATAAAATTATATAAATATTTAAAAAAATAATTTATAAAAAATTTCCAGGTCTTTTATAAATTGTCATCTAAAAATTTCATGACTATATGATATTCTAGGCTACAAATGTACCAAATATTACACTTCCTTACTGTTAGACATTTAGCCTTTTTTTTCTTTTGTAATCTTTTAAAGTTAGAAATGCTTTTTAATTATTCAGGCTTACCCAGAATCTGCAAGAAGAGACTGGGTTCGAGAGTGGCCTGGCCAAGTTGTACTTTGTGTTTCTCAAATGTTCTGGACTTCTGAGACACAGGAAGTTATAAGTGGTGGGCCAGAGGTAAAGCATTATTTGATTTTAAACAACACTCTTTCTGTATGCTCTGTTTCTTGGTTAACTTATCTACACAAAGCTAGTCTTCCTCCCAGTGTCTTACATGTAACATTAAAATTATAATTCTTTGAAAACTAGTTACTGATATTTCATACTAGTCTTAGACAAAAATCACTGAACTCTATAATTCATTGCTATATTGAGAGATATGAAGTCAGAATTGTTTTGTATGAGTAAATATATAAAATACATATTTTAAGTATTATTTAACATTAATTTAATTGCTTTTTTATTTTGTAGGGATTAAGAAAATACTATAAGGAACTTCAGAATCAACTAAATGATATTGTTGAGCTGGTAAGAGGAAAACTGTCGAAACAGACCAGAACTACTCTGGGAGCTTTGGTTACTATTGATGTTCATGCTAGAGATGTGGTCATGGACATGATTGATGTGGGTATGTGACTTTTTCTTTAATATTAAAGATAAAATATCAATAGCTTCTAGAAACAAAAACTTATACTATATATCTTTTTCTCTCTAAACAATATTTTATATGATCTTTTCTATAAATTGGAAAGCATGAATTATTTTAATATTTGCTATTATAAAAATTAAAATTCTATTTTTCAAATTATTTCTATTTCAGGATTATGTGTCATGTTTTACTTTATTCTTTTTAGGTGTCTCACATGATACAGATTTCCAGTGGCTTGCTCAGCTTAGATATTATTGGGAATATGAGAATGCTCGAGTTCGTATCATTAATTGCAATGTAAAATATGCTTATGAATATCTTGGTAACTCACCTCGACTTGTCATTACTCCTCTAACTGACAGGTGTTACAGAACATTGGTATGCATTTAAATTATTTTAATTCATACATTAAAGATTACTTTTTGGTATGATGGTATATTTTCTTGTCCAAATTTAATGTGGCTATTGTCATTTTATTTTCTTATCTGTAATAGTTGAATACAGCTATTTCTTCCTAATTCCAAATTCCCTTTATGTAAAATTATAGTACAGATATTAATCCTGGGTGCTTTGTAGAAGACAAGCGTGTTTGAATTATAATGTTTGAAAATTGTGAGTTACTCTGATTGGGGATAATTAGAAAAAGGAAGATACTGGAGATTTAAAGAGAAAACTGGAGCTTCAAAGATGTTATTAATTTTTGCAGTGGAGTTTTGGGAGATACGACAGGAAGATGAGGAGAGTACATTTGGGCCTTGGAACTCCAAGTTTGTTCTGTTGAATAGGAAAGAGAGAGCTGAAATGTAGGGAGATGGTACTGAGGTTTGTGCTCATTGGGAAACTAGGGAAGGTAGAGCTGTCACTTCAGAAAACAAACAAACAAACAAACAAACAAACAAAACAATCCTAGAAAAAGCCAGATAAAATACATGATTTTCAGGTAAAATTGAATTTCATATAAGCAATGAATAAATTTTTTAGTATAAATATATCCCAAATATTGCATGGGACATACTTAAACTAAAAAAATTATTTATTGTTATCAGAAATTTAAATTTAACTGGGCATTCTATATTTTTATTTGTTAAATCTGGCAACCCTACCTGGAAACTGAGGAGGTTCATCAAGAAACACCTGGACTGAGTAAGTAAAATTAAAGTATCTTTGGTTAAATTCTCTAGAAGCAGAGATAAAATGGGGATTCTTGGGCAAATGATTTACTAGAGAATGTTCTCAGTAAAATAAACAAACAAACAAACAAAAGAACCTATAAGAAAGTGAAGAAAGCAGGGGGGAAAGCTAAGAAAAGATGTGGTTTCATCAGATGTATAGCCTTAGCCTAATCTCTTATGAAGCTTTGGAACATGAATGGCATCACAGAGGTATCCCACTTTAACGCCAAGTGGTCTGGCTTTTAAATCCCTTTATTGTCATTGGCTATAGGACACCTCTGGGCTTAGGGGTGCAAGTATTCAGGTATTCACCAATGAGGTAGCACCTATTAGTTGAGGGCAATTCCCAGGAGAAAAGAACAGTTGTGAGCTATTGGTAGCTCACAGCAATTGAGGAATGGATGTGATGGCCAGTAAAGGGGATATGAGTGGTGCTAATGCATCTGCAATAAAATGTTTTGCCAAACCCTCTAATTTCTCAGGAAGCAGGGACCATGTTTGTCTGGTTTTCTACTCTAGTGATGAACAAATACATAATTACCCTATAAATATTTGTTGAGTGAATGAATCTCAAACTTCTATATCCTATCTGGGACCTCAGTGAAATCAGAAGCTATGAACCCTTGTAAGGTTGAAGTTAACAACTTTGAGTTGGAAAATCAGAATCACATTAAATACTTATATCAACAGTAGACTGAAAAAATCTGGTATATTTATTTCCATAATAAAAGGAACACATTTGTAAGTATTTTCTTGAAACTGTAAAGAAATACAATTTCTTTACTGAGGTTTCCAGCAATTAATAGACCTGAATAGTATAGCATTTATCGCCAATTTAAGATAGATAAAATTTCATTGATACTGCCTTTATTTAATGAGCTGTCAATATTTTATTTTAGTAAATGTAAAAATATTTGTGATTTTCATAGGTTCATTTATGATTTTTAAAATAGACATTTTTAGAACAGTTTTAGGTTGACAGCAAAATTATTCAGAAAGTACAGTAGAGTTTCCATACACTCCCACCTCCCTATACAGACAGCCTTGTATCCCTTAACCATATTTTTTCCAAAAGGAGTTAAGTTTCATGAACTGTCATAGTCCGTAGTTGTTTTCATGAAACAACTCCATAGTTAGTTGACTGTAATTTATATGCCTCTAAAAATTTCCAGCCCCTGTTCTAGTCATTGTGGGGACCCAGAAAGAATTCATACTTTTGATGTTGCTCTTAAGAAGCTTAAAGACTAATTGAGAGGAAAAAAAATGCTAATATACACAGTTAACTGTAATGCAAAGTAAGAAGTATAGAACAGTGTTATGGGAAAGGAGATAATGCCAAGAGTAGACTCAATAGCCAGGGTGAATCATAGAAAAAATTATGTAATAGGTCATTTGTTTCTTTTCCCACTGATTGATGGGCAGCCATTTATAACACTCACTTTTAGGTGTTTACTCTCTTTGCAGCTAGCCATGAGATTGTCATTATTGAACTCTATAATCATTTCCACCACCACTTCTAATCAAACCTTTCTGATCTTTCCGACCAAATGTTAATACCTCAAGGCTAGATTCTGTTTTTAAAAGCAAATGGAACACAAATAAAGTATTAACAGTTAAAGAGATTTTGATACATTTTCACTTTTTTTGGACTCTTTAAACTACTTTTTCTTTATACAGCTAGAAAATTGTGTGTTAAAAATGAACTGAACACTATAATTATATTATTGCCTCTCTGTACCTACAAATCTAAATCCATTCTGTAAGCAATTGTCTAATTTTTTTTCAGTTAAGCATGGATTTCTTTACACATAGATTTTTATTTTCAGATAGGTGCCTTCTATTTAAATCTTGGAGGTGCTCCAGAGGGGCCAGCAGGCACAGGAAAAACTGAAACCACCAAGGACTTGGCTAAAGCCCTTGCTGTACAGTGCGTGGTGTTCAACTGTTCAGACGGGCTAGATTATCTAGCAATGGGAAAGGTAAGTTACATATTAAATTTACAGCTAGGTCTACCTGGATAAACTGAAGCCAACTCATGTTTAACCATTACTTGAATGTGGTTTAAGCATTACTTGAACCTTGGTTTTAGGGGTAAAGAAATTGTTTTTATCTTTAGGACTGTTAGTAAAATTAACTTTCAATTTTGACTTTAAAGGTTAAATATTTGTTTTAACAAGTGATGCCTGATGCCTTTTCATAGTTTTTTAAAGGATTGGCCTCTTCTGGTGCTTGGGCTTGCTTTGATGAATTTAATCGAATTGAGCTGGAAGTGTTGTCGGTGGTAGCTCAACAGATCCTTTGCATTCAGAGAGCCATACAACAGAAGCTGGAAGTGTTTCTTTTTGAAGGGACAGAACTTAAACTCAATCCAAACTGTTTTGTAGCTATTACCATGAATCCTGGCTATGCAGGACGTTCTGAATTGCCAGACAATCTTAAGGTAATACTTTTAAGAGTATAAATTTGTTAATCAAAAGTCAACATAATCTACTCAAAATGGTATAATTATCTCACATATATTTGCAATCTCCCTTTTACCTTTTCCATTTGCTGTAAGGCAAACTTTCAAAAGCTTTTCTAGACATTTAAAAATGTTAAAGTACATAAAACTATTTAAGTGCTACCGAGAAAAGTACAGAATTAATGAAAAGGTACTGCATTGGGGGAGTAAACTTGAATATCAGCATTGTCTTTGGGTACTTAAGCTCAGCTTTAAAAATGGTTTCATTTACGTAAATAATATATTTCATTTATTATGTACTTTAGGTTCTTTTTAGAACAGTGGCTATGATGGTTCCAAACTATGCCCTCATAGCAGAAATCTCCCTCTACTCCTATGGATTTTTGAATGCAAAACCTCTGTCTGTGAAGATAGTAATGACCTATAGGCTTTGCTCAGAGCAGCTCTCATCGCAATTTCATTATGACTATGGAATGCGAGCAGTAAAAGCTGTTTTAGTGGCTGCTGGAAACCTAAAATTAAAATTTCCGAATGAAAATGAAGATATACTTGTAAGTATTAAATACATACATTGTGAAAGCTTCAGTAGAAAGATAATTTTTGTTAGCGAGGTTAATTAGGAACTATAAATAGGCAAATAAGAGAATTGTTGCTTTGAGCCTTTTTTATGGGTTTGAAATGATAATTTTGGGCTTATGTTATTTATTATATTTTATATGAATGTAAAGACCTTTTGGCTTGATAAGCATAGTGTTGATTTCTGGTATGGGGATTCAATGGAACAATGTAAAAGAAATTTTGACTTTTGGCACGAGGAGGGGAAGGGCAAATACTGGCAATTAACTTACATTGCACTTTTTGGATGATTTTAGCTTCTTCGATCAATTAAAGATGTAAATGAACCAAAGTTTCTATCACATGATATACCATTATTTACTGGAATAACTAGTGACTTATTTCCTGGTGTTAAACTTCCTGAAGCTGACTATCGTGTAAGTAAATCTGTGATAATGACTTATTCTGCAAATACACTTATCTGATGACTCAATAGTTTACAAAATGTTATTAAATGAGAGAAATTATTCTATTTAGAGGATAAACCCCTATTTTGGCCACTTAATTTAATGAAAATGAGTAAACGTTAGTACCTTCTTTTATATGATACCAGGATTAACAAGATTCAGGTCCAAGATGTTTGTTTTAAGAGAATAAGTATTTTATTTCCGATCTTGTGATTCAAAATACTTACCACTATATATATATTATTGTTGTGTACTCCACAGGTAAAAAAGGTGTTAAACTGAAAGTTGTAAAACATAATTAACATAAGGATTTGTTTTTTAAATTTAAATAATATGCTGGCTTTATTTTTTAAAGGAAAATATAATGTAAATGCGTGACACGCCAAGAGTTTTAAAAGCAAGCATTTATTGGGAGAGGGCTCCCCGGGGAGGTTCTCTGGTCCTGAGAGGAGAGGGGCCAGAGAAGTCACCCCCTGGGGTGGGAGGGCACAGCTTTTATGGGGTTATGTGGGGGTAGGTGTATAGGGTGGGGAACGTTAATCAAATGCTAATTAAGCCTCCGGATTAGGGTGGTGGTGCCTAGGGCTTTAGGGTGGGCCCTATTCAGAAGGTCTGGATTCCGGGTATCAAGCTGGGGAGTCTCCAGGCAGGCATCAGGCTGGCCCTCAACCACGCCTCCCCCCACAGCCCACCTAACAGAAACAAACTATGTACATTTTCAATTACATTTAAATTATAGACATTATAATGACACCTACAAATGTATACATGTAAGAATAAGTGTCTGCTGTTTATAGCTGTTATATAATGTAAAATAAAAATTAAAATTTGAAGTAATTACAACAAAACAGTCTCAGTGAGAATGGTGATGTGTGGCTAAAACTAAATTGTTACATTATGATAATTTCTATGGTAAAATGTACAGTGAAGATTTTTTTGAGTTCATCTTGCATAAACTGTCCCCAGATCAAACCAGGTCTAATTACTCAGTAGTTGCCAGCCAAAAGATGATTTTATGAGATAATTTTATGAGACGGAAGCCAGCAAGCAAGGAAACATAGGGGGATCACTTCCCAAGATGATGTGTTCCTGAGCAAAGAGTCAGATTTGTCTTTTTTTTTTTTTTAAGGGAAATCATGCATAAGCATCAAGGTGACCTTTGTCCTTCACATGAGCAGTTAGAAAACATGCCTACACACATCGCATGTTCAAAATGTTGGAAAATTTCTCCCAGGAGGAGTTTTAGTATTATAATGAGAGTGTAATGAGAAAAGTTCATGAGGAGGTCATTAGAGGGTCCTCCAAGCTGCTTGGGCTGGCCTCAGGAGGTTTCAGCTCACATCAACCCCGGGTTTTACAAATTATCCTGAGCTTGATCCTAAATAATCTCATTTGCATAAATTCACTTGTGATTGGAAAGGGCTCATTATGAATAACAAAAGACTTTTATCACTCAAGAAATTCCAAGGGTTTTAGGAGCTCTATGACAGAAACTGGGGTCAAAGACCACATATATTTTTGTATTATATCACAGGTGATTATCAAGATGATGCAAGATATGCTAAGATGATTTTTTTAAATCAAGAAAAAATTCAAAATTTTAACATTCTTTTTGAGAACTCATGTATTCCCCTGAATATAGCAATAGATCCATGGATCCATAGATTTCAGTTTGAAAAATCCTGCTGGGAGTCAAGTCAGTGCCAGGAGGTATGCTGCTGAGCAGCTCAGTGCATCCGCAGCTGAGCTGAGAGGAGCCAAGGCTGTAGAAAAAACTAACTGCTGTCTTTACTTTTTAATAATTACTATATTCCTTTGTTTTTTCTTTACTGACTTTTTTGGGGGAGTTTTACATGATGTTTATTTCTCCATTAATCTCTCTTGGCTTTTTAGTTTTACATCAGTGGTCACTCCACAGATTATAATATACATTCTTGACTATTACAATTTACCTTAAGTTTGTACTCTGTAATTTCAGAAACAATGTAAGAATTTTAAATGGGAAAATTTTATATCCTCTCACTCCTACCCATTGTACTATTACTGTCATATATTTTACTTATATGTATATTATAAACTCCATAATAATTTTTTGCTTCGATATTAGTATTTTTTAAAAAGTCTTATATATTTACCCCTTCTAGTGTTTTTTATTCCCTCTAGCTGATATATACTTTCATCTGGGATCTTTTCCCTTCAATGTAAAGAACACCCTTCAGTATTCCTTGTGTGCATGTGGGTCATCTGAAAACAAATTCTCTCAGTTTTTGATTGTTTGAAAAT
Source organism: Cynopterus sphinx (assembly GCA_030015415.1). Taxonomy (NCBI): domain Eukaryota; kingdom Metazoa; phylum Chordata; class Mammalia; order Chiroptera; family Pteropodidae; genus Cynopterus; species Cynopterus sphinx. Next base: position 111,954,018 of record CM057381.1, read on the forward strand.
GTCTTTACTTAGTCTTCTTTTTTCACCCTCTGTATCTAATCTATCAGCAAGTCCTATCACTTCTACATCTAAAATATATCCTGAATCTATCGATTTCTTACAGCTCTATTTCTATCGCTCTATTTTAAACTACAGTCATCTCTCACCTAAATTGTTGTCTTCTACAACTAACTGGTTCTTCCTGCTTTTTACTCTTGCCCTGGCCATATTTTATTCCCTAAAGTGTCAAAGTGTTTTTTCCCATGTCATTGTCAAGTGTTTTTTTTATCATTAAAATGTAAATCAAGTTATAGTATTCCCATGAATAGAATCCTCCAGTGACTTCCCACTGCACTTTGAATAAAACCTGAACTCCTTCCCATAGCCTACCAGCCTCTCCTTATCTGTTCCTGACTCCCTCTTCAAGTTCACTATATACCCTACCATAAGCTCAGTCAAACTGGCCTTCTTTCAGCGCCTGGAACATACCAAGTATGGTACATAAACGAGTAACAGTCATTTATTATCATTATCAAGTATTATGTACTGTACATAATTTTATTTGCTATACTTTTACATGGCTGGCAGTACAGTAGGTTTATTTATATTGGCATCACCACAAACATGTGAGTAGTGCATTTTGCTGTGATGTTATGAAAGCTATGACATCACTAGCGATAGGAATTTTTCAGCTCCCTTATAGTATTATGGGACCATTGTCATATATGGGATATGTCATTGACCAAACCACATGTGGCACATGACAATATTTTTTTCAGTTTTAGTGTGTCTGATTTGGTTTAATTAAGAGGTCTCATTTTTTTTGCTTAAATTATTTATCTTTTTGTTTATTTTTCTGTCATAGTGTCTATTTTCTTTTATACATTTGTAAAAGTTATTTTAATGTTCTTGTCTACTAATTATAACATGCGAGTCATCTGTGAATTTGTTTTATTTACTATTTTTTTCTTGATCATCAGCTATTATGACTTATAAATTTTTATTTTATGTATGAAATTTTGTATGAAATATTTATAGAGGAGAAAATGGTATTATTTTCCTGCAGAAAAACCATGTCTTTTCCTTTATCAGAAAGCTGGATGGAGCTGCTGATCAATTCAGTCAGGAGTTGAATTAAGTCAAGGTTTTGTTACAGCATTATTGACCTTTAATTTACCTCTTAATTTACATTTAATTTACATTTAATTCAAATGTCTTTAGAGTGAGAATTGTCCTACTGCATAATAAGGCCTTCCCTAGCAGCATTCTGGGATATAAGCATTCCAAGACTAAGGAAATCTCTTTCTGTGTGCTTTCCTTGCTAACTTCTTGATTTCTTCTATCATTTCACACTTAGCAAAAGCATAGGCAGTGAGGAGAACCAGCTTTGTGTTGGAGGCTCCTCCAGATTCAAGTCTGTCACACAAGCCCACATAACCATTAAAATCTCTTTTGGTTTCTCCTTACTTCAGCAAAGTCTCTCTCTACCTGTAGTAGGCCCAATCCAGTGCCCATCTATGTTCACACTTGGAAAAAGCTCCCAAAGGCAGAATTAGCTGTTGAGTTTGAATTACTTGAGAAGTGCTCATCCCTTTCTGAAATTTAGTTCCTTTAGACTTATTTGTATCCAGAGTGCTCCTGTATCTTTAAAACATTTATGATTTTTTTTAGCCTCTATTTATTTCTAGTTACTACAGTGTGAAGGGTTTTTGGCACATTTTTCTATGTGCTCATCAAAAGTAAAATTCTAGAGAACACTATTAAAAGGAATTGTTTTCATGTCATGTATACCCACTGCTATGGTGCTATGATTTTTAATAACTTATCGTGGGGAATACTAATAATTTAAAAGTGTTTTAATTCTACTTGTTCCTTCTTTCACTTAAAAATTAAAGCTCTAAGAAATAATTTATACAACTTTTAATTTCTAGATGAAAAGTCTACATTTATGATGTGTGACATGATCTGTAATACTATTTTATAGTAATACATTCCATTTTTTTTTAATTTTAGGAATTTTTGGAATGTGCTCATGAAGCCTGCAAAATACATAATCTTCAGCCTGTGAAATTTTTTCTTGAAAAAATGATTCAGACATATGAAATGATGATTGTTAGACATGGGTAAGATAATAGATTATCATTGTCTGTGAATGATAGATGTTATAACTAATAAAGCAACCAAAATTTGCGTATCGAAAGACTCAGCATACTTTGCTAGGTAGGCTAGGGAGCAAGCACCTCCTACCCCTTTTCCCCCTCTCAGTGGCTTAAAAACAAAGGTATATTTCTTTCTCATGATACATGTCCAACAAAGATTGGTGAGGAGTGCTCATTCAGTGCTGTAACACTAATGACCACCACAATTTTCCCTTTTAGTCATCATATGTTTTTCACTCTCCTTCATACACATAAAATACACTCTTACCTTCTAGGGAGACATCCTAACAGTTTCAATCAATGAACTAGGCTCAAAGTTCAGAATAGCTAGGTGTTACATGATGGTTTCTGTGTCAAGCTTGGAAGTTCTTCTTGATCCAGAGACCTACAAACGGGAAAAACAAGTTATCTGCCCTCCACACAACCAGTATTATAGTAGTGGGTTTACCAGAGCAGGATTATTGGAGCAAATACTTCATTCAGAAATTGAAGAATAGGAGACAAGTAGGAGACACAGCCAACACTGGTTATACCTTTCTGAACTTGTAGTATCCTTGATCCTATCAGGCTTAATTGAGAGGGCTACACTCTTAGTCTATTTTCCTTGAAGTATTTTATCCTCCTGAAATGACTACTAGGAACCATATTATTCTTTAGTAGGTTTTAATAAAGTGATATAATGCCCCTACCCTTGATTTGATCCTTGATGCTGGGGTGAGTAGATTTCTGTTGTTCAAAGATTTTCACAATTTATCTTTTATCAGTTGGGGATGAAAAAAATTGTCTCTTTCAATCCTTCAAGTTTCTGAATCTCTGGATTTCTTCTCTTCACTTTCAGTTTTGCTTGCAAATTGCTTATTTTTTCTGGGCTGCTTTTTTCCCCCTGTAGTTCCTTGTTAAATGCAGCTATCAGCTGTCATTACATACTAATAATATTTTGTTTACTATCTTATTTCCCTAAAACTACAATTTTATTAGGTATATTATCTGTCTTCCAGTTCATCTCAAGGGCCAAATTCACCAATGTTTCATCATTGCATAACATTAATTGCCAATCTTTTAGCCTCTGATAACAGTTAATTTGCCACTCATGACCTGACCTCTAAGCCAATGCCACATATTTTAGTCTTTTTTATTATAGCTAGAATACCTTCCCTACGTCTAGGTACCAATTTCTGTCAATAAGGATGAGCTAGGATATTCTGTAGAAAGAGTCAACACCCAAATTTTAGTGACTTAAAACACAAAGATTTATTTCTAATTTATACTGTGTTAATCATAGGTTAACAGGGAAGTTCTACTAATTGTAATCAGGGTTTCATGTTGTTGGAGCAGCCACCATCTTAACATCATGGGTCATAGCTAGAGGGAAAACAACTCTGTAAGGTTCATCTCTGGCAATTATCTCCTGCTAAGAATAACACCCATCATTTCCATTTCTTACTCCTTATTCACCTATCATTTCCACAAGAGAGTGAGGAATCCTACTAGATGCAGGAGAAAGGAGATTCAGAAGTTATTTGGCAAGAGTACTAATAATTACTATAGCAAGTGAAGACATGAGGAAAAAGAATCCTTGCCCTCTATTTAGAAGGACCAAGTAACTTAAAAAAAATTTAGGGGTATACAGTTGTTAAGTTTTCATTTTCATTTGGATATTTTTAATCATATTCTCTTTTATAGATAATGGTATTAATGTAGAGAATTTGATTTAGAGATCAACCAGTTTAGAAGTTAAGTGTATTTTCCTCACATTTGAAAAAAGTCATATAATTTAAAAAATTATATGTAGTAATTATCATATGGTAAAATTTTATATACCAGAATATAGAAAAAAATTTACTATTATTTTTTTAAGAATCTTACTTTTTTAATTACTACTTTCCCTTGATAGTTTTATGTTAGTAGGAGAGCCTTTTGCTGCTAAGACAAAAGTTCTGCATATGCTGGCTGATACTCTAACTCTTATGAATGAACGTGGCTATGGAGAGGAAGAAAAAGTCATTTATAGGACGGTAAACCCCAAGTCTATTACTATGGGCCAACTTTTTGGACAATTTGACCCAGTGTCTCATGAGGTAATCTACAGTATAAAAATTCTCAACTCATATTGACAATGTACATTAGACCATGAAATTTGAAATGTTTTACTTTGCAGTTTTATAGAGGAAGCTTTCCAACTCTTCTATTTTTTCTCTTCAGTGGACTGATGGTATTGTGGCTAACACTTTTAGAGAATTTGCCTTATCAGAAACACCTGACCGGAAATGGGTTGTATTTGATGGTCCCATAGACACTTTATGGATAGAAAGCATGAACACAGTATTGGATGATAATAAAAAGGTAACTCATCATGACTAAAAGCAAAACAGATGCACAATATGAATATAACTAACACTACTGAACTGTAAACTTAAAAATGATTAATGTGGTAAATTTAATGTTATATGTTTTTTACCACAATTAAAAAGAACACAAAGCAGATGTAAATATGCTTAAACAATGTTACATATTTAACAACTAAATGACTAGGACTGTACATATGAAATAAAAGATGCAGCAATTTGAATAAGTTTATAAACTATCTTTTCAATGAAAACTATGCTGTAGTAAGTCCTTAATTTTTTTATAGAATAAAAGTATGTTGTATTAAAATTACTCTGTTAGCAGGAAGGCATAGTAATGTAGAAGGTGATAAAGAGTCGTAAAGTGGTTTCCAAAACTTTAAATTAGTATTTTAGGAAAAAATACAAGGGCCTTATTATTCTTGAAACTATTGAATGCTTTAGTGCTCATATGTGGTACATTACCTTAGAAGCTATGATATATTCAAAAGAATTAGAAAATGGAAGACTTCTAGTATTTATTTTGTTTTCATTGAGAGGTACCATACATAAAGTGTAAAATGTTCACTAACTAGAGTCCATGATTTTTTTTTATAGAAGTGTGCACTCATATAACCATCACCTAAATAAACATGCACTCTACAAGGTTCATTCATGTCCCTTCCCAACTAGTATACCTCAGGGGCAATCATTATTCTGACTTCTGCTGTGATAAATTAGCTTTGCTGTTTCTTAAACTTCATGTAAATGGAATTATACTCTTTAGTGTTTTTCTTCTTTTGGTCAATATAGTATCAATGATGTTCATGTTCCATTTTATTTATGTATTCTTTTTATGTCTGTATTAGTATTCTACTGTATGACTATACCATGATTTAATTTCATATTTATATAAGGTAACTACACCACTAAATAAACAATAAATTTAATTAGCATTCAAACATATCCTTCAGTACTTTATCATAGGTGGTTGGTCATTTATTCATATTCTTTCTTTTATACATTTAGCCTCATTGAGCAAAAGCAGGGGGAAATAAACAGACAATAATTAGTGATGATTCAGAAAAGAGAGGTTAATCAGTAGGGTCAAGTCTGAGGACTCATAACCAGGTAGAAGGATTGTCTTATGAAAGATAAGAGGGAGTAAGGAAAGGATAGGTATAGATATAGGTGAATATATGGATTTGATAGTAGAAATTTGAAGGCAAATTCTTTTGATTATTTATTTTTTCTTTGTGAAATGGTAAGCCCTGGTTCTTTGTACATTTGAGGAGAAAGGGGAAGATTGAACTTAGCCATTTGGAAAATGAGAAAGAGAGCTATCTAAATAGGAAAATGTAGAAGCATAGTAAAGTTACTGAGAACTCGAATGAATGGAAGACCATGAATTAGTAGTAGTAGTGCCAAGGTCTGCCTTTGCTTCTCTAACAGTCTAAGCAGTTTGAGTGTGGGTGTAGATAATGTTGCTAGATTGGAAATACAGAAAGACTTTAAAGATATGCATGAGAATGGTAGAAGTGCTAGACCATAGAACAGAAGCTACTTAATAATAGAGGAAGTAAAAACAATAGGGATATGAAAATGAAGATAAGTGTAGCAGGAGTCAATGAGTGAGCAAGCTGAATGGGTAGGAGTCCCTGGATTTAGTATTTCAGAATTGTGTAGTGTTCCAGGAGAGCAGGTCCCAGGTATATAAAGTGGAAGGCTTGAGTGATTTAGGAAGAAAATAAGTAAAGACAAGGTGATTAAGGATCCGAGGTTTATGAGATTCTCCCCCCGCCCCCATAAGAACTGGATCAGGCCAAAGTTATAGTAGAAAGGTATTGAGCCAAGTACCAAAGGCTTTAGATAACAAGGGGAATGATTGGGTGCTGGTGAATGATAGCAGCACGGGAGGGTTGTCAGAGGGGCAAGGGTTGTACTGGAGAGTGGAGTAAAAGTATTTGAGAAACAGCATGAGGGTGTGAGGAGAAAACTGACTCCACTTCCTAAATTTATAGCAAGTAGAAGAACATTTGCTGAAATAATCTGGTAGAAAATTAGAAGTATTCTAGACCAGTACTGTCAAATAGAACTTTCTACAATGACATAGATATCTGCACTGTCCAATAAAGTAGCCACTAGTCACATGCAGCTTGTTGAGCATTTACTCAAATATCAAGCATTTGAAATGTGGCTTAGTGCAGTAGAAGAACTGATTTTAAATTTTCTTTAGCTTTAATTAGTTAAAATTCCATATGAATAGCAATATATGATTACTGGTTTGCATATTGGACAGTCCAGGTCTAGATGATTTATCTATTTTACAGATAAAACAGATCCAGAAATGTTAAATGCCACATTGTTGACATGTAACTAGAGAGGGGCAAAACTGGGACTACAGTGGTGATTGTGGAAGCAGATAAGAAACATGAAAAATAAATAGAAAAAATTTAAAGAACTTAGTAATGAAATTAATTTAGAATATCAACAATTAATAATAATTATTAAAAGTTAACAATAATTTCAAACTTAGAAGTTACTGAGATTGAGAAGAGAGGATGGCTTTAATAATAATGGACAAGAAAGGAGTTTGGCAGAAAGGAAGCTGTTGATGAAATCAATTTTTACATATTTGATCAAAAAGGAATGTTTTAGATTAGAAGAGACCAAGGGGACATAGCAAACACAATGCATGGTCATCAATGGAATTTTGGGTTGGATAAATCAGTTCAAAAGACATTTCTGGTACAACTGAGGAAATTTGAGTATTACCTGAGTTGATATTAGATGATATTAAGGAATTATTGATAATTTTGTTAGATGTGGTCATATTATTGTGGTTCTGTAGAAAAGTCCTTATTTTTTAGATAAATATTGATGTGTTTGCATGTGAAATGCCCTTATAGGTGTAATGTTCTTTAAAATATTTTTTTAAAAAAGATGAAGCAAATATGGCAAAATATTGACATTGGGAAAATTTAGAAGATGGGTATATAAATATTCATATTTTTCTATTTTTCTTTTATTAATATAAAAGATCTGACAACTTCATAAAATCAGAAGTATTTCATAATTTTCATAATAGCAAGAATTGAGATATGTATAGGATTTTATAGTTTTTGCAGTATGTTGGATAGTCTCCTTCTCTCTAACTCTATGATGCCCCGGCCGGCGGGGCAGGACAACGCAGGGTGAAGAAGATCCTGTGGAGGATGGGGGGGAGAGACAGGAGATAACGAAGAAATGGAGGCAAGACAAAATTCTGATCAAGCCTCAAAATTTTATTTTTCACAACCGCTTATATACAGAAAGAACAAAGGGGGCAGGACTGCTTACGTAGGGAGGTACTTGGCACGATGTCATTGGTCGCACCAATGGTGTGATGCAAGTGGGGATGGGTAGGGGTTGTGCCTTGAGATGGCGCGCGCGGGCTTTTTGTGGTGCGCCCCATTCACCAAGAAGGATCGGACTTCGCCTTGGCTCCCAACACTATGAGAGAGAAATTATCCCCATTTATAAAAGAAGAGGCTGAGACTGTATTTGCTCACCTAGTAAAAAATTGATAGAGCTAGACCTAGAATTGTGATTTTCTGGCTGATATTCTAATACTTTTTACATCATATCACAGGATATACATTATCTTATTAATAGCATAAGTTTTTATCTGAGAAGTTTGAGAATTTTTTACATAAACATTTTAAAATAATTGCTTTTAGCTTTGCCTTATGAGTGGAGAAATCATTCAAATGTCCCCTCAAATGAGCCTCATCTTTGAAGCAATGGACCTTTCCCAAGCCTCTGTAAGTTCATAATTTTACATAAGTAGTTTGCTTATTGGTTTGTTCATTTATTCATTCATTAAGTCAATAAGTATTTTTTTATTCTATCTCAGAAGATGAATTGCGCACTAGGGATACAAAGATGAATAAGACACAGTGTATACTTGTTTAAGGAGAATGAGAAGGTTGCTAATAAATAATCCCAATATAGAGCTATATGTCAGTGCCATGAGGATATGGGGGTTGGGGGTGAGTGCCCTAGAGGGGAATGGGTAGAGGAGGACCATGAAAATATTTACATGTTTGATCTGGTTTTAAAGGGTAAGAATTTTCCAGGAAGATTAGTTGGGGCTGTTTATCCCAAATTGTAAGATATAAATACCTGGAGCCATGATATCCTTGGGGAATTGTGACTGTAAATAGTTTCATGTAATGTATGTGAGGCTGTGGAGGAAGATAGGAGCCATATCACGAAGGGCCTTTTAAGTCATGTAAAGAAGTAGTAAAAAACTGCCAGTTACTACTGGTATAAAAGCAACATTAGACAATTTGTCTTTTTTCTTTAGCCTGCCACTGTGAGCCGCTGTGGCATGATTTATTTGGAACCCTCACAGTTAGGATGGGAACCCCTTGTGTCTTCATGGCTGAGTTCACTAAAAGGACCTCTACAGGAAGAAGAACATCAGGCTCTGCTGAGAGGACTTTTTGATTGGTTAATACAGCCAACTTTAAAGCTTCGTAAGAAAAAATGCAAGGTAGCACTATAATTCTCTGAGCCACTCAAGCTTCTTCAATTTTCATTTCTTCTTAGACATTTAATGTTCATTTTTAAAAACATTCAAGTGTTTATTGTGACATTCAGTGATTCACATGCAGTTGTAAGAAAAGAAATCCCATGTGCATTTCATTTAATTTCCCCCAATGGTAACGTTTTACAAGGCTACATTATAATGTCATAAGAAATATATTGACATTGATACTATCTACTGATCTTATTCAGATTCCCCTAGTTATACTTGTACTCAGGTATGTATGTGTTTATGCCTCTGGGTTTTATTTTTTTAATTTTAAGAAATAAAAATTATACACATATACATACATAATGTACATTATGATTTGATATACATACACATAGTGAAATGATTAGTACAGTCAAGCTAATTAATGTATAATCTCCTCAAATAGTTACCATATTTTTTGTGTATGTGTGTGGTGAGAGCACCTGAAATCTATTCTTAGCCAATTTCCAATACCTATAGCCATCATTCTGTACATTAAATCTCTAGACTTATTGATCCAACATAACCACAATTTTATACCCTTTGTCCAAGGTCTCCCTGTTCCCTTCATCTTTCCGCCCTTGGTGATCACTTTTACTCTCTGGTTTTTTATATTCAACTTTTAGATTCTGTATGTAAGTGAGATCATGCAGTTTATTCCTTTCTGTGTCTAGCTTATTTCACTTATTATAATGTCTCAAGGTTAATCCATTTTGTTGCAAATGCCAAGATCTTCTTTTTAAAGGCTGAATAATATTCCATTATATATTCCATAATTTTTTCATCTATTCGTCCATCAAGAGACAGTTAGTTTATTTTCATATATTGGCTTTTGTTAATAATGCTGCAATGAACATGGGAGTGCAAATATCTTTTTGAGGTACTGATTTCATATCCTTTGGTTATATACCTTGAAGAGGGGTTGCTGGATCATATGGTAGTTCTGTTTTTAGTTTTAGTTTCTTAGGACTCCTTCATACTGTTTTTCACAATGGCCGCACCAATTTATATTCCCACTAACAGTGCACAAAGGTTTTCTTTGTAGTCTCACCAGCACTTGCCATTCTTTGTCTTTTTGATAGTAACCATCCTAACAGGTATGAGGTCATATCTCATTGTGGTTTTGATTTGTATTTCCCTGATGATTAGTAATGTTGAGTGCCTTTTCATATACCTCTTGGCCATTGTATTTCTTCTTTGAAAAAAAAAAATCTATTCAGATCCTTAACCTGTTTTAAATTGCCTTGATGGTTTTTTTGCTATTGAATTATATGACATTCTTATATCTTTTGGATATTAACCTATTATCAGATATGTGGTTTGAAAATATTTTCTCTCAATCCGTAGGTTGCCTTTTCCTTTGCTGTGCTTCTACTATGCTTTTAGTTTGATGTAGTCCTAGAACTGTCATAACAAATTACCACAAACTTGGTGGCTTAAAGCAGCAGAAATTTATTCTGTCATGGTTCTAGGGCTAGAAATCTAAAATCGAGATGTTGGTAGGGCCATGCTTCCTCTGGAAGCTATAAAGAAGAATCTTTCCTTACCTCTTCTAACTTCTTTTGGCTCTCAGTATTCCTTAGCTTGGGGCTGTATAACTCTATTTTCTTCTACATTTTGTGTCTCTTCAATGTGTGACTCTTAATAAAGATTTAAGGCCTTGGATTTACGGTCTTTCAGATAACCAGAGTGATCTCATCTTGAGATCCTTAACTTAATTACATCTTCAAAGACGCTTTTTGCAAATAAGATCACATTTATGGGTCCTTGAGATTAGGACATGCACCTGTATCTCTTTGAGGACCACTATTCAACTAGCCACACACATACACACATTAGTTACTTATATATAAATAAATACATTGATATAGTGAAAGCAAAGGGGTATTCAGTAGATTTTTTCATCCTAAAATATTATTTCAAAGATAAGAAAAATGTTCTGCACAAAAGGGAAAAAGTAAAGATTTTTAGTTTATAAAGATTCTGTACATTATCTTCATAGGGAAAATAAAAAGATAGTCATTTTTTATTTTTTCATTTTAAAGCTCCAGTACTAGATGTTATAAATAATACAAAATATGCTCCATCTTTCTGATGAGTGATGGATTTTCTTTTTATAATTCATTCCCATATTTTTCACATTCATTTAGTCCCCAGGATCTATGGATTTTTCCTCCTTACTGACTTTTGTATCTGTCCTTGCCTCTCCATCCAGGTTTCTCTATTTAGCCTCAGTTCTGACCTGCATCATTTCCTCCCTGAATCAATACAGTAGAGCTACTCTGGTTCAATCTATATCCTGCTACCAGAATGAAGGTTCCAAAATACAAATTCATTCCCTTTATTCCCCTACTTAAAATCCTCCATTGTACCCTTTTCCTTAGCATGAGATTCTTAACACAGCCTATAAACCTTTCGGGATCTGATCCCTGTCTGCTTCTCAAGCCTTTCTTCCTCTTTGACACCCTATTTTCCCATTCTATACAATCCCCTTAATTCTCTGTGTTTGCTTATGTCTCCATTTCTGTGTATATGTAGTTTCTCCTGCCTTTCACATTCTCCCCTTCTACACTTGGGGAACTCACATTTTTCACCCAAATTCAACTCAGCTGTTACTTTATCTGGGGTGTCTTTCTTTATTCATTCTTCTCCCATTTCTCTCCTCGTCCTCCCCACTGTGTCTGGGTTAATTGTTTATCCCAAATTCTCTAGTATCTTTCCCCCACCCTGAGACTTCCTCTGCCTTGTCAGTATTACCCCATATTGTTTTTGTCTATTTAATTTCAATATCACTGCTTTTCAGAGACTGTATATTTTATTTCCATATCTCCTAGCTTGGTATATAAGTATAGTATGTTTTTCATAAGCATTTGTTGAATATATAAACGAATGAATGGCTTTTAGAGACTTTATTTCTGTTATTCCTAGAAAGTTGTTTATTCTCTTTCATACCTAATATTAATCTCTCAGAGAATTCAGAATGTTATCTACTGTATAGTACACTCTGAACCAAAATATTTGAGATGTTTTTATCACACATATAATTTAAATTCTCTATGTTTATAAAGACCTTATGAAAACCATGTACACTTTCTCAGTTTTTTAAATAAGATGTTTATCTTCTTTTATTTTTTAAATAAGATGAAAGAAAAGTATGTTTTTCACTTTGCAGGAACTGATTCCTACAAGTGATAGCAATGTGGTTGTATCTCTCACACGCCTCTTTGAAGTACTACTCTGTGATGTGTTAGAAGGTGATCCTACAAGCAAGCACATTCGTGTTTGGATTATGGTTCGTTTTATACTAAATTTGGTTTTTAATAAAATATACCTCTGGCAAATGATACTTGTTCTGAGAAAGACATTGTAAGATCCTGAGCTGTTTTTTGGTGAGCACTAAAAGAATAACTGAAGACATTAAAATTGCTCTGACTTGGTAGTCTGATTTTAAAAACACTTTAAAGAAAGTAAAATATGTCAGAATGAACCAAAATCTACCCTGTTATTTATGAAAGAGCATAATTTGATAAACCATATAGTGTCTTAATATTAATTCAATAGGGACTTCAGGTGAATTGATTTTTTTTGATAATGAGCCAGTATGCAGACTATAAGAAGCTGGCTGCAAAAGACAAGGAGCAGGCATCCAATTAGTTGAGTGGAGCACTGCTGGCAGAATCCATAGAACACATGCATAAGGAGGAGTCAGTGGCCCAGATTTGCTAATGTCTGGAAGTAAGTCAGAGAAGGCCAGAGGACATGACTCTGAGGGCTCCAAAGGAAAGAGATGTTTTGTTCTCTTTCTGGCGTATGTTACTTTCTCACCCACCACCTTATTCTTTAATACCTTGATCTCTTCTACTCAGTCTACCTTCTCTTCTACTGTATGGTAATAGCAATTCCCTCCTATTGTTTCCCCTTCACCTTGTTGCCATAGAAAATCTACCTCAGATACCTCATATTTCAGGGTTACTTGCTAACCAGAATCTCTCTCTTTCCACTTCCCCTTTCTCCTTTATTTCCCTCCATTTTAGAAGAAGTTGAAGACATGTTTGAAGTATCATTTATTTATATCCTTTTTTCTCCCTAAGTTTGGAACTGCCTTTCACAGAACTAGTTTTCAATATTCTTCCATACATATCATTGGTAACTTTTTATAAAATAAAAATATCCTAGGAATAATTTACCTATGTAACTTTCATGTTATATAGTTTCCAAAAATTTACGTTCTGTTGGTAAACCTATGCTCCTCAAATTGTTTAAACAGTTTAAATCATTTTAGACTAATATAGATCAATATGTAGTTGAAAAGTTTCTCTTAAAATATATCTTCAGATTTATAAACTAGATAAGGCATATGACTAGAGTAAAATTCAAAGGCAAAAGTAGGTTTTCCATCCATACCAGTCCCTCAGCCACCTTCAAGGCAGTTATTACCTATGCCTAGATAACTCACTATCTAGGTATTTAATGGATATTCTCTTTTATATGTATACATTTTTAATACATTTTAGCATACCATGCATACTTATTTGCATGTTTTCTCACAATATATCTTGGAGATCATTTCATATCAGTAGAGTTATCTTCTTTTTTGACAACTGCATGTATTCTAGTGTATGTAGAATAGCCCATTTAAGGGCTATTCCTTAATTCCTCTTGAGGAACATTTGGGTTTCTTCTGATCATTTGTTATCACAAACAGTACTGCAGTAAATTTTTTTTGTATATAAGCCTCTAAAAGGGAATTTCTAGGTCATTTTTCATGAGCATTTTATTTTTATTTTTTATTTTTTTAATGAAAATGATTAGGGTGATGTTGGTTAATAAAATAAAATATGTTTTCAAGTGTACAATTCAATATGTCATATATATATCACATTGTGTGTTCACTACCCAAAGTTAAATTTCCTTTTTTCACCAAATATTTGACCCCTTTTACCCTTATTTTTCTTCCCCCTCCCCCATTTCCCTCTGGTAACCTATAATCCTCTGTCCATGTCCATGAGTCTCTGTCATGTTTGTTGCTTTCAGTTTTATATACCACATGTGAGTGAAATCATATGGTTTTCAACTTTTTCTGTCTGATTTATTTTGGTTAGCATGATAATCTCAAGATCCATCTATGTTGTAATAAATGGCAGTATTTCATCTTTTTATGGCTGAATAATATTCCAGGAATATATGTACCACATCTTTCTTCAGTTATCTACCACCTCACACCTGCTAGAATGGCTATCATCAACAGAACAAGTAATAACGAATGTTGGAGAGGTAGTAAGGAGAAAGGAACCCTCAGACACTTCTGGTGGGAATATAAATTGGTACAGGCAGTGTGGAAAACAGTATGGAGTCCTCAAAAAACTAAGAGTAGAATTACCACATGACCCAGCAATCCCTCTTCTGGGTATTTACCCACCCCTCCTAAAAAAATTAAAAACATTTATCTGCAAATATATATGCACCTCGATGATCACAGCAGCATTATCATGGTAGCTAGGTCATGGAAGCAACCTAAGTGTCCTATAATAGGCATAGGTGTTTTAGAATTAGATAGCTTTTGCCAGAGAAATGATACTATGTGATTTAGCTGTGCTGTAATCCACTTAATTCATAGATCTGACCTTTTCCGAGTAGGTTAACCAGTCATTAATATGTTAGATCTTAATTAATTTGTTAAAATTTTTTTTAACAGTTTAAATGAACTTTTTAAATATATATTTTTTTAACCAACAGGCTTGCTTTATGTTTTCTTTGATTTGGTCAATTGGAGGAAGTTGTGATACCAGCGGTCGCCTTGTTTTTGATACATTCCTACGATTAATCGTTTTGGGAAAAGATAAAAGCAACCCAATTCCTGACTCTGTGGGTAAATGGGAATGCCACTTTGATGAAAAAGGCCTGGTCTATGATTACATGTATGAGGTATGATATAAAAGGATTCTAATGATAAGCTATAAACCACAAAGTTTTAGATCAGCAGGAAAAGCTCCTGGGTTTCCATCTTCATGTTATTTTGGCTCTAATAGTTAGCATTTTAGTCTCTTTTCTTTAGTTTTTCCTGTAACTTGTGGGCAGTATAAACTTGCTTTAAGAATATTTTATAATTTCTGATTTAAATTAAATCTATTTTCCCTTTAAAAAAGAACTTACAAAAAGATTATTTTTAAACAGTAAACAGTAATCATTTGAATAATCATCTGATTCATGCAAATTTTGCTTAACAGTCATAAGATCTGAATAGAGCCTTAGTTACAATTTTACCTAAATCTTAAGGTTTATAGATAAAGAAACAAACCTAGAAAGGCAAATGGCTAAAAGAGTCAGTACTTGAACCCAGCCCCCTTGACTGCCAGTGAAGAAATCTTTTTGCCAAACCATGCTAACACAGAATTTTAAGAATTTTTAGAAGAGAGTTTCATCCTCATTGGTCACAGTGAGAAGTAAATAAAATATTCTCTAAAACTAAAGAACCAAGAGGTGATAACACAAGCATTTTTTTTTTTTTGAATTGGAGGTAAATACCAAAATATCCAGTTTAAAGAGGAAATAATGAGAGTGGGAAACTGTTGGGGTTTGCTTTTTTTTTTTTTTCAATTGTACTTTAGATTCAATGTATGTCTATTTTTATGCCAATATCATGCCAAATTAATTACTATTGCCTTGTAATATAATTTGATTTCAGGTAGTGTGATACTTTCAACTTTGTTCTTTTTTGTCAAGATCTCTTTGGCTATTCAAGATCTTTTGTGCTTTCATATAAATTTTAGGGTTATTTGTGAAAATAATGTTTTTCTGTGAAAAAATATCATTAGTATTTTGATAGGGATTCCATTGAATTTATAGATTGTTTTGGGTAATATGAGCATTTTAATGATATTATTTCTTCCTGTCCTTGAGTACAGTATTTGCTTCCATTTATTTCAGTCTTTAATTTCTTCCTTCAATGTCTTATAGTCTTCTGAATACAGGTCTTTTACATTCTTGGTTCAATTTATTCCTAGGTATTTTTTTGATGCAATTGTAAATGAGATTGTTTTCTTAATTTCTTTTTCTGATAGTTTGTTATTGGTATATTAAAATGCAACTGATTTCTGAATGTTACGTTTGTTCCATGTTATTTACTGAATTCAGTGAACAGTTCTAATAGTTTTTTGGTAAACTCTTTAGGTTTCTCTGTATATAGTATGATGTCATCTACAAATAATGACAGTTTTATTTCTTTCTTTCTAATTTGGATTCCTTTTATTTTTTTCTTGTCTGATTGTTGTGGCTAGGACTTCCAATACTATGTTGAATAAATTGGAGAAAGCAGACATGTTTGTCTTGTTTCTGATCTTAAGGAAAATACTTTTAGATTTTAGATTTTAGAAAATACTTGAGAATGATGTTAGCTGTGGGTTTGTCATATATGGCTTTTATTATGATGAGGTATGTTCTGTCTATCCTCACTTTGCTGAATTTTTATAAATGGATGCTGGATTTTGTCAATTTTTTTCTGCATCTATTGATATGATCACATGATTTTTATCCTTCATTTTGTATATGTGGTGTATATCATGTTAATTGATTTGCAGATATTGAACCAACTTGGCATTCCAGGAGTAAATCCTGCTTGATCAGGACATATGATCTTTTTAATGTATTGCTGAATTCAGTTAGCTAATATTTTGCTGAGGACCTTTGCATCTACGTTCATCAGAGATATCAGCATATAATTCTTTTTTTTTTTGCAATATCTTTGTTTTTGGTGATGCTAGTGCTGACTTTGTAAAAGCTTGGGAGCTTTCCCTCCTCTTGAATTTTTTGAAATAGTTTGAGAAGGATAGGTGTTAATTCTCTTTTGAATATTTGGTAAAATTCAGCTGTGAAGCTATCTGGTCCAGGACTTTTGTTTGTTGCAAGTTTTTTCATTACTGATTCATTTTCATTAGTAGTAACTGGTCTGTTTAGATTTTCTATTTTTTCTTGATTCAGTCTTGGAATATTATATGTTTCTAGGACTTTATCCATGTCTTCCAGGTTGTTCATTTTTTTGGCATATATTTGATAGTAGTGTTTTCTTATAATCCTTTGTATTTCTGTAGTATCAGTTGTCACTTCTCTTTCTTTATAATGTTATTTACTTGGATCCACTCTCTTATTTTGGTTGAGTCTGGCTAAAGGTTTATGAATTTTGCTTATCTTTTCAAAGAACCAGCTCTTGATTTTACTGATCTTTTGTATTGTTTTTCTTAGACTCTATTTCATTGATTTTTCTCTGAGATTTATTATTTCCTTCTTTTTACTCACTTTAGGCTTTGTGCGCTATTCTTTTTCTAATTCCTTTACATGTAAGAGTACACTGTTTGAGATATTTTTGTTTTCTGATGTCCTAGGACTGCTTTTGCCATGGCTCATAGATTTGGGGCCATTGTATTTTGTTTTATTTGTCTCAAGGTATCTTTTTATTTCTTCCTTCATCTTTTTGTTAACCCATTCATTGTTTAGTAGCACATTATTTAGCTTTCATGTCATTGTGTGTTTTCCAGTTTTCTCCTTGTAATTAATTTCTAGTTTCCTACCAGTGTGATTAAAGAAGATGCATGATATGATTTCAGTCTTCTTAAATTGTTGATATTTGTGTTGTAGCCTAACATGTTTTCCATCCTGGAAAATATTCCATGTATGCTTGAAAAGAATGTATGTTTTGCTGCTTTGGGTGAAATATTCTAAAAATATCAATTAAATCATCTGGTCTAATATGTCATTTAAGGCCAATGATTCCTTGTTGATTTTCTGTTTGGGTCATCTATCTATTGATATCAATAGGGGGTTAAAGTTTCCTACTATGATTGTGTTACTGTTTATCTCTCCCTTTATGTCCATCAATATTTGCTTTGTATACTTAGGTGCTCCTACATTGGGTGCCTAAATGTTTATGAGAGTTATATCTGTTGGACTGATTCCTTTATTGCTATGAAATGCCATTTTTTGTTACTTGTTACAGCATTTGTTTTGAAATCTGTGTTGTCTGACATAAGCTTTTTTCCCATTTTCATTTGCATGAAATATCATTTTTCACCTCTTTACTTTCAGTCTATGTATATGTCTTTTGACTTGAAGTGGGTCTCTTGTAGGCAGTTCATGTATGAGTCTTGTTTTCTTATTCATTCGGTTACCCTATCTTTTGATTGGAACATTCAATCCATTCACATTTAAAGTAATTGTTGATAGGTATGTAGTTATTGCCATTTTATTAATATTTTTACCTTTTCTTATTCTTAAAGAAGTTTCTTAAACATTTCTCATAATACTGGTTTGGTGGTGATGAACTCCGTTATGTTTTCCTTGTCTGGGAAAGTCTTTATATGTCCTTCAATTCTAAATGATAGCTTTGCTGGGTAGGGTGATCTTGGTGATAGGTCCTGGTTTTTCATCACTTTGAATAATTCCTGCTGATTCTTCTGGCCTGCAAAGTTTCTGTTGAGAAATCAGCTGACAGTCATATGGGAGCTCCCTTTTAGGTAGATAACTGCCTTTCCCTTGCTGCTTTTAAGATTTCTCTTTGTCTTTAACCATTAGCATTTTAATTATGATGTATCTTGGTGTGAGTCTGTTTGGGTTCATCTTGTTTGGGACTCTCTGTGCTTCCTGGATTTGTATGTCTATTGTCTTTCCCAGATAAAGGAAGTTTTTCATCATCATTTCTTCAGATAGGTTTTCAATCCCTTGCTTGCTCTCTTCTCCTTCTGGTACCACTATCGTGAATGTTTGTATGCTTGATGCTGTCCTAGAAATTCCTTAAATTTTCTAGATTCTTTTTTCTTTTTGTTATTCTGATTGGGTATTTTGCACTTTCTTATCTTAAAGATCACTGATTCTATCCTCTGCTTCATGTAAACACTGTTGATTCCCTCTAAAGCAGCAGTCCCCAACATTTTTTGGCACCAAGGACCGGTGCTTCTATGAGAATCTAATGCATGATGATCTGAGGCGTAGCTGAGACGGTGTTGCTGGTGCTGGAGAGCAGCTTCAAATAAAGATGAAGCTTTGCTCTTCATTTGTCTGTGCTTACTTCTTGCTGTGCAGCCTGGTTCCTAACAGGCCGCGGACCAGTATCAGTTTGCACCCTGGGGGTTGGGGACCCCTGCTGTAATGTATTCTTTATTTCTATTATTGTAGTTTTCATTTCTGGCTGCTTTTTTTCTTTATGTTTTCTATATCCATTTTTATATTTCTTATTTCTTTGCTGAAGTTCTCACTGAGTTCATCTAATCTTCCTTGAAGTTCACTGAGCATTCTTATACCCAGTATTTTAAACTCTATCAGGTAGTTGCTTGTCTCCACTTAGTTTAGTTCTTTTTCTGGATTTTTCTCATTTGTGACATGTTTCTATGTCTCCTGATTTTGGTGACTCTCTGTGCAGTTCCTGTGTATTGGGTCAATCTGCTACATCTCCTAGTTTTGGCAGAATAGCCTTATGTAATAGATTTTCTGTAGGGCCCAGTGATACAGTCATTCTAGTCACCTGAGCTGGGTGCTCCAGGAATGTGGCTTGTGTGAGTTGTGTGTGCCCCTGTTGTAGTTGAGCCATGATTACTGTTGCAACATCAGTGGGAGGAATTGACCATCAGGCTGACTGCCTTCGAGGAATGACCGTGACTGCAGAGGACAAACTGTTATGCAGGGGCTGACCTTGTGGGGTGGGATTCTCTTTAGCAGTCCTCTGGTGCCTGCCAAGTCCACCCTTTTGGTGTGTTGTTTGTGGAGCTAATTGGGTGGTACTCTAGTGTGGTTTGAATCTGGCCACTGCACGTGTTGGTTCTGGGTCCTCTTGTGAGGGTGTCTGGTGCAGGTCAAGTTCACCAGACACCTGTGCCCCATCTGAGGCCACAGTAGCTACATAGTGATGTGCAGATTCTTGCCACCTGTGCTGGAGTTGGTGGTGCCTGGGGGAGGCTCAACTATGAACCAACATCTATTGCAACTAGTGCCGGGTTTTAGGCCACTTAGCAGGTAGTACGGGGCACTTTGAGGCCAGCTGCTGCTTTTTTGAAATGTGTTGACCTTTGAGAGATTCTAGGAAAGTCTGAAGCATGAGCCAAAGCCAGTTTCTTGTAACAAATAGCTGCTGAAAGAGGTTTGGGTCCATGTATGAGTTGAATGGGGAAGGTTTCCAGGGAATCTTCAGGGTAGGCCAGTTTGATGGACTCTCAGATTTGATGCCCACCTGTGCCTTCAGGTTGGGTGGGGGAAGGCTCAACAAAGGAACAATGGTACTTGCCAGCACTTCTGTTCAAGACAGAGTTGCTCCTCCAGACCTCCCTGTGAAGCCAGACAATTCATTTCCTCTCAGATGTCCTTTTCCCTTTTTGAGTTGCTGTTTCTTCACTGGAGCTTAGTGTAAATGTTTGTGGGTGGGTGAGTCTTTGTTCAGGCCCTTTAAGAGGACGCCTGGGTCCCCAGCAGCCCTCTGTCTCACCTGGACAGAATCCATGCTAATTTTCACAGCCAGGTATTGTGGGGACTCCTTTTAACAGCACTGGTGGTCTGGGCTGGGAAACCTGTGTTTGGCTGGGGCCCATTGCACCTCAAGTGGAACCTCTGTACTCGAGATATCCCTCCTGATTCTTAATCTCCATATGTGGGTATGAAAGCAGTATATTTTTGGTCTCTGTCCCTCTTTCCAATCTCAATGTGGCTTTTTCTTTATATCCTTAATTACAGGAGTTCTGTTCCGCTAGTCTTCAGATGGTTCTCAAGGGTGACTTTTCTATAATTTAATTTTAATTCTGATGTGGTCAAGGGAGGAGATTGAGCACAAATGCTGTTTTTCTTAACATTGTAAAATTATTGAATCTAAAGGATGTGTGTATATAACTTTAATAAAAATAAAAGCTAAAACCTAAAAAAAATAAGATTATGAAGTAATAAAGAACATTTACCAAGTCTTGCAGAATTACCATCATCCAGACACATACCAAATACATATTTACAATTTCCTAGAAAATAGGAAAAAATTTTTAGATGCCAGACCGAGCACTGGAGCAGGGTCCAAGAGATCTTGTACTTTGATAGGTGTTATCCCTTTTGTTGCTTGATGATAGGAGGCCTTGGGATCTCTGAGGACAGTCTGGGTAACCTGGAGAGGAAGGTAACAGTGGTGGGGGGCACTCAGGGGTTTTAGGACAGCAGCTATTTAGCTATTGTTTCAGAAGAATTTCAACATTATAACAATCAGTTCAGCCTTTCCAATATATCCTGGCTGAATATCAGTCTGGATCAAATGGCAAAGAGAATAATAGAGAAACAAACATAGTGAGTTCACGTAATATTTTGTTTTAGTTAGATTATTGCTTGTTTACTTTAAAATATGAAAACATAGAGCCTATGTCCAATAAACTGTAGTGAGCTATAGAGTAGCTCTCAAATAAATATTTGATATATGCAAAAGGACATTTTGAAGGCATTTTGGAAAGATTAGTCTTAAGAGAACATAGAAGCAAACATCTGAATTTCTAGATACATTGAATTTGTGATAACAGTTTCATTAAATTCTTCAGGTTCTCATTAGAAAGGAAAATTAATTACAAAAATGTATTTTTTTAAGTTGAGTGGTGGATTCATGGATATTTTAGTTAATCTCATCATGACTTAAATATGTTATATACGTTATTTTGAATGAATCTAATATTTGATACTAAAAAAGGGAAAACTGTAAAGTGTGTAAAAGCAAATATGATAACAATATGTTAAAAAGAGCCTTTCAGATAGCAAATGTATTGTTATAATTTAAAACTTATGTTCTCTTGTAGTTGAAAAACCGAGGTCGCTGGCTACATTGGAATGAGTTAATTAAGAGTACTGATTTTGGAAATAAACGTGTCAAGATTCAAGATATTATAGTTCCTACAATGGACACAATTAGATATACATTTCTGATGAACTTGAGTATTACCTATGCGAAGTAAGAAACACTTATAAACGTGTATTTTAAATATAACAATGCCATTCTAATACAGTCATAGGATATTTGAAATAAACTTGAGGTCATTCATTTTCAGATAACCAAGACCCAGAGGGACTAAACTGACATGTGTTACTAGGGGCAAACCTAGAACTTAGGTTTTCTGTTTTCTACTCCAGAGCCTTTGCTGTCATACTTTGTTGCTGCATAAGCCATCTTATATTTCTTTTATTTCCAACATCAGACTAAAGTCAGTTGTGATATTATTGTTAAATAGATATGCATTCGACTCAAAGATATCAGAGGTATCCTCTGTACTCTTGAGGTATCAGACTAACTATGGTCCACATTCTCCCATTATATTTAGCATTTTTCAAATATCTTATACTAGTTCTTTATAACTTAAAATGAACATGAAAATCTCAGACTTAAATCAGAAGAGCACACCAAAAAATACTAGTATGTACCATAGCATACCATAGGCTTATTCACACCAACTTTCTAAGTAGCGTTTTTGTAGTTATTTTGCTTTTAAAACATTAGGCATAATTTACCATTACTACTATTTTATCTAGACAGGTAACTTTATATAACATGCATGAATGTCATGGTTAGTTGTTGATAAAGAACTGTTAATAAAGAACTTGTTTCTGAGTGAATTTTTTGACAATATTATCTTGTTTAATTAAAAAAAAAACAGAAAAAATAACTAATGAGGGAATATTATTTTATTTCTATTTTGCATTTAATGGCTAATATTAAAAACTTTCTTAGGCAAGGAAGGCATTTGCCAATTCTGAGGAAATCCTGGTATGGGAGTTCTTTTGTGCTATGAACTTCTTGTCAGAATAATACTTTTAAATAAATAATAGAAACATAGGATTACAAAGGAAACCATATATTGAAATACATTTATTAAAGTATTGAACAAATGGGCTATTGTAGTCATGCATATGCTTCTTTATTAATACATTAAATTATAAGATCTAGCAGTGAGTCTGATGACTGTCATAATTTTGAATAAGTAATGGCTTAAGTGTTATTTCTGAGATTTCACTAACAATTGTAATGCATAATATAATATCTATGATTTCAGTTGGTGACAAAGACACAGACACTATTAATACTTTTGCTCCATTTTAGTTAAGTATAGTAAAAGTAAAGATATAACCTTTCTGTTATCCAAGTTCACAGATTCTCTGAATACTGTCTAAGAATTTCTTCAGTTGGTCCATGGACCCCCCAGTTAAGAACAGTATTTTATTTATTAAAATTATTTTAATAAGTAGTTTTTTATAAGGTGAGTGTTAACTCAGACTGGGACATAGAGGTGAATTCTAGGAGTTACTATAGTTCTAAGAGAACTTTAATTTCATATTTATACATCAGTGATAATTTTAGAAATTAATATTAGCATAATTTTGGTTACTTAAATAACACCTAACTGAATGCTGTTGCTCAGTTTTAGTGTCAGCCTTTGTGTTTGTCTTTATGTATTGTGTAGTGCCAAGTTACCATTCAAAGTGACAGTATTTAATTTTTAATTCAATATTTCTCAAACTGAGATTTCCCAGAGTTCTTTAAATATAAACTCAGAGAAGTTTTTTGCCTTTAAAGTTAGTAACAATAACTCAAGAATGAGAAACCCTGCTTGAGGCCCTACTGAATGGAGAATTCCTTAGTTTGCTTTTAGATATTTTCAGAGAGTAACTCTGACTTGATTCTAAAATGCCATTAACAGGTATATATAACTATTAGCTTTAGAATTCGATACTATTTAGTATCTCACAGAAACTTTATGCTATTGAGGTAACTGTGAAGCACCCTATCCTTTCTGTCATCTTCTCATTAGTCTATTCCACACTACACCCTCTTGCTTGTACTTCTAACTAAAAAATACCAATATATCACTTTTCTAAGGAGACACACTTTGATTTTCTTTTCTATTACTTGTTTTATGAGTGTTTTTCATATAGCAAAATTATATCTGTCTAAATGATAGTTTTTACTATTAAAATCTTAGGAACAGTGAACAGAAATGTATGCCAATTGTTACTTTTACTACTCTTTCCTGAAATAACAATAATAAATTAAAATATGAGTTTTTAGATAAAGATGATTTGATTATTGTCTATCTTTTCAGCTAACTCCAACTTCATTTAGTAGAAATGTTTCTAACTTTTCCTTCTTTTGAATGACATGTTTTCATAAAGGCCACTGCTTTTTGTGGGTCCAACGGGTACAGGAAAATCAGTGTATGTGAAGGATAAGCTAATGAATCACTTGGAAAAGGACAAGTACTTTCCTTTTTATGTTAATTTCTCTGCACGGACCAGTGCCAACCAGGTTCAGGTTAGTTTAAAGCCAAAAACATGGGTCAATAATTATTAATTATTTTTTACTATTTGGTTAGTGTTTAAAATTGTATATTATATGAATAGCTGTGTAAATTTTATATGAATTTAGATACAACTTCAAAACTTTTATTTGGGGCATTACAAGTAAGTTTTAAAAGTCAAGTTTTAAAGACATAAGTTTGAGAGAATTTTTGCATTAGTACTACTGGATTATTGAGCTTTAACAGTTTTTTGTTTTTTTTTTAAGTTTGCGAAGAAGCAACAATTGGTTTCTTCACTGGAGTATGAGTGAGAGAGAAGGAGGGAAAAGGGAGGGAGGGAAGGATGGAGGGAGAAAGGAAGGGTGCACTCATGCTTTCTGTACTCTCCCATATGACCCTTAGGGCATTTGCTGCTTTCTAAAGCCCTGCCTTTCAAACATAAACTATTATATGACCTTCTATGATGAGAACAATGTAGTTGTGCCTCCCACTCTTTACCCTCAAAAGTGCAAAGATGGAAATACTGCATGAAACCTTTTCTAATCACCATTTTTATCATCTATTCCTAAATTTATGTCTGTCCTTTCTCTCTTGACCTATGGAACTCATTCCTGTTGTTTTAAGTCTGTAGAATTTTCTTAATCTCAAAATCTTACAAATTTAAATTAGCGCTTTTATATCTGCGTAAATTAAAGTTAATAGATAGGTTGGGGTATCCAATGAGGAAAATATTCTGTGAGTGTGCATGTGTGTATAATATAAATATATAAATATGATTGTATGTAATAATTCTTAGCACATAGAATTTTCAATAAAGGTTTTTTGAATGATTTTGAATATAAAATTTGGTATCACCCTAAATATAAATAAATAAACACATGTACATAGTGCTGTTTGGCATTATTTTTTTACATAATTAGACTTTAATTTCTAATTTTTTTCTATTGTTAAGTATAGCCACTATTCTTTCTTCTTTATATTTTAGAACATTATTATGGCTAGACTGGATAAAAGACGCAAAGGAGTTTTTGGACCACCTATGGGAAAGAAGTGTATAATTTTTATAGATGACATGAATATGCCTGCATTGGAAAAATATGGAGCTCAACCTCCTATTGAATTATTACGACAATTTTTTGACTGTGGGAATTGGTAATTATTTAATTATGGTCTTAATTAGCCATGCTGAAGTCATTGTTCTCTTTTTCTATTTTAGTTTCTCACATCGAAATAATATACTTTTTCAAGTTGTTTGTGAAAGAAAATGGTTGCTCTGATATTTTTGGAAGCCTTTTCTATACCATTTTTATACCATCCTTTCCTATGAATGTGTGAGTTAGGTAACTAGGATTAATACTCCAGTATTGGAGATGTGTATATTCAACAAATAATAAATTTTTTTCAAATATTATTTTTAATTGTGGAAAATAATTAATAGATTATACCTTTCAAAGTACCATTTTCAAAGGGCTGAGAATTTATGGGTAGTCTTCAACCTAAGTAATCACCCTACATTTTTATAATTTTAAATTCTCTATATTTTCTGTAACTGTTTGAGACTACCATATCTTTGAGATGACTTTGTTTTAATAGCAATTTCATAGATAACTGCACTTCCACCACCCCATTTTATGATGATGTACTTAGTTTCTAACATGTAAGACATTGTATCTTTTAGTTAGGATTAATAATCCTTCATTTCCTCTCTTAAATATACTTTCCTAATTCCCAACATACCATTATTTTTGTCTCAAGGCAAGGGTAGACTAATGTTGAAGCTTAGTCATATTTTGGAAATAACATGTTCTTTGTTGCTACAGGCCCTTGGCATAATACCTCCAGGAAATAATTGCTGTTAACAGTGTATTCTCTATTCCTTTGAGTTTCATGTCTTTATAAATATATTTTAATTTTTTAAAAAAAGACTCATATTACATATAGTGTTTGCTAACTTATTTGCACTTAAGTATTTTTCTTAAACACCTATTCATGTAATTTGTCTCATTCATTTTATTAGCCTTTAAAAATATTTGGTTGTGTGGCTCTTGCTGTAATTTACTTAGCCAGTCTCCTATTGACAGCTATTATGATTGTTGCCAAAAAACAAATAATATTTTCATATTTTCTATTGTGCTCTTAGACTAAGAAATGGCTATATAAATTTCTCCTACCATCTTTTCCAATTTTTGCAAGAACTTTAATATTAAAGAATTTAATGGCCTATTAGAAATATGAATATTTTCAATGGAGTGGAACTATTTAGATAACTGTCTCTGATTAAAACTTCTTTGGAGCTTGGTTATTCCCTGATATGTCCCTTTTTATATAAGAAAAGTATTTAGTTACTGTTTAGACATCCTTACGTGCTCTGAAGATAAGATTTGAGATAAGAAAAAAGAAACCAGGGCTCTGCTATAAGTAGGATAACTATATAATTTATTATTTAAACTAAGACATTTCTGAGAGTAAAAGGGGAATGTTATTAATTACCTAGGACAAGCACAAGTCAGAATTGTCCTAGGCAAAATGGGACATATGGTCACCCTACCTAAATCCAGCTGCAAATAAGATTGATCTCTCATCCATGCTCTGGATTTAGAGTAAGAAGGGGAAAATCAGAGTCAAATTGGAAAGAAGAATAGGAGGAAATAAAGCAAGGATGAGAGAAAGGGACATTCTAGATACCCAGAATATGGGCAACAGAATCAGAATCACTGAAAGAGGAAACAGAGTGCTGCTTTAAAAAAAAAAGAGTTCTCTTCTACTCTAAGCACTTTCTAAAGTTCTTTTTTAAAGAAGCTAAAATCAGATTAAGTTTCTAGAGAGATCTACATTTCATTCCATCTTATTGGTTTTCTCACTGATTGTTTTGACTTTTTATGTGCTTTCAAGGTATGATCTTAAGGACACAAGTAAAATCACATTAGTTGACATAGAACTGATTGCTGCCATGGGCCCTCCAGGTGGTGGAAGAAATCCAGTTACTCCTCGTTTTATTCGACATTTCAACATCTGCACTATTAATACTTTCAGTGATGAAACAATGGTCCGAATCTTTTCATCAATTGTAGCATTCTACTTTAGGACTCGTGAATTTCCTCCAGAGTACTTTTTAATAGGGAACCAAATTGTCAGTGGGACTATGGAGGTGAGCAAATATGTAATATAAAATGTTTTAGTAAATATATCCTTCATTTGGTCCTTACTTTAAAAAAACACACACACCTTTTCTTCTTAGACAGCTGCTTTGGTCTTCAGTGTCAGAAAAACTGAAGTCTTGAGAACAGGCTTTGAACTTAGGGAATCCATTTGGGTTTGACAGCTATTTCCTGGCTATATGGCCTTAATCAAGTAATTTGACCTGCCAGAAATTCATGTTTTTAAAAGTAAAATGGGAGATAATATCAGCTTAACAAAGTTGTTACAATGAAATTATCCAAAACAAGTTCGTGTCACAGTTTAGGTGTTTCTCTAATTGTCAGGTTCCTACTCTGATATTTATTTTCTCTTCTCCCTCTTCCCTCCTGCTCTTTGTGTTTTCCTTAAAAAATAAATGTAAGCAGCTTATGAATATACTATTTTTAGCCAGATCACATAAGGAATAGCAATGAGAAAAATTATAAGGAAAAACACAAGGGTAGGAACAGAAAACAAGTCTCCTTATATGGCTAAGGAGTAGCTCTTATGAAGCATGTGTTATCTGCCTCTGCTCAGATGCCAGAACCAGGCTCATTGCTAATTATAAAAGGGAAAGAAATTTATTTAAGGTAAGTCAGTGATAATCACATTGAGCTAAGCTTTTGGAAGCTTCGATAAAGTGGAGTTCACGCAAGGATCACTGCAACCAGAAGCAAAAAGCTACCTATAATCATTCTATTAGTTTTCAAGAGCATTGTATCTTTCTAGTTCTCTTGTTCTGGTGGAAAATTAGTGCTATCAAAATAGAGAAACTATGAGTGAAGAAATAGTACATTGTAATTTCTGTACTTAATACAGAAAAGTGTTTTTATATATATAATATGATGTTTATATTTCAGGCATCTCCTGGAAAGACGGTGGAGTTGGTTGGGCAGAATGGGATACAGAAAGGATCTTTCTCCACATCTTTGAAGCATTACAGACCTACTTATTTGGTGGTTTGGGGAGGGTATTGAATCATAGGATGCATATAAATAAAAAATATTTTCATTTAGTTTTTTTTCAGGCTATATTATAAAAGATTTAATTCAATATCCTTAAAGAAAATATTAAACCTCATTTGGTGTATTCAGCACATAGTAAAAATATACTTCATTTCCATACTAGAGCCACTTACAGGAGAAGGAAGAAGAAGAGAGAAAATGAGAGAAGCGAAGGGAGAGAACACTGACTTGTTTTGAAGTCAATGGTAGTCAAAAGGAAATCGTTTCATCCTCTTCATTTAGAATACTTAAGAATGAATTATCTGATTTCACTTTCTACTAAAGTTTTTGTTAACTACTTTAAATGGGACAACTATAATAATTGGGAAGTGAAAGCATTGTCACTTCTTGGACTTGGTTGGAATCAGATAATATTAATTTCCCTCAGCTTCATGATGCCTGATTGAGTGGTATAAACCAAAAATAAATAGATATATGCAATGCTAGGCTTAAGTACTATACAATTTTCCAAGCCAATATAATCTGACAGAATAAATAAAATATCTTAGATAACATACAATTTGTTACATGGCTTTGCTGATTATAAACATTTTTTTTTGCTTTGTTATTGTTTTCATATTCAGATATATAAAAAATCAATGGAAAATCTTTTGCCAACTCCCACAAAATCTCATTACACTTTCAACTTGCGGGATTTTTCACGCGTCATCCAGGGCTGCTTACTCATTGAAAGAGATGCCGTGGAGAGCAAGCACACTATGACCCGGTTGTTTGTGCATGAGGTTCTTCGAGTGTTTTATGATCGCCTCATTAATGATGAGGATCGATCCTGGCTGTTCAATTTAACCAAAATTGTTATAAGGGACCATTTTAAAGAATCATTTGATAGTATTTTTTCACATCTGAGGAAAGAAAATACATCAGTGAGTATATTTAATGATTAAAAACATTAAGTTAAAACATACTAAGTACAATAGCATGAATTGTTACAATCAACGTATCTTTAAAAATATTACTGCCTAATGATCATATTTCTTGATCTTGCCTCATAGATAGGTGTTTATTTTGAGAAGATTTGTCTTCAGAGGAATTATGTATGTAGCATAGAGGTTATTAAAGAATAAAACTTTATATAAATGATATAATAGGGATTAAATGATATAATCAAATAGGATAGGGATTAAATTATATATAAAGTACAAGTAAAGTGCTTAACATGATGACTGTCCTTCAGTAACTAATAAGTGGGAGTCACTCAGCCTCTGGGGTAGGGGAATTTTTTTTAATAGAAAAAAAGCTCTTTTTAATTACTAAGTATATAATATAATTTTAGGTATTAATTTTGCAAATATGTCATTTACTACCCTAATGTTTAATTATCTAATTGATAATCATCCCATAACATGTATAAAACAAAATTTTATATAACGTTTTTTTTAATTTATTTTAAAAAATTTTTAAGTTTTATAATTTGTTGATTTTTGTTCTATAGGTAACTGAAGAGGACTTAAGAAATCTTATGTTTGGTGACTATATGAATCCTGACTTGGAAGGAGATGACAGAGTTTATATTGAAATTCCAGATATTCATCATTTTAATGACATTGTAGACCAATGCTTAGATGAGTATAACCAAACTCACAAAACAAGAATGAATCTTGTCATTTTTAGGTAACTTCATTTGGTATTAATGATTGAAATTTCTATTTGTAAAATTTATTGTGAAATACTTTAAATGTACAAAAAGGTAAAAATATGGTGAATAACCTTGTACCTACAACCAAGCGTAAGAGATAAAATATTAGCAATTTATTTGAAGTCCCTTGGGTAGCCAACCTTTCCTCACTGCATCCCTAGCATACCCTGCAGGAGTCAAAGAAACCTTGTGTCTCTTTTACTACATATGTGTGTTCCTAATCATATATGCACTATCTTATTTTGCACATTTAAAACTTATATAAACGGTATTGTATAAATTCTGCAAGTTGGTTAGTTCCATATTTGTGAGATTCACAAAACAATGAATTTTTACTACTATCATTGTATAACACAATGTAGTCATTCTTCTGAGATAGACTTTTAGGTATCTTCCAGTTTTTGCAATTATAAAAAAGGTTTGAACATTCATGTCTGCTTGGGTACATGTATACAAATTTCTCTAGGCTATATTCCTAGAAGTGGCATTATCGTATCATGGTATGTAAACATTTTCTACTTTACTAAGCTTTGCCTTAGTATCTTCAAAAATTATTATTGTTTTTAAGAGCTTCCATTGTTTCTCACCCTTGCTGCTACTTAGGATTGCCAGACTTGGTAAATTTTGCCAGTGTAAGGAGAGTGGAATGGTGTTTCATTGTGGCTCTAACTTTAATTTCCCTAATTACAATGAGGACATCTTTCCTGAATTCATTATTTTGTGAATAACTGATTTCCTATTTCTCACATAGAAATCCTTGTATTAAAAAGTTGAAGAAATGTTTTTAATAAAAGTAATAATATACTTCCAGTATAAGAGGTTATATTTTAATTCTATCATTTGTATATTATATTTCCTGAATTTGTAGTTTAAATAGTTTCCTTTGCATCAAATGATCCGATTGTAATTGCTCTTGAAAAGTCACACATTTTGATGATTACTTCGTTAAAACTGGGACAACAAAGTTCATCCTTCTAGAAAAGTAAAACAATAGTTACATGTAAATATACATTTACATTTATATTTTCAAGTATGATAATATTGATATTTCGTAGGTATGTACTGGAACATTTATCACGGATATGTCGCATTTTAAAGCAATCTGGTGGAAATGCTTTGCTTGTTGGACTTGGAGGAAGTGGTCGTCAATCTTTAACTCGTCTAGCTACATCAATGGCAAAAATGCATATTTTCCAACCAGAAATTTCTAAGAGCTATGGTATGAACGAGTGGAGAGAGGACCTGAAGGTAAATTTATGAAGCAATCTAGTGTCTAAAATATCATCAGTGCATTCTTTTACCTCTGAAGAGAGAACCAACCTGTATAGCTATGTGCTGAATACACTGGTGATGATGATAATAGTATTATCCATAAAGTAGTTACTTCGTGTGCTGAACACTGTTCTAAGTGCTTTACATACATGATGTCATTCATGGGTACAACAATTCAATGCAGTAGGTATGGTTGCCTCTCTATTTCACTGATGAGAAAGCTGAAGTGAGTTCTTTGGAGCTGTGTTTCTGTCCCAGTAACCAATAGAACATAGAGTGCACACTTGGTGCTTTCATACTCATGTGTTTACAACTCTGCAGGTCCCAGAAGAGTGATGACCCAAAGGGAAAAAAAGGAAGATATTGTTGGGCTTTTTTCACTTTCACTGACCCTTATATACTAAATTTCTATATCATAAAAGTTATATCCTTCTAAATGAAAATGTTTACAACTATAAACTTCCCTCTTAGCACTGCGTTAGCTGCATCTGCATAAATGTTGATAAATTGGGTTTTCATTTTCATTTGTTTCAAGAAACTATAATTTCACTTGTTATTTCTTCTTTGACCTATTGGTTGTTTAAGAGTTTGTTGTTAAATTGCCACATATTTGTGGATTTTTCAGTTTTCCTTCTATTTAATTCTAGTTTCATTCTATTGTGATCAGAAAAGATGCTTGATATGATTTATATTCTAAATTTGTTAAGACTTTTTTGTGGAATTTGATCCATTCTAGAGAATAGTCTATGTGCACTTAACAAGAATGTGTATTCTGCTGTTGTTGGGTGGAATGGTTCTGTATATGTCTATCAGGTTTAATTGGTTTATAGTGTTATTCAGACCTTCTATTTCCTTATTGATCTTCTGTCTGGTTGTTCCATCCTTTGTTGTGTTAAAGTCTCCTATTATTGCATTGCTGTTTCTCCTTTCCATTCCATCTGTTGGTTTTATATATTTAGGAGCTCTGCTCTTTGGTGAATAAATATTTGTAATTGTTACTTCTTCCTGATGAATTGACTCTTTTATCGTAATGTTTCTTGTTCCTCGTGAGAGTTTTTACTTAAAGTCTATTTTGTCTGATATTAGTGCAGCCACCCTACTCCTTTTCAATTACCTTTTTCAATAAATATCTTTCCCATCTTTTCACTTTCAGCCTATCTGTGTGCTTAGGTCTAAAATGAGTCTCTTATAGGCAGCATATTACTAGATCCTGTATTTTTATTTATTCAGCCAATCTACATCTTTTGGGGAAGTTAATCAATTTACATTTAAAGTAATTACTGATAGGGAAGGATATATTATTGGCATTTTGTTACTTGTATTCTATTATGTTTTGTAGCTTTTTTGTCCCTCTCTTAATGTCTTCCCTTATGTTTTTTGGATTATTTGTAGTGGCATGCTTTAATTTCCTTCTCATTTTTTTTTTTTTTTGGTGTGTATTCTATAGATATTTTCTTTGTGATTACTCTTATGATTACGTAAGACATTTTAAAGTTATGAAAACAGTTTAAACTAACAACTTCAACCTCATATAAAAACTGCTCCTTTACAATTGCCTGCCCTTTATATTATTGATATTACAAATTATATCTTTATAGATTGCATACCCACTAGCATAGATTTACAGATGTTTTTTCTTATAGATTCTATACAAGATTTGAAAGTAGACTTATACACTAAAGTTACAATCATATAGAATTTTATATTTATATAGATGCTCCTCAACTTATGATGGGGTTATGTCCCAATAAACCCATCGTAAATTGAAAATATTGTAAGTCAAAGGTTCATTTAATACACCTAACCTACGAAACACTATACCTTTACTTAGCTTACCATAAGCATGTTCAGAAAACAATATTTAAAAATTACTATAAACAGAATACATGGCAGAATTTCAGTCATTTACCTTCATGGTTGCATGCCTTACTAAGAACTGCTGCTGCCCAGCATCATAAGAGAGTATTATAGCATGTATTCCTAGCCTGGGAAAAGATAATTCAAAATTTGGGATACAGTTTTTATTGAATGTGTGTTGCTTCCAACTATCATAAAGTTGAAAAATTGTAAGTCAAACCTTTATAAATCAAGGACTGTTTGTATTTTATCAAAGAACTTTATACTTTCATATGGCTTTGTGTTGTTGTCTAACCTTCTTTCATTTGAACTTGAAGCCGACCCTTTAGTATTCCTTGAAGGGCAGTTCTAGTGGTAATGAATTCCCTCAGCTTTTATCTATCTGAGAATGTCTTAATTTCTTTATTTTTGAAAGACAGTTTTTCAGATGCAGTATTCTTGGTCAGCAGTTTTATACACTTTGAATATATCTTTCTACTCTTTTCTTACCTGCAAGGTTTCTGCTGAAAAATATGCTGATAAGCTTATAGAAACTCCTGCTTTTCTCTTGCTGTTTTCAAGATTCTCTCATTGCCTTTGACTTTCAACAGTTGGATTATAATGTGTCTTGGTGTTATAATGTGTTTTGGTATGTGGGTCTATTGGGGTTTATCATGGTTGGAATTAAGCTTCTTGATTTGGTATGTCCATTTCTATTCTGATTTAAGACATTTGGGCCATTATTTCTTCAAATAAGTTTTATGCCCCTTTCTCTCTTCTCCCATAATGTTTATATTGATCCAGTTGATGATATCCAGAAGTCTCTTAAACTCTGTTTGCTTTTCTTCATTCATTCTTTTTGTTCCTCTGACTCAATGACTTTAAATGACCTGTATTAAGTTGACTAACTCTTTCTTCTGCCTGTTGTTGAGTACCTGTAGAGAAATTTTCAGTTTAGTTATTGTGTTTTCAGCTTCAAAATTTCTGTTTAGTCATTGTTTGCAGTTTCTAACTCTGTTGATATTCCCATTTTGTTGATGAATTATTTTTCCTGATTTCCTTTATGTGCTGATCTGTATTTAGTTTATTGAGCATCTTAAAACAATTGTTTCCAATTTCTTGTCAGGGAAGTCATAGATATGTTTTTTAGGGTTGGTTTCTAGAGCTTTATTTGGGTCTTTGATTGGGCCATGTTTCCCTGTTTCTTTGAATGCCTTGTGATCTTCTGTTGAGTTTTGAGCACTTGATAAGCTGCCACTGCTCCCAGTATTTAAGGACAGGCTTCATGCAGGAGGAAAACTTCACCAATCAGTATGACTAGAGGTTCTGAGATTTCTCAGAACTTTTCTGAGGATTAATCTTTAGGGTTGTGCACATGCTTTTATTCTAGTATATATAGGTGCCTTGGTCTACTTTAATTTCCTTTTTCTTCTCATGAGATTTCTATTTTGGTTTTCTATTTCTAGTTTGGTTTTGTATTGTATTTTTCTGCCTCTAATGTCTTTTTTTTCTGGCACCTTCCTGTGGAACTTCTGAGTCTTCAGACTTATTCCATGTGGCAACACAGTTGACCCCTAGTAGTTCTAAATTACTGGCCTTTATATCATCCATCTTAGAATGACAGATACTCTTTCCATTTTCAAATCCCTCTAAGTTCCTGAACTGTGATTGGCCCCACTTAAATCATATGCCCTCTTCTGAATCAATGACTATTTCTAGGGGCTTAAGAAGCTCTGAGAAGTTGGGGTCTTCCACCGAGGTAATAGGCAAAATGGAGGCCCTGATTGACAGCCCCACCAGAAGAGAGGAGAAATACTACTCTAAATTTGAGATGTTGTCATCAAAAGAAGGGGAAATGGAGATAAAGCAAATGTCTACCACATTTTGCTTATGAGTACATTTTTATTTTAAGGTTCTATTAAGGAATGTGGGCATGAAGGGCCAGAAGACAGTCTTTCTAATCACGGACACTCAGATTAAAGAGGAAGCTTTTCTAGAGGATATTGACAGTGTGCTCAACACTGGAGAAGTACCTAACATATTTGCAGCAGACGAAAAACAAGAAGTGATGGAGGTAAATGCTTTTTAGAGAGTGCCTCTCCCAGCACAGAAATTTTCTTTTTTTGAAATTTTTTTTCTCCTCTTTCGGATAAATACAGCTTGTGCTGAGGGTTTTGGTAATTAAAAACTTAAAGTATATTATTTTAATACATCATCTTTTGGTAAATTTTAAATTGCTTCTGCTAATGTTATTAGACAGAATTTTTATTTTATAAATTTGTCATAATTATGGCAATTTGTTTGATCTTAGCATATTTTATGAATGATTACAGATATTAAGTCATGTCTTAGAGTTACAGAGATATGAGAAAATGTAGCTTTAAAGCACTACTTGATTAGCTTTTATGGTTTACCACTGGTTAAAATTTTTCAAAAGCCTTAATAAAACTAATTGTCTTAATAATTCTAACATATCTAAGTGTCATGCTTTGTGATTTAATTGACAAAAAACACAATTGTGAAGCAGCCACTGCTTCTGATGTCCTGTCCATTGGCTCTCATTTCTCAAGATATTCCCATACAAGATCTCTACTAGTAATATTTTTTTTTCATTACCACAACTACTTTTATCCACAGAATATGTTACTCACACCTGGATGCTTTATTCTAGCTTCCAGTGATCCCATCTGGAATAAAATGAATTTACCCTATTAGTTCAAGCACCCTGCTTTTATCTTCTTTGGAATAAAACTATTATATACATATAATAGGTCCTCCTACATAGGGTTGTTGTGAGGTCTGAGGATAAAATTAAACAAAGCACTTATGGAATTTCAGGCACTTAAAAAGCCCTCAGTAAATGGTACACTTGTAGCCTGAATGGTAGTCTGTAGCATGGGGTGCAGAAGGAGAGAGAAAAAAAAAAGATCCCAAGTTCTCTACTTTTATTTGGGCAATGTCAAGGATGTGGCCAAGGCTGCTGAGAAGAATGGTGGTTCTCCTAATTCATAGGATAAAATCATCCCCCATACTCCCATTCAAGGAATAGTCACCTTTGGGGAATGGGATTTCCTAAACTTTGCTAGGCTTTCCTGCTTACTTTAGCTATTGTTTACCTTTTCTTCTCACCATTTTGCTACGATTCTTTTTCATTGCTTCATTACTATTTTGTGGTATGATCCAACAGTGGCCTTAAGAACTTCCATTCTTCATGTTCTACCAAAACCTAGGAACACCATATCAATTTATCCATAGGAAATAGCCATAGTCAGAACTCAGGTACACTGAAATACACCCCTGTTTCTGCTTGTTTTGTACTGATGTTTTTAAATATAAAAGGTAATATTTAAAGTTCTGTTATTTTCTTTACACTCTATATACCATCCTGTGCATCCCACTTTGAAGAATATGTCTTGGACTTGCTTATTTCATCTCTCTGACAAAGATTTTACTTTAAACCTCACCCCTGATAACTGACCTCTATACCTTGGCTCTGGCACTACCTAGAGGGCACCAGCACATCTGTCTAACTTTATGAGAGTTCCCACCTCAGACCTACATTTCCAGACTATATTTCTAATGTTCCATTAGCACTCCTTGCAGAATTAAGTTATTGTAACATCTTTTTTATCTTATTTCAGGTGTTCACATGCCATAACTCATTTGATCCCTGAACAGCCCTCAATAAAATAGGTACTCTTTTCCCCATTTTAAGGATGAGGAAACTGAGTTACAGAGAGTTGAGATAATTTTCCCCCAGGTCACATAGGTAATAAACTGCAAGCTGGGATTTGAATTCAAGAAGTTTGGTTCTGGAACCATTATGCCTAACCTCAAGTAAAATGTCTTTTTCATATAAAGATATACAAAGAAAGAATCCAAAAGTGACCCATAATCTCATTACCAGAGAACGCTATTTACATTTTTTAAATATGCAAATATTATAAGAATAAAGTTAGAGAATTTAAAGAGCATAAGAATGTCCAAAGTGAAAAAAAAGGAATGACATAAACCCAGAAAAATGTCCAAAATAAAAAATGAAAGCCTCACTCTTACACTCTCCCTTAAGTCCATCTCACCAACTATTAATAGTTCTTTGTGATTGCTTCCATAAGAAGGTGTCCCTGTATATACATATACACCTGTGTATTTTCTCATTTAACAAAGATTATATTATACATACTGTTGCACAATTTAGGTTTTTTTTCACTTAATTTATTTTGCCATAGCACATACATTGCTACACTTCATTATTTTTAACAGTTGTATGAAATTAAAATGTATGGATATTTTATAATGTTTTTAACTGTGTACTTCAGTTATTTAGATTTTTACTCTTAAAAACAATGTTGAATATATCTTGGTGAACTTTTTGTTTATAAGTTAAATTCTTGGCAGATATTTGTTTTTGCATTATAAAATTAAGAAGTTGGAATTCTTCTAAGTACAAACTATATCAAAAGCCATTCTATTACTATAAAAACAAAATTTTAAGATATTTACAAGGGGAGTAATAAAAATTCTTAATATTCCAATATCTACCAATCTATTATCAGCTTATCTCTTTTTATTTACCAGGCTTTTATTTTCTCATATTCCCTAGGGTGTTCGTCCTGTAGCTCAGGCTGGCAATAAACATGATGAACTTAGTCCCTTAGCCCTGTTTGCTTTCTTTGTGAATCGCTGTAAAGATAATCTTCATGTCGTAGTGGCTTTTAGCCCCATTGGAGATGCCTTTCGAAATCGTTTGAGACAGTTTCCATCCCTCATCAACTGCTGTACCATTGACTGGTTTCAGGTTTGTAATTTTGGGGAGGAGGGCAATTAATCTTTTGGCATTTTACTGAAATCTTACTCAAGCTTTATTAATATACATAAACTTGGCACCAAAGACTGATAAGACTACATGATCCCCACAAGAAGTTCACACTCCAGACTGGAAGACAAAAAAGGCAATCAGCGAATGAGCAGTCACAATTATATAAAAGAGCCATAATCTTGTTGTACAAAAGGTGTACTTAAGACAATGAATCTCTGAAGTATGGAAGTACATTAATTATGTATTGGAGCGGTGTACTAGGAACCAATAGAATGTATTATGTCTATATACAGACATACATATGTAAAGAAATCATATGTATATGATAAGGAATTGGCATACATGATTATGGAGGCTGAGAAGTTCTAAGACCTGCAATTGGCAAGCTGAAGACCCAGAAATCTGATGGTATAGTTCCAGTCTAAAGGCTAGCAGGCTTGAGACCAGAAAGAGTTTAATTTATCAGAGTTGATTTATCAGTTCAAGTCTTAAAGCGGAAAAAACTGATGTCCCAGTCAGGCAGGAAGAATTTCCCTTTGTTCAAGGGAGGGTCAGTCTTTTTGTTTTTTTTTTTCCAAGCCTTTAACTGATTGGATGTCCCACTAGGAATAGCTCTGCATTCCTATTGGATGAGGCCCACTTGCATTAGAGAGGGCAGTTACTCAGTCTGTTGATTTAAATGTTAAACTCATCCAAAAACACATCTTACAGAAACATCTAGAATATTTTTTGATTAAATACATGGGCACCTTGTGGCCCATAGTCAAGTTGGCACATGAAATTAACCATCACATGGGGATACTATGTGCAAAGGTAAAACAGTGGATAGTGTAGTGCATGGCTCATTTGGGCAACTGCAAATAGTTTGATATAGCTGACTGGCAATGAGGGCAGCAGGAGTTTAGTTGGAACTTTGAGTGGGTGACAAATTATAAAGGGATTTGTAAATGTGCCTAGAATTTGAGTTTATATTTAAAGACATTGCAAGGGGATTAGCATATATTGAGCTAATCTTTATTTTAGGGAGAAAAAAACATTGTGTGGTGAATGATTTGGAGTGGAGCAAAACAAGAGACAGGAAGACCAACTGAGTGGCAATTTCAGTCATGCCAGCACCAAATGATGAAGGCCTCCACCTCACTTAACCTTAGAGCCAATTGTCACTTACTATATAAAAGCATTAAGTTGTCATAGATTGAGAATAGCAGCTCATGGTGACTTCTATTTAATTGTTTGATACTCAGTAGGACATGGACTATAGATTAGACCTAGATAATTCCTTTTAAAAATATTTTCAGATACTGATTTGTTTTATTCTCTTTTGCCTATTTATCAATTGCATGTTTGAAATACTAATTCTGCCCTTTTGAGAATTGTACATGTTTGAGCTAGTGTATGTTTTAGTGTCCATATAACAATTAAAGCTTATTAACCAATGTCATCCCAATAAACTTAGTAAAAAATAAAAATAAAACAATTTGCCCTAAATTTGTTTTTAAAAAGTTCTGTGAAACAATTTTGGAGCCATTATTTTCATTAAGTAGTTGAAAACCAAAACTGAACAAAAGCCAGCCATAAGTTTTTCTTTTGCGAAATCTTATAAATAAAATTCTTTTACTTTTGGATATCTTTTTCATAACATGAGACTTTCTATTCTATTATAAGAGATTCTTGTTGGGGATAATTTTTTAAAAGAAAGAACTGGGAGTTGCAAATAAGGTAAGGGAGATTAATTGGATAACAGGAATAAATGTTTCACGGTGAAGTGTTTAGAACTTGTATCAGAAAAGTTGATGACGTTTGGGGCCTGAGTCTGTGAAACTCAGGAAGTGAGTGTATACTCCTATGTGTCACACAATCAGGAAAGCATTGACTTTTTTTGAAAGATCGCTGGTCTCCAAAGTATGGTATATACTTACCAGGAATGCCAAAACAATTCAGAGAATAAGGAAAGGAATTACTAGAATATCCATTTTTGTAGGAAATGGGCCTTTACATAAATTAATATCAACACCCTTACTCAGTTTGTATGGCCATGTGTCATAGATGGTATTCAGGGTCCCCTGAGAGATTCCTGCAATGTACTGAAAATTGAAGATATAATCCAGTTATAAGTGGGCAGTAAGAGAATGGCATAAACTAGCATGAACTACCTCAAGTTCTGTATCAGCCATATCATGAAGCAAAAACAATGACTATTTAACAAGATTTGACCAGATGCTGGTAAAAACAAATTTTAGAAGGTTATTTGGAATATGAAGTTATAGTGACTGTTTAAATAATAAACCTTATCCCTAGGGTATACCATGCCTTGCAATATCAGTTTATTATGCCATGGGGTATATTATTGGTTATATAACAATAGTCATTTTCTACTCACTCCATCCTTACTGACAGAATTCTGATTTTGTTTGGGAAATTAGCCTTTATGTAGCCGTGTTTACAGGAATTAATTTCTGGTTAGTCTGAATCAATATTGGTGTTCTCATTACTTTTACTGTGAATTGGTTTATACATGAGCCTATTCATGACCCATTCCTTGCCAGTGGGTCTTTAGTTAAAGTTCGCTTTGGGGAATTTTTTTTAATTATAAAAAGAATTATATGGTAGGAGATGGGTCTTTCCTGTCTCTCAGCCTTGTTTGAGGATATAATGTCCATAGCTGCAGCAGTCATCTTGTCACCATGATGGGACGAACCCAATTATAAAATAAATGCACTGAAAATGGTGAAGCAAAAAGATGGAACAAAATGGATGTGGTTGAGCTTCTAAATTAAGTGACTCTAAGTACCTTACTTCTGGATTTATTATTATTTATGAAGATACATCCCCTTTATTTGAAGATACAGACTGGTTTCTGTCACTTTAGCCATAAACATTTAAACTGCTACATAGAATATTAAACCTTCATGATTAGCAGTATAATTAAAAATGAAGCACTCAGAACACAAGATAAACTTATGTAATTTTTCAATAATGTATAAGTCATATGACACTTATTCTGGCCTTCTATAAAAATTTGCTGATCTTAATCTTTAGAAGATTCTTTTAAAGTTTAAAAGTATATTAGTATAATAATATCATGTGAATATAATCTATTAACAAATATGCCTAATTGGCAGTGTATATTTAACTTTTTCACTAATGGAGTGCTTGATCAAAAAAAATTAAATTTTACTACAAAGAGTGTCAGACACTGAAAAAATTGATCTTAAAATGCATAATGGCTGCTACAAAGTAAAAAAACTACAAGCATTTCATTAAATCAAAATGAAAGGAAATTTGGAAAATATTTTAATAAGCAAGTAAAGATGATTTACTCATTTAACAAATTATTTCATTGAATAAATATTTCAAATATTTATTGACAAGTTCTGTTTTAGATATTGAAGATAACAGTGGTAAGAAAAATAAAGTCCTTGCTTTCATGGATTTACATTTTAGTGTGAGGAGGAGACAGAAAATAATCCAATAAACAAATAAATATATTTCAGGTACTGGTAGGTGGTAAGAAAAAAACTCAAGATAAGGAAAAGTATAATGAAGGAAGGAACATAGTTTTAGAACTCTGGGAAGACCTTGCTGACAGGTTAGCATTTGAACAGAGATATGAAGGAGTGAGTCATGGGGAGTTCTAGGTAAGAGGGTTCTAGTTAGAGAAAACAGCAAATCTAAAGGCCCAGAGGCCAGAGCATGCTTGGAATATTATAGGAAGAGCAAAGGAACCATTTCACTGAGAAAAAGAAGACTGGAAAAGAAGCAGTTTCATGGGGAAGAAAATCAAAAGTTCAACTTTGGATATAATAAGTTAGTAATTTTGATGGGCTGCTAGTAACAAAATTCTAAACTAAGGACTTAGGGTTTTTCCCTTTCATATAGAAAAAAATCTGAAGGTAAGCAGACAGGGGCTTTTGTGGCTTAACAAAGTTATCAAAATCCCAAATTTCCTTCTGCTTTACTATCCTTAGAAAAGTCATTGTATGATCTCAGATGGCTGCTGGAGCTCCAACTTTCACATCTGTGTTCCAGCCAAGTAGAATGATAGAGAGAAGGGCAAAAATGACATATTCCAGCTCAAAGTAACCCTCTAACGAGCCTTTCCTGAAATCCCTAACAACTATATATATGTCTTTAACTTGGAATGCGAGGGAGTCTAGGAAATGTCTTTTATCTAGGCATATTACTATCTAGAATAACATTGGAGTCCTAAGAAAAAAGGTGCTGATATTACGTGGGCAACTAGCAGCCTTAGACACCGTCATTTTAAATTGAGAATGCCTAGATGTCCAAGTGGCAGATTTTAGAAAGCAGGGTAGTATATATTTTTATATGTAAAATATCATTGACCATTTATATGTTGTTATCTTTAATTTTAATATATAAACATATTCTTTAGATCACACCTAGACTTACTTGTGACCTCAATCCCCCTAATTCTATTTTCCCCATTAAAATTTAACTTTCTCAACCCTAGATTATTCTTATACAGGAAGATACTTACCATTCTATAGTTGAAGTAGAACTATTCATCTTAAATTTTATAAATTTTTCTTTTTCTTATTTTTAGCCATGGCCTGAAGATGCCCTTGAGCTTGTAGCTGTGAAATTCTTAGAAACACTGGAGCTTACTGAGGTTGAACGACAAGAGATAGTTCCAATTTGCAAATACTTCCACACTTCTATTATGGATCTCTCAGAAAGGTTAATAATAATAAATTTTAAATTACAATAATGCCTTATATTTTAAAACATCTTTTTTGTGAAAGCTCAAAATTTTAATAGGTTTTCTATGTTTTTCTAGATATCTCTGATCATTTAATTAGTTAAGAGACTCAGCTTAAAAGTAATAGAAAGCTACTTGATTTAGTTTTAACAAAAAGGGTATATTTATTATAAAGATGCAGAAATGTCTCACAAAGCTTAAGGAAAAGACTACAGCTGTGTCTCAGAAATGACCAGAAGCAGGACTTAGCCCTTCTAAAACCAAAAATGCCTTTTCTCTCTTTCTCATTCCTGTTTCTGTCTGGGCATCTGTTTTCCTCTTTCTCTTTGCAGACTGAATTTTTCTACTCCCCAGTGCATGTGGAGGAAACTGGCTGCCTGTCGATTCTCAAGTTTACTTCTTGCAATTTCATCTATAGGCAGAGACTAATTGCTTGTTTCCAGCTCCCTATTCCAAATTTGTTCTGAAATGTGATCAGCCTTGTTTGTGTCCAATGTCTAATTCTGGTCTGATTAGCAATGGTTAGGGTGGCAACTTTCATAGAACAAACATTGCTGCTAGGGCTCTGGATGGAAGTTATCAGATAAGGGGAGCTGGTTCATAGTTGGTGGATATTTCAAAAGTATTTGTTTTACTTCTTAATCTCTGAGATCCTCATCTCAAAGGTACAGAAACCCAAGTTCTCATATTACTATATAATACAGTTTATTGCCTATTCATAGATAGAATCATGCAGCCAGCTAGCATGGTTGGCTTGGACACTTAAACCAAGCAGTGGGCACTAATCTACATACTTACCATGAAATATCATTGCTTCCATTGTTTCCAGTATATATGTAGTAATTGAACTTCTGGCCATACCCCTTTCAGCCAACACATGACACACTTGTACAAAAAATGATGACTCATCTTTGCTATCCTATCTGCAATACTCTATCCCATTATACTTGCCTCTCTTACACAACATCTTGAGTCCCATACAGGGTTAGATTCTTCTGGCTTATGAAACATGTTAAAAGGCCTTAGTCTTTCTTGATTTAATACACAGCTTTGTTGATTTGTGCTTTTTAAATTTATCATTATTATTTGATCTTTTTCAGACCAGAAATTAGGATGTAGTTATGTGTAGAATACTAGAATTTTATGAAGTTCAAATATTCAACAGCCTCTAAATAAAATTAACCTTTATTCTTAAATGTTTATTGTTAATATTGTATTGAGTGTACCTCTTATTTTGTGAAGCTCATTACTTATAGTAATATATGTTATCTGCCTCTCTCTTAGGTTCTTGCACGAGTTAGGAAGACATAACTATGTTACTGCTACTTCTTATCTTGAACTTATTGCCTCATTTCGACAGCTTTTGACCAAGAGGCGACAAGCTGTCATGGAAGCAAAACAACGATATGTGAATGGACTTGACAAACTAGCTTTTGCTGAGTCTCAGGTAAATTTGAAGAGCTGCTCAAAGTGGTAATATATAATAGGAAATATAAGAAATAATAATAATAGAGCTATAATTTATTGACAATATATTATGTGCCAGGCACTATGCTACATGTTTGACATGCATTCCCTCAATTATTCGTCATAACTCCATGAGATAAACACTTTTATGATTTTCATTTTACAGATGAGTAAAGTGAGTTTTAGAGAAGTTCACTAGGTTTCGCAGACCACTCATACTCAAATATATTCTGTTTTGTTCTTAATTTTTTGGCATTTGGAGAGAATATAATAAGTGTGGGTTGACTTTTTATTGTAATAGCTGGTTAAATATAAAATTGGGGGTTTTAAAATGAGTCAAGTGCTAGTAATACTTATTAGCATTAGTTCAATATAAGTAACA
The DNA here is from genome assembly GCA_030015415.1 of Cynopterus sphinx. Classification (NCBI taxonomy): domain Eukaryota; kingdom Metazoa; phylum Chordata; class Mammalia; order Chiroptera; family Pteropodidae; genus Cynopterus; species Cynopterus sphinx. The sequence goes on from CM057381.1 coordinate 111,998,665, forward strand.
GAGTTTTGAATGATTCATATGCATTGTATACTATGCACATAGTGTAATAGGGATACCCCAAGCTGCCACTTCTTCCATGGCAATTGCTTTCTCCCACTGCCCTGTCATATGCTCAAAGATGATAAAATCTTTTGTGAAGAAAACTGGCCAGACTCTCATGATTTTCTTTATCATGTAAGGAACTGAAAGAAAAAGTTAAGACTTTCTGGCCCCAATACATTATGTACATTCAAGTTTCAATTTTCTGTGTTTGGCTTCTGTAGCTATTATAGTTATGAAAATTTAATGACAAATTGTCCATTTAGGTTGGTGAAATGAAAACAGAACTTGTTCAATTACAGCCCAAATTGGAGGAAGCTAAGATTGAAAATGCAAAAATGATGCAGGTACAGTATCCTGAATATTTTTTTCAAATTGATGTCAGCAGATAATTCAAATATGTAAAATTAGCCTTGAAAATACACCTCAGTGTTGTGACTAGGTATTAGAGACTTTACCCTTTTCTACTGCTTTGCTATCTCTTCAGGTCTCTGTGGTTTCCATTATTTTAAAAGGGTGGTGGGAAGCCCATCACCAAATTAGATCACATGTAATTGCATTTCTCTTCATTTTATCTTGGGCCCTCTGCCCTTCAAAATGATATGCTAGATTCCTTAATTTTCTTTTCTTTTTCTTTTAAATATATTTATTTATTTAAATTAGTTTAGAATATACAGTACATTGGTTAAACATCTATATTGTTCATAAAACAATCCCCCCAATAATTTTCAAACATTCTTTTGTCTCTAGAATGGAGAAAACAATAAAATGGGGGGATTGTCTTTGTTTTTTCTTTCTTTTTTTTTTTTAGATTATTGAGATAGAGTCGGTAGAAGTAGAAGCAAAAAGAAAGTTTGTGAAATTAGATGAAGAGATAGCCAGTGGAAAGGCTGAAGAAGCCCAAGTTCTGAAAAATGAGTGTGAAAGTGACCTAGCTGAGGCAATTCCAGCCTTAGAAGCAGCTCTGTCTGCACTGGATACACTAAAGGCAAGTGTTTGACTTAGCTACTGTGTGTTTCAGCAACAAAATAAAAATTGTGTACAGGTACTTGGTTAATTTGGTGTAGTTCTTAGACAGGGTAAAGGGAGTCAAATATGTGGTGACAGAAAGAAATCTAGCTATGGGAGGTGAACACATAGTGTAAATATGTATGTGCCTTACTATTAAAGTGTACAGCTGAAACTTACTGGATTTCATTAACCAATGTCACCATAAACAAACAAAACAAATAAACAAATAAATAAATAAGGTGTAGTTCTATTTCAGTGAGTGCTATTAAATTGTTTTTGTCCAGTCAAATGAAACTTGACTCAACAATTTCTCTTTGGTACAATCTCTTATAATTTTGCTTTTATATATTATTTATAATTTTTATTCAGGATATTTCAGTGAAAATGGAACACATCTCGAAGAGGCCAAAGTAATTCTATACATCAGGAGGCATATGTGAAATAGAGTGTGGAGCTACCCTTCTGCAGGCTCCTGGACATGCATTTACAGAAATACTTAAAGGTCATTTCCAGTGCAGATGTGGGGTACCTGCCTGCCTTACACTGTGTTACATACAACTTTTTACAGGTTTTCAGGCAAGACCAGAACAACCTCACCAAATATGAGCAGGAGAAATAGCTTCTGTTGACTAGAGAGGCCCAGTGTAGTATAGTGGTAGTTTAGGATATTCAGATCCCATTCTTTGCCTTCTTTCCTAATCAGTGTCCTCACTTTCATACAAAGACCTGACAAGATGGTGAGATCAACCAATGGATAATTCAGCATTTCGCAGAATCAAACTCTGATTTTCAGTTACATCAGCCTTATAGTCAAAAGACATCAGATTATCTTAGGACATTTATAGAAATTTTCTATTGTTCTCACTGTGCTGTGAGCCACGAATTTAATACCTTGAGCTTATTATTTTCTTCCTGTCTGCTCTTTGGCACACTTAAAAGTCACATGCTACCCAATGGCCTATCTTCATTCTCTCCTTGGAGTTTATCTCAAAGCCTTTTTTAATAGACATTCCATTCTAGATGACCATTATCGTTAATCTAAATAACTGTTTTATCACGTTTGCCATAGATTTCTAGCATGCCATCCTCTCAAACTCTCAGGATTTTCAATGCCTTCAAACCCTGTCAGTTATTGAACTTAATCAATATTAGGATCTCCTTTCATTGAGAGTCAGTTGCTTGTACACTTTTTGATATCAAACACTGTTTTTGCTATGAGGTAGAGTCAGTTGCTGAGAAGAGAATTGATTCTATTTAGTATAAGCAGACAGAATTCTTTAGGGGATGTTATAAATGGATTACAGAGTTGTTGGAAGAGATGAAGAAACAGATCCTAGGATGAGCTGCCAAGAATGACTCACAAAGCCAAATTGCAGAAATGTTCTACCAGAAGAATGATCCCTCTGAGTCAGAAGCTTGCAAAGCCTTTCTACAGAGCCACACCACCTCTACTATAATTCATATTGTCTAAACAGATACTTCACTTCCTGCTCATCTTTCAATCTTAATTCTAGCATCACTCAAGTGATCTGATGGTAGAACCTAATGACCTTCCACAATTTAGCTGCATGGGAAACTAAGATATCTAGTTGTTAGCTTTCCAGCAACTACAAGGGCTGTCAAAAGGATATTGGAGTGGATAATAAGTGAATCTTGTTGTCTGATAGTATATACCTTTTTAAAAAATAAGTTTGGAATTGAGACCTATCCTTTCATTTTGGGGGGGAAACTAATATTACATGTAAGAAAATATAGAATTAACTCTTGTCTAAATTAGGGTTCTTAATGTAATTTAGGGTTCTATGTATGGGCTTGGTATATGGTTACATGCAAATTTTGTTTTTATTTGCAAAAACATATTTTTTGAAGGGTTCACAGCTCTCATCAGATTTTCATTAGGATCTATGAACTCCTAAATGTTTGAGAACCATTGGTCTTAATCTGTGCTAAATTCCATTTTTGTTAATTCTTTCATAACCATGCCAAGCAAAAAAACAATTACAAATGAAGATCAATGCTTTTTTCCAACATTAAAAACTCATGATTTAGAAATAAACTATTCTAAAGACATCCTGTTTTCTTTTGATTTAGCCAGCTGACATTACAATTGTGAAATCAATGAAGAATCCTCCATCTGGTGTTAAGTTAGTTATGGCTGCTATTTGTGTCATGAAAGATATAAAACCAGAAAAAATTTCAGATCCTTCAGGAACCGGAGGCAAGGTAATAATTAGATGTGGATTTAAATCATATTCATAAATGTATAAACTACTTTATAGCAACTTTATAATTAAATATTAACAGTACCCAGTCCAAGGAAGTAACATTGCTTTCCGGATTGAATGGATTCAGGATCTATGTAAAACACTACCTGTATTTATTCCAGGGTAAAGGTAAGGCAGCATAGCATCAGACAAATGTGTTTCCAATTGATTTCATCTCCTTTTCTGTCTATGCAGGATTCTCCACTATCATAGGGGTGGAATTGAATGAACACTGAGATACCTACACTTTTCCAGCTATGATTCTCAAAAGTGTGATATATAACCACATAGGTGTTGTTTTTGAGTATTCAAAACTTCTGCCTAGTTACAGTATAGTGAATTTGTTAAAAGCATGCACTCTGTAGCCAGAATGTCTTCAGAAAACTCAGCCCTGCTGCTGGTGTGACCTTGGGCAAGATACTTAACTTCTGTGGAACTCTGTAAAAAAGAAGGTTATTTATCATAATCCCTGCTTCACAAAGTTAATGTAAGAGTTAGATTAGCCAATACATGTAAAGCTCTTGTGTATACAGCCTCATAAACAGTAAGCTCACAATAAATGTTAGCTGTTATATATAATAATTATTGAAGGCTAAAATGGAAGGCATAGTGTCCCTCTTAATCTAAAGTTATCAACTTATTTTATTTTCAGGTTTTTACAGTGCCTGGGTTTGAATTCCTCAACTGGAGAATTGGGATTTTATTTTTTCTGGTTATTCTATTCTTCATTGAGATAATAAAGAAAATAAATAAAGATAATAAATAAAATAGATTCTTTCCTTACCAAAGGTATTCTCATTTACACACACACACACACACACACACACACACACACACACACAGACACATGCAGCAACCCTATCAGGCTTCTGGAAGTAGGAAAAAGAATGTTAAGTTGTTTAACGCCTTTCATTATGACAAGAATGTACCCTGCTCTTTATCTTTTAAGTGGCAGAGCAATGTATAATCTATCTACTTTCTCTTTATTTCACTTGAGGAGCCTCAGGAGGTGAGGTGGTTGTTTATAAGAAAAATGTTTGCTGCCTATCTTAGTCCATTTGGGCTGCTGTAATAAATTATATAGACTGGGTGGCTTATAAACAACAGAAATTTATTTTTCACAGATCTGGAGCCTGGGAAGTCCAAGATCAAGGCTCCAGTAAACTGAGTATCTGGCGAGAGTTTGCACCCTTGTTTATAGACTACTGTCTTTTTGCTGTGTCTTCACATGGCAGAAGAGGGAGGGATCTATCTGAGATCTCTTTTAGAAGGGCACTGATCCCATTTATGACCTAATCATCTCCCAAAGACCCCACCCCAAAATACTATTACATTGGGGATTAGGTTTCAGCATATGAATTTTTGGGATGGGGTGGAACACAGATTTTCAGACTATAGGACTATGTTTCTGGGTTGGAAGTTAGAAATAAAAGAAAATAAAAGTTGAAATAATAAAAATATATCTTCTTATATGAAATTGTGATACGTTTATGCTAGTTGCTTTTCTTGTTTTCTGAAAATAATCGTTTGCCTTTCAATGTTAAATTTTTATAAAAAATTGAATATATAAGTTCATGTTTATATTTTAAATATTTGATCTGTATAATAAGTGATAGGAGGATTCTCTTTTATTTCTAAGAATATGTAAGTTTAAGTTTCAAAAGTATATAATGTCTCTGAAAAATATATCTAAAACTTCAAGAAGAAAACTTTTATAGTGAGCGTCTTTAATTGTACATTTAAGTTTTCATAAATTTTATTTATAGGTATTAGATTACTGGGGACCTAGCAAAAAACTTCTAGGAGATATGAATTTCTTAAGAGATTTAAGGGAATATGACAAGGACAACATCCCAGTGAGTTTTATTGAATTTTTTTCTTTGTAAATGTAAATTTACCAAGATGTGTAAGATCTTTAACATTATGTAATATTATATAAAACATAAGAAGATATTTCATTTTTAGGTTAAAATAATAAAGGAATATTATATTAATTACTATATCATGAATTCTTATAATGCATAGGCCCACTTCTCTTTCAGAACATTGAAAGTTATTTAGAAGATTACTGTCTTAGTGTACAATTGACTTGAAAGAGTCCACTAAGTGTCTTTTTATAATAGTTTATTAACAAATCTATACACAAAGTTATGTGAGATAAAAAGTATAATGCATTCTTTATCATCCAAAGTTCTATTATTTAATGTTTAATTGTTCTTTTTCCCTTATTCCCATGTTTTCTCAACCTGCAAAAGTCTTTCATTTTTTTTAAAAAAAAACCTTTTGCTTCAATATCTGTAATAAGTTTGCATATTCTGCTCACATATGACTTGTGTTTCTGCTATAGCTATGTTTATTTAAAAATTAACTTTGTTTTTTAAAGATAACATAACTTTTTATTCATTTTTTTACTATGTATGATTATTTTTTAGCTTATAATTGTGTGCTATATGTTAAAATTTTAAGATGTGAATCTTTGTTGTGTAGGTGACTGTAATGCAGAAGATTCGTGGGGAATACTTAACAAACCCTGAATTTGACCCACCTAAGGTTGCTAAAGCTTCTTCTGCAGCTGAGGGTCTGTGTAAGTGGATCATGGCTATGGAAGTATATGACAGAGTTGCAAAGGTACTTTGAGGATCAGCATATCCATTTTCTATTGAAATAGTCCCAGAAATTAAAATCTATGCATATATTTACTAGTTAAGACTTTTCTAAATGTGCTACCAGAAAGAATTCTTCCTGCTGCAGCATAAATATCAGACAATGATTGAGTTACCTAGTAGATGAAGAGAAAACTTGCATGTGACATGACCTAGTTGGGACTAGTGTGAGTAGTAGTGCTGTGGGAGCAGGGATGATCATTGGAATTAGCCAGACTGGCCTATACATATAGGGATCTGGGGCAAAAGAGAATTAGAGTTAGATGAGGGGAGAGCAGAAGCAAAGAAAATTCAAAACATCAAAGGCAAAGTGGCAGATTAAAAAATTAATTCAAAGGTTCAGAAGTAAGAAAATCTAGTACGGTTAAGAAGCATAGCAGGGAAAGGTCCCCTGATGCAATGGTATACATTGATAGGAAACCTTTTATGGAGTATCCACTGGGGCCAAATTCCTGGGAGAGCAAAGAATGCTTAATTAAGAGCAGTTTGTAAATTTGGTAAGCAGAGGAACTGGGGAGACACTGACCTTGCCCTCTGTAGCTTGCAGGAAATATAAATAAAAAGGCAGATGAAAATACATGGTAGCATTTGTTTAGAACAACCTCAGTGTATAGAATGAATGATCAATCTGTAACAATTAGAAAGATATTCCTAATAAAGTGCATATGCCTGTGGAGAGGTAAGGACTTTGGTTATTAACTTCAGAGGAGTAGACCTATATGCACTTGTTAAAGAAATGAAATTAATTTTATCTGGTGTATCCCTCCACTGAACATCTTGTCTTGCCCTCAGTAGTCTCATACCAGGTCTATGAGCTCTCAACCTAGATAATGTCCATATGTCCACAAGGAATGTGGAATCTTCTGGATCCTTTCAATAAAGCAGAGAAGCCAAGGCATTCAGGTTCTTTGCTGACATCCTACTCTATACCTCCACACTGCCATTTTAATACTGATACAGCTGCCTCATGTTGTTACAGAGGTTTGAAGGAAGGTATCCAGTAAGGTCTTCTCCAAAGTCAAAGGTAGAAAGTGGAGCTTCCTGCTTTCTATTTATTTAACATATTTTCCACTTCAGGATTTCAGCCCAGAGGAGAGAAAGTGGGATATTTGGTGTCTGATACCTTGCCTCCTTCTTTCTTTGCCTTCAGCTTTATTCATGGCAGAAGACTTAGGCCTCCTTTCTTTCAAACTGACACATAATCTTTGGTCATCTTCTAAATTCTATCAATGGCTTATAGCACAGTAAATGATAAAGTTGCAAATCCCATTCTTGATATACTAATGAGCATAATAAAATAAGAACTTTATAAAATCCTTTTACTCTCAACAAAGTGTGGCTTTTCAAGATTTGTTGAGAAAAATTCAATTTTGGTAGTAAATCTAAAAATCAAGGCTTTTTTTTCTTTGTATTTCTATCACAGTTTTAATCCCCCCAAGGCAAATGTAAGCCTCAGCTGACTGGGAAGGTCACGGACTTGAAAATGCAAAAAGCAAAACAAAAACAAAACAATAAAAAAAAAGCACATCCATATATTTAAAAATTTTATGATCCCTGTTACATGTCTTTCTCTTTTGGCAACAGTTGTATGGCAACTTCTCATTATTTTGAGATATCTTACTATATAGTATACCATTTTTGCTTACATATTATAACATTTTTTTAGTCCAGAATAATTTATTTGTTTTATAGATGACAATTTTCTAGTCCAGAAAGCTGTATATATTTTATAAAGCATATAAATATATTGTAATTTATTTATATATAAAAATATATAAGATTTAAGGTAAAATTTTTATTTTGCATAATTATAGGTATTAAGTGTATGTGTAATAATAAACATTTTTAATACATAATATCTCTAAAGTTTTATATAGATGTCAGCTTTACAGAGTACACATCACAACTGTATAAATTGTTCCCAAACAGGTAGTGGCTCCTAAGAAAGCCCGCTTAACAGAAGCTCAGAAGTCCTTAGCTGAGACAATGGAGCTTTTGAATCAGAAGAGAGCAGAACTGGTAGAAGTTGAAAATCATTTGGAAAACTTACAAAGAATATTTATTGAGAAAACTGATGAAAAGGCTCGTTTAGAAGACCAGGTAGAACTCTGTGCTAAGAAACTTGAAAGAGCCTCAAAATTAATTGGAGGACTAGGTGGAGAAAAGTCAAGGTCAGATTTCTGCTCATTTTAACAATATTTAAGAAAGTCAGGCTTGAATATGTGATTTTCTTTGTGTATTTATTATTATTACTGATTTTTAAATGCCTGGTTGAGAATGTAGGACATTGTACAAGGCACCTGGCCAGGCTTCACCAAACAGAATATCAATGTCAGGAATATTGTATGCAGCTTGCTTTCAAATGTTTCAAAGAGAAAGAGAGACAGAGACAAACAGACAGACAGACAGACAGAAGCAAATAAGGCAAATGATAATTTTTAATCTAAATGGTATGTGGGTGATCACTGTATAATTCTTACCAATTTTGTTTGTACAAAATTTTTGATAGTAAAATGTTGTGGAGAGAGTAATGGATGTATGGTTCACTTTGCTGAAATTTATTTAAAAGAAGATATAACTGGCTTGATCTAACAAAGTCAGTTAGCTTTCTTCTATTTATTTGTCCTAAGCAGCCAGTTATCTCATTTATTACTTATACTTATTGAATGAATTGCTTGATAAGGTAATATGTCTTTGACTTTATAGTGCAGATTAGATGGTTTTGGAATGTACCTTTTTATTGTAAAATCTTCTTTAAGATAAAAATATCAACCTTGTCAGTAGTAGGTTAGCTTCTATACAACTTAAATATAATTTGGTATAGTGAATTGCAAATGTTCCTAGATTTTACAGACTAACAATAAATACTGAAACAAATAGCAGGGCCGTTAGACCAAATTGACTTGAAGAAAATTATTAGACAAAATGCTGGTGTTCTTTTTGTTTTTGCTTATTCTGAAGTGCCAACTCCTGCAAGAAATGCCTAATATTTTAATAATGAAAGATAGTCATTCATATAATGTAGATATGTTATAGTGTGTTAGAATTAGAAGGGACCTAACCTCTTCATTTTATAGATAAGCAAGTGCCCAACATTTCATGGCTTTTCGTTTTATACCAGAAGTCCCTTGTCCTTTCAATTATTGTCTTCCATCATTCTCTGAAGCTATTTTGCTTTTAATTTATCTCACAGATGGTCTCAAGCTGCAGATGACCTTCAGATAGTATATGAAAATTTAACTGGTGATGTTTTAGTATCAGCAGGAGTGATAGCTTACCTCGGTGCTTTCACTTCTGGCTTTCGACAAAAATGTACAAAAAACTGGAGCATGTTGTGCAAGGTAATGTTTTTATATTTTAAAAATTTCTTTTTAAAACATTTAAAGTTCATTTTAGGGTATTTAGGCAACAGCGGAGGGTATAATAAGGACAAAGAAGGGAAGAAACAACAAAATTTGGGGTCTTTCTTTTTTGGCTTTTTGTTTGATCAGTAAAACGCTTTCATAGTCCAACTTTCTTCTTATATATTCTAATTTTTTACTTAAAATTTTTTTAATTTATTGATTACAGTTTATATTCAATATTATATTAGTTTCAGGTGTACAACATAATGGTTAGACATTTATATAACTTACAAAGTGATCCCCCTGATAAGTGTAGTACCCACTTGATACCACACATGGTTATTAACAGTATTATTGACTATATTTCCTATACTGTACTTTACATCTTCATTAAGGTCCAACCTTCCATTTAGATTTTTTCTCTGTTCTTTAGAGTTATTAAATAATATCTAATGACAAATCAATATTTTAATTTTAAAATGTTCCAATCAACAAGATGAAAGAAAACATCAGATATTTGTTTATTTCTTACAGGAGAAAAAAATTCCATGTTCAGAGGAGTTCTCATTGAGTAAGACCCTGGGTGATCCAGTGAAAATTAGAGCTTGGAATATTGCTGGATTACCAACAGATACTTTCTCCATAGATAATGGAGTGATTGTTAATAACTCCAGGCGTTGGTAAGGAACATAAAATATATATTTTTCAATGACTTTATTAGAAAGTTTTCAGACATAGAGAAAAATAGAATGGATTTTAGAGTAAGCACCCATAAAGCCATCACCTCATAGATCCTGAGAGTAACATTTCATTATTCTTTCTGCTTTATCAAATATTTATTCATATATTCATTCATCAGCTCATCCTTTCTAATGCGATTTAACATAAGTTGCAGGCATAGGTATACTTCCTCTCAATATTTCAGCATGCATATCCATTAATTAAAATTCAATATCTGTTTTATGGTTTGAGCTAGAATTTACATACAATGAAATATACAAACTCTAAGAACACCATTCCATGAGTTCTTAAAAAAATGTATACAAATGTATACACCTGTGCAACTCAAACCTCTATCAAGATACAGAACATAACTAAATCCCGGGAAGTCTTCTTATGTCGTCTGCCAGTAAATTCTCACCCTCATCACACTGTAGGAACTTCTTATTATGATTATTTTCCACTGTAGGTTAGTTTTGCCTATTCAAGAACATCATATAAACTATTTATACTGTGTGTGCTCTTTTGTGCAAAGCTTCTATCATACAGCATATGTTCTTATTTTTTGTTGCTGAGTAGTATTCCACTGTATGAATTTATCACTGTTTATGTAATATTGCTGGACACCTGGCTGTTTCTAGTTATTGGCTATTCAATGTGTAGTACCATCAAAATATTTTATTCAATTTCATGGATATCTTTTTTAATTGCTGTCACTGTTAGTGTGATAGCTATATGAATTTTCCAAATGGTGTTTAGTGTTACTCTTTCATTTATATCACTTTGAAAAACTTGGGTAATTACTCTCATCTGAGAAATAGTTTCCTGTAAATGGTTATTTAGTCACATTGTTATCTAATTTTAGAAGTCTTTTTGTGGGACCATACTATGGTAGGCACTATTGAACTCATATTCGTGAAATACTGTTGTAAGCACCCTATATCCTCACAAACTCCTGTGAGTTAAGTAGTATTCCATTTTACAGGGAGGAAATTGAGGCCCAGAGTGATTTAGTAATTTGAAATTTAGTAAGATAACTGAACTAATAAATAGTCAAGTCAGAATTTGGACCAGGACAATTTAACTTCAAGATTTTTGTTATTAATTATTAAGTTAAGAAAAATGTGAAATAGGATACCACATTTACTATCTTTAAAACTATAATTAAAATTTCAATCTTCTTGGAATATGAGATATATTAAAGATATTCAGGAAATCTTACATTCTAAAAGTTTGAATTATCTTTTGTTTATATTCTTTGGAAACTTTAGTAGATACTTCAAGACATCTAAATATCCTTTTTATTGAAAATATTGTTTTAATAAAATAGAGATGTTGTGTAATCATATTTTGAATGTCCACTCAAAATTTTACCTGACAGTGAATATCCTTAGGCTGAAACTTCTACACAATTAGTCAAATTTATTATAATCTGAGAAAATATATTTAGCTATTCAAAAAAATCTATTCTCTGGTAGAGCAGAGAAAGTTCTATTTAACAGAATATTAGACCCTGATTATTAATTATATTTTATAACTATTTTCCATTCATTTGACAGCCATTCTGATTTTTTTAAATTGCAACAAAGTTAGTCTTTCTACTTGTTATTTTTGGACCAACTAGTCAAAAAACCATGATCTGGGTAAGTTTTGAGGGATGAGTCTCCATTCTTATAGCCCAGACTTCACTCCTTGCCACTTGGGTCCAGTGTAGTCATCTGTGGCTATCATCCTTCTTGACACTAATCTAAGTGGCCACAGAGGCTTAATCTCTCTGCCTCCTGACAGCAAAACCCAATAATATAGCTAATGTTCACTCTTTTGGTTACTCACTTTAGACTAAGTGTACCTCAGAGAAAAGTTGAGCCACCAGGCCTCTGGAAGGTGAAAATTGAACTCCTCACCCTCATCTTTTCCTCTCTAGCTGAAAAACCTGTCTTCTGTTATTTTCTGCACAGCTGCCTCTTTAGTCTGTCTTTGATGATATGCTGACCCTGTTCCTTTATGCATATGGCCATTTACTACAAGAGCCTCAGTTCCTAACTTTACAAAATTTATCAGTTGAATAGTATAGATTAACCTTGAATAATATAGATTAACCAGGACCATCAAGTCTGACTTTAAATTCCTCTAAGAAAAAAACTGATTAGCCTAGCTTGGACAATTATCTACTGTAGGCCTACTCACCTATGGCTGAGAGCCAAGCCATTATAGTAACAAACATGGGTATTGGAGATCAGGAGTGTAGTTCTCAGAAAAAGAGTCATAAGCTTGGAAAGCAGTTTGCTTTTTACAATTAGGAATCTTGTGTTTGCCTCTTCTTGCATCTTTGGATGTGATGAAAGGTAAAGATCTTATTTTTTTTTTTATAATAATAGCCATTTACTCCAGTATTTTTTATTGAATTATCCATCCTTTCCTCACTGATTTGTAGTACTACCTTTGTCCCTTTAGTCTTTCTTTTAGTTAGGACTTGTAAATTGATCTGAAAATGTCTTTGTTTTCCTCTTCACCTTAAAAAAAATTTAAGTCAGGTTTATTGAGGTATGACTTATATACAGCAAAATTCATCATTTTAGGTATACTATTTTATGAATTTTGACTAAGGCATATGGCCATATGATCCCTGCCACAATCAAGATGCAGAACATTTGCAATCATTTGAGAGTCTTAAACATGGGGGTTATATGACCTTTTTTCCATTTTTTAATTGAGATATAATTGACATAATGCTCCTAATTTGTAATAAGAACATTTATACCATTTATGCTTAATGGAATTATTGATAAATTTAGATTTCAATCTAAACCACCTTGCTAGTTCTATTTGTTTCTTCTGTTTTTTGTTCCTTTTATCTTCTTTTTTCTGCCTGGCTTTGGATTATTTAAATTTTTTATGATTCTATTTTATCTCCACTATTGGCTTATTGCTTATACACATATTAGTGTTTGCTCTAGAGTTCACAATATCCTCTTTAGTTTATCACTAAAAAATTTCCAATAATAACATACTACAATACATATTGTATAAGAATATTTCAACAGTATAGTTCCAAATACCTCTATTATGCTGTTGTATATTTTTCTTTTTCATATGCTATAAATTCCATTGTTATTACTTTTGCCTTACACAATAATTTATCTGTTAGAGTGATTAAGAAAAAATGTCTTTTATATTTAGCTTTATTTTTGCCTAATTTTGGACTTCTTAATTTCTTTGTGTTGCTATTTGGTTTCATATTTCTTCTGCCTGAAGAATATTTTAAACACTTTCTGTGCACAGATCTGTTGGCAATTAATTCACTCAGATAGGTTTTATTTCATCTTCCTTTTGAAATATATTTTTTGCTGGGTTTATAAATTTTTAATTTAATAGCCAATATTTAAAGTATAATCTGTTTTTATTTTTATTTATTTTTATTCTTTATTAAATTTATTGGTTAATACAATTATATAGGTTTCAAGTGTATAACTCAATGATACATCATCTGTATATTGTATTTGTGTTTACCAGTCAAATCTCCTTCAGTCACCATATATTTGAACCCCTTTACCCTTGACTATTTCCTCTCTTTCCCCATACCCTCTGGTAATCACTGAACTATTGTCTATGTCTGTGAGTTTTTGTTTATCTTGTTAGTTTTATATCCCACATATGAGTATAATCATATAGTTCTCCACTTTTTCCATCTGACTTGTTTCACTTAACATGATTATCTCTAGATCCATCCATGGTGTTGCAAATGGCAGTATTTTATCTCTTCTAATGGCTAATATTGCATTGTATAGATGTAACACATCTTCTTTATCCAGGCATCTATCAAAGGGCATTTTGGTTATTTCTAAGTCTTGGCCACTATAAATAATGCTGCAGTGAACATCCGGGTGCATGTATCTTTATAAATAAATGTTTTCAAAAATTTGGGGTAGATACCCAGAAGAGGAATTGCTGGGTCATAGGGAAATTCTATTCTTAACTTTTTGAGGAACTCATGGACCTTGGTTTTAGGGAAGATTTTATGAATTTGACCTCAAAGGCAAGGGAAGTAAAAGCAAAAATAAATGAATGGGATTGTACCAAACCAAAAATTTATGGGTTTAGAATTCTGAGTTGACAGTTTTTGAAGTAGTTTTTTTTTTTTCCTTTAAAGATGTCATTCCATTGCTTCTGGCTTGTACAGTTTCTGATGGGAAGTCTGCTTTAAATCTTATTTTAGTTCCTTTTCATGTACTGTGTCTTTTCTCCTCTGACAACCTTCAAATTTTTATCTATCTTTAGTTTGAGCAGTATGATTGTGATGTGTTTAGGGGTGTGTGTATGTTTTCATCTTGGTATTTTTCCTGTTTGAAGTTCTCTGAGCTTCTATGATCTATTTAATTTTCTCCCTCTTCTCTTCCTGGGATTACTTAGTTTTGTGAGTCTTCTTGATTTTTTTCCCAAACCTATTGGATGCTCTGTTTTGCTTTTAACATCCTTGTATATTTTGGGTTTCATTCTGGGTAATTGCTATAAAACTATCTTCAGTATAGTTAGTAACTATATTAACTGATTCTTTTTTTAGTTATAGTGAGTCTACACACAGCTCATGAAAGTAACTCTTTAGACTTGATAATTTTATTTATATTATTTTCATTTAACTCTGTATAGTTTCATCTCTCTGCTAAAGATCACTTCTTCAGGCATATTGCCCACACTTTTTACTAGCTCTCTTACATTTTAATCACTGTTATTTTTTAAATCTGTATTTTAAAAAGTATTTTCAACATTTGTGTCATCTCTAAGTATTTCTGTCAGTCTCCTAAGAATGTTTTAGGGTCTTTAATGTCACATATCATAAGTCTAACAGTAAGGACTGAGCTAAATGATGTTAATTCTTCGAAATGGGCATGCCTTTCTTCCATCATGCCATCAGTGCAGAGGTTTGAGTCCATCTACTCATGAGTTGAACTGGTCTCAGTTTTGTTGTTGCTACGGTAAAGTTCAGGGGACCAGAGGCTTCAAATTAATCTATTCATGTGTCTATACTTAGAATGAGGACAAGGGTTCTGGAGTGTTTTTCTCAGTTAACAGTTTTATCTTCAGCTTTCAACTGTTTCTGAATGCCCATGACACAGAGGGGTTCTCCCTGTAAATTTTTGCTCTTACCCTGGAGGTAGATTGCTGTTGCTTGGTACTCCATGTTAGGTGGTTTTGGAGGTAGAGTGGGGTTTCTCTGTTATTCTGATTCTTAGTCTTAGGAAGGCCTTGTACATGTGGGCCTTCTAACTAGGACTTTTTCAGCCTTTCTGCCTCTCCTTCCTATGACAACTAAATTCTGCCTTCTACCTGTGGTTGGTCTTGAACAGGAGTTTCCAACCCTTTTGCTAGAGTAAGAGATCTCTACTTGGTAAAGGTTGGTAAAAGTAACGTGATTAGCCAAGACATTTTCTTGCTCCCTACCCCTGCTACCATGGAGTTGCTTTTCTTTTGCTCTTGCTCCAGCTGCTATGTGTGTTTTGTCCTTCTTCCAGGATTCCCAGGCATATTATTGGCCCAGTACATGTTAATTTACCAGCTTGGAGTTGCCTGGGTTATGTATCTAGTGTAAACTTGCACCCTACACCTGTTTGAAATGTAGACCCATGGTTATAAATTCTCAGGGGACGTTTTCCCAGCTGGAGGTGAGACAGGAATCAAAACCCTTCCTTCTTGTCTGCTAATGCACAGAATTGGATTTTTTTCTATCTGTGATTTCACTAAGGCTTTTGTTGGTTTAAGATTAATACAGGGGTCTCAGTTCCAGCTTCTTACCACCTGAACTCAAGGAACCTCTAAGTTATTAGAAGTGATATCTCCCTAAATCTAGTTATCATTTCAGCTCATACTTACTTACATACTTTACTCTAGAATTTAGTTTTGTCTGTGTTTCTGGTACCTGTGCTTTTCTGTATGCGTGTATTATATACATATATATCTCTTAAATGCATGTTACCTATGTATTTTTTAAATGTCATATTTTATCCACCAGTACTAGGTAGCTGGAGGATTTTCAGGTCATTTAACCAGTCATGCCACTGGAACCATAGTTTATAATTAATCAATTCTTGTTTGCTTGCTTAAATTTCTAGAGTTTTATCTGTTTCTAATATTGTGCAGTGGTTGAGAACAGTTCAGTCTCTGGTATCAGGATATTTGGATTCTAATTTTTCTCTATCACTTTCTGGCTTGAGACTTTGGTAACTTACTTGACTTCTCAATGCCTCAGGTGCCCCATCTGTAAATAAGGATAATAATAATTCCAACCTCATAGGAATGTTGTGAGAAAGTGATGCACATGATAAATGCTCAATAATTGTTAGTTTTTAAATAGTTATCATCTTCAAATACCTCATTAAATGTCAATACCTCAAATTCTGTCTTTGCTTACTTTTTAATCATGATGAAAATACTTACTATGCTGCTTTATTATTGTTTATTAACACATCAGTCTCGCTACTTAGCAGTAACCCTTTGTTTTCCCCCAAATTACTACCTCTTTCAGAAGCATAAATGTAAAATGCTTTTTCCTTCAGATTTTTCAAGGTTCTCAAATATAGGCTAGAATTATTTTCACAGTAACGATAAAGTACACTTGGAATACAAATACCATGGCATGGTCTTATCTCTCTGATGAATACAGCAACTCAAAATTCCAATTGTATTTATAATACTTATGCAAGGTTGTATTAAGTAGGAGTTTGATTTCTTTTAAAATATAAAAGAATCTCTAGTTATCACATTACAGAGAACATAGATTTGGGCATTACCAAGAACACTGATTAGCATTAAATGTTAATTTATAGAAATTGTTACTTTTTGCAAGGGAAACAACAAATACTGTATTTTTCTTTTTTTTTTTTTATTTATTGGGGTGACATTGGTTGATAAAATTATATATATTTCAACTATACGTTTCAATAATACATATGTATATTGCATTGTGTATTTACCAACCAAAATTAAATTTTCTTCCATCACCACATATTGACCCCCTTTACCTTTATCTACCTCCCTCTGCCTCCCTTTCTTGTATTTTTCTAGGAATAAGTATATATACAGAAGGAAAAAAAAAAAGTCCCCTTAAATAGAGTCTAGGTACATGAAGTCTAATTACTAGGCAGCTTTTAAGCAGTTGTATGTAAAATAACTTTCTTGTCCCCAGAACACATTTATTCTGTTTGCTGTGATAGGAAGAGTAAATTTTAACTAGTGTCTGGACCTTTTTGAAATGATTTCAAGGGATTTCAATATGATTTGAACTAAGAAAGAAAATAACCAAGCAGCTAGTATTAGATTGTTTTGTCTTTGGGGAAGCAAAGAAAAAAGAACAGAGTTATCTGGGAGTAGCTGATTAAAAACTCATTTATAAGCAAAGGAAAGGAGATTTTATTCCTTGAAACAGAATGTCTTGGAAAGCCAAAATGACATGGGATAAGTACTCTTCTTTCTGTGCTAATATTTTTAAAAGATAATTTAATGCACTGTACCAAATACAGGTGGAACCTGAGACAACATCATCACTGAGGAAGAGGAAAGCACATCGTATTTTGAATATCTGAAACTATGAATTATGTTTTTTCCCTAAGGTCTCAGCCAGTGCTTTCTTTGTGTATGTGTTTTTTTATTTTTATTTTTCAATTGAAGTTGACATTCAATATTATTTTATTCAAGCGCACAGCATGGTGGTTAGATATTTATATAATTTACAAAGTGATTCCCCAATTAGTCTAGAACCCACTTGGCACTATACATAATTATTACAGTATTATTGACTATATTCCCTATGCTGTACTTTACATTCCCATGACTGTTTTGTAATTCCCAATTTATGCTTCTTGATCCCTTCACCTTTTTCACCCACCACACTAACAACCCTCCCATCTGGCAACCATCAATTTCTTCTCTTTATCTCTGAGTCTGTTTTAGTTTTATTTTATTCTTTAAATCTCACTTATAAGTGAAATCATATGGTGTTTGACTTTCCTGTCTGACTTATTTCACTTAGTATAGTACCATCTAGACCCATTAGTGTTGTCACAAATGGCAAGAATTTATTTTTTTTATGACTGAATAATATTCTTTTTTATCCAGTTGTCTATTGATAGGCACTTAGGTTGCTTCCATATCTTGGCTATTGTAAATAACACTGCAGTGAACATAGGGGTACACATATCTTTTTGAATTAGTGTTTTGATTTTCTTTGGAAAAGTATCCAGAAGTGAAATTGCTGGGTTATAAGGTAGTTCTATTTTTAATTTTTTGAGGAACCTCCAAACTGTTTTCCGTAGGGGCTGTATTAACTTGCAATCCCACCAACAGTGCACTAAGGTTCTCTTTTCTCCACATCCTCACCAACACTTTTTGTTTTTGGATTTATTGATGATAGCCATTCTGACAGGTATGAAGTGATATCTCATTGTGGTTTTAATTTGCATTTCTCTGATTATTACTTACGTTGGTCATCTTTTCATATGTCTTTTGACCATCTGTATGTCTTCTTTGGAGAAATGTCTATTCAGATCTTCTGCTCATTTTTTAATAGGATTTTTTTTGATGTTGAATTGTGTGAGTATTTTTTGAATTTTGAATTTTAATCCCTTATCAGATGTATCACTGGCAAATATATTTTCTTCAGTAGTTTTCTTTTCATTTTGTTAATGGTTTCCTTTCCTGTGAAAAAACTTATAAGTTTCCTGTGGTCCCTTTTCTTTATTTTTACTTTTGTTTCCCTTGCTCAAGAAGATATATCAAAAAAAGTATTACTAAGAGCAATGGCAGGGAGTTTTCTGCCTATGTTTTCTTCTAGGAGTTTTATGGTTTTAGGTCTTATATTTAAGTCTTTAATTCATTTTTAGTTTATTCTTGTATATGGTATAAGACAGTGGTCCAGTTTCATATTTTTTTTCCATGTATCTGTTCAGTTTTTCTAACACCATTTGTTGAATAGACTATCTTTACATCATTGTACATTCTTGCCTCCTTTGTAATATTTTAAATGACAGTATAGGCAAGGATTTATTTCTGGTCTATGCTGTTCCATGAGCTGTGTGTCTGTTTTTATGCCAGTACAAATCTGTTTTGATTACTATAGACTTGTGGTATAGTTTGATATCCGGTAGTGTGTTATCTCCAACTTTGTTCTTCTTTCTCAAAATTGCTGTGGCTATCTGGGGTCTTTTATGGTTCCATATAAATTTTAGAATTATTTGTTCTAGTTTTGTGAAAAATGCCATTGGTATTTTGATAGGGATTTCATTGAATCTATAAATTGCTTTCACAATATGGACATTGTAACAATGTTAATTTTTCCTACCTGTGAGCAGTTTATTTGTATCTTCTTCAATTTCTTTCTTCAATGACTTATAATTTTCTGAGTACAGCTCTTCCTTGGTTAAATCTATTTCTAGTTTTTTTTTTATGCAATTGTAAGTGGGATTGTTTTCTTAATTTCTCTTTTCAGTAGTTCATTATGGTATATAAAAGTGTAACTTCTGATTTCTTAATATTAATTTTGTATCCTGCTGCTTTACTGAATTCATTTATCTCTTCTAACAGTTTTGTGTGTGTGTGTGTGTGTGTGTGTGTGTGTGTGTAAACTTTCATGTTCTCTCTATGTCGTATCATGTTATCTGCAAATAATAGCAGTTTTATTTCTTCCTTTCTAATTTGGATGCCTTTTATTTCATTTTCTTGTCTGATTGCTGTAGCTAGGACTTCTAATACTATGTTGAATAATAGTGGTTAAAGTGGACATCCTTGTCTTGTTCCTGATCTTAAGGAAAATGCTTTTAGCTTTTCCTCATTAATTATAATGTAGGCTTTGATTTTGTCATATATGGTTTTATTCTGTTGAGGTATGTTCCCTCTATTTCCACTTTACTAAGAGGTTTTATCATAAATGGATGCTAGATTATGTCAAACACTTTTTCTGCATCTATTGATATGATCATATAATTTTTTATCTTTTCATTTGTCACTGTGGTATATCACATTAATCAATTTGCAGCTATTGAAACAAACTTGCATCTTAGAAATAAATCCCATTCCATCATGGCATATGATCTTTCTAATGTGTTTCTGAATTTGGTTTGCTAATATTTTGTTGAGGACTTTTACATCTATGTTCACCAAAGATATCTGCCTATAATTTTCTTTTTTTGTAATGTCTTTGATTTTCTAATCAGGGTAATACCAGCTTCATAAAAGGAGCTTGGGAGCCTTTCCTTCTCTTGAATTTTTTGAAACATTTTGAATGTTTGGTAAAATTCACCTGTGAAGCCATTTGGTTTTTATTTGTTGGGAGGTTTTTGATTACTGATTTGATTTTGTTAGTAACCACTCTGTTCAGATTTTCTGTTTGTTTTTGATTCAGCCTTGGAAGATTGTATGTTTCTGAGAATTTATCTATTTCTTCCAGATTGTCCAATTTGTTGGTGTGTAATTATTCATATTATTTTCTTACAATCTTTTGTATTTCTATAGAGTTGGTTGTCACTTCTCATCTTTCATTTCCAATTTTTTTTTTATTTGGGTCCTCTCTCTTTTTTTCTTGATGAGTCTGATTAAAAGTTTATCAATTTTGTTTATCTTTTCAAAGAACCAGCTCTTGGTTTTATCTATCTTATGCAATTTTTTTTAGATTCTATTTCATTGATTTTTTTTTTCTCTGCTCTTTATTATTTCATTCCTTCTACTCACTTTGGGCTTTGTTCTTCTTTTTCTAGTTCCTTTAACTGTAAGGTAGGTTGCTTCACTGAGATTTTTCTTGTTTCTTGAGGTAGGCCTGTATTGCTATGAATTTCCCTTTTAAAATGTCTTTCACTGTGTTCCATAGATTTGGGCTCATTGTGTTTTCATTTTCATTGTCTCAAGGTAACTTTTGATTTCTTACTTGATCTCATCAAAACCCATTTATTGTTTAGCAATTTGTTATTTAACCTCCATGTGTTTGTATATTTTTTTTTCTTGTAATTGATTTCTAGTTTAATACTATTGAGATCAAAGAAGATGCTTGATATGATTTCAATCTTAAATTTATTGAGACTTGTTTTTTGGCCTAACATGTGGTTCATCTTAGAAAATGTTCTATGTGCACTGTTTTGAAGTGAATGCTCTAAAAATAACAATTAAATCTATCTGGACTAGTGTGTCATTTAAGGCCACTCTTTCCTTGTTGATTTTCGGTCTGGACAATTTTTCCATTGGCATCCATGGAGTGATAAAGTCCCCTACTATGACTATATTAATGTTGATCTTTCTCTTTATGTCATTTAATAATTGCTTTATATATTTAGGTGCTCCTGTGTTTAGTGCATAAATATTTAGAAGAGTTATATCTTCTTTTTAGATTGATTCCTTTATCATTATATAATGCCCTTATGATAGCCAGTGTTTTAAAGTCTATTTTGTCTGATATAAGTACTGCTACCCTAGCTTTTATAAATTTCAATTTGCATGTATTATCTTTTTTCATCCCTTTACTTTCAGTCTGTGTGTGCCTTTCAATTTGAAATGGGTCTCATGTAGACAGCATATGTATGGGTCTTATTTTCTTATTCAGTTACCCTATGTCTTTTGATTGGAGCATTTAACTCATTTACATTTAAAGTGGTTATTGATAGGTACATAGTTATTGCCATTTTATTATTCGTATTTATGTCTCCCTTACCCCTCACCTTCTTCTTCTTAAAGAAATCCCTTTAACATTTCTTGTATTACTGGCTTGGTAAGGATGAATTCCTTTAGCTTTTTCCTGTCTGAGAAGTTCTATTTTTCACTTTTAATATTAACTAATAGCCTTTCTGGTAGAGTAATCTTGGTTATAGGTCTTTGTTTTTTATCGATATTTCATGCCAGTCTTTTCTGGCCTAAAAAGTTTCTGTTGAAGAATCAGCTGACAATCTTATGGGAGCACCCTTGTAAGTAACTAGCTACCTTTCTCTTACTGCTTTTGGGATTCTCTCTTTGTCTTTAATCTTTCGTGTTTTAGTTATGATGTTTCTTAGTGTTGGCCTGTTTAGGTTCATCTTGTTTGGGAATGTCTGTGCTCCCTGTACTTATATGTCTATTTCCTTTGCCTGCTTAGGGGAGGTTTCAGTCATTATTTCTTCAAATAGATTCTCAGTCCACACCCGGCTCCCCTGCCTAATTGCTCATGCATGTGTTCTCTCTCTCTCCTTCTCTTCCTCCCTCCATCCCTCCTCCTTCTGGTACCCCTATATACAAATGTTGTTATGCTTGATGTTGCCCCGGAGGTCCCTTAAACTATCCTTATTTAAAAACTTTTTTTTTTTTTGCTGTTCTGATTGAGTGTGTTCTGCTCTCATGTCCTCCAAATCACCGATTCAGTCTTCTGCTTTATCTAATATGCTGTTGTTTCCTTCTAGTGTATTAATTTCTGAGTGGTTATTTTATTTTATTTTATTTTTCAGAGCAAGGCAATTTTTAAATTTTTTTTTGTTCATTTGATGTAATTTATATAACTTCCAATTTTACATATTTGATCTATTTACCCCATGTACCTCCCCCCTCACTCCTCCCCTACCCCCTGGTTCTATGTTCTTTTATATGCTTACTATCTCTTTGTTGAAGTTCTCACTGAGATCATCTATTCTTCCTCTTATGTTCATTGAGCATCCTTATAACCAGTATTTTGAACTCTATATCTGGTAGGTTACTTGCCTCCATTTTACTTAGTTTTTTTTATGGAGTTTTCTCCTTTTCTTTCATTTGGGACATGTATTTGTGCTTTCTCATTTTGGCTGCCCCTCTGTGTTTGTTTCTTTGTATTAGATAGATCTGCTATGACTCTGAGTCTTGGCTGAGTCAGCCTTATGAAATAAGTGCCCTGTGTGGCCCAGTGGTGCAGTCTCCTTGATTACCTGCACCGGTTCTCCAGGAGAGTCCCTCATGCGGGTTGTGTGTGCCCTTCTGTTGTAGTTGTCCCTTAATTACTGTTAGCACATCAGTGAGTGGAATTGACTCTCAAGCTAACAGTCTGAGCTGCTGTGTGAGGGCTGACCCCATGGAGTGGGATGCACTACAGCAGGCTCATGTGCTTGTTGAGAATACTATTTTGAGAATACCACCTGGAGCTAATCAGGTGGTGCTCTGTTGTGGTCTGATACCAACCTCCAGGTGTGTTGGTTCTGAAGCCCCTTAGAAGGGGCTTCCATGTAGGCTAAGGCTAGCCACTGCCTGTGCCAGCGCAGGGCTGCCTGATAGAAAGTACAAAGCTATCTGCAGATGGTCACTGTCTGTACTGGATCTGGAGGCTCATAGGAGAGGCCACCTGTGAACCGAGGCCAGCGGCAACTAGTTCCAAGCCTGGGGCAACTCAGCAAAAGGCCCAGGGGACCCCAAGGCCTGAGGCTGCCTGCCAGCTATCCATAAGACTCAGCAGCTGAAAGAGCCTTGGACGCTATGAGAATATATGATAAGGTAATATCCTAGCAAGTCACCAGAGTAAGGCAAGTGGTATTGCCTAGGTTAGTGCAGATTCAGATATGGTGCCAGTGCTAAGCCTGTGGCCACTAGCAAAAGTCTTAGATCACACAGAAGTTAGCCACTATCTGCCTTGGCCCACAGGCACAAGAAATTTGTTCAAGAAATACTGTAGCTTGGGTCAGGGTTTCACACTACCAATAGTGTCTTTGGAGGTGTGCTGGTTAATTGTTGCTGAAGGAACCTCCTGCCAAGAGTGTGGGGGTGGTGCTGGTTGCCTAACCACCAAAATGCCTCTGGCAATGGGAGAGTTGTGGGGGCAGGGTTTCAGGGAGTCACCAAAATGGATGAATGGATCTCAGCAGGCCAATGCAGATTCAGATTTGGCTGTGTAGGGAGAAGGCTCAACACAGTCAAGATGGCACCCACCTGTAGGCTACATAGGAGGAGGGCTTAAAGCAGGGATAATGGTGGCTGTTCCTCCAGCCCTCACCCTGGAGCCATACAACTCAGTCTTTCCCTGTATATTTTTGATACCTCTCAAGTGGGCATCCCTCTGCTGGAGCCCAGCATGAATGCCTGTGAGTACATGAGTGTGGGTGCTGGCCCTTTAAAAGGATGTCTGGGTTTCCAAAAGCCTTCTATCTCACTCAGATGATAGGAATCTCTGTTGATTTCCACAGCCAGATTTTGTGGGGACTCTTCTTCTCAGTGCTGGAAACTTGGATGGGAGACCTGGTGTGGGGCTGGAGACCCTTATTTCTCTGGGGAACTTTACAGCCAAGATAGCCCTCCTGGTGCTCAATTACCACATATAGGTGTGGGACCAGCCCATTTCACATCTCTGCCCCCTCCTTCCAGACTCAATGTGGCCTTTTCTTTGTATCCTTAGTTATAGAGTTTTGATCAGTTAGTCTTCAGATGATTCTCTAGGCTGGTGGTTCTAATTTAGTTGTAATTTTAATGCAGTCATGGGAGGAAGCAAACACAGTGTTTACCTACCCCACCATCTTGACTAGAACCCCATGAATCATATGTCTTTACCATACTTAAACAGAAAAAAATTCTAAATAGATCTCACATATATACCAGACTAAACTTGGGAACTTAGTTTATGACCCTACGCATAACCTAAGGAAATCCATTATAAGCTAATAGATCTCTTACTTTAAATTTTTATCAAATAAATAGAATTGTTCTTTATATTATGTTAACAGATGTTGTATATTAAAATTACCTTAAAGACAATGTGTTATATTGGAAAGAGCACAGTTTATAGGTTTACAAGATCCTCCTTCTGACTTTGAACTAATTTTGTAACCATGGAACTTTGGACAAAGTACTCCCTGAGACTGAGGGGTGTTTTTATTTCAAAAGTAAATGAGAATAAAACTCCTTCTCACTATTTTCTCACAGGACTTTTGTGCAGCTTAATCCTGATAACATATGTGAAACAAGTTGTATTTGTTTTTAAAGAAATTTATTTAAATCTCAACATCTATTTATTTTTCTTATTATATTCTAGGCCTTTAATGATTGACCCCCAAGGTCAAGCCAATAAATGGATCAAAAACTCTGAAAAAGAAAATCAGCTTAGTGTTATTAAGCTATCAGATTCAGACTATATGAGAACACTGGAAAACTGTATTCAATTTGGAACTCCACTTCTTTTAGAAAATGTTGGTGAAGAATTAGATCCATCTTTGGAACCTTTACTACTTAGACAAACTTTTAAACAAGGTAAAAGTCAATTAATATTAGTTGGTAGAACTGAAAGATGATTGTATTATCTTTGAGGATTATCTTGGAGACAAGAAAAGCACTACATAAATTTAATAATATTGGTTAATAATTCTGAACTTCTGTGTCTTTGTTATGTGTGAAAGTAAATTTGAAATAAGGAATAAACTTTGTTCAGATATTCTAAAATAAATACCTTGCCCTTCCTTCATTCCCTTAACCACTATTATCTAGACTGTCATTCAGTAGAAAACATAAAGAAGTTGAAGCCAGCCTGAAATTCCTTTATCTTCTGATCATGGGCTACACAAAGTACTTTTTAAGAGCTTTAGTCACATACAAATAACTTTGGAATTATAACTGAAAATTGTAAGTAAGATCCAAAGGAATCTTGATTTAGAAGGCTCCATGACAACAGAGAATATGTCTTATACTTCCTAGAACTAATAAGTGCTGCTGTATAATTGCTTACTTGCCTTTGTCTCTGTGTCTTTCATCACACCTGTATTCTACTTTAAATTACTTGTAACCTAGGAAAGCACTGAACATGGGGGGAAGGGCTATGTAACTTTGGCTTACTTACTAGTCACTTGTTTTCTGAAATATAGGTGGTGTTGATTGCATCAGACTGGGTGAGATTATTATTGAGTACTCCTTTGACTTCAAGTTTTATATTACCACAAAACTGAGAAATCCACACTACATGCCAGAGCTGGCTACAAAGCTGTCTTTGCTCAATTTTATGATAACTCCAGAAGGACTCGAAGATCAGTTACTAGGTATTGTTGTTGCAAAAGAAAGGTATGTATTTTCTTAGATGCTTCCAGATGGCCTACAGAAGAATATTTGTAGGCCATAATACTTTTATGTGATTATTTCAAAACCTTGTCAAATTTTATATTTTTTATTATAAAGTAAATAATATATAATTTTTTAAACAGCCATTCTATAACAAGTTATAAGTTAAGCATGTTATATTGGGTTCTTAGTATGGGTAATAAATTCAGGTGACATGTTATAATTTCTGACTTATATCTCATTGTTTGAGCAAAAAATTTCACCCCTAGGAATGTGTTCTATGGACAAAATCAGAAACATGTTCAAAGATATATACAGAATGTTAATAATACTTAGGATAAGGATGAAAGGTGGGATACTAAACAATATACAGTACGGGTAATATTTTGTAAAAAAAAAAAATGTTAATGCTTAAATGGATATTCATATATACAAAAAAAGACTTGGAAAGAATACACCAGAATTTTACAGTGATCATCCCTGGGGTACTCAGATTGTGGATAATTATTATTATTTTCTTCATAACTTATGTATTTTTTTATTACTAGCCTATGTAATTTTTTTAATGAGGAAAATATACCTGTAAGATCTACTAGTAAAGAATTGCTTCCTGAGGGAAATCTTTGATTCCACTTGAAGCTTAATATAATATTATCAAGTAGTTTTTTACATGACATTAAATTGTAAGTGAAAATATGTAACCATGAGGTATGTTTGTTACTTCCAGTATTTGAATCCCACTTGTATAGTATCTAAAAGTGAACAATGTCCTAACATATTCTATAACATAGGGAATTGTTATTTTGAAGTGTCATACCATCTATACTAATATGTTAAATGCCAATTTTGTCTTTTACTTGAAGAGCCAGTTGGATGGCAAATCATTCTTCCTATGTCTGCTATTGTAAATGAGATTGAAAATGAGACTGAATAGGACAAAGCCAAGGAATAAATAAGGAGCTTTATACTCTGAGTTTCTCCTACAGTTCTTATTCTCACATTAACTGGCTAAGCCACACGGATAAACATAACATATTCTTAGACTTACTATAGTAGATTATTGTCACATTTTATACACATATGATTAATGCTTGTTTTTGCTTGAATTTCTCAATTTACTATTTGAATGGAAGTAATTTTTTTCCTTATTTCTGATGAAGAGATTAATCATCTTAATTTGTGTTACCTGTGTACAAAATTATTAAAATGTCTACAAAATTGTGATATCTAATTTTTAGATATGAATTTAGATAAAATACTACAAATTTAGACTAAATGTTTCCATCTTTTTTAGACCAGAATTAGAAGAGGAAAGAAATGCTCTTATTCTTCAGTCTGCAGCTAATCATAAACAGCTAAAAGATATAGAGAAAAAAATTTTGGAAACATTGTCATCTTCAGAAGGGAACATTTTAGAAGATGAAAGTGCAATTAAAGTCTTAGACTCTGCTAAAATGATGTCCAATGAGATAACAAAGAAGCAGCAGGTGAAAAGAGAATCCTAGAAATCTTTTAATTAAGATTTCAACTTACTCCTAGTCCCTGAATAAAGTGCTGTACTAGGCTTACTGGAAAAGTAAAAGAATTCATAAAATACCAAAACATAGAAACTAATTTTAAGCTTACAAGAGAATATATCTTACTGTTGAATTATTGAAAACCTGGTCTGATCTATATGGTATCTCTATGCAGAAGAAACAAATTTAGAATGAAACTTTTAAAAATATGTTTTTTATTATTGCATAGGTAAATGAAACTAGTCAGGTTCATCCAAATTTAACTGACTCTTTACCTAAAAACATGAGTTTGAGAATTTGGCTTGCCTCTGTCCCTAGTTGGAGCTTAAGATGTGCATAGGTAATTGCTGGTTAATTGGACAGTAAGTGCTTCTAGGAGCTAATAAGGATGTTCTGACAATTCCTAGTCATTTTTCAGAGAGAGAGAGAGAGAGGTATGAGAGTTGAGGGTGGCAGGTAGAGGAAAGAAGACAAGTGGTCCATAGCCAATACTATATTAATTGTAAATTCATCTACCACAGCCAAATGGCATTTTTATATTCCCTTTTTAAAAATAGAATCCTATAATGTTATAGGTAGGGGAGGCCTTAGCTATCAGTCATCTTTTGCATTTCATGGTTGAGAAAACTAGTGTCCAGAAAGAGTAATTGAGGCCCAAGCTCACACAACTGAGTAATACTATGAAATGACTTCTGTAGGTTAACTTTATGGATTTTCAGAACTTCCTTTTTCCTTTTTTTACAGTGTAAAATTCAATGAGGTTTTTTTTTTTCATTTATAGTTGGTATACAACACACCAGCCTCAGCTGTATAGCATATCGATCAGAGATCTACGCAACTTGCAAAGCACTCACCCCATCAAATCTAGCACCCCTCCTCCCTGCCACATATTCATTCCAACATTATGAAGCATCTTTCCCATGTTATACTCTACATCTCCATGTCTACTCTGCAACCATCCACCTGCATCTCTCAATCTCTTTCCCTTTTTCTCCCCTACCCTCCTCCCATCTAGTATCCCTCAAAATATTCTTTGTATCTGAGTTTATTTCCGCTTTTGTTGTTGTTGATTTTATTCTTTAGATTCCACATGTATGTGAAATCATGCAATATTTGTCTTTCTCTATCCAATCCATTTCATTCAATGCCCTACCCTCTAGGTCCACCAAGGCAATATCTTTTTCCATCCCCTTCCTTTTAGCCTGTGTGTGTCTTTTAATCTGAAGTGAGTCTCTTGCAGGAAGCATATGTAGGGATCTTGTTTTCTTAGCCATTCAGCCACTCTCTCTTTTGGTTGGAGTACTTAATTCTATTTCATTTGAGGTACTTGTTGATAAGAATGTAGTTGTTATCATTCTTTATTCCTGTTTTTGATACATGTTTTTTCTTCTTAAAGAAATCCCTCTAACATTTTTTGTAATACTGGCTTGGTATTGATAAATTCCTTTAGCTTATTTTTGTCTGGGAAGTTCTTTATCTGTCCTTCAACTCTAAATGATACCTTTGCTGGATTAATTATTCTTGGTTGTAGATCCCGGGTTTTCATCCTGTTGAATATTTTCTGCCAATCCCTTCTGTCCTGCAGTTTCTTTTGAGAAATCACTGCCAGTCTTATGGGTGCTCCCTTGTAGGTAACTATCTGCTTATCTCTTGCCATTTTTAATATTCTTCCTTTGTATTTAACCTTTCACATTTTAATTATGATGTGTCTTGGTGCAGTTCCTAGTTTGGGGAGACTATCTGGGCATCCTGAGGTTTTATGTCTATTTCCTTCACTAAGTTAAAAAAGTTTTTCATCATTATTTTTTCAAATAGCTGTTCAACATCTTGTTTTCCCTCAGATACAGATATTTTTATCTTTAATGGTATTCCATAGACTCCTTAGATTATTATTATAGTCTTGGCTTTTTTCTTGCCATTCTGATTGAGTGTCCTTGGCTTTCCCATCCTCTATATAGGTCATTTGATCCTCTTTTTTATTCACTTTGTTTATTCCTTTGTTTATTTTGTTTAATATACTTCTTATATCAGATAATGTGTTCATTTCCAATTGGTTCCCTTTTATTATTTTAATTTCCATTTTTATGGTTTTTTTAATCTCTTTGTTGAAGTTTTCACTGAATTCATCTACCCTTCCCATAAGTTCATTGAGCATCTTTATAACCAATGTGTTGAACTCTGCATCTGTTAGATTTCTTGACTCCATTATTTCTGGATCTCTGTTCTGGATCTCATATGGTTTCTGCTTCTTTGTCTTTCCATTTTGATGGCCTTTCTGTGTCTGTTTCTATGTACTAAGCAAAGGCCTTAAGTCTCCCGGTCTTACTAGCATGGCTTTGTGAAGTAGGTGTCCAATGGCACATCCCTGAGAGAAGTTCAGCTGCAGGCCAGATTTAGCCCAAGCCTCTACCCATCCAGGGCCACCTGTTAAGATTTAGCAAGCAATCCTCAGATGCTGTGCATATAGTTTCCTCAAAAGGCTACACAAGAAACCGAGGCCAGCTACCACCAGTGTGTGTCTTGCACTGCTCAGCAAGGAGCACCTGACTCATTGAGGATACACCTGGATGTGTCTTAGGTGGGACCCAAGTTGGAGAAGGCAGAGTTTCAGGAAATCATCTGGGTGGAGCAACCTCTGTTATCTAGTTTGATGATGTCTCTGCTATGGTGGCACTGAGTCTGAGCACTGGGAGCTGGAAGGACTCAACAGAGGAATAATGGATACCACTGACACTTCTACTGGGGGAGAGAGCCTCACTACGGCTCTCACTCTGACAACTTAGTATTCCCATGTAAGTCCCTGAGCAGCCAAACCAGCACTGGTGCTCAGCCCCTTTAAGAGGGGTCTGCAGCTGCCACTACAGCTGCCACTGCCTCCATCTCATTCAGTCACTCAGGTTCGAGCAGCCTCATGTCCTCATCCCTTTCAACCTTCTGCCATTGCAAGGTGATTTCTTAGACTTCTCCCTAGTGGTATGACTTGTTCATCTAGCTCCCAGGAGATTTTCCTTGCTGTTTGCTTCTTGTTTCTGTCACAACTTTGATTTGGTTACCAGAGGAATAAACAGAGCTTCTATCATCTATGCCATTTTTTCCCCTCCTACTGATTTATAGAACTTTCAATCCTCCTTGGCCCACCAATGAATTAAGAACATTTTAATATTAGAGAAATTTAAAAAATTTAAAAACC
The DNA here is from genome assembly GCA_030015415.1 of Cynopterus sphinx. NCBI lineage: Eukaryota > Metazoa > Chordata > Mammalia > Chiroptera > Pteropodidae > Cynopterus > Cynopterus sphinx. Next base: position 112,029,412 of record CM057381.1, read on the forward strand.
TAATAGAAATTTCACTATTTGCTCACCATCTTTCTGCTGCTCCCTACCACAAGCTTTGGAGTAGAAGACTTTCAAAAGGCCTAGGCACCTTCGCCTTGGAATGGGTTTAGTTTTTCATGAATGTGATGGTAATTTTATTTTCTGTTCAGGTGTACTGTTTTTCTGGGTTTTGTTTGATTGTTTGTTTGTTTGTTTCTCATATCAGAAGAGCCAAAACAGTAGTATCCAAAGGTAATATCCTATGGCAGCCCCCAACCTGGGGACCATGGCTGAGATATTCTATAAAGTCTCTCCCTTCCCAATTCCTGTCTATCAGAGCAGAAGCAACTTCTCATTGTCCCCTCACCATAATGTTTTTTTCAAAGGGGAGAAAGGATAGGAAGCACTTATTGGATTATTTCCTATTAAAACTCAAAGAGGAAATGAGGTCTTACTATTTATTAGTTCAAGTACTTTATCTTACAGAGAGAAAAACGTAATAAATCATCATCTCTTTGTGGCTGGGTCCTCTTAATCCTTACAAACATAATTTTAAATTTATTATATATTCTGATCCAAAATATGCTTTATATCTGGTCCTGACTTCTACCCACACAATGTAAGAAAAACTCTTCAGAGAAAAGTTCCCCCACATAGTCTAAAATCTATTTTTTCTATTTATCCCAACCTATAAGATTAAACAAACATAAACAAAACTTTGAGAATTTGTTCTATAGGTTTCAAAGCCCACTCTTCCCCCAAAGTTTTCTTGACTGAAGTTTAGTCTTTTTGATTCCTGGAATTAAAATAGCATAGTATATGTAAATAGATGTTACACACACACATACAGACAGACAGACATACGTACATACGTACGTACATACATACATACATACATACGTACATACATATATCACAGCCAGGAAATTTTTACAAAATAATTCTTTTGTTTTAAAATTATATAGTCACAATGTTTATTTCTTAGAAAATGTCTTGTTCTTTGATTTTAGGCCATGAATGGTAATTAATCAAAAAATATGTTTGTATTCCTTGAGTCTAGCATTTCATATATGCAACCAAGTTCAGCAAACACATAAATGCACTAAAGATCAAGCCATGGAACTTGAGTTAAATTATTATTTACTGTTTAAAAATAATAAAATTCACTGATTATTTTTGGTTGCTATTGCCATTAACGGCAAATGGCATTTGAGCTGAAAAATTAAGGTTTAAATGACAGGAGGTTTAAATGTGAATACTAAGATAATGCTTTTTTATGTAAAATGTCAATTTTCATCATTGATAACTTTATTTTACTTACAGTCCAAGGTTGAGATTCAAAACTTTTAGTTGTGCTTATACTGTATAACTTTGGGGAAAATTTGTTTGCAAGGAACAGAAACCCATTCAAATTAGCTCAAATAAAAAAGATACAATTTTCCCGATTATAAAAAGTATATATAAGCCTTAGGAATAAATAGAAAGCTTAATAAATTAAGTTTCTATGCTCTTTGTCTCTCTGTCTCTCTCTAAGGTTATGTGGCCCCTTCTCTCTACTCCATTTGAAGACTGATTTCTTCTATAAAAGTTTTGTATCTGTTTCTTCCTACATTTACCTTGCACATAGAAACTAACTCTGGTCCTATTACCTTTTGGCATTAATACCCAGTGCCACTTAACTTTAATTCCTGAGCTCTTAGAGACTGGAAAATTGGGGGGTAAAAAGCTTATCTTGGGTCTGGTTCTATCTCTAACACTTAATTGAGTGAGTCATAAATGGGATTTTCAATATAAATATGACAACAAGCACACTCATTCAGCAGAGTCTGTGGCTAGCATTTCCAAAGAAGGGAGAGTGGCATGGAAAAATCCTCTACACATTTTTTCTATAGAATATTAACCTATCAGATGGAGTTGCCAGTTGAAGAGCTGTTATTCTGGAGAAGTTTTTTCTTTCAGGTTTGGGTATATACACCCCTATTAAGTCTAGAAAAGTTAAACATACCAGAAGCTAGTTGAAAAAAGGTATTCTTAATGTATAAAACTATCAATCAACAAATATGTCTGAATACTTACTTTGCCAGATTTTGTATTGGGTTCTGGTACACATATTGACACTTTAAACGTACACAAGTGCATACTTGTTCTCTCTTTTTCTCCTCCCTCCCTATCTCTGACCTATTAAAGTAAAAGAGGGTGAGTGATTATAGTAGAAACATGTCAGATTCAGGCAAAGAATAAGCAAATATTGACAGCTCTGTTATTCCTCAAATAAGAGAGAAATGGTTGGTAAGTAATCACACCTTTCGTTTGTAAAGCTATTTTTCTTTTCTTTATCATTTCTCCTTTCTGCCTTCTGGTCTTCCTCTTCCTTCCCACATTAGTTCTTTCCTTTCTTCCATTGCCTTTCTTCCTTCCTTCTTCCCTTCCCTTCCCTTCCCTTCCCTTTCCTTCCTTCCTTCCTTCCTCTCTCCCTCCCTCCCTCCCTGACTCCCTCCCTCCCTCCCTCCCTCCCTCCCTCCCTCCGTCCCTTCCTTCCTTCCTTCCTTCCTTCCTTCCTTCCTTCCTTCCTTCCTTCATCCTTTCTTCCTTCCTTCCTTCCTTCTTCTCTCTCTAGCTTTTACCACAATAAAAACATATCTTGTAAACTATACTTTCATAATTTTGTCATTGAGTTAGGAGGGTGTTGTTTAAAATATAAACTTTATTATGTGAAAATATATAATTAAAATACATTTTATATCTCTGAATCTTGATTTTTTTTTCTTCTTCTAGATTGCAGAAAAAACGGAACTCAAAATAGCAGAATCTCGAGAAGGTTATCGACCCATTGCTAAACATTCATCAGTATTATTCTTTAGCATTGCAGACCTGGCTAACATTGATCCCATGTACCAGTACTCTCTCACCTGGTTTGTGAACCTTTATATCAACTCTATTCATGACAGGTAAATTTTCTCTATTTTCATTTATCTTCCCTAGGTTGGATGTTTGCTACCCTTTCCATTTATATGTGTGTGTGTATAATTTATATATATGTTATATAATTATATACATAATTATATATATAATTTTTTCATATTTCTTATGTAATACATAATATTTATTATAATATACTTAAAATGAGCAAAAGTGAAAGAAAAAAGCAAGGAAAAAAGGGAAAGAAGGAAGGAGGAAAAGAAGGAAAAAAAAGAATGAAGGAAGAAAAAAAGAAAGAAAGAGTAAACTTTCCTATTTTAAATTTTGTTTCACTCCTTCTCAAGATTTACACGTAGAGGGATTAGATTTAGTCCTTGTTCCCGCCCCTCCTTCTAAATATAAGGCACATGATTTATCTTTGTTGGCAACTCCAATATATATATATATATATATATTTCTCCATCCTTGAGGTCTGTATTTCTACTCATTTAAAATATATTTTCACTTTAATCAATTGCTGAATGTGCACAAATTTGGGAGTCAGACTGGAGTAAGGGATTAAATCTAAACTTTGTTATATACTACCTACACAAATATAGGCAAATCAGTTAACCTTTCTATAACTTTTATTATCTATAAAACAGGAATAATAATAGTACCTACCTTTTAGAGTTGTTATGAAAATTTTTAAAAGGTAATTTTTGTGAAATATTTATAACATATCTGGTATTTAGTAACTGCTGTACATGTTAAATAGAATAAAAACATGATGTGAGCCTGCCTTGTGTGTTCTACATGGAGTCTTGGTAGAGCAATCTCCTGAGTTATTGAAATCACTAAGCTTCCCCAGTTGGAATTTGGAATTTGAATTTACACCAGTCACACTATGGAAGAAATTCAAGTTGGAGAATTAACATAAATGTCAAAAAATGTTGATGAGGATGTGGAGACATCAGAACCTTTATACACTACTGATGGAATTGAAAAATAGTGTTGCCACTTTGGAAATATTTTGAAAGTATACAACACAAAGATTAGATTTATATAAAACTTATGATCACCCTGATAAATCCAGTACCCTTCTAACACCATACATAGCTATTATAATACTACTGACCATATTCCCATACTATATTCTACATCCCCATGACTATTTTGTAACTACCAATTTTGTACCTCTAAATCTCCCCCCACTTCATTTATACTCCCAGCTACCCCCATTAAGGCAGCCACCAAAATGCTCATGTATCTATGAGCTTATTTCTGTTTTATTTGTTTATCCTATTCTCTAAATTCCACATGTAAGTGAAATCATATGACATTTGTCTTTATCTGACTTACTCTACTCAGCATAATACTCTCTAAGTCCATCCATATTGTTGCAGATGGCAAAACTTCATTTTTTTTTTTATGGCTGAGTAATATTCCATTGTATATATGTGCCACCTCTTCTTTATCTATTTATCCATTGATAAACATGATAAGCACACAGCTTGTCTCCATGTCTTGGCTATTATAAATAATACTGTAATGAACACATGGATGCAACTGTCCTTTTGAAATGGCGTTTTGGGTTTCTTTGGATAAATACTCAGAAGTGAGATTACTCAGTCCTTCTTTGTCTCTTGTGATAGTCTTTGTTTTAAAGTCTGTTTTGTCAGTGTAAGTATTGCTATGCCAACTTTTTTTGTTTGTTTCCATTTTCATGAAACATCTTTCTCTATCCCTTAATTTCCATCTGTGTGTGTCTTGATCTGAAGTGAATCTCTTGTAGACAGCAAATGTAAAGGTCTTGTTTTTGTGCTCATTCAGCCACCCTATGTCTTTTAATTGGAACATTTAATCCACCTACATTTAAAGCAATAGTTGGTAGATGTGTAGTAATTGCCATTTTATTGTTCATATTTTTAAATTTTTTTCTTGTTCCTCTTAAAGAAATCCCTTTAGCATTTCTTATTATACTAATTTGGTAGTGATGAACTCCTTTACTTTTTCTCATCTGGGAAACTTTTTATCAGTCCTTCGATTTTAAATGATTAGCTTTGCTAGGCAGAATAATCTTGGTTGTAGGCCCTTGCTTTTTATCAGTTTGAATATTTCATGCCAGTCCCTTCTGACCTGCAAAGTTTCTGTCGAGGAATCAGCTGACTGTCTTACAGGAATACCCTTGAAACTACTTGCCTTTATCTTGCTGCTGTTGGGATTTTCTCTGTGTCTTTAATCTTTGGCATTTTAATTATGATGTGTCTTAGTGTGGGCCTTTTTAGATTCACCTTGTTTGGGACTCTGTGCTTCCTGGACTTGCATGTCTATTTTCTTCACCAGCTTAAGGGAGTTTTCAGTCATTATTTCTTCAAATAGGTTCTTAATCCCTTGCACTTTCTCTCCTCCTTTTGGTACTCCTATATGCAAATGTTGTTATGCTTGATGTTGTCCTAGAGTTCCCCTAAACTAGCCTCATCTTTAAATTTTAAAAAATTTTTGCTGTTCTGATTGGGTGTTTTCTGCTGTTATCTTCCAAATAGCCGATTTGATCCTCTGCTTCATCTAATCTATTGTCAATTCCCTCTATTCTTAATTTCAGCTATTATCTTTTTTATTTCTGACTGGTTCTTTTTTATGTTTTTTTTTTTATCTCTGTTTTTATGTTTCCTACATCTTTGTTGAAGTTTTCACTGATATCATTGAGCATCCTTATAACCAGCATTTTGAACTCTGCATCTGGTAGATTTCTTGTTTTCATTTGTTCTTTTCCCGGAACTTTGTTCTGTTCTTTCATTTGGGACATGTTTCCTTATCTCCACATGCAATTATGAGAAATAATACAATGATCCTGTTTACTCTTTACCTGTTTTCTCAATGTTGACATCTTGAAAGCCTATAACATGATATCACACCAGGATATTGATGTTGATACAAGAAGATACATGACAATTCCATCACCACAAGGATACCTACATTGCCTTTTTATAGCCATACCCACTTTCCTCCCATTCCCACTCTCTCCTTAACCCTTGGCAACAACTAATCTGTTTCCCATTTCTATAATTTTGTCATTCAGGAATTTTATATAAATGTAGTCATACTGTATGCAACTTTTGGGAATTGGCTTTCTTCATCCAGTCTAATTCTCTGGAGATTCATTCAGATTGTTACATATGTCAATGGTTTGCTCCTTTTTATTGCTGAGAAGTATTTCATGATATTGATGTCCTACAGGTTGTTTAATTATTCATCTGTTAAAGGACATCTGGGTTATTTTCAGATTGGGGATATTAAAAATAAGACTGCTATAAACATGGACTTTTCCAGAATAAGTGTATCATCTTATATTTCCATAAATATTACAAAAAAATGAATATATACTTATTACAAAAATTTTAAGTATATGAGTAAAAAAAAATAAATATTAATTATAACCCATCCAGAAGTAACCACTTTGTCTATATGTTTTCTGACTTTTTTACATATTTTTTAAATGTATAAATCTTTATCTAGATTTTAAGCTTCTTTGGAGTAGATAAATGTTTCATAATTCTTTGTCTTATACAGCTTTCTCCTCAGCATACATCATCACATTAATGGAGGTTCAGTCAGTCTATTTAAATTAATTCTTTGTGTTCCATCATTTTGGAATACATACAAAATTTAAAATTTTGAAAATAGATGGTGTAAACCATATTTTATTTTCTTGTAGAATTATACCATTTTTTACATATAGATTCACAAAAAGTTACACACACACACACACACACACACACGCACGCACACACACACAACTATATAGGGAGGTCCCATGTATCCTTCACCTTGTTTCTTTGATGGTAACATCTTGCATAACTAGAGGACAATATCACAACCAGGAAATTCACATCAGTACAATCCAGAGAGCTTTATAGATTTCACCAGTTTTACAAACAATCATTTGTGTGTGTGCATGTGTGTGTGTGTAATTTCTTATTTTAAACAGTAGATATTTTGATATAAACAACTTATATGTTCAATCATGTGTTACTTATGTTAGTTATGTTTGACTCAACATATTTTTCTTTTTTTAACCTTTTAGTAACAAATCTAAAATCTTGGAAAAGCGCCTACGATATTTAAATGACCACTTCACATACAACTTATATTGTAATATATGCCGATCACTATTTGAGAAGGACAAGCTGTTGTTTTCATTTTTATTATGTACCAATCTTCTTCTGTAAGTTACTTGATTTTTCTTTATTTATTTTAAAATCTGCCTGGAAAACAAATCAATAAAGATGGCTTCTCTGCTTACTTCATGATTTTACTTGTACATTCCTCTACAGTAGTGTTGGTGTTTTGATATTTATTTGATTTTGATTTTTAAAATTTAGATCACACAAGTTTACAAAATATTGATGTACAGTTCAATAAATTCTTAGAGAGCAAAAATATGTGTAACTACCACCCAAATCAAGAAATAGAGTCCTTTCAGATTGGCCTCTTTCACTTAATAACATGCATCTACGTCTTTTTATAGACTGATAGTTTATTTCTTTTTAGCTATGAATCATATTTTATTGTCTGGGTGTACCACAGTTCATCTATTCACCTAGTCAAGGACATTTTGGTTGCTTGCAGTTTTTGAAAAATATGAATAAAACTGCTGTAAACATTTGTGTGAAGGTTTTTATATGTACATAAATTTTCAACTCATTTGGTGAAATGCCAAAGACTATGATAGCTGGGTTATGTATTAAGAGTATGTTTAGTTTTGCAAGAAATTGTCTTTCAAAGTATCTGTACCATTTTGCATTCTATCAAAATGAATGAGAGTTTTTATTGCTCCACATTCATGCCAGCATTTGGTCTTGTCAGTGTTCTTGATTTTGACCATTCTAATAGATGTGTAGTGTTATCTCAGTGTTTTAATTTGCAGTTCACTAATGACACTTGATATTGAGAATCTTTTTATATGCTTATTTGCCATCTATCTTGTTTCGTGAAGTTCTGTTAGGTTTTTTGTCCACTTTTAATTGGTTTGGTTATTTATTTATTTATTGTTCAGGTAGATTACATTTCTTTGTCAGATATGTCTTTTTAATTTATCGGGGTGACATTGATTAATAAAATTATGTAGGTCTCAAGTGTACAATTCAATAATACTTCATATGTATATTGCATTGTGCATTCACCAAAGTTAAATTTCTTCCATCATCATATATTTGACCACCTTTACTCTTATCTACTACCCTCCTCTCCCTTTACCTTGGTAACCACTAAGCAATTGTCTCTGTATATGAATTTCTGTTTGTTTGTCTTGTTTGTTGCTTTTAGTTTTATATCCCACATAGAGTGAAATCATATGGTTTCAATTTTTTTCTCTCTCACTGATTTTGCTTAGCATGGTAACCTCAAGGTCCATCCATGCTGTCACAAATGGCAGTATTTTATATCTTCTAATGGCTGAGTAATATTCCATCGTATATGTATACCACATCTTCTTTATTAAGTCATCTGTCAATGTATACTTTGGTTGTTTCCATGTCTTGGCTACCTTGAATCATGCTGCAAAGAACATCAGGGTGCATATATCTTTGTGGATAAATGTTTTTAAATTTTGAGGATAGATACCCAGAAGAGGGATTGCTGGGCCATATAATAATTCTATTCCTAATTTTTTGAGGAACTTCTATACTGTTCTTTATACTGGGTGTATCAATTTACATTCCCACCGCAGTGTATGAGGATTTTTTTCTCCTCACAACCTTTCTAACACTTGTTATTACTTTTCCTGTTAAGGGTAGCCATTCTAACAGGTGTGAGGTGGTATCTCATTGTGATTTTTATTTGTATTTCCCAAATAGCTAGTGAAATTGAGCAACAGTTATGTCTTTCACAATTATTTTTCTCCCAGTCTGTGATTTCTAGTCTGTGACTCCCATTCTGTGACTTGCCTTGACAGGGTCTTTTGCAGAACAGAAGTTTTAAATTTTAATGAAGTCCACCTTATCCATTTTTTTCTTTCATGGATTATACCTGTGGTGTTGTGTCTAAAAGGTCATTGCCATATCTAAGGTCACCTAGATATGGTCACCTGCATTATCTTCTAGGATTTTTATAGTTATCCTCTTTACATTTAGATCTATGATCCATTTTGAGTTAATTTTTGTGATGGGTGTAAGAACCCTATCTATATTCATTTGTTTTTCGTGTGGAGATCAAATTTTTCCAGCACCACTTGTTGGAAAGACTATCTTTGTTCTGTTATACTGCCTTTGCTCTTTTGTCAAAGATCAGTTGACTATATTTATATGGGTGTATTTCTGGGTTCTTTATTTTGAATCATTGATCTGTTAGTCGGTTCATTTGCCAATACTACACTGTCTTGACTATTTGTAAGTATAGTTAATTAGCTTTATAGTGAGTCTTGAAGTCAGATAGTATTAGTTCTCTTTGTTCTTATCTTTTAATATTGTATTAGCTATTTTGGTTGTTTTGCCTCCCCATATAAAATAAACCTTGGAATCAGTTTGTTGATGTTGACAAAATAAATTGCTGAGATATTGATTGGGATTGCACTGAATCTATAAATCAGTTTGGAAAGAACTAACACACCTTGACAATATTAAGTTCTCCTATCCATGAACATGGAATATCTTTATTTTCTCCTTTCTAATTTATAAATCTTTTATTTCTTTCTCTTGTCATATTGCATTAGCCTAAACTTCCAGTATGATTTTGAAAAGGACTGGTGAGAGGGGAAATCCTGTTTTATTCCTGATCTTAGTGGGAGAGTTCTAGTTTCTCACCTTTAAGGATGGTGTTAGCTATAGTTTTTTTTTTTTTTTTGTAGATATTTATAAAGTTGAGTTAGTTCCTTTTTATTTCTAGTTTGCTGAAAAGTTTTATCATGAAAGTGTATTTCATTTTGTCAGATGCTTTTGCTGTATCTAGTGATATAATCATATGATTTGTCATCTTTAACTTACTGATGTGATAGGTTACATATTTTTAAATGTTGAAACAGCATATCTGAGATAAATTACACTCAGCTGTAGAGTATAATTCTTTTTATACATTTTAGGATTCAATACGCTAACATTTGTTGAAGATTTTATACATGTTCATGATAGAGATTAGTCTGCAGTTTTCTTTTAATATCTTTGTCTAGTTTTGGTATTAGGATAATGCTAGCTTCATAGAATGATTTAGGAAGTATTCCTTCTGCTATTTTCTAGTAGTGATTGCAAGGAATTGATACAAATTCTTTCTAAATGGTAGAATTCTTCAAAACCCATCTTAGCATGATGCTTTCTGTTTTGAAAGGTTATTAATTATTGATTCAATTACCTTAATAGATAAAGATCTGTTATGTACTGAATATTTGTGTCTCCCTCAAATTCATATATGAAAGAATTAACCCCACTGTGGCTGTATTTATAGGTGGGGCCTCTAAGGAAGTAATTCATATCAGGTGAGATCTTAACGATATGGCCTGATCTGATAGGATTAATGTTAAAAAAAAAAAAAAAGAGGGAAAGACACCTGAGTTCTCTCTCCCTACATGCAGCCATGTTAGGACACAGTGAGAAGGTGACTATCTACAAGACAAGAAAAAAGGCCTCACGAGAAACACAATCAGACAGAACCTTGATCTTGGACAAGTAGCCTATAGAACTGTGAGAAAATGAATTTCTGTTATTTATGCAACCCAGACTATGGTGTTTTGTTAAGGCAACACAGACTAATCTAAGTATATTCAGATTATCTATTGCTCCTTGTGTGAATTTTAGCAGATTGCATCTTCCAATGAATTGATGCATTTCAATTAGGATGTCAAATTTGTGGGTGTAGAGTTATTCACAGTAGTACTTTGTTATCTTTTTAATGTTAATGGAATCAGTAGTGATGGCCCTTCTTTCATTTCCAATATTTGTAATTTATGTCTTCTCTCTTTTTTTCTTAGTTAATCTAGGTGGAGGTTTATAAATGTAATTGATCTTTCCAAAAACCAGCTTTTGGTTTCTATCATCTCAAAAAGTTGCCTTGTACCTATTTCATCAGTTACTGTTCTTAATCCCAGGCCCAGGTAACCACTGAACTGCTTTCTATCTCCATAGTTTTTCCTATTCTAGAATGTTATGACTGAGACATTTTATGGCCCAGAATAGGATCTATCTCTATAAGTGTTCTATGTACTCTTGACAAGAATGTGTATTTTGCTCTTCCTAGATGGAATTTTTTTAGATGGTAAATAGGTCAAGCTGGTCTATATATCTTCTATATTCTTGATTTTCTGTCTACTCGTTCAATCAATTATTGAGAGAAGTTTGGGATCTCTAACTACAGAGATTTCTCCTTGCAGTTCTGTCAGTATTGCTTTGAGTTTTGATGCTCTATTATTGAATGTATAAATGTTTAGGACAGTTACATATCCTCTTAAGGAGTTGACTTGCCCTTTTTGTTTTTTGCATCCTGGTAATATCCTGTGCTCTGAAATCTATTTTGTATTATATTACTATAGCCTCTCCAGCTTTATTTTGATTAGTGTTAGCATGATATATATATTTTTCATACTTTTAACTTATTTGTATCATTATATTTAAACTGTATTTTTATAGGCAATATGTAGGTAGGTCTTGCTTATTTTATTTAATCTGATAATCCCTAACTAATAAAATTGTTTTTAGACCATTTGCATTCAATGAGATAATAGAGTTATATAAATCTACCATTTTATAATTTTTATTTGCCCATCTGTTCTACATTTCCTCATTTTCTGCTTTTCTTTGAATTGAGTATTTTTTGTGATTCTGTTTTATCTCTTTTGTTGATTTACTTTGTTGCTATATATGACCTTACAACAGCACACTTCTATCTTTCCCCTCTTAGCCTTTGTTTTATTGTTGTCAAACATTTTACTTCTACATGTGTTATAAATCCCACAGTACATTGTTATTTTGCTCTAGTTTATCTTCTAAAGAGAATTAAATAATAGAAAAAATTTTTATGTTTACCCAATGGAGGTTTTTATTCTTTTATGTAAATCCAAATTTCCATCAACCTGAAACTTAATTTTACATTTCTTATAGTTTAGGTCTACTGGTAATAAATTCTTTCATGTTCTGGACATCTGAGGAAAAAGTCTGTATTTTTCCTTCAGATTTTCTATTTTTTATTTCTAGATGTTGAATTTGGTTATTTTTTATATCACCTATTTCTTCACTATCTTTGTTTTAATTTCGTCAGCATATTTATAATAGCTCCTTTAACATTCTTGTCTGCTTATTGTATCATCACTATCACTTCTATGTCTTTTTCTGTCAACTGATTTTTCTCCTGCTTGTGGATGTTGTGAATTTTATATTGGTAAATGCTGACTATTTTTATATTATTCCTTTAAAGAGCATTAGGCTTTAACACTTGCAGCTAATTAAATTTCTACCGAATTAGTTTGATCTTTTCAAAACTTGTTTTTTAAGCTTTCTTATGCCAGTTTTAGAGTAAGTTAGGTTAGCTTCACTACTAAATTGTGATCGCTCTGATGTCACCACTGAATTCCACTAGTGTTCAACAAAGATTCAACTCTAGTTGGCAAAACAATCATATCTCCAGACCTGTGTGAGCTCTGGTAGTTACTTAGTTTACAGCTCCCCAAATATTCTTTGCAAGCCTCTTGGAGTTTTACCTTGCTCAGACATGACAGAATTTAGCAATAGAATCAAGAGGATACCTATGCAGGTTTCTAGAGCTCCTTTTCCCTCCTCGCTGATACTCTACCCACAAATTCCAGCCACCTCAGCCTTTCTTATCTCTGATCTCTGTCTCTGGCTCAGCAATACTGCCAAGCTCTGATTTTGATGACTTTTGCAATCTGGAACATGCCTTCAGCCAGACAGCTAAAGTAATTATAGGGATCAGCATATTCATCTCCTTTTTTTCAGGGACTACTGTCATGTACTGGCTATTGTATAATTTCCCAAAAAACTGTTATTTCATTTATTTTGTTTAGTTTTCTAGTAGTTATAGCAGTAGGGGTAGTCAATCCTAATTATCTTGTCCAAGCTATAGAAGCAGAAATTAACATTATTCAATTTCAAGATCAATAATTTACAGTTATCTTTATTTTGGGATGACAGGGCAAAGAAAGAGGTTGACCATCAGGAACTTATGTTTCTTTTAACTGGAGGAGTAAGTCTTAAGAGTGCTGAGAAAAATCCTGATCCAACTTGGCTACAGGATAAAAGCTGGGAGGAAATTTGTCGTGCTAGTGAATTTCCTGCCTTCAAAGGACTCAGGTAATTTTTTAAACTTGATGATTTAACATTGAATAGTGATGGATAAATTTGTAATCTAGTGATTTTTAAATGGACTTGTAGTTGTTTTGATTCACCTTCTTGCTCAACAATCTCTCTTTAAATTTTTTCCTAATGAAAGAATAACTATTAAGCCCTTTTCCATTAGGACACACTTTTGTGAATATATAAATGAATGGCGGGAAATCTATGACAGTAAAGAGCCACACAATGCTAAATTTCCGGTACCAATGGATCAGAGGCTAAATGAACTACAGAAAATAATAATTCTTCGGTGCCTAAGACCTGATAAGGTAAAAAACAAATAGGTTCCATTTGGAACTAGATAATTTGTCATTTATGAAGTAAGTTTAAAGTTATTGTTATTTGGTTCTTTAATCTTTATTTCAGATGCTCAAAAAGGTTCATTATCGAGCAACTTGGATCTATACGTTTACTGTTTTCCTCAAGTTGGGAAAATTTTGGCCATTATTTTTAAAAATTTTTATTGCCACCTTATCTATGATTCCAATTAAATATACATTAGACTGCTTGATAGTATACCATAGGTGACTAATACTCCGTTAATTATTTTAAAATCTTTTGTACCCCTGTGCTTCAGTTAGGTAGTTTCTATTGCTATTTTTAAGTTTGCTGATTTCTTCTGTAGTAGCGTCTGATCTGTTATTAATCCCATCCAATTAATTTTTGCTTCAGCTATTATATAATTCATCTCTACAACATTCATTTCGTTTTTATAAATATATATATATATATTCTACTTCTCTTTTCATTCTGTTTATTGTTTTCTTTTAAATACGTAAACACAGTTATAACAGTTTGTAAATCCTTTATTGCTAATCTCATCATTTCTAGATCTGCTTCTATTTAATGATTTTTCTTTTGGTTATATACTATATTTTCCTGCTTTTTTTATGCCCAGGAATGTTTGATTTGATAATGGACATTTTGATATTTTTGTTATCTTCTTTTAAAGTTTGCTGAGTTTTGTTCTACTAATTCAGGGTTTAGCAAACACTTATGGGCCAAATCCAGCCCATGACTATTTTGTCCAGCCCATGAGCTAAGAATGTTTTTTACATTTAAAAATTTGTTTTTAGAAAGAAAGAAAGAAAAAGAGGGAGAGAGAGAGAAGAAAAAGAAAGAAAGAGAGAGAGGGAGGGAGGGAGGGAGGGAGAGAGGGAGGGAGGGAGGGAGAGAGAGAGAGAGAAGGGGGGGAGGAGGAGGAGGAGGAGGGGGAGGAGGAGGAGGAGGAGGAGGAGGGAAGGAAGGAAGGAAGGAAGGACGGAAGGAAGGAAGGAAGGAAGGAAAGGAAAGAAGGAAAAGAAAGGGAAGGGAAGGGAAGGGAAGGGAAGGGAAGGGAAGGGAAGGGAAGAAAGAAAAGAAAGAAAAGAAAGGAAGGAAGGAAGGAAGGAAGGAAGGAAGGAAGGAAGGAAGGAAGGAAGGAAGAGGGAGGAAGGGGAGAGAAGGAGGAAGAGGAGAGAAGAGGGGAGAAGAAAGGAAAAGAATACACAGCAGAAATTGTATGTGGCCTGCAAAGCCTAAAATATTTACTATTTAGCCCTCTATAGATAAATTTTGCCAGCTCCTTTGGCTTCATAGTTAAATTACTTAAGTTCAGATTGTTCCTTTCAAAAATTGTTTTAAGATTTGTTAGGGCAGGTGTAGAATAGCCTTTACTCAATGGACAGTTTAGCTCTGCTACTAAAGTGTGGCCCTTCTGGGGCCTTTACTAAATGCCCTAAGGGATTACCAAGGACTCTCCACTGTGGCTATAGGGAACCTGAGTGATCCCTTCCACAAACTCTGGCAGCTCCTCAGGTCCCCAATTCACAGCTTGCCAGTCACTCTTTGCTTGGCCTATGCATGCATACCAGAGTATTCAGCAAAGACTCAAGGGTACTGTTATGTAGATTCCTGAGCTTTTTTTTCTGAATAGTTCTAATTTGAACTCTAATTTCCAGCAGCTTCAGCCTTCTTGAACTCTTGATCCCTGTCTTCCCAACTCAACACTGTGTTGCTCTGCTTTCCATTGCTCTCCCTGTTTCACAATCTGGAATGTATCTCCCAGAAGAAAATCTTTATTTCCTCTTTCTCAGGGATCATAGTCCTATACCAACTATTGTCTGAAAATGATTGTTTCATTAATTTTGCCCATTTGTTAATTTATAGAGAGAAGGTAAATCTGGCCCCTTTACTCCATATTGGCTGGAAGCAGAAAATAGTAGAAAGCCTTATACATGTCACAATTTTTAGTTGAAATATGCACACTAATCTTTCTATAGGTAAAATAAATAGGCTGATACCGATTTCACACATTCAAGAAAGGTGATTACGATGTTACAAAATGAAAAATTTTAGACAGAAAACTAAAAACTCTGCTTATACATGTAGTCTAAAATTTAAGTCACTTCCCCTCTTCTAGCTTGTTATAGCACGTATGAAAATAAAGGTGTTTAAAGTGATTGTGATGGTTTTCTCTTTCCTTCCTTTCTTTCCCTTCCCTTCCCTTCCTTCCTTCCTTTTCTTTCTTCTCTCTGCCTTTCTTCTTTCTCTTTCTTGTCTTTCAGTCTTTTTTTACATTTTATGTTTTGAGTAAAGTTTCACAAGAAGCATTATCTAATGCTTCATTCAGTCTCTTAGTAGGTTCAAAGAGAGGCTTACATAATTACTTAACTCCTGGGTATTTCTCCTTACTCTAACTTCAAAAGACCTTTGTACATTATTAAAACTTACCTCACTCTTTCCTGCCTGACAGCTGTGTGTGAAATATGTTTCTTTCACTAGACAATAAGTCCTTTCAAGGCCAAAACAATGCTTTCTTTATTACTTTATCACCAATAGCCTCACTTGTTCATGGTAAACGAAGACTGTATATCTCTGCATCTGGAAAACACCTGCCTATTTTCACTCAACTGAATGGCTCACTGATGGCCAAAGGAGCTGTCACTTCAATACCTGTGTGGAGTTATTTCTTTGTCTTTCATGCTTGGGAGTCTGAGCTTAAATATTATAACACTTACCACACTGGAATACATACAGTAATTGTCTATTTGTTAGGGTTTCCCACAGACTGTGAACTTTTTGAGGTCAGGACCCATGCCTTATTTTGCTATTATATCTCCAGGACTTAAAGCAGTGCCCGGCAAATGGTAGGAGCTCAATAAATGTCTGTGAATTGAGTTGAAATGATTGAATTAAACTAAATTCAATTGAAGCCTGTATTAGTCAGAATTCTCCAGAGAAACACTACCAATAGGACAAAGGGAGATAGAGAGATAAAGTTAGAGTTAGAGAGAGATAGAGAGAGAGGGAGAGGCAGAGGTAGTAATAGAGATAAAGATAAAGGTGAGCTAAAGATTGAGATAGAAATAGATTTGAAGGAATTGGCTCATGTGATCGTAAAGGCTAGCAAGTCCAAAATCTGTAGGGCAGAGATTCAGGGAAGAGCTGATATTGCAGCTCAAGTCCAAAGGGTCTTTGCTGGCAGAATTCCTTCTTTCTCAGTAGAAGTCAGTCTTTTTTTTCCTAAAGGCATCCGCTGATTGGACAAGGCCCACTCACATTAAGGAGAGCCATCTGCCCTACTCAAAGTCTAGTGATTGAAATGTGAATCTCATCTTTAAATATCTTCACAGCAACATTTAGACTAGTATTTGGCCGAAATCTAGGTACTGTCTGTTAGCCAGACTGACACATAACTATCACAAAGTCCATCTCCAGGTCTGTTCAAGTCTCCATAATTTCTTCTCTAGAGTATCTTACATAAAGGATCAAAAGCTTATAGAAGAATCTTAATATTTTTTCTTATGTTAAATTACTTGAACAAGGTAGTTTTTCTATAGAAAACTATCATACTTGGCTGCAGTTACATTATTTCAGGGACCAATGCCCATGGTCAGTGAGTAGAGTAATGGGAAGCACGGTCTCTATCCTCAGCTTCTCTTTCCTTAAAATGTGTATTGAAAATATGCATTTGCTAAAAACTGTACACAGTATTAATGGTAAAAGAATAAAGATTCATCATTGCTCATGTGATATTATTAAAGAAAGAAATAAAAAGCTGCTCTATCGTTATTTGCTGCTTTTTGAAAAACTTTCAGTGGCCTTTCAGTATCTATAGAATAATGGCAAAAGTACAGCTGGACAGTCTTGTTATCTTATCTTCTTGAGACTTCCACTGTTTCAAACTACAGAATTGTTCACAACTCTACAGAATTACTCATTCATAAGACTCCATCCTTTCTGCCCATCTATTCCATGAAAACTTCTAGGGCTGTAGAAGCCTGTGATTCTCTCTTCTCTTCATTGAATTCCTAGTTTTCACTTTAAAAAATTGTTTGGTATTTAGAAGATAATCCCCAATACCTGTTTGTATGTATTTTCTGCTGTTGATGTTGATGAATAGCATTCTTTTATTTTTAATTAGTTTTAATATAATTTATAAGTACCATATTCTTGTGGTCCAAAACTGAAACACTGTTTTGAATCACATAAATATATGAATACCGTGAAAAGTATACATCTAACCTCCATCTCTGTAATATTCAACATCCTTCCCCCTAGGTAATTAATGTCATCTTCTTCTTGTTATCCTTTTACACACATGTAAATATGCATACATGTAATTTTTTTCTATTTATTTTTTAACACAAATGATAGCATCCACTGTTTTGCATATTTTTATTTTCCCTGTCAGTTCATAAAGAGCTTTTTCTTTTTTTTCACAATTGTATGGTATTCCATTATATGAGTATACTGTAATTTCTTTAACCTGTTCCTATTGATGGATATTTACAATATTTATATATTAACTATTGTAAAAATGCTGCAACAAATAACCTTATTCAAAAGTCATTTCTCACATGTACAACTCCCACTCAGAATAAAGTCCTAGGAGTGTAATTGCTGGATCAACAGATTTGCCCATTTGTAGTTTTATAGATATTGTCAAATTGCCCTCCATGAAAGTTATACCAAATTACTCTTTCATAGCAGTGGATGAAAATGTCTGTTTACCTATAGTTGTCAAACTTTTGGATCTTTAGCAATCTATGCAGGGGGTTTGAGGAATATGGGGACTAATGAAGGAAAAATATATGACCATGAGGTGGCAGTAACGCACGTGAACTGCTCTGGATGATGCTTTGACAGGTTTGCATGTTGGGGAAAGAGAAGTTGCTCACAGCAGGAGTCTCAAGAGGCAGGGAGTTTGTGGGTGGAGTCTACGCTGAAGGAGAAGCAGGGTTTATGTGGTGTCTAGGTGATGTTGCTTAGCAGTACTGGCAGCTGGGAGTCTCTGGATCAGATCTCTGAAGGTCAGCATGCACTTGGGGTTTAATGTCCTGAGGCTTATGCAATCGACCACTGGCAGATGCGGGGTGCCGCCCAACATTTAGGAAGGCTCTAAATGGCTAAAAATATGATTATTGGGACTATGTTTAAAACATTTGTCAAAATTTGAGTTTGTTGTCCATGGGCTCTTGGGCTAACAGGTTTTGGCCTGCTATGAAGAAGTGATCTAAGAGTGAATACACATAGGCTATATTTGTCCTATTTATATAATAATATGATAGATGAAAAATGGTATCTAAGTATATTATGTATTTTATTGTGAGTATTAGGGTATAGACTAAGATGCCATAGCAAAGAGACCTAAAAAATACAGTAGCTTAAATAAAATAGAAATAAATTTCCCTCTTTCCTAACAGCTCAGAGCAAATGCTTGAGTATTGGCAGGCCAACTCTGTTCTTGATACCATCCAGAGATTCAATTTTATTTTCTCATACTAGAGAGGTCCCCTAGAATGTGGTCCTCATCAGTAAAATTAGCACTATCTAATGAACACCACATCTGTTTAAGAGGGAAAGAGAGTGTTGAAGGCAAATAGCTTCCTTATAAAAATATGATCTGGAAGCTCCATATATAATTTCTACTTGTATCCCTCTGGCCAAAACTCAGTTACATGGCCACATCTAGCTGCAAGGTTGGGAAAACTTGGGGGTTCTATTATCAAAAGTAGGCAAAGAAGAGGGACAGTTTGCAGTCTCTGCTATACTGAATGAGGTTGAACATCTATCTCTTCATATGTTTAATATCCATTTCTATTTCATTTCCTATAAACTGTTCATCTTATTTGCCCATTTTTCTTTTGGATTGTTAGTCTTGCCCCATCAATTTATAGACACTTTTTACGTATTAGGGAAATTAGCACTTTGTCTAGGATATGCTGCATGCTTTTCTTGGCTCATAGTTTACTCTTCGTTGGTTTTCAGTAGTAATCAAAGTGGTTATGTGAAATAAAAATCACTCTAAAGTTCATATCTTTTCTCTTTTTAACAGATAACTCCAGCCATAACAAATTATGTAACTGACAAACTAGGGAAAAAGTTTGTAGAGCCCCCACCATTTGACCTGACAAAGAGTTACTTTGATTCAAATTGCACAATTCCCTTAATTTTTGTGCTCTCTCCAGGAGCAGATCCCATGGCCAGTAAGTGTATATACTGTAAACTTTAAAAAAATTATAAATAAATCATCATGTTTAATGTCCATTTCTTATATGATTATAAATCAGTAAATCTGGCATTTATAAAGAAAGGTAACTAGAATTTTCCACAGTTAAATAATATCACTGAGATATAAGCATATTTTGTAATTTTAGAGTAAGCAATGAAACCATTTTTTGTGTGCCCTCTTAGGCCTGCTAAAATTTGCAAATGATAAAGCTATGTCTGGAAATAAATTTCAAGCTATTTCACTGGGTCAGGGGCAAGGACCAATTGCAACAAAAATGATTAAAACAGCAATAGAAGAAGGAACTTGGGTTTGCCTACAGAACTGTCACCTCGCTGTTTCCTGGATGCCCATGTTGGAAAAGATATGTGAAGATTTTAGCCCTGAAGTCTGTAACTCATCCTTTAGGCTTTGGCTCACAAGTTATCCATCTCCAAAAGTATGTTTATTTTCTATGGCGCTCAGTACATTTATTTAATTAGCTGTTACATTATATATCTTAATCAAGCTTTAAATGTTTAACCTTAAAATATTTTATATATTTTAAAATATATTAAAAATATTTCTGGAATCCTCTGTTATGCCTGTTTTTAAGCCACTGGTAAATGCATTTTTAGGACTCAAGCTGCTTATCTTGAGTAATACTTTCTGTTTATTTTATCTTAGTTCCCAGTAACAATTCTACAGAATGGAGTAAAAATGACTAATGAACCTCCCACGGGTCTTCGGCTAAATCTTCTCCAATCATATCTTACTGATCCAGTTTCTGATATTTCATTTTTCAGTGGATGCCACGGAAAGGAACTGGTAATATTCAGCCTCTGGAACTTTAAAATATGTTTTATAGTGATAAAATATGGAAATATAAACATTTTATGTAATAATGTTAAACTTTTGGCATTTCCTGACAGACATTGTACTTATCTTCTTCAGCATTTTATTCTCAATAATGTGTTTTGCTTCCCAAATAGTAGACAGTAAAATAGGTATTTGTTGAATAAATGAATTTATCCTATTTGTAAACCAAAATCCAACAGTGTATTTGATTAAGGCCCAAGAGTTGCAATCTATTTTCATATCATTTATTCATTTTTTCAATAAGTATGTGTGTTAGGCACTATCCTAGATACTAGATATAGAGCAGTGAGAATAACATAGGTGCGCGCGCGCGCACACACACACACACACACACACACACACACACACAAATCTACCTTCCTGAAACTTAAATTTTAACAATAGTGTTTTGACATATTAATAATGCTTTTCAATGTACCCATGTAAAACAGTTTTGCACATGTATTAAGGGCTTTAGAATTCCTTTTTTATGTCTGAATTCTTATCAATTAAGAAACAGGAAAAAGTATATATATATATGGGACCAAATTATAATCTTAATGATAGATATAGACTGTATTGGAAAATGTAGTTTATATCTGTGAACAAATGAGCTTCATATTACTGAACCCAGAATTAAGTAGAATTATTCACCCAGAGGAACAGAGGAAAACTGCCTTTCCTGCAGGAAGCTCGCTTCTAAGAGGGAAAAGAGAGAAGCTAAGCAAAGCATATCTGGATAACTTATCCCAAATTTACTGATCAGATAGGTCACTCCCCTCTCCTGCACTGAGTACAACAATGGAGAAAATCCGGAAGTGTTATATTAATTGGGGTTTCCCACATGCAAAAAACATTGATACTAGTAGGGAATTATTCCCTGCCCTCACCTCCAACACATGCTATTTATCAGATTTGCCTATTTGAGCTAGAAAAAGAATGATAATGATGATAAAAGACTGACTTAGAAACCAGCTAGTTTAGTTCTGCTTAATACTTTTGTGTGCTGTAGTTTTGAGCAATAATTTTGTTTGTAACTTTGGAAGAAAAAGGAATACTTGCTGTTTTTAGCTATGCAGAGAGCTTAGTGGAATGGTGAAGGTGGTATGGTGCCTGATCCCCAGCCCGGGTTTGAGCTCCAGCATTTAAAGGAGAAAGAGGCAGAAGCAGAGCTGCTTTGAGGCTTAGATGACCCAAATAAAGAATGGCACTGAGATGGAGAAGCAGCACTTTCCTCCTGTAACATTGAGCAAGCAACATTGACACCCCAAGTATTAGATCTGTAAAACATCCAAAGAGCACCCTTGCCATTTGTCATCATTTTTATGGTGAACAGTGGTAATGGTTAAGGTTTCACCAAGAAACTTCTCTGGTAGTAAAAACAAATGGGAGCTGGGGTAAGAGAAGAAAAAGTGTAGATGCCTTATGACATTGGTTCTCAATGTGCATCACATTCATCTGAATGGGATCCACCACCAGAATTTCTAACTCAGTTGCCCTGGGGTAGGGCTGAAATTTTTCCAGTTCTTATTTATTCCTACATGATACTGATGCTAACGGTCCTGGAAGCACATTTTAAGAATCACTGCCCTAGGGTTTCCATAGCTGACTGGTTTGTAGACACATAGAAACCTCTTTGGAGGCTCCCAGAAATAGTTGGAATGCCCTCTGATAAGGCTAATTTATGACCATTGGGCCAGCAATGATTTGAACTTTCATCATTTGGCTATTAAAAGTAAATATGATCATTATAGTCACAGGTAAATTGACATCTTGGGCATTTTAATTATCTAGCAATTATATTAGTTATTTATTAATTTCATATCTGTCTCCTAAACTCGGTTGTATTCTCTTTAATGGCAGGGATACATTTCTATGGTTCTGTCCATTCATCCAATAAATATTTCTTGAACACTTACAAGGTGTAAGGCACTCTTCTAGGAACTAGTAATATGGTGATGAACATATAAACATATGAAATACATAAACATATAAAAATCTGTTTTCATGGAGCTTACACTCTAATCAAGGAAAATTTATGCCAAGCAAGCTCAAGCATAATCCCCATAAACCTGAAGGGCTTTTTAAAGTTACTGATGTCAGTGCCCCACTCCTGGAGGTCTGATTCACTAAGTAAAAAGTGGAGCTCAAGAACTGGTAGAAATAAACAAATAGCAAAGGAAATTCAAATGTTAACTATGTTGGGAACCACAGCCATGATTGTATTATGAACTATGGGAGGACAAACAAAGGAAAAGAGGGGAGAAAGGGAACAAGCATTTATTGAACACCAGCAAATTCCAGATAGTTTAAACATACATGCCTTACTACCCTGTACTATAAGTATTATCACACACTTGTTTTTTAAATAAGGAAACTCAAGTAAATTAAGTAAAATATAAAGGTCATATAACTAGAAGTAGGACTTGGTACCCAGGCCAGTCTGTCTCTTCCCACTTTTGTGTGATTAACTCTTCTTGGTTGTTGAAAAAGCTTCTTGGAGGAGTTGACATTTGAAGTAAGCACAAGAAGTATGTCTAAAGGCACAAAATAATGACATATTTTTAAGAAAATATATGTTTTAATATTTAAGAGTGTTTTTAGAAAATATAGATTTTTAAAAATCTAGATAGCAGGACTGTAGTGAATTCTTTTGATGTCCCTTTTCACATCTCTTCAGCCCACATCTAATTTCAGCCACAGCTGTAGAAAACAATTCTTTGTGCATTCAGACTCATCTTAGGCTGACAGCATCTCATCCCCAAGTATGCATCACTCTGTATTCTGTTCCTAAGGTTTCTCTGATACAACAGGAACCTTCTTGGCTCACAAGCATGGGCCAAATATGTAGAGGAATTATTACTTCCTTAAGAAGATCCATTTTGTAAAAATATGTGGAAAGTATACCTAAATTAGGTTATTGTTCTCATTGGCAAAAGGTTTTTCCCCTATTAAATGTGTCTGTCACCACAGCATTCATCCAGTATATATAAAATATGCTCTTTGATTTGTGTACATTTTAAGAATACAGCTGTTTAGTGAAGGCATGGTGTACTTAATATTTTAGAAACAGTTTCTACTATTGCATCACATGAAAATAGCTGGATAGATTTTTATTGCATTTGAAGCTACGTTTGAGATCATCTAACTTATAATACATGCTATGTAGCATATTTGAAATTTACTCAAGGGGATCTCAAAGGGTTGGGCAGCTATCCTCCAGAGCACTGACACAGGCTCAGTGAGAGTCCATATGACATGCATGTCACACATATGAGGATGCTATGGATAGAGCAAATAAATGGTCATTTCAAAAATGGTCTCCAAATGGAAAATTACAATATCAGGTATTTATTGGTATTTATTTGTATCATAATTATTTATTGCTCTCCTGTACCTGTATTCTCAATCATATGCCAGAGAGTCTATAGGATAACATTTAAGTATTGAAGTTATAAATGTCTATGAACAATACCTAAGTATTATTAACCAATACTTTGATAAATCATCGAATTATTGCTTTTAATAAATTTTAATATGTAGTTAGTCTAGCTTTGGAGATTTTAAGTCATAAAATGAATACTTTATATAGTAAACATTATTTGAGTTAGAGTATATTTTTTTAATTGAAGTTTGTAGAGATATATGATCATAGAATCTTTTAATGAAAAAGGCCATTGATTCCCTTCATTTTATTGATGAAAATCTGATTAGAATTTTTGTCTTATATAATTTTTATATTAAAGGCATGGGAGAAGTTGCTGTTTGGAGTTTGTTTTTTTCATGCCCTTGTACAAGAGAGAAAGAAATTTGGTCCTCTTGGTTGGAATATTCCATATGGATTTAATGAATCAGACTTACGTATCAGTATTCAACAACTACAGGTAAAATTAGAAAGAAACTAACACTGATGGAGGATAATTGTATATCAGGCATTTTGGTTAGAATAACTTATTCAATTATCACAACACTACTAATAGATGGATAGATAGGAGTAATAATTATACTGTGGTTTAATGAAGCATTATCTTCATCTGGATTTTTTTTTCCTACTGCAAATAATGAAAAATCTTATTCATACTGGCTTAAACCATAATGAAACTTATTATCACATATTTAAAAATGCAGAAGGACAGGCTCTGTAGTTGGTTGATCCACCAAAAGTGTTGTCATCAAGGACCCTGGTTCTTTGTCTTTTTGCAGAGCCCTCCTCAGTGTTGGCTTTATGTGGGTCCTCATTATTTTCTCCTGTTCTCCACTCAGTCAAATCTATAGTCTAGCTATAGTCAGTTAATCTAATCTAGTCTAATCTGTAGTCAGTTAACAGAAACAGGCTGTCAACTTTAGATAGAAAAGGAATTTATTGAAAGAGTATTGGGTAGGTCACAGAATCACCAAGACAGCTGGAAAGCCAAGGCATCCAGAGTCCTATCTAGAATCGCACCTCGTCTGGTAAGAGCAACTCTTCTACCCTTGCAGAATATTAGACATTGCAGCTCACATACCTGCCACACATACACTCATATACTGCAGGCCCTCTGATGTCATTAAAAAAGATTCTTTGCTATTCCTGCTTCTTCATTTACTAAACCCCAGCTCAGTCCAGGATGCATCTGAGTAGCCACACCCAGGTCACAGGCCTAGAATTTAACTATAAGGGAGGCTGGAAAAGTGAGTGGTCAGCTTTTTCATTTTCTGTAGACTCACAGTGTGAGATTTTCAGATGGTCAGCAGACCCCTTCCCAAGAAAAAATAAATAAAGAAAGAATATATATCCACTGTAAATCCCTACTACCTCAGACTTTGAACTAGGCACATTACTTATATTAATTCTAATCCTCACGTCAACCCTATAAGATTGGTATTTTTAAGAAACCCAAAACTAGGAAGTGAATTTGCCCATTGAGATAGAATTTCAACTCAGTTCTGTCCAACTCCAATACTTTTCCCATTATTTCTGTTATGTTTTACCAAATATATAAATCCAACTAGACTACCACAGAAAGTTAATGTTTTTCTGCTTCTTTGTTGTGATGAGGGCCTTTATGACATGGGGCCTCATAAAAGTCACTCAGACAACCCATGAGGATAATTCTTTCAACCCCACTTCTGTGTGTATACATATATGATTGACAGACAGATATTTAATGCCATCTTAAAATGGAAACGAAGTGAAAGACTGTTTTTCTCATTTTATTTTTCCTTTGTTTTAGTTATTTATAAATGAATATGACACAATTCCATTTGAAGCTATTTCTTACCTGACTGGGGAGTGTAACTATGGAGGCAGAGTGACAGATGATTGGGACAGACGTCTCCTCTTAACCATGCTGGCCGACTTTTATAATCCACACATAATTGAAAACCCTCATTATAAGTTTTCTCCTAGTGGAAACTATTTTGCACCTCCCAAAGGCACCTATAATGATTACATTGAATTCATTAAGGTAACTGATGTCACTGAAAATAAGGTTAGATTTAAGTGCAATTTTTCTAAAAAGCAAATAGTGAAATATTCCCTGGTAATGTATAGGTTCAGATAAATATGGTTTCAATCAATTTTTAATATAATTTGCTTATAATAATTATCAAAAATTAGAAAAGTTTGATTCCTCTATTGTTTGTTTAGTTTATTTTAAACCTTTTTGGTTTAATGTGAAAATGTGATGCTTGCTTAATCTATTCTGTAGAAACTTCCATTTACTCAACACCCTGAGATATTTGGATTACATGAAAATGTTGATATCTCCAAAGATCTTCAACAAACAAAGGTCCTCTTTGAGTCCTTGCTTCTCACCCAGGGAGGCTCCAAACAGACAGGATCCTCAGGAAGTACTGACCAGATTTTATTTGAAATTACCAAAGATATTCTCCAAAAGGTAATCTTGGGCTTAAAGTATGTTGCTTATAATGTAAATCAAAATGATACTGAAATGGCAAGCTGAAAACTCCATTTAGGATCATTATGACCTTAAGTGAGATCTGTACCTTTCTGAGCTTTAGTTTTCAAATCTGTTGAGTGGTGATAAGGTTCTTGTGAACATTAAAAAGATCATGAATTTAAAGTACTTTGCATTACTTCTGGCATATAGTAAGTTCTTAGTAACTGTAATTGTATATGAGCTAACAAATATATGATTTATTATCATTTCTAAGCAAAGATAATAGACATACTTATAAGAAATAGAAGAAATGGTCTGAACTTGCTGGATCAAGTTGTGAATAGTTTTTAATCTATACCTTAGGAAGTGATGAGGCATAGGGAGATAAGATCAGCACTAAATTAGCTGCTAGATTCTTTTTTTTTTTCATAATACAGCCCAATGTACTTAGCCCTACTAGATACAGTGGAATGATACTCTCTAGTCTCATCTTTTTGTGTGTCTATTAACATAACTTTAAAAATATTATGGCCCCAAGCACAGATATTCAGAATTCTTCTCCAGGATAAATATTTCAGTGTTAGGTACTCTAACATAGCAGGAATTGACCTGTAGTCTATCTGCCTTAAAAGCCCATGGACAGCACCACTCCTTGACACAATTGGTAGCCTTGCTTGACACCACTCTTTAAGAAGAGTCTACTCACCATACATAAGGCTGCAGCCACTGGAGAAGAGAGAAGCAGCACTGCCCTTGACCCCATGGCCCCAATGTGAAAGCAAACTAGCCTCCTCCCTAGAATGCTGCTTCTGTTGCTTGCCTCTTCTCACTTCTGACCGCTTACTGTTTCTGTGGTTTATCTCCAGGGAAAGGTTCTCACCCTTGCAAGAATGGTGGCTCTTAAAAGATCCCTAATAGGAACTTACCTGGCAGTGGAATCCAGAATTTATTTGGGGTAGGGGGAGTTGTGTTAGGCCAAAGATTTCTTGAGTGACACCACCTACAGCTACTTGGAAGAATTTTATTCCACCCAGGGCCCATCACCTGAGGACACTCTGGAAAGTTCAACTTTTTTAGTTTGGGACTTCCCTAACTGTGAAACTTTTTTGCCCCTTAAAGAGTGTGAATTCCAATGTTTTATGGCTTTATCATCAGTCTCAAAGTCCCTTTTATCGATTCTCAAACATTCTTGAGGATTCATAGAAATCACAGACTTAATGGCCTTCTCTATCCCTATGCCCTGGAACCCTGTGACATTCACACATTATTTGATAGTGGCATAAGCTAAGCTATTTGGAGTCAGTTGATAACTGATTGAAAATAAATATAAAACAGTTATGAAATGATATATCAGTTTCATCAATGGAAAATAGGATTCAATTTACAAAAGAAAATTACACAACTTTTCAGAAATGTGTATCTTCTACAAAGTGCTTTATCTTATAGTAAAGAACATGGACTTTGGAGTTAGAGACCTGTGGATTTATACAGGTCACCTTTTGGCTGTGTGTCCTTGGGTAGTTACTTAACTTCTCTGTGCTTAAATGACCTGATTTGTAAATGGAGATGATAATGGCCACCTAAGAGGATATAGTAAGGAATAAATGAGATAGTGTATGAAAAGCAGTTAACACAATGCCTAGCACAGAGAAACTGCCCAGTTTTGGCTATTAGTTATATT
The DNA here is from genome assembly GCA_030015415.1 of Cynopterus sphinx. NCBI lineage: Eukaryota > Metazoa > Chordata > Mammalia > Chiroptera > Pteropodidae > Cynopterus > Cynopterus sphinx. The sequence goes on from CM057381.1 coordinate 112,057,516, forward strand.
ATAGCTTCATAAAACTAATCTGAGAGTAATATTTGATCTTTAAAATCTATTCTCTTAGCTACCAAGTGATTTTGACATTGAAACAGCCCTATGGAAGTATCCCGTGAGATATGAAGAAAGCATGAATACTGTGTTAGTACAAGAAATGGAGAGATTTAACAAGTAAGGATCTGTATACCCAGTGATGCAGGTGACCAACCAAAGTTGATAAAAAGACATATTGGTATTAAGAAAAAATTATCAAAACCTGCCATTTCTTTAGAATTTCCCCCCCCTTTTTAATTTGTAACTTAATTGCATAACATACTGCCCCAGAAGTAGGGATATCTTTTATAATGTAAAAATGACAATAATAAAGAAATCTCGTTTTAAATGTTCATTAATCAGAATTTCTCACCTGTTTATTACTATTGTCAGGAAGTAAGACGGAAAGAGCATTAATTAGGCCTATGTGTAGTCACATTTTCTGACATTTTTTTTCCATTTTACATTTGTACACTTCCCATATCTTCCTGAGTTCAATCTAGATTTATTAGGTACCCCATGATAGCAAACCAATTATACGCTTTGAATTTTGTAAATTGAATTTTCTATAATTCTGTACTGACTAAGGAACTGTTTTGGTATAAATTTTTCTAAAGTGTTTCCAAGTTTATTTGGGTTTCTAGATTTGTTGACATTTAAAATAAAAGGTATTAAAGCACTATGATGACTAAGGTATTTCTCACACAAAGACCCTATATATTTATATATAATAACATATTACCCCTCAGTTCTTAGGCTTTTAGCCTAAAATCCTCATATCAGGTATATTTATGGAGTTCTTAGCAGTTTGGACGAAGTGGGAAGCAAAATATTTGAAAGTACATAAATGAATATATATTTTATATTTCAATATAGTGTTTCCCACCTTTCAAACATTGCATAACACCTTTATAACTTTTCCCATATTTGCATGCCACCTATAACATTATTTATATAATATTTTCCATAAATCATTCTCTGCTTAAGTTAGCCTGGTCCTAAATAATACCCAGAAGGCTAGTTATATTACTTTCTATATTTAATAATATTTATTATTATTAAAATGAAAAATGGTCATCTAAATATAACCTAAAATTACATTACCAACTGGGAGGTGACCATACTTTGGGAAACATCCTCATGAAGCTGTGAATGAGATTCTTGCTGTTTCTTCTGAAGAGAGACACTATGTTGATATTTATTTCATATATATGTTGATGACATAATTTGCTTCCTTGCAGTTTAATTAAAACTATACGTAACACTTTACGGGACCTTGAAAAAGCTATTAAGGGTGTGGTTGTAATGGATTCTGCATTGGAGGCACTTTCTGGCAGTTTGCTTCTTGGAAAAGTTCCAGAAATATGGGCCAAACGATCATACCCAAGTCTTAAACCTCTAGGAAGTTACATCACAGATTTTCTAGCCCGGTTGAACTTTTTACAGGTAAAAGATTATAATATATATATATATATTATAATTTTATTTTTTGGTTGACTGGATAGACATTAGAAATTGGCTATGGTTACTTAAATGTCTCTGAGTTGAACTGAATGTGATTAGTAGTTTCATGGTAATTTAACCGAAATTTTAGAATATTAAAAATTATACACATTTCAAAATACTGAGTAAAGAGTTAGAATTTTACTTTATCTAAACTCAAGTAACATATGACATTTATATTTTTGAAGATTCTAAGTTTGTGGTTCAAACATGGCCTTATGATTTTAATACTGATGGTAATTCACAGAAAGAGCCTGTGGCTTGGATTTATCAATAATTGCCTATTGTCTAAAATCAGTTGTTTCTTAGTAGCTCTTATGTCATAGAACTAGGGAAAGGATGAGTGTTTTGAAATCTTGCCTCACACCCTCCAACACACACATAAAGGATGTTCAGGGCACAGGAAAGCCAGCAAAGGTCAAGGCACTTTGTCCTCCCTAACTCCTCACCTCAACCCTATCCTATGGTTGATGCAGCAGTAGTGGGTTGGGAGAGCCCCAAAAATGCTTTTTGAAAATTCACATAGGTATATGACCTTTCGGTGTCCAGTTGCCTTTTTATTATATAAAAGCTTTATTTGTTTCACCGTAGAAGCTAATCATAAAATAGATCATGCTTGTGAAGATGGAGAGTAACAGGCTTTCTTATACATTCCTTTTCAATCTTTGCCAATTTTATTATTTCAATTTAAATTTCTTAGATTATTTATTATTGAGCCTGTGCTTCTTTTGGTGTGTGTGTTTGCCTGTTTGTATTTTCTTCTGTGAATTGTCTGTTCATCTCCTAGGCCATTTTTCTTTTGGACTATTTTTTAAAAATTAATTTATAGGAGCTTTTTAAATATAGATTATACATTTAACAAAACAAACAGTAAAGAATAGCATTTTAATTGTTTAGGCTCTAAAAGAGTTGATACTTACTAGCTTCAGTTTCCTCATCCATAAAATGGGCACTTTTATCTCATAAGGTAACATGATATGTGGTAAGCTTTCAGTAAATGTGGACTATTCTTTTGTAAAATCAGAAATTGTTGAATTTTATCAAATGCTTTCTCAGTATTTATTGCTGATAATATCTCTTTTTACTTTCTTTAGCTTATTATTACATTGAATTTTATCACTATATTTCCAAATGTAAAACCATCCTTGTATTCTTAGAAAAATCCCTCTTGGTCAGTAATACCTTATTCTTTTAATGCCTTAATTGATTCTATTTGGTTGTCTTTAGAGCTTTTGATATGCATTACCTAAGCATCCTCCAGAAAAATTATTCAGCGTATTCCCATCAATAGTGAATATGATGCCTATTTCTCAATTATTAATGTTCATTTTTATCTTTACTACTATGATAGAGTGTGTACATGTAGTTGATTTCTAGCCACATCTACAACATATCTTTGATTTCTTCCTGTATATACCAGCCCCCTTCTATCCTTTATTAAAAGCATCTGACATATATTTAATTCCATCCTCCCCTTTCCACAATTTTACTTTCTTTTTTTAATACTCTAGTTTTTTTCCCAAACTTTTCTGAAACTTTTTGGAGCTGTTTACATTTTTCTATACTGCTTGTTCCTGAAGGGCTTTCAAGAGTCTTTAGCTTGATCCCCTCGAGGAGTCCTGGCATGGAGCCATCTGTGATAGTCTCCAGGACAAATTCCTTTTGTTGTTGTTAATATAAAGTTCGAGTCAAACTTTCTACTTTCTGAAATTTGGATTTCCCCTTGAAACCATTCCATCTGAATAAGGAAAGTCTCATTCATTATTGAGCACCTATCATCCTTTACCACAAATCTTCCAGAAGCTGCACTATTTCCCTATTATCTTCCTTTCGCCCAGACTCTCGACTTTACCTCCTAATGGTTCTTAGAGTTAACAAATTATGCAAATGAGTCATCTGGCCTAATGGACACCAACAGTTTAGTGGTTACTAGAGGGAAAGGGGGATTGGTAGATGAAGGTAAAGGAGGTCAAAAATATGGTAACAGAAGGAAATTTAACTTTGGCTGGCAAATACACAATGTATTATACAGATGATATAATAAAATTGTATACTTGAGACATATATAATTTTATTAACCAATGTTACCACTATACATTTTTTAAAAAGCAAATGAGTCATTTGGTGTTTTCTATCTTTTTCTCATTTCTCATCCACCGTTCACCCTATTTATCTTCCCTTTTTCCTTCCTATACCTTTTTTTAAAGCTTTATTTGCACACTGGCTATAATCTCAGGTTAAATTCAGGATCCGATAGTATCTGTGTGAATTTGAGCAATACTCATCTTTCTGCAACCAGTTTCCTCAACTGTAAAATGGGAGGAATAATACCTAACTCACTGAGTTATTCTGTGGACTAACTGAGATGATACATGTAAGGTGCTTAGCATAGAGCCTGATGTGTACTCAGCATTCAGTTAATGGTAGCTAATTCAGAGATTGTATATAAGTATCTGACCCAGACACTTATGAGTGAGCAAGGGAATTTTCTATACACTTGCCTTCTAGGTTTTTACAGCTTTCTTGTGCTTAGTGCTGGTTCTGCGTGGCTTGTGCCCGTCAAACTTTACGTCTTTCTCTACCTCTTTTTGATCTAATAGCTTGTACTGTTTTAACATCTCTAGCAGCAGTTGTTCCCTTCCTCCCAGAAAGCAAAGCTGGCTTCTTCCCATAGTGTACCGCTCTCTGAGAGACAAAGTTCATTTTATTAATTCATCTGTTCAATCAAAAAATGTGAATTGAGACCCCAAAGCATCTTGTTAGACAAAGTTGCCAAGTTTCCTTCAAGTTGCCAATAGCCTATAAGGAAATCCAAGAAAAAAAACGAATACAACATAGTAAAGGATATGTCATAAAAGACAAACATGTGAAATGCTCTGGGAATTCAAAGAATGGAAAGAGTTCTTTTAGCTCAGGAAAGCAGATTTTATTTATTGGGTGAGGTAACATCTGAATGGGGTCTAAGGATGAATAGTTTTGGACACAGCAAAAAAAGCTAGAGGACCTAGGGATAGCTGTAAGATGAAAGGCACTTATAATTTTAAATGGATTGTTGTAAAAATTTTGACTTAAGCAAAAATAAATTTTGTTCCCTTGTGTAACTGAAAAATTAGTATGGTATATTGGCTCCAGGCAGGATTCGAGCTGGGCTACAGACATGTTTACCTGGTCCTGGCTTCTTGCACTTTATCTCTTGGCTCTAGTCTCTGTAGGTTAACTCCATTCTCAGATTCTCATCTGATTGTAGCAAGATAGCAACAGAAACTCTGGCCTCACGTCCACACATCTTCGTGCCTTTCTCCCGAAAGTCCCATCAAGAGTCTTGGCATTTCTGGCTTTGATTGGGTCATATGTCTATTCTTGAATCAATCACTATGACTGGAGGTATGATTGGCTAGGCATGAATCACATGCCCACCCCAGGAGGTAGAGTAACACTACCAGAAGTACTTCAACTGAGAATGTAGGAGGGCTTATCCACCAGAGGTACATAAGAGTAGTTTCACTTTTAAGATAAGCAGAAAAAGACAAATGTCCACCCAGTGCAGAGAAAAGACCTGCAAATGGTGCATTCTGATTATAATGTAAGATGCTTGAAAAGGAATTGAAAAGGATAAAACTGGAAATACAACTGGGGCCAGATTGTGAAATATCTTCAATAGGAAGCTAAAATGTGTTTAGATTTTAATTTGGTGGAATAGTAGTAGGTCTCTAAAGAATATGCAAGATGCTAAACCTGATCGAAATCATTCATGGTGATGTAACTCTAGCAGCATTGTTAGAGATGTATTGAGCAGAGAGAGGGAAGGAGCAATGAGGTACACAGTGATACAGAAAGAAGACTATGAACATTTAAACTGGAGTGGGGGCAGTGGACATGGAGGCAGAGAGTTTAAGAAGGTTAAGGAACTAGAATCAGCACCTGAGGGCTATAGTGAGATTTCTAAATATGGTTGCTTTTGACTGGGATTAAGTAATATAATCCCCCAAATAATTTACATTTAGCTTTTCACAGAAAATTTGAATCTTTCAAATTTTGTTTTATTCAGGCTCGTACTAAAATGAGTGAGAATTCTCTAATAAAAGTAACTAGAAGGGCAAAGAGGTAGAAGAGCCAATATAATGGCTGTGTGTTTAGTGTCAGGGAAGAGTCCTGTAATGGAAAGTGCGAGCAACACACACGAAAACCAGAATCAGGAATTGTGTGTCAAGTGACCACTTGTGTAAGTGGAAAAAAAAATCAACATAATGTATTTTGTTTTCCCTTTATAGGACTGGTATGATTCAGGAAAACCTTGCGTGTTTTGGCTCTCGGGTTTCTTTTTCACTCAAGCCTTTTTAACTGGAGCTATGCAGAATTTTGCCAGAAAGTATACCATCCCTATTGATTTACTAGGATATGAATTCGAGGTACAGTAAGTCCTTAAACTCCATGATGTATCATTACATCAAAGTCATATATTTAAGCAAGGAAGATATGCAGATTTCTTATTTTTATAGCCCATTATATGTGATTTGACTTCTTTTCATTCTTTGACTTTCATGAAGAAAGTCTGTATTGTCTTGCTATCTCTGTGACAGAACTTTTATATATCCCAATATCAATTCAAACAATCCAATGTTGCTCTTCTATGTTAGCAAAAATTAATGAGGTATAGTAAAACCTAGCAAAATGTATCAAAAAGAACTGTATTATACATTTTTAAATTTACATTTTACTGAAAATTTAATAGTTTAAGAAACTAGAATATAGTGGAGTTTCCCTGGATGTGTTCTGAAGATTAGCTAATGTTTTTTTCTGTGACAAGAAGTATCGAGGGAGATCATTACTAGTGTGTGCCTCTATCTTCAGGTTATTCCTTCTGATATATCTGACACAGCACCAGAAGATGGTGTTTATATCCATGGATTATATCTTGATGGAGCACGCTGGGACAGAAAAAGGTCAGTAGTTTCAACTGCAAAGACGTATTCACTTGTAGCTGAATTATAAGTAAGATAAACTGTCTGCTGCCTTTCCCATCTCCCAACCAAAAGGCCTTTTCTAAGGGATATGGGAAGTAATAAATAATATCAGAATTCTTGCCATAAATCATTACTCAGGCTAGGACAATTGATGAGTGAGTATTTTTAGATCCTGAACAGTTTTTAGTTAGCATTTTAGTGGTCTTACTAGTAGAAAAGTTCATGGAGATTATTGTCCTGCTTTTTCTGTTTTATAACAGTTACCTTTAGTTTCATAATATGTAAGAGCATCTCACTTTTAAACAATTTACAGTTACAGTAAAGTGTCTATTTCTACTGGCGAATGGAAAACTTTTTCTTGTATTTTGATGACATAATAAATAAATATTTAAAACAAATACTGAATTTCCAGCTTAGGAAACTAAGCAAAACTATTCCTGTTTAAAATCTATAGGGGTAAGAGAGAAGGGGAGAAACTATTTCCCTTGGAGCCCTGCTCTTTAACAATATATTAATAAATACAACCCTCCATGTCCAGAGTCAGGGTTAGACTTTGCTCTCAACAAGAACCTGAAGGAGGAAGGAGGTGGTTCTACAAAGATAATTCTAAGACAGGGCTATGAGAAGACTTATCTGCACATAGTTCATTTGATTATTTCTCTTTTATTTTCCATCATTCTACTGACATTTCTCTTAACTTTTTCTTATATGTGTATCCATCTTTTTCTTCTTCTCTCCTTCTTTCAAACAAATACGCAAACAAACAAGTAATATAGCACAAGGAAAACAAAACACATTTTTCCAGACAGGCAGATCTATATTTGAATCTGATACTGGCCCTTAAGAGATGTTACTGTGAGAAGAGTACTTAACCTTTCTGAGCCTCCACTCTTCATCTGTGAAATAGGAATAGGAATGGGAAAAGGATTATCATGAGGGTCAAATGTTATAGCATAGTGTCTGCCTTGTGGATGGTACTTAAAAAATGGCAGAAATTTATGCTTGTTCACTGTTTGTCCACATAGCCTTTCCATAATTTTCTTTTGTTTCTCTCGATTCTTCATTGAGTTTTTTGGTGGTGGTTTTCATTGTTGTTTATTTATTTTACATTTTTCCCTGCACATCTCTGGTTTTCTTTTGTTTTAAAAGCCAATGTCTAAGTTGAAATTTCTCAGAAGCAAATTTCATATTATTTCTAATAAGTATTCATCAATTTCTCTTCACAGTGGATTACTTGCCGAACAATATCCCAAACTTCTGTTTGACCTGATGCCTATCATATGGATAAAACCAAGTAAATATACCTCTCTCTAACAAAATTTCTTAACATTCTAGGGAGGATAGTGATAGCTTTTGTTTGTTTGTTTGTTTGTTTGTTTGTTTGTTTGTTTTCAAGAAAACAGAAATTTATTCCCTCCCAGTTCTGGAGTCCAGAAGTCCAAAATTAATATCATTGGGCCATTTAGACTCTAGGAGAACGTTCATTCTTTGCCTCTTCCAGCTTCTGGTGGCTGCTGGCAATAATAGATATTTTAACTGCTTCCCCAAATAAGTCTCTGCTCATATCTATTAGAATTTTGTTCAATGATAATAAATAGTGACTTAATGTTTATATTGGAAATACGCTGTTCCCCCTCTTTTGTGTTGCATTTATATTATTCTAGGAATATCATTCTATGTTTTTTCCTCTTATCTCATGGGATGTAACATGTTCTTTGCTTCTCCACCACACTTCTACTTTTCAGAGGCTAAAGCTTCCCAACAATATTTTGATTCTTAAGTGCCTTCAAGCACTTTCCAGAGACACAAATAGGCTTGACACAGACTCTAGCTAGCGACCATAATTTGCAGGCTTTAAAAACTACTAGGCCTAGAAGCCAGTCAAGATATAGACATTGCAAGACATGGGATACAGGCCAATTTTGTCCCCTCAGGAAAGCAACTTGCTCCTTCCTGCCACCATCATTTTCCCACAAGTATGAACAAGTGAGGTTCATTCTTTCATTTTCTCTAATTTTTTTATTCTCAACTATAAATAAAAATATTTACAAATCACCCATAATCACTACTCAATCCTAATGTTTTCAATATTAATGCAGTTCAGTTATAACTATGAGAAATGTGGCCTTAGTTTACAAATACTCCTAATATCTCATATCTGGATTTTCAAGGATTGTATATAGATTCTTTTTGTGAGTAGGTAAGAGTTGGTGTGTTTTCCTTAGTAATAACCTACTGAAAACAAATAACAACTTAAACTTCTAACTTAAGGGTTCCTTGTATTAGAGCTCAAGCAGCTGTGTTTCTCTCTTTGTGTCCCCCTGCCCCCATTACATATGCTATATTTTATTCCTTCTTTCTTACTTTCTTCTTTTACTCCTTCTCTCTGAAGGCCATTTGGGATTTGTTTTCTTGCCTGCTAAGTGATCGGGACTTTAAAAGCAATACCTTTTGGACGTAGGATCATGAACCAGATGAAATCACTTTCTTGTTTTGTAACCATAATTACTATATACCAACTGTGAAAGAAACTTTAAAATGTTCAATTTTCATAATCATGATCTTAAATTTAGTATTTTTCAATTTATTATAAGGTTAGTAGTTGTTCTTTTAGTACCAGTGCTGCTTCGTTTTATCAAAAATACATATTTCTTTTCTTTCAAGCTAAAAAGACTCAGATTGTGAAGTTGAATGCCTATGTCTGTCCCCTCTACAAGACAAGTGAACGTAAAGGAACTCTTTCTACTACAGGACATTCTACTAACTTTGTCATTGCAATGTTGTTAAAAACAGACCTACCCACTCAACACTGGATCAAGCGTGGGGTTGCTTTGCTTTGTCAGTTGGATGACTAAATTGGACAGATTTAAGAAAATGTCTAAAAGAAGTAAACAATATATTGTTTTCACTTACTTCAAAATACATATAGTAAAAAACTAAGTATCTTGGTGTCACTCTTTTAAATGGTCTTTGTAAAAGGTCTTTGGGTCGTTCTCCACCCCGATATACCACTCTTGCTTAGAATACAGCCATCTAGATGGACTCTTGAGATCACAGTCAGACATCTGTGATGGAAAATGTAAAAGAAATGTTTCTTTGAAGCACATAAAATCTTCAAAATTTTTATTTCTTTTTTTTTTTTAGTTGGATGTGTTATGTGAAAACAGATTTGGGGAGACTAACAGGATAAAATTTAATGAAATCAGAAAGCATCCCTTTTCACAATTGTTAAGTTATTTCTTCAGCTTTAGAAATAGTTTGCTTTCCACTTACCTACCTGAAGTGATTATACACAAACATTTTAGATAAACAAATAAATATATTGTAAATAAGGAAAATATTACAATTCCAGAACTAAACCCCTTACGTCATAGTTTAAAAATATTGATTCCTTTTCTCACAGTACCCCCATGACTAGGAAAGGAAACTGAGAGCAGTGAAATTGATATGCAAAAACAATAAGATGGCTGAAGGGCAATGCTGCACATGTGGGGTGGAGTTGTGCTTCTTGCATTAGATTCATATTTAATTAGAAATGCCAAGTGGTCTCATTACTTTTAATAGTTAACATTTTTCTTATTTAGTATGCATTCATATTATTAGTGTACATTAACAATTTAAAAGCATTTCAACAAAACAAAATTATAGTCAAATTTTTACTTTGTGTGGAGTTAAATCCTTCCTTAGAACTCCCAGGACACTTCAGGTTACAGCTTTGTGACCTAAGGAAAATGTAGGTGCAGCAACTCAGTGAATCAGGATTATTGGAACAGTCATTTTTGATAATTTGGTCAGAGTAAAATATGTGGCCTCTCAAGTGGAAGCTTGATTCTGATTTCCAGTGGCTGTGTGCATGAGACTGAAGAGAATGAATTCACTTCACATGGACAATCTCCCACAAAATGATTTTATTCCAGGAATAAAATGTTTCATCCCTTAAATCTGATGAATGTAGCAGGTATGAAAAGAGATCATGTTTCTAAACAGAGGAAAACCACATATAAAAACCAGAATGTGCCAGACTGTCTTATGATCAAGTATTTATAGTAGAGCTATTAATAGAATGGGGCTTACAGGGAAGTGGAGATTCTAAATATAAATTAAAATTCTCATGTGCTAATCTTCAACATTGAAAACTTCATGCTGTCCTAAGGGTAATAACAAAAAGGGAGAAGTCTTTTGGTATGTAATCAAACCTATTCTATGATAAAACTGAAATATTCTTTTAAAACCATTATGATATTGCCTAACAAAATATATTGTTTTTTTACTACCATTGCCTATTATATATTGTATTATGAAAGTACATTTATTCCTATAACATCTTTATTATTAGTATTCGCTAAGTAAATAAAATATTTGTTTCAGCATAACACTCACTGTATGTAGGAATGATGTCATTTTAAATGAGTGCTATAGTCACTTAGAAAAACTCATAAGCCAAGTCTAAAATAGATCAAAATGAGCATTTTCATTTTTACAATAGTACTGACCTAAATTTTATGTGAAAAGTTGTTTTTCCTGCGTAAGGTTTAAGTAAATGGCTACTTGTGGAAATTTCTAATTTATGTTGAATCTGTGGCAGTTCAGAAAACTGTTTTAAGTTTATGGGAAATTTTTTTAATGAATATTTTGTTTTCTAAACTTTATATTTTCTATATCCTATTAATTTTATAGTTTTCTGAATTTCATTTATAATCTGAAGCAGCATATAATCTGTTTTCACAAATGGAAAATATTTTTAATTCATTTTGATTTTAAAGTAAATCTGTCCAAACTTCACATGGATAATTACATCAGTGATGAAGACATAAATGATGATTTTGATACTCAGCTCATCATTCAACAGAGCTTACAGGATATTCACAAACCAGGAACTACACAGCAGGCACACAAAGATGAGAGGTAATGGTATCTCACTAGCAATGTGTAAGTGTTCAACAATTGGGATTTATCATTAGCCTGACTGTAATGTTGTGACAAAAGCAGGAGAGAGGGTCAGAATCCAAGGAGCTCCATAGATATTTAGGATATCTATGAGACGTAGGTGACCAATCAGGAAATATTTGTAAGTAATTTGGCAATAAAGAAAATAGTTGAAGGAGGTTAGCAGCAAATCTGGGTGAGAAGATACAGTCTGGAAACGAGGAAGAAGAAAAACATGAGAATATAAAGGCATAGAGAACTCTAATGCATCTTGCCATCTGGGAGCTAAGGAAATGCATAAATCTAACTAAGACACATAGAAAGTTTATCTTCAACTTTAGTGAGATTTATGGGGTAGGGTCTGGCCTTTAATCTACTCAAAACAAAAGGAGGAATTATGTCAACTTAAACCCAGAGGAGAATAGCTCTTTCTGAAAGGTGTTGATTCAGAGTGTTATGACAACACTAAGAAAGGACCCCATGAATCCCTTGGTGTAAGAAAATTGCCCTGGAAATGGGCTATCTACATCCAAGATCACCTAGTCAAATACATGCTGGCTGATGAGCAGTCTCATCCCCCTGAACAATTACTGTTGTTTTTCAGTGGTGATGAACCCTGTTTGCTTGTGACGGTGACCTCTATTTGCCGGCTGGAGATAAAACTAAGTAAATATATTTCAACCTCAAGAGATTTTATACTTAAATATAGAAATGTTGAAATACATCAAACCTACAGTATTTTTTTTTAGTAACAAACTCATGGAATGATCACTGTGTGCCATACTATTCAAGCATTTCATAAACATTAACCCATTTAAATTCTAATTCTCATTACTTCTCTGTGTGATGCATACTATTATTATCCCTATTTAGAGATGAGGAGACGAAGGCACAGAGAAGTGACTTTCTCAAGGTCATAGAGCTAATAAGTAAAGAGTCAGGCATCCTGCCCTCAGAGTCTGTTCCCATTATCACACTATTCCTATACTTTTATTTGAAATTTAGGAATAATCTGTAAAATCTTTAAATAAAGTTTTATAAAGAAATTGGTTTCATTAGATTATCTGTTGTATTAACATTGTGATTAAAAATTTTAATGTTCATTGAGTAACTGATTTTGAAATCATGATTTTTGATTGAAAGGTATGAGATTGTTATTAAGAGTAATGAAATGTTTCAGAGAAATTATAATTAGCTATAGTTAAAAATATCATTTATTAGACTTGCAAGAATTGTATGATATTTAGGAAGGCGTGCTGATTTATTTGGTCAGGCACTTGAAAGAATTAGGAAACTAGGACATACTTGAAACAGGTGGAATAATTCTTCCCCCTCAAAAAAAGATGTCCCCATCCTAATTCTCAGACCTGTGAATATGTAAACTTATATGGCAATAGATAACTAAGGCCGTAGACTAAACTAGACTATTGTCTATCACCATACACCAAAATTAACTCAAAATGGATTAAGGACCTTAATAAGACCTGAACAATAAATTGCATAAAAGAAAACATAGGTACTAAACTCATGGACCTTGGATTTAGAGAGGATTTTATTATTTTGACCTCAAAGGCAAGGGAAGTAAAAGCAAAAATAAATGAATGGGACTATATCAAACCTAAAAGCTCTGCACAGCAAAATCATCAGCAAGGCAAAGAGGGGATCATCCAAATGGGCAAACAATGCCTCTGATAAGAAGTTCATATCGAAAATATACAAAGAACTCATACAACTCAACAATGACAACAACAACAACAACAACAAAACCCGAACAATCCCATTTAAAAATGGGCAGAGGACCTAAACAGACACTTCTCCAAAGAAGACATACAAACAGCCAATAGACATATGGAAAGATGCTCAGCTTCACTAGCTATTAGGGAAATGCAAATCAAAACCACAATGAGATATCATCTCATAACCTGTTAGAATGGCTATAATCAACAGGACAAGTAATAATAAGTGTTGGAGAGGTTGTAGGGAAAAAGGAACCTTCATAAACTGCTGGTGGAAATGCAAATTGGTACAAGCACTATGGAAAACAATGTGGAGTTTCCTCAAATAACTAAGAATTGAATACCATATGATTCAGTAATCCCTCTTCTGGGTGTTTACCCCCAAAACCTGAAAACATTTATCCGCAAAGATATATGCACCCCAATGTTCATTATTCACGATGGCCAGGATGGAAGCAACCAAAATGTTCATTGATAGATGACTGGTACATATATACAATGAAATATTATTCAGCTATAAGAAAAGATTAAACACTGCCATTTGCAACAACATGGATGGATCTTCAGACAATTGTGCTAAGCAAAATAAGTCAGACAGAAAAAGTTGAAAACCATATGATTTCATATGTGGGCTATAAAACTGAAAGCAACAAACATGACAAACAAACAGCAACTCACGGACATAGACTGGATTAGTGGTTACCAGAGGGAAGGAGTAAGACAGGCCAAATATTTGGTGCTGGAAGAAAATTAACTTTGAGTGGTGAATACACAATGCTATATACGGCATACTGTTGAATTGTACACTTGAAACTTGTTTGATCTTATCAATCAATGTCACCCCAGTAATTTTTAATTTAAAAGAAGGCTGCAGATAGAATTAAAGTGGCTAATCAGTTGACTTGAAATACAGAGCTTATCCAGGTGGGCTCAGTGTAATCACAAGAGTCCTCAAAAGTGGAAGAGGAAGGCAGAAGAGAGAGAACCTGAGAGATGGCAGGGTAGAAGGACGTGGCTTTGAGGATGGAGAAAGGTGTCCATGAGCCAAGAAATGTGGGAGGCCTCTAGAAGCTAGAAAAGGCAATGAAGCAGAGTCTCCCTAGAGCCTCCAGAAGAAATGTAACCTTACCAACACTTTAATTTTAGCCCAGTGAGACCCATTTTGTACTTCTGAACTGCAGAACTATAATAAATTTGTATGATTTTAAGCCACCAAGTGTGTGGTAATTCCTCACAGCAGCCATAACAAATATAATACTAAATCTCTAAGTGCAGTTTTAAATGTTTAAGTGAATTTAATTGACTAAATTATAAGTAGGACAGATTGTCTAAGGAAATTTATTCTCTTCAAGCTGGGTTCATTGAGTAATCAAAGACAATGGGAAGGGGATAGTCCTTAATTTCTAGATTTAAAAATAAAATCATAAGTGAGCTTTAAAACTTTATATTTAAATATTTTAATATTACTTCAAAAAGTTCTAATAGTGTTTTCTGAGCACAAATTCTGACCGTGAATATTTTTTAAAACTCACACCATGATTTTTAAATAATTTTGGTTAGAATCATTGACATCATAGAGTGGCCATTAAATGTTACCATGTGGTAATGTGAAATTTCAGTCCTAGGCAGGTTTGATTCAGTTAAGCAAACATTGATTGAGGGCTTGCAGTGATCGAGGCTCTGACTGCATTAAGGGTCACACTACATTTTGGAAGTATTTCTATTAAACCTCAGTCACTGCCTCATATGAGTTCATCCCTGGTTAACTACTATTGTCTTTACCCTTTCCTTTTGTTTAATATCAAATATCTCAGTCTTTCCTAAGTTTTGGAATTACATTTTTTTTTTCTATGCAGCTTTCATTCCTTTTTGAGCACTGATTGTAAGAAGATAGTCGAAACAATAGCGACAGTTAAGTACTCTTCTTATTCCAGCCCCTTCAACTTGTGGTAAGATGTAATGACGCCAAATGGCAGCAATTTCTTTTAAGTTCAGGAAGCCTAGAGGCAGGTTTTCTGGAATGCTGAACACTATGGGGTCCACAGCTGATTGTCAAAGGTCTGATGTGGCATTTCCTGAGAGAAAATACTTCAGTACAACTCAGCAAAGAGCCCCTGGGCTTCTTGATGGACAGAGCTGTTTTTCTGTATGTGACAAGATGATGGGAATTCACAGGCTCTGGTGGTACGAAATGCTAGAAGAGAGGCCTTACTACTTGTTTGTCCTGTGCCATTTAAATGTCTTTCAAAAGGTGGTGTTATTCTGTTGTTTCATGCACTAACCTTACTGGTAGAATTCGGAAATAGCACAGGCTGCCTGGTAAGTGTGCCAAATGCAAATCTGTTTTTTATTTGACTTGTGAATAGGTGAGGAAGATGCATTGTCACACTTGACCAAGTACCATTCTGCTTTTGATGAAGCAGATGGAATAGGCTGGCTTCCTCTGCATAAGGCTGCCGTGCAATTAAATAAGAACATTTTGGAAATAACCCTGAAAGGTAAACTCCTTTTATAACTCTTCTTGATACTTCTGAGAAATAAATTTAGAATTTATTTCTATGTCTTAACCTGTGTGGTCTAATGGATTTATTTCAGCTTCAAAACCCAGTGTGTGGGAGCAAACCACCCACAATGGTGAAACACCACTTTTTTTGGCTGTCAGCAATTGCCTCTTAGAAAATGTCAATTTTCTCCTTCTCAATGGCTGCAATCCGAATGCCAAGAATTTTGAAGGCAATTCTCCTCTTCTTACAGGTAAATTAACACCTTGTCTCTGGAGAAGAGTTTGCGGCTCTGAGCATCCTCCGTGACCAGAGATTTCAAAGGCAGTTCTTTGTGCATAGTTGGAGCACTGTCACTTTATCCCATCTGACCAGGCATAGGTACCTGACCCTCAAGAAGCCTTCTATAGGCTCGCCTGTGAAGTGGTCTAATCCAGATTAGGAACTGACCATTTTGCATGGTGCCTTAATTGATCCAGTTAATTCTGTTGTAAGAAATATAACTGGGGAGCAGAGTAGGAAGCAGCAGCCAGTGGTCAGTAAAGATGGCAGATTGAATACAAATGACTAATTTGCTCCCTCCTGAGTCTTCACTAAAATTATAGTTATTTTCTTAAGAAGATAGGATACAAAAGAATGAAAAGAACAAGAGAGGAGACAACAGCATGATTTTTTAAAACCTGGAGATCAGATGGATGAATAGTGACAAGAAAGCCAAATCTCCTTCCAAACCCCCTCCCCAAATTTCATAGATTTATTCTCTGGATAGTTTAAACAAAGGTTTTCTGAACTGGGGGATATTAGGCAAGGGTGGGAGTCCTAGATCAAAAACACTAAATGAAATTAAGCTAATATTGGCTTAATTAACACCTCCCATCCCTTCTCCTTCACCAGGATTCTAAAAGTTGACAGGCAGAACTTTACCCTTTATGAAGAGACTTCTCTGGAGATTTTGATCAGCCCCCGCAAAAAGAACTAAAGATAGTGAAATTACGGGTTCCCCAACAAAAGACCCAGGCATATCAACCTACAGTTAAGACCACAGTCCACAAGCCCCACCCAATGTTTAGAATTTCTAATCAGCTTTTTAGTCCTCAACTTTTAATCATAAGAAGGATTATCTGAGGAAAGTCTTCAACAGATATAAACAACTTGGAAGACAGTTTATTTAGGGAATATAAAACACAGTGGGGAATTATTAATTTCTTGAGAGAAATTTATGAAAATTAATGAAATAACAGATACTACCAAAAAAATCAAAGAACAAAACAAAACAAAATGCTCTTGAAAATTAAAAATATTATAGTAGAAATAAAAAACTCAAAACAAATGCTGGGAGATAGAGTTTAGGAAAGCTTCCAGAAGAAAAGAAATAGAAAATAGGAAAGAAAGAGAAATAAGAAAACTGGAAGGACAATCCAAGAAGAGCAACATCTGAATAATAGGAATGCTAGAAAGAGAACAGACAAAATGGGGGCAGTATATTATCATTGAAATAAGTCAAGAAAATGATTCCCTAAATCAAAGGACATGCATTTCCCAAATGAAAGGGCACACTAAGTGCCTGCTCGATGAATTAAAAAAGACCGAGCGCCCTTCGCACTTTGTATCCCCAGTCTTAAAGCAATTAAGAGTACTTTCTATGGCACATTATAAACAGTTATGAGCATCTGGCACCTGGCAAGAGTCCTCACACACAGTTGATGCCAATAATTAGTGAACGGCGAGAGATGAATCAATTAAGGTGTTTCAGAATCTTGAACGCTTAAAGATTATCTTCCAAATGCAAATTAACAGCATAAGAGCAGAAAAGAATTTTGGTTAAAAAAAAAAAATGAGGTTAAAAATAATTTCCTAATTATTGCTGTTTTTGTTTTTAAAGCAGCTGTAAGCATTTCTAGGATTGTACTGAGTACTTAAGTCTCAATTCTGAGAACATAAAGATGATAAATAAAAATGTCATGTTTATGTTTTTCAGCCATGCAAGTCACCAATAGGCAATGAATAATTGGTCATAGCTTACAGAATAACAAATAGCCTATTGATATAAAACACTATTAACATTATTTGATAAATGCCTCAGTTTATATGTTTCCAAACACAAAGTGCTGGCACATGGAGGTAGATAGAAAGAGCTCTTTAAAGATGCCTGAGGGACACACTGGCCTTTGATTTCCTGAGGGACACATTGTTGAACATAATGCCTACCTCACTTTTAATTCCCCAGCTGTTCTCCATGATGCCTACGACATGGCTGCCCTGTTGATTAGCCATGGGGCAGATGTCAATCTGCGGTGTGCTAACGAGAGGACAGCTCTCCACGAAGCAGCCAAGCTGGGCAGACAGGACATGGTGAAGCTAATGCTGGTTTCCGGAGCACACCCTGATCCACAGAGCTCCTACGGATTCACTCCTCTTGCTCTTGCTGCCCAAAGTGGGCATACTGAAATCATGGAAGTATTACTGCAGAAAGGCAAGATTTTCTCTACAGTCTGCATACTACCTAGGGGTAACGTGCCCAAACGTTCTCTTCTCCATGAAGAGCTTCAAAATAATTGAAGTTAATGTTTTTTTAAGCCTACTACAAATATTTGAAAGAAGTGTATGTTAATATTGATGACTAAAAAGCCTAAAATAGTCAAAGGTTGAATATTTCTTATTTGGTGTTAAGTAATTTCCCTAAAATTACTAGGACGCATTCAGGTAACTCTTACTTAAGGTTCCCTGACAATGCTGAGAAGATAGTTGTTTTACATTTGACTTTTTCATGTTGTCCTCTTTTTCTAGATTCACAGAAGACCCTATGACATCCCCTACACATTGTCTCTGCTTAAGCTAAGTCATGAGGCAGTCCAATTTATTATCAAATGAACTTAGTTGTTAAAATATTCTTCCTGATTTCTTTTTTTGGGGGGTCTCAGCTCTCTCCTCTAGTAATAACCAAAATCTTGAGGGAAGAGAAAGGCAATTTATATTTATTGAGTACTTTCCAAGTATCAAGCATTGAACTATCTACATTGACACATGGAATCTTCTAAAATTCCTGTGAGGATTATCCCCATTTTACACTTGAGGGAAGTGAAGGTCAGGGATGGAACCAGTTGCAGAACTTCCTTTCAAGTATACCTCCCGCCCACTCCCCGCCACCAATGCTATCCTGTTTTAGATCCTGGTTGAACTAGCTGAGACCTTGGCTCAGAGTATTCAGGCATTCGTTGTGTCTGAGGAGACCCCATTGATGACTCTGTGAGATGAAGCAAGATAGTATCTAAAGCTTTTTTCCAAAGCAGCAAATCTTTACTAACACTTAATAAAGTCCCAGTATTAGAATTGTCTGTATTCCCCTCCTTGTTTTTGTCCAGAAGCCTTATTTCTTTCTTAACAATACATGGTTCTGGTCTCCGATATTCTAGGGACTTCTAGAATTAAGAACAACTTTCTACTTTATAGACTTATCTAAATCTTTCCTACAATATAGAGGAAGCTAGTTACCAATCAATGGCCATTAGACATTTTAAGATGTTTTAAATGAGCAATACCAGGGATGTCTAAGTCATTAGCTGGAATAACAAAAGTAAACATTGGATCTTTCATCGATACAAAAAGAGTAACTTTTTCTATAGATCATTGATTAAAATATAAAAAAAGAGGAAAGCCGACAGATTTTGAATCCTTAATCCTTCAAAAATCCCAGCATCAATTGACTTGTTACGTCACTAAGTGAGCATTTCCTTGTGACCCCCTAACAAAGTAATTTGCATAAAGTGACATAGCTAGTAAATAACAAAACCAAGATATAAACCCCTATCTGTCTCATTCCAAATCACATTACTTTACCACCCTGCACTGCTCAAAAGGCGACACATCAGGGAAATGGGCCCTTGGCTTGGCTTACAAGCTTGTGAATCCCAACTACCTTGCTTACTAGCTATGCATCTCTGGACAAGTACTTATCCTCAGTGAGCCTGTTTATCTTTAAAATGAAGATATTACCATCTCCTTCTTAGGGTATTATGAAGTTTAGAAATTATGCACATAAATGAAATAGTACATAGTACACAGCACTCATTACATGAAGGCTTATTAGATATTTTTAAAAAATTTAATGACAACTAGCATGTGATATTAATTCCAGGTATATGACATAGTGATTAGGCACTTATATAACTCACAAAGTGATCACCCTGTTAAGTCTAATATCCGTCAGACACTGTATATAGTTATTATTATGACTATATTCCTTATAGTATATTTTAATCCTCATAACTATTTTGTTACTACCAACTTGTACTGCTTAATCCTTTCCCCTTTATCAACCCCAAGACCCCTCCTATTGGCAACCATCAAAATGTTCTCTGTATCTATGAGTTCTTTTTTATTTTGTTCTTTAGATTCCATACATAAGTGAAACCATGTGGCATTTGTCTTTGGCTTAGTCAACACAATACCCTCTAAGTCCATCCATGTTGTTACAGATGGCAATATTTAATTTGTTTTTTATGGCTGAGTGACATTCCATGGTACATCCATACCACTTCTTCTTTATCTATTCACCCATTGATAGACACCCAGGTTGCCTCCATATCTTGACTCCTGTAGGTAATGCTGAAATATGGATTCATATGTCCTTTCAAAGTAGTGTTTTGGATTTTTTCTGATAAATGCCCAAAAGTGAAATAATTGAGCTCTCTTTTGTCTCTTGTTATAGCCTTTGTTTTAAAGTTTATCTTGTCTGGTATGAGTATTGCTACTGTTTGTTTCCATTTTTATAAAACATCATTCTCCAACCCTTTACTTTCAGTCCGTGTGTGTCTTTCGATCTGAAGTATCTTGTAGGCAGCATATGTAAGTCTTATTTTCTTATCCAGTCAGCTACCCTATCTTTTGATTGAAGCATATAATCCATTTACATTTAAAGTAATTGTTGGTAGATATGTAGTTATTGCCATTTTATTATACATATTTTTAATCTTTTCTTCTTCTTCTTAAAAAAGTCCAACACTTCCTGTAATACTGGTTTGGTGGTGATAAACTCCTTTAACTTTTCCTTGCCTGGGAAGCTCTTTATCTGTCCTTCAATTCTAAATGATACCTTGCTGGGTAGAGTAATCTAGGTTGTAGGTCCTTGTTTTTATAATTTTGAATATTTCCTGCCAATCCCTTCTGGCCTGCAGAAGTTCTGTTGAGAAATCAGCTGCTAGTCTTATGAGGGCTCCCTTGTAGGTAACTAAATGCATTTCTCTTGCTGCTTTTAAAATTCTTTGACTTTAACCTTTGGCATTTTAATTATGATGTCTTGGTATGGGCCTGTTTGGATTCATTTTACTTGGGATTCTCTGTGCTTCCTGGGCTCATATGTCTATTTCCTTTGCCCAGTTAGATAAGTTTTTAGTCTTTATTTCTTAAAATAGGTTTTTAATTCCTTAGTCTCCCTCATCTTCTTCCTATAATGAGAAAGTATGCATGATGTTTGTTGTTCCAGAGGCCCCTTAAACTAAACTCATTTTTTTGGATTCTTTTTTTCTTGTTGCTGTTCCATTTGGGTTTATTCTGCTACCTTATCTTCTAAATCAAGATTTTATCCTCTGCTTCATCTAATCTGTTGATTTCTCCTAAGGTATTCTTTGTTATTGTATTCTTCATTTGTTTTGTGTGTTTTCTATCTCCATTTTTATGTTTCCTCTTTGTTAAAGTGCTCACTGTATTCATCTACTCTTCCCCTAAGTTCATTGAGCATCCTTATAACCTCTAAGTATTTTGAACACTCCATCTGCTCAATTGCTTGCCTTCATTTTTAGTTCTTTTTCTGGAGCTTTGTTCTGTTCTTTCATGTGAGACATGTTTTTCTTCCCATTTTTGCTGCCTCCCTGTGCTTGTTTTTATTAGGTAGGGCTGCTATGTCTTCTGGTCTTAGTAGACTGGGCTTATGTAGTAGGTGTCCTGTGGGGCCCAGTGGCAAAGTCTCCCTGGTAATCTAAGCCAAGTGCTCCAGATGTGTCTTGTATGGGTTGTGTGTGCCCTCCTGTTGTAGTTGATCCTTGGCTGCTGTTTACAGCTCTGTTCTTCCTTTTATGTCCCTTGTGCTTTCCAGCTGATATCTGAGTGCTGGAGGTCTGAGCAAGTGAATTAGTGAGTAGATCTACACCCAGGCTCCTTAAAAGGAATGTCTGTGACTCCAGCAGCCCTCCACCTTACTCAGCCACAATCTCTTAGGTTTTTACAGCTAGGTGTTATAGGCACTGGAATCTTAGGCTGGGGAGCCCAATGTGGGGCTGGGACCCCTCACTTCTCTGGAGGGATGTCTGCAACCCAGATATTCCTCCTGATTCTCAACCACCATGCATGGGTGCGGGACCAGCCCGCTGTATCCTCCACCCCTCCTACCAGTCTTGAGATGACTTTTTCTGTTTGTCCCCAGTTGTAGGACTTCTGTTCGGCTAGACTTTAGGTGACTCCCAGTGATGGCTATTCTGTGGTTTATTTATAATTTTGATGTAGTTGTGAGATGAGGCAAGGACAGTGTTTACCTACTTCACCATCTTGACGGGGTTAGACATTTCTTAATGCAGTCTAGGAATGAGGTCCTTGGGCAACCACTATGTTCTGATGACTGTGGAGTCTATGCAAAGTCACTAAATCTTTTTTATATGAACTGTGAATATACTCAGAATGTTCTCCTTTCGTCCATTCAAATGCTATTCTTTTTTCAAAGCCCATCTTACTGGGAGTTCTTCCACAACTGATCCCAAACTCCTTTCTTTTATTTCAGCACTCTCCCCGCAACCCTAGCCCTGAGATCTTCTAGAGGACATTTTGCCTATACCTATACAGACTTGCCTCGTTTTATGCTTCATTTTGTCTCACATATGTGTTTTTTACAAATTGAAGGCAAGACCCTCCACCAGCAAAAAGCTTATGACTTGCTTTATTTCAATACTCACTTTATTGCAGTGCTCTGGAACTGAATCCACAATATCTCTGAGATATGCCTGTACTTTTATTACTCACACCACTCACATGACACTTTGCAGAGTGCTACAATTTATCCTTTTAGCTACAAGCGGTCCCCAACTTCAACTGACAATTACATTGTCTCTTACTATGAACAGCACTATGAACAGCGCCATAAGATAAAGTTAAAACAGAAAAAATATGCCGCTTTCCACATCAATAGATGGCATGGCGATATAGTCCAATAGGACTGTTAGTACCATCCTATATATGAATGTGTTAAGTGTGCTTTTGTAAACTAGTCTAAAACAGAACAACCTTTTATAGAATTATTTCTCCTCCAATTTTCAAGTTCCAAATGAATAACTGCTAAAATTATTCTGAAAGCCATCCTACTTATAACTTGAGACTGTAACGTTTTCCCCCTTCCCAACTAAATTATAAACTGCTTGAGCAGGAGATGCATATTTTCTTTGATTCTTAGTGCTTTGCTAAAGTGGCTGCTCAATAATAATTGCTTTTTTTGTGTGGTGGTGGTGGTGACATATTGTTAAGAATACTTAAGTAATACAGTAGAAAAGACTTTTAGCATAACAAGACTCTTTCTCCTCTTAGGAGCTAATGCTCTTGGTCAGGCCTCTGATTCTTCTTCCATCTTACTTGAAGCCGCTAGTGGAGGAAATCCAGACTCTGTGGCTCTCTTGCTAGAGCATGGAGCTGATGCCAACATCCCTAAGAATTCGGGCCACCTGCCCATTCACGTGGCAGCTGACAGAGGCCATTTGTTGTAAGTCCAATCACATTATTGCAAATAAAAGAAATTATAGCTATTTTTAATAGCTTCTGGGAACTTTATATTCTTCATCTCTGATCCTATAACTCTATTTTTATAGAAAAACTCTTGACCAGCTAGAAACTGGTAAAATCAGGCATATTCTTATGAAGAGACATAAAACTATTTTACTATCAGGTCCTTAAGCAATCTGAACAGCCTCAAGTCTCACTGACCAGGCTAATTCTGAGTTTATAATCTAGATAGTAGTTTCATTTAGCTTTACTTGGTATCTGAAGCTTTGGGATTCAGGAATTGTTTTTCATTTTGTGTTCTAAATACTACTAAATAGTAATACTATCCAGTGCTAGTATAAAACAATCACAAATATGTTAATGCTGGATCTTAACAAAAACTATTTGTAAATGCACTTTGAAATTTTTTCTCAGAGCGTTAAAGGTTTTGGTTCCTGTTACGGATTTTGCTGCCATTAAGCAGAGCGGCATCAGTCCAGTTCACTGTGCAGCCGCAGGAGCACACCCTGAATGTCTGGAATTTCTCATCCAGGCTGGATTTGATGTAAATTTCATGCTAGATCAGAGAATTCGTAAACACTATGATGACCACAGGAAGTCAGCTTTGTATTTTGCTGTATCAAATGGTGACCTCTCGTCAGTTAAGCTGCTTCTGAGTGCTGGAGCTCTGCCTAATCAAGACCCAGTCAACTGCCTCCAAATAGCCCTAAGGATGGGCAATTATGAGCTGATAAATCTGCTGCTACGGCATGGAGCCAACGTAAATTACTTCTGCAGAGTCAATCCTTTACATTTCCCATCAGCACTGCAATACACACTAAAAGATGAAGTCATGCTCAGGATGCTGTTGAATTATGGATACGACACTGAGCGATGCTTTGATTGTCCTCATGGAGACAAAGTTCATCTTTTCTATGCTTTTGAAGGCTGGACACCTACAGTTATCAAAGATACTATGGTAAGTCTACAGTATTGACTGTATCACCTTATATAGTCATTATTGGTGGCCCCAAACTACAGAAATAGATAAGATTCCATCCACTCTCTCCAGCTCATTGTTGGATTTTAATATATGATAAACACAATAGTAGACAGATGTAAAAGGTACAGAAAATTCAGAGGAAAACAGTAACTCAACCAAGGTAGTTCTACAAATGAAGCAACGTCTGAGCAATATTTTTGAAGAGCAAATGCAGTCTTGTATACCAATTATGGTCTTTTTCTTTGAATAAGTGGTATCAGCTAAAAAGCTTCTTGGTTTCCAATACCTGTATCCCTAGGTTTTTGATTCTTTTAGCTCTAACATTTGACTAAATGGTTTTTAGTCACCTTTTTGATGAAAAAAAAAATCACGATAGTTGACCAGTCCCTTGAGACATTTTCTCTTGAATTCCATCACCAGTTTATATCCCCCTACCCAGTTCCTGAACTTCAGTTCTTGCCCCAACTTTTCACATAGCTGCCACCCTTCAGATCTCATTTCAAGTAATTCTTCAAAGAGGCCCTTACCTAAGGTGGTCCTTCCCTAATCACTCTTATAACCTGCTCTTTTATAGCACTGATCACTTTCTGAAATTCTCTTTTTTAAAACTTTACTATCTCTCTTCCACAAATACATGAATATAAAACTCTTGTTCACCACTTTCCTTAAGTTACAGATCCATTCTTGCTTAGTACAGTAGATGCACTAGAAATCCTTAACACCTGGAAATAAAAATGAATCAATTCTAAAAAGTGAAAGAAAAAATATTTTAATATTGTATGATTTATTATTTTTATGTTTTGATTAATATAGGATTTGGTATTTAGGCATATGTCATATTATTTTCTAAATTTTCATCTAGTATTACTTCTCATGTGGGCATTTTGTCTAAGAGCATGTAAATGAAAGACAGAAACTATCATATCCCTTGAGTATCAAGGTGGGAGTAGGTTAAAACCCAGAGTGGCTTTAGTATGATGGCTCATTCCCCTTTCACATAAAGGCCAAAAGTAAATAGAATTCTAATTAGACAGCCCACGATTCACAACATCCCAGCCAGGAAAAAGGCAAGCATGAGGAAGCAGCATACCCCTTGCTCTTTTTTAAGGGCATTCTGGGAGTTGCTCACATTTCCATTTCATTGGCTGTAACTCAGGTGGCCACATCTAGGTGCAAGTGAAGCTAGAAAGGTAATCTTTATTCCAGATAGCCATGTGGCCAAATTGAATAATAGTTATTCTGTAAATCACTTTCACATCTTCATTACATCTTACATAAGTCTGAAGACACAGTATTTTTCCAAATGTTAGCTCTAAGAAACATTTTCTTGTTCTACACCTTAAATTGAGAAACTTGAGATCTTGGATTCTCAGTTTAGTGCTCTTTTAATTAATATGCTAACCCCCCCAAAAGTTTTTCATTTATTTTCATAATTCTGATTTTCTTCCTCAGTTTTGTGAAGTAATAACTTTGTCATGGCTGCAACATCTCTCTGGAATGGTTGTTCGAGTAATGCTTGATTATGTTGATCAAGTTCCGATCTGTTCAAAGTTGAAAGCTGTCCTCCAAAAACAGGTGCTCTGGTCAGAAATCCATAATATTTTGAGTGAGTATCTTTCTTTCTTGTACAAGATTTTTGCCCAAAATATGAATTGTATTCTTATTTGTTCTGTAGAACACCCTAAAAAGCTTGAGCTAAATAAACCAAGAAAAATACTACTCCTATCTAAAAAATGTTAACTGTTTATAACTGTACTTAATTTATACTACTTACTACCATATCCCAATAAATAAAATATGTTAACTAACTACTTATTATATAGGTTGATAACACTTTCCTCCTAATCCTATGAAACACTATAAACAATTAAAAGCTATGAAATGGCAATAAAAACAGAGATGAGATCTAAGCCTACAGAGATTAACAAATGACCCTTCAAACCAAATTCTTTCACAGTAGCATGTAAGTCAAATTAAGAAGAATTATTTTTAGTTTTTAGCCTGACCCTGAGAGGCAAGACAGGCTGGGAGGTGGGAGGGTTAATACACGCAGATTTAAGAACCTGAAGTCTCACAGGCCAGACCCGCAATTGGTGCCAGTCTCTGGACTCTAATTTGATGTGGCTCTGAAACCATATCTATGAGGTTTATAATGAGAAGTAATAAGTTGTTTTCCGATACACTCTTCCATTTTGTCACAGCAAATGAAAATCTTGGTGGCTTAAGTATACATTTGCTAATAACTAAACCCTAAAATCACTAAAAATTCAATTTTTTTCCTTTTGAATAATGTGCCTGTTTCTTTCATTTTAGCAAACCCTCGCTCCCTAAAACATCTCTGTCGCCTAAAGATCCGGAAGTGTATGGGACGTTTGCATTTGCGATGCCCTGTCTTCATGTCTTTTCTTCCATTACCAAATCGTCTGAAAGCATATGTCCTTTACAAAGAATATGATCTTTATGGACAAGGAATTTTTACAGGAACCTGGTAAAATATTGTGGATGGAAAGGTATAGTTCTGTAGCTGTATTTCTTAAAATCTGACGTGTTATATATGATTCATATTTCTCACTTTACCTAGCAACTAAAATCTTAATGCAGTCTGCATTCTTTTAAAAGTTGGTCTGAACATAATCTTTCAATATAGAGATGGCTAGCATTCTGAAAGGCAGTTTAACAAGACCAAACAGTAAAAATTTCAATTAACTGAAATACATCAGTTCTAACAGTATATTGATGTTAAGTATATGAATCCACATTTCTACATGCTCAAAGTAATAGGTGCAACTTCTGATACTTCAATTCGTAACAGTAACCTTTTTTATAGAGAAGTGCATATATATATGTCAGTGTTTGCACTGAATATATACTGACTCCAGTACATAACCTTGATAGATATTGTACAAAAGTCCCCCAAGGCCAGCTTAGTGTCTGTTTACTTGTAGAGTCCAGTATTGATATGGGGTACTTAAGTTAACTGAAATAAAATCTTTGATCGCATGTATCCCTTCTTTGCACAAAATCCTAGTTAAGTGTTACAATTTATTGATTAATATGATTACTGGAAGAGAAATTACAAGTGTTTTCAAATGGATGATGTCTTATAACTTCTATATTGAGCTGACCAGTCCAGTACTGGACAAGAGGAGGGACCTGCTAACAGAAGCCATTAGAGGATTTTAATTTCAATTTTTATTTCTATATATTCTATGTTGCATAGAAGATATAGGTTTAGAATGTAAAGTGAGGAAAGAAATTGAGAAGACACGCAACTACACTTGTGTAGCATTTAGATGGCACAGAGAATAAGGAGGTAGAATGATGTAGTCCATTTTCACCAGAGGCCCAGTCAGCTATAGCCTGATGTTTACATGTGTAGTCTTAGTACTCTTTTTTAGCATAATATAATCCATTTTAGGTAAACTGAAGTTATATGATTTCCTTCTTATACAGGAAATCGTATAGACTATTTCAGTAAGCAAGACTTAAAATAATTTTTAATAATAGTTTTCACATAAAAAATTTTGCAAAACTAGCTGGCATGAATAGTTTTTATTTTTTTTTTAACCAAACCATTATCTTTATAAGTGAGTGTGAATTATATGTATGTTAATATACAAATATATTTAGGAGCTATGTGCACTTATTTCTGATAAATTACATAATTCTAAAGTTAATTTCATACACTCCCTGGACCTTTTAAAAGTGAATATACAATTGATAAAATTTAAAACAAGTTAGAACAGAAACCCCTAGTAGAAGAAAAGAACTTGGTAAGTGCTATAGGAAACTATAAAAAACACATGAGATGAATATGTATTAATATTAAAACGACAGGCCTGAGACACTGAAGCTGGTATACATAATAACCTGCCCCTTTAAACAGTAGAAATTTCTTTAAATAGAACCAAACAGAGCAAGTACACATTGTTACACTGTAATATGTTTAGGTAATTATGAAGAAGTCCCTTTATTTTTCTAAAAAAAAATAGCCACCAGTGATAAATTAGTATTACTTTTCAATAAGTGAAATACTTTTTTAATTTAACTGTTATGGAATTATAATAAGCCACATGTGAAATTATGGTGTCATAACAGATTAAGAAAAAGTTCAATTGTTTATAAGCATCCTTTGAAAATACTTGAAGAAATAAAGAATAGCTGTCAAATATTTCATACAAAAATGACTGTAGAAAAATCATAGACTTTATTATACATTAAAAATCTCCTAACAGCATATTTCCTGAAACTTTATTAGGGAATATCTATTTTGACAAAATGAAAAATAAATTCTCCACCCCACATGTATACCACCATTACATAAAGTTGAGTTCTTCAAATCCAATTCTAAAGGTAAATGTAGCATGATTTTTAATTGTATACTGCATACTTAACAGTACCAGTGAAATAAGAATTAACCAATTCACTTACATTACAAAATCACCAAATATACAAAGCAGTTTGCACATTAGTTATAACTTAATCCCCAGTTCTCATATTAACTGAAGTAAATTACATATTAATATAGCTGAAAGAGAATGACTAAAAAGTATAATATAGTTCCAGTTTCAAATTTTTATGTATTATTTATTAATGTAGAACAAAATCTCATGAAGGAGTAAGCCAAACTTGCCAAAAGTAAAATGAAAGGCTTGCTTGCTACACAGCATGTTTGAATATTTAAAGTATAGTTTGAATGCTAGAAGGTTATCAAAACCAATGTTAATATTTTCATTTTATTAATTCAGGTGGCAGAAGGTTTTCTAATACATGGGCTCACAGGGTCTGTCAGCATTTATAAAAAGAGTTAAATTTTAAATACTTCGAGTTCCCATATAATATTGTCAAAATTAACTCCCATTCCTTTACCGCACAAGATCATATGTTACATAAAATGTTATGCACACCAAGCATAAAGGTAAAATAAATCTACCACCCCATGACTATAGAGCCTGAAATTAAACAGAGAGTAATCATTACAGATACTGCAAAAACTAGACTGACTTTGAGGATAACAGTTTCAGTCCCTTATTAGCACGTTTTTGAAAAATTTTAAAAGGGAGAAAGAATAACTTGTTTCCAATCTGTTGACTTCATTACTATAGTTACAAAAGTACTATTCACCAGTAGCAGAATGCATAGCAGAATTAGGTAGACTTAATTTCTTTAAAGAATCAGTTTTGTTAATTTCTAAAAAAAAAAAAAACAGAACATTAAGTGTAAGTTTGAAGCTGAGAAAGAGATCTCAAAATCTAATTCAGTTAAGAAAGCATCTCAGAACTAAAAGGGACTTTAGAGGATAACAAAGATCAGCTTTAACGTCACACAGAAACCCATGGGTAGCCTTCTTTAAATAAAAAGGAGAGTTTATTAAAGTTAATGCTTAAATAGTTGCAGAGATGGAATAGGTCACATAGCACTATAGTAATGGAACAGAGGTGAGTCATCTAAAATTATTAAACCCACACCTAACTTCTATTTGGCGTTGGAATGCATTTTGGCCTGACCCATAGACATGGGTGTGTTATTGTGGAAATTCCTATTAAAACATAACTAAAAGGAACTTTAAGTCTGTCCAGCATCCCTACATCTGCCAACACCCTTAACTCTAGCCTGCACTGCACTTAGACGCAGAGTGCTAACAAAGGGGAGTACTTCGCTACCATATAAAGCACCAGTCTAGTAAAACTGCCTCCTAATGCTGACTACCTCCCTTTTAGGGCAACATGTTTCATCTGCTAAGTGAAGTGACAACTTTAATAATCTAAACAAAAGACTTAAACAGAAAGCTTACTAATTTTCAAAAAGGCCTCAAAAGCATGACTTGCCATGACTAATCAAATGCTGACCACAGAAATTTCAACTTCCATAAAGGAACAATACACAAACTATTGTGAAAGTATTCTCTTTAGTATAAGCACAAAATAAACTTTTTTCAAAAAGTATTCCATAAATTTCCACTTTTTCACTAAATATTTTGGTAACATAAGGCTTCAAAATAATGATTATCAAGTAATCATTATTCCCATTTGGCACATAGATAAAAATATCATGGTCCTATGTATAGCTACCTATCCCATTCCTATAGAAAAGTGTACATACAGTGTGAAACAGCCACATTATATTATGAGCACTAAAACAGATACCATTTCTAATTCAGAACTAAGAAGAAAAACTGTATATATACATATTAAGAAAAGGCTTTTTCCCTTATAAAATTAATTTTAGTAACTAATCTCTTGAAAATTTAAATGTATGACTATGTAAAATAGTTTATTCGATATATTTAACTTGTCCATATATACCTCTACATGTGAAACAAAGGAACATAATTTCTATCAGCAATGTTAAATTGGGGTAAAGGGAAAAAATCAACTTTTGGCATACAAGTAGGCAGTAGAGAAATATCATTTTAACCTAACACCAATCTAAATTCCTTCCTTGGTCAATTCTCCTATACCAAGCATTCAATTTCTCTTTAATCTTTCATGGAATTAGACCTTTCTCTTATTTGAAGGGTACAAGTATTTATGATAATTAGTGCAAATTATTCTATTACCATATATTAGCTATCTGCTTTTGTGGATATAAAGTAGACATCAGTATTTTATCAAAACATGGGATTATGAAAATACTAGGGGTATCAGTCTGAAATTTAAAAGATTTTCTAAACGCATCTCTGGGAATTTTTACTTTAAGGAAGAAACATAATTGTTATAGAACTTCTTTTGAAATGTCACTTGATTTTCAATAAAAACTATCTCACTCAATGCAGAAAATACAATGTATTATCCTGTAACAATATCTTTACGTGTTAAGTCCTAATCTAAAATGTGCTTAAACAAAAAAAAAAAATCCCTTTTAATAAATTCTAAAATCTTATTTTAAGCATTACTGCTCTGCAGCAATAATTCAAGTTCCAACCTGAGAACTAAGAATGTGATAATAAAATGTCAAAGGCTATCAACATTGAACTGAAGACACTTAAGCTCTTTTCCACTGGCATAAAGTAAGTGTAGTACATCAGAGAAATGTGAGCAATCTAAGAAAGTGCCATGAAATCAACAGTACCACCCACCACAATTTAAAACTTTAAGTCTAAAATCTCTGTTCTAATTATTTTATAAAAGTTCTATTGCACATTTAATATTGTTAAAATATTTGCAAACTTGAAGAATTATCTGTATAAAGGGTTTTGAATCTATTCAGTGAGAAGCTTCCTCACTGCCAACAAAATGTTCCTAATAAAACAAAGGGAGTGTAATCATGAATATCTGAAGCTGAAGAATAAATTATTTCTTTAAGTCGTAGCAAATTACAATGCAAGATAATAGATTCACGATTTAAAGAAAAAAAGGCTTGAGTAACTGTAATCCCTCAGCAATCTACTTCAGAAAGATAAACAGGTTGTTTTTAGACATGTGGAATTTGATGTTACTGCACAGTATATTATTTTTAAGAGAAAAAAATCAATGCAAACCTAAATCATCGTGGTCAATCTTATTTCTTAAAATGAAGTTAAAACAAACAAGCAAATATAAATGTCAGTCTCCTCCTTGATATTTCAACATAGTTGTTACCTTGTGCCATTTCACCACAGAAACTGTCAATAAATTCCAAGGGGGGAATTATCAACCAAAAGCAAGGGTAAATTTACGCTTCTGACTCTCTCTTCTTCCCTTCTTCTCCCAAATCACTGTCTTCTGACTGGCTACTGCTAAGGACAACAAACTGCCCCTCACTACTTGCTTGGTTTGGTCTACTGGAAGCAGCTATCAACCGACTTTGTTCTTCCAAGTCCTAGTGGAAAAGACAGAAAAGAAACTAGGTTAATTGTAAGAAAATAGAAAACTACGCAGTTAAAATACTTGAGAACCACTGCAATACTTCTGTATGCATAATTATTGCAACCCACTGAAAAGAAACCAATGCCACACCAAAGTAAATTTTGGTACTATTCTAGAAATCCCATAAAAGCCAACATTTCCCTTTTTTCTATTTTTATGGTCAATAACCAAGTTCAGGCCATCGTTATCTCTCACTATACAGTAAAAGGCTCTTAATGGTTCACTGCACATCCCCTCCACTCCCACTCAGCAGACTTTTTCTCCATCTTTGTCCAATTTATTTTGCTAAATCAGTTGTCATCTTCCCTCAGCCTAACCTGTCAAGGAAGCCTTTAGTGTCATCTTTGCCACTTCCCTTTGTCCATATATCCAATCCATCGTCAATTCTTGCTGATCTGTTCTCTTTAAGTATCTGTATCCTGCAGTTATCTCTTTTTCACTGCTACTGACAATACCACAAACCATAAATGGCTCTTACAATCTCATGTATCACCTATCTAATACATGCTCCAGATTTTAGCTTAAAATTATCCTGTTGGATAGACAATAATTGACACTCCTGGTAACATCTCTCTCTCTCTCTCTCTCTCTCTCTCTCTCACACACACACACACACACACACACACACGCACGCACTTTTTTTTCCTTAAAGGCCAATGTGGCTTTCAGAAATGGCAGTTAAGTTTATATACATACAAGAGAGTCTCTCAAAAAACCTGCTCTGATAGAGACAGCTGCATTGTAAAACAGAAACATAGAAGTTCTGGTAAGTTTGCTAAATGGCAAATTACATGTCAGTAGAACTACAACATAAACATCATATCAGAAGACAGATGCCATTCTTTTTTGCTATGCTATGAATCATCTGGTTATGAAATAACTGAGCAATCAGAAACAGATCTTTATTTGGAAATTCAAATCTAAGTCACAATGCTGAATTAAAGAAACTCTTCACAAAGATCGCATCAGAGAAGATCCAGACATTAGGACTGCATACCTTTTCAATTTGTTTTTGTTTACTGAGTTCTTTCTGTTGCTTCTCTTTTACTCTCTCTATTTCTTTTTGTTTTTCTGATGCCTTACGATCCTGAAGAACAGATGAATACAACTAATGAATACAATTAATGTTATTAATTCTAAATATGAAATAACTTAAAATTTAAGACTTTTCAATTATTATTAGAGCTTTGTAATCTTTAAAAAATTTTTTTTTGCATTTATATGAGAAAGCACACCAAAAATTACATTCGATGTTAACCCTTTATCCAAATTCTAAATGCTATATAAGCAATAGTATCCAGTGTTAATCTTGCTTAGCAAAATATGAAAAATTTTATATTACTTTAGATAACATTCTTGGATAATTGTCTTAATTGTCTTGGATTCTTACCAGTTCTGCATGCAAAGCTATCTGTTTTGCTAGTCCAACAGAATCACAGATCTAAAAGGAGAAAAAAATAGGAAAAACTCAGGCAGTTCTAACATCAAAGTAATAATTTCAAGTATCCAAATGGCTGATATAACTAGTTTGATAACTCATTATAATACACTGCCTCAAGCAAAAGCTGACCAGCCCCCAAACCAAGCCTTTGTGTATTTTCTTCAGAGTCTGTGAGTTTCAACTGCCAGCTATCACCTCTTTCATATAATCCACTTCTTGTTATCTCAAATTCATTCCTGAGATAGTAAGGTCTGTAAAGAATGAAGTGAGCAGCTGCTCCTGATGCTCTAAGCTGAAGACATCTGAAAATGGCTGATTATAGGACTATATTGCATTCCCAGGATAAATTAATGAGGCCAGCTATCAATGGCTAGGAAGATATAGGTCTAAGAATTCAGAAGGCCCAACCCATTGGCTCAGCTGTCTTCAGTGCAATAGGCTTTGCTTAAGCAACTCAGCTGTACTGGCAAAGTTTCTAAGATTTTTTCCCAGAAATCTTAGTAAAAACTTTGACTATGATATGTATTTCACAAAAGAAACATATTTTGAAAAGCCAGGTACCTTTTCCCCCTCATTATTTGATTCAAAGATATAGCAGACAGATGACAGATTACTTTCACTTCTCCCTCCAGATGTCCGAAGAACAAATCCAAAAAGCCTCTTATTTTCCTGGTGTGTAGCATACAAAACTACACTGGGTAATGGAAACTGCCACAGAAAACATCAGAAGCAAACGTGAGATTTTTCAAGACATTACAACAGCACTTTTAATAAATGATACACTTATGCTAAGGTACAAAAATATCATAAAAGTCAATATTTTTTCTTAACATAATGGTAATCCAAGAACAAATAATGTCATATTTGGTTTGGACTGCCAAGCAGAAGGAGGCTGTCGAATACTGAATTTGTTTCGTTAGTCATTAAATATATTTTAGAGTCAAATTCAATAACAAAAGTGGTCTATATTATTAAATGATTAAGTAAAAAAAAATACTTGCAACTATTTCAAAATAGCTAATTATAAAATAAACTCAATCATGTTCCACTTTTTATTTCTGCTATTAGTTTCTTTACTGTATGATATATGCTTCCTAACTAAGGGATAAACACTAAATATCAGACTAGATTGTGTTGATTCTTTAAGTCACATGGCATGTTCGATTATAACTTTTTTGGAGAGATGGTCATAGACTTAATTATAAAAGCCTAAACACCAATTATAATTGCTACTACCATATCCGAATACATAAAATCAAGATTATCAGAAAGATGCAAGATATGCATATGCACAAAGAGACTGAAAGCTTCAAACATGTAGAACTCACTGTGAGCCTTGTAACTTGTGTCTGTGGATCAATTAACCTATAATAATAATAATTTAGAAAAATAATTTTAATTAGGCTGAAATTATGAAAACATTTTTTCAGTTTTTTGAGGCAGAGGCTATTACTTACTTTAAACAATCACAAGTGACTAGTAAATGTGACTCTGTCATACGGAAGATGTTATGGATGGCGCGGGCAGCTAAGATTTGGCGCATTGTTTCATAAACAACATCTGGATTGTCATCTGATTTCACCTCCATGGAACCAAGGAATCGAACAATAAATAACTGATGAAGAATAGAATCTACAACAGAACAAGGTACAATTTTTAAATATTGTACATTTCTTTCCCTAAAGAATAAAACACACTTCCTCCTTTTAGATTTTCCAGTGAAAAATTCAAACTAGCAAAAGTATTTAAAAATAACTGTCAACTATAATGCTCAAGTTACAGAAAAATTAAGGTCTCAAATTCAAATAGCAAAGGTTATACTTCAATAATTGGTGGCTCTGAGTAAAAAGAATTCCTGGTACTATTATTATAGCTTTTCTGTTTGAAATTATATAAAAATAAATAGCTACTAAAAGAAAAAAAAAAAAACAAAACAAAACATTGTGCTCCAGGACCAGAAGAAAACATCTGCTGTTAGGAAAAACTTAAAGGATATCTTATGCATTGAGACTTTGACTATGAGGTTTAAAGTATGATATGCTTTAGTTTTGTGTGAATAACAAAAGCTTATTAAGTCCAATTAAGTTCTGTTGCTTTAAGTATACTATGAGTAAAAAGAAAATTGTGACATAAGGATGCTATTAAAACAGTATACAGCAGAATACATGTAAACAACTTCTTCCCAGTCTACTGCTGAAAATTTCTGAACTACAGGAATACTGCATATCTGTTTTACCTTCAGTTTCAGATTTTGTACCTCCTCCAGATTCTCCAAATGGATTTGTACGCCTGAAAAGTTTTTAAAAAATTATGGACCAGTGATCAGTTACAATGAGCCACATGGAAGGAATCTCAATCATTGAAACCAGAATTAAAAACTAAGAGTTATAAAACTTTATACACATGTAATTTAAAAACTCTACAATACCTCATCCTATTAAGAAACACTACTGATGACTAACTTCCTCTAATGAAGGCCCGGCCCTCACAATGAGTTAATATTTGAACTCAAAGTTGCTGCATTTTAGAAAATGTGGATAGATTGGAAGTTCAGCTATACACAAACAGAAATCAACATCATAATAAACCATGTTGCAGAAGTTCTTGAATTTAAATGAACTAGGACAGAGAAACAGCTGATTTAGTTTCAATTTTAGCTACTTGAGAAAAATGCCAGGCATTTATTTCCTGGGATGATAAAAATCTCTTTTTAGGTTCTCTAAGTATATATCACAACATTAACTACAGTAATTTAAACATCTTCTCACTTTAAACCTGTATTTTTCAAGGAATATGTAACCTAATGCAAGAAGAAAAGCCAATTAGAGATGGAAGCCACCTCTCTCTTTAGTATGCTTGGCTCTTACACACACACAATGAAGGAAGAATTCAAGGAAGGTTTTGCAAGCAAAGAGCTAACTGGTTCTAAAAAATGCTGGCATTAAGTTCACATGAAATTATCTCCCTAATACATGTCTGACCTATCTGATATAATATCAAATGATAAGTATATTTCTGTGATCGAATGCAAATTACTTTCTCTTGGCCATAGTCATGTATAGCCAAATTAATATATTATTAATTTATTAGGAGTCCAACCTACTTAATAAATGATTTACCTTAAGTCACGGTTCCTTCATTCACAGCCAAAGAAAAATTTTAACTGTTTTGATAAGGATATATCTCATTATATAAACAAAAGACAATTCATTAATAATTCATAGTATGAGTTTTAGTATCTTCCTGGAGATTTCTTATTCTGATATTTTATAATGAACCTATAGCATATGAATTACTCTCAAGAATTTTTAAGATACTGTCATGACCTAAAGATAGGGCTGTCAGCTTTCTTCTGCAATTTTAAAAGCAATATCCACGAAGTACATCTGACATGCAATTCAGAATTATTTTTAAAACTAAACTTTTTAAACTAAAAATCATTTAACCGAAGAAAAGAGAAAAGAAAAACTTATCATGATTCTTCCCCAACTACCCAAATTATATTAGGTTATTAAAGTACAATACAGCTGATGCATATGATATGTAAGAGATATTCTCAAATGTAGAAATGGAACCATAAACCTGACAGCACAATAAATGACAGCACAATGTCCTTGTGATGCCATCACCCACCTGCCTCCCTGACCAGAGGCTTTCATCTGGCCAGGCTGATCTTCACACACGGGAGAAATAATGTCAAACTGTATTGGGGTGTCAGGGGCCACAAGAGAATCTAGAGAAAGGGCAGCCAAGTTTGTGGACTCAGATCCTAAGGATCCCGAGCTGCTGGTTCGAGCAGTCGGTGGTCGAGATTGTCTGAAAAGCACAGAAGAAAACAAGAAGGCATTGCATTTAGTTTTTTCTTTTGGAAACAGAACACTTAAAACAATGAGAAATGAAAATACAATTCTGTCAGTCAATAAAAAGAGTGGAACAAATTTCAAAAACAGAATCTCAAATCTTAACAGAATTATTTCCAATTATTAAATTCAAAAATATAAATCACCTCAATCTAAAGATAAACACTAGAGAAATTTGGAATCATTTATTTAGCACTCTTGCTGGTAAATTTACCAATTTGAAAACACAATTTCTATGTTTTTTGGGCAGCTATTTCATACTAATTATAAGCATCACTGCTAAAATCGAAGTGTTTGCTAGCACTTCGATTTCAATAGCCCATATAGTTATTTAAATAACCCACACTATGGCAACTCACCCTGCTGGCCGTAGGCTTTCATGCCTCTGTTGGAAAGATGGGGAAGGAGTGACAGCTTCCAAAGCTGACTGATTTACTCGTGCAGCAATTTCCTATTTTTTTTTTAAAGAACTGATATTAGTAGAGCAAAAAAACACAAAAGTTTGAATTTAACTCTGAATTACTAGAATGTTCTTAAGTTATACATAAAATGTATTTGGAGTTACTATAAGTAGTTCCACATACTTTGTCTTAATATTAAGATACATAATTAACTTTGTAGCAGTATATAACTTATTTCATCTTCCTGAAAATGTAGAAGGAACAATATGATTTTTTCTACTAATGTACCTAATAGGAATTACTGTTTTTTCTTTAACATTTTTAGCTACCAGGATTTTTTGGATTAAGTTTGTATTTCTAGCACTTAGCACAGTGCCTAGCACTGGGAACTCAATACATTTGCTAAATAAAGAAATTTAGGAGTAGTCACAAAATATTAAAATATTTTATAAATATACTGCTTAAGTTTTCATAATTTTCCAGAATACACTTATACTCAGAAACATCTATATTTATTAATAAAGTTACCTTGAATATCTTCAGACCAAAATTTAAAAGCTTTCCATAAGATATATTTGTAAACTTACTTTTATTTAAAACATTAGTAAAATGGTATTTATATTAGAAAAAATAATCACACAATATTTTTACAATGCCACGAATTGATCAAAATTTCTTCTTTCATTAATATAAATAATTCTGGATAATTCTGGAAATTATTTATTAAAACTTAAGAGTTCTGATAATTGACAGTAAAGTACAATAAGCTTGAATTTTCAAATTCAAACATTGTATTCTATGTATTTATTCACTAGGCATTAACAAGTCATTTATTTTGCATTTTAACTTTTTTTTGCTCAACATAACAGAAAGGAAAAGCTAGATTGCCAGATCAAGTTAAAAGCAAAAGGCTTCTCTACAGTTAGCACTGATTTCTTAAATGCATATGATTATTATAAAACAGAAATTACTAACATTTGGAGGTCTGACATTTTAGTTTCTTCAGTTCTAAATTTTTCCTAGGCATCTAAATCATATGTGTTGAATGGGTTCCTCAAAGCCATTACAATAAAAACAGAACCCTTCTTTTCCAAATTGTTCCCTTCACTTGAGCTTAAAACCTTAGAAGTCATCTTTACCTAATTCTTCCTCATCCTTTATATGGGGTCAGTTCTTTCGTCCTTTACATCAGTTACTAACTAGTCCAATTTCTTTTTACTTGTTTCTATGATTCATTATTTTTTCTCTTTCCTCAGTTATCATCCTGCTCAAACCCTCAGTTCATGCCTGAACAAATGATAATGGACTCCTCTGTGTCCCCAGACATGCCCACCTAATTAACCATTACAACAACAGTTTAAGAATTAGAAGGGTGAGAACTACCTAGAGAAATCAGCCCTGCTCTGCCTCAACTGAAATCATCAGTGCCACCCCCACCAACCCTGGGAGGCACCTAGATTCATAACATAGCTGGGCCCACCAACAATAGCAGAGCCCAGACAGCTCCTGCCCTAAGCCAGCTCTTTTCCAACAACACATCATGGTCCCACTTGATTCCTTCCAGAGTTCTCTATACTCCTGAGATCTGCCTATATGCTTGGACCACACCTGTGGCTATGTCAACACTGCAGAGTTCATCTGATTTGATTCCCTTCCTATTCAAAGTATAACTGGCAAAATTAAGAGCTCAAGCCATCTCATCCAAGACTTACTGAATCATAATATGCATTTTAACAAGATCCCCAGGTGACTGGTATGCACATTTCAGTTTTCCATTATTCTTCAACAAGAACCTTCAACTCCAATTACACTATTAGATTCATACCATATCTACATTTGTTTTTGTTTCTATTATCTGTAATATCTTCTCTTTCATTCAAAACATGGACAAATCCTACCCAGCTCAGGTTTCTACCATCTCCAGAGTCCACACTGATCTTAAGTTCTCAAATCTTAAGTCATTGCAATATGTTTTCAATTACATATTGTTTTGTATGAAATGTTAAAGTTTTAGTTTTGTCTTCCCACAAACACAGGCTCCTAGAGGGCAAAAGCCATGGCTTATTTTTCTTCTGTATCCCCTTCTCCCTGGTGTTCAACACAGGGTTAAACATAAGGCCCAGTAGATAATTGTTGGTTGGCTGACTGCAGTACCTATAAAATAACATCATTCTAGGAAGACCACATACACACATACACACACACACACACACACACACACACATACACACACACACACATATATGCAAATTAAAAGATTACAGAACTTGAAAATTATGACTTAATAAAAACCATATTAGCCACAGAATTATTCAATTTTGCCAGACCTGGATACCATAAGATAAAAATATTACCTCTGGATTTTCACTTAAATATATTTGTTTAGATATGTTGTTTATTGTACAGATCCACTGAAAGAGGAAAAAAATGGAAAAATGATTAATTTTTTATACAATCCTCTTCTAAAAGAGAATGTTCGATATATGAATGTAATGTTTCATTAGAAGTAACACAACCTTTAAGATAAATACCTACCTATATACATCAGCATACATGTATACATGATAGTTGAGGGTATAACAGAACATTGAACAGACTTATTTTTAAGCCCTAAATTTATTTCATATAAGGAAATAAAAAATCCTGTTAAATTATAATTTAGTAGTCAGTATATCTATCTTTTTATATCATTTCCCCCTTAATCCACACCAAACAAGACAGTCTGGATGGAGATATCATGATTAACACCGACACAAAAAAGAGGGAAATATATTCCTGGTAAATATATTTTATACACTTTCTTTCTTTCAGGTTTATAAATAATTAACATAGAAAAAGCTCTCTTTTTCACATATGTTTCATTCCCAATAATTCCATTGCCTGATGAGCCTCAAGAAACTCAACTAATATTCTGTTTGGTAAATCCTTCAGAGAGCAGACATTTGTCTGAGTTCCTCAGAGACCAAAAGTCAGATTTTACTGTCTACTCATTTCCACAAGAACTAAGGGTAGATCTCTGCATAATTTCTAACCTGACACAATTATAACAACAGCTAGAATGGCTCAAAATCAACCTCTATTTTCATTGAAGAATATTTCTCAACACAAAGTTTGTGAATTGTCAGTTCTTGGTAGTAACTTACCTTTCATATCTGGTATACTAGAAGCAAAAAAGAAGCCAACATTCCCAACATTTGGGAAGAAGAGACATTCCCAAATTTGTCTTTTTGTCTTTCATTTCCCCAAGGTTTTAAGCGTTAGTTGCTTCCTGCCATGCAACTGCTGCCACTATGTTCTTATGCAGCAAATACTGTCTCAGAGAGTGATGAGAAGTGAATAAATTAAACCGTCACCTCATGATACTAACAGCCTGCCAGAAAGCAAGTCATGAGGTCATTTCTGAATTTGAGCCTTTAAAAAGACAGGAGAGAGATAATCTCTAAGGTATCTCCTTATAGGTTTGGCTATAAAATTCTTTGTGAAACATGTCTTTATTAAAGACATTTTTAATGAACCAGAATTTTTCTAATCTTTATAATAAACTAATTAATACATGTTTTGTCATCGTTAAAATATCTTAAGATGTTGCTAAAAAAATTAACTTAATAAAATTTTACCTCTTCATGGTCTTTTTTACTCTCTGCTTGCAAAATGGAAGATCTGAAAAAAAAAGAGAAGTTTGACCCTTAATTTTTCTTAAAGTATTTTCAACATGATTGGAGAAATTTATTTATCTTCAACATTATATATAAAATCAATCAGTATCACACACATGCACGCGCGCGCGCACACACACACACACACACACACACACCCAATATCTTAGAAATAAAGAGACCACCAGAGGAATCAGGACTCAGATTTTAACAACTCTTGACTTTGGCTATATGTGCCAAAGTATCAAAATAAAAACAGGTGCTAGTTTTCAGAAGACAGTCTATAACAAAGGTGCACTGTAACTAAGACCATCCATTTCAACCTATGACACACATATTTCAAATATAAATCAGTGATTCTACTATAAAACACTAATTTTATTTATTTATTTATGATTTTTTAACATCGCCACATATTTGACCCCTTTTACTCCATCTACCTTCCTCCCCCTCCCTCCCCCCACTCTCTGGTAACCCATCCACTGACCACGTCTATGAGTCTCTGTTTGTCCTATTTAGTTGTTGCTTTTAAGTTTATATCCTACATATAAGTGATATTGTGTGAAAAAACACTAATTTTACATCATTATTATTTCTCTGTAAATATGGAAAAATAAAATTTTTCAATATATTAATCACTAGGGATCTTTAGCTTTTCTATGGATGTTCATGTTGTAAGAGTTAGAGAAAAACATAAATTTTTACTAATATTGAATAAAACAAGGAATGTGAAATAGCAAATCATGTTAATAAGCATTAGCAAAAATGTGAAAATACAAAAAGGTAAGTACTTGTAAGATTTTAACAATTTAGTAATTTTGACAAATGAAAAGAGACTTTTAATATCAAACATCACTGACACATTTGCATTCATTATATGTTTATAGAAGGAATAAGAAATTAAACAACCATTTTGATAAAAGATAGTGAGCCATAAAATCTTTTTATGTTTTAATATGTGAAAACAATTTTTTCATAACATCTTAATATACATAAACACAGAAGGAAAATGACTTTCATGGAGCCCAGAAGCTGCTTCTTCTGAACACCAAGAAAGAGTGAAAACAATTTTTTAATTATGGAGAGAAAAAGCTATAGATAACTTAAACCTCCATCATTAGGAAAATTTTTAAACTATGGTGCATATACTGAAGTGGATTATACTGTAGCCATTATAAAATGTTTTTAATAAGTGAATGCAGATCCAGGTTATATAAACAGTATTTCTTCAACTATTTAAAAATTATAATTCTAATAAAACTGTAAGGCAATAACAAACCAAAAAGTTAATTGTTGCTTCAGGTTAGTGAGATTATAGCTTTTTTTCATATTCCTTTTTATATTTTTCTGTACTTTTCAAAATTTCTTCTAAAGGTTACTCTATAGATTCTCATCTACTTCACAGAGAATAGAAGTTTTTAAATAGCACATAACCATTAATAAACTAAATACTTAATTTGATCAAAAATAATTAACATCTAAAAATAACATTATTGTTAACACTTATATGCTAGGCACATAACATATATTAGATTTCAATTTTTCATTAACGATTTATATATTAGGGATTATGACTGCCCCCCATTTTACATGTGCAAAAATGGAGATCAGAAAGGTTATATAACTAGTCTAAGACCACACAATAAATAGTGGATCTAAAATCTGAACATTCTGATCCCAAGATTGAGGTTCTTTCCACTAACTTGTGCTGCCTTCCCCACTATGGAGGATTTCCAGTGACCAGTCTCAACATGAAATCACAGGTCTTTAACATATGACCTTGCTCTAACAATCTCAAAATATTAAGACATCATTTAACAAAGTCAGAAAGAAAAATTCAACTCATTTCTATAAGATCAGAAAGTTATCTTAATACATACTAAGACTAAAATATAAATGTCTGAATGAAAAGGAATTATCTTGCGTTTCAGTAGTTTAAAATATTACAGTTGGAAAAATACTAACTTTTTTCCATCAAAAGAGGTGATCTGAAAACAATATCGCCTGTCTTCACAGTCCACAGCCATTACTGAGCAGTTGTCTATGTCCATGGCCAGGCCTCCTGCTACATCCCCACGGGCTTGACTCATTAAGTTTCCACCCTGAGTGAAGTAAAACTGTCTGTCCCAGGTAGATGACACCAAGCCTGTTTTACTAAATGAAGAAAGTACATTCACTCTTTAATAATACCCATGAAATCTCATCATAAGCAAAATACAAGATAAAGCACGTCACAGAGAACCAACTAGCA
This sequence comes from Cynopterus sphinx, assembly GCA_030015415.1. Taxonomy (NCBI): domain Eukaryota; kingdom Metazoa; phylum Chordata; class Mammalia; order Chiroptera; family Pteropodidae; genus Cynopterus; species Cynopterus sphinx. The sequence continues at coordinate 112,101,366 of CM057381.1, forward strand.
AAAAAGGTGCCAAGGTGCCTACAAAATATAAATACAGTTTTTCAGTCTCTAAAATAAATTCATGCATCCTGACACACATGTGTGTGTGTACATGTTTATGAAACAAAGCAATTATCAAATTGCTGCTGTTATGATGCTCCATAAAATATAGTTCAACTTTTCAAGGGTGTAAATTCACAACAAAGTATTTGTTTTACTCCTAGGGTTAACTTGCTTTATCTCATGTTCAAATAAAAACTAAAATTTGACTTGATGGTATAAATACATATATTTTAAAGTATAATAAATGACATGCAATAGCATTCACATGTTATGTTAGATTTATTTAATCTCGAACTGGTTTCATTTTTTAAAATAATTTTAAATTATTTAATAAATACATAAAAAGAATTTTACTTTTGAAAATTATTCACATACTCCCATTTGTTAAAAAGTTCACATAAATATTAATACCATTAACTAAAAAGATTCAATCATTAGTAAAATCAAAACAATAGGTAGATAACACTAACTATTATTTTCACTTGCTACTACCTTAGATGATTTACAATATATGAAAATAACAATAGTTTTCTTACTTCCTGGCATTAAGATATCCAGACTTTCGGGTTAAGTTTCGATTAACAGGAAATTTCGTAGGATCTGGGTCAGGCACATATAAAGGATCACTGGCTACTTCCAAATCTTCTATTGTCTGCTGCATGGTCTCTACATCACTGTCCATTTCCCTGCGAACACTAACACAATGAATAAGTTATTTACTACCAACTACAACAGAAAACTCCTTACCAATCACGTTTATCTGTATATTTGTTTTAAAAATATTTTCTTAAAGAGAGCACCAGTGGTATTGGTGGTTAAAGTAACATGAACATGTTATAAAACAGCTTTTTATTTGAAACTTAGATATTCTGGAAACAATACTAAATTCAAAAACTAATGAAGCCACACTGAATGCCTGACTTTAGAGGAATTTTCAAATGGCTCTGTCCTGTACCTTTAAAACAATAATCATTTTCATCTCTCCATCTCTAATTGACCACATCACTGCTCAGACTTTTGAACCTGATTAAAACTGCTTTCTCTCAGATTTCATTGCTTGGAAAACAAGATTTATTTAGTAATCTCCCATTTATCCCTTACAATTCAGGTTATTGTGAGGATAATTCATTTATGACTATTTACTATGTTTGTTATATTCAGACATTAAACCAAGTTTAGAATCAATAAAGAAAAATCAGATTTGACACTGTTAAAAAATATAGAGTTCAGATTCTGTGGAAAAGACAGTGAGAACACCAAAAAGTGTCCGTGAGCTATGGCAGGAAAAATAGCTCCTCAGGAGATTAAATAATAAATATTTTTATATTATGGCATTTAGTTGTTTACTTATCATTCACATAACTTCATTTTTAATTTTAAGAAAATACTTACTTCTGTACACTTGTCCCAATATTAGTTAAGAATTCTTCCAGTTGCTCATTGAGATTTTCAGAACCCATCTTAAAGAAACTTATCTAATGCAAGAGAATATGGAAAGGGGAGGTTGAACAACAGAAACATGCACATATACAAACAAAATACTTGAAGTGAATCATATGAACAAATTTCAAGATATAAGGTTAAGTAAAAAACAAAGGATTATCCCCATCTGTGTAAAAAGATACTATAGTTTACAATGACTTATACTAGGCATGAAGCCACTGAAGAAACTAAACTTAAATTTCACTGTACATCTTTTTAAAGATTAATACATGCACACAGTAAGCAATTTTTTAAAATTAGAAAGTACTTATAAAACATTTCAAGTAAATCATATGGATAAACTATTTCATGTTGAATACAAAGATAAAAAAGTTTTATATCTGAGGAATAATAAGCACTCATATTTGCAAAAATATTCAAATTTCTTTAAACTCTTGGTTTTTAAGGGATGACCATCTCTTATTATCCAAATTTAATTATCTAGCCTCCTTCTTGAAGCATATCTCTTGGGACACTTTGGAGATCATTTATTATTTTTAACTTAAGAAGTATTCAAACAACATGAGACAAACTCAAACTTCTCTTTCACGTCTATTATGAAGATGGAGTAGCAACTTCTGCAACAGGCATAACTCCAGAACTCATTTAACTTTCTGTTCCCTGTCCTCAACTGTAATAGACAGAATCTAAATACAAAGTAAATGGTTTCAATTAACTTTAAAATATTTGAAATCTTCGTCTATGAGAAAAACCATTCTCTTTAATAACTTCCTTAAAATAACATTTTCATGACATTTTTAAATTATTTTTTAAACACAGACACAAATGTGAATTTGACCTTAGTTTGTAATGTCCTTATATTTAACATAAATATCATAATTTAAAGTTTTTAAGGCAGTTATCCAAAACTCAGTATAATACTCACCTGAGCTTGCATGTACCCAAGCAGAGGTTCTAACAACGCTATTTTCTTTTTGTACTGAAGAGTATTTAATGCACAAAAATAATGCATCATGGTCTGGTGCTGTTTTTTTCTGGAAGTGTAGACATCTTCTGTTACTTCATACTTTACCTTTAAGCAAAAAGATTAAAAATGCTATTATTTATTTAATTTTGAGTTATCTTCAGTAGTGGCTGTGAGGAAGAGCTTACCCAAAGAAAAAGGTTCACCACCAGCAACTGTGCATAGCTGTCTTATTTTCTTAGATATTAGAAATCTTAGAGGAGACTTTCAGTCAAGATGGTGGAGTAGGTAAATGATGTGCTTGCCTTCTCCCATGACATCAAAATTATAGAACCACCACCCTTGAGAACCACCTGAAGACTAGCTGAACAGAACTATAATTAAGGATATAAAGAAGCTACACAGAGACTGCTGGGAGGGGTGGAGGCAACAGGCTGGTTAAGAAATGGGGGGCGCTATCTTGGCTACAAAGGTTTCTCCTGAGGGCAGCCTCTTTGGGACTAAACTGTTGGCAGGAGCAACTGTTCCTTTGCTAAGCCCTTCCCCTGCAGGCACACGTGGTCACCAAATCTGAGTCTCCACCAAACTCGTCCCACCCTGGTGATTCCCTGAGAACCTGCCCTACCCAATCAGAGCACCAGTTCAAACCTCTTTCGGCAGCCATTCTTCACAACTTGCGGGCCTCAATCCACACTTCGGACTTCCATAAAGTCCACAAACCCAAAACAAGTAGTGCCTAGCCTCAGTCTGCTCTATATCTGTTGCTAAGCAGCCCCCAGCACTAATGGCAATAAGGCTCAGTTTGCAGCATAACCTCTCCTGCGCATCTCTAAGTCCAGCACTGGCAGCTGTAAACTGCAGACCACTTTGTAGCTCCTACCAGGTGGCCCTCTGCTGTGCAGAAGCGGTGGCTGACCTGGGCCTGTACCTGAGCCCCTCCCACGAGGCCCCTGAACCAACACATCCAGTGGCAGCTTCATACCACAGCATGACCCAATTAACTACAAAAATGACATCCCAAAGGGCGGACTCAGAAGGCACCAGAGCCCTGCTACAGTGAATCTCACACTGCGGGGTCAGCCCCTGCACTACAGCTCATCTGCTATAGTCCCAGCCAGTCCTCACAGCCAGTCAACCTGAGGGTCAATCCTACCCACTGATGTGACAACAGCAACTGAGGCTCAACTACAACAGGAGGATACACACAACCCACACAAGGGATACTCATGGCACACCAGCCTCAGGTGACCAAGGAGTCTGCACCACTGGGCCCCACAGAACACCTACTACTAAGGCAACCCTGCCAAGACTGGAAGATGTAGCAGATCTACCTTACATATAGAAACATACACAGGAAGGCAACCAAAAGGAGGAAACAAAGAAACATGTCTCAAATAAAATAGGAGTAAACTTTGGGAAAAGAAATAAATGAAATGGAGGCAAGTAATCTACCACCAATAAAGTTCAAAACGCTGGTTATAAGGATGCTCAATGAACTTAGGGGAAAACAGGTGAAATCAGTGAGACCTTACACAAAGAGATAGAAACCATTAAAAAAAAGTGAAGAGTAAAAAATAACTGAAATAAAGACAACATTAGATGGAATCAAGAGCAGATTAGATGAAGCAGAGAATCTTATCAGCAATTTGGAAGACAAGGTGGTGAATAAGCACAATCAAAACAACAAAAAGAAAAAAGAATCAAAATTTTAAAAAAGGATAGTTTAAGGGACCTCTGGGACATTAGGCATAACAACATCTGCATCGCAGGGATACCAGGAGAAAAGAGAGAGCAAGGAATTAAAAAACTATTTTAAGAAATGACTGAAAATTTCCCTAACCTAATGAATGAAACAGACATAGAAGTCCACGGAGCACAGAGTCCCAAACAAGATGATCCCAAAGAGGCCCATACCAAGACACATCATAATTAAAACACCAAAGGTTAGAGATAAAGAGAGAATCTTAAAAGCAGCAAGAGAAATGCAGTTAGTTACCTACAAGGGGGGCCCCATAAGACTGTCATCTGATTTCTCAACAGAAACTTTGTAGGCTGGAAGGAATTGGCCAGAATTATTCAAAGTGATAAAAGCAAGAATCTGGAACCAAGATTACTCTACCCAGTAAGGCTATCATTTAGAATTGAAGGAGAGATAAAGAGCTCCCCAGACATGAAAATGCCAAAGGAGTTCATCACCACCAAACAAGAATTACAAGAAATGTTAAAGGGACTTCTCTGAGAAGGAAAAAAAAAAAAAGGTCAAAATTTAAATATAAATGGCAATAACTATAAACCTATCAATAATTACTTTAAATATAAAAGGAGTAAATACTTCAATCAAAACACATAGGGTAGTTGAATGGAAAAGACAATAAGACCCATACATATGCTGCCCACAACAGGCCCACTCCAGATTGAAAAACACACACAGACTGAAAGAAAGTAAAGGGATGAAAAAGGATATTTCATGCAAATGGAGATGACAAAAAAAACAACAACCCTGGAGTAGCAATACTTGTATCAGACGAAATAGACTTTAAAATAAAAGCTCTAACAAGAGACAAAGAACATTTCAAATTCAACAGCCAAGAGATATGGAAGCACTGATAGACGTTTGGATTAAGAAGATATGGCACACATATACAATGGAATATTACTCAGCCATAAAAAGAATGAAATCTTACCATATGCAATAACACGAATGGAACTAGAGAGTATTATGCTAAGTGAAATAAGTGAAAGACATGATTTGATTTGATTTATATGTGGAATCTAAAAAACAAAATAAATGAACAATCAAAACAGGAACTCATTGGCAGAGAACTGCTGATTGACTAATGGGAGGGGGATAAGGAGACTGGGTGAAAAAAGTAAAAGAATTAAGAAGTACAGATCAGCACTTACAAAATAGTCACAGGGATATAAAGTAAAGCATTGGGAATATAGTCAATAATATTGTAATAAATATGCTTTGTGCCAGGCAGGTTCTAGACTTATTGGGGTGGTTACTTCTTAAGTTATACAAATGTCTACCCATTATACTGTACACCTAAAATGAAAATAATATTGAATGTCAACCACAATTTAGAAGTTTAACTTTTTTTTTTTTAAAGCCTGAAAAATATTGGCTAGGATAGTTTTCCTGTTTTACTACCAACCACTTCATTTACAAAATACATTAAAAGCAGAACTTTGCAAATAACCAGAAAGGGTACAATAACTAAACTAAGTACGGCAGGGAAATTTTACCACATCAAGGAAAGGTAGATAATTATTCAGGCATTAGTCTCTGACCTTGGTCAGTTGACAGCATACTAGTCTTGTCTCTCCTCCTGGTTCCCTCCCTACTGCTCGTCTCTTGTACTTTTCTGTCTTCCTTCACCCGCGTTTAAAATAAGGTGTGCTCCACTGAGTTCTTATACTCAGACACAAAATATTTACTGAGCATCTATTATGTAATATACACTAGGCTGTTCTTTCTTCTTGCTTTCCTTAGAATACCACATCAAATACCAAGAATATTCCATACACCAATGACTCACAATTTTTTCTCTTGCCCTTCACTAGCTGAAATGTTAAAGGAAGCACATGTCCACCTGAGCCCTTTATATATGTATGCACATGAGGGGGGATGGTGAAAATGTACAAAACTCGAGTCCCTTCTCCATAAAACCTGCTCCTCTACTTTGTTTTTCAGCTCTTAATTATTCCAAGATCCATCCAAAAATTCTAGGACTCATTTTTGATTCCTCCTACTATTAGTCTTGACAATTCTACTAAATGTCTTCCAAAAGTATTCCTTCCTCTCCACTTTCAATAACAACCTTAGCAGAGACTCTCCTAATGTCTTTGCAAACTATTCTGATACTTTTTCATTGGATTCTCTCTAGTCTTGTCCCTTTCACATTTTCATTAGTATTTTTATCCTGCAGTACAACTGCATGGTGATACTCAACTACTTAGAATTCTATGGTGGCTGCCCACTCCCTCTAACACAAATTTCAAAGTCATTAACATAGTAATCTGGCCCTAAACTACTTTGTCATCTCTGCATACCTCCCCAAATACATCCTATGATCCAGACAGTGAAATGATTATCTTTCCATTATCATAATTATTACTACAGTTTAATAAAAACTTGCTATAAGCCATTTCATATTAACAACTACTGAGGGTTTTTTTTGATAGAGAAGAAATAAAGGCTTGAAAGTGAGTGACCTCAGGAGAATAAGTGGCAGAGCTGAGACCTGTCCTCAAGCAGTCTGACTCCAGATCCAGTACTCTAAAACCTTTATACTCTTCAGACTCTACCATGTGCTTCTGCAAAGGCTGTTTTTCTTCCAGGAGTACCCTCTCCCTAATCCCACTGAAGAATAATAACATCCACTCCTCTTCAATGTAAATATCACCTCCTAAAAGAGTAACCTTTCTCAATTCACCAGAGTTAACTGCTGCCCTTTGTGAGCTCTCCCAGCATTTGGTTAAGACTTCTATTACTGCACTTAATTCAGTGTTAATCCAGGCATTTTCTTCATCCTTGTACTCTGGCATTTAGAAGCCTTCACACAAGAAGCCTTTGATAAATTTAGTTTATCCACTCCTTCATGACAGGAGTAGAGCCTATTCACATTGTTCCCCTATGGAACCCAACATACAGTAGGTGCTCAATTAATTTTTTAAATAAAATTGGCAAAAGAATGTTTTTCAAAATTCCGGTAAAATTCATACCCAGGGCCTTTAACTACTTCTCTAAGGCAAAGTAACAAAAATATGTATATCTTAAAATGTATGTATTATCTTAATATTTATACCATTGAACAACTGGTGAGCTAAAATTAGAAATGGAAAGATCTTTGTACTAAACTTCTGTGTGAGAAACATTACCTTTATTGTGTCACAGTTGCTGATGTAAAGTAAATCCTACCCAATCATGGATTCCCAAAAGTGGTCACTGTGTCCCTAAACAGGAACTGCAACCAAGATTACAGACACCAACTCCTAGACACCGAGATCACCTCACAAACATCTAATGGAGGTTAACTCATCAAGCCTTAGCTTAGGCGTTGAAAAAGAAATGACCTTAAGGAGCATCCAGATGAACCTGTTAACATTCTGTTCTTTGTCCTTTACTCAAATGTATTTCTCCTCAAATATAGTATATTTCTGGATTTCACTCTTTTAAAAATTGTGAATGAGGTGGTCCTCAAAATGGAATTTCACTGAATTACGTAGACAGCATTTCAACTTTTTAACTACTGTATCTCAAAGGACATTTTTGAATACACAATTTATTTATGGTCAAATAAAAACAGTACAAATGCAATGCTATCAAAATATAGAGCAAAAAGAGGCAATGTTACATAATGGATATCAATTACATTTTTGGAATAGTTATGTTTACTTATAAAATTTTGTCAGCAGAAAAGTATTTTGTTTAAAGAGACCATTGCTAATTGTGTGATAATTAACAATTATCAGAAAAGCTTTAAAATAACTAGAAGAAAAGACTAAGCTAAGGGCAATACAAAGTTAGTGCTGGCTACTATTTTGAAACAGGAAAAAATCAGTTGTTAATGTTGATACTGAAGGAATAAGAATGTATCATACCTTGTCATTTTCTCTTTTTTTTGACAATCTGCTATATCTATTAATTGCAGTATCATGATCTGGAAAATAGAAATGACTATTAACAATACAACAGTATTTTGCAAAACTTATAAATGTTTTAAATGGTCTTCACATATACACCTTTCAACAAATACACTAAAGGTAATAATTCCTTACCATATTATCACTCCAGCCAAATGTTCTCCTATCCAAATTTCCACTAAAGTATGTTTCTAGTCATTAAATTGGTAAAAATATTTAATTCAAAGGAAACTGTAATCCAGTAAAAAAAAAATGTTAAGAGTTTTTAGTACAAAAATAGCAAATACTCATTAAAGAAAACTTGGAATATATAGGAAAATAAGGGAAAGTATTGTACCACCTCTAGGTATTATGAAGATAGCAAATCACAAGATTTGATTTAAAATTCCTTTTTAAATTTTTCTGTAACAAACAGTGCAACTTAAATAACATTAATTTAAATAATGTTTACTTAATTAGGTTCATTTTTTTCAATCATTGCATAGAATATTGTGATAAAGAAATGCATCACCACAAGAAATAACTGAATAAAGTATTAAGAACTTACCATTACTAGAAATTTGAAACACCTCCTTTAATGTCAATATTTCTGGAAAAGTTCAAGAATAATTTCAGTGTAGCATATTTATGAAATACCTTAAATTCTGTTTAGAAAACAGTAACTGCCATTTGTTATAATTAAAACTCCAAATAATATTTCATACTTCAATATTCAAAGTGAAAAACTTATTCTGTACTTCAGCTAGTCTACAGAGCACTTAACTATCATTAGCAAGTTACACACCTGTATAAAATCTACTTGCCACAAATTAGTAATGACACAAAAACAAACTTTAAAACCACTGCAAATTCTAAGATATGCAAATATTCTTAGTACCAGAATCCAATTAATTCATTTTTATATTGATGTTAATAAGTTCAAATGCTAAAGGAGAAACACAGAACATTTTATTAATAAAATTATGACATTCAGTCCCCTTAAACTGAGAAAAAAGATTTTGCTTCTTGGCCTTGGAATAATCATTCTTGAGCATTAGCACCACAAACAACTCTTTCTCTAAAATACATTTGTTTTTATTCCATGTATAATTTAAATATTTTACCATCCATAGATAACATTCAATGTTTCAGTCTATCTATACATCCAATAAATTAATCTGTATAATTGTCTAAGATTGTAAATTATGTGAAAGTACAACCAATTCTATAAAATTCTCATCACTGAATAATCCTAATATGTGAAAAAACCCACAACAAACTACTAAGTCATGGGTTGCCAGATGTGCCAGCACCAAAATCTCCTACCGCTCCAGCCCATAAGCACATCTCTATCTCCTGTGCCACTGTCCCAGTTCAGGCCTTGGTAATACACCTCACTAGATGCTCACAATTTCCTAAGCCATTCTCCTAGACATCACATCAATTCTATTACACTCTCCAAAAACAAAAGAATTGCTGGTCTCTACTTCTTAAATACCTCCACTGGCTTCTCTTTGCTTATAAACTCAAGTCAAACATTTTTAGCATGATCTAATCCAAGCTAATTCATTTCTAGATTTGTCTCCTGCCATGCAACACCTTTAACACTGAAGCCACACTGAATTTCTTGTCATTCTCAAAAAAATCCATGTATTTAAATAACCCATACTTTTGTGTTTCCTAGTCCCTCTAATAAAATTATTCTTTGGCAAATTCCTCTTCATTGTTTAATGCTCATGTCACATCGTTAGTAAAGTCTTTCTGACACCTTCCTCTAAGCCCTCATAATACTTTGTCTGTTCCCTAATGATAGAGACAGAGTACCCCAAGTATCTTTTTACCCATCTCTTTCTCTAGGCTTTCTCAAGAGAAGTGGTATCTTATTCATATCAGTATTCCTTAGTTTCTAGTTTAACATCTAGCAGGAGCTCCTATAAACATTTAGTAACAAATTAAAGTAAAAATGGCATAAGCTGTGGATACTATCAAGAAATGGTTAAGATACACAGGAATACACATTTTATAGGCATTGATCTTCTGACAACTAATGAAAGTAAATAATACCTTTCAGATCTCTTTCTTTAAACTGAGTAATGGGGAACATCATGGCATCAGCAAGCTGCGTTGAAAGTACCGCATGACAAGAGCTAAGCTGGTAAAAGAAGAACCAAAAATGCCAAATAACTAACTAAATTAAACAAAACCTAGTAAAAAGGTGTTGATTTTACATGAGAAGACTAAAAATTATGTGACATAGCAAAAAAATGTTATACAGTCAAAAAATTCCATTCAAAACTTAGAACAGGATAACGTTAGATTTGGTAACAGTTTCTCAGATATGACACCAAAAGTACCAGCAAGGAAAGAAAATATAAAGCAGACTTCATCAAAATTAAAACTTTTGTGCATCAAAGGATACTATCAAGAAAAAAGACAATCCATAGAATGGGAGAAAATATTTGCCTCACATATCTAATAAGAAATTTATATCTAGAATAAAGAACTCAAACTCAGTAATAAGAGACAACCCAAATGTCCATGAACTGATAAAATAATCAAAATAAAAAATATTCATTGTGGAATTTTATTCAGCCAAAAAAGAAATGAAATTCTGACATATGCTACAACCTTGAAAACATTATGCTAGATAAAAGAAGACAGATGCAAATATTCACAAATAGTATGGGACCATTTAAATGAAATAGGCAAATCCATACAGACAAAAAGCAGATTTATGGTTGCCAGGAGCTAAGGGTAGGGAAGGTTAAGGAGTGACTGCTTAGTGGGCACAGGGTTTCATTTGAGATGATGATAAAAATGTTCTAGAACATCATACAGTTATAACTTTTATACAGTTATCCTAGGACAATATTTTGCTATAATGAGTTATTAAAATACTTCAAAAAAGTACTTTTCCAGTTAAAACTCTAGAAAAGACAAAACTACCTAATGGTTCATGTAAAAAGAAGAGCTTTCACTGCTAGTAGAAAATAGTTATGAACCCTCCAAACCTCTCTCACCACCTTTCTTCCTCCTAACTTCTAGGTATTTTTTTAATAATTTGTGCTGATGACTGGTTAGAGAAATTAAGGGTTTATATTGGCTGTCAGAGATGGAAGGATTAATGAACTGAATGGCAGGTAAAATGTTGCTTGATGGCAAAAGAGAGACTGTAAAGAGCCCAGATATAAGCTCAGAGTTCAACTCTTCCTTCCCTGCCTACATCAGTAACACAATGAAAAGACTGAACGTCATGTGGACTAGCAGAGATTCTATATATATGCATATATGTATGTATGTATGTATATGTATATACGTATATATATATATATATACACACACACGTTTATTCCTTGAAAACAATTTGTTTTAATCAACCAAAGAAAGTATTGTTTTCACAAAACAGCCATCAAGATGTGGAAATAAGGTCCTTCTTAAATGGTAATCTTTTACTAATAGAGATTTACTCATATAATCTTAATAATAAAAGTTCCAAATAAAAGCTAAACCACTTGAGTAACTTAATTGTAAGATCACTTTTCAAGCAAAATAAAATAAGCACTTACCTCATCTATAACTTTTGAAAACTGTTGCAAAGTAGAGCTCATAACTTCATCATCACCCCCTAATGGAAAACGCTGAAAAGAAAAAAGAGATGAAGGGCCAATGCTATATGTCTTTTGTGAATTTACATTTTAAAATAACTCCAGAAAATTTCTAAATTTTAAATAAGCTCTAAAAATATCATTATAATTCACATAATTAGTAAAGTTATTTAAAATGTTTGCTAAGCAACCAATAAACATAGTATATAGGAATATACACCATACTAGAAATTCAAAGATTTGGAATTTAGTTCTAATTTCTCCAATTACCAGCTGTGTAACTTAAGCAAGCCTCAGTTTCTTCATTTGTAAAATAAAGAGACACAAATTAGATAATCTCTATATCTAACATTAAATCATTAAAATTAGACATAAGTGCTATAATGGAATTCCAATGGCATACCAAAATTCAAAATTACCTCTGTGAATTCTTTTTAAAAAGCTTAGGATTCTTGATGAGAAATTCTATTTATCTGTATCATTGCATATTTTACATTGTTTTTAAAATTTTCATATATAGTACCTGTTTTTCATATTCTTTTAAAAGTTTTGAAGTCAGATGTGTTGCTGCACTTAATTCATTCTATAGGAAAAAATAAATTCAAATCAACACAATATTACTGATAAAAAGATACCTACACTACTTTTATCACTAAACAAAAATACTATTCAACATGCTCTAAACCCCTCACTAAATTACTAGAAAGAGAACTACCATTAAAGCACTTTAAAAGAAAACTTAAACCATGAAACCTATACCATCAAGGAATTCAGCAGTATTTCACGTATGTGCTTTTTCAAAAATAAAATCTAAGCATTAAATTAAATATTGTTAAAGCTTTAAAGCTATAAGTAAATTGTACTATTTTAGCAAAATCTTAAGTGATTCTACATTGATGACTGATCATCCCTCTCTAGATGCTGATACTAGCATTTAATAATATATAACCAAAATGTGATCAACCTAGACATAATATAGCAACATAGTCATATGTAGGAAACACTTTTAATTTAAAGGGTTTTTTTTTTCCAGTGATGAATATAATGACAAAAATAACATTTCTTTTATACATTAACATCTGTGGTCAAAATCAAATCTCTAGAGACCTATCACAAGGATAAAAAATAAACTATCACAATTTTAAGTACAAAATGAAAATGTCAGTCCAGAAAGGAAAGAAAATTAGAAGGGGAAAAAATGAAACTTGTACACTTAATTAATCCCAAAGAAAGTTAATTACAGAACCTAAGTTGTTGTTAAGGTTTATAATTAAGTTACATAAACAGACCCTCAATTCTTCTTTCTGTCCAACAACAAAAAAAACTAGTCATATATATTTTCTTAAATTCATCTCCTGTGCCACAGAGCTTCATTTAATTTTCATTACTTTCTATTAACTAGATAGAGGCAAACTATTTTCAAATCCAAACTATTTTCACTCAAAAAGGGGGAGTATTCCATAAGACTAAAAGCATAATTAGGGAAAATATGGGGTTTTCAGTCAAATCTTAGGTAAAGATTACTATCAGTAAGTTTCAATAAGAAGGTCCTTACTGGGTTTGGGGTGGAGGGGCAGATGCTTCCATCTTCATCACTGTTATTATAGTACTACGAACTATACATTAGTAACTAAAATGTGAGCTCTGTAATATAAAATACTTAATGTTCATTCATCCATTCAACAAGTATTATTACTATGAGCACTGGACAGGGATAGGCACCAGTAAACACGATATTATCTCTGTCTTCGTAGGCTTAAAGATCCATTTTTAAAAAACATCAAGTCAGCTTTTAGCTTTATACCTGTGCATCATAAATCCGATGCATAGCTTGATACAACTGGTTCATATAATTGGAAATAGCTGTGGCATCTTCTTCAAATACACCCAGTAAAGACCTCGTCTGTATAAAATAAAAGCAATAAGTTTATGTTACCATTATATATCAGATGGAAATTTTTTTCTAAAGGAAGGGAAAATTCTAGGATATTAGAGCTCTAATTATTCTGAGTTTTAATCTGTTTTCTGTTTTGACAGTAATACCAGATAGCAAGATTCTTTGTTTCTACTTTCATGTCATTAAAACAGAGGGATTTTCCAAATACTTCATACAAATTTTAGAAGGAACAAGAAAGGTATATTTTTATTAATTAAAACTTCTATAATTAAGGTAAAAAATCAACAGAAATGTTCAAGACTAATGGCATTCCATGTATATTTTAAATGTCTCATTTCAGAATAACTTAGTATGATTATTTCTTTTTCTCCATGGTATCTTCTAGTAGTGCCAAACTCCTTCCCATCCTTATCCAAAACAATACCACAGTGCCCCTTCCAAACATGACCTATAAAATGTTAACTATGTTTTTCTGAGTGCAGAATTTGGGATTATTTTCCTCTTCTTTACACATTTCTAAATTGTTTGGCTTTTTTTTTTTTCAATGAGCATGTAAAAATTATCTTCATTTTAAGGGGAAAAAACTTATGTTAAGATTGTCAATAAAAAGGGTCAGAAATAAAGAAACTCAGCATATCAAGGAAAGGCATGCTAACTTCATATCTCAAAGACAGGGGAAGAATTAAAATACCAAAAATTATTGAGATAACTATAGTTTAAATAAAATCTAAAAGATGACCTTGTATTTTTATTCTAGAAAGAGTTACTTTATGTCTCAACCTTAAAAGTTGGTTTTAAAAAATCAACTTATTCTTTAGCTTCCTATTTTCAGAAGAGGAAGCTAAGTCAAAATGGCTTCAAAAAAAAAAAAAAGCACAAAATCATTATGCCAGTATATTAGGTCCATGTTCTCAGTCCTCTCCTTCTCCATGCCTCTGACAGAATCTTTTTATTGTTCATCTTTAGTGCACCACTCCTATTCCCCAAAGTGTTATTTTAAGACATAAGAAAGCATCAAGAAATCTTGTTTGGCTAATGCCATTTTTAAGAACAATCTACCACTTAAGATTTTTTTTTCCTCCCCCAAATTTTTATTCTAATTCAAGGATTACACTTATGCAAAACCTGTAGTAGAATTAAATTAAAAAGATCATCTTAGACCAAAAAAGGTTTAAAACTAATGATATCAAGTTTAACACTATAATAATGACTGAAGTTAGCAGCTTACAAAAATACAATCAACATGGTACCATTTTATTAAATCTATGATGGCACCATATTTTCATACTACTAAAACAAAACAAAACTATGCTGGCAATTAAGCTATGATTTAAAGTTTTCTTATGTCTTGAAATTTTTAAATTTATGGAAACAGATCTTTAGACAGAATTTTATGTATAACACTCATTATTGTATAAAAAAGGAAAACACAAACAGCAGAAATTTAACATCCCAGAATTTCTTCAGAGTTCAATTCTTGTGTTACTTTTTGACCCAATAGTCATCCATATCCATGTTTTCTCATCCAATATTATTCTGTGCCATGAGGTGACAAATATTTCTTAGAAGCACTCCACTTTTATCCCCATTATTTTCTTACAAACCACTGCTACTGAAAACCTATTTATCAAGTCTTGATGGTGGCACTTGCTTCACCTCACCAGGTGTCAAAAGAATATTTCAGACAACAGGACTGATAGTCCTTCAAGTGGTTGTTAAATTGATTGGCTGAACACTGAGTTTGCACTTGGTTAGTCATGCCACTAGGAGAAACAAGCAAGTGTGTACATTTGCAGGCAATTACAAGTAAAATTCCATCAACTGTAAGGGACATCTGCATTAACAGACATGTTAAAATGGGGGAAGGAGGAATGTCGTGTCATAATCTTAATCTATGAGTATTTCATATTATGCCAAAGAAAAATGCCTCCATTTGTGATTGAAGTCTGTCTTCACAGTACTAGCATGGATGAATCACTGGTATTTATCTACACATGAAATCAAATTTTTTTAAAGATCCTATCTGTTCATACTAATTAATTTTGTTTCTGATTTTCAAAACAATATATAAGCATGAACAAGGTATCCAGTTTAGTCTTAAGATCTTTGCCTCAACAGATGATCTTTTGCAGAATAGTTTGGGCAAGATAATTCTAAAGAGCTTTATATTTGCTCAGTTGGATTTGGACTTGCAAATTCTCCCTTACGTTAACACTATTTAGTTACCATAAATCAAACTAAAAATATATAACTTAATTCGGGATAGTTTTTCATGACTCCCAGGCTCTTTTTTACATAGCAACTGGCAAGCTATATAAAAATAATTAAGGTCAAATGGTCTAATAAAAATTTGTTTTTATCAGGAGCTTTAAAACTTGCCATACTCCTTCTTACTTAACTTCTTGGACTCTATGCTAGATAAAAAGTCCAAATGTGAGCAAATATTTGTGACCCAAAACATGAATGTCGGTCCTATATACATAAGCAAAATTTGGGAAAAACTCTA
Organism: Cynopterus sphinx; assembly: GCA_030015415.1. Lineage (NCBI taxonomy): Eukaryota > Metazoa > Chordata > Mammalia > Chiroptera > Pteropodidae > Cynopterus > Cynopterus sphinx. The sequence continues at coordinate 112,117,451 of CM057381.1, forward strand.
AAAGTCCAATAGGACAAGAGTTAAGTCAGTTAAGGAAACATGTGGCCTTTAAATGCTTTTATTCAAAATGTAATAATGTGTGAAGATACTTAAAACATAATGTTGAGTTAAAGCCAAATAAAAATTATTATGCATAAAATAATCTCAATTACATTAAAATGTGCAAGAGAAAAGAAATAGGAAAAGAGAAAGCAAACTGTTAACAGGCTTTGCTGTGGGTGTATGACAGGTAATTATGCTTTCTTTTCTGTACTTCCAATTTTTCTGAAGCATATAACTATTTTTATAATCAGGTACAAAAATAAAAACATTTACTATATATAAAACAGCTGTGGTTCAGAGAAGTTGAGTGACTTGCCCTAAAGCAGAAGAGATTAACCCATTTACTTTTTGCCCCAAGAATACTTGCAGGCACCTGCAGCAACTCGCAGATTACAGTCTTAACCTTACCCCCAAAGTCTGCCATGAAATAGCTCATTTTATTATTTTTGTTTCACTCTAGTATATTGATAGTCTTTGGAAACAACGTCATTCTATTTATACCACTGTTGTTAGTAGTGGTACTTCCATTTACGAAATATAGTAATTCGTAATCACTGAAAATGTCAAATCCTAGAAAATGTTGCATTCCTATGTGTGATGTTAACATTGCTCTCAAACAGTTGTTAGCCAAAGATTAATTTGGTGAGTCCGATTTATGTATACATTTGTTACATTAGGATTAGAGATAAATTCTGTTTAGAAATAACTTCCAGAAGTTTTTGTATTATATTTTCACACTGAAAGCCAGTCAGATTTGCTCAACCTCAAAGAGTGTGTTTACATAAAATTAACGAACGCTGGCAGCAAGCTGCACTTTTTTTCCTAAGGGAAATGGGTTAAAACTCTTGTCTCCTGAGTCCCAGATCCACAGCTTTCCATTCTGCTACAGGTTCTCCCTAAAGATTACTTCCAAGTGTCTTCCCTTTCTAAACCTGTTGTCTCCAACTAATTTCCCCAAATAAATATTATCTACTCAAAAGTATTACTTCTAGAAATCAAAATACAATGTGGCTTCTTCACTAAAATTAACTGTAAAATAGCAGATGCTTGTAAGAAAAAGAAAAAAAAAACTAATGCTCAGGTTGTAAACTAATTGTGTGAAAACTTCAAGAAATTAGATTAGTCAAGAGATTGTATCTTCCTCACAAGTCTTGGCTAGGGCACATATAACCCATTTTGAGCTGTGTATAGTCTTTATGAGCTATAAAAACCAGGCCCGATAAGAGAAGGTAAAGCAATGCTGAGTCTTACAAACTAAAAAAGGACAAAGTGCACCTGACCAATACATCCCATAAAATTTTTGCGAAAAGTTGGAAACAAATACAACTTACAACTTTTTTATGAAAAAAATCATTAAGCGTTTGTACTGGCTATTCTAGCAGTCAAATAAGCTAAGATGTGGTTTCTCTTTTGTCTGTACAGGCTGATAAGAGTACATTATCAGCAGGCAACTGGCCTGTGAAGATAACTTTCAGCATGAAAAAAAAAAAAGAAATCAATTCCACAATCAGAGCCCAAACTCAACTTGGCAATTAAAATTGGCACAAAATCCATGTCAAAGCAACCGGCCGGGAAAGGGGGATTTAGCTCCTTCTGTTCTTTTGGGCTCTATTAAAACTGTCGACCTACATGGAACACATGTAACTGTAGTCCTAAGTGAAAAAACATTTCGGAACACTTTCTTAATTCTAAGTGATGGCCAACAGCACACGGTCTCAAATCACTTAAATTATTGTATAAGGATGAAGTTTCTCCGTGCATGTTACAGCCCCCACCAACATGTTAATATTGCTGATTTCGTTCTTCTGTACTGAAGACATGTTTTCCCGACTGTTTAAAGCTAAAGCAATCACCTCCACCACCTCCTCCTCCTCCTCCTCCTCCTCCTCCTCATCATCATCATCATCCCTAACGCACACTACAGAACACGGGGCTTTCATTTTGATGAGTTTATTAGATTCCCGTCTGCAAGGAGGGGCGCAGCAGTGGAGGGGCCGCGAAGGCGCCGTCCCTCACACGCTGTGCAGGGCCCGAGTGACAGCGTCCAGGACACGACACTGGGCACCGTCGGCAGGGCGGCTCCAAGCCCCAAGATGGGCTTCGCGGATGGCTGGCTGTCCCCACGAGGAAAAGGACGCTTTTGCAGCATCTCCCGAAGGAAAACTAGCTTTTCCCTCCTCTAGCTTGCTCGGGAATCACGACGTCTGTCTGACCGGATTCTTTCTCGTTCTGCATGTGCTCCGAAGAGATTTTTCGGGTTTTAAATCCCAGGATCGGGCCGTCGCCTCGCCTCGCGGCGATAAAGACGCACCTGAGTTACATAAAGGGGCGCCCCGCGAGCGCGCGCGAACCCGGGCCCCCGAGCGAGGGCGGCGCGGCTCGGTCTCCGCCCGCCGACGTCCCGGACCCGCGCGCGGCCCCGGCCTAGCGGCTGCGCAGGCCACACGGGCCGCGGCGGCCCCGGGCGTGGCCCGAGGGGGGCGGGGGCGCTGCGCCGCGACGCCCCCCGGGGTCAGGGCGCGCACCTGCGGCCCCCGCGGCCCCAGGCCTGGGGCCGGCCCGGCCGCGCCTTCCCTCGGCACCCGCCGCCGCCGCGCCGCGCCTCACCTGCGGGCTGTCCTCCAGCGTCTCCTCGATGGGCAGCTTGTCGATCCCCGGCATCGTGCAGGAGGGAGGGCGGCGGCCGCCCGCAGCAGCGAACCCCGACCCGGCCCCTCTCGCAGGCGCCGCCGCGGTCCCCGCCTGCGCCGCCCCCGCCAGGCGCCCGGAGACCGGGCGGGAAATCCCGCCTCCCCGCGCGCTCATTGGCTCGCGGAGACGCCCGTCAGCGCGACGGGGCCGCCCGACCCCGGAGGCAGCGGGGGCGGCCCCGCCTGCACCCCCGCCGGCCCCTGCCCTGCGCGCGCGCGCGTTTGGATGCGAATCGTCGGGGACCCCCCCGCCGCGCTCCTCCGGGAACCAGAACCTCGAGTGAGGACCCCCCTGGGGAGCTTGGGGCGGTTGGATTTCTCCCTCGACTTTGTCCACCCGAGACCGTGGAAAAGGCCCGACCTACCGCTGGCGCCTTTTCTGCAACTTCCCAAACTGTCACCTTTCGGACTCTGCTCCAGCGAAATGCTGCGGGCTGACTCAGATGTCTGCGGGGTCCAGAGATGTGTCATGAACAGGTAAACTTTCCGGTAAATTCGTGGACAACGGATTCGAAGTTATTCTCCTGGACACGCAGATACCAGAATATTCAGCCTAAAACGTGACTCAGTGTCCACTTCATCCATTCTTACCTGGCCACCGTTTAGATTTTCATATTTCTTTTAAATCACAAAGGAAACATCTTTTAAAAACCCCGATACACTGATTAATGATGTTGGTAACTGATTAGCGTTTCTGTTTGGTCAAAACAGTTTTTTTAAAAAAAGTTTCTTCAGCCTCTGACAGAGAAAAGTGAATGAAGCTCTACTTCCAGAACCTGCTGCTTTGTCCATCTTCCCCAACCTCACACTGCCTCGTTTATTTCTCCGGAGAGTTATAAGAGGGTTTCATCACTATTAGAGAAAATGGAAAAGTCACTACTGTCTCCTAAAAATCTAGCCATTGCACCAATCCGTCCCATTTTCATTCAAGAAATATAAAACATGCTGCGTAAAGATTATTAGTTTCCTGGTTCCAAAGGTACACTGGAACAAATCCAAATGCAGAATTAAGCTTCGAATAAAAGCTCTCCCCTTAGATTATCAACTAGTCATCCTCTAGGAGAGATCTTTAGTTTTTGAAAGGTGGTGTGGAGTCAGTTGTTACGTAGTATTACCGGTTCCTCGCTCCTTAGCTGCACCCGGCATCTGCAAATCCCAACAAACCAAGTCTGTCCTTGATATTTCTTTTTTTCTTGAACAGCACAGCCGTCATGCAGCCTAGCTCCAAAGGAAGACTTTCAAGGTAAGTGACCTTTTGGTTGAACTGTGATTTAGATTATATGTGAAGGAGAAACAAGGTAGTGACAATTGATAAGAAGCAGAAGAAAGTGACAAGTGAAAATAAAGTATGAGACAAGAGTAATTATATGGTGTAACTGAAGGGATTTCCAGTTAACTTGGCCAAACCAAATAATTTCAGTGAAAAATTCTATTAAGCATCTGAATTATTTGGGCAGGATATTATCATCAAGTTAAATGGTTTCCTTCTTTGTACCTTATGCACATCTAAACTGTATTTTTGTAAAGGATTCTCAAGAGGCCATTTTCAGAGAGGGGCAAGGAATTCTTACCAGGCTCAGCTGATTAAATAATGAAACGACAAAAACAAGTTGACATTTGATTGGATGGAGAAGCAGTTTAGTCAAAGTATAAAACTAGAAGGAATCTTAAAAGGCCTTCTATTAAAATCCTTTATCGTTAGGTTGCTGTATGCTCTGCTCATCCAAAAAGGTGATTGTATTTCCTATTTTAAAAAATCTCTAAAGCTGCAGAATTATAGTCTCCTTTGATAACCAATTTAAGTTTAATCAGCTTAAGTTGTGCACAGTTGACCAAACTCAGTTCCTTTTATACAGGAAATGAGGCTTGTTCAGAGAGACCGCCTCAGGGGTTATTGGAGACTCCCTTGTGGGTAGCATAGTAAAAACTTTGGACAGCTGGTTAATTTTATGGAAAGCAAGGTAGGGTTGAATGACATCCATCAAAGAATTCTTTGAGACGTTTACACATATAATTTATTGGGATGTTTTACACATATAATTTACAATAAAAGGATATACAATCCTATAAATAGATTTGTTGGTTATTAGTGTTTTAAAATTATATTTGATCTTATAATTAGGTTTTTACACAATACTGCTTGAAGTTCTAGTCTGTGGTCTATAATAGGAAATAATCCAACAACCCAAATGACGCTGATATTTTACTTTTCAAAATTATCCCCTAAGTTAGTTGTTACAAAACACATGTACATGTACAGGTCATCTGGGGAAGGTTGTTGGAATACAGATTTTTGAGCTCAGCTGGAAGATTGTGATGCCATAGGTCAGAAGTGGGGTGGGAATCTTCCCAAGTAACTCCAAAGCAAATAATCCTCAAGACACATGTTGAAAAACTATCCAAAAAGGAAAATAACCATTTCCCTTTCCCAAAGGCTGCCAAGAGGGGCGCCATTTCCAGAATCCCCACGAGAGCCTGGAATGCCTCCTACTGACAGATATCTCCTTAAAGACCAATCAATCTGAAATTCTTGGGAATTCATACTCCTCTTAAGAATTTAATATAAAAAGCAAATAATTCTGGGGTGTTACCTAATAAATCACTCATTAACCCATTTCCCATTTGCCCCAAGAATACTCGCCAGCAGTGCTTGCAACTGTAACATTTACCCCAAGATAACATGCAGATTACAGCCCTAACTTTACTCTAGAGTTTGGGACAAAATATCTTGCTTTTATTATTATTTTCTCATCGCTCTAGTATATCAGTAGTTTTGGGAAACAAATGACGTCATTCTATCTATAGCATTCTGTTTATAGTAATGGTATTTCTATTTACAAAATATAGTAACTCTCCATCGCTAAATGTGTCAAATCCTAGAAAATGTGGCTTCCCTACGTGTGATGTTAAATGAACTCTGGTGGCAGGCAGCACTTTTTTTTAAATAGGAAATGGGTTAATGGATCCACTTAAATAGATAAATTCAGTTGTTTTCTTACCATTTGACTGAGATGAAGCAAATTCTAGAAATGAGCATATAAATTGGTAATTTGGGAAACTGAGTCACTTCTGTCCACTTTAAAATATTACAACCTAAATGCCCATCAACAGACTATTGGATAAAGAAGTATGGTTTATAATATACAATAGAACATTACTCATCCATTTAAAAAAATGAAACCCTTCACTTTGCAATGACATGGATGGACCTAGAGATTACTGTGCTGAGTGAAATAAGTCAAAGAAAGAAAAATACCATGTGATTTCACTTATATGCGACATCTAAAGAACAAAAAGAACAAACTAATCAATAATGGACTCACAAATGTAGAGGACAATCTGGTGATGGCCTAAAAGGAGGAAGGTTGGGGGGGGCTGGGATAAAGGGGCAAAAGGTTAAAGAAGTACAAATTAGTAGTTGATAGCTGGTCATGGGGATGGGAAGCATGGCATAGGGAATACAGTCAACAGTAATATAATGACTAGGTGTAGAGCCAGAGAGAGAAAGAGCAATTATGGGGGGATCATTTCATAAACTATATAAATGTCTAACCAATTTACGGTGTATTTTAAACTAATAATAAAAATAAATTTAAAAATATATATTACAACTAGTGGTAGAGTAGGGGGAAGCTTTAGGCAACTGGAGGATAAAATCAAAAAATCTGAGGATTAGATTGCAAAAGGGTGGATTGGCAGCAAGAACCAGCTGATTCTTCATTATGCTACTGAAAACCATCCTCTGCCTTTGATCCTGGTGTTAATGTTGTGTTTGCTCTTTGCTGCAGCAACCTTAGAATGCAAGGTAAATTCTGTAGCTTCTACTTTCCTGACTGTAAAAAGAATTAAACTTTATTCCTAAGATAATTATATATGCTTCTGTTTATTTTATGATCGCCTTGATTCCATTTTGGAAAAAGAGGAATTAATTTCTTTGGCCAGGCCAAGAACTCTGAAACAAAGCAGCGTCATTCCCATTGCTCTGGGGAGGTAGATAAAAGCATGAGCCTGAGCTCATGGACATGGACTGTGGGGCCATCCTAACTGGCTTTGAATCCTGGCTGCACTCTTTACTAGTTCTGTGACTTTTGTCAAGTTACTTGACTTCTTTGTATCTCCATTCCATCATCTGAAAAATGAGGCTTAATATAGAGAACCTACATTATGAAGTTGTAAAGATGATAAACGAGCTTTCAGAATAGTGCTGGGCACCATAAGCATTCAATAAAAATTAGCTGTTTTTATTATTTACTGTTAAATATTAAACATTTTACTACTTTTAAGGCAGATTTCATTTTCATTTTTCTCTTTTTTTAACATATCTAAAGAAACCAATATTTTCTAAATCAGATTATCTTAGAAAATCCTGATACTATTTTAAATGGTATTACCATTATCCTTCTGGTGTTTTATCACTTTTACTTAGAGGCTTTTAGGACCAAAACAAAAAAGTTTTAAATCAATGCATATGTATTTTGATATTCTGGAGAACAGATGTAGATACCAAAACATCAAAGTCAATTACACTGTTTTAGTTTTTGTTTTTTGGCAGTGGGCAGGGGGAGATGCCCTAAGGCTAAAGACAAAAGACCTTATGACACTTCTACCTCCATAATAGTTCTGGGGAGCAACAGGAAAGTCAATGGAGAAGTGGTTGCTCTTAGAGAAGCCAATATGCCCCATACTGTTTACTCACTGAAAACATTTTAATTTTTACAAGCCCACATAGGGCAGTGAAAAATAGAGTAACTGAAAATTGATTAAACCAGTATGGTTTATCTCATGACTATAATGCTAGTATCTCAGGATTAATCTGCACATCCTTCTAAGAACACCAGGTGGTGCTATGAATTTAGTTTGCGGATTCAAAGTACTACCTCGGGAAATTGTCTTCTCAACTTGTGTTTACTAGATATGAGCAAAGGTTTTAAAATTCTCTCCCCTGTTGGAGCTTTAGTTTAGTGGGGATGGTGAGGAGAAAGAAAGGCAATTTAAAAATAAACATAATAAATCATATTACAAGTATATTAGAAAGTGGTAAGTGCTCTAGAAAATAGAGCAGGGAGAGTAGGGTAGGGAGGCAGTTGCAATTTTAAATAGATTCATCAGGGTGGGGCGTCATTGAGGAGACATCTGAGTAAAACTTGAAGAAACTGATGGAAACATCTGGGGAGAAAGCAGTCTGGGAAGAAGAACCACCGGGACAGAGACCCTAACCCTTAAAGCAGGAGTGGCCTGGCCTATTTGTTTTAAGAACTGCATAGAGGAGAAAAAAAAAAAAATTGCACAGAGGCCAGGAAGAAAAATTCTAGGAGAGGAGAGAGCCAAGGGGAATCTGACATGGAGAAGGGAAGAAGAGGCAAATTGTGTAAAGCTTTGTGGGCTATTGTGAAGACTTTGACTTTTACCCTGTTTTTGGATTAAAACACCCTTAATAGAGGTTATTATTTGAAACAAATGTTCAGGAAGCTGAATTAATTAAGGAAATGAGATATCACAAATTATGGGCAAATGAACATTGTAAAAACTTGGTAGTTTATAAGCATTTTTAAACAATTACACCTAACTTAATATTAATTTCTATCTTCTCCATGAGTTTCTTTGCAGAAATCATTTTATCTCCTGGGTACCTTGTGCTGTCCCTGATAAATACTGGAGTTTAATAAATGTTTATTATGTTTCACAAGTTTGTTTTTAAGTTGATAAAACCATAACATTTATTCCCTAAACAAAACATTAAAAATAACAATCAGGTTGTCAGGTTAACTGACGGCTCCCATTTAATCTACAATAATTAGATCAAATGGCACTAAACTGTAGGCCCGAACCCCTCAGAGCCTTAAATCTTAAACTGTTTTCTCTTTGAATATTGAGTCTGAGGAAAACCTGAGTCTAATTTTGCCTACCCCTGAGTTGTCTTGTTCGCACTGTCAATCTAGGAAGGTCATAAGGACAAGGGTTAGACTGGAAGTGTTCGTTGACTAAGATTTCTTAGTAGGAAACATGGCAGCATCCACCAAAAAAATACTCTTGAAAGAAATTTTTCCTTAGACACTGCATGTCTGCTAACATGTATGCACAAGGTTTTCATTGCCATAATGTTTGTTACAGTAAAAAGAAATCGGAGACAACCTTACGTGCCCGTTATCAGGGGTATTGTTCAATAAATTATGATGTTATCTGCTTGATGTGTAGCACCAAGCAACTGTTTAAGAATGAGAGTTATACATGTGCTGATACAATGTGTAGGGTGGGGTTGAAGAGGGGCTATGAACCATATTGCAAAACAATACATGTCTGACTCCATGTGGATAAAAAAATGTGTGTGCATCCACTTATTTATATCAAGTGTTTTTAAAAGACAGCAAGAAACACTAAGCTGTTAGTAGTGGTAGCCGGTAGGGTGGGAGTATAAATGGGGTAGAATTAAAGGAAGAGACTAATATGCTTTACTCTGTGCTGTGGTATTAAATTAATCTTTTTAAAATAAAAATGCATTTGTGTTTCAAGTGATTTTATATCAGTTTTTTTTTAATCAAGAGGCTGATACGTGCAAGGCAGTATACTTTACTAAAAACAATTTTAACTGATTCAAAAATGTAAAAATATGAAACTGCTCTTGAGATTTGAGAACAAAGGCTGAGAGGTGTTTGTAATGTTATAAATAAAAAGAACTTATTCAATAAACCTTTATTTAATATCTTCTGTGTGACAGGTACTGTGATGGGTGCTGGGAGAGATAGAAGTGTGTGTGAAACAGTCTGAACTCTCCCATACTTTGTAACCACTGGGAAAGATATCATGGGTCTCAAGTAACAATGGCAGATGAGGGCCTTAGGGATGGCAGAGTGCCACTCCTGTAACTTGTTCAACATGGCTCAAGATTTTTAAATTTTAAGCTCAGATTTAAAAAATAAATACCTATCTCACTTTTTATTAAATTTAGTTACACAGTGCCATAATGTCTTCTAATTTGTGGATTACCCTGAAGTGAGATAGATAGATAGATAGATACATACATACATACATACATACATACATACACTATACACACATACACATACACGTGTGTGTGTGTGTGTGTGTGTGTGTGTGTGTGTGTGGTTGATAGAAAACTGGGAATACCATTATACATTAAAAAACTGGCTGGGGAGCATGGCATAGAGAATGCAGTTAGCATTATTGTGATGACTGGGTGGAGGGCCAGCGGAGGGAGGGAACAATGGGGGGGAATCATTTTATGAACTATATAGATGTCTAAGCAATGTGCTGTATACTTGAAACTAATTTAGAAAAGAATTTTTTTAAATGGCAACAGTAGAAAGCCTACAGCATTAACATTGTCTGTCCAGTTTACAAATGTCACATCATTACTACTTCTAGGCTAGCACTGTCCAACAGAACTTTCTGCAATGATGGAAATGTCCTCTGTCTGTGCTGTCCAATATAGTAGCCACTGGCTACATGTTGCTATCTAAATTTTATTAAATTACGATGAAATTAAATTTAAAATTTAGTTTATCAGTTGTGCTAGCCGTATTTCAAGTGCTCATTAACCATGTGAGGCTAGTGGCTACTATATGGGATAGCACAAATATAGAACTTTTCCATTATCTTAGAAAACTATTTGATTGGAAGTTCTGATGGTCTGCAGTTATAGATTAATGTTTAATAATAATCACGTATCTATCCACCCACAAATCTAATTTATTTTCATGCATTTTAAAGTTGCAGACATCAACCTACTTCCCTAAACTAATCAGAATGCATATTAACTACATGTTTATACTTGTTTGTTGATTTATTGATAATAGCTATTCTGACAGGTATGAAGTGATATCTCATTATGGTTTTAATTTGCATAACTCTGATGATTAGTGATGTTGAGCATATTTTTATATGTCTATTGGCCATTTGTATGTTCTCTTTAGAGAAATGTCTGTTCAAGTCCTCTGCCCATTTTTTAATCAAATGGCTTGATTGGTTTTTTGGGGTTTTTTTGGTGTTGAGTTGTATGACTTCTTTATAAATTTTGGATAATAACCCTTTATCAGTGGTATCATTGGTAAACATCTTCTCCCATTCAGTAAGCTGTCTTTTCATTGTGTTGATGGTTTCCTTTGCTGTACAAAACTTTTAAGTTTGATGTCAACCCATTTGTTTATATTTTCTTTTGTTTCTCTTGCCCAAGAGATATATCAGAAAAAATATTGCTAAGATCAAAGTCAGGGAGTTTACTGCCTGTATTTTCTTATAGGAGTTTTATGGTTTCAGGTCTTACATTTACGTCTTTAATCCATTTTGAGTTTATTCTTGTATGTGGTGTAAGAAGGTGGCCCAGTTTCACCTTTTTGCATGTATCTGTCCAGTTTTCCCAACACCATTTTTCTAATACCCAAGAGACTGTCTACCCTATTATATATTCTTGCCTCCTTTGTCATGGATTAATTGACCATATAGGCATGGATTTATTTCTGGGCTCTCTATTCTGTTCCATTGATTTATGGGTCTGCTTTTATGCAAATACCATGCCATTTTGATTACTACAGCCTTGTAGTATAGTTTGATATATGGTAGTGTGATACCTCCTTCTTTCTCAAGATTGCCATGGCTACTTGGAGTCTTTTATAGGTCCATATAAATTTCAAAATTATTTGTTCTAGTTCTGTGAAAAATACTGTTGATATTTTGATAGGGATTGTATTGCATCTATAGACTGCTTTGACAGTATGGACACTATATCAATGCTAATTCTTCTTATCCATGAGTATGGTATATACTTTGATTTATTTGTATCTTCTTCAATTTCTTTCTTCAATGACTTATAATTTTCTGAGTATAGCTCTTTTACATCCTTGGTTAAATTTATTTCTAGGTATTTGTTTTAATGCAATTGTAAATGGGATTGTTTTCTTAATTTCTATTTCTAATAGTTCCTTATTTGTGTATAAAAACGCTACCAATTTTGAATATTTTGTATCTTACTACTTTACTAAATTCATTTACCAATTCTTATAGTTTTTGTGTAAGTCCTTTAGGGTTCTCTCTATATGGTATATGTCATCTGAAAATAATGACAGTTTTACTTCTTTTCCAATTTGGATGCCTTTTCTTGTCTGCTGTGGCTAGGACTTCCAATACTATGTTGAATAAGTGTGGTGAAAGTGGACATCTTTGTCTTGTCACTGATCTTAAGGAAAGTGCTTTTAGATTTTTCCTGTTGAGAATAATGTTAGCTGTGGGTTTGTCATATATGGCTTTTATTATGTTGAGGTATGTTCTGTCTATTCCCACTTTGCTGAGAGTTATCATACATGAATGCTAAATTTTGTCAACTGTTTTTTTTTGCATCTATTGATATAATCATATAATTTTTATTCTTCATTTTGTTTATGTGGTGTATCACAGTAATTGATTTGCGGAAATTAAACTACCCTAGCTATCTGAAATAAATCTCACTTAATCATGGTGTATGATCTTTTTAATGCATTGCTGAATTCGGCTAGCCAAAATTTTGTTGAGGATTTTTGCCTCTATGTTCATCAGAGATATCAGCCTATAATTTTTTTTTTTTTTTGTAATGTCTTTGTCTGATCTTGGAATCACCTCATAAAATGAACTTGGAGCCTTCCCTCTTAAATTTTTTGGAAGAGTTTGAGAAGAATACGTGTTAATTCTCCTTTGAATGTTTGGCAGAATTAATCTGTGAAGCCATTTTGTCCAAGACTTTTGTTTGTTGGGATTTTTTTTTATTACTGATTTGGTTGTGTTAGTTGTAATCACTCTGTTCAGGTTTTCTGTTTCTTCCTGATTCAGTCTTGGAAGATTATATATTTCTAGGAATTTATCCATTCCTTCCAGATTGTCTAGTTCATTGGTATATAATTGCTTATAATATTTTCTTAAAATCTTTTGTATTCCTGTGGTATCAGTTGTCACTTTTCATCTTTCACTTCTGATTTTATTTATTTGCATCCTCTTTTTCTTGATGTGTCTGGTTAAGTGTTTATCAATTTTGTTTATTTTTCAAAGAACCAGCTCTTGGTTTCATTGATTTTTTTGTATTTTTTTAACTCTATTTCATTGATTTTTGCTCTGATCTTTATTATTTTCTTCCTACTATTCACTTGGAGTTTTGTTTGCGGTTCTTTTTCTATTTCCTTTAGATATAAGGTTATGTTGTTTATATGAGATTTGTTTATTTGTTTGTTTTTAGAGGTACGCCTGTATTGCTATGAATTTCCCTCTTAGATTGCATTCTCTGTGTCTCACATATTTTGGGTTGTGTTTTCATTTTCATTTGTCTCAGGGTATCTTTGATTTCTCGCTTGATCTCATTATTAACCCATTCATTGTTTAGTAGCGTGCTGTTTAGTTTCCATGTGTTTGTGTGTCTTTCAGATTTTTTTCTTTCTTGGAAATGATTTCTAGTTTCATACCATTATGGTCAGAGAAGACATTAGATATGATTTCAGTATTTTAAAATTTATTGAGACTTGTTTCGTGACCTAACATGTGGTTTATCTTGGAAAATGTTCTCTGTGCACTTGGGAAGAATGTATATTCTGATGCTTGTGGTGAAATGCTCTAAAAATATCAATTAAAACAGTCTGGTCTAATGTGTCATTTAAGACCACTGTTTCCTTGTTGATTTTCTGTCTGGAAGATCTATCTGTTAATATAAATGGGGTGTAAAAGTTTTCTACTATAACTATATTACTGTTGATCTTTCCCTTTAAGCCTGTCATATTTGTTTTAAATATTTAGGTGCTCCAGTGTTGGGTGCAGAAATGTTACAAGGGTTATGTCCTCTTGGATTGATCTCTTTATCATCATGAAATGTCTTTTTTGTCTCTTAGTATAGCCTTTGTTTTAAATTCTATTTTGTCTGATAAAGGTATTGCTACCCCAGCTTATGTTTCTTTGTTTGTTTCCATTTTCATGAAATATCTGTTCCATCCCTCTACTTTAAGTCTTTGTGTGTCATTTTATCTAAAGTGGGTCTCTTATAGACAGTATATATATATAGGTCTTATTTTCTTATCCATTCAGCTACCCGATGTCTTTTGATTGTTTATTCCATTTACATTTAAAGTAATTTTTGATAGATATATAATTATTGCCATTTTATTATTCATATTTTGATCATTTTTTTCTTCTCCTTTTTAAAGAAGTCCCTCTAACATTTCTTATAATACTGATTTGATGTTGATGAACTCCTTTAGTTTTTTTCATGTCTTGGAAGCTCTTATCTTCAATTTTAAATGATAACTTTGCTAGGTAATCTTAGTGGTAGATACTTGGTTTTCATCACTTTGAATATTTCATGCCAATCGCTTCTGGCCTACAAAGTTTCTGTTGAGAAATCAGCTGACAATCTTATGGGAGCTCCTTTGTACATAACTAACTGCCTTTCTTTTGCTGGTTTTAAGATTCTCTCTTTGTCTTTAAGCTTTGCCATTTTAATTCTGATATGTCTTGGTATGGGCCTGTTTAGGTTCATCTTGTATTGGGACTCTCTGCACTTCCTGGACATGTATGTCTGTTTCCTTTGCTAGACTAGGGACGTTTTCAGTCATTACAGTTTCAGCTAGGTTTTCAATTCCTTGCTCTCTCTCTCTTATCCTTCTGGTACCCCTATGATGTGAATGTTGTTACACTTATGTTACCCCAGTGGTCCTTTACACTATCCTCATATATTTGGTTTCTTTTTTCTTTTTGCTGTTTCTATTGGGTGTTTTCTGCTATCCTGTTTTCAAAATCATTGATGGATCCTTTGTTTCCTTTAATTTTATGTGGATTACTTCTAGTGTATTTTTTAGTTCAGTTATTGTATTCTATTTATGACTGGTTCTTTTTATGGTTTCTAAGTCCTTTTTTATGCTTACTATCTCTTAGTTGAAGTTGAAATGAACAAATTGTAAACAGTAGCAATCAATTAGTAATGACAAATGTATACATACATCTGTGTAATTCAAACACCAGCAAGATATACAACATTACCATTACTCCCTCCTCCAGTTTCCTCATTCTTCTTCCCACTTAATCCCCACCTTCACCCCAACTTTCTGGTTTTTTAATATAGTTTTATCTGTCCTAGAATGTCATATAAATGAAATCATATTTTTTTAAATATATTTTGTAAATTCTTAAGAATTTCCTATGTAAACAGTCATGTCATCTGTGAATAGAGACATTTTACTTTTTCTTTCTAATCTATATGACTTGTATTTTTTTTTTCTTGTTTTAATTAACTGACTTAGATACACTATAGTGTTGAATAGAAATGCTGCATGTTGACATCCTTGCTTTGTCCCTAATCTTAAGGAGAAAGCAGCATCTAACATTTCACCATTAAATATTGTTTATTGATTATTTCTATAGATGCCCTTTATCAAATTGAGGATGTTCTATTTTGCTCAAAGAATTTTTTAAGTCGTGAATGAGTATTTTTCTGTATCTGTTAATGTGATCACATGATTTTCTTTTTTTTTCTGTTAAGATGATGAATTACATTGATTGATTTTTGAATATTAAATCATCCTTTCCTTTCTGGAAAAAGTTCCATTTAGTCATAATGTATTATTCTTTTTGTATGTTTCTATGTTCAGTTTGCTAATATTTTAAGTTTTTGTGTCTATGTTCATAAAGAATATTTGTCTATCATTTTTTAAAAATATTTGTTATCAGGTTTATTCAGGCCTCATAAAACAAATTTAGAAGGCTCTCCTTCATTTTCTGAAAGAATTTTAAGATTCGTATTTGTTTAAGACTTGTCTTTAAATGTTTGACAAATTTTACCAGTGAAGTTATCTGAGCCTGGAATTTCTCTTTGTGGGAAGAAATTTGATAACCAATTCCATTTTCTTAGTAAATATATGACAGTCATATTTTCTATTTCATCTTTTCTCAGTTTGGGTAATCAATTTTCAAGATATTTATATTTCATGTTGAATTTATTGGTATAAAGTTGTTTAATTTGTTGACATAAAGTTGTTCATAATATTATCTTTTTAATGTTTGTAGTTTTTATTATGCTATCACCTCTTTATTACTACTATTGGTAATTTATGTTCTTTCTTTTGTTCTTGATCATTCTGCCTATAGGTTTATCAATCTTGATGAGAAGCTTAGAACTTTCAGCCCCAACTCCTCACCTCTAGGGAGAGGAGAGGGACTGGAGATTGAGGTCAGTCACCAATAGCCAGTGATTTAATCAACCATGCTTATGTAATTAAACCACCATAAAAATCGCTAAAAGCCAGATTCAGAGATCTTCCAGGTTGGTGAATACTTTGAGGTGCTGGGACAGTGGTGTGCCCAGAGAGGGCATGGAAGTTCCCTTCTCCCATAGCTTGCCCTATGTATCTCTTCCATTTCACTTCATGAGTTGTGTCCTTTATAATAAACCAATAAACATAAATAAAGCTCCTTCCTGAGTTTTGTGAGCCATTCTAGCACATAACTGAACTGAGGCAGGAGTTGTGGGAACCCTGAATTATAGCCAGTTGGTCAGAAGTATAGGTTGTAACCTGGGATTTGTGATTGGCTTCTGAAGTGGGGCCAGTCCTGTGGAACTGAGCCTTTAACCTGTGGGGTCTGTGCTAGCCTTCTCTGTAGTTAGAATTGAATTGTAGGACACCCAGTTGTCGTCTGCAGAGAACTGGAGAATTGCTTGGTATGGAAAATCCATACATATTTCATGTCAGAAGTTTTGTGAGTGAAAACAGCTCAGACTATCCTATCAGTCCTTGCTTAAAATCCTACCCTGGCTTCCCTTTGCACTTGAACTTATTACTATGGTTTTTATAAAGGTTGTCCATTATCCAGCCAGGCCTAGCTCTCCAAACAGTAGCATCTGTTACCATCCACTTTCCTTTGACTATTGTCTTTTCTTCCTCAAATATTCCAGTGCTTTTCAGCTGCAAGACCTTTGTACTTGCTGTTCCCTATGACTGGGGTGCTTTTTCTTAAGACTTTGGCATGCTGGTTTTCTCTCCTCCTCAGCTTCAGCTAAAATTTCGCCTCCTTAGGGAGGCCTGCCCAACCATGATTTCTAAAGACCTTCTCTACACCCTATCCCACCCATCCACCCCCACGCCTGTTAGGTTTCATCTCCATCACCTTATTTATTCTTTTCAATGAGTTTATCACTCTCTGATTACCTTCTATTGTTCATCACAAATCTCTACCACCTAGAATGGTGTCTGGCACCCATGAAGTGCTCTATAAAAACCCGTTGAGTCAATATATGAGAAAACATTTCCTCGATATTTTTGGAGAAATTTTTTTTCTACCTTTTATTTTCAACTCATCCATATTTAAACTGATATTGTGTAAGTCTAGATAAAATCAACTCAACGAATAAAAATATTGGAATGTCTTTGTTGGTAAAGAAGAAATTGGGGACTGGAGTTGCTTCAGCATGTGCTGTAGCACTTTCTGAATTTGTATCCCTGAGGTACTTCTGTGGGGGTCCCTGTCTCAGTGGAGCCATTTCTTACCTTTTTCCCTAATGATCCCTGTTTCCTTTTTTCATTCTTATAACTGGTTAATGTAGGAGATAATTTACTTATTTTGAATTATTGTCTGTTGTCTGTCTTTCCACCCCCGCCCCACACTGCACCACTGTGAGCTTCATGAGGGCAAGGATACAGTTCTGTTTTTTCTGGTACTGAGTAGGTGCTCAACGAATTGTGGAATGAAAGAGTGAATGTCTCAAAGGAGAGAAAGGAATCTGGGAAGGTTATGAATTCTCTCTTCCAATACTTCCCCAGATTAAGGTCACCCTCCCCGTCTACTGCTTGCACAGTCTACACTGCAAGATGCTATAGGCAAAACCTCCATGAGATATAAACGTTGACTAGTTTATTCATTCTCAGCATAGCTTTACTTGTATATTTATAACCTGTTCTTTGTGTGCCTATTGCTGCTTTTTATGTGAATCTTTTGTTCACTCTAGAACTTGTATAAGGAGGAATCTAGCTCTGTATTTATGACATCATGATAGGACAAAATCCAGTGAAGCTGAGCTTCATCCTGTAGGGGCTATTTCCTCTATGAGTGGAGACTACCTTTCCTCTTCCCAGAAGTAAAATCAAGTAGTTATTTTAAATGCAGTATAAAACTGACCACTTAAATTTATCAAGAAAATAGTGGAAGAAAGGGAGCAGCAGCATGCAAGAACTAAAAGTATCACACCTTTTTGGGGGAGTGGCCAAGTTCAAAATCTTCTTAAATAGGCTATATTTCTCTTTTAATTTCAAGTTTTCTTAGGATTACAAAATTAAAACATTCTGTTATTATTTTCACAAACCTATTGTCTTCATGGAAATCCCCCAGTTCTTCAGATGATCAACAGAGGAAAATTTTTCTCTAAATCATACAGTATCCTGTTTTCTTTGAAATAATTGCAGTGAGAAATCTTCCCTTTAGTTTGAAGTCATGCTTTTAAGTTCTTTGGAGGTGATAACATATGATCTGCATAGTATCTCTCATTTAAAAGAAAAGATGAAAGAAGGGAATTATTTCATTAATTTTTTAAAATACTTGGTGCAACTGTTCCTTAAGAATTAATCCCAGCACTTGGAAGACAATTACACTCAGTGTTAATAACATTGCCTACCTTTTCCAGTATGCTGCACTCCAAATACTTTTGTGTTTTCATTGACAATGGTTACTATTACATATACATGTGAAAAAGTCATTTTCATCAGAATTACTGTAATAGCATTAAGAGATTATTACCTTTTCTAATTTCCTTGGAAGAAAATTCACTTAAATTAGATTATTTATTACTTGACTGCTTTTCTATCTTGCCTGTATGTTTAGGTAACTGCAGTCCATGAAAGTAAAAACTTTAGAATAAAAGCATGATTTTATACATTAATGATTTCAAATAAAAGAGGAGTGCCAGCCAGTTCGAGCATCACTTCTTTTGAGAAAGTTAAGTCCGTGTTCTGCTTAGGAGAGATAACACTTTTTGTCCCTGTAGGTGGCCCCCTGGTGTAGCCATTAGTTGCTAATTACTTGCAAACAAATAAACAATTAACTCCTGAAGCTGCTGGCTGGATGTTCATTGACATGCTAAAACTTTCTAAAACAGGATTTTAATTAGTGACGTTCTAAATCCAGCCCCCTTGTCAGCGGAGCCTTAAGGTGAACTGCTGTAAGATCCCAGCCCTGTAGTGTCGGAAGAGCCAGCCCAGAGCTTGGAGAAGCAGAGCTGTGGACATTGTGCAGCCCATGCGACAATGTCTCCCAGCCTTCAGGAAGGTGATCGCCTTGGAGAAAGCAAACCCTCCTTTTGCTCCTTTTCAATTGCGAGCATTTTAGGACTGGACCAGAAGAAAGACTGTGTTCCATCAATGAAACCCCATAGGCCTTGGGCAGACACCTGCGGCTCCTCAGGTATGCAACAATTTAATTTTTCAAACTCTTATTTCCTTTGCACTATTTAATTTGGCCTTTAATTTTATACTACATAGAGTTAGAAACTGCAAATTCATGCAGTTACATAACTGAGGTATCTAGGACTTTTAATGCCTCCAGCTGAAATAAAAAGAATATCAGCTTTAAATCCAAGTGGGTATAAAGTTCTCTCACAGAAAATGCCAAGAATCTGCATTTACTTCAGATCTCTGTGTTTGACACATCAGATATTCTAAATCTTTTTTCAAAGACCAAAATGTTCTCTGTCACCAAAGGAGGATCTTCATTTTTTTTTGCTTTTGGTTTTTGGTTCATAAGAGGTCAGTTCTGTTGTGAAACCCAGAAGAAGGCCAGTAGGAAAATTAAAGACAAGTTCCTGAAATTACTTCTTATAGAACTTTTATAGAAAATAGTATTGGACATCTAAGATGGGGTTTATTTTTCTATTTTTAGAGAAAGATGTTAACCTGTGTCTACTTGTCCCGAGCCTTCCTAATGGGGTCTTATTTCCGTGGACTGTGGATCACCCAGTGCCAGAAGAAAGAGTTTTGAAATATGAAAATTACTTTTCAGCCTCAAAAACTCTGTCTTTGAAAAGAGAGTTGAGTTGGTATAGAGGCAGAAGACCAAGAACTGCTTTTACTCAAAACCAGGTGGGAAGTTTTTTTCAACTAATAATGTTAATACATCGGCTTTAACTGACACCCTATTGAGCAGAAGTTCATTCATTTTGGGATCTCAATTTAGGCCTTATTAATGAGACAATAGACTTTTTAACAAGTTCTGGATAGTCATTTTTTAAAAAAGGCATACAGATTAATTGCCTAAGATTTAAATGCAGTTATTTTGCTATACAAATTAAAGTCCATTTTATGATGACATATCAGCATTTTAAATAACTATTTCTTTAACTCTTAGATTGAAATGTTGGAAAATGTCTTTAGAGTAAACTGCTATCCTGGCATTGATATCAGGGAAGACTTAGCTCAAAAATTGAATCTAGAAGAAGACAGAATCCAGGTAATTTTCAAATTTAATTATTCCCAGTGATTGAAATGTTAAGAATAATGAAATAATGTTTCTGAGATCTATTTTGTTTTTTCTTACTTTTAGATCTGGTTCCAAAATCGGCGTGCAAAACTGAGGAGGTCCCATAGAGAATCACAGTTTCTAATGGCGAAAAAAAATTTCAACACAAATTTCTTGGAATAGATAGAAAACTAATCATGTGAAATTATCTTCCAATTTCAGAACAAGAAGAATTAATGGAAATATCAAGTTTTAAAAAGTGATGTTTTCTGCATTTAATCTGAATATTGTCATTTTTTCTGAAAATATATTGTAAATAATTACTATTATATCGTGGTATCTATTATCCTTGGGCACTTTTAGGTAAAGGCCTTTCCTATATGTTTTAATAAACATTTTCAGAAAAAAGCTATTTTTTAAGTGTTCAAATTTAATAAATTAGTTTGCTAAAATCAGTAAATTCATTACTAAGTGACTCTACAAACTGGATTGTTTACAAAATAATTCAAGTTAAATAATATGAGTGGCACGAATGTGTGATTTGTTTCAGTTAGTTTCCTTCAAGTACATTTTGAAACATGATCATGTTTTAATATATTGTAGACTATGATTTTTTCATGAATCTTTACTTTTTTTTATTTATGGCATAACGCGGGGAAAATTTCTTACCATATATCAGTACAAATCCTTATAGCATGCCAGTTTCAGATTGTTTTTGTTTTTTAAGTAAAATCATTATACCAAAGTAGATATGTAAAACCATCAGTTGTCATATTCCTTTGATATTACATTACACAAAAGAATTGAACTGCAAGTAAATGCAAATTTTAAAATATTTTCTAGTTCATTTATGTTGTGCTTTAACTTCATTTATTAAAGTGATAATGATCAAATAACTTATATCTGTTTCCAGAGTACTAATTTCCAATCAGCTATACATATATTTTTTTTCAGCTTTATATTTTGTTACATGTGATGATATGTTGACTGAGAAGGTAGGATAACTGACCTACATTGTGTATGTACCCTGACATGGTTGTTGGAAGTAATCAAAAACTATGTATTTCCTTTGCATTTGTCATTGTACATCTCAGTTAAAGGTGGGAATAGAATAAAAAAGCATCACAAGAAAGGAATTCTACCACTGGAATTCTATGTATTTGTTTTCTAACTAATCAGTGGAAAGCCAAAGTGGTGTTTTGTTTTGTTTTGTTTAAATGGTAGTTCAAAGACTCTGACTTTATCTCCTGAAAACCATATTTTAACTTTGCCATTTGAATTGAATTTTTCTTTGCTTCTCTTTTCTTTTTTACTCCTCTGTGCTTTTCTCTCCCAGTGACATCCACAGTAGAAGGTTCTTGTTGAATTCTTTTTTTTTTCTTTTTTTTTCATATTGCACGAGAAAGACTAGAAGGAGTTTGCATATTATATCTGAGGGAAAGTAGCATAATTCAGATTTTGAAGCTTTTTAAAATCATTTACCCAGAGTACATTTGGGGTAGAGAGCTCTGTGTCCTAACAACTGGTTGGCAATAAGCTGCACTTACTCTCTTCTGCGATTGCTGAGATGGAGAGGGAGGAAGAGAAAAGGGCAACAAGGGCAGAAACTGGAAGACCAAAACCATAACATCTTTTCCAAGGGAGACTACTTTTAGACCAAGCCACCTTTTTTTCCAGTATAAAGAGCTGCTTTCATTAATATGAAATTTGAAGCACCACTTGTGAAATGTATGTCAAAATTTATCCAAGAGCTTTCGTTGCTCTTCATTAGGTTCCTGTGAAACTATATTAAGTTGGAGGTCTGGAAGTCACCAGAAGTGGGTTGGAAGGGAAAGTATCACTCGATGGGTAGGCTTTTTTCAAATAGCCTTTTATTTCAATACCAAAGGCCATATTTATATTCGGTGAACAATTCAAGCAGTATAAAAATACAGTAAAATGTCCCTCAAATCCTATCTTTCAAATCTTATCTATAAACATTTAATAGATGTTTTTGTGTATAAACACATATGTATGTACATGTATGTATGTGTATATATACATACACATGTATATACGTAGATATACACATGCATATATATTTGTTTTTGCTGTTCTTTTTTTAAATGTCCACACTTGATATTCTGAGCATTTTTCCAACATCCTGCCATGTCACACATAGCTCTGTCTTAACATTTACTTAGTTTTAGGATAAGATTTCAAGTCCTGTACATAACAAACTATTCTACAATATTAATATTAATATTTAAGTACTTTTGAAGTAGTACTTTTCACAAATGGAATTTATTTAGAATTCGTCTAAAACCTAACCCCAAGTCTTTGAGGAAAGTGAAGATTCTGTATAAAATTATAGACATTAGAAAAAATTGAAATACCATCACAAACATTGATCAACAATTAGTAATACACTTAAAAATTTGTGTTCATTATAAAAACTGATCATATGTATAAAACATCTGGTGAAGAAAGAAACAGTAATTCTAGAATATCATTATCTCAGTATTTTCCAGGACAATTTAATATAACTGATTTGTATGGTTCTAAAATTTAATTTTGTCTAAAATTGAAATAAGTTGTTTCATAGCCAAAGTTACATATTTGTAACTGATATCATTTCTAATAGAAATGATGCACATATAACTATAATGACACTTAGTAGTCAAAAATTTTTAAATACTAAGAACTTATAATATTAAAGACATTAACCAAGAATGTAATTACACATCCTTGTATATTTTCAGACTAATAACAGAATATCACTAAATACTGAGAAGTGAGTCCACAATATGTTAGATTATTTAAGAAGCAAGATAATATACAGGACCAGTAGTGTGTTTCCCCTAAAATCATTTCCCAAAACCTAAAAGATAAAAATT
Source organism: Cynopterus sphinx (assembly GCA_030015415.1). NCBI lineage: Eukaryota > Metazoa > Chordata > Mammalia > Chiroptera > Pteropodidae > Cynopterus > Cynopterus sphinx. The sequence continues at coordinate 112,140,519 of CM057381.1, forward strand.
GATCTCATCAAAGGAAATAATGCTCCAGTAATTCTTTTAATCAATTATGATTGATAATAATTTGGCAAGAATATGCGGCTATTCAGGGGGAAAAAATGGACTTTAACTTCGAGGAAAAATCAAACAAGATGAAAATGGAAACGAAAATTCAAGATAGAATCTTTTCCTCAAAACACATAGGCTCTAATCCACAGCTTATCTCTGCTCCTGTAATTCCAAGCCTTTGTCTCCGTTAATGCCCAAGACAAGGTGAACTGTAGTACAAATCAAACTAATGCAGTCAGGCTAATACCTGGAGCGTCTCTATTATCTGACCACTGCCTAAATAAGGTTATTTGGTTTCCCGTAAAGGCATTTGTCTCTTGTGAAGCCAGCCAGACAAAGCCCATCACTACAGAGTGCTGGTAGAAACAATGGCTGTGTGTGCTGGTGGTCAGCTTTTGAGTTAATCAGTGTTGATAGCTGCTTTCACCCCCTGCATCTTATCACGCTTCACAGAGTGGCATAAATCTCCCATTACCACGCTCAACACATAGCATCAACTTGGGCCTTGTGCTTCTAAAGGCAGAGAGCTACGTACTAGTCCATTTATTTGATGTGAAACCTAAATTAAAATATGACAAATGACTTCCTATCTCCATTGCACTGAGCTCCGTAGAACTAAAAATCCCTCTATGTGCCTTTGGCTAAATTTAATGTTTGTTGGGATTGTTTTGCACCAGCAGCCAAACAGCCAAGGCACCTCTTGGTAGCTCTACTACTGCAGATCCCATTAGACTCACCCCTTCCTATTTTCCTCTCCCCTATTTTTCTTAATTCCAGGGCTTTCATTTCTCCCTGCTAATGCCTTGGCAAGCTGCTTGTTGTCAGCCAGTATTACGAAGTCCCCCAGGTGAACCTCCAGCCTAAAAAATTTATTGCTTAGCTCTGTCTGGTAAGGTGACCAATGTTTAGAAACTTCCATGTTCGTTACCTTACTACAGTCTTCCTAGGGTGTCCTAGTGGGCCATATTCTTTATTTAGCATTTTATGACTGGGTGATTTCAGTGAAATAAATGATACCATAGCATATATCCTATTTATCACATCATAAACTTGAAAAGAATGATGCACTTATTATATCTGGTGTTGGTCAAGAATTGCATAATTGTGTGTTCCTTTTATAAGGCACAGTCCCTATTTGTTGGATATTTATTGATTTGTGTTGAGCTACCAATACTGCTCTTCCTTGATCTCTCTAGTTCAATCAAGTTGGCCAGTTAAAAAGTACTCATTGGAAGCAGCCTAACAACAATGTAGTCAAGAGATGAGGCTAGAGTCTGGTCCCCTGGGTTCAGACCCCAGTAGCTATTTAACTTTGGGCAAGTTATTCAACCTCTTAGAACCTTAGTTTCCTCACCTATAAAATAGGGATAATAGTGGGATCTATTTCATAGACTGGTTGCAGAATTAAATGAGATAATAGGTAAAGCTTAGACTAATTCCTGGGACATAAAACAGTAATTAGCTCTTATTTTAATAGTGTTCTAGAGATAATGTGCTAGGGAATATAGAAGTGAAGGAAATTGTCTAGAACAATGTTTTTATGTATGGAACAATGTGTGGCACAGAGTGGATTCTCAGTCAGCAGTCATAGAACAAATGACAATAATCCTTGGTCTCTAGGAGCTCACCATATGATAAAAAAACACTATTCAAACAATTATTTGATAAATATTTATTCAGTGTCTGCCATGAGTCAGTCACTATTTGAGGCTCTAGGGATTGAGTGACGGACAAGTCAAGGTCTCCGCTATATTGTGACTTTTTCTACATAGTATTTAACACAGTCGTGGCAAATAGCTGGTCCACAATAGATGGTGAATGAAGAAATGAAGCAGTAAGAAAATAACACAGGGAATTATATAATCAAAGAATAAATTAATATGTGCAGATGATCAGGACTACTAGAAGCTATAGGAGGGGAGGGATCAGAGAGAAATGAAAAGACCAACTCTCAATTTGTTGTCTTTACATGGATAGGTCTAGGAAAAGACTATGGCTCAATGTGGGCAGGAGCTGGGTGTTAGTGGAAGGGCATTCTAGGTGAGGGAACAACATGTGAGAAGACTCAGAAACTAGATAGCAGGAACAGTGGCCTCTGTAGGGTGCTGAGTGGCTGTTTGCAGGGCCAATTTCATGGGTGTACAATACGTGCAGTTATACAGGGCACTGCGCTCAGAAGGGCCCTGCATTTGGTTTAATGCTCTGCTGTTGCCATTTTGAAATTCTTAATAATTTTTGACCAAGGGAAATCACGTTTTCATTTTGCATTGAGCCCCCTAAATTATGTAGCCAGTCCTGCCTGTTGGGGGTGAATGATACAAACTACAGAGGACCTTAGAAAAAGGCCAAGGAAGTAAACTTCGACATGGTATGAAATAGTGACCATGTTTGGTTATCGAACTAGGGTTGCAGCACGGTTTAGGAAGATAAAAACAGGATGCTGAGAGAAGAAAAAGGCTGGATTGACCTATCTGCAAGTGTAGTATATACTTTAGAAGTTGTTGATGGCCTATGTGAGGGTTAGGATGGTGGAGATAGAGAGAAAGGAGGGAGATTATAGTGAGACAGAAGGGAAATTTGGCAGGTTTTCAAAATTTACTACATAGAGAAAGTTAACAGTGAATTAAAAGTGCTACAAGGAGGCTGGAACCAAAATGGCATAGATGATAGAGGCTCTGTTCATTCCTCTGGCGACCAAATCAAAGTTGTGGTGGAAACAAGGAGCAGCAGCAAGGTAAAATCTCCTGGAATCTTGATGAACAACCCATACAACTAGGGAGAAATCTAAGAAAGCACTCTGTTGCGGCAGAAGGTAGGACAGGGTGAGGATGCCTGGCGACCTGGTCTCCAGCGGCTGAGTGAGATGGAGGCTGTGGCAGCAGCAAAAGCCTCTTAAAGGGGCCGCGTCCATGAGCAGATTTTCGTGGCGACAGATCTGCTCACTCTGAGCACCAGTGCCGATTTGGCTATGCACATGGGGGCCCCAGGGGCTTACAGCGAGACAACGTCAGAGTGAGAGCTGAGACAAGACTGTACAGAAGTGCAGGTGGTAACCATTGTTCCCTGCTGAGCCCTCCTTTCTCCAGTGGGCAGACTCAGCACCGCCAAAGCTGTGATGACATCAGACTGGATAACAGAGGTCCCTCCACCCAGAACATTCCCTGAAACCCCGCCTCCCCCAACTCACAGCTCCACCCAAGCCACATCCTGGTATAGCCTCAGTGAGTCCAGTACTCCTGGCTGAGCAGTGCCTAGACTCACACTGGTGGCAGCTGGCCTCGGTTTCTGGTATAGCCTTTTGAGGCAACTATAAGCACAGCATCTGTGGATTGCTTGCTCAGTCTTAACAGGTAGCCCGGGAAGGGCAAGGACTTGGGCTAAGTCTGGCCTGCAGTTGAACCCTTCTCAGTACTGTGCTCTTGGACACCTACTTCACAAATCCACACTAATAAGACCAGGAGATTTAGGAGCTTTGTTTAGTACATAGAAACAGACATGGAAAGGCAGCCAAAATGGGAAGACAAAGAAGCAGAAACCATATGAGAGAAGAGAACAGAGATCCAGATATAGGAGTCAAGTAATCTAACACATGCAGAGTTCAAAACATTGGTTATAAAAATGCTCAATTTATCCACACTTATGAAAAGTGTAGATAAATTCACTGAGAACTTCAACAAAGAGATAAAAAACATAAAAATGGAAATGAAAATTATAAAAGGGAACCAGTCTGAAATGAAAAACGTATTATCTGAGATGAGAAGTATATTAAATGGAATAAATAAAGGAATAAACAGAGTGAATAAAGAAAAGGATCAAATGCCCTATCTAGAGGATGGAAAAGCCAAGGGCACTCAATCAGAATGGCAAGAGATAAGATGCCAAGACTATAAAAATAGGATGTGAGGGCAATTTGGTTGCTACATCTGTCACCTCACTGATTGCCAGGGTTGATTTGGCTGATCTGGCTGGCTGGACAGGCGTCCCCTTCCTCCCTCACTGCTCCATGTGCATCCTCCCTGAAGCTATGTGCTTGGTTGAAGAGTATGACATTCCTTGATAGAGGAGAGGACCATTCTTTGGTCGAGGATATACGAGTAGCTGCACTCCCCTGCCAGAACCTCCAAACAAGCTCTCAAGACTATAAAAATAATTTAAGGAGCATATGGGACACTATTAAGGCTCCAAATATTCATCTGAAGGAAATCAAGATGTTGAACATCTGTTTCAAGAAATAATGATGGAAAACTTCCCGAACCTGGTGAAGGAAATGGTCTTAAAACCTCAGGAAGCTCAGAAAATTCCAAAAATAAAGGATCCAAAGAAGCCCACACCTAGACATATCATAATTCAAATGCCAAAGCTTAAATACAAAGAAAGAATATTAAAATCACCAAGAGAAAAACAAATAATTACTTATAAGGAAACACTCATAAGACTGGCAGCTGATTTCTCAAAAGAAACTATGCAGGACAGAAGGGCTTGGCAAAAAAATAATTGACAGAACGAAGACACATGATCTACATCCAAGAATAATTTATCCAGCAAAGCTATCATTTAGAGTTGAAGGACAGATAAAGAGCTTTCCAGACACAAATAAACTGAAGGAACTTATCACACCAAGCCCGTATTACAGGAAATGTTGGAGGGACTTCTTTAAGAAGTAAAAACATGTATCAAAATCAGGAATAAAGAATGGTAACAACTACTTTCTTATCAATAAGTACTTCAAGTAGAAAAGAATTAAGTGCTCCAACTAAAAGAGTGGATGAATGGAAAGGAAAACAAGACCTCTCCATGTTGCCTATAAAAGACTCACTTCAGATTGAAAGACACAGACTAAAAAGAAGAGGATGGAAAAACATATTGCTCTGATGGACCTAGAAGGTATTTAAGTCAGACAGAGAAAGATAAACACTATATGATTTCACTTATATGTGGAATCTAAAGAATAAAAAGAACAAACTAACTAAAAACAGACTCACAAATATAGTGGATAATTTGGTGATGGTCAGAGGAGATGGGAGTTTGGGGGGCTGGGAGAATGGGGTGAAGGATTAAAAAAGTACAAATTAGTAGTTTATGGATGGTCACAGGGATGGGGAGCATGATATAGGGAATGAATTAGAATGAATACATTGGCTAGGTGGAGGGTTCAGGGAGGGAGGGAGCAATTGGGGAGGACCGTTTTACGAATTATATAAATGTCTAACCAATGTACTGTATACTTGAAACTAATTAAATTAAAATAAAAAATAAATAAAATGTTTTATTGGAACACACACAATAAAGTGCTACAAGATTACGGACATTTGAAAATTGTTAAACATGCAAGAACTGAATTATGTTTAGCCCTGAAAATTGCACACTCAGGTAGGGAACTTATCTACTTTTACTTCTTTTACTTCTGATGCTTTCATGAAGAAGTCTTTTCTTAGCAATTTTCAAGAAATCCCTGCAAATAATAATTTTGCTAGTAATAATAATTCTTATGAGTAATAATAGTAGACATGTTAACAGATTTTGCTCATGATCTACATTTCCTTGATTGCTACCTTGTTTTTCCACTTTGCTTCAACTTTAGAATCAGGTTTCAAAGTTTTAAAACATCTGAAAAATCACTATTACTAGGAGATATACATTAGAGAAAAATGTTAGAATAATTTTAACAAGGCATAAAAATTTTTGCAAAAATGTGATGCAAAATGATTATTTACATCTACGTGCTTGTGCCTGTGTGTGTGTTAGATATAATAAATGTAGAGATTTAAATTTAGGGAAATTTTTACTTTTTGATAAATAATCTTAAAAATTCAAACCATGCCCAGAAAAATAAATAACAAAGCTTTTAAATACCTTTAAAGATGACATTGCTTCTTTGCACTATTAGTGCAAAAGTGAAAGTCTTTTAATTGTTATATCTCAATCTAACACTGAATAGAATCATTTTTAAGTGCTAATTTCATAGACTAAATTGCTTTCTCATTTTTATTTTAATTTGATTTTTTGAGGTCTAACTGTTGATATGTTAATTGATAACTTGTATTTTCTCATTTGGTCAATCCTACTTTACCTATTTATTTCTTAGCAGTCTGTGATATGAGTCATTGTTCACAGTCTTCGTGTCTTCCGTATTTTGAAATTATACATCAGTGTTCTCTGCCACATGACTTTTCAGTACTACCCATTTTTTGAGACAAATGTCTACCAATACTGTTTTTATTTAAAATACTTAGTTTAATTCAACAATTACTTATTCAATAAAAACTGATGTCTAAAATTTTCAAATGTTCACATTTTATGAGATCTTATTTCCCAAAAAGCACAGCATAATATTTCCAGAATCTCTTCCTTAAAACTAATCATGATATTTTCCCGCTGCTATAAAAGTAGTCTCCATCATGTGAAACTTATTAAAATAAAAAAGTAGTCTTTATCAATTAGTTATTACATTTTTAGTGATCTTAGATCATGCACTGTGCTTTTCCCCCATCTTTATTAAAATATAACAATTAGTTGCTCATATTTACATTGTATAATTCAATGAGTTTTTTCGATTATAGATAGCGTATAAGAATATATTAGTTTCAGTTGTACAGCATAGCGATTAGAGATCACTATAACTCACAAAGTGATCACCACACTAAATCTAGTACCCTTCTTCCCCTTACATATTTCTTACATTGTTAACTATTTTTCTTATGCTACACTTTATAACTCCATGACTATTTTTTATCTATCCATTCATACTTCTTAATCCCTTAGCCCTTTTTCACCAGCCCCCAACCCCCTCCCATCTAGTAGCCCACAAAGTATTCTCTATATCTATGAATTAGTTTACATTTTTGTCCTAGTGGTTGTTTATTTTATTCTTTAGACTTTATGTATACATGAAGTCACATATTTGTCTTTCTCTATCCAGCTCATTTCATTCAGTGCAGTACTCTCTTGGTTCATCAAGAAAATATCATTTTCAATTCCCCTCCTTTTGGTCTTTATGTGTCTTTTAATCTGAAGTGAGTCTCTTGTAGGCAGCATATTTAGGGGTCTTGTTTTCTAATCCATTCAGCCACCCTAACCTTTGGTTGGAGCACTTAATTCTTTTCCATTTAAGGTACTTGCTGATATGAGTTTAGTTATTACCATTCTTTATTTATGTTTCTGATGTTGGTTTGGTCATGTGATTTTCTTTATTCTTTAGCCAATTACCATTGTGGACAGAAGTGACTCTGTACCTGTTCCAGGACAGTGTCAATGCCTCAAGAGATGTTATATCTTTCCCCTTTACCTACTTGCACTTCTGCGCTCTAAATTGAGAAACATGAAGCAGACCTGAACCCAGCCTGAAGTCTGGAGCCAAGCCCAGACAAACCTGCCTGCATTCTCCCAAACCTCAGACCTCTGAGAGAATTTTCACTGAGTTTGCGGGCTCATAAAAACATAATTGTTGTAGTGATACAGAGTCTTATAGTTTTTCTTGTTGATTGATATGTTCTTTGTATAGTGAACATTTGATTACCAGATTTTGACTCCTAATTCCTTAACATTTCCTTTTTAATTTTATGATTTTTGCATACAGAAATTTATTTTTAGACAAATCTCAGTCTTTTCCTTTATGATTTTCTTTGCTGCTTTATGTGACACTTTCTCATTCCTGTGATCACCTAAATGTTCTTCTAGTGTATCGATAGGTTATTTCTATAATTTATAGACCTTTATCATATTTTTAAGCTATCAGTATCCTCTTGCATGATGAATAGAATAAATAGAATAAGCCTCTTCACCAAAGGCATAAAGATAAAAGATGATACTATTAATAAGAATAATAGTGCCACCATTTTTTAGTTGCCTACCAATACAGTACTTCACATGAATTACCTCATTTAATTTTCACAACAGCTTTGCAAGGTGAATATAGTCAACCCACTTTTAAAATAAGGAAACCTAACCTAACCTCAGATATTTTATAATGATGATTTATTATCTTGATTTTACAGATGAGCAAATTTAGGGATACAGAAAGACTAAAAAAACAGAAGAAAATTTAAAAATCATGGGAGATTATTTGGTAGATCTTTTAGCAAATACATTTAAAAACTAGACAAATATGAATTTTCTGTAAAAAGAAAAAAGTACCAAGTTTGATTCCTTTTTATATAATTAATTTAAATTTTTTAACTTTATTAATGCATTTTTTATTGTTTTATATTAGTTTCAGGTATACAGTAGTATAATAGACATTTATATAACTTATGAAGTGGTTTCCCCGATTACTCTAGTACATAGTCTGGCACTATGCACAGCACTCACAGTAATATTGACTATATTCCCTGTGCTGTACTCTAAATCCCCATGACTGTACTGTAACTACTAACTTGTATTTCTTTATCCCTTTGCCTTTTTTACCCAACCCCCCACCACTCTGGCAGTCACCAGTATGTTCTCTGTATCTGTGAATCTGTTTTGGTTCAGTTTGTTCATTTCTTTTTTTCCTTAGATTCCACATATAAGTGAAATCGTATGGTACTTATCTTTCTCTCTTACTTATTTCACTCAGCATAATACCCGCTAGGTCCATCTGCGTCATTGCAAATGGTAAGATTTCAATTTTTTATGACCGAATAATATTCCATTGTACATATGTACCATAACTTCTTTATCCAATCGTCTATTGATGGGAACTTAGGTTGCTTTCATATCTTGGCTATTGTGAATAGCACTGCCATGAACAAAGGGAAGGGGTGCGTAGGTCTTTATGAACTAGTGTTTTCATTTTCTTTGGATAAGTACCCAGAAGTGCAATTACTAGGTCAAAAGGTAGCTCTATTTTTAATTTTTTGAGGACCCTCAAAAAAATTGTTTTCCATAGTGGCTGTGCCAATTTACTATCCCACCAACAGTGTATGAAGATTCTTGTTTCTCTACATCCTAAACAACATTTGTTGTTTTTGATTTATTGATGATAGCCAGTCTGACAGGTGTGAGGTGATATCTCATTGTGGTTTTAATTTGCATTTCTCTGATGATTGGTGATGTTAAGCATCTTTTCATGTGTCTATTGGCCATCTGTATATCCTCTTTGGAGAAATACCTATGCAGGTCTTCTGCCCATTTTTTATTTGAATTGAATTGTTTGTTTTTTTGTTATTGAGTTGTATGACTTCTTCATAAATTTTGGATATTAACCACTTATCAGATTTATCTGGCAAATATCTTCTCATTCAATAGGCTGTCTTTTCATTTTGTTGGTGATTTCCTTTGCTGTGCAAAACCTTTTTAGTGTGATCTAATCCCACTTGTTTATTTTTTCTTTTGACTCCCTTGCCCAAGAGATATATCAGAAAAAATTTTACTAAGAGCAATGTCAGAGAGTTTACTGCCTATGTTTTCTTGCAGGAGTTTTATGATTTCAGGTCTTGCATTTAAGTCTTTACTCCATTTTGAGCTTATTCTTTTATATGCTGTAAGAAGGTGGTCCAGTTTTGTTTTGTTTTGTTTTGTTTTGTTTTGTTTTGTTTTTGCATATCTCTCTTCAGTTTTCTCAACACTGTTTGTTGAAGAGACTGTCTTTACTCCATTGCATATTCTTGCCTCCTTTGTCATAGATTAAATGACCATATAAATGTGGATTTATTGCTGGGATCTCTATTTGGTTCCATTGATCTGTGTGTGTTTTTGTGCCAGTACACTGCTGTTTTGATTACTGTAGCCTTGTAATATAGTTTTATATCAGGTGGTGTGATACCTCCAACTTTGTTGTTCTTTCTCAAGATTGCCTTGGCTATTCAGGATCTTTTATGGTTCCATATAAATTTTAGGATTATTTGTTCTAGTTCTATGAAAAATGCTGTTGATGTTTTCATAGGAATTGCATTGAATCTATAGAATACTTTGGGTAGTATAGACATTTTAACAATGTTGACTCTTCCTACTCATGAGCACAGTATATGCTTTTATTTATTTGTATCTTCAATTTCTTTTTTCTATGACATAATTTTCCAAGATCAGGTCTTTTGCCTCCTTGGTTAATTTGATTCCCAGGTATTTTGTTGTTGATACAATTGTAAATGGAATTGTTTTCTTAATTTCTCTTTCTGATAGTTCATCATTGCTATATAAAAATACAACCAACTTTTAAATATTAATTTTGTATCTTGCTACTTTACTAAATTCACTGATCTGTTCTAACAGTTTTTTGGTGGAATTTTTAGGGCTCTTTCTATATAGTAGCATGTTATCTGCAAATAATGACAGTTTTACTTCTTTCCAATTTGGATGTCTTTTATTTCTATTTCTTGTCTCATTTCTGTATCTATGACTTTCAGTACTATATTAAATAGAAGTGTAGGTGGACATCTTTGTCTCACTGCTGATCTTAAGGAAAATGCTTTTAGCCTTTCCTCATTCAATATGATGTTAGCCGTAGGTTTGTCTTCTCTGGCCTTTGTATTAGGTATGTCCTTTATTCCCACTTTACTGAGAGTTTTTATTATAAATCGATGATAGATTTTGTTGAATGATTTTTCTGCATCAATTGATATGATCATATTATTTTTATCTTTCAATTTTTTAATGTAGTCTATCACATTAACTGATTTGCAGATATTAAACCAACCTTGCATCCCAGGAATAAATTCAACTTGATCATGGTGTACGATATTTTTAATGTATTGCTGAATTTCATCTGCTAATATTTTTTGATGATTTTTACATCAATATTCATCAGGGATATAGGCCTATAATTTTCTTCTTTTTCTTTCTTTCTTTCTTTCTTTCTTTCTTTCTTTCTTTCTTTCTTTCTTTCTTTCTTTCTTTCTTTCTTTCATTCTATCTTTGGTTTTGGAATTAGGGTGATGGTGTCCTTGTAAAAAGAATTAGGAAGCATTCCCTTATCTTGAATTTTTTGGAATACTTTGAGAATAGGTGTTAATTCTTCTTTGAATGTTTGGTAAAATTCACTTATGAAGCAATCTTGTCCAGGACTTTTGTTTTTTGGAATTTCTTTTATTACTGATTTGATTTCCTTGGTGGTAATTGGTCAGTTCAGATTTTCTGTTTCTTCTTGACTCAGTCTTGAGAGATAGTATGTTTCTAGGAATGTATTTATTTATTCCAGATTTTACAATTTGTTAGCATATAATTGCTCATAGTATTTTCTTATCCTTTGTATTTCTGTGGAGTCCATACTTACTTCTTTTATTTCTGATTTTATTTGAGTCCTCACTTTTTTTTTTAATGAGTCTGGTTAAAGGTTTTTCAATTCTGTTTATCCTTTCAAAGAACCAGCTCTTAGTTTCATTGACATTTTGTATTGTTTTTCTAGACTCTATTTTGTTTATTCCACTCTGATCTTTATTATTTTCTTCCTTTTACTCACTTTGGGTTTTGTTTGCTGTTCTTTTTTTAGTTCTTTTTTTTTTTTTAAGTGTAAGTTTCAGTCATATATTTGAGATTTTTCTTGTTTCCTGAGGCCTGTATTGCTATAAATTTCCCTCTTAGGAATGCTTTTTCTGTGTCCTATAGATTTTAAGTCGTGTTTTCATTTTAATTTGTCTCTAGATATCTTTTGATTTCTCCCTGAACCATTGTTAACCCATTCGATGTTTAGTAAAATGTTGTTTAGCCTCCATGTGTTTGTGTGTTTTCCATTTTTTTTTCATGTAGTTGATTTCTAGTTTTAGACCATTGTGGTCAGAGAAGACACTTGACATGATTTCAGTCTTCATAAATTTACCAAGACTTGTTTTGTGGCCTAACATGTAGTGTATCCTGGAAAATATTCTGTGTGCATTTGAGAAGAATGTATATTCTGCTCCTTTGGAGTAAAACACTCTGATAATATCAATTAAATTCATCTGGTCTAAGTGTTTTTTCAAGGTTGCTGTTTTCTTACTGATTTTCTGTCTAGAAGATCTGTCTATTGGTGTCAATGGGGGAGTTAATGTCTCCTACTATATTACTATTAATCTCTTTCTTTATGTTGGTCAATAATTGTTTTATATATGTTCCTTTTTTGGGTGTGTATGTGTTTACTAAGGCTATGGCCACTTGTTGTATTGGTTTCCTTTATCATTTAATGCCATTCTTGGTCCCTTATTATAGTCTTTTTAAAAGTCTATTTTGTCTGTTACAAGTATTGCTACTCCAGCTTTTTTTTCCATTTGCATTTGCATGTAATATCTTTTATTATTCATCTACTTTCAGTTTGTGTGTGTTTTTTGATCTGAAGTGGATCTCCTGTAGACAGCAAGTGTGTGGGTTTTGTTTTCTTATACCTGAGGGAGGGTTTCCTAATAGGAAGCACAGAGAGGAGAGGCCAACAAAAAAGTAATGACTCTTTATTGCTTGTCCTGCCATAACCTCCTCATAAAGTTCTGACTTCTGTCCTACCAGGTGGGACAGGTAAATTTTTCAACCTAATTGCTACCCTAATTGCTTTGCGCTATGAGTTTCCTCTGAGGGACTGTAAGCCCTCATGGGCAGGCTGGGTAGATCTGGGTGTGTGTCTTTGTGGTACCCTCCCTAGCACAGGACCTTGTCCTTAGCTCAGAGAACACTTACTAATGTTTCCAGTACCTTCCAAGGAGGCTCCTTAATCTGACCCAGACCATCTCTGTGTCCACGGGCCCTCCAGAGTGCAGCAGTGGTAAATGTCTGAGACAGGTGTCTAAATATTCCTGCTTCAGAACTCTTTCTGCCTCAGTCCCCAAACTCCACCTCATAGGAAGGGCTAATTTGTTCTAGATATTTTATGTTTAATTTATTAATAAATAAATAAGTTTCCACTAAAAAAAATCTTTCTAGCTAAAATTTTGGCCATCATGGCCTTCAGTGGAGGAACTTGGAAACTTTAAAATCCCAGGTCCTTTTTGAAGAACATCTTGTCCCAGAGGATCCACGTGGCCTTGCAAGGTATTGAAAGAGGATAACAGTACTCCAAGGGTCTGTCAGAAGTTTTTTCTTGAACTCCCTGCCCCTTAAATACTCATCAAAAACCAGTGCTTTAGAAAGGGACTCTCAAACATGAGTGTGCATGAGAAGAATATAGAGTACATATTTAAAATGCAGATTCCTGGCTCCCATCCCTGCAGACTCTTAGGATTAGAGGCTGACCATGTGGGGAGTGAAGGGAAGATTTGTTTGAGCACAGGGAACAGAAAAAGTAAAGGCCCTGAGGCAGGAAAGAGTGCTACAGGACCTATAAATGAAGTGAGCAAAAGGTAAAGGGGCAGGAGACAAAGGATCAAGGGCCTGAACAGGTGGGACCTTGAGGCTGGGACAAGGAGATTGGATTTTATTTAAGTGTGACTGGAAGCCAATGAAGGTTTTACTGAGGGTGGACGGAGGGGGGCAGCTACAGATCAGATTTTCATTTTAAGAAAATCACTGTGGCTATTCTGAAGAGAGTGAATTATTGAAAGGCAAGAAGGTAGATAGGAGGACTAGACAGGAGGCTTCAGAAGAGGTATAGGCCTGAAGGGATGGTGGTCTGGCAGGAGGTTGGATAGGGGGCTAGATAGCAGTTGAGACTGCAAGGATTCTGAGTGTTAACCTCAGCCCTGATGCATCTTACTGAAGCATTTACTTCTGTTCCAGTTATTTTATCCCCTACCACCTATCTGTTGTTTCAAAATGAAAATATTATTTTTGTTGTGTAAGTAATATATTCTCAACATTTAAAACTTAATATGGAAAATTAAAAAGAAGTAATTAGTCACCAGCAATCCCAACACCCTGAGATACTACTGTCCTTTTCAGAAATACTCTATATGTGTACAAATGCATTTTGAACAAGTAGAATCCCACTGCACATGCTACTTTATAGCATGCTTTTCTCACTGTATAAAAATAGGTTTCCAGGTGCATTCAATGAGGGGAAGTGAATCTCATTCAAGAGAATTTCTTTGCTGTTTATGAGAATTTCCTAGGACAGAGAGACTTTCCAAAAGTATAGCTGAGTCTATAAAGTTAGAAAATACAACTAATTGTCTTAAAAGGCAGGAGAGGAGCTGAGGGATTTAAAAATTAAAATACCAGAAAATATACTGCAAGCAGAGTTGCTGAAAAAAAAAAATTTAAATAGTATAGTAATTTCCTCCTAAAAGGGAATGTGATGCCTGGGCAGAATTCCCTTGTTTATTTTGTGTGGTCTTAATTCAGAGCTACACAAAAAACAGAGATCAGTGGCAGGAAGTGCCTTTTTGTGTCCTGGCTGGGATGGGGCTTCCCATGCCAAAGCCTTAGGATTAGCCAAGACCCTCAGAGCAGCTTGCCCAAAACACTAATTGTATTTGTGTCTCTGTCTTTGATTAGTGGCTTAGTTTTCTGGCTCACTATCCTCTTAATCGTTTTTTCTTTTTCTTTTTTTTTTTTTCCAATGTAATAAGGCTGAGACTCTAGTTTTATTTTTTTTATTTTCCTCTAGAGGAAAATAATTTAAGTACAAACTTGAAGATATTTCATATGCTCTTTACCTTTAATAAATACTTAATAATCTTGATGTGGGAATGTTAGATCTCCTTTCTCACCTCAGTCCTTGAATGGTTGAGATAGAAAGCAGAGGCCTTGGGATACTAGGACTCAGTTCTTAGTCATAAATTGCTTTCCTCAGGTCAAATATCCATCCTATAGCCAACAAAGAAAAGAATCGTACAATGTACATTAGGAAAAGCAGGGTTTCACATTTTGGTGATCTAATGTGAGAGAGCAGGACTAAGATATCAATTGTAGAATAACAAGGCTTTATGTCAGGCAATGTTCAGAAAAGGATTCTTACATTTCATTGGGGAGGGGGTTGTTGTCATTTTCCAGAATTTTCTGTAGTAAGGGCAGATACTGAGTGTTTGAGTATATCATCTGCTTCCACAATAGGTTGTGGTTCCTTTTTAAGGGTTTTGAGAGTTAACGTGGCCAACATCTTGTGTATTTGTTTTTAGTGATACAAATAAGACATGAACACATTAATACTGAAAAAATGAATACATTACAGATGTAGTTCCTTTGAAACCAACCCTTGGCCCCAAATTTCCAGTCTTCTCATTCCCCACCCCCCTCCTCTGGTGAAATGAAGTCACATTTTCAATTTCATATACATGCCTCCAAACCTTCTTCTTATGGGTTTTTATACATATGCATGTATCCACATAAAATATGTGGTACTGTTGGTTTGTCATAATGGTGTTATAGTATACCATATTTATAACTCTGTAATTATCTCTCACCCACACTTGTCAATATATCTTAGAGCCTTTTCTAAGCTCCTTATACTGCTACCTTATTAAAACAAACAAGCCTGCTGCGTTGCATAGTATGCCAGGCTGGCTGTTCCATGGTACCATTTTAGCCATTTCTCTGTTGATAGACATTAAAGTTGTTTCAATTTTTCTTTTTATTTTCTTTTTTATTATTAAAAATAATGTTACAGAAGGCAAGTTTGCACACATTTACTTGTGCATAAATGTGATTCTTTCCCCCTTGAGGTTAAATATAAAGAAATGGAATGGTCATGTGGTAGAAATTAGAAATTATTCATTTGTTTTATTTTGATAGAAATGGCCAGTGGGTGCCAAACAAAGCAGGGACAGGAAGACTATGAACCTAAGTCTTTCTCTCTAAGAAGGCTTAAGACTTATAGATGCCCCCCCATATCAACTAGAAAAATCCAAGGAGGTTAAACCAGATGCTAAAAAGACTGTTTACTTATAGAGGATGGAAGGATGAGAAAAGGATGGAAAGAAGGAGGTGTCACAACATGTCTCTTAGTATACCTATGCTCTGTTATGTAGCTGGAATTCTTGGAACCAGGGTAATGGTTCACATACTCCCAAAATAAATAAATCATTCAAGTCAACCAAAATAAGAAGAGAACCCAAAATGGAACACCAACAATAAGAAATCTAAGAGTATTACAAATAAATAATATGACCACACAGAGGAGGGAGGGAAGAAAAGACCTAATCTAAGTAACTCTGGAAAACAGTATTTTGATTGGATACCATATGACAATAGATGGAAAGTGCTATACACAACGATCATAGTTTAGTTAGTAAATTTGTTTCTCTCTATGGCTCTCATAGGGGAATGGCTTAGCAATTTTGAAACTATTTTATGTGCAATCCAGTCTGGGTCCTATCAGGAGACAGAAATTATGCAAGAATTTGAATAAGGAAAGTTTAATATAAAGAACTATTAACTATAACAAGGGATTGGTTGAATGAAGAGTTGACTAGTAATAAGTATAGAGAACTCTGAAGCCTGTAGGAATAACACATGTAAGTAGCAGCCACTGCCCAGGGCTGAGAGAGACAACCCAAGAAAGAGCCTCCTCCCAGAGGGCAGAAATCAAACCCTGTTGAAGAGGTGAAGAGGGTGAGGCCATGGCTTAGTAAATGGCAGAGTAGTCGTGGTGCCACGCTGTCAGAATTGCTAGAAATCCACCGGCTAAGGGTGCCAGGAAAACTGTTCTTGGGGAGGTGTCTAACTGTAGGCATTCTGGTATGAAACTGCCCAAAAAGGATATCAGGGGCAGCTGCTGGGCACTGGTGCTTCAGGCTGCTGTGTACTACAGGAGCTAGCTGCTAGAATCTGGCGTTGGGGAAGCTGTCTACACAGCAGGAGTGGACACCGAAAAAGCTGCCAGTACTGCAGGTGCTGGAAAAGCCACTCATGCTGCAGGAGCTGGAGATGCGGCCCACACTGCAGGTGCCTGCCTGAAGGACACACAGACCAGGTCCTCCCTCTTCCTCCTGCAGTGTCTGTCCATCGCCCTCTACTGGCAATGTTTAACATGGTGCCGGATGACAAAGGAAACTAAATGGACGAACTCTATTGAAGGATGAATTTGGATTCGAGAGGCAATAACTGGCAGAGTCCATTCCTTTGCCTACTCACCTTCCATATCCTCCCTTTACACACACTTGAACTCTCATACAACAAAAGCTGTCTATAATTCCATCTAATAAAAATACCTTTTATCTTAGAAATGAAGTTCTCATGCTCTCCCCAAAATTCGTAATCATTGTTGACTATGTTAATTACTCCTTGAATTCAATCACAGTCCTACTGAATATTCTGTTACCTAAAGATTAAACTGTAAAGTTAATATCAGCAATTTGTATATAAAATAACAAAAAGAAAGAAATGGTTAGAAGAAAATGGTTAGAGATAAACACATGTATAATAAGCAAACAGAAATGTAGTTTCTAAAATTGGACATAAGGCTGTAATTGATATCTATGTCTTCCTTCTTCAGTACCCATTCAATATTTCCCTTGCCCTCAGGCAGAACCTCAGCTGGTTGGGATTATTTACCTGATAGAGCAGCCTAAACCTTAATTTTCAAAGACTCTAAAGCCTTAATTGTCCTGCCTTTTCTTGGTTACTCTGATTTTCCATCAAAAGGTGGCCTAGAGCAGGGGTCCGTGGCCTGTTAGGAACTGCGCTGCACAGCAGAAGTGAGTGGCAAGAAAGGGAGCGAAGTTTCATCTGTACTTATGGCCACACCCCAGTGTTAGCCTCACTGCCTCAGCTCTGCCTTGGGCATTAAATTTTCATAAGAACACCGGTCCCTGGTGCCAAAAAATGTTGGGGACTGCTGGCCTAGAGGACCTCTTGGTATATATAGATATAAAATACATACAGGTATATGTATATGTGTGTTAGCATACATGTATACATTTATTAGCTCTGTCTGATGAGAGGGCCTAGAAGTAATAAAACCCCAGTAGCAATAAGTATACATAGTGCCCAGATCTTGGTTTCTAGATATGATTTTCCAATAAAAAGAAAATCCTTGGAAAAATTGTTGGTTCTAGTATTGCTACAGGGAAAATACAAGATATCCCAGGACATCTTGTGTACCAGGAGGTAAGGACATGCTCAAAAATTGATGGGAGCATGTTGAAGGACACAGAACCCATCTTGAAGGGGCTCTCAATGGCCAAAGGTGAAACAATTTGAGCAACAGAATAAATAACGGGAGTGTTGGAATAAACTCACAAAATAAATAAACACTCATGACTCTATACTTATGTAAATAAATAACTGAATAAATAAGTTAATAGGGGAAAGGAACAGGAGAATCTTCCGAACAGGAGAATTTCAATTAAATGTAACTGGAATAAGGAAAATAGAAAAATCACTATTAGGATATTATAGTAATGATCATTGCATGTAAAATTCACTTATGGTTGCTAAAATTAGCTGGCAAACATCTGAGAATAAATATTTGTACCATCTAAAAGTTCCTCCAGCAACTTAGTAATTTTACAATGTAGATAGATACCCAGTAAGCACCATCTTAACCAAGTGATGATGAGTAAAATAAGACACAGTAACATCATGTATCCCCTGATATGATACACAACATTGTTTCTCTGACATTCTTATGAAATTTCATATCATTATCCATTCGTGAAAAACATCAAACAAACCCAAGTTAAAGGACTCTTTTGAGTACTCTTGACAAAGTGTCAAGGTTGTGAAAGACAAAGACGGATTGAAAACTTTTCAGAGATTGAAGGAGACTAAAGAGACATGAAAAAAAAAATGCAAAGTGGGATTCTGGGTTGGATCTCAGACCAGAAAAAGGACATTAGTGGATCCTGATATGATGTGATGAGAAGGGCATTTCACTTCTGTGGTTTTTCTCTCAAAAACTCATAACCCCAGTCTACTCATGAGCAAAACATCAGATGAAGTACAATTGAAGGATAGCCTACAAAATTCCTGATCAGTACCAAAATTGTCAGGGTCATAAAAAACAAGGAAAGTGAGAAACTGTCATAGCCAAGAGGAGCTTAAGGAGTACATGACAACTAAATGTAATATGATATTTTGGATGGGATCCTGGAACAGAAAAGTGACATCAGATAAAAATGAAATCTGAATAAAGTATAGGCTTTAGTTATTAATAAATGATTAATATTGACTTATTTATTGTGGTTAATGTACCAAACTAATGTAAAATGTTAATAAAAGGAGAAATTGGATACAGAGTTCATGGGAACTCTCTATAGTATTGTTACAGGAAGCAACACCAGACAGGAAATTGGATGCTCAGACAACTTTGTTAGATAAAGGAGAATTTAATGCCAGTGGAGAGCTTGAGGCATTCAACAGACCCAAAGCACAAGCTCCCCTTGGTTAGATTTCTTAAAGCTTATATACCCTCGCAGTGTCCATGCAAGGGGTGCATGATTCCTTTGTCTGAGGTTTCACATGTGCTTCATGACTCAGGATGGGAGGGGGAGGTATTTTCAGACCACTGGTCTTACAGGTCATTTGTTTTGCAGAACCTGCGACCTTGGCGTTATCAGCACCATTATAGGATTCTTGAACAGAGAGATGGGACATGCTCAGTGGATTCCTATCCAAAGGCTCTAATTGTAACAAGCAGTTTTACACAGTCTTGTTATTCCTACACAGCTACCGAGATAAGAACATTAGTTGGATAGCAAGCTATGAATCTACAGAAGTGAGCTGGAGAGTCCTTGAGGTGGGGGAGGTAGCTATGGGAAAACATGTTAGCTGAAGAGCACTGAGCAGTATGGGGGAAGAGAGCAGTTTTAAGGGGCTGAGTCAGTTACTTCTATAGGCCCTTTCCTTTGCATTTTTTTCAGATGCTTCCTCTCCTCTCTCACTATCTTGTCAATTTTACTGTAAATCTAACATTTAAAAAAATTATTTTAAAAATTGGGACAGGGAGAAAAAAATGGAATAGATGACAGAGGCTCTGTTCATCCCTCTGGTGATGAAATCAAAGTTGTGACAGAAACAAAGAGCAGCAGCAAGGAAAATTCACCTAGGATCTAGATGAACAAGCCATACAACTAGGGAGAAGTCCAAGAGAGCACCCTGCAATGGCAGAAGGCAAGATAGGCGAGAATGTGGGGTGAATTGGTCCCCACCTAGCAGCTGAGTGAGATGGAGGCTGTGGCAGCGGCAGAAACCTCTTAAAGGGGCCACATCTGTGAGTGGATTGCAAGCAGATTTTTGTGACGGACCTGCTCGCTCTGAGCACCAGTGCCAATTCGGCTGCGCACAGGGGCACCAGGGACTTACAGGAAGACATTGTTTGAGTGAGGGCTTGGGTGAGACTTGCTCTGTACAGAAGTGCTGGAGGTCTCCATTGTTCCCTGTTGATCCCTCCTGCCCCCGCCAGTGGGCAGACTTGGTGCTGCCATAGCTGTGATGACATCAGACTGGATAACAGAGGTCGTTGCTCCACCCAGAAGATTCCCTGAAACCCTGCCTCCCTCAACTCACAGCTCCACCCAAGCCACATCCTGGTATAGTCTCAGTGAAGTCCGGTGCTCTTGGCTGAGCAGCACCTAGGCTCACACTGGAGGCAGCTGGCCTCGATTTCTGGCTTGGCCTTTTGAGGCAACTTTAAGCATAGCATCTGGGGATTGCTTGCTGATTCTTAACAGGTGGCCCTGAAGGGGTAGAGACTTGGGCTAAGTCTGGCCTGCAGTTGAACCCTTCTCAGTACTGTGCTCTTGGACACCTACTTCACAAATCCACACTAATAAGACCAGGAGATTTAGGAGCTTTGTTTAGTACATAGAAACAGACATGGAAGGGAAGCCAAAATGGGAAGACAAAGAAGCAGAAACCATATGAGAGAAGAGAACAGAGATCCAGATAGAATGGAGTCAAGTAATCTAACACATGCAGAGTTCAAAACACTGGTTATAAAGTTGCTCAGTGAACTTATGAGAAGTGTAGATACATTCAGTGAGAATTTCAACAAAGAGATAAAAAAATATAAAAATGAAAATGAAAATTACAAAAGAGAAACAGTCTGAAATGAAGAACACATTATCTGAGATAAGAAGTATGTTAAATGAAATAAACAAAGGAATAAATAGAGTAAATAAAGAAAAGGATCAAATGCCCTACCTAGAGGACAGGAAAGCCAATCAAGGCTCAATGAGAATAACAAGAAAAAAGATGTCAAGACTATAAAAATAATTTAAGGAGGATATGAGACACTATTAAGCCTCCAAATATTAATCTGATTGGCATAACTGAAGAAAGTCAAGATGTTGAACAGCTGTTTGAAGAAATAATGATGGAAAACTTTCCTAAACTGGTGAGGGAAATGGACATAAAACCCCAGGAAGCTCCGAGATTTCCAAAAATCAAGGATCCAAAGAGGCCCACACCAAAGCACATAATAGTTAAAATGCCAAGTTTAAATACAAAGAAGGGATATTAAAAGCTGCAAGAGAAAAACAAATAATTACTTATAAGGAAACACCCATAAGACTGGCAGCTGATTTCTCAAGAGAGACTATGCAGGACAGAAGGGCTTGACAAAAAATATTCGGCAGGATGAAGACCCAGCATCTGCAACCAAGAATGATTTATCCAGCAAAACTATCATTTAGAATCAAAGGACAGATAAAGAACTTCCCAGACAAAAATAAGCTGAAGGAATTTATCACCACCAAGCCCGTATTACAGGAAATGTTTGAGGGACTTCTTTAAGTAAAAATATGTATCAAAAACAGGAATAAAGAATGGTAACAACTACATTCCTATCAATAAGTTACCACAAATGGAAAATAATTAAGAGCTCCAACCAAAAGACAGAGTAGCTGAAAGAATAGGAAAACAAGACCCTTACATATGAAAAAGAAGGGATGGAAAACATATTGCTTTGATGGACCTAGAAGGTATTTAAGTCAGACAGAGAAAGAGAAACACTATATGATTTCACTTATATGTGGAATCTAAGGAATAAAAAGAACAAACTAATCAAAAAACAGACTCACAAATATAGTGGACAATTTGGTGTTGGATAGAGGAGAGATGGATTGTGGGGTTGGGAAAATGGGGTGAAGGGTTAAAGAAGTACAAATTCGTAGTTGATGATGGTCACGGGGATGGGGAGCATGGCATAGGGAATGCAGTTAGCATTAGTACATTGGCTAGGTCGAGGGTCAGCGGAGGGAGGATGCAATTGAGAGGATTATTTTATGAACTATATAGATGTCTGTCTAATATACCATATACTTGAAACTAAATTTTAAAAAACTAAAAAACAAACAAAAAAAACCCCAAAAAACAAAAAACCTTATAGACCAAAAACAAGAAAATGGGGACAGTAGTAGGAAGACTGGTGAAATTCCAGTAATGTCTGTAGATTTCTCAGTAGTATTATATTAATGTTAAATGTCTGGTTTTCATAACTGTGCTGTGGTTATATAAGAAATTAACATAAGGGGAAGCTGGGGGGAGAGTATTCGGGCACTCTGAACTATTTTTGAAACTTTTCTTTAAATTTAAATATATTTCAAAAACATTTTTTAAGCAGCTTGAAATGTGGCCAGTTTTTGTTTTTGTTTTTTTTTAAAGAATCCAATCTATGGATTTGCACACTATTCCCAACATTGGGCTGGCAACGCTACATGCCTACTTTTAAAGGTATAGATTATTATGTCAAGCGTAGCCAATGTACATATGGCTCAGTTTTATGGAAAGCGGCTTGGAAGTCATGAACAAAGCTGGAAGCGCAACCAAGTCAGTAAATGAGACAGCCTGGAGAGTCCTAGGGAAACACGGTGAGACATTACATAATGGCAGCCAATAGCAAAGGAAGAATTTGTTTTCGGTTTCCATTTTAAATAGATATATTTATGTGCACTGGGGAAGCCCAGTGGAAGTCATCATCTCACCTCTCCAATGAAGAGAGGTGAATTGTTCTCTCCCTCACTCTCCCAACCCACCCAAGCCGCCCTGCCCCCATCCCCGGCCCTATGCTCGCCTACAGGGAATTCCACCTGTCAGGGGCAGGGATGCAGAGCAGCTGCCTCACCTAAATCTTCAGAGCCACTGCTCCCTCAGGAGGAGGAAGCCCCTGGGGCACTTTCCGGCCTCTCTGAGTTTTCTGTGTTTTTTTGATGCTGGTGTGAGGCTGACTTTTGCTCTTGAACTTGGCTCAACGCCTTGCTTGGTGGCTGTTTTTGCAATCTGTCATTCCCTTGCTCCATCCCTAGAAAATTTAGCTCTAGAATTTCCTACTCAAGGGGCTTAGGTTGGGAGACCTTAATTGTGTTTTTTCACAACTTAGAGGGCCGTTTAAGCCCTCCCGCGACAGTGGGAGTTATGCCCTAGAAGGCTCCTACGTTTGAGGCTGCTGCCCTGCCCTGAATAAGGTGTGCACGTTATTCTACTGTGAGGATTTCCCCCCCGCTGGCGTTAACTCCAGAGGACAGAGATGCTTCCTGCACCTTTAAAATGAGCATGGTGTGTGTCTTTCTCCTCTTCTGTCCTGTTTCCCTCAAGTGCCATGGCAGCCCCTGTTCTCCCCTGCTTGCCCTGAGTTGGTCCCTTCAAAAATGTAAATGGAGCCAGGGGAGGCCTAAGCAAATACTTTGAAGCTTTCCCCTTGGCTTCTGTGATGGTTAATTTTATGTATCAGTTTAACTGGGTTAAGGGATGCCCAGAAGTCTAGTAAAACATTATTTCAGGGTGTGAAGGTGTTTTTTGAAAAAATTAGTGTTTGAATTGTTGAACTGGCTAAAGCTGTAGGCCCTCCCCAATGCATCATCTAGCGGTGGGTCAAAGCCCCAAACAGAGTGAAAGAGCAGAGGAAGGGCAAACTCTCTCTCTTTGCTTGAGCTAAGATATCTGTCGTCTTCTTCCCTCAGACATCAGGGCTTCTGGCCTCAGGCTTTCAGATTCCAGTTGGGACTACACCATCAGCCCCCAATTCTTGGGCCTTCTGACTTGGAATGAATGACACCACTGGCTTACCTGGTTCTTCAACTTGCAGAGGCAGATTGAGGAACTTCTTGGCCTCCATAACTGCATAAGCCAGTTCCTATAATCAATCCCCTCGTGTGTGTGTGTGTGTGTGTGTGTGTGTAACATGTGTTGTGTATAACGTGGGTGTGTGTTTCTGTTTCTCTAGAGAACTCTAATACAACTTCCTCTTGGTTCTCTTCCTGTCTCTATGAACCTCCTTTTCATGGTTCATTTATTCCAGCTGTTCTTTATAACTCAGCCTTCAAAACATAGAGTATGGGAGAAGAAAATTTGGGTTCATGATGCAGCATAGTCTTTAAATAGCTCTGTGCCATTTGAGCAAACTAGGGAAGCTCCTTGAGCCTCAGATGCTTCATCTGTTAAACGGAGCCCTCAGGGGCTGCCGCCTAGGTCCAGTGAGCTCTGCTGAGTGTGGAGTACTTCCCTGGAGGGACCTCATGACCTTGAGCATATTCTTTTCTATTGCCTTGCACAATGTCCAGCAAATAGTAGGCACTCAATAAATGCTTGCTAAAAAAACAGTTGAATATAAAAATGGTAGTCATTATGGTTATGCATTCATGTATGTCACAATCCATATTATTTAGGTTTAAGATGGTACTGGAGAAAACAAAAATCAATAAGTCTGGTGGTGGAAGGTGAGTGGAGAGCTAAAAACTATATAGATGTAATAATTTGATAAATAAAATGGCTAAGATTTGGCATGGTTGCTCCAAGTTGTTTAATGACCATGTCTTGTTTGAGTGGCTCACTGGGGCCTCTTTCCTAGTCTGGGATCTTTGTTTCCAGATATTGATTACCTAGTTTTAATCCTAACCTGCTGACATAGCATGTCCATTTCCTTAAGAATACTTTTAGAGGAGCCAGGAAAAGCTAATTGCACTTTAAAAGTTCCAACAAGCTAAATACACACACACACACACACACACACACACACACACACACACACACATGGAAAGAACAAAAGAAAACTATTCCTTAGAGAGATAAGAGAAGGAATTACTTTCTTTAAGTAAGAATAAGATGTTTTGTAAAAGGAATGAGCTGCTGTGAAATATTAAAAAATATGATCTTTGTAGTAAAAATTCATTAGATTTTGACCATCTAGTTGAAGGTATGTTCTAAAGGATGGAATAGGTGATGGAAAATAGTTGATAATGATAAGGAAATTGGAAGGTAGACTTAGGATACCTATCATCAACTGAGGATTCCCCCCGCCAAAAAAAGAAAGTAAGCAGAGGAAAAGGATGGGAGGAAGATATCAAAGAAATACTCAAAAGAACTTCCCAGAACTCAGGAGAAGTTTCTACAAAGTGGGGGACCATAACAAATCAAGAAACTCATTCATGTGAAACTTCAGGACAATAGGGCTAAAGAGGGCAGCTTGAGGTGGGGTGGGGGGTGGGGGTGGGTTCGAAGGACCAAGAATAAAAATGACATCAGACTTCTAAACCACAGCTTCTAGAACTGAAAGACACAAGAACAATGCCTTCAATATTCCAGTGGAAAGTTACTTTCAACATAAAATTTAATACCCAGTCAAATTATTAATCAACTGTAATGTTTAATAAAGATACTTTTTAGACATGAACAGTCTCACAAAATTTATCTCCCATAGTTTTTCTTAAGAAGTGGATGAGGGATATGGCCCACCAAAATGAGTGAGAAAACCCAGAAAAATAGATAGGATCCGGAAAATAAAGTTCTAACACATGAGAAACAAAAAGGGAATGACAGCTGGGCAGATCTGGAAAACACCCAAGTCTGACTGGGACAGGAGCATGAGGATGTCTCATGGGGAATACTCCTGGAATAAATGGAACTGAGAGAAAAGCTAATGCCTCTCCATGTGGAAAGTTGTATGGGAAGAGTTAACAAGGGGGTTCCATAAAATAAAGCAAGTGTTTTTAAAAAGGTAAATATTAACTACACACACACACACATGCACACACACACACACCAGTTGTAATAAGAAAGGAAATACTATCATCAAATACTACAAATACTACTTGCCTTAAATGTCAATAATGTTTTACATGATTATAAAAATATAAACAGAATATTGATTGAACTAAAATTGTGATACATTAGTCAGGATCCCAACAAGAAATGGCTTTTAAATGGGGTGTCTTGAGGAGAGTTTTATAAAAGAGACTTTGTGGTGGAGTGAAAAGAAGTACAAAGGAAAGAGCAGTACTAGTATGGGGTCCATTACCTAACCCTGCAGCCAGACCTGAGGAGGCAAGGGAGGAGTCGCTTTCAGAAACTGAAGAAAGCTGTATGGAGAGAGTGCCTGACAGCAGAGTCAGGGATCAGCCCCCTACAGCAACCTTACAGGGAGGTAACTGAGGGCATGAACACCTCTGCTCACTCTCCCACTCCCCAACTGCCTGCCTGTGTCCATTGGCCCAACCCACCCAGAAGTCGAAGGATAAGAGAGGCAGCCCATTGATGTGGTCTGTACAGGTCAGAGTGGTTCTGGAAGGGCTTGGGGAAGACATCCAGCACAAATCTTAGTGGATAACTAGAGAAAGGAAATATAAAGAGAGGATAATTCTCATGTATCTTAAAGAGCAAGAAGTTAGGAGCCAGTGTCTAAACTGGTCAGTCAAGAAAGGCGAGATGAGCATACAGTTTAGAAATGTGGCGGCAAAGGCCAGAAAACAGCTAAAAGAGTTGAAGGAGAGTGCTCTGGGGAGCGAGAGTGACAAGGGACAGCTCAGAGGACTGCTTTTTTTTTTATTACACATCTATTAGTACTAATATGACTCTTTGAACTTTGTACCTGTATAACTTTTGATTAAAGTAAAATATATTTAATATAATTCCCAATCTAACCATGGGAAAAACATTGGACAAATCCTAGTAGAGGGACTTTCTACACAATACCTATCCAGTGCTTTTTAAAATTGTCAAGGTCATCAAATACAAGAGAAGTCTGAGAAACTGTCACAGTCAAGAGGACCCTGAGCATAGTAACTAGATGTTATATGGTATCTGGATAGAGTTCTTGAACAGATAAAGGACATGGAATAAAAACTAAGGAAATTTGAATAAACTTTGGACTTAAGTAATTATAGTTTATCAGTATTGGTTCATTAATTGTAACAAATGTACAATATAACATGGTATGTTAATAATAAAGAAAACTGGGGGCAGAGTATATGGGAACTTTGTACTAGCTTCAAAATTTTGCTGTCTAAAATTGTTCTAGGGGTGGCTCCATAGTGTAGTGGTTAGCACATCTGCTTTACACGCAGAAGGTCCTGGGTTCATGCCCCATTTGCACCAGGCCCCAGGTGCACCAGGCCCCCAAGTGCTCCAGGCTCCCCTAGGCCTCCCCTCTGCCCCTGCATCCCGCTCAGTGCACCAGGGGCCCCATACCCCAGATCCCGGCTTCATGTCTTTAGCATGTGAGAGGAGACATCCCTGCTTTCAGAGATCCAGTTCTCAAGGGGAAATGGCAACATTCACAGGTCAAGGGTGGAAGTGGGGTGGGAGTGGATTAAAGAGGAGATATAGATAAATAAATAAATAAATAAACAAATAAATAAATAAATATAAATAAATAAATAACATTGTTCTAAAAATAATAAAGAACTTTATAATAGAAGTAACCTTAAAAGACAACAAGAAAAGTTTATGCATTTTACTTTATTTTCATTATTTAGAGCTTTGGTTTTCTAATGATTTTTGCATTCATTTTTTAAAATTTTTTAAAAATTTCTTTTACATGAGGCAACACTGTGTTGACCTCACAGATTGCAAGAACCTTGTCAGTTTACAATCCCTTATTTTTTTATTTTTTACGCCTATAGCACCTGATCTTTCTAGGTGGCCTCCCATCCAAGTACTAACCAGGCCTGATCCTGCTTAGCCTCTGAGATCAGATGGGGATTTTTGTATTCAAAACATTAAACCCCAAAATTTCAACAATGATTCTGGTTATTCATTAATTAAACAAGTATGTATCAAATGTGACTACATGCTGGGCAGTACCCTATGCTTGGCACTTGGAATACAAAATATAGCTTTTCAAAATATAGCTCTGTCAATGCTCTTAAATACCCCAGAATCTGCCAAGTTCTCTTAGGTTCAAACCAAGGTACAAAGTCCTGCCTGCGTACCTATGCAAGTCTCTCCAACTCACCTTGCACCCTTCCTTCACACCTCTCTGTTGCCTAACCACACTGACCTCTTTTGGTTCCTTGAAGATGTCATGTTCCCTTCTGCCCCAGGGCCTTTGTATATGCTGCTTCTGCTGCCCAGAATGCTCTTCTCTTTGTTCTTCCCCTCTTTGCCCAGGTAACTCGTATATTTGGAACCTCAGCTCAGGTATCACTTCTTTAGAGACAATCTATCTAATTGTAATTATCTTATAGTTATGGAGTTATTTGAGTAATGCCAATGTTCCCCATGGAATGTTTGCTTGTAGGTTCTATGACAGTTGGGATAGTGTCTTGTTAGGGACAGTGCCTGTATTTGTTCACACTTGTCTCCAAATCCTGTCATAATGCCTGATATGGTGCAGGGACTCCATCAGTACTGACTGAATGAATGAATGAATGGAATGAATGAAAGACAGGATGTGGTCCAGAGCCTTCCAATATAGTGTAGATCCAAACCAGTATGTTAGCTCCTAAAGAAGACAAAGGTGGCCATCTCCCCCAGTTACTGTCTGGATTCCAGCTGCTCCTTGGCCTGGCCGCATCAACTCCTGGTCTACCTTCTTGCAATAGTAACGTTCATGGACCCTCAGAACCATTTGCTCACTTCGGATTCACAAAAACCTACTGAGGTCTGCATCCTTGACGTTCCTGGGTTGCTTTTGAGACATCCAAAGAGGTAAGTGAATTGCTCAAATCCACATGATTATTAAAGCCCATGATTGACTTTGTTTTCTTATCACCTCCTGGACTCTAGTTCCCTAAAGCTTAGCACCAGCTTTGGGTAACAGACAGCATTTGCACCTGCACTGGGGGCTTTGCCCTAGGAAGATGTGCACTCTCTGCGGCACAGGCCCGAATTGCTGGGGAGTCTCGGGTCTGGACCGCGCGCGCCCCCTCGCGGTTGCTGTGGAGACTGAGCGCCCCACACTTCATACCTTCTGGAAAAAAGAAATGGAAAGCGGTGGACACAAACTCGTTGTAGTGGCGGCGGCGCGCACCGCTCTGGCACTTTGGGATGAGTGTCCGGGATTTCGAGCTGCGGGGTTGGGTCATCGGCTCCAGGTCTTCCGCCCACTGGGGACTCTAGGCAGCCGGGGTGGCTCCGAGGCCCGTTTGGGAAGGCTGCAGCGCTGGTTGGGGCGGGGTGGGAGAGTGAGTCTAGGACCTCTGGCTTCCACACCTCTGAAGCGGAGATGATGACAGGTACCCGGTTGGAGGCAAGACTGCCAGGGGTCTGGACTGGCATCCAGGCAGCCTTGGGGAGCTTGGACAGTCAGTTTGCTGGGAGACTGGGGAGGGGGGACCCATTACCTTTAATATGTTGATTAGTACTTGATCACAATACCAAAAATAAATTAGAATTTCAGCCCACTGCTTCTAACCACTATTTTTATTAAAATGGTCTTTAGTTATTTTCAGCTGAAAATGACTCAGGATTCAAATTGTTTCCATGATCACACTATCTTTTCTGGTATTTCAGGAGATAATTGGACTCTAAACAAAATCGAATACTTTGTTAAAGATTGTGTTTAGGTTATAGGTGAATTGGAGAAATGTATTTGCATTTGTCAACAGCTTATTTTATGGTGATTTAGTCTGTTTAATCCTCAGCTTCATTACAAACAGGAATGGAGAGGACAGCAGGTTTTTTGTCGCTAGTGAATGCCAGGCAGAATGCCCAGTTCTGGATGCAGAAAGGTGAATCAGACGGGGATGACGAGGGGTAGCTGAAATTGTAACTGGACCATAGGCAATCCATGCCTTAGTGGATGAAATCATGTATTGTATTTGGGGAGTGCTTCATCTTTTGGTCACTTACACAACCAAGCTTGCCTGTGACCTGGGAGAAAGGCATGGTCCATGGAGGCTTTGTGAGGACCTGGCCCCCTAATTTTATCTCAGCTCCCAGTACAGAAGTTTACTTCCTGCAGCCTCACAAACCATTCTGATGGGTCAGGATAAATAGAAGAGATGAGAGAATCAGTGGAGAAGACCAGGGTGAGGAGAATGTTGCCAAATGCCAATTTATTATCTTTATTTTCTGCCAAATCTGACTCTTTGATGCCTATGGTTCTCCCACCCCCACTCTTTGCCTGCCCCATAAGAATGTTTATGGTCTCCCTGGAAGGTAAATAGGAGGACCTCTCAGTCCCTGGTCCTGAGGTATGTCATTCTAATTATGTTTTAGAGTGGGCACATAGGCTTTATCTTTCTGGGTCGTCTGCACTCCTTCAGAAAAGTTGGAGCACTGTCTAACATGGTGATGCAACAAAAATCCAGGGACAAATGCTTTCTTCTCCCCAACACTCTCCTTAATGCTCTCCCTCTATCATAAGCTCCAAGTACTGATCCTTTTCCTGGAGTCCAACTCTAAAACAAGAGAAGAAATGCAAATGACTACTAAATACATGGCCTTTACCTCATTAGCAACCAGAAAAGCCAATTAAGATGACAATGAGATATTGAGCAGTATGGCAATTTTAAATGTGTATAATCTAGTAGTTCTGATTCTAGGAATGTATACTAAGAAAATAATTGAATAAATGTATCAAGATATATGTGTGAGGATATTTTTGAATCATTGATTATAATACATGTTCCTCAGGAGAGGATTGGTTAAATTATGGAACATGTGTAGGCTGGAATATCATATAGATTAAGGACCCTAAGGAGAAGGCAGCCTCATGACTTCTGTGGTGTTTCACCACACCCATGTGGTCCTGGCCTCATCTCATCCCCTGACTTTCATGGCCAACCCCCTGACTTCCCCTGTCCCGCTGCGGTGTGGGCTGGGAATGATCCAATGAGAAGTACCAAGAGTGTCAGGGAGGGTTGAGGGGGAGACCTAGAAGGAAGCAGAGCATTGAACCGACAGCTCCCCACAGTGGAGCTGTTGTGGAGGAGAAGGTGGTGGCATAGTTGAGAGAAGGGGCAATGAGAAGTGTGGAAGTGTATCAAGAGCCCAGATATGAGACAAAGCAGGATTGTGGTGAAAGTTGCTGTAACCTTGGCTTCTCCACTTCTCCGAGCCTCAGCTTCCTCTTTCAAACAGAAATACAAACCACTCCACAAGAGTAAGCTTGACAAGTGTATTGGTTTTGAATCTTCGGTCTGGCACGTACCAGCTGTGTGACCGTATGCAAGCCCGTTAGTAATAGATCGCGGCGTTTTTTGAGCGCGTCCTGTGTCAACCAGACTCGGATGCTCTTATTTTCATTCCAGTTAACAGGAGGAGGAACCAGTAACGTGAAGAGAGTAAGTCATTCGCCCGGGGTCCCAGCCAGGATTCCTCTACCCACCGCAGCGCCCTACCTTTTCCGCGCGGAAAACTGGGATAACAGTACTGACACTTGCCGTGCGGTTAGGAGGTTTCGGGAGGAAGCCTGGCAAAGAGTTGGTGCTTGTTAAATTATTATGAGAACTGTTATTATTATGTTCTTTGTGTTCTCCTGAGTTTTTGAGGGAGCAGGCATCACTTGCACAAAACCTTTGGGTTGAAAAACGACCTCTCAGGTAAGGGGGAAAGAACCGCAGCTGCCGATTCTCCGCGGTCGCTCGGGGAGGTGGCCTAGGGGCGGGGCCAAGAAGGAGAGCCGGGCTGAGGGGCGGGGCCTGGACGATGACGTCGCGGCTGGGCGGGGCCCGGGAGAGGAGGCGGGGCGCGGGCCTGAGGCGCATGCGCGGTGGCTCGGGCCGCTCCTCCGCGGCCGCCGGCGCCTCCGCCCACTCGGGCTGGCTCGGGGCTGGGTGCCGGGGCGCAGAGCAGGGCCGGCGAGGCGAGCGCACGGACATGGCCCCGTGGCTGCAGCTCTGCTCCGTCTTCTTCACGGTCAACGCCTGTCTCAACGGCTCGCAGCTGGCCGTGGCCGCGGGCGGCTCGGGCAGGGCGCGGGGCGGCGCCGACACCTGTGGCTGGAGGGTAAGGAGCGCGCGGCCAGGTCCTCGCCGTCCCCGCAGGCGGGCGCGGCGGGCACAGGTGCTCGTGGGCGTCCGAGCTCGCGCCGACTCGATCGCTTCGCGGAGTGCCGGGTCCGGCTGGGATCCCCGCGGCTCCGGACCTTCCTCCCTCCTTCCCGGGGCGCGCGTCGGGCAGCCCCCGCGGGGAGGAAGGGGCCGCCCGACCCCCGGCTTTGTGTTGCTAATGAGGCGCGGCCACCAGCCGGGGTCCGGCTCCCAGGGGACGGGCGAGAGGGGCGTCCGGCGGCGAGTGGAAGGAGGGCGCCCCACCTTTTGTTCCCCGCCCGGGACCTCCTCTGCCTCAGGGCTGCGCGCCCCGTTGCTGCTCTGATCGGCGGTGCTTGGGAGTGGGAGCGGGGGTGGGAGTCTTCCCCCAGACCTCTGGTCCACAGCTCTGCGGAATCTCCGGACTAGCAGGGAGGTGACCCGGAGCGCCGGGGAGGGATGCGTCCCCACTTCGCGGGGCCGCTTTGTTCCTTCTCGATCGTGCCATCTTACCCCCACATTCACTCGACCCTGGACTCCTCCTGACTTGCTGGGAAACTTTGCACCCCGTTCACCCCCTTCACCTCCAGATGGTCTCACGAATGATCTCCCGCCCTCTGCCCCAACTTAAATTGAGGATATTTTTCACGGCCAAAGGGAGGCAAGAATTTATCACCTCGGTCAGGTGCCGGAGACCACACACTGGTCTCTGAGAAGTGCACAGACTTCCGCCGTGTGCTTGGAGCCTTCTCCCCTTAACGGAGCGCTCCTTTGATGCTGTCCAGACGGTGGGGCATGGGGTGAGGGGTTGAGTGCCTCCGAACACTGCCGTCCCGGGTCCTTACCAGGGATCCTGGCCTTGGGCGACCTCAGGACCTGGAGACTGCATCTGTCTGGCCCCTGCCTCCCACAGAAGCCGGTGCGTGCCGGCTGGCGTCAGGACACTCACTTGTAGAGGGCATGGGCTTTGCTTGCAGGCAGCCACGGACATGAGATTGGCTCTCCTCCTGGGCAGCTATGAGCCTCAGTTTTTTCACCTGAAAAATGAGAGTAAATGGGGATTACATACTTTTCCCAGGATGCCCTGAGGGATGGGGTATGGGGCAATGTGCTTAGAGTAATGTTGACCCACCTCTTTTGGGGTGCTCCCAACGTCCTCAGCACAGTCAAAGCTTACGACCTGACACCCCTTTAGGGGCACAGGCTGGTGCTTCCAGCTCACTTTCCTCATATTCTGAGAAACAATACAGAAAACCAAGTATGTGTCAGGCAGCTAGGATGATTTCAAACCCAAAAAGCTGCTGGGTAGACAGCTACAATACACCCTCCCACCAACCCCATAGTGAATATAACCTTCCTGTTCAAGAAAAACATCCCATTTTCTTACACTCTCCCATTTTAGGAAAGTATCACTATTCTATTTTTTTTTTTTTTAATAAATAGATACCAAGTTTTCCCCAGCTTTTAGATCAGAAAGGTTTCCTTGAGACTATCTCATGTTGACTTATTGATTCTCCTAAAGTTTTTGGATCTAGACTAATAGATTAGCTTTTGAATAACTGTAACAGTATCACAGGCATTTTATTTTGGGTTTTCATATGATGGCATGGGTAGATCAGTTCAATTTGTTGTTTTTGCATTTGCCTAGGTGGCTTGTGAAATTGTAATGCAATGAGTATAGTAGCACCTCAAAGGAGCCAAGCGGAGTAGTTTTGTTCTCTTTGCCTGTGGTAATAGGTTCTCCCCTAAACCTGCATCTGTACAGAATTAATGCTGGCCCAGTGGCTTCATTCATGCTCACCTCTTCTCTTACGTCTTCTAGTTGGAGGTCCTCAACTGCTCCTGCCTTGGCTCCACCAGTCCTTTCCTTGGGTCATCTTCATCCTCTTCTTGAAGGAGCATGGAATCCTCTGGGCATTCTCCCAGGCTCTTCCCAACCTCATACATGGCTCCTTCTCTCTTGGACTTGCCTTTGTTGCATCTGATGGAGCCACCAGCTTTCCCTGACCCATCTTGCCTACTAGCCTAGCATATCCATCTTTCCAGCCTGAGCCCCTGCCCCTCTCCACTCCATAATTCCTGTGCCCTTTATGCTGCGAGTCATGGTTTTCCCTGCTCCTGGAATGTTTTTTCTTCCCCTGAGAACCCCCTGCTTGGCCTAAGACTCAGCTCAGTTGATACCGCCTCAGGAATGCATCATCTTCTCATGCAGGTTTTTGCACTTTGGTTCTCACCAGACTACATTGTCAGTATTTACATCTGTGTCTTCAGACTAGTTTCTTTAGGCAGATACTTAACCTCATCTTGGTGGCCTCACTGCCTGGAGCCCTGTAAATCTTGGCTGGACCCAATTTGACATTCCAGCCATCCTGCTAAATTCTGTATTAAATGATTGATTTTAAAAAGTGGAGGCGAGATCAGAGCACCAAGCTCCAGTGTCCTCTCCATAGCAGGCTTATTTATGCGCATGGTCTTCTTGACTGTGGTTTATTTTATTTTATTTTATTTATTTATTTTTTAATTATCATTTTTTCACACCTCAGCACCCCCTATGAGCTCTAGCATTACTTCCTGGGAAAGCCTTCCCTGCTCCACCTCCCTAGGAAGTTGCTCTGTCAGAGGACTGGCCAGTAAGTACTGGTGTACAGTGACTTGGATATTTGATTCATGTATGAGTTTCCTACCAGATAGTGGATGTTCAGCTTGTAGATGTTGGTCTCAGTTCTGAGGTTGCTTATAGTCTAGTTGGGACTATGTGAACGTATAAGAATGTGGATCTATTATATGCAACACAAATAGAAGTGAACTTCCTGTGGGTCCAGGTCAGGACTTGAGAGAGGGGACAGCAGGGTAGAGAGTGAGCCCTGAATGAGGGGCAGGATCTTAGAGCTGGAGAGAAGCTGACCCTCTTGATCTCCAGGGAACATTTGTTCCAGGAACTCTAGCCCCTGCAGGAATGTATATTTTCCAGGATTTTCAAGTTGACTGCAGCCAGTTAACACTGCTCCTTTCGGGGGCTCTGCTAACACACCCTTCAGGGCTGCTCTCAGAAGAGCAGCCTGGTTTAAGTGGTCAAATTTCACAACTTCCCCATTATTAGCGGTGCAGTTAAGGGACTGATACCATCTTGAACACAGCCCAGTGTTTTAAATTGAGTTGTGGCCACACTTCCTTGGACGCTTTTTAAAAAATCTCTTAGGGCCCTGCCAGGTAAAGTTGTTCTTTGAGTGATAAATACAGTTTTCCCAAAGAAGTAACAATTTGTAAAACATCCAGAGGGGAGGTTTTGCATCTTCTTTGTCACTGGGTCTTAACTCTTGCTTTTTGATAGTGGAATGGGTTGGTTTGTGGTGGGTAACTTTGTATCAATCACTTGTACTGAGGTTTCTTTCCCACCTCTTGTCTTGTTGGTTGTTTGAGAAGCCTATTATGGAACAAAGAATTAGGAATCTACTCACACAGGTTTCTATTTAATGGCTTTTCCTGAAGTGGAGGGGGAATAACATTTCTTGCCTTCCTGCCTAAATGGGGTATAACTTCTCTGGTCTGTTACCCCAGAAACTCAGTTTCTATCTCCGCAATGCCTGTTCCTTCAGGAATTCAGGAAGCCAGAATGCTGGCATCTTCTTTACAGTGAAGTGCAAGTTTCCCATTTAAGGCAAATACTGCATCTCAAAAGGTAGAAAGGAATAGGGTGGTACTTGGAAAAGAAGAAGTTCCAGCTGGTTAAAATTTAGGTCCTTGATAAAAGTCCAATCCAAGAACTTTCCTTGGCTGTGGGCCCAGGCATGTTTATTTGATTCTGAATTGGATGCGTTTTCATTCACTTGCAGCTTATGGCTCCCAACCCCGCATCTGGTCTGCCTGTCTGTGGCCATGTCATCCGTGTTATACATGCACTTGTGTCCCTTACAAAATTCTTGGCTAAAAATGGCTCATTCCTGGTTGACACATTTTTCAGAGAGATATTTTTATAAGAAACGCAGCTCTTCTTCCAGCCTGTTTTGCAGAATTAATTGGGAATCCTCTGGCCCATGTCCATCTCTCTTGAGCAGCTATTCTTTCCCCATCTGACCTTGGAGCCCCAGCAGTGCCTGGGGCATTGTGCTTGTTATTAACTTGGGGATACAGTTGGGTAAATGTGACTAGCAACTAAGTAGGGGCTGTAGCACCATTTCTTTTCAAACCAGATTTCTCAATGTCTATCCACGGGCTTTCAGTATTATCAGGATTGCCTTGGAGCTTGTTAAAATGCAGATTCAAGGCTAAGGGACCAGAATAGGAGTGAGATGGGGCCCAGGAATTGGCATTTTTAACAAGTTTCTCTGATGCTCTCTCAAAGAAGAGAGACATTGCTTTGGGAGACAGGCATCCGTGATCAGAAGAAGGGGGAGGGAAACCACATTCTAAACATTTAAAATCAGAGTTTGACTTTAAATTACTTCACTGGACTTAGGAAAGTGGAGACTATAAGAACCTGGCCAAGGAAAGGGGTCAGGCTGCTGAGGGGGTACCAGGGAAGCCAGTTGGGCAGGGCACCTACTGTGGGTGGTTAAAGAAGAGGCCAGGAGTGAAGGAGACCTGATGCTTCCGCTGAGTTCCTCCCCAAAACAGCTGGGCTTGTCTGGAAAATAGTCTCAGGAAAGAGTAGGGTAGTATCCAAATCATATTCTCAGCAGTTTAAACCTTACAGACAACTTCCCTACAAAGGAAAGAGCTAATGCTTTTTTGAGTCTTTATTTTAAGTTGAATATTTTTCATGCTTCATTTCACCTAAGATGTGTTGTTCTTTTGAACTCTCTTTAAGCATTTGAACCCTCTTTCCCTCCATGGGTCCCTAAACTTTTCACATACAGTGCCCCAGGAGATGTCTGTGGCCACCCCATCAACAATTAATTGTCTCTTCCATTCCCCCTCATTGCCTCTTGTGTCTCCCTCTGACAGATGAATTTTTAGGCTTCTGGAAGCTTGCCCCCCCACCTCAATTTATAAGAGTATGGGCTGAATCAAGGGCTCAGGCACCCCTAGAAGATTCACAGGCTGGGGTGGGGGCAGTGCCCTTGGAGCAGACCTCTCTCCTGCCACCCCAGCCTGGCAGCTGAGACCTTTTCCATTTGTATCTCCCCTAGATTTGGAGAGTCTCCTGCATTCAGCAAGCCCAATGGGGCTGTCTGTGCTGGTGCTATGGGCCCCATCTCCAGGCAGCCTGACTTGCCTGGCCAGTGGGAGGCAATGTCCTCCTGGGCAGTGTTTGTGTTGGCTGCAGGGTTGTTCTCAATAGGCCTGACACACGATTAGGTGACTGATGGCCCTGAAACACATTGTCTCCTCCAAGGCCCTGGGCCTTTGAAGCGCTTCCCTGTGGGAAGTAAAGAGACTATTTGCTCTATTAAAATGCCTTGGTATTTCCTCTGTTTAACCACAGGCCACTTCCTCTCTGCCACTCTAAACTCTGCAGGGCCACTGGCTGATTGAAAAGACACAAGCCCAGGAGTGATCACATCCTATTGGAATAGATAGTCTTACTGCAGATTAAAGCTGGGGCAAGCCTCTAAGAAGAAACCAAATATAAGGGAGAATCCTTGAAGGGGCTCCTTATCTTGCTCAAAATTGACATAATTCACAATTGAAGTCCTGAATGTATAAATGGGTACTTTTTTTTTTTTAAGAGAAGAAACCTAAATGGTAACCAAAGCAGTTTATGTCTTATCTGCATATGGCAGATGAAAGCAATTTGATCAACTGAATTTTCTTATTGTGTGAGTTGGAAACTCTTCAGTGTCTGGGAAGAGCATGAAAGACATACTCAGCTTATTTTTTACTTGGAGATTCTGTCTGCTTGGTCTCATGTGCTCAGAAGTCCAAGTAAGAAGTTTGTAGCTTTAATAATACCTAGAGTATCACTGGAGAGACTGGCCCTCATCCTTTCCCAAGAAGTATCTTAAAAGACAGTTTAATTAATAACACCAGGCAGGAAACTAAAAATTGAACAATTAAAACATTACCTAAGTAAAAAAAAAGTAAAAAAATGAAAATTGAAAATTTAAACTCCACCTATATCTTGTTTTTGTGAAGGGGCCTAAAAAATAACTAGTTAGTCTCCAGTAGAGACTGTTATTTTAACATTTACAGCTTCGTTGTTCAAAGTATCCATGATAGAAACGGCTTCCCTTTTCTTTGGTTCCTCATTTGGAAATGTTGGAGGAAGGTGGATGTAGCTAATTAAGGCTACAACATTTAAAGGGGGAACTTAATAGGTACCAGCTGTCCTCAACAAATCACTGAGTGGATGACAAAATAAAGATGTGATGTGAACACACATGTAATTCTCTTCGAAAATGGAAGTTGCCCTATAAATTGTCTGATTTAATAGCGTCAATGAAAATTACCTCTACTGTGCACTTTCAAGAAGCATTTGTTTTATAGTTAGCCTAATGGTAAAATGTCTTATTTGCATAAGTCTGGTACTTTAAGAGTTGAAAGGGCAGTAGATGGCAAGAATTGTTGGAAGTTCAACAAATTGTAATTTTATTGCATGTTTTTTTCATTCCAGATCTAATAAGCATTAATCATGAGTCTTTTCATGAAAATTACTACATTGTAGGGAATGTTGCTTGAACTTATCAGAAATGCCATATAAAATTGAAGCAGCAACTTTGAAAAGGGAATGGAAATTAATAGTATTAATTAAAATGTTCAGACGGATATTTACATTTCACACATTTAAATGAGTGCTTCAAACGAATCCTTTTGAAATCATAAGGGATTAGACTTTAAAAAACTAGGAATTTTTCCAAGTGTTCTGTTTTGTCAGTTTTGTAGCCCCCCCCCCTTGTACTCCCCACCAAGTGAATGGTAATGCTTTAAAAATTGCTGGCTATGGCCCCGGACTTCTGTTCTGAGATGGACAGTTTTACACAAGAGTAGGAGGGTTCTTGAGAATAGAGGGAGGGTTTCCTTGGAACGAAGAGGTACATTTTTCCTGAGACAGGCCATATGGTTTAGAAATTTCTTTGTGATTTTATTCTGGCCAGGTGATTTCTGGTTCCTCCTCTCCTGAAACGAACCTCCTTTTATCTGAGGAAAATGCAGTGCAATCCACACCAAATGCAGGAGCAGTCAGCTAACGTGCTGAGTGACAGTTTACTACCTTCTTCTTCTGCAGTGGGCTCATTTGCTCTAGGTGGGGCATAGGCACTCACACAGGATTTATTGTAACTGCTCAACATCTGAAGTTCAAAAAGACTTAATTGGAGTGAAGTGATGAAGGAAGGTTTTTTGAGCAGCTACTGTGTGTCACATCATGGTGTCATTCTGTAATAATGGTGAGCCAGTACCTCGGGTGCTGCCCGGTGCTCACCTTTGGAACTCTCGCTTTTTAGTCTGTTTCTCAATTGGTTCTCAGTAACTCTGTCTTCTTGCCCTGCATCAGTTTCCCCTGTTTTGGTGGAAGTCCACCTTTCTCTGTGAGGCCTCTCCACACCACTTCCCCCCTTCTCCCTGCTCAGGCTACCCATGTGAATTTCACCTGTGCCACAAAGCCCACATTTTACACCCATCATGCTTCCAGATTTCGTGAGAACTCATCTAGCCGTCTGCAGTGATGCGGTGAAGAAGCAGCAAAAAGTTGATTTGTTTATGAAGAAGAAAATTTGGATAGTTTAGAGGAAGGGATTGGGATGGCTAAAGAAGGCAGGTCTCACTGAGGGAATGTTGAATACGGCCTCTCTGTGAGTGGAACCAGACGTGGGGTGACAGTTTGGGCGGAAAGAAATGTGTGGGCAAAGCTAAAAGAGGATGGCTCATTGGAGGATGTGGGGACAGGGAGGTTGAAGATGTAGGTTGGTACTGGATAATAAGGCACCTTGATTTTGCCTGTCAGGAATGGTGAGGCTTGGCAAGTTTCTCTGGCAGGTGAATGGCTTGATAAGAACGACCCCCAGTGACCATTCCTTCATTCAGTGAGCATTTGGTGCTTTCTGTGTGTTAGGCCTGATTTAGGGAGCTGAGATTGTGTAGGGGAGATGAATAAGATAAGAAAATACCAGACCTGACCACCCTATTTAAAATAGCAACCTGCTGCTCTTTTCCCCTTACTTTATTTTTCTCCACAGAACTTTTCACCATGAGACAAACATAAGATAGTTTTTTTTTTTTATCTCTCCATCTGTCTCCCCCAATGCAGTGTCAGCTTCATGAGGGCAGGGCCTCTATTTGTTTTGTTCCCTGCTGCAGCACGAGATCAGTGGTAAGCACATAGTAGGTTCTCTCTACATGTTTCTTCAGTGACTAAGTGCTTTGCAGGAAATTAAAACAGGGTGATGAGAGCAATGGCTGCACAAGCGGATGATCTCGGGTGGCCTCTTCAAGGAGGTGACATGTAAGTCGAGCAATTGTAATAAAATTTTCCTCTGAAATTCTGTACTTATGTTGTCTTGACATTGGCACATCATGTGGCATTAGGTGCTAAGAGCAGCATAAAAATATGTTCCACTTAATCATTCATGCCACAAGTTATTGGCACTGTATGCCCCATGCTGGCCAACAGCTGCCTTCAAGGTGGGCTCCCAGGGAATAATGGAGGTGGTGACTAGGGGTGGTATTGGATGGGAACCACACTTTGCAAAGTGTCAGTGGCTTGAAGAGAGTTTATTTGGATTATCTGGGTTATACTGCACTGTGGGTGAGAAAAATGTAAAAGGTTACTGCTAAGTACTAACTGAGCGTCCTGGTTTTGGGCTTTATGAACCAGTGGAAATGAAATGACCTCCCCACCCACCCACCCCACCCTCAGCAACAACCAGCCCTCAGTTGGTATGAACTCTGTCTCTTTAACAGAGGTACAGGTCTCATTTTGTTTCATTCCCCTCTGATTATGAATACATTTCGTTTTCCGAAGTCACTGGACGGTCCATCCAGAATCAAAGATGCTCTTTGCCTTCTTTCCGGGGCTGTGGGTTTGCTGGCCAGCTGTGGTAATGAGTTTTTGCTCGGCTTTGATTTTCATTCCTTGCCTCCCTGTGGGAGGAACTAGATATTTCTGATCTTACCTCTGCTCATATTCAGATCCAGCCAAGCAATCAGTGACTTCCCGGGCTTTTTTGTGGGAGACTGTGGGAAAAGTCCTGGTTGGCTGGCTATGAATTAATGAAATCCTTAGACAGCTTCACTAAAGATAGCTCCTGTGGTTTAAGAAAATAGCATTGCCTTTTCAATTTGAGAAAGAGGTCATGGAATTTTATCAAAATTGGGCAGAGAAAATGTAACATCTGGTTGTGCTGTCTGAAGACTGCTTCGGGGTGGTGAGAGCAGTGGGTTTCCAGTGTCCTCTATGTCCAAGGTGATGGTCGCCCAGGTTGCTCAAAATGCTGCCTCTCTCATTGTTCTCCTCCCTGGGTTTTGAAGTCCTCGAGAGTAAGAAATTCTACTCAGTATTTTTTCACATGAGCAGATTTCCTATCTACTGAACTTTCTTCCTTCTACCTAAAAGGCCACACTTTGTTTTAAGTGCCTAGTTTTTGAGTTGGTCAAGACTAATGTAATCTTTGCTTTTATTTCATTAAAAAAAAAAAAAGATGGGAGTGGGAAATGGGGGAGCATTTGGGTGGAAGGCAGGGAAGTTTTAAAGAGCCATTCTAAAATGTTTTTGTATTGGTAGGAATTCTGATAAGAGGAGAAAGAATGAGAAATTGCAGAAGAGTTTTAGGCAAAGGTATAAAGCGGATTTTAAAGGGACCTGTGACTTTTTTAAAAGCAGAAAAACACAAATGTCTTAAATGTCTGCTGTGTGTACATCCAGCTGTCACTGCCTAGTTAAGTGAATAAGTCGTGCTATAATGTTTCTTAAATTTGGTTTTATCCTGGATCTATTCTATATTAAGAGTTTATATAATTTTCCTTTAAAAAAATATTAGTAATATTGTTGGGCACACGTTTTCTGAAACTAAAGAAAGAGAAAGATGAAGTTATTGCTGCCCAGCACTCATCCAAACCAGCAGGTGAGCAGTCACCCGTGCCAAGGGCTTCTCTGTACTTTACTGTCTCTCCCATATTTTGTATTTTGAAAATTTTCAAACCTATGGGAAAGTTGAAAGAATGGCAAAATGAACACCTGTTTCGCCTTTGCCTAGAGTCACAGGTTCTTAACATTTTGCCACATGTACCTCGTTTGTCCTCTTTATGTCCTCCATGGTTTCTTTCTGAATCCTATTTTAGGATTCAGATAAGGATCACTCATTATTTTTAGATGACCTGTCTTTTTAGTCTCCTTTAGAACAGTTCCTTTACCTGTTCTTTTTGATCCTTTATAACATAAGCATTCTGAAGAGTCAAGGTCACTTCTATAGGCAGACCCAGAATTTGGATTTCTGATTGTTTTCTCATGATTAGGGTCAAGTTAAAGATTTCAGCAAGATCCCTCTGAAGGTTATGATTTCGCAATATTGTTGTATTTAAGGTATCGATAGGTAAAAAATATAGGTGCAGTTTTAGCACACAGAGACCTTGCTAACATTTTAACCTCGTTTAGTTTAATGTAAACCTTGATATTTTACGCTCGTTTCCCTTTTCCTTTATCGAGGGCCCAAAGAAAGTGCAGGGTGTCATTTGTGATAGCCTGTAATATAATCTCTTTCTTTAAAGACTATTTGAAATCAACTATGCTCTCTCAAAATTAGGAGTACTGTGTCTCAAGAATGCTTAAGGCTTTCCCTATTCACATGGGCTTGTTGCAAACAGTGGTAGATGTCGCTCTGAGCGACTGGGAATGAGTTCTTATTAAAACCTCTGTTTGGCGGGGGGCAGATTTACGGTTGAATGCTTCCTCACATGAAAATTCAGCTATTCCTTTCCTTTGTGCTAAGAAAACATTGAATTTTATTTCCCGTAAAGGCCACTTCACTCAAAACATGTCCTCAAAGTCAGCTTTCAGCCTTTTAGTTCTGTGATTGCGTATTGCCTAAATTATTTTATTACAGTCTCTTACAGACAGTTTCATTAGTTTAGCTTGAATTACTATCTTCTACCTAATTACATGGCTTTTCTTTCTTTTATTTGTCCCTACCCCAG
Source organism: Cynopterus sphinx (assembly GCA_030015415.1). Lineage (NCBI taxonomy): Eukaryota > Metazoa > Chordata > Mammalia > Chiroptera > Pteropodidae > Cynopterus > Cynopterus sphinx. Next base: position 112,183,514 of record CM057381.1, read on the forward strand.
AATTAAGGGCCAAGACATGTAAAGTTAATATTGATTATTTTTCAAAGTAAGTTAAAGCATCAAAAAGCGACAAGTTGTTATTCTTACAGGGTACCAGGGAAACGACAGAGACAAAACCTCCATCTTTTATTCATAAGTCTAGGGAGACTGTGAGGACACAGGCAGGCCTGCGTGCCTGCCATTTGTTCAGCTTTCGGGACCTGGCCTCCTCCCCTGCTGGCCGTGAAATGTCATGCCGAGATGTAATACTGGGACATTCAGCATCCAGAGAATGGACCACAGAGGTTCAGCTTTGCTTTTCATTTTCTCTTCTGGCACCGAGTTCCCTGTCCCCTCCAGCCTGACAGTGAAAGGCCAGAAAGCAGCGCTCTGGATGCTGGCAGGGATGTGGTGCAGCCCAGCCCAGTGGGCCGGGCTCCTGTGTTGGAATGCACGCCCAACACAAAGGCTGGGCCAGGGTGGGCCTCGGGAGGGGGTGCATGTTGCCTTTGCTTCATCTGGTTTGCTCTGGTCACGGGAGAGAAAGTTCTTGTTTCCATGGCTCTGTCTCTCAGTTTTGGTGGAAGTGCACAATGCCTTTGATTTCAGAAATCACTGAGGGCTTAAGCATTTATGTATGTGGGAAGTGGGGGGAGCGGTACTGAGGCAGAGGGTTGGGGCTGTGATATCCCTCAGGCTCTGACATTGTCTTTGGATAAAGGGAAATCAGGCAACCTTTACTAAATGGCCTCACGTTTGACTTAGAACAATAGTTCTCAATTGGGGGTGATTTGGGCATTCTAGAGACATTTTTGGTTGTCACAACTGGGAAGGAGAAGATGCTACTGGCATTTAATGGGTAGGGGCCACAGATACTGCTAAACATCTTGCAGTGTACAAGTTGGCTCTCCCCAATAAAGAATTATCTTACCCATTATGTCAGTGGCACTGAGTTGAGCAACTCTGACTTAGGGGTCCCATTTTGGTATTTGAATTTCTCAACTCACGTAGCTCCATAACACTTTTCAATTTCCTTTTTGTTTAACAGAAGCTGCTGGTTCTATAAATCCACACTCAGGATGAATTTCCATTAAACTCTCCAAAACATATGATTAAACTATTGTGGTGCTCCTATAAGATAGGCAACTACTCTTTTAAATGCAAAAGACAATTTTTTTTGGCCATAATTTGATCAAAGTAGCATAACCTGTGCCTCTGTTTTTGTTACTCACTGATGGTCTGTGGATAACATTACATTTTTTCAGCATGAAACCCAACACTTCAAATCCCTAAAGCAGTCTCAAATTTATGGTTAATAAAAGCATTTATTGTACTGGATGTCATCTGTTATATCACTCTGGGGCTAGAAACTGGCAAGCAGTGGACAGGAAATATTTTCATTTCAAATCGCTTCAATCTTATGGTCTAGGGGCAAAAGTGTCTGATTTCAGGAAAGCTGAGTTGAATAACATAGTAATGAATGCATTTTTACTTGATTAAGCAGGCATTCTCTCCCTTTCAAACAATCTTCTCTCTGGCATGGTGGGGCTAAATAAACATGTGATGTTAAATGATAGCATTTCTTGTGTTGGCCATACTTTCCCTTTGATCATAAACTTTTCAGTGTTTTCCAGGAATCCTCCACAGAGAAGGAGCAAGTGGGGAAGTGGAGAATGGCTAAACTCAAGTGTTGATCTTCTCCATAATTGTTTACTCTCTGAGCAGAGGACGTTTTCTGGGATGGTGCTGACTCTTCTGAATTCCCCTTTAAAAATGGCAGTTGTTCCCTTGCCCTTGGGATCGTGAATTTAGAGGAAAAAACATTTTGATTTTTTTAAGGCTGCATTTTTATTGTAATTTGAGTCCTGACCTCCTACATTTGTCGAATAGACAGGGTGAGGAGAGTTCCATCCAGAGGCAACGCTGTGTGGTGATGATGTATCTGGGACAAGGTACCTGGCTGCTTAGTGCCTTTGAACCTGTTATCTAAATCATCATTTCCCAGTGAGCCTTGGAGGTAAGCGATTATTTCTGATGTAGTTCCCTTTTTTTTTTTTTTTTCCATACGAGGGGTCCATGACACAAAGAGCCAGGAAAGGATTAGAATGAGAGGCCACGTGACTCGGAAAGGCCTCTCTCTGCCAGAAACCAGAGCCACAGAGTTCTTAGGCAGCCTGTGCCCCTGGTGGTTGGGCTTGCCCTGCCTTCTGAGCCACAGCTTGAGATGGACATCTGCCATGTGCAACACAGCAACTCGTGAGGGTGGGAATAGAGCAAGACTAGATACCAGAGTGATGTGCAGATAATTAAACTAGGATTCGGCATTTACCCCAGAGGTTCCCAAACCTGGCTGAATACCAGAATTACCTGAGGAACATTCTTGAGTGGGGGGTGAACTGGGAGGAGATTCCAAGCCTCACCCTAGACCTGCATAAGTGGGATTTCCAGGGGAAGGCCAGGAATCTGAATTTTTAAAAAAGATGCCAGATTAGTGGTTGCCAGGACTTTTGGAGGAAGGTTTGACTGCAAAGGGGCAGTACTAGGGAATTTTGGGGGATGATGGAACTGTTCTTTATGCTGGTTGTGGTTGTGGGTACACAAATATATATTTAATTATACATCTGTACATGTATAAATTCATGGAATTATATTCCATAACACATCCATTTTACTATGTGTAAATAAAAAAAAGAATGCTGCCCAGGTGAAATTTAGTTGTCATAGATTAGGTGACAGATGGTGCCTGGCGACAGCTGAGAAGAATTGCCCAGCTGTGAGAGAATGTCACCGGGAATTGCAAAGGCATTGGAAAGGCACATGGGCAGATGCCAAACTCTCTTAGCCCAGCAATATCCCGTGACAGTGCCATGTTTTTCCCTGCACAGTCCAATTCAGTCAGTAACTATTAGTCACTTGTGGCTGAAATGCAGCTAGCATAACTGAGCAACTGAGTTTTAGATTTTATTCAAATTCATCTAAGTTTAAATATCTTTGTATGGCCTATGGCTAGCTCACTGTTGGAGGCAGGCATTGCCATATTAAGCGTTTTGCCTCTTGGCCAGGTGCATACCGAGCCCATTGGTCCTTTATGCTTGAGAGACCACAGTAAGTCATCCCAAGTATTAGGCAAAACAGTGACATGGGCAGGACGTGTGGGTTGGTAAGGACAGAGAAAAAGGAACTTTGCAGTGAAGACTGACATGGGAGCTGTTCAGGTAGAGAACAGTCTTGCCAAATGGAGGAATCTGCTTGTCTTTCCCTAGTGCAGAAGTCAGAGAATGCCGACTTTGGCTCAGTTCTTGCCCACCTTTCCAACATTGTTCATCTTGAAAGATGCAGCAGTTATTTCGAATGCTCTTTAATTATGCTTCTGTTCCCCCAAGGAGGTAGGATGCACAGGAAGCCATTGGACAGGGTTAGGGTGGTGTCTGTTGTCTGGCTGAGGGTCTCCTGGATTCACTTGCCTCCCTGGACAGAGTGTAATGAGGAACCTGCATGGGCATATCCTGCTCCTTTTTGGGGAACAAGATCCTGTAAAAATGGCAATTGAGCATAAACCTCCTACCTTATGCATCAGGCACATGGCCTATGCCTTGCCTTGTGTTCAGATACTCTTAAACCTCCTCCCCCAACCCCCATGAATTTATGTTATCTTCAAGAATGTTACTTTTCCAAATGTATTATAAAACAGTAAGTTTCATTGTTGCCTTTTATTAGTACAAACCAAATGGTAACAGAAATAGTGTTCCAATTTGTAAACATATTCTTAAATGAATTTGTTAAAGACTAACAAAAAATTTCATGAGCTGTGGGTTTATAATTAAGGAGGTTTTGTTAATCTGATAGCCTAAGAGGCTTTCAAATTAGTAGAACTATTTATTTTTATACGAGATCTTCAGTTTTTTGGATCAGGAAGAGGACATTCTGAATCATAGCTTATTTAAGCAGGGTTTCCCCATGTTGCCTTTGCAAATTGGTAACTTCAACATAATGCAAAAAAAAAAAAAAATTAATGAGCATTAAATGGTGATTCTCCCACTCTTGAACACACAAACACATTTTGCCGTACAGTTGTAATCACTGTATTTTTAATAGTTATTTTTTACTTAAATTTGTTTTTCAAAAGTATTTCAATGTATTGATGTAGTTCACAGACATGGCACTTTTAGTGGCCACATGATGTTTTCATGTTGTGTTTCCTTCCTTTATCGCTATGCCAGCATTTTCCCCACATTGATGAAACATTTGGGCTTTTTTCATGTTATTGCTGTTATAAAGCTGCTGTGAAATTTTCATACAGATTGGTTTCTTGCCTGTCCCCCTACCATTTTGATTTGTTTCCTTGGCATGTATTCCCCCAAAGTGGAATTACTGGGGCGAAGGTGTAGTAGCTCTTACTATGTGTTTATCAGCTTGCCCTGTGTAATGATGGCCAGGACTGCAAAGCATCATGTTTTAGGAAGAGGGAAAATTTGGTCCACAATTCCTGGCTCTACCATTTGCTGCTATTTTCTGTGACCTGGGCAAATTTCTTTATCTGCGAAACAGGTTAATAATAGCTTATCTCCCAGGGTTATTTTGAGACCTGAGACACTCTCTTTAGCACGTTTAGCTCTATACCGGGCCACACAGTGGCCGCTTAGTGATCAGTGGTCATGTGTTTTCAGAGGAATAAGTGCACTCATTTTCCCATATCCCCCAAAATATTGACATTTATAATTTTTATTTACTCTTTCTTATTTTAGTGGTACTTCATACTTGCTTCATTTTGGATTTATTAGAGAAGGGCTGAATCTTTCCACCTAGCGATTTATCTTCTAAGTTTTAGTGCTTTTAAATCCGGTAGATGTGGTTGTTGCTTAATAGAGAGTATTAAGTGAGATGTTTAAGTGAATAAATGAGGATTTTAAGAATATTGATTGAGTGGATCTTTCAGACTTAACACTATGCTATGAAAAACAGTTGAATCTAAGTATTATCATGGGAATTCTTTTTGTACCTGCAATTGGCTAGCAAACTTCTGTTGTATTTATGTACATATGTGTGTGTGTGTATATATATACAAATGTGTGTGTGTGTGTGTATTTCTAAGGTCAATTTTGGATTGATCACACATTTTCCACAAATAGAATGTAAATTTTTCATGTTTACGGGAGTTTGGATAAATCTGGATATTGAAGTTATTGAGGATATTTGGCCATTCTATTAGTCTGTCTCATTCACATGTGAATTGAGGGCATCCTAGGCCAGCTGAGTGTGACTGTGGACAGGGCAGATGACACTTCTGACTGTCAGTTTCTTTACCTATAAAATGGGATAGTCAGATGAGAATTATTCTTAAAAATTTAGCAATTATTTTTATGGAGCTTACCAGAACCTTTAATTCAGAGGGTATCATTTTTCTGTCCTGCCCACTTCATCTCCTTATTGTGTTGGTCACTTCTCTTTCCACCTAGATTCTTGCCTCATACCTGATCTCTCTAGAGAAGGGATCCTTGTGGCCATTTTTGCAGGTTCTTTCCTCATAAAAGTAAGATGTTTATCCTCCATATAGGTTTTGAATTAAAAAAAACTTTCATGCGCAGATTGCTTTATTTTTACAAAGCAAGCTTCTCACCTCTGCTGGTCTTTGTTGATTTGCCTGTTTACTCAGAGCTGCCTCCATCCTTCGCATTTCCTGTGCATTTGTTCACTTGGCCAAAGGCCCTTGTTTTTTAACATTATGCTACTGTTAATGATTGATTTCAATCCATTTAGTCTATGAGCCTGGAGCTTTTAGGGCCCAATCAATCACTGAATCTATAAACAAGGGCACTGCCTCAGACTCCAGGAGAGCTCCGAATTACACTGGGGTGTTGACAGTCCATGAGGCCCGGACTGCTCTGTGAACGACTGTCAGGAGAGAAGAGGATTCAGAGTATGTGCTAGGTGGTGGTGGGTGCAGAAGGAAGGCAGCCACAGACAAAAATTGATCAGAGATAAGAAATTGTTTCTTTGGCAGATAATCTGCATGTGGGTAATTGCTGAGCTGAGAGATTAATTTTGTGTTTTCCTCTCACCCCCATTTGCACCAAGCTTCTTATTAGGAAAGCTAAAGAGGTTAGAATACACAATAGTTCCTCTCCCAGGGATTGCTCTCTCTCAGGTTTCTGTCTGGGTTCAGGAGCTATCATCCTGAGTGACTGCTACTTTCCCAGGTTAAAGTGGTATTGCTTTAGTGGGTCCTGGGTGAGGGTGCCTTGGATACAATAAGAACATTCCTGGAAGAGCCCCGTCAAAAAAGCAACCCCTTCATCTCCACAAAGGTGAGCCTCTGGAGATTGTTTGCTCTGTACTCAGACAAAGCAAAGAACCTAGACTTAAGATACGTGGGTGGGTGGTTCTAAAGGAACTGGTTAGAGAGAAAAAAATAAAAGTAGAGACATGCTTTAAGAAAATAAGCCGAAGACTTGTGCTGGTGTTCTCAGATGGGCAAAAGAGAAGACAAGAATGCCCACAAGCTGTCAGGATGATGGTCTGGTGACACAGGCCAGAAGAGGAAGAGATGGTGAGAGGCTGGGCAAGAGGTCACCCATTCAGAGGCCAGAGGGCCTGCAGCTTGAGGGCACTGAAAGCTGACCTGATGAAGAGCCTTATCTCCAGGGGTCACGCCCTCTAGAAGCTCCGAGCTTAGACAGGAGTGATGACAGGTTGCCCTGGGAAGGCACTGGGTGGTTTTAAACCAGCATCTCCACTTGCAGCAGTAGCAGAGCAAAGTGTCATAATCTCCCGCAGAAAGGAGTGAGATGTGTATGCTGTGTGCGGCTTCTACCTCTAAGTACCTTCACCTCAGTACAGCTTGGTTGTGCACACCTTCCCTGAACCTTTGCTCATGCCCCATGATTTGGCAGTCCCTCTTCTGTGGCCTGTGGCTCATGGTGCTTTGCCAGAAGAACACTGGGCATGATGGTTAGTCCTTTTGCCTTTGAGGTTCTCCCCTGTGCTACCAGCTGGTCACTCAGTGATGCATTCATGTACTTTGGTGGCATGAGACTGCTGTGATGAGGCTGGGAGGGAGAAAAGGAAGGGGGTATGCCTCCTTGGCATCTACTCTTGGCTGGGTAAAAGCATCTTGAAATAGGCTTCATATCTATGAAAATTGAAAAAAGATTGAAAAAATGGACAGTTTCTCCTGTTCTGATGCTCCTCCTGTCCCTATAAGTATAGAAATATTTAACTTCAAATAAGTGGCTTGAGATGTAACACTGTTCTAATTTGGAAATATGAAGCTGGCCACTTCCAAAGGGTGCCCCTCACCCAGTCATCGTCTCTCAAGCAACACATGTATGTCATGTTCACTTATTATTCTGGGTGCTTTACCCTTGTCTTAGTCACTCTTAGACCCTTTCCCGTGATCTAGCAGGCCCCATGCTCTGCACGTCCTGGGCGCTCTATGAATAAGGGTTGTATTACCCTACTGAGATTTCCAGCTTGCACATGTTAGGGCTTTTGGTTAAAGAGATTTGTATGGGGTCAACATTTTTGGGAGTGCAGGATGCCCAGAGGATGTTAGTGACTTGACAGATCTGGGTTGTAAGCACAGCTTCCACACCCTGGCTTGCTTCCCATCGAGTTCCTGGCAGCCTCCAGGGACTAGAACTGTTCATCCTGACATGCTTCTCTGACTCCTAGTAGGCATTAAGAGGGTGGCTGCTTCTCTGATGGGGTTACCACTTTCACCCTCAGAACTGATGAGGGTGACTTGGCCCTTGGCAAGTTGTTCCAGGAACAGTGGAGATGAGGTCCTTCTAGTACTAAGATAGTTCCCTGCCTTTGCAAACAAAACACTTCAAAAAGGATGCCGCTCCCACCCCCATCCCAGTGTAAGGTGGCGGAAGGAAGCGGTGGTTGATAGCAGTTAAACAGACTTGAAGGTAGGTCACATTTTTGACATACCATTTTCCTCCTCCCTACCAGCAGCTGCCCTCTACTTTGAAAGGTGGCTTAGCTGCTCATATAAACTTTGGTTCTAAATAATGTAAACTGTTATTAGGATTATCTTTTTATTCATAATATATGCCTGACTTTCTGTCTCTCTTATTTATGCTCTGTTTAAAACACTCATTTACCTTCAGTACCCAGAGCTAGTATCAACCCCTTCAAAAAAGAAGGAATACTTTATAACAGACAATTTAAAGCTCTCTGTGGTTAAAAAGGGCTGTAGGAATTAAACCATTGGTTGAGGAAGCTTCAAATCTCAGCAAAGCTTCCAGGTTAAAACTGGGACATGATGTTGACAAAACATTTAAATTAAGGGAGAATTTTTTTTTAAAAAAAAGAAGGGTTTGTCCCAAGGGTAGTTTTCATACAAAATGCTTGAATCTTACTTGAGAATCTTTGGCTTTTAGAGTCTCCCCCCTCATTTCATCACTACCTGGTGGAACCATTCGCCACTCAGGACATTCTGGAAGGTAGAGAAGGCCCCAAGGCTCAGGCTGGCAGCACTGTGGTTGGCCAGGCACTACCCACTGCAGCCTCCTGGGGAAGGCACCTCAACGGCCCCACCTCAGGTACTGCAGTATGGTTTGTCGGCAGAGGGCAGGCTAGTGTGTGAGCCAAGGAAAACCAATAAGCTTTTCAATTTTTAATAAAATGTCTCTCTCACCCTTTGTTTCTCCCTCCACTCTTCCCCAAAAGAAAGAACAGACTGAATTTTTAAGCACATCTGGACTCTGTTTTTGTAAAGTTCTTACCCTAAATTCCCAGAAGGAATGTATTGGCTCCCATTTTTCCAAGCAAAAACTGAAGTGACTCCTTCATTTCTAAGTACTATGCTTGAATATTTTAATAAAACTGTAAAGAAAGAATTTGCACTGATTCGAAGGTCCTTGGCTAGGCCAACACATTCTCCTTTATGCCTCTCTTCAAGTCTGAGAGGTGCTAAAATTTTATGGTTGTTTTTGTGGAGATGGGGAAGGGAGGGGTAGGGGCTCCATGTGTCCCTTTAGATATTACTCTTTCTGCTTTCTTGGTTGTGAGAGTGTTGGGGCGGGGGTGCTCAGAGCCCTGGTCTGTCTGTCTTGTTCCTGCTACCATGTGGTGACCTCTTAGTAGATACAATCATAGTGTTCCAGATCTAGGACCCCAAAGATCTGCAGTGGAATCCATCTTTTCCTTATCAGATAGTGTTTGTTTTCTTTTTAGAGAGGCAAATCTTCTAGAAGTGTATTGTTGCTAAGAAAATGAGGTTATCCTTTTATTGATATCAGCCTACTAGGATGTTGGTATGGGCCTCTTCTCTAAAAGGGAGGATTCCACAAGACTGTCAGACTTTTGAAGATGAGGTAAAGAGGCATTTCCTATGTTGGGAAACTTGTTAGATGACATGGTTCTTTTCAAACTGGTGATCACAGAAGTTATTTTTTATCTCCTTAGAAATTATGTTTATCAATTGAAGTTGTACCTTCAGGAAGACATGAGTGTAGTGTAGGTGTTATGAGGCCGTAGCTCTGTTACTAACCAATAAATGCTGATTAGTGATAAGCGTTTAACCAGTATAGTAGTTATGGCTTCCTAGAATATGCCTTTCTCTAAAGCTGTTCTGGGTGTCTGGAAATAAACTCAAGAGGTATAATAGTTCCTTAGACCTCTCCCCAGAGAGTAACCAAATTTCAGAGATGATCACACTTCAGCTTTATTCATCCCCCTACTTTTGGGGAAGAAGGTTGTTAGCTACAAAGCCAAAAGTGATCCGCAAAGCCTGTCAGTGCTCTGAAAGTGTGCCTATCAAATGCCCACAAGTGCTGAATAACAAAACAGGATGGTCTGAAAATTAACATTTACATCTGTGCCTTGTGCAGGAACTCACCATTTTCATGAGCTTTGGACAAAAAGGGTTTGCCTGAACTGAAATTTAACTTGGTAACATTGAGTCATACCAGTCATGTTCCAGCTTATCTTTTAAACTTTCATTTCTCTTTGAGTCCTGGGAAATTCTTGGTTATTGTGAATGCTAGCTACAGACCAGTTGGTTAGGAGAATTTGGTTAAAGAAAAAAAGAAAAAGACCTGATACAGAACAGTAGTTCAATGTTGATTGCCTCTACAGTTTTCAGATAGCACTGTTTCAAAAACTGTGAAAAGGTTTTACTCTTTAACAGTGACTCAGACTGTTTGCACTGAGCACAAATTGGGGAGCATTGTGACTTGGAGGCTCCCCTCTTCTTCTCTATAACATGGGAAATTGGAGGGCTGTCTGCCTGTCCTGGAAGGGTCTTGAACTCTGAGGGTCCCTTTGCCTCCAAACTGGTGGGTGTGGTACCTGCACACCAAAGCCTGAGTGAACCAGGAGTCTTTTTAGTGTCTTTTCCTGTGCCAGTGTCACTTGTCTTGTTTTTAAGTTTCCAAACATGAAAAGATTTTATTTAGATCGTCTTTGTAATATGCTTTTTACTTTTATAGGAAATCAGGGAAAGAGTTTGAAAAGCAGCCAGAGACTTGGAACTTCATATGGAGAAGCTATTTGAAATGATCTGTCAATATAATCATTTGCTCAGGGATTTGTATAATCAGAAAGGGGGTTTTCATGTTGAAAATCTCTATCTTGACATTAATTTACATGTAACCTATTTCAGTCTTTATTTAAATTTTACTTCATCATCCTTTGCCTAATGGCCTTTCCTGGTTCTTCTTCTACTTTGTCAGCCTTACTTTCTCTGTTTTTTTTTTCTCATGTGCCCGAACTGTGGGCTGTCCCACAAAGCCTACTTCCTGGTCCTTTGTTCTTTTTTATATCTTGCTACTAATTAGCCTGCCTGTCAAGGTTCTGTAGCTTGACTTCATGCATGACTTTCTGCCTTCCAATCCTATTTCAAAAAGAGCCATGGTGTTAGAATATACCTCTTTGCTGTTTTTTCAACATCTCCTTTAAAAAAAGAAAAGATTCTCCTTCCTCAGTTTGCTCTTTATTGCTGTAAAATCACTAATCTTTCAGGTTCTCAAAACAGGAGCCCCCAAGTTACCTTTGAATATTCTCAATCACATTTGTCACAAAGTCTTGCTATTTTTTTCTTAAAAATGCCTCTGAGATCTGTTCTTTCATCACCTTCCCACCCTTTCCATTCCTATCACCTCACATCTGCACACCTGTAGTTGCCACCTCCCTGGCCTTCCCAGCTCCTGTTGTCCACTCCCAATTCTTCCTATAAATATAGCTATAGCACTGTTTTATTAGTGTTACTTTTCTGCTTAAAATCTGTTTTATTTATTTTTTTGTGTTGAAATATTTTTTAATTCCAGTTGGCATACAATATATTGGTTTCAGGTGTAATCTTTTTTTTATTGTGGGAAAATATACATAAAATTTACCATTTTAACCCTTTTTAAATGTTTATTTATTCAGTGGCATTAGGTACATTCACATTGTTGTGCCAGCATCACCACCATTCTTCTCCAGAACTTTTATCTTCCTGAACTGAAACTCTGTACCCATAAAAAAATAACTTCCCATTCTTTCCTCCCCCCAGCCCCTGGCCACCCCATTGATTCCACTTTATGTCCCTATGAGTTAGATACCTTATATATAAGAGGAATCATACAGTATCTGTTCTTTTGTGCCAATGTCAGATTTTTAAGATTTATATTTAATGATTTTGATCTTTAGGAATTTTGATGGAAGAGATGGTAAAAGCTGACAAAGGGCTTTTGTTTCCTGTCATCTTTCTTTAGTACTTAGTCTGCCTGAGAGCATGGCACTGGTTTACCCCAAGTGCAGACAGGAAAGTCAAAGTGTGCAAAAGTGACTGGGGAAGATAAGAGAGATGCTGATGGGGACTCCCACCTTGGGCCTTCATATCACTGATACCAAAAGGTAGTGACATTTTTTTTGTCATGGAGGAAAGATAAGGTGAAAAATGAAAGTGAATAGTGACCAGGACTCACCTTCCTCTTTTTAAATGCCTTCCATCTGTATTAGGGGCTGGGAATCAGGCCAATCCTGAAAAGAAGAGGATGTGTGTAATGAGACCTCAGTTCTAGTCTTTTCCGTTTGTCAGTGGCACCTCCAGTCTGCAGACCCTGGGGTCTGACTTGTCACTTTGATTCAACTCTCAGATCCTTTTGGTTCATCCTTTGAAGCTGCTGTTTTATTGCCTCTTTCTTCTCTCTTTTCCACCCCCAGCCTAGCACATTGCCACCTTGGCCTAGGTTAGAGACCCTTCCCTTAAACTCCTGCCTGCCAAATCATGCTGTGCTCACGTGTGTAAGGACTACTTTGTCCAGGAGGCACCATATGCAAAACTGAGCCCAATTGTCCATCCTTGCCCTATGGTATCTGTCCTTTAAAGCCAGGTGGGGGTGTTTAACATGGAAGGGATGAGTGTGTTGGGTCACTAATTCCAGGATTGCCAGAAGTGTTTGTTCTGGCTGATGAGGAAGGATCCATGTCATCCCCAAGGAGTAGCAGCTATTTATTGAATGCTTACCATGTGGGCGGTGTAGTTGTTACAGGTGCTGTGTGTCTGTATCCGTTTGATATGGTCTCCCCCTTCCCCACTTCAACTCCCAATGTGCCCTGGGGTCCAGCTAGAGACTGCTTCCTGAGGAGATTTCCTCTGTTCTCGGCCCCTTCTCTGAAATCCTATTCCACTTGGATCTCAATTGCCTAATTTAGCACATTATTCTATGAAATACAATGGTATGGGCTCTTATTTCATGTTTTTTAGCTTCATTTTCCAAAATGAATTGTAAACTCCTGGAGGAGGGTTACTCTCAATCACTCAAAATGGCCTACCTAGTGTAAAGCATATTACTAGACCTTGAGACATCTGTTGATAAATTCTGGGACATGAGCTGAGATTTTTCAGGAATAAACAAGGAGGTGATAACCTTAGGATACAGTTAAATATTGCTTTCAGATCAGGCTAGATTTTGGGGGAGAGATCATTCTTTCTCCTTCAATGCCCAGGTTACATGTGTATTGTGATTCTAATCACAAAATGGAATTTACAATTTTTAGCAAATTGTTTGATCTCCCCAGCTTGCTCTGTGGAATCTGCCCACACTGGGCTTCTTCCATCCACCGTGATTGAAGAGGTGGAGCTCCGGGGCTTCCAGGAGGCAGTAACGTAATTTCCATGCGGGATGAAGATGTCAGCCTGCTTCCTGGATTGGCCTGAGTTTACCTTTTGATTTCACACAGTTTGATGATTCACATGAGACCAGTGAACTATCATAAAATCTCCAAATTTGTGTAATTTTTTAAAAAATAGAATAAATTATAGTTATTTGGTTATTCTATAGAACAGCATTCAGGATACCCCCAGCAGGCAACCTCCCAGAATACCACATGTGCACTGCACACTGAAAAGCCTTCCTGATACATCTGTGCTGATGCCTTTTCCATGTATACAGTTGGCTTTAAAACAGGTGAAAGCGCCTGCTTTACTACTTTTTAATAACAGAAATGATGGCTAATTAGAGTTGGCTGGACCCTTAGAAAGAATTTGGTCCAATGATTCTAATTCTCACCTCATTAGGATCTTTTTGCTAATTATCCCATTGGTCCCACATGGATCTCCCAAAAGGAACTGCATTAGCTGTTAGAGATTTATCAGAACAAATATTTGTTCTGTATATTAGAATCTAACTTATGAAAGTTATAGGCCCTGTGACCTATGCATTAGAGACAGTCTTCAGAATACTGGGGAGGAAGATTTTCATTTCTTTTTTTAAATTGAGATACAATTGACATATGTAATGGTGTTCCACAAAGCAGTGTTGCTGGCCTGACAGCTTGGCCTCACACTGACTCACCTCTTCATTCTTAGTTTGAAATCATTTTAGCCAGAACCTTTGGACCTCCTTTATTTTATTTTTTTAAGATACTTAATTGCTGCTTTTAATCTTTTCTGGAAAGTCTCTGTTTTACCCTAACTTCATGACAACATGTTACAGGCTTCTAATTTATTTCCACCATATTGCTTTGATTTTTGTAACCACTTCTCCATGGGAAGCCTAAAGAAGGAGACAAGGTGCATTGATTTCTTTTTGCTGCCTGGCCTGGAAGGTTGTGTGCACCATTAGCTTGCCTCAGCCCATTGGAAAGGAACAGGAACTCACTAGGGCTACTTCATCAGAGAGGAAGTATGCTCCTACCTGCTGTTCCATTTACCGTGTCTACCTAACAAAAATTTGCCTTCTGATTTACCTTTCTGTACCAATAGTGCTGGGAGTGTTTGGAGAGGGACTGCACGGAGACCTTGATTCCAGGAAACTGCACTGCTTCCTTTACTCACAAGGAACATTTATCTAAATCTGAAATTGACCAAAACCGTGATACTTGATTTTTTACATCATTCTTTACCGCCCCCTCCCCCTTCTCAGAATGACATTTTAGCTGTTCAAAGAGATTAAAACAAAGCTGAACACTTCTTGGCAAACACAATTATTTCCTGGCCTGTATCACACGATGATTTAATTGGTATGTCATTATGTGTGTGTTTGCATGTGTGTTCTTTAATGGGAATTTCATGTGTTATCATTGGGAAATTAGAAAAAAGAGCCTCTGGATTTATTGCATATGGGTTAAGGGCCAACTGCTGGTTTCCATTCAAGAATTGGGGAGATCTAAAGTTGAAGGGATTATTAGCACTTGAATGTATCCTTCCGATTGCCTATTATTTTAAAACTAGTTTGGCAAATGGTAAAAATCAGAACCAATAATGAAACGATTTACCCTTTGGAACTTGTAAGGTTCATCAAAGTAAACTTGTGAGGGACTTGGCATCATGGAGCAATGGCATCTTTGCTTTGCTGTCTACTGGCATTTTATTTTGGAAGCTTGAATGAGTGTGTTGGTATGTCTGGAGTGGGAGTCAAACCCATAGATGAGCCTTTATTTTGGAAATCTGAAGTTTTAGATTATCCTCTATAGTGGCTCTCGGGCAGATATTTTAAAATGTATCCAAAACCTAACTTAATTTTATGTGTTGACCACAAAAACTATAGACAATTGAGCAGGAGTGGGAAATCAGCTGTCTTCTGGATACCATGAGTATGCTCCTTCCCATTCAAGGGTGGGAAAAGAAGAAATAAGAATTAGCCACATTTTGATTTATTTTTTAACTTGAGTCCATGAAACTGACTTGACTGCAGACATGACAGTTGTCATCTGTGACCTGAGAAGTGATAGGTGTATCTTTCTTAATGGGATCATGTCCTTAACAGCAGAAATAGTTGCCTTTTATGTTGCTGCATTGTAAAGTTCATGAGTCCCAACGTCTTGGACAAAATGTTCAATCACTGAATTGACCAAATACTACCTATAAAGAATTACAGTTGAGACATTAATTCAGAGTTCTGTGTAAAACTGAGATCTTACTTTCAGCCACTTCTCTCCATCATTTGGATTTTGTTTTTTAACCGCCAAAGTTTCCCTCAGATCACTAAACCACAAGGATGTGCTTGCATGGACCTGCTGTTAAGCTACTAAGCTATTGATAAGGCAGGCAGGTGAGGGGCCTGGATAGATTTCAAGGGTCCAGAAGCCTCCTGAAATAGTGTGTGCAAAACTTGCATATGCACACATGTGCCCCAGCTCTCACCAAATTTTCAAAGACATCTGTGTCCCCAAATAAAAAGCTGTGACCCTCTGTTGGGTGGGATGAAGGGTAAATGAGAAGATTTTAATGGTTTTGGCCCTGGTGATTATAGTCCTGCTGACTGAGGAATGGTGACAGTAAGGGTTGCATCAATATTACAGCTCACAAGCCTCGGGATATATCTCAAACCTTCAGCACATCCTCTCATCTTGAGCCCATCTTGCACTTCAGTCAGCCCATGAGCAGCGCGAATGGGACTCCTGTGCTTGCAGGGCCACTGGGCGGGGTGTTGCACAGCCTGGGACTGATGCTGTCTGAGCATCTCACCTTTGTTTATTTTCACCCTTGTTAATACAGGGCAAGTGACAGGGAGGGCCCTGGTAACCAGTGGGCACTCAGTAAGTGGGAGTGGCATGCCTGTGGGGGAATAACGCTAGGACATTGACTTGGAGACGTGAAGTAACTGAGATTCCCACGAGTCAGGGAGAACCAAGACTGTTGAGAATTGCCCCTGGAATGTTTGGTGGGCTGGAGGAGTGGCTGAGGTGGGGAGCGGGGGAGGAGAAGCTTGTTCACATGCTTGTTAACATTTGAGGGTCTTTGACAAAGGAAGTCTAATGCCTTGCCCCGGTCAGCCGGTGATTGCCCTCCGGGAGGCCCCGTTGTGCACAGGAAGTCAGACACTAATGATGTTAGTGAGGGGACAAAGGCACCCAGCCCCAGGAAGGGCCTAATTGCTGTGTCCGGCTCCCAGGCAGCCAGCCTCAAGCTGGAGGGGGCTGAGCAGGATGCGCTAAGTGTTAACACCTGGAGCTGGAGCTGCTGACTTCCTGGTGCCTCCCCCCCCCCCCCCCGTCTGTGTGACTGGGCACACGCATACACATTAATACAAGTTCACAAGTCCTGGCTGTATCTCGGGGAGATTTTGAGATGGGATGTGTTATCTAAGAGACCAGGAATAAATTGTTCAATCAGGAGGTCACAGTGATCTGGGGCAGGGCTGAGAACCTGGAGACCTGAGTACCCTCCATCTTCCTCATGGGACTTGGTGACTGTCACTTCAGCTCTGGGTGGGCAACTTTCCTCCATCCCCAGGAAATCTGGGAAAAGCTAGACCTTGCAGAGAAGCAGACACATAAAGGTCACTGTTGCTTTGGCTGAGAGCATTTGAGCTGGAACTGACGGGAGAATGCTTCTGGGAGAAAGAGAAATTGAGGGCCTTGATCACTTTGAGTCAGCTGGGGTCTTAGGGAGATAGGACTCTGGCAGGATGAGTAGTGATGAGGGGCACCTGCCAGCACCCAAAGGAGTTTGTATTGTAGATGTGTAAGTCTGAATCCACATCTGGGGGGGTCTGTTAAAGGGGTTGCATCCTAGGGAAGTCCAGATACACCTGATTATTTCTAAGTGAGAACTCTGGATTCTTCATGTCTAAACATGACTTTTTTGCTCTGTTGGGCCTGTGAAGCCCTCAGTGGCCTTGGGAGCTCCAAGAATGCCCCCAAATTATGTAAGAGATGTTCCTGGGGGAGACTGGATAGGGAACATTTCTCATAGGATTCACCAATGGATTCTAGAAACCCTTTTCCCTTCACAACAATAGGTTCATCAACAATTAAAAGTGAAGCCCACCTGCCTTGGCCAATAGCCCTGCCAGGACGGTTTGTTTCTAGTGACAGTGGAGCCTGATCCTGGGGTCCCTTCCATAGGCAGACAATTAGGAGGCAGCTTTGCACACAGGTGGACTCACTTGGAGTTTTGCAGCCAGAGAACAGAGTTCAAAGGGACGCTTGAAGCTCATCTTCTTCCTAGAGAAAAGGGGGTAAGCCACAGGTAACTTTTGAAAAAGGGTCTAATGTTGACTTGCTGCTTCCCACTGTTAGTTTAAGGAGGTTTTTCTGTGCAAGACCTCCATGTGGACAGAAATCATAGGCTGACAGAAGGGGTTGCCTTGCTTTCTAGTATAGCCTGTGATGTTTCTATTAGCACTAAAATCTAAAGGAGCAGCCTTTCATAATTTCCAAGTATGTGAAATGCACCTTGAAGGAAGCACATGTGTGGGGCACACTGGAGACCTGCCTGGCTAGAGGAGGCTGGGTCCCCATGGCAACAGCACAGTCCCCATCTCTGCAGGCATTTGTGCTGTAAAAGCATAATTCCAGATGTGATACAGTATTTGGAGACTCTATCCCTGGGCCTCAAAAACAGTATTTGAAGTCTGCACAAGTCAATGCACACTCTGTGTGGTCCTAAGGCTTTTTATTAGTAATTTTAGTTTGATCCGAACATTTCCTCTGAGCTTAGGCATAACAATCATGTTTATAGCTTTAAGTTTTCCTCTGTTGTCTAATCACTATTTTGCCCTCGCAGGAAGATACTTTCTCCAGTTTCTGGAGCGAAGTCTTTGTAACTATCTTTAACAGCTAAGAGCTAAGTGAGAGGAGTGGGTAGCTGATTTGCTGGGGGTGGGGGAGTCTGGGATGTTTGGGTGGTTAGTTGTTCTCTTCCTACCCTATATTTATAGAAAGCCAGTTAATCTGCGTCTGTGAGTTGTCTGTTTGCGCTTTTGAAACTGCAGATGGGTTGCCTGTTACCTTTCAGATGCCAGTTCTCTAACATGCGGTTCTCATTTGAGTGGATGGGAGTGGTATGTGCAGCCGAGGGGAAAGGTCTGGCTTTCCCATCCAGAGGCATGTTTTATAGCCTTGCTTTTAACGTTTTGAGAATTGGAAAAGTGGAACAATCCTGTCTGTTTGTGAGTATCAGCCATGAGAGAACACATAGCCCAGATTCTTAACAGGCTAATTGAACAGAGTACTTGGGCTTTTGCTCTGTTAAAGCCACGGAGGCTATAGAGCTTTGTTTTTAAACACAGAGAAAAAGTCAGCGTGTGTGCGTGTGTTTGTGTGTGTTTCTGGGCTTTAACTGCATGTGCATGTTCTTGTGGCAAAGTGTTAAGAAAACCATAAAGTCTAGAGCAGTGAAGAACATTTTAAAATTCCATTTAGGCCACCACCATTTAGAAAAGTTGCTATCATATTGCAATATGTAAATATATCTAACATTGTACACCTTAAATTTATACAATGTGTTATGTCAATTAGATTTCAATTACAATTTTAAAAAGTCGCTATCTGAGAAACAACTCAAAGGCCCTAACACATCTTTATCTCCAGTGAATGAATTTCCTTGATGAGATGAAGGTTGAGGAAGGTAGAAAAAGTGAAAAGAAGTTTAGATGAAAACACAGCTCTCAGTTTGGTAAGTAAGATACATGTTAACTTGGCATAGCTTGGCTCCATATTAGAGCTCAGAAACAATTGTCCCTTCAGCTTTTCCTTTGGGGAGCGTGAAATTAGGAACATGTGTGTGCTGATTAGCAACATGTCAGAGATGAATCATGATTACGGCTTTGGTCTGGTGCACAGGCAATGCTTTAGAGCAGTGATTTCCTACCTCCGTGAGCAAATCTCTAATTAGCTTAAGATCTCCGGGTTTTGGGGGCCGACGTGGTAATTGCTAGTGGGAACCCGCCGGCACCCCCCCAGAGCTTGTGTGTTGCCCATTAGACATCCACGACTGCACCTCCCCAAATCAGACGGTGGGCTGGCACCCTTCATTTCTGAAGCCGGTCTCATCTAGATGGAGAGTGAAAGAGAACAGCTCCCGGGAACGTGGAGCGAATATCTTGAATAGATCCAGGCGCAAGCTGGCTTAGTGATTTATTTTCCTTGTGTTTTGGATTTGCCAGCATTCTCCTCGGCTTACATCACCTGGGGCTTCTCTGCCTTTGCTGACTTCTTTTTTTTTTTTTTTTTAAAGTTAAAGGTTTCAACTGAAGTAGGGTCTGCCTTCATTTATGAAACCATCTGTACCTGCATTGAGTAAATTGACTGCCGCGGTCTGCATCTTACCCTCACCATGTCCACTGGTCATAGGCAAAAGCTCCTGCCCCATTGTGCATTTAAAGCCTCACAGAGCTGTCTGTCTTTAAGTTTTATTGACACACTGGAAACCCAAGATGGAGGAAATGTGTTGGAAATAGAGAGTTGGCCCTAGTTTTAAAGAGTTACTTAGTGTACCTGTAAGAAACCCATCCTCTCAGTTCTTTCTGACGAATGCCCTTATTTAAATTTCACCCAGTCTACAGTCATGCCACTCTGAACAAGCCCGATCTCTTCTGATCTCAGAAGCTAAGCAGGGTTGGGCCTGGTTAGTACTTGGATGGGAGACCACCTAGGAAGACCAGGTGCCGTAGGCATAAAAAATAAAAAAATAAGGGATTGTAAACTGACAAGGCCCTTGCAATCTATGAGGTTAACCAAGGGTTTTTTCACCTAAAAAAATAATAATAAAATAAAGTAAGTTGCACCCAAACTCAGTTTGCTAAATCATTACCAGCTTTCTGAAAGTTCCTTTTTGATTTGAAAGTAGTCTTGTTTAAATCTTACTGTTTGGCCTGCCTTCCATTGGTAAAGGAGGTGCTATAATTAGCATAGTCCTTTTAAAATGCATTTTTTCCAAAATGGCAGTTAAGCTATTTTGGAGTTGGATTAGAAATGTTGCTCTGGGAAGTTGGTGTCTTCAAATGGCCCAGAATTCCCAAGGGCCCCCTTAGGAAATTGGCCATCTGATGGCCCCTGGTGGTCATGCTGGCTGCTCTGTGTGGGATCTTGCCCCATGGCTGTCTTTTTGTCCAGGCCTTTGCTTCTCTTCCATATGAGTGGAAAATGGTATAGGGTTTTGCTTTTTGAATTTTATTCCTTTAGAACACTTGCGGGTTATCTTTTCCCTGCCTCCTTCCTTAGTAAAAGATGTGTTCTCCATTTTGTTTCCATTTGCTTCCTCGGTCCCAGCTTAGTAAAGAGTGTTCATAACAGAGCTCCAGGCACCTGGGGTGTGCTTCATCTCTTCCATCAGACAAATTAAAAACTGCCGTTTGTGCAGCAAACGGGGGTAGTTAATGAACTAAGAATGTGACACCCTGAGGCCACAGCATTGCCATTTATAGTTTTTAAGTAATAGGCAACAAACATATATTCTTAATTGTCAGCTTATTAAATATCAAAACAGGTGTAGTAGCTAAAAGCTTGGAATTGTTTCTTGAAAAACAGCTTCCAAAACTGTTGACAAGCGTTGTAAGTTCCCTTATCTGTGTTCTTAGTGTAGGTCTTAGATTTTAAGCCCATAAATCACCCTGTAATACCAGGCTAGGTCCTCCTGGGTTCTTTGTATGTATATATTGTCTGGCTCAATCATTTATTAATTCAGACAGAAACTGATATTTATCAGGGCAGACTATGTTTCAGGCCTAGGACTGTGGGGCAAGCTTTGGTGGGACGTAGAGGGCTGCCCTGGCCATTTTGCCTTATGCCTACAGCTTCTCCCCATCTGGTCTAACTCGAGCACTTGTTAGAGATAGAATCACTGGGTCACCCAGTTCCCACCAAGACCATCAGCAGAACACATTTCTTAGTCTGCCACCATGCTCTGATCTGTTCATCTGTGTCTTCTCCCACAACTCCCCCAAGGTCTGGATGCTGGAGACAGAGCATATCTGAAGATGCCACCTCCTGAGTGCTCCCTGTCTGCCTCATATATCTCCTAGAAGCACAACTCTCTCCGTGTTCGTTAGAGCAGGAATCTTCTCAGGAATGATGACACAATCATTCCTGGGTGTGAAATAACTATTTCAACGTATGTCACGTGCTGTGCAGAGCCCTAGATATAAATCATCTCACATAGTCCCCACACCAACCCTTTCCAGGGGGTTTCATTCAAACACTTCATCTATAGCTCAGGGAAATGAGGTTCAGGAAGGTTTAAAAGCTTGCTCAAGGTCACACAGCTGCAAAGGGGGAGATGTGAACACACATCTGTACAACTTCCAAAGCCCGCTCTGTTAACCACTATCCTCCACCAGACAAGCCCCATGCTAACCCACAGAAGCCTGTATCTAGGATGGCAAAATCTCAAGCTACAGCTCTGATGAATTAGTGTACCTGTCTGCCTGAAGCCAGGGTAGGAGAGAGTGCAGTGACAAATGATCGGTTTGCTATGGGTGTGGGAGGGGGAGAATGACAACTCATGCCATGTATGTGACATCGAGATCCGTTTCATCCATGTTGCAGCTGAAATTATATGTGTGTATTAGCTTTCAATTGCTGCTGTAACAACTACAAATTTAGTGGCTTAAAACACACAAGTGTATTATCTTCTAGTTCTTGAAGTCAGAATTCCAAAATGAGTTTTATGGGGCTAAAATCAAGCTGTTGGCAGGACTGGCTTGTGGAGGCTCTAGAGGAAGATCCATTCCTTCCCTTTCCCAGCACTTGAGGCTGCCTGCATTCTTCAGCTCATAGCCCCTCTTCCTCCATCTTTAAATCAGTGTCTCTCTGTCTCTGCCTTCTGCTTCCATTGTCACATCTCCTTCTCCTGACTCTTATCTTCCTATCTCCCTCTTATAGAAGCCTTTGTGATATCCTTGAGCCCACATGGATAATCGAGAATAATCTCTTTCTCAGGACCCTCAAACTTAATCACATCTGCATAGTTCTTTTTGCTGTGTAAAGTAACATGCACAGCTTCTGGGGATTATGATGTGGACATGTTTGGGAGTACTGTTATTCTGTCTATTATAGAGTGTAAAGAAAACAGTGGTCTGTGGGCTAGCCTGGGCACCCTGTTTCTTGGGTGTTTTTTGAGGGTTCTGGAACAGTGGAAACATCATTTGGGTGTGAACCAAGGATAGCCTGATGGACTGTCTGTCTGATGCATGTGCCAAGAAGCCATCCATTCTGTGACTTCCAAGAATGAAAGGTCTTCACTATGCATGCAAGAGCTGATACCTGTGATGGTATCTCTTGCTTTCAACCCCCATGACCAGGCTTAGATGGTCACAGGGTCTTTTGGTCTCTGATTTTCTGTGGAATAGAATTACCACTTTGCATGATATGGGCAGATGTGCCATGCCAGTCAAATTGTGGGAACGTATACCTTGCATGTGATCTACGTACCTAGTTACTCTTCTTTGAAAGAATGAGCCACTTCGCTCCTGAGGGCAGGACTGTGGCAGCTTTGTTTATCACCATACCTAGCATAATTTCTGGCTCATAATAGGTGGTGAGTGAATTTATGTCCTGGAGATTTGTCAGGGAGCATTACTGAAGCATGGTGAGGGATTTCATTGTCTCCTTCTTGGTCACCTGTCTGGCTGTGTAGCTGTGGTCTTGGCCATCTGGAAATTGGCATCCTCTAGCTTCACAGACTATGGCTTTGTCCCTAAAGAGGTATGGCACAGGAGGTTTTATGCAAACACTTCATATATAGCTCAAGGAAACGAGTTTCAGGAAGGTTTAGAAGCTTGCTCAAGGTCACACGGCTGCAAAGGGGGAGATCTGAACACACATCTGTACAACTTCCAAAGCCCACTCTGTTAACCACTATCCTCCGCCAAACAAGCCCCATGCTAGCCCACATGTCCTTACTGGCCTGTACTCAGTAATTGGTATTTATTGATATTGGAAGTCATTTCAACTGGAGTTAAAATACAAGTACTTTTTTGGCTCTTTCTCTCAAGGCTATGTGACTTTTTTGTCTAAATTGTTTTCTAATCGCGGGTGGGGGTGCTTTTTCTGATTAAGCATACAGAACCCCCTCTAAGCATCTGCTTTTGTGCCTAAGAAGGTAGTAAGGTAACAACACTTTTCCTAAGTTTCAGTTCAGGTGAGAAATTCCGGAACCTTGTGTATGTGGGGAAAGCAGGAGGAAAGCTGGAGAAGGAAGTGAGCCAGGAAGAAGCTCCAGTGGATCACGGACTGCTGTGCCATGTTGATTTAGATTTTCTGCTATTGCTTATTTATCACTTTAATTAGAATGGTGTGTGTGTGTGTCCATCTGTCTGTCCATCCTTTTCTGTGCAGCTGTGCTTTCCCAAGCTCTACATTTATCTGAGCTCAGGGATATAGTTTCAGCGGGCGTGCTTGGCTTCAGGATAAGCAGTATGCACATGCCTATAGCATATGGCTGTGCCGGGGTTGTGGTCTGAGACCCTGGGCTCCATCAGAAGTGTTCTGCACGTTATGTCTCAGTGTAACAATGGCCTATTAAATACCGGGCTGCCAACATATGGTTTTCCCCAACATCCTTCTCATTGAGTGGAAACTTTAGCTGTGTGGTTAGAATATTTTCCCATCGCTTAGCATTTCAGAATTAACATTTTGGAGAATTCTGCAATTAATACAGAATGGCATATTTGCAGATTATTACAGAAACAGTTAAACGAGTGTCTGTAAATGTGTAGCTGCTCTTTCCCATGATGGATAAGTAGGGCTAGGAAAAGGCCAGGCCAATAGGAGGATTCTGGGGCTCCCTCTGTGGATGCTGTAATTAAAGTGGGAAGTCTGGCGGAGTTGTTATCCCTGCTGTTAAGAGTGCAGATGGCTAACAGCCACATCACCAAGAGTTAGAGTTAGACTTTTTAAAGTCCTTTTTTCTTTTATGACCCACCCTATATGTTCCAAGCATAGGTACAGATTCAGTGAAGAATTTTCTCATTAAAAGT
The DNA here is from genome assembly GCA_030015415.1 of Cynopterus sphinx. Classification (NCBI taxonomy): domain Eukaryota; kingdom Metazoa; phylum Chordata; class Mammalia; order Chiroptera; family Pteropodidae; genus Cynopterus; species Cynopterus sphinx. Next base: position 112,207,633 of record CM057381.1, read on the forward strand.
AACAGCTTATTCCCACACTCATTCCTGGTCTTGGAATGAGAAACCTGTTTCCTTAGACTTGAGGAATTGTCTGTCTGTCATGGCTTAATAGAGCTTTTGGACCAGAGTGTCTGGTGGGTGAATTTTATAACCAATCAGTGCTCCAAGCATATCCAACTGGTAGGGCTCCAGCTGGCAGCTCATGTCTCTCTCCCAATTTTACTGTTAATGAATTATTATTTAGGCCCCAAACATAGAACAGCCTGCTCCTGTTGTCTTAGGCGAAATGAGTGCTCACGTTCCCTGTGGCCTGGCAGTTAGGAATCTCCCAGGTTGTAGAGACTTTGGCAGTCAGGGGGCACGAAGTGGGAGGAAAGAGTGAGGACGTTGCTTGGTGACTGGCCTGACCCTGGGTCTCTGCAGTCATATGTGCATTTTGACTCCATGGGGATCTGTGCTGGAAAAGCAAGTTGGCCTCAGTCCTCATCATGTTCTCTCGCTTTCCCACAGGGAATGGGGCCGGCCAGCAGGAACAGCGGGCTGCACAACATCACCTTCCGATATGACAGTAAGTAACTGGCTTGACCTGTGATGAATGGAGCCTTTTCAGTGATCTAAAGCCTACACAGTCTTGCTTGATCAAGGCACTGCAGGTCCTGGGGTTGAGGAATTTTTTGAACCCGCTCAGGTCTGTCAACAGAGCTAAAGCAGCTCAGGCTCAGTTAAGTCCCTCAAGAATTTGGGGCAGGTCAAGCATCCTCTGTCGTGTTCCAAGAGGTTGTGTATGGAGGCCTCCCCTGATCTCCTCAGGACACAGCCATGTCCTTAAGAACAAGCGCAGATGCCTATAGGGCCCCTCAGGGGACACGTAAGTGAAACCGCCCAAGCGCAGGGTGCTAGGGAGTGTTAGGGGCTGTGGCAAATTAGGTAGCCCATGTCGGGTCAGAGGGAGCACCAGCTCCTCCATTCCAACTGTTTGTGGCCTTGAGAGATGTCTCCTGAGCATAGCCAGCTATAGGTGTGATTTCCAGGAAGAGTGGGAAATTGGAATTTTTTTGTATGAACATTTTTAATATTGGCATTTTTAAAAAAACTTTCACAAACACAGAGCGGGCCAAGTGAATCCATGTCCTAGGTTGGCCCAGGGGTCTCTGGTTGGCTGTCTCTGACATAGGCCTGGGCTCCAACTCTGGCTCCATACCTGTCAGCTATGAACTCTGGCAGGTGACTAGACTTCTCCAACCCTCAATTTTCTCCTCATTTTAACAAAGATTAGTTTCTTGCTTGGCATCATTTAAGGCTTAAATGAGGTAATACTTATGACCGACTTACCTTGGTAGCTGGGCTGAACTCAGTAATTGGTATCTATTAATATTGGAAGCCATTTGGACTGGAGTTAAAATACAGGCACCTTTTTAGTCCTTTCTCCTAAGGCTGTGTGACTTTTTTGTTTGAATCGTTTTCTAATGTCAGGGTCGGGGTGCTTTTTCTGATTCTGCATGTAGAATGCCCTCTAAGCATCTGCTTTTGTGCCCAAGAAGGTAATTCTATAGAACTGTGAACATTGTAGCCATATGAGCCATTGTTTACAAGTAAAAATATCAATAAGAATAAGCTTGACTCATATTTAGTGACTCCTAACATTTGATTCATTTCTTGGAAAGAGTTACAAGTTCATGTAAGTAAGGGGTTTAGGTCACATGAGGCCTCTGTAATAATCATTGCTAAAGCAGAGTTTTCAAGGTTGAGTATACAATCTAACAATTTTAGGATACAAATATGTACATAAAATTCATATCCACAGTTGCTGACCTGGGTACTTTGGGTACTTTAAGTTAACCAGTGAGAACTTAATATGAAACTCAGACATTTCATGTTAGTGGTATGTGCATGTTTTGGGTAAATGCTGATGCTAATGAAGGATTTGCAAGTCCATGATAGTTAATTCAGCTAAGTATAGACATGTGTAAGAGATCTTTGAGTTAGAAAGATAATTCTTAATATATGTTCTTGGTCCTGGCAGATCTTGTATTACATTCAAGAGTTCAAAATTTTCCGGTCCGCTGCAAACAAATATTTGCATGTCAAATTTAATAATGGGGTTTTGTGAAAGAGGATCTATACCTATAAAACTTAAGTGTCATATTTTCTTCATGGGATTAGATATTTGGACCACATACTAACGCCTGTATCTTAGTCATTATTTTCTAATTTTTCAGCATTTAATTAGAATTTTATTCACAACTCGAATTGACTCCTGGGATATCTGAAGTTTGGTTGCATTTTGGCAAAATGTCATTTGGCCATAATTTTTCTGTAACTAAAATCCAAAACATTGGAATTGCTGATAATTGGGTCCAGGCTATGTAAAATACTTATTTGTTGTTTTTCATTGAGAAAGATATTTCTCCCTTCTACAAGAAAGTTCCTGTTACTGCTCTGTTGACTGGTTACTAGCTCTGTTTGAATTAGCTAAGAACCAATTGCCAGGATTTCACCAAAAGTATTAAACTGTAAAGTCTTATTTTTCAATTCCTTTGCCATCTGTTGTTAACAAAGAAATTATCTTGCCGTTAGGTCAAAACCAAATTTCACAGGTCTCCTTGCCTCCTTTCATGTTGTGTTTCTCATTTCTTCTTCAGGCTCTCAGGGGGTAATGCCTGAGTAACTTGTAATACATTTTCTTAATTCTTAGACTTTTTATTTGCTTAATTGTATTTACAGAAACACAGAACGTGCTAATTTTGGCATTAGAAATGAACAAAGAAAAACACCATGATTCGCTCTCGTTCATGCATCTTTTCCTAAAGCTGTTTAAATCAGAGGTTTCTCTTTCATTACAGACCTCAATAAAGGAAAATGTTTGAACTTCACAAGTATGATGAGAATCTTGTCTCCCTTTTTTTTTTTCTTTTTATGCTGGGAAGTTGGTCTCAGCCAGGATTTTTATAGGCTGAAAACCTCTGATTCAGAGCTTCTTTTAGCCATAAGCTCCGTGCTGAGGATGAAATGGCAAGAGCCCTGCATGAGCATCTGAGGCTGCCCCTGGGCTGGTCAGCAGTGGAATCCTGAGCTACCCAGCTGACCTCTCAAGCTGCACTCTCCTCATTTTTACAGTGTGGAACAGTTAAACCAGATGTTGAAAAAGTTTTTTCACATTCTAAAATTCTCTTCTGCACCTAGAGAACACATGCTACATGCTTTGAGAGTGAATTTTCTTCAAAACTAGAATTCAGTTTCCATTATTAACACATTTTCTAAAGAAGTAATATTGAAATATAGAGGTGGCTGTTTTTGAAGCTGATGGGAGTTTACAGAAGTGAGGAGTCCAAGAAAGAAAGCAGGAGAGGGTTGCATTTTAGTACATGTGTGTTGTGCTTTATTAAGAAATTTGAAAAGGAGGAATATTGTGCACATTAAAAGGCCTTGAAGGCTATCCATTAGATGTTAGCAGTCATTTCTGTGTGGTAGGAGGTTATGAATGATTTTTACATTTTTCTTATATTCTTTTGTCATTTTCAAATATTCAGTGAATGTTTTTAGTCATAAAAATGGCAAATATGTGGTATAGTTTCAAGAGAAAATTCAGCAGACTCACTGAGCTTCTTAGAAAAACACTTCTGAATGCTTCTAGAAAATATCCAGCCTTCAGAGGTAGGTGGATGTAATTGAAGACCTTATGCAGTAGAGACTAAAGAGGGTTTTCAACTTTAATCATTGGGAAAGAAATGGAGATGAAGCAGCATGAGAATTATGAGATGGTGTCTGCTGGGGATGGCTGGTGGTTCTCCATGCACAAGTGGCCAAGAGGAGCCTGCGGCCATTCTCAGAAGGCCCAGCCCGAGTCTGGCTGGAAGCTTCTACTAGCCTTTCAGGATCTTGCAGACTTTGAAGGTTTAATTAGCAGTGCCAGGTGGCACAGCTGCTCGAGTGGTTTGGCTGCATTGACAGGTGGCAGTGAACGGTGTTGTCAGACCAAATCAAAGAATCAGAGGTTTTTTGTTTTTTGAGCAGGGTAGAACTCTGGTTTTGGTGGGTGTTGTGGGTGTCTTTGTTGATTCATGATGTTTGAGAACAAAAGTCTTACCTTTGACGATGTTAGTTAACATGGAAGGTGCTTTGCTTATTTATCACTAAGTCAAGTCAGTATTTTTTGCAGTTCCTAACTGGATCGTTTTAACAGTCTTGATGTGAATCACTGCCCCATGAGTTCACATCCTCATTTTAGTTCCTTTTCCTCAATCACTTTGTCCTCTAGGTTTCTTCTAAAAATAAATAAACCCCAAATTATTTAGCCATTGTTTTGTTTCGAATCATTCTTTAACGCTTATGTAAATAATGATTGATTTGGGCAAAATGCCATTTTAGTAAAAAAGTTCATGCCAGATACACAAACCCCAGGTCAAATATGATTCTAATACTGACCTGGAATCTAACTTCAGGGATGGGCAGCGGTGACGACACTATAAATAAATCCTGTTTCAGCATCTTATGGTTTTTCAGTCAACCTTTGATGTCATGTTTGGGCTCTCGAGGAACATGTCTTTAAACAGAATGGATTTGGCCACCTGCAGATGTGTTCTGCGTAATTTGAGAAGATGAACTTGCAAATAAAAAATTTTTAAGTGTGACTGTTTTTGTTCTCCCAACTTTCTAGACTGTACCACATATTTGAATCCGGTGGGGAAGCACGTGATTGCTGATGCCCAGAACATCACCATCAGTCAATATGCTTGCCACGACCAAGTGGCAGTCACCATTTTTTGGTCCCCAGGGGCCGTTGGTAAGTTGGTGGACTGGGTGGGTAGTGCCGAGTACAAGGGTCCAGACATGATGGCCTCCAGGGGCCAGGCAGGTCTTCACATGAGAGTGACTTAGGCACAGACATATTTCCTACTTTGTTGCACACAGGTGCTGGGCATGCACAGGGCTTGGTGCTGTGCCCTCTGGCTCATCTCTTGTTCTCTTGGCTGTTATTGAGAGAGATGTGAATTTGAAAAATACTAGTAGATGAGTGGTAAATGGCACTGAGGCTTTGGCTTCTGTATCTCAGCAACAGTGGGAAGATGAGTGGGCCATCCAAGGACATGATGGCTTCAGCATCTAGCATTGGTGATCTCTGGCCGCACAGAGATGTGCAGACCCAGCATTGGCACATTTTGTGAGTTTTCAGGAAAATCCCAGTTTTCATGAGAAACCATGAAATCAATTTTTTAATGTTGGCGACAAATCGAACTTTTATGTAAACTGTGTGGGCTGAAAAAACCAAACTAAAAGAAACAGAAAAAAGCGAACCCATTGTATCTGGGCCAGATTCATGTTAGGGCCAAGTCTCCTTGTCCTCTTTTATGAATTGATGATGATACACAGGAGAGGATGAGATAGTTGAGTATGGGACATGGGGAGGGCCCATTTATTCTGATGAGTCTGGATTTGAACCCAAAAGTACAAGAGGCATTCAAACCTTGCCAAGCCCTAGCTTCTCCATCTGTATCATGCAGATGACTGCCTCTTGGTTTGTTGCAAGAATTAAGACAGACAGACACACACACACACACGGTACATTTCCAGAAAGAGCTATTAAGGAAACGGTGGCTATTATCATCAGAACTTGGTCCTTTGACACTGCTACTCAATCTTAGAATTTTTTTAAAAATTTGGCTAAGGGAAAAGTAAAGTCTGGATTTCTTAATCTGAATGGGATAAATCTCTGAAGAACCAGCTTGGAGGAGAGGTGAGTGCAGAGAGAGGGAAGATGGATCAGACCCTTGGGCTGACTCACTTATGCATGTACATACTGCTGGATCTGAACCCAGTGGGTTTTCCAAAAATAACATTATCTTAACATTTAAAGATAAAAAACATTCTCTGTGGATAAAAGGGATATGTTCATTCCACATAAGATTAAATGACTAAGGGGTTGGCCTGACGAATTGCAGGCTCCTTTTTAGAAGAAAGGAAGAGATGTGAGCTGGTGGTCGGAAACCAACTTGTGGAACAGTGAGGTGGAAGGTTGAGCTTTTCCTGCAGGGTGATTTGTGGGTGGGATGGCTGTCGGTTTCTGTGAGGTTCTATCAAGGAAACTTCGTGGGAAACAGAAAAGCATGTAGGTCAAGAGTATTCTGGGTTCAAATTCTACCTCTGTCATTTAATTTCTGTGTGACCCTTGGCAAGTCATCTACTGTCTCTACACCTTGGGTTACTCATCTGTAAAATGGGGACAGTACCCTCTTTCTATGGTTGTTAGGATATAATGAGTTAAGTGATGGGAAGGAGTTATTGAGTTCCTTTATGGGAAGTTGCCCTATAAGATTGCTAACATTATATAACTATAAGGTGTTAACAGTATTGTGATAAAGGTGTTACTGTGATTTAACGTCTATATTTGCTGCCTCTACCCTCACTTCCAGACTTGGTGTAGTGATGTTTTTAGGCAGGTCTTTTAAAAAATAAGTTCTAGACCCTTCTACTGTTACCCCAGCTGATGAATTTTTATTATATTGTGAGATAGGCAGTCTTTAATCATATTAATCACCTGGCTTTTGTTACAACAGTTCTGGCGACGTTGCATGAATTAAATATTAGTATGAGTAGTAAGGATTTGTTCAAAAAAAAAATTTATGTTTTTGGAAGGGGGTGTTTCAAAAAGCAAGTTCCTGTGAGATCTACGAGTTGCAGGTCAAAGACCTGTCTGGTTGTTGGTGAGCTGCCTCTCACCCTCTAGGAAGCTTTGTACTTGAAACACAACATGGCAAAGTCAGTACCTGCTCCTCTGTGTACTCTGACCCCTAAAGCATGAAGCTCTACTTGTCGCTCCTTTGCCCTGCCCACCGTAAAATATGTGCTCTTCATCAGATAGTTACAGGATCGGAAACCTGTTCAAAAGAGAAAAAGATTTCCCTGGCCTTTGCCATCCATAATTTTCCCACCTGGTTAATTGCATCCTGTGTAATTTGGCCCTGGGAGGGGAAGGGTTGAAAATGTCTCCTTGTCTAGTGTCTAGTGTTCAGAAAGAATGTGAAATCGATATCGTGCCAATTGAGGCCGGCTTGGGGGATCCAGCTGCAGCTGGACCACTCCAGTCTCCATGGGATACAGAGCCCCAGTACTGGCTCTTGTGGCCATCAGAGCTTAATCCTTTTGAAAGCATCTAGTCGGATGTCTAGCAGGGGAAGCTCAGGTGGCGGGAGGCTGGGCCAGCGCCTTTCAGTGGCGCTGTGGGCGTCTCGGGGCCTCAGTGCTGTGTGAAGAGCACACACTGGGCAGCTCTTGGGTATCTGCCTTTCAGGCATGATTAGAGCAAGAACTGCTTTGTAAGTTGCATAGGCATTCTCCTAAGCTATTTAATCTCAAGCCTAGGAACCCCTTTGGCTCAGACACACACTTTTTTGGGAATTTTGTACATTGTTCATTGAAACATACCAGCAAATACAAGACTAAAACTTAAAGTGGAAACATGGTTTGGTGGGAGTCCCTAGTCAGTATGAGGAATTATCATCAGCTAAATACACCCTGTTTAATGACCTAGAAATTATGTATTCCACTGCAGACTTTTATGAATAATTGTGACTTGAGTCTAAATATTTGAACCCTAATGTCACAGAGGCAATGGGCATTTGTGAAGTGGCTGGCTGGATTAGAGATTAATTAATTAGTAATAGTGTGACAGAGAAAATCACCTGGCCTGTGCCAAAGGAATGCAGGGTACGTGTTTTTCCTTTCTGTAAATTCAAATGTGCTAGCCAGAGTAAGAATTCCTTTAACTCTGCTGAGTAGGTGGAGAGGATGATGATGTCGGAGGAAGGAAAGTGTGCTAAAAGTAATTAGGTCCCCCTTTAATAAAAGCATTCTGCTTTGCTTAGGCATTGAATTCCTAAAAGGATTTCGGGTAATACTGGAGGAGCTGAAGTCAGAGGGAAGACAGTGCCAACAACTGATTCTGAAGGACCCGAAGCAGCTCAACAGTAGCTTCAAAAGGACTGTAAGTCACACGTGGGGAACGTGCTCTTGAAGTATGCCATTGTCCCGGGGTCTGAATGGTTCACTGAAAATCTGTGAAACTGGAGAAGTAGGGGCTGTGGGGTCCTCCCCGCCTGCCAAGGTGGGCAAGGATGACGGAGCATCGTGAGCCTGCTCCACACTCCCCAAGAAACCCTCCAGCACCTCTTTCTGGTAAACACATCTCTCGGATTACACATTGGAGCAGCCATCCCGGAAGGTGGCTTTGTGCTCTCAGGAGCTATGTGGGCTCCTCCCCACCACCTTTGGGTTCAGTGTTAACAAGTTCTGGCTTCCTTGACAAAGAACAGACAGTATCGTTGATCTTCATTTTCAATGAGGGGTCCAAACCTAAACTTGGTTTAGAAAATAGACCTGGCATGTCCCCCACCCTGGAACTGTACCTGGGTGACTCTCAGGGAAGAATGAAGCTCCCTTTAGGAGGTAGAGGGTGGGTGACTTCTGCATGAGTTCATGTGTGTTTTTGTTCCCTTTTAGGTAATGGAATCTCAACCTTTCCTGAATATGAAGTTTGAGACGGATTACTTTGTAAAGATTGTCCCTTTTCCTTCCCTTAAAAATGAAAGCAATTATCACCCTTTCTTCTTCAGAACACGAGGTGAATGTCTTTCCTATTTGGTTTCCACGGGGAGACTTTTGCTTTTAATTTTTCAAATGAGATGTGTTCAAGAGCCCACCAGATAGTGCTGTGGAGAAAAGCATAGTGAGGAGAAAAGCATCCAGGAAAGCAACTTTTAGAATTGAGTTGTGGCCCAGGAAGTATGCGTCTAACCAGAGACACCCATTCCTGGTTTGTTCTAGAGCAGGCGTGATGGTTGATTTTGGTGTAAAGAGTAGAGCATGAAATGATTCCATCTTTTACCTGTTACCGGGAGGGAGTAGCTTCTATGAGTGACTGACTGCCTCTTGTGTTCAAGATGAGATTAAGAAAATTAGGCAGTATTTCCGAGATCACCATTTTCTATAAATTTATTTTATTCTTTCTACTTATTTAACCTGTGTGACAGATGCTGTTCTAAATGCTTTTCAAATGCTCAGTTTACCCCCATGACAACCCCACAAAGAGTTTATTCTTATCATCTTGACCATTAGATATAGAATCACAGAGAGGTCAAAGGGTTTTCTGGAAGCTGGGATTTGAACCCCAGAAGTCTGACTCTAGAGTCTAAGCTCTCAAACCACCAAACATGTTGGTTTCCCTTGTCTGCCTGGCTTTCCTTTAACATCTGTTCTGCACCTAGTATCTTTCATCTGCCTGAACTGCCACTTTCACATTTGGTGCCCAGGCACCCTGAAACCTGTAGCAGTTACCTCTTGCCCTCCTGGTCAGTCTTTCTGTCTGGCATTTCCGGCCTTGGATGGTCAACGGTCCGTCCATTCCGACATCCCCTCCTACGTGGTCTGGTTGTGGCCCTCAACCTCTGTGATGTTTTTATCCTCACCTTCAGCCTACATCAGTGTTTCACTTTGCAGAATTCTTCCTCTGGCTGTTTTCTTCTCATCTTTTTCTTTAACTGTGGTGGTTTTCTATGCAGCAATTATAACAATTAGTCTCATTTTCTTCATTAAAATAAGATTCCATAGAGCAAAGCCCATGTGCATTTTACAACACCCTTTGATACCTTACGTATAACAACTGGATAGAGGATTCAAAGAATGTGTTTATGAAAATCTTGCCTAAATGGTCAAACTTAGCACAATTTCAGATTAATTTTTCCCTTCAGAATCAGTGTGTCTGTCAGGGTATGAGGCAGAGGCAGGGGATGTGTTTATCACTATGACCTTGATGCTACCTTTGATTTTCTTTGTGTTGTACAGACATTTTCAGAGGGTTCTCCATGGTTAGCAACATGGCACATTAGACTAGCAGTCCTCTCGCTATGTTTTTATCACATTTAAATCCTGTTTCAAAGCTACTGGCTTTGCTGCCTGGTTTTCAGCACTGGTGCTGCTCCCTAGTAGATGCCTAGATATCACTTTTAGACTTTGTCGAAAGGATTTTAGATTAGAATGTTAGTAAGTTCAAAATAACCCCAAGACACTTAACAGGCTCAGTCCAGAGTTTTCCTGTGCCTAAACAACTCCACAGTGGGACAGGGGCCAGCATCATTCCTGCTTACAGCTAAAGCAGGGCCTCCATGTAGCAGGTAGCATGAGCACAGTCCTGCTGCCCTTGGCTCCTGGCCTTGAAGCCATGTAATGCTTGACTGGCTTTTAAAATCTGAAGGACTTTATACTGTTTTCATTTATTTGGCATAAAATGAACTACATTAATATTTGTATATTGTGCAATTTAATTGCACTGTACTAAAAATCATTGTCGAATTGATGTATTTTATACTTTTCCCAGCAGCACCCAGTGCCATTTATTTATATTTTATTAATATTGTTGGACAAGTAAAATGTCAAACTGTCCCATAACTAAAAACATGCAACTCTCTTAATAGCCTGTGACCTGTTGTTACAGCCGGACAACCTGGCCTGTAAGCCCTGTAAGTATAGCTGTTCTTTCCTCATGGTATTGCTACCCTGGTGGTGTCAGGTGGCCTCTGGATGCTCACTTCGGGTCCTTTCTCCTTGCAGTCTGGAAGCCTCGAAACCTGAATATCACCCAGCATGGTTTGGACATGCAGGTATCCTTCGACCACGCACCACACACCTTTGGTTTCCGTTTCTTCTATCTTCATTACAAGCTCAAGCATGAAGGACTCTTCAAGCGGAAGACCTGTAAACAGGTGAGCTGCTAGGTGTACATAAAGGAACACCGTGTTTTTAGGTGACTCTGAGCCCTTGGAATTTGGATGGTTCAGTGTGAGCATTAGGCATTGTCCACTCTCAACAATAGGTAGATAGATCTTCTGGAATGTTACCCCTGGGTATGTCTCAGGCCATCCTACTGTCACCCCTAACTCTCCACTTATCTGTCTCCCAGCTATCCTGCTTGGCTACGTAGCCTGGTAAAAATATTTCCAAGGAATCAAAACAATTAAGTGTTTGTAGTTGGTTCTTCTATATTTCAAAGGTTAATAAAGTGCTCACTGTATACTAGTTACCGTGCTTTATGCTCACTGAATCCTTATAACCACATGAAACAGGCTGCTGCCATTCCTACTTTCTAGATGGGGAACCTGAGGCTCAGGGAAGTCACCTGGTTTGCTCAAGGTTGCACAGCTAGCACGTGGTAAAACCCCATTTAGGAGCCACTCCACTGGCATTTCAGTGGCTCCTGATTTTACACATAGGCCAAGGTTAATTAGAAACTCAATAACTAAGTCCTTAAACTGGAGGTTGTCAGAGAGAATGGGAAACATTTTGTAGAAGTCCACAGGACTACTAGATCACACCCAGCAGTACCAAGAGAGGATTTTAGTGGTGGTGGAAGACCCCATTGCCGACCAGGACATGCTCCTCTGTGTGTCAAGGTTTGCTTTCCTGCTGACTCTCACTTTTATCTTTGACCTTTAGCATTCTACTCAAGTTAAAATTATGGTAAATAATGTATAAACACAACAGGTAGTTTCTCTACCCTTTTATTAAGTGAAGGGTATTCTAACTACATAATTTCTTTGTCTTCAAATCATATATTCCTACTGAGGGCATCACCAGCTAATTGTACAATATGGCAGGAGTCCTGGGCTCCCCCGGGCCTTTTATCAAAGTGAAATTCAGGTAACGTGGCAGATAAATACAGTTGCTTTCTGATCTGATAGACATGTTCTGAAAACATGATTGAGACTGTTGGCAAGTCTCCTTCAGCTCTGTGGGGAGAGAGGGGTCTGAAGGACCTTTATCCAAGAAGTTTTAAAGGTGTTGTTTGTTCCTTTGCAGGAGCAAAATACAGAGACAACCAGCTGCCTTCTTCAAAATGTGTCTCCAGGGGATTATATAATTGAGGTGTGTATAACTCAAGAAAGCCTTATTATTAAATCTGCAGAATGAATCCGGTTCATTTAGAATTCAAGCTGTTTACAACACTAAAATTTCAGGCCATCTAAGGTGTATATAGTTTTATTTTTACATGGTCCTAACATGCTTTTTAAAAAATTTATATAAAATTGATCTTTGATTTTTTTATTAATATTTCAAATAAGTATTTTTATGTAACCATTAAGTTCACATAACTATAATTTAAAATTTTTATGTAGTATTTCTTCATACTTGATACAGATATATTTTTTAAATTTTATAGGTTTTTAGTAATAAAACAGAGAAGGAAAAGTTACACCCGTTATATCTGCCTATACTTCTCTAGGTTTTTGCTGACATTCTTTTGTATAAATGTACATGAGTTCTAAGTACCACTTAAAAAGCATGTAAATGATATATTTTTTCTTTTATTTTTGTAGATTTCTTTTCCACTATCTAAAATACTACAAATTAGAAGTAAAAGAAAACTAGAAATGGAAACTAAAAATTTGTCCATAGCCTTCATACTCAAAGACAACCAACATGTCTTAACAATTTGGTAGAGACACCTAGTTCTCACATTACTATATATCAATTTGTGGTTTTAAATAGACACACCTTAAAGCTTTAAGGGAAGCCCAGTAAAATCAGTGGTAAGATGCCATTTCAACTGAAAATTGTTAGACTGTGGAACTTAACAGCTGATTTAATCAGTGATTAAACAACTTTTGATTCACAAAAGGAAACATGATGCATTGAAAGTTTTAAGCTGGTGAAGCAGAGATGCATCTGACTATTAATGTCTAGTTTCAGCTTGTAAATGATTGCATGCAGCAGCTCTCCTTTCCCATTCTCTTTCCTCCTGCCCACACTGCCCACAAATGGAAAAAAAATGAAATCTGCTGTGATGCTATCACTTAAAAATAATACAGCATCCTCTGTTTTGCAGCTGGTGGATGACACTAATACAACTAGAAAAGTGATGCATTATGCCTTAAAGCCGGGTAAGAATTTTTTTGTTTGAAATGTTGGCTCTGGGCTATGGTAGACCAAGGTATCTGTACTTCATGGTTTATAAAAACAGAACACAACAAAACTTGAGCTCCTTTCTCTTAAAGGATGTTTCATCAAATCTGACTTTCCTTCCACCCTCATGTTGATGCCTGAAAGATCAAAGCCAGCGTGGTTGCATGTCCCTGGAACTAAATAAATAGTCAATTGTCCTCGGAAGAAAAGTGGTGGTGGTGGTTGGGGGGAGGTTTCCTTAGGCAAAATTCTCACTCAAAGGTATTTACTGTCCCAGCAGACTGTTCTTCAAAATGAATCCGTTTATAATCACCAAAACAGCACTAGAGAAAGGTAGTCAAGGGGTTCTAGAACCTGTTATGTGGCTTATGTTGAAAGAAATTTTTTTTCTTTTGAACCTCTTATGCTGCTTAAGTTTAAAAGCCTTACCTTTGAAATTTCCCAGTGCACTCCCCGTGGGCTGGGCCTATCAGAGCTGTTGCCATCACTGTGCCCCTGGTCGTCATATCAGCATTCGCAACACTCCTCACGGTGATGTGCCGCAAGAAGCAACAAGGTATGTCTGTGTGGTATGTCCCCCCACTCACCCCTCAACGAGCAGGACTGGGGTCTCTGCCAACAGAGGAAGACTAGGAACAGTTGGTCCCTCCACATAGCTCCCTCCCTCTAGGAGGCCACATAGCTCCTATAGTCCCAGAATTAAAATACTTTTAATCTCAAGATCCACTAAAAGAGCAGGCATAATTTTATTCTCAAATTTTGGATAGTAAATTCAAAAGCATCAAGGAAGTATAAGGGTGTGAGTAAGGACGAATGTAGGGCTTCATTGCTTACAAAAGTCAGATTCCAGGAGGGAACCTTCTGGAGAGCTGGAAATAAATATTCTGTATTTTGACCTGCATGATAGTTACTCAGGTTAAACCTAGGTAAAAATTTGAGATGCACTCTTAAGATTTATGCATTTTACTTTTGTAAGTTATACCTCAATAAAAAAAAAAAAGGTGTTTTAAGGTCTTTACTGCCAATGCTAATTGGTCTAGTTGGTGCCTTTGATTGCAAGGACTAGTTCTGGGTGCCCTCTGCTGATGAGGGTGACTCCTACAGCGTGCTGGGCTTGCCCAAGTTCAGTTTTAGGTGAAGAACAAATTTTGGCCATTTGTTCGCTCCACTGGAGAAATCACTGTCCCATCCTAGTGGTGGATGGAGTTGGAAAACTTCAGAGTGCTCTAGGTGGATGTGTCATCTGTTATTTCTTGAAGATAACGTTAGGTCCTGAGTCTTAGGCAGCAAGACAAAGTTTTGCTCAGATATTAATCCTGTCTTCTTTTCCAATTTAGAAAATATATATTCACATTTAGATGAAGAGAGTTCCGAGTCCTCCACCTACACCACAGCACTCCCCAGAGACAGATTCCAGCCGCGGCCAAAGGTCTTCCTCTGCTATTCTAGTAAAGATGGCCAGAATCACATGAATGTCGTCCAGTGTTTTGCCTACTTCCTCCAGGACTTCTGTGGCTGTGAGGTGAGGAATCTAAAATCCCAACTCTTACTTCGGGTGGAACACATGCTTCACACTCTCTCTTGTCTACCTTGTCCCAGCCTGCAGGTCTCAGGTCTCCTTCAGTGAGGCCTGCCCTCTGGTAGTGCCTGGCTTCTAAACTGGGGTCAGCCTCACACTCTTTATCAGTCTTTCCTACCCATCACTATACTAAATGTTTCCTGTACTTAGTTCTAATCCTGACACACACCTGCTCAAAAGCCTCAAGTGGCTCCCACCTAGTAGGAAGTTGCGTGGGGAAAATGCGGCTGCCCTGGGAGCACAGAGTGGGGGGTGGGTGGAGGTGGTCACTCTGCATATCCTGGTGAGCATCAGAGAAGCAAAGAGAGAATCAAGTAAAGCAGGGGGTTTTACAGTTTTGGCGGGGAACTCTGCTAAGAAGGGAAAATAATGTGCCAAGTGCTCAAATGGTCTGCTCTGGTTTTTTTTACCGGTTCTCTTGAGTTAAGCTATTAATGTGTAGCTTTTCTGTAATGTGATAGTGTTAATTTTAGAATGAAGTTTGAAGCCATCATGTAGGGCACATTGTTTCCTATAAATGCAGGAATTGTATGATAATTGTGTAGTTGGGTGGTTTGTACTTTGCAACTACCTGCAGGTGGATTTCTCAGAATCTCTTCACGTGGTGAGGCTGCCCCCTAGTGTCCACAAGACGTATTTACATGTCTGTCCTGGTTTCCCAGCGCACGAAGGTGGAGAGGTTGACCAGTCAGTCAGCACATATCCTGAAAAACAACGGCAAAACCCAAGCCTGTGCCCCACGCTGTCCTCAAATATACGCAACCCAGTTTGCTCTACTTTTTAGGCAGCCTCAGGGGGAAAAGTCTTCCAATTATGTGTATAATACTGTAGAAAATTGAGAAACAAGAAAAGGATGACAAAAAGAGGAACCATGATTAATATTTGATGCATTTTCTTCAGGTCTTTTCCTGCGTAGATGAACTCACACATACAGTTTTACATTTTAGGTGGATTGGAGTTACTTTTTCTGTCTCTAATAACTTTTTATAAATTAGCAGTTTTATTTAAACTGCTATTTTACATAACCACATGATCTGTAATGTTAGTTATTTAAAATTGTTAAATAGCTCAGTAGTTCAAGTTTGCCTCATTTCTAATGATTTTCCAAAGATAGATGCCTGGAAATGGAATCGTTGGATCAAAGATAGGAACATTTTTGAAGTGCTTGGTATATAATCCCAATTAGTTTTTAGAATGCATAATGTTAGGAAGAATTAGGGCAAGTGTAAGATGATTCAGGATTATTTTCAGCAAGTCAGGGGATGTTGAGGACTTTCTTCCCTTCGGTAACACAAAGCAGAAGAGGAAGACAGTCATTTCAGACCCTCTTTCCTCTTAACAGACTGGCTGCTGCATTTGGCCATGGCTATTGGGAATTAATTTCTGAACTATACAGAAGGGAAGAGGCCAATACAATTGCCAAGAGATGATTTCAGCAGAATCAGATGAAAGTGGTCTGAAAAGGTGAAACCATCCAAGGGGGTCCAGTTTTCTCCCTCCAAGCTCACCCCCTGCCTCCAAACTCTATACCCGACCTTCCTAAGGGTTAAAGGCCTTGTAGCAATGTGACCCTATAGACCGCTTTGAAGTCATGGTGGAAGGTGCCAGTCATTCCCTAGAGAGTTGACCAGTACGGCCATGTTACTGTTCACCACCCTCCTCTCCAGCTGCTGACCAAATGGTAAACAGCATGGCTGAACTGGGGCTGTAAGAGTGGCTGGGGACGTTCTTTTTGTTAGTTGCTCTTTCTGCATGTGAGACAGCCAGCATCATGGGAGACTCTCGCATCCAGACCTGAGCCCATTTTCCAGCCCGTCTTGGGGCTGGTCCCTCACCCATATCCTTCCATCATAGCCTCCAGCTTTCTTTCCAGGATCTGCCTCCCACCCAGGCAACCTTACTCATCAGGTAGACCAACCTCAGTGCCTCCGTTTTTCATGGTCTGCACCTTACTTTAAGTCCTCACGTATACTACGTGACTTAGGCAGGTTGCTAGAAGTGCTGTACTTCTGTCTCTTCACTTATAGAGTGGGAGTAGTAATGATCCCCTGTTATGCTAAAATGAGGGCATGATGCAGAGGGCCTGGTGTGTGGCCCTCCTTTCATCCATGAGATGTTAGCTGTTCCTTAGAGCCAGGTAACCTGGAGCTACACATAGTGGTACTAAATGATTGAAGGATGAGGTGTACTTCTTGTAACATTCTCATTCTTGTTACTTGACACTCCAGGCTATATAGTGAGTGAGGGTTGATGTTCTCTTTCCAGGTGGCTCTGGACCTGTGGGAAGACTTCAGCCTCTGCAGAGAAGGGCAGAGAGAATGGGTCATCCAGAAGATCCACGAGTCCCAGTTCATCATTGTGGTGTGTTCCAAAGGCATGAAGTACTTTGTGGACAAGAAAAACTATAAGCACAAAGTGGGTGGACGAGGCTCAGGGAAAGGGGAGCTCTTCCTGGTGGCCGTGTCAGCCATCGCTGAAAAGCTCCGCCAGGCCAAGCAGAGCTCATCAGCGGCGCTCAGCAAGTTCATCACTGTCTATTTTGATTATTCCTGTGAAGGAGACGTTCCTGGCATCCTGGACCTGAGCACCAAGTACAAACTCATGGACAACCTTCCCCAGCTCTGCTCCCATCTGCATTCCCAAGACCACAGCCTCCCAGATCCTGGGCAGCACCCTGGACATGTCAGCAGGAGGAACTACTTTAGGAGCAAGTCGGGCCGCTCCCTGTACGTTGCCATTTGCAACATGCACCAGTTTATTGACGAGGAGCCTGACTGGTTTGAAAAGCAGTTTGTTCCCTTCCATCCTCCCCTACTCCGCTACCGGGAGCCAGTCCTGGAGAAGTTTGACTCAGGCTTGGTTTTAAATGATGTCATGTGCAAACCAGGGCCCGAGAGCGATTTCTGCCTCAAGACTGAGGCAGCCATTCCCGGCGTGCCGGCTGACTCACACTTGGAGGGTCAACAGCTCAGCCTGGATGAAGATGCAGAGGCCGGGGCCAGCCCAGGAAATGGCTCTGTCCTGCAGCCCCTGCTGCATACAATGAAAGCTGTCAGCCCATTGGGCATGCCACGGGACTCAGGCATCTACGACTCATCCGTACCCTCCTCCGAGCTGTCTCTGCCGCTGATGGAAGGGCTCTTGGCAGACCAAACAGAAACATCCTCAATGACGGAGAGCGTGTCATCCTCCTCAGGCCTGGGTAAGGCTCTGGGTTACACAGAGTGCCGGTAGGTTGGTTCTGATGCAAGCCACAGCCTTCATTCATAATTCCAAAATTCATGAAGGCCTTTTTCTAATATGGGTGCAAACTCATTTGGCAGTGAAACCTGACAAGAAGTAACACAACTTCATTGATAGCATCAGTTAATCCCAGGTAATGTTCACATGTGTGAGCTGAAGCTAAATCATAGTGAGCTGCCTAGTCTCATGTTATGTTATGTATAGCATATGCATTATGTTGCCTTCCTAGACTCCACAAACGTCTGAATACCAAAACATTTTGGGTCTCAAGGGTATTGGATGAGGGTCTATGGGCCTGTATCTTTGTTGGGACTTGCTGTATTCACTACCCCCAATCCTCCCTATATCTTTAAAGCCACGTCTGTTGAGCCTGGGGTTCACAGAAGTGGTATTCTCTTTATCATAGCTCAGCACAGGCTTCAGGTCGGGCTCTATAGGAGCCCCTATAGGACGCCGGGTCAGGCAGCTCCCTACTGTGCTTGCAACTAGCTGGAGTCATGCATGCAAACCCTTGACCTTCAACTAAGGGTACTAGAACCTACCAGCAGCATGAGATTGCCCCATCTTAAGCTGGCTGGGATGCCTGCATCACCTGTGTAAAGCCCGTCGTCCAGATTCAGATCCTTCCACATTCTGGCCTGAGTGCTTGGCCCAGTGAGGTGCAATGACATGTTGCTCTGCCCTCTCTTCTTTCCTTAGGCGAGGAGGACCCTCCTGGCCTTCCGTCCAAGCTCCTCACCTCTGAGGCATGTAAAGCAGAGCCCGGCTGCTGCAGCTACACTGGTGAACTCCACGCAGTTGCCCCTTTGTAACAAAATGGAAGAGTCTCAGCATTGCCACTTTAGCTGCCACCTCTCTCTCTTCTCCAGCTCATCTCTCCGGTTGTGTGGCCCACATGGAGCTGAGATCTCCTACAAGGATATTCCGAGTGATATTCGTGCCAGTACTTGCTCTCCTTGCCTTGCCCCTGCTCTCCACCAGATATCTTGGCAAAACCTCCAATTTTGTAAAACCATATGGAGCTCAGAAAGGCATGTCCATAAGATCTGACAAAAGTTTGCCATGTTAGGTCAGACCTTGGATTAGAGCCAATCCTGGGAGGTAGGGAGAGAACATGTAAAGAGAAATAGGAAAATACCTGCACTGATCATTCAGACTTAATTTATCTCTGCAAACTTTGCATATTCACTGTTGGCTACTTTGATTCGAAATGCTTTGTAAAAAAAGCACTTTGAATGCTATTACAACCACAGAGACTAATTGCCCGTCTCTCTGGAATCCATGTTGTTACAGACGATGTTCCTGTTGGTTTTCAGTTTGGAACGTATGATGCCATGGGTATTAAAAAAGCTCTAAATCAAAGGCCAAAAATGGGATTGAATATACAATCATCACTCATAAAACGAGTATTTATGTGTCAGTGGGTGGCATGGCTGGCTGAGGTGGTTGCTGCAAGACCAGGTTTACTTTCTAGACCGTTCTTTCTCGGATGAGTGGGTCAATATGCAAAGGCACCAGAACTCAGCACCCAGGGCCACCTCTCGGTCTGAGTAGGTATCGTGGGAGAGGGCTAGATCTGCCTGCCAGGTCTCTCTGTGGTACATTTACTGCGCTGTATCTCAGATGTTGGAAGTTTGTTTTTAAGAGACTGATATGCCACTGGATTATAGTACTGGCATTTGCAGTTCACATGTTGGTTGGCCTCTGGTCTAAAGCTATTTCAGAAAATCAGGGATCAGAATCCATTGAAATATGGCAGTGTGTGGAAGTGGTGGCCAGTTAATCTGCTGAACTGGTTTAAAATAATGACAAAACTTTTTTTAAGAACATGAAAAGGAGGGCACTTTTCAAAGATGAATATGCTCTTCGAATATTGTCTAAAGGCATGGGACATGAAATCATTAAATTTTTTAATTTTAAAGTACTCCCCCCAAGCCCAGCCTGTGAATCATGTTTCATTTTCAGTTTCTCATACTTCTTCAATGAAAGATTTGTCTCTTGTGCTCGATCCTACCAAAAACAGGTATTTAGAGCTTAGGAGGAAAAAATTTACTTTAAGAAAGAAAAGTAAATGTTCTGTTTTTATCAGACTTCTCTGCCTCCAGGGGAAAACAGTTGTTCCTTTCTCCTTCCCATACCCGTGATGGGGTGTGGGCTTCTTTTCCCATCTTTTTCACAGGTACTGTGAATTCGCCACCCTGTTTCCTCAGCACTCACACTAGGGACCATGGTCTTGACTTCAGAAAACAGGACTTATATGAAGGAGGACGCTGAGAAACATCCTGAGTGGGAAGTGGGTTGGGGCCTTCTTCCAAGCACATGCTCGGCAGGTGGGAAGGGAAGGTTTACACCCTTCCTGGAAAGAAGAGGTTTGTGTGTGTGTTTGATGCAAATGCCACAGTCCCTGCTCTGTAAAGGCAGCTGGCAGCTTCTTGGGAGGAGAACGTGCTCGTCTGTTCTCTGGCATCGAGTTTCCTGCAGCTGCTCTGAGGGAAAGATAAGTGAGCAGCAGAGCCTCCTCCCCCATAAAACTAGACATCTTGTTGGAGAAGAGACACTCCATGTTGTCACTGTGGAACACAGAACAGACACAGCTCCTGCCCACATATGACTTTTCTACTGGTACGTCTCGACATGCATTCTGTGAAGGAGATCGGGCAGTCCAAACTTGCCGAAATACGAAAGTTCACTTTGGAACATTATCAGAGAAATTTCTTACTGAAGTCAAGGAATTGTGTGTGCCCCAAAGGAACCATCAGGAGCCACTTTTAGGATATTCAGCTTTGCATGTAAAACGAGACGTCTCTGAGAAAGTGGCCCCAGGAACAGCATGGAGGACTAGGGCAGGGAGAACATCGGCTGGGCTTTATGAGTGTGGGCAGAGAGCTTGCCAAATGAACCCACTAATTATGAAAATGGAAGGGGAAAAATGCACTAGTCAAAAAACCAGGTAATTTTTTAGTTAGGTCACTTACTTTGAAATACTAATGGTTGCTATATTCAACAAAATCAAACTGTTGTACCAAGTAATTAAACCACAGTGTGAAATGCCTAACTCAGAAAAAGTTGAGAAGTCTCCAGCTTCTCAGTTTTTCTTTACTAGTTTCACTTTATTTTTTCCCGCCCCTCCCATCTCTTGCTAGGAATGGGAGTAGTTGCCTCGTAGATTAAGGCAAAACATCTGTGTTAAGCAGAGTTTCATTTTTGGAGACTCACACGTTGTTCCAAACAGTGGAAATGATAATTTGGAATTCAGATAAAGGTTCTGTAAGTCACAATTTAGACATTGGGGAAACAAGAACTAGACTAGAATTTGGTAATGATCTCCAGAAAGTTTTTGATCCTGAGAGTCAAAGGCTTACGTAGCTAGGTTAGATGGTTTCCTCTGAGCAGGACAGGGAGAAGTCCAGGGTTCCAGGTAAGCAAGAAGCCTTACAGGTAGTTGCAGGTAGAGAGCTAGTTGTTTATCTTAACTCACCAATGCCTTACAGAAAGGACTTAGCATCTGAAACAGTCAGCTGTGGCAGGAGAGTGACCAGGGAGGTGAAAGTCCAGGTAAAGGTGTGCTTTGCTCTCAGAGATCAACCAGGACAGGCCCAGCTCAGCCACACATCAGGCATAAGGTACTAAGGGCCGAGTCTTGGGCCTTTAAGGCATACTGATGTGTAGAAAGAATCAGAAATCATTCAGGTCCAGGTACTCGGGTGGGTGACCCGGCCCGGTAATAGTATTCTGAACCCAAAATGAGATGGGGGCATCAACTCACGAGACAGAATTGTGGGTTGACACTGGCAAAAATGGAAGATAGCCTCCGATCAGAAATTCAAAATATGTCTTAGCAACAGCGAAACCATTGGAATCAATGTGTAGTGATTTAAGGTTCTGTATGTTTGTCAAAGTTTAATTTTACTACTTTATAGCCACAAATGTCTTTTTTTTTAACTAATTCCTAGTCTCAGGTTTCCTGACTTAAGTACAAATAAACAGAAAAAACATCCCTCCAAGAAAGTGGATTCACATGATTTTCAGAGCTTCCACCTCTCCCTTCAGGATCAAGCATCTTTTCCTTGCAAAGAAAAAGGAAGAAAACAAAAGCCACTTTTTTCCTGGAGAAGAAATGATACACCCTCCTCTCCAAAGAGAGAAAATCATGTAGTCCCCAGCCACCTGAACACTCTCTTTTGGCTCTCTTAAAGAAATAAGAATTGTTCTTTGTGTGTCTCTTGGAGAGAGGTGGAGAATGCCAAGGTGAAAGTTGTTATCCTTTTCTGTTTCATATCATTGGTGAAAAGTGGTACTCTCAATTTAACAGGTGGTATACCTTCAGGGGGCACCAGTGTAGTAGGCCAGGTGTAACGAAAAGTAGGTGTAACTATAAATGGCAATGACATGCCCTCTCAGTGTCAGGAAGACAATAGGGCATGGTGGGGACTGTGGCAAACTGAAGTGCTCCTGTCCTAGATACAGGGGGCAGTGACTTCAGCCACTGGTGGCCACACAGTGTTTCCTGATCTTCCCATCTTTTATGAGAAGCTGAGAATATGGATTTTTATATGAAAAATTCCGATTTGTTTAGTATTGGCAACTAAATTAAAAAAAAAAATTTAAGTGCATGCAGACCAAATAGAAAACATGAGTGGACCTGAGTCAGCCTACTAACTGCCAGTGTGCCACCTCTGCTTTATAAGATTGCAAATGAAAGGTATCCATGGTAATTACAGATATCTGGTGCCACCAGAAAATGTTCTCGCTAAATGCTTCTTTTTCTTCCCATTGTTCCCCCGAAAAAATTTGATATGATTGTAAACGTATTTGAAATGTTATGATTGTTTCTTTACATGTCATGGTGTCTTAAGAGAAAGGTAAGCCAGTTATTAATTTTAAAATCAGATTTATGTTCTCCAAATTTAAAAAATATGACACTTGGAACAATTTCACTTAAACTCCACAATCTGAAGGACCTTGTTTATAGTTGTAGCTCTTGGCTTAATCACTTTTTTAGATCTTGTGCAATTCTGGGCTTAGGACAAGACTTAATAAGGAAAAAGCAGGCATTGTGGGGATAGGACAAGGAATCCTTGCGTATACAGTATAGCCAGGTATTTGCTTTGTCTTTTCTGTTTTAAATGATCTGTGAATTACTCTGTTTTGGAGGTGTGAAATCATGTACAGGAGAAACACTTTCCTTGATTTTGAGATATCAGGAGTCCTGATGGGGTGTTGTATCATCCCTGCTGTATCACCTCCTTTCCAGATTAGAGTGAAAATAAACAAAAGGAAGTCTGACTGTAAACCAATAGCTTTGATTCCGATTTCAGAGTTTGGGGCTGGGATAGGTGTCAGGACTGTGCCTGAATTATTTCAGACATATGGCTGTGGACGGGATTCTGGATTTTCAGCGAAGAAGATTCTGTATCCTAGCCTGCTAATCAGATAGTTCTTTGTACCTCTTCCTTATAGAAATTCAAACCGGCCTCCTTTTGTTCAGTATGTCGTGGAAAAAGAACAGCTGGTCACCTTCCTGTATTTGAAAACCACAGTGAAGTCATTCCCCTGGTGTTTTTATTTCAGTGACAAATAATCCCACCTACTTAAATCATTCTTCATAGCTCTTGTTGTCCAAGGGCTTCATAATTTTCACTTCTCTCCTGTTTCTTGGCTTCACACTCAGTTTAGTTGCCCAGATAGATCGTGCCTTATTCATATTGGTGCTTCGTGAAGGCCAAGCTCAGGATGGGAATTACAGGGAGATTCTTATGTGTCCTGCTTCTCTCACTACTTAAAAACATAATGGCACTTTTTAAAAATGTTGTATTACCTGTATTCATTCTGAGGATTATTTGATTGTCATGTTTTCCCCCCTTGACAATAGCCCTTTATCATATGTGGTTTTATTTTTTATTTTTTTCCTTGTGGTCAAACACTCGGAGCTTATGTGTTTAATATCATTCTTGAGCTGCTTCGAGATACTCTTCAAGACAAGCTCTACTGAGTGGCAGCTGTCCCTCCCTCTATTTTAGATTCTGTTTTTACGTATCTCAAGACCTCACCATTAATTCATGACTCACAATATTATTGCGTGGTGCAGACTTCAGTTTAACCACTGGTGAGAGACAGCAGTTCCTCAGAGCTAAATTTCCAGAGTGGTCAGTGAGAACCTCTCGGAGATTTTGGTTGATTGTCCTCCCTCCTGCTCTTTGATTCCTGTCCAGAATTCAGCTGGGACCACAGACTCTTAAAGGAACTTTTTCATATTCTAAATGGTTGCAACCATGCCTCTGATTTGAACAAGCAGAAGTCTCACAGAAGCAAACCATCATGACTGTTTATCTGTTTATGTCAAATAAAATTTTAGTTGAGAAAATTCAAAGAAGCAATCTTTTGTTTGTATGTGTTGTAGACAAAGCTGGCTGCTCCAGTCTCTAGACAAGAAAAAATTACCATTGGATTATATTAATGTGTAATCAATCGTTTGTTATTTTTTTGGTTTTGTTTTGTTTGTTTATCTCAAAAAAAAAAATCATATGGACAGAACAAAAACTTTTGTAAAAACCAAATGTTTTCATTTGGAGAGTAGGTAACTTCTGTTTTCACTGTTAGTTGTCTTTGCCCCACTGTGGAAGCTCCTTGTTACTGTGTCCTGGAGGAAAGCCCGTGGGATACTGCGGTTGTTGCCACTGTCTTTGGTCTTTAAGCTTGTCCTGTGTGGGGTGTGGTGGAATAGTGAGCACTGACAGACTGTAGCAGCGCGCTGTATTTTTACATTGAAAGCAATGTGTTTTTTGATTTATACGTAACTGTAAATAGGTGACAGTAGATCACAGCTGACATTTGCAAAATGTTTTTGTACCTTAGAATTTCTGTATCAAATAAAATGTTTTGTTTTAAGAGTGTGGTAGTTTATTATTCTAGATCATCTTTCCTGTTTCCTAAATAGCTTGGGTTCCTAGCACCATTTTCTGGGGGCTCTCCCTTTGAGAAGGGTGAGGAGGTGAGTGTTGCCAGTGTGTTTTTCACTTCTTAGAGAAAAAGAACCTGCTGCCCTTGACCATTTACCTTGCCTCGCGGTGAGCAGGTGCCTACTACCTGCATGGTGTCTGGAGCAGGAAAAGAGATACTTATATCAAGAGGAAATTTGACTCTCAGAACAAATGGACTTTCTTTGCAGAAATTTGAAAAGAGCCATTAAAATTTGAAAGCCACTAACACTTTTCCTGCCATTCATACAGGAAGAGATGCCTGTTCATTCTTCTGACCACATTCTCTCACCTCTTAAGTGCTCTTGCTCTGAATTAGCTTCTTGGTGCCCATCAAATTCAGGGGCAGTTTCCAACTCTGCTACTACCATTGTGACCCTGTGCCTGCACCTCTCTGGGCCTCGTCTCATCCATAGAATGGAACAGTCAAAAGCCCTACTTCACAGATGGTAAATTAAACCAGGTGATAGAGGAATGTAAAGTGCTTGCTGCCACACAGTATAGTTGGACCTTGAACAACACAAGTTTTAACTGCATGGGTCCACTTAACCATGGAGCTTACTGAGTAAATACAGTCAGCCCTCTCCCCCATAGCCCCGGTTTTGCATCTGCGGATTCAATCAACTACAGATGTAGAGGGCTGACTTAAATTTTACGTGGATTTTCGACAGTGTGGTCATTGGTACCTGTCATTTCCATATTGTTCAAGGGTCAGCTGTACTCAGAAAATGACAGGAATCCAGGAGAGGACAGTGAGTGGTCAGCAGTAGAAAGGGGACAGCTTTTTGGCCATTACTTGAAAAGGATATGGTGGAGGTTTAGGTCTTGGGAGCATACAATTTTAAGAATTGTGTTTTCCTTGTTCATTCGTTCCTTCTCCCCTCCCCCACCTACCCCACCCCTTCCACCAGAAAGAGTGGTAAAACAACTCTGAATGAAGCATAGCTGGTTGCTGAGGGGGAAACTGTCAAGTTCTTGCCTCCTAACCTTGGCATAGCCTTTGTTTTTCCTGTTGGTTCACCCAGGATACTGCTTGTTTTGCTATTGATTTCGTCCATCCCTCACTCTCTGCCATTTATCTTTATTGCGGAGAGCCAATGTATGAGTGCCAAGTGCTTTACACGCCATCATCTCAATTATCTTCACAATTATTCTTTAAGGTGGATAATCTTACTATCTCCATTTCATAAATGAGGAAACAGACTCAGAGAGGCTGCCACTGACTCCTGATGTCACTGCAGTTAGGGGCAGAGCCAGGGTATGAGCTGTGTGGCAAACACTACCTAGGCTACTCACATGTCCCCTTGGTAAAAGTCTAGCCAACCAGGTAAGGGTGAACTCAAAAGTGTCTCTGTGGTCAGAAGCATTAGAGATTTTCCCATAATGGTAGTGATAGTGTCGTGTGGAAGGTCCGTGGCAGTGAAGAAGTGATAACAGACAACCTTCCAATGTTAGCATGGCTAATTCCTGCTGAATGCTCCTTGAGTCTTTTGTCACCACAACCCAAGGTGGAAGGTACTATAAACATCCTCATTTTTGAGATTCTTAAGGCTTAGAAATCAGGTAGCTTTGCTGAGAACACAAACAAGGAATTGGCAGCTCTGGGATCCAGATGTCCAAGGCATCTTTACTCCTAACCAATGGGCTACCCTGTCCCTTAATATAGTTTACAGGTGGAATAAAGAACTTTGAGTAGCAAGTTATGGTGATTTGGTTCCTTTCTCATTCCAAATACTGAGTGTAAAGTATATCTTTGCTGTCCAATCCTACCCTCACTATACCTTGTGCTTATTGTCCACAGGAATAAAATCAGAAGTTGTTTAAGAATAGGATGGGTAGAGATTGCAATGAAGGGAGGCGATGGACACAAACATGGAGCAAAGCCTTTTTTAATGAGACATAATTCAAATGGGGTCTTTGAGATTAAGGAAAAATAATTCAAGTTCAGTCAGCTGGGCTCCCTGGCCTCTTTCCGAAGGGGATATTACACCATCTATGACATCTATAAATGATATCACATTTTTATAGCATTTATTGGAGACCCTAAAGGGTATACAGGGGTCACTAATGGGTAAGATGCACACAAGGTTCCTGCCCTCCTGACTATCCTTTTTTCTGTGTACGAGACTGTAGGTATAATGCCTAATTCCTCTGAGCCTCAGGGTTTTTGTTTGTTTGTTTGTTTGTTTGTTTGTTTTTTATCAAGATAGGACTAATATCCACTGCATAGGATTATTGTGAGGATTAAATACTGTGGAGTCTATAAAGCACTCAAAGCTATGCTTGGCAAGTTAAGTGGCTATTAGTTATTCTTTGGAAGAGAAGGTCTTGGGCTCTTTGAGGGTCATATAGAGATGGGTGGGAGACAGTTTCTTACTCATAGGAGCTTCAACCCAGGGCCTTTGTCAGGTGTTAAATTGAAGTATCTCTATCTCCTAAGAGTCTTGAGTCCATGGCTGCTTTGGTGGTAGTCCACAAAAGAAGGGATGGGCATGAGGAGGGGAGGTTCTCCTAGCAAAATTAATACAGTAACTGGGGTTATTAATAGATGACCATACATAGCCTCTGATAGTTGACCATGAACTCTTGAGATCTGCTGATGTTTCATTCACCAGGCTCCTCTTTTCCTGGTCACCTTCCAGACCTGATAGAGACACATTTATCTGGACTTGCTGCTTCAAGGCCCCTGTGCCAGATGGATAACCACACCCTACTCTGGATGTGAACAAAAGCAGGGATTGTTTCTGTAACTGACTATCAGTCTGTGGTCAGGGGAATTTTTAGATTTTTAGAAGTCAGAGTGAGGCAGAGATCCAAAATGGTTCTTTAAGATGAGATACCTCTGCCTGATCTTTTCTACCCTTGCTAGTCAGAAACATTCCAGGGAATAGGCAAGTGTCTGCTTTCAGACAAGACATAGATGTTCTTCACAGAGAAATTTTAGCAAAGAAAGGCCAGAACATTGCCTGGTGGCAGAGTGCAAATCAGTCAGGTCCTGTCTTTGGTTTGTGTACCTGAGCTTAGATGTCCTTGAAGGTCCTGCACACATGTGTATAATTGTGCATTCTTAGTGGTGAGGTTATTTTACTACATTATTTTTAACATTATGATTAAAGAGGGGCTTTGGTCTCAGGCATTCTTGACTTAGGTCTCAGTCTTCTCCTTTCTGTGTGCCGATAGGCAGGTGGCTTTGACCTGGTTAGGACTTAGTTTTCCTATCTGGAAAATGAATCATAGTTCAATACCTAACATTGCTGTTTTGAAGATTGCATGTGAGGCTGGGTGCAATTCTGGGCACAGAGGCTGGCACACAGCCCCCTGGCTGTAGGGATGTGGTCAACTGGGACAAGTTAGGAGGTATGCAGTTATAAAGTGGGGTCCCCAGTATGTCTCATTCAGCCCTTGCCTGGGTAGCTGATGGGCTACATAACTGAACTGGATTTCCGGTCTCTAGGAGTTCTCAGTTCCACAGGGTCACTGACAATGGCCTTCACTGGAGATGGCTACTTGATCAGTCAGATGTCACTGCCTGCTTGAAACTGCCAATGACCCTGGAGGGAAATATCAAAGTTCTGACTTGGCCACCTGCAGACCTCTTTCTATGTCTGTTGCCTCTCTGTGGCCACATGAGACTTTGAGATTCCTCACTCATTTGTTCCTACCTTGGGGCCTTTGCATATGCTGTTTCTTCTGCCTGAAACAGCCACTCCTTGTCTCCATTTCTCCTTTGCAGTCATACCATCCCTTACTGTCAAACCATCTCTGACCACTGTGTGACCCATTATAGGATCTGACATGTGCCTTCAGGAGCACTTAGCTCAGCTTGTATGATTATGTTACATCCCACTCTCAGGCCTCAGGTTGGATGTGAATCCAGGCATTTCCTGAACCAAAGCCTTTGCCTGTCTTCTCACTCCACTGCTCAGCCTTGCTTCTCATGTGTTCCTCTAACCCAGGTTGTGAGAGCAGAAAGAAATTGCTTTAAAAGAAGCCTTTTATTAGCTACTTGAAGAGTCTTGCTTAGGTCTGACCGGTAAGACCAACGCCTTAATCCTTGCATAGGTGTCACCATCCCTTGGGTGAAGACTGCAGCAGGATAGTGTTGCTTCATCAACTGGATATTCCAAAGCCACAGATGGGGTGGTGGTGGGGGGTGGGGTGGGGGAGGCAGAGTGGTGGGAGAAAGGAGGGGAGCATCTGTGTGTCTGTACAGTGCTACATGCATGAAAGCTGAATGTCCCAGCAATTCTACTTTTAGGGTTTTCTCTTTAGGATATAACCAGAAATGTGAGTCACAATTTATTGTGCAAAGATTTTCATCACCAAGCATTATCTCTGATACCGAGAAATGAGGAACAAACCAAGTACCAGTCAGAATTTATTATAAGAAGAGAGTATATTCATGTGGTGGACCAACTAGTGGCCCCTGACAATCATGTTGTGGAAGAATATTTCACAACATCGGAAAAGACTTATAGTGTGTTAAATGAAAAATAAAGGATACAAATGAACAGTTGTTATCTCTGAGTGGATTTTATCTTACACTCAGCATTATCTACATTGTTTTACAATGTGTGGCATTATATCATTAGTGGGTTTTAAATGTCTGGGCACACATAAGTGTTCATGGTACCCAGTGGGTACTAGGAGACCAGGGCGGGTTGTCTCATTGTCTTGTCCTTGCCCTCAGTCATGCCTCTCATGTGGTTGCTTTCTCTGACTGCTATCTGGTGTATCACCCCCAGGTTTTTACCATGCTTTCCACCTGACATCAATCATAGTGTATCATGTGGAGTTTCCTGCAGATACCCTGGCATTCTCAATTGATGATTTAGTGTAGTGACTGCCCTGGTCCCCCCATCCTTGCAGAGTTTTGGGAGTTGGAGCTGAATTCAAGTATAGACCTTTATAAACTGACTGCTTCAAGGAGAAAAGGTGGCTGATCATCAATGCCTCAGGCCTCTTTGGTTTCCAAACTATGGATAGTGACCCACATTTCTTGCCTATGCCCTCCTCAACCCCCACCAAACGACTCCCTTTAGGTGTATCATCTCTTCCCCAGACTCCCAACCCCAGACCAGGGACCAAGTTCCTTCTCTCCCTTCCTAGCCCCAAGCATGGCAAGGGTTGAAGGGGATGGGTCACTGCATATAAACCCTGAAGGATAAAATGGATTGTAGTCCACATATACTACTTGCAGATCTATTCTGAATTCTGAAACCCTAAAGTATAAAACACGGGAAGTAAAGGAGTTTGCCTTTAGTAATAATAACATACACCTTGCCTTTGCTGTGTTACAGGGGACTTTCAGCCACTACATTCATTCCCCACTCAGCAGCCAGCGGGATTCCATCACCTCTGCCAAAACCTTCCAGTGTCGAAGGCCTGGTGTCTCACCTTGGCCATCAAGGCTCCTCCAGCCCCTTTCTTCCCCCACCTGTTCCTCTCATGGACTTCCAGAAGTGTGTCCTGTGCTTTCCTCACCTCTGGGCTTCCATACCTCCTGTTCTCTCCCCTTTCCCCGGCCTGGTCAGAGTTCAGCTGAGGCCCACTTCCCACGGGAAGCCCGCCTGCGCCTGAATCTGAACCAGCACTTCCCTTAGTCTGTCTCTCACCACATCTGGTTTCCTTACTGCCGTGAGCTCATGAGGTCAGGGATTGTGTCTGTCTTGGTGACAGAGTTTAGTGACATGTAGCAGATGTTCAAATCACTGTTTAATGGAATCTAATGGAAATGAAACTTTTAACTTTGACCAGGCTGCCTGGGTAGAATACCAGGTGTTGATGTGTGGACCTGAAGTGCCTGCTGAGCTTTGAGTCGGTGAGGGAGTAGAAGCCCTTTGTTATTAATCAACATGGTTGGCTGTAGTAGGGCTCTTCCACAGTATGGAGCAGGGAAAATAGAAAAAGGTTTGGGGGAAAAGGTTGAGGACTGGAGCTGTGGATATAGTTTTGCCCTTGGAAAGGTAGTACTGGGGAGGAATGTTTTTCTTGAACAGGAAACAGATGGGTTAAGAGGCACTGAATTTGGGGTCAGGGAGCCCCCTTCAAGCTGTAGTGTAATGAAGTTGCAGCTGTTGGAAGGAAAGTTGGTTTGCTCAAGATGCTTAGCTTTTGGCCCATAGAGCGGGCTGTGGGCCAGGAAGAGGCCACCCAACACTCTCGAAGCTGTGTGCCTGCAAAAGAGACAGGAGTTGCAATGAAGAAAGTCTCAGTGATACCAGAGCAAGTTCTGAACACCTCCTGCTGGTCACCGGCGGAGCTGGGAGATCTACATCCCAGCTGCTGCTGTCAGGACAGGTGCCTCTCAGGTATCTTATCCCTCAACTGCCACACTCCCTCCTCCAGTGAGGCAGAATGGGAGGGGTGGCTGTTAGAGCTCACCCTCTGGAGAGAGTGAGGAAGTCTGCTGAGAGCCCTGGTCCTGCACTTATTGGAGGGTCCGCCTGGCAAGAGCATTGGCTCTTGAGCTGTTGCTAGCTTTTCTGACATGGGGGCTGGCCTTACTCCTCTAGGCTTCGGTTTCTTCATCTGAGCAATGGGCCCGCACAACCCTTACACCTCATAAGGCTGTTGTGAATGTTCAAGTAGATCATGCACGAAAATCTCCAAGTAATACCAAGCGCCCGACACGTGAGAACGACTACCGAGATTTGGAGATTTATCATCGCGGAGCCTACAGTGTAGGCCATTCTTTGCTCCCGATTTTATGAGGTCCTGAGGACAGTCGGTGTTTATCTGTCGAATGGATTAATTAATGCAAAGAAAATCGTTTTCTTGAGATCCCCACGTTTATTTCCGCATGGCGGACCCGGCCCACGGCTGGCTGCTGCTCTCTCAGGCTCAGCATCCTCCCACAAACCGGCGATTCCTGTCAAAATGCTGAGCGCGCGGGGATTCGCGCAGCAGATGGCTCTTCCTCATTTTCACTCCCACGGTCGAGGAAAGTGAGGCTTGGGCAAGACGCGACACGCTCAAGGTCAGCCTAGCGGCAGGGGTGAGGCTCCACGCGTCGGTTCCCGTCCTCGCCCGCCAGGGCAGCCCCTGCTACCCTCGGCGCGGGCGCCGGCCAAGTCCCCTCGCGCTCGGACACCCGACCCGCGAGCGCCCCCGGGGTTCGCACGGCGCCTTCTAGGCCAGGGCAGTGGGAGCCGGGGGCGGACTGCACACCCGGTCCCGGACCGGGGGGAGTCTCTCCGCTGGAGTCTGGATTAGGTGTCGGGGGATGCCCCGTGGGCCACATCGCCCCTCCTCTCTTCCTCGCCTCTCCCAAGAGCTCGGCAGGGAGTGAAAGGACAGGAGAGACCCTGGGGCCCCAGCGCCACCCCATTCCGGCGCCCGCGGGGGGCCCGGGCCCGCCTCCCGCTCACGTGGCTGGACGGGCCTCCGCGGCCCCGCCCCGGGGTGCCGCCCCCGCCGGGCCTGCGCCGGGCGCCGAGGTGAGTGTCCAGAAGCCCCGCCCCCTTCACTGCACCCTCCCGGGCTAGACGCTCCGCTAGACGCTCCCGAGAGGGGCGCTGGCTCGGTGGCAGTTCTAGGAAACCTCACCCGCCGTCCGAGAGTGGGACCCCACGTCCGAGTCGCCCACGCCGGGTGGCGGGGCCCGCGGCGGGCTCGGCGTCTTTGCCGGCCCTGGGCGCTCGGAGCGCCCTGGGGCGCCCCGCGCCCCGCGCAGGTAGAGGCAGAGCCACCCTCGGCGCCGACCGGCCGCCGCTCCCGCTGGCGACGCTGGCTCCGGGCCACCGGCCGCTCTTGGGCGAAAGTTCCCGGGGCCCTTCCGGGGGGGCAGACGCCACCTGTCTCGGGGCGCAGCCCCTTCCCCCCGGGGCCCTCCTCAGCCCCAGTGGGCGCCGGCGCTTCGGTCGCGTCGGGCGCTGCCGGCGGCGGTTCCGGGGGCGCCGGGCACTTCCCCGCCGGGAGCCCGGCTTTGAGCTCGCGGGGCGGGGCGGGGGCCCTCGTGCCGGGGGCTGCATCTTTTAAACGGCGCGGCCAGAGGATCCTGAGGGAGAGGCGAGGGAGGCGGACCCCAAGGGGATCCGGTGAACCTACGTGCTTCGTGGCCAGAGACGGGTGAGCATCTTCTGAGTGTGGACTTGACCGAGCCGGGTGGAAGTGGGTTCCCTTGGGCTTTGCCACGAGGAAGAGCTGCCCTTCCATCGTCGGCGGCCTCATCGTGGGTTTGAACGTGGCTGAAACCGGACGGCTTGTTCCTAGAGAGCTCTTGCTTAGTTAACGCACGAACGGACGCACCGCCAGACTCTTATTTTTCAGCATTTCATGCGCTGCCAAAGTGTAACCCCTGTTTCCTCTGGGGTGTTGAAGAGAGGAGCTTTGGTGTGTCTTCGTCTTAGCTGTGTAGTCTTGGGCAAGTTACTTCACCTACCTCAGTAAAATGGGGATGATAATAATACCATTAAAGGGATGTGTAAGGTTAAAGCTCTTAAAATTGTGCCTGTTACAAGATAAGTTCTAGGTGTGTTAGCTGCTCTTATTATTATGGCTGACACCTGTCTAACGGCATTCTTATTCCTAGCTCCCCAATGAGGTGGGTGAGCAGGCTCTTGCTCTTTCTCCTTCTCCCACTGAGGAGCTGCGTTATTCAGACAATAGCTATGGTGTTCCCTTCAGCCCTGAAACACCCAGTTTTGCAGTAACATTCCCTGTGGTTAACCAACCTTGTGCAAAATATCTCAGCATGTAAGATTAGAGATGACCTTTGTCAAGGACTCTCGTGGGAAATGGGGTCTCAGAACTTCCCTGGAAGCTCTGGGATGTAACTGGAAGTTTGCCTCTCTGGGGCGGAGTGGATAAGGTTTCACTTGAATTCCTTCAGGCCTCAGGACCCCTGACAGTCTGACATTCTCTGTTCTCTGACAGTGTGGGAGTCTATTTAGGGGTCCAAAGGCCTGTTCTTGGGCCTTCCCCTCCATTCGGTCACCTCCAGCAGATTGTCTCCTCCATCAGTCTCCCTGGCTTGCACCAGTTTAGTTTCTTCTGGTGGTGGTAACCACAGACAGGAGTTCTGAACCTGGGGTTCCAAGAACCTCCTGAAATGTACATAAGATGTCCGGAGCATAGGTGTATATTTTTCCAGGGGGGTTTCTTTTCATCATATTCTACAGAATGCCTGCACTCCACTCCCGGAATGGGAGACCCCTGGTGGGGAGATATGGGTTCTCACCCCCTGGACATGGCAGGCCCCCATTTTTAAGGAGTGGAGATGTCAATATTACCTCTGCCTCCTGGAAACGCACATGCGTTCTTTTGTGCTCTCACTCAGAACACATCTTCCAATGGAAAATTTAGGTCTACCCTGACTTGAGAAAATCTGATAAAATCTGATAAAGAGAAAACTGATGTAGTTTAGAGAACTTCGAGGCCAAGTTCTGTTTTGTTAAGGACCCTGTAACTTCACTGGGCAGTGGAAATGAGTGGGAGTGGGAGAGCAGGGGTGGTGCTATGTTTCTTTCACTCCTAAGTTCTTTCCCTGGGTTTTCTGAATCATTATTTAATCTATTAACTTTGGCCCTTAGCTATATTTAAAAAAATTAATCCTTGGACCCATTATCTTAATGGTTTGTACAAATATTGTCTGGTTCATGTCACCTCACATGTACAGGTT
Source organism: Cynopterus sphinx (assembly GCA_030015415.1). Taxonomy (NCBI): domain Eukaryota; kingdom Metazoa; phylum Chordata; class Mammalia; order Chiroptera; family Pteropodidae; genus Cynopterus; species Cynopterus sphinx. The sequence goes on from CM057381.1 coordinate 112,241,984, forward strand.
GAAACGAGTGAAAGTGAAATGTTTTTATATATGATTGATGCTGATTTATTGAGACAGTTCAACTTTCTGCTTGGGAGATTGGAGTGGGGTATGCTATGGAGAGGTTTGGAGATAAGCTTTTCTTTACTTTAGTAAAAACTGTTAATTTGGTTATGAAAATGGGTACACTTTTTTTTTATCTTAAAAGAACAAGCTAATTGACCAGTTAGTTGAAGTCATATCTATACATGTGTTTTAGCCATTTAGATCAGCTCATTTGCTTCATTTATTCAAGAATCATTTATGAAGGGAGGGCTCTGGCACTGGGCCACACAGCAGTTAAGAAAACTTACTGTGTTCCGTCTTTGTGGAGTTTACATCCCGGTGGTAGAGATGGACAATAGAGAACTAGATCTATAATATGATGTCAGGGAGTGTGATCAGTGTAATGAAGAAGGTGAAGTTTGGCAAGGGGTTCCAGAGTGACTGAGATGGAGGCAGCTGATTAGGTCAGGTAGGGTCACTCTGAGGAAACAACATTCAAGCGAAACCTGAGGGAGCATCCATGTGGATATCTGGGAGAAGACCATTCCATACACATGGAACCCAAGGTTGTGGTTGAATCCCTGGTGTGTCCAGTCAGATGTTGAGCCTTGGACATGGTCAATGTCACTGAGGAAGGGGGAAGATCAGTGTGGTCAGAACCTCTCCCACCTCCAACTCAAATCCTAGCAGATGGCTTGAGTAAGATCTTGGCATTGTGTGCTCCTCTTTTCCAGAGGATGGGACCCAGAGTGATGAGGTTTCCTAGAACTGCCACTGAGGCTATGAGCATGAGCTAAGTGGGCACTGCTGGAATTATAACTCTACACATAGTTAAGACTTATCTTATCCACCTACCCTAGCTATAGACTCCTCTTTTGTGTCATTTGGTTTCATTCATTTCATCACCTAGAAGGAGCTACCTACAGTTACTTAACAAGGCTTTGATGGAAAAATGAAAGGATCAAAATATATGGAATGGTGGACTGGGAGTTGCATGCTTCCCATTCTCTCCAGCAATTGGTTGATTGATTAATCAATTAATGGTATTTAACATAGCATAAGATTTCTGGGGCTTAAGATGAGATCTTGGTTGTGTGACCTTGAAATAGTAACTTAACCTTTCTGAGTCTTGGTTTCTTCATTTGTAATATTAAGGAGGTATAACAGGGAAGCTTCTTGGAAAAAGTAACATCTAAGAGGATACAAAGGGATGATTACAAATCACCCCTAGTGGAAGGTGGATGGAATGGAAGGATGAGAGAGAGAAAAGCATATGCAAACATCCGTATAAAGAATCTCATTGATTATAACAATGTGCGCGTGTGTGTGTGTGTGTGTGTGTGTGTGTGTGTGTGTGTGTTGGAGTATGCTGTGGAAAGAGAACTAGCATAGCAGCCCTCAATAAATGCCATCTGATCTGAATGGCTATGTCTTGTGCCAAGGGCACTGCACTGATGTCCTCAGATATTCTCCGTCTTTTTGATTATTGCCATCCTAGTGCATGTGAAGTAGTTAGTATCTCGTAGTTTTCATTTCCCTAATGGCTAGTGACGTGGAATATCTATTTTTTACTTTATTTTTTGAGCAGTTTGGGTTTATAATAAAATTGAGAAAATGGTACAGAGATTTCCTCTCTGCCCTCTGCTCCCACACATGCACAGCCTCCATTAACCACATCACTCATCAGAGTGGTGTGTTTGTCATCAAAGATGAACCTACATTAGCACATTAGTTTACCTTAGGGTTCATTTTCGGTGGTATACTTTCAATGTGTTCAAACAAATGTATAATCACATTTATCCATCAATATAATATCATAGAGTATTTTCATTGCCCCCAAAGTCCTCCGTGCTTCATCTATTCATTCCCATTGCCTCTCCCCCTGCCACAACCACCGATCTTTTAATTGTCTCCATAGTTTTGTCTTTTCCAGAACATCATATAATTGGAATGATACAGTATATAGTCTTCTCAGATTGGCTTTTTCCATTTAGTAATATGCATTTGAGTTTCCTCATGTCTCTTCATGTTTTGATAGCTCATTTCTTTTTAGAGCAGAACAATAATTTATTGTCTGGATGTTCCACAGTATATCCATTCAACTATTAAGGATCTCTTGGCTGCTTCAAGTTTTAGAAATTATGAATAAAACTGCTATAAACATCAATGTGCAGGTTTTGTGTGGACATAAGCTTTTAACTCCTTTGAGTAAATACCAAGGAGGGTGATTGCTGGATCATATGGTAAGAGTACATTTAGTTTTATAAAAAAATAACCAATTGTCTTCCAAAATGGCTGTACCATTTTGCATTCCCACCAGCAATATATGAGAGATCCTGTTGCTCCACATCCTTGTCAGCTTTTGATGTTGTCAGTGTTCCAGATTTTGGCCATTCTAATAGGTGTGTAGTACTATCTCGTTGTTGTTTTGCATTTCCCTAATGACATATGATGGGGAATATTTTTTCATATGCTTATTTGCCATCCATATATCTTTTTAGGTGAGGTGTCTCTTAAGGTCTTTGGCCCATTTTTTATTCAGGTAGTTTTTGTTGAGTTTTCGAGTTCTTTGTATATTTTAGATAACTGTCCTTTATCACATGTGTCTTTTGCAAGTATTTTCTCCAAGTTTGTGGCCTGTCTTCTAATTCTCTTGATATTGTCTATTGCAGAGCAGAAGTTATTAATTTTATTGAAGTCCAGTTTGTCAATCATTTCTTTCATGAATCATGTTTTTGGTGTATCTAAAAAGGTATCACCATACCCAAGGTCATCTAGATTTTCTTCTAGGAGTTTTATACCTTTGCATTTTACAACTGAATCTATGATCCATTTTGAGTTAATTTTTGTGGATTGTGTAAGATCTGTGTCTAGGTGTGCTTTTTGCGTGTGGATATCCCCTTGTTCTAGTACCATTTGTTGAAAAATTGTCTTTGCTCCATTTTATTGCCTTTGCTCCTTTGTCAACGATCCATTGACTGTATTTATGGGGGTCTATTTCTGGGCTCTTTAATCTGTTTCGTTGATCTGTTTGTCTAGTCTTTTGCCAGTACAATGCTGTCTTGATTACTGTAGCTTTACAGTATATTTTGATTCAGGTAGTGTCAGTCCTCCAACTTTGTCAATATTATGTTGAATATTTTTTCATGTGCTTGTTGACCATTTCTGTATCTTCTTTGGAGAAATAGCTATTCAGACCTTTTGCCTATTTTAAGAATTTGGTTATTTTTTTTCTTATTATTGAGCTATAAAGGCTCCTTATATATTCTAAATTCAGTCCCTTATCAGGTACATGATTTTCAAATATTTTTTTCCATTCTGTGGGGTAGTTGTCTTTTCAATTTCTTAATGGTTTCCTTTGAAGCACAAGGTTTTGATTTTGGTGCTGTCCAATTTATCATTTTTGGGGGGGAGGTATTACTCGTGCTTCTGATATCATATCTAAGAAATCTCCCCCTATTCCAATGTCAGTAAGATGTATGCCTAATATTTCTTCTAAGAGTTTTATAGTTCTGGCCTTAAATTTAGGCCTTAGATCCATTTTGAGTTAATTTTTGCATGTGGATATCTTGTGCAGAACCATTTGTTGGAAAGATTATTCTTCTTATTGAATTGTCTTTGACATCCCTGTCAAAATCAATTGGCCATAATGTAAGTATTTATTTCTATTGATCTCCATTCCATTGATCTATATGTCTATGTTTATTCCAGCACCACCATCTGTACTTTCTTGATTACTGCCGCATTGCAACAAGTTTTGAAATCAAAAAGTGTGAGTCCTCTAACTTTGTCCTTTTTCTTGGTTGTTTTGGCTGTTTTGTGTCACCATCAGAGCTTGTCAGTTTCTGCAAAACAAGCCACTGAGATTTTGTTAGGGTTGTGTTGAGTCTGTAGGTCAGTTTTTCCATCTTAATATTAAATCTGGATCCTGAAGTATTTTTTCCTGGGTGCGTCACTCAGCTTCCCTAATTTTTGAGTCTTCTCAGGAGACACTCAGAGGCCCATCCTTTAAGCTCTACAGACAGAAATCCAGGGACATCCGTATCTCTTTTTCTTGTTGAGATAAGTGACACAGTATTGTTCAATTTAAGGCTGGAAACCTTGGATAAAACATTTAACTCCTGAATTTGTGAAATGGAAGTGCATCTGGCACTGACTGAGCATGTGTTAGCCCTGGCTTCTCTTTATTCTGAGTGTGTGATGGAGATCCCTAAAGATCTACGCATACTCCCCTGCTTCCATGTCTTGAGAAGTGTGGTGAAAACTGGGGACCCCCACAGCCCTGGAGGCACCAGTGAGTGGTGAAAAGTATTGGGGTGAGGCTGCATTTTAACGTATCTTTTTCATTGGGCAAAGAAGTAGCATTTCATTGAAAGGGTTCCACTCCTAAAGTTCAAGATGGTATGCTCACAAAAGAAGAAGTGAGTAAAGAGTCTACATATGTATCAATAGGAATCTGGTTTTCCAAACTTAAAAACAACCTGGGGATCTACACTGGAAACTGCAGTTCCACTGACACCTCAGCTTACTTTCAGCTGGGGAGAGGTGCTCCATTTAAAAACAACAACAACAACAACAGTGCTAGTGTGTGTGTGTGTGAAATGGAGTTGTTTATTACTGTTGTTTCAGAAATGTAATTAGAAAAGCATTAATTTGGGCTGAGTTTAGCTTGTTTCTAGAGAGGAAAAAGTTACATGCAGTAGAAACTATTTTGAGATCTTCAAAATCTAAACTTCTTTGGTTTAGCAGGTTCTAAGCTGTTAGAACAGGCCGTTGGTAGGGATTTTATTTTCCATTCTGTAGTGAGGGGTATGTGCACATGCATGTACACATGGAAAGTTAGGGGAAAAACACAATGATATAACCCAACCCCAAAACAAGGAAGCGTGTTACAGAGCTGAGTTTCCACCCTCAGAAGGTGCAGCTTAGCTGACCTCATGTAACCTCTGTCCATGACACATCTCCCAAGAGGGGTGGGGGGATTGTTTCTCTCCAGCACGGCTTTAATTTTACAAAAGCCCTGTGCAGTCTTGCAAACTCAAGTGGTTTTCCTAACAGATCACTCACATTTCATGCGTTCTGGGTTGGGTAGGGCCTCACTAATCCTTGGCCAGCATTATGAGTCAGAAAATATTTAAATGACCTCCTGAATCCTTTGAGGAGAGAGAGTTGGCAAGTTAATTTAGGGAGGTGGAGTGACTCTTAAACAGCACTGCAGTAAATGAGTGGCAGAATCGACAACCAGCGTTGGCAGCTCCAATTTATTATACTAATAAAATTTTATTATCTTTTAGAATGAGATAACAATGATGATGCTACCAAATTTTACTGAGCACTTATTATACGGTGGAGTCTGGCTTTTCACACTTGTTCTTGACTGTCACCCATTATAAGAAATAAATCTAGACTGCAACGTGTGGTATGCACAGACAGATCTGAAACAAAATTTTGATGAAACAGTGTTTACTCTAAGCATGTCTAGAGTCCTCTGATAATTCTTTTCTACATTAATGAATTTTAATGCTTTTTAAAAAATAATAATTGTGAGAGCCACTATATTTATTTCACTAATGGATCAAACCTGCTGATTGAAAAAACAGTCTTAGTCAATTTACTACATGTTTTGCATGTGCTATTTCATTTAATCCTCACAACAACTTCATGGAGGGGTATTATTATCCCCATTTTATGGATGGGGAAACCGAGGCACAGAAACATAACTTCCTCAGGGTCACACTGAATGAGTAGTGGAGCTGGGATCGAACCCAGAAAGGCCGAATCCTACAAAAAAAGTTCATGGCGTGAATTCAAGTCACATATCTCCTATAACAATTAAGGGCCAGGGTATACTGTAACATCCTATGAGTTGTTACATATTGAAAAAGCAGCCACAAAATGGATACTAAATTAACACCATTTGTTCGACCTAAAGTTGCATATGAAAACAAATGTATCCACGATGATGCCTGGATCAATATGTAGACAGATGTAGGAATTTTAAGGAATTGGTGATTCCTCTACATGATTATGGAAGCTGGAGTGGGGATTCAAAGTCTGCAGGGTCGTCAGGCTGGAGACTCAGGGAAGACTTGAAGTTTGAGTGCAAAGGCAGTCTGCTAGGGGAGTTCAAGGTCAGTCTTTGTTCTGCTTTAAGGCCTTCAAGTGATTGGAGGAGGTCCACCCACATGAAGAGCATTCTGTTTTACTGAAAGTCTACTGATTTAAATGTTCATTTCATCTTAAAAAAAAAAAAAAAACCTGCGGCTTCATAGAAACACCTAGAATAATGTTTGACCAAATACCTGGGCCCCATGGTCTAGCCAAGTTGACACATAAAATTAAGCATCAAATGGGGGTAAGATACTGTTTGAAGTTATTCAGAAGAAAAGAAAAAGTCAGTGGGAAGCAGGAGTGTGATATTGTTACAAATGGGAGAACATTTCAAAAAGAACTCTTTCTTTCATGATGAATTGCAAAATAAGCCTGTCCCTCATTCCCGTGCAATTACATAGGGGCAGCATGGGTTGGCAGATGGGTGTGGGGGGTGCACACAGATTTTCTTGCTTCGAGTCAAATGGATTTTTCTTAGAGTTCACTTTTAGACCAGAAACCTGAGAGTTCATGGCCCTAAGTAAGCAGAGGCATTGTCTGCAGCTAGTGAGTGCTTGTTCAGTGGATTTGTCTGCAGGGGGACATGCATGCTCAGCCTAAACTTGAATGACTGTTCCTTTCTCCTCTGCCATAAGCTATCACACAGCTGTGGTGACCTACGGGTTTCTGGCCACAATAACTTTTGGATCTGGGGTGCTTTGGGTGGGAATTCAGGCTGTATATGAGAACATGGTAACTAGACAACGTTACATTTATTATAGTTTTTATTTTACCTTATTTTTATTGAAATGTAATTCACATAACCACAAAATCAACCCCTTGAAAGTGTATGATTTAGTAGTTTTTAGTACATTCACAAGGTTGTGCAGCCAACTATCAAATTCCAAAGCATTTTCATCAACCTAAAATATAGCTTTTATTTTGAAAGTAATTTAAACATTCAAGAACACTGTCTACTGCGAAAGTCTTATCAGCAGACAAATATGCTATTATTTCTCCAAATTTAAATAAAAAAAAACAACCCATAACCAAAACCCTCTTTTCACCCCACTTCTGCCTCTAGTTCTCCTCTATTTCTCATCAATTTAGAGTCAAATTTCTTGAAAGAATTGTCTGGACCTGCTGACTCCAATGCTTTGCCTCTTATAGTCTGTCATTTAAGCTACTTTGATAAAATGTACATAACATAAAATTTGCCATCATAACCATTTTAAGCATCCAGTTTAGTAGTATCAAATATAATCACATTTTTGTGAAACCTCCAGAACTTTTTCATCTTGCCAATCTAAAACTCTGTGTCCATTAAACATTGATTTCCCATTTCTCCCTCTTCCCAGCCCCTGTTAATCACTATTCTACTTTCTGTTTCTATGAAATTAACTGCTCTGGATACCAAATATAAGTAGAATCAATACAAATGAGACATTAATTGTCTTCTTTGGTGTGTGTCTGGCTTATTTTACCTAGCGCAATGTCTTCAAGGTTCATCTTGTCATGTGTGTCAGAAATTCCTTTTAATGCTGGATAATATTCCATTGTACGTATATACCACATTCTGTTTATTCATTCATCCATGAGGGACAATTGGGTTGCTTCCACCTTTTGGCTATTATGAATAATACTGCTCTCCTATTCTCTTTTGATCCCATCATTTCAAGCAGGCTCGCCCCTGTCTGCAGTGACTGCTATGTTGTCCATCCCAGTGGCTCCTTCTCTGACCCCATCCTTTGGCTAACAGCAGTGTCTGATGTAGTTGGTCACTTTCTCTTCCTTGAAGCCCTTTCTTCACCTGGCTCCCAGACACCCCACTCTGCTTGTCCTCTTCCCACATCTCAGTTAACAGCAACTCCATCCTCCTGATTCTCAGACCCAAACCTGGGGTCTCATCTTTGACTCTTGTACCTCTCACTGTACACTTATCAGAAAATTCCACTGTATATACTTTCAAAACACACGTAGACTGTGGCTACTGCTCACCACCCTCGCTGCTACCTCTTGCATTCCAGCCACTCTCCCCTCTCACCTGAATGATTGTGGTGGTCTCTTTGCTGGTCTCCTAGCCTCTGTCCTGACCTCTTTCCAGTGTGTTCTCTGTTCAAAGCCAGAAGGATCCTTCTAAAGGGTAGGCAGGTTACCATGCCTCTGCTCAAAACCCTCGAAAGGCCGTCATTTTATAGCAAAAGCTAAAAAATGACATACAAGTCCACTGTCATACAAGTCTCCCATGGTCTGGCCCATTTCCTCTCGACTCCTCCCTTCGTTTGCTCTTCTCTTCATTACCCCACTCAGGCCATGTCCGTCTAATGCTGTCCTCTAACTGGGGGCCTTTGACTCACTGTTCCCCCTGACTGGCACGCTCTTCTCCCCACATCTGCAGAATTTGGTTCCTCACTGTCTTCCACCTTTATTCAAATATCACTTTCCTTGGTGATCGCATCTCTACTGTCATCTCTACTGTGAACACTCCTCTCTGCCTTCTTTGATTTATATTTTCTCCTTGTTCCCATCAGTATCCATCATATAGGATATTCTTGTTTGTTGTCTGTCTCCTTCACTAGAATGTAAGAGATTTTTCTTATATTTTGTTTTCTGCCATATCCCCAAGACCTCACCTGTCACCAAGTAGACATTTGATAAATATCTGTTGAACCAATAAATGAAAGTTTGGAAAATAGAGATAAAAAGCCATTTGTGATTCTTTGTTTATGGTACAATTCTTGCCTGCATTTTTTCTTACCTGTGCATTGTTATATGTAAGTATGTGTATGTGTCTTCCCTGTCTTTTCCCACCATACATTCCTGCATAAGTCTTTTTAAAAATTTGCTACATAATCTTCCTGGTTATTACTTGTTAAACAGCTATATAATGTTTCACGAAGTTAATGTAGCAATTTATTTAATGTTGTTGTTTTGGTTAGCTCTATTGGGTGCCTTCCAATTTGCTGCTATTGTAGATTACACCACAGTGAGTGTCAGTATTGGAATGGCCCAATCGCCCTCCCTCTCTTCTGGAATGAGTCCCCACTCTCCTGACCCCACGTGGGAGCTGTGGCCCAGGCTGGGCTCATCATGGTTCCCTACCCTCATCTCTGAGGTGACTGATCCAGGGCCACAAATAGGTTTGGCCAGGCCAGGCCATGGGCTTCCCCAGAGTTATCCTAACTCCTCAGAAGCAGCAGAGAAGATGTTTGGTGGCACCTGGGTACAGAGCAGTAAGGATGGGGCTCCAGAGTGTGAAGTGGCAACAATATAAGGAGAGGGTTGGATCTTTGAATCTAGTCACTTGAATGTTTGAACTGCTTCATATCCTTCCAGTAAATCCCATTTTCCAGTGATTTAGATTTAGTTGGATCTCTCATTGCAAGGAATGAGTCTAGACTAATCCAACCCAGTAGATCATCTCCCCCATTCTTTTTTATTTTTTTAAGTTGTCCCTTAGACATAGAGCAGGAAAAGATGTTAAAGACCTAAATAAAGCATTGTTCAAGGGAAAAAATTCATGTCGGGAGAGCAACTTGATTTCTTTGTCACAACTGGAGAAACAATATGTAAAAGCATCATCTGCCTGGGTTCAGATGCTGGCACTGACATCTGACAGATGTAATCTCAGTTTCTTTGTTTGTAAAATGGGAATGAAATAATCACACCCTACCTCAGGGAAGTGTTTTGAGGATGAAATGAGTTAATGTACAAAAAAGTACTTAGAGTGATGTGTAACACAGTAAGAGAATGCTCACTGAGCATTAGCTGTGGCAGCTGCTGTGCTATGATGCCAGACTCTTAAAGTATAAGAGGAGTTAAACATAGAAACATATGATCCAATACCACTCCTGGGTACATACCTAAAAGAATTGAAAGCAGAGACTCAAATAGATACTTGTACATCCAAGTTCATAGCAGCATTATTCACAATAGCTCAATGGTAGATGGATAGATAGAGGAAAATATGATCTGTACATACAATGGAATAATGCTCAGCCATAGAAAAGAGAAATTCTGACAAATGCTATGACATGGCTGAACTTTGAAAACATTATGCTAAATAAAAGAAGTCAGACACAAAAGGACCAATATTGTATAATTCCATTTATACGAGGTACCTAGAATAGCAAATTCACAGATATAGAAAGTAGAATAGAGGTTACCAGAGTCTAGGGGGAGGGGAGAATGGAGAGTTATTGTTTAATGGGCACAACAGAGCTTCTGTTTGGGATGATGAAAACGTTTTGGAAATGGATAATGGTGGTGATTGTACAACATTGTGAATGTACTTAATGCTACTGAATTGTATGCTTAGAAATGGTTAAAATGGTAAATTACATGTTATATGTATTTTAGTACAAAAAAATATAAGGAGTTAGAGGGTGCCAAAGGTGCGAATACTATAGTGAATCTCCTGGACTTTATAGGTTGAAGCTAAATCAAAATGGAGCACACAGTGAATAAAAATGCACAGACCAAAAAGTGGTGGGGAGGAAGTTTAAATTACAAGAGCCCAGAGGGTCCTAAGATCTGATATAGCAGGATAGGATCTGGTATGACAGGGGCAAGTCATTAGGCTAGAGAAAGATGATGGAAAAGCAGAGGGTGCCAGTGGAGTGTTCTTGTGTTCTTAGTGACCTTGGGCATGCCAGTCAGGTCCCCAGATCAGACTGGCCCAGCCCAGGACTGGAGCCCACAGAAGTCACAGCTTAACCTGCAGTGGACAAAGTGATATGGCAGGGGGAGGGGCTGGGCTCTGACTCACCACTGCTGCGTGAGCTTCCTCCAAGTGACCCCCTCTGCCCTTTTAGTTCCTTGATTCTGCGTCTTCCTGTGGGGATGGAGGTAGGTGTGTCCACTCTTGTACAGGCCATTGGGAAGGTTCCCCAGCAGAACCTACAGGTTGTCCAGAGGTCTTTCGCAGCTTATGTTTGTAAACAGGAAAAGCAGCTATGTTGTCAGAGCACTTGCTGTGTACTGGCCCTGGGCTCAGTGCTCTGCCCACTTCCTCTGCTTTAAGCCTCACTCTCACCCTATCAGCTAGTCTCATCAGTCCCACTTTACAGAGGAGAAAATGGGCTTAAAGGGGTGAGTAACTCGCCTAAGGCTACAGCGGTAGCAAATGGGAGAGCTGGATTTGAACCTGTTGCTGATTCAGGAGTCTGGACTTGTAACCATGCTCTCACACACACACACACACACACACACACACACACACACACACACACGTATGTACGCACGCACACACACACATTCATACAGTGAAAAGATAGACTCTGAAATGTGACTTATCTCTAGGTCATAGTTCTAAGGAGAATTTAAATAACTTTTCCTCGTGCTTATGAAAAAGTTATAAAACAAAGATAATAAATATATTTTACAACAAAAAAGACATCATTAAATGCGATTGCATTTTAGCATTTAGGTCTTAAAGAGTGGATGACAATAAATGAACCCATTGAGTACTGAGTGTCACTCACTGTGCTGGACACTGGGAGCACACAATCATGACAGTTCTAATATTTGTAAAACTGTAATGACATTTTAAAAAAACCAGTCTCATTTGGAACAAGTCACCATAAATGTTACAATAGATAAAATAGGTGTAATGTGGATTGCCCCTTGAGGGAGCAAGCTGTAATATTTGTTTCGGAGGCTTTCTTTGTTTTTCTGTATGTAAAAGTCCACATGTCTTGTTTATGGAAAGACACTTGCTCTTTCAAGATTTTTGTTTGAAAGAGATCGTGGGAAATATGTAACCTTTTTTTGTTTTACAGTCACTTCTCGATGAATGTGGTAATGATAAGGACAGGCCCAAAAAGTTAAAGCATGATAAATAGGGGGAAAAGGAAATTCATTTTGGGCAATAGTTTAAATCTTGTCTTCTGAAATTTTATCAGAGTTGCTAACTTGGTGGCAAAACTGACTCATTTAGGTGGCCTCTCTTCAATTTTCCCCCATCTGTCTAATATCAACAGCAAAATTCAGTGAGAGTAAAAATTAAGTGTTTGCTTTTTGTCCATCATAGTAAGAGGCATGTGTTCACTCATTCATTTATTCAACAAGTATGTGTTGAGTGGTATGATGGCTGGGTTTGTTTTACTGGGAAGGGTATAGAAAAAATAAGATTAGAAATGAGTTGACAATTGAATTTGTATGATGGACACATTCTTTCTACTTCTGTTATGTATTTGAACTTTTACTTTCAAAAAAGTTAAAATATATATACTATCAAGCACTTATCTTACCATGTGCTAGGTGCTGTGAAGGCATTGGTGGCTAAAACAGGCTTAGACTCTGCCCTTCTGGAATCAACAGACAGGACTCACTCAGGAAACAGATATTAATCAACTAGTCACATGAATGCAAGTGAAATTATAACTGGGATAAGTGCTGAGACATCACAAGCAGAAATACAAAAGTCTGCAGTGTAGACCTCATTCTACCCAGGATCAGGGGAGGAACTAAGACTCCTCAAAGACTCCTCAGCTTGAGGTACAGCCGAGGGGGCCGGTGTGTGTGTGTGTGTGTGTGTGTGTGTGTGTGTGTGTGTGTGTGTGTCTGTGTGTGTGTGTGTGTGTGTGTGTGTGTGTTTACTCATGCACATATTGCATGGTCAAGGCCCAGAGGGGTCTTTATGTTTCTTTGCCTGCCTGAACCATGTGTATTAGAAACATTTCAGGGTAGACCAGTTGACATACTGCTCTATGGCCCCACAGAGAACTTTTATAGTACATGTTCAAGAAGATAATTGTCATCTAGCATAATCCTCTAATGGCTTCTGATTCTCTTTGCTTAGGAAAAAAACCAAACTTTTTCTTACCTTCACCTGCATGACCTACCAGTCCTTGTCATGTCTTCCAGTCTCATGAATGTTCCAGCAAGGTTCCAATCCTGTTCCTTTTTCCACTTTTGAGTATGCTGTTCCCTCTATCCAGAGAGCTTTTCCCCTTCTCTTTCAGGGCCCGCTCCTTTCCATATGTAGGTCTTATTATGAGGGAGGCCTGAGCACTTCTCTCTGTTTACTTTCTCTTCCCTCGTTTTTAAAATTCATCTCTTTTTCAGGCTGTGAGCATGGTGACAGCAAGGTTATGTCTGCTTATAACTTGTGGCCTCCCTAACTCTCAGTCTATCATTGCAGATCGTGGGTACTTAGTAGATCTGACAGCCAGGTGTTATCTTACATTGTCCCTATACATATTCCTACTTAGTAATCCTGCATTTTAAAAGGATTTTGACCCATGGACATTTGTCAAAATGGACTTATGGGAAGTTGCAGACATCTCATACGAAATGAGAGTGCTTTGTATATGGTTTGTGTCCTGAAATTCTCTCAAACAATAGGAACATCTACATCTGAATTCTGTTGGGCTGCTGGAAATGATGTAAAATTAGATGCTTCTGCAGGGTCCAGCAAAAGGATTGGAGTGTTTGGGAAGCTACATCTTCCTCTGGAGGTGACAAAGATTGGTCCTGCTTGTGTGTCTGGTTTGGGGCCACAGCTGACAGAATGTTACTCTAAGAGTATACCCCACCCATCACTACTTTATGCCCCACCTCCCACACACATACCCTTCAAGATGAGTTGAAGACCTAAATGTGGAAGATAACTCAATGGAGCTTCTAAAAGATAATAGAGAAAAATACATGCATGAAATTAGGTGGGGCACAGATTTCTTAAGCAAGACACAAATAGCACTGCCATAAAGTTTATAAATTGGATTTGGTTAAAATTATGATCTCTATCAAAAGACACCATTAAGAGAGTGAAAAAGCAGGCTGCAGTCTGGGAGATGATATTTGAAATATACATGTCTAACAAGGAATTCATGTCTAGAGTATATACAGAACTTCTAAAACCAATAAGAAATAGACAACCAATTTAAAAGAGACTAAAGACTTGAATATGCATGTCACTAAAGAGGATTCCAGATGACCAATTAGCAAATGGGAAGATACTTAACTTTAGTAGTCATTAGAGAAATGCAAATTTTAACCACAATGAGTTAATACTCTATATCTACCTGAAAGGGTAAAATGAAAGAGCCTGATAATAGAAGTGTTGGTGAAGATATGGAGCAACTGGAACTCTTCATATACTGATAGGTGGTTTTGAATTGGGAAAACCACTTTGGAAAAACATTTTGGCAGTATCTACTAAAGTGAAACATGCCTACCTATACTGCAGCCATTTCACTCCTAGGTATATACCCAAGAGAAATGAATGCATGTAAGCACCCAAGGACTTGTACATGAATGATCATAGCAGCTTTATTCATAGTTACCCCAAAAGGGAAGCAACCCAAATGCCCATCAGCAGCCATATGGAAAAGCAAATTGTGTTATATCCATACAGTGGAATGCATTCAGCAATAAAAAAAGAGACTTTGGGTAGGGCCTAAAATGGGGGCTTGAGGGAATGGGTAGGGAGGACCTTCTAAAGGGCTGAGAATGTTTTATATTTTGATTTGTTTGGTGATTACATGGGGGTTATAAATATTTAAAAATATTATTGAATTGTACACTTAAGATTTGGGTACTTTATGTCTGTTGCATATTACATTATTGATGGCAGCCTTTTACAAGAGTCCTTGAAGGAAGGAAGGGGAGGTGAAACAATGTCAGAGGGCAGGGCAGGCTGGAGGGGATGAGAGGATGGAGCCTGTGAGAGGCCCGCATTTTCCCTACATGGAGCTCCTCCTGGTTCCAGGTGCTGGCAGTGCTGTCGCTCCTGTGTGTTCCTCTTCATCCTCACCCATCCTGCCTTCACGTCCTGCAGCATGTGAGCAATATCTGCCATTAATCTCTGGCAAGAACCTTACTTTGCAGAGGATCTGCACTTGGGAGAGAGGGTGTCCTTCCTTAATTCTGTGCTGTTTAAAGGAAAGGTGCATCTAGCTGGTACTTGCAGAGTTTGCACTCATTGGACCTCTGTAAAGTCCCAGTCTGGAAGGAGATAGAACCTGTCTGTTGGCTAGCTTTACGCATAGCCGAGGATTAAATGGTGGTGGTTTGTGTGACTGGATAGGTTGGAGGGGATCCAGTGAGGATGTGGAACCTGCCTTTTTCTGCCCAGGCACATTGCTCAGCACCCACACCCTGGGCTGATCCTCAGCAAATTAAAGCGTGTTATGTGGATGGCCCAGGGCAGCCCAATGGTCTGTTGGAGCAGATCTGCAAGCTGAGTGGACCATGGTGCCCTGGGGCATGGTCTGTGCTCCAGATGGTCTCTGCTCTGTGCTTGGTTGCTCTTGCTGGCATCTTTCTGAGGGGACAAGGACGTGCTTCATTTCCAGGCTTACGGGCTGGCTGCTTGGGACAGTGTAAGCACCTGGCTGTGGATCTGATTGCCAGCATAGTTTGAATTTATTATTTATTTATATCTGTGTGCCTGTCATGTTCTGTAAAAGTTTTAAGCCACTTTACTAAGAGAAAATGAGGAGAGCGTAGGGGTTAAGAGTATAGGCCAGAATGCCTGGGTTCTCAGACATGACATTATACCAGGGACAGGTGGCAGCTAGAGTTCAGGTACCACAGAATGAGTGTGAGAGGCATGAGAGTGGGCAGAACCCATTGGCTGGTGGCCTTGGGCAAGTCACTCTGCCCCTTTGTGCTTCAGTTTCTTCACTGGGTGATAGAGGGTAAATCAGGGGTAAATCTGGACAACATGGGAATAGCAACATTGCCACCCTTTGTGTTGTTGTTTGGATTTAGTGAGGTACTTAACATAAAGCACTTAGGAGATTGCCTAGCACACAGTCAGCGCTCAGCAGAAATTAGCAGTGGTGGGGGCAATGAAGAGCCTTTGAACATACATCAGTCCCCACCTGGGCCCTGTGAGTCAGTGTGTGGAAAGCACTGGAGCTTACCTGCACATGTCAGGGCTCAGCGAACGTTCACACGCTTTATTATTTTTATTATTCCATCATCCTATCACAGGCCCTAGATCCTCTCTCTACAGTTACAGAATTAAGAAACTACACGTTTTAAAAAAACTTTGGTGCAAACTCATTTGATGACTAAAACCCGACCTGATTTAATAGGAAGCTATTTATAGTATGTGGCAGAAATAGCCTCACGCTCAGCTGCAAAACTATCTATGTATTTGACTATGGATGCTGGCCTGACCCTGCTGGGGTTTTACATAACACACTGTACCTGCTCCATAATTTGCCTTTCTAAAACACAAACGTTATGAATTCCAAAACATGTCCAGCTCTGAGGGTTAGGAAGAGGGATTGTGGACCCGTCTGCTATAGTTTATCCTCCAGCTGGCCAGTTAGGCTATTTTCTCTTTCTTGGCTAATAGGAATGAATGCTGCAGTGGGTGTCTTTGATAGACTTGGTATTCCTGGGTCACTGGGCACACAGATTTAAAATTTTGTTAGCTTTGGTAGAATGCCTTCCCAAGAGATGAGAGAAAATGACAGTTGCACCAAAAGTGTGAATATGAATTTGGTCATGTTACTGCCCTGCCTGCTTCCGAGAGCCTCTGTGGCTGCCCGCAGCTGCCATGGCTCGCAGGCTCATGTCCTAGCTCCTTTCTGTGGAATTTGCAGCCATCCCCCTTCCCTGTCTTGTCTGACTTCACGATCTCTGACTCCCTGGCCTTTCTGCTGCCACCATACTTGAGTCTCAGACTAGCTGTAAAGTCCCACGGTTAGGCAGTGACCATCCTCCCACCCACTACTGTGTTCCCTGGGGGAGGGAGTGGGGTTGGGAGACTCAGCCAAAGACAGAGCTGCCCCTTGCTCTGTGGCTGGGGACCCAACTGAGTTCTGGTGGTCCTGTCAGGTAACTAAAGGCCTCTGAGCTGAGGAACTAGAGTGTGAGAGGGAACAGAAGGGACACTATGGGAAGGCCTCAAGGCAAATTTGGAAGAAAGATGTGTGTCTTCAGGCCTTTGAGAAGCCCTTACAGAGGACTGAGCCAAGTAGTGACCAGGCTGACTGGACTTGTATTTTAAATACTGTAGATCATAATGGAGTTGGTAAGAGGTGTTAGCAGTTAAGTTAGATAGAAGAAAGTGGGTGGGGAGAAGGGTCAGGCCTTAGATACTAATTGTACATAAGGGGTAAGACGAGAAAAGGATCAAGAACACCTCCCAGGCCCCTGGATTCACAGTGTAGGTGGATAGAGGTGTCCTGCCTCAGGGGAAGGAAGGGATGACAGAGAAAAGAACAAATGCTCAGGCTGCCAGAGTTCAAATCCCAGCTCCAGCACTGGTTGGTGTCAGGTCCTCGGGCAGAGCATTTCACTGCACATGGAGCCTCTCTACTCTCATCTATAAAATGGGGATTTGCTTTGCCTCCTTGTAGGGTGGTGGTGAATGTTAATAGTTCTAATAGTAATCAAGGGGCTGGCACATAGTGGGTGCCAGCTAAGTGCAGATCTTCCCTCCCTTGTCTCTTCATTGGATGATAGAGGATAAATTAGGGATCAATGTGAAGCCACCCCTCAGCCTCCCCAGACCTAGCTTCTCCGCTGGAAGGGCCTGCCTCGCTCTCAGTCTCTGCATCTTCTTCTCAGACCTTGCTTTTGTTTTCCTCCTGGATTTTGAGTCCTTCAGAACCCAAATAACAAGTGGAAGAGCCTGGACATCTGCTGAAGATGTCTCTAGGTGAACGAAGCTGCTCCCTGTACGGTGGGAGCTACGTCTTCTCAGAGCTGGTTACATGGGTCACCCCGGGTAAATGCTGCTGGAATGAATGAACATGTGAATGAATGAGCCATCAATGACTGTTTGACCTTGACCTCCCACAGATAAACGTCAGTAGGTTGGGCTGATCCCATTTCTGGAGCAGCACAGTGCTGGGCCCACTACCTCAGCTACCTCAAGGAGTCTTTAAAGTGTAAATTCTCAGGCAATCTGAGCTGGGGCTGAGCATGATTCTGTGCTTGGAGGTTCTGTATCGTGCCCTGTCAGGACGCCTGTGGGTCTGAGGACTGTGGGTCCCCTGACTCTGAGATCCTGTGCCTCTGTCATGGAAGCACAAGGCCCTTTTCCTCAGCCATGTGCCCTGACATGTCCCGCCCTGCTGGGTGAGGCCAGTTTTCTTGGTACCGAGTCACCAGGTAGGGTTTCTGGGTAGTGGCAGCAGCTGCTCCCCTCCTGCAATCAGCAGGAATTAAAATGCCTGGTTTGTTTTAATTCAAACGTTCCTCTGTGATTACACAAGGGCAAGTGTCTTTATCACAGCTGATGCCCCAACAACTTGAGGGCCCATGCCCCCAAACTCCCTTTGGTTTGTGGTCTCATTCACCCTGCTAGCCCTTTGTAAGGGGGGTGATGGGACCCAGCTGCTCTGACCCCAGCAGAGGGCAGGGCTCAAGTGCTAGGCTTTGCCTCAGGAAGCATCTGCTGCTTGTCATTGCCTGCTCCTCCCTGGACACAGAATGATTATAACCAAATGGAAGGGTCCTCCTTCACTCCTATCTCCCTGCCCTTTGCAAATTTCTGGTTGGGTTCTATAGACAGTACAGCCTTGCTCTTGACCTGTGTAAGTCTGCTGAATGGTAGAGGTCCCAGGACAGTGTCGGAAGTGCCCCCTTGCTTAATTCTCCTCCGCCTGAGCAGTGGGTGAAGGTTCAGCCGCTGGCAGAGGGAGGCCAGTGCTGGACATGTGACTTGGCTGGCCAGACTCCAGATTGCTCACTGCTCATTGTCATTGTGTGCTTTGTGGGTGTGTGCCTCTCAGAGAGAAGGGGAGGGATCTGGAATCCTGGAGAGCCTCTTGAGAAGCAGCAGATCCAGGTCTCTGTGCCTGGGGTCTGGGAGGAGAGGACTGGTGGGCTGATGGCCCCAGCATGTCTGGGCCAGTAGAAGGGGTGGAGGCTCAAAGGCTCTTCTAGGGTGACCATCACTCCTGTCACACTCTTTGTCATTGTGGCTAAGGTGGCCAGGTTACTGCCTCCTGAGATCTCTGTGCCTGTACAATCTTGCCTTCTGGGTGGGTCTGGAATGGTTCCTCACCAGATGTTTTTATATTCTCTGGAAGTGCTTCTCCCCACTTCTTTTCATCCTCCTGATTGCTCAGCATCCCAGCTCCTGAAGCTTTAAATCAGAGTTTCAGTAGTCTTACCTCAGACCCTGAGGCTTCAGTGGTTGTCTATATTGTAAATGTTTTTATAATTTTATAATTTACAGTAGGTTTTTTTAGTAGCTATAGAATATCACATTTTGTGGAATTATGATATCAAGGAATTGCATCTCTTGTGTTTAACTTGTGTAAACTAAACTAGAAGCTCTTAGAAAAAAGAAACAGCTGTTTAATCTTGATGTTCTTTATAAGTGAATATATGTTCTGAGGAAAGTAGGGGGTTGGAGGTAGTGAATCTGTGGGTCTTCCTAGCTGGTCCCACATCCTACCTGCACCGACTAGTATGGGGTAGTCCTGTGTGTGAGTCTGAAGGTTTCAGGTCTGTATGTTCTCTCTGTCCTGACTGCCGACTTTACCTGGAGTGCAGCAGAACACACCGCCCCTTTCTTCCAGCACTGGGGTACCCTGGGCTCTTCAGGGAGGTAGAACCCCTTTCCAGGATGCACATTTTGTAAGGGTTTTCCAGGGGAATTTTGAGCTCTGCAGGATTTTCCCACTGACTTTAAAAATTTCCCTCTAGTGTTAGAAGGCTGCAGTTGATCCTCCCCTTTGCAGGATCTTTCTCAGCTGACACCTGGTGTCAGAACACAGAGATGGAGCTAAGATTTAGCTAAAGATTTTATTCTATGAGGGAGTCAGGCTTTGCATTTACTCAGGTACCAGAACCCATGGGACATTGAAAGTTAGGAAGCCTGGACCCGGAAGTCAGAAAGACTCAGCTGTTCAATCCCCATCATCCACTTCTAGCTGCTGGAGCTACTTATGCCAGAGTTTGTTTACTTCTCTGTAAGATGAGGACAACAACGTGCATCTCATGGGGATCTTGTGGGACTTAATGTGTGTGGAGTAGGTCCTTGATACGTTTGGTCATCTCCTCTCCTTCACTAGGGTTCCAGTGAATTTTATATTGTCGCCAAGTGGTTAACTACATACAATTTTATGAAACATTATTTATAATTGGGCTTCTAAGAGAGCTCTCCTTATTGCAGGTGTTTTGAAACACCTTTGGGCATATAGGGTGCTGTACTTAAGCATTTTTCCTTGCAGGTAATGAATGATGATGAGGCAAATGGGGCTGCCATTCTTGAGCTGAGTCAGTAAGTGTGTCAGCTGGGAAGGCACAAGGTCTTTTCTCGGGCCATTTTACATGATTGTCTTCTCTATATGGACTTCTATTTGAGATAAGGGGGACAAGCATCATTTTTTCTTTTTTTTAATGTTTATGTCCCGTTTTTTTCACACACTAGCTCTGTGGGCCTGGGCAGGCCACTTGAACCCCTTCTGTGTCTTAGTTTCCTCATCTTTGAGAAGCTAAGGGTCCCTGGTTTATAAAGTCAAATGAGATGAAGCATTTGAAGGTCTCTGCAGAATGCCTGGCACATAGGAAGGCTGCCATCACTGTTGCCTGTGGTGAGGAAAAGGAGAACAGTGACAATTATGACATGGTTCCCAGACCCCTGGGCAGCCTACATGCCTTCCTTCAGATGGACTCCGTTTGGGCAATGTTCACCGTAGAGCAGGCAGCACACACCAAAAACCCCAGACTACTCTGACCACTGTGTCTTACTTCCTTCTACCTTTGCATCCTCCATGAATGTATAAACATCCTCTCTGTCCACCAACAAAAATGTACTGAGTATCCACTAAAGACATTATTGGAGAGCCCTAGTAGAGGCAGGTAGGTGTTAGCTGTTTTGAATAAAGTAAAATTTTAAAAACATTTTTGCACTAGAGCTCTTTTGCAATATGAGAACTTACCCAAGAATGCCAGCGTATGAGTCATATGAGAGAGGGGATGCCCTGGTTGAAATCCAAACACCCTTTGGCCTAAGGACAGGCAGCCTTAAGCTGGGAAGGACTTGACTGCTGGTAGTATCCCCACCGAACCCTAAAACATGGGATAGGATCTTCCCTTGGGAAGACTGGGGACTTGAGGACTGACCTAACCCTTTCTCCAGCTCCCCAAATGAGCATGTGCTGGAGGCCATGCCCACATCATCAGCCTTTACACATGCAGCGATAACTGGACTGTTATCCACCCCTCTGGCATGTTCAGCTCAGCCTCTCATAATTAAGCCATGTGGAAAGCCAAATGCCGAAGTCAAAGGCTGCCCAGCAAGAGTGGAGTTCACAGTACTTGTTGGAGCAAGCATGATGACATTAGTCTGTTGCATCCGTTTCATTATGGGGCATCTTTACACCGTGTCTAGGAACGTGGTACCTCAAGATCCCAGCATATACCTTCCTTCGAGAGAGTAACAAAAAGTCTTGGATGGGTGCTGTGAGGTTTTGTCTCTTGGAACCGCACTTTTCTGTGGATCTGAGAGGCCAACTCCCCATGAGGGCCATTTTATTCCTTCAGATGTGTGGTGACAGCATTTGTGATACCTGATTCTGCAGCACATCTTTATCATCTTTCATTTGAGTGGAGTGGAGAATACAGTTAGCTGAATTTGTTCATTTGTTCAGCAAGTATTATACTTGTCATTGTACTCACAGTTGGGGTGCCACAGACTCCGGTTCAGCTGGGGAGACACACGTGTACACAGGTGGGATCTGAGTGAGGAAGTAGTGAGGCAAGAGCCCAAAGGAGGCACCAGAGGCTCTGGAAAAGCCCGTGGGGATATGAGTGGTTGACTTTACAAAACGCCTCTCAGAGGGTGAACCCCATTCCCACATCCTTGCCACAACACGCACTACCCACCCCCTCCGCTGCCACACGAGACCTCTACAGGATCTGGCCTCCAGGAAGGGTGGAGTAGAAATATAAATAAAAGTAGATAACACCAATCACTAACTGAGTACTTCTTCTTGGCCAAGCACTCTATAGATTATCTCATTTAACCCGGAGGTGCACAGCCCTCTGAGATGAGATCCTATCCATGATTTCTCAGCTGTTGGAGATGCTGCTCCTTTGTAACTACATCTCCCCATTACTGCTTAATCACATTGTACTGTAATGGTTGGTGGGGTTTTTTTTGTTTGTTTTTACTTTGAGACAATTTTAGTAAGCTTAAAATACACAAATACTTTTTCGTTCTTATAAAACTGCTAGTGGTACAGATATAACTGAAGCCCACCTTAACCTCCAACCAGTCCATGTCTATCCCCAACGGCAGCCTTTAAAAATAATGTCTCTTTAATAGTCTGCATGCTTCTGGGGCACAGGCAGTTTCTTCTGTATCCTCATAGATACCGTGAGCCAATCTGTGGGAGGACAAGGATGACTAGATGGCATAGGCAAGCTGCCATGACCATGCAGGCCATATTCGGTAACTGACCTTGGGCCAGATCTCCAGGGAAGGGAATACTCAGGCTTGACCCGGCCATCTATATTATGGGCCACGACCTGATGTCTTTGTGACAGCAGCCATGCTAGTATTGTTATCTCTGGTTCATTTTAGTGGCCACAGCCGCCCTCAGGAGCAGTGGCCTTGTTTTTAGTCAAGGCCTATGGGTCTTGTTTTTTGGCTGTTAGGGAGGTGAGGTCATCTGGGGCAGGTGGCTTGGGACTTTGTGGTCATAGCCCCAGTTGTCCAAGCAGCCTTCAACTCTGACTTTGGCCCTGAGATTGGCAGACAAAAAGAAATATACATGTATCCAACTCTCTGCCTATCCTGATAGAAGCCTGGAGGACAAACCATGACTGTTGTTCACTGATAAATGTTTATAAAGCCCGCCAAATGGCAACCATGATACAGAGCAAGAAACATGCCAAGCTTTTGCAAATCTCTCCAAAGGGTGTGTCCCCTTTTGAGATCTGAGGCTGAAAAGATCTCATTTGATGAAGAGTCTTACTTTGTTGTTCGTGTACTTGTGAAGGTGTGTGTGTGTGTGTGTGTGTGTGTGTGTGTGTGTGTGTGTGTTTGTGATCAAGCACATCAAAGTGTTTATTAAGTACCAACAATATGCCTAACACCAAATCAAGTGGGGCGTAATGAAAGTAGAGCGGGGTCTGGGTCAGGAGCACAGGCTCTGGAATCCTAGGTTCAAGTCTCATCTTTCCTGTGACAAGCTTTGGGACCTTGGGTCAGTTAGCTAGTTATTTTGGACCTCAATTTCCTCCTATTCAAAAGGGGGATGATGATGGCACTCATTTCACTGAATGGGAGAAGAGGAAATGAAATAACGCACAAGGAGCACTGAGCTTGATGCATGATAGGTGCTCAAAAAGACTTATTATTAGAAGTAGTTGTTAATTAGCATTAGAAGCTCACATGCAATCCAAATTAGGAGGTTCTTGATACTATTAGCAATTAATATGTGACAGTAGTAAAGGCAGGTTTCTATTCCAAGTCATATAGAAGTTTGGGGAAGCTCCTGGGAGGAGACAGGGATCACCATGGGCATGCTATGTGGGTGAAAATTGTGAAGGAGAGACAGAGGAAGGACTGTGTGGTAGGTGTCAGGGGAACATTCCAGGTCAGTCTGGTGGGCAGTGATTGGCAGAGTGCGGGATGTGGAGGAGGTCAGCTGGGATCATCCTCATTCAGAAGTGAAATGACACATGCCTGTGGAGTAGAAATGGGATGAAAGCGGCAGAGAAGCAGCAGCTGCTTCTGTTTCCTTTCCTCCTACTTTCCTCCCCCATCTCCTCTTCTTTTTCTTTTTAAATTATAAGTGTATTATATTTTCATAACTTTTAATCTCAAATTGTAGGATGCAAAGTTGGGAAATCTTGGATGACTATATTGATTTACAGAAAACAAACATGCAGCACCTTATATTTTGAGAGGATTACTGAGAAGTTAGGTGGAGTATGGGGAAACCTTTGAATAGACAAAATAGTTATTTTTAAAGCTTCTTATTGAAGCTTAAAATATCCACAGAAAAGGGCATATATCCTGACTATACAGGTTGACGGAGTTCCACAACTGAACACAACTGGGGAAGCAGTACTCAGATTAATAAACAGAACCCTCGGGCTCTCTTCCAGCTACTTCCACACTAAGTTTGTGGTAATTTGTTATCACAGCAGTAGGAAACTAATGCAGGGCTGTTAGGCACAGTACTACTAAGAACATTCTAGAAAATGTCTCTTTGTACCCCTGTGTATCTAGGAGCAAATGCAAGTTGGATAGTTACTGCAACAGTCTTCCAGGGTGATGCGACCAATGGATGCTCCTACCAGCAGCAGGATGTAAGTGTTCTGCTTGCTTTACAGTCTCGACAACACTTGGTGCTTCCTGAGAAGAGTTACTAGCAGGATTTGATGTCCAGTGGACACCCTGCAGGAGGCTGGTGCTCAACAAATGCTGGTCAGTGCCCATCTAGCCAGCTGAGGAGAGGAATGAGGAAGTGGTGGTGCCAGAGTTTCTAGTCAGGAACATTAGAATTCCTTTTCCATGGAAGTGACTGCGATGGCAAATAGTGATGACCTTTAGATTCCTACAGAACTTTCTGGCTGAAGAGTTAGAACAGTTCTTATTTTTGTAACTTTCTGATTAACCAAGGTGATTGCTGAGTATTGCGAGGTGTACTGTACTGTTCACTCAGCTCCTCAGAATTTGAAAACTGCCCTCGCCTGCATGCCGTGACCTTAAGCTAAGCACAGCCCCTTGGAGCTTTGGTTTTGCCATCTATGAAATGGGTGTGATCCCTCCTTGCCTGTGGGTGAGTGGAACCTCTGTGTGAGAGCCTCGATTTTACTGCCCACAATTAGGAGGTGCAGTTAGTGGTGGCTGTGGTTGTTGCCAGCAATGGTATTAAGCACATAAATTCCTTCTACAGATGTTGGCAATTCCAGATTCAGAGTGTTCAGGGGGCTGAGCCTATCACCCACTTGGGTGGCATTCATGGAGGGTAAGGGCAGGTTCATGGGTCACCCTCCTAAGGCTTTTAATAGACACTGTCTCCCCACAGCCCTGAATTGGCTTTTGAAAGCATTTGTTCATTCATTCATTCATTCATTTATTCATCCAGCTGTTACTGAGCTTCACCACGTACATTATAATACCATAGTTAGGAACACAGATTCCCAGAACAAATGCCTGGTTCAAGTCTTGGCTTTACCATTTGCTGTCTGTGTGGGCTTTGATAAACCTTAATGTTTTTGTGCCCATTTTCTTGATTTCTTAAGTGAAGCAGTATCTGCTTTCTAGGGCTGATGTGAGAATTGGATGAGATAACCCATGTGAGTGATGGGACCCTGGTCAGCTCTTAGTGCTGAGTACAGTGATGGGCACACCTAATCTCTGCCCATAGCCATGGGCTGAAAGGTAATGGTTTATTGATGGCTGTCTACAGAATACTTTCTCCAATACTTGGAAGGAAATCTTAAAACCTTGACCCCGAACTAGCCAGTGGAGGACAGGCTCTGACATCTCACAGCTGCTCCAGAAATGTGGCTTTGAGGACAGTCCTGTTGTTGGCATCATTTTGAGATGTAGGTGTCATCAAATTTCCTTGCAGCAGTGCCTGGGCTGTGGGAGAGCTTGGTGTGCTGATCAAATTTGGTTTCTAGGCTGGTGGTAAGGTGGGCTGAGGTGTTCATAACTGCAGAAGAGACCCTGGTAAGGACTGTACCTCATGGTGGGGATACAGTGACACCTCTGGGACTCTGAGCTCAAGTCCCACTACCCTCCCATTATTCTTCCTTCCAGGATTTTCATCTTCTCTCATGCCTTATTCTGAGCCCTCCATAAGGTACATAACTGAGCTAATGAAGTTAAGCTCTGATGGAAGTGAGAGCTGTGGCCGTAAACAGGGATCTAGATGCTAAAAATGTCTCATGATGTGCCCCTTGCACGTTAAAAGAGCAGTGTTGGAGGCTGTGGCTGAAGATTCTCCGGAACACTGACTCTGTCCAGTGCCTTGTGGTGCAGGGGTCCCAGGTATCTGCTTCTGCTCACCTGGATGGGAGAGTTAATCCAAATGGCTTGTTGATCTGGGAGCCCTCCAGACCTGTGGTGGAGCAGATGGAGACGGAGATTTGGCCAAGTGGGCTTGTGATGCTCAGCAGTTGAAACAGTTGATGCAGTAGAGCTGGACCATAAAGACAGTACCAGCAGGAAGATCATAGGTTTATAAGTTACTCTGAAGCCTTTTGCCCCAGAGGCTCCAGATTGTGGACGCCAACACACCATCCCTCAATATGGTCTGCAAAACCAGTTCTTTTGAGTTGAAACATATGACTGTTTTTTGGTTGATATCAAATGAAGTAGCTGGTTTGTGTCTGGGGACATACTGTAGAAAGAGAATCTATCTTGTAATGCTAAAACCACACCCTGATGTTGAGGAATGCAATACCTGAGACTGAAGAGGGAACCTCAGAGTTATATCTCAGGTTTACCGTGGGGCAAATGCTGGGAGAATGGAATAGTGGGCGGATCCTTCCACCTACTGGAATTTTCTCCCTGGAGCTCTGTCTCTCTGTCCCCATCCCTGTTGTCTCTGTCATTCCTAAGCACCTAGACTTGAATCTTTAAATATGGTATCATGTACATTTGTTTGGTGTTTTGCCATTCCAAGTAGTCATCTTGTGCAGTGAGGCATACCATTCATGTGTGGATTCCAGTGTTTCTAATTCTAGGCCAGGTGCCCAGCTCTTGAGAGTCTTCTCATTAGTAGATATTATATGGTTATTAATACCTTTTCATCTGTCAAACCCTGATTGTGTACTTACTTGAAAATGCATGTGGTTTTACCAAAATTGTGACCAAAAATTGTTTGGTCTCGCTAGTCTCCATGGATACAGCATGTCCCAGGCTCCATGCAATGAAACACACCCTCAGAAGGGCTCCAGTGAGAGTAATTAATCATACTGCTAACTGGGATGAGAGCTAACTACCCATATACACAGAATCCAATGAAACAGTTACTTAAAGAACAAAGAAATTTCTCCTAAGATAGTAGCTTCCAGGTGCGAAGGTGGCCATGCTCCATGCAGTCAGCCACAGGCCCAGGTGCCTTCTATCTTGTTGCCCTGTTATTTCCAAGAGCATTGTCATCATCTGTATGAGTTCCAGCCAGTGGGAACCAATGGGAAAAGTGGACAAGGTATGCCTGTGTCTTAAGACCTAGACAGAGAAGAGGCCAATTTCTTTTCACGTTCCATTGGGAACACAGATACCTGGCTGCACCTAGCTACAAGGATGCCTGGGAAATGTCCTTGATAAAACCTGAATAACTGTGAAAAAAGGGGAGAATGGTTTTTGCAGGATATAGACCAGCCTTTGATGTATTCCCCTTGTATGAATTTAATGCATCTCATTGTGTGCTTATAAATTTTGGTTACTTTTCTCTTTCAGAAAGAAGACCTGGGCCTGTCATGCTGTATCTATGGACAATTCCACAGTAATGAATCAGTGTGTCTTCAGAGGAATGGAAGAAAACAAAGAAAGGTAAAAATATCTTTAAAAATTAAAATAAAAATTTTATATGCAACAATTAAAGGCAATGCAGACCTTTATCTAAGCCTGTATAAGTCAGTGGAAGCCATCAAAAATTTGGAGATTGCCAAATTTCATGTATCCCATTTTAATAGCTCTAGTTTCTCACACCAGAAGAGGGATACCTTTGTTAAATGTGAGGAAATTTTTCTAAGACTTAGAAGAAAGAATTGGTATAAATAGAACTGATGTGGTATAGAATTAAATATTTGATTCCAAAAATTATGGACACTCATTCCAAGAAACTATGGATCCATGCTCAGATGTGTTGTGTCTAGATTTGTGTCTCCTAAAAGGCAGACCCTTATTCTTGGCAGCTGTATCTGTTCCCGAAGTCATCTCTTTCTTCCATTACCTCTTTTTTCCCCTTAAAAGTAAACATTAATTTAATTTTAATGTCCAAGAAATGCGTGGATACATATTCCCAGTTAAAAATAAGAGTGAATTCCCCATTGACCCCCCTGCCATTTTGTTCCCACCCTACTCCTGTATTTCTTAGAAGTAGCAACTGTGATCTACTTTTGTGCATTTCCTTTCAGAACTTTTTCTAAGTGTCTGTATACATAGAGAAAAGTCATTCTTTTATTCTTTCTTTTTCCTTTTCTTCCTGTTCTTTAATTACAGGCTTACATACTATGCTTGTCAATCTATTTCGTAACCTTTTAAAAGAATTCAAATGTTTTCAAGACAGTAATGTGAATCTATCTTGTTTTCATACTGCAGCTAAGTGATAAGTATATCCATATTATGAGAATCTCCCTGTTTATCCTGCTGTTCTCAAGTTGGTGGTGGGTAGATAGGTTCTGTTTTTGCCCTTATAACACTGTTGTGATGCACTTTCTGGTATGTGCCCTGAAGCATTGGGGCAGGCAGTTCTCTTAGGTGGTTACTAAGAGAAGTTATTGGGTTGTTCTGTGTGTGCATTTAAGATCTTAATAAATATTGCCAGATTGTTCTCTAAAAAGCACTACTCATCAACAGGCTACCAGATGTCCTGTCACCCACCCTCCTGTGGCATCTCCTTGTGATTGTAATTTTCTCCCCATTCTCTTTGCTCTGGGGAAGTTCTCAGTTCTCTCTGTTACTTGGTTTCATCTACCAATGGCTCTGGAGAGTCTCCATCCTCACAGGGACCCAGTGACCTATCCTGAGGCCCAGGGCCTCTGGGGAACCCTGCTCCTTCCCAGGAATGGGTGCCACTTTTCTGAAAAGTGTCCAAATATGCTCCTTCAGGAGAGGTTGTCACAGCTTTGGTTGGATTTCTCTACTTCAGGTTTTTTTATTCTTCCTCCTCCTCCTCCTCTTTCCCCTCTTCCTCCTCCTCTTCCACCACCACCACCATCAAGGCAATGATGTATTTGCCATGTGTCAGGCTCTGTGTAGGTCACCGAGCTTGCTTATCTCATTTAATTCTCACAGTGGCCTTATAAGATAGGAAGTTGTATTATTACCACTATTATGACCATTAGGTGACATTAAAACAGAAATTCGTTCAAAACCAACCCAAACAGCAAAAAGAATAACAACAAAAGCTCTGTCCTGCTGTGGAGCCCAGCTCCTAGCCATCGTTCTCATCCTGAGACAAACAGACCTACACTTTCCACGTGATGAGTTCTCCTTGTAAACATCACACTATGTTTGGGGTTGCCTTGGCCACACTCAACTGTTATTTCACATCCATGGTCTTCCCAGAGGAGAGTGTAGGAATTGAACAGTGGTTTTGAGTTTTGTCCTCATCCAGCACATGAACATGGGTTCTTGTATAACACCAGCTCATCTGTTTTGGTGGTGGCCTCACTTGCATTCATTCGAAACACTTCTCTGGAAAAGAGATTTTCCAGGTTGAGCGTATTTCTCATGGGGGGAAAAAATCTACTTTATTAGGATAAATATGAACACTGAGCTATGGAGGGAGAGGAAGTTCTTCATGTGGCCCCAAGAGACCTGATCAGCATCCTACCCTAAAATGTTTAACTTTAGATCTCATTCTAAAAGCAGGCAGAGTATAATTTCAAAGTCTTTTCTGAGCACCACCACCCCCCATTATGTTTCAGAGATATAAAAGTCTAGAGCTGGAAGAGATCCTAGACTCATTGTATTATTTCTTGCTCCTTCATTATTATAGTTTTAAGCAGTCAGGCCTAGAGTGTTGAAATGATGGTCCAAATTTACACTGAGACAAACCTGGGTCTCAGGTCTCTGGGGTCTGGCACTGGCTCTTTGCACAACATCACAGATAACTCTTGTGATAATCAGAAGCCCGATCAGCTATCATTCCAAAACTAGAGCTTATTAGCAGATAGTGCCATGAAGGAAACTAGCCCATTGATTAATCAATCGATTATTTATACAGTGGGCATTTATTGAATGTTACTGTGTGTACCAGAAATAAAAAGGTGGGTAAGATGAATTCTTAGGGAATTCAGAGACTTGGGGAGTTGAAGAGGCAGTTGCATACACTAACCAATGGTTAAATGGAAAACTTTAAATCTTCATTGCTTGGTGGGGACAATAGCAGTATCACCTGCAGTGGGCTGTTGAGGCATGTCCTGAGTTAATCATAGTAAAGCACCTGGCATGTAGTAAGCACCTAATAAAGGCAGCTATTTTTGTTTTGTTTATTTTTATTTCTACATAGAATGAGGAACCTAGGAAGATTTTTCTACCAGGAGATTGATAGTAGCAGACTTGTATTTTAGAAATAGTAATCAGTTGACACAGTTTCTCGTCCTATATGTACTTATCTTTTTAGTGTCCATCTTACCTAATGGATTGTGAATTCCATTGGGCTGGGTCTTGCCTGTTTTGTTTGCTGTTGTTTACCCAGTGTGGACACACAGTAGGTGCTCGCTAGTATTTTTGGGCCTATGACTAGAGGGGCTGGAGTAAGGACAATGATTTGGCTCTGGATTCCTGAGGTGAGAAGGTGTGACAAAGCCTGCCAGTGAGGAGGACCCCAGCTCACCTGGGGCAGACTCCACTTTTCCAAAGAGAGGGGCTCCCTGGAAGCCCTGCCCACTGACCTCACATCCCTCTGTGGGAACACAGTTTTGCTCCCGTGATTTATGGACAGTTTTTGAACCAAGTGACTTAATTGTGAGTGGACCATCCCACAGCATTTGTTGACTGAGTAACCAGAACTTGTCAACTCTGACTTCTGGTTGCTAACTCACAGGAACACAGGATTAAGATTAAGATTAAGCCCCAGAGAATACAGTTTTCTGCTGCCATCAGTGACCATGAAGAGTAATCTCACTTCTCTGGCCTCAGTTTCCTCCGCTTTGCAGCAGAGGAGTTTCTGATATTCGAAGAGGAGAATTTTTAAGGGAGAAGTCCTTGCCCTTCTTGTAAATCCTTAAAAATGAACTTGTGTTGAAATGGGTCGATGGTTAGGACTCAGGCCACGCTGGAGAAATGGAAATATTTAAGTTTATTTGTTCATTTGTTCACTTGTTTGTTCATTCAGTTGATCATTTAGTCAGTTAACATCCCACCATTGCTCAGAAGCCCTGAACACTTGAGGAAAATGCTTAATTCCTCCAAGAAGGGTTCACTCTCAGATTATACAAATGTGCGTCTCCTTTATGAAAATAAAGATTTTCTCTGGCTCACTCATTTATTCCACTGTGTTTTGAGCCTCTCCTTTGTGCAGCCTCTCCTTTCTGTTAGACTTTACTCTCCTGCAAGGCACAGGCTTATCTGGTGCAGCGATACCCCACCTTTGGCCCAGGGCCCAGCAGAGAATAGGCTTCTCAGCCCATGAGCTGATTTGGTGGACTGAATTGGCTAGAAAACAGGATGATTTTTAGATGGCAACAGTGAAGTCCCGTATCCAAAATTGAAATTTGTTCTGAGTCTGTTCTGTTTTTCTGCTCAGGGATAGGCTGGGCTTATTTGTACCACCTTTAGACTGGTTAATTTCCCTTCTTGTCCTTAGTTCTCTTCATGAGCTGCTTATCAGCTTCCATCTCGGCCTTAGGCCAGAGCTGTTTCTGGTCACTGATTTTTTATTAGCTCTTTTGTTCACTGCCCAAAGGGCTGTGTGTGGGGCCTGCTCCACTTCCTCCACCCTCCTGAAGTTCAGTTACCTTGAGAAAATGGAAACCCAACAAAAGGGTGAGTTTTACCTCTCCTTACTTGAGGCTATAGCCTTGACTCTCTACCAGCAGCCCTATGACCTGGGGCAAGGTATTTCCCCTCAGCATTTCTCACAGTCTGCTCCTAGTACATGGTTCCCTCTAAACATCAGGTATTATTTGGGCATTGCTGGCATAAACTCAGTTAAATGTGGCCTTTCTTGGGATACCCCGCAGAACCTACCAAAGGTCAGTATACATGGAGGGATCTCTCAAGAGAAGGTAGATTGTACATTCTCCTATGATACTGGGGACATGCTAAACTGGGAGATCTTGAAGCTTCCTCCCAATGCTGTGGTGACATGCCTAGGACAGAAAGGCAAAGTAACTATAGACACAGATGTTGGATTTTTAAATCCAATGTTAGCGTTTTTTATTCATTAAGAACTTAAAAATATTAATGTAGGCAAAAGATGGAATAAATTGTCTAATCTCTGTTGTGAGCCTACTGGTGAGTGAGTTGCGAACAGTGGAAGTGTCAGGTATCTTCAAAGAGGTTCTTATTCAGGCATGAACTCTCCTGTGCAGAGAACCCCGGACTGCAAATTGGAAAACCCCAGTAAAGTGCTATGCAAGTTCTGCCCTCACCTCCTACTGGCTGTGTGACCTTGGGTGTGTTTCATTACTTCTTTCTCAGGTTCCTCATTGGCTTAGAAAGAGGGGGTGTGTTGATTGATTGATGAGTTTTCTTTCAATTCTAAAATTTTAGGTTTATTGTTAAAAACCATAAGCCCCATGAGGGTGGGACTGGGTCTTCTCACTGATTATTCAGGGTAGTGTCAGGGATATAGTAGTTACTCACTAGACATAGACACTTATTGAATAAATATGGAAATGGAATAGGCTCCTTATTATGTTCATTGGCAGAACCCCATAGGAAGCTTATTACTAAATTATTGTTAAAGTAATTTAATGAGTGAGCATGGTTTTATTTGAGACACATGAAGATCCTGTGAGGGAAGTGATAATATTTTTTGGGGGGACGCTGAGATTTTGAGAGGCGAAGAGGCGAAGGGTTGAGCAGTGGTCCTCTATCAAGAAATGAAGAGCCCAGACCCAGACCCCGTCTCCTGAACCTCACATTTTGCTTTGTTGTTGTTTTTCACCAGACCAAGTTTTTATTCATCCTGGTACTTGCCAAAGACATTGATTAGGACAGTGTCTTGGAAGATCTGCTGTGAAGCCACAGAAAGAGACCAACAGTGAGCCTGGCTCACTTTTTATTCATTTATTGCCTCTATACAGCAAATTGTAATAATACTTACTAATTCTGGGTGCCTCCCAAGAGACTTTGTATACATCCTGGCTCCGAACATCACAGCAACCAAGTAGACTATACATGTTTTGCCTCCATTTTGCAGATGAGGAAATAGTTTTAAGGACTTATCCCAATGTCACAGGTAATTAGGCTCCGACTTAAACCTGTGTCTTTGACACTGTCATGGAGGGGAGGCCCTGGTTCTTCTCACAACCCTCCTGCGTCTAATCTGATTGGGACCCTTATGTTACCACTCCCTGCAGGGGCAACTAGGGGCCCCTCTACAGAGTGGGGAGGAGCTGCTAAGGCTGCCCCAGAGGTGGGGCTGGGCTTTAGCCAAGATCATCTGTTGAGGTTCAGAAAGGGTGGGCACTCTGGTCTCACTGGGAGCCCATCAGCATGTTCCTAATTCCAGGCAGTCTCCTTCTCTCATGGTGGCCCTAGTGACAAAGGGAACAGCCAGGAGGGTGCTTGGGGAGATGGTGAAGATCCTGGCCCAGTTGTTGGAGGGTTCTAAATCTCAATTTGCCATCTGTGAAGGGTAACAGTGGTACTTATGTCATAAAATTGATGTGAAGGTTCACTGGTAAAAAATGCTTAGCTTGTGGTCATTGGGTACCTGGCTGATAACCAGCACATGGCATTAGCCTGTTATCAGCCTATAAATCATTCTTCCACCAACCACAGAGCCAAGGAGGAGCTGTCAGAACACATACCCTCTGATTTCCTATGGCAATCCCTAAGGTGTGGTGATCACGTTGAAAATAATCATTTCACTACCATGTCCTCAGCACTCTACTGGGTAAACTGGAGGACACAGTCAGACATGGACTCAGCTTACAGTTTAGAAGGAGAGATAAATATATGCAGTGGGAGACAAGCAGAGCTTAAAGAAGGACCTAGCAGGGTCTGGCACACAGTACGTACTTGGGAAATGGTTAAAAACACACAAACTGGAGGGACTCAAAAGGGCACAGCACTCCAAGGTGGCACCAGGAAACACAACTCGGGGACACTGCAGATAGGAGAAGAGTGTCTTTGA
Organism: Cynopterus sphinx; assembly: GCA_030015415.1. NCBI lineage: Eukaryota > Metazoa > Chordata > Mammalia > Chiroptera > Pteropodidae > Cynopterus > Cynopterus sphinx. The sequence goes on from CM057381.1 coordinate 112,276,027, forward strand.
GGGTTTTGTCTCTGGCTCACACTCATCTGGTAGAGGAAGCTCACCCAGACTCTGCCCTGTGGACAGATGGTAATATATAAAAGGCAGCACCTGTCCCAGTGCTGAGCCCTGCTGTGTGTAAACTGTATACGTCAGCCTCCCTCCTGCGCAGAATCTGATAGAAAATTCCTTCCAGGCAAGAGCATGGCACTTTGCCTGGAGGTAAATCAACCTTTTTAATTGCAAGGGCCAAGAATCAAGCTTGGAGAGCTGTGTGAGGGTGGGGGTAAGGGCATGTGAATCTTGATGGTTGATGTGCTCACTGGCCTACACATGTATGGAATTAGCAAGATGCGTCTGTAAAGCATTGGTTTTGTCTGGAGAATTCTGCTAAGATGTGGATGGGAGGAGTTGAGGTTTTTGTTCTCTAGGTGGGAGAAGGTCATGGGAACTGGAGCTAAAGTTTTCTCTAAGGATCGCTGCTGGGACTCAAGCTGCATGTGGCTTTTGTCCTACCCATGTGCAGAGTCACACGGGCTGTGCCCAGTCTGAACAGAAGCCATCATCTTCTTTAAGGATGGGTGTTGATTGAGGGCCCGTTGCATTGTAGACACTGCTGGGCTCTGGGGTAGATCTGTGACGAGGACAGGCAGGGCCTGACAACAGTCTAAACAGGGCCCCTACCCTGGAGGGCTTTGCAGTCCCACTTAGGTTTTACAAGGGCAGGGGACTAAACAGGAAGCAGAGCAGGGACAAGGAGCCCTGAATGGACAGGAGGGAGGCCTTTGGTTGAGCCTTGGTTTGGAGCCAGGATTAAGGGAGAGATGAGGGTAAATTGGCTACTGCTGGGGGAAAAAACCCTAAAATTTATAGTGTTTGCCTAATGCCATGGTGTAAATACTCTCGCCATGGCTAGCTTCAACCTGCAAATGCAAAGCCACTTAGATGTGCCCTGGTATGAGCTGGCTTCAGCATACAACTGTGTTAACCACTCCTCTGAGTGCCGTTTCCTGATCTCTGAGGTGGGTGGGTAGGACTGGACAACATGAAATTCTTTGGTGAAGTAGACAGCAAGATGTAAATGTAAAATGGTGAAGATTTCTCCTAGCTTTGAAGTTTTATAACTAACACTGTCTCCCAGCTCATCTACTCAGGATCCATGGCTAAGAGTGGAATGAAATATTCTGATCTATTTAAAAATGTTTTTTTAAAAACTGCTTTAAGACAATCTAAATCTTTTCTTCATTTGAAAATGGAATAACAAATTATTTGTAGATACCTAAGAAATTATAAGCAATTGAGAGAAGGAAATAGCAATTTCTTTGGTCCTTTGAATAGAATCATTAGATGTGATCTTTTTTTTTTATTATTAGATAAATGTGACATGTAACATTGTGTAAATTTAAGGTATACAGTGTGTTGCTTTGGTACATTTATACATTGTAATATGGTTGCCATTGTTATGATATTATATTACATATTTATAACATCATTGTCTATATTCAGTATACTGTATATTAGATCTCAGTGGCTTTACTGTTCATTGAATGTGATCTCTTGCTCCCTTAGACCCACCTCACATTTTGCCAGTGAGAAAACTGCCCAGAGAGGTCATGTGCCTGGAACTTACACAGTGACTCAGTAGCAGAGGTGGATGTCCTGTAGCCTTGAATGATGGCAGTTGAGTGGAGTTAACGTCCAGTTGTCTTTTGGCCAAGTTGTTTCCATATTAAGACTAAGGATTTTTTTCTATCCGTAAATTCAAATAAGAGAAAAATTTTCACCATTTTCTGACTTTCCTCCTTGCTTTACTTCCTGTTCCCTTTTCATAAGTCACTGTACTCCTTATGTTTTTAGTGTGCCTATTATAATGCTCAGGATTTTTTCCACGGCAACCCATTTTCTCAGCTCTCCGCTCCCCCAGCCCCCAGAGCTACTGTTTTAGGTATGGTGGTTTGTGGGGGGTTCTTTTGGTGCCAGTTTTTAGTTTTCAATATTGTTGTGATTATAGCAGTTTTATTATACTTCTCCATGTGTCAATCGTTTCCTGTTACATTATCTTCATATGCATTCTTCTAAAGGGCTGTAAAATATCTCACTCACTTAACAAATATTTGAGTGGCTATTGCGTGTCTTATACTAAGAATACTTAATACTCCCTCTGCCCAGACAGAGGTTCTGATTAGTGGGAAAACCAGCTGTTAGCCCCATAATCGCATGGACAGAATGTTCTGTCAGGTTACAGAGAAGGAGCTGTGGGCGAGTTTTAATAATTTGTCCTCTACTTCCTAAAGCAAATTAAATGGGGTTTCACCTCTCCAGTGAAATCTGGGGATGCTTCTCTTGGGGAGGGATGAGCCTTCCAGGCAGAGGGCACACTTATCCTCTTGTGGAAAACAAAGAGAAAAGTATCATAAAACTACTGTCATTGTAAAGAGAATTTGTGCTTGTGGACAGTAGTGATCAGAATTCTGATTACTTGTTAAACACTTAGCAGCCCCTTTCTTTGTGTTTTTTACCTTTTTATTATAATGTTATCAAAGGAACAAGATTTTATATTGTATTTTCTACTCAGCTGTATATCTGGAAAATTTTCAAACTTACATAAAAGTTAACAGAATATTTTCTTCACCTAGATTTTATTTGAACATTTTACCTCATCTGGTCTCAGTCTGTCTATCTCTCTCTCTGTGTGTGTGTGTGTGTGTGTGTGTGTGTGTGTGTGTGTGTGTGTGTGTGTACGTACACATACGCATTCTTTTCTTCCTGAACCATTTGGAAACAAATTGCAGACATCTTGACACTTTACCTCTAAATAACCCCCCAAAATAATGATATTTGCCCTACATAATCACCTACTATTATTCGCCTCTGTAACGTAACAATATTTTTAGAAAACCTTCTAATATCCAGTTCATATTTAGATTTCCTCAGTTGTTACAAAGGATCTTTTACAGCTCTTTACCCTTGTCCCCTTACCCCCTCCTACCCATCCAGGGACCGTTCTTGGCTGAAGCATTGCATTTGGTTGTTGTGTCTCTTTGTCACCTTCAGGGTAAAATAGAGCCTTCCCTTGTTTTTGTCCTCCATGGCCTTAGCATTTGAAGAGGCAGGTCCTTGTTCTGAATTTGTCTGAGTATGTCCTCATGGTACCATTTACCATGTTCTTCCACCCTTCCTCTTCCATGACTGTCAAGTGGAGCCCAAAGGCTGGAATAGGTCCAGGAACAGCTTTTCTGGTGGCAAAGCTTTACTGGTGACATTGTCATTCCCAAGGTCAGGTTGACCTGTGGCTGGTGACACTTGAGTTGACACCTGGTTAAAACCACAGCCTGTATAGTGTTTTGGTTTAAATCTGAAAGAGATTTTATATTGATCATAATTCTAACACTTATGGGGGAAAGAAAACCTTTATAATAAAAAATGATCTTTCACCCTAAACACAGGGCAGGTGTTTTTTTTTTGTTGTTTTTTGTTTTTAATTACAAAAACAAGTCATATATAAGTACAGCCCCGATGTTTTTGCTTGTTTATTTTTTTAAGACTTTCAAATAAAATTGACCATGTTTGATACTGACTTTACAGACATGGTGAGTAAGGGAGACATTTCAGGGAAAATTTTCATGCTTTTTTTGGAATATCTTTCCTTCTATTTTAACAGACCCAGGCCAAGTTTGACTAGAGTGTGCTTGATGTAGCAGTCACTAGTACTCTGTCTATAACATCAGGCAGAAAGCTAAACTTCCTCAAGGTTAGACTGTCATGGTGGAAGGGATTTGGGGAGAGTGACAGATTCCCCAAGTGTGGTATGTGTGTGCAGGTGTGAGCATGTTTGTATGTGGTGCTGTTGTCTCAAGGAAGTATGAATGGTGAGTCAAAGTGCCAAAAGTAGTGTTAAATGTGACACAAAGAAATGAACCCTGTGACAATTTATAGAAGGCATGACAGCAAGGAAGGCATGATTAAAGTCAAGGAACTATCTCAAGTGTTTGCTCAATGCCAGGCATTGTGCCAGGTACTGTGAATGGAGCAAGTTGGCTCTCGTGAACCTTGCAATCTGGAATGAAAAGACCTAACCATGCTGGTCCCAGGATGTAAGTGTGCAACCATGGGATTTTGGGGTGGACCTACCATTTCCCAGAAGAGATAATAGTCAGCAAATGGAAGCATACATAAAGGATAGTCAGGTAAAGACTGAGCTGGGTGAAAGGTACAGCATGTGCAAAGGTCCTGAGGCCAAAGAGAACATAGCATACTGGAAGAAGAGACGGCAAGCAGTTCAATGTGGCCGGATCATGGAATATGATAGGAGACTAGGAGCATCTGGGCCAGGAGGACTGAGTGAGTCCTGTGAGCCTTGTTAGGAAAGAGTTTAAATTGTTCTAAGGAGCTCCAGGATGCCACTGAAGCATTTCAAGTAGGGAGCAACATGATCAAATTTGTATTTCAACTAAAGACCTCTGGCTGGAGTGGGAAAAAGAATTTGGAGGGAGACCAAACTTGGGACTGAGAGACCAGCTGGAGGTATTGTAGCCATCCAGGAGAGAGGTGATGAAGGTAATAAATGCCTGTTGAGAATAAGTGGGGAGATGACTAAGATATCAATGAAAAAGGTAGAAATAAATGAAAAATAGTCAAGCAGTACATTTGAGATGGGATCTGGGGACTGAAGGAATCCATTCTTTTATTCATAAAACCAACATTTTTTGATATCCTTCTTTGAGTCTGGGACTGTGGTAGGGGTGGGGGAATTCAGCAGTGAATGAAACAGACACAGTAGTCCTTGCCTTGGTGGAATTTACCTTCTGCTGGGAGAAATAGACTATGAACAGACAAATGTATGAAGTGACATTAGCCAGTGGTGTGTGCTGTGGAGAAAAATAAAGTAGAATAAAGGAATGGAGATTAAGATGTGGAATTTTAGATAGGAAAATGGGAAGGATTTTTTGAGAGAATATTTGAGCAGAGACTGGAATGAGAAGGCACTGCAGCCTTCTTGGAGAAAGTCATGGCAGGCAGAAAGGACAACACATGCAAAGGCCCAGGGGCAGGAAAGGGGCTAGTCTGTGTGAGGGACAGCATGCAGGTCAGTACAAATACATGATGATGAGACCAGTAGATCAGTCTGGTCAGCCCTGGTACTGAGGGGTCCCATCTTGGAAGATGCATCTTCTTTCCTTGTGTTAGCAAAGGAGGGACCTACTGGGTGACTGAGGAGTGAGTGGTCTCAGGAGATGGACCCCAGAGATGGGAAAGCCAAGGCAATAAGCACCTAGTTGGTGGGGTCTGTGTTTGGTTATTGCTGTGCTGTACTTTCAAACATTCCACCAAACTTCATGCAAGCAGAGAAGAGAGAAGGTGACAGAATGCAAGAAGGAATGTGTTTTAGAATAAACATTTATGTTGGCTGGATCACCATCATATTTCCATGTTTCTGTTTTTTGTATATAGGAAAGCTATTGACTTATAACTTTTTATTAATGTCAATTAATGCTATGAAATTATCCTACTGGTTCTAATAGTTTTTCAGATCTTTATTTTTTATGGGGAGGAATTTTCCCAGACATGTAATCACATCCTCTATAAGTTAATAAAATTTCACTTCTTCCTTTTCAATTGGTAGAAAAAAAATTTAAATTTGTCTAATTGGATGGCAAATGTTTCCTGAATAATGTTAAACAATCATAATATCTTGGGTCATTCTTAACTTTTACTGACTTCAGTGGGAGCCCTCTAATGTTTTTCCTGAAACATGATGCTGGCTTTTGGTTTGAGCTAAATATTCCCCTATTACTATTTTGTTAATATATATATATATATATTTTTTTTTTTTAAGTAAGAAATAAGTGTTGAAATTTAACAAGATTGGCATCTAGGGAGCTATATTTTTCTTTTGACTATGTTGATGAGTTGAATTATATTGATAGAATTCCTAATATTGACTGATCTTTGCATTCCTGGACTGAACATTTGGTTGTGACCCGTATTTCTTTTACTAAAAAAAGTATTTTAAGCTACTTGCCATCATTTAAATGAATGCTCCATAAAAATGATATTGGCTTACCCTGTGGCTTATAGTAAATGTTGACAAGATAGCTTTACTTCAGTTGGAGAAGCTAGAGCTAGAGTGATGAACAAATAATTCATTCATCAGGTCATCATAACATTATTGAATACTTGATATGTATAAAACACTGTTGGATGGATGGCCTTTAGTGCCCCTTGTAACTCAGAGACCTGTGGCTCCGTAAGTCAGAATTTATTGTTACAAATGACAGAAACACAATTAGTGTTTGGATTAAGCGGTATAGGGAATGTAATGGCTCATATAAATGGAAGTCCCAACAGTAGACAGCTTCAGGCATGGCTGGACTTAGGGACTCGGTGTTATTAGGCCTTGGTTTTGCTCTTTCCTTATTTGGCTCTACTTTCTTCATTATTGGCTTCATTCCCAGCAAGCCTTCCTCCATGTGATACTCCCAGAAGCTCCAGGCTGACATTATCCCACAGCTGTGGAGTGAGAGTTTATCATTCATGCTTGCTCCAACCGGATTTCCCAAGTAGACTCATATTTGCCCAGCTTGGGCCACATGCTCTCTCCTGGAACTCAGGGGTCGGGGGGAGAGGTCAGCCTCTTTTGGAACAAGAGTGGAGAGTTAATGCATTAGCTGGGCACACTGAGATTTGGTTGTCCAATAAAGGATTTTCCTGAGCTCACCCTCACCCCCAACCCCCTAGCTTAGCTTAATAATTCATCTTGGCAATTATGTATATCTCCTAAGTTCATATTTTCATTATGAACTTAGAAGGTAGCCACTTTTGAAAGGGTGTTTTTGATGGGTTGTGAAATACTTCATGTGGAACATTTATTTATAGTAGCAAAGTTATAATTTGGCAAAATCTTGCCTGGTCTGATTTAGTCTCTCTTCAAATATATATATATATTTTCTTCTAACATTTATTGGGTTGTAAATATATATGGCATGTATGCCAACTTAAGGGCAAAGCTTGGTGAGTTTCTACATACATTTATACCCCTCAGAATCAGGCACAGCACTTGTTCAAACATCCTTCATTGTCCCATTCCAGCTTCTCTCCTAGCCCCACTCTTCCCCTCCACTCCCACCTCCTCCCAGAAGAACTGTGAATTCCTCCCCACTCCCTGGCCTCAGACTGCACCTGAGAGCTCTCTCCTGGGTGACAGAGTTAGAAACCTTTTTCTGAAGACTTGAGATGGGAAGGAAGGAGGGAAGTTACCATCCTCCTACATGCTGGAAGGACCCCTGTTCTCTTGCTCCTCTCTCACAGATGAGGAAACTGAGGCCCAAAAAGAGAAAGGGTTTGCTGAAGGTCATGGGCTAATCCAAGCTCAGGACTGGGTGGATAATCTGTGGCTACCAACCAGCCAGCCCGCTGCCGCAGTCCCTCCCACTCAGTGAATCCAGTTGGCGTAATTGTTGTACTTGGTCTTTCTCACTCCTCATTTCATGATACTCTTAAATTTTTCTTTCCCTGGAAAATCCTCAAATTTTGTGAGAAAGGGTATATATAGTAGAAAGAATGTAGATGCTGGCATCTGACATTTTGGGTTCAAATTCCTACTCTGTGTCATGAACTTGGGCAAGGGTGTTAACTTCCCTGAACCTTAGTATTTTTATCTGCAAATAGGGTAATATTAATACCAATCTCGTAGGGTGGTTGTGAGGATTAAATGAGATGATGCTTGTGAACACGCTCAGCACACTGTCTGGAACATGCTCTTTTTATATTTGTAAAGCCAGGTTATAGCACTTTTTGGGGAGAGGATGAGAAGTGACATAAAAGTAAGCTGATAAATGTCACGATCTCCCTCAAATGTGAACACTTTACCATAACTTGAATATTGCCATTCTAAATTAGTAATTGGTGATAGCATGGTATTTAAGAACACAGGCTCTGGTGATGAAGTGCCTTGATTCAAATCCTGACTGTACCATTGTATACACTTGAGCAAATTACTTCTCTGTGTTGCAGTTTCCTTGAATATAAAATAAGACTAATAAATAGGATCTATCTTATAGGGTAGTTCTGAGGATTAAATGAGATAATGTGTATAACACACTTTCTTAGCCCAGTGCCTTAGCTGCTGTGTAAAAAATGTGACACTAACATCAATGAGTGTAGCAATAATAATGTCACCAATAATAATAATGTGACATTATTATTTAATAATCCTAAAAAATAATAAGCCACATTAATATTAATAATGTGGCTTATTATTATTTCTCTTTGACCTTAAAGCATCTTGATGGAAATTTGCCTTGGTTTTCAGTTTGTCCTCCCTGTGTACTAGTGTTTCACTGAAAGTTATCTCCCAAGACTGTTTCTCCTCATGGTTATATTAGAAACGGAATTTGGAAAGAGAAGACTGACTGCTTGGGTGGCAGCATCCTCTAGAAATTGCAGAAAGAGGTCAGCTCTTGGAGAAGCATGAATGGGCCACTCTCCTGGTTTGAGCGCTTTGTCTGTTGGGGACAATGTGTAGCTTTCATGGGTGACTCATCCTTAGGCAGCAGTGACCACACCATGGGAAAAGAGGAATAGAGTTCAATCCCAAGTGTGCTGAGAGGGTGTTGGCTGTTACACAACAGGAGCTGGTTGGGTAGAAGAGAGGTTTTTTATCCTAGGACCAAGGAGTCAAATTGAGCAACTGAAAGGATGTGAGAAAATAAAAGGTGGTAGCTTGGCGGGGTTGGCCTTTTTATTTTGAAAATCACTCCTTTTAGCCTGAATTGGCCTCCTGAGTTGCAAGGAACAGTGCCAGTTAACCCACATTTAATTAGAAATTGGGTTAGTGAACGTTCTCTTTCTTCCAGAGCATGTCCTGTGTGCTGGACTCCTTCCAGTGGCTGGTACAGTAACGGCCATTTACCCAGCCTGGCCGTCTGGACATTGGAATCAGCTGGGTGAAAATACACCCCTCTCCTCCCTCCACTGCCAGCTCTCTCCTAATTGAATTCGTCAGCTCCAAAGACAGCGCAGACTTTCTCCTTGATTTTCCTAAGAAGCAATCTCTTCTGTTTGGGAAACACCTCAACATATCCTCACCGTTAGATTTTAATTTTTCTCTTCAGTGGAAGTTTTTCCTCTCCTGGGTGAAATTATGTAGATGTTATTTTGTCTGATGACTTGTCTGGTGCATGCGAGAGAGCAAGAGAAAGAAAGAGAGGGGGGAGGGAGAAGAGAGAGAAAATAAGAAAGCTTCCCTCTCTTCCTCTCCTAGGCCTCACTGTACCTTCTTTTGGGGGCTGGGACCTGGCAGACAGTGATACAATGACTCCCTTGTATGCTGGGTTCCCACCAGCTGATGAGCAAGGTCATTTTCAAACTCCTGACACCTGCTTATCAAAACCACCAGCTGCACTCTACTAAGATTGCCCCTTCCCCCACTGGGAAGATGAGAATAGACCAGGGAGCGACCAAGAGCCAGAGAGTGAAGGGCACTATCCACCAACTTTTAAGGCGTGGGCAGGCTCTTGATTGATGTGAATGCCCACCATGACAGCTGTACTATGCATTGGAGAAGTCTTTTAAATAGACAATAAAACGTTTGTGCATGCATTATGTAATTTGATCCTCTTTTTTGTTGTTCTTGCAATCAACATGACTTTTTCAAAAGCAGTTTTAGATCACCTGCCTGCCTCTTATCATTTGAAAGTGCTGTCATTACATGATGTATGTATCATATGGTACATATTTGTGTATCCATGAAATACATAAAATAGATTAGATAGTGGGATTTCAGCAGAGGTAACAAATGACTAGAGGACAGCATGTGTGCGTAGATATATTCTTCCTTCCTCTTTGTGGGTGTGCGTACCATCAGGGGTCCTCCATTGGGATCGTCTGCTCTGTGAACTCCCTGGTAGATCCCAGTGACTAACCTGGGTGGGACCCCTTGCTAATAGAGTCTGAATGGTTATCCTGAAGAGTATCTGCCTAGGTCTGTGAGAGTTGGCTGTCTGGGGTTTGGAGTCAAAGAGTGCATCATGCCCAGAGTTGCTTGTGGGTTTGTGGGACAAGACCTTTCTCGCTACTGAACACATTGTGGTCTTGACAATGGAACGAGTGTGGTGAAATGTCTGGACTTCAAATAAGGGCAGATCCGGTTTTGAGGAATCTAAAAGTTACACAATTTGGGGGGATTCAAGAAAAAAATGTTAAATATTTCCAAATTTTATAAAAAACACTAGACCATATGGACACCTTTTTAAGGAGGAGTTTCAGTTTCATTAGGTTCCTGGTATATTTATTTAGGGCTGTAGCAATAAAAGCAGAGACAGATTATAAGGATAACTTTGAAGGTGGTGAAATAAGAGATCTCTCTCTAGGCCAGAGTAGAAAGGGAATATAGCGTTCCGTGTGTCTCTGCGCAGCTACTCTGTAATTGTAGCAAAAAGCAGGCATATACGTTTATGTACGTGAATGGGTGTGTCTGTGTTCCAATAAAACTTTATTTACACAAACAATTGGCCAATCTCTGGTCTAGATGATTAATAATTTCAAGTTTTTTTGGCAGATTCTTGCTAGAAAGTAATAAGTTTAAAAAAATTTTAATAATTTTATTATAATGTATTAATTTATTAATTAATAATAGTAACTTATAAGTTATTAACTGTAAAACACTTTGAGAACTTTCCAAGAATAAAAAGAGAACTTTTTAAAGTCATTTGTAATTCTACTAATTAGTAAACACTGCTAGTCAGTGGCTATTACAAGAAGCTTCCTTCTTGCATTATTATACATATGCTCAAACATTGATTTTTTTTTAATTGAAATTATACTGTCCATCAGCTTGGTTTTCAGCTTTCTAGAATACAGGGATCCAGATGGTAATGGAAGTGGTATAGTTTTATAGGAGAATGCTGTTGTGTTTAAAGCTGTGGACTGTGGTGTTTGAGTACTAGGTATGAAGGCCAGTTCTGTCTGGGCTGTGAGGTCTTTCTTGGGCAAGTCTCTTTAGTTTAGGGGCCCCTAACCCACAGACCACGGACCAGTATTGGTTCATGGCCCAATCCGCAGTCTGTAGGAACCAGGCCGCACAGCAGGAGGTAAGCAACAGGCCAGTGAGCGAAGCTTCATCTGTATTTGCATCCACTCCCCAGTGCTAGCATCACCACCTCAGCTCCACCTCAGATCATCACGCATTAGGTTCTCATAGGAGCACTGGCCCCTGGTGCCAAAACGGTTGGAGACCGCTGCTTTAGTTCACCTGTAAAATGGAGACAATTATCCTACCCATCTTCTATGGTGGTAGTGAGGATTAAATGAGATAACCCACAAAGTTCTTGGCCAGGCACAGATCAATAGATATTGGACATGATTGTTGTTGTTGTTATATTGTGTGTTGTAGGAATGGTAGCGGTTCCTGGGTTTTGAGGCAGATCTGATACCCTGTCCTGGAGACCCCGGCACATAATCAGCCCCCACTCCATTCTGGCATGGCTTGATGGGAACCAATGATGTCCAAGGCCCATTGGTGCTTTCAGAAAGCATTGTCCCTCACAAGCCTCCATCAGGGAGTCCACATCCTCAGTGGGTGCCGCACAGGACCCAGGACCAGCCTGTGCTGGCCACTCTGAGGCATTGCCACCCCTGCCTAACCTAACCAGATCCCGCTGCTTTTCTTCCCTCAGTGGGAATCAGACATTCTTCAAGTACTAGGAGAGGTGACAGTGGAGCAAGACCTGCAACTGACAAAGCACTTCCAAAAACCAGGTCTCGTAAATGAGATTAATCTGCTCCCCTGCATAGCCTAGTCAGGGTTTGGGAGTGATTATCTGCTTTTACAGGTGAGGAGACCAAAGTCCAAGGCACACAGCAAGTAAAAAGGTGACAGTTAGGACATCTTTCTTTCTGATGATAAATCTGCACCTTCTGCTATTGCTTTGCTTTAGATCTGGGTTTCTCAGCCTCGGCACCACTGACATTTTGGGCAGGATGATTCATTGATATGGGGCTGTCTTGTGCATAGTAAGATGTTTAGCAGCATCTCTGGCCTGAACTCACTAGATGACAGTAGCACACATTCTCCCCAAGTTGTGACAGATAACCAAAAATGTCTCACACATTGCCAAATGTCCCCTTGGGGGCAAAAGAGGAGACATATATTTGCCCATGGGTAGGCAGGGTTGAGAACAACTCACTATCAGACTTGACTTCAGTCATAGTGTGACTGAATAGGAATCTTCAGGAAGTTCTTTGTTAGGACAGAAAAATGTGAGATTCTTATTCGAGAGCACGTGCTCAGAACCAGCATGTTTGCATAAGTTCAAGATGGTTTAACTTTATTTCCTTATGCCTAAAACTTGTTGGTTTTCATCAGCTGTGATTGTGTTTCTTCATCAGGCTGCATGTCTCCCTGATTTATTAAATGTGGCACGCCGGTCCCCATTTCACATCTTCTCCTTGACCTTCATGTTGCTGTCTTGCTCACAACAACGCACCCTTCACCAGGGAGGAGGTGGAAACCTTTTCTCTGGGGATAAATCCTGCTCTGAAGTTTCCTTTTGGTCTCCTTCCTGGAGATCCTATGTTACTTGTTAGCACCCTCCTCTTTTGCTCATTTCTTTCTTCAAATTTAGCTGCTTTTAATTTCTTCTTCCTAAATTTAATGGAGTGTGTGTAAATTAAGAGAGATGACAGTGCGGGCCCAGCATCTCTTAGAGTATGTTTTGTAAAACAGCCCACATCTGTTCTTTAAGAGAATGCTCCCCATTATTCAGGCCTTTTTATAAACAGTGGGGTCCTTTGTTCTTGATGGTTGGGGCTTTCAGGGGACACACACCTTACTGTGAATGGGGCCAAAAACAAATGGGGGCAGTTTATATACCTTAAAGCTAATGAGTAAGGCACAGATTGCAAATGGTCAAGATTCATCATAAAAATCTTCCAAACTATGCATAGAGAATAGCGTGCGTGGTTTTGTGTGGACAAGACCTGTATAATAAATAACCTGTGCATTTAGATGTCAATATACATAGTTATTACAGTGAGGAGTGCATGTGCAAATAAATTCCTCTTGATTTTTAACCCATTTCCTATTTACAAAAAAAGTGCAGCTGCCTGCCAGCGTTAATTTAACATCACACATAGGAATGCTATGTTTTCTAAGATTTGACATTTTAGTGATCGAGAACTACTATATTTTGTAAATGGAAATACCACTGCTAAAAACAGAATGCTATAAGTAGAATAATGTCATTTATTTCCAAAGACTATCGATATACTAGAGCGATGTGAAAATAATAATAAAAGCGAGATATTTCATGGCAAACTTTGGGAATAAGGTTAGGACTGTAATCCGTGAGTTATCTTGGGGTAAACACTACAGCTGCAAGCACCACTGACAAGTATTCTTGGGGCAAATGGGAAATGGATTAATATTGTAAAAGAGAGTGGAAAAGAATATGTGTTACCAAATTCTGAACATCAAAGCCACTGTATTGTGGCAGCAGAGAACCCAGAGGTCAGAAGCCTGAGCTCAGGAGGCAGCTGCCTAGATTCCAGTTTCCACTCCACCACTTGCTGCTGTGTGATCTTGTTCAAGTTTGAGGCCTTGCTGGGCCTCAGTTTCATCATGTCTAAAATAGGGATAATGATGCTAATAATATCAGCACCTGGCACGAGTGAGATCTCACTGAGAGTTAACTGTCATGCTGTTGCTGCTGTTGATATTGTCACTGTCATTACATTAAGATTACTACTGACATATTGAGAACTCCATTTCCATTCCTGTACCTCTTGGACTGGGTGTTTCCTTTAAAGAGATGTAGGACAAAGTGCTGTCTCCCTGCTCAGCCTCCCATCATAAGACACACCTGAATGGGCTGACGTTCTTCCCCACGCTCTCTCTTGCTTGCTTCTTGCTGCGACATGGCTGGCTTGTTGTTTAATCTCCTCCAGTGACTTGGCAGGCCCACAGGCAGCCCTGCACACTCTGACCCAGCAGGATGACAGAATGCAGATGTGGCTCTGACCTACCTGCCTCTAACCTCACTGTCCTGGCTCCCAAACACGTGTCCCTGGCTGAGGAGCTAAGGGGGCCCTGATGAGGAGTGGGGAGTGGTGCAAGACAGCCCACAGAGGTCAGAGAGTTTAGGGAGGACTTTTAAACCAATTCTGGGTCCCTGAATGGTCAATGTTAGAATTGTTGGCAGGCTGAGGCATAAACTCCAGCTTTGTGGAATTTTTGGATTAATAAATTTTTTGTACTGGTTTTTGTGAAATATTTTGACTTCAGAGTTTTTTCATGAGTGTTCCATCTGAAGTGAAAGGTGAAAAAGTTAAGCAATATCTTAAAAGGAAATAAATAAGCCAGACTTATGAACAGGAGTTTTAAACTTAAGTGCAGACCGGGCCAGCCAGGGATGAAAGTGAAAACCGTAGCTTGGACTGTTCCTTCTCTTTCCCGGGAATTCTTTCCCCTTCCTCATTCCTGCCGATGTGCCAAGAGAATCCAGAAAGCAGGATCTTAATGTAAAATCTCCAAATTCTCATAAGAACTCTCTAGATTTTGAAATGATGGCAACTAATTGGGGAAAAAACACTTTTTAAAATATGTCTTCAGGCTGGAATTGAAAAGCTACCAGCTTGCAAGGGACTGGAAAGATGCCTTTAGGGTTTGCAGATAGGGAAACTGAAGTCCAGAGAAAATTGACTTTTCTGTGATTTCAGAGCTGGATTTAAATCCAGATCTCTGGGGCCCCAGTTCAGGACCTTCTCTTCCAATTCCATCCAGTTTATTTCTATTTAGCTTCCAAGAGGGCCATTGAGTAGTATTTCAGGTACTGGGTCACCCAAACTCTGCTGTGGAGCTAGCTGAGTGATGGTGGGAGGAAGGAGCCCCAGAAAGCATAAGCCTGGGATTTATTCTCAGTTGACTCAGGGGTGCTCACACATACCCAGAAGAGGCTGTTCTTGGCAGAACCATCTCCTCAGATTCATCATACTGAAAAATGCATGGATTTAATTTTGCTGAAGTTTAATCTGTTCTAGGAAGTACATCCAGTGTGGCTCAATAGAGACTTTTCTGCTTAAGAATCTATGCAGTTTAAAATATTTTGGATATCTTAGCCTCTACAAATCTGACTAAGATCATTTCTGTGGTGTCAGGCCAATTCAGCCTTGTCCTTTGGCCAGAAAAGACCAGGCTGCCCCTGGACCAGGTATCAAACCCCAGTGCCCAGAGGAGCAACCCTGCTGCAGTACAGTAATGAGAAATTTGCCTCTGTTAAATGGTTGGTGTGGCCAAATGACTGTTTGACCAAGGGGCTCAGAAATGAACATTTATTTTTGTTATGCAGGAAAGAGGGGAGGGGTTGCTCAGTCTGCTCATAAAAAGGAGAGAAATTTTATTTTGCAAGTTATAGCACTGTGAACCCCAAACACCCAAGTCAGTTTCTTGAAGGAAATTGATCAGGATCCAGGAGCAGCCTTCAGGCCCTGGGAGGTGACTCATGAGCAGCAGCTAAGTTCCTGGAACACACCCGTCCCTGGCCAGCTAGGAAGAGGCTGAGCCAGGAGGTAAATGTGGAGGGGTGGGGCAGACACTGCAGGCATGGCCTCTATTAAAAAAAAAATCAACAATGTGTGCTATGGTCAAAGCATTCGTCCCCTGTAAGCACCCAGGCGATTTTAAAAATAGGAGGTTCTGCAGAACCTCGTGCTGGCTGCCTGCTTTCATCTGGAACACCAAATGGTCACTTTTCAAGCCAGATCTTGGCATGAAAATTGGTTCTAGCTCAGCCTTAACAGGAGGCATGTGCAGTGGCAGCTCTTTTGTGGCTTCTTTTCCTTCAGGGCTGTTGGAAGTGTTTTCTGAAACCAGTGCAATCTGTGGCTCTCAACAGCAAGAACAACTGGTTTTTCAGGCCGTTGAGGAAAAGTCTGTGATTTATATGGTTGAAATATGATGTGTTGGTCTTGCCCACGCACACTTTCAACCTCTAAGATTCTAGAACAAACTGAGAATTCACGGTAATCAGTTTATTAACTTTACAGACAAATAACACACGCAAAAAAGGGTACAAGTAACCAAACGGCTTTCTGGGTTTTTACACACTGAACACACCTTTGCAGTGAGCACCCAGATGAAGAAACATAGCATGACTGCTGCCCCAGAAGCGCTCCCGTGGCCCTCCCCAGGAGGCGAACCACTATCCTGACTTCTAACGTAACTTTGTATATGTGGAATCACTAAGATGTTATGGTTTTGATCTTAAAGAGTTCTAAGCAGGGTGGTACCCTAAGGCCGAGGGAAGATTCTTGTGTGTTCATGGTCTGGGAGAGATGATGGTTCATGGTCTGGGGTGAAGATGGATTTGTGGGCTCCTCCTTGAGAGCAGTGGGCATGAGAAAGTATGATGGTGTTTGGGGGGCTGTCAAAGGCAGGCAGTACACTGAACTTGCCATTGTGTTGGCAATTTTGTGTGTGCCACTGATACATAACCACTTTCTTAAAGGCCTAATTGTTCAGGAAGTATTAAAAGCTGAGAGCCGCCTGTTGGGGGTGGAATAGGGTTTTGAATTGGAGCCAGAGAGAAATGCCATGTGTTGTTACTGATAGAAATCTGATCATCCCCGGATGCCGCCTGTCAGCATGTGGGCTCCTGTTTTCTGATGCCTGTTGACAAAGGAGATAGGAGGATGCAGCTCTGCCTAATGAGTTCCTTGTCTCTTTGCTGAAGGTGTGGGGTTTCTTTGAAGGAAGCCATTAGCCGCTTTGGTAGTTTGTTTTAAAACAACTGAAATCTGTCTTGTTGGTGTGGAAGGTTCCATGTGCTCTTAACGCTAGTCCTTGACACCAGCAGCTGGGAGCTCCACTGGCAGGTGTGGACATAGCTGGGCTTCTCAAAGATTTGTTCTCACATTACTTGAATGTGTGGCTGGCATGGTTTCTATATATATATGTGTATGTGTCTGTGTATGTACACACACACACACACATACATACATACATATACATACTTTGTGTGGCTCAGGGAAGCAGAACAAGATCCTATTAAAAGTGGTTACTATTTATTCAGTATTCATTCGACATTTATTAAGCACCAACTGTGTGCCAAGTGCTAGCGATGACTTTATCTACAGTAATTGGGCTAATTAGCCTTTATATATGCACAGCATTGCAGGTAAGTTGATTACTGGTTTGAAGGCTATATGTTGTGCAGTTGTCTCTCCTGATGAGTGCTTCTCAGGTCCAAAGGATAAATTTATCCCCAATAAAATGACATATGTTAAAAAAAAAAAAAACCCTGCATACTAGAAAGTGATAAGTTTGAAGTATTTTCTTATTCTGGGGCCTACAGCCCTCTGTTTATGTGCTAAATTATGGTATAATGAGCCGACCCCAAGCTGGGTGCAGTACGAGCATTATTCTTCACTTTTGATGTATTAGGGAATGGAGCCTCATGGTGGAGATGCCCTTACTCCTTCACGGATCTGGTTTATAGCTCCAAGTCTTTACCCTTAGCTGCTAGGCATGGGCACATACAGTCCATAGACAAAACTAATGGGACAAGAGGCACAGTATGTCCAGCAGTTGGTGTGCTCAGCCTGATTGGAAGAATTCTCATGTAGAGGGTTTTCTGCCGTTCTCTCAGATAATGCTCCTTTCACCCTGGTCAACCCTTTTGACTGTATGTGGGGGGACACAGGTGGCACTCAAGTGGCAGATAAGTTACAGCAGACGTTTCCATTATCAAAGTCAGGGCATTCGCCTCCCTGGGCCTTTATTCTTCTCTGCGGCTTACTGACTGTGGCTGTGCCTCAATGTCTGTATCTGTCAGATGGGGCTGATATTAGTACCTGTAACATAGGATTGTTATGATAATCAAAATTAAGTACTCAATAAATACTGTGACTTCTCTTTATTACTGCATGTTCCTGCTCATTCTGGCTCCCAGATTCTCAAGCCATGTGTGTTTCACAGACAAGGTGCCGAGCGGAAGTGGAATCTCTTTTAAAAGCCCAGCAGTAGCTTAAAGTTCTGTTCTTATACAGTCTCCATTTTAGGAAGGGCTGGGCTCCTTTGTGGATTTTAAGAAAACCTCTTTTAAAAAAGAGATTCATTCCTTTTTTGCACCCCCACTTAGTTCAGAGATTGCATGGGTTGCACCATTACCTAGGCATGTAATGAAATCTCAGTTTGCTTGGACTGGCTGGGGTAAGACTTTATGGGGGATTGGTACATGTGGAAGGCAGTTACTTGAAATGGGATGTGTAGATTGAAGATGTTGCTGCCTCTCTTACATTAGAATAATTTGTTTACGTACTTGACCTTGGCCAGAGAAGGAGGACACATCAGCTGTCTGAAGGTTCAGGGGGCCCGACTGAAGGGAATAGGAGGAAGACCTGGCTGATAAATCCAGACAAGCCAATGACAGGTTCCAGGAAGGAAGCTCTGAGGGTGTTGCCTTTTGCCTTGCCAAGTGTTTGTCTCTTACAAATGTGGAAACATTGTCAGGGCGGATCCAGCAGAAAGTGAATCCACTGAGAAGTCTGTTACTAAGTGGTTCCAGACCACCATTCCCTCTCTGGACTTTGTAACCAGTTGTAGATAACAAGGACATTTGCTAGGACGGGTCCACCTATGTGGACCAAACACTTTTCCCCAGGTGACCCTTGCACTTTTGTTGTGTTCTGTGGCCTTTATTCCATCCAATGTTTAAAGAATAAGTGGCGGCTTTTCATTCTCCCTTTCTGGATGAATGAGCTCCTTGAGGGCAAGGACTGTAGGGTATGAGTGAGTGAGTGAGTGAGTGAGTGAGTGTGTGTGTGTGTGTGTGTGTGTGTTTGAGTGTGAGAGAGAGAGAGAGAGAGACAGACAGACAGACAGACAGACAGACACAGACACACAGACACTGGAACTTATCTACTGTGTGAGTTTCCTATGACTGCAGTAACATATTACCACAAAATGGTAGCTTCAAATAACACATTTATTGTTTTACAGTTCTGCAGGTTCACAGTCTGAAATTGGTCTCATTGGTGGGCCTAGCTCCTTCTGGAGGCCCTAGGGGAGAATCTGTGTCTTTGCCTTTTCCAGTTTCTAGAAGCGGCCTGCTCTCCTGGGCTCACAGCCCCCTTCCTTGCTCCAGCCTCTGCTTCCATCATATCTCCTGCTACTGCTCTGACCCTCTGGTCTCCTGTTGTAGGGAATCCTTTGATTACTTTGGGCCTACCTGGCTAATCCAAGATAAACTCCCATCTCAAAATTTTTAACCTTATCACATTTGTAAAGTTCCTTTTGCCATGTAAGGTAACATATTTACAGCTTCTAGGAATTAGGACATGGACATCTTTCAGGGTCATTCTTCAGCCTGCCACACCGATACATTAACTGCAGTGCTAAGCTCACAGATCCTGGGTCAGCCCTTCACCAGCTTTGTGATGTTGGCATTACTTAATGTCTCCTTAAAGAATCTCCTCATCTAATGTGGGGATAATAATATTAGTTCCTCTTCTGAGACTTAATTGAAATAACATACGTGAAATGCTTAGAATAGTGCCTGGCACATAATAAGCACATTTTGAGGATTATCTATGATCACCATTGCTATCTTTTTTTTTTTTTTTTTTTGTGGCCTGACTTATCTCATTTAGCATAATGTGCTCAAGGTTCTACTAGGTCACTTTTAACTGTATGCAAAAAAAATGTACTGATGACTTTGTCTCTTTAACACAAAGTTACCCTGAATCATGCTCATCTGGATACCTGTAACCCAGAAGGGAAATACGTATGTGTGAGGACATTATCAACAATTATAAGGTGGTAGAATATTCAGTTCAGCTTTTATTAACTAAATGTGGTAGAATACTGAAGATTAATAAACTATACAATCTAATCAAGGTTGAATCAGTCATTTATAGGGCAAGCATAACATGGTATTCAGATCAGAATCTTGAGCACTTAGAGATTTTCCTCTTCCAAAGCCTTATGGGCATTTGCTGTTTAAGCTTAAAGAAGATGGTAAAAGAAATCGGCCCCTGAGGGCAGGCATTCCCATCCCCTTGTCTCTGTCCCCAGTTACTATCTTATTCTTTATAAGTACTCAGAAAGTATTCAGATGCATGTTCCATTTTCCAGTTTGGTTGTTCTGATTATTGACACTTATGAATGAAAAGTCTTGTCATTATAGTAAATATATATTTAATTTAAGAATCTTACTTTGGGTTTTAGGATATAATAAGATATAAAATTACTCTCTTTTGTGCAGAAATATTTTCTTTTCCTTTGTAGAATGATACATAAATAGTGTAGAATGATACATAAATAGGAAGAGGTCAGTTTAGCACCTAAATAATTCAATTGGTTACAATTCAGGTCTTTTTTTCACTTTGCCATTCCCTTGGTGAGGCTTTGTCCTTATGTTCCCACCAGGGCTGCTCATTTCCTGCCCTCAGGTCTATGTTCCAGCTGGGAAGAAACAAGAAGGGAGAGCCAGCACTATATCAGGGAAGCAAAAGCCTTCAGGAATCCTCAGCAGATTTCTGTCTACAGTTTGACCAGAACGGAGGTGTGTGTCCTCCTGTAGCTACAGGGAGGTCTGAGATGGTGAGACTGTTTCATTGCAGTCTAGGAAAATGTTAGATTCTGTTAGTAAGGACAAACGATGCATCAGTTTTTGCCAAGATTCCCTAGAGAAACTGGCTGGTGTGAATCTCTAAGGAAATCTGAAGAGGAATGACTGTGTGTTTATTGTAGCATTGTTGTAACGATGAAAAACTGTAAACATGATAAATATCAGCGGGAGAACGCACAAATAAATTATTATATTCATTTAATCAAGTTCTTGTAAACACTTGCGACCTACATGTATCAATGTGGATAAATCTCAAAAATATAAACTACCAAATAGAATATTGCAGGTTAAGTATAGCGGTATGATTCCATTTATAGGAAGTTTACATGCAGAAATACTTGCTTACAATAATGTAGTAAGTTAAAAATATGAATGGGAGTCATCATCAATGTATTCAGAAGGGAGGGAGTGGGGAGGAATGTAATTAGGGAAGGATGTAGAGAGAACATCACTTGTTACCTATAATCAAGGAAGAATCCAGGTTCTCTGAGGTTTGCCTCGTGTGTAATTTGGGAGTGTCCTTTTTAAGAAAAAGAAGGCCCTACCCTGGGATTTACTGTAAATCTGCTTCTGTCTGTCCATTGCAAGACTGTATTGTGATGCCCTAAGAAGTCATTTCTGAAGATATGCGGGATGCTCTTTGTGGATGAATGATTACATTCACAGTAATTAATGTTTATTGGACTTTACCGTAGACCAGGTACCTGGTTAAGCATTTGGCAGGATTTTTTCATTGATTCCTCACAACTCACTTACGATACAGATGCTGCTTACTCGCCATCTTTTATGACCAAGGAAGGAGAGGCTCAGAGGGGTTGAGTCATTTGCCTAAGACCACACAGCTAGTGCATGGTTGAATGGGGTGAGTTCAAGATCATGGAGCAGAGCAGGACTTGTTTGCTGTGGATTAAGCATACCCCACTTAGTGATCTCTACTGTTGTTTACATGCGTGTTATGTTCTTTTCAGTAAAGACATTATTTTTAATTAACTGTAGGAAGGGCAAAACAACCTACAAAATTTTTTTTCCGTCACATGGAGATTATTTTTGGAATAGACAGTGTGTTCTTTAGTGGTTTTCTCAAAGTAATTGATTTGATGAGTAGGCAAGAATGATTTATGGTGAGTTAAAAGTCTTTGATTAGAAGACTTTTGATTAAAAAAAAAAAAACTCTTCAGATTCCTTGTTGTTCTTAATCCCTTGAGTTAACACAAAGCTCCAGTTGTCAATAATCGAGAAGTCAGTCCTGATGACTTCTTGGTAATAGGCTTGGTGAGGTCCTCCCCACATGGATGCACATTAAGCATCGTGAGGCCCCAGAACAACATGCTTACATGTGTACGGAGGTCTCTTTCCTGGTATCTGCTAAAGACAGGACTCTCTGAGTGCCCATGGGCATAAACACATGAACATAACTTCCCCTGGATCCTGAAATGACCAACTCCACAATGGGGGGCGGGGCGGGGGGAGAATGAAGACAAGCTGTGCTTGAATTGGCCTTTCCCTGAAACAGTTTGAGTTAAAAACCAAACTAAGAAAACCCAAGTGGCTGGCTGCATGCTTTCTGCTGGTGTTTGGGGAAGTCAGCCTGAGAAATGGTCTTCAAGGCCCCTGGGCACAGCGTTTGGCCAGGGGCTTTGCTGTGTCGCCCCTGTGGATTTCTGAGGCCTGGACTGGCCTTTTCTCGAGGGAGCCCCAGCAAGGAAAGCAGGGAATTGAACCAGGGTCGAGCCTGCTGCTCTTGGCTTCGGGGAGGGAAAGTAAAAAAAGCAGGATGACTGGGAAATAAGGCCCCAAGCCACCTTTCTGGTCACATTTAATGAGCATTAGTATTTGTAGATATTGAATAGTATCTGTTACCAAGAAACAGCTTTGCCAAATGACTGAGTGGAGGGCCTTCTTGCGTTTAATTTCACTGGTTTAGGGGTGTGTGTGTGTGTGTGTGTGTGTGTGTGTGTGTGTGTGTGTGTGTGTGTGTGTGTGTGTGTGTGTGTGTGTGTGTGTACGCGCGCGTGTGTGTGTGTGTACGTGTACACAAAGTGTTTGGCTCCTTTTCTTTCATGTGGTTCTCTAGGTAGAATAAAGGGGTAGTTGTTTTTCAGTTGTCTGTGTGCAGGAAGCTTTGGCTGACTGTAAAAAGTTGGCACTGGAAAGCGAGCAGCAGTTGGTGATGTTACTGATTTGGTGTTTGCATAAATAACTCGAGAGCCTTCTATACTGCACTGTACACCATACTCAGGAAATCAAAGGTAATTCCATCTTGCCTGCCTCATTTTGCAAATGATGAAACAGAGGCCAGAAGAGCCTGCACGCAATGTTGCTTACAGCTGTGTGCAAGTTTGTAGGGAGCATGACTTTTTGAATTGTGAAAGTTATTTAAGTTACAAGCATCCTCCAGGAATTAAGTTGGAATGGAGCCTCTGGCAAAGTGAAAATACAAACCCCTTCAGGTTTCCTGATGATTACAGGGGAGACAATAAGACAAGGGAAATGGAGTGGGGGTGGAGCAGGAACAATGGGATCATTGACCCCTTTTCCCCCAACTCCTGCTGGGGCCTCTCACTTTACTTCCAGGCTGTTCCTCTCTGTTGAGCAGGGCAAAGGCATATGTGGATGTGGAAAAAGCCCCCACAAACAGCTCCTGTGACAACCTGCCCAGGGTAGGCTCTGTGTGGAGTCAACCTTGTTTATGGAGAGGCTGCCAGACCCCACTCTTACCTGGTCCTTCTTGCTCAGACAAGCCCACCACTAAGCTGTCAGGGGACAGAGTTTGCTTTTGGCATCTCTTCCCACCCAACCTGAGTTGCTTTTCTTGCCAGCAGCCCCTTCCAAGAAGCCAGTGCCTTCACCCCCATCCCTGAGGCCGTGGATGGGGCAGAAATGACCAAATGTGGACCTTGTCCTGAAGGAACTCCCCACAAGGCATGTGGGTGGACAGGCTAGAAGTCTAAACTGAGCATGTGGGGCTAAAAGGGAAGTGGTCTATCCCAGGGGAGGTCATGGGGGTTAGAAAGGCTTCTTAGAAAGGATAGCACAGGGACTGGGTCTTCAGAGGCTCAGGGGCTCAGAGGGCACCAAAGGTCACAGGCCTGGATGCTGGTGGTAGTTGTGTTGGGGTCTGCAGGGCTGGAGACCGGGTATGGGCATGGTAGTGTGGGGATCTCAGGAAATAGGTCCAGGGGTAGGTGGGGTGTGGACTGGCGTAGTGCTTAGAGGGTCCACATAACTACTTTTTATCTTAGATTTTATTCTATAAGAGATATGAAACCTTTTAAAGGTTTGAAATGATTTGCAGGTATAAGGAAGAAATGACTATATTTGAGGTTTAATAGCTTCTTGCTGGTTGCAGTGTGCAAAGGGAGCCAAGCTAGGGGGCCAGGTTGAGGAGGAGGGGTCTGAAGCAAAGTGGATACAGAAATGAGGGAGAGGATGGGAGTCTTTGTGGTCTCCCAGCATCCAGGATGGGTATAGGGAGATGATGACGCCATTCATTGAGAGTTTCTTCCTTAACTGGGGATCCCCAGTTTCCAGATCTACACAATGGGGACATGGGACAGTGATGAGGACTGTGGGCCTGCCACAAAGGGTGGCGGCACCTGTGTTCCTTTTCTCCTCTGAATCAAGCCTCACCCAGTTTGTGCCCTCTCTCCTGGTGCATTGCCTTTTGCTGGCTCAGCTGATGAATTACTTCTTATCATGTGTGGGAATTAATGGTTATTGAATATTAATATATTATCCAGTTCTGGTAACCTATTTCGATTTTAAACAGAGGTCCTCAGTGCCAGGACTAAAGGAGTCCTCAGAACTCAGATCAGTTCTGAAATTTCCATCAGAAATTTACCATAAAATCTTCAGTTGTTCAATTCTCAACTTATTTTTTAGGTTTCTTTCTGTTAAAGTCTCAAATTGAGACCAAATTTTTTTTAAAAATTATATTCCAAGCAAATTTACTTTCTATTGCCCTCTAGTGGCAGAGTATTAAACACCTCGTTTTATTTTGTTGGTTTTAAAACTAAAAGCTATTTTTTCATTAAAAATGTTATTGATGTAAACATAGTGGGTTAATTTTATTTTTTACATACTTTATTAATTGTCCTAAAATTTTGCATTATATTTCTATTTTTAATAAAATATAGGAAAGTGTACAGATAATATCAAAATTTTCATGAACCTACCACCAAAGTTTGCTTTCTTTTCTTTTTTCTTTTTCTTTCCTCTCCTCTCCTTTCCTTTTCCTTCCTTCCTTCTTTCCTTCCTTCCTTCCTTCCTTCCTTCCTTCCTTCCTTCCTTCCTTCCTTCCTTCCTTTTTCTTTTCTTGTAAAGAGTTTATTTGATTTTCCTATCAAGATCATGCTGGCTTTGTAAAATAAGTTTGGAAATGCTCCTTCCCCTTCAGTTTTTTTGAAATAGTTTAAGAAGGATAGGTATTAAATCTTTGAATATTTGGTAGAATTCACCTGTGAAACCATCTGGTCCTGGACTTTAATTTGTTGGGATTTTTTTTTTATTTCTGCTTCAGTGCCATTGCTAGTTAATTAGTCTGTTTAGATTTTATATTTCTTCCTGTTTTAGTGTTGCAAGGTTTTATACTTCTAGAAATTTATCTGTTTCTTTTAGATGGTCAAATTTATTGGCATAAAATTGTTCATAGTATTCTTTACTTATCCTTTGTATTTCTGTGGTGTTGGTTGTCATTTTTTTCATTTATGATTATATTTATTTCGGTTCTCTCTTTTTCTTGACAAGTTTGGCTAAAGGTTTGTCTATTTTATGTATCTTTTCAAAGAACCAGATCTTAGTTTTATTGTTCTTTTCTATATTTTTAATTTCTATTTTATTTCTGCTCTGCTTTTAACTATTGTCTTCCTTCTGTTTACTTTTGTTTGGATTTTGTTTCTTCTTTTTCTAGTTCCTTTAGGTGTAAACTTAGAATGTTTATTTGGGACTTTTCTTGTTTCTTGAGGTAAAACTGTATAGCTGTGAAACTCTCTCTTAGGACTGCTTTTGATGCATCCCAAACATTTTGAAAAGTTGTATTTTCACTTTCATTTGTTTCAAAATGGTTTTTGATTTCCTCTTTGATCCACTGGCTGTTTAGTATCATGTCATTTAGTCTGCACATATTTGTGTTTTTTTTTTTTCCTCCAGTTTTCTTTCTGTAGTTAATTTCTAGTTTCTTGCCACTGTGGTCAGAAAAGATGCCTAATGTGAAAAATTATATACTAAAAAAATTTACTCTCTTTTGCCCCCTAGTGCAAACTCTTGAACACCTCTTTTCAATTCCAATCTCTTTGAAATTCGTTGATTCAAAAAATAATTATTACATGTCTCCTATGTGCCAGATGCCACAAATATCCTCACTGTCTGATATCATTAAGGCCATTCTCTTTGTTCCTAAAGGACATAAAAACATAAAATGAGTTAAAATGAATTAACATGTCTGGAAGATTTTATTTTTAATTTTTAGCATTTCACATTACTCTTTGAGTTAGTGAATATCCCAAGATATTACAAATCTTAGGCTGAGAATTGATGCTGTGTACACCAGCCATCATTCCTGCTGCTGCATATCTTATTTTCTTCTGTTAATCTGGGTTCAGGAGAATGTGGGAAGCATTTGATGTATTATGTAGTGTTATAGATCTAACGAGAAAAGTATTTAAAAATTACCCATCCATATCAGTGCTAGCCTCTTGAGATAATTAAGGCACATGATAATGGAAAAATGTGAATTCTCCAGGGAAATGAATGGGGCTGTTGAAAGTCTTTTCCCTTTCAATGACAAATAATTTTAGAGAAATACTCATATTCTCCACAAAGTGGGCTCTTTAAAACAAACAAACAAAAATGTTGACTTAAATTCTGTAAGTTATTATCTAAATGCCTGAGCTGAAGGAGGTGCGAGCCCAGCACAATGCCTGTTACAGCATCCCTCCAGAAGTGTACCTGCTGGCCTTCCGTTATTAGAGCTTATGGAGCTCTACCTTGCTTTCTTGCCATGTTTTTACCGGCTTGTTGTTTTTGTCATTGTGGTTTTTATATGGAAATTTTCCCAAGTTTCACATAGAGTTCACATAGTTTTATTGTTTATTAACAAATCCTCATGATATTGTTAAAAATAGCATCCAGTAATTGTAACTATGAAAATAACACATTTATATTGTGCGTCATAATCTATAATGTGCTTTT
The DNA here is from genome assembly GCA_030015415.1 of Cynopterus sphinx. Taxonomy (NCBI): domain Eukaryota; kingdom Metazoa; phylum Chordata; class Mammalia; order Chiroptera; family Pteropodidae; genus Cynopterus; species Cynopterus sphinx. Next base: position 112,302,819 of record CM057381.1, read on the forward strand.
ACTCATGATCACTGAGCCTTTTAATGAGACAGACAGAGAAGGATACTGAGGCTCAGGCAAGTTAAGCAACTTGTTTAAAGTCACATAGTTAATTACCAGCCACTGGATGGGATCTTTTGCCCCCAGGGCTAGTGTTGTTTATGCTATGAGAAGGAGGGCTGAGGAGGGCATGGGATGAAGGGGGAGAGAGATCCCTGTTCCTAGGAGGCTGAAGTAAGACATGTCAGGAATCCAGCAGAAAGAACAGGGTCTTAAGGACCAGGATGAACTCAGTGATTAACAACACAGAGGGAAGGAAAGAAACCGGCACTTCTGGCGTCACTTACCATGTAGGATTTATTGTGGGAGGTCCTTAGTCCACCCGTTACCTGGCCTTAGGTGGAATTGCTATTCTCCTACAGAGGCCGGAGTGTCCAGAAATAGCTGTGTAGTCAGACACCCTTGGACTTGAATTTAGGCTCTGTCATTATGAGTTATGTGGCCCTGAGCAAGTTACTGACCATCTTTTAGCCTCAGTTTCCTCATCTAACTTTGGAATGTAATCTGGGAAATATTGGATAAGCCTCCAATACTCCAGACTCTGGATTTTGGGTGCATCAGAGGTCTGAAGTCCATTGGCCAACATTGAAGGTAATTCTACTCTTTATTTGTGTCTCTCAAAGAAGATTCAAGGGGACTTCATTTTATACCCAAGAGCAATCCTACTTAGAAACGTGTCTCCTCCCCTTTCCTCTCAGTCTCCAGTTCACCCTTGCTGGCTCTTTCCTCCCTTCCCTAGACTCCTCCTCAATTCTCCTTGAGTACACTCTGCTCCAGAGGACTTTCATCTCCCTAATCCCAGGTATCCTCTTCCTACATTCCTGCTTCTCTCCCAGTTGATTAACTCGTTTTATGTAATGGACACTGATGAACTCAGACCAGGTAATGGAGGGAAGAAGACTGAGATGGGGTAAAGTTCTTTAGCTACTGCATGCAGAGCGGGGTGGCCTTAAATTTTAAACAGTTATTACCCTTGATTTTGGAAGAACACCTCATAGCCTCATATTTTGGTCATGATTGTTAATTTGAAGCGGTGTATGTCACGTTTCTGGCAGTTAGTGGACCCTCAGTTCCCATTATTGCTACAGAGAAGAAAACTCAATGGGGGCGCTCACACAGCTGCAAAGCAATGAGCTGAGTTGAAGCTCAGCCAGGTTGCTCTGTGAGTAAAGTCAGAGCACAAAACCAGGAGGGTTAGAATTCACCCATGAGGTCAGGTCTGTTTCTAGGGGGCAGGTTGGGGATAGAGACGGGGTTGGAGACTGAGGTTCTAGGGGTTCCCCACTATGGGAGCAGCCTTGCAGGAAGCCAGATACGTTGTTCTGGTCTTGTGGTGGGGGTTGTGTCCCAAGGTTCAAAGGTCCAGAGCATCCTTTTGGAATTGGTCCTTGGCTAGGTTTGACCCAGGATTAGGCTGTTCTCTTGGCGACCGGGATCTTGCTGTCTGTGCATTCAGACCCACTGGGATTTTCTGGGAGGAAGCGGGTGTCTGCCTGTGAAGTTTGGAGTCTGATCAAAAGGACAGCCTCGTAGAATGAAAATGGGACACTTTTGTGGTCCACCTGCAGACACTTGGTCAAGTTTCCCAAATTGCAGAGCGATAGCATTCACAGGACCGTGTTAAGGTGACATTCAGGTATACCAACAAGAAAAACCAGTGAGTTGAATCAAATGTTCTATGAGTTTGTACTTTCTATCAGCTCTTTTCCTTTTTGTTTGCGGTTCAGATTAATAAAACAAAACAACACAAAAACTACGAAAGGGAATTAGAACTGACTTGCCTGGGGATAGCGCACAACTGGAACGCCCCCGAGAGATGGATGAGATTGTCAGCTGTGATTTCTAGTACGGGCCAGCAGAGGCCACTCTTCACCCACATTCAGTGCTGTCTTTCTGCCTGGAACTGTTTTTCAGAGGCAGGAACCCTGCTCTCTTCCTGCCCTCGGCCCTAGAAAAGATTCACTTCCAGCTATTTCTAATTTAATTTTGAGTGCTTAAGGAGGGGACTTGCGCCTTTTAGAACTGCAGTATCTGTGCTGTTATTTTAACATCTGCTTCTACTGTTGTTAAGCGTCGAAGCCTTAGAAAAGTCAGAGAGAGGAGCGTTCTCTAAGGATCTTAGAGCACAAGTTCAGACAGAAATGGGTTAGTTGGGCACAAAGTGTTGCATAAACACAAGTTAATGAATACTTGGCTTCAGATGAGCTTGACCTTCACACCTCAGTGGCTCAGGCCATGCCTCCTATTGGTACAAAAACAAAAGAGACGATTTCAAAATCCAGAGAATTTACTGCCCAGTCCTAGAGGGAAACATCATTGGGACATGCAGGGCACTGTGTTTCCCAAGGGGACATTTTAATTCCTTCCAGTGAATTCTTTGTTTTTCCCAACATACTTTTAATCCTATTGATGAAATTAATGATACTGGTTGGTAACATTTATTGTGCTCTTGCCGTTGGCTGGGCACTAAGCTAAGTGCTCTCTTATGAGCATCAGCTTGTTTAACCCTCTTAAAATCCCCCAAAGCTGGGGATTCTGGGGCTTTGTGAGTGTCACTCTCCAAGGGTCACTTAGCTGATGAGAGAGGATCTACATTTCATCTTGCACAGGTGTCGTCCAGACCTGTCCATCACTCACTTTTCAAGTCCCAATTATGTGCTGGACGATGTGGTGTAGACACAAGGCACAGTGCATCCTAGGCTAGTTTTAAATGTATCATTATTTTAATACTTGAATGTTGACAGAGAGAAAGAAGGAAAGAAAAATCCAGCTCTCAGGGAGCATACATGTGAGACGGGAGGTCCTGAGGAGTCCCTTATTCCCGGGAAGATCCCTTCTTTAGTGGCCACCAGGATGGAGGTGTAGGGATGTAGGGAAGTTGGTGGGTCTGGCTCGTCCCCTTCCTTCCTTTCAACTAAAGCAGCTCTGCTTCTACCAAGTTGTCACTTGGGTTGTGAGTAGTATGGGGTTTGATACGTGAATTCTGCTGATGAAAAGAATGTAGCAAACATCCAGCAAGTGGTACCTACCCCATGTCCCCTGGATCCCTTCATCTTACTGCTCTTTTTTTTTCCAGTGGCTCCTTCCCTCCTGCCTCCCTCTTGGGCCACACACTTCTGTTCCTGGCTCCTGCTAAGCCTTTGCATTGTCAGCAGCTCAGCTCCACTCCTGTGCAGTGGGGAGTTTATGACTGTGAGCCCTGGAGCCAAAGCTCAGCTCCCCCACCTGCTGGCACTCCATATACTCGCTTTGTGCGCCAGGTCCTCATCTGTGAGATGGGGTGTTGACAGAATCTGTGCATCAAGTTATGTCGATTATATGAGACCTGGCACAGAGTAAGAATTTAATATCCATGGGTCATTATGAGTATTCATTATTATTAATATTATGATGACCATCACCATCCTATTTTCCTCTTTCATTTTCCTTTTAATATTCTCAAGAGAGTACATCCTCTCTTCTCCTTCCATTCCTTCTTCTCCTCCTTGCTCCTTCTCAGAGCTTGGCCAGCCGACTGCCACCCTCACCACTACTGTCCTGAAACAGGTTGTCAGCCATCTCCCGAGAGCAAAGCCTTCAGGTGGGCTTTGCACATCTTATCGAGGGATCCCTGTTCACAGCATCAGACCCTGGCCCTAGCTCCTGGACCACTCTGTTTCTGCTCATTTGCTGGCTTCTCTCTACTCCCTGCCCTCAATTGCATCCCTTCCCAAGTCTATGGCTCCTGGCCTCTTCTGTCGCTGTAGATATTTGCCTTTGGTCAGTCCAGCCATGCCAGGGCATTCTCTTGAGTCAACACCTAGAGCTGGCATCGCCTTTAGGAAGTTTGGGTCATCATTGGCCATTTTGCAAAAGAGTGACCTCAGAGAGGCAGGGTGGGGTGCTTACACAGGTCTCGGAGTTAGGGTTACAGATACAGCCAGAAAGGGGCCTTTGACTCCTGGTTTACCTTTTCTTCCAAAACTGGAATGGGTTCTAAAAAGCTGTTGGCTAAATTACTCAGGAATGTAGAAGGTGGCAGGTCCACTGTTATTTTTCTATGACTCTGTCCCCAAATGAGGAGACTTCCTTCAGGGAGAAGACAATAAAAAGGAACAAACCACTGATACAGCACTATGAATGAATCTCAGTGCACTATGCTGAGTGAAAGAAGTCAGACGTAAGAGTCCACTTGCTGAACAATTCCACTTCCATGACATTTTGGAAAAGGCAAAATTATAGGAAGAAAAAACAGGTCATTGGTTACCAGGAACTGGGATGGGGAGGAGGGTTCGACTACAAAGTGGCAGCAGGAGAGACTTTTGGGGGTGATGGAGCAGCTCTATGTCTTCATTGTGGTGGTGGTGAGTTTGTCGAATTCACGTCTGCACACCAAAAAGTGAATTCATATGTAAAAATGTATTTAAAAAAAATGAGTTAGTATAAAATATAGGCTGCCAGTTAGGATGACAGGTCACATCGTCATTCGGTTGGTCCTATCCCCAGTTTTATAGGCGAGAAACTGAGGCTTGAGCCTTTGTGAAATGGAGAGATTTCTTTCTCTTCTGTCTCTTCACCTCAGCCCCTACAGGTTGCTCCAGGAGCTGAGGATCAAGTCCTCAGCAGGAGGGTCTGGTTACTACCCTCACAGTCTGGAATTCTGGGGAACAGATGTGAAATAAGTACGTCTAAGAGCAGTGCAGAAGGGGTCAGTGTACTGTGTGGCCAGAGTAGGATCAGGGAGAAGGGCTGTGGGGAAGTGGTGGGGGGTTAAGTGGGAGGAGGTTAGTGGCAGCAGGTGACCTTAAGCAAATGGGAAGTCAGTCAGGGCACTGGCAAGCAGGTTCTAGCAGGACCAGTCCCAGATCTGTCCATAAAGACGTGACTGGTCTGCACCCCATCTTTCCTGCCTCACTGCTGGGATCTTAGGGTTGTGAGGATGCCTCGTGTGTGCGTGTGCGTGCGTGCGTGCGTGTGTGTGTGTGTGTGTGTGTGTGTGTGTGTGTGTGTGTGTATCTTTTACATCTAATCCACTCTGCTGGTGATTCATGAATCCCTCACAAATGTCAGTGCTCAAATACGATCTGTTAATAAGTTGCGTCTGGAGGAGGCTGTGGGCGTTTGTAATTGCGTGGTACTTAATGGCTGATGCTCTCCTGAGCATGCCTGGGGAGACCAGAAATAACTTCCTGCTCCTTGCTTTTCTTTCCCATTTGCCCACTCATATCACCATCTATGGTTATCTTGGTCATTCGCTCGGTTATTTGTTAAGGAGCTGCCCTCCTCCCCGCACTTGCTTGCAAGTTCCAGTTTGCGTGGTTCACTCTCTCACCACCTGGTACCTAGAAGCGCTCAGAAAACGTTTGTGCAATGAATGAGGACGGAGCAGGACTGCAGTTGTTTTCAGCTCTGTGTCTTCACCTGTGCACAAGTCCCCTCTCAGAACCTCGGTTTCCTTGTCTGTCTGAACAGAGTACTGGCTGTCGCTGCCCACCCTGTATGTCTGGGAAATAAGCCTGGAAACCGGCCACGCTGGCAGGGACCCAGTCCAGGGCTTTTAGGAGGGGGAAGATGTCACGTCTTCAGAGGGCCATGCCCTGCAGTGCTGTTCCAGGAGCAGGGGCGGCACCAGCACATAAGTAGTGAGCTTTTCAGGACACGTGTCTATTTTAATTTAAACTTATGTATCTGTATTAGAAAATTTTCTGTTTCTTTGTTTTTCTTTGGAAGCAGTCACAGGCCAGTGCTGAAAATTTACCATCCTTTGCTCCAAAAGAAATACAATTTCCCATAATATTTTGGATTTTCAAGATCCGGAAGGGGAACTAATGATGTTGATTTGCTGATAGTAGTTAGGGGTGGGGTGGGAGTATCAGTCATCACTGGCCACCGAGGAGTTTTGCGGATTCACTTTCCACTGTGGAAGACCAGTCCCGCCTCCCGTGTTTTCTTTTCCTCCCTCTCTCAGTCTGAGAGCCAAACTAGTTCAAAATATTATCATTTCCTCTGTGGGCCCTTGGTGTTATGATATCTGTAAAGTTTAGGGGGAGAATATTCGCTTGGTTATAGTTCATTGTTGGAAGTTGAAAGTAAACTTCATAAAACAATGTTGCAGTGTTTTCCTTATCTTTTTTTAACATATGAATTTACTCATGTGACTTTATACCATATTTTAAAATTTAACATTTTAAAAGGACCATTTCCTATGACATTGACAAATTAGAAATCACAGTTAAGGGACTCATCCCATCCCTCCCCTTCCCTGTAGCATACTCAGCCATCCACCCATCCATGTCTGTCCATTCACCTAGCATCCATTCATCATGGATTGGGGGCCTCCTCTGCGAGAAACAGGGTTAGGTTCAAGGAAAATGATAATCAATGAGGTTTTTGAGGTTCCTGCCCTCAGGAAGTTATCATTATATAGTACAACAGGAGTGAAAACAAACACACAGAAAGACTATCCTGGGAACACTTTCTCTGTACTATCGCAGGGTCTCTGGGTGATACATGTTGGGCCTGCAGGCCACCAGTGCAGTGTCAGCCCAGTCTCTTGTGGCAGTCCTGCATCATCAGTGAAGCTTATCTACCTTGGGGGGATGGATTAAACACTGGATTTGGAGTTTCACTATAGAAAAGATGGCCCAGCAGATGCTCAGGACTGTGGGACCTTCCCATGTGGGGTTAACTGAGGGGCTGTGTGTTAAAGTGTGTACAGGTCAGTTGTTGAACTGGGAGAGTCAGCCTGACTGGGCTTGCCGAGCCTGCAGAAGGGGGCTGTGCTGCACATGAAGTAGTCTCTGATGCTGGAAATTGGGTGGTTATTCGGAGCAGCCCAGGACGTTATTGGAAGCAGAAGAAAATTATCAGAAGCATTTTCTGGAAAGCTTCATGAGCTCAACAAAGTCTGAAAGCATATACAGCAGGCCAGAAGTCACCAGTTCTGCTCATGACAGAGACCAGACAGCACCTAAAACCAGTGGCCAGGGCCACAGTAGGGAGAGCCAGAGACGCCAAGAGCCCACACTTCACCTGAAAGGGGCAACTGCCACTCAACCCCTGTTGGCTTTTGTCATATGTGGGAATGTGGGTCCATCCGACTGAAGCTAGATACCTGATTTCTAAATGGCGTCTAGCTTTTTAAATGTTGGAAGCTGCTGCAAAAATAGGTAAATAAATAAACCAAAAGGTCACTTTGTGGGTTCATATAAAATAGTAGTCTGCCTATATATGACTTGCACTAAAAATTTAAGTTAAAAGGTAAAATACTATGGTTTTTCATTATTTACTTCTTACATTTATGTGCTTTTTGTAATGAGCGTATAGTATTTCTATAAGAAGCGAAAAAAGAAGTAAAACATCTTTATAGCCCAAAGGGCAATTGCCTTTTGATTCTTGTTGATGCTACCTGGACAGGTGGGAGACCATCCAGTTGCCTGGATTGTGGACATGGCTGTTGCAGCATTGGCTCAGGGAAGATAACTCATGTCTAAGAGGTCCCAGGGGCTTCTGACTGATGCAACAAGACAGGCAGGCGGGAACCTGGGCATCTATCATGTGATGGGCACACCCCTCTGTGCACTCTTTGTCTTCACTCATTCCATCACCCATTCCCTCATTCCTTCTTTCACCAGATGTATACTGAGCACCTACAAATGCTGAGCACTGATATGGCCCCAAGGATACAGCAGTGAACAAAGTGGACAAAAATTCCCACTCTCATGGCATTTGAGTGGGAGAAAACAACAAGGAGCAATGAATAAGGCACAAGATAGGTCTGATGGTGATAAACGCCATAGGAAATGGGCAGGGGTGGGGATAGTGAGGCTGGGGAGGGCTGTGGTTTCCAGCAGGGTGGTTTGAGAGAGCCCTACTGAGAAGAGACTCCATCACATATGTATCATGTTTACTGCATGTCAGGCACTACACTAGGTACTGTGGAGAGGCTCCTGGGAACATTTTCACATTATCATCTGCTTCCTTTTACAAAGAAACAAAATAAAGGCTTGTTGTTGTTGTTGTTGCATGTGACAAAAATACAATGCACATTTCCATAAATGAAAAAAAGGACTCACTTAGTTGGCAGATTCAGCTATAGTCTGCCTTCAGGCATGGCTGGATCCAGGTGGCTAATCCATGTCACCAGGAATCCATCTCTCTAGGTCTCTCACTCTGCTTTTCCTAGATTAGCTTCCTTCTCTGTACAAGGTAGGCTCTCTATACAAGATAACCTGAGCAATTCATGCTCCTCTTGGGTGGCCCTTCTTGAATTACAGGATCTAAGAGCTGGGGAGGAGGCCTCCTCCAACAGAAGATCAGGGTTTTGTTGGCAGAAGGGGAACTAAATGCTAGGCAGTGAGGAACACTGACATAGCAACACTTGCATCAAGAGAGCAAGAAGGGATGAAATGAGCCTGGAAACAGGGACACCTTCAAGGGTCTCAATCTGATTACCAACAGACCACATGACCTTGAGCCAGCTCTTAGTTTTCCAGCCTCAAAATGAGGTGCTAGACCAGCTGGTTCTCTGGGGATCCTTCCAACTCTTGATCTGTTTGAGTTTTAGGTACATTATCTGAAAATAGACACTATTTAATTAAATTGCCGGTTTTGAAACAATACAGAGTTACAGATCCTGGTGAAAAACGCGGATAGTTTTTTCTGTTGTTCTCCTTCCCCCTCCCCCTCACGCACAATAACTAGCTCTTTCGGCAAATTGCTGAGGAAGCTGTCAGGGACATAAGACTTGCCTCTGCTTGAGCTATGCTGCTTCTTGGTGGCACCCACCTACAGCTCTGGCCATATGGCATGCCAGAAGCTTTGTAAATTTTCAGTCTGCTGATGGGAAGTGAACTCACTGCCATGAATTTCATGCTCCAAAGGCCAGAAGGGCACATTAAGGAAGATTTACCCTGGCTTCACCTCCCAGCGTGAACTTGTGAGCAGGCCATAGTTTAAACAACACATGACCATTAACAGCTGTGGAGAAAACCAGCTGCGTGGATGTCAGCATGTGTTTCTAAGACACCGATTAGATCTCTTGGTCCAGAATTTTGTTTTAATGGTTATATCTCATCTCCACAGTTAGACATACGCCATTGTATCTCCCCAGAAGAATAGGGAGGGCTAAGAGGGATTGCTTCTTGGTGACTGTGCTTGTATGACTTATCCTTTCTGTTTGCCAGATATCTGCAGGGCCAGTATTCATGCTGCATGGTGGGGGACTTGGAGGTGAGTTATCTCAGTGTTAGAACCATGCATCACCCTTCCATAGGAGGTATTGGCAAGCTTTCAGTTTCACAAGTCGACAGCCATGGGCTATGAGAGTCTTGAGTTGAGCAATGCAGTGCAGAGGTCAAGAGCCCTGGGCCCCAATCGATTTAGTTTAAAGCCTGGCAGCATTACTGCTTCCTGGCTGTGTGACCTGGGGCAAGTTACTTGAGCTCTCTGTACCTCAGTTTCCCCATCTGTAAATCTGAACAATAATAGCAGCTACTCTGTCAGGATTGAATAGGAGAGCATGTGTCAGGTTCACCATTAGCCAGAATGATGACTCCTGTTGGAGGTGGTGGTATCGTCATTCTGGTGCGGCCGTGGCCTCTAGCAGACAGAATGGTATCATATTTGTAACAGCCAGCACACGTTATGCTCCTTACTGGTGGGCCCACTATACTATGTGACAGACACTGTTCTTAGCTCTTCTCAGTACATTAATTCAGTTAGGTAATGTGATCGTTCATATTGACTCAAGTGGGTGCTTATTATTATCCCATTTTACTGATGAGAAAACTGGCAGAAAGAGTTAAGTAACTTGCCTAAAGCCATATAGCTAGTGAGGTTTGAACCCAGGCAACTAGCTCTGGAATCCTTGTTTTTAGCTTCTGTCCTATACAGTGCCACTGGAATAGTGAGAGCTACACAGAGCTTCCAATAGGTCAGGAAATGTTCTAAGCACTTTCTACAGATTGACTCACTTAACCCTCACAACAAACCCTCTGAGATGGTTATTCTTCCCATTTTATAGATGAGGAAACAGGCACCTAGAAAGGGGTAAGAACATAAATGGACTTCACATCCTCATTATCTAGGTGATTTGAGACAGGGAAGCTGACCTCCCTGAGCCTCGGTTTGCTGCAGGGTAGCAGGTGACTGGACAAGCACCACATTCAGACCTGGCATGGAACAGGCCTTCTCTGAAGGGTTGGCTGTTTGATCATTAGTAAGAGGGCCTTACTAATGGACACCAGCTTTGTTCCTGTCTCAAGCTATTCCTGGTAGCTTGGGCAGGCCAACAGTTCTTGAGGTGTAGCTTCTTGGGGAAAAGGTTTCTGAAGAGACATCTCCACCCTCACCTTGGGCCTTCTGTGGCACCACAGCATAGCTTGGTCCCACCGTGGATCCTGTGTCTGGCCTTGAAAGTGGCAGCTTTGCCACTGGGGAAGGCAAATACACTGTGAACCCATCGCTGCTACATGGGGGCAAACCGGCTAATAGATCTGGGTCTTGGTTTGCTTAGCTGCAAAAAAGCACGTGTGGGGGATGAAAGCATACGATTTAAAGCACCGAATCCAGAAAATTCCGTATTTTCCCAATATGGAATAAGCAAGTCTTCTTGCCATTGTTTTATGTACCAAACATGTAGAAGTGTGCAAGGTGTGTTCTCAGTAGCCAGTCCCTGTCGTTGGCTGTTTGAGTCTGGGGTCTAGTTTCTCCCTCTGAAACGACATTGGGAGGTATATTTTTGTTGCTAAGCCTGTGTTTGTGGTGATTTTGTCAAATTAATTATTGTAAAGCTGAAGTTATGAGTCATTTTAATGTTCTTGGAAAATGCTGCCAAATAACCCTGTGGAACCGTTATACCAGTTTATACATTCACAATTGTGAATTCCACATTCTTGCCCATGTTGGGTATTGTCATGTGAAAACTGCCAACCTGAAAGACAAACATGATATCTTATTTAAATTTCCATTTTGTTAGTTACGAAGGAGGATGAAGGGTGATCATTTTTTGTTTGTTTATTGGCTGTTTAGGGGTTTTCTCTGTGAACTGTCTATGTCATAGAAAAACATTTCAGCTTTTTTTTAAGAAAATTTTTTTTCTGATTACAAAAGTAATATATGCACATTATGAAAGTTCAGACAGTGTAGGCAGGTGTAACAAGGCAAGTACAGTTTCCCTGGATCTATCCTAAGCCTGTAAAATGACCATTGCCGACAGGATAGACATTATTTTTTCAGAATTTTCTAGAAAATTTCAAATGCTATCATGTTGCCTTTAAGATTTCTGAAGGTTTATACATGGCTGTAGTATCTTAAAAAGGTGATTTTGCACAGTGGTGTTTTTGTTGAATGAAGGGAGTAGGGTAGAAATCCATCTTTCCTGAGAAGCCATGTGACTTAGAAGGATACTGAATTTGGGGTTCGTACTGGCCACTACCATGTTCCCCTGAACTCTGCTGCGTAAGTATGAACTGTGCAAAATGTGTGCCTTGTCCAGACTGCGAATCAGGGCCTCAGTGCTGTGGACAGGAGCGCTTTCTGTTTTGAACGTCAGGCTGCTGAGTTGTAAAGGCAGCAATGTGAGGATGAGGGCTCCTTTCCTTCTGCCACACCAGCACCGCTGCATTAGTGAAACTAGTTAATAATGTCCATCAAATAATAACCAGCATGTACTCTGTATGTCCTTTACATACTTGGCTCTGTTTATACCTCACAACAGCTCTATAAAGTGTAAAATCTAATATTATCTCTGCTTTGTATGTTCTAAGACATACATTCCCAGAGGCCAAGTCATATTTGCTCATGGTCTCCAGCTAGCAAGTGCCAGAGCCAGAACTCAAACCCAGCCCCGCCTGATGCTGAGGCCCTTAGAGAGGGTAACTGCCTTCTCTGCAGTCTGTCCATCTGTTGGCCTTTGTTCATATTAGGTTGGTCCAAATGCATCTGGGGGCTTGGGGAACCCCCAATAGGTTCCTGGTCTTGTAGAGCAAGTTGGTAGAAGGTAAAAAGATGAGTTTCTGCAGGGGCTGCATCCCTGAATCAGAGCTCCCAGTTGGGGAGAGCATCTTTGCCTGGGCAACAAGAGGTGGTTGCCGTGACAGCAGCTATGGCAACACTGATGCAAGCACTGTTCCCACTGGAGTCTAGCCTGTGAGCTGGAAAGTGAAGTGCCCAAGAGAACAAGGTGGGGGCTTGCTCTACCCTATGCTCCATAAGGACTTTATTTGATCAAAATATTTTATCAATAGCACATAATGATCATGGTTCATTTTTTTCTCCCGTTTGTGGCCCTTGTGGATTAGGTGGCTGGAAAATCCTTAGACAATTTGATGGGACTCGAGCTAGGAGCAGGCATCCTGGGTCAGGCTGTCTAACCTCTAGTGCCGGTGAGGCATTTCCAAGTCTAACCTCTCGGTGCCTCAGCCTTCTCCTGTGTTACAGCCTTTATTTCTCAGGACCCCCATGAAAAGTAAATGAATTAATCCACATAGAAAGCACAGCACTAATAGTATTATTATTACTTATTAAAATAGTAATCATATTTCCCCCTCTTACTCAGAATTTCTTACTCTGAGTAGTTCTTAACTCAGAATTACTCTCTCTTACCCAGGATTTGGGCATGGTTTGGTATCTGTCATAGTGATGAAATAATCTCAGTTTGAACAGTGCACTTGGCATTACCTTGCTTTTTTTCCACATAGGCTATGCATCTAATGTGTTTGCACCCCCATCACCATATTTCACTGACAGTTTGGGAATAAACATGTTTTTATGTGTGGCCCCAGTCACTGCCAAAAACAGCATTTATGGAGCTTCTAATTACCTTCGAGACTGTGGTAGGTCCTGTATCAGAGAGTCAATAAACTGCTTTAAGCAATGCTGGCTAATTTAAGAATTTGGGGTGTTTTTAAATGAGTTAGAATCAACAGAACATTTGTTAGAGATGCCTATTTCTGAGGACTCATTTTTAGGGTTGCAATTTTTATTTTGGAGGTGCTAGGCCACCTATATACTGATTTATTAGTTTCTGATCAATATACTATTGAATAAAATGTGAAGACTTTCTTCTCTCTGGGCAAAAAGCCCTCGTGGAGCCCCTGTTAGATAGGAACAAAGAAAGTAGAGTGTCTGTGAATATAATTTTTGATTTAGAGCTTTCCAGGATTTGGAAGAGATGAATTTATCTCTTTCCTGTTTGTTTCTGATTTTTTAAATAGTTTGATAGAACAATTCCAAAGGCTTTTTAAAATTTCTTTTATGACAAAAATTAGAAAGATAATCCAGGGTGATTTTTTTTTGAATGCCTTCTTAGGGTTATTTATTTGATCCAAATAAAGCACAGCCATTAAAATTTTTAACTAAAATTATACTTTTGTCAAAGTATAACATGCGCACAGTAAAGTATACCAATTAATCTGCATGGATTTTTATTTGCAGATGTAGAGAAACCAATAAATAAGACTGACCTCTGATCTTTTTTATTATTATTATTATTATTATTATTATTATTATTATTATTATTCATTACTACTAAGTCCAATTACACTTTATTTAAAGAGTAACCAACCCAGTACCAGTGGACTGGGGCCTTGTACACAGTCAGCATTTTAGATTTCATTTTCTCTCCTCTGTTGTCACTGTTTCTGCAATCGTTTTAACATGTTTCTCTGTATTCTCTGGAGCCGGACTGTGTGGGTTTAAATCCTGGCTCCGCCACCTACTAGCTGTGTAATTTTCGGCAAGTCACTTAATCTCTCTGAGTTTCATTTTTCTCATCTGTAAAGTGGGAATAATAAAACTACCTGCTCATAAAATTGTTTTGAGCACTAAATGAGTTAATATTTATTAAGTGCTTAGAACAATGTTTGGAACATGATTTTTTGTTTGTTTTATTTTGTTTTTAAGTAAACCCTTAAAAATTTCATCTTCATGACAGAGACTGAGGATTCTCCCACTCCATAAGTAAAAAATTAGAGCTATCAGTGAGTTGGGGTGACTTTGACCTGATCCCAGTCATCAGTGGAGAGCTTCAGCTTCTCATTTCAGACACAGGAGGTGGGGGGTCCCTCAGTGTTGGCTCATAGGAAGGTAGGGTTTGTACAAAGAGTCCTGGTTAGAAAAACAAACACTCGAGAAAGAACAGGCTCTCCCCAGGCAAACCTTTAGAAAAACAGCAATCTGCTGCTCCTTGATTAAAGGGTAGCAAACTAATTATTCTTTCCGGAGGAGGGACGAGGGACATGAAGCCGCTGACTGCCGGGCTGTGACCTGTAGGTGCAGGATGTGGATTTCCTTAGAATGAAGGAAGCCTTTCCTATTGAAAATGTGCCATAATTCACATAGATGCAGGTGCGGAGAAGGAGAAGGATCCCCTTGCTTTTAAAAGCAACCCCTAAACATTTTAGAAACATCATTTGCAGGTTAGCACTTGGAGAATATGAAAAAAATAATTCTTAAATTGGATTTCCAAAAGACCTCTGTTACAAAACATCTCTTCAAAAAACATTTTGTAATTTCTGCTAATTAGACCAGCTTACAATTAGCTTGACTATTTGAAGTTCGCTACTGCCCACGAAAAGTCATCCATCCTCTGATGAGGGGATCAGAATATCAGTGGGAGTAACTGGGAAACACATTATTTTCATGCTGAATAAATGTCAAGGAGCAGTAATTCTAGTTTCACTAGTTAAGAGAGAGAAATGAAACATTCCATCCTGGAATAATTTGTGTATGAGTTTCCTCGCTGTCTTCCATACCAGGCCAGGAAGCGACGGGAAGTTCCCATTGACCTGTACTATTTAGCTGGAGATGTCAAGAAAGTTCAAAAAAGTCTTACAAATATTTACGGAGCATCTGTTGAGTGCCGGGTACCCAGAGAGTGGGAGTAAAGTATTCAAAAGACAGATGAAATATCTGCCCTCGGGGGGCTCACACTTTAATGACTTCAGTGGGCTGGCCAATACCTAAGATCCCTGTCAACTTAAATTTTCTACAAACAGTACATCTAGGTACCTCTTAGCTCTTGTCCTCCAACGTCGCTTACTTCCTCCTGTCAAGCCACAGGGATCTCTGCTTTGCTAAATTCAGTGGGCATGTCTCCAGCCCCTACTTAGTGAAATAGTTGAGTGCTCCTTGCAACACTGTCTTCGCTGGTCTCTGGGGATGCCCCCTCTCTCTTGGTTCTCCTCTCAATTTGGCAGAGCTCCTCCTCTGCCTAAAGGCTGATGACTATGGAATACAATCTCCAGTTTCTTATACTCAGCCACCAATTCCACGTCTTCCTTTCGAGGTCCATACCAGTGTGACATTTCAAATGTGACATTTCAAAGATGCTATGTCCGCTCTTTATTTTTGTCCCCACTTCTGCTTCTCCCATAGGTTTTCTCCAGCCTCCCAATTGCTTGGGCTAAAATTCTCAGAGCTTTCTTTACTTCTGTCTTATTTCACCCTCCACATCCAATCTACCGGAAAAATCTTGTTACCCTACCTTCAAATATGTTCATTATTCCCCACTGCCCACTACTTCCACTACCACCATCTTGGTCTGAGTCCCTGCTGTCCCTTACCTGAACCACCAAAGGAGGTTCCTTACCTCCTCTCTTCCTTATTTTGCCCCTACAGCTATTCTCATCACACAGTATTGAGAACACTTCTTTTAAAACTTAGATCATGTTTCTCCTCTGCTCAGATTCTTCCTGAGTCTTCCCATCTCACTCAGACTAAAATCCAAAGATCTTACCATAACCTATAAGACCCCAGTCATCTGTTTCTTGTTCCCTCTGTGACTTTCTCTGCTCTTTGCTCACTCACTTACCCCACTCTAGTGGTACTGGTCTTTCTGCCCCTCAGCTGTGACCCAGGAACTTGGCATGTGCTGACCTGTCCACTTAAGGCGTCGTTTCCTCTCCCAGGTCTCTGTTCAAATATCACTTTCTGGGAGAAGCCTGCCCTGAGCACTCCATAGAAAATAGCAGTGAGTCCCATCGTACCCACTCCCCTACCCTGCTTTTTTTCCCATAGAATTTCTCACCTCTTAATATAAGCTTTGAGAAATTAAGACATGTATTTCACTCTCTGCAGTATCTCTTTTGCCCTCAACAGTGCTTGGCACTGAGTAGAGACTCAGCAGATATTTAGAGTTAACATGTATTAAGCACTCAGTGTGAACTGGGTAGGATGCAAAACACTTCATGGGAATTATTTATTTACTCCTCATAGCAACCCTATGAAATCTATGTCTTGTCATGTCCATTTTCAAGTTGGAAACTGAGGCTTGGGGAAGTTCTGTAAATTGCCCAAAGTCACTTGGTGGACTTGGGCAT
Source organism: Cynopterus sphinx (assembly GCA_030015415.1). Taxonomy (NCBI): domain Eukaryota; kingdom Metazoa; phylum Chordata; class Mammalia; order Chiroptera; family Pteropodidae; genus Cynopterus; species Cynopterus sphinx. The sequence goes on from CM057381.1 coordinate 112,319,159, forward strand.
GAGCCCAGGTCTTGCAACCTGCAGAGTCCATGCTCTTGCCACCTGTGTGACTGCCTTTTCCCTTTGGTGGCCTTACTTTGTTCTAGAAAGGTTTACAATGGCTGCCCAACACATGGAAATGTGAATGAGCATTCTGTGGCCCATTCATGGTCTTGAAATATGGAAATGGACAGGAATAGTTATCATGACTTGATGGTGTCTCTCTGGGTGTTTGGGGTTTTAATCTGATGGGGGAAAACCTGGCAATTTGTAGGTACTTTCTCCTGGATGAGAAGACGGCAAGGGAACCACAGTGGGGTTAGTAAGGTAAAAATTACATATTATTCAAAGTGCTCTTAAGTGCCCTTGGGGGGATGCCCTTGTTAGAGCCTGACCTGTCTTCATGACCAGTATTGTCTCTGTACTGTTCACTCAGACACTTCTGGACCAAGGATTTGAAGACCTTTGTTCATAAAGTGCCTATCTAGGATCCAGCTCAGCCTGAGAGAATCCTGGGGGAAGAGAGAGGCTGAGATGGATGCAGACTCAAAGCCCCATGTCAGGCTTACATCAGGGTCCATGCCCAGGGCTCAGAAGCCACTGCGAGATGGCCTAAGCTATGAAATTTGTATGGAATTTGTTCTCATCCTCTCTCCCTCCATCCTCTTCTCTCCTCTTCCCTCCTTCCCTCTCTCCCTTTCTCCTTCTCTTTCCCCTCCCCCCTCCTACTCTTCCTCTCTTTCCTCCTTCCTCTTTCTCATACATGTGATTTTATACATGCATTTAATATTCTGTCAATGTGTATATGGGGCTAATCTATGATGCTGTTAACTGCAGACTTGCTGAGGACAAGGCAGTGCATCTCCAGCTATTTATTAAGCTCATACTAACATCAGGGAGTGCGGAGACATCTGTGAATCCACATCACCTAGTCCCTGGCCTTCCAGAGCTGTCACTTGGAAGGGGGCCAACTCTTAAAGCGCACTTTTTATGGACCAGGAACTAAGAGATTTACACCCAGTAACTCCTTTAATCCTCACAGCAGCCCAATGAGGGAGTCCTGTTAGTACTCTATGTTACAGATTAGAGAAGTAGGGAACAGAGTGGTTAAGTCACTTGCCTAGTGTCACACAGCTAGTGGATGACAGAGCTGGCTCCAGTGTCTGCACTCTTAGCCACTATGCTAAAATGCCCCTTACAACACCACATAAGAATCACTAAAATTTATTTACCCTTGGCAGTTCTGGAAGACAGCACTCGTGGAAAGTGATTCTAAAGATAAAAGCTTTGCAGGAAGATCAGGCACTAAAGGGAAATGCAGCAGAATGGCTCAGGAGATGGGAGCAGAAGATGGAATGGGTGTTGCTGCAGAATCTCTGAGCACAAAGTCTGGGGCTGGGGTGGAGAGTGGGAGGAAGTGGAGAAAGCCAGAGCGTGGGAATTTTTATCATTGTTGAATGATTCACGTAAATATGTGTCTCAGAAACGGACTTGTAGGACTGATTTCTCATAAATGCTGATAAAACTTCACATCTGAGCCATTTTCATCAATTCCCAGACTGCACACAATGCTTACTCTCCTAGCTTTTATTTACAGAATTCTCTCTTCTGGAGCAGTTAATAGCATTTTATTTGCATTATTATATCACAAGAATTTTTTTCTGTTAAATATATATCTTTTGTTTGAAAATATCTGTATTTTGCCCTTACTTTTGAAAAAAATTGTGGTAAAATACTCATAACATATTTACCACATTAAGCACTTTAATTCAGTGGCATTAAGTACATTCACGATGTCATGCATTCATCACCATTATCTACTTCCAGAACTTTTTCATCATCCCAAAGAGAAACTGTGTTCCTGTTAAGCTGTCATTCCCCATTCCCCTCCTTCCCCCAGCTCCTGGCCAGTATTAGTCTGCCTTCTGTCTCTGTGGCATTTCCAGTTTGGGATATTTAATATAAATGGAATCGTTCAATATGTAGCCTTTTGTGTCTGGCTTCTTTCACTTTGCATAATATTTTCAAGGTTGTTCCATGTTGTAGTATGTATCCATTCTCCATTGTTTTTTATGATTGAATGATATCCCATTGTATGCATATAGCACATTTTGTTTATCCATTCATCAGTCAAAGGAATTTAATGTATACCTTTTTAATATGGTTGCTAGAGTACCAGCTATGTGCTAGACACTTTGCTGCATAAAGAGCCCTTACATATCAGTAAAAAAGAACACCACTTTATGTAAATGAGCAAACATTCCACAAAAGGAGAACTGCAAGTATAATAATTTCGTGGGTTTTAAACACCATTCCAATCTCTCTTTTTTAGTTAATTCTGGAATTAGTTGGAACAGAGTAGTTCTATAGTATTTAGAGACAGATAATAGACATTTGTTTGGGCTACTCTCCATTTGGAGAAGAATTTCATTTGTTTCTCTGTTCAAGTAGGTCATTTGTACATTGGTCACCTGAAGATAATGTCCCTTGGTTTTTCCAGATACTACCTCTCTAAAGCCTTTTAAAAATTTTTTGCTCTTTTGAATGTTTCTAAATTCAGATGGATACTAAAATCATTTTGGAAAAATTAAACCCACCTGTTTTTTTTTTTTCCATTTTAACACGGGTAATAGAAAATTTTAAATTACCTATGTGGCTCACATGATATTTCTGTTGGACAGTGCTGTTCTAAAAAAAGAGCTGGTGGAGGGATGGAGAATGGAAGAGAGAAGTCTGAACGGACACTTTAGAATCTCGAAAGAGCCCCATGAGAGAGGCTGCAGTGGGTCTGGATGCAGTGGATCAGCTGATCCCTGCCTTCACTCTGGACCCCCTCAGTTGTCTGCTCCTCTCTCTAGCCAGAGGGATCTTTCTAAAAGCAAATCTTGTCATGTCACTTCCCGTTTATAACTCTCCAATGGAGCCCCATCACCCCATGGCCAAACCCCTAACCTGGCCTTTAAGGTTCTTCCCTGGCCAGCCCTGGCCACTTGTCAAGTCTCATCTCATGCCTCTCTACCTCCTTCCCCACCAGCTAAAGCCTTTTTATAAACATCATAATTACATGTGCAATATTGTTTCCATAGTAAAGATCTTAAAATACATAATGTAAAAGATAATGTCCACACTGATATTGCCCACCTCCCTCCCCAGCTACATAATCAATCATTGTCAACAGTCGGGCATGTGCCCTTCCAGGGCCTCACTGTGCAGCAGACATACAGCTGATTCTGTATATGTGTGCGTGTGTGTGTGTGTGCGTGTGCGTACGCGTGCACGCGAGCATAAGCAAGTTTACATCTTGTCCTGCCTCTTAGTTCACATACCGTATTTTATTAGTCTTGGCTGGTGAGGACATAAGTGTACTTCATTATTTTTAATGGATGCTTTAGTGTTTTATTATATGACTGTGCTGTAATTTATTCATTTATTATTGTTTTTAATTTTAAAATACTTCACTTATATAACAAAATATAGACTTCTAACATTCATTGCTGTACCCACCATTTATATTTAATAAACATCAACATTTTGCCATATTGGCTTCAGAATTTTTATGTGAATAAATGAAACATTACGGGTGGAGATAAAGCTTATGTGTGCCCTGCCCCAATCTCTTTCTTCTCTAATCTGCAGAGGGAACCATTCTCCTGCAGCCAATAGAGCCTTTTTATCTGTAGTCTTATATCTTATAATTTTAGTACATATATATGTGGCTACAAACAATAAAGTGCTATTTTGTGTGTTCCTAAATAATATATCATATATCATATCATATATCATACTGTATCATGCATATCTCCTGCAACTGGAATTTTTATTCTTCTTTTTGTAGGGATTTTTCATTAATATAGAGTCATATATGGTCTTCCATTGTGAAGAATGAATATAGCTTCATTTAATGGGATTCCTTGTTAACATTTAAGTTGTTATATTTCTAATTTTTCATATGTGCCACATCTCCTTTGGTTCTTAACTCTGAACTCTTTTTCTTTGTATAGAACAGTTTGTGTAAGATTGGAATGACCTATTTCTTGAAAATTTTATTGAATTCATCAGTAAACCTGTCTCGGCCTGGTGTTTTCTTTCATTTCTTTATTAGTTTTTGAGTTTTTCAGACTTTCTCCTTAAGACAGTTTTGATAAGTTACATACTTTTAGGCATTTATGCATTTTAAGTTTTAAATTTAATGGCATAAAATTGTTGATAATATTCTTTTGTCGTTTTCTTTGATGTCATGTGCCTATAGTTATGTATCTGTAGTTATGTGTCCCTATCCATAACAGGATTTACTAGTGCTTTCCCCACCCCTTTTCAACTTGGTCAGTTTTGCTAGTTTTGTCTATTTTTTAAAATCTTTTCAAAGATCAGCTTTTTACCTTCTGCATTTTTAGCATGCTTTTCCTGTGGCCTGACACATTGTTCCTTTGCTAATCACCTGATTGAATCCTTCTTCTCTGTCATATCACAGGCATCATTTTCTCTGGGAGGCCTTTGTGGCTCCTCAAACTCTGAGCCCCTTTGGCATTACCCACTACCATCTTTTTTTTTTTTCTTTTTAAGACTTCTTATGTTGTAATCTCTCTCTCTTGGTTGCTCTTGCTCTTATTATTTTTTTAAATCTAGCTGTCCTTCTGGAAGTTCTATGAAAGCAGGAACTGGCTCTATCATGTTCATTCATTGCTGTATCTCTAATGTCTGTCACTGTACTTGGCATATAATAGGGGCTCAGTAAGTACTGGTGAATAAAGTGATGTGTGGGCTCCCATGAACAGAGCATAGACCTGTTCTCCTAGGAGTGAGGGCTCTCTACAGGACTGCTGCAAAGAAGACTTGACTAGTGCCAAGTGATTGTACCATCTGACTATTTCTGAATGTCTGTGATTCTTTCTTTCCATGATAAAAAGTTGGAGTTCCAACCATGGCAGGACTACAATGAAGCCAAGTGTGGCTTGATGAACTACAGAAACATGTTACTGGTTGGTGCCTCTGTGCTTTTGTTTGAGAAGCCATAGTGAGCTTTCCATTCTGCGAACTACCTCTTTAGAGTGAGATTCTTCTCAAAGAATTGAGTATTCACCTGGCTAAACACCTGCCAGTCCATCCTTGCTTATATACCAAAAACAGAACTAAAAAGATGTTTAGGTGAAAAAAATCACCACCATCTTAAGTGGTCCAACCAGAATAAAAATATTTGGCACAGGGGGTACCACATTCAGCACTATCTTCTCTTTTAAGGTGTAGCTATTTGGTTTTCCTAGTAATGCTACAGTTGTCTTCATGGGTAGAGAGAGGTAAAACAAAAGACCAAGAAGATTTGTTAACAGATGCTGTGTTTTGAGAATTCAGATACTAAAATATTTAAAGCATGTACAACATGCTGGCAAACATTGGTAATCTTTGGGAAGGGAAAAGGCGGGACAGAAAATTAGAGTTAGAAGGGGGGTCTCTTCATGGTAACATTGTATTCATATTTGTGGTCATGTTGTCACTTAACATTCATAGCACATTACAGCCTTTGTTTTATTTTACTTATATTTAATGCAATCTGAAAGAATTAGTATAAATTTTATTCTCTCTCCAGCATGAGCCTTACCAATGATAATAAGTAACATTCTTTCTTGCTGGGTGAAAGTAATCTTCTTCATAATGATGATGATGATGATGATGACGATGACGACGACAGCAGCCAATTTGAGTATCTATTAAGTGCCAGACTCTCTGCCTAACATTTTATGTGGTATATTAATTTTATGCTTCAATTTTGTGAAAAGATATTATTATCCTCACTTTACAGGTGAGAAAATGGAGGCTCAGAGGGAGTTGAGAGTAGGAAGCCTGGTTGAAGTTTCCCAACAAGAAAGGGAGGGAGCTACTCCTGGAGCCCCAAGTCGGTTCTGCCCTGAACACAAAGCTTTTGGCCACATGCAGTGCCCTTTTCTTTCCAACCTTTCCTTGGGTCATAACCTTCTTCTAGGCAAGAAGCTGTCTATCCTGTCTCAGCAATTTCTGTCCTGCTGCACACCTTTCCTGGCTTCCCATCAGTACCTATGCAGAGGCAGATGATCACTGGACAGCATTGTCCTCCTGATGTCTGCGGCTGGCCTGTGCTTCCTAATCTCATGTATATGCACTGTGCACAGGACCTGCTCATGTTAGGGCCCAAGGACTGGACACAGTGTGGGTACCTCTTCCCAGCCCTGTTAGAGGCCCCCACTGCATGTCTCTGTGTTGACCCAAGTGGCATTTCTCACTGGGACTTTTGCTCACAGTTTAAAGAAGTTGCCTCTAAAACAGAACAAATGTGCCCAGGATCAGTTGCCTTCCTATGGTGATGACTTGGCCTTGACAGGCTTCTGAGATGGTGTACTTCATGCTGCCTGTGTCCCTCTCAGCCTCCACAAAGGAGCCTTCTCAGAAGAGTGGGTTTTATTTCCTGAAGTTGTCCTTTCAATGGTAGTGTTAGGCTGGGGAGAAGCAGGACACTATCGGGAGACTCTTATGATGCTAGATGAGATTGTTGAAAGGGACTCCAGCTAATGTGAATGATCTGAAAGCCTGGTGGTGGGATGCAAGGAGTGGGGGGAGCTCACAGGGACAGGCCTTTTCTCTGTAGGTTTCCTGGCAGTTTCCCCACCCTGGATGTATGTGTCCAAGTTGCCCGAGAGTGCCCTCAGAATTGCTCTGAGGCTGTTTCCTTGACTAAGAGGCCTCATAATGGGAGGCCCTGCGAAACTGATGCCCTCCCACAAGGAACTCCCAGGCTACATTCTTCTAAAAGCATGCTCTGCTCCATTCGTTGGGGCTTCTTTCTATCTTGAAGGGGCTATGCCCTCTGGATCTGGAGTCAGGCACATCTGGATATGAATTGCAACTCGGCTACTTACCAGCTGTGTGATTTATAGCTTGTGATTTAACCTCTCTGAGTCTCAGTTTATCTCATCTGTAAAATGGAGTAACGATAATATCTTCATTATACTATAATATTCTATGAAAATATATTGATACAAAGTTATAATACATTAAGTATGTAATGCCATTATAATGGATTATGAATAAAAGAATATAGAATGCCATTATAATACCACCTATATATCATGTATTAATATTATAATATAACCTAATATATTAACCTGTCTTATTATCGTGAGACTTATATTATGTAGGCCAAGACTAGTTCCTGGTATATACAATATAACTTAATCACTGTTGATTATTGCGATTGTCATTTTCTGTGGACTGAACCTCTCCTCAGAATGTTCTCGTATGTGTTGTTGCTTTGGAAGCAGTGAAGCTCATCAAATGATCAGGAAAGCAAGCCCAGTTATAACCTGGGAGGGGAGGGAATGGTATCTAGTGAGAAATATTGTTGAATTCTAAGGTTTTTTTTTTTTTTAAAGGGAGATGTGTCTTTTTGGATGAACTTAGGCCAATATGCTACTTAATAGAGAAGGATATTAAATCTAAGTAACCACCCACGTGTTCTCTGTTTGTCTTGAGATGCGATTAGCCTGGGGTTTTATTGTTGTATGTGTGGGTGAGGAGGAGGGTGAGGCAGAGAAGGGGGCCGGATAGAAAGACACATAAGCGGGGGTTCTCATCTGTTTTGGTGAGTTGTGCTGGCTCTTCTCTGTCATTCCTGTGCCCCTTGTTGAAGGCTGTTCTTTGAGTCAGGATGTTTGGGGGGTGGGAGGCACCATACTGACATCTGTTGACAATTCAGTAGTCACAGAACTGAAGTTAGAGCTCTCATTCATCTTGACTCTATGTACTGGGCATTATTTCTCCTGTTCTGCATATAGGAATATGAAAGCTGGAGAGATTAGGCCTCATTCTCAGGGTCACACAGCTAATAAAACACACTGGGATTTGAGATCAGACCACTGAGATCAGAAACTTGATTGCACTAATGTGATAATTGTCAAGTCACTTACTATCCTTAGGTCTCTATTTTCTTATCAATTAAATGGGTACAGTAATGACCTCTAGTTCACAGTGTGAGTCAACAAGGTTAACTATATGAAGTATTAGCATATCTGTTAAGTACTCAGTACCTGTTAGCTGCTGCTAATGTAAAAATTGTCTTGTATTTTGTTTTATCTCTTTTGTATGGTAGAGCCAATCAAGCTTTTTACGTGGGCCTGACATGTTGGCAAAGACTGCACAATGACCATTGCAAGCATTCTGCCATGTCTCACTGCTGATTATGGCAGAAAGGTCAAAGGAAAGGTGTGACTATCATGCAAAAAACCAACACTACCACCCTTTGGTACATCAGTGACTAAAAACTCAGGGGAAGTCCAAAGTTGACCTTTTACAGTCCTTTTCAGTGAGGTGGTACTTCAAGCAAACACGAAATTTGAATATCCATATTGACAGATGTAACATTTTTGGGCAAGAGTAATTTATCACTCCATAAGGATGTGGTAAAAAGTGTTCCTACAGGGTATGTTGGCAGCTACAAAATTGGATTCACCTTACAAGACAGAAATGAGGGGTGCCTGGGGTGGCTGGAGCTGCCCAGCCACACTGGTGCATCTTTCCTTCCCTGTACTGGTTGCTTGCCCTTTGTGCTGGCTCGGCTTGAAACTCCCTCCATCACTTATGAGGGGACTGATTTATGTGAAGAGATTAATAGGTGAGGAAATCAGTTTTGACTTGTTAGGCAGTAGCTACATGTCCTGTGGATTGTCCCTTTAAAAGTCTGAAGCTAAAGTGTGGCCTGTGTGGAGGTGCTGGAACTCCCCGGCGTATGGGCAACTGGGGACAGTTCTAGGCTGAGCCAAAGCTATAAACATCACCTGATGGCGTTCATTTGGGAATTGCTTGTGCGTGAGAAGTAAAGATCAAGGTTGGAGTTTGATTGCATCCAGGTTGAATTTTAGATTTTGTTTTATTTTTTAAGGGTGAGGGGTTAACTCTTTTAAGGGACTCTGGAGCTTTCCTCTTGGGGGCTGGGAGGGAATTTGGAGTGAATCTGGCTGCTTAAGATTACAGAGCTGTAGAAAACTCCAGCTGCCTCCTATGCCTGGGCCATTTCTCCATGCATCTCTGTTTTTGATAAAGCTGCATCTGAAGTCGGTGATTTCCTCTGAATATCTAACCAATGAATAATGAACACATTGTCTTTTCTTTTCTCCTCTTCTAGGCCTAAACGGCAGCGGCAAAACAACTTTTCCATGTTTCCCTCTCCTAAAACCTGGAATTTCAGAGGGGTAAGTGTTTTCCTCGGATCTGTCCTATTCTGGATGCTCCAGAGAGGATGTTTTTGGGGTTGCTTTACTAATCAAAATCTCCACTGAGAAAGCTTCTTTGCTTTACCACTTGGGGAAGTCATGTTTGTATCAGTGGTTGTGGTTGAATTAAAATATGTAAGTGGCGCAATAAGCATCCACTGACAGTTGCTTGCCCTGTAGATCTTGGGATATTGGAAGCATCCTGTGAAGAAGTCCAGAGGTGTCAAGGTTGATGAGGTGGGCATTGTGGCTATTTTCTTGAGAACAGGGAGAGAACCATTGCACAATGAAGGAAAAAAGAAATCAGAGTGTACAGTTTGTTGATATATAGATTTATGACTTTGTACGGAACTTTGTTTTCCAGAAGGAGAAATCTGTAAGCTTTAAACAGATTTTAAAGGGAACCATAAAATTCTCCCAATCACAAAGGCATAGATAGACATTTAGAGGTGTAGGAAGGGTCAGATCTAACCTTCTTTTGATGTGAAGTTTTCTTCCTTTACATGAAAATAGTAATAGTTAAAGTGTATGGTTGCCCTACTGTATGCTAAAATGTGTAGCTCTGACCTTGGAAGAAGACTCTTGAATGACCCTAGCTCTGCTTCACCACCATGTCTTTGCATGTGTTTTTCCTTCTGCCCAGAATACGATCCCCTACTGTCTAGCACTGCACTCCGACACACTCTGTAGCTGGCCCACCCACCTTATCCATTGGGACTAAATCTTGGCATTACCTCCGGGGGGAGCCATCATGACTGCCTTTCCCCACCCCCAAGTCTGAGCTAGAGGCCCCTCCTATGGACTCCTGCACTTTCCTCTCATTGTTATGATGAAGTTGTTAGCACTTAATGAAATTTAGGATCCGAAAGCCCCAAGCACCAGTTGTGTAGAGACCTTCTCATTCTCTCTTGTTTACTGCTCCATTCCTAGTCCTAGCACAGTGCCTGGCAAAGGTCACCCTCTTAATTAATTTCTTGAATGAATGAATGGAATGAATGAATAAATCAAATCCATCAGACACAAAATTCACTTCAGATTGCATTGCAAATTCAAATGTTTAGTCTTTTTAGCACTGTTTTTACTGATTCAGTTCATATTTAATATTCTATATAGGCCTCAGTCATTTCCCCAGGTCTTATTAAATATGAATCTCGGCTCTATTTTAGCTAAGTTTATGCTTTTTACTTAGTACGAAGAGAAATGTATTGACCTCTTAAATAGATTTGTATGTCTTACTGAATTTAAGTCATGTACCTCCTAAGTTGTTTACGGCTTTGTGGATAAGATTCCCATTTCTCAAAGTGTGTTCAGTTGGATGATCATAGCCAACAAGTGAAAAAAGACTTGTATAGTCAAATAAACCTGAGACACACTGAGCACAACAAATTTAATTTGTCCACTGCTGCAGTTCTAGAGCCTTGATGTGTCGATGTGCATGGAGACTAGATTGAGGAGAGCTGATGGAGTCTGTAGCATTTCCCAGTCTTTGACCATAAACCCTTAGTTGACAAAATAGTCTGTACACACACAAGAAAACACTTCGGAATAGTTGAAATTTATAGTCAGCTTTGAACTATAGAGAAATTGGACCTCCTGTGAGCAAGTTGGCTTTTGAAAAGCATTTGTTTTCTTTCCATCTCTTCCCTTCCTTCAATGTACCCTACTCTTTTTCTGATTCAACAGTGTCACTAGCCAGTGTTCGAGTACATCTCAGAGTGACCAATGGCCTGAGTTTGCCTGAGGTTGTCCTGGTTTTAGCACTGAAAATCCCATGTCTTTGGAAAATTCTTCAGTCCAAGTCCCTGGCAAACTGGGGCAATTGATTACCCTGCCTATGGCTGTGAGACTTCTATTTCCCCCTTGAAAAATGTTTTTGTGAAATTTTGAGCACACAAAAATGTGTGTATAGAATTTGCTGCTGAAAAGGAACCTGTTAGACACGCACTTGGTTTAAATGATCTTTGTCGGCCTCATCCTTGCAATGGTAATATTTCTAGGTAGTAATTCACCTCCGGAGAACAAACTAACTGCCCCTGGCTAATTGGAACCAAATAGGTGACAGAGTCTAATGCACTGTTGACTTCAGCTTCACATCAGCCCTCAGATTCTTAACCAGCTTACAAGATTTTCCCTAGTTAAAATTATTGGAGTAAATAGAGTCTGTTAGGTGATTAGGTCAGTTGTGGTGTTTATTCTGGTCTCTTGTTCTTACTTTGACTTCTGGTCCCTGGGGGTGAAGTTAGACAAACTGACATCAAGATATACCAGAGGGAGATGGTTTGGGGTCTTAGTCAATTGCCAGATTCCTCTGTGGCCAAGCGATCTCTCGCCACCTTGGAGCATAATCCTCCATGACATGAGGATGGAAGAGAACCCGACCAAGTGGGAACACTCTCACTCCCAGCCAGGACACACTTTGTAACCATCGTTATGGTAATCATAGCTGAAAGGAGAAGGATGCAGAATGCCATGATGAAGACACTGAGGCCTTCTCTAGCCAATACATTTTCTATAATGAAATGAAACTTCCAGGCCTGTTAGACTGAGCTCTGCATGCTGTCCTCAGGCAGGGCAAGGTTTTTGTGGAAAAGCTTTGTTTCCTTCTTTATTAAGAAAGGAAGGTTTTAGAATCTCCATGCTAGCAAATTTCTCATATTTATATATATGACAGCAAAAATCACCATAAGCATTTCGAATTCCATTCCTCTTCAGCTTGTAAAGAAAAAGGATCCTGTTTTAGTTCACCCAGGTGCTGGGCATTTGTGGGTTTGGCAGTGAGATGGGGAGAAGAGGTGAGAAATGGGTTGGAGAGGCAAGAGGAGAAGGAACCACCTGCTCTAGAGGAGAGGTGAGGAGGTAGACATATGATGGCTAAGGAGAGAGCAGGGGACGGGACACAAGGGAGGAGCAGGGCGGTTGGCAGCTTAAGGAGTAGACATTTTGGGAAAAGAGTTTCAAAATAAGTTTAAGGAAAAATTTTGAGTGAATTGTATTGTAACCCCCTCCTCATCTCCCCTGGAAACATTTGCTGCAGACTTGCATTACTCCTCAAGGTGTTAGGAGCAGAATTTGTGGTTTTCCATTGGAGGAGTGTTTTACTGTAGAGAGGCTCAGGAAGGTCTCATGACTCTTGGATGACACATCCCTTCTACCTACCAAGCTATTTAGACCTTTCATGAGTTGTCATTGGTGACTGCATGTGGTGTCCCTCGGTTCCCATGCTCGTCTAAGGATACAGAGGCCCTGGGTGTTACCAACCCTCCAGGACTTCCCTACCCTCCTGGGCAAGGGGAGGTGCTGTGCCTGTCACCAGACCCAGAGGTGCTGCAGATACATTCATGGAGAGAAGCCAAGAGGAGGGTCTTGGTTGAAGGCAGTTATGGTGGGAATATTATGAGTAAAACCAGAATAAAACAGGGGGGATAAGAAGGCAGGACCCCGAGACGGGCAGGCCCTGGTGGAATATCTTGCTCTGAGAGAGCTCCTCTGTCAGGTGCTGACTGTACATCTGGTTCCCATCTGGTTGGGGCAATGCTGAGCTCAGAATTTCCACCCTTCCTTGTAAAAATATTTGCTATAGCTCCCTCAGTTAGCTGAGGGGTGGAGGGAGGGAGAAAAAAAGGAAAGGGAAAGTGGGGCTGAGAGAGAGAAGAGGGAAGGAGAGAGAAAGAGGGAGGGAGGGAGGCAAAGGCTGACTCAGGTAGGAAACCCTAAAATGTGAAAATCTCAGGAGCACAACTTCTGCCATTGCCTATTAGTTAACTAGGAAATACTTTGCAAGAGGTGCTGTGTGCAAGGTATTAAGTATCAGAACTGAGGTTTCAGTTAAATATCAACCAAATTTCAGGGCTGTGCTTGTCTTGTCTCTTTTTCAGTGCCTGGTATTCACTTTTACGTAGTCCATTTGGGGAGGAATTTCTAGACTCTGGGGCCTTGGAAGAGACTTTAGACATTGTAGGCTCAACCTGTTAATGTTTGAATGATGAAAATGAGGCCTAATATATTAGGACTCTTTTGCTTACAAATGATACAAGCTCAGTTAAAACTAGTTCAAGTGAATGGGGAATCGATTGAGTGGTTCATGTGACTGAGGGACACTGAGATGAGTGGGTTTCAGGCACAGTGGCATTCAGGGATACTCCCTCTCTCAGCTGTGCCACTCCTGGGGTATTGGGCTTATCTCTGCCTACTGCATGTGGACTTTTTTGGAGGGTGAAGATGACCACAAACAGCCACACATTCCCAGAGAGAAGAGAGAAATTTTTGTTTCCAGGGTCCACATGCGGAATCCCAGCCTAGGATTCTGATTGCCCTGGCTCAGGTCACGTGGCTGTACCTTGGCCAGTCACTGTGGTCAATAGGATTGAATAGGCCTTGGTCACATGCTCCCTCTGTGGAAGCTGAGTAGATAGGGTTTTATGATTGACAGCTCTACTAGAGCCATTTACTCAAGGTGGGGAAGGGGCATTTGCACCAAGGAAGGGTTTGATAGTGTAACCAAAAGGGAGTCTAGTTTCTAGACAGACAAGAAATAGGGGTGACTGCCCCTAGGGTCACTCAAAGTGGAGAGATCATAACTAGAACCGTGTCTTCACATAATGGGTCCTGTACTTGCTCCACAGCTTCCTTGACATATCCCAGACCCCATGTTTAGAGAGAAGTTGGCAAACCCTCAGTGTAAAGTGCTCTGAAATTGACAACTCAGTAGATTACAGTCTCTGATACCGAAGACGTACCCAGGCAAGTCAGTGTTTATTGTGTCCTTACCATGTCTACTCTGCAGAAGAAGGTGGCATGGCTTTCTCTTCCCCCAGTTATTGAACATTGGCCCCAGGCAGGGTTATGGCATTCCTGCATGGCAGATAGTATTTATTTCTATTTCAAAGATGAGAAAACTGAGCCCCGTGTCTGCTAATTTGCCTAAAATCACAGCCATAGTAAGTGTCAGAGCCACCATTTGAACCAAGGACTTTAAAACAAGGTTGATGACACATACCTTTCTTCAAAGGAGGTTAGACATGAAGATCTTTTTAAAAGTCCTAGACACAGGAAGTATTCTATGGTAAACTTTTACCACCCAGAATCCTCCTTAATTCCCTTCTAACTCCTTTGGACTTTACTTTTAAAGTATTGATCTTCTCTACTATATCCATGAAATGATAACATTACCTCATATTTATCAGTTATTATGAAAGCAATAATAACAGCTCCATTAATCACAGGTAGCTAACCCCTAGCATTTATTTCAGTTATACCAGGCTCTGTGTTGAGTGCTTTATGCATATATTACGTCCCAGAACAATCCCGAGAGGAAGATGTTATTTGAGTCCTATGCTCCTTTTACAGATGAGGAGATAGAGTATGTTAGTTTTCTGTTGCTGCATAACAAATTACCACAAATTTAGTAGCTTGAAACAATACCATTAGCACAGTTCTATAGGTCAGAAGTTAGAGTGTAGCGTGACTGGGTTCTCTGTTCAGGATCTCACAAAACTTTACTAAGGTGTCAGCTGGGGTGGAGTTCTCATCTGAGGCTCAGGGAACTCTTCCAAGCTTATTGGAAGAAGTTAGTTCCTTTTGGTTGTAGGACTGGTCTCTGGTTCTTTGCAGACTGTCAGTTGGGGGTCACTCTTAGCTCCTAAAGACCACTCTCAGGTCCTCGCCACGTGGCTCCCTCTATCTTCAAATCCAGCAATAGAGAATCTCCCTCACACCAAATATCTCTTAGGTTTCACATCTCTCTAACTTGAGGAAGTGCCCAGTTCCAAGGACTCTGGCAAAGCAATAACACAAATTTGAAAACTCGATAGGACAATAATTGAAGGAACTGAATAGGCAGCACAGAAGATAAAATACATATGATCAGTGAACAAAGGCAAATTGTTCATTCTATTTCATTTATTTAGCTCTTTCAATATGTTACCTACTGTTTCTAGTACTTTGTATGTTATCGTACCTCCCAACAACCCTATTAAGGTAGATACTATTGTTATATCGAGTTTTCAGATGGGCAAACTGAGGCCCAGAATCTTAATTGCATGTCTCCAAAGTCCCACAGCAATAAAGTAATAGATACAGCGTTTGAACCCAGATGGCCTGGCTTTAGAGCCTGTGCTCTCAGCTATGTGACGGCTGAATGAGTGCAAATAACACAGAAGTGTATAAGGTAAAACATATATCTAGAAGTTTAAACCAGTAAGCAAAGAAAAGCAAATGAGAACAAAAACTAAAACAATCTCTTTTTGTAGGGAGATAACATATTAATATATACATAGAAAAAAGTCTGAATGAATATCACTGATGGCAAACAATATGGGATTGGTGAGGTCCCAGAGAACTACAGCTGGGTTATATATTTTTGTAATGTCTGAATTTTTTTAGAGAGAGTATATAATGCTTTTATAACTAGCAAAAGCAATAAATTTGTAATAATGAAAAACAAAGTCCTTCCACAATCAAAATCTTCCACAAGCAAGAGAATGCTTATTTTAAAAGTTTCTGGGGCTTAGAGAACTTCAGAGTGCATCATCAAACGTGTGTTGTGGCAAAACATCTGAGGATTGATGAAATCTGGGTGCACAGAAGAGGCTGGCACGTGCCATGGTAGGCTGAAAGACATTTGCCCTCACCCCTTACCTCCCCCTACACCTCCCTGATAGTCTAGAGGCTGCCTCCATGCACTCTTGGAATGGGGAGTTTCCTGTCCACTGCCCCTGGACACCCCAAACTCTGAGTTTGATGGATAGTCTTTAGCCATTATAACCAAAACTTAAATAGTAATAAGGCATATGCTTTAGGATCAGGATGTCAACCGGAACCTTCAGACAAGACACATTGCAGAGCATCAAGTCCCTTACCTGCAAAATGGGAATAACAATGCCATCTTTTCAAGACATGAGACTTGGTTATAATGCATGTAAAGTGATCTGAATAATGCCTTCATGTAGTTAAATGTGCAGAAGATATTAGCTCCTTATACCTAGGGTGCTCTTCTACCTGAAATTACTGTTTTCTAAATATGTGTATTTACTAGATGGCTTTTCCATGTGAGGTGTCCTCTCAAAAGGAAAAACTGACTGTGACTGGCTTCCGTTTCATCCTTCTATCTCATTTCCCTTCAGGTGGTAGAGAAGCCAGCTTCTGAGTAGATGCTAACACCTGTGAGGAAAAGCACAGGTCATCTTCATTCTACTGACACCTAAAATATGCCAGGCACATTGAAGCTCATTTTTAGGTTCAAAAATAGCTTTTTTTAAAAGTCACATGTTAGGTCTCTGAGATATATTGGCTTGTATGTCGGCTGTGCAATTCTTCACTTTTGTGGTAGAATTTATAGATGCCTTAATTTATGCAGTTATCAATTCAATTATTCCCTTTTTGTTCGAGTTTTGCAGGGTAAAAGATGCTTTGACTTTGGTCTTTTGGGTTAGTTAAGAAATTGTGTTGCAAGTGATAGAAACTCAACTCAAATTGTCTTAAGCAAGGAGAGTTTTTTAAATATACAGAGGTTTGGGGAATATCTCGTGGAATGCAGCAGGGCCTCAGAAGTGCATAGAACCAGGCACCAGGAGCCTATGAGGGTTCCCACATCCTGTTATTTGCTGCATTTTCTCTGCAGACTGACTTCCTCCATTTCCCTATACTTTGGAAATGCAGAAGGATGGGCTTTTTCTCTCAGAGCCAAAATTACTAAGGAGGGATTTTGAATGGTCGAACTTGGGTCAGGTGGATACTCCAATCGGCAATGGCCATGGAGTGGATGGAGTTCTGCCACACCACTATGGTGGCTCATATAGTAAACATAGTAACATGGAGTAACATAGTAACATTTCATTTCTAGAAGAAGGGGAGAGGTACTTGTTATCAGAACAAAAAAGGGTCCCTCTGCCAGTATGTGTCTAAGTCAAAGTAGAGATACATGCAGGTTTTACAGCAAAGAAAGGTTTATTCATGAGTTGCAAGTCCAGGAGACACATGCAAACTATTGCTCCAAGGCCTGGCTTCCCAGGTATCTCAGGAGTACAGATTTTATAGGGAAAGATCAGTAGTCATGGAAACTAAGGGAGTTGGGTGCTACTGCTTGAAGGATTTGAGGAGGATGAGGTAATTGATCATCATGTCCAGTTCTGGAATCAGCCATAGTGCCATCTCGTCTGTTCCCTGGCCTGGCCCTTCCCGGTGAGGTTGTTCTGCTTCAATGGGCCTGGGGCTGAAACACATCTAGAGCCAAGATGTTATCCTTAGTCTAAAGTCCAACTGAAACTTATTGTTCTCATAAACTTGTGGCTCAGTTAATCTTCTGTCCTAAGGCTTAATGATTAAAGGAACAGGCATACTGAAGATAAGGGTGGGTGAAAAAATCTAGTGAGTCACAATGCCATTATCTTGGCAAAACCAGCTTGAATCAGAGAAAAAAACTATTAAAGAAATGAAGTTTCTGTGTGACAAACAATTCTTGCCTTTTAAAAGGCTTCCCTATCTCTTGTCCCATAGTAAAGGGTAATTGTTCTGATTCCCAGAGTCTTGACTCTCAGGTGGACAACTCCTAACTCCTCTTCCATGTTTGGTTTAAAGCAGTGCATTTAGTTATTGATATATATTTTTTCAATCCTTAACTGTGTCTGGTCTGGGAACAAGAATAAACTGCTCATAAGACATAAACATAATAGTCCTCTGGATTAATCAAAAAATATCAGGTCCTGGAAAATTGCATTCTGAAATGGCTGAGGCCATTTCTATAATATTGGGAAGTTTTATAGCATAGGAGTTTTAAGTAGAAGGTGGCCTGAGAATCAGTCTCAGTATTGCTTTGTGGTTTGTCATATTTTTGACTTTTTATGGAGTTTTTAAATTTTTTCTTAAATTTAGTCTTGATTACACAAACAATATCATGGCAGTGATTTTGTCATCTCCTAAAGGTCCTTATGCTATTTGAAGACATGGGAGGGTATTGTGAGATTGAGAACCCAGGAGATTTACCAGTTTGGAAAATTCCTTTTTTGAAGCTAAACCTTCCCCTTAGCTTTTTGGTTTTTTTTTTTTTCTCCTCTATGTTGATGTTATATTTTTTATTTTTTGCCCATGGCAGAAGCTGTGGATGGAAATTGAAGCCTTTTGCATGGGTAAAGGTTCTGTCACTGACTTTTCTTCTCTCCTGTCAGCTTTTTCTTCTTCACATAATGTGGCCCATTTGATGAATAAGACTGGGTTTAGCTAATTGTGACTCTAAATAGCCCCCACCCCCTTTTAAAGGCTCACATAAACACTGTCCATTAAACAAATTGAAACACACAGCGAGAAGAAGCAAGAGGGAAAAGATGGGGTAAGTTAATGTACATACTATAGAGAGGATGCAGACAGGACGGAAGGATCCCACTTGAACCCTGGGGTTCACAATGCTGATATGTCCTTTCTCTCCTCCTCCTCCTCCCTCTCTACTGCAGCAGCCTTCCCAAATGATGATGTGATTATAAGTACCAGAGTTGAATTCAAGCAAGGGGCCTGCAGACTGAAGATGAAAATTCTTTTCTTACTTGATTTTTGGGCCTTCCATATTTGCCATCCCCTACCCAAACACTCTTCTTCTGCCATCCACCTCTGGAAATCTCAATGAACGCAACTCCCGGACCAGCCTTTTTGTGCATGACTAGTACTGCTGACTTCCATGTGGTGCTGGTAATGAAACCAGCGGGATTAGATAAATACTATAGCAGCAACAGGGACTACCAGTGCCCTGGCCTGGTTCACACACGTTCAGGGAGGAAGAAGCATTTCGTTCAGAATGCTGCTAATGTATCATCAGGGCTGACTTAACTTCCATAGAAAAAAAAGGGGAATGAGGTTGATTACATTTTATAAACAGATGAGGCTTTGTTTAAAATCGTAGCTCTGATTTAAGGAAGGCTCAGTGGAGTTGTATCAGATATACATTTAATCGATGCAGGTTCAACTAAAGCTGCTCATTGCAAAGGGAGTGGGGAGATAACTTGTAACTAAGCAAGAGTATTAGATGGGATGGTGAACCTGGTTCTGTTGATCCCAGTGGGGCGATGGTAATTTTAAACCTTGACATGGGCCTTTTGTGCAACATGCCCCCTAAAAACAAGCAACAGCTTCATCTGAGGCCAAACGGAAGATGTACATATAATATTTGTTTTAACAGTGGAAGAGGAACTAGTGAGAATAGTTTATTGAGAAAGGGGATGTCATGCTCCATCATGTATCCTTGTAAGGGATTTTCATGATTATTATTTTTACAGTGTGCTATTTTTTCAGCTTTTTATTATGAAAAATTTCAAACATATGGGAAGTTGAAAGTGCAGTGAACATCCACCATCTAGAATCAACCATTGCTAACATTTTTCTATTTATCTATCTCTAGGTGTATATACTACTTGGCTTTATTTTACTAAATCATTTCAAAGTAATACAATTGCAGATATCATGACCCTTTACTTCTACATACTTCAATGTATACATCCTAAGAATAAGGACATTTTCCTACATTATCAAACCTAGGAAAATCATTATCAAACCTAAGAAAGTTAACAAAAACTCCCCAACATTCAGTCTATATTCATATTTCTCCGGTTGGTTTCCTCACAGACCATTCAAAGGCCATGCGATGCATCTGACTGGATTTTTTGTTTTTATCTAATTTAGGACCATATTTAATTTTGTTTCCATGGGTTTTTTAGTCTTTTTATATTCTCAAATACTCACCTCATCCCTCCTCCTTTTCTTTATTCAAAGGACATTGACTTTTTGAAAAGACCATTGTTTATGGAATGTGTCTCACATTTGAATTTGTCTTATTGCTTCCCTATGATGTCATTTGACTTACTCTTCTTTATATTTCTTATCAACTGGTAATTTCGGTCTAAAGACTTGATTTGTTTCAGATTAATTACTTTGGGGCAGGAAAGCATTTAAGGGATGCCCGCTACTTGCATCCCATTAAAGAGCACACAGCGGGGGGTTGTTTGTTATTAATGGAATTAATTTACCATTAATTTATTAATGGTATAGGGAGATGCTGATGACAGTCCAATCCCTGAGTGAAGAGCGACTCCACTGTAGATTCCTTGGTGGATATTTTAGATGGAGCTCATGACAGAAAGCAGGCACTTGCTCCCATTAGCTCCCAAAAAGGGCTGTTTAATGAGAATATATAGTTGCAGGAATATAAGATTTCTCTCTGTATATTTCATTCTTTCTCTCTCTGCTGTCACCTTACAATGTGTAGTGCCTACTCCTTGTCTTGTCCTTGCATTTGATGCATTGTTGGGCTGGTTGTGATGCCAACCTTGACTCAGATTGACATGACCTTTCAACAGCTCTCTCTCCCACAGCTCAAAATAATCTCAGTTGCCCCATTCCAAAATCCCTAAGAAAACTGGGATTGTACCAGCTCTTTTTTCTTGTGCTGGGCCTCACAAGTGGTGGACAGGATGCTGGCCAGCTTTTAGAAGGGTTTCCTTTTCCCTTGGTTCAGTTATCTGTGGCCAGAGTCAGGGTCAAATGGCTCTGCCATTCGCCAGCTTGAGCAAGTAACTATCCTCACTGGGACTCAGATTCCGCATCTGAAAAATATATCTAGCTAATTGGGTTCTTATGAAGATTAAATTAAATAACCCACATGAAGTATTTAACACTGGATCTATGACATAATAAGTGCTCATTAAGTACTCCCCCCCCCCACTACTATTATCTTGTGGCCACTCAGCAGAAACTGTGGCAACATTGGGGAAAGTGGGCCATTTCCTGGAAAGAGAATGTGGGGAAAATATCCCAAAACATTTCCAGCATAGCAGAAAATCTTTCCATTTATCTAATATTTTTCCACATTATAAAGTGATCTATTCAGGCCCTGGTTTATGGGAAACTGAGTCTGAACCATTTGTACTTTGCATGTATGTGCCATTAAATAAAAAAGATGTTGGATATATATCTGGTAATATGCACCAATTTAGAGGGAGGAAAGATAATTTCTTGTTTAAAAAGCTATTAAATGAATTTTAAACATTGTCTGGATATATGAGTAAACATTGTAATGTATTTCTTTTGATAGGTATTGACTTATGGTAAGTCAAATCTTACGTCTCTTGTAAAGTCTGGCAATGGATTTAGCTCTGAATTTATTTTGCTCACATCTCTCTCCCCTGGGCGTCTCTTGGTACTATCACAGGCTGGTACACCGAACTGGCTGATCTTGGCTTCTTAACCACGGTACCTTAGTTGCCTAATGAAAACATTCAAGAAATGACTACATTCTTTTCATATTTGTGGTTTCAATTGCATTTTAGATGTGGGAAAATTTAATATCTTGTTTTGAACGATAAAAGATTATTTTGATATTGAGGGAACATTGACCTCCACAGGTCAGTCTAATGATTAGAAATTTTTCAAAGTGTTTTTTCTTTACCTACAGAATTAATCAGCCTTTTAAGAAGTGATAACTTAAAATGCTAGGGAGGGTACAGTAAGATGGATGCTCTCATAAATGTTCAGTGACATTGTTACTTGATCATCTTTCTGAAAAGCTATTTGTGTCAGAAACCATAAATGTATTTATGGTTATTGGCCCAATAATTTCACTTTTAGGAATCTATCCTGTAGAAGTCACTAGATATGTGGATTAAGACTTATGCACAGAGATATTAAGTGCAGCAGTCATAATGATAGAAAAAAATGGAAAAAGTCTAAATGTCTAATAATGTGGGACAGTTTGTATAAATTGTGTTTTATTCATATGAGTGCATATCATACAGCTATGAGGAAGAGTGCTAATTCAGGGGAAATTTTCATTGTTACATTTTTAAAAGCAGGAAATAAAATTGTATACATTGTAAAGATCCTGCTGTGAAAAAAAATTATTTAAAGGACTGAAATAAATATGCCAAAATATTAATAATTTCCTCTCAGTAAGTGAGAGGACATTTTTATTTTGTTTTGTTTTGACTTTTCCAAGTTTCTACAGAGTACATATATACATAATTTTTATAATTGAGGAGAAGAAAAATTGAGTTGAAACAAATACTCGAACTGCAGTTTTGAAGTGGAGTTTTGTGTTTTAAGGTTTAAGAATAAAAATTATCCCTAATAGGCAACAGGAATAAATCTAAGTTGGAAATTCCATGAATTAGCCTAAATTCCATGGTTACTTAAGATGGAATTTAAAAATATGGCATCTATTTGTGGGGGAGTTTCAGATATGATAACTTCATAAAGATGAATTTGGAGGAATTTGGTCTTTTCTAATAATAACAACAACAACAAAATCCATAAATCTTACTTGGATATTTGAGAGGGGAGGAAAACACCTTTATAAGAATAAAGACTTTGTATTCAGCCAAAAGAGAAATCACAACTCTGAAACCATTATCCCAAAAGGAGTTAATATTCCAAAACATTAATGTGTGTGTGTGTGTGTGTGTGTGTGTGTGTGTGTAATGTTATGTTATCTAGTGGCATAAAACTTCTTTAATATATTAAGAAATATTTCTGCTACATAACTCAAAGGGCAAATGTCAAAAAGTGCAGTGGACAAGAATAGGAAATAAAATCCTTACTGAGAGACAATAAACAACAGTGCAAGTCAATCAGTTAGTCTGGTTTTAGTAGTTCTAATTACTTATTTAAAAAATCTATGTCTACATGTGTGTTTCTGGAAGAAACACAAAGTTGGTTTTCTGGGTGTTCTCCGCTCAGCTGCCCTTCTGTTTCTTATGCTGGATACTGGTTTTATTTCTAGAAGAACTCAGTGTCAAAAGTCTCTGGTTTAACAGTAGGAGGAGATAAAAACATTTTCACCTGTTGTTAGTTGTGTTTATTTAAACAAACGAATGCAACTATTGTTGCTTACAGTCACCGGGTTCATTTCTGCTGGCCTGGTAATGTTTATGTTGGCAATGGTGAGGAGATGCTATCAGCAATTCATTGTGTACTGTTTGCATAACGGGACACGGTATCCAGCTCCAGCGAGTTTTTAAAAAAATATGTTGACTTAGTTGAATAGTCTTATTAAGTTGCCTGTCTGATTTGGAAGGTAGTGACAGCCTGCAACTGAGAGGCAGTACTCAAGTCCCTAAGAGGCCCTCAGGTACAGCTGATGGGCTGGGTTAGCAGATTACTCAGCCTCTAGAACATGGCTGCACCTGCAGAGAGCTGGCTACCCTGCTGAACAGGAGAGAAGCATCAGTGATTGATAACGCTGGTGAAGACAAGATGCCCAGCTACGTTGTCCTTTGATGCTTCAGGTTCTTTGAATGTCAGAAGATCCAGGGCTAGTCTAGAAACTTCAGCCAAGGCAGTTACATAATAGTCACGGGGATGTAAAGTACAGCATAGAGAATATAGTCAATAATATTGTAATAACAATATATGGTGTCAGGTGGGTATTAGACTTATCAGGGGGATCACCTCACAAGTTATATAAATATCTAACCACTATGCTGTACACTTGAAATCAATATAATATTGACTGTCAACTATAATTGAAAAAATAAAATTAAATAAAAAACAGTTTGGCCAAAGGAAGATCTACTAGATTTTCCTTAGTTAATAGCATCTAAGCAAGTTTTTCCTTCAAGAATGGTCATCTTGTTAACCACCAATGGGATAACTTAGAAACAAGAACTTTTAAAGATAGAACTTTAAAGATAAATAGTATTTGAGTTTACTTCTTTGTTCTTAGAACAAAGTCACCACTTCACATCGTGACTGTAGAAACAGGGGATAACAATTTTTATTTTCAGTCTACTTAAACGTAAGCCACTAGTGTGTCTCCTAGCAAAAGTTCTCCAAGTGTGGTCCATGGGACAGTAGCAGCAACAGCACTTGGGAGCTCGTTAGAAATGCAGAATCTCAGGCCCAATGTCAACCTGAATAAAAATCTGCATATTGTCAAGGTCCCTGGGTGATTTGTGGCACCGTAAAGTTTTAGAGACACTCTGATTTTTAGGGCAGTCCGGATTCAGCTTGCCGATATTGTCAACTCAGTAGAGGTTTCATGTGAAAGTCTACAGTCAGAATTTGGGGTCATGGGAATTGACATGTGGTTAGTCCTCTTTCTCTAGTAAAAGAAAATAGGCCTATGATGAATTGCAGTTAATCAGTACACAGGACTCCAGCCACTTAGACCAAAATTAGTAGTAGAAATCTCTCTGATTGAGGAATAGAAAAAGAGGCCACAGGAGGGTTGGAAACTCTGGCATATTCACCCTCACACCCCTCTCCAAACCCTTCTTCCCTACCTGGGATCACACAAGTCATAGAATTCTTTGTCCATGGAGAGGTCTTCCTGAAATTCTTTAATTCAGAGGATGTATGTTGTTTTCTTACTGTATGTATATAGTAGGCCTTTCGCTGAGCTTGTGGGTATCCTGTGTAGTCCCAGGCAGCAAGGCCACCACACTGACATGTGACTCATTGGCAAGACAGCAACTTGCACTAAGGAGGGAAGGGTGTCCAGTCCACCTCACGCCAAGGCCCGTGTGTTATATAATGCCTTTCCTGCCTTTAATTATTTACCGGTCTTGCCATGCCCGTCCAGTGCCCTGGCTGCTGTTTTCTTTGTTCTACAACAGAGGAATTTGACCTTTCTGGGGTTTAAAATCCCACTCAATCTTGGCCTTTTCTCAGCATGGTTTTTCTTCGGGTGGCAGTTTGCTGGAGGCAGAGGCATATTTTCTAAACCCCGTTGTAGCTCAGTTTGACTATGTCTTCATTTCAAGAGAGATTTGTGCGGAGAGGCTAAGCTGATTACAGGGCTCAAGTGAGGCCCTGAACACATTTCAGGTTTGGAATGCAAATTGTTGTCTGTAGTAATTATAGTTTGTGCTACAGTCCTGCTTGGCCCCCGTGATTATTATCTCTGTGCAGAATAAGCAGCTTTGTGCTTTCAGAGTGGGAGGTAATAAGGGAGAGAGGGGTGCTTGAGGGATATTAGGGGTGTTTTCAGAGACTGTCTCCAAGACTGAGTGGGAGTAGGACAGACCCAGAAGTGTGGTGGGATGCTGCCACTGACAAGCTCTGTGACTGTGGGCCAGGAACTTAACTTCTCTGAGCCTCAGTGTCCTTCAGTCTTTGCCTTGGAGAGTTGTCATGGTGATGACATGGCGATGATGTGATAAGATACCTTGCATAGTGCTTGGTAAATAGTAGGTACTTAACCAGGGGGAGTTGCATGGCCTAGCAGTTACCATAAGGTTAAATATCTGCAATTGAAAAACACACACCCTTCTCATGGGTGACTCCTGTGCACTCATTAGTTACTGCTTTTGTCCTGCAGAGGGGCTGTGTTGCAACCTTCACATGTTTCACCCGCCTGCAGAACTGAGGGCTGGCTTAGAATGCTAGCTCCAGATTTCCTGGGTGTCAGTCTAGCTGTGTGCCCTTTAGTGATTTGATTAACAGCTCTGAGCCATGGGTTTCCTCATTTATAAAATGGACATTATAATTGTATGTGATTCACAGGGTTGTAGGAAGATTATATATGAAAAAATGGCTATAAAATTGAGTGCCAGTGCTTGGCACAAACTATGAAGATAGTGCTATTGTTATCTCCTTGCAGAGACGAAGAAATTAGGGTTTTAAGAGCTAAGTGACTTCCCCAGCCTGTGGCTCTTATGCGGTGGAGCCCAGACTCTAGCTCAGCAAACTGGCTCTACGGTCTACGTTAGTGTCACCTGAAAATGGTCAAAAATCACTGAACAAGTAAGTACTGCCTAGGCACCTGCTCTGAGGGCTTCTCTCTTCAAACCCCTAATTTTTGTTGAAAAAATTCTTAAATTGGATTAAAATATATTATAATACTATCATTATATTACTATATTATATATGTTAAATGTTATAGAATATTTTAAAATATAATTTTATTTTATATATCATAGTCATATATCATAATAAATATTATATATAATAATGATAGCAGCAGCAACTATTTGCATAGATTTGCATTCCTACTGGAAATGTCCTAGCCATTGTCAGCACTTATAATTGCTTTTTGTTGTTCCATGTGAGAGTTTATTGTCTGTGATTTTGCTGCAAATCCTTTGTTTATCTTAGGTAGTTTCCAGGAAGCTACTATTGTTCCTTAACTATATGTCAGGCATTGTTCCAAGTGACTTGCTAGATCCTCACAAAAACCTTGTGTGGCAGGTCCTCTTGTTATCCCCTTTAGTTGATGATGAAATTAAGGCAGAGAAGTTAAATAAGTTGCCAGAGCTCACACAGTAAGTTTGAATCCAAGTTATTTGGCTCAATTTTTATTCCTAATCCCTGTGCTAAAGTACATTTATTGATTTCCAATCTACTTTCCAGATGCTGTGCCCTTGCCATCTTGGCTGGCCTTAGTGCTCCCAGACCTCCTTGGCTGTAAACTTAACTTACCATTTCCTGGGGTCAGTTACCATGTGCTGGTCTCACCTAGCTTCAGAGGGTCTTTCTGGGAACTCCTCCCACAGTCCCCACATGCTCATTCAACACAGGAGGTCCTTTGTGCTTCAGCCTACTGCATTCTTAAAAAAAAATAAAAAATAAAAATCAACCTTTCATTTTAATGATGACACAACCCAGAGGTGAGGTTCTTGTTATCTCACTCGGGGAATCAGGGCAGAGGTGATTGTAGTTGTAAAGTCAAGTAGCAGGGGAATTCCTTCTTTTCTCAATAAATTACCAACCTGAGAGCTCTGTATAATTTCACATTACAGGAGAGAATGGCTGTACTTCACTTCTGCTGGAAGGGCAAATTTATCTCACTTCTCATTTAGTAGGGAGCTGGGAAGCATACACACAGAATTTTTGTTGTTATTACAATTCCTCGCTTTTAGCTGATGTATTTAAAATACATAGGAAATAGGATACCAAAACATCTCACTGGTATTATACAGTAGTGGCCCCTGTTCTTGACAAAAAGAATTTACATCTGGTCCTGTATCTATTCTTGCCAAAAAACTTGCTCTGGTTCCCCATTTTTTATAGTATGGAGTTGGAATTCCTTCCTTGGCTCCAACCATCTCATCTCTTGGCCTTTCCACTATGTCCTTTCCACAGGCCTTTTGAAAATCTCATTTCCCGCAATGGGCCATCCTGTTCCCCACTTCTGTCTTTTGCTCTGGCCTCCCTCTCCTCGGCCTGGCAACTCCAACACATCCCCAACAACCGCTTGAATGGCACTTTCACTGGGGAGACATGAGGATTGTCCCCGGCTGTTTTCTCTGTTTTCCACTGCCCCAAGGCTGTGGAACAGAGCACAGGTTGAGCAGAAAGCATTGTTTGCAAATCTGTGTCCCCTCTTGCCTGCAAACTCCTTTGTGGTATTTTTGCTTGCTAGACACTTTAAGCACCAGAACTGGGCACCTTTCTGTTGAAGAAAGGACCACTGCTCTGTCTTTCAACATGCCTGACTGCATTTTTTCCTGGAGGATCTGTGGATAGTAGGTAGAATACCAGGTAGGAGATCTGGAATACCAGGCTATATATAGGTTCTGTGAGAGCCAGTCCTGTCCTGTGGACCCAGAGCCTGCACCACAGGTGACGCTCATGCAATCACTGTGAGACCACTGCCTGAATGAGCACTGAAGTAATAAGCCCATGCTACAGGCCTATGTTCAAATTCCTATTGTATCACTGCACTTTGGACAACTTCCTTAACACCCTGAGCCTTTTTTCTTATCTATTAACTATGGATAATAAAACTAAGTATCTCACAGGGTGGTCATAGAATTAAGTGAGTTTAGCCTAAGGTCTGACGCATAGCAAGCCTGCTATCAGTGGTGTTTGGTATTGTTATTAATAATAAAATGAATTAATCACAGGATGTGTGCTCAAAAGGAAATTAACAGAGTATTGTGACAAGATAAGATGGCAGGATGTGCAGTGTGATCTCTAAGTCTGGTCATTGAAGGCCTCCTGTAAACTGAGACTGAACCATGAGAAGGGCGCTGCTACAATGTGAAGAGATGGAGGAAAGCTCTCTGGATAGCTTCTGGAAAGCAAGTGCAAAGGCCCTGAGGCAGAAAAAGGCCTGATGAGGAACAGAAAGTGTGACCAGAGCTTGGGAGGAGAGTAGAATGAGATGAGGTTGAGGAGGGAGACAGAGGCCAATTGATGCAGGGCTTTGTAGGCCAGGGAACAGTGTTTGGGTTGAATTTGAATTGCAAAAGAAGCCATTTGGTCCTTATGCCCAGAATTATTCTGTGGGATTGATTCCTGGACTATTCCAGCTTTAGCCCATCCTTTGTTCTGTGTGCATGAATTAAGTCATCTCAATAAAACCCAGTTCTGATTGTTTTAAGCAGAAAATGAATTTATTAAGGGATATAGGAAGCTCAGAGAATTTTGGAAGAAACAAGGAATCAAGAACAACCCTGACTTATCCTACCAAATATTTCCTACCAGGATACCACTGTTGCCACTGCTGGGTGGGTGTTGATATCATGATTTTCACCACCCACACTAGTTACAGAACATAGCCACTCAGCCCTTAGCATTGCCTCTGTGAGCTGCCGTTACCTTCACCAGAATAGAGTCTGCAGCACGCTCTGCTGCTTTCCATGCCAGCTTCTGATACCAAGTCTGGGATGAGAGTATCTGAATGGCTAAAGTTCACTCACGCTCTTGTGCCCTAGCTGCCGGGGAGACTGAGGAAGAAATGTGTACCATCCTCATCTCCTTTGGTGGATGCAAGCTTGGTTTATGAATTGGAGGATCCCCAAACCTAGAAAGGGGGTTGAGCTGCAGAGCATCAAGAAGGTGATAAATGTCCCTCACAGAAACACATGGAATAAGTAAGTGACTCATGGAGTCACTTGGCCTCAGCAACATTCGTGAAATAGGTGATGGCACTTTAAGAAAGATCTGATTGCTTTCTTCTTAGACAATGATTAAAAAATATATAGTGCCAAATTCTGAAGCAACCATTTCTCAAACTGATGAGAGTCTAGGAAGTTTTCTTTTTAATTAGTTTGTGCAGGTGTGTGGGGTTGCATGTTTCTTCTGTGTTTATCATAGATTTGCATCCCTGTTGGAAATGCCCTGGCTATTGTCAGTGCTTATAATTACTTCTTGTTATGGCCACGTGGGGCTTATTGTCCAAGATTTTGCTGCAAAGTTTACTGTTTATTTTATACCGTCTCCAGGAAGCTGCATTCGGAAATCTACTAGCCGTAGCAGGAAGTCTGACTAAAGGGACAAGCCTCCAGGGCAGAGCCCTAACTGGGAGGAGGAGGTGCTGAGCTTCTCTTCTAAGCAGAGTCAGTTTCCCTCAGGTGGGAGCTGGAAGCCTTCTGAGTTATACACCCCTCTTGTTTTGCTGGTTTCTAATGTTTTGCTGATTCCTTTCTGATTCCAATTTAAGGAGGAAAAAAATGGCAATACGTTCTTTATTCTTCAAGTATACATGGATACGCACCAAACAAAGTAAAAACAAAAAAACACTTTCATTGTTGGGCGGGCAGAAGAATGCTTTGAGTCATGAGTGCACATGCACCTTTTAATCTCTTGGTATTTTCTTGGGGTATTTTCATAAAAGTCTTGAACTTTTTAGATGGACACAAGGGTTTCAAGGAAGTCAGCATTATAACATTTAAAAAATAAATAGGACTTAAGTTTTAACCACCTTTCCATTTTTTCTCCCTTTTTGGAAGAAAGAGGAGAAATGGGAAATTACAAATTTCCATTGCCTTTTCTTATTAGATGCCCAGTTGATAGCTCTCCTTCAAATCAGGGTAAAAAAAAAGAAAATCAAACTATTACAGATATGGTACAAATTTCAACTTGCTAAGAGGAAAATTTGAACTAATGTTCATAATTACACCAAAAGACTTCCTTTTCTGCTTGAAAAAAAATACATTATTGTTGTGCTTTTGTCTTTTAAAACTATTTTATTATGAAGAATGTACATTTATATAAAAATAGAAAGATTAGTATTATGACTCTCAAAGTCTCCATCATTGCTTGTTGTGCTTTGAAACACGTATATCAGTTAGATTCCTATGGTCTTCTCTATAACCCGATAAGGAATAATGGAGTCAATATTTCTGTTTTACAGATGAGGAAACTAAGGGTCAAGGAAGTTAAGAAGTGACTTACCAGGTTATTCAACTAGTAAATGTCAGAGCCAAAAATCACAAAGCTCCCATATTAATTTACTGTTCATTATTCCAGCCAGCCAGTTGTTCCCAGAAATTATCCCTCAGGAGGTATCTGGAGTCAAAATAAAGATGAGAAAATTTTTAATAAAAATGATTTCTGCTTTTGTTACATATATTTTAACTCAGAAATTCAGTTTGTCAAGAGTTGTTTTGTGGTATAACCAAATTACTTTTAAAATTCTGAGTATTCAAGCCTTGGGAATACCACCCCCCTCATATTCAGATTTTCCACTTTGAATCAACTTTGACAGTAAGATGCTAAATAGCCTCAATTCTAAATAAGGAAGTTCTTTGGCTGATAGACATAAGCCAATCAGTTTTTAAACCATTCTTTTTCCTAAGAATTGGGCAGAGGTCACCAA
This sequence comes from Cynopterus sphinx, assembly GCA_030015415.1. Lineage (NCBI taxonomy): Eukaryota > Metazoa > Chordata > Mammalia > Chiroptera > Pteropodidae > Cynopterus > Cynopterus sphinx. The sequence continues at coordinate 112,349,891 of CM057381.1, forward strand.
CCCACTGGGGTTTCACTTTTAACTGATTGTATAATGAAGAGGATGTGACAGTCTTTTGAAAGAACTGTAGTCAGGGTGTTCATGTTTCTAAGAAACAAACTGAATGAGCTTATTTTCAAGTGCCCCAGTCTGCTCTATACTTGAATTTTTTAGGCTGCCCTTGATGTGTTCATTAAGGAGGCCAGGATGGTGGCTGCTTCACAGTGCACCTCGCAACACGGCTTTCCTTATTTTTTGTTTGCTTTTTAAAATAGCTGTCTGTGTATCAGTTGCCAAAGTAATGTGAGGAATTTGATTATAAAAGTTCAGATTTGTTTAGAGAGAAAAAAATACAGTGCTCAAACTACTGCTCATAAGAAAACAGGCAAGATAAGCACTCAAGATCAGCAGTGATTAGCAATCTGTTGAGACTGCCATGTTCAAGCCTCATTTATTTTTAGTTCTCTTGCTGAAACCACAGATGAAGACTTTTCTATTTATTCATTCTTGACCTTGGGCAGCCAGGTCTGCTCCCACATTCTTCCCATCATTTTGTAATCTTGTTGAGCTGGGATATTAAGCAGGGCTCTAGAGGAACATCACCATTTTCAAATGGTTGAAGCCTCTTGAGTTAAACCACCTTGCATCCAGCTGACCCTAGTCTAGAAAGGGATCTGGACCCCCACCTCCTTTGTCCATGGTTCATGGTTAAGGGGCTGAGTAGTTGTTCAGGTTTTTCTTGGATTAGCCACACTTCTACCACTAAGGAGTATATATAGACATTCTATAGAAGTGTATGACCAGAAGTTAATGCTTCCAGGCCCTAAGTACTTTGAAATTCTTTTTATTTCTCAGAAATAAATTCTCTTTATTTTATTTATGACTTGCTGTGCAGTATTCCTTCCTGCCAACCTGGTAACACCAAAGCGTATTACCATACCTCCCTTCTCCACCATAGCATAAATCCTTGTTGTTTTCTTAATCTCACCTGAATTTGACACCAGACTCGGAAACCTAAGACCTGTGATATAATGCTTTTCTAATGTTGGAACCTTGGTTAAATTAATATGCAATATACTATTTTGATTTGTTCACTGCTACAATCTAACTTTCATGAGAGTGTTTGCCATCTAATATTCATTGCAGTTTGTGGAATTATTTTAAAATGTAAGATACCAAATAAAACATGGTAAAGAACTCAAATTTCCAGCGAACTCTGAACTTTTGGAAATCTATGGCTTCTTGGGTAAAAATAGGAAAGATATTGAAAAACCATTAGTCACCAATTTAAAACAATTCTGTTTGATTTATATAAACTAAAAAGAAACTCCAGTTCATCCATTTCCCCCACTCCCCATGACCCCTGCCTCTAGAAACCACCACTCTGTTCTCTGAATCTATGAGTTTGGTTTTTGTTTTTTGTTTTTTTGTTTTTTTTTAGATTCCACATATGGGTGAGATCATATAGCTTATTTCACTTAACAAATGCCCTTGAGGTCCATTTATGGTGTTGTAAATGTTGAGATTTCATACTTTCTTATGACTGCATAATATTTAATTGTATGCATAACACAATTTCTTTATCCATTCATCCATTATTGCAATGAATATGAGAGTATATATATCTTTTTGAATTAGTGTTTTTATTTTCTGTGGATAAATACCCAGAAATGGAATTGTTGGATCATATGGTATTTCTATTTTTAATTTTTTAAGGAATCTCCTTACTATTTTCCACTGTATAGTTTTTAATTTCAATACTCACCAACAGCACTCAAGGGTTCTCTTTTCTTCACACCTTGCCAACACTTGTTATTTCTTGTCTTTTTAAATTTAATGTTTGTTTGTTTGTTTGTTTGTTTGTTTATGACGAGGCAGCCGTTGGTTGACCTCACAGAGTGCAAGGACCTCGTCAGCTTACATACAATCCCTTATTTTTTATTTTTTATGCCTACAGCATGTGATTTTGGTTTGCATTTCTCTGATGAATAATGCTGTTGAGCATATGTTTATGCACCTGTTGGGCATCTGTATGTCTTCTTTGGGAAAATAGCTACTTAGATCTTCTGCCCATTTTCTAATTGTATTTTTTTTTTTTTTTACTGCCGAGTTGTATGAGTTCTTTTTTAAAAATACATTTTGGATCTTAGCTCCGTATCAGATATACGATTTAAAATTATCTTCTCCCATTCAGTAAGTTGTCTTTTCATTTTGTTGATGGTTTTCTGTGCTATGCAGAAGCTCTTTAGTTTGATGTAGTCCTACTTGTTTAGTTTTGGTTTTGTTGCTTTTGGTGTCAGATTTTAAAAAGTCATCGCCAAGGCTTATGTAAGTTTATCATCTATCTTTTCTTCTAGGAGTTTTTTGGTTTCAGGTCTTATAATCAAGTCTGGTCACCAACTTTTGATGCAGAAGTAATTCTGCTGAAATCTCACCATTTTGTTTTAGGTAAATGAACTTAGCACAACTCTGATGATTTTTTTTTAAATAATATTTTTGGTGAGAAAACTGCTATAAAATTCTCAACAAAAATTGTCTGTAGGTATATAGAATAACAACACAGGAAATAGATAACTTCGAGTTCCAGTGATACAAGGAAGCATGTGGTAGTATCTTAGCTAGGTCCCCATTTTGGCTCTAGACCACAGTATGATTATTTCATCAGGTAAGAAAAGAATAGGGGCCAGTTTTTGCATTATAGGTACCTTACAGGCAGTTTTCCATGTATAAATATATAATGATTCAGCTCCACACACTTAAAGTATTATACTCTAAGAACCTATGCACCCCAAATTTTATAGTTTTATATTTTTCTTTTTAACATTTCCTCTTATCTATGTAGAATTTATTTTGGATAAATGTGAAGTAGGACCTTAAAATGAGGTACTTCCCCCCGCCCCCAGTGAATGATTTGTCCCATTTGTTGGTGATCCTTCTCTCCTCCCATGGTTTGCGGTCCACTATTTGCCATATGTCAAATTCTTGAATATCCTAGGGCAGATTTCTGGCTGTCTATTCTGGGAGCTCTATGCATGTAGCAGGAGCTCTGAAGTCAGCCCACCCAGACTCCACTTCATTCCCTGTACCTCGAGGCTGTCTTGGGGAGATTCACACCACTTGTTTGTCTCGGTTTTTAAAAATCTGTACGGTAGAGATAATAGTATGACCTATCTCAGGACAGCTTTGAAGATCAAATGAAAAAATTCATGGTAAGTTCTCACATTAAAACATCAAAGATCTGCAGTCACCGTTTATGGTTTCAGCAATTGTGGCTTTAGAGTGTTTTAATATCTGCTCGCAGGTGCACTTTCATCATGAGTTATGTTCCCAATGTTAGTAGGGGTAAGAGGAATGAGTAACTGAGAGGCAACATTTCAACTGCATCTTTCACATTTGCTGAATGTTCACAGGCAGGGGCTAATAAATTAAGGTAATTTCATACTGTGGGATGCTCTGTAGTATGGGTCTAAAATGTATATGATGTGGAAGGAAGTGCTAGATGTTAAATGAGAAAAAGTAACTGGTAGAATTATGTTATCATTCCCTTTTTGAAAATGTTACACCCAGGAACTTACATGTGTTTAGAAGGAAATGTTTAGAAGGATCGCTACCAGAGGCTGCAAACTGGTGGCCCTTGGGTCAAATCCAGCCAGTGACTACGTGGCCTGTATAACATTTTAAAAAAGTATGAAGTAGTTGCTAACATTTAAAAATTGGGAGGTTTTATATAAAACCTGAAATTTTCTACTTCTTTCAAAAGACTATAATGTCAGGTCCCAGTGGTCCCTGGGGACCCCAATAAGCTAGAATTGACCTAAAGAGTTTATGGCCATGCCACCCTGAACAAGCCCAATCCCGTCTGATCATGGAAGCTAAGCAGGGTTGGGCCTGGTTAGTACTTAGATGGGAGACCACCTAGGAATGCCAAGTGCTGTAGGTGTTAAAAAAAAAATACGGGATTGTAAACTGACAAGGTCCTTGCAATCTGTGAGGTCATCCAAGGGTTGCCTCACTTAAAAAAAAAAAAAAAAGAAAAAGAGAGAGAGAATTTAACTAAAGCAAATGCTGTCAGTAATGCCCCTATTTTTCCTTTAGGTGCCTTACCCCTAGCCCTTATCTACATCTGGTTTTAACATGGGTGTTAAATTCCACTTTGGCAAGTGGGATTGGGGTGGGGAAAAAAGTGAGGAGTCACTTTTTGCTTTATACATTTCTGTATGGTTTGAGTGTATTATAATGATACTATGTGACTTCTAAAATTTAGAAATCAGTAGAAAAACATGTTTGACCACTTAGTAGTATCCTAGATGCCACACAGAAAACCCACATCACTGTTCTTTATAAGCTCCCATTATAAAGCTCAAAATGGACTTGAATCCTGCAGGGCAATAGTCTTACTGAAATACTCCTCTGAGATGCCTGTGCATGGACCAATTTCATTACTGGAGTTCTTGCCTCTGGTCAAATCACGGGCATCCAAGGAAACAGCCATGCCCTATTCTTTCCTTCCTTTTTGCAAGCTGCGCCCTTTCCCCTTTGCCAGGGCGTCTGCTGGATCTCCCTTCCTCCCTCCTCTACTGCTACCTGCTCCCAAGCCCACTCAAGTTTCACCTCTTCCACGAAGTGCTGCAGCCTACAGGTTTCGATTCTTCTTTCTCATTCACAGTCAGCAGCGGAAGTTAGGCTTAATCATTCTAGGATTAGTTCATGTGAATATGCCCTCCCTCGGGAGGGGGAGGGAACAACTCTAGTGTGCTGTGGTCATCTCACATTTTTATCTATCTATATCTATCTATCTATATCTATCTATCATCTATCTATATCTATCTATCTATCTATCTATCTATCTATCTCATCTATCTATCTATCTATCTATCTATCTATCTATCTATCTATCTATCTATCTATCTATCATCTATATCTTCACTGGAGTGATTCTGGCCTTGGCTGCTAGGGCTCCACAAAATGGTGTGTTTGAAAATCCTCCAGGAGATGAGTGCCTTGATCCTCAGGGGATTGACATTCTTTATTGCTGAGCTGCCACCAAAGCTGGCTAATCTCAGATTGTTTATAGGCCTGTTCAAATTCAGAATCCTTTCTATGCAGGAGGCTAGAGCAAGAGGCCTTTTTAGGAATGTCTTCCCTATCCCTCCCCCACCCCCACACTGGCCCCCTTGCTTTGTTGGGAGTCAGGCTTTGGAAAGTAGGGGATCCCAAGATGAGCTGAAACCCACCTTGGGGGACACAATTGTTTGACTTGTACATGTTACTGAGTGTTTCCTGGATGCCAGACCTGGTAGGTACCACACATGGGTCTTGAGGTGACCCAGATACTTGCCTGAAAGGACTGAACTTTTTCACAGTGATTTCACTTCCTTCTTTCTCTAAATAGATGGGACCTCCTGCCCCCATGCTCCTTGAAGCAAGACCAAAGCCTTCTGAGTAGTACTTTTAAAGTATTTGCTTTTCTTCCAAAGCACCCTGTCATTCTGCACCTCATGGATGTTGTCCTTCTCTGTTCTTCTGCCTAGAAAACCCCTCAGAATTCTGCCCATGTGTTTCCTGCTCTGAGAAGCTTTCCCAGACTTTATCCCCCCAAAAAATGCACTTGCCAGGCTGTTATTTCTTGTCCCGCCCTCCCCACCCAACCCCAAACATTTTTTGCAAGTTCCTGGCAGCATTTATTTTATTATTGGTCATCATCAGTTCATTTTCGTACTACCAGAGCCTGGTGCATCCACGTGTTGACTGGGCAGAAGGCATTCTTCAAGGCCCTGTGTTAGCGGCCTGGCCACTGGCCTGAGAGAATCGGAAGAATTGCTTGTAAGTTCTGGTGTCTTTGATTGAATCCTGTTCAAATGAACTCTCTTTACTGGGTCCCCCACTTTACTGAAGGAGACAGGCAAAGGTTCTTAAAAACCTGTGCATTTATAAGTACTCCTTGGGAAACCTTGGTCTAAATTTTTGCAACTGTAAGTTATAGTTAGAAAGATTTTTGCAAATCAAATACTACCCCATTAGAGAACTGAAAAATAAAAGTGAATAATTGAGAGCTACACTGGAGCTATGTCTCCTTGGGTTTGAAACCCACTTCTACTATGCAAGGAGGGTGAAGATGTTGATTTGTTTGGTTTTTTTTTTTTTTTTTTTTTTTTTTTTAGGAGGGGTTGAACAGAGCATAGTTTTCCTCTGAAACCTTATAGTTCATTTTGACACCTTCTGTCTCACCCAAAAAGTCTGGGTTTTGTAAAAAGCGGGGGACTGAGGCAAGGTGTTCAGTCTGGTGAGATCCTCATTTCATAAAATGAAAAATATCAGCCATGAGTTATTTTTATAACTCTGAGTAGTAAGGCAGGCCTCTTATGAATTAAGTCAAAAGCTGAAAGGCAAATTTCCAGAAGCAGCTATTTTGAAGGGGCTCTGAAGAGAAGATTTGACTAAGAAAAAAAGAAACGGATGGGTGTGGTGTTTACCACCACTCTCATTTATTGAGATTCACTGTGGGCCCTGTATCCCGGGTTCAAGTAGACTATTGATTCCCCTTTGAACATCCCAAACTCTCCTCCCAGTGTTCTCTCTTCATTTCACCCCCATGTTTGGGTCTGCTAAGCTCCAGATTTGAGGCATGATGTCCTAGCAGCGAACACTTTAGAGCTAGCTGCCAGAATGCCCAGCATGGTGTTAGGTGGGGACCCAGTGAGCATTGTTTATTTCTTACAGACTGGGGATTGTCAGCCAAAAACTGAATTTCTGGTGTGCTTTTGAATGCCAAAAGACTGGGCACCCTGAAAAAGCAGCTGCAGCAGGCAAAGAAACCACCAGATGTAGGGAGCTCTTGGCTGGTGTGATTCTCAGCTTATGACACTTGTAACTGATGGCCCCCTGTCACTTCCTGTCATGCAGCCCAAGTTGGCGGGGGAGGAGTTCCTTCAGGGAAACTATGCTCTACTCTGCTCAGAGGATCCCGTTCACAGGGCTCCGCCACAGTTAGGGGCGGGGGACTCCGGGTGGATGAGGTCGGAGCGCCCTATGGTGTGGTGTTGCTTCTTTGTCCGTGCTCAGGTAAGCTGAGTCAGGGGTGGACCAACTCCTGAGTACGACTCAAACCTGGCTGGGTGGTATCAGGAGCTGAGGTGTGTGAGAGCTCAGCTGTCTTTGTATCTCCCAAGAAACTGAGTAGGGAGCTGCTATTAAAAACACCTGGCGTGATGAAGGCACACTTCTGCCTCATTTTAGTACGAATCAAAACAGAGCTGTGTGGTTGTGTTTAAGACCACAAATGCTTGTGCTTGATGGAGATGATGCGTTAAGTGGAGTGACTAGCCGTTAGCGTGTCCTTTAGCATCTGTGATTGGAGGAGAGCTAGGGGAGGTGGGTCTTTCACTCTTTGCTCCATGATGCTAGTATATTAATTTTTACAAGAGACCTGTTTTCAGTTAAGGAAAAGAGGAGAAAGGATGTATCTGCCTTCTGTTTTGTTTTGTTTTGATCACAAAGTAGATTTCTAAGATCTCTTCATGTTGGAAAATAGCTGAACTCGGTTTTGGAAGTTCATTCCACTTGGAGCAACTTTTTTATAGGTTTCCATAAAGTAAGCCTGGTGTTGCGAATGTCTTCATCATTAGGAAGATGAAGTCAGATCAAATCAGGGGAGACTCAAACTTTCTGCTGTTCTTATTGAGAATGTTAGTGCCTGGTTTGGGTTATTTTGGAAGGAGCGGCTGGAAATATATTTCTATGGGCTGAAGAATGATTGGGAGCCCTGAGGCTCACTCTCTCTGTTCCTTTTATTTTGTTTGTTTGTTTGTTTGTAGTAGGTGTTAAAGCTTCGGATGAGCCTAAACTCTTTTCTAAAGGAAATGCCCATTGCTTTTTCTATTTTTCTCATCAGAATTAGGTTTCTGAAACTGATTTTTGTAATGCTAGTTCCAACTCTTGTACATGACCTTTGTAGACATAATTTTTAGTCTTTTCATGTGATTTGGGTGGTCTCACTATCTCACTCCTTTCCTATCTCACTTACCTAGCTCTTTGCTCACCAATAAAGATCATTTTTGAGCCTTTAAGATATGGAATGAAAACATTTAAATGATTTATACTTTTCAGTGATAGCTAATGCAGCATTAATAGAAAATAACACCAGAGCTAACACTTATTAGATACTTTTCATGTTACTAAGCATGTTATTTGCATTAGCTCATGAAATTTTTACAACACTAAAGGGGTTGGCTATTATTATTATTATTATTATTCCCACGTTAGCAGATGGTAAAACTGAGGCTTAGAGAAGATAAGTAATTTAATTTGCCCAAGGTGACCTAGCTGGTTAGTGGTGCATCAGACTTCAGATTCAGAATGGATCCAGAAATTATATTCTTAACAATTAGGCACTACATGATGATTTAAACGATGGGGTCCTTCTCACATCTGTTACATATGTAACACTTTGCTTTCCAGTCTTTTGACAGATCAGCCTGTTTTGGTGGATGTTTGCCATAGTCCAAAATCTAAAAAAGAGGCGTCTGTGACAAGTCATTGCCTTCTCTGGACTCAGTTTCCCCACGTGTCTAACGGAGATGTCTCTAAACTCATTTTAGCTCTGATATGAATATTAGATATGCAAATATCTTGCCCTTAAAGTCAAAAATAGTTCTTATATCTTCCCTATTTCAAAGTCAAAAGATTTAATGAGTGCTTTTAAGCACATGTTTCCCAAACATACCAACTGGAGCTCAGTTTGTAATTGTTGGGCTACCTACTAACTTTTATTCTGCTCTTGAAAATATTATTAAATGAATTTTTATTTCTTGGCTCTGAAAGTCTCCAGAGAAAGGGTCTGAAGGAAATGCGCCTGGGTGTGGGAGGGGCAATTGGTAACTGGATGTGGAAGGAGAGAAAGCAAGGGGAGAAATCCTTTACAGACCTTATAAATCCATCCTTTGAGATTTGGCCAAGGTGGTTCTGTAACTGTGAAGAAATGGTAGAGTTTAATGGCTAATGGCATGGGTTTTAGAACCACACAGATGTAGATTTGAGTCCCAGCTTTGCTTCTTATACTAGCCATGCAATCTTACACATGTTACCAAACCTCTCTGAATATGTTTTTGCCTCTGTAAAATGGGAATAATAAAGTGTCTACCTTATAGGGTTGCCATGAGAAATAAATAAAGTGACTCATGATAGTAACACACAGAGGCAGCACTCAGGAAACGTGATCCATATCCCAGGTCTTATTGATCACAGAAGGTGTTGGTAGCTACCAGAAAAATGAATCAATGTGTAAGGGCCTAGCAACAACAACACTGTGAAGCAACTTACATTCTGTGAGAAACATAGTCCTGGTTTGATATTGTAGAGGTAAAGAAGCAGCATATAACCACAGATAGTTAGTGCTTCATTTGAAAGGCCGATTCCAGCCATGGTTTTACAGCTTGCCCAGAACACCAAGTGGGAGCCATGGAAGGGAAGTTGATTCAAACCAGATCCTAAAAAGGCCTCTCTTAATACAACACTCAGAGGTATGACTCGGAGAGGACAAGGTCAGGGTGGTGACCCCGAGTGTCCAGCAGGATAGAAACAATGGGTAACTTAGGACCTAACTATAGACTGTGCAAATGTCACAGGGAAACCAGTTCCTGATGCTGACCAGGGTGGGTGGGTCTCTTGGGAAGAGTTCAAGAAGCAGCCCCTGTGTGCCAACCCTTGCTCTGTCAGCCCCCTTTTTCTGAATAACTTTGTCCATATTCTAGCTTCTCCTCATCCCTTGAACATCTGCCTCTGTTTAGTAGCTTTGCTTATGTTCCCAGTCTTTGTTTATAACCTACGTCTCTGTCCTTTCCAAGTCTATCTTGTAGAGTTTACCATCTCTCCCTTGTTTCTTGCAGACCCCATCCAGCCCCTTTCATAAGCTTCAGGTGCTCTCACCAAAGGGAGCACTGGGCTTGGGAGTCAAGAGTTTGGGAGTCAAGTTCTAGATTTTGCTGTTAATGCTGAACTTCCCAGAGTACCACGTTCTCCAGTAGAGAAATGGCTGTTAAGAACCTGGATCCTGGAGGTTGACAGTCTGAGTTCTAATCCTTACTACCACTTTCACTTGGTCAAGTTTCTTACCTCTCTGGGCCTCAGTTACAAAATAAAAAATGCAAATGATAATAGTGTCTGCCCCAGATACTATGAGGAGCTTATAAAATAATATCTGTGAAACCCTTAGAACAGTACATCTTGTCAGTGCTCAGAAATTCTAGTGATTTGCAGGAAAATGACACTTGAAATGGATCAGTATTTCCTAAACTTCAGTCATGTTTTCCTTATCCACATACCTCTTGTACTGTTGTTTTCCATTTACTGTTTTTTTTTTTTTAATCGTCTTCTTTTTTAAAAACTTAGGCTCATTCTAAGCAGTAATAATCCTGAAATCACTAAATACTATAATGTGTTTCCTAAAACATGTTATAATAAATGCATCCAGGTCTATTGCATATGGTTGAAATGATGATGTGTCACCACCAGGTACACTTCCCAGATACTCTGAGCATCTAAGGCCTTGGTTGCTGCCTCTGGTGATTTTGACAATGCTCATCCCACCAGAATGAACAGTTAGCCCAATCTTTCATTCATCATGCACTACCTGAGAACCAGCTTTGTGCTAGACTCTATGCCAGGTGCCTGCCAAGATGGTTAAAATATGGGTATTTGTAGCCCCTGCTTTCTTCTTCTAATAGGACATTACCAATCTAGAAAAAACGTGGAATAGGAAGAGCTATAAAATGACCCAGTTGCTGAAATCCCAGCTTAATGGGAAGAAAGAGAAGGCCACTCTGCCTGAAATTTCTAGGAGTAAAGGAAACTATCTCAGCCAGCTTTTGCTAAGTAACAACTACATCAAACTTAGCAGCAAACAATAATAAGCATTTATTCTAATGCTTACAGGTGTGTAGGTTGGTTGGGGCAGTCTTCTCCACATGGGTCCATTAGCTACTCATGTGTATATTCTTGTCATGTGGAAGTCAGTAGGTCCCAGAGGAGCAAGCAGAAACATACAATATCTCTGAAGGCCTAGGTTCAGGACTGGTACACACTGTCCCAGCCGTATTCCATTGGTCAGAACAAGTCACAGTACTGAGCAATGGAGGTTAGGAGATGGCATAAAAGTTTGTTGAAGAGTAAATTCATCTAACACAGAGATCATTACTATTCATTCCCTCAGCCTACATTTACTGAGTGCTTATTATGGGGAGCACTCTGTCGTCTTAAGGGAGGGTAAATACAGTAACAATAAATGATGAAGATGATGAGAACATCTAACCCAAGGCCCAGCATGTACTAGATTCTAAGTGAATGTGTGTTGATTGAGTATCTGCTAGTACCTCTGGAGTGCTGACTAGGAGCGAGTATTTCACACGGGTTGTCTCATTTTATCTGTCCCTCTCCCCGCACTGAGCAGGTACAGTTATCTCAGGTCAGACAAGTGCAATACACTCTTGGCTTTTTAAATGCTTGTAACCTTCTGACATGAGGAAGGGGAGAGTGGGTGAAGGCATAGCAGTAGGAGAAGCCATGCACAGAGATCATCCGTGATGTGGGTGGAAAGAGGTGGGCATTACACCAAAGTGGCTTAGGTTCACATCTGTCATGTGTCTATTCCCATGTACACTTTGTGCACTGTCTTGGGTGCTAACTCTTCAAGCACCCACCTGCACTAAGATTTTAGCATAGTACCTGGCCTATTATAGGTTCTTTAAGTCACTAGCTCTTTTCTTTCTTGAGCTCACATGCATTTTTTAATGTTTTCTTCAGAAAACTATAGTTTTGAAAATTTCTGTGCAGACCTGTCACCCGAGGTGAAGAACTCTGCTCTAATTATTCATTCCATCTCCTCCCCCTTCTCTTTCCTTCCCTCTCTCAAGAACTTGATCTTTCATCACCCAATGAAAGAGATGTTTTTCTATATTTGTATGCCAGTGTCAGGCTCAGGGTCTGACTCATGAATTTTCCAATGAATGTTTTTTAAATGAGTGAGAAAATGAGAATGAGTGTGTTGGTGATATCTTGTTTGCTTATGTATAGGGTACAGAACTTTTGGACTGGTCGAGATAGGAAAGCTCAAATAATCTAACACCTTTATTTTATAGACGATAAAACTGAGACCTAGAGAGGTTAGTTTACTTACCCAAAGGCACACACCTGCAACTGCTGCTACTGCTGCTACTACTGTTTACCTCCAAGCAGTTGTCTTATGCTCAGATACAATTAGGCTTCATTTCCTCAGTACCTGGTTTAAAAAGTGCCCATTCTGAAATGTCAGTTTTTGGATCATGTTGCAAAACTGAGTTTTCTTGATCTTCATAGCCAAAGCCAAGGACATGGATGGCAGAAACATATGCCAAGTCTTAACTGTAGAACTATCATGGTGTGAGTCTTTTAGGTCAGAGCCTGTGTCACCTCTTCTTCTGGGTCTCCCCTTCCCACTCTGTCAGCCCTCACCTGGAACTGTGTGTACAGACTACTGAGAATGCAGGAGAATTGAGCCTGAGACAGGGACATTTGTCAAGCCAAGAGGCCAGGTCAAGTCTAGGGGGGAAGGCAGCTAGGCGACTTAGGGTTGGAGCAAGAGAGAAATTTGTTCCCGCAGAGTCCTGGAAATCTTATTTGGAGCCATTCTTCTATTCTTAGTTTCGAAAGCACTTTGTTCTCTGGTGCATTGTTTTAACAGCCACCAGGAAATCGGTCCCCGCTTGGGGTCAGCAATGCTACTGGTTCCTGCCTGTGGCCGCCCAGGTGGAAAGTATATTGGTTTGTTTCAGGGTTGGTCTTTCGTCATCAGGATTATTGCCACCCTTTCTCCTTTTGTTACCCACCCTGTCTGCATGGGCAGGGAAGGGCGAGGAGGAAAAAGAGATTCCAGGGAGTGTATTTTTCTTTTCAGCTATAGTAGCTACATTTACTTGTGTAGAAAGGGAAACATGGTAAAATCCAGGTCTCAGCAAAGCGCTGTGTTGTTGTCCAGTGGAAGTAAGATGTGAGCCATATATATGTATTTTTAAATTTCCTAGTAGACACATTAAAAGAGGTAAAAAGAAAATGAAATTTATTTTAATGATTTATTTAACCCAATATATCCAAATATTAGCATTTCAACATATAATCAATATAAAAGTAAGGAGACATTTTTCATTCTTTTTTTTTTTTCACACTGTTATCAAAATCCAGTGTGCATTATACACTTAGAGCATATCCAAGTTCACTAGCCACATTTCAAGTGCTGAATGCCCACACATGGCTCCTAATAGCCATTGGATGGTGCAGGTCTAGAATCCTATCCAATAGAACTTTATGTAATGATGGTAATATTTTACATATGTGCTCTCTCCTACTGAGGCCATTAGCCTCAGATGGCTATTGAGCACTTGAAATGTGGGTAGTGCAGCTGAGGAGCTGAGTTGTATTTTTATTTAATTTTAATTAATCAAAATGTAAACAGCCACACATACCTAGTGGCTATCATACTGGACAGTACAACTCTAGAGGTTTGACTTTCTTAGAGAAATAGCGATTTAAACTTGTCCATAGTATCATTTTTCAGTTATCCCATTGGCAGGGATTAAAAAGTCGAATAACACCAACAAGGATAATAGGACTTTTCCTGCATGGCCAGTGGGAACATAAATAAGAATGATCTTTATGGCAGAATATTAGGCAATGTTCATCAAAATTACAAATATACGTTCTCATGGGCCCAGCAGTTTCATTTCTGGATATTGCAATCTTTCACATGTGTAGACTGTTTTACATAGAAAGATACTTGCTGCAGAAAAAGATTGGAAACTATATACTAGCCAGTCAACGGGGGACTAGACAAATAAGTTATAGTACATTTTTAAAATGTAATTTGCAACTATTGGAAAAAATGAGGCCAATTTTTATTTGATGGTGTGGAAGGCTGTCCAATAAATAGTGCTAAGCAATTGTAGAGCAGTGTATGTAGTATGATGCCATGTGGTAAAAGAAATTACTTATTTTTGTCTAGAGCAGCTCTGGAAGAATGCAAAAGGAACTGATCACAGTGGTGCTTCCTGAAGGTGAAAGGGATGACTGGGGTGGGACAGAGGCCTATTTATCATTGCACAGTATACCCTTTTGGAATTTAGTCTCATGCATTTGAATTATCTATTCAAAAAATAAATAGTTACTTTTCTTTAAAATACGGCAATTAGATCAATAAGTAATATGCTTATTACTTTTAAAAGAATCAATATTTTTATATTTATTTCTAATACTGCAGATAATGATTTAACCCACAGGAACAAAAGCTCTTTGGGGCCCTCAATGGTATTTAAAAGTATAAAGGGATCCTGAAATAAAAATTTGAGAACTGCTGGTCTGGGGGCCAGGAGGCCCTGTGCGCTTGTGTTTCTGTTTGGATCAAAACAAACTATAGGGCAACCAATGCAGCTATCCAAACATGAGTCAGGTAGGAGGCATGAGTTAGCAGTGCTGGAACTCATGTGCATTTTATATGTCTGAGTGCAATGAAATGCTGTGTGAAAGAGGGAGCATGGTTGATGGATCAGTTTTGACTAGTGGGAATGTCGGTGCGTGTCTTATGCTCTATTTCCGTACTAATAGATATTGCTGTTATTTCAGTCCTTTGCTGTTATAAACATCTTGAACATCCATGTACAAATCTCTACCCAGGTACAAGAATTATTCTAAAGTATCTCCCTAAAATTAGAATCCTGGACAGTAATACCTGCACATCTTCAGTTTGACGGGATGCTGTCAAATTGCTCTCTAATCTATAACCCTCATTCCAGACTTATATTAGAGCCCCCATTTCTCCAGTCCTTTGTATTGTGAGACTTAAATTTTGGTGGTCCAGTGAGTATGAAATAGCATCTGGCTGTTTTAACTGTACACACACACACACACACACACACACACACACACGTATATATACATATATATTTGCCTAATTGCTAAAATTTATTTGTAACCCCAAAATCAATACAGCACTTTCACAGTCATTCATGAACATGAAAAGAGGAGTGAGTACTTGATGTGAACATTCTCAGCTGAGGTCAAACGAAGCAACGCTCTACTTCTTGGTTCAAGTTCTCATACTGTAAATAAGTGTCTTTCATGGTCTGTTTAATGCCATGTTTTTCACATTTTTATGGTTTTTGTTGATTTTGCTATTTAAAATGCCTCCAAATACTGTGATGAAGTGCTGTCCAGTGTTTCTAAGCAAAATGCTGTGATGTGCCTTACAGAGAAAATAAGTATGTTCTTTTCCTTCAGATACAAGTTATAGTGCTGTTGGTCATGAGTTCAATATTAATGACTCAACAATATATATTATTAAACAAACACAAAATAAGATTATTTCTTGAATTGGTTGACGAAAATACTGTGACCAGAGGCATGCAGGAACTTAACCCTGTATTTCCTCTAGGAGCGATAGTTTAGTATTCACTAACTCACTGTTCACAGAGACTTTATAGAAGATAACTATTGCAAATAACAATAATCAACTGAATGTACATGTATCTTTTCCGTTCCCTTCCTCTCCCTTGATCATGTTCCATTTTTCCTTCTCTTTCTTCTCTTAATACATTGAATTCTCTGTTCTCTTTCATTGATGGTCGGTCCTTCTGGCATTAGCCTTGAGGCCTCAAAAGGTGCTCAGGGGAAGTGTTTTTGTTCATTCATTCAGTACACATTTGTGGTTCACTTTCTTTGTGTAGTACACTGTGCCAGGCTGAGACCTGAATATATAGACCTTGTGTTTCAAAAGTGGCACCTACAAATAGGATTATTGTAATCCATGATTTGGAGACAAATCTAGGATCTCGTATTTATTTCTAAAAAATGTTTCCCAATCTCTGTCACTCTCACTGCCTACCTTGCCCCGACCTGGCAGTCTCCTTGGCCACATGTTGTCATAAATACAAACAATATTGGAAGAAAACTTTAGCGATCACCTGGTCCAACTCCCTTATTTTATAGATAATGAAACCGAGGTCCAGAGAGGCAAAGTGAAATTTTCAAGGTCACATAGCTAGTTCTATAGCTTTTAAAACAGATAACAACAAGGTAATAATTGTTCCCCAGTTGCTCTATTTTACTGCTTATGTATCAGGTAAGAGAAAGATAACATCAGTTGTGATCTGGCAACTTCTGATAAAAATTTATAAAACAGATTTCTCCAAATTGTGTGTATTGTAATAGAGCCAGAGAAAACAAATGTACACTTTAGAAAATGATTTAGGTTTAAACTTTTTTTTTTTTTGCAGAAGCATTTTATAGATATATTTGCAACAAATTCCTCATATGGGTGGTTTTCACCATCAAAATATCTTTTATAATACATCCTAAAGTGGGTATCACTTGGTCCTAATGCTGTGTAGCAGAAATTTGAGAGCTAGGACCATGACAACAGAGAGGGGAGAAATCTCCCACAATGATGACCAGGAAACAGATTCAGCAGACCTCGCTTCCCGCTCACTCCCCAAACCTTAGCCTCCACTCCCTCCCCTCCCAAAAAAGGAAAACGTGCCTAGTAAAGATAACTGCCCATCCTCAAACAAAGCAAGTCTAACCCTTTGGGTCCCCCAAGCACTCCCATTTCCTGTAGCTAAAGTTAGACCTATTAGATACGAATTTCATTTTTAATCCATGACAGAGCAGACAGAGGGCTACAAATCCTCTCTAGAAAGTACGGAAAAAGGAGGAGTCCCTTTTCAGTCATCCCAGGGGAGAGGGCATCAGAGTGTTACTTTTCTGTGCTTGTCACAAGCAACAAAAATGCATGGGACAGTTACTTTATGTGACAGTTATGAGAGGGAGTTTATTTCGTAAGCCTCACTTTGTGAATCACCTTTAGCATGCCCTTAACACTGAAATATACTTAAATTTTTCTACAAAACAAAATAATTTTTTCTTTATCTTTAATGGAAAGTTTATATTATCATGATTAACAGAAAACTAATATGCTTGCCATAAACAGAATATAACTATGAAGGTAAATAAACATACACAAAACAATATAACTTAATTCTAGCTACATGCTATTGCTTGAGCCTCTGCACCCAGAAAAGAAAGACTAAAGTTGGTAAGCATTAGATGGGTGTTAAAAATGGCTATCCTTCAAGATGGATAGTAAATTAAAGGCATAATTTTCTTATTATGTGATCTGATACTGGGTAAATCCTGTTGTAGCCAACTCTCCCAGTGTCCTACCCATATAGCCTAGGCTCACTCTACATGCTAAAGTCCCCAGTACCCACCTACGACTTCCTATGTCATTCTACCTAAGAGGGTGTCCAGCCAATGGAATTAACACCCCAAGGAGCCCCTCTCCATTAAGGAGAGGCAGGAATTGATGAATTTAATAGTTCTACCTCCTCACCTCTTAATGGAAAATTATGAAGTCTATCCTACACAGTCTATCAGGGTGTCCTCAATGGGTTGGACTCTAGCTACTCATAGCTATAACCTACTGGCTATAGGTTATAGCCATCTCACTTCCCCATTTCTTATAGTTCTTCCTGGTGATCACTTTCCATGTAAACAGTTATACCTAAATCCTTACCTCAGAACCTCCTTCAGCAGAGCCCAAACTAAGACAGCTGGTAAGCATACTGCCTGAAATCTCATAAACGACTGTAGTATCACACCTGTCCTTTGGAAAACACCGCTCCAAGGTTATATACCCAAAAGAGCAACTTATTACTTTTCTTTCTTTAAAGTTCAAATATTTCTTGAATGAATGAACCTATCTAGTGAAATTCATTTTTTTGAGTCTCCTATTGCTCCTGGGTTTCTATTGTCAAAATTCAGAAATACTGTGGGCCCCAGAATAAAAAATGAAATTTTAGAGTTCTGGGGGGAAAAATGGCATAGACAATAGAGGGAGGCTTTATTCATTCCTCTTGTGACCAAATCAAAGTTGTGGCAGAAACATGAAGTAAATAGTAAGCAAAGTCACCAGAGATCTAGATAAACAGAAGCACTACAACTAAGGAGAGAAAAAATTAATCAACCTGCCACCATAGGAGGTAGGAGGGGGTGAGGACACGAGGCTGCTTATTCCTGAGTGGGACAGAGGCTATGGCAGTGGCAGCTGGCAGCTGTAGTTACCTCCTAAAGGGGCAATGTCCATGAGCGGACTTTTGCAAGGATGGACCTGCTTGCTCCAGCGATGGGTCAGCTGCACAGGGGGCACCAGGGACTTACAGGGGGATACTGAATTGTTGGAGCAAGGGCCAGAGGCAAGGATCTCTCCTGGGCAGAAGTGCCAATGGTATCCATTGTTCCTCTGTTGAGCCCTCCCAGTATGTGGATGCAGCACCACCATAGCTAAGACGTCATCAAAATGGATAACAGAGATTGCTCTGTCCAGAGGGTTTCCTGAAACTCTGCCTCCCCCAACTCATGGCCCTACTTAAGCCACATCCAGTTGTGTCCTTGGCAAATCTGATGCGCCTTGCTGAATAGAGCCAAGATTCACAGTAGTAGCAGCTGGCCTTGGCTTCCAGTGTAGCCTCTTGAAGCAACTATAAGCACAGCATCTGTGGATTGCTTGCTGAATCTTAACAGGTGGCCCTGGAGGGTCTCAGGTTGGGACTAAACTTGGCCCGCAGCTGAACCCCTCTCAGGCCTGTGCCACTGGACATCTACCACACAAAGCCATGCTAATAAGACTGAGAGTTAGGAGCTTTGCTTAGTACATTGGAAAAGACAGAGAAAGCAGTCAAAATGGGAAGACAAGGAAGGAGAAACCATAGGAAAGAACAGAACAGAGATCTAGGAATAATGGAGTCAAGCAATCTAACAGATACAGAGTTCAAAACACTGGTTATAAAGATGCTCAATGAACTTAGAGGAAGTGTAGATGAATTTGGTAAGAACTTTAACAAAGAGATAAAAAAAACATTAAAATGGGAATGAAGAACATATATGAGATGAAGAGGATATTAGAGAGAATAAACGGAGTGGATAAAGAAGAGGATTGAACTGATATAGAGAATGGGGGAAGCCAAGGACACTCAATTGGAATAGCAAGAAAAAAAATAAGCCAAAACTGTAATAATAACTTAAGGAGCCTATGAGATGAAATTAAATGTAAAAATATCCATTCCATAGGGGTGCCTGAAGGAAAACAAGAAGTTGAGCTATTTGAAGAAATAATGATGGAAAACTTTCCTAACCTGGTGAAGAAAATAGACATACAACCCCAGGAAGCTCAGTCCCAAGAAAGAGGGGCCCAAAGAGGCCCACACCAAGACACATCATAATTAAAATGTGAAAGGTGGAATACAAAGGGAGAATCTTAAAAGCAGCAAGAGAAAAGCAGTTAGTTACCTGCAAGGGAGCACCCATAAAACTGGCAGCTGATTCCTCAGATGAAACTATGCAGGACAGAAGAGCTTGGCACAAAATATTCAATATGGTGAAGACCCAGGATCTACAACCAAGAATGCTTTGTCCAGCAAAGCTATCTGTTAGAATCTAAGGACAGATAAAGAACTTTCCAGACAAAAATAAACTAAAGGAATTTATCAACACCAAGCCAGTATTACAGAAAATGTTGCAGGGTCTTCTTTAAGAAGAAAAAGCATGTATCAAAAACATGAATAAGAATGGTAATAATTCTTATTAACAAGTACCTCAAATGGAAAAGAATCAAGAGTTCCAACCAAAAGATGGAGTGGTTGAATACATAAGAAAATAAGACCTCTACATATGCTGCCTACAAGAGACTCACTTCAGATTAGCAGTCTAAATGGAAAGGAATGGAAAAAGATATTGCCTTGATGAACCCAGAAGGTATTGATTGCACTGAATGAAATGAGTTAGATAGAGAAAGACAAATATCATATGATTTTACATACATGTGGAATCTAAAGAACAACAACAAAAATGAAAATAAACTCATAGATACAGAGAATATTTTGAGGGCTACTAGGTGGGAAGGGTGTTGGGGGTGGGATATAAAAGGGCAAAGGGATTAAGAGGTACAAATGGATAGTTACAAAATAAACATGGAGATGTAGAGTGTAGCATAAGGAAAATAATTAAAAATGTAATAAACATGTAAGGAGAAGAGGAGTACTAGATTTAGTGGGGTAATCACTTTGTGAGTTATATAGATATCTAATCACTATGCTGTACAACTAAAATGTATATATTATTGTATGCAACTACAATTGAAAAAAAAACCTCATTGAATTGTACCATGTAAATATGAGCAACTAATAATCTATTATATTTCAATAAAGGTGGAGGGAAAAAATGAAATTTTATTAATAGCATGTCTTAAATGTTTTAATTTTCCTGAAAAGAAATTCTATAGCTTTATGCATGCCATTTTGGGACAAGAGGGTTTATTTATTCATATGTGTCAGCAGACATTTGTTGAGCTTTCTGTATGGGCTGGGTTAGGCCTTAGAAATGTCCAGGAAAGTTCTAGACATGAATGAATTCTATTCTTAGTAAAACACTGATTTCCTGGGAAGTGGATTAAATGCTGAATAAATATGTTTTGATTCTCTAAAATCCTCAGTTTCAGACTTCAGGATAAAAGTGACTGGGATGGGCTTTGAAGCAAAAATTTAGGATTAGAAAATTTAGCACAAAGTACATTCCCCCTTTCTGGAGCCCATTTGTGGCTCACTGCAACTTTTGCTTTTTCCTCAAAACTTGATAGGACATGCTAGTGCCACTAAAGAAAAGATGCCCTGAATACCTGCATGTCCCTGGTGTTTGGGGGCCCTTTGCCTCTCTCTTGTAATTTGGGGTTGTGGCGAGGCCCTCCTACACTTTCAAAGACAGCTGCAGAAGGAAAAGGTCCCTGTAATCACAGTTGACATCTTTCCAGACACCGCATCAAAATTGTAACTGACTTTCACAGTTCTGTTCTGATAACTTCTCTGCAGACTATTGCCAAGAGTGTTATTCTCAAGTTAGTCAAGACTACTATTCTGAAAACTGGTGGCCTCCTTTGTGCTAATGAACTCTAGCTGGAAGGGGAGAGGCATCTTTGTCATGTGGACAGTCCATGGCTTCTCCAGAATCGTCTCCAGAAGCAACATTCTGAGGAGCTATATTAAGAGACGTTGTTGGCATATTCAGGTACACTGTTTTGAGAGGAAGGGTATTATTACACAGTTATTTTCTTTATGGTATTTCCTTCTTACTGAGGAAGAGGAATATCTTTAATGGTAAATGGCCTCTTATGAGAGTTTCCATTTTTTTTTTTGGAAGAGAGCAATTTTCAATCAACTGATTCTTAAGTTATGTTGTTCTTAGGCCTAAAGAATTGTGCTCCAGTTAATATCCAGCCAAATTCTGCTGAAGTGCCTGGGCAGAATCACTGCCTTGTAGGAGCATGGGCCTCACAGGCACCAAGAGTTAGCAGATTCTATAGAGTTGAGCTCTTGGAAGCTAATGGAGGGCCTGATGCCCTTGGCATTGAGTGCATATCAGATGCCTTCCACAGGAACAAATTCACGCACACCTGTTTTCAACCTTTTTCTTGATATCAGGAGGGGGATGTGTGTGCAAGTTACTTGTGAATTTGTTTTTTAGGCTTTTCATTTTTCACAGGATTATGATAGAAAAAATTTAGTGTCTTTTTCTGAGCATCACATTAGAAGATACATGGTATCAGTCTGACCCAGTACTGGTGACATCGGCTTAGGTTACTTAGTTTAGGTGACATCTTCACAGTTTCTCCATTGTAAAGTTAAAATTTCCTTTTTAAAGTAACAAATAAATTGAAACTCTGTAAGAGTGCTATTCCTCATGAAATGTTAACCCAGTAGTTTTAGCATCCATTGATGACTTTTTAACTCCATCCTCCTTCTGTTTACTAGCTAGTGTTCTACCATACAGAAGAGATTTCCCTTCTCCATCATTTATTTTTTTGACTTATTTATATCAGTATGTATGTTTTTAAAAATTTAGAGATATGCCTTTTTACTTTAGTACAGACACATAAAGAAGAAAATAGCTACTAAAGAAAAGGACAGTTGTCCCAGTACCCAGTTAACCTATAATGGCATTGATAAGTGACATAAAAAGTGATAATTTCCTCTCTCCTAACCCAGGCTCTGTCCCCAAGGAATGGTTTTATGTGCTTCCTGACAAAAAGAAATTTAATATATATAACAGAAAGGGTGTGTGTATATTTTTTTGTCTTCTAATTTTAAGAATTTGATACAGCAGGAAGTATGCTATAAATGTTGTTGCTGCTGTTGTTGTTATTGTAACCATATATCCTGGAGATCTTTCCATATATTGTATAGCTCTACACTATTCTTTCTAATAACATGATATTTCTTATTATATGATGGACTATAGTTCTATTTAATCAGTCTCTTTTGGTGCACATTTTGTCTCTAGTGTTTTGCTGTTATAAACAGTGGTACAGTAAACACTCTTGTACATAGATCTTGGTGAAAGTATATCCAGGGTTATCCCATGGTTGTTCAGAGAAGCCATTTTAGTTTTGATATTGTCAGAATGTCTTCCAGAAAGTTGCTTTGGTTTTGTAACCTAATGCTCTGCCTGGGATATCTAGAGACAGTTTAAATGACAATGACATTCTGCCTCCACACCTCTAAGACTCCTGATTACAGGTTTCCAGCAGTACCAATGTTCCCATCAGTCGTGGAGACCAAAAGATTCAAACCAGCTTTCTATCTTAAGGCTGTAATTAAATCCCTATTTGAATTGTTCTCACCTTAATTTAAAATCTGCAGGTCTAATTTTTCCATGCAAGAATGAACTTTGGTGAATAGACTTACAAAAAAAAAAAATAATATTGTAAAAATGGTGCTACCCTTGTTAGCCACGAGGACTCATACCTAAAGTGATTTGGTCTCTAATTAGTAACCAAATGCTGGAAGCCTCCTAGTAGAGTCTTGTTGCGACTCCTTTCTGCTGGGGAACTGTGGATGGACTATGAAGTCTGGAGAAGGAGATATTACTGTCTCACTTCCAGAATACTTCTCATCTCCTGATCAGAGAGGAAGCTGACTCAGCCCTTTGTATGTCTTAGGCAGGGGAAGATCAATGTAGCAGTCATTCGATTTAAAATTTCTCCCAGCCTTATCCTTAAAAACTCATGTAAATTGACATTCCATTCTTGTTTAAATATATAAATAATGGCTTGCATGGCTTTCCACAAAGTCAAGTTGATAGACTGTGTTTATTCCGTGGCTTCACCTGGCTCCTAATACACTTCCATTTTTAGAAGTGCAGAAGCATAGTCTGTCTTAGGTTCAGTTCCCCAGAAGCAGACCCTGATGCAAGTATAAGTAATTTCTTTGAGAGATGATCCCCAGAAGCACTGGTGAAGGGAGTGGGGAAGAGAGACAGGGAAGGGAAGGAAGCCATTACAGGGTGTGGTCATGAACAGGTTAGCTCTGTGGACCACTGAGTCCTGCTGGGGACTTCTGGGAGACTACATAGTGCAATGGTTCTCTATTTTTAAAAAGCCTACAGCACCTGGTCTCCCTAGGTGGTCTCCCATCCAAGTACTAACCAGGCCTAACCCTGTTCAGCTTCCAAGATCAGACATGATCAGGGGGGCATGGCCATAAACATATGGTTCTTAAATTTTGCTGTGCATTAGAATCGCTCGGGGAGCTTTTGAAACTTCTGATGTTCAGAATTTCTAGTTGGTGAGAGCCAGGCACAGGGAGCTTTTCTTAATTCCCCAGGTGATTTCCAATGTAAATCAAGACAGAACATGCCTCAGAGTTGTTCTCTCACCTGCCTGCTTTAGGAAACTGAGGTATTTATCTGTCAACTCCAGTCCATCATACATTGAGGTTGCTCCCGGGGACGTTGACCCTCCAACATTTCTGGCCTGTAGAAAGCCAAAGCATGAAGGAGACTGGTGATTGCTGTGGGATGTGGGCTCGTAGTATCGGCTACATAGTTAGCCAGATCTGATATGAAATCCTGGCTTTGTTCATTTACTCTCAGAGCAGACTTAATCAAGTCATTTAAACTTCTAAAACTCATTTCCTCATATGTAATCACTTTTCTGTACAGCTATAAAGATTACATGTAATATAGGGAAAGCACCTCACATACAATAGATTTTTGATAGACAACTGTTGTCATAAACCCAACAAAGGGAAGGAGAGGAAAAAAAAAAACAAACAGCTACCTTAAAAGCCGAATTATGCCATAAAGAAAGTAAACTCTAGCAACTTGGTTTGGGAGTTCTAATCTGGTACACAACACCAAATGGTTCTGCCAGGGAACCTTTTCTTTTTTTAAAGGAATGTCCTGATGAGTTGTCAGGATTTACAGAGTGGCCTAGTAGGCACAGCCTATTTCTCCAGCATGCTTCATCTCTGTTTGTGTGGCAAGTCGCCCCTAGGAGTAGATGGTCCAAAGACCAGAGGCCAGAAGGAAACCTTGCTCTTCCCATGGTTAAATGCCTGCCTGTTAGCATCTGTGGAACTGCTCATGAATACAGGGGTCACCATGGCCAAGGCACTGAGGTCTTTATAGATAGGAATAGGCAGAAACACAAATGAATGAAGAACTGAGAATTCGCCTTGCAAAATCAGGTTCCCAGTATTATGAATGATAAGCATGTTTAAATCTAAATTGTGCAGTATTATGAATGATAAGCATGTTTAAATCTAAATTGTGCAGTTAGACTATCTAAAATGATTCATACTCCATGGAAATTAATTGCTTATTTGGACATTCCCTAAACTGTATAGATAATGTTTTTTATAATAAGGGGTTCAAACCATTCCATATGGAAAGAATTTTAATAAATGGGAGTTCATTGTATTGGTGAAAATAAGTGAATAAACAAATACAAGAGCCGGGGAAGCACCAGTGATTAATAGTGTATCATGAACCAAGGATTATGATTAATTTTATTCAGTGCACCTGAGATTCAGTAGAAAAAAATATAAAATAATTATAATTATTAGAAGGCCTAGGAAAAAAGTGTCCTGGTTAATTTTATTTTGTGCTTTTGTCACATTTCATTATTGAAAATCTTTATGAATATGAAACCCTTTCCCGACCTCAAACTGGTGCTCATAATGGAGTTTTTCTGGAACAATCTTTCTGAAAAATATACTTGCCAGCCCTCTGCTCTGAATAGACAAGTTTTCTGTCTTCTTTCCTGCTCCTCTGGCCTTGAGCGTTTTGTAGGAAAAAAATGATCTATAAATGTGGGATGACAGTGACCCTGGCTGCTGGTTGGTTATCAGGGCTGGTGGTGGCACCCATTTGCCTGGTTGAATATGTTTTCTTTCCCACAGAAGAGTAAGACCTTTCTCTGGCCAAGACAAGCTCATCTCTGCTTCTAAATAAGCTGTGGGCCCCGTGTTCAGTGGCCAAAATCAATGATTGAGGTTTTTCCTGGCTTGACAAAATCAAGTTAATGGGTAGACTTTTATACATTTCCGTATAAAGTAACTTGCCCAATACATTTCAAGTATTTTCTCCATGATTTTTTCCCTCTAGTGGCTGTTCTCACTTGCTATTACTGCTGCTGTTGCTACTACTACTAATGACAGTGAATACTTGAGTATTACTGTGTGCCAAGCCTTGTACTGAACCTTTACCCACACTGATCCATTTAACTCTTATAATAACCTTTGTATCCCCATTTCATAGATGAGGAAACTGAGGTTTAAAGAAGTGAT
Organism: Cynopterus sphinx; assembly: GCA_030015415.1. Lineage (NCBI taxonomy): Eukaryota > Metazoa > Chordata > Mammalia > Chiroptera > Pteropodidae > Cynopterus > Cynopterus sphinx. The sequence goes on from CM057381.1 coordinate 112,375,561, forward strand.
GTTACTTAGGGTTCTACAACAAATTGCATAACTAGGATGTGAACCCATCAAGTCCATAGAATCTTTGGACTACAGTTAATGGCATTTGAATACAAAATTGCATATTAGATTAGTTAAAATTTATCTACCAATAGCCCATAGAGCACCATGATTTTCAGGGGCTCTACCCTGTGAGTACATTGAAGAATCTAGAAAAAAAAGGAACATGGTTCCTGGATGCTAGAAAAGGGATGCTTAAAAATAATGAGAAAAAAAGAAAAACCCAGCAGTGTATTAAAAATGGGGTAAGGGTCCCTGTCTCAATTCTCTTGCTCGCCCCTGGATCTTTAGACAGGAGAGAAACCAAATTGGATCCTTTCCCTGCTCAGATGTGAGTTTAGTGAGTCAAGTTCCAGCTAAGGGCAACTACAAGAACACAAAATCCTTTTGGTAATCTCACCCCAAAGAAGGTGCAGATGAAAGGCAAGGCATCAAAGCCTCTGAAACCACTAAAGCTGTTTGACAGCAAAGAGATAAATCAAAAAGATTTGAGATCTGGTTTGAATTTAATAATTATAAATGACTAACCAGGGGCCATTTGCTGTCAAGTCAGGAGCTGTACTCTCTCCATCAGTGCATCTTTGCTGCTCTAGGCACTTGGTTATTAAATAGAAAAGCCCTGGGATTAAATAACAGGGCTCTTCCAACACTAATCAATTCAATCTTGGCAATTTAAAATTGTCAGGCCTTGCATTTGCCCCATCTCTGTGAAAGAAGAGGGAACAACATGCTGCAAACGTGACTGAAGGTATCCAGAGAACACCCATTTATAACCCTGTGTGACATGGGTAATTAGAGGAGGGTTGGGCTGTATCCCAGATCTTGTATCTATCTTCCTACAAGGTCCCCCATTTCTAATACCCACCCTGCCTGCCTCTCAGTGTCAAAAACAACAAAACAGCAGTGTCAATAGCAGTAATAGTAATTATGGTAATAACCCAGTAGGAATAATAATCACCATTTTTAAATCTCTTGCCATTTGCCTGGTCCTGTTGTACATATTTTACCTCCTTGAGTCATGAAAATAACTCTATGACGGAGAAAACAAAGCTTATAGAAGTGTTCTATAGACACATTCACCTCATAGACCCAGAACCTGCCTGACCTATAGTAGATCCTCAATAACTAATTGTTGAGTGAATAAAAGGATAAAAAAGTAATTTTCCCAAGGTCACACCAAGTAGCAAATGGTGGAGCTGGATTTAGCACTTAGGTCTGTCTCATTTATGTTCTTAATTTCCTTGAGCTGTGTAGGTAAATGCTTATAAAAAGGCATTTTTGTATAAAAAGGCATTATTGTAAAACACATATCATCTTAAACAAATATTTAAATTTATTTTATACGATCTTAGTATATTTATTTAAATAAAACACAGAGTGTTTTTAAACAATATAAAAAGAAAGCATCGTACGGCAGGTAGATGAGTGGGAATCGGGCTTCTCTAGAGAAAAATCTCTCTAGTACTTACAAAGTTTGACCTTGAGCAAGTCACTAAAGTCTTTGTGCTTGATTGTCCTCTGTAAAATGAACATAACAATATTTACTTAAATTGGGTTAAAGAGAAGCTTAAATGGAAGTTTTTAAACTATGAGCACAGTGCTTGTCCCATCACAGGGACCCAGTTCTGGCATCTACTTCCCTCTTCATGTATAGTGGAAGGCACCTGGTGAGAATTCTCCTTTGATTCTAAGGCTCAAAATCTCAAAAGATCCCAAGATTTGGGTCTGGAAAGAATGAAAGCGGAGTTCATTAAAAATAAAATATTCGGGCTTGGACCAAGACCAGTTCTTCTAAAAATTGATCAGCTGAAATCAGGGTCAGTGCTCTTTACAGACAGCCTCGCCCAGAACAACAGAAAAAGCAGTTGTTCCTGGACTGTTTACTGAGATTTAGATGTCTCACCTGTGCTATCAGAAGGTAGCCAAGCCTAAAAGGAGATAGCCATGGAGTGGCCTGGGGAATAATGACACATCATGAAAGTGGATCAGAAGGAAGACAGGTGACAGTTTAAGGATGAGACAGCAGGATGGAGTCGCCAGTAATGAATCCCAGACAGAGTCCACCTGATCTACCCAGAGATACCTGTATCTACACCATATTTCATCTGAATATACAAAGGACTTCTCTCTGTTTCATCTTAACAATGGGGCCTTCTGATTTTTTGTTTTGATTTGAGAAGCATGAGAGGGTTTCCCCAGCACTCAAGCACTTCTAGAAAGTGTCTCCATCAAATACGTAAGGAACAGGACTAAGGAATCAGCTAGTACGTTCAGACCATTTTTTTCATAAATTCTCCTATGTAACTACCTTTCATTCCCGCCCCAGACAGGCACCTAGATGTTCAGACAAAGGCTCAGGTGTGCATTAAGTTTATTTGTGGTTTGGTTCAGCTGTCTGTTTCCTTTCAATTGAGATATTATCAGTCTTAGATTCCTTGTTCCTAGCATGAGTCCCCATACTCTTGCTCAGAACAGTGTGTGGATAGATGCTCTGGTCATGGGTGTGTCTCACTCTTGACCAAATCTGACATTCCCACTCATAAGAGGAGAGGAAGTCCCAACTGTTCCATTTGGACCAATGTCCGAACAGCCGTGATTTCTTTTTTTTAACATGTTTATGTGTTTTAAGGAAAATAAATGCCCCCACATGTAAGGAAAATGTTCTTTCTTATTCGAAAAGCAACAGTTGTATCTCGTACTCACTGGTGTGAGTCTCCAAGGAAATGTGAGGTTAAAGAATTTCAGCCTTCAGTGATCTTTGCTTTTGAGGTTTTGATTTAATTTTGGCAGCCAGGTGGTTAGCAGAAGGGAAGGGTGTCACCCCAAGAACACTGGCCTTCTTTATTCATTCTTTTTTTTAGTCACTCATTCAGAAATTATTCATTGACCTACCACAGAGGGCACTGGGGTTTGAAGTCATGAGCTCAAGTCAGAGAGCACAGACTATAGCACAATTATTGCGCTTATCCAACGCACTTTGTTTTTATGGTTGAAATTTACTGAGCATTCACTTCAGTAAATTTGACAAGAATAACAGGGTGGGTCTGTGGCTCCTCAAGTTAACTGAAAACCTGTGAGACCAAGTGTAGAATTTACAGTGTCCTTCCTGCCTAAGAACTCCCCCAAGTAAACTGTACATCATTTCTGATGCACAAAGGAAATAAAATGGCTCAATCCCTGGCTGATCTGATAACAGGCAGTGATAGCTCAAAACTAGAAAGAACCACAGAATTTTGTCTAGTCTAGACAGGTAATCTGTCTTCAAGGCCAGTTCTCTAGTAGGATAAACATTATAAAGGTGTTTCCTCCCGAAGTCTTCATGCTCAACACTTTCTCTACAGGTGTGATGTGCTCTCCCAGATTCTGGGACAGGACAGAACTGTGGGTAAGCACATAGCTTGAAGCTAGATAGATCTAGGTTTGAATCTGGGCTCTGTCGCTTGTTAATTATAGAACTTTGGGCAAGTCCCTGCCCCTCTCTGAGCTTCTGACTCCTCTTTTGTAAACTGGAGATAATACTAGTTCCTACTTACCCCAGGAATGGTCAGGAAGATCAAATGAGATCACGCATATAAGGATTTAGCTCTGTGATAGATGTGTAGTGAGTATATGGGCTAAAGCCATTATTATCAGTCTGAGTATTCTCCTTATTACTTTGTTGAATAGAGCAGTGTTCTGCCACGCCCTCTATTTTCTAACAGGTTCATTTGTCTATGTCTCCAGGGCTTAAATTTCCCACTGATGATTTCTTCCAGGAACTATTCTTTAGATCATTGTCATGAGTGAGCTCCCCAATATTTTAGAAATTCATGTGTGAAAGTTAGAAGTTCTTGGGTTAGGTGTTTAGCACAGGCTTGGGTCTGTTTCACCAGCATACCCTTCATCACCTGGGTTGACTGGGCTGGCTGGGCTGGTGGAACGGGTGCCCTTTTGGTTCATTCTACTGTCTCGACCTATGCCCCTCCTGGGGTTAGGTAATTGGTGGAGTAGACAAGTTTTTCAAAGAGAGTAGGACTAAAGGCATCACCAAAAACCAAGAATGACTCTTCTGGGGATGCAGTTAGCCATATACCAGGTAGTGTACTAGGTTTGGGGAAGGTAACCATGACAGATCAAGTCCTGTCTTCATGGGCTTACATCTCATAAGGTCAACTCCAAACCAGAAAACAAAACACTAAAATAAATTATCTTTATAAATTAGGTCTCTTTGCTAGTCTGTCTCAGCACCTCACCTGACTCATTCATAATAGAGATCACAATCTGCAATTTTTTTTTGTTTTCTTTTAACTCCCAATTCTTGGGCAGGGATTATTCCTGCCTCATTTACTAATGTACTCCAGGACCTAGGGCAGGGCTTTGCACATCAGAAGTGTTTGGTAAACACAGAGCACATGGACAAATGACTAAGCAATGCCTTGTGAGATTTTTGCTTTGAGTCCAGCGTAAACTTTAGGCTCCTTCTTTGTTGCTGGTAATGGGCTTTCACTACCTTATGTAATGGAAATTGAAAAAGGAAACCCGCTTTCACGGTCCATGCAGCTTTTATTTTGTAAATGTGTGGGTTTCTTAAAATGACTCTATCCCAGATGAACTGGCTGAGTCTTAAAAGGCCACTAGAGGACATTGTCTTCTGGATTCGACACTCAGGCACATAAAAGCCTCTGGAGTTAGAGGTACTTAGACAACTGGGTTTGAGTGCTGGTTAGTATGATGAGTTGGTCTGGAGAGGACTGCATGCTTTCGAGGAAAAGAGCCTCTTATATTCTCCTCTCCTTCACTAGCATGGGCTTCTTGGATTAACAAACTACTGTTAAAGTGTCATGTTGACAACATTGTTGAACCTAGGAATGGAACTATATAGCAGCATAAAGCTGACAGTAATCTGATAATAATCCATAATCTGACAATACCAGATAGTAGCATACATCTGCATAGCTTATAGTTTGGGTGATACTATAAAATAGTTTGCCCCTACTATTGCCAGGACTTATACCAGGAGCCGGTCATACACACATTGCCTATGATCCTTACAACAGCCTGGCCTGGTAGGCAGTATTGCCGCTTTACAGATAATATCTCAGAGCCTCAGACCCCTCTTGGCATTTCCCAAGATCTCCAGTATAATACTGTAGCCTCTTAAGGCAAAAGAAGCCGGGCTCAGGAAGGACCTGGTTTGTCATGAGCTTCAGGACACCTACACAACTGGTCCCCACTCTTATACCCCAGCACATGGTATAAACTAATTGCAGCTTTCTCCCATTTGCTGTGCTGTGTAATCCTTTTCTATACAGCATTCTGGGCAGATGCTACCAGGTATTCCAGATGGCAGATGACTTGTAACCTGTTTGCCAAACATGCTTTAAATGGTGTGTGTGTGTGTGAAGGGTTTTGCCCTAGGAATTAGATTCCTAGCTATAGAGTGTTACACTGTAGCTGTGTAACGAGCAAATTGTTTATCTCCCCTAACTTCAGTTTATTTCCCTGTAGAATGGGAATGATCTCTTACTGTAGTTGCCTCAAAAGGTCACCATATAAATATAAGTCAGTGAAATGACTTCACTGACACCACAGTGTCACCTTTAATTATAACTGGATGATGAGTCATTAAGGGTCAGGACACTATACAAACATGAAGCATCCTCAAACATGGCCAGTGGCTATCAGCATCTTCTTCAGAATCTCCACAAAGCCCCTGAGTGAAATATTTAACTCCCTAAAAATCACTTGGTGAACTTGTTAATGCAGATTACTGGGCACCATCCCAGAATAGCTGATTTAGTGTCCTGGCTCCTGGTGTTGGATCTCTAATCATTCCACTGCTCAAGTGGAATAATATCTAGGCTCTAGTACTCCACTTGTCTGGATAGAACTATGTTCACCTTTGGGATTTTAAATATCTAAGTCGCTGACTATGGAACAAGAGGCCCCAATCCCTTCCCCAACTTGCCTGGCAAATTCTTATTTATCCTTCTGGCCTATTCAGATACTTCCTCCTCTGAGACTTTCTCAATCCCCACCAAGTCTAAACTAATTACTTCATCAACATTTGAGAATCTGCTGTGTACAAGGCACTCTGCTAAGCTCTAATATGCATTATCATATTTACTCCTCCCCCTTTAAGAATAGCAACTAATGTCATCACCCCTACTTGAATTGAGAAAGGGTGACTCAGAGAAATGAAATGACTTGCCCTAGGATGTTTGTATCTTACAGTATTATAGTTAAATCATATCAGAATCTGTCTTTCCTACAGGTGTGTGAGTTCCTTAACAGCGGGAGTTACTGATCTTTGCATTTACAGGAACAAACACAGGGCATGGCATATAGTAAATGTGCAACAAATCTTTGTTGAACTGAAGTAAAGAAATAGAACAATTATAGTAAGGCAAACAAGGACAGCTCTGGTTGCTTTCCGACCTCTGCCCGTGTTCACATTTGGGATCTGATAGAAGAAGAAGAGGGGTAGACGTTGGGGATTGAAGGCTCCAGATGGCCCTGGACTCCACTGTAACTTCAGTGCCAGCAATTCCAGTCCTTTGGTAGCTCTCTGCCAAGTAGGATAGGGAGACTTACAAATTAAGGACTCGAGAAATACTTGCCTGGTTGGTTAACCTGGGATGCAGAAGAGGTGAACTTATCTTTGATGAGCTTTAATATGGTTAGTAGATAGAGTTTCTTTTCTTTTTCTAAAGAAGAAAATATATTTTTCTACACCTAACCTGGCAGATTTCCTTGGTCAGAAATTCATTTGAAATGCAATTTTCTTCAGTTCAAGTAATTACTTTTCTGACTCTCAGTGTTTATAGCTATACAATAGGAAGATTGGAGATGGTGTCTAATGTTCTTTCCAGCATTCTGGTCCTGTGATTACATCAGAACCCTGGAAGAGGTTTAGAACAAATTCAAATTACCCAAGTACAAAGCAGCTCTAAAAATGGATTATTTTTAAGTGAATTCGATTTTCTTTCCAGTCTAGTTCTTTTCTCCAAGTTAGTCAGAATCTGAGCTTTTGTATTTAAATTTCTAAGCCTTGATATATGAAGACATTTAGGAAAAAAAAATACAAAAAGAAACAAATTTTAGCAATATGAGTACAAACAATAATGCAAACGGATTATCCAAGAGTTTAATTGTTTCTCCTACTTTCTTAGACTTTCTTAGAACTGTTCATTTACGTAGCTTGGTTAAAGGCTTTGGGCAACAAGATATGAGGATTGCATGTGCTACTTGACTGCTTTTTTTTTTCTTTAATCAAAGCCATAATCCCTGTTTACATCTGAACTTTGTTTTATCATTTGTTTTGTAGCGAAAACGGAAGCAGAGCGCCCAAGATGAAGATGCTGTTAGCCTTTGTAGTCTCGACATAAGTGTAAGTACAGTCCTTCCTACTACCCCTACTCAGAACACCTCTCATCTCTGAATCTTTTGGTTAGTATGCTGTGCATGTTAAGTGGGCCTCCACGGCCCAACTATAGCAGTTGTGTCCTGGGGGAAAACTCTTTTTAAAAAGGTATTTCATTTTACTGGAGAAGGCTGTATGGCCGACTTAAACTTCCAAGCCAAGTTGTTTATCGTCCTTGTCTTTTCTCTTGTAAAATGTATTATGAACTTAGTGCATCTGGGTAGAATCTAGATAAACACTACTTTGCTATTTTAGAAGCTGGTTTCAGAAGATAGACCAGATATTTGTCTCCCTTTGGGGGAAGTTAGCAAGTTGGCCCAGCTCAGGCAGCTGGGTGGCCCAAAGGCTGGAAGACATCTCCAGCAGCATGGCTGAGTAAGTGTTTTGGATTCAGTAGATTTTAGTTTGAATTAAGATTCTACACTTACCATTTGTGTAACACCATTCCTCACCTCTGATTCCTCATCTAGAAAATGGGAATGAAAAGATTTAACTTAGCAAAATTTTTGTGAGAATCAAAACAATAAAAATGAGAATGCCAAGCACATTACCTGGTATGTACTCAGTACCCACCGGATGTTAACCTCATTGTGTTTTTCTTTAAAAAGCATAAGTTTGCAAAAGATATTTAAGTATGTAGTTATTGAGTGCTAGTGATGATAGAGGTAAAAACCTTTCTCAGATTTTTCAGGCCCATACCCTTGAATACTTAATTTCAGCAGCTTTCTTTACATAGCCTCCTTGTCTCCCCACTGACACAAGTGGGAATCCTACCTGGGCCTTTCATGCCCTCATTATCCGAGTGCTGGGGGTGGGGTGGGGATTCAGTCTCTCCTTGAACTCTCCAAGTCTATTAATTTTTTGCACTTCCTTGGATTTAAACACTGTGCATGTTGGATCCATACATGGTGTAACTTTGGGCAAGTCATTTTCCCCCTCTGGGCCTCAGTTTCCTCATTTGTTTACAAAGGATTGGGATCAAGTCTTCTACAACCATTGTGAAAATTTGAATATTCATAGAACACATATTATTGGGTCCTCATCTGGCAACATTTATTTCTCGGTATAAACAATGCTCTTTTAGTTATTTTTTAATTATCACAGTTTTCTGTGATGCAAGCAGCCATGACAGAGTGAGCCTGAGTTGTCATCTAATTAATGTACTTGCACATCTTTATTTCAACATATGGTGTTTGTTTCATTCTTTAAGCCATCAGATTGATGGAGTTGGACCAGTTTACTTTGTTGCCATGGCAACAGGACAAAAATGATGATGTTCTTCTGGGTTTTACTTTACTCACTGAATGTTCTATTATCGACAAGTAAAGTATATGAAACTTTCCTTACCAATAACAAGTTTTTTTTATGTTTGAATGTTTTAAATTTTGTGGAAATTATTAGAATCATTGACTTCCAGAATTTAAAGAGCTGTTAGCAATCATATATTCCTATTCCCTCACTTTGCAAATGAAGAAATAGAAGCCCAGGAAGGTATGGTGAGTTAGGCAAGACTGTAATTTAGGTCACTTCTAAGATCATGCCACATTATACATTTTTCCTCAACCATATTTATTTTTTTTTTTAGAAAAACATGTCTCTAGAAGCTTTTTATCAAAGAACCACTAAATTCTCTTATGTGAAAAAATGAGTATTTGCAATTATGAGTTGTCATTTGTTTCTCTTTTTAATCATCTCATATCATTTTTTGTCACAGTAAAGAGACTTTTATGAAAAATAAATCTACCTTAATGCTTAGGGATTCAACTATGGCCAGACTCCTTTTGATTTGCCTGACATTTTCTTTGAATCTTCATAAACAGTTTTCAGAACTTGGGATTTCAGAACAGTTTCCTCCACATATTGTCACTTAGTTTTATAATAATTATAAAAGTTAGAAGAATCCTAGGAACTGTTGGAGGACATGAAAACCAGTGTTTTACAGATTTACTGACAATTCGAGTCATATGGAGATGACAGGATGTGTGACAGATCAAGATGTGGCCACAGAGGAAGTAGTAATGATTTTCAGAGCCTTGCACCTGTCAGACACTCAGTAGAGATGAGCTGAATTGAATGAAGCCACTTATGAGATGTGTTGCCATAAAGGCAACAAGGTCTAAATATCTAAGTCCAGTACATTAATTGTCCTAATAAATAAATGGCCTTTATAGGCCACTCAAAAGTGTTTTTAAATGGTGATATTTAGTAGAGTTACAGTCTCAACTAACCAGCAGCATTACTGAAGAGCTGTTTTGAACCTGTTTCTATGTGTAGTGGAAAGTAATATCTGAAAAAGAGGTGGGTTCCAATGGATGACTCATATTGGAGGCTGCAAGGGTTTGAGAAAGTAATATTTGTAACTCTCAATTTTGATTCCATTTACATCCAACAGCTACCTTTGATCAGGAGTTGCTAGATGAGTGGACAGGGGTTTGGGGGGGATCATGGTCAAGTTTCCATTGAGTCCCTAGCCCAATGGTGTATACACAGTGAGCTCTTGGTAAATACATTGGTTACTGTGCATGTGAAATTCAAGATACACACCCCTTTTAAAGAAATGTATCTGTGACATAAAGTTGAGAAATATTAATACAGATGAAATCTTCCCCTTTGATGAAAAAGTCTAAAGAGCATCTGAGTGCCGATAACACTCGACATTCCCACTGACATCTTGCTTTATTTTAAAGCCTCATAGGATGATTCTGATAGGTGCCTGAAAGGGAGTTTTCCTATTAAACTCCTCTCCAACTTCCTCTTGAACTTGGGTTTAGCAGTCAAATAGAAGTGAGTAAGCTAAGAAAAGAGCTTATTCTTACAGAATGGGGATCCTCAGTTGTGTAGAGGGTCATGGACTCCTGGGACTCTGGTAATAGCACTGGGCTCCAGAAAATTTTACAGAATTGATGTGTGATTTCATGGGTTCCAGGGAGCCAAGACAAGACCCCATGTTAAGAGTTTCTCTTAAAAGGAATATTAGAAGGATCTTAAGGCACATTGACATTATCACCAAAGAATTATCTTCCCCCCTTTCACCTCCAGCACTTGGTGAAAAGTGAATTGTGACTGGAGAGCCCACACTAGTTGATGATATAACAGGTCTCTTTTTCTTTCCCCACCACTTTACCTAATCCCCTGGCTGAGCCCCCAGCTTTCTGGCAGGATGGAACATGACTAGTCTAAAAAAAGAAAAAGCAACCTACTTTTAAGAAAAATGTTGCAGAGTGAAGAATGCTTCCAGCTGCCACCTACAAATCTCCTCTCACATCAGCGGATACGAGTGTGATAGTTCCAAGGACATAATTTTCCCCCATAGCAGTTTTCTAGTTTAAATTCTAATGGACGAGAGAGGCCTGAGTGAAGAGCCGGGTTCATGGTTCCCCCGGAAAGGCCGTTGGCGGGAGCCCAGTGTGCCCCTGATGGAAGCCACTGCTTAGCACCAAGCATCCTTTCTCAAACAACAAAAGAATTCTGGGTATAAAAATAGTTTCCAATGATTAAAAACAGAGTAAAAGATGAGAAGAAATATATGTTCTTTGTAGAAAATTTGGAAAATGTCAACAATAGAATTCACCAATAATCTCATTGCAAAGCAGTAGCTACATTTTAATGTATTGCCTTTCTGGCATTATATACACACTCACTATAAAACTTTTTCATTATGAGATATTGCAGACATACAAAATGGTGTAAAGGATAATATAAAATTCCATGTAGCTACCAATGCAGTTGCAGAAATGTGCCTTTAACCACAAAGCTGAAGGTCTTTGCAAGCCCCTTACTCTACTGAGTTTGTTTATTGCTGTTTTGCCAGTCTATGAACTTGCTATGTACATGTGTCCCTAAAAGACACATATATTTTCAACCAATTTTTAAAGTTTATATAAGCACAATTTTTAAAAGTTGGAATCATAACACATTAATTTATTCCTGTATTTTTCATTTACTATAGTGAGATCATGTTACCACATCCTGAACATTATTTTTAGTAGCTTAAAGTACTTTGTCAAATGGATGCGCCAAATTCATTTAACTAATACTTCATTGGATATGTAGGTAAGTTATAACCTTTCTCTATTATAAATAACACTGATGGACATCCTAGAATAGCTCTGTGAAATTTTTTATCAGTAGGATAAAATGGATAAAATATATTTTTAGCTAAAAGGGTATGAATATTGTTGAAACTTGTAAACAGGTTTGTACCCCTTCTGGCAGTGAGAGGTGAAAATGAAGTTCAGAGCAGTTGAGTATCTTGTACAGAAACTCCGAGTGGAGAATAGTTTTCAGGTTTCTCTGGCCCAACTCTCATTTCTTGCTAAGTCCATGACTTTATATTGAACATTTGCTGACACCCCCTCTTTAGGCAGAATCCTTCTTGCTGCTCTGGTGGGGATGGGTCTTAATAATGGTAGAGCTGGTGGTGGGGCATGCTGGGGGGCCTCCCCCTGGTAGCAGTTTGAACCATGACTGGGGGTGGGATGAGATCCATTTAATCCTGACGATGGTCCTGTGACCATAGATGTTATCATACATTTTTTGAAGATGAGAAAACTGAGACTCAGAGAGATAAACAATTCTCTCCAAGTTCCAGCTTGTTGTGGATTCAAACCCAAGGTGGTTAGATTCCCTAGCTTTCACTTACTGCATCCAGGACAGGAAGGAGGAGAAAGCATTTGGCTCCATGACTTCTGGTGTAAGACAATTTATAGGACATTCATCTGGTCTTATTGGCAAACTACCTTTGAGGTTTATGTCATACATCCCCAAATTTTCATTACCTGTGCTTTCCAATTATTTACCATACTGCGTGGATTTTTAAAGCAAATGAGTTGATGCAGATGCAAGAAAAGGCTTTCCTGTCTCTATTTAGCTAAATGACATTTCGTTGCTAGGATATATGAAACCAGACATGAAATAGCAGCAGGGTTGATTTATCTCTGCTCAGCAGAGCCCAGATAATGTAAAAAGATATCATTTCTGCAGTTTTGTTTCTCTTGGTCTGTTCTGGAACTTGATAACTTGAGGATTAGCCTTGGTTGGCCAGCATGAGGCCTTGATGAATTATGTTGGAGATCTTAATAACACTTATCGCTGAGGAGACCAGCCCTGCCTCTGACAGTGGGTCTTCATTTAGTGCATGGTTATATTTAACCCATTGGCATTTTTTCCGTTTTGGATTTATGATCTGCTCTTGCTGCCTGTAAAATTGTTTGGGCCTAAGATAGTGGAGACCCTATACTGAGTTCAAGGTTGTTCTCATGCTGCCATCTCTGATGGCAAATTTGCTCACTGTTGGCAGTCACATTTCATCTTGCCTTTGTGCTAATTGATTAGGTGGTGGATTATAATAATCACTGTGATCTTTTCCTCTTTGATCTACCTCTTTAAAAGCACAGTGACAGAAATTCCAAGGAGCTTCAGGACATACTCTCAGAGTTAATGATGTAACAAAGTGTCAGTCATTATTTAATACTCCCCTTCAAAGTGACATCAATGGGGCCCATGTTAAATGAGGGCACTCATTGTCCAAGAATACTTATTTGTTTGAATTTGTCAACTGTTTCAAACTTGGCAAGCTTAGAGACTGAATACTACTCTGTACTTCAGTTTTTTCACTTGTGAACTGAAATCGTAACCATGCCCAACTTTAGAGCTGTAAGGATTAAAATGAATTAATTCATGCACAGCACTTAGGACCTGGCTCATAGTAAGCACACGCACACACACACAAATGCTAGCTATTGTTGCTGTTGATTTCATAATACCAATTAACTTTATGGTTAAATTTGAGGGTATTTGTTGTTGGCACCAGTGTTCCATAAATAGAACAGATTGTAAAGTTAAAAAAAAAAAGTATGTGAAGAAACATATACAAGGAGTTTTATTACAGCACCTTTTAATAATAGCCAAAAGCTGGAAACAGTATAAATATCCAAATTATATAGATTTGTAAATATATTATAAAATATAAGTACAAAACAGAATTATAGACCACATAAAAAAAAATGTGCTCCTAGATATTTATAGATATGTTTGTCCATGCAAAGGAATAAGCATTGGAGAATGCTGCATTGCAGAGAGTGGTTATGTTGGGAGAATGGTATTATGGGAGTGGGTGATTGGATTCTGGGGCTTCTTAACCTTTGGCATCTTGTGAAACCTATGAACACCCCTTCCCCCGAGAGAACTGTTCATAAGTGCTTAAAGTAAAATACATACGATTATAAAACCCAGTTGTATTGAAATACAGTTATCCAAATATTTTAAAAACAAATTTGTAATAAGAGTTACATATGTACTTCTTAATCAATGCATTAAGTAACAAGATCTGGCAGCAAGTCTAGTAGCTAATATGTCTATGAGATGATAAGAGTAAATTATATTTGAAATACACCAACCACCACACGCTGATTAGAAAACATAGTGATTTCTATGACAACAAACTCACAGGTCTGCTAATGCTTCTGTGATTTGAGGCCTCGAATTCATAATGGAAGGAAATACTAAATTTCAGTTCTTAGTGAAATTAAAGATGTATTTTTTTTTTTCATCTAAGCTCACTGATGTCCAGAATTTATCCATGGACTCCTTGAGGGTCTGAGAATTCCAGATTAAAAATCCCTGTTTAAGATACTCAATCTCTTATGATAAGATTTGTATTGTATTATTTTAGTAATTCAAATGACTAAAATAAACAAGTTCAACAAATATAATTGATTTTGACCTGTTGGTATATGAGGTTTTCAGTGTTTTAAAGGAGAGAATGTAAAACATTATATAACAGTAAAAAGCATGGGTAATGATGTTTGACCTAGCACCATTATAGTATCATACAGGATAGTTTTACTTTCTTAAAAATTTTCTGTGCTCCACCTATTCATCCCCTCCTATGCCTAACCCCTAGCAACACTGACCTTTTTATTGTCTCCAGAGTTTTGCCTTTTTCAGTATGTTATAAAGCAGATAGCAGTGGATAGCCTTTTCAGACTGGCTTCTTTCAATTAATTATATGCGTTAAAATTCCTCCATGTCATTTTGTGGTTTGAGAACTCACTTTTATCACTGAAATAATATTCCCCCGTATGGATGTAGTACAGTTTACTTATCCATTCACCTAGTGAAGGCTGTGTCTCATTGTTTTCACTGTTGCTTGTTAGTGCATAAAACAAATCAGTCATAGTTTAACATGATTTTCCATGAGTCTCCATTGAGGGGGACTTTTTTTGTTTCCAGTATTTCCCAATTACAATGACCCTCCTCATACTCCAGAACAAGTAGTAATGCCGATGCAGAAAAGTACCCGTGGACACTTGCTCTTTTAATGTTAGTGTGAATAGTATTAAATTGCCATTTTTGTAGTTCAAATTCATGTGCTATTTTGTTCTGCTTTCATTCATGGACACCAAAGAAAAGCAAGCAAAAACCAAATTGTTACCAAGTGTTAAACAAGCTGTTAAAATTAGAGGAGAGGAAAAGTTTTGTCTCCATATGCTTCACTTAAATTATAGTGCATACAACTTTTAAACTTATATATCCAGAAGTATATTCCTTCTGTGTCATCCATGGTTAAAAAAAGAAAAGAAAATCTGTAGAAAATATTTATTCAAAGAAAAAAGGTGTTATATTGACAAAGTTTGCATCTCAACCGCCTTTCACATTTAGTAGTTTATCATTAATTTTATTTTGATAGAGATTATTTGCAGTAAAAAGTCACTAGAAAGTAATTGTTAACATATGTTTTGTCTTATGATTTCTTTTTCTAAAACATAGCCTGGGTCTGTCCACCTGCAAATTATATAAATAATCTTGGTTGGGAAATTCCATCCAGGCTTCAGTTCCCAGCTAATTGAGTTTTTCCCTAAATGACTTATGTAATTGCATCAAGCCTCATCTTTGATCTGCTTATATATTCCTGGTTTCAATGGCAAAGGTTGTTTTTCCTTTTTCTTTCTTTTCTCACTTGTGTCTGATGCTCATTCTCAGTGAAGAAACGTGGTATGTTCACTTTTTCCCTTGATATTTATTATGCATAAACTTCTTACTTTACTTGATTGATAATTATATTTTTTAGTAACTTCTGAAAAATGTCAAAATATGCGGTGTCCAGGAGAATTCTCATGGCTTGTGTGTCTTCCTCCACCATGCTGTCTAACCTACCCTGCTATGTGTGGACCATTTTATGGTGGTTTCTATATAAGCAACATTCATGGTCACTATTGGTGGTAAAGCATTTGAAACTGAATCATGGGCTTTTCTTCAGAGGTCACATTGCCATCTTTGGGTTAACTCCTTATTTTGTTGTGTTTTATTGTGGTTCTTTCATGAGCAGACTGATTTTTCCTTTTATGATTCTATAAATGAGATTTCTTTTACTCCCCACACACCTCAAAATACCAATTTCTAAAATTGGAATCTCCTAGGAACACTAAAATCAATAATATAAAGTGGTTTCTTTGCCTTTACTTACTTGGCAGGGCAAAGTGATGCTTTCTTTTGCTGGCCAAGTCTATATAAATTCCATCCAAGGACATATTTATTACTGTAGAATTATGGAGTTTATCTGTTTATTCTTTAGTGCATTCACTAATTTAATAACCTGATATTTATTGACCTCTACTTTGTATCAGGAACAACTACCCTAAAGGAAGCAAAACTTAAGAGTCATCTGCTGACAGGTGGGAATTGCTCTTGATTTTGTTACAAGTTAACCAAGCTCAGAAAGGGACATCTTAGCTGCACCCAGGAATGGTTTTCTCATTCATTTCTGTAAGGGAGTAATTCTATATTGATGGTTGGTTTTGAAAGAAAGAAATTTGCTATAGAATCTGCTGCTATCATTTTTCTCCCTTGGAATATTCTTGAAATTGACTTATTTTCTTCTATCTGGTCAACCCAAAGGTTCACCTAGGGAAGTGCTTTACTTTATGCAAAAGCTGACTTTAAAAATTATACTGTATGGCAGGTTGACTTTGCATCTGTACTCTCCTTACAGTGAGGGTATAAGGTGTGAGAGCATTGGGTTTCAGAGCAAGAGCTCTAGAATTTTTAGACCTGGAAGGGACCTTCGAGATTCTCTAGTTGAACACATTGCATTTTGCAGATGTGGCAATTTAAGCTGACATTAGTCAAGTGCCCTGCCCAAAGTGACTGAGGACGAATGAGAAAACAAATCTTGAGACTCGTGTTCTGGATTATACCTTAAATTCAAGAGAGGGGAGAAACTAACAGTTCTGGTTCTGGTGTTTTAAATTCTGGCCTCACCACTTCCTATTTATGTGACCTTAGACAACATATTCAACCTCTCTCTGTGTTATGGTTTACTTGGCTGGAAAATGTAGATGGCAATAAGGCAAGTAGGGCTGTGGTGCAATGCCTGGGAAATTAAGCACTTAATTACTGTTGATATTGTAAAATAATGCAGGACCATGGAACAGGGTCTAATGATGGTGTCTATTTTAGTCACTACTGTCTCCCTGGAGACAAGAAAGTGCCTGGTATGTATCCAGCCCTCATTGAATGTATTTTTTTTTCCACACATGAATTTGGTAAGTTATTAAAGGATAAATGGTACCAGGGAAGGGCAAATAAAGGTAATGTTTATGTGTTGCTTAAAACAAGAGGGTTATGGAGTTCTGTGACTTTTAGGAGGAATAAGTTTGTTTTTAAATGGGCCACTTCTATAATAATTAATAGGTATATTTAATAAAATGCCTCAGCTGTTGATTTTATTCTACAAAGCTTGATTCAGATCTAAGTACTCACCGTCAGTGGATGACTGGTTGATAGCACTACTGTCGGCTCTGCCTTTCAAGTCAGAACCACACCATTATCACCTCTGACTGGACCACCTTTTCAGGTCCCCATCATTTCCAGTGGTTGGATGATTCCAGGGGCCTCCCACCTGGTCTCCCTTTATCTGTCTTTGACCGTTTGTTGTCCACTCTCATCATCGCAGTTACAGGGTTTTTTTTTTTTTTTAAGCCTAAGCACATGCTGTCTCTCTCTTATCTCCCTCCCCACTTCGTGGAATTGCCTCATCCTCCTAGTGGCCTTTGGGGCCCAGCACAGTCAGGGCATAGCACTACTACTCTCCCCTTTAGCTATGCTTTCACTACACTGGCCCTGCTCCTGTTTTTCTGCACTCACACGCTAGGGCCATGCTGTTTTTATGTGGAAAGCTCTTTTAGATATTCCTGTGACTGACTTCCTCCTTTTCCTTCTGGTATCTGCTCAGATGTTCTTAGACAGGCCTTTTCTGTCTAAGAAACAGCATTTCCATTTCTAACCCCCTCCCCACCCTGCTCTTCTTCTATGACTGTATTTTTTGTTCATAGTTTTACCATCACCTGCCACATTACATATTTTCTATTTATTTGTCTCTGTCCACACTCGAATATACTTTTATTTTGTTTTTCTGCCATATTCCCAACATCTGAGATGGTATCTGGCACAGGGTATATCTAATTAATATGTGTTGGATAAACGAATGAGTGGCCACTTGATTGTTCATATGCTTCATGCTGTCTTTAGAAAGTTACTGTAAAAACAAACTGGCCTTATCTTGACAGCATTTTAAGAATGTCTGTCTTTCTCTATATACATATTTGCATTCCCTCGTTTTTAAAGAAAAGCCATAAAACAAGAGGCAAAATCAAGGCCTACCTGAAGAGACCTTGTGGTGCACAAAGCAAGATAAGCGAACATAACATCAGGCTTTTACAAGCTAATAAAATAAATCAGCCCAAAGATAAGAGGATGTAAGCAAAGTGGAATGTACCCATGATGTCTACAGATGTGGAGTTGCTCATGCCAGTGCTTTCGCCTCTAACTCAGCTGGTGCTACAGGAATCACTCAGGATAATGGTAGGAATGGAAATTTTCTGTTAAAATGAAAACCATCCCCCTTTGAAGTCTCAATTTCTCTCCATTTAACTGGTATTTATTGAGTGCAGAGCACTGCTGCTGGTGCCCACCATGTGGTTAGAGAAGGAGAGAGGCATGTAAGGAGCTATCAGTCACACTCATCTCTGGTTGATCCATTTAATGGAAAGGAGTGAATTCCAGGCCGTTTAAAAACAGTGGACTCCCAGTCCATCATTTGTATCTCACCTTGAATGTGTCCTGGTGATTACATTGAAATGTGAGTGTGTCTTGAATTTATGAGTATTCTCAATACCGTGAAGAAAATAAGAAAGCTACTTTGGAGACAACCAGCTTCATAGGGACTAGAATGTGCCAGGTGCTCCCATCTGGACCTGGTTGGGATTCTTCCCCACTTGCCCTCCAGGGTTAGTGGAGGAGCCTCACCTGGGAAAATGATGCAGAAAACCCTCTTTGCCTGCCTCACCCTCTTTTTACCTTGTGCATTTAGTTATTCTTACTTGAAGAAGATAAGTAAGGTTATGGTTTTAAATCCCTGTTATTAAAAAGTAGCTTCAAGGACAGAGGAAAACTAAATAAGAGGTGTTGGTTGAATGGGCCCCAAAATGGACCTGATGATCTCCTCAGCTTAATCACACTAATAACTTAAAAGAAAGGTGGGCTTTTTAAAATTTGCTAATAACCCAAAGGCAGAAATGGTTCATCTATAGCTAATAGAGGAGGTTGCACTTTGAATAAGCTGTCTGTGCTCTCAGATGGCACCTCACCAGCCACCTGTTTAAATGTCAAAGCCACAGGAATTGACTACATTTCATAGAAGAGAGAGGAGAAAAAAACATCTTACCTCGGTTTGGTTTTTACAAATTTAAATATTACGTTTAGCCGAATAAACTTTGGCTTAAAAAATTGTAAATTGTCTTCCTTTATAGTCAGTAGTTCACATTGTTTCACCTGCACATGGAAAAGAAAGTATGCTCGTGACTATGCTTCTGAAGTGCCTTTTCCATAGCTGTTGACAACTCTGTGTTTGCCCTGCTCTCTTTGCCATAGCAGAATCATTTTTCTTTCTGGTTAATCTATGATCTGTCACATTGTGTCTCTGCCACATTGCTGCTTTAAGTTTTACTGTATTCCTCCATGATGGTCTCTCCCTCTGATACAGCTAGCAATTGAGGCTGAAATTTAATTTAAATTATTGTCAGATTGCGGAAATAGGCCTGCCGTGTGCATGCTGTCCCTGCGGGGAAGTGGAGGAGTATCTGAAATGAGAAATGAGCTGGCTGCTGGAGACAGTCATGAAGAATGTGTCTGAAAACAGGGATGGTATGAAGGGAGGGTTATCTCTGTGTGTGATATAATGAAGGGTTTGATTTATGGGCTCCCAGGAAACCTCAGTAAGGAGCAAAACTGCCATTGGGACCTGGAGTTTTTGTTTAGTTTGGGAGCTTATGTTTGACTGAAGGTCTCACATTGTTGATGGAACAGTGACATTTTACTGAGTAGACTTTAGATGTTTTTACATTTTATGAGATGTGGTCTTAAAGAAGCAAGCATGCTCCTGAGATAGGAAGAATATCAATTTTAATTTTCCTCTTCCTAGAAAGGTCCATGTGAAGCGGCAGTGATCATGGAATAGCTTCTCAGCCCAATGTACAAGAGGTTTGGAAGAAATGTCTAGACTCTAAGGTCCTCAAGGACCTTGCATGTATGTTTAAGTTCATTTTTTCATTTATTTTGTCTTCATGTTGATTGAGCATCTCCTACCCTTGTACTGTGTTGGTGGTGAGAGGCCAAAATGGTGAACAAGCCAGGCGAGGTTCTGGTGACTTCCAGACCAATGGAGGAGGCAGACATTATTTAATAATCACAGGAATAAAAATATAATCACAAGTGGAAGTAAAAGCGTTGAAAGTGAGAAACATGCTGCCATGAGGGCATTTAACCAAGAACCTTGACCTAGATTAAGGAAGGCTTCTTTAGGGAAGTGAGATATGAAAGAAGGGAAAATATTAACTAGGTTAAAAGGGAAAGTAAAAAGAGTTACAGCATGGGCACAGCATGTGCAAGGGTCCTGTGGCAGGATGGAGCATGCTGCTTTGAAGGCAAGTATGGCTAGTAGGTGGTACAGATGGTGAGACTAGGAAGCAGACCATTAAAGTCTCAAAAGGCATGTTCAAGATTTAGATTGTTATCCTAAGAACAGTAGGGAGTCACTATTGGTGATAGGGAGGAGGTTAAGCAAGGGTGTTGGTTTAATTAGGATTCTTAGTCTCCTGTAACAAAATACCATAGTCTGGGTGGCTTGAATAACAGACATTTATTTCTTACAGTTTTGGAGGCTGGGAAGTCCAAGATCAGTGTGCCAGCAGATTCAGTTCCTGTTGAGAGAGCTCTTCCTGGCTTTCAGACAGCCACCTTCTCACCCTCTCACTGTGCCCTCCTCACCTGAGGAAAAGAGAGCTCTGATCTCACTTCCTCTTCTTATGAGGACACTAATCCCATCATGTCCCTACCCCCACCCCCCACCATATTTAAGACCTCATCTGAACCTAAATATTTTCCACAGGCCCAAAATATTATCACATTGGGAGTTAGGGTTTCGATGTATGAATTTTGGGGGACATAAACATTCAGTTCATAACAGATGCCTTTTTAAAACACACCAGATGTGATTCATTAGAAAAACAAAACCCTTCGTATGAGTAGGAGTGAGTAGGAGTGAAAGCAGAGATTCTAATAAAGCTGCCCAGTGTATATACCTTAAATGAAGTGGAAAAAGCTAGAAGAGTTTTTGCTGTTTTGCTTCATTTGACTCTTGTGTCCTACGATTTTGGAATCTTTTGTCAGTGGTTGTAACAGGCACACTTTGCTGCAACCACAAACTTTTTCCTGTGAAGGAGTGTTAATAACATTTTGTTGACCTAAGAAAAAAAATCTAATGACAGGGCCAAAGGAAAGGCAGGAGGTATAATTTGCTGGTCAGCCTTGGTCAGCTGCCCATGGCAGCCTCGTTCTGTGTGAGTCTTTGAATGTACACTGCCACAGAGATCCGGCGGGTAAGGGGGTGCAGTTTAGCCTTGACCTCATAGAGAAGCCACAAATTCAAACAAGTGCAGCACTGTTGACCTCCAGATGGCAAGTGGACTACTTTCTTTGTGCCATGCAGCTCAGTAAAATTCTCCTGATAAAAGCTTTTTGTTTAGCCATTGGAACAGGAGCAGGGACTTAGGGAAGGAGTATTCTCCCTCCCTCTTAAAAAGGAGTTTGATGTTGGCTCAGCACACATCAAACATGGTTCAGCAGATCTAGATTCAAAGTGGGCATGGAGGTGGAGGATCTGTGGTCTAAAGAGGTTCTTGGGTGGTTGTTAGGTCATTTTCAGGGTTCTTGCATCTCTGACCCTTAAAGGAGGACAGACTGCTCCCGCTCCTAGTTTGCTCACCATGCCTTTGCTTCTGTGCTTTCTTTGTAAATTCCCAAATGGCGAATGGCAAGGAGGTCAGAGACTTACTCTTGTTTTCGCTCCGCCATTTAAACTCCCTGTTTTTTAGTATGCTCTATCACTGTTGTAGGGGTTTGGAGGACACTTGAAGACTACTATAGGTCTAGACCAGTGTAAGTAGAGCTGCTGCTTCTTAGATTGGAGACATTTGGAAGAGAAGAGTGAAAAAACCAAAAACCCTAAAAAATGAGGCTAGAGGGTTTCAGTGATCCTTAGAAGTGAGAAAGGAGGAAGAGTCTAGTGAGGCACATTCTCCATTTTGAGGAGAGAGGGAGTGCTGTCTGTCAGGAGCTTTGGGGCTGAGACAGGACTTGGCAGTGGTAGACTCTACTCACTCCCTGCAAGGCTACAAGCAACCTCTCTTTTGGGGCCCAGCGGGTCTAGGCCTCCCCATTCCCCACCCCACTTCATTACAAACACAGGCTCCCTTTAAGAAGCGTGTGATCCATGGCCCCCTTCCACAAATGCATCAAAAGAAGAAAGCCCAGATCTGGAGAACTATGTGGAGCCCCTGCTTTAGCCACTGCTCCACGCTCTCATCTGGTCTCAGGTTTCCTTTTGCAAGTTTTCACCTCTGCGATCTAGGTTTTAAATTCTGGTTATTTGAGGATCTTCTGTTAGTTTTGTTGCAACCCCAGACAACAGTCCCCATCAGCTCCTTGTTTTGAGGATCATCTGGTCTTAACAAGATGAGATAGCATTTGAGATTCCTCCATGTTCCACTCTCCCTCTGAAGTTGATGACCAAGGTGCCAGACAGAGGTTGTCAGAAGAGGATGGGCCCACCAGGGCACTAACCATCCGTGACTGAGACTCACTGTGTATGGCAGATTCTCTTGTCTGTAGAACCAGCCTGGGAAGTAGTTATCATCAGACCCATCTTACAGGAAACTGAGGTGGAGGTTTCTTTGCTCTAAGCCTCACCACCATGCATGGGGGTCTTTCCTGGCCATGAACCTCCTCTCCTTTTCCTACAGCAGAGAACTAGAGACACTTTATTTCTGTGGTATTACCGCTTTTATTGTGAACCCAGAGAGTCCTCATAAAGACATCTTCTGTTCTTTAGCAGCCTTTCAGCAAGCGAAGCTGGGTATCGCCCTTCCTTACAGCTGGCCATTGCCAGCTCTGAACAGGAAGCCTCCTTGGTGTATTTTTTTTGCCTCACCCCCGACCATCTGTTTTAAAAACTATAAATCAGATTATTTTACACCCCTTAATCAAACTCTCCAGTGACTTCCATGGGATCGATAAATTTAGAGTGGAAAAAATTACATCTTTATTTTCACTGACCTCTAACTGAAATTTACATTTCCTTTCATTATATGAGGGCAACAAATCTCATCAGTACTTGTGTCTTTGTCACCAAAAGAATGCATGGATATTTTCTTTTCACATTATCCTAGTTGCATATATCTCAAAATATCATATATGCTCATGATTATTCAAAATGACAGTAGCTATTAGACCCACCACCAGACCTTATTTAAAGCAAGAACAAAGAAACCATGTTACTATATGATAAATTAGTTTTTTTTAATATGTCAATAACTATCTTTTAATCACAAATGTACCAAGGCGTGGTGGAGGGATGATGGGAACAACAGCCCAATATCAGGCAGTAAGGTAATGCATTGGCTGAAGAATTTAAAAGCCATCAAAAATGGACTTCAAGGCTATCTGCTTTTATTATCAGTGTATACAGGAACTCTAAACTATGTCAATGATAAAATACTCCTCCCTGCCAGAATAAATCATCCTTATTGTCTCTCTGCCCCCTCACCCCTACCTGTGGTCTTTCATATTCCTAATTTTTTTGTGTGTATTTTGTTTCATTATTTGTTATTTTAAAACATTTTATAAGAAGAGGTCCATAGGCTTTAGTAGATTGCCCAAGAGGTCCATGACACAGAAACAATTAAAAATTCCTGTCTTAGAATAAAATACAGATCCTCTTTCTTTGGCCTACAGGGCCCTATATGTCTACACTCCTGCCTACCTGCCAATCTCATTTTCTTCACCCTCCTCCTGCTCTTGGTACCTTCTAGTAAACCAGAACTTCCTAATGTTCCTTAAGCATGCCTGGTTTATTCCTGTTTTTCTTCTTTCTCCAGTTCTGACTCTCATCTTATCCTGATCTCAGCTTTCAAAGCCACCTCCTTGTAGAGGCCATCCCTGATATCATCTGTGATAACCTTATCTAAAGTATGCCCCACCCTCCCCCAGTGTTTCCTTTTGGTAGTTATTACTGTTCATTATCCGCAAACATGGACAGGGACTTCCATTGTCCTATTCCCTGCTGTGGCCCCAGGCCCTAGTACCTTTACCTTTACCAACACTGGCAAGGGCTCAGTATCAGAGCTAAGTTTTCTTCTCTTTAACTCTCTGTGATACCAGCCAGTAATCATATGTATTTAATTGCTAGGCTTAAACCATTAAAAAGTTACTTCAAAACCTAGGAAAATGTATTCAACTACAAAAATGCATGTAGATACAACAAATGTGTTATATAAACGACAGTGAAAGAAAGAAGGAACCTTTCGAATATAATTTATAGATTGGAAAATCGCACCAGATTTCCATTCCCAGGTGTTGCATAAGTTTGAGAAAGCCTTAGACAGTAAGGACGCTTTATGTCACAGAGTAAGTACTGAAGTAGGTTGGTCTGTGGTTGACTGACTCAGTTCCTCAACTCTAATCAAACACCTAGATTCTTTCCATCTCCTCAGACTCTACACTCTTCAGGCTGGTGCACTTCATAGTTGCAAGATGACTGACAATAACCACTGGGCAATGTGCGTCCATTTTAATATAATTAGGTACATTATGTCACATGCTCATCCCTGTGCCAATAGTAGTCCCCAAAGGAATGCCATGTAGATTGACTCTAATTACTCAGTGGGTGAATATTTGCAGAAAATAGAGCTTCCGTAAGATGGAGAAAGGGGGAATAGTTATAAGGAAGGCAACCCACAGTGTCCACTATAGGTATAGCTTTTTAAAAATTTTCTTTTCGTTTCATTGTTAAAGAAAGTCAAGTAAGAAATGTCCAAACCTGTAGAGAATTTTTATAAAAATTCGAGCCATCCTTTTCCAGGATACACGTAGAAGCAAGATCTCAACTGAGATAAATGCTTCAGAGGATAACAGTTTGCAGTTCCTTTTAGGCATTTAAGATTAAGGAGGGAATGAAAAGATTACATGAAGGTGGGAAGAAGCAACCCAGGGATGGGATTACATGGTAGTTGAGATTATATGCTCTTTTGAGGACAGTTAAAATTTATTTCAAGGGTATGTTAACCTAGATGCACAGAAACAATGAACAGGGTTCGCTTAAGGCGAAGATAAACTTTTTACTAAAAAGTTGTATGCCTGGGGTGTGGCTACCCACCATGATCTGCCCACTTTGGAATTTATGATCAGATCATCCTTCGAGGTTACTTTCCATAGAACCGCCCCCCTTTTTTTTTTCATCCACAGTTCCTTCTTTTGGTTATAAATTGAAGGATGCATTCATGAGCAACATTTTGGTCAGATAGTGTGGTCTCACAGTGCTAGAAGGGCTCATTCTTAGGAAGTCTCAGTATTGATTCCATCACTTTGTTGACCATTTGGGATGGGGCAATACTGTAAACCTGGGATCTGAGTTGAGGGTGAATTTACCCCAAACAGGAAGGTCAGGTAAATGGAAGGAAGTCAGGTCTAATGGCCTTTATTGTGAAAAAATGCTCGATCATTTCTATCCTGTAATTTCTTTTCTGTATTTGGCATCTAATATAAACTTTATATAAGTCATTAAAAAGATATTAAAAGTTCTACATCTTCTTTAGTTTGGCAAGAGTGTAAAATGTCTTCTTTCAATAATATCGCTCATAAATATCTTCATCTAAGTCCAGCTTAAATGCACTACAATGCACGAAGGAATGTAAAATAAAAAAAATGGGGTGCCAGGTGCTGGGAGAACTAAGCAGCCATCTTGGGATTCCTATAGCCCTGACTATTTAATTTACAATCATTGTTTATACACATACAATATACCCTAGAAGTTTTCCTACATATATTGAGCTTTTTAACCCTGAAAACTTCAATGTCTACTGATAACTAAGAAGTAGTCAATTAGTATTCTTTAGCATGTATATTTTATCACTTCTAGCAACCTTTTAAATAGATATAAAAGTCAACTACTAACATGGACTTATTTTTGTAAAACCCAGGCAAAATAAAGACATGTCTGTTTTACTTAAACCAACAAACTTAAGCTAGCTTTCATTTACTAAGGAGTAATCTTAGATCACATGAACTTGAAAAGCATTTGAGTTTCTGAGAATTTTAGAATACCTAATTCTTACAAATGCTTGCCTTTAATTAATTTTAACAATATCATCTGGAGGTGGAAAACTATCTTACAACATATGTATATGTAGATACACATACCGGAGAGACACAAAAACCAGTTAGCCATGAGAAACTCACTAGTTTATAAAAGAACAATTGGATTCAAATTTTGCCCTGGAGGCATTTACAATTTTTATGTCTTTGACAAGTCAAGTTCCAAATGACTTTCCCCCTTATAAAATAAGGACAGCCATTTTAATGGTCAAAGAATTGGGTTAAAAGCTAAGGACATCATAGATTGATCTGTTTATTTAAATCCTCTTTTTGAAGCTTCAGAGACCAATTAAATATGTTTTCCATTCATTCTGGCTAATTTTGTAGCTCGCTTTTTCTAATTATGAGTGCAAAGATTAATTTAGAAGTATCAAAGGATCCTCATCTCCGCCATCATAGTTATAAATGGGAGGCTAACAGCTGTAGGTCCTGTGGGCCTAGGAGGCATGATTTCCTGTGTTAATTTTGAGATCTGTAGAGTCTGAACAAACTTCCATGGAAAACCAGACCTTACATGCACATCTCCAGAAAAGGCATTTCTGGATACGCCAAATGCTGTGGATATTCCTATAGGATTGTTTCACGCCCTAGAGGAGAGGAATTTTTCCTTAGGCATCCCCATAAATATTCTTAGTCACCTAAGAATACCAGAGCAAAGGTCAGAGAAAATTTATCGGATGCTGCCAGAACCACTACGCTTTCCAGTGCTCATGCTCCTCTCTTAAGGTGAACCCATTACAGGGTGCCCTGCCCTTCTCTCTGGGGCTCCCGCCAGCATGGGCTGCGGTACTACACTGGATGACTCCTGGTGCCAACCTCCTTCACTCCAGATTCTGGGATCTGAACAACTATCTTCACCCCATTGGCTATTTAGGTTAGGGAAGCAAGTGTCCTTTCTCTTTCAGAGCTAAAGAGTGTTTAGTCTCTCATTAACCCAGCAAAGATTTTGCTCAGACTCTCAGTAAGCAATCCAATTAAAAGCCTGAAATTAAAAGCAGCAATACATTTTTCCCTTTCCGTAAGCTATCGCAACCATTATCCACCTTGAGGGTTTTCTAAGAACAGCTCAAATAAAGCGATAGCCTGCTACTTAAAGCAAGGAGGCCCAGGATTCTGAGAGAAATTCTCCCAAGTTCATGCACTGTGCAGTGGTGAGCTGGTGGGGCACAATGGCCCCTTGCTTGTACCTGGCACTAATTCAGGGTCCAAAGGGTGAATCTGGGTGGGCTTCTTCCAAATCCTGCTTCATTACGCCAAGTAAAGTGACTTAAGAAACATCCAAGCCTGTAGATAATTTTTATAAGAGTTTATTTGAGCCAAACTGATGACATATGCCAGGGAGCAAGAGCTCAAATGCTCCAGAGAGTAAGCTTGCAGTTTCTTTTCTTTTTTAATTAATTAATTAATTTTTAATTCTTTAATGTCATCACATATTTGACCCCTTTTACCTCACCTACCTACCCCCTCCCTGCAGTTTCTTTTATACATTTAAGATGAAGGAGGGAATGTAAGAAAGATTACATGAAGGTGGGAAGAAGCAACCTGGGGCTGGGATTACAGGGTAGTTGAGATTGTATATGATTTTGAGGACAGTTAAGGTTTATTTCAAATGTATGTTAACCTAGATGCACAGAAACAATGGGCACAGCTTGCTTAAGGCAAAGATTAAACCTTTAACCAAAAAGTTATAAGTCTGTGGTGTGACTACCCACCTTGACCTACCCAGTTTGAAATTTATGATCAGATCGCCCTGTGAGATTCCTTTCTATAGAACCCCCTCTTTTTGTTGTTGTTTATAGTAATAACCACTTAGAATGGGGTCTGATGGAAATAGTTCTAATCTTTTCAGTTTTTATTTTTTCAAATACCTGGGCCTTTTTATTCTAGAAAAAAAATTTTTTTTAGTTATTGCCTTTTTCTTGGCTCTGTTATCAGCCATGTGATCTGGCAGCTGAAGAAATATGGTCCATTGCTGTAGACTCAGATGCTTGTATAACAGGCTTTGGTCTCCATAATTAGTTTTAACAGAAGAGTGTGTGACAGGGATTTGAAAGCTCTAATATAATTTTTCAAAGAAATAACATTGCTTAGACCTTACTTAGATTATGAAGAAGCAAGTCAATTGATCTTGGGAGGCAGGGCAAAGCCTCTAACCAAGCTCTGGAAAACCTCTAGATTTTTTTTAATTCCAAGTTTATTATGGCAGAAGTGTCAGCGCTATGGTGATGGATCCCATGTAATTAAAAAAAATACTCAGGGTGGAATAGAATTTTGGGAAAATTTTCTCTTTGGGAAAATTCTAAAACAAAAGATGTGTATGATTTTGAGGACAGTTAAGGTTGATATATATATATATCGAGAGAGAGAGAGAGAGAAGCAGATAAATCTGGAAAGAGAACCACCTGTATTTCTGCAGCAGAGAAGGGAGCTCCCCAGGCATGGAGGTAGAGGATGGGTGTTGGCTTATAGTGTAGTACTGGGGAAGGGGGAAGAGGGAGCCTGTGTGTAAGGAAGATGCATATTCATGAATTACAGGTGTAATTAGTAATAAAAATAGTCATGTTATCAGCAATAAACAGACAAGTGAAATTACAGTATTATATTTAATGATAAGAATCTTTCAGTCTCATGTTGGTATTTGGGTCAAAGGGCTTGAGAAGGAGGTTGAAACTTCTAAGAATGTTGAATTACTGTCCTTCCAAACACTTATTAGACATAGGTTCTTTTCTTCCTCTTATTTCTCCCCTTATTATTCCACTCCTTGTCTATGTGTATTCCCTGAGTTATGTGTATTTCATGTGGTTTGGTTATGGACTTAGATCAATCTAACCCCGTGATAGACACCTCCAATGGACACCAGGTTAGGCCCCCAGACTCACCATCTTTCTCTTCACTGTTGAGCCCTGTGGTTTTTAGACTAAAACTGAATGGAATGACATGGCTGGCACAAGAAAAGAAGCCTTTTGACAGCCAAGTGGTGAAATTGAAAAATGACACATCTTTTTTGGGGGGTGTAGTTTTCAAAGTTAAATTTTCTTTTATTTTAGCATTAAGGGTAAATATTTGAATGCCTTTACTAATGGCAACTGTCATCTATCTCCTGTGCCATATATGCCACAAATTTTGGAGAGATTTGGTTCAGCATTATTACTTTTTTCCCTTTCAGTGCTGTAGTTGCTGAAGTCATTTAGGGGCAAGCAGCCCAGAGCACTTCTTTTTATATTAATAAAGGTCTATTATTGCTACCAAGATGAGACTTTTTTAAGTCAAAAACACATGTTTGTAATCCTGTTTCTCCACTTTCTTCAGGAAACCATTTTATCATTTCAGTAACAACGGAAACAGTAATTTTGCTTGACAGCCTTAAGTCTTTCTCATCACAAAGAAAACCCTTTGGTAACCACAGGCATCCCTCCATCCTGCCCTTCACCTTCATCTCTCTCATCTCCATCCTCCTCGGCTTTACTCAGTCTGAATTCCTCCCTCATCTGAACTCATAACCATACTCGTATGTTAGTGTCAAATAAATTACCCAACTGCCTGGGCTACCAGGTCATGCTGTGGCTCTTTTTCTCTTCTGATCTCTGCTGCATGGCACCACCGATCCGATGCTCCCTTCCCCTAGCCTCTGTGACCACACAACCTCCTATTTCAACTTCACCTTTCTGGCCACTCTGCCTTGGATTCTTTTGTGGGTTCCTCTTCTTGTGGTCATCCCTTAAATGGGGACAATCATCAGGATACTAAGGTTTCCTGAACAGGTGCATTTGAGTGTCTCTCTTAGGATTTAATGCTTCTAAGGTACAATTCCTCCCCTTCCCCCCAGCTTCCCTCAAGGTATTTGTATCCCCCTGAATAGTACCTACAGTTGCCAAGACCAGAAACCTGGGAGGTAGCACAACCTCTTACTTTTTCCTCATTTCCTACACTGAATCTTTCACCAAGTCTTGACCTATCTGCCTCCTAAGTATCTCTGGAATCCTCCAGTTTTCTCCACTCCGTCTTTGGCCTGCATTCCTGCTGTCAACTAGAATACTCTTTCTCTTTTCCGCCCTCTCAGATCCATTCTCTCATGAAGCCAGAGGGATCTTCCTAAAATACAAGTTGTTGGGTTGTTGCTCTGCCACTTTACACCTTTTGCTGCCTCCTCATATTCCCTCAAGACCCAGGCCCTGCCTGCACCTGTACCTTTCACCATTCCTCTTCCCTCTCTCTAAACTGACTGAATGGACTAGAATTCTCCACCATAGTCCTGTCTGCCTAGGTCTTTTTGCCTAGAATTTTCTTTCCTTTGTCCTCACCCTTGCCTGATTGTCCTCAGATTTCTGCTTTCTCTATAACTTCTACAGAGAAGCCCCCCCTGACCCTCAGAGTGAGATGCGTCTTCTGCAGGGCTTCCATAGGAGCCTGTGTTTTCACTTGCTATGTAAGTACCTGCAATGCTTGACTCATAGTATGAGCTTCACAAATGTTCAACAAAGAAAAGGAAAAAGATGAGAATTCCTAGTGTGCAAATTTTAAAGCATTCATTCATTTTGGTTCTTAACAAAACAGCTTACCAAAACAAACAAATAAACAAACAAACAAAAACAAAACAGTTACCGTGAATCACAAGGTAACTCAGTTATATTTTTGAGGGTAGAAAGTATCAACTTTCTTTTACACAATCATCAGACTTTTTGGTCAGTAGTTTTCTGACTTGCCATCTTTGTCAAATTTTCCTCTGATAATGCTCTGTCATCTGTTCTGTTATCGCTACACCTCATGCTCAGATACTAGAAGAAAGTATTAAAAAAAAATAAGAAATGAGTTTCAACATATGTTCATAGATTTCCATCTACAGAGAAAATTCAGTGTTTAAAACTTTACTGTTTCTGGTAGGTCTTATTTTCTTTTTAAAAAAAATCTTTTGAACTGCAAATAGAGACTCTCAACTAAAGCACTCTCTGGTTATTTTTAGCCTTCACTTCCACTATTTTTTAAATGCAATTCATGATCTATACATCCATTGAGCAGCCTGTCTTTCTCTTTGGGAAGTAATAATTCTAGTGAGTCAGGGGAATGGTTGAGAGGATAAAATGGACATTTCAGGTTGAGTTTTGATGAATCATTCCATCCTGAAACTGGAAAGATTACCAGCTACATATTTCACATTTTCTTCTACAAGTTGACCATTAAGAAAGGCATATTATACAAGCAGAGGTTTTGAACAGCATGTGAATCAGCTTTTGACAATTCTGACTATTCTTTTTCCTTTAATCCCATGAAACAAGAGAATGAGACATGATTTTTATCTGCAGAAGTAAAGGAAAAAGTGCTAAGTTCTGTAGCTTTCTGCTGATGCATTTATGCATTTGAGAAAACACCAATTTAGACCTGGGGGCGGGGTGTTCTCTAGAAGTGATATCAGCATGCAGGAGGAGTCAGGCAGCTTCCCAGACTGTGCCACCTGGGTTTTAGTCCTGTGATGGGGGTCAGGTCACTGGTTGTCAATGTGGTGGGTCCCGAGGTCACCTTTTCTTCACATCTCCAACACTTCTGGCTCTGATTCAATTCAATGAAACTGTAAGAAGATAAAACCAGAAGAGAACACTTACTCATATTCTACATTCTGTGAGATAAAAGCACTCCAGATATGAAGAGATGAATAAGTAATGAAGTAGGATTAGAACATGCAGGGGGATGTGGGGCCCTCAGAGAGTCTCATCTTGGAGGATGCTCAGAAGTTTCTTACTTCTACAGTAGAGCATTTTTTTGTTGCAATGACCCACATCTCTTCTCTGAGGTGGGCTTTCTCTGCATAGGAGACATAACAAAGGCCCAGGGTTGGAAAATGCTGGGATAGGAGCAGAATGAGTCAATGTAGGGCAGGGACCAGTAACCAGGCTGTGGACCAGTACCAGTCTGTGGCCTGTTAGGAACCTGACCTCATAGCAGGTGAGTGGCAGGCAATCAAACAAAGCTTTATCTGTATTTGCAGCTGCTCCAGAGCACTAGCATCACCACCTCAGCTCCACCTCAGATCATCAGGCATTAGATTCTCATAGAAGCACTGCTCCCTGGTGCCAAAAGGTTGGAGACTGCTGGTGTAGGGAGACTCACAGGTCTTCAAGGCTGCCTTGAAGTCAGGTGACACTGGGTACAGGGGTCAAATCTACAAGGCTGGATTCCACTTAGAACTGCTGGAAATTTTTTTCTCATGTGTGATGTGACCCGATTAACCTAAATTTTTTGAATCATTGTTAAAAAGTAGAGTTCATAGGTAAACAATGGAAACCACTGATGTTAGTGTATATATTATATGTAAAGAGAGACAAGATCTGAAATGATTTAATGAAAAGTTTACCTCTGGGGATAATCCTTGGGTAATTTTAATTTTCTTCTTTTTGCTTGTCTGCATCTTCTACTTTTTTCCGCAAAGATTATGTGTTACTTATACACTAAAACAAACAAACAAAACCTCACCAATAACAGGGTTTGTTTTTATTTGTTTGTTTAAGAAAAGAGCGTATTGGAGAATTAAGGAATGGAGAACCCATTAGGAAGTTATGGAAATAGTCCAGGTGAGGAGTGACAGGGGCGCAGGAGGGCAGGAGGGAAGTGAGTTTTAAAGTGGAATCTAGAGTGCTAGGAGACAGGAAGGGGGAGGGAGGGGCAGCAGGGAAGGTGTTAGTGATGACTCAATGGCCTCCTGTCGGTAACTGGAGCAGAGATGGATGGGAGAGGAAGGGAGAATGAGTGCCCAGCAGGCAAGAGGAAGTGGGGACATGGGGGACACAGGCATACATTCCAGCACACAGTGGGGACCTCAGGTGGAGTTTGAGGGCATTTCCTTACTGAAAGGCAACGTGGTAAATAAGCACATAGATGAACCTGGGAGCCAGACCACCTGGTGTTTCAGCTCCACTCTCTTACTAACTAACTACCTGACCTTAAACAAGTTACTTGACCTCTATTGTGTCTCAGTTTCTCCATCTGTATATGAGGATAATAATAATATCTACCCATAAGGTTATTATAGACATTAAATGAGTTAATATTTGTAAAGTGGTTAGCACAGTGTCTGATATTAGGAAGCTCTATATAATGACTGATAAATAAAAATAAAAACAAGAATTTGAGCCCCTTGAGGACCTGGAATGTATATTGAATTGGCCTCTTTCTAGGTGCCTCACATAATGCTAGGCAGGTATATTGAAAACACTATACATAAAGTCAAATGCACATGGCAATTACTTTTTAAATAATTTTTTGGTTATAGCATGAGTTAACTAGGCCTCAGATGGCTTTGTTTCCTATGCATGGAACCTCATTTCAAGTTCCAAATAACCAAGTTTACAAAGAACTTTTGGTACACAACTATTTCATCAGATGGGGACTGCCTGCATTTTCAGAAATTCCAAGAACTGCAGTGTCTTGTACCTACATATGATGGATGATGTGAGAAAGCATCAATTAAACAAATAGGGCTTTAACACATTGTTGATAGGTATCTAGCAATGTGTTACTGTGGTGGGGGAAGCACTTCTTAAAATTCAGAAAATGTATAAAGCAACTTAGTTTTGGATCTTGAGTCAAAATTGATAAGATCTAAGGCACAGGGACTACATTTTATAAGGCATGTTTTCCAAAAGGCCCTTTCAGCTGTCATGTCCAGGCTGGAGTGTTAAGGCAGCCCTCTGAGGCGGGAAACGGGAAGATTCAGGCACAGTATTTTTAGAATACATTGTTCTCTGAATTCTAGAAACAGCCAACCTAGATGAAAATGTGATTTCAGATACACTCTTCCACTCTTTGTGCTACTTTAAGATTGGTATCTAGAAATAGAAAACAAAGGGTGTTTTCTTTTTATGGTAATTAAATTCCTTGTTCTTTCACCCAGAAGTGGGGAGTGATTGTATATTTTGGGCTACCACAGTTGGTAAAACATCATCTTTAAGGCAACAGGCCATGGGTATCATGGAAGGGAAGTGTGATATCAGTGTGAGAGCTTTCTGATTGAGGTCATGATACACAATTAATAAAAGCAGCTAAGAGTAATTAAGCTTTTATTGTGTGGCTTAACATATATTTTCTCCTTTAATCCTTTCAACAACGCTGAGAAGTTGCTACTATCACTGTCCCCATTTTACACATGAAAAAATGAAGCTGAAACAGGTGAAGAAATTTGATCAAGGCTATAACTCTGTATTGCTAGAATGAATTCAGAGACTATCACTGTTGGAACAAAATGGCCCTTAACTTTTCACCCCCTCCATCTTAGTGAAAAGCCCACCGGCGCCAAAAGCCCCCTCCATTTTAGTGAAAAGCCCACCGGCGCCAAAAGCCCCCTCCATCTTAGTGAAGGTCCAAGAGACCTATCAACACTAGCCCCCCTACCACAATCCAATCAATACCCTACACGAACACTAGCCGTCCCCAACCGGATCCTCCCCCTATATAAGCTCGCTCCTCCATTTAATAAATTGGAATTCCTCTCGGACTCCTGTGCGTCCTGGTGATTTCTTTCGTCTTGGATTCCTGCGCTTCCTGGTGGTTCCCTTCCTTGTGGATTACTGCGCGTCTTGATGATTTCTCTCATTTCGGATTACTGCGCGTCTTGGTGATTTCTCTCATTTCGGATTACTGCGTGTTTTGGTGTTTTCTCTCATTTCGGATTACCGCGTGTTCTGGTGGTTTTCTTTCAATCACTTTATTATGTACATATGAAAAAAATAAACCCTCGACTGTGTGTTATTTTGCAAACTTGTAAAGAGTTGCATAACTTTCTGGTGAAAGACCTGCTGATTTTGTAGGTACAGGACACTTAGTGCTATTTTGTAACCCCCAGGAACATGCAGAATGAAGTAACTTCACAAAAGGCTAGCTTCCATGTGTGCAGGAGATGAATGAGGCTTGATTAAGATAAAAATAAAGCTCTTTTAGTGGTTTCACTAAATAAAGAACTGGATACCTGCTGATAATAATTAGAGTTCAGTTCAGCCTTTTAAAAAAGCCACCCCCATGTCAAATGTATTAAGATGTGTTTGTGGGAGAGTTGAATGGTATTCTCTCCACTACCACCCCCAAATAAGTTTTATTACATGGTAACCACAATAAACTGCCTTTTGTTGAGCTTCTCCAATTTTTTCAGAAACAGTGCAAGGCCCATTACCTTTATTTTATTATTATTTAAATCTAAATAACGCCCTTATGGGAGAGAGTATCATTGCCATTGTATATTTGGGGAAACTGAGTCTCTGAAAAATTACATGAATTGCCCAAAGCCATAGAGTTAGCAAATGGCACAGCTTAGACTTGACTCCTCAATTTTTTTTTTTTTTTTTTTTTTTTTAGAAATTCTCAAGCATACACAAAATTTGAGAGATCAGTGTAATGAAGCCCCTGTATAGTGGTTACCCAGCTCTAATAGTTATCCATCATTCACCTTTTTTTCAACCTATTCTCTCATTCACACATTCTTGATTTTTTGTCATCCTAAAGCAAATCCCAGGCAGCATATCATTTAATCCCTAAAGTAAACCCAAAGGTAGTTTAAATGTCACATTAGCATTTTTTGCTTCAAAACTACTTCCTATTCGGCTCAGGTCTTGCTTTGCTCCACAATGAACTTTTCTCTAGTTCATGGTGCTTATTGTGATTATGATGTCTCTCTGAGATGTTTCCTGTGCCTCATAAACTCTGAGGGGGCAGCAACTTTGCTGTCCTTCACCCCCACTCTCCCACCCCCACACTCTGCACTGAGTCACTTGGTCCAAGTACTGCCTATAAAATGAAGAGTAAATGCTCTTAAAGACCTTAACTTTTTAAAAATTGGACGTTCACTATTTTCAAGCAATCCTAGGAAAACGAGAATCGTGGAAGGAAGAGGTGAGAAAATGCTCCTTCAGAACCCTAAGCTCACTGCTTCATCGAGAAAGCATCTTTCATGTATAGCACAGTTGGCCAGTAACTGCTTGGGAAACTGAATCGAAAGGACAAAATGAGGCTAAATTATGGTATGAATGTGCAAGTTTGATTCTTAGAATTATGCCTCAGTTTGGGCAGGGTTAAGTTGGCTGTAGAGCAGAAGGAACTGCTGTTGTGGAATAAATTCTGTGGATATGGGAAGTTACCCCCACCCCGAATTGAAATACCTGGGAGTCTGTAGTTTATGACTTAGTGGAATAGTGGAAGCTTGGAATGTGGAATCAGAATATCTATGTTCTTCTCCCCTGTTTGCCTCTAATTCACCGTGTGTCCTTAGAGAGGTCACTTAAGCTTAATCTAGCTATTCAATAAATACAACTGAGTGCCTACTGTGTGCTGAGCACTGGGCATCAAATAAGATGGTATATGTGAAAATAATTTGTAAATAATTCTGCAGTATTTATGGTGTTTTCCTTGTTAAAATTCAAGTGCCTTTGGAAAGGAACACTTTGAATAGTAATCTGCCCTTATGAACGATTCTTAGCTTTTTAGAGCTTTGACAGAGAGGGAGAGAGGGGAAGAAGACAGTCTACGAAGCCCTGGGCTTACTAAAGATATATTTGGTTAAAGACTGGATACAAAGATGGGTGTTGTATGAGGAAAGGTTGTGAAGTTAGTCCTCTAGCAAGCTCTGTTCCAAAAGAGCACTGTATAATTTCAAGTGTACAGAAGAGTATTCAAAGCAGCAAAAACAGCAAATCCGGCAGCTTACACATACTTGAAACTCATTCACAATGATTTCCACAAATGTGTCCCTTTTGAATAAACAACACCTGGGCCTGGAATTTCTCTAGTCATTTTCACCCTAACAATTAAATCTTGTTAATAGTTGTTTGATCAATATAAGCCATTAGACCATTACCTGGTCTTTTAATTTAACTCCTACTTCCTCCATACTCATTTTTAAATCTCTACATTTTTGTATAATTGTGCTTATGTTCTTGCATTTCTTTGAGATATGAAGGAAAGTAAAATATAGCAAATGAAAGGGATAAATAAAAGTCCTTTGGATTGGAGTGAAGAAAGAATTGTTATGAACCCAAGTGGGAATTTTAGGACTGTTAAACAGATTATGTGTTACATTGTTAGCTATTAAACATTATTATATAGAAGTTCTATGGCCATGCTACCCTGAACAAGCCCAATCCTGTCTGATCTCAGAAGCTAAGCTGGGTTGGGCCTGGTTAGTACTTGGATGGGACGGACACCACCTAGGAAAACCAGGTGCTATAGGCATAAAAAATAAAATTAAATAAGGATTGTAAACTGACAATCTGTGAGGTCAACCAAGGGTTGCCTCACCTAAAAAATAAAATTTAAAAAAAATTATTATATAATGGACAGATTAGTGACCTTGAGAAGGCTGGATTTATTTTCACTAGTGCAAATTACAAGAACCAAGGCCACTAAGGTAACTCAGGGATCCTTAGAGCAGTAGAAAATGGTGCTGCATTTTTATTTTACATCACAGTAGAAGTTTAGGGGCAGCTGCTACATGGCAAGAGCTATGCTGAGCACTGGGGAAATGAAGATGAGTGAGATAGAGTCATAGCCATTGAACAATAACAACTTCAGTGCAATGTGGTAATTGTCCTACCACGTGCCTTTATTTATTCACTCAGCAAACCTGGCCTTGGTTGGGGCCTTGCCAAGAGTTTAGCTGTGATTCTCCAGGCAGTGGAGACCTTGGAAGACAGATACGATATGATTGGCATGGTTTTTTCAGTGGTCAAGGACTGAGAGAGTGGCTTAATGGAATTGAGGCCTGGCAGCTGGTAAATCAATTTGGAAGTAATTTCTCCCACGGAGATCATCTCCTTATAGAGTTCTACTATATGTTAAAATGTATGTTGTTCTATCTCACTGTGAACAAAAAAGGAAAAATCAATGAACAAAGAAACACAAAATATAACACCAATTTTTAGAATAAAATACAGCACCAATTTTTGGAATAAGGCTTATTTCAATTCAGGCATCATCAAATAGACCTGGTATAACCTAATACTGCTGTAGTTTCCTGATGTCTTATTAGTGGTGAGACCCAGTGTTATATGATTTTCCCCCTTGGTTCAGATAAGGAATGGAAGCAAATATGGTGTATTAGTTATATGTAACAATATTACCACAAATTTAGCAGCTTAAAACAACCCACATTTATTTTCTCAGAGTTTTTGTGGGTGAGGAGTTTGGTATGGCTTAGCTGAGTCTTTTACTTTCAGGTCTCACAAGGCTATAGTCAAGGTATTGGCCAGGGCTGTGGTCTCATCTGAGGTTGGACTGGGGAAGGATCTGCTTCTAAACTCATGTAGTTGTTGGCAGCATTCAGTTCCTTGTTGTAGGACGGAAGACTCCTTATTGGCTTTTGGCCAAGGTTGCCCTCACCTCCTAGAGGCTGCCTGCAACTCCTTGCCACATGAGCCTCTCAGCGTGACTTCTTGCTCTAAGGAGAGAGTTGCCTTGAAATATGGGTGTTACAGTCTTATGTAATCATATACATATAATTATGTACATGCTGTCACTTTGCCATATTCTACATGTCTAGAAGCAAATTACTAGGCCAACCTATACTCCAGGGCAGGGACTCACTGGAGGGCATGAACACAAGCAGGCAAAAGTCGTGGGGGCCACCTTAGAAGGCTTTTTACTATATGTGATGTTAAATGACCTCGTAGAGGTAATAGAGCAGATAAGAGGGTAAAGAGACCACCTCATAGGGTTCCCAGAAAACATTGCTGTTGTCACACAACTATCCTCTTACTCCATGTAATCTTGAGAAATTGATTCAGATTTTCCATCAGATCTTTCATGCTTATTATTTCAGACTGTGACAAGGGTGAGGCAACACGTTTCATTTATCTATTGGCTGGAACCCTGGTGGCAGCAGCAGTTGGTATTGGTTTTATTTTCCTATTCCTTTTTTGTTTCATTTCATTAAATATTATCTTTATTTTTTTTTTTTTGCCAAAAAGATACTGCTCCTTTTAGTTGTTTTTAACTTTAATTTGTTTAGCTCAACTAATTTGAATAATAGTCACTTGAGGAAAATTAACAGAGGCAGGCAGGATTCCAAACAACATGCTTAGAAAGTTTCAGGTAGCCATTTCAAGAATTCTGTTCATTAATTTACTGATAAACCATAAGAAAAGAGTTTAATGGCTCTTAGAAAAGCTCATCCTGGTATCCTGATGGATCTGCCTTGAGCGATCTCTCCGCCCCAATTTCTCTACTTATAAATCCACAGGGTGCACTATCCATACTAATGAGATGTTCTAAAGAGAACTAATAATTTTTTAACATAAGTTGGAAATCTTGCACAATAGAAATTGGTTTGCATTTTTCACTTTTGAACA
Source organism: Cynopterus sphinx (assembly GCA_030015415.1). Classification (NCBI taxonomy): domain Eukaryota; kingdom Metazoa; phylum Chordata; class Mammalia; order Chiroptera; family Pteropodidae; genus Cynopterus; species Cynopterus sphinx. The sequence continues at coordinate 112,415,089 of CM057381.1, forward strand.
AAACTATGTCATGAAGCTTTAAGTAATTGTCATTCACTAATGTCTGCTGTGTATCAGGTACCCTGCTTACTGTCTTCATTTCCTTTTCGTACGGTTTTGATGGTGACCCTGAAAGGTAAATATTATTATCTTCTATTTGCAAATGGTGAGTCTGAGATTCAAAGATGTTGTTTAACAAATCCGAGGCCACAGCTATGATGAGTTGGTATTCTGCCTGACTCCATATCCTGTTAACATGTCATTATATCAGTAATTCTGGAACCCAGATTGATTCATCACTCGGATTGTAATCTATATATTATTTTTACTGAAATCAGTGGCAAGTTTTTAGAAGCCAGAAAGGTTAGAACTTAAAGGAGGTTTCTTCTTTTGTGTCATTGTTCTCTAAGAAAAAGTATTATAGAAAAACCAAAGGTTAAATGGCATAATATTTTCACCTTTTAAAACATAAACTATATATCCACATTATGGAATACCATACAGCAATAAGAAAAGGGAGAAAGAGAGGAAGGAAGGGAGGGAGGGAGGGAGGAAGGAAGGAAGAAAAGAAGGAAGGAAGGAAGGAAGGAAGGAAGGAAGGAAGGAAGGAAGGAAGGAAGGAAGGAAGGAGAAAAGAAAGGGTCAAAACACATGGTGGATCTAAGAGGAAAAAGATAAGATCCATTGTTAGATTTAAAAAATCAAGTTACAGAAATTTGAATATGATGCCATTTGTGTACTAATCTAAACCACATGAAAAGCAATTCAATTTATTTTTCAGAGATAAACAAAAGCATCAAAAGAAGTCTATAAGGATAACATCCTAAATTCATTAAAATGATTCCTTCTGAGGATGGGGTCCAGTATTGGCCCCAGTGGAGGTCTAAGGAAACTTTATCTAAACTTTAATGTCTTAAGTTTTTACAAGGAGAAAATATTCATGTGTTACTCATATAATTAGAAGTTACTTTTCTAAAAGTCAAGTGTAGAGCACAAAGTAAACCCACCTCACGAACAGCCACAACCAAATTTGCAGTTATTTATAAGTCATTTCAACAATAAAGAAAAAGGATGAACTAATCATACCACATCACCAAGAGGACTTAACCCCACAGAGATTTCTAAATCAGCTAGGGCTTTGATGTCTGGCCATTATCTGATTAAGGTGTTTGCTCTAGAATTAGCTATGGCCACCCTAGAGAGAGTCCTATGATGAGCCATGTTCAGGACAGGCGGATGAGTGAGCAGGTTAGCTTCCTTCCAGACATCCGTGCTCTCCATCGCTTTACCTTATGTAAGGTAATCTTCCAGGGCCAGATGGGTGTGTATAGTGTGGGGATGGAAGGGAGGTAACAAAGGGGTTATTTGAAGAAGAGAGGGCTAAGAAAAGAAACTCTTTTTTTTTAAGGTAAAAGAATTGAGTTCTACGCATCTGCTGGGAATCATTTAATGTCCAGGCTGATTAACTCAGTTGGGTACCAGTCTAATGAGACTGGTATGGACTCCATCCCTTAGTGGGCCAGATCACTTAATTCCTAGGAGACATGGCATGAGGATTCTTGACCTTCTCTAACTCTTTCAGTGTACATAACTGATGCTAAATTAGCTATATCCTCAACAATACAAATACAATGTGCTAGTTAAATAATTTTTTTCTAATCTGCATTAAAGTAAACACATATATAACTATTAAAAACATATATATCCATATTCATCTTAATATGTCATACTCTACTAGTGTGCGATTCTTCTTGGGGAAACATTGCCAGAAGTGTGATGAGCTTTGGCTTGGGGAGGAACTGCGTTCAAATAGGCCCTCCACAATTAACTTAGTAACCTGGGGACTTAACCTTCCTAGGCTCAATTTTCTCACCTCGAAGTGGGCTTACTTACTGTGGTTTCTACCTCATAGGGCAGTCATAAGGATTCCCTGAACTAATGTCTAAAGCATAATGTGTAGTACTTATAAATTGTTAACAGAAGAAAAGGGGCCTTTGCAAACAATAGAATAAATGCCAAGGTTTTGATTAAATATGACATCTGTAAAAAGGTGCTGCCATTTTTTGCTGATGATTTGGTGCTTCTCATATTGGAAATTTGTATATGTATGTGGGGGAGGGGTTTACACTAAACTGCTCCCTTTTCGTCCTCTTCTTTTTAACATTTTGGCTGTTGTTCACAAAATTACCTATTTCAAATAAATCTGATATCTGAAAAAGGTAAAATACATTATCTAAGTGATTACATAGCTGCTCTGCAATGCATAGAATCATACCCAAGAATTTTTCTAATTAAGTAGTCTTTGTGGGGGTGAAGTTTCTAGTATGAAACTATGTAACTAAAGCCTTAGAAACATCTCATCAGATTATGTGAGTGCTTATGTTTAAATTTTGTGTCAAATATATCTGCTCTGGCTCTCAGCTTGCTAGTTAACTGTGAACCTAGAAAAGTGAAGTTTACTCTGTTGTTACTTGGCTTTCAAGTGACTGCCTTGATGGAGAAGGTGGGATAGTACAGGCGGTACAGAGTTGATGGCAACTAATTGGGTAAGTTGTGCCTAAATGGAGGCCTTTGAAGATCTTGTGTAACAGAGCAAAAGGGAGTTTGCTGTGGTTGAAAAAGTGATTTAGTTTGGCAAGCCTACCTTTAAGGAAGCCTCCAAGTTCTCCTAGTCACTCTTTTAGAGCTTCTGCCATATTAGCTGGTGGAGTTGACTGAGCTTCTCCCACCATTGCTACTCTAAACAAAGACTTAAGACAAGGTCATCTTTCTCTTGTGTTGAGATGCCAAGTGGGTGGCATACCTAGGGATCTTAATTTGCCATTCTGTTTTACCTTGAATTTGACTAGTGCAGATGAGGAGCTGGAGGTACTCATGTATTGGAGTTGAAGAGAGAGGGTTTTCAGAATTCTTAAGATCAGGTAGATAAATTCTGAGGCAAGAGGCTTTCTTTGGAACTGCTTCGCTGTGTGTATGTGAATACAGGAACATTTTTATTTGTTTTACCATTTTTGAAAGCTTTCTCTTTCTCAGTGAGAAAGCTTTCTTTTTCTTCTTACCTGTGAAATTTAGTAAAGCCACATCCTAGAGATTTTTACCTTTTAAAAAGAGGAAATCATTTTAGTCTTTGTCTAATGAAATAAGTAAAAAATAATTTTAAAATGTTTGAGTAAATAGTAATTATTTAACAATATGTCAGCAAGAGAATTTCCAATGCATGCCTAGCTGCTGTTTTGACCTCTCAGGAGTGGGATATGTCTTCTCAGTTTTAAAAATACGTGCAGTGAAGAGGTCCCAGGAAACATGAGTCAGTGCAGAGCTGGGCTTCCATTCTGGTGTCTCAGACTTTTATTGACTGCTGATGATGCTCACTGTGCTAAGTCCCTCAGCAAACACACAATTCTAATCTCATGTGAGAGACAAACATATAAACAATGAATGTGGCTCAAGGAATGTGGGTTATTGTAGAGAAACTTTAAAAAGAAGACATTTGATAGAAGCCTACTTGGACTCTCAACCTTCTTATCTCTAAATGTGGCAACTAGACGACATCTCTGTTCCTTTCCAGCTTTGAAACTCTATGATCCTGTAGAAACAGACCACATCTTGTCCTAAAACATTTGTTTGCATGACCATTGAATAATAAATATACCATTGGACACAGTAAATATTTATGGCCCCCTGAAGCAGAGTGTTTTTTCCTGTTGCTGACTGTTGTTGGCTGGCTCTCCTAAGCACAGCCTGGGTTTTTCATTATAGAGTATAGCAGAGAAAGATTCACTTCTCCTTTGCAGAAAGAATATCTGGAATGGTTTTAAAAAGCAACCTCTTTGCCTCAAGGTGCTAAAAATATCTACTGAAAAACAAGGTGGGCTACTGGAGCTGTGTCTCATCCCCATTTCCTCTTAGCAACTTGAGGGAAACTGCAGAGGATGACACACTTCCACAATGAGATAATGCCTGGGATCTGGTGGTTGAAGTCATCCCAAAAAGCTTCCTGTCAGATGAAACACTTCCGAGCCTGAGAGCGCCTGGGATCCTACAGGGTTCTACCACTTTCTTTCCCAGAGTTCGCAAACCTCAGATAAGGGAGCTCACTCCCTTTCTTTGGAGAGTAAAGGGGTAAATGTGATTCTTTGCTATGAGCTGCCAGATTGTAAAGAAAGTAGATTGCTAGGGTTAAAGGGTCCTTGCAATAGTGAATTGATGCCTGCAAACCCAATCAGTAAAACCTCAGCTACTTGAGATTTGGAAAGAGGGAGCAGGGTTTAGAAATTGTCTAAATAACCAAGCCCTCATTCTTCTTTGTTTTGCATTTTTAATAAACTTTCATTTCAGGGTAATTTCAGATTTATAGAAAAGTTGCAAATATGGTACAGCAGTTCCTGTCAGAATATAACATTGATACAGTACTGCTAATGAAGCTACGCTATATTTGGATTTCACCATACATTCTTCTTTAAAAAACAAAATAAAAAACTAAATGTCACACACATGTATACTAATATACTAATACATAAATATATATAAAATTTTACTCTTAAAACCTATATATGCAAATACACAAATGTATCTAGTTAATATAAGTAGATATTATGTTTTGCCTTTGACAGGTTATACAAATTATCATTTGCCATTCTCAAAGAACCACCAGTCATTATGCATTGGCCTCTTGATGTTTTAGGGCTGTTTGGCCCAAAGAATTTGTGCTTTTTACGGCCTCAGTTCAGCTCCTCACAGTTTTTCTAGTTCCTTTCACATTGCCAAGCTGCCAGCCATTACTTTTCTCTGCTGTCAACATTTTTGTCTGTGAAAGGCCTTGCATGTACACGTTTGCTGCTAATTTTTAAAGATTTTATAACCTTGTACTGGGGCTTTTTAGAATTATGGAAGGAAAAATGCCTGTAAATGAGGTACATGAGCTGTATTAGCATGTGGCTTTTATGACATTTTCTCAAAAGACTTCTATTATTTCCTAGTTTTTGACTAGATTTTGATAAATAACAATGCAAAGTTTAGAATAATTTAAGAAATGGAATCCAGATTTTAATAGCTAAAAATATGGAAGTGACTCTGTCTCACTTAGAAATTTTTACCAAAAAAAAGTCACCCCAGTATTATGTTCTTCTAATGTATTTAAATTGTCACTTAACTCTGTAATCATTAACCTGTACAATTTTGAATTAATTTTTTCCTCATGGTGTTTTACAAAAATATTTATTATAGAAAAGTTAGGAAATATATACAAGAAGTTTTTTTTTCTATATCTTTATTTTGAGAAGCTTTGTAATATTCTGTTTTATGGCTGTATATAAAATATTATTTAGGTCATTTCTACTTTTTAAAATATAAACAGTCCCATTATGAACAGTTTTGTAGCTACACTTCTGCACACATCCAAGAGGCTTTCTTTCCAAGAGTGAAATTTTTAAGTTAAAATGTACACTGTGATGGCTGTTGGTGGCCATTGCCACATCTAGCCCAGTGTTACAAATATGCAATTTTCCAGCTCCTGGAGGAAGCTTAGAATTCTGAAGTTCCAGAATGGGGTAGTTTGAGTGACTGCAAACACAATAGCAAAGGAAACAGCCTTGTCTCCACAGAATCACTGCTTGTGTATTCACGCTGGGGTGCATTCAGACAGTCAGAACTAAGCCTTTTCAGGTGACTTATTGACTCTTGGGAGGAAACTGTTTGCCAAGACCTGTTGCAGTTGGCTGTGACCTCATCGACCGGAGGTGATAGGTTGGAGTCCAGTGTTTATGAGGGGCAGGCTTCCACAGGCTCTGCCCCTCACGGCATTTCCTCACCTGCCAGCTTCAACTAGCTTCACAAAATAGCCTCTTTAATGAATAGTCATCCTCTTCAATTCCCATTGGTAATTACTGGAGCATCTTTTATCTTCATGTTTTCTGCCTAATGGACTGTCAGGCAAAACTTCTTGCCAAGTTTTCTAACCAATTAAAAATGGAAGACTAATTCCATTGAGCAGTCAATTCCAGTTAGCTCGGCTGGTGGGACCGTGTTGTTAACGCTGGACCCAGAGGCAAGGGTTTCATCTCCTGCGAACTCAGTTGGCTTTTCTCTTTTCAGAGTATGGTAGCTGAGTAGGAAAAGGTCTGGATTCTTTGCTTGCTTCCTCTCCTTTCTTTTCAATAAAGTCTGTTTTAATTAGACTAGTCTCTGGAATATAGACATCACCATCCTTTTTAATCAACGATTTAGCACCAGTTTTTTCAAGAGCTAAAAATAAAATTTTTGAACCTCCTGATTCTGATCCTGACTTCACTTTCTTTAGGAAGTCATTCGTTTATCAAATAAAACATACTTTCTGTCAGCTCTATATTTTTAAAAGCATGAATTCATGTTGAACACTTGGAGGATGGGCCTTCAGGGAGAGAGTAAAGACTATATAATGCAGACTGATTCCTTCACATCATTGTTGGCCAGCATATAATTTTTTTATATATCTCATATGGTTGTCTGTCCTATAAATGTCTTCAGAACAGGTGTAGACCATTCAGAATTGGACAAACCAAGAAAAAAATCCAGGTGGGCAAGAAATGGGTTGAAATCACATTCATATCTTCAGGCACAGAATCGTGATAAACCCATGTAGGAACTCTGGGTGAGTGAGTAAATGAATCATTGAATAAATAAATCACTGAATGAATTGAATCAATAAATGAATGTATGGCACAGTAAATTAGAATAACCCCATGGTGGGATGATAATGTTTCAGAACTAACTTGTAGTTTAAAATATCAACTATCTCCCATTTTAACCCAAATAGTAATGGATTGAAGTTAGTGTAACATTTCTGTGCACAAAGAAATTATAGAGAAATCCTAAACAAAACCTTATGTTAAACAAGCCTTCCTTCCCTATAGGTAATATATGACTTTTATTCCATTTGAAAATTTCATCAACTATTGATCAAAAACAATCTTTTTTTTAAACCTGGTTCTTCCTAAAATTGCTAACTCGGCTTTATGCAATCATTAGGAATTATCTCTTAAGCACAGAGGATGGGGGAGGGGCAAGGAAAAGTGAAAAGACAGCTTGCTTAATCAGATGTAAACATGATGCCTTTGCCTGCTGAATTGTGTCAAGAAAGTAATTTTTCCTACAGAAACATGCTAAGCACGAGCAATTTTCCTAAGAAATGCAATTTTTCTTTCTTTGGAGAAACTGAGGAAACAAAAACATAAGTCATTTCTTGACTCTAAGAAATCCTTTTTGCACAGGGAGTCTTTCCAGTAGTGTATGACTCAGTTTCTCTACTCTCTTTCCCCCAGGAATCGGGCATAAACTGTGTGTGACTCAGCCACAGGGCACTTTATCACTCCCCAGTTTATATATTTATTATATATGGGTACATAGCATTTGCTACAATTTTTTTAATTTCTAAAAATAAAAATCATTCTAACTGCAAAAGGCCCAGCGACATAGGCTCACCATGGGAAGAGCTGCCTTCTTGTCTAGCTCAGACCTCTGCTCGCCTCCTAAGATCCCACTGGATCCTGGGCTGTCTAGTTTGTGGACTTTCTCTACAGCCTCCACTGGCCCCTCTTGACCAAAGTCATCATTACACCCCTGATTTATTGGGAATGTCAAGGCTTTTGATTCCTCAGTGACTCAGGAGCAGATATTTGCCTTCCTGACTCCTCCCTAAGCCTGGACGCAAATCCTCCTTTCCGTTAGAGAACCCCTGCCGCCAGGCTCACCCAAAGATTGCTCAAGTTAGATACAGAAAAAAAAACAGGATACTGTCTATGTCTGCTTCTGTGAACACAGTGATTGATGAATAAGGAACAGTGGAGAAGACCTTGACCTTTCTTAAAGCACTGATTATTTCTCCTACACGTACTCACCTCTGTTCTGGGGAATGATGAGATCTTCATGTCTATTTACTAGGCTTCATAATAACTGAATGATAGATGAAAACTAAAGACTTCTTCCCCTGTAGTTTAGTAAAGGTATCATCAAACTACAGCCAAATCTGGCCTACTGTCTGTTTATATAAATAAAGTTTGATTGAATTACTACCACACCCTTATTTACTTATTGTTTATGTCTGTTTATGTTTTGCATCAGCAGAATTAAGTAGCTGCAACAAAGACCACATGGCCCACAAAATTAAAATAATTATATTCTACAGGAAAGTTTGCTAACCCTTGTCTAGTGGTTAGGAACATGGGCTATTGACCTCAGATACTCTTGGAAAATAGTTAAGAGACATGGAAGATCTCCCAATCTTCTTATCTTAAAATGAGAATGACACTGAAATGCAGACACACAGGGTGAAAATTCAGGTTCACAGAGCCAACTATTGCACAGGGTTAAGGTTGTGGACTCTGAAGTTAAATGCCACTTACTAGACGTTTGGCCTTGGATGTGTCATTGATGGCTATAAAGCTGTTGCCTCACTTGTATAACAGTGCTCTTGTGAAGAATAAATGAGATAACTCAGTCATTTCATAAGTCAATATTTACAAGGTTCCATTCTATGACAGGCACTGTATAATGTACGAGTAATAAAACAGCAGACATGAGGGACAAGATCTCTGCCTTCACAGAGTTGTAGCCTAGATGTGGAGATGATAAATAACTGTAAATCAGCAAAGATGCAGCTGGGTCATGAGGTGGCTTGGCAGGGGGACAGGAGAGAGATGGGGGCTGGGAATCTACAGCTGGGAGTTCAGGGAAGGCCCTTCTAAGGAGTCTTTTGAGTTGATGCCTCAGTGACAAAAAGTCAGTCCTGCCGAGATTTGGGGCAGAGGAAAACATCCAGTACAAATGTCCTGGCCTGGTAATGAAATTGCTGTGGTCAAGAACAAAAGTGTCAGAGCCCCCTGGGCAAGGAGGAGAGAAGCAGGAGGTGAGGTCTGGCAGGTTAACAGGGTCAGGTCCCATAGGGTCTCGTCAATTGGAGCAAAGAATTGGGATTTCAGTCCAAGTGCAGTGGAAGCCCCTGGAGGATTAAAACAACAGGGTAAGTGCTATGATCTGAGATAATGCTTCAAATGATCCTTCTGGCGGCTATAATGTGGTGAGATTGTATAGACAAGGTTTGCAACCAGGAGAACAGTTAGCAGGCTATCACTAATCCAGAAGAGAAATGATGGCAGCTTGGGCTGGGATAGTGGCAGGTGAGGTGGATAAAAGTAGATGGATACAGGGAAACTGATGGGACTGCCTAGAAGCTTAAATTTAATGTGATAATGTACAGGAAATGCTTACCACAGGGCCAGGGAAATAGTATCATCATCACTATCATCATCACCACCTCCTCCTTCACCATCACTACCACAACCATTACCATCTCCTCTACCAACACTTCCACCACTGCCATCATTATCATCTTGAGAGACAGTGTAGTATTATGCTTTAAGAGTAGACTCAAGCCAGTCTACTTTGATTCAAGCCCCAGCTCTGCCACTTATCAGCTCTGTAACTGTGGGAAAATTACACATTCTCTCTCTGTTTCATTTTCCTTCTCCATAAGATGGGGAGATCATGGTACATTCCTTACAGGACTTTGTGAAGTACCATAGCATGCTTGTCAGATAGTAAACCCTAAACATAGTTGCTGTTTTTTGGGAGCTGGTAGATGGTCCTATACTTCATAGAGATTCAGTGAATATTGCTAAAATCCTGGCATGCTGTGGATATCTTCCTTAGAGGTCAAAAACAAATCCCTCCTTATGTAACCCACATTGACGAGGCTGATGGGAGGACTTTCTTCCTGACCTCTGAAATGCTGCAGTTTCAGAGAGACAAGACAGCCTGTTTGTTAGAACATTCCAGAGATGTAAAGGCAATGAAAGTATGTGCTAGGATTTCCACAGAGAAGTATGTTTAGGATTTTGTGCCTGTTTTGTAAAGCCGTGTCTGTGGGAGGTGGCAGAGTGTCACTCTGGGGACATTATCTCTTAAAGGGAGGCTGGGTAAGGGCATCTCATTTCTCCATCTTAGGGAGATCCTTGTTTCAGCCATAGGGCTCAAGGTCTAGCTCTAGAGCTCCCTAAGTATTCCAGCTATGGACTTTGAACAACCTGGGTCAAATGTGGGTGTTATTGTCCTAGTCATGTCTTGGACAGTCAAGCTCCTGGAACCAGAGAATCAGGTTCTGGGACATGAGAAAAGCCCCCAGTTGTACACCCACCTGGGGCCCAGGCAGACTGCATGAGAGGCCACATTCACTGCTGGCTACAGATATGTCCTTCATAAGCCCTGGGCAGATAACATTTGTGCCATATAGAAGTCTATCCCAAAGAAACAGCAGTGTGCGTGCCCCTCCACCCACAACCACAGAAGGGATCTCTTTATCCTTTCTATTTTCTGAGCAGTAAAAAGGAAGATTAGTAGCAACACGTGATAAAGATCTACTAAAACCCAGTCTAGGCCTCCCTCCCACTCAGAAGCAAGCTCCCACAGATAGCCAGATTGCAATTTTTACCAGAGTCCATTCTTATAACTGAAGGCTGGGATTTTTATAACTTCCAGGGCTCTAGATATCTTTTTCTGCAACCAATTAGTTGGACAACTTGTTTTTTACCTTTTAAATTAAAGAGAGACAGTGGTATAGAAAATGAACACCCAGCTTTTGGAGCCAGTCATACCTGGATTTAAATCTTTTTTACCACTTAGTAGCTGCCACCTTATGCAAGTCATTTAACCCCTCTAAGTCTCAGTTTCCTCACCTGTAAAACAGAAATAGTTATGGTTGTTGTAAATACAACCATATTTGTAAGATAGATGAGTGGGATCTTATTAAATTATAACAATGTTGATGTTTGGTTTTTTGTTAGTTATACTTTACATAGACCTTACATTCTGAATATCTGAAAGATCCTGAGGTTAGGTTATGTTCTTAATTTTTAAATCTCTACTTGAATACTGGCAGCACACATTTATTGAGTACTAACCATGGGATAGGTAGTCACTGAGTGTAATCCATCTGTTTAATCCTCACAATGACACTACAAGGTGGATACTATAATCCCCATTTTACAGATGGAAAAAATGAGATTTACGCAGGTGAAATGGCTTGCCCAAATCACAAACTAGAAAGTGACAAAACCGAGATTTGATTCTGGACCACTAAGTTTCTGCTCTTATGCTACTAATCTTTCAAACACTCATGCAAAATAAATGGCTTTGCTTCTTGTGAATATTTTCATACTAATCAAAACACAGTCATACAGCGATGGCCGTTGGTCTTTTGCTTCTTGATTTCTAGGAGGTCTTCATATATATGGAGATTAGAGCTTTCTGATATGAGTTGCAAATATATTTTCTTAGTTTATTGTTTTTCTTTTGACTTTGATTATGATGTTTTTGTTGTTCTGTTTGCCATGTAGATGGAGTTTTAATTTTATGTTTTCTCTTTTGTGGTAAAAAGATCTATTAATGTTTTCTTTTCTTCTGGACTTTGAGTTATGATCAGAAAAGCCTTTCCTACACCAGAGAATTTTTCTATCTTCTTCTAGTACTTTTATTTTTTTTTTTTACATTTATGTTTAAATCTTTGATCCATTTGAAGTTTATCCTGGTATACAATGTGAAATATGGGTTGGTTAAAAAAAATCAAAAACACTTTAAAACAAATTACGCTATCCAGATATGGTCAGAGCTTATGTAGGAAGAGTATTTGGGGTAATGGATCTTCCTTTAAGGATAAACAGATATACTAGTGTTACAAGTGATAAGTAGGAAGTTGTTCATGGTTCTAATTAGACCTCTAGCCTGAAGCTTTGGTAAGGGTTTTCCGTCTGCTGAGATAGTCAAGTGCAAGGTAGTGGGAGGCTTAGCGGTAGGTAATCAGACAAGTGAAGTTTTTGGAAATAGATTTGGATACTCATGAGATCCCTTAGTTCTCATGCCATCAGCTTCCAGAAACACACCTGTGATACATCCTGTTTTTCTACTTTCTTCTCTTTGGCATTGTTATAAAATGATTCCTCAGCCATCCTATATTTGATTTCAGCCAAAGGAAAAAAAAAAAAAAGAATGTTATTTTATCAGCAGTATCACACTTGTCTCCTAGTTTCAAAAAACTTACGCTCTCATTGAGGGAAACAAGACTGAGATATGCAATATAAATCCTAAATAATGCAAGGGAGTAAGAAGGCAAGTACGTTTTTGTATGTATTTGAATCAAAACTTACAGTTGCAAGTGACAGAAACACAACTCAAATTCCTTTGAGCAAAGAGGGAATTTATGCTCATATAATAGAAAACTCCAAGAGTCATTGGTTTCAGGCATGGCTGGTTCTAAGTGCTCCTTTTCCTCTGGACTTACTCTTTTTCTTCATTTCTCAGTTTTTATTTCTCTTTGTTGGCTCCATTCTTAGATATGTTCTCCCCTCCGGGTAGAAATACGGCCACCAGCAGCTCTAAGCTTACCTACTTCTAATTTACAGGTGCTTTCTTGCCCAGTTCTTCCTGCAAATATGCCAAGCCTGGTTCTCATGCCCTTTCCTGAACCAAAGGCTAAGAGCAAAAAAGAGCATATTGCTGATTATTGGCCAGTCCTGAGTCACATGAACTTCCAAGGAGACTGACAGTGGGCTCAGTCTCACTGAACCACAAACACTGAGAGGGGCAGTTTCTCTAAAGAAAATGAGAGAACCGTCATTAGAAGAGGTGTTGAGTCAAAGCCCCAAAGTGCTTTGCAGCATGAACTTTTTGTTCTCAAAGCTTTTAAAGAATCGACTTCAGGTGCCAAGAACATAGCGATGAAAGTCATGACTGGAGCAGTTGGATTTGGTTAAGCCTATAAAAATGAAAGCTCACTGGTCGCTGTCATGTGATGGTGAAGAGCAATAATAGCTTCTGTCAGTCCTCACCAGGATTATAAAATAAAACTGAACAAACAGAAAATATTTCTGTCTTTCTATTACTAATGATGGGTTTCTGAGATACTAATTTTTCAGAAAAGCTACCATCATGTCATCAGCATTTGTCAGATACCAAAACCCAGTAGAAAAAAGCATACATAGTTATTGTTTTCCTCTTTTCAACCACTGACTATGGTTTGGGGAAAGTATGAGGTCTTAAATTGGTCAAGACTCTTAATTTGGTGCTTTTGCAAATGCCATTTGTAAGGTAAATGCGAGAGAAGTTTTAAAAGCAAGCGTTTATTGGGAGAGGGCCCCCGGGCGGGCGAGGTTCTCTGGTCCTGAGAAATGGTGCCCTGGGGTGGGAGGGCGTGGCTTTTATGGGTTCTGTGGGGGTAGGGGTTTAGGGTGGAGAACATTAATGTTAATCGAATGCTAATTGAGCCTCTGGATTAGGGTGGTGACATTTAGGGCTTTAGGGTGGGCCCTATTCAGGTCTGGATTCCCAGTATCAAGCTGGAGAGTCTCCAGGCAGTCATCTGGCTGGCCCTTCCCCCCTCCCCCCCCAACCTAACACCATTACTTATTCCACACCTGAATAATCTATAGCTTCTGAAGAATGTGGCATAAGTGAGGAGTCTTTGTAGATGAAGTGGTCTGGCTACTTTGGCTACTTTGTGCCAAGAGCAGTAGCTAACATTGTCCAGGAATGTGCCTCATGCCTTCCATGCATCATCTCATTCCATTCTTCCAATAGCCGTATGCACTCTTTCCAACCCCATTTTATTGGTTAGGATGCTGAGACTCAAAAGATTCACTCATCCAGGATCCCAGATTGAGGAAGTAAAAGAGTCAGAATTCAGACAGGCAGCTGGATTCCAGTGTCTGTATTCCCAACAGTACTTAGTAATTAGCTGGCTGTCTATCCCTGACCTTGTCACACCATAGGGTTTTTTCATTCCTCAAAGAAGTTGTGGAACCTGTCTGTGCCTCAGGTTCCTCATCTATAAAAGGGGGTCATTAGTAGGTCTGAGCTCACAGGGCTGTCATGGGGATTAAAGGAGATAATGCTTACAAAATAGTCAGCAGTTTTGTCTCTAATAAGTGGTCCAGAGGCCAGCTGCCAGTAATACAATAGTATTCTTACTATTACTATTATTATTTACTATTATTTTTCTTATCCTCACTCCTTTCCCTACCAAAAATAAACTCCACCACAACAAAATCTCCATTTTTATCACTGGCATTTAGTAGTCAAACATCCTTTTCTTTGCAGTGGTTTGCAAAGCACCTTGCAATTTCCTCTCTTTCTAATTCCTGGAATTCTGTTTGTTTGAACTTGAATTGTTTAAAGCTCTCTGTTCAGCAAACTATCTTTTGTGTTTTTTCCTCTGATGTCCAGAGGCTTTGAAACAGTAGCTTTCCCATAATCTTCAGCAAAATTACACTAATTCTCTGCAGGGTCCATGGCTTTAGTTCAGTCTTCTCCTCCAGCTGTCTGTCTTGTACTGTTTTTCTTTCTCCAAGATCTTTTCTCTTTGTTTAGCTTTTTTAAAGGGGAATCTCTTGCAGGGCTTTCTGTAAAATATTCCTGCTTCCACCATTCAAGATTAAGCTATTATCTTGGTGACAGGTACTGATGAATATCACATAGAGTCACAAATGGTCATGTGGTGTGGCTCACAGATTAGTGCCTTTTTCAGATGTTAATGATCGGCATGGCAGCTGCAGAAGCTTAGTCTTAAAAGTTGATTATTTATGGCAACTCTGGTTCTAGCAGTTAAAATAACCTGAGATCTAGTTAGTTGTTTTTTTCCTTTCCCAAAGAACTTCTCTGGAATTCATTTATGCCCAAAGAAGTACACAAAGGCACATATCAGATTTTTAATCAGGATAACCTCCTATCTGTAGAGCATTTCATAGATTCCAAAGCACTTCCATGTATATAATCTCACAGTGAACTTGCCTCTGGGGGCCTGTCAGATGTGTCTGTCCAGAGAAGGTGAGGGGGAGGAGGAGAGTGAGTCCAGGATGTTGAGCCTTGGGTGGGAGTTTGAGGCAATTAGCAGTCTGGTAGGTGTAGTTAGCACGTGCCCAGGCTGGACCATAATAAGATGGAGAACTGGATCTCCTGTTTTCTTGAGCTTTTCTCAGTCATGCTAATAACAAAAGATCTGCAAAGAGCATTTCACAAGACTCAGAGGGAACCTCAATCATAAAACAATCTTTTGTAGACTCATTTAAGATGTTGTCTTTTTTCTTCTTGGGGTGTGTTCAAGACATCCACCTTATACTGTACCATTTTACTCAGCCTTTGCTGCAAGAGGAAACTGTGGGGGTAATTCTTGCTTCCTGATCGAAGCAGGTGAATTCCTCTCAGAGCTCATTGGAAAGATATTTGGGGCAGGAGAAAAGGAATATTTCTTTCTTTAGTTTCAGTAGGCTTCCAAAGAAGGAAAAAAAACCTGTTTGAAGAAACTGATGGTTTACAATATTTATAGAAAGACCACTACCAAAATGCCTTGGTTCCATCAGCTGTTGTCACACACTTCATTTTAATAACCTCCCCTTTAGTTTTTCATTATAAAAATAACAAGACCTGTAATTGGAAAACCACCCTTCTGATACAACCATGATTTTCATTTTGCCATTTTCACTGCCAAGTTTTTCCACGTATATACAGATTGCATAGGTGCCCTAATCAGTTTTCTTCCTGCCTTTTTAACTTCTCATTTTTCATGTTGCTTGACTTCATAAGTATCCTTGTTAATGTTTACACAGTGTTCATCAGTGGCTGTCCTATAATTTAATTAAATATCTCCTGTCGTCTGACTCAGAGAACTTAGTGCAGGTCCTGGAGCCAGCCTGACCCAGATTTCCTGCTCTGCCACTTTGTAGCTGTACCATCTTGGGGACTTGCTAAGAAATGATAACATTTTCCACAAAAGGTTGTTTAGAGGAGAATAATGGACCTAAAGCATTTAACACAGTTCCTGATACATAGTGTATTTTCCATATGCAGTAGGTAGTCTATTATTATTTCTAATTCACCACTATTAAATAACAATGCACTGAAAATATTTTCTTTTGGATTATTTTCATTTGGTATATTTATACATGTAGGAATGAATACTGGGCTGAAATATTTGCATATTTATATTGTTCTTGGTATTTACTGACATCTTGATGTTACAGTAGTTTTCACTGTAGTCATCAACAATTCTAAATATGTCATTTTCACTATAGCCTCACCAGGGGAATTTAATTTTCTAAATTAGTCTATTTAGTATGTTAAACGTGATACCTTGTGATCTGACCACATTAGAGAAATAGAATAGTATAATTAGCACCTCCGCTCATCCAGCATCAACAATGGTTAACCTCTTCCCAATCTTACCATACTTTTTAGGAAAACTTTAAGCAAACCTCAGTTATCGTATCATTTCACTCATTATTACTTCGGTATACATCTCTTCCTGATTAGGGCATTTTATTTTTAACATAACCAAACATCTTATCACACTTAACAAGACTACAGAGAATTTCTTAGTGTCATCTAATATTCAGTTCAAAGTCAAATTTCCCCAAATTTGACTTTGCCTTTGGACTGCATTTTAGGTGATATTTAAGGAATTCTTGTTAATTTGTCTCAAAGAGGTCCTTGTACAGTTGGCCTGTTTGAATCAGGATCCCAACATGCTCCATCCATTTCTTACAGTTGATATTCTTTAAAACTTTCATCTCCCTCTCTCTCCACACCCCCATACTATTGATTTGTTAGAGAAACTGAGTCATTTGTCTTGTGGAATGTTTTCTATCCTGGATTTGGGAGTTGCTTTCTTATGGTGTGGCTTAACTTTTCCCTCTGTCCTCCTTTGTTCTATAAACTGGTGAATAGATCTGGAGGTTTGATAAGTATCTTCCTTAATTTTAATGGAGTATTTTGAGGAGACAGCACATCCTTACAGTTCTTCCCTAGGTAGAGCCTTATGCAGTTGACCAGTTTACCAATTACTGGCCTCCCCAGGCAGTAAGAGAACAAAGATTCAATCGACCATTATACTAGGTGAAAGAAGTTGAATATAGGATCAACTGATAATATTACTTTAAAAAATACTCTAGCTGTAATTAGTCATTGCTCTGGAAATCATTCTTTTTTAGCTCCAATGCTCTAAGAATGGATCCAGAGATAGATATGAAAGGGTCCTGCTCTCCAGGAGTTCTAGAATATTGAGTAATTTCAAAAGTTGTCACTTGGCAAAATGTGATTAATTACTGGTAGTGATAAGAGTTGTTAGAACTGAAAATAAGGAATCATCTCCTATGGGCGGGGTTGATTGAGAATGCTTTTCAGAAAAAAAGAAAAAAACCTTGGTCTAGGATTTGAATATTTGGTGATATTTGAAAAGATAGAGAAGGATCAATGAGGGATTATTCTGGACATGAGTTCAAAGAGAAACAAAACTGTTTAAATATCAGCCAATCGATCCACTCATATTGGCAGCCTTCAGTATATATCTTCTGAGCATTTTTTCTTTCTTTTTTAAAAATTTATTCAACAAATACTTGTGGGGAACTTATGGGCCAGGCTTTTTTTCACAGCACGGTAACATGGCTTGTGAGGCAACCTGATTTCATGGAAGAAATATCAGCTGGGAGTCAGTCATAAGATCTGAGATGACTTTGAAATCCTGTTTTTAGAAAAAAAGTACAAAAAGAATGCCTTGAGGTTTTTGTTGATCCTGGTATCTCCAGATGGAGACTCTGGCAGGTTTGGCTGAGGTTGTAGCACACTGTCACCTTTCCTGGGAAGAAAAGGCTCTGCTATTTGAATTAAAATATATATGTGTATGTCTTAAAATTTTTATTCTCTTATGTTCTCTCCTTTCCCCTCTTTCTTTCTTGTAGAAGCACTTTATCCTTTGAGCTCTAAAGCTAAGCTGGAAACTCATGAAACAATATTTGTCACTACGCTGGGCAAAGATACAAATGAAAATAAGAATTCTTTAACTCCCATACTGCTCATCTTTGTTCACATTCCAACTGTGTGGATGGAGGCAAAGGGGAGGGGTTACCTGTGGTTATCCTGCTGAGAGAAGTGTGCTCGTTCTCACAAAAAGAATTAATCTCCAGTTTGAAAATGGCTTCTGGCAGAGTGGGTGGCTGGGAACAAAATAAATTGTTAGCATTTTTTACATATTCATACATCTTCAGTAGCAGCTCAGCGTCTATCAATTTGATCCAGGTCTGTTTTCCTTTGAAGTCAGTTTTGTTAGCATCTATTGAGTGCTTGCTGTGTGCCATAGTGGTCATTTCAAAGGGAGGGATTTAACTTTCTTCCCCATCCATTCTATCAGGTCCCCCTACCCCAAACCATCCCAAATAAGCTTCCAAGCTAAGTATGTACACTGTGGTTGCTATGTAAACACAACTTCAAGATGCACCCCTTGCCACTTCCCCCCTGATTCCTGTGAGTGCCTCTCTTCCCCTTTCTTTTCCTCTATTTGTAAATTCAGTAGAGTTTCAGAATTTTCGAGATGAAAGGGAATTGAGGAGTCACCCCTCTCTGTGTTTACTAGCAAATGTATTCCAGTACTTCTTTCAACCAGGATATCATGATAGAGGGTCAGCTCCCATCTTGATTCTTTTATCCCTACCCTCCTGGGTATAAAATGTAAGTGGTTAATGTTTCCCAAGACTTGGATTGAAAAACTCTAATCCAGTACATTCTGTTCGATCAAAACAGAACCCAGAAAAGTCAAGTGATTTGTTCATAGCTCCTAGGAGTCTGTGGGTAAACAAGGACTAAAACCCAAGGCCTCTTGCACCTGCACACATCTCACATACAAAGCCTCCTGCCCATATGCTAGACAAGGGATTATTTCCCTGTGGATCTGGGGCACGCGGAGGCCAACAACACTCTGTCCTTGTGGAGGGCTCGATGTAGCTATGTGGTTTATGCCTTCAGTGTACCAGGCTGACTCAGTTCTGGTGTGGCTATTTAGTAGTTGTGTGACCTTGAGCACATTACTTAAACTTTCTGAGACTCTATGCCCTCATTTATGAAACAGGGAAAGTACCCTCTTCGGTGGGTTGTAAGGACTCAGTATGATAATACACACCATGTGCTTGTTATAGACCTGGCGTAGAGACAGTGGCACCTAACATTTTCAAGCATTTAAGTACTCACAGGTGAACTCCCCAAATCACAACGGGTTTTGTTTTATCCAAACGTAACTCAAACCTGTCTAAATTACTCTACTTTTTGAAAGAGAATCCAATATGAATTTTTTGTTCTGACGATGTGGCAAACGTGTATTTTACTCTTAGAAGTTATTCAAACATATTTGTTTCAGTGCTGTCTTTTGGATTGGTTGGTTGGTTCCTGAGCTTTGAGGAGATTTTTTTTCTCCCCTGGACTTACCTCCCAGTTCTCTTTGGGACCTTAATAAATCTAGCTACTATTTATGAAATTACTACTATGTGTCATTGCCTTACCTAGCTTCTCTCTAATCTTTGCCTTTACCCTTTAAAGTAGGTGCTATTATGTCCTAATTGTAGATGAGCCCATGGAGGCTCTGCAAGATTGAGTAACTTCCTTGATTGTTGAGAATATTTTGGTAGCTTTCCTTCATTGAAAAATGGAGGAGCACACTTGTGACCTGCGGTTGTTGGGATGTAAGAGTACATTTAAGATGACTCTAGCACTTGGGATTTATAACTGTCAGGGACCTGCGTGACTATTCAACCCCTTATTAACCAGCAGGGGAAACTGGTAAGCAAAGAGGTAACAGAACTTGACCATAGTAGTTCTAGGAGTCTAGGGCTGAAATTTGAACCCAGTTCTCTTGGTCTCATGACTCTCATTGGATGTTCTTTCAATCACATCTAATAGGTTTGACAACTTGACCCTCAGCATCATAGTCTCCAGCATTAGAATACCTGCTAAGATGCAAATAGCCTGCAAATAATGATGTTCCACTTCATAATTGGAACCATGGCTCTGAAAGCAAAGTACTTGCTTTTGCACCCCAAATCGGCCACTTACCAGTTCTGTGACTTTGGGCAAATTATCTCAGAAGTACCCACCTCATTGGATTGTTGTGCAAGTTACCTGAGGTATGCCATGTAAAGTCAAAGAACAGTGCCTGGCAAAGAGTAAACCCTCAGAGTGTTAGCTACAGTCATCAGTTGTTGAGCTCCTGTAACTTGTCAGGCATCTTTTAGCACTGGGGATATATCCGTGAAAAAAAGCATCGTGATTCTTGCCCTTAGGGATTACAGTCAAAAGGGAGATACAGAAGTTAAAGAATAATGAAGCTTATGATCTGTTAACTAATTCTAGTTTCATTTGTTATTCTTTGTCTTTAGTTCTGATTTTATAAATGTGTGACATCAATGTAAATATTTTGCATCGGCAGTTTGGCCTTGGTGCACAGGGCCCTCAGTTTTGAGAAGCTCCTGCTGCTCAGCATCACGTGCCAGTAGCCACCTATGTGTTGCATTCAGAACAGAAATGTCCATTATCCTGCCACTTGGATGTAAGCAGTCTACCTGAGGGCAGAAAGGAAGTTATGACTGGAGAAAATCCACAAGGCAGCAAGACTTGGTCACTGAAGGAACAGACAGCTCTCATAGTCATAACAGGCCTGTAGGAAGAAGAAACAGTAGGAACCAAATGTTGTCATACAAATAACACAGGTATCATGTGGCCAAGTACCTATTTTAAGTGACAGAGGTATATTTTAGACCATTTCCAACCCATTTATAGTCTAGCTCTGTTTTCCCTTTAGTATTTCTTTGCTCACAGTTGATTTTACCTCTATTTCAACCTATTTTTCTTGGTCATTTGATATTAAAGGAATCTATGTGCTTATGCACTTCCTGACAAATGAGGACATCAAGCTAAATTTTCTTATGAGCTCTTATAAAATACAACCATACTGACCCAACCCAAAGTATGGACTTGCCTATACAGAACATGCTGATTTTAGACAAGGATGCTTTCATCAGTAAATGATATTACCTTAAAATTGAGATAATACTTCACACACACTTCAGTCTTTGCTATTTTATAGAATCACAAAAGATAAGCATTAAAGTTTAAATCTCCTTATACTTCAAGAAACTACACCCTAAAGAGTTTAATTGACTTGCTCAAGGTCATACAGCAAATTCAGTGGTGGATCCAGGATTAGACCCTATGTCTTCAAATTTAGGTTTCACTCTTCACTGTGCTGCTTTTATTGTATATGTACAATAGGTAAATCAATATTTGAAATTGTGTGTCTGAAGAATTAACCCCTTAGGAAGCAAAGAGTGTGGAAAAGAATTTCCATATTCTATCATTTCCTCTCTCATTCTTTGAGAAAAAGGGAGTGGGATGATTTATATAACAGAAAGGTAATAACAATATGGATTATGTGCTAACCTTGTAACTAGAATGCTGACATATGCATATCTCATTAAACTATTCATATGCTTTATCTTCTTAAAGCTAACTCTCATATCCCCATTTTACAGATGATTAAACTGAGGTTTGGTATGGTTAAATAAATTGTCCAAATTCATATAGATAGAAAAGTGGAAAATTTGATATTTGTATTCAGGCTTCTCATTCTAGAAGTTGTATTCTCCTATGTTCTACCAGGAACTGAAGGATGGTGTGTTGAATATTCCATAAAGTTTTACTTTAAAGCCAATGTAGAAGAGATATCCTTCAAAAGTTAATGTCACAAGGCAGTGCATTTATTATATTTTTCAATTTATTGGAGCAGGCTGTAGGTACATTTTTTACTTTGTAGTTTTGTACCTTCCATATTTAAAGTTTCTCTAGGAAATGAAAATTAATTTGAGGGAAGGAAGCCTTCATAATTCTTGCTTCCAGTTGGTACAGATGCTTGGCCTTCTGTACAGGTAGGAAGGAGAATGCTGGCCTCTCTCTGCTGAGCTCATAAACTGGAGAACTGTCTAAATTCAGGAATGATGCCAGGTGGTGTAGGGGCGAGGAAGGGAGGAAAGGGATGTGGTGTGTGGAGCCCATAGCTCAGGAAATATGATGGCACCTAATTTCAGAGTGGTATGAGGCAAGCGTTTAGGAAAAGAATAATGAGCTATTGTTGTAGGCTTTTTTTCTTTAATGGGTGGGTTGTTTTTATAAAGTTTTATGAACAGGAAACTGAAGCAAAGTGCTGATCCTTTTGGTTTTTGAGCTCTGCCAGCATCATTTTCTTTTCTTTCTTTTTTTTTTTTAATTTAACTTAATTTTTTTTTTTTTTTTTTGGGTGTTGGTGACAGACACTTCCATTAACATTTCTGGGGGTAAAGCCTAACAAGACATCCCAAACTGCATTTCATAACAACACAATCTAAATGAAGAGCTGTAGTTTTAGATCTTCTCAAGAATGCCATAAGACAGAATAAGATCCCTCCTCAACCAAGGGAGAAAGATAGCTCTTTAAGAAGTCAAGGTAGTCTTCAGAATGTTTCCCTTTAAAAACATTCTAGAAAATTTGCCCAAAATGTGGAAAAACACTAACAGGCATTAAAATGGTTCTTGCAATGGCAAAGAAAATACCAATTTAATTCCCCTCCTTTCTTCTATAATGAAAACCCAGACTCCCCAGCAATTGTTTGCCCAAAAATATGATTTCATCTTAAAGAAGGTGGTCTTATCTGTTGTGCACTTTGGATGCATTGAACCAACATTTCAGGCATCTGGCTGCCAACTTCAGAGATATTAAAAGCTTTTTGTTCCTGCAGGGCATTTATTCATTGCTTACCTTGTAAAAGTTATGTCTTATTGCATTTTCCTGGCACCAGAGCAATCCTTGTACCTACCCATTGCATTTGTTTTTTCTGAGCCTGCAGGCAGCATGGGGTTATTAAAGTTCAAGGAGGAAGCCACATGATGTTGGCTTTACAATTTTAATTCTCTCTTACATTCTTCCCTCCCTTCCACTCACTGACGAATGAGTTTTGTTCACCATGTACTGTGTCTAGACCAGAAAGAACTCTCAAAGCATATCATGTAAGACTCTAGGTGAGGACAAAGAGCATGTCCTCCCTTGGTAGAGCAGTAGGAGAGAAGTTTTCTTGGATTAAAAAGTTTTTGGGTTCATAATTTCACATCAGCCTGGGCACTTTGGATTAGAAGCATGTTTAATCTTGCAGAAACACAAGGCAATAATTTCCCTTCCCCCTTAAAATCAGTCCCTCGGCGCCCAACTCACAAAAAAAATATATAGTTTCAGTATAAATACCACTAAGTCTGAGCATCACAATGTGAAAAGAAAAAATTTATAGAAAATTTAAAGTAAGTTCCTTTGGAGGGAAGGAAAAGGGCAGATGAGCATGTTATACGGAGTCTCAGAAAACTATTCGACATCCCTTTGCCACTAGAGTTTCAGTCTCCCCAAGGAGTCCACCTTGTTGAGAAATTAGTGTAAATTGCTGGGTGTGTGTGAAAAGCTGGAGGGAACTGAAAACTCTCAGCAATAATCTAAGAGGCCCCATAGCCTTACACTGCAGGAGCCATCTCTCAAAGTGCTTTTGGTGAGTTTCTGATTCTTTATGAAGCTAAACATTAGGGCCCCTGTGTCTACTTTTCAAAATTTCTTTTAACAGCCTACTGTGGTATTCTGCATATGATTTCTTGGTCCCATCTCAGAAACTTTTGTTTCTTGTTACAAAAATCCTTCTCTGGTTTTACCTCCTTTATGACCTGTTCTCTGATTAGCTCCATTTCAATTTAATTTTCATTTCAACAACTATGGACCATCTACCACGTTCCAGCATGCTAGAAGGACCTGGAGCCACTGTGGTGAGCAAGACAGATATGATTCCTATGTCCTTGTAGCTTGCTGTCAGGCACATTGAATCAGTCATTCTGAGCCAGATGAGTACCAGGGAAAGAGAAGTACTTAGCGCTGTGGGTCCACAAAGCAAGGGTTTCTCTGGCCTGGGGATCAAGGGCAGCCTTGGGTGAAAGGAATTAGCCAAAAAGCTATCTGGCTGATCCTGTCATGCCAAAGAACTAAATAATCACACAGTGATAAAAGTTGGTAAACCAGAGGCTGATGCTTTTGCTCAACCCTCCAATGCCAGGGCTTTTGGTTCAGTCAGAATTATGGGCACATGAGACCTGTGTTTGTTAAGCATGATTTTGGATGTGAGATGGAAAAATTTAAACACAGCAGAAGCTCCTGTAACTTAGCTTCCCTTAACCAAAGCACTCAGTAAACCTGCACCCCCTAACCTTTCTGTATTGTTGTGAGATGGCTAAAAGAACACTTTCAGCTAATGGACTGCTTTCTAGCGTACACTAGCCAACTTCTGCTCCCACCAGAAGAGATGGGCACGTGTTTGCCAGGAATCTATTTCTGTTGGTTGAACTTGCCCTGTAATTAAGGTCTTCTATACATATTATCCCCTTCCCTGCCTCCCCACAGCCCCAGGTCTTTTTTGAGTAAACATCTCCAGCCATCTCTTTTCCTCCCATTCTCTAGTGTTAAGCTAATTTTCTAAAAACTTAAATGTAATCATGTCCCCTGGCTATGAAGAGAAGCATGTTTTTCGATTGGAAATCTGGATACTAGATTGTAAATCAAATCCCAAGAGCCAGAACACATCTCCTGGTGGGTGGCTTAGTTGGTAGCTTACTGGGAGTGTTGAGTTGCATATTTTTCATTGTCTCCCTGGTGCACCTATACACATATAGTGGGCTGTCTGGCACATAATAGTTCATCAGTGCTGGATCAACAAATAAGGAGCTTCCCATGCCCATTTTGGATTTCAGTGCTACAACCATTGGTCTAATTACCCATGGGTACCTCTGGCCTGAGGATCTGTGGTCAAAGTGTTTCCAAAGGATGGGGCTCAGGTTCATTATCGAGCTTGCTGATAAATTCTAACCCAAATTTCTGGAGTCCACTGCTAAAGATTTCTATTCAGTGGATCCAAAGTAGAGTCTGGGGATACGGATTTGATGAGTTCCTCAGTTGATTTCATTGCAGATGGTTCCTGGAATTATTGTTCCTCATTCCCCAGAAATTATGTTTCTATAAATGTATGGGTTTTCAGCCAGATGAGATGAATACTGCTATATTTCATTGTCATGTATACTTCCCCTACATTTTAACCTCTCTGGAATTGGGATGTATCTTACTATTGATTGTGTGTTATAATTTCATTAGCAACC
Source organism: Cynopterus sphinx (assembly GCA_030015415.1). Classification (NCBI taxonomy): domain Eukaryota; kingdom Metazoa; phylum Chordata; class Mammalia; order Chiroptera; family Pteropodidae; genus Cynopterus; species Cynopterus sphinx. The sequence continues at coordinate 112,440,112 of CM057381.1, forward strand.
TTATTTTTCTTTCTAATAGTACATAAGATAATAGCACATATTACTGTCTTTGGTATCTTAGGTTTGATGAAATACGGTATTTTGATTGCTGAGACTGTAGTTGATTGAAGAGAAAAAACTTCCACTATCCAAAGCTAGAATTTATACATTTTTTAATTTCTAATTTCTCCATACAATGGTTAAAATATATATATATATATATATATATATATATATATATATATATATATATGATGTAATACATACATTAGCTATAGTCTAAGGAGAGTAAATAGTTTTAGAATACAACAAATTTATTGAATTCTTGGTCAAAAACAAAATACTCTCAAATGAATGCAAACTATTTATAAAATTCAGAAACCTTCTAGTAGTGAACAGAAAGTGTTCTCAGGGCTGGCTTAAATTCTCTGAGGAAAATAAACCTGTTAAGAGTAATCAGCTAAAATTGGAGAAGGTCAGGATTCTTAATGCAAAATCCGAGTGAAGACAGGTTTCTGATCACACATACTATGCAGCCGGGAATAGTATGTATCAAAAAGACAGTAAATTGAATGCTTTGAGGGGTTTTCATTTCATCACTGAGTTTGTATATCTGCCCCTCAAAAACAAGTGTGGTGGTACAAGTTGTCTTGAGAAAGGCTTAGCTTTGAAACATTTTGTTCCCCTCCCCAATTTCTTCTTTAAGTGTTATCTTTCAACAAAACTTTCATTTTCATATCCAAAGCAGTTTAAAATTTTCTGTCCCCACCCTCACCCCAGTTTGCTCCCATATTTTTATCCTCTTGTCTTTTTCATGTTTTATAAAATCTGTTATTCAATTAAAGGCCAGATTTGGGCATCAGGGAAAGATTCTAGTCTTAATATTCCAAGGCTTCTTGGCACTCAAGATTTTTTTCCCCCCTCTACCATACCTAAACTAACATTTAACATCAATCATTGATAAAGGTCTAAAGTGAAAATATCCTTGAGGTCAAAACTAACAGATTGTCCTGACTCTGATGCTGTATTTTAGTTCTCTTTAATCTGGGGTTTCTCAACAGTGGAATTATTGGCATTTTGGACCTGTTAATTATTTGTTGTAGAGGGCTGTCCTATGCATCATAGAATGTTTACTAGTATCCTGGGCCTCTCCCTACCATTCAGATACCACTAACACCCTGCCCCAGTGACAATGAAAAATGTACCCAGACATTGACAAATGTTACTTCAGGGGACAAAATCACCACCAGTTGAGAATATGCTTTAGAATATCTAGGGATATATTTTCACAGATCTAGCTTGGAGCCAGTGGACATATTCCCAGGCAGAGGGAGAGTAATAATATTGATATGATTTTAGATATTATCAGTGCTTCATTTGTGCCACTTTTTCCTGTCTGGCAGTAATCATAGTTCTAATCTTTCAGAATTCACTGCCAGCACTTATCCAGGCTTTTAATTCGCCTATCCTATCAAGACTGAAGTTGCAAAGAGGAGAAGGTACTTGGTCATTAATTGGGAATGTTGCCCAAATGGAAGTGGAGAGGAGAGGTGTTGATACTCATGTGTGTCCAACATGTATCTACACAGCTGTGTTAGATTAGCAGGAGCGGAAGATATGGCTACAGATGCCAAGGAAGCAGATGGAGTTGCATGTGTCTGAAGACCAGGATTCCAAGGATTGGCTACTGTCACTTGAACTCCTTCAGCAAGTGCACACCTCCCTGCAGAGACTACAGTTTAAAAGCCATGTTTTAAAGTCAATCATGTTCCTTGTGCAGGTGTATTTTATACACCTTCCTGGCATAGAGGTTTAGCAATAGGTGGAGAAGAAGAGGGGAGAAATGTAGCTAATTCATCACCTGATCTATAATAAACTCATATGTATTTGACAAATTAATGAATGAACAAATGAATGAATAATGTTTTAAGAAGAATAACACACTAACCCTGATGTTAAGTGTAATGTTGACAGAACAGAGTATTGTCCCGTTGGCTGAAAAGATTGTCACAACCACTCTAACTTCTAAAGTTTAGCCTTATGCTGGGCCTGTTCTACTCACAATCATGACAGTAGATTTGAGGAGTTGAATGATGGTCTTGCAGCCATGCCTGGTTGTCTGCTTGTCTAAAAGGAGCTAATAATCAGTAGTGGGCTTGTGTGTGGAGACCCATCACTCCACCAGTGGCACAGATGAGCCCCACTCAGCCCAGGCGAGAATGCAGGCCCGGCTCTTGGCACTGTTCCTGGAAACGCAGAACAGACTTCTTTATTCCAATCTCCAGGCTTCTGGCTAGCAAGGAACACTGCCTGGCTGTGAAGCATTTTATAGGATTATAATGGGTAGTGCCGAAGGAAAGTTCTGAAAGGCACTTTGTGCTGTTGCTTTGAGTGAAACTGACTGTTAGGGCAGTGTTGTTCCTAAGCCCATAAACACTCACACAGGCAGGATGGGGAATGTTGGGCTCCTGGGGCCCACTCAGCTGGGTAGCATTGCAGAGTTGGGCCGGCTTCCCTCAAGTGTGACACCAGCCTCAGATGTGTGCTTGGGAACCCTCCTGTAGAGCAGCCTGCTTATGACAAAGTCTTTAGTCACAAACACTCCTGTTTGGAATTCTAGGCCGATTGCCCAGACCCTAAATCTGCTAGTATGTGAGCAGTGCATCATACACTGGGAAGGTTCTAAATATGGGGCACATGGTGGAAATTGCATGGGGACAGAAATATCCTTGAACATCCTTTAAGTGTCTCAAGAACCACATAAACGGTTTGTTTATACCCAAAATTGCCAGCTTCAGTTCACAGGCCTTATTGTATCAAAAATATATAAATATATGTCTTTTGGTGAGGAGATAGATGTTCATTCAATGAGAACCTTGCAAGCATCAGAACTCCCAAGGAAACTCCACATTCCCATCTTTCCTTTCACACTCATTTTGGGGCTTGTGCTTGTTTTGTTTTGTTTGTAGCACTATTTGTCTCTCGCCATTAAGTCGAAATTTCTCTCTCACTCTCTCTGCCTAACATGCATAAAGAATAGGATGTAAGTTTGCTGTACACATGTTGTGTGGCAGTGTATATTGATAGGTATTTATGGTTCCAAATCTTTAAAGGAGGGGCAAAATATCTTTTACAAGACTGTTTTAATAGTCAACCAACATGACTATTCCTTGCTCTGGAGTAGTTGTACTTAAACTTGAGGTTAAAGGCTCCTACTTTCCCTAGGGTTTATCTATTACTGCACTGGACTTATGGTATATCAGACTTCCTGCTTGGCCCCGAGGATCCTGCAGTGAGTAGTCCAGTCCCGGGGCTGTCATAGTTTGCTGGAGTCACTCTTCAACAAGTGCTAGAAGTACACTTTCCAAGTGAAAGACGAGGCCTGGTGAGCTCCACCAGGATCAAAACCCATCCCCAAAGGGGCTTTTAATGGCCAGAGTCCTCTAGGTGGGATTGAGGGCCTGTGGGCACCACAAGAGCCAAGAGAAGAAGGGTATGAGGAATAGCTACAGGTGCTTGAGTTTATCTTTGGCAGCCAGGGAGCTATAAGTGAGGTATGTCACCACCTCTAGGTCCTGCTTTGGCTGCAGAATTAACCAGGGGCTTCTTTAGTTGCGTGCTCTTGGAGTTGGGGTTCCCCTCACTCCCCACCAAGTTTGGCCTAACTTGTGGGGTGGGGACCTGTATAAACACCGCATCAGCACACCTCAGGCTACAAGGAATACAGGTAGAGAAAGTCAGTGGTCCTGAGTCACTCTTTCCCACCCCAAACTTCTCCTTTGACCACTTTCCTTCCACTACTTTAGGGTATGTAGTTGAGAGGAAAAACAGGTGCTCTCTTCAATCTCATTTGGAACCCATTGATTCAGAAGCCTTCTTTACATTTGTGGCAATCGCGAGGCTGACAAAACTGGGCCAAATTCTCTTTGATTCTAGGGCAGTTTGTCTATACTAGTTGGGCAGGGAAGTGGATGAATTTAGTGCCAGGGTGTGGGTTTGGTACCTGAGATGAAAGAGTTATGTATTATGAGGTATCCTGTCTGGAAAGTGGGAACTGCTGGATTCTAGCCTCAGTTGAAAGCAGAGAACACTAAAACAGGGAATAGATAGTTTTATTTCCATGACCTCCTGCACACCTAAGAAGTCAAAACAAAAGACATCATCTCCCTAGACCACCACCTGCTGTGGCCATGACTTTGATAAGGGGAGGTCAGAGGATTCAACAGTGTAGTCTACAAAATAGCTTTTGAGGTAATGATTATTTCAGTATCTTAAAATTTTATTTCTAATTTCTCAAGTAACACATGAATATATTTTTCTTGTAAAAAAATTTAAGAGCACTTGCTACAAATGTAAAGTCTCTTTTGTCTGCTACTTTTAATCCTTTAATGCCAGCTACTGTCTAGCACTGATTGCCTCCCCTCAGCCCCAAGGGAACTCATAATAAGAGTTTGCTGTGGATCCTTCTGGATGGTTTTCAATGGTATTTACCTACCTGTCTTATAGAAAATATATGGTATTCATTTGTAGATTTTTTTTTTTTAACACAAATGGTATTATACTGTACTTATTCTGTAATTATTTTTCAACTGAATCTAATACATTGGTGATCTTTCCATTCAAGACCCATAGACCGAACTTCTTTTTGACGGCTGCTGACTGGTGTTCCATAGTAAGGAGAGTTTAAGTATTCCTATTGATGGACTTGAGTTTCCAGTTTTGTTTCTTTGCTGTCCAGACAGGGCTACAGAGAATGAGTTTGTAATTGTCTATTGGGCATTTACAATGTGTTTTCTCCAGTAAGGCGAGGTAGAGTTAGGCCATTGCTGCACAGCTTTATCTTGACCGACTCTATCAGATTGCCTGGAGTAGCAGGTAACTTCTTCCCAGCCTGTTCATATTCAAAAACAGCTGCAGAGAAAAGGGCTTGAGGGAACTTTCTAGAAGTGGTGGCAAGGGTTCGTGTCCCAGTCGTGGAGGTGGTTACAAGGGTTTACATTTGTCAACACTCAACCAACGATCCTCTTAAAATGGGCGCATTTTACTGTTTGTAGGTTCTATTCCAATGGTGTTCTTTAACATAAAAAAAAAGTGTGCGGAGGAGGGGAGACTGGCTGAGGATAAAGACAGATTACCGCCTCTCTAAAGGTGAGCTTTTAAAACGCTCGCTTTTCCCCCAGGCTGTTTCCCACACCCGAGCTTTTGGTCCAGGCCTCTGCTGCTTCCCCCCAGGGAGCGCCGGGGAGTTCGAGTGCAGTTGCCACGAAGCTGGGCGGCCGAGCCACCGCGTACCCCTCGCTGGGGGACGGGGTCCCGGGGCCGCGGCCCGCGGGAGGGCGGGGTCCTGCAGCGAGCTCGCCCCTCCCTCCGTCTTCGCCGCGGGCGCCCGGGCGGTCCGGGCGCGCGTCGGGGCGGGGCCGAGGGCCGGCCCGCCCACCGGGGCGTGGTCTCCGGCGGCCCCGCCCCCTCGCGGCCGGCGCGCCGGAGTTGGGCTCCCCCGGGCTGGCCGCCGCCTGGCAGTCTCCGCGCCGCCGCCCCCGCCCGGCACCGTGGAGCTCGGGCCCCCCTTCTCCTGGGAGTTCTGTGGTCGCATCGGGCCAGCAGTGACATCCCAGAGGGCAGGCCCGGCAGCCGCCATGGTGGCCAAAGACTACCCCTTCTACCTCACGGTCAAGAGGGCGAACTGCAGCCTGGAGGTGCCCCCGGCCAGCAGTCCGGCCAAGGACGCCGAGGTAGGGGCCTCCCCCCGGACCTCTCCGGGCCGCCTGTCTGTGTCTGTCTGTCTGTCTCCACTTCTTCCTCTCTGCGCTCCCTCCTTGTGCCACTGTCTCTGTGCTGCTCTCTCGTTTTACGCGTCTCTCCCTTTCTCCCCGTCTCTCACACTATGTCTCCTCGTCTCCATCTCTCCCTCTGTCTCTTGCCTCCCTTCCCTACCCTCTTTGTGAGTCGAGCATTAGCTGCTTTCTCTGTTTCTCTCTTCCTCTTAGCCAGAGAGCAGCAGCCTCTCTCCCCCTGCCCCCGCCCCCCCACCTCGCGTGCGCAGGGCTCTCAGACTGTCAGTCTTTTCTGTCTAGACCCGGCAGAGTGACTCTCCTGCCGTATCAGCGGGCCCAGTCGTGGGGAAGAGCTACTCTTTAAGCGCTCGTTTCCTCTTGCCTGGTTTGGGGGAGTGGAAGGTGGTTCTTAGGGACGCTTCGGAGATATCTGCCAGGCTTGGCCTTGCAGCTGTTTGGCAACAAAGACAGGACACCTCTGCTTCTCACCTGTGGCCAGTGAGGGTCATCCAGCTGGAGGTCTGGGGCTGATTGGTCACCTGAGTGCCTTGTACGTGGATCTTGAAAATGAATTAAACTTCTCAGGGACGATTGGAAGCTGTCTTGGAACAGTGGGAACATTTCTTTTTCTGGGAACTTTTCTGTGCCATCAGGGTGATGTGAGGGAGTCCTCCTGGTTGTGTTTAGTCTGCCTTTTCTCCTGTGTATTATATCTGGCAAAGAGCTCACTGGCCTTAAAGATTGGGGTCAGCTGGAAGAGAAAGCATCCCTCTCTTTCTTTGGGGGTTTTAAGGAATACGGTTGCTCTCACTAGACTGCAGTTTTGCTGTTGACAAACTATAGTGGAACCCACAGGACCCAGCTCATCATTACCGCTCATGTGTGTATCTGACAGATCTTCACCTTCCCCACTAGGAGAAAGTGTAGGCCGGTATGCATCTAGCCTTGTTGCAGCATTCTTGGGGGTTCTGCCCACCTGGCACCCCTGGGTCTGCTCAGCTGCGTGCACTTGGCTCACTGAATTATGTGTATTCGGAAGGACAGCATCAAAGATTCATTGCCTCTAACAAGAGCTGCTCCAAGCTGACAACATTCCAAACAGTCTCAAGTTGTAATCAGCTTTCTGTTAGCTGAGCGCAAACTTAACTTCTCACCCCCACCCCACACTCCAGCTCCTTTGTAAATCTTCACAGAGTTTTTGTTACCAGCATCTGTGGAAGGGTTATGGCCCTCGTGATATTTGGATCCTTATTTAAGTTTAGACAGAATAGCACCTGCATAGAATTCAAGTTGTTCAGTCTTAGAATGGATGTAATAATTTTTCAACGGGAACTTAATAATTTAGTGAATGTAAGAGCAGTGAAGCTAATACCCTTCAAACTCCTTTTGGAAGGAATCAAAATATAACCAAGTTTAATTAATAAATTGAATTGAGTCAAAGAATGTCAGACTAGCTCTGGACTCTAGTATCTTCTTGCTATCACTTAGTCCTGTGTTTTTGAGTAGTTTAGCTAAAGGCTTAGGTAAGACTTATCTGCTTAGTTTTATTCTTAGAATATAAAGATATCTGTATATCACAAATGTGATGAAAGAAATGTATCATAAAATGTCAAATATTTATTTTCTTAGTGGTAGCTGGATCTGGATTACATAAATGTGGCTTTATTTTTTTTATGCAGATGTCCTGGTGTAGGAGTAAGGATGAGGGAGGTACAATTTCAGAAATAGTTGGTAAATATTTTTCAGGTGTGATCACTAAGGATTTTTAAAAAGTGTTTAAGTCAAGTACAAGTTTCTCTTATGCTCTATACACCTTGAGGCAGAGGTGTCCCCAGTATATCTCCTAGCTTCATTGATCGCTTCCTAATAATGGCATAGGCAAAGTTGAAAAAAGAAACGAGTTTGGGGGCTGGTTTTCTGGTTTCATTTTCAATGCAAAAGACAGCCAACCTTGTAGGCCTCACTTCTCTATAAGCAGTTAACTAAAATATATTTTCTACCAGCAGGTGTCATCAGTATTTATGTTTAAAAACAGCATACACTAGTTGGCCTTTTGAAAGACATGATTATATGCTTGTTTATAAACTAGTTATTGACTGTTAGTGCCTATGAATATAATTTTTGAAGAGTGATCATTTTTTTTGCAGAAGGAATATGGTCATAATGAAAAGAACTGGCCTATCCAAAGTCCTTTTTGACCTTCAAAGACAATTACAGCAGAGCACCTGTGCCCTTCACAAATATAATGGCTGTTCCTTCAGAATTTGCTATGAGGACAGTGAGCATAATGCTGCATGGGCAAGTGCCTTCTAGTGTTTGTTTTTGTCATTGCAGCTAGAGTGCGAGGGAAGGCCACTTAAGGAAAGGCTCGTGATTTAAGTGCTTTGTAATTTTTTTATTTCAATGATAGTTTCCAGTGAAAGAAAGATATTTTTAAATTTTATTTTCTTCAAAATATCTATTTCAAACATTAAAAATATTCTTGTGATTAATATTGATATGATGCTGCTTAATCTGATATTCCTTATGACATGAGTGTATGAACAAGTTGCAAATGTTTAATTTTAATACCCATAACCATCTAGATCCTTCTGGTTCTAATCATTGACTGTGAAATCTAAGGTGCTTAGTTCATCTCAGTCCATGGCTCTTGACTTGCACAGAGAAACATGGTATCATGTGAGTATCATTATTTCTTCTGATCACTGATACAGCATTTCCCAATTGATCTCTGTATTGTATGTATTGAGTGCTTACTTCTCATCCCTCCTGGACTGGTTCTTCTAGGTATGTTAGGTGCTCTGAACACCTTATCCAGACACTAAAAAGAAAGCTGTTAGCACTTACAAATTACACTAATTATAAGTTAAGTCACTACTTACCCATGGTGAAGTTTGATCTTGAAAAAGGCTCAGATGAGTGGAGATGTTGGTTGAGGACGCTGGAGCCTAGTAAGAAGGTCTTAACAGTTTGGGGTCCATTTTCATTATTAATGAAAATACAAAGATGCTTCTGTTATATTCTTTCTGAGAATATATCTGACAATCTGATGAACAGCTTACTTTTGATTTTAAGAATCACTGTCTCAGATGTTGGTTAGGATTAAGCCAGATTTAATTCATGGTATTTGTAGCCATCGCCTTTGTCTTTTAAAAGTATATATTCTGATTTTAGCACAGCCAGTAGCCAGCCTTATGTGGCCCTTGGAATGACATGTACATAGATAATGATGGAACTCTAGTCTTTCTCTAGGTACTGTATCTAGTGTCTCACTTGAGACCCCAACCGTGATATAAGGTTAACATAAAGCACAAATTATTCTCCCCACTTTATAAATAAAGACACTGAGGGGAAGTGACTTGCAGAAAGCCACGGAGAAAATCAGCAGCTGAACCAAGATCCAATGCCAGGTTTCCTGATGGATTTAATCCAATGTTTAATACCAGTGTACCTTGTGGTATTTAAGGATGTTTATCTCTGAGAAGGGGAGGATGCAAAACTTAACAGAAATGTAAAACACTTTCAAATGTTTTATTTTAAATATATAATCTAGAGTAATTTATGTAACTGAGAAGGTGCCATTAAGTTTTAGCTCCAAAGAGCAAGGTGAACTCTATGCCCCTGCCATAATTTATGCCGCAGTTCACACATGTATTTGCAAATTGTATGCACCTGGGGCTGTACTGCTTGCATGCTGGCTGGAGCACTAAAAGGGTCAACTGGTTTTCAGTAATTTATACATTTCATGGAATCTGTATCATATAGTATCAAACTGACAGTATATATTACCAACTGCATGGAAATAGTTCTGAGGAGTTATTGCAGTTAAAATCCTGGGATTCTTTTTCAAATGACTAAATAGACTCCATGAATCATGTGACCTCAGATCTTGCTGGGTCAGGAGCCACACTGAGTTTACCCAGGTAATAGCCATCCCTTACTGACAGGATTTGGTTATGGTTATCCAGTCACGATTTCTAGGCTTGTTCAGATGGGCCTTTAGGATGCAAATGAACTAGGAATAGGTTTATTGGAGGAAAATATATTGACTTTACATGTATACATTTCAGGCTGTTCAGGGCATTGACTCTGGAATAAGATTGCCTGGGTCCCAATGCCATCTTCGCCACCTGCTAGTGGTTTGGCCGTTGGACAAGCTGTTGTACTTCTCTAAGCCCCTGTCTCCTCAGTGGTAAAATGGGAATAAAATAGTTCTACCTCCTGGGGCCATAGTGAGGGTCAGTGAGATGATTCATGAACAGTGCTTAGCACACTGCTTAATACACAATAAGTGCTCAATAAGTATCATCATTCAAGACCTCTGTATCTCAAAGAGACTTGTAAAACAATTTTAAGAAACACGACCATCACCCTAATTTTCTGATGGTGTTTTATGCACAGCAGTGCATTCAGAGCCTTACTTTAAGTGTTTTAATCCTCACAACAATTCTGTGAGGTTGGTAAAATTGCCCCATTTTGTAGAAGAAACTGAGGCTCAGAGCTGGATAATTGGCCTTTCCAGGATGGAGGAGCCAATATTCATACTCTAGTCTGACCCCGAAGTCTTTACTTTACCAACCGTATTACACGCCTCGAAATGACTAAATCACTGGTCTCCTCACCACATAACACACAGAAGATGAACCCTCCTACCGGAGCAAATTGCCTCATGGTCAAAGCTCGTTTTTTCTTGTCTGAATAGAAGACCTCACTATTAATCAATGTTTCTGGCAGCCCACTTCATAGAATGGCTGGCTACAACCTGACCCATAGGAGTGGAACCTCAGTTTGGAAGTCTTTCAGTAACTTCCATTTTGTATTTCTCAAGAGCAAGGAGCTGGTCTTTGGCAGAATTCCGCATGCTCAGCTCTGTGGAAGTGACATAATAGTTTTGCAATTAGTCATTTTGCTTATCTACATTAACCACTAGCTTTCTAAGTAAGCCAATAACTGGAAGGCCCTGACTGCCACCTATTTGCAAATTGTCATTTTCTCAAGACTGTGAGTGCCTGTAAAATCCTGGACCCATGCCACTGTTTTCATAACAACTGAATGAAAATAAATTACTTATCATATCCTAATTTTACAAAGCCCTGTGCACATGTAATAGTTATTAACGGTGTGTGTGTATCTAAAATAGCTACTTTATTTGTGAGGTATACATGCAGTGGCCTTCCATAATTTGCCAGTGTTGGTAACAGGTACAGGTCACACAAAATGAGGAAATTGCTGTGATTACATTGCTATTTTTTCTTATTGTGTTGGCGGATGGACTATCAGGAGTGAAAGATAGTGGTTTCTAATGCCTTCTAATTTTTATGAATTGACACCACTTAGTTTAAAAGAAGCTGTGTCACAAATAAATCAAGAAAGGCTCCTGAGACTTGAGCTGGAAAAGGAGTGGGTCTTTTTTTAAGTCTAGAAACAGTTGTGCCTGGACCTTCTGTTTAGGCCATTGTGTTTTTTGCAAGAGGGCAGCACAAGTATTAGTAAATTTCAATTAATTGAAGCTGAATCAGAAACCTTATGGTAAATTCATCGGAATTTATTTCTTTCTGGCTCTTAAGATGAGGAGGAAAGGAATAACAAAATAGGCTTTTTCCCCAGAGATTTAAGAAACAAAGTAACCTCCAGGAAATGACCCAGAGTCATTGCATTAGAGAACCTCAGAGTTGAGAACATGGAGTCCAGTTTTTATCTGCTGCTGGATCCATTCAATTTCTACTTAAATACCTGTAGGGACAGAGAACACATTACCTTTCAAGGCTGTCTTTGCTTAGTGTGGATCGTGAGAAAATCCTTTCTTAGATTTACTGTTGCTTTCTGTAGCTAAATATTATATAGTAATACTTTCTCGTGTGTTATCCCCTTAAATATTTGAAAACTGTTCTTCCATCTACTCCTACTCTGTGTACACACACACACTTCCTCTAGGTGCTTGTCTTCTGGCTAGACCCCTGGTTCCTCTAACATTTCCCAATGGAGCATACTGTCCAAACTTTTTCTTTTCCTTGCTTGTTTCTACTGGACATCTCAGTCTGCCTGGAAATCTTGAGTATCAATCAGCCCAAAGACACTGTATGATGCTGTATCAACAAACGAGGTTACTTTTATGCTTAATGTACTTCATTAGACAAGAGAAGTAGACTAATACATTGAAAAAGATTTTCGAAATAGAAATGACAAACTTAAGCTTAATATCTTTGTCATATGAAGAATTATACAAATGTAAAAGAATACTCCAAGATATCCATTGAAAAATGGGCAGTTCACACACAGGGAGCTATCGAAGTAAACTTTATTTAACATGTTCACTCTAATAGAAATTATAGAAATGAAAAAAGTAATAATTAGGTCCTATTTCATACTTAATTGGTGTCAGTTAAAGACATGATAAAATCTAGTGCTGGGAATGTTGCAGGGATATAACACACTTCTGTGTAGAATAAGGGAAATTGTCAGTGCATATTAAAGGACAAAAAAGTTTCAAATCTTTGGACCCAGTATTCCAGCTCTTGGGAGTGAGGGGCTGTTTGTCCAGAATTGTTCATAATGACATTATTTGCAACGATGTTCAAGTTTTATGTCTGTGCATTTTATAGGTTTCAAAGCATTTTTATATTCTTTGACTCACTTAAGCATAATTATCCTCATTTTAAATATGAGGCTACTAAGAGTCAGAGTGGTTCAGTGATTTTTCCCAGGATCACACAGTTGAGGATGGCAGAGCTGAAGCTTGAAGTCCAATTGTATGATTCCAGCCTAACATCCTTTCCTACTTATTTAACAGCAAGAAAAACTAACAATCTTTCTGAGCTATAATGAAGTAATAGTCCTATATACCATGTCCTCTGGCAAAAGAGGCAGTGGCATCATTTGAACCACATTACACACTAGCAAACAACTATCATAGCGTTCCTGAAAAAAAAAATGGGAAAAAGTTGAACATAATTATATACATGATGTAATCAATTTAAATATATATATGTGGTATATATTATATTTTTAATATATAATATGTATATATATGTATATGGTGTGTGTGTGTATAAAAACATGGTATATAGGGAAGTGGGGGAAGGGATGTTTCAGTCAGAGCACCTCCTCCTTTTGTCATCATGCTCACTAAATTCATGGAAATTCCATCAGTGTTCAAATAGCAGTTATTTTCACACCCATTATCTCCTTTTAACCTTGCACCAGCTGAGGGAGTTGAGCAAGGCAAGGACTGTCCTCTCTGTTCTTAATTGAAGAAAGAGATTCATAGAGATTAGGAGGCAGGGCCAAAATATTGGTCTCTCCTTGCCTAGCCTTGACCTCTCGGAATGCCACATTGTTGTCTTAAGCCAGTCATGTTCCTGAGGGAGGTCAATTGCAAACAGCACTGTTTTGGGGGGTGTTCAAAGTGAATCCCATTAAACTTAGCCAAAACACTGTAGACAGTGACCTTGCCTGGGGCCAGTGGACTGGTGGGCCCTTCCCTTGGCCTGTACTCCAACAGATGTAAGTGTAAGAAGATCTTACTTTACATTTGATATGAAATCCCTGTTAGAGTAAACAAAAAGCCCACAAAGAATGGATAGTCATAAACTTCTATCCATGTTGATGACATCCCTGCAGATCTAATTTGTGGCAGAGGTGATAATGAAATGGTAAGGAGAAATGGAGCTTTTCCCTCAGGGTATTGTTTCTGTAGATAACACTAGAAGTTGATAACCTGACTGATTAAATAAAACTGAGAGCCTATGTCGGGACCTTGAAAAAAATATAGTCAAATGTTTAGCAGGTGCCACAAACTGAGGAAGGAGCCACAGAAGGGAAAAGGGAACCAGCCAGTGGGTGAAAAGAGATAGAGGTGGGCTTGATGTCCAAGGGGGCTAAGTGATAAGGCAACCCTTTCTGTGTTATTTGGCCACCTACACAATGCCAGTGTAAGCTTCTCAAGTGTGTTATCTTATATTGAAATGCTAAGATTGCATAATCCCCACGAGGCAGGCATGTCAAGAACAACCCCAGGCAAATACAGAGAGGATAATTGAAGGTCACTGGTGAAGACTTATTTTTTACTTCACACAGCTTGGGGAAGAGTGTGGGTGGCTCATCAATATCCTGTTAGGTTTTGGTAGTCTTGTTCCTCTTTGCTGGTTGGTGAGTGCCTTGGGTACTTCTGGGTGTGTGTTTGCAGGAACTGCTGTGATGAAGGAAATAGACTGTTTGAAGAAAAAAAAAATTGATGGTAACTTAAGTGTCAACCACAGACATGTGGTGAAGAGTCAACTCCTACCTCAGCTGTTTGATGGTGACTTACCGGAGAGCTGTACAGGAGAAAGCATCATAAAAGACACTTGGTTTTCTCTGGGTAGTCTGAAAGCTTTCTGCTCAGGCCTTAAGAGTCTAGGAGAGTAAGGTTTGCTCTGGTTCAGCGTTAAGGAATGATGCGAGCTCCCTTTGGAGGACTCCTAAATGTTCGCCTGAATTTCTTTAGCAGCATTTATTTATGAGCTGGTTCCTACAAGTTTCCCTACTGTCTGGGAACAAGGCACAAGTAGGCCCAGCTTCTTGTAACCTAAGAATCTTTGTTTCTGGGATGAGTGGACTAGGCTAGATCATTATTTTCTAGAAGGTGGGTTTTGTACCACTGTATTATTAGCTTAAGTGATACAGGGCAAAGTGATACAGAAACACAATAAATTCTTAATACTTCCCCTTTCTAATTCTCTACCAATTCTTCTGATTATGGCCAGGCTCAGTTTGTATCTACTGTGTCTTTAACATCTCTACCACTTGCTAACTTCCTCTTTTAACAAAGTACAGATTTCAGGCTCTGAAGCTTCAAGCAGGCAGGCATGAGAAACAAGAATTTAACAATACAGTTCACTTTTTATTTAAAGTTAGTTTCTTACTATGGCAGGTGATAGTGATTTTCCATTTAAGATAGTAATGTTTGTACAGTAAGTTGATTTATTTTAAAATGAGTAATTAAAAAAAATAACTTATTTATTCATTCATTTATTTTATGTTGACATTGGTTAAAAAAATCCACTAAGTTTCAGCTGTACACTGAAACAGTAAGGCATATATAATGTTTACACTGTTCCTCCCATAGGTAGATTTTTTTTCTATCACCACATATTTGATCCCCTTTACTTCATCTAACTTCCCCCTTCCCTCCTCCCTCCTCCCCACTACACTCTAGTAAAAAATGAGTTATTTAAGGAAACATTAAGTACATAGTAGCTCAGGTGATATATACATAATGCAAAAAATTTGTCACAAAGTTATCTAGAATTTAAAAACAGGTATGTTCTGAGGCCATTCTAAAATTAGAACTCTGCAACAATATGTTCCCAAGTTCGGGCATAGACACTTACAGACTCAACTTGAACTTTAAACTGAGCATAGGACCCAGATTTCAGATATTAAAGATTTTTAAATAAATTAAAAATTGGCCTTAATGTATTATAGAAAATTATTTTGGACTACATGTTAGTTAATTAAAAAAATAAAACTAAATTTCCGTTTTAAAAACAAAAATGGTTTCAAAGCTTCAAAGAAAGTGCCAAAGTTCCAGCTGAAATCATTGAAGCCATCTTCTTCCTTTTCCCCTTTACCCTGAGGGAAGGATTGAGTAAGACTGCATTTTAATTTGGGGCAGCCATTGCATGTAATGGATAGGAATTTGGACTTGAGGGTCAGACTAAGCTGAGTTTGAATCTCAGCTTGGCCACTTGTGAGCCAAGAGGTCTTGGACCAGTGACTCATCATCTAAGCCTCAGTGTCCCCATCTGTAAAATAACTTCCAAGGGAATTGGTTGTGGAGATGAAATGGCATGCAAAGGACTTCCGCAGAGCAAGTGCTCGAAGCTCATTAGCAGCAGCAGCAGCAGCAGCAGTGGCATCTATTTTGCATGTATATCAGTTGAAAGCAAGCTGTGAATGATCATCCCTATCAAGTGGTCTGCTCAGAGGTCACTCTTTCCTTTTAGGAAATACCCACCCAGTTCCCAAGGATTCAGGTTGGTGCCAGGCATTATTTTTTAAAAAGCAAAAGATGTTCCAAGCACACTGGTGTGTTTCACATTCACTCCTGCCTGGTAGGACAAAAAAAAAAAAAAATCTAGTGTGGTTTTCTAGTGTTCCCATAATGACTTTCACACAAGTGGTGGGGTGTGGGCTCTCAATAGAGAGGCACCCTGGTCACAGGAGATAAGGAGCATGTCACCTGTCCTCAAGGCCATCTCCCACCTGACACGCTTCATCTGGAAATCTTAACTAAGCTCCCACAGAGGACACAGACCCAGGGAAAGTGAGGAGAATTATGTTGCTTTGGGAGTTCTTCATACCCTATTCATTAGCACATTTTAATTATAAATAGATTTTTGATAGAAATATAAACTCCACAGCATGATGGGTATGAGTTGGTGAAGACTTAGACAACTAAAAATGACCCCTAGTGTTCTTTGATTGTCAGTAAGTACTTATTGAGACCAGACTTTAGCTAGCATTTCTTCCCTCGGTTTAAAAAGAAAAGAAAATCATGCAAGAAACTTTTGCTTGGGTTCGACCTAGTCATTCACAACCCTAACATATAGGCAGTGATTGTCAATCAGTGGAGAGGGTGGTGGGGAAGCAGGCAGTCTCATTGAGGAGTTTGGCGGACTGGGAGGGGGACAGTACTGGGAAGTGGTCATCCAATGAATCCCTGTTGCCAGATGGTAACACACCATTCTTGTGGTACGCCCTTCATGGAGATGACTGATTGCTGGGGTTGCATGAGCAGGGCACCTGTGCACCTGCCTGGGCACTCTAAGATGCTGGGGGAGGAGACATGAGGGGCTGAGATTCCAGAGTGACAGCTTGAATGTTGAAAGTACAGCTGCTATTTTTCTACTCCCTGCCTCAGTCTCCGTTGCCCTTCTTCCTTTGGAGTCCTTGTTCCTTCAGGGTTCTCACCTAGCTTAGGAAATGGCAGTGCTGTGGCTGAGAACTGAGGGCTTGCTGAGTGGTATCTTGGGACTCAATCCTGGCTCTGCCCCTGACTACTGGCTGTGTGAACTTAGGCACGGTTTTTAACCCCTTTGAGCCTCAGTAGAGAAGTCAAGGAAAACATCCTCAGAAAGCACCTTGACATGCTCTGGCATGAAATCACCCCCAGTATTATTGCTATTATTATTATTTGTTATAAAAGGAAATTGAGTATCCTGGGAAGCCGGCATGGGGGTGGTGGGGAGGGCTTTCAACTCAGGTAAATTTGAATTTCAGTTCTGCCAATTAATTACTGGTTATGACTTGGGGCAAGTTGCTTTACTTCTCTGAACACCTGCTTCCTCTTCCATAAAACAAGGTGATAGGGGTTGCTATGCAGTATAGGTGAGTAAGTGTGTTTGTGTGTGTCTGTGCCTGCTTATGCATGCACGTGCTAGCGCCCGGTATGGGGTGACTGTGGCTTTTGGTACCTCTTCTTCCCCACCCAGTGGTCCCCATTATCTACATAGCACTTCTCTACTTGACAGCCGCAGTCAGGAGAGTCACACCTGAGTCAGATGTGGAATGACTTCTCTGTTTCTGGAAAATTGCTAGAATCTGAGTAGGTAGGGATCCTGGCAGCGTGTAATTTATTTAATAGCAATTCGGGAGACTTTTCAGGCTCAGGAAACCTTTGGCACCCCACTGCACAGCCCTGCTTTTAAATTCAGGAGCAGCCCAGAGCCTGACTCTCAAATGGTGAAGCCGGCGGAAACGCTTGCTGGTAAATGAGCCTTTCCCTCCATCCCTTGAGATGCTTGGGGAACCTTTCCCAAGGAGATTTTTGCCAAGTTAGACCCTCTGTAGTCTCCTAAAGGAATCCTCTCCTCTGTAGATATCCTGCACTAGAAAACTCATGGGAATTTTGCCCCTCTCTGCCACAGCAGTACTTTGCCTCAGGAATAAATAATATTTTTTTTTCATTTACCACAATACTGCCTTTGTCTTTTCTTTAACTTTTATTGGCACCCCTTAGCACTGAATCTCCAATGGCTAAATCAACATTTAAAAAAGAAACCAAACAGTCAAATCACAGGTTTGTATTTACTTCTTTTAAGCCAACTGCCATTGTCTATTCATTTTCCTTCTTGTGCCTTTGTAAATGAAATGAGCTGCAAGTGACACCAGGAGCAGAGCTAGGTCTCTAAGGCCTGCCTCCTTTGGTGTTCCTGTGATACATTCTTTTTTGAATTCACAGGCTTCTGAGTTTTAATAGACTGTAGATAATGATACATCTGGTTGCATATTAATTGCTGAGAGTTAGAAATAACACATAATCACTATGTTTCAAGGTTACAAATGTACATCACTGAGCGCCAGTGTTATGAGCCTTTGGAAAAATCCATTCTTAGTGGCCATGCACACGTATACATGCACACATCTTGAGGAATAGTATTTTGAAGCTATTCATCTGATCAGTTGGGTTGTGTGGGGGCAACAGAAAGCCCCTATGAATCCACTATAGATTACCTATCTCACAGTTTCTTGAATAGCATGCTTTGTACCTTATTTTTCTACATGCCATTGCTCAGTGGGAGTTAAGATGTCAGTTGAAAGCCAAAAACAGGAAAGTTGAAAAAAAATTTTATTTCATTTCCAATTCAATCATTCCTTTGTGGTTCTGACTGGTAGCTTTTTCCATTTTGAATAATTAGATATCAGTGTATTCTGTTTTCAATTGAGAGCAGACTGTTCTAAGACACCCAAGTGTGGTGTTCCTGGTTCTAAATGCAGGCATGTGCTTGCTGAGGATGCACATGGACCAAATAATTTGAAGGGATAAATTTTGCTAGGAGAGACAGCTGGGTGCACCACAAATGTATTTTCTTTCTGGAGGTCACATCTCTTTAAAGTGTGTCTGCTGAGAAGCATCATTCTCAAAAATAGAAGCTGACTGGGCAGCATGAGAAAAGGGTTCACATTTTCCTCCTGCAGATCCAGTGCCCTTGGTCAGGCATCCCTATAGGTTTTACCTAGTAGCTGAATGTGTGTTCCCTGGTCCCAGCCTAGTTCTCAGTCAGATGGCAGAACTGGCTGTCAGCTTTGCTTTCCTGGGATATATTTGATTATCTCAGATTCAACTGGAACAGTCTGCCTTTCCTTTGGGACATTGAGTTAAAGATCTGGGCATCCTTTTTCATCTCCGTACTTCTTTTTCCTCTTTTTGGCAGTTAAGATAATGCTGAACTTCAAGGGATGACAGATGGTTGAGAGAGAGGACATATCAGTGGATCTGTGTGGTCTTTCTGGAAGCCAACGGTAACAAGTTATTTTGGAGAGAAATTCCACCTTGAACATCTGACATGGGTTAAATGCCTATCACTGAGTCAATCAGTATCATTAAGTTTCTATCATTGCCTAATCTCAGATAGTAGTAGGATCTGAAAAGATTGGAGACTGGCTTTTCTAGCCCATAATTCAGCAACGTGGATGGAGTGGGAGGAGTTGGAAGCAGACCTCAAGACCTACTTACTTGGGTTCCCTTCCCCCTACTCAACTGTTTTCTTGGAATTTTAAAGCCAGAGTTTTCCTCTTCTCTGGACCTGGCCTTGGATCCTGCCAAACTACTCCCAGTTTTGCCCTGTCTAGCCAGAGCTTGACTAAACAGATGATAAAGATGCCAGAAGAAAGGGAAGGCAGGAAGGCGAAGTCAAAATACGGTTGTCGTAGCCACCAGAGGCCTGGGTGGTCAGAGCATGTCGTTGGTGGGCTTGTGGCAGGTGGCATGGAGCTCCAGCTTTGTTACTGGGAGGCTCAGGGAAAATCAGTGCTGTAGGGAAAAGACAAGGCCAGGAAAGCAGGCCGGGGGCAACTTATGGGGCAGGCTTGTACCAATTTATGATTTCATGTCATTTTCTCGACAACACTGTGAGGGAGTAGAAAAGTCACCCCTATTCCACAGCGGAGGAGACCAAGCCATGGAGACTGCATTATTGGCCCAAAGTCATAGCATATTTAGGTCACAGGGTATTGTGCTCTGACCAGAAAGTTTGGCTCATATAATATCCTTAGGTCCTTGGCAAAGAATTGATGTATTCTATGAGCCAGAGTGATAAGAACTCTGTCACTTGCTGCAAAGGCTTTTGGCTTATTCCTAAGCTCTGAGGAAACTTCAGCAAACATTCTTAAAATGCCCTTGAGTTCTGTACATACCAGTACCCTAACACTGAGCAGGGGTGGAATCCTCAGTGGCATTGTTCTTCCCCTCCATGCTCCAACCCAAGGGGAAGCTAGGGAATCCCTATTACTGACATAAACAAATACAGAATTTATATCCCACCCAAGGGTTTCCAAGAAGTTAGTAGGAAATGACTGTGAAACCTCAGAACCACAGAAGCTTTTTTTGGGGCCCTGTGGCTGTGATTAGGCCACCACTGCTACCTCCAGGTGACTTATTGGCATCCTCCAACCAAGAATGGACAGCTTTGTCCCATTTTCCAGACCTGAGGATAGTTATGGCATGGTGGATACATCACTTCTGTGGTATTTTTGCCAAAAGTACATAACTACAATCTAATCATGAGAAAACATCTCTGGGCCCAAGGCTGGCCTTCTTGTAAGGACCACAGAAGTACAACTCTGCTGGCAGCCTTCACACTTTTTTAGGTCAGATTCTTGAAATGCTTCAACCCTAGTCATTTGGCCCTTTCTGCCTCGACAGAGAGCTTTGCTTGACTTAAAGAAAGCAGATGTGGAGCCAGGAACTGCAGGGAGATCTAAGTATTTGGCTTCCTCTTTCTCTGAAGATCTGTAGTGCCATGTCTGGCACTACAAATGAGTTTCAGGCAGTGGGCTGGCATTTGCTAAAAGGAACTTATGTGGGGGGTGTATTTCTCCTTCTGCCCAAGGTTAAGTAATAGTAACATCCTGTGTAAGAGAACACGAATGTGGTTTTCTACTAAACTCCATTATTTTAAGGCTATTTATTAGATGTGTTTAATCTTGGGCCAATTTAACCAGTAGCAGACTAATAAAATAACAAATTTGGGCTTGCTTCCAGGACAAATGTTGACTTACCCTTATAATGTTGACTGAAACGAATAACTCTGAAAGTAATTGAGGAGTGAAATCTTAGCCAAAAATATAGTGTCTGAAACAGAGGTTCTGTTTTATTTTACTGGCACTGTTAAAAGAGATTATGCTCCATAAGCTAGGCAGAGGCGGTGGCGGCAGCAGCTGCTGCTGCTGCTGTTTCAGCTCTCCGAGAGTCCCATATTTTACTGAATTATTTCCCAAGATTCCTTTTCTTTTTCAGACTGTAACCCATCATTCAGCAAAAGTGAATTTCCCCATGACAGACAAGTAGGACAGGTTATGTTTCCAATGTGGGTAAAAACTCAGTGATAAGAAGAAGAATGAAGATAATAACTTGCTTGAGGTCTTTTCTCAGAAACAAAATGGTATGCCATTAGCATTAGCCTTCTCAGAGTTCATAATAAAATTAATTGCTTCTCTGGAGTGTACTGGGTGAAATCTATCTAGCTCGCTACACACACACACACACCCACCTCCACCTTTCCTTCATTTTGTCATTCAGTTTATACAAACAGAGAGCTATACTATTTTGCTAGCGTGCGTTTTGGACTTGAAGGAAACAGGGAAGGCCTGGAGGAAATGAAGCTAGGATGACCAAAGAAATTAGCGTAAAGCAATTTCTTTCAATACTCACTTTTTTATTTGCATTATACGGGAAGCTGTATTTGGAGCAGGGACCAAGCAGGCTTTCAGAGGCTCATGCCTACTTTGTCTGAACTCAGTCAATGGTTTCCTCAATGCCTCTTCCTTAAGCAAGATCCTACCCCCCTCCCTAAAAACAGGCTGACTTTGGCCAGATGCTATATATGCTGACTGGACTTTGGGTGCTATATGACTGGCTCAGGCTAAGACAGACTGGTATACAGGAAATAAATGTAATCTCTTCAACCTTAATGTATTCAGTTTTATGACCCTGAGAGTAGATAGTTTGATTTGTGGATTTGTCCAGACCATCTTGTGACATCTCCATAAGATGCTTTTCAGCATTTCCATGAGAGGAGGCTAGAGAAATTTTTTTATCTTCAGCACAGCAGCCCAACACCCTGTCTGCAGCTTGGCCATGAGACTGAACTAACTTAACTCTGTGGATTTTATTTATCCAGGCTCTCCTTAGTCCCCATTAGCAAACAAATAAAAGCCAAAAGACCCAGCACTTGTTTTTTTTTTTTTTTAAAGAAGGAAATTGGGATGTTTTCCTTATAGCATCTAATACAGAGTTGGGTCTTTTCATCAAATAGGAAATCAAATCTTGCCTGGATGCTTATTGTAAGGCAACCAGACTCTGGCTGGAGAAAATAAACATAAGGGTGTGGCCTTCATCTTTGAGATTAGCCAAAACAAAGGTATCAGTGAGCCCTCCAGGAGCAGTTCCTCATGGCTTGTCAAAATCCACAAAGCCTGTAGTCCCTTTGTTGGAATTACTGATAAGCATCTCCAGGGGGAAATTACAGTTCTAAGTTTGGAGAACTTTTGCTTACTTTATGGGTTAGAAACCAATAATTCCAAAATGCATTTGGCCTAATCGATGAAGCCAGGTTTCTGTTGAAATTTGGGCCTCGTTATATGCCTTTCATCTTCTGATAATAGTTGATACCAGGTCAATTAGCTCTGTGCCAGGGGAAAAATAAGAGGAGGAAAAAATTAATGAGAATTTTGGAGTTAGAAACCATTATTTTATTACTATCTTTTTCTAGTTCCCAAAAATAAGATGAAAAGTCACATTCAGATTCCAAAGAAGCTACCCTTCATTTTTCTGCAGCCCCACTTCTCTTGTTCAGACAGGTCTGTGAAGGCTTCCTCACTGATGCCTCTGTATCCTGCAAGTACCCGTGGTTTGCTATGCCTTGCCTGCTGACCAACTGCCCCTTCTCCTTGCCCACCGTAGCCAACATTGACTCTCAGGAACACTGTCAGAATCAACCTTCTGGTTCTCCCTGCTCAGCTAGGAGACGTTCCCCCAAGAGTGACATTTGCACACTTCAATAAAGCCCACTTTGCAGTTGCTGGGTAAACACACACAGAATTGGATTTAAAACAATGCCCATAGTTGCAAAATATCTCTTCCAATATATGTATTAATTACAAAGGGAGTACAATAGTCCCCTCTTATCCATGGTTTAGCTTTCCAGTTTACATTACTTGCTGTCAACCACAGTCCAAAATATCAAATGGAAAATTACAGAAATAAAACAATTCATAAGTTTTAAACTGCACACCTTTCTGAGTAGTGTGATAAAATCTCGTGCTTTCCTGCTCTATCCCACCCCATCCCACACAGGGCATGAATCATCTCTTTGACCAGTGTATCTACACCCATTGCCCATTAGTTACCAGATTATCATCAGATCAACTATCTTGGTATCACAGTGCTTGTGTTCCATAATGTCCCCAAAACAGAAGTAGTGATGCTGGCAATTCGGATATGCCAAAGAGAAGCCATAAAGTACTTCCTTAAATGAAAAGGTAAAAGTTCTCCACTTGTTGAGGAAAGAAAAAAAAATTGTATGCTGATGTTGCTAAGTTCTATAGTAAGAATGAATCTTCTATCAGTGAAACTGTAAAGACGGAAAGAGAAATTTGTTCTCGTTTTGCTGTCATACCTCTCAAACTGTCATAGTTACAGCCTCAGTATATAAGTGCTTAGTTAAGATGGAAAATGCAACAAACTTTATCACAGTTATGTATCTATAGGAAAACACATAGTATATATATTGTTTCATACAGTTTCAGGCATTCACTTGGGGTCTTGGAACTTATCTCCCATGGATAACAGGGGACTACTATAGTACTGTTTACAGTCAAGAAATCCTGCAGATACTATCTGTATTAGTGTTCTGGGACTGTTGTAACAAAGTACCACAAGCTGGGTGACTTAGAATAACAAATTTATTTCTCACTGTTCTGAAGACTTAGAAATTGAAAGCAAGGTCTTGGCAGGGCTACCCTCCCTCTGAAACCTACAGGGGAATCCTTTCTTGCCTCTTCTTAGCTTCTGGTATTTATTGTCAATCTTTGGGTTGTAGACGAATCATCCAATTGCTGTCTTTGTCATTACATGGCATTTTCTCTGTGTGTCTCTGACTACATTTCCCTTCTTATTAGGACACCAGTGATTAGTTTTAAGTCTCCCTATAATCTAGTATTACCTCATCTTAACTCAATTACATCTATAAGGATCCCATTTCCAAATAAGGTCACATTTACAGGTTTGGGGTAGAACTTCAACGTATATATTTTTTTAGGAGTGGGGCACAATTCAACTGGTAATACCCCCTTAACCAACTGGTCAAAGTTAATATCACCAGTAATAAGAGACAGTGACATAATGTACCCCTGATATGATGTACCAAGAAGGGCACATCACTTTTGTTGTAGTATTGCCAAAAATGCATTATCTGAATCTAATCATGAGAAAACGTCAAATAAATCTAAATTTAGAGAGATTCTGCAAAGAACTGACCAGCACTCTTCAAAAATATCAATGACATGAAAGACAAACTGATCCTGAAACAGAAAAGGGACATCAGTGGAAAAACTGGTGAAATCCCAGTAACTCCTTTAATAGTTCAGTTAATAGTGAAGCAATGTTAATGTCTTAGTTTCGATAAATGTAGCATGGTTATATAAGATGTTAACATTAGAGGAAGTGGGGTAAAGTGTGCACAGGAACACTACTATTTTTGTAACTTCTATAAATCTAAAATTATTTCATATTATTTTAAAATTATTTCAAATTATTTTTTAAAGTATATTCATTGAATAATTAGACAGAGTTACCTGTTCTTAGAGGCAATGGGATGAGAGAAAAGAAATAATCTAGTATAAATAATTTTTAGTCCTATTTCAAACTGAATCGAGAGCTTGCTTTTCACAAAGCACTGTGCTATGTGCTCATCATCTCTTGAACAGAATAGTATTTCTTAGGCAAAATAGTGTAGCAGAGGTGTATGGTTCAGTATATGGCTCATATCTTGCCTCTGCCACCTGAGATATGTGACCCATGTAAATACACTCACCGAACCTCAGCTTACTCATCTGTAAAATGGAGATAATGATATTAGCTCTGTCATAGGATGTTTTGATGATCCCATGAACAAATTCATGTAAAGCTCTTGGTACAATGCCTGACACAAATTGTAAGTTCCTAGTAAATGGTAGCTCTGACCCACAGATTTCTCAATATTATGTTATGAGATGATTATTTCCCCATTTTCCATTGAAGAAACTGCAGGCAAGTAACTTACCCAAGATCATCCAGCTAGTAAGTATGAGAGCCAGACTAAAATAGATAGATCGATGATTAGATGGATTTATTTTATATATGTGTGTGTGTGTTTCTTAATTATTTAACTAGGAAAAAACCATTAACCAGGAAGGAGAATCTGCAGGAATTCTTTGAGGGGCAAGATACAAAGTAAGCTGTCAAGTGAGGCCATTTGAAGTAAAGCTTATGTCTTGGAAAGGGGCAGAAGTAAAAGGATTGGCCAGTGAATCAATGAGAGACCCTAAAAGAGTGGGAAGGCTTTAGCAATAGGAAGTGTCAAAGGAAGCCAGAACACCAGAATATTTGTGGTGACCTAGAAATTTTGAAGGGTGAGAGCTTAGGGCATAAACTATAAAACTGTGTGAACTGCCCTTTGGCCCTAAGGACGGGGGTGGTAAAGTTGAGGCAGTCACTGAGTAATGAGCTTGACATTTATTGTACCAGAGAGAGGCAGAGCTGGAGAGAGCCTGGCAAAGATGGGAGGTCTTAGCTTTCTTAGTAGAAGGTGGTGCTGTTATGGGAATGGAGAGAAAACCATGAATTTGGGAAGCAGTTATGGGGAAAGCAAAGCACACTCACAAATGAAAATAAATAACAATAGAACAGAGGTCTCCTCTCCATGTGCTATTGGATCTTGAATGACCCCTATTTTCTATGTATGTTTCTAAGATATGTCAGAGTCAAACTCCACCAGATTGTTTAATGTCATGGAGTTCAGTGATTGGGAGCCTGTTGGGTTTCTTAATGAAAGCAAATAAAAACAAAACATCAAGTAGAGTAAAACAGATTTCAGTAAGTTTGGTGGCTGAGATGGTGACTCTGTGATGTTGCCCATCTTCAAACGTTTTGAGGTAGCTCTTCCAGCAATGTGGATGGACCTTTCCCTATTCTGATCTATATTAGTTGAGAATTATTGAAATTCAGTAGTGGGATTTTTTTTTTCATTTTACCTGATTTCTTCTAATTATAGTCAATGTTTCTTTAGTATCTTTTCTTACTAGGCCCTCACTAACAACTGACGTAAAAATCGTAGATGACACCTGTCTGTTCTAGTTCAGCATTCACTGGTGCATTTGCAAAATAGTTGTTCATTAAAACAATCTTCATTAAGTATTTTGACCATGTACCATAGACAGAACTATACACTGAGTCCCCTGTGCCCAGTCCCCAACTTCAACAATTACCAACCCATGATCTATTTCCTACATATCCCTTTTGCCAGCCCCATACTACTTCAAAGCAGACCTCAGGTATTGTATCATTTTTTTATTTGTATGTATTAATGGTCAAGGAAAGTTTCTGTTTTCTTTGGCTGATTTGTTTGAAAAGTTAAGAGAATAAAATGCAGTAGGTTGGGGTTTACTCACATAAAAGGTAAGTCAGGTAGGATACATCCCCTGCATGCCCAGCTCCAGAAGATGCAAACTGAGCCTATGCTCAAAGGTTTAATAGGACATAATCACACTAATTTATTTACATACTGTTCTAGCTGATGGCATAGACCAGTAGTTACGACAGGCTGGATAGCCCACAAATCCTAAAATATTTACTATCTGGCACTTACAGTAAGAGATAGCCAAGCCCTGGTATAGGGCATCGTCTCTGAAGCCAGCCTGCCTAGATTTAAATCCTGGCTATATTTAAAGCTGAGAGACTTTAAGCAAGTTGCTTACATGGTGCCCCAAGTTTCCCCATCTTTAAAATAAAGATTGTAATAGTAGCTGCCTTGCAGAGTTATTTGGAGGAATAAATTAATAAATATCTGTAAAGCACTGAGAAGAGTCCCTACAACGAACGTTAGCTCACTATTATTATTTAATGATGCTAGGCTTCTCAGTCACTCTGATTATAACTTCCTTTTTAATATGGTGATGAAAGCATTCTAGAAGGTTACTGAGTGGATGAATCTACTCCTGGGTGTGCAGGAGCCCTGCATAAAGCTTTCCTGGTATTTGTAAGCATTTGAAAGACATTTTTAATGATGCCATAATGGGCAAAAGTATCTGCTGGCACAGTTGATTCTCCTCTCCATTGCTCCTGCCAGGTGCAGAGCAGCCAAGAGTAGTGCTGCCTTGCAGTAGGACAGTCCAAGTCCTGCACTGATGGCTGTCTTTCTCACCCTTCCTTAGCCATATTTATGGCTCAGTGAAGGTAGAGTCTCAGGGCACCTACAGATGTGATAAAGAAGACCTCCTACTGTTCCCAGCCCTGTCTGGCGAAAAATGAAGTGCAGGGAGAATGAATGAGGGTTTTCTGTATGTCATGCCTGTTAGAATGGAACTATTTTTGAAGGAATAAAAAGTTATGCTGGATCATATTGATATGATACTCATTTTCTTACATTGCAAACAATCTACTTTGGTTTTTATCTCTTGGGGAAAATGAGAAGATAAAAATTATTGTATCCCCTAGGGAAAGAATTTTAAATTTATTTAATTAAAACCCACATTAAAAATAAAATTGCATAGAGTGTTTATTCCCCTTTGTTTTTGATTCGAACACAAAAGATATTTTAAATTGCTGAATCAATATGACCTCTAAGCCTTTCTTCATTCTCTCCTTTCCTTCCTCCCATCTCTCGCTTCTTTTTTCCTTCCTCCCTGAAAAGATGAAGAGAAAACATTTGATAAAAGTAAATACTCATGATAAAAATTCACAGCAAACTTAGCATAGAAGGGAGCTTCCTCTATTAAATAAAGTGTGTCTTGTCTGTGCTGTCAACAAACATAGTACTTAATGATGAAATCTTAATCACTTTAGATTCAGGAATCAGACTAATGTACCCACAATCTTAACTTGTAATTCACTTAACACTGGTGGTCCTAGCCAGTTCAGTTAGACAAAACAACATGCTATAAGGCCTGGGAAAGATGTAACAGAACTTGTTATTCAGAAAATGAGGCTGACACAAAACATTCAATGCCTTTTTCTTTCTTTTTTAACCTCTGCTGAGGTACCCTCTTGCCCTCTCTTAAAATTGCATGGTAGGATGGTGTCTGCACTTGAAACAGGACATCTTGTTCCTGGGTTTAACACTGACTTTGCCTTGCTTGGTCTGTCTGGCAGCTGAGTTGTTGGACTGGAAAGCCTCTGCAGGTTGTATTCTGTCATCCCTCTGTAAAGCCCCAAAGCATCCCTGGTACTACATTTGCTAGTTCTCAGTAGAGCTATTTAACTCGAATCTGGAAACATTTTCCCTGAGGGCTCTTTTCAGACAGCAGTAAAATGTAGCTGGAGACATACTGAGTAAATAGAAAAGAAAAATCAAATTAGACCAAGAGTTTTTTTAATCTCTTATTCTCACTGAAGCCCTCAAAGAGAATACCATAATTCATACTTTGCTTGTTTGGGTCAGGCATAAAACCTCCATAGATCCAGTAACCTGTAAATGTTCTGGTTTTGAAATTGTACCTGCCTGCTTTGCTGGATCCCAGCACTAAATCATGCAGCAATAGTTTCTTTTTCGTACTCGAGAATGTCAAATTGCCAAAGAGCAGCCTGAAGTTTACTTCCAAGTGGTCAATGCCTTAGGAAAGGAGTTTTAATTACAATCTCATGTAGCAGCACTGCACACAACCTGCAGAGGGGCAAGCATTTGCATCGTGCATATGTCTTGTAGCTGTGCAGAAAACACCCATCTAACTGGGTGGGTCTTGTAAAACGGACAGCAAAGTCAGCAGAACCTTAGAAAAGATGACACAGCAGGCGAAACAGCTGAATCTTCTCTTGTTGTGCCAAGCATGCAATGCTCCCTGCTCCTTTTTAAAGCAAGAGAACCCAATTGGCATTCGCCCCTCACCTTCCCTAATCTGATGCAGACTCTGTGACCCAAGAGCTTTACCAATTAAAGAAACAGATCCAAGAGTCTCTGGGTTCTGAAGTACATGCAGGATTATCTGAGACCGAGTCCGGCTTCCCTAGGAAGTCTCCCATCTCACTTGCTGCAATGCAGTTTGTGCCACCAAAGGGGGTGATATCACAAAGCTGTTATTTCCAGCCCATGGCAGACAGCCATTTAGAGAAATCCAGGGGATGCTCAAGAGCCTGTGTGTGTGCGTGCGTGTGCGTGTGCATGCACATGCGTACGTGTGTGTGTGTGTATGGGTTCATTATGCCAGTGGTGCAGCTCTGACGTAAAATATTTTTTAAATCCTCGGCTGGGAACAGATGCTCAGAAGCCAAGAACTGGAGAGGGAGCGTTCTGAAGGGCACTGTCACCCGGAACAGCAGGGCAATTGGATCCTTCTCTAAGGCACTGTAGTAATTATGATGTGATGTCTCTCATGTAGAGAGATTCATCCTCTGCATTTGGAACTGAGACTTTCCGATGTTTGGAGAGTTTCCTGCTGTCTGTTAAGTTCCACAAGCCAAGAAGCTGAGGTACCCAGCAGCCCGGACTCGTTCTCTGTCTTGGAAAAGTATTTCACTGCTTCAGGAAATTGTGAAGTCTCTCCTGGCCATGTTGTGGAATTGTTTTCGCGCTTTTCTTGTAGTCGTTTACTTTTTCTGTTTAAATGGCAGAAAGGTTGGGTCTATTTCAAAGAAATGTTCTGATTCCTGAGGCTGGCAAGAGCATAAAATGACATGAGAGTTTCTCGGCAGAATTCCAAATCCAGGCAAGATTTTTCCAAGGACCTACTATGTTAAAACACTCTGTGGGAATGTCCTGAAGAATCTGAAGTTCTGGCTTAATCCTTGAAACTTTGAAAGAAAGCAATGACTGCAAAAGAAAGGCGGGCGTCTTGAGGTTCTCTCTGGGAATGATTGAGGTTCGCCACAACATTTGGCACGTTTGGCTTTTTCCAGCAAAATCTGGTGTCTTCATGTGCTGTCCTGCATCTCCCACAGGTCAGATGGAGCTTAGGAAGGCAAGGGTAACTGTTCTCTTTGTCTTTGTAAGATGTTTTGTCTGTCATCTCTCTCTTTCAGCCTGTCTTTATGTTTTATGTGGAGACGATTTCTTTTGCTGTCTGCTTGTTATAAGTATTAATGTGTACGTTTCAAACATACTGATGATACAAATTTGTTTTTTTGAGAGATAGTAAAAGAACTTACTGAAAAAAATGTTTGAATTTAATTAACTAGAAATAAAAGATTCTTTGTGCTTCAGAAAAAGCCATTTCATAAAAGAAATTTGGAGAGTGGCTTCAGGCAAGGTGGTGAAGAGGTTTTTAAAAGATGAAACCAGAAGCATCAAAAGACAGCTGCCTGACAAGGTCATTGAGTGGGAAATCTGAGGCAGCTTTTCTCTACAGGAAGAGTTGGAGAGAATAATTTTACTGAGTAGAATCTTCCCAATTTAAAAGCTGGCAGATACTGGGAGTGAGGAGTAAGGAGCAGATTTGGCCATTTGCCGTCTGCTCAGAAGCTGCTTCTTTTGACATCCTCCTGCTCTTACTCCTTGTCTGGCTCTTAAACCAAGTCATCTCCACACAGCCGGAGTGAGACGGGGCACCATTTACATCCCACAGATTGGCGTGCAGCCAGCAGATCATGGAGTGGGACATAACTGTATTGTGGAGTTATCTTGTCTTCGTAATTGACCTTGACATTTTTTTTTTAACCCTACAGGAGCCTAGTAATAAACGGGTCAAACCCCTTTCCAGAGTCACATCACTAGCAAACCTCATCCCTCCTGTGAAGGCCACACCATTGAAGCGCTTCGGCCAAACCTTGCAGGTAAGAAGAACGTGGTGGGCTCATGTTTCCAGCAAAGCTGTTATGTAGGAGGGGACATTTCTGTTTTACCCAGAACTTGTCCTGGTTTCAGAATGACCTGAATCAAGTTTTATTTCAATAGAAGAGAGCAAGAGAGGGGACTGAAAGGAAGAAAGAGAAGTATTTTGAAAGTTGTAAACTGGGATAAGGCGGAGTCTTTAGAGGTGTTACTGGAGGAGTCATCTCTATCAGGTCTTTCCCCACAATTGTACTTCTGAGTCATGTGCACCATCCAGGTGCACTCTCACATTTTTTGTCCTAAAATATCTACGGGCCTCTTAAGGAAACCAGCACATGATGTGAGCCAGAGGGCAAGAGAGCTTTGTGACTTAGATTGGGATTTGCAAATTACAGCACATGAAAAAAAATTCAGCCTACCTTCTGTCATCTTATGGCCCATGAGCTAGGAATGGTTTTTACTTTTTTTTAATGGCTGGGGAGAAAAAGCAAAAGAGGAATGATATTTTACAAAATATGAAAATTATATAAAATTCTAATTTTGTTGTCCATAAATAAAGTTTTGTTGGAACACAGGCATGCCCAAATATTTATACATTGTCTATGGCTGCTTTTGCACTGGAGTGGCAGAATTGAGTAGTTATGCCAGAGACCATATTGTCCACAAGGCCAAAAATATTTATTAACTTTCCCTTTAAAGAAAATGTTTGCTGATCTCTGGCATAGAACAAGGGCCCTGGAGGTGAAATATCTC
Organism: Cynopterus sphinx; assembly: GCA_030015415.1. Classification (NCBI taxonomy): domain Eukaryota; kingdom Metazoa; phylum Chordata; class Mammalia; order Chiroptera; family Pteropodidae; genus Cynopterus; species Cynopterus sphinx. Next base: position 112,471,619 of record CM057381.1, read on the forward strand.
AGTTCTGACCTCAGCTCTGTCACTCAAATTTTGTCACCTTGGGTAAACTGAGGGTGATGCCACTAGCTCTTCCATAGAATCATTGTAAAGATTTATAAGATAGTTCATTTAAAGGACTTAATATAGTGCCTTAGCCCTTAGTTAGCAATCACTAATTTACTAATTAGTTAGCTAAGTAGTAAATATTATCTACTATAATAATTATTTGGTTAACAAATGGTTGTAGTTATTCTTGTTCTTAAGCTCCTGATAAAGTTTACCTTTTAAAGTGAAAATTGAGATTTGTCTAAGGCCTTATATGCAATTAATCATAAGAATCCTTGTGTCGATTGAAGACATGCTATGAAAAGGCTCACCTTGTTTAGCTGAGAAATGGTCTCGAGTCTGCCATTCCTCACTTGTCCTGAATACTTTTTTTGTAGTATTTTTATCTTGACTTTGTGAGTGATTAAGAAAACCATGGACTGGAACCCAAGGCCCTTCTTATTCTGTGATAATGTCACTTGAGAACTATTTGAATGACCCTCATTCCCTCCTGATGTTGCTTCCTCATCATTCAGCCAATGTACTGCCATGACTCCACATAGCCCAACCTGTTTTCACTTCTTTTCTATAGGTGCTGTTCCTCTCCAACGCTTTTACCCTTCCCTGCCCATTTCTTTGTTAATTCTCTGACAGTTTCTCCTGAATGAATGCTTCATCACATAATTAGCTCTAGGTTTAGCTCCATTTCTCTTGGTGCTTAGATTTCTGGGTCCCTGGGTATCCAATGATCCCCTTTGTGGGAGAACAGAGGAGAAAAAAATAAGGTCATCTTGGGGAGCCAGATGAAGGGCTTTGAAGCTAGTGGAGAAAAATGTTTTTAACGTCTCTCCCCCATGACCAGTCTCCCTCAGCTTTCTGGCCAAGTTCATCACAAGCTCCCCTTGGAAGATTCATCGCTGCCTTAGTCCTGCACATCTGGTCTTGCACTGGGTTCTGCTTTTTGAAAATTCTTTAGCCTATCTACTGCTATTTCACCCTTTACATTCTAGTAGCTGTGGCTCAAGTTCATTCACTCTGTAGTTATTTCCCCATTTGATCACAAGATCTCCTTCCATGTTGCCAGCTACACATCCTGTTGTCTTTCCTAGGACAGTCCACCCTCTGCTCCAGGAAGGTCTCACTCATCCATCAAGTATTGAATGGGCCCTCATCATGCACCAGGCTTTACTTCCTGCCCTCATACTGCTTACATTCTAGATAAAGTTGACATCTGGCCCTCAAACTGTATTTTGTTTGGCTGCACAGTGTTTTGAGCTAACATTTGAAAATCAAAACAGTCGGTGTAAGAATCTCGATTTCTGACCTCTCTTGAGGAATTGGAAGGCCTGATGTTGCTGGGCCTGTGTTCCCACATGGCAGTAATGAACTGGACCTGCATAGCCAGATATCTGTCACCTACAAATGTCCCCACTTCTCTCATTTGTCCTCTCAACACCTGGCCTCTTCAGTCACTGTCATTACCTTGACTAGCATGTAAACTCTGTGCTCTTGGGTCTAGGGAGAGCACTGCCTCTGCCTCCCACCACAGCCCAGCCCTTACACCATTGTCATATCTTCAAAATCTTTCCTTTAGCTTCCCAGACAACATTGATTTCTTTTCTCCTACTTCTGTCCTACACAGATCCTACACAGGGAACACTGCAGGAAATATTTAATCACCTTGAAAATTTGTTTTGACTTAGAGAACTGGGATAGAAAGAAATCAAACTATATATGAACAGTCTGAGGCTAAGCAAGGATGAGAAAGCCAGACCCAAATGAGGGATCTGACATGTGGAAATTGGTTTCTAAATCCTCAAAGTTTTGTAGCAAAATAATTTTTTAACTTACCTTAGCAAATATCATAATAACTATCTAACTCTATATTTATGGACAGAAACAATCCAGCAGAAACAGAACAGTTATTCATAATGCTTATGCACAGAGACACAGAGAGAACCTTGAATGGTGTGCTTCTGTTGTGAACGTATCCTTGGGGAGTCAACTAATGGAAATATGCCCCTGAGGTGGTATGCAGAGTAAGACGGCCATTTTGGTAGGATGATCTGCAAAGCACGAAGAATGCCATTTTGCCCCACCCCCGAATATTTCCCTGTCAGTCACCTTGCTGCATGCAGTGCAAGTTCTGCAGAATTATTTCCAGTACTAGTATCCCAGTAATATTCTCATGACTTTATTGTTTCTCTTACCAGCTAGAATAGTATAGGATGCTAATGTAACCTGAGGAGCAGGGAGGATGAGGGGAAAGGGGAGGCCCCAAAGGGGTACTCAATGGGCCAACTTCATATTTCCCTTTTTGCCTATGGTGGCTTTGATGCCCATTCTAAAAGGAGAGGAACGGAGAACAAAGAGTGTAGGGGCTGCCCCCAAACCTCTCAGCAGTCGTTTATTTCTTATCTATATGTGTTCATGTATACCTGTCCTACTTGCAAAAACAAATCAAGTCTGTGATTGAACAGCCTCATTCTTTGCCGCAGTACCGCGTTTCCCTGGCTTTGGCATCTTATAGTCATATGCATCCCTTCACATATCCAGTTATGTCTCTCAGGTTGGGCACCTTTTATTATAGGAGAAGAGATAACTTAGGCCCTAATACCCAAACACGATGCTTTAATCAGTAATGGAACGCTTACCACTCCTTCCTCTGGCTCCTCTAGAGACCACAGGTTAGTCCAGGAATATATTGTGAGAGCTTGGGGCTGGCAGCCTCTTTCAAAAAGGTTAAAAACCCAGTCACAAATGGAGTGGTCCCTGCAGCAACAGTTCAGCAAGACACTACAAGACTTGTTCTCTCTTTCCTCCCCCGTGTCCCATATGGACTGGGGGCTTGGACCTCAGCACAAAGGCGGCATTTGTAGAAGTCGGAGAGGGACAGCCGACTGCATGGCACTCCGTCTGCTTCTGACAAGGGAGGTTAGTGCTTCTGGTAGATGGAGCACAGATGTCTGGATCCCTCTGGGCCTATAAATCCCCTCACTGGTCTACCAGAGAGGAAAATCCGGCCCAGCTCTGAAAGGGGCCTGCATATACTCCTGCGGAGTGAGGAAGGCAAGCTTGCCCTAGACCAACCAGTCACCTCTCCATCACAGCTGTGCACACCTGGTGGACTCATTTGAGTCCAGCGAGTGCTGTGGACTGCTATGCTCATTACACTGTAATTGCGCCCTGTCTTCTCTTTGAATATGAACTTTATTTCTTTTCCATTATAAAAGTATATGTTCATTGTGGAAAAATACAGAATAAGAGAAAGGGAGAAGAACATATGTAGCCTTGCACTCCAAAACAACTCCTCTTAATATTTCAATAATTTCTTTCCATTGTTATTCTAGGTATAACTACAAATGTCCACACTCTGGGCCTAATTTGACTTAGAGTCTATCCAGCCTTATCTCTGTGTGATCTGTTCACTTTGAGATGAAACCTTCCACAGGTACTGTGGATAATCAGTTTCTCTTGCATCTCTATTGGTCTTGGCTTCACATATTTCCAAGCCATGCAGTTAGGTATATAAAGGATCTTCTTCATCATCATAATAGCCTCTTGGGGGAATTTCACCTTGATTAAAGTTAAATAATCCTGTTTATTTCTTTTAATGCTTTTGACCTTAATTTTGTTTTGTCTTTTTTTTTTTTTAACATCTTACTGGTATGTTTTGCTCCATCTGTTTTATTTTCATCCTCCCTTTGTCATTTAGCTAAATGAGAATTATATTGTGGCTTAAGGGAAATATATTACAGTTACTCTTAGAAAATATATTAACAGACACAGTATATATTATTCCAGTGTGTTGATGTGATTTATTTTACATGATCAGTCTCCTCTATTAATGAATATTTGGCTGTGAATATTTTTATATTAAATCATTCTATATCAAATGACTTTTAAAGGCATTTGTCCTTTTTTTAAAAAAGTACTTTCTATTATACTTTCTTTTCTGGTCATATAAAATCATAAAAAATTGAAGAATATAGAGAAGCACAGAAAAAGGAATAAAAGTCACTTGTAATCCCATCTCCTCATCACCAAAAATCTTCTGTGAACATTTTGGTATATGCTCAGGCAATCTTTTCTTTTACTATATATACCTGCATGTGTATTTTTTTTAAAAGCAAAATCATATCATATATACTGTTTTTTAACTTTTCTCTTAACAGCTTAAAATAATCCTACAGTGTGAGAATATACTTTTATGTTATTAATATTTTTCACAGATCTGATTCTAAATGGATATTATATAGTATTTCATTGAAAGGATATACCAGTTTTTTAAATCATTTTTCCATTGTTGTATATTTGTTTACATTTTTCCAGCATTATAGATGACATGGCTTAAACATCCTGATCACAAATCTTGTGTGTGTATTTCTTTCTTTCTTTCCTTGGATTATATTTCCAGAGGTAGAATTCTGGTCAAGGAATGTGAACACTAAGAAGCATATTGATATCACTATAGATAAGGCCTCTATACTCAATGTGTATCTGTCCTGGACAGACCTGCTTCCCTGTGTTCTCACATCCTAAATCTAGATTCATAGTCACATTTCTCCCTCTCTTTTGATGATTTTTCCCTCTACTGTGACATCTTCACAAGATGGCTCTTCCCAGGAGCCCTGTAACTTTTCCATGTATGCCAAGTCTGTCTCACTTTTCTTTGTATCGGCAGCGCCTAACACTATGCATTACTTAGGACATACTCAGAAATTGGTAGTTACTATGATGATCACTTTTCTTACTAGAAAAGGTTGCCATTGCTCTTCCTTGGGGCTTTTCAGGAGCTGGCAGTGGATGCCCATCTAGTAATGCTATACAACTAGGCTACTTCACAGAAGAAAATGAGCCCCCTCCCAACTCATATCCCCTCAGGGAAGATTGTCATGGTGGAAGAGGAGCTTCTGGTTAACCACAGCTTCTGATGTTTCATTCCCTGGCCCCTAGATCTGGAAATTATTTCATGTAATCCAGACTCAACAGAAAATATATATTAGTGGTCTCCATTAATTCCTTATATGTATCGTGTTATTTGTTCCCCTATAAACTTGCTGGGAAGGTAGTCAGTATGAAAAAGGAGACAGTACCTGCTCTTGAGAAGGGTAAAATGTACTTAGGAAAAGTTGTCTAAGATATATAGAAAGTGGAGGGAAAATAAGGAAGTTCAAAACCAATGTATCCCAATTAATAATACACACCTATAGTAGTGTATGCATAGGAAAAAACCAGAAACATCAAGTTCTTAATAGTGATTATGTCTCAGGAATACAATTATAAGAGACTTTTATAGTTCTTTTGTTTCCTGTCTTTTTTATTTCTCCATTACATAAGACTTACAAATCAGTAGAGAATTAATAAACAGTCTGAGACTATTGATTTTTATGTTTTACATTATATATTTATATCATGTTTGAATTTTTAAAATAATTATATTTTTTTTATACCTTTGCAGCCAGACAAAATGTATCAGATTTGAAAATCTTATATACTAGAGAGAGGGAGCTTAGTAATGACTTGGGGGAGGAAGTTAAAGGAAAGGTGGAAGAATTTGTGTTGGGCTTGGAATGGTTCAGAGATGATGAAGATAATGAGGAGGGAGGACATTTCAGATTTAAGGAAGAAATATGAGAAGACTGATGCCGTGTGTGTGTATGTGTCTGTGTGAGTGGGTGTTGGAGGAAGCACCTAGAAACTATACTGCCTTGTTGTCTGCAAGGTAAGGGTGTAGCTAACAAGTGACCTGTATACCATGTCAAAAGAAACTCCTGACTTTCTGCTTGTCTTTATCATTGCTAGAATAATAGTTAGACCATTGTAATCATTAACTATTATAATTTAAAGCTTGTCATTTTGCATTTAGTAATAACAACTTCTATTAGTTGGGTGTTTACAATGAGCCAAGTTCCATTCCACTTTATGTTCTTGGCTTCATTTCATCTCCACCGTAACCATACAAAATAGGATTCATCACCATTTGATAGGGGAGAAATTTGAAGATTGAAAAATGTGCCCAAAGTCACGTAGTCTGTAAATGCAGAAGCTAAGATTCTGTAGCCTTTTTACAATGCCTCAACAGTAGGCTTTTGCAAAAAGTCAGTCTGGTCATCGTAAAATGTGCAGTTTGCCAGGTTCTAAAAATAATGGCCAGACTTTCCATCTGAGGGCATCCCATCTTACTGCTGATCCTTACTGTCTGTTTGCCTGTGTGGCAAGAAGAGTCATTGCCATTTCAGCTTATAGAAGATTTTATCATTAACATTATCATGCAAAAGTCATTTTATTGTGCCCAGTGAAGAGGTTGGGCTGCTGCCCCAAGCCTCTGAAAGGCTTTTTAATTTTTGTCTTGCACTAAGTAAATTGTACATTGTTTTCCCTACACCTAAACCAAATGTTGTCTTCAGTTTTTCATTCTTCTCAGAATCTCTCCCAACTACAGAAAGTTTTCTTTTTGCATTGGGTCTGTGGGGTTTGACAGTTATGATGCTGAGGGGTTTTCTCCTCCTATAAGTTACCCTAAAGGCGATTCCTCAAGAAGCTGTTCGGTCCAAATAGTTCAGAATTGCATCAGCTGTTTGATAATGAACGAAAACATATGTAAGTAAGCACTAAGGATGGCTGTGCAATCAGTATTATAATAGCAATGATAGGTAAGGTCCATTTTCTACTAACCACATGCTTGGCATTTGGCTGAACCCTTGACATACTTTTTCATATCTGATCCTCGCTACAACTTTGTGAGGTACTTTATTACTATGCCCATTTTACAGACAAGGAAGCTGAGACCCAGAGAAATTAACTTGTTCTATATCCCTCAGCTATTGAGTTGACTTGAAGCCATGTCTGTTTTACTCAAAAGCCTGTGTTCTTGATCAAAATCTATATTTTGTAGACAAAAAACTGGACTCAGTTCCTATCCAACACTTACCTTGTGCCATTCTCTTAATCCTCTGGTACTGGGATTTCTCATAATTTAAAAAGGGGCAAAATACAGGAACCTGCTCAGAGCCTCTCCCAGGACTAGCATGAGGGTCAAATGTGCTGGAGGCCACACAGCTGGGAAGTGTTATTTCTTAATTTAATTGCTCTAATCAAGCCTTACATGAGAGACTCCTCCAGAATACTGTTGGAGAATATTTTCCAATCCCAGCCATAACCACTCTACATTTTATAGCAAAAACATAGAAATATATTTTCCTCTCTCTAACTTCCAATCCATTTAATAATAAACCCTAACTTCCAATCCATTTGATAATAAACCATCTGCTACAAAACAGCAGTGGTAAGTATAGAGAATTTCCCTGGCTTGAACTCTTTATTGGAGTATGTTATCTTTGGCTGTGGAGACCTGGTTTTGGAAAAGGGTGGGGGAGCACCCTGCTGAACAGGCAGCATTAATAACCAAATCTGTTCCATCATGCCCAACCTGCTGGGTTTACATTTCCTCTGACATGTGTAAAAAGGGCCCCCTTTTCCCACCTGACAGATAGTTCCCTTTGCACCTGCAGCATCTTTTCCACATACCCAGCTCAAGCACCCATTTCCTAAATCTGCATTATTTTTGCCTGTTGTGGTCACTGTTATTTTAGCTGCTTTGGGTAATTATGAGCTTTGGGTTTTTGACTCATTTGCTGTGCCAGAATTCCTCATGGAAACTCTTGCTTGCCCTGGAACATTTTTCACTTTAGGCTCAGAATCTCCACACTTGGGGGTGGGGAGAATCTATATATGTGTTTCCGTTTTTTCAGAGTCCCTCCTAATGTTGGGTCCCTCACTTTGAGGTGAGCCCCTCCTTGTCACCTTGGGCCAGTGTTTCTCACCCCAGTGGACACTCAGCAATGTCTGGTGAAATTTGTGTTTTCACAACTAGGGTGGGGGCACTATTGGCATCTAGTGTTTAGAGGTAAGGATACTACGAAATACCTTACAATGTACAGGACAACCCCTTACAACAAAGAATTTTTTGGTTCAAAATATTAGTGGTGACAAGGTTGAGAATCCCTGACACAGACTGAGAAGTAGCCTGAAACTCATCTATTTGGGCACACACACCCAACACACTTGAATCTTACCCTAGGGGAAGCAGGGTGGGTGGGATATTGTTTGAAAATATCTTATCCTAGTGGGGCACAGACTGAAATAGACCAGACTTGGATATCATTCTGAGTTCACCATTCATCTGGGTTTAAATTCAGGGGCACTATTCGTTAGTTGCATGACCTTGAGCAAAGTGTCACCCTCTCTGAGCCTCAAGTTTCCCCATCTATAAAACAGGAGTAGGAATCCCTATTTCTTGGGTATAGCATTCCTAAAGCTGTCCTCACAGTGCCCAGCACATACAAGCATGCCTTCCATTCACAGATCCTACTCTGTACCAAGTGCTGATGAACCCATCAGTGAGCAGAACAGATAAATATCCTTGCCTTCAAGGCGCTATTGGGAGGAAACAGACATGTCAGAAAAAATGGTAAATGACACCATATGGCACATGGCAAAAGTAGAGAAAAATAGAGGGGGTGGCAGTGGCAGGGGTACTGAAAGAAACTTGGCTGTTCTCTCTCAAGAGATAGCGCCTTCTTAAGGTTTTTTCTCCTAGCAGTAGTCACATGTTCCTCCTCCTTTTCCAATCATCTCATCTAATTGTACTTATGACTGGTAGGGGTGCAGGTTGTGAGGTGTGGTCTGCACCACTGTGAATACCCACCAATGGCCTGGGCCTGATTGGCTGTGAGCTGTCCCCAGAATCGGCATTCTTCGTTGCTTCTTTGGGATTCTCCTTTCTAAGTGGAGTTTTAAAAAGACAAAATGTTTGTTTTAGTCTAGCCTAATTAAAGGTATAAATCTGAAGTTTGGTCAAAGAGCCACTCAGTCATGATTTCTACAACTGAGTTGAGCAAATGCATTCCCTTTCCTTAACTAGATTTAAACTCCTAGTAGGCTGGGTCTCATCTAGAAACCTCCCCACAGTGCATGATTTGCATATAAATAGCAGGTACAGGCCCCATTGTGCAAATAGCTGTGGTTTTGCATCCAAACAGATCTGGTTTTGAATCCTGCCTGGGTAAATGACTTAGCCTCCCTGAGCCTCAGTTTCCTCAACATAAAATGGGAATAAATTCCCACCTTGCAGGATGGTTGTAAAGAAAAGAGAGAACTCATCCTAAGTGCTAAGGTTGGGCGGGCACATAATGGTCCCTCTGTGACATACCTGGTGATCTTCACCCCCATTCCTTCCCCCTTAGTACCCAAGCCCAGCAATCACTAAGAAAACACAGAGCAAGGAATTCTTAGCAGTGGAGCTGCTCAATCTCATATCCAAAACATGGAACTGAAATTAAGGTATAGGTATTTTCCTTATCAGATTGAAAATAATATCCTATTGATGAGAGTGTGGAAAAAGTGCACTATCACATACCTTTCTGAAGAAAGACTGTTTGGAGGTCAATTTGGCAGTACATATCCAATGTTAAAATGTTGATAATTCTTAGACCAAGGACTTATACTTAAGAAATCTGCCTTACAGAAATACCAGCACAAACACACAAACTGAGGCTTTTTTTTTTTTTTGTAATATCTAGACACTGGAAACAATTTTAATGTCCATCAGTTAGAGATTGATTGGATCCATGTGGTCCATCCAGACCATGGGATACTAACTCTGCAGCCATTAAAAAGAATGAGTGGCTTTGGGTGATGGGAATGTTTTGGAATGACATAAAGGTGGTGGATCCACAGTATTGTAAATACTAAAAGCTACTAAATTGTTCACTTTAAAAATGGTTAATTTTATGTTATATGAATTTCACTTCAATATATTTTTTAAAGCATAAGTCTTATGTACTAACATGGAAAGACATTGCTGAGTGAAAAAAGATTGTTTTCTGTCAATGTTAGCAAATATACAGAAAAAGGTTTGGAAAGATCTAAAAAAAAATAATAGCAGTTACTTCTGGGAAGTGGACTTGGGAAAATGAGAGGATTTGTACTTAATTTATCTTTTGTAATGTATGAACAATTTTAAATTGATATAAATTATTTTTAAACTGGTGGTGGGGAGCAGAGAATTCAAAGCTGGTCAGGGACTGAAACTATAACAGGTGGGTGGTCAATTTTCTTAAGTGAAAGTGGAAAATGTCTTTCATTTTGAATCTACATTTTTGTATTTTCCTTTCTGCTCTTTAACTCCCACCCCAGCTGCATCAGAACCACTGAGATGAGTGAGTTATTTGATGACTCACTTTGCTTGTTTTGACCTTTTCCGTGCCTTTGGCTAATTTATTCTGAGTGATGGGGATCTGTAAGCATTAGTCTGGTCACTGTTTATAAGGGCCTATTTTCAAGAGATCACAAGGATTTGCAAGATATTATTAGTGATCTACGTATTTGGAGAAAGTACTTTCTTAACTGGTGTGCTGGTCCAATGATCATGAGCTCATTAATAAGCCCGGGAGCACATGCATGCCTGTGCCAGCCTGAGGAGCTCTGTTGGTACTTGCAAATAGCTAGCTTCCTGCTCCCAGAAGTTTGTGGTAATACCTGGAAGTCCCTTGGAAGTTTCTTTTCACATTTTTTACTTATTTTTCTTGAATTATAAAAATTGTATACTTAGGATAACATTACCCATAATGTCACCAGGCAAAAACAATTGAATTTTGGCATTCCCTTTATATCTTTGTTCATGTGCATTTTTTTATAATTATCAAGTATTTACATACAGATTTTAATCTTGATTTTATTTTAACTTACATAGAAGGGATTTTGAGCAGTTAAAATTATCTCTAGATGACTAGATAATATTCCATCAAGCAGATGAATTATAACTTATTTAACAATGCTCTTAGCTTGAATAGTTCTCTTAAAATTTTCTTTACTTTCTTAAATTTAATTGTTGAATCTCAAAATATTTGGAAGCTACCTTACAGTGTCTTAATGATGACGACACATATGTCACATGCAAAATCACTCTCTGTCCTAAGGAAGTATATAGTTCAGAGTGGGTGACCATGGAGTTTAATAAAATGTGATTGTTACTATATCAGAGATATGTTCAAATTACTCTGAGAGAGAGTGGAAAACATTGGTAAAGTCTTCCTAGAGGATGTGTTTGTTACGTCCTAAGGACAGTTAGGAGTTAACCTGCTAGGAAATGAAAGGAAAGCATTCTAGGAAGAGAAGACTGCTTGAAGGAAGCACAGTGGCTTGGCAAAGCATGATGCATTTAGAGAATGGCAGATATCCTAGTAGGGCTAGACAATAGGGGTATCATAGATAAGTGGCAGGAGGTGAGCCTAGATATATAGGCCTACCAAACAGGAGTTGGAACTTCACACTGAAGGCCACAGACATGTGGCAACAGCTATGGCAAGCATTTTACATTTTTTGTTTTTGTTGTTGTTGTTGTTGTTTTAGCACAGCAACACTTCATTGCTTTGGCAGTTTACAGATTTCACTAAGTGTATTGAAATCTTCTAGACTGAAGGCTAAATATGATGCACTCACTTTTCTTCTTGATCATTTGTATTTGTCAAAAGAAAGCACTGTGGTAGCATGTTTCAGCCATAAGGGTGGAGTCTGGGTAGTTAGGCCACCCCAAAGTCTACCGGGGCCTCTTTGGAAAATAAGAAAATAACTCAGGGACAGGCATTATTTACTACCAAGATGGTATTTAGTATATATTAATTAGTTCATACTTTTCAAGTTGACAGAAGCTCAACTAAGATGAATGTAAAAAAGGGAATGTAAAAGTTCCTTCATCTAAGAGTGAGTCTTCCTGGATTCAAGCACAATGGGATCCAGGGGGTAAAACAGTATTGGTAAAGGTTTCTTCCTCCTTCCCTCTGTCAGTTTTTCTCTCCATTCTTCATCCCACATATCTCTTTATCCTCTCCTATAGCAGACAGACTCATTTTTGTGACCAGAGAGATTTGCTACAAGAAACTCCTGCAATGTCATCTTCTAAGTTACCAACCCCGAAGGAAGACTCTTCCACTCTTTCTCCCATGAATCATGTAACAGATTTCAGGAAATCAGGTGCCCCTTCCTGAACCAGGGTGGAGAAGTATTCTTGGTCAGGTTTGGGGGAACCCACCCAAACTACATGAGATAGGATAGCAAAGATAGTGGGATTCTATTTCTAGCAGGAGGAGGAGAGTAAGAATACTAGCTAGATGTTTGCTTGTTTGTTTGTTTTTTTTTTAAAGGATAGCCACTACTGTTGACCTTTGTTCTTCTACAATACAGAGATGTCCACTGGAAAAAAAGTAGAGTCCATCGCTTGTCTGATTGCTGCCTTTGTGAGCATTTTCATACTGTGCCCAGGTCTTACAGAAAGGATATTCCCAGTACGTGTGTAAAAGCAGCCCCTTGTCCAATTTTCCTTAGCACGTAGGCTCAAGACAATGCACTATTTTCCAAAAGGCCTTCTGGCATTGTCCTCTCTTTCTTGCAAATGTCTGATTTATGTTCTGTCAGGAACAGGAAGCTGTTCAAATGATCCACCCAGTCCTGCTGCTGCCCCCGTGACAGTTTGTTTTTTCTCATTGTTTAGCGCTCCATTAGCTTCCGAAGTGAAAGCCGTCCTGACATCCTCAACCCTCGACCCTGGTCCAGAAATGCCGCCCCCTCGAGCACTAAGCGAAGAGACAGCAAGCTATGGAGTGAGACCTTTGATGTGTGTGTCAATCAGATGCTTACATCCAAGGAAATCAAACGTCAGGAGGTAGGGTTGGGACCCCTGGGATTGGCAGTTTGTCTGGAACCAGGCACACTGCAGGTGGAGAGCCTAGCTGAGCTCTACACTGCAGTTTCCAGATCAATTCGTTGTATTTGTAGGACAAACCTGGAGTGTCAGATCTTTTAAGGACCTGAGAAATCAGCATCCAGCTGGGTGGGTGTAGCTGCTGCTTTAAAAAGAAACTGCTATGAAAGGCTGAATCTACCAAGAAGAATTTTTGCTGTTCACAAAAATAATCACTCTAGTTATATTCTGATAGCAACTTATAGACTATTTTAGAATATTCAGTTTATAAATCTTAGGTTCAGTTTTGTGGAAAATTGCAGTTAATTTCATTACCTGTAAGTTTTCTGTATCAATAGCCCTAAATGGCTGTTGTAATATTACCCTTTATAGAGAGCTTGTCATGTGCCAAGCTGTGCTAAGTACTTCAGATGAGAGTCATCTAGTGAAATGCTTGGAATATCTATTTTTGTGGAGAACTTTACATTGGAAGAAGTACTTTCTAGGTTTTGACTCAGCAATTCTTTTCTAGGAATCTTTCTGCCAGGCACGCTTATACATAGATGAAAAGATGTGCATGTATAAGATTATTCTTCACAGTAATGTTTATAATAGTGCTAGAAAGAGCCTGAACATTTATTACCAGGGACTAGTTAAATAATGAATGTTTATACATGGAATACTGTATAGCTGTAGAAACACAAAAAGTGCTGATGTGTATGTATAGCTAAGTGGATAAAGCAAGGCATAAGATAGGGTATACAGTATGCTACCATTTAAGTAAAAAAGGAAGAAAAAAATGAATATATATGTATATACGTATGTATTTGCTGGTAGAATTATAAAATATTTCTGGAAGGATACACAAGGAACTGGTAACATTGTTGCCTCCTAGAAGGGAAACTGGGTAGTTGGAAGAAGGAGGTGAGAGGGAAAGTTTTCACCATGTACCCATTCTTAACACTATAAATTTTGAACCATGTCAATGTATTATCTATTTAAAAATTAATAAATAAAGCATTTAAAAATAATATGTGCAATGAAAATTCCTGTGTGGAAATATGGCAAAAGCTTAACAATGATTAGCAAGACAGTATTATGGGTAATTAAAATTTTTTATCTTTATACTTTTCTGTGTTTTCTCAAGTGTTAATAAATAGTGTACACATATAACTTGTACAATCTGATAGCAGGAAGGAAGGAGGGAAGGATTGATTCTGCAGATGAGATTATTAAAGCACAGATAGCATAATGTCATGCACCTAGAAAGTTACAGAGTTGGGATTTGTACCAAAGTCTTGCCTACTCCAAAACCTGTGGTCTTCACAGTGACATTGTGTTGCTCCACCACAGATACCAACTGTAGTATCCCAGTGTGGGGTTCTGTGATTTTCCTCTCCGGGGGGCCACATTTGGTCAGTCAGACAATCAGACAATCAGGCCTATATAGGTGAGCTCTAGGAAAATAGATGCACAGGGAAATCTGAGGAAAGTCCAGTTAAAGGCTAGTTGATTGTATTGTACCAATCCATTTCTTGGTTTTGATAATGCGCTATAGTTACATAAAATGCCACCATTGGGGGAAGCTGAGTAATCTCTGCTCAGGACCTCTCTGTACTATATTTGCAACTTCTCATGTGAATCTGTATTTCAAAATGAAAGGTTAAACTAAATAGATTACCAGGAGGACATGGCATGGAGTCTTTACTGGACTTCGGGAAGTGTCACCATGCACTGGTCTCCAGCGAATATTCTGCCTCTATCAGCTTTGCGGGAGAGAGAGTCATTGTCCCGCAGTCCACTAACTCCCCAAGTGAAAGATGTTCCCCAAGCCTGCTCACTCCTTTCCTGTAATCTGGAAGAAATGTAGTGGTTCCCGAACTATCACCGCAAACACATAATCCTTTAATAATGTAATGTTTGCCAACAGTTTAGACTCGCAGAGGAGAATGAAGGAGTGTTCTGCACATCATAGTTCTTAAATTATGATGGTTTAATAGAGCCAAATTAGAAATGGCCCCTTTATACACTCTGGTACATAGCCAGCTCCTATAATTTCATTTATTGTACCATGTAGGGTTGAAAAGTAATTAGAGTGAATTAACCTCACCAGACATTTAGAGTGATAAAATAATGGATTCTTCCTACAATTCTAGCCTCAGGACAAGTATCTGATAGGAATAAAGCTTTCTTTTGAGATTCTTCTTCTGTTGAGTAGAAAGAAGACAAATTCTGATGGCCCAATTAATAATACTGCCATGTCCATCACTGAGAACAGACTGTAAATCTTTTATTATGCTTGCCACTCATAACAGACTCGAATCCATAGTCAAACTATAATTATTTTACCTGAAATAGTTCCCTCTTGTTTGGCTACATCAGAATTCTATAACATGAAAGATGACTTGTTGGATTGGAAACATATGTGGAACCTCTTTATTCCACTAACAGATAAGCACATTATACAGAAGTTTGCAACATCTCACCTTTGTAGGTTTAAGCCACTCGATGCAGGTTAATTTAACTTTCTAAGAATAATTTAAATGCTTAAGAAGTAAATGGATTTGGAGTTTTGAGTTCTGTAAGCAGCACTGTTTGAATTTGGTCTCATAAATGAAGAGTTGAGTGGATGTGTTTAATCTTTTCTTGCAGGCAATCTTTGAGCTTTCTCAGGGAGAAGAAGACTTGATAGAGGACTTGAAATTGGCAAAAAAGGTAAATTTAAATCCAGTGGTCCTTTAAAAATTAATAAATAAAAATTTAAAAATAATATGTGCAATGAAAAACTCCTGTGTGGAAATATGGTAAAAGCTTAACAATGATTAACAAAACAGTATTATGGGTAATAAAAATTTACCCATATTGTTTTCCTCTGAGTAATTTCACAATTTTAAGATTGTGCTTGATGAGCATTTTTTATTGCTAAGGTCATCAAAAATCGAAGAACCTGCAAAAACCAAGCAGTGGGGAAAATGGCTCAAAATGAGAAAGCTCTCTGGACCCAGCTCCTTTAGGGGTTCTCCTCTGCATGTCTCTAATGCACCTCAGAGAATACTTCAGTTTAATGAGAGAATGTTTAGTTGTCCTAGAAGTTTCATGCTCAGGGCCTCCTTATCTATGGGAAAGAATGTGTAAATGGTTTGTAACCAGAACTGTGTCTTAGTAAAAGTTATTTGAATCTCAAAAGTGGATAAAGTGGTTAAGTGAGGAAATTGCACACTATCAATGTAAATTAGGGTCTTTTATCTAGGAACTTGTATTTTAATCACATTATGAACTGGAAGGGAGAGGAAACCCATGCCTTGTGGAGCCTGTATAGTCTTGGAAACAAATCTTTCCTCAAAAACCTTTCCATTCCAGTGTCTCCAATGGAGGCTAAAATCCAGGCTCCTTCATCTGATATTCACAGCCTTCTCAAATAATTACATGGTTGGGAAGAAGTATCTTTTCATTTAGGTGTCCTTAGTCCAACTTTCTGTTAATATGAAGTCCCATTTGTAACATTCCTGAGAGATGGCCAAGCAATTGAGTTTTAGGCAGGGTGAGAGGAAGAGGAAGACCAGGAAGACAAGAAGGCATTTAACTCTGGGAGACATCTGGCTGGTCATAGGTGCATCTCCTCTTTCTTGCATCAAGTTTTCCCAAACCCAAATGTCTTAAGATGTTTCACTGCCATCCTTTTCCTTATGGTGATCTTTCTTTTCTGGAAACACTTCCCTTTTCCTTCAACCATCTATATCTAGCCATCCTCTAGGAATGAGCGCATATCTCAATTCATTCTTTGACAATATTTGCTGCCTCCTTTTCTATGCCAAGCAGCTCATCTTTAAAATCTACCTTGACCATTCCAGCTGTAATTCTCTGACCCTCTAGAACAGTTATGATTTGATAAATTTTGGCTGTCATATGACATAGCTTCTTTTTTTATTCTTGAACTATTTTTAAATATGTATTTAATTTTCCATGTGTTTTTCTTTTCTTCTCGTTTAGCTTTATAAATCTCCTTGAAGGCAAGGACTGTGCCATCTTTTCTAATACAGTGCCTTGGGTATAATTGTGTATTCTTGTTGAATTATTAATTAATTAGAAGTGATAGTAAAGTTAATTTTTTTGAAACATATAAATCAAATATGCTCTGTATTTAGGATTTGCGCCCTTTCTTTGATGTATGATATACTAGAATAAAAATGTTTTTTAAAATATCTGCTTTGGTTTACTAACCACAAAAGGCTCAAGGCAATGCTGGATTCCCATCTGCTTCAGCCAAACCCATCTGCTGTTTCTGCAGTGTTATGGGAGAGGTTGTTGGAGAGAGCCAAAATTGTGTTATTGTTTAGGGCCTCTCAGAAGCGATTTACATTAACAACTTACTTCCACTGTTTTTAAACGTTTGCTTCCATCTCTTCTTGTGCAGGCCTATCATGACCCCATGCTAAAACTCTCCATAATGACAGAACAAGAGTTGAATCAAATTTTCGGAACACTGGACTCTCTAATTCCTCTACATGAAGGTATAATTTTGTTCCCAGAATGAGTCATAACTTGTACCCTTATATGAGTTGTCTTGTACAAATCATGATTATATAATAATGTGAGTAACCCAGAATCTGTTTCTAGCCCTGTTTGTGTTTAATACCTAACAAAATAAGCGTTCTGGTTGTGTTTTTTTGACAGAGCTTCTTAGTCAGCTTCGAGATGTTCGTAAGCCTGATGGCTCAACTGAACATGTTGGTCCCATCCTCGTGGGCTGGGTAAGAAAAACTCTCTGGACTTGATTGAAGACAAATTTCAGTAATTTAAATGGAGTTTCCTTTTAGGTAGACTTTGTTGTTGTAGTTGGCAAACATTGGTTTTACATCAGAAAAAATTAAAATAGCCAATTCGTAGTCAAATTTATCATTATAGTTGGGCTTTATCTCTTCAAAGCATAGAAACAATTTTTTTCTTATTACAAATTTACTGCATTTAAAAATAACATGCTTTTTTTTCAATAAAATAAAGTAAAATTAGTTAATGTTAGATTCAAGCCAATTATTAACATAATTATTAACATTTCTATTCCAGTAAAAATTTAAGGACATATTTCCGTCCATCATTATAATATAAAGCTTTTATTCAGGCTATCAAAAGTATTCTCATGGTCAAACGTAGTTTCATAAATAAGGTAATAACTAAATGTTGTTAATGTTTATCATATATCTGATCCTATTGATGCAGGACAGGGCAAATTTCCCCACATCAAGTGAGAGACCTGCACCGAGAATAGAAGAGGGTCCTTTGGCAGAGAGTGGAGAAAGAATTCAACACACACGCCAAAGTTAGAGTCAAAAGGAAAATTTATTAGAAAAGGGGTAACACTCTACAGAGTGTAGTCTCCTCTCAGAGGCAAAATGATAGGGACTAAGAGAGACAAGGAAAGTGAGAGAGTTCCCAGAAAAAGTGAGAGAGTACCCTGAGTGTTCAGGAAATTCAGTTTATACATCATTCTTTAGTTCCCATTTCTTGGATATGGACATACAGTGAGGAAAGGGAAGGGGAAGAGTATGTAGTCTGAAAGGCCTGCTGGCAGTTCCCAGACTTTAATTCATAGGTTCCATGGTTTTAGCCATAGGAATGAATAATTTTATTTGTGTAGCATAGCTACTCAAAGACAGTTGTTCCTGCTTCACTTCCACAGGTATGGGGGAAGGAGATGTTAGTAATCCCAGCAGAAATCTTCCTTTGTCCTGAAGGTGTTCTCCTGGCCTGGCTGCCAGACTGATCAGCATATTGCAGTCTCTGAATGTGGCTTGATTAACATTTTAATTCTCTTGCCTCCTCCTTACATTACTAGGTAACTTCATAGGAAAGTTGAATGTTATACTGACCTTCATACCAATATAACCCCCTTTTCTTTCCTAATTAAGACATCAGTTGTGATTTTAGTGGTTCTAAATTTATGGTCTTGAACTGAATTTGTGTTTTATTACTGTATGAAATATTTATTTATTTGTTTGATTTTAGACAGAGCATGTACTCTGTTTTTCAATGTCCCTGTCATTCTCTGTTTCCTTCTTTGAGTGCTTGAGTGTTCCACCCCAGCCCCAGGTGTTTTCATTTATTATGAAGCAGGTAATGAAAGCAGATTACTTTGATGACTTCTGAATCCAGGCAGGAATAGCTGTCTCATCCCTCTGAGCCACATAACAATCCAGAAAAATAGGCAGATAGTGCCACAACAGCAGTATTAGAGTCATTCTACCATTTGGAGAGCGTTGTGAAGGTTATGAATTCTACTCTCACTATGTGAGTTCTCTTTATCAAGTTGTATTTGTAGTTTAACCTTCCTAAAACATTCTAGTTACTAAGTTTTGATGTTGATCTCATATTAACTTATGCTTCTCAATTACTGCCTTGATCAAGAAACTTTGAGGGTTTCATGACTTAGCTAGCTTTAGTTCTAGAGTCAATTTTAGCACTGAGGCTGAAATATCCCAAGGGTATCAGAAAGACAAGTAATGTTCTAAGATGAATAATTTAGAAAATGTGCTTTAATATTTCAGAAGAGATTATTCATCTTATATTTTTGACTTTCATTTTATTATGAGCCATGATAGATGTTGTAACTTCTTTAGCCCAAGAGGCAATGTCTCTAAAGAAAGCCAACCGCCAGAAACAGAGAAGGTACAATGAAAAGAGAGGGTATGCCTCAGTAAGTGTTAAACTTCCTGAGTCTGCAGACTGCTTCGATAGTAGCAAAGGGCCCAATGAGGCTACACTCCAGAATTATTAGCATGATGACTGCTCTGTTTCTGATGAGATGGCAGTATGGAACTATGTGATTTCCTTAGATTTCATATACAGACTGTTTATGTCAGAAGCAAAAGTGTAGACATTTGCCTTGTTATTAACTTTTTTCTGAAAGAAATGTTTGTCACTTTTATTAGAAAATTGGTTTGATCTAGGGATAGCTTTTGCACTCCTTTTCTGTACATACCAAAAGGAAGTGAGACCATGCCAACCCATTGCTATCTGGATCCTTCAGGCATCAATGGAGACTCACAGCTTGAAGAGCAGCCTAAAATTAAACAACTGGCCCATTGTTACCAGGCCTCATGAGAAACAGTTCTTATTTATCAGGCCTGACGAGCTGTTAAATGTTTTCCCTCTTTTAACTGCAGATGTGTCCGTGCGAGTGGGAACTGTAAACCAAAGAGTACATCTGTTTGAGTTCTGGTCTTTTTAACAGAGCAAAATAAACATCTTACTGGACTTTGAATGAGAAAAGTCAGAGCCCATTTGACCCATGAAAAATTGATTTATTTCCCCACAAAGAAAAAAGCGAAAAAAAAAAATTCTTTTAAACAAGTGAGCCTCCAGAGTGGGATAGCCCTGGCCAGTTCTTTTGACCTTAGAATGAATCAATTACTTTTACTTTGAAGACCTTAAACAGAGTGGTAGTTTTTTTGTTGTTGTTTTCAGAGAACCACCCTGGTTATGAGGATCAGTCTCCCTGATGGGTCAGCCTCCTCTCATAAGCTTCCTCTACATAAAGAAACAACTTCCCAAGTGACTTATCTTCATGCTAATGTTTTTTCAGTAATAAAATAATTTATAAGCTCTCCAAGGCAGCAAGTTCTCATGTTAATTTGGGTTATAATTAAATTTTAATTCCAAAGAGAGAGGCAAGGTACATGGAAGCAAAAATATAGATTTGTTCTGACATTTTTCACAATGTTAGGGAGATAGAATTTTTTTTGAAAGTGAAAGAATTTCTTTTATAAATTTTTTCTTGATAGTCTATTTAAAGAATTGGTGAGTAGTTCAGAGCTTTGCGGGGAGAGGGGGGGGAGAGAACACACTTCAGACTGGTTTTGTTTCCACCTGAGCAAGTAGTTCTTCTCTAAACCACAATTTCTTCAATAAAAATATTCTAAGGATAAACAATAATAAATAATAGCTAGTACTTACTGATTCTTAACCAGGAGCCAAGCTCAGGTTATACTTTTTATCTGCCTCATCTCATTAAAAGAAAGGAGGATATTAGTATGTGCATTTTGTAAGTGGAAAATAATAACTGTCTTAGCCTTTGAACATGATTCTCCTTGGTTCAGAATCTGTCCTCCTAACCACTGTATTATTGCCTCTCACATTTTATAAAAATGCACGGATGTGTATTTGAGAACCAAAATGTGTACAAGTCTTCATTCCCTGTCTAGTTACGTAGATCACTTGTGGCCTTTTCTAGCCAGTGGCCTGAACCAAGTAGCCTTTCAGGTCATGTCTAGGAAATGAGTACCCTGTAGTGTGTGAACACAGGACCAGAGCTGGATTTGGTTGACATGGCAGCAGAGGTGGCAGGATCACAGAAAGTAATGGCCCATTGGACAGCAAACATTAGTATTGTTGGGGTTCCATCCTGATTTATGTCCAGTGGTTACTGCTGATTCTTTTCTCCATAATGAAAACATTGGACATTTCCAAGTCTCTTTAAAAGGCACAGAAGTGGAAATGAAATTAAGAGGGACTGAGGCTCATTTTCATTAACTCTGAAAACCTAAATTATTAGCCACAATACCACATCTGGGGTGTGTGTGTGTGTGTGTGTGAGTACAAATTATCATTACTTTCAAATACAAGGTTGAGGAAAGAATTTCTGCAGCTTTTTTTAAACACAAATAGAAGTTTTCCATAATATGTAAGGAAGGTAGACATTTCAAGGAATGTCAAACTCCATAATAAATTTTTTAAACATTACTTTCTTAGTATATATATTTTTGGTTTCAGTCACTGAGAGAATAATTTCAATAAAAGGTATAAAGGAAGCAGCAGAGTATTTGAACTTTGACGCGTTGTTCAGATGCTGCCACAATTTATTTTTAAGCCATGTTCCTAAGCCATCAAATATTACCTAATTAGGTAATCCATTAAGCATTCATTATGTGTTCATTCAGAATACAAACTTTGCTGTATAGTATGCCCAGTACAAATACTGAGATACAGAAATGAATGACCCTCTCATCACTGTCTTGCACTGAATCCCCTTTCAGACCAGGTGTCGTGGTGATTGTGGCTTTGTGTTCCAAAAGAGAGAAGTATACAGCAGAGCCATTGGCTGCATTTTATTACCTCCTGTAACTTTTTGGAAGCTGACAGCTCATGCATTAGGATGCACAATGTTGGGTACCACTAAAAGGAAGGAGTGGAAAAGGAAAATGAACAGAACTTTAATTTAATCTCTGACTCCATGTTTGCACAATTTGACTGATGGGACATGACGGAGAACTTAGTATTTTGCTGGAAGGGAGATAGTGGAGTTGTAATCCTCTATAGTCTCAAGCTTAGTTGTTCTTTGCATAGTACTATTATATCCACCATTGGGTAGAGCCAAGAATCATTTCTGGCCTGTCAGAACTAATAAAAGATTTTTCTAAATGCTTTTTGCATCTAATTTTTTATGGAGTATACTTTAACTCCTTGAAGTTCTTTTAGATCAGTTAACCTTAAACTAACGTAGAGGAGCTTACACCATGCCATGCCAAGGGCTGACCTGCAGAGTCAGACTCCTTGCTTCTTTTATGCCAGAGTCTTCTGGATAAGTTTCTTATGAGTAATTTTAAAATAAAATTTTTTTTAAGGAAAAATAGACTTTCCCCTCACCAGATACTTTTTATAGTTTAGGAAAATTATGAACTCTATGCATATGCAAAAATTACAGTTCTTTTCTTTCTTAGATTGGCAGAAATGCAAACAAATTAGGATAGGGTCTTAACAATCAAGGAAGTAAACATGCAACCAAGGCAATTACTTTGTGCAAGGAAGCCAGGGCCTGAAGCAACTGTCCATTGCCTGCCATTTTGAAGATTGCACAGGTCTGTCTCCTCCAGCCAGGCAGATAAGGGAATTTGGCCAGGCCTGGAGACCAGTTAAGTTTTGTTCAGTCTCATCAAGTGATATTTGATTATTTTAACCCTCCAATCTTCTTATGATGTTCCTTTCTTAGTTGCCTTGTCTCAGCTCCTACGACAGCTACTGCAGCAATCAAGTAGCTGCCAAAGCTCTGCTGGACCACAAAAAACAAGATCACCGAGTCCAGGATTTCCTTCAGCGCTGTTTAGAATCCCCCTTTAGCCGCAAACTAGATCTCTGGAATTTCCTTGATATTCCAAGAAGCCGCCTTGTAAAATATCCTCTGCTTCTTCGAGAAATCCTGAGACACACACCAAATGATAATCCAGATCAGCAGCACCTGGAAGAAGCTGTAAGTTTGTCTGTTTCTTTCTTGGTTCCCTTTTTAATTTCCCCCTGTAATGGTAGAGGATTGGGTAAACAAATGGGTGAATGTAAGGTCCCTGGGTACATGAGACTCAGGAATCTTGGGTTCCAGGCTTGGCTTTGCCATCAACCATGTTTTGATTTTGCAAGTCACTTCTCTCCCTGCCTCAGTTTCCTAAACTATAAAATGTAGTGTTTACATAAAATAAATTCTTAAGATCCCATTGATTCTAAAATTTATTAATTCTACATAGATGACCCTGTAATCTATTACCATTGCTATGAAGATTAAAATCTCTGTGGAGATTTTAATTTGAATATTTTTGTTTAGTTAGCAAACGAGAGTTGCCTTTGACCTTAGCCCCAAAGCCCATTTTTGAAGTCAACACCTCTTTAAGATTTAGCTCTCTTTGATCTCCAGTTGCAGTGGGGACTTAGTCCTGCTCATTGGTGGATGTTCATTGAATTGGGGAAAATATGAATTCTTCCCTTCTATCAATAGAAAACCGAGAAAAATGGGGTCCATATCATGAGAATATTGCAAACTGAGCATTACCCCAAGAGCTTGGTTCTGATTGGGGTGTTCAGTGGGACAGGCAGAGGAGATGGCAAGCCAGGAGGAATAATGGCCTGAACACAGGTATGAAGAAATGACAGCAGGTCTTGCCTGGTGAATGCCATGGTTCCATCAGTCTAAGGTTGAGGATATTCTGAGAAAGCAGCAGGAGAAAAGACAAAGGATAGGGTTTCCAATCTGATTATTGAGGGTTTTAAATATCAATTTGAGAGACACTTTTCCTTTGCCATGTTATGTTTTCTAAGTGGCTGGGATTCAGAGTTCAGATCCCAGCTTCATCACTGACAAGCTATGTAACCTTAGATGTTACTCTCATCTATAGGATGAAGAGACTAGGGACAGGAAAACAAGTTGGGAAGATGCTGCTGCGGTCCAGACATGTAGTCATGGAACCTGCTCAGAGAGTTGACAGTGGGTATAGAAGCTAAGAAACCAATTCACAGGGCTCATTCTCCAACTGGATCAGGGATTATGACAAAAAAGAGGATGATACATATGTGATTTGAAAATCTGAAGCCTTGAACCTGCTGAATAAACTGCCTGTCTTCTCCCAGAGAAGTTATAGATAATAATAAGTAGTAATAACAACAAAAATAGTAATAGTAATACCTACTGACATTACTGGAATACCTCGTAAATCAGCTTTATATAATTGCCTTATAGGTTACGTATCTCATTTAATCCTCATAGTAACCTATGAGATAGCTATTCTTATTAAAATCATTTTCCAGATGAGACTTGGAGTGATAAAATAACCTTCCAGGTCCAGAACCAGCAAATGCTAGAGAAGCGGTCTGAACCCTGCCAGTGTATACTACAGGTCCTGTACCTTTTCCACTTCTTTATGATCCTATTCATTGGAGCTGAAAGCCTGGCCGCTTTGAGCCCAGTACAGAAAGCTGTTTGGTCACCATGCTTTGTGGAGTTGCCTCACTGGTACACAGCTGGGCCAGGTGCCTCCATGTAGGGACAGAGAAGAATGAGAAAAGATTCTCCTGGTTGATGAGGTGTTTGATGTGTCTGGCCCAGACCAGGCCCCCAGTCCAGCATGATGGGGGATGCAGGCACCAGGGATGAGACCCATCTCACTTCATCATGTCTGTTTTTATTAGAGTCTAATAGAGTTGCCTCTTCTCCATATTTCATCCCAGTGAGTGTGTGGTCTGTAAGAATGAAAACAAAAGGGAGTTTAAGCTAGTCTAAATAATTACTTTTTTGAAGCACACGAGCTCTGAGTTTTATTGTAACAATTTCTTTTTAATATGAAGCATGAAAGTATATGCTCTGCGTAAAAAACACTCAGGGAGCTAAAAGTTTGAATTTAAAAACAGATAAGAATATGATTGTTTGTATCAGTTTCCCTAGTGCATAAAATGTGATGCCATATTTAGAAGTTGAATATGCACCTAGTCATTGAGGCAGATTGTATATGAAGTATGTTATACTTTATTTGAATACATCTGCCAAGAAAGTCTTACACAATATAGGCACAGTAATTTTTTTTCTTCTCTAAATCCTTGTGTCTTTACCCCAGATGAGCAGAAATAGCTAGCCCTGTACTCTTGGGTGCATTGTGAATGTCTGATAAACATAAAACTCACAATACCAATATAGCTTGACTTATATGTTCCCTGAATAAATTTTCTACCTATGAAAAGAAAAAATATCAAAGAACTTTTAATTGCTTCTATATCAAGAATTCAGATTTAGATTGAAAGAAAGGTCTTTCTTTTAATACAGTGTTTTTCATAGTGTTTTGGAAGTTGATAGAAATTTTCCCCCAAAGAGAACTTCTTAAAATAGGACTTTGGCTATTCAAATATTTCAGAGGTCTGGTTGTTTATATCGTTTTAAATTCTCAGGATTGTTTCAGCCAGAAAATGATCCCGCAGAACATCTCTTCCCTCTGCTCATTACTGTTCCCCAACTTCTTAAAAAAAAATCACTGGAATCAATGGGAGGAACAGCCCTTTTTTTGATGCAACAGCAGTGAAGGCTGCTATTTTGGTGCATGTCAGGATCTTACAAGTAGATGATATTACCACACAAGGGACTAGAAAACAGGGCTTTCACATTCCACTTTGAGGATGATGACTCCAGCATATGTGGGCTTAATCTCTGGTCTGTTACCAGGTATCTCTCATCATCTCCCGTTACCAGTCTTTTCCCTTCAGTTTGAATTCTGATGAGAGATGCAACAATAAATTCAAATGCACAAGTACCATGACTTTTGCTATTGGCAATCTACTATATTTAATTTGATTCCTTATTGCAATTCTACAAAATAAATTCCTCTCAAGAACTAGTGCAGAGAGATTAGGCTCATGGTATACAGGTAGATATAGATACAAAATAATATTTTTAATAAAAAGGATCCTGAGTTACTATTATAAATGTGTACATAGAATATGGAATAAAACTGATCATTTCCATTATTTATCTTTTTATACATTTTCAAACACAAAAGAAAGAAGCACCATTGGAAAGTAGTCAGAGCTGCCTAAGGAAACACTGTGGCATTTGAGTTTACTAATCTTTATGTGATATGCCAGCTCTTCAGTTCCTAAGTTCAATTAGGATATGAGCACATCTTTATGCCTGTAGTACATCTTCTTTCTGGTTTCCTGGATACTTGCAGGAAACTCAGAGAATTGGCTCAAGCACTGGTTAATTCCAGCTGCCCAGGTATACCCAATAATAATTAACTTATGAGTCACAGCAATTAATGCTAAGGTCTTTAAAAGCAGAGGGAATATATGGATTCTACAACACATTAAAAATGTAATAAGGTTAAATGATAAGGTAGACATGAAACAAGTGCTCAGTTACCTTCCATATACTTTAAGCTTAAGGACCCTGTCTCATTTCTCTGAATGCCACCACCTAGTTTAACACTGAATAGATGCTCAACAAACATTAGTTGAATTAATTATAAGGATGAGTCATAGCTTTAGTATATTTTTCTTTTTTTGTTGTTTTTGAAAGTAACAATAAATAATCAGTCATCTTTGAAAATAAAGAGCAGAAAAAAGACAAAGTTTGTATACAAAAGTGTTCTATTTATTACTTGTTTTGTGTTAACAAATTCAGATTAATTTCATAGGACATATTTAATATGAGGTTAATATTAAAAGCCAAAAAGGTTTTTTATGACAAAAGGACTTCTATTTTTTTAAAGAATGTGTTTTTTTAATTATTAAATTAGTGCTACCACCAATATTTTAGAAATAGAGAAAAGAATAATCTTAGAAACTCTTAATATCTAAAAATATATACAGATTATACATCTGTCCATAGAATACAGTCACCAGACTTAAGCTCAGAGCTATAAGAACTGTTGAACTTGCTTGGAAGTGCCAAAGTTATAGCTGGGTAGAAGTTTTCATCCAGTTCCTTAGAGCAAAAGGTGTCACTTTACTAGCATGTGAACAATAATCACTTAACAATCTTAGAATTCATTACAACTTTAACACATTACTACATCTGGTAGCTTTTGCTGAGTCAAGACCTCTTCTAAAACTTTGCTTTTCAGCGACTGGTTTGTTTTTTCATTAAATATGAGAAAGAAGAGGCCTTATTAGCATTTCTCATCTGTTAAGTTTTTTTTCAGTTACTACTATCAGAAGGAAGATGGGATTTTTCGTCTTTTCACTATTAGGGGCAGAGGACCATGCTGAGGAAGTCATTACTCTGCCTTTGATTGGCATCTTTAAGTTTTCATTCAACTAATTTCTTGTTTGTTTTCTTGTATTTTCTAACTTTTAGATGTGTTATCCATGTGATAGAATTACAAAACATCAAAGTAAATGCCCACTGATCATGTTTCAGTGCTGAACTCTTTTTTTTGTTTTGCTTCATTTTGTATTAACCACATTGCATCTATCACTGCTTTGAAACCCCTCTACCCTTATCTTATTCATGTATGCTATAGGCATGGGCATAAGTGTGTATAGTTTTAAGAAATGTGCAGCATGGAGTATTATGAGTCCTGCACATTGAGAGCTGTACCTTATATCTCATCCTCTCAGGTAAAAAAAGTATGCATCAACATTAGTTTTTTTGTATAATACAAATATCTGCATATGTGTGCAAATAAATATATGTTTATATATGTATATCTACATGTGTATGTATATAGCTGCATAGAGAGAGACAATACATTAAAAGCATTTGTTTTTCCCTTTTCCCAGAGCAACAACTTAGATAACAAAAACTCAGAATTAGAGCCAGGTCTATCTTGGTGACCTTATAGGCTGAGACCTTGGAACCTGCTGGGTGGATGGTTTGCCTACTTTTTGTACTTTCTTCTTCATTTCCATAGATAAACATCATTCAGGGAATTGTGGCAGAAATCAACACCAAGACTGGGGAATCTGAATGCCGCTATTATAAAGAGCGACTTCTTTACTTGGAAGAAGGCCAGAAAGACTCCCTGATTGACAGCTCAAGAGTTCTGTGTTGTCATGGTGAACTCAAAAACAACCGGGGTGTGGTAAGTGGCTACTCCCCTTTACTGGTCTCATCCTGAGCCTCCCCCAATGCTTAATCCACTTGATAACATTCTATACTTTCCCTATCAAGGGTTACATTCTTTATACAAAAATGGCTTTTCCAATCTTTTATATCTTAGAATCCCATATATGTGGATATATATAACTATATATATTTTATATGTATTTATGCAATTTATGCTTATAATTTACATATAAAATGTATGTTATATAACATATAAAGTACATATTTTTTTAATCCAGTGACTAATACATAGAAAGAATTTTGGAAATCAGCATAGTTGCCAACTTTTTATTTTGTTTGATCATGACGTTCAAAAATAAATACAGAACAGTTATCTTCTACCACTTTGATATTAAAAAATAATGGGTGATTTTAATAGGTTGTTAAAAGTATGTGATCTCAGAGAAACAGCTCTTAAATTGAATGCATTTAGCTTTATAAGAAACTCTTTTCTTTCTTATGGATTGGTACCCATCTACAGACTGACATTTGGAGACTAGTGTTTGTTTGTTTTTAAATTAATAACCTATCCTCTATTGGCTGCATATCCACCTCTGACCTATAGATGCCTCATGTCCTGGCTTTTATTCCTTTGTAGATATTGAAATTATTCTTCCTCTCCTCTCATAGCAATAGACAAATCTCTTCTGGAATGTTTGCTAAAGTGAGTTGTAATTCTCCATCTCTCTGTCAGTATCTTCCATTATACCATACTCTTTTAGAGTAGGGACTATGCCTTGTCAATCCCCAGCACCTATTATAGGGACCTGGCACATACTAAGGCAGTCAATAATGTTAGGTGAATGAGTGAGCGAATGCTTTTATAAAAGAAGGATGGATTTGAATTATATGAAAGTTCAAAATTAATTCAACTCACCAGGCTATTTTTATGTGTAGCCAGTAGAAATTAATGCTAATCTGTATGTTATATACTATAATGTTTATATTATTTATAAAATGTATTTTATATAAAACATAAATTTTATTTTATATTATATATTTAAATTCAGTGGTAAGAAAGAGTCTCCACTTTGATTGTATTTTGTCTTCAATATCTACCCAACCCTTGGAATGAAAGCCAGAACTAGATTGAAGAGTTCTTAATAAAACTATGATGAGCCAAGGGACATCCTTTTGACCTGGACTCTGAAGTGGCAGTTACGAGCAGGCTTGGAAATGTTACTTGAAATCTTTGAGTATATCTCATAGCACCATTATCAGTGCTGCTGAATCCAACTAGCTGATGGTGCAACAGAAGTAATGAGACCTGTCCCAAACCACTGCTTAAAATGTGTTTCTGTTTGACTAAGGAGTTACTGATTGCTAGAAAGCTGCATTCTGCTTTTTGCTTGTTTTTGGAAAGCTGCTTCTTGCTGATTTTTGGAAAGTACTGGTGGACTTCTAATGTCAGATGCTCTGGCTCCTTGACTACTCTTTCTCAGAAGCCCGGTGGGAAATAGTTAGGAAGATACATCACTCCATGGGATGGGGGCCTATTCTTTTTCTGTCCGTTAGCCAGGGACTGAGACTCTCTGATTGGATGTGTCTGGGGCATTAAAGATGAACTCTAGTTCATACTGCAAGCAGGCAGATTTTTGAGAACAAAAATAG
The DNA here is from genome assembly GCA_030015415.1 of Cynopterus sphinx. Classification (NCBI taxonomy): domain Eukaryota; kingdom Metazoa; phylum Chordata; class Mammalia; order Chiroptera; family Pteropodidae; genus Cynopterus; species Cynopterus sphinx. Next base: position 112,501,342 of record CM057381.1, read on the forward strand.
TTGTTAGAGTGGAAAGTTTGTTTTAGTCATTTTTTTTTCCCAGTAGAATTGTAGAAGTCATTATGAATAGTTCTGTGTCAGGAAGAGCTCAGTAGTTTGAGGGCAAAAAGAATCAAAAACTAAGAAGAGGAATCCTCAGTGAATATTTATGAATCAGAGATATGTTTTAAAGGATTCCTAGATTATCTGAGTTCAGTCTGCCTATCTTGGCTAGAGGATTGATTGAAATAGAAATAGTTTAAGTAGCTCTGGTAATCTTTAATATGTGAAACAATAACCAATCCTTTCCCTCTCCTGCCTCCAAGATAAAGTCTTAAGATTCTTTCTACCATATCCCTCCTAAAAAAGCCCTTAACTTGGTTATTTTGTGCTTTAATGTGTTCTTCAGTTATTTAAAATACATTTTTAATCATTTTGTTAAACAGAAAATCTCACTTTTCAACTCCCCCCACCCCCCAAATGCAGAATCAGTTTTGTTTCCACCAGGCAACATTTGGTTGAACTTTAGTTTCTGCGGGGTTTTTTGGTTGTGTGTGTGTGTGTCTGTCTGTCTGTCTTTCTGTCTTTCTTTGGCAGGGTGGGGAGTGGGTGACTCACAAGTCTCATTTCTCTCAAATACAAAATTTTTTTATAATGCCGAATGTGTGCTTCCTCTGCCCCAAATCAAGATTCTTGGTGGGTGAAAAAGGTAAAGGGGAATAAGAGGTACAGACTTCCAGTTACAAAATAATTAAGTCACAGGGATGTAATATACAACACAGGGAATATAGTCAAAAATATTGTAAAAAACTTTGGCGACCAGTTACTGATCACTTTGTAAGGTATATAATTGTCAAATCACTATATTGTATACCTGAAACTAATATAATATTGTACGTCAACTATAATTTAAAAATAGAAGATAATAAGATATTACTAGGAACACGTTTATGTCAATGAATTTGAAAATTTATTTGAAAAACTGACTCAAGAAGAGAAAAATACATAATATTATATAACCAAAAAGGAAAAAGGAAAAAGTTATTCCAGAAAAAGTAAAACCAGAATCCAGCTGCAAAGTTGTGCATCTTTTCAGTTCAGTTCCTAAGCATTTCCAAGCAGTGAGAAAGGTCTGGCACTTGGAATTGAATGGAGCCAATTTACCCCACTCCACTCAGCAAAATTGCTTTCATGATATGGTTTGACCTGGGCCTTTATTTTTAAGATTTTCTTTTTGCCCACAATACACACATCAGTCGTCAGCCTTTTAAGCACAAACCTCTTCAGAGAACTAAGGTTCTGATGAACTTAACTGAGGAGGACAACTTCTTTGATCTTCTTTGTGGCTACAGCAGCATGCTCTGGTTTCCTCAGGAATGAGTTGGAATGCCTGGATGAAGTTGCTAATCATCTCTGTGGTTAAGGGAACAAGTGTTTTAGGGGGGTTAGGAAGCAAAGATTAATATGAGGCTTTGATATACCAGTTTCATCCTTTGCAGATCATTTTGATCTCTTAGAATTATGTCAGGTAATATAAACCAAAGCCAGGGAGGAATTAACCTTTTTTCCCCACTCATTACCTCCTTCATCCTATTCCCCTTTCTCATTTTTTTCTTATGGGAGCTGGAGGCTGTGTGTCTCTGCACAGGTTATGAATTGTAATGTGAGTAGTGCCCTGGAGTTGGCAGTCCTGGCTGCAGTTGTCTTTCAGCAGAAAGGCCTTCTTCAGAGGTCCCTAGGGAAGAACTTCTATAGGAAAGCAATGGATACATCTGGAAGTACCTCCAACCTGCCCAACTTCTGTTCTCCTAGAGGCAGATTTGAGCCTAAGAAGTTTATAATCTAGCGTGAACTTGGTACCTGCAGACCTCTTACTTGGGAGTCCACTAATCAACTGCTCATTAGGTTGTTACTTAGGAATATCCTGTGGATTCTTCTCTTCTAGAAACTACATGTTTTCCTGTTCCAAGAAGTGCTTGTGATCACTCGAGCTGTCACCCACAACGAGCAGCTCTGCTACCAGTTGTACCGGCAGCCAATCCCTGTGAAGGACCTCCTCGTGGAAGACCTGCAAGATGGAGAAGTGAGATTGGGCGGCTCTCTGCGAGGGGCATTCAGCAACAACGAGAGAAGTATGGATGACAGTTTGTTTTGACCTGTTGAGCATTTTTGGCAGTGATGGTTCAGAGGAAGTAGCTGCCTGGTGACAGTAGCCATGACTTTGCAGTCAAACTGCATTCCAGCGCTATCTCATCACTTACTGATTATGTAACTTTGTTGAATCTCTACAAGCCTCAGTTTTTCATCTGCAAAGTGGGGATGCATGCATACCTACTTCATAAGATTTTATAAGGTTTAAGTAAGATACTGCAAGTGAACCTGTCTGCACATAGCTGGTGCTCCTTTAGCTCCCTTTCTCTGTCTCTTCTGTTGGGTAAAAGCATGCTGAATACCACATAGTCCCTGTGTAGAAACCAGTTGCATAACAGTGGCTTTTGTAGTTGAGCTGGCAGGCTTATCTCTAAAGAGACATAAGTATGGTCCACTGGGTTGAGGGTTTGTCTATAATTACTCAAATGGACTCTTCTCTAACTTGAGACTGAATAAACAAAGGACTTAACAAAGAGAAGCTGAGATGGCATTATCTATTGAGTATCTTCTATGTGTCAAGCACTGTTCGAGGCACTAGTACACGTTGGTGAACCAAACAGTCAAATTTCTTGCTTCTATGAAGCTTATATTGTGATGGAGGATATAGATGAGAAACAAATAAATATTGTGGGTGCTGTTAAGAAAACTGAAACCAAATATGGGCTATGATGAGGGTAACAGTAGATCTGTTTTAGATGAATGGTTGGGGAAGTCTTTGAGAGAGTGACATTTGAGCCTTTTGGGTTAATATTGGCATCATATTGCCAAAGTAATTCATACGTACTACCTCTTACTTACTCATCAGTCTCTCCACTCTAGTGATGGTGGTAATAGTAATAGTAACTTACACTTCTACAACACTGACTATGTGCCAGGCATTGTATAAGGACTTACATATATTATCACATTTATCCCTCATAAAACCTTATAAGGTAGGTTCTCTTTGTTTCCCCATTTTACAAATAAGGAAACTGAGACAGAGTTGTTAAGGCACTTGCCCGAGAGCAAAGATTTGAGTCTGACTTTATCTGAAGTGGTGGTTCCCAGGTTGTTGGTTACACAGATCATGTAAGGGAACTGACCAAAAGCAGAGGCTTCTGTGAACCAAGCATTGCACGTGGCATGTGGGGCCCATTAAATGCCAGTTGTTGTTGTTATTAAACTAAACAAAATGTCTTCCATATTGTGCATTGCCATTTTTTAAATACTGTAGCTCTTGTTGAGGTAATTAATATGTAATTTCATTTTCAAATGAAATGAAATTTATGACAGTTCTGTGTCATTATATATCACCTCAATCATTGGATACTAAATGACTCTCAGGTGATGTGTCAAGGGCATGTTTGACATTACAAAGAGTTTCCTAAACTTGAGAAAAGCTCTAGCTTGAGGAAATTGTTGAAATTACAGATTACTGAGCACATCTTAGACCTATTGAATCCGAATCTCTAAGAGTAGGGCCCGGGCATCTGTATTTTTAGCAAGCTCCCTGGAGTATTTTGATACGTACCCAGGTTTGGTAACCGGCTTCTGAGGTCCCCTGAAACATAAGACTTAGTTGTTTTGGGCTGATATACATTTGCTAGCTGCTGCAGGCAACTGAGAGCTAGACCTGTGTCAGCTCTGTCTAATTGATGGTGGCTACCAGGGCATTGGTGATTCATGACCTGGATCAGTGGGGCACACTTCATAATCAATTAATGATGTCTGCTATGGGTACTAACTATTAATGTCATTACATATGTTATCTTTGGCCTGGGGAACTATCAATCCATTGACCTTGTTTTCACATGTTTTTCATTTCTAGTTAAAAACTTCTTCAGAGTTACTTTTAAAAATGGATCCCAAAGTCAAACACACTCACTACAAGCCAATGACACCTTCAACAAACAGCAGTGGCTCAACTGTATTCGTCAAGCCAAAGAAACAGTTCTGTGTGCTGCTGGACAAGCTGGGGTGCTTGACTCCGAGGGACCATTCCTAAATCCTGCCACAGGGAGCGGGGAACCACAGGGAGAAACAAAATTTGAACAGATGGACCAGTCGGACAGTGAATCAGACTGTAGTATGGACACAAGTGAGGTCAGCCTCGACTGTGAGCACATGGAACAGACAGACTCTTCCTGTGGGAACAGCAGGCACATTGAAAGCAATGTCTGACAGAAGCACGTACTTGCTGAAAGTAGCCTTGTGTCTTACCTGTACAGTATTTGCATTCCACACACAGAACGGTTTGGAGAAGCACTTTTTAATACTTTCGTGACCATGTTGACCCTGTCTCTGTATCTGTACCTTTGTCCCTAGTACTGTAACTGCCAATCTGTCTATATAAGCTGGAATCTGCAGCAACTGTTATCCTATATTATATTTCACAAGTGTCTGGAGGGATCGAGAGGTAGGTACTTGAACAATTATTTTCAAATGTCCTGCTGGATTTAAAAAAAATAGAAAATCTCTAAACTACTGTTTCATGTAGATTACTTAGAGAGTTCTTCCATGTTTCTCTAGTGCTTTTCTAGCTCTATGACATGGTAGCTGAAGGCACGGAATTTAGAGATCCTTGCAAACAGGGCATGAAGAAGCCACTCGTGTATTGTGATGGCATTTGAAAGAAAACCGGAAAAGATTAATCCTTTCAGTGAACTTGGTTGGATGTTATCCAACCAGAAAGCATGTAAAACATCCCTGGGGATTCTGGAGGCTTAATTTTGCAAAGGAAGAAGCACTCTCTTGACCTTGCAATGTCATCCAGTGTAAATTTGATGCAATAATCTATTAGAACATGAAAGAGAGTCTGTCCTTAAAAGGACGAGCACAAAAGCAGCTGTCAGCTTTGAATCTTGACCTGAAATGTGCATTGTACCAGTTGCACATAGTTGTTGTCTTGCCTTAGAGAGCCATTTCTAGCCTAAGCATCAGACTAGAAGTCAAAGGGCCTAGAAATTCTGGCAGGATAAACAAGAAAGCCCATCTTCATTTTGTTTCATCTACCGAGGCCTACTCATATTTTAGAACACAAATGAAGAGATGAGGAAAAGAGACTGAAACCAAGATAGTGGCTCTGTATACAGAAACATGTGAGAAGAATTTGGAAGAAGTGCTTCATCATGATGTTATGTGAGAAACATTAAAAGAGAAAAGGTCTAGTGCTCTTTTGGAAAAGGCTGGAGCCTCGGGTTTTCCTGCTCTAATTTTGGGTCATAGTTTGCTGTCTCTGGCTCTGTGCTGCAATTAGAATTATAATTACATTCTCCAGAGGCCAACTTAATTAACTCCGTGGTTAATTAGGAATAGTTAGCCAAACTAGTAACCTCTTTGTCCAGCCTTGATTTATAATGCAGAGTAGTAGGTAGCAGATCTTTAAAAAAATTAACTGAATACACAGAGAAACTCTCTGCAATGTAAATATTAAGGATGACCTGTGCAAAATTATACCCATACCAGCGCTAGTAGTAATGATTCTAAATTATTGCCAAAAAAGTTTTATCTTCTGTGTCTTTCAAGTTTACAGAAAGGAAAGCAGTAAATACTATGTCATTTTATTATGTACATCTATCATGTGCATTCAGAGAAGCTGTATGACAAGATTTATCAATATAAAAAACAAGGTATATTATTTTTCAAAAACAAAAAAGTTGTGGTCAATTTTATCCTGTAAACATACTTCTGTATTTATAGATTTTAAACATGGTGAATTTTGTTTCTATTACAAGTTTATTTAAAACTGCTTCATTTTTCAAGTTGTTATTGATTTAGCAAATGGATGAACCTGCTGTGGACAGAAGCAGAGAAAGGTTTGATAGTGGGGAAAAGAATGAATCATTATTTGCAGAAGCCATTGGTCACTTTGGCCAGTGTGTTGAAAAAAGAGATCTGTCAAGTGCTAGCCTATTGGAAGAAAGTCAACAAATGTTTTGATGAAATGAATGTTTTTGTATAATGGCCTTAAACTTTTCTGGAGGCATTTCAAATAAATGATATTAAACTGTTGTCCTCTTTGTGTATAATAAGTATATGCCCTACAAATGTCAAATTCAGCTATCTTCCTGCGAGGTTCTTTCCGAAATTTTTGCTTGTTGTGCTCAAATGCAAACTTTAAGATAGGGCACAGGTTGAAATGAATGCTTTGATTTGATCGAGCAAAGCTTTTGCAGACTCATATTCCTAAAGTCACTTTCTACCCATTCATTCACTTAATCATTTTGTTCATTTTTAACTATATCTTGAATCTGCTATATATAAAGAGATAGGTCATAATTGTTAGAGAAAAGCATTGACTCTCACTGCTAGTATAGGTGACTTTTATGAACTTGAGACCAAATAAGAGAAGGCAAATTTCACTTTGAAAATTTTACTGGAATTTTAGTCCACTTTGTTTTTAAATAAAATGGTTAGTTTTATTTTCCAAAGAGAAATGTTAAGATGAAAAGGCTAAACAGTTTTAAGCTATTGGTAGCCAATTCTCAGTAGCATGTTGGCCCAATAAGGCTAGTAGTTAGTTTTATCTTTATAATAAGCTCTCATTATTTCTTTTAACATACTGTTAATTCCAAGATTATTCAAAATATTCACATAAATAAATGTTGAGTCCAAATTTTTTCCCAAATGAGAACTCCTTGTTCTCCTTCTTTCCTTTTGATCCTCCTTGTCCTTCAAAGAGTGCCACTTTGGATATTCTTTCCATTTTTTATTCCCATGATTTTATTGTTTTTGATACTAGAAAGTATATCTCTACTAGTCTATTAGAAGACATTTGTACTGACATTTTGTGGGCTAGTACAAATGACAGGGCTAAATGGTTTTCAGTCTACTTTCAAGATGTTATTTGACACACAACTAAATATAATCCTTGTAGTCTAAATGAGAAGTCATAAGCAAAAAGAGCTAAAACTAGCAATTTCATGCAAAATTAGAGTTGGTTTCAGCTTCTGGGTTGTGGTCATCACCACCCAATTGCTTTTGTTTCCATTCCTAGCACAGTTTGCAGCAGCTATAACGACAGTCCTGTTTTAACGAAGTCTCTCTGCGCTTACAGGAAATGGCAACCCACTCACTATCTTGATGAACAAGCTGTTCAACTTTCTATTTACATTATGCCCATGTTCACATTCTGCTAATTCTCCTAGAGGCAGAAGACCCTTCAAAAGATTTGATAAAGAGAAAGTCTGACCACACAATTTCACTTGGGCAGTTTCCCTTACTTGGTTCCCCTCAGCATTGTATAAAAGCAACTGCAAACTCCCTCACTGAAGCAGTTGATTCATTTAATTTGTTCTCTCTTGTCTGTTGACAGAATTATAAAATTATGCTGTTGGAAGGGAATTTGAAGAGGGTGACTCAAGCCTACACCTACCAGAAGGAATCTGAAGATGATGATTTAAAATCTCATTTACTTGAACCCATAATAAGAAAAGACAACCTTATTTTATGCAGCTAGAGGGCACTTAAGCAAACAAGTTCACAAAACAATTGTTGCTCTTTACATCACATCTTCCTCCAGGTTTGGTTGGCATATTAGTCAACTACATAGATCTACCTAGTTCATTAACTGACTTGGAGTATGTACAATGCAATATTAGTTTCAGGTGTACAACATAATCATTCAACATTTATCTTGTATGGCAACTATACTTCAATTAAAACAAAGATAGACTGATCACAGTTACCAAAGCAGAATTAATTTTTTCTTGCATGGAAACAAAAATAAATTTGGAAACAGCTTCAAAAAAATTTGACGTGGTAGAATAGGAAGAAATTAGAAACTATGCTCTTTATCTTTGAAAGCTGATCATATAGTTCAGGAAACTGGACATGCATTCTAAAATGACATGCACTTCTGCCTGTTTACATGCAAACACACCTAAATATTAATAAACTATGTTATCCGTGCAGGTTTGAAAAATATCCTAGGTTTTCTATTCAGTATATCTGTTTATTCAATATCTGTAAAATGGGGATACTGTAAACCCGAAGGCTGTTTAAACGTGATATAGTGTATGTGAAATCACTTTGAAAACTATTAAGAGCTAATAATTTTTACTGTTATTTAATAATCACTTAAATTTGCACATGGCGTTATGAAATTTCTCAAAAGTATGGCTTGGCCTGGGTCTTTTCAAAAGTATGGCTGGCTTTTTTGTGCATACTTGGAAGTGGAGGCAGCTTCTAAGTTCAGAGATCTGGCATATATCTATATACTTTTTAGACCAAAACCTTTATTTTTTGTTACAAAAGCAAAAATAAAACTAAACAGGTAATGAAATAAACATGCCATGAGGTCTCTATCTTATAACCATGTTTCTCTAGTTCAGCTCCTACCTGATGGGAGAAATCATCCTCTACATTGTCATCATCCCAGTTTTCCTTCCAGACATGTACATCTTCATCTTCATCTAAACCAGTCCAGTCTCCCTCAGGGAGTTCCTTGAACTTGTTCTCCAGGATACCCAAATTTGTCAGCTGCTTTTTCTCTGACATCGTGACCCTCTGTGCGCCAAACCAAAAGAAAAGTTGTAGCCCCTACACTTCTACTGCCACCTCCGAGACCGGCTCTGCCATAGAAACCTGGAATATTTTCTTGTATTTTTTTCTTTGATATTTTTCTTCCCACAATTTTCTGTTCTTTCGGGAACTCCAGAAAGAGATGTTGAACATTCTGGATTTGGATTCTCTTGCCTCCTGGATTGATTTTCAGATCACCGTATTTCTTCATTTCTATTTTTTATTTCCATATATTCTGTCCTGGGGAGGTTTCCTCAGCTTTATTCTCTAACACATCTATTAATTTGTGGAGAGTATTGGCTATCAGTTTTTATTGCTAAACATTTTTCCCCTTTTCCATCATTGTTCCTATTCTTAGAGCATCACTTTTTATTTAGTGAAGGCAATATTTTATCTGAACTCAAGATTTAGGGGAAGATTAAAGGAGATAATATATCAATAGATCTAAAGGTGCTATGCCAAATATCTTCATTTACCTCTACAAGTTCACTTGCTATCCTGCTCCATCCTTGTTTGTGCCTGTGTAATCTGTATGTACTTCATCAGTGGCTCTCTTAATGCAGCTTCTCATTTTGTTTGGCATAAGGAGAATTCTCACATGAGATCAGTGAGAGGGAAAAGAGTGAGTTGGAATATTTATTCCCTCAGTTCTCCAAGAATTGCCTTGGGCTGGCTGCAACTCCTAACAGGAAGTTACAGCTCCCCTCTGAATTCCAGTAATTCTTTTAGCCTAGGATGGTAATAGCACTACTAATACTAGCCCCAGGATATTGCATTTTTTCTACTCCCTGCCCACAACTTTGTATACAATTTCTTTATTAAACTCTTCTTAAATTAACCTAATTTGAATATACTGCATAGCCTTGAGTCTCTGAAAGATATTGGTGCCTGACATAATAAACTATATACATGTACTGTCATCATCATCACTGCTTTCATTTCACCATCTGCTTTCCATTTTCTTATGTTGGTGAAAGATAAAAGGATCTTTAGGAATTATCAAAGATGGATTTGGATTATTTTCTGAGAAGAGACATGAAAATATCTTTTAAAAATCAAGGCAAAAAAAAGACTTTTTCAGGCATAAAAAGGCTGAAAGGGTCCATCACCAGCAGAATTATACGACAAGAAATGTTAAAAAACCTTATTTTGACAGAAAGAAAATGCCACCAGATGGAAGTATGGATCCCACAACAGAATGGACTGTGTAAAAATATATGAAAGTCTTTTACTAAATCTCTTTAAAAACAGTGAGTTTTATCTGTGATGGAGTAACAAGAACTAGATTTACCCTCCAACCTAAAACAACCAAAAGAAATTTTAAAAAAGACACCATTCATGAAACTGGTTTTGAAGACATTAGACACCAGGCAATAAAAGAAGGGGACCATAAGAGAAGGGGAGCAAAGGAGGTGAGCCCTATGAATGCTCCACTTTATGGCGTTGAGAAGGTTTTCAGACAGCAGTGCAGGGAGGGGAGACCCAGACTGAGTTCAGTGAACTCCCTGAGTGGAAGAGATTTAGCTGAGAGTTCAGAGAATTTGAGGCAGCTATAACTTAGAGGGGCACAGAAGAGAGTGCTGCATGGAGAGGAAATCTTAGATCTTCAAAGGGGACCCCCTCAGGTACTCAACAACTACTGCTCAATGCATACATGTGAGAAACTACCCAAGGGTGGGGAAACCATCCAAAAGGATTAGAGGAAACTTACACAGTGCTGGGAATAGTGCTTGTTCCCACATACCACACAAGAAGAAAATTACAATTGGGTAAAATACTCAGAAGGACCTACTTTGAGTAGTGGAAAATAATTAGCCCTAATATAAACACTAGTCTGGTTCCACCTAACAAATCTTCAAAGAAAGGTCAAAAAGTATCAAACTATTTCTGAGTAACTTAACTGCACCCAGGACAAAGCTCAAGGATATTTATAGGAATATAAAAATAGCACCTAATGGGTGAAATTCACAGTGTCTGCCATCCAATCAAAGACTACAGGGCATGGAAAGAAGGAAAATACAGCTCACAGTGATGAGAAAAATATAAAAACAATTGAACCAATCCAGAACTGACATAGATGTTAGAATTAGCAGACAAGAATATTAAAAGTTATTATAACTGTTCCATATTTAATTTTAGAAGAGATATGAAAAATATGGGGGAAAAAAAGACCCAAATCTAACCTCTAGAAATAAAAGAACTATCATGTGTGAGATGAAAGATATACTGGATGGGAATAATAGCAGATTAGACATTTCAGAAGAAAAGATTAGTAAATAAGACAACAATATAAACTATTCAAAATTAAACACAGAGAAAAGATTTTTAAATGAAAAGAGCATCAGTGAGTCATGGAACAATGTTAAGTCCTCTGATATACATGTAATTGAAGTTTTAAGGATTGAGGAGAGGGAGAAGACAGAAAAAAAATTTGAAAAAATAATTGCAAAGATATTTCCAAACTTTATGAAAACTACAAACCCGAAGAATCAAGAAGCTCAATATGAACCTCAAACACATGGAACCATAAACTACACCAAGGCATATTATAATTAAGGTGTTCAAAACTAATGATAAAGAAAGAAATCTTAAAAACTAGCCAGAGGAGAAAGGCATGTTACTTAGTAAGGAATAAAGATGACAAAAAATTTCTCATTGGAAACAAAGCAAACAAGAAGATAGTAATATCTTTAAAATACTGAAAGAAAACAACTTAGAATTCTATACCCAGTGATATATCTTTCAAAAGCAAAGGCAAGAACAAAAAAGGCAAAATAAATTCAAACAAAAAAGCTGAAAGAATTCATTAGAGGAGACAAGAACTATAAGAAATGTTAAAAGATACAGGAGGTAGGGAGTATACAATGTACACTAGAAATTATAAAACTGATGAAAAAGTTAACACTTAAACAAATGGAAAAATACATTGTATTCATGGATTGAAAAACTCAATATTGTTAAGATGTCAGCTCTCCCCAGAATTAATCCATAGATTTAACACGATCCAAATTTAAATGTAAGTGGGCTGTTTTGTAAAAATTGATAAGCTGATTCTAAAATTCATATGGAAATCTAAGAGAATTGGAATAACCAATCTGAAAAAGATTAACAAAGTTGGAAGGCTTACCCAAAACTTATTACAAAGCTACACTAACCAAAACAGTGTAGTAATGGTATAAAGGGAGACAAATGGGGAGAGTCCAGAAATATAACCAAAGATATGGAAAGCTGCTTTTCAAGAAAGGTGCAAAGGCAATTCAGTGGTAAAAAGATAGTCTTTTTAGTAAGTGATGCTGGAACAATTGGATATCTATGTTCAGTAAAATAAACCAAGTAATTTAGACCATTATATCACATCTTATACAAAAATCAACTCAAATGTATCATCGACATGACTATAAACCCTAAAACTCTTAAAACCTCTTGAAGAAATCAGGAGTAAATTCTTTTGCTTTGGGTTAGGCAAAGAATTCTGAGATGAGCCCAAACAATCCATAAAAGAAAATAATCAATATTGATAAATTGGACTCCTTTAAAATGAAGAACTTCTCTTATAAAGACATGGTTAAAAAACTGAAAAGGCAATCTATGGACTAAGTAAATATTTGCAAATCACATCTCTGGAAGAGACCTTGAATCCAGTGTATATAATGAAATCTGAGAAGTCAATAATAAAACAACCCAATTTAAAAATGGACAAATGATTTGGACAGACACTTGACCAAAGAAGATATGTAGATGGCAAATTAGTACATTAAACAATACTCAACATCACTAGTCATGAGGTAAATGCAAGTTAATACCACTATTTGTCAATAATAAATATTAAAAAGACAAACCATGTCCAAGAGCATATGGAAAGATGCTCAACATCACAAGTCATTAGGGAAATGCAAATCAAAACCACAATATCACTTGACACCCATTAGTATGGTTACTATTAAAGCAAACAAAGAAACTAACAACAACAACAACAACAAAATCCAGAAAATAAGTATAGGTGAGGATGTGAAGAAATTGGAATCCTTGTAACCTGTTGTTGGGAATAGATACCAGACATTATGAGTTTCAGAATATTGTTTTACTTTAGTTAGGCTTTGTTAGGGCAGGCAAATTAATTATAGATCATTTTGACCCTTTCAAGGCCTATTTTAATTTTTGCTACAGCAGATGTGAATTAGCCTTTACTCTGGGGATCATTCAGTCTTACTACTAAGTTATGACCCCTCTCAGTATTTGTTGAGTGTCTCAGTTAAATACTTTCCATTGGCTACTCCTTTGACTAATTGAAGTTTCCACATTTCTCCACCCAGTGTGATCTCTGAGTATTATTCAATTTACAACTACTCAGTCTTTTTTTGCCCTGTTTCAAGCCAAAAAAAGGCTCATGGTAGGGGACCTTCTATTCAGATTTTTGGGTCTCTCTTTCTGCATGGCTCCCTATTCTCTACAATTCTGCATAACAATTTAAATCACCTTGGTCTCCCCAGATTCTCAATTCAGACTTGTTGCTGGACTCTGCTTGCATTCCCCTTCCTGCATCTACAGCCTGGGAATTGCCTTTAGGCAAAAATCTAGGGTGGTTGTAAATTTTACCTTTCTGTATCTCTCGGATCTGGGATCATGATCCACACTGCCTGTTGTCTAGTGTCTGGATACGGTTGCTTTATATATTTCAGCTAAGCTTTCTAGTTGTTTATGGGGGGAGAATAAATCTCATTTTTGATACTCCAATATGACTGGAAGAGGGAGTCCCAAAATTATTTTTTATATTTCTGTTTTAAAACATACCAGGTACATATATATACATGAAATATTAGCCTTAAAAAGAACAAAAATTCTGATACATGCTACAACATGAATAAACCTTGAAGACATTATTCTAAGTAAATAAGGCAATTACAAAAAGATATACTGTATGATTCCACTTATATGAGGTACGTAGAATAGGCAAAATTATAGAGAGAAAGTAGATACTGGTTGCCATGGGCTGGCAGATGGGTAATGGGGAATTTTGTTTAAAGGGTACAGATTTTCAATTTTGCAAGATGAAAACAGTTCTCAGGATTGGTTACATATAATATGAATATATTTAACTCTTCTTAATTACCCACTTAAAAATGATTAGGATGGTAAATTTTCTTTTATGTATATTTTGCCATAATTAAAAAAATAAAACAATGAACACAGCACAGCATTCCACTCACTTTACATTTAATCTGTGCAACAATCCATCAAGGTGTAGGTACAATTATTATCTCCATTTTACAGATGAGGAAACTCAGGTGCATAGTTAGAACATATTTTTAAAGACTCTAGTTTATGGCCATGCCACCTTAAAAAAGCCTGATCCTGTCTGATCTCAGAAGCTAAGTAGGGTTGGGCCTGGTTAGTACTTGGATGGGAGACCAGGTAGGAAGACTAGGTGCTGTAGGTGTAAAAAAGTTTTTAAAAATAAGGGATTGTAAATTGACAAGGTTCTTGCAATCTGTGAGGTCAACCAATGATTGCCTTGCTTAAAAAAAAAAATCCGTTGCACCTTAAACCATGATTCTTTGTTAAAAACTTGGCAAATCACCAGCAGATCACCCTGTTAAGACATTAATACATGGGCCACCTTTGCTCCTTATTATTACCTCAGTTTCTGTCCATCTAGGAGCTTTCAGCAGTCTCAAAATTCTGAGATATATTTCGTTCTGCCTAAATATAGGTGATACAATGCCATGATTATTATAAGATAAAATAATACATATACATATAGATGAATATATATAAAAACATGTTAACAACTCTTACTGAATAATTTTGTAATAACTATGTGTGGTGCCAAATAGTTACTAGATTTATCATGATGATCACATTTCGAGGTATATAAATGTCTAATCACTATGATATATATCTGAAACTAATACATGTCAACTATAATTTTTAAAAATAAACTTATTAGGCAATATAGAAAAGCTGCTAGGGGTTTAAAAATACTGGTTATTGAAGTTTTGCTGCTCTCTGCTGGAAAGTTTGTATATATGTTCCCGAGGGTCTGGTTTCTGGCAAAAAAAGGATTTTAAAGTATCAAATTTAGTATTCATTAGTCCAATGTTAGATTCTCTTCTCAGACCTTCAGTTTCAAGGTGCCTCAGATATTCTGCAAGTGCCTGATTCAAATTTTATCTTCTAAACGCATTTAAACTTTTTATAATCAAAACAATATAGTATATTTAAATATTACGCATTGCCTGAATCTAGTCTTGGAATGAAAAGAGAAAGTCTTAAGCCATTCAGTCTTCTTATCTGCTTTTATATTTTTTGTGCTCCATCACTCCATTTCAAACCCTATGGTCTTCGGTTAAACCATTCTAATAGAAAAAATACCTACAATATTTTATAGGGGGTTATATTTTGAGCTTGAAAATTGAGAACTATTATACATCTTCTGTATCTGAATGATGAAGCTTTTCATTCTTTCTCTGACTTATTTTGAAACACTAACAACATCATCTTTATGGTCTATTACTTGGTCCTTTCAGAGAATTCTAAATCACTGACACATTAAAAACTGGAGTATGGTGGTGGGGGAGAGAACAACAATTAATTTTTTCAGTAACTATTATTGATTTCTTCCCTTTTTTCTTTCCTTTGAAATTCTCTCATGCTGTAACACAACCTTGGTTTGTATCTAGACCGACAATGACCAAGAATGTTGAAATCCTAAGCCATTTCTTGCCTAAATTTTGCAACAGTCTCCTAATTGGTCTTCTTGCCTCCCTGTTATATCCCTAAAACCCACCTTCTATAACTGGAACCAGCATGATCTGTCTAAAATGCTCATCTGATTGGGTCAGGCTCTACCTCAAATCTTCAAATTTTTATCTCTTACCTTCAGGATTAGGTCTTAGTCTCTTAACATAGGTGGCACTTTTGGGTCTGTGATTCGACTTAGTCTGACTATCAACTTCCTGCCTTACCCTGTATACCACAAAGACCAGCTGTGCTTCCCTGCTGCATAAACCTTTTTGCTTCTCGCATTGGTATCTTTCTTCTGTTTTTCCCCTCACTGTCCTCTCTACCGGAATTCTTATCATGCTCCCTGCCACTTTAACTTCCTCCCTATATTTGGCCTTTGCTAATTCAGTGAGTCTCTACTGGATTGCCTCCTTTGCTTGATTCTCCTTTCAAGCAGGAAATATGTCTGTGTTTAATCTCCTGCATCAGATACAATTTCTGGAAAACACAAATTGATCAGTAACTAATTGCTAATTAGCAATTTAGTAAATGAGTACCAATAACATCAATGTGGAAAGCTCCAAGTTATCAATATCTCAATGTGAGGGTATGAGGCATTCTCCTGTCATAAATTTCCTAGGTTATTGTAGATAGAGAGTTGAGGGGTGATTGAGGCATTGAGACAGACTTGTATGTTATGAGTTTGTTTTTAAAAAAAAAAAAAAACATAAAACTTGCAATTTGATTCTAATTCAGACACCTTTAGGTAGGAAATAGGGACATAAAATTTTGCTTAAATAATTTCCAAGGCTTAAATATTTGTGTGCAATTCTACAAGAACCTAAGTTCTAATATGCATGCTATTTATAGAAATCATGTGTTGCATATCTTACATTGCTTATTATATATATACAGAAATTCAATTAAAGGTCATAGGACTGATTAGGAGACTGAAGAGTTCATTCGCATTTAAAGAAAGCAGCAGCACATAATGGTGAGTATAACAAATCAAGTCTCTGTTAGGGATGTGGACATCTCCTAAAGCAGCGGTCTCTAAACTTTTTGGTGCTCCTATGAGAATCTAAAGCCTGATGATCTAAGGTGGAGCTCAGGCTGTGATGCTAGAGCTGAGGAGTTGCTGAGTGAGTTGCTTGCCTGCAGCTCACTTCCTGCTCTGCAGCCAGTTCCAAACAGGCCATTGACTGGCTTTAGTTCGTAGCCCAGGAGTTGGGGAACCCTGTTTTAAAGTAATTATGGCATTATATTATTTTAATACTAATTTCATTAAATATATATATAGTATTTAATATTTAATATATAGTTTGAAATTTTGCAAATAAAACAAAACTGAGTTTGTAAACATTATTACCATATTGTCCCCAGAAAAGCACATTTAGAGTCTCAAGAGAATGGACTAATCACCAAATGTGGCAAACCACATGTAGAATTCCTCTAAATAAGTAACTGAACACCATATTTTCTTCAATTAGATAAATGTCTGGTGTTACGTTTCTATAATCATGTAAATTGCAACAATAGACCTACCAATTACCCTATTTAAACTTGGCTGGTTCCCCAAAGACTTCTTAGAAGAAAATTTATAATAATTAGTTGCCTATCTTTCACAGCCACTGGGGGGGGGAGGCACTAATACTCTAGATCATAATTTTTGTAAGGATCTATTTTTGCAAATCTCTCCTAACTAGGAATTTTTTACATTAAATGAAAAAATAATTGGAGAAAACATGTTTTTTGTGTATTCGGGAATATTATGGAAGAGAACATTTGAAATTAGGTATTTAAGCCAAACGCTAATCTAATTTTTAAGTAGTTGAAATGCAATTAAAAAAAAAGATTTGGATTATTTTATATTGATAATTCATTAGGCTTGATGTTCTTTTTTTAAGAGTTAATATTAATTAACTTTAATAATTTTTTAAAAATATAAAAATAAAGAAAAGACACAGCAAGCACTTTGGCTACTTACATATTCACATATTGAAATGGCCGGATATAGACATGTACAGGGTATAGATAACAATGGCTGCTGCCTTAACTGACCAAGGCTACAATTCAGCTACAATATTTGCATTACGTTGCTGCTGTGTTGGTAGAATCCAGTGTTGTTTTTTATCTTTTTCGATTTTTGGAGAAAAACCAGAAAATTATTTATCCAGTTACCTCTACACATTCAACACAAATTTAAGCCTTGGTTGCAGGTCAAATAACTTTCTGCATCATATACCTGAATAAGTATTTCCCCCAAGTTATTAGTGGAATACTATGTCAATTTCCTTTTTTAAAAACAATTTTATTAATATAATTCCCATACCAGTTGTTAAAGCATACAATTCAGTGGTCTTTAGTATAATCAGAGTTTTGCAACCATTACCATTAATTTTAGAACATTTCATCTAAACTCTTAAAAGAAACCCATGCTCTTTAGCTTTCACTTTATTCCTTCAGCTCTATAAAACCACTACTTTCTGTCTCTATAAATTTCCCTATTCTAGGCATTTCATATAAAAGAAATCATACCATTTGTGGCCTTTTGTACTGGTTTCTTTCACTTAGCATAGTTGTCAAGGTCCATCCATGTTATAGCATGTCTCAGTACTTTATTCTTTTGTGTGGCCGAATAATATTCCATCGTACGGATAATATTACATTTTGTTCATCCATTCATCAGTTGATGAACATCTGCCAATTAATATCCTTTTAAAATCAGTATTTACTATGTAGCAAAAGGTCATGCCAAATATATCTTTTATTACTGGGCCCTGCGAATATTGTGACAAAGAAACCCAGATATTATCCCTCAGCCCATAGTAGAGCATAGGGTCTAATGGGAAGAGAGATTTAACTAAATCATTCCACAAATCAGGGAGTAATTACAGATTGAAAGAAGTAGGAGATAGTCTAATTGAAAGGAACAAGGTTTCAAGAGGATACCAGAAGGGAACCCAACCTAAGATAGGAGGGGGGTGATTAAGGAAGCTTGTACAAGGAAGCAAAGCTTAAGCCAAAGAAGTACAAAAGTTAATGGGAAAGAGGGTGGTGAGAAGAGCACAGCACACTATGGAAACAGCGTGTGCAAAAGTTGATAATGTGGCCAGTAGAGCCTGGCAAGTGTTCCAAACTGAAGGAGCACCTAGGAGGAGTTTAGGGAAGTAGATACAGAAACATAGACAGGGTCCAGATCAGCAGGGTTCTCTATGCCACATGAAGAATTCTTGTCTTTATTATCCCTTCAAGTATGAGAACCTGCAGACGAGTTTTGTTTCATTTTATTTTTGTTAATTGAAGAATAAAATCATACAGTAAAATGCACAACTCTTAAGTGTACAGTTTAATAAATATGTATGTATATACTGTCTCTGTAACTATAACCTAGATCAAGATATGGAACATCTCCATCATTTCAGAAAGTTCTCTCATGTCCACTTTGAGTCAGTACACCCTCCCACCAGCTCCTAACACAGGGAACTA
The DNA here is from genome assembly GCA_030015415.1 of Cynopterus sphinx. NCBI lineage: Eukaryota > Metazoa > Chordata > Mammalia > Chiroptera > Pteropodidae > Cynopterus > Cynopterus sphinx. The sequence continues at coordinate 112,520,185 of CM057381.1, forward strand.
TTTTATTACCACAGATCATTTTTGCTTATCCTTGAATGCATAAAAATGGAATCATACAGTATATACTCTTGTGTCTGACTTATTTCATTTAGCCTTACGCATGTAAGTTTCATTCACAGTCTTACATGTAACAGAAGCCTTAGAAGGTTTGACTCAAAAATGAAACAAAAACTTTCTTAAACCTTAGCAATAGCTCTTGGCTTTCGTTGAGATTTGTGGTTATCAGAATTAACTGTGAAGTTGAAGGGATACTTGCCTAGTTACTCATCCCTAACTATTTTCTTATTTTTAACTGAGGATTTCTTTTGTGCCTTCTCTTCATTGCATGGAAAGACTTCCAGACATATCAATCATGAGTAAACCCCATCCCAAAGTAAAGGACCTTTCTTATGCTTTCTTGGGACACACCCAAGAAATATCTGCTCAGTATTAGGGGAAAAAAAATGACTCCATGGAAGTAGAATTGTTTTAGCTCAAGCATAATAGAAGGAATGGCAGTTTCATGTATTTTTCAATGCATCTGAATAGGCAACGATGTTGTAGGCTTGTAATACTTTTTTATTCATAAAATGAATAGATCAGACTAATTATTCCTAAGATCCTTAAAGTTCTATGAATTGGATCTTGGTGGTGGTTTTATTGACTGGCCATTATTATCTTTTCCTACTGTTGCAGTTCAATGGAATGTCAAAAAAAAAAAAGCTTCTTAGCTATGTGACATTGAAGGTTTGAAGCTTCAAGGTATGTATAAGCATAAAATAACATCTTCTACCTGAAAAGAAAAATAAATTGCTTTGAAAATGTTAAGGATTGTTGTTACTATTAAATATTATTAGTGAATTCACTTAAAGATACTATTAACACTTTTGTTTTACTATGTGTGAATACTGTTAACTCTGACTATATACTTACCTAATTGCTTAGATTAGCATGTGGAAGTCTCTAATTCCTCTATATCAAAATATAGGGACTCTTCTAAAATCTCTTTATTGACTTTCTGGATGAAGATCAAGATATTATTGTTACCCCCTTGTATGAGTTACCGAGTACTGACAACAGCAGCTTCTCAGCATGCTTTTATCTTCTTTCTCTTCCTTTTTAAAATGTAATTTTTATAGTAAGTTTATGTGCTTTAAAGTATAAAAAGATATAAAGTGAAAAGTCTCGCCCACCTGTCTTCCAGCCCATTCCCTTTCCAGAGGCAACCAACATTGCTAGTTATTTATGTAGCCTTCCACAAGTTTTGTGCAAATAGGTGTATATGTACTTAACTGTATTTCCCCTTTTTGATACAAATGCTAATATTCTAGCTATCCTGTTCTGGTTTTTTTAAGCACATAATGAGCTTTATCAGAAAAAAATAGGAATAAGTACCTACTTCATAGACTTCTTGTGAAAATAAAAAAAACATATGCAAAGCACTTAGAAATGCCAGGTATGTTGTAACCTTTATATTACTTTTCTATTGCTGCATAACAAATTACTACAAAGTTAGTGGCTTAAAATAATATCCATATTATTATCTTACAGTTTCTGTAGGTCAGAGTATGGCATGGATTAGCTGGTTTCTATGACTGGGTCTCACAGGCTGAAATCATAATGTCAGATGGGCTGCATTCTCACCTGGACACTCACTAGAAAAGAATTTTCTTCTAAGCACTCTCAAGTTGTTGACAGCTGTAAAATTCACAGCAGCTTTTTCAAAGCTGATGGGGGAAAGAGAGTCTGCTACTTGGAGTCTATATCCTCAGGGAATTAAAAAGTCCTCTATTTTTAAAAAATTGAGATATAATTCATATATCATAATATCCATCTCTTTAAAGTATATAGATTTTAGTATAGTCACAAAGTTGTACAACTAACATCATATCTAATTCCTGAATATTTTTATCACTCCCAAAATAAATCCTATACTTATAAACCCTGTCCTCATTCCCTGTCTCTCCAGCCCCTGGGAAATAATAATCTTCTGTTTCTATGAATTTGCCTATTCTGAACTTTCACATGGATGAAATGATACAACATATGACTTTTTTTTTGTCTGGTTTCTTTCACATAACATGATTTTTTCAATATGCATCCATGCGGTAGCATGTATTAGTACTTCATTCTTTTTTATGGCTAGGTAGCATTCCATTGTAAGGCTATACCCTATTTAAGTTGTTTCTAGTCTTTGCTATTACAAATGACACTTGATATCCCATTACAGACAATACTGGATATCCCTGAATAAACATTTCAAATGTGAATAAGCATGTATATCTGTATTATAAATTTCTAAAAGTAAAATTTCGAGGTCAAAGGTTTACACATCAGTAATACTGATAGTTACTGAGTTATACCACTTATACCTTGTTTTTTAAAAGAACTGTTTGAGGAAAGGTGAAATGGCATAGGGAAAAATGAACTGAGTTCTGAACTTTGCTAATAATAAGAAAGGTTAGCATATAGTGGTTTTTAAGAGCATGGCCTTTGGAAGCAGACTGCCTGGGTTCGAATCTTGGTTCTCCCACTTATAATCTAAATGACCTTAAGAAATGTAAATAAGCACTCTGCCTCAGCTTCCTTATCTGTAAAATAGGGATAACATTAATACATGTAACACTCTTATACCAGTGCCTGACACACAGAAAGAGTTAACTCCACTTGCTATATTAGCCACTGTCTTTGTTTTTAAAATGGAGTTGAACTGGATTACTTTTGTTTCTAAATTTAAAAAGGTGACTGTGGTCCCTGGGTATTTAATTATATACTCTTATATTGCTCTCTAATGTTCCTTGTGTTGTTGTTGAGGGTAGGGGACAACATAGGTTTTGTACCTTTTTAACCTTTGGTAGCCCATGCTCCAGAACCATGAACATCTGTGGTAGCTCCTCCCCTAGTACCCATCCTCCGCAATATATACTGGATATCTATATGCTTACATAAACACATATGTATATCCTCTGTATCTCACTGTGTTAGTTTTCCTGAGATAGGTGGGTTTTAGTAAATTTATGCCCCCTCTATCTCTGTCCTGTAGCTGAATTCTTTACTTAACCTTAAGGTCTCCACTTAGCCATCACCACTGATCCTAGTTATAGGTATATTCCCCACTGAACTGTAAACTCAAAGGAGGTAACCATGCCCACTTGCTTCAGAGTTACATCTTCAGCACATAGCAGTGCTTAGCACCCAACAGACAACTAAAAATATTTACAATTTGAATACTAGTAGTTATCCAGCTGAACCTAAAAAATTTTGCTATCAATAATTGAAGTTAAAATTATGATAGAGCTTCCCAATATTCTCCTACCTTATAAGATTCATTTTTAAATGATTTAAATAAATGACCTATAATGAATAAATTTTTTTTCCTCACAAAATTTAAGATTCAATCTGTGTGGAAGACTAATGGTTTTCTGGCCTTAGTTTTAGGTCTTTACCACAAAACAGTATGCTTCCCTTATGTATAACCTAGGCCTTAGATCAAGTAAAGCCTCTTCTCCCCAATTTAAAAGGTTACTTTTAACCTAAAATGAATATTTTGTCTCAACATAGGCCAGTGTTTTCATCAGTATTTAAAAAATTTTTACATTAACTTTTTACTAAAAGGAATAATTGTTTTACACTCGCATTTCTTCCATTTACTAAGCTAATTCAAATAGGTTGGGCAAGCCCAAATTAGCTTTTCCAATAAGCTGTTGAATAGGGATATTTATCACAGGACATAGGAATCCAACTTCCCTGTTGCCCTTGGGCATGTTCTTTAAGTAGCAGTCACATGTCAAGGCCTAGAGTTTTATAATTATAGGTTTAGTCAGTCAACTCCATGAGATAGCTGGCGTTAGAGAATAGAGAGATTTGGGTTCCAATCCTTATCTCGCTGCTGGGAGACTGAACTAGATGTCAATCTCATTTCTTCATCCTTAATGCAAAAAGGTGCAGGGTTGCTGTGAGGATTAGGTTTTAGAGAAGTAGCCAAGAGCAAGTACTTTATGTTTCAGTTAAATAAACCCGACTTCAAATTCTGATTTTAACTTAATTTGTTCAATGTCCTGAAACCCTTATAATGCAGGCATACCTCGGAGATATCGCAGTTTCTGCTCTGGGCCACCACAATAGAGCCCGGTGTACTTCTTGCCGGTGGAGGGTCTGGCCTTCAATTTGTAAAAGAATGACATCTGTGAAGCTCAGTCAATCAAAGCGCAATAAGGTATGCCCCCTCGGTGGCATCTCCTCAATGTCTGTTGTGAGGATTAAACGGAGCTAATGTGTGCAAATCACTCCCCAGTGCCTGGTTTCTAGAAAGCACCAGTAAAGGTGCGCTCATGGTAACCCACGCTAGTAGTTTCAACAGCGTCTGCAGAAACTTCTAAAGGGTTTCCACTTGACCATTTTAAGGCACCACGTGCTGTATATTTTTAAATGTGGCTGCAAACGTTTCTATTTTTCTTTAGTATACACACATTGAGGAAACCTGAATACGTCAAAGGGAAAAAAATTTTACAGCCAGCGGCCCTCCTCTCCTCAAGCAAGCTCTCCAGACCCAAACCTTGCTAACACGGGGCTGTGAAGTCGCGTCTAAGGAGCCCGGGTGTTGACGGCTTGCTTCCTGGAGCACCACACGTTCTAATTCTTCCAAAGAGGGAGGCCGGGGGTGGGGGGCACTGTCTGTCGGAAAGATGCGAGATCCGGAAGGCCGACCCCTCCCCCGCCCGCCCCGAAGTCCGCTTCCAGGTTCTCCTCACCGCAGCCCATTCCCTTCTCTCTGCTCCGGGCTTTTCCGCGTGGATTTCTTCACCGCGCCTCGGGAGCGTTCCGCACCCGCTGCGCGCGTCCGGTTTGGGCCGGTGTGACTCCCAGGCCGAGACGGTAATCTTGCCTAGAAACAGGCGACGCCCGCTCTGAGGGGACCGGGCCGGGCACGCCTCCCTCCGCCGCAGCGGGCCCGGCGCGGCGCCGACTCGCAGCCCGCGGCCGGCCGCGCCGACCGTCGAGGCGCTGGCGGGCCGGAGCCGTCGCCCCTTTTGGCGGGCTCGGGCGCCCCGAGGCTCCGCCCCGCGGCGCCGTCTCAGCCACACCCGCGGAGGCGGGCGCCGCGTCCCCATTGGCCGAGCGGCCCGCCAGGGCCCCGCCCCTTGCCGGCCCGGACGCGAGCACGTTGAGGGGTGGGGGGAGGCCGAAGCACTGCGCGAGCGAGGAGCGGCTCTCCGGGCCCGGCCGCGCGGTTGGGGCGCCCGCTTCGGGGGCCCCGAGAGGCTCCTGGGTCGGGAGCGCGGCCCGCGACCACGGGGGGAAGGGGGTGGGTGGGCTGAGAGCAGCTGGGCGGCGAGGCCGGCCCGCCGCCCCTTCCCCCCATCCCCCCCACCCCCGTCGACCTTGTTGGCAGAAGCTTCCCGGAGCGCCGCACGCCGGCGCGATGGCGACTGCTGAGGAAATGGAAGCCTCTCCGCCGACGGACGCGAGCTGGGAAAGTGGCGGCGGCGGCGGCGACGACGAGGAGATGAAGCAGGCGCTTCCGGAGCTGGAGTCTTCCCCACAAAATGGCGGCTGCGGCGGCCTCAGCATCGCGGAGCCCGGCGGCGGCGGCGGCGCCGGGCCCGAGGAGCCCGCGGCGGCCGAGGCCCCCGCCAGCCTCAGCCAAGAAGAGCAGCCCCAGGACTCGTCCGAGGCGGGCGCGACCGCTCTGCCCAAAGGCCCCGAAGAGCCCGAAAGACCCGTTAGGAGGAGTTTTCAGATCCCCAGGAAGAGCAGAGAAAAGAAAGGTGGTGCTCCCCCCTCTCCCCAACCCCTTTTTCTCTCCCCCCTCCATCTTTTCATTAGAACCTCTCTGTCTCCTTCCCACACCCATCCGAGACACGTAAACACGCACGCAGCGCCAGCCGCCTCTCCCCTCACTGCCACGGCCGCCCAGCTGCTGCGCTTGGCGCGAGCGGAAAGCGGTGGAACCACGCTCCCCGCTCCTTCCCGTGGACGCTGGAAGTGGCTCAGGTTTGAAGCTTGTCCGTAAGGCTGCAGCTCCCAGAGAGGAAAGATGGAGCTCGGCGCCCCTCCCTCCCAACCCCTGAAGGCAGAGAAGCTGCTGTGTCCTCCTAAGGATGCTTCTGAGAAGTCTCACTGTGGAAATAGCCCGTGGCCAAGGATTCTGGAGCTTTCTCCAAGGCCATAGCGTTCAGAGGACCACAAATGCTTCTCCTTGTGGAAATTCTTCAGCTCTGTGTGTCTACTCGAAATTTCCTCGATGTCAGCGTCTTCCCCCCGCCCTTTTTTTTTTTTTTAGAAATCCCCCTTAGATGTGATCCATGCACACCGCTTTTTCCATCACACTTCATTTCCATGTAGATTTTTAAAAATGGTTTTGAAGCGTTAGGTTAAATAGATCTCTCTTTTTAAATCCAAACTTTAGTGCATTTTTTCACTGTCTTTGAGAAGAATGAGAAGGTAGGTTCTTGGTGCAGTAATTTCCCTATGGAAGAAAATAGGGAGAGGTTAGCTTATACCCAAGGGTCACCAATTCGATATTGCAGATGAGAGCTTCAGATTTTTTTTTAAAGGTCCAGTGTAGTTTTAGGAACCGAAATGGGAACCGTTACATGAACTACCTTTACCTTTTTAAAACTTAAAGCCATATTGATACATTTCTAATGGAGATCAAAATTATCACCATTGATTTCTGTCATCATAGTGTTTTGACTATCCAGTGATTTGGGATATTCTGGATTTAGTCAATTTAAAGCCTCTTTTTTTTTTACACGTGGTTCAGTTGGTCATGATTTGCTTTGGAAAGTTATAGGAATTTTTTTATTTACAGAAAACTTTATAAATTGAATCTTAGTAACTCTTAGAATCTAGAATGAAGCATGTGCTTCCTCTTTACGTGTGCATAACCAGCTCCATCTGTTTTGCACAATTGAAATTGTTAGAGCCTTAAATCAAGTACGAATCAGGTTAAACTTATTTCTATTTGGATGACAAAGCCAAGGAAATCCTTGGTGTGAGAAATCATGTTGACAAAGATGAAGTTACCTTTTGTCCACCAGCATGAAGAATATCTTTTCTAGAAATACCTTTTAAGTGAATGTAATATATCTTAGAGTTCAAGAGGATATTTGTAAAAGTCATGGTTGTCAATTCTTTTGGTTTATTTGGTTAAATAGTATGGTATAGTCTGTATAAGGAAAGTTAGATGCCCAGCCTAAATTGTCAATTGGTAGAGTAGGTTGGAGGTAGTCAGATGGATTCTGGTTATGAGGTAGGAGATTGAACTTTTTATTTTTAGTTTGGTAAAATTTTAGTCTTTTTTAGGTTTTAAGTGACCAAGAATATGGTTTATGGTACATCATATACCATTACATACCACCCTTTACCTTTTGATAGAATTGAAAAATTGGTTTGAAATGAGGGAATACACTAGGAGATGTTGAAAGACACTGTCTGTTGCCTTTTTAAAAAAAATTACATTGTGAAGCTACTGTAAAATAAGACTTCATTTGAGCACACTAAAAGTGGATATAATTGAGGAATTAAGAAATATGAAACCTAGTTGTTTTCTCCCCTGAGTCTTGATTTTCTCCTTGGGGAAAATTTGTATTTTCCATTTTCACTTAGAGGCTAAAAGGTTGTTAGCTTTTCTCTTGTCAGGGAGGTTATGGATAAAGAGAATATAGCACACGACTTTTTTCATGTTTAGTGAAAATGAGTAATTTTTCACTTGTCTACATATAGACATGTTAGTCAAATAGTACAATACCGATTTAAATAGAGGCTTTAAAAATTAAATAAACAGCTATTTCACCACTCTGGAGTTTATCCTGTTCAAGCTAAGAGGTTAGTGCTTGGTGACAGAATTTAGTAGAAAAATTCACCTTTTCATTAAAAAAAAAACTATCAGAAACAGTGCAGCAGGTCCTGCTAGTTTCACACTTCATTCCACGATCATCTCGAAGGCTTGAAAGGTACCACCTTATATATAGGATCTCACTTGGTATTGTAGACATCTGAGTCATTTATCATGAATCGTAAATACCTCTGCTTGTACTTTTCAGTTGCCTTCATATTTTAATATGGCAGGCTTTTCCTTGTGACTGTACTTTTCCAGTGAAATTTAAAATTAAGACTTGAATATTTTTAGTACCTTAAAGGTTAATACTAGAATAAATTGTTGACTCAAAGTTCTTTTCTTGGTCTTGACGATAACGTAACATCCAAGATACTGCCATTCTAATTAAGTAATATTGACAAATACTTTATAGTGCTTAGTAAGTTGTAGGCATTCTAAGCAGTTTATATGTATTAACTTAATTTCTACTATGTGGTAGGTACTGTTCCCATTTCATAGATGAGGGAAATGAACTAATGAGAGGTTAATTAACTCCCAAGGTCACACAGCTTGTAAATAGTAAAGTTGGAATTTGAACCTAGGTGTGGAGTACTCTTGTCACTATTCAAACTTAGCAAGACTTTTTTTTTTTATATAGTATAAGGGTTTTATATAAAACCCTTTTAAATAGGTCAGCTTTTGATCTGACCTATTTAAAAAAGTTTTTGTTTTTTTAACCTTAACTTTAGAAATATTTAGGATGTCTTTATCCCTCGGGAATTTCGAGATTATGTTCATTATTCGAGATTATGCTCATTGAGTTAGTAGTGACAAATTAAGTGACCTACTGGAAGAGTAAGATTTTACTCTGCTCTATATTCTGTTTGTTATTGGCTGGGATACTATAGTGTAAAAAGGTACTTCCATTTAACCAAATTGTAGAATTGTATTATATCAGTAGACATTTCACTATTGCCTTCTTTTACTCTGAAATCTAATACTATAAGTCATCAAAAGTAAGTTAAAATTAGTAATTGTATTTGATACAATTTTTTCCTTCCAAAGTTCTTGGGAAATCACATTCTAAAAAGTTTTCTGATTAATGTGTTCTGTAGGGCACAAGATTAACTGCCCTTCTTGTATCTGCCCCTCATTTATGTGTGTCATGAATTAACTGCCGTCTTTCATGCACATCCATGCTGGTCTGGTGCATGGCTAATTCTCCCCAACTCTCTTCCTTTCCAACAAAATTTGCAGTTGTCTTTTTGAAGACTGTGAGGTAAAGTCTCCTTAAGGAAATTTACATGGTGCTTCAGTAGTTGTAGATGAATGATTGGATTCCAAGTACCATAGATTCCTTACACAAAAATGAACCTGAGAAGGAAAGTGTGGGCAGAATCCAGTTATCTACATAAAATGCTTGATAGGTACATGTAAATTCTAAGTAATGGAGGTAAAATTTTCTTTGACCAATCTCCTAGTCCAAAAAAGTCAAGTGTCATATTTGTACTTGTTTTTGTAGATCTCTGCCACCATATTCATTCCTAATTCTGCAGTGTGGTCAACCTTGATTTAAAAGTGAAACACTATTCCTAAAGTATTATGTCTAGCAATTTTACTAGACTGAAGAAAAGTGCATTTTAAAAGCAATTATGAGGAACAAATAAGATATTTATTGTATTTTATTCATTAATACTAATAACCTTCAAATAGAATGCAGACCACATGTACTCTCTAGCCTTTATTTCTTTTTCCATAAATTACTTTAAATTGTAATATATATTTCATACAATTTGTATGTTTTGATAACAGTTCATCTTTTAAAAGTTTAGCTTGTTTATATGCGTGTATACAAACAATACAAAGATGAGCATTGATACTAAATAAATTAGTGTCAGTAATAGAGGAAAAAATGGTCCTTTGAGGAACAAAGCTATTTGAGGACCTAAATTTTATGTCTTATTTCAACTGTTTAAATATAACCCTAAATTCTTGAGTATGTTTTGTGTGCCACCAGTAATAAAAAATATTTAATGATAGCATGTATGGACTGGGACACAGGAAATCGGAATTCTAGTTCTGATTCTGTGATAACAGTTTCCTCTTCAGAATTATAAATTTCCAAGTACCTTTCTAAATATGTTCTTCAGTCCTATAAAACATCTATTATCAGTTTTCTTGATAGGAAAACCTTGTGAATTATAAGAAATTAACTCAGTCTCCTTTCTGACATAGATATGATGGAAATGCTGTAAATAAGCAAAATTGTACATTAAAATGTGGGTGACCTATTTTTACTGCCATTAACTTCTATATTGAAGGGTTTTTATGGCTTTGGACTGGTTAAATGCATAGGAATGAGAAATATTTAAGAAAAAATTTGAGAGAAGGCATGTAGAGGATAGAAATAGCATGATCCTAAACATCAAATCTTTTTTTTTTTTCCTAGCTAATTTCCTATGTCTAAGTGTTGTGTATGATTTCCTGGTCTAAAATGGGGAAAAAATATTTTTCTAGTTTTTGTAATGATTAGTTTTAGCGCGCGCGCGCGCGCACACACACACACACACACACACACACACACACACACTCACTCACTCACTCACTCACTCACTCACTCACTCACACCCACCCACCCTTAATTTCAGGAGCTTTAGGCAGCCTGAATTTGAATTCCAACTGTCCTATTAACTGTAACCTTGAGCAAGTTACCTTTAGCTGTCTCTTTTGTGAAATGGGCATAATGAACTTCATAGGTGGTTTTGATTAGATGGGATAATGCACGTAAAGCTCTTAATACGGTTTCTGAAAAGTTGTAATAACCCACTAATTATTGGACTCAATAATTGTCAGGTTCCAGAGAACAATATATTAGATGATGACTGGCATTAAATAAATGATTAATACATAAAATAGTCTTTTCCTCATTAGATAGTCACAGTTATTGTTGCCTCAGATAATGGCCCATAATTAAGATGATGATAGGTATATGTTTTCTAAAAGAGGTGACCATATATATTGATCAGGGTATATCCAGTGTTGAAAAGATTTTTAAGCGCAAAATAGATCACCAGAACATTAAGAATATAAACATTAAATTTCTAAACTACCATTTTTGCCATATTGACTTGAATCTTAAAAAATAGAGCATAATTTTATTTCTGTAGAACTAATTGGGAAGGAAAGTAGAAATTAGAGCTCATGCCACGCTGGTAGAGCCAATTGAGGCATTTGAAATGTAAAATACTTAGAATGCAGTTCGTTCTTAGACATGAAATCTTGCACCTTTTTCTCTATTTTCATTCACAAGAATTTTCTTCCCAATGGCAGTCAAGTTACTTAAGTGCATTTGACTTAAATCTTTAGGTTATTATTTTGGGGTGAAACGTGTTAAGTACTTTTTTGAGAATATCTTGAATGTTAATTGCTATATAAATTTATATGATTTAACTAAGTTTTCACTTAATAGATGGTGGGGAAAGTGTCAGAGTAGCTTAACTAAGGAATATAATTTCCTCTACATAGGCTTGTAAAATTTTCTAGAAATTTGAAGTCTTGTGATACATTTTGGCACGTGTTATCTCTGAAGTCACTTTGTTTAGGAACATACAAATCAATCATGCATGCAACCCAGCTTTTAAAGTCTTGCTTGACCCATTTTGGATGAGAAAGCCTATAAAGACTAATCCACATGTTTTCATTGCCAAGTCTTTAACAGTTTAGGTGGGGCAGTCACAAAAAAGTTTTTTCTTACCACATCCAGTGAAACATTTGAATTTGAGAGAATGCATTTCTCCCTCTTTTGAGCTTTCATTTTTTGTTTTATATATATTACTGAATTGTTGAATTTGTGAGACCTAATTTAAATGACAATCATTTTTTATAAAATGATTTTTACAAAAAATCATTTTATTAAAAAGTTGACAAAATTTATTCTCATTTTCTTTACTCATTTACTCGGGGCCAGTCTTCACATTTCTAACTACTAATATGATAAAGACAATATTGACAAGGCAGATATAGTTACTGCTCTCATAGAGCTTATAATCAGTAGACTGAGTACATTCATCTGTTACAAATTTTGATTATAAGATATTTTTTGTGTTTAGTAGGTTTTTGAATTCTCCCTGCTTACTCCTAGTCTGTTTTTATTGCATTATAACTATGTTGATGTTATTCCTTTTTTCATTTTAATTAATTCTTTTTTCTTTTTGAGTTTGGTTCCACAGTAGTGATAACCATTTTGGTCTGTACACATTTTGTCATTGCAAATTTTTACAAACACTTTTGTAATATGCACATACACATATGTATATGGCTTGGTAAATGAGTGCATGAATGGGTATATCATTTGACATGTCCTGTAAAGCCTAATAACTATAGAAAATACAGTAAAAACACCTTATTAGCTGCTGTCTGGTACCTTTAAGAATTGAGAACACTTTTCAAAAGTATTTTGATGGCAACATTTATTGACTATAAATAGTATATTGAAAAAATGGTAATAAACTGTAATATAAGTTATCCACAGTGAAAGTAGTTCCTTTTTGGTTTTGAGAAAACACATGATTTAGATTTAATGTTTGAAATTGATTAGTAAGTTAAAACTTTCATGTATAAAGTGGATATTTGGTCCAAGAAATATATTTGACTTAAGTATTTTAAAAATTAAATGGGGTGTGGAATAGCTGGAGGAATAGGAAATAAAAATGTTTTAGTTTGCATGCATCAGATGCTGTGCTTAGAGCTTTCTCCATGTGTTGTCTGACATGTGGCATAATGCATATTGGTGGTTTCTAGGATTCCTAGAGTTTTCTATACAGATGAGAGAACTGAGCTTATGTTTGGTTAAGTAATTGATTTACCCAGGATCTTATACAAAACTATGAAGTGCTAGAAAGGATATTGTGTCCAGGTTTGACTCTAGCTCCACTTTTCATTTTGCTAAGTTTTCATAATGTTCTACCACTTTATATTTGTAATACAAGATGTCAAAGGATACAGCACATCTAACTTTAGCATTCAAAACCAAATAGAATTTTATAAACACCTGAGTGTCTTAAATGTTTTTATGTTTTCATTTAGAGTATAGACATTTAGTTTGCTGATATAAATAGTCCTAGACATACTTCCTTACTGTAACACAAAATAGGAGTTAAGACAAGCTAAGTATATAGGGGCAAGTTCTTCTGAGTCTTTAAGCAGTTTAAGTTTCCTAGTGTAGCATCACTAACGTTTTGCAAAATTGTACCATTGTCTGGATGTGTAATGCCAGATGTTCATTGCTGAAGGAACTGGTCAATTTGGCATCCGGTTCTAATTTTTCTTATAGCGAATTAATAAGTACTCTTGCATATCACAAAGATAGCCTTGAAGCTTTTTAAAATTTTATTTAAACGTTATATTAATAAGCCCACAAAAATATAAAACTACATTTAAGATGGAATAATCTTAATGTTTTTTTTATTTTAGCACTTTTTCAGCCATTAACTCCAGGATCTCGTGAATTTGAAGATGTTTTGAATGTTCTTCATTCATCTTACCTTGAACAGACCTCAGTAACAAATTTTAACTACAAACGTGCTTGCTTGGTACATAATGAACTTTTGGAAAAGGAGGTATGTTTTAAATTATGATTATTATAAGATTCTACAGAATCAATAGCCTGAAATTTGCTTTATTTTTTTTTTTAAATGCTAAAATTTTTAGGAATACCAAATTATGGAAGGGAAAACAAGTTCTAAATGACATCTTTTTTCCCCTATTGTCGACATTACATTTATCTGCTCTGTTAAATTAATGTGCAGTTATGTAAAATAACTTTTTATACTAAAAATGAATCTTAAGCATAGGGATAGTTTATTGATAATGGTTTAATTTTAAATTCATAACAAGGCTTTTGCTCTTTCAGGTGTATGTTAGTGGAATCTAATTATTATGTCTTCAAATTAGAAGATAAATGTATATTTTTCTTTTTTAGGATATGCTTAAAGTTTTCCTCAGTTATTGCCTGGTGATTGAATAATCTTATTATTAGTTGAAATTCTTAGTGAAAAAGTGCAAAGGCGAACAATTAAGCACGGTGGATAGTGAATTTAGGTTTCATGTACGTATTAGAGTATTCTTTGAGTTTCAATTTAGGAAAAGCCAACATGTAATTCTGAAGTAATTCAAATGAGATGTTTGGAAATAATTGGATGTGTATATATTTCTTTCTAACGTACATGAAATACTATTAATTTTTACTTTTATAAGTTGATTAATCCGGTGCTACCAGAATTTAACTTCAAAAGGATCCCTGAAGTGAATAAATGTTGGCTCCCAGGGGAAATTAAAATTTTGGTAGTTCGATGTGGTTTCATGGTATGATAGAGATTATTTTTTAACTTTACATGGAAATTTAGTCTCATATTTAAGGATCAATAATCTGAATACTACGTATAAGTATATTAAATATGGACTCCATATTTTGAATGTATATCTATCAGCTTGTATTTAAAAGCAAAAGCCAATATTTTAGGGTGACTTATAGTTCAGGTCTACTTAGACCAAGACCCTCTTTTATACTGAAACATGTATGGAGCACATCTTATGTACTTGGTATTGAGAATACAGTTATAAAGAAATGAAACATTTTTCTTTGTCCTGATGGAATTTATAGTCTAGATGTTGGTCATTCAACAGAGATTTATTAAACCACCTATTCTATACAGTTCATCATATTAAGTAAAATGAAGGATCCAAAGATAAGTAAAATATGAACTTAATCTATGGGAGAGTTGGAATAGTAAAATTTTAATAGAAATTTAGTTAAAGTTGTCATACAGTAGAAGCTATTTTACTATATTGTAAAGGTAAAGAGCCAGTTATAACAGGTAAAAAATAGAAGCACAGAAATTTCAGGGAGAGAAGATAATTTCTACTTTGGTAGATTTGGAATTTCTTAGAAATAAAATTCTTGAAACTCTTAGCTGGAAAAGTGTAATCACATGCTATGGAATTGTTACAGATTTAATTTCATTTAGTTTACAGAAAAGCGAAGAGAACTGAAATTTGATGGCCGTTTAGATAAAGAACTTTCAGAATCCTATGCATTTCTGATGGTTGATCGGTATCAGGTAAGTGATCCTATTTTATAAAGAACAATATGGGGATGTTTCCATGGTAAGATACTAATTTTGCTATTATTCAACAGCACACTTGATAATAATAAATTAATTTTCTTGATGTATAAGTAGAAGAAATGATCTAATGGGACTAAGGTATTTCATTGTTTTGTGATTTGTTTTTCAAATGTGCTCCTATATTCTCTGATCAAATGAACCTATTTTCTTTCTTTAGAATGTGCTTCATAATAATTTTTCCTTGATTAAAATAGATTATCTTCTATATTCTTGTTTGTATGTGCTAGGAACTACTTTTTCTCCTTTAATTGAAAAATTTTAGGTGGAGTTACTTACTCTTTAAATTTTTTGCCAGTTCTAATTTTCTCTAAAAAGGGATACGTATATATGATGACATGAATTCTGAGTATCAGTCATGTAAACAAAAATGGATTCTAGCTACGGTTACATTGGAAACATAAGCCACTTTCACATTGATATTTAGTTATAAACTGGCATATATGAAATTTCTGTGACTAGGAAATACATAGTTTAGAAGCTTAGATTTTATGAAAACAAATTTACAAATGATTTTTTCACACTTTTAATGTATTATGATTGCAAGATGAAGTGTTTTGTTTATTTAGGTTCAAAGCATATGTGAAAAAGGATTACAGGTGGGCCAGTCCAAAATTACAATTCTTGGCAGTCCTTCCATGGGTAATCTTTTTTCTTTTTTCATTTATCTACTGTTAAGTTGTCATTTAAAAATATATTCTCTAATTTTGCTGGTTCTTATAACTTATGTATGCATTGTCATGTTCCCTAAAAAGGAGACTAATTTTAGGTTATGCAGTGTAAAACCAATTTTATCTTTTGTTTCTGATTTTACATGCTCCATATTGTTCCAAAATTAATCTTTTTGTTGTTCTTAGTCTAGTCCTAGTGATTTTGATTAGTTTCATGTTTTTTTTCTGGTTTTATTTTTGTTTTGGTTAAATATCAGCTATCTTTACTGTCATTACATTTTTTAAAAGGTATCATACTGTTTATCGCATCATTAGGTTAAATATTTGGATTTTTTTATATTCATGTCTATTCAAATTAAAATATTCTTTGCTCTTTACCTAGGTATCTATCTTTCTAGATATGCTGATTTATTACAAGCTAATCCTTTGGAAGCTGGGGCAGTGGGTGATGTTGTTATTTTTAAAATAATGAAGGTAATTTCAACTTTTACATTTTATATTAAAGACAGCATTTGATTTGGATTTTAGTCACCTGTCTTTAGGAGTTTGATTAAATTAAAGCAGTGCTTGTGTGTGTTTGGTATGTAAAGATACTTTTGAGAGTGGTTTGCTATCTTTGAGCTTACTGTACTTTAGAGTTGGAAAAGAAGGAAGAAGGGAGAGTAATTGCTGGTAATGTCATTTAGGATAGAGAAGAATGTTATTAATAAAGTTTTATTTCCTTGTTATTAAACAAATTTAAACAATTTTTTTCATGGTTAATTCTTTCTTTGATATTGGTAAAAGGTGTTATGTGTTACTTTATTACCAGTTATTAAAGGGAAAAATGTTATAGGTGATTTATATTCAAAGAAGTATTCTATAATATTAATTACACATAGTAATAAGGTTTGGGTGGACTTAAAACTTTTCTTTTTTAGGGTAAAATAAAGAGTATATATGACCCCATGGGTGTAAAAAGTTTGGAATCTAATAAAAGTGCTTTGGACCCAACACCAAAGCATGAATGTCATGTGTCAAAGAATGCCAATAGAGTTACATCACTTTTGGCTTACAGAGCATATGAGCTTACTCAGGTGGGTATCTGTATTTGTTTTAGTGTTACGAACTGGTATCTGTCACCAAATCCTTTAAAATGTCTCACTTTCAGTTCACTCTCCTCTTGTTTCCACATGGTACTGCCAGACTCCAGTGTTTTTCACTGCTGTTTATTCAGTGTTTTCAAGACAGCTCAGAAACACAGAGTGGCTCCTCAGACTTAAACAGATAATATTCAGACTCCTTAGCCTAGCTCACCCTGCCCATACACTGTGACCTCCAGCATGATTTTTCATGTGATCTCAGCCCTCAATGTCCCTCACTTCATTTTAAATCCTTGGCTTCTCCTGGCCTAGAAAAATTTCCTGCCTAATAAAATATTTCTTCAAGGTAGAGTTGAAGGCTCTTGAAATACCTCAATTCATATTTTGTACTATTGGTTTGATAGATATTTTGTATTATTAACATTTTTCTAAGATGAAAACTTAGAATTAATTTTTAAGTTTTATTCAGATGTAATTTATACACAGTAAGCTAAACAAGTAAAAGTACCATTTGATGAATTTTAGTCATGTTTTTATATGTTTGACTTTAATGTCATTGTCTTTAATAAACGTATTAAAACTATGTATCCAAATGTGTTGTATGTTAAAAGTAGTAGAAATTTTTCTAGAAATATTTGTGTTTTTTTTTTATTTTTTTCTTTAATTTTTACTTTATTAACAAATAAAATTTATTCTTTTTCCTTTTTGAAAAATCTTAGTGGGTAAGACCTATTGTAGGGAGCTTTTAGCAAAAATTGTATTCTCCAGTGTTAACGTGGGATGACTCATTTGATTAGCCTCTGGACAGTAGTATTAGTAGATATGAGGTAAAACTGTGAAGTAATTAATTATTGACTTTTTTAGCAAAACTTGTAAACTGGCTTGATATTTCAAAAAAATTCTGGGCATTTTTAGGGCAACATTATTGAAATCAATAGTTTCCCAAGAGACTTGACTTCCGACAATGCCTAATTTATAAACAAGGGCACTCTTTTTAACGAAAACCACTAGTCTGCAAGTTGCAAACCCTGATCTGATGGGTTCTTTGACTAGGTGAAGGAGAGAAGTAGATGGGTAGTAGGAAGAGGATTGGCTACCTTTGTCACCTGTGTTTGTGCTTCCACCTCTCTTTTGCTACTTTGTGGTTAGAAGGAAGAAATGTTTTTCTTTTGACATGATGAATGACAGATTGGTAAGTTTGGTTGAGATTGTGTCCTTAGTATTTTATTTTTTGAATCAAATTGGATTTTTTAGTCTGACCTGAGAGCTTAGGCTCCATCTGAAACTTTTATGAAGACATTTTTGCACATTCCCAGCTCTTTAGAAGTAAACTTTAGGAATACCTATTAGTATCCTGCCATCTGGTATATGAAGAAGCAGAATATTTAATATCTAAGTGAATATAAAGTACAAAATAGTTAAATTGACAAGCAGTTCTTAAAGGTATTTTCTGTTAGAGATACACTTAAGTGTTCTATTTCTCAAAAATCAGGCAGATAAACTACAAGATTCTACTCTCTACTACTTACCTTCTTGAAGTTAATTTGTCATTTTCTTATTTTTAGTTTTACTTTTATGAGTATGGCTTTGATGAGCTAAGGAGAAGACCAAGACATGTGTGTCCATATGCAGTTGTGTCTTTTACATACAAGGATGATATACAACCTCCAAAGTTCGTACCTTCATCAAGGTAGGATTTATAAGTTTGGACATCATCCAGAAATGTATTATATCACACATCTTGCATTGCCTAGTTAGGAACATTTGTTTTTCCCATTTTTTTTTCTTCCTTTGAAATTAATGAGCTATATAAGTGTTCATGGTGACTTAAAAGGTCAATGTGAAAGACAAATATTCAAACTTACATGGAGGTGCAAACTATAATTTACTTAAACCTTACTGGATAACCTCTTTTCCTTAGTACTGAAGGTTTGCATAGTTGAGTAAATGCAGTTTTTAAAAGTGAAATTTTGTTTACCTCCTGCTCTGACAACGGGGAGCTTCTACTAAAGATGCTCCATCCTCACCTCAAACCAGTTAAATCAAATATTTATTAAGTTGCTTAGGGATTTGTAATTTTTAAAAGCTTCCAAGTGATTCTGATTTCAGAGTACTGTTCTCTATAAGTGCTAATGTAAGGTGACAAATCCAAAGCAGTTTCCGCTTTAGAATTCCCATATGGTTATTTCAGAAAAAGTTTTGACAGAATTAAGTACACTTATAGGGATGTAGGTAAAATGGTCAAATGTCTGTTTATTTTGAGTATCCATATTCAAAGTATGTATGATATCTGTTTAGGAATACTGCTGTTTTTAAAAGCCACTCTTCATAAAACTATACATTTTTGAGGTTGATCTCTTTATCAGTTTTCCACATCAAATCATTTTTCTTCATTTGTTTGAAATCTAGCACATTTTTTATGTCAGTCGTTAGTCCTGGAAACCAGCCACAGCCACAAGTATGGATTCACATAATGTACAGACAATTATGTTTTTTCATTTTGTGTGTGTGGGGCTCTATATTTATGATCTCATTGATAAATGTTCTATAGTGCCTTTCAGCAGTGATCTTCAAAAGACACTCAGCACTGAATAATTATGAGGTCATGACTCCCAGGAATGACTATCCATTAATTTTCTTTGCTTCCTCTTTAATTCCATCATTTAAAGCAGGCATTGATTGAACATACTATACCTTGCCATCCTGAGTGCTCCTGCCCCAGGGCCTCTGCATTTGCTGTTCCCTCTCTTTCCTCATTAGTTGCATAATTTACACCTCTGTTTCCTTTGGTTTTCTCCTTAAAGGTGACCTTATCAATGAGGCCTTCTATGATTTTTGATTTTTAATACCTGTGCTCTTATTAGTTTCTTTTTCTTTTTATTCCATAGAACTTAAAGCCATCATCACCTGGTTAACTACTTTTTGATCGTTGTCTGTTTGCCTCATGAGATTATACACTGTGAAGGCAGGGCTTTGTTCATCCCTGTAATCCAGTTAGCTAGAACATGCCTGGTAAATAGTAGGAGCTTAGTTAATATTTATTGACTATTGAGTAGATTTAAATAATATGTTGAGGTATTTCTTAAAATCTTACCACCAAAATAATTGGCAGAGATTTTAATGCAGGGGTCCCCAATCCCTGGGCCGCAGACTGGTGTCTGTCCGTGCCATATTAGGAACTGGGCTGCACCGCACAGCAGGAGGTGAGCAGCAGGTGAGCAAGCAAAGCTTCTTCACCTGTATTTGCAGCCGCTCCCCAGCACTAGCATCACAAACTCAGCTCCACCTCAGATCATCAGGCATTAGATTTTCATAGGAGCTCTGGTCCTTGGTTCCAAAAACATTGGAGACCTCTGCTTTAATGGACTCTGTTCTCTCCTGATGAATATTTTTGGGGAAAACAGCTCCCTTAAATTGGAGCAAATGTGGTAATTCAAGTCAAGTAAGTAATTCTTTTCTCCACATAGACTTGGATTTATTAAATGTTACAATATTTTGTATAGCATGCCATTACAAATAGCAGTTAACTTTTATATTGTTAGCAATCAGTAATATATGTCTTTTTAAAACTTTATTTTTAGATCTAACAGCTTTAATGCAGATAGAAACACAGGTAAGATTTTTATATTTCCTTTAGTTTTCTAAATTGAAAAAGTAAGTATATATAATAAAAAAATTAATAAGTTCAGTGCTTTGTTTTTATAATAAATGAGAGTCTGCAAAGTATGAAAAACGGGATGAGGCCATATTATGATGTAGCATCAATATTTGCTTATCCAAAAGCATAAAGTCTTTGAGAAGCTGTTCTGTTGTGAATAGACCAGAAGGTTTTAGCACTTTGATTGATAAAGGTAAAAAATAAAACAAGTTTCACAACTTAGTCTTTTAAAAGAATTAAATTCATCAGAGGTTTAGGTTAGGTTTCTCCGCAATGAAGAGGTTGAATAGAAGATATGAGACATTGAGGGGATTTAGTTTATCACATTTAATGTTGTCTTCTTTAGGGGAAATAAGAGAGCAGTAACTGTATTGTCTTTGCTCTTCAGCTTTTTGATATGAAGATGTTAAGAAAATTTGTTATTCTTTGCAGTTGGAATAATTTTGTAGGAGAAAAGTTACCTTAAGCAAATATCTTAATATTTGAACTCTACTATAAATAGAAGTGCCAAGTTTTTTATTTTGTTCTTCTACAAAACCTTGTTTCTAATTGTTTTCCCCCTTATTTCTAGTAAACACGTATTTGTTTCTGAGCTGCCAGGAATTGTGTCTTTTTATTTATTCATTTTTTTTTTTTAGATAAATTTAACTATACCTTGTGGAAAGGACAGCTTTTAAATAAAGGAAAGCTTTTGTGCTATATTTCTCTGAGGTCAGCCACTCGTGCTTTTTTGCCTATCAAACTGTAAGTATATTACAAGAAAATAGCAATTAATGGTTGCTAATTGTTCAGTTTCTTATTTTATTTTCTTAATTATGTTTAAGTTTTACTTTGGTCTATAAGAACTTAAACATAAACATTGGTTAGTTTTTGAAAAGATTGATTTGATTACTTTAGAAATTTAATTGGCAAAATGAGCCTCTGCTTTTCTATCTTGATTTGAGAATGAGCTAGAAAGTCATACACATTTATGGCATAAAACTTTTTCTTAATGAATTTAAGTCTATAAAGTGATTTTTTAAAGTTTTATCCTGGTTAGATATAGTTTAGAAGTTTTAGCAGGATAAACTTAAAAGTTATCAGTTATTTGTTGGAAGCAGTTTCGATGTGGTGACTTGTTAAAATTTATAGGCTCTTTTTAGTCTTGTGCAACATATTGGAATAGAAAGGTCTAAAATGATCTTTTGCTGCCACCACAGTAAACATTATGATCCTTCATAAATGTTTGAAGATACATTACATACTTGAATTGTCTTAAATAAAATGACAACCTTATATCTTTTGTGGTTAGTAACATTGGCATATAGAATTAGCTTTTCTGCCTTAAACTTGGAAGGTTGATTATATTGCCAGCCAGGCTATCTATTTGTCTCTGTATGTATCTGGATTTCTCATATCGCATCCTTTTTAGAGTAAGGACGATATTAATAAGTGTGCTTTTTTGTCTTACAGCAAGATGTTTTTGGGGGGGTAGTGATAAAAAGATAATATTGCCAGAGTTAATACAGGTAAGGCAAATATGCTTTTTCAATTTTCTTTCAGTCCTGAGAAGTTAGATGTTGAAACAGTTATGAGTATTGATCATCTGAAACAGAAAATTCCTCTAGCACTGTTTTACAAGGAAGCATACTTAGGTCCAAATGAAGGTAAAGCCATTTAATCTTACTAAAATATATAAGAAGTGGACTTGAATTTGAATATTTACTATGTGTGTTTTCTTATGTCAGTTTTGAAGAATGGGATGTATTGGAGCCTTTATGAAGTTGTAGAAAAGACAAGAATTGGAAGTAACATGGAAAATTTATTGCAAAAACTAGAGAAAGAAAAACTTGTGAGTTAAATTTACAATGTTCTTCATTTCTCTTGGAAACATACGTGTTAATAAGTGATCATACTAATATTTTATTTCACCTTTGCCT
Source organism: Cynopterus sphinx (assembly GCA_030015415.1). Lineage (NCBI taxonomy): Eukaryota > Metazoa > Chordata > Mammalia > Chiroptera > Pteropodidae > Cynopterus > Cynopterus sphinx. The sequence continues at coordinate 112,542,497 of CM057381.1, forward strand.
CTGAAAGTGTTTTGTCTTTATTGTTCCCATTTAGTTAACAGCATTTTACTTGGCCTTTGGTATTCTTTTTAGCCATGACACTTTTACTTTCTACAAGACCAGTTTTCCCGTGAAGTATCTTTATTGTATTTTGTGATTGTGACTGTGATAGTCAAAAAATATTTATTGAATATTATTATTTTTATAAAGGGTATACAGTGTAGTTAAGAATGAGACAAAAAGATTGTTCTCCTTGATTACATAGAGTGATAAATGGAGTTAGAAAGACATGGTTTGTTGTAGTAAAGACAGTTCCTAATATGAAGATTCAAAAGCATGTGCTTTGTGAGGTTGAGCAACACTATAATACAGGAGCCCCCAACACCCAGGCCACTGGTCTGTCACCTCTTAGGAACTGAGCAGCACAGCAGGAGGTGAACAGCAGGCAAGCAGATGAAGCTTTATATGTGTTTGCAGCCACTCCCCAGCGCTAACATCACCACCTCAGCTATACCTCAGATCATCAGGCATTAGATTCTCATAGGAGCACTGGTTTCTGGTGCCAAATAGTTTGGGGACCGTTGCTGTAGTAGTTGGGGTAAAGTGGTAGAATGTGAGGCAGACAAAGTGTGTAGGAGGCTGTGTCCTGCAATATCATGCAGGCAGTGTTCAAATGTTTAGAAGTTTGGACTTAATCCTAAGAACAGTGGTTTTTAAAGGGAAGTGGGATGTGGTTTTGATTGTGTGTGTGACATGAACAGATATGTGTTTTGTTTACTCTGGTTACTCTATAGAGAATGAATTGAAGCATTGAGAGAGATGAGATAGCAAACTATTAGAGGGCAATGATGTGTTGGATGAGAAAGGTAAGGATGATATAAGAGATTGATTTAAGAAATACTTATTAGGCAGTATCTTGTTTAATAGATACTGAGTAATTGAATTTAGGTAGAGATTAGGTCAGGCATCAGATTGTGATGGGTTTAGAAATGAATGGAAAATTAATTCATGATGCTATTACATAGAGTTCAGCTGATAGAGAGGAGGTGATTGCAGAGAAGAATGGCTGATGTTTCAGTTTGAGGTCAAAGGCGTGGCAAAAAAAGATTTCTCAGCTCAAAGGCAGACAGAAGCAAGGAATTTCTTCTTACTCTAGCACTTTCAACTAATTACATGAGACACATCCACATTGGGAAGGGCAATCTCCTTTACTTAGTCTGTCCACTTATATGTTAAACTCATCCAAAAATCCCCAAAGTAAAATTTGACTAAATATCTAGACACCTTGTGGCCCAGTCGACACATAAAGTAACCATCATATTTAGTATTTATCTTATAAACTTAATAAGAGGAATTTATCTTTTTCCAGTATTAAACTATCACTGTGTTCCTGGTTTAGAACCCATTCCCCCCCTTTTTTGTAAATAAATGCACAGTTTGGTCTGTAAATGTTTCAAGAGTTTTGTATCTGTAATGCTGAGTGATATTGACCTGTAATTTTTTTTTCTCATATTGTTCTTGTCTAGTTTTATATCAAGGTTATACTTGTTTCCCAGAATTGAGTTAGGTAGTCTTTCCTTATTTCACAATGGTTGGATGTATATATGATTAGAATAATCTATTTTTTAGAAGTTGGGTAGCACTTAACTGCAGAACTATATTATCTTTTGTTTATGAATGATTTAAAAATACTCAGTTTTTTATAGTTGGGTGGGCCCACTTGGATATATTATAGTTTTGTTTTTGAGAAACTTGTTCATTTCTTCTCTGTCTTTTAATTTATTGAGATAGAATTTTATAGTCTTTAGTAGCTACTGTGAGCATTTGTAGATGATGATATTTTCATTATGTTTTCTCATTAATTAACCACTTTCACCAGAGATTTGTCTATTTTATTAGTCTTAAGAACCAAATTTTGGTTTCGACCCTCTGTTAGGTATTTGTTTTGCTATATTATTAATGTCAGCTGTTAGTTTTATTAACTTATACTTTCGAGAGGTTTATTTGGTTATTTCTGACTAAGTTGGAAAGATGGTCAGTGAACTTTTGAGTTCCAAGTATTGTTTTAGTTGCATTCCACAGTTTTATTACATAGTATTTTCATTATCTTTCAGTTATAAGTATTTTTTTAGTGTCTTCTGTTTTTTTGTTTTGACACATGATTTAGAGATATGTTTTTAAATTTCCAAATGAGAATACTTATGTCTTTTTGTTTTTTCTAACTTAATTCCATTATAATCAGAACAGGTAGTGATTATTTGAAATTTATTGAGACTTGATTTAAAACCTACTTTGTTGTCAGTTTTTGTCCATGGCATCTTTGTATTTGAGAAAAATGAGTATTCTTTCATTGTTGGAAGCTTGGATACACAATTCTGGGTTGACTGCTATTTTCTCTTAGCACTTTGATTATACCGCAGTCTCTTCTGGCTTCTGTTTTTGTTGAGAGGTCAGCTCTTAGTCTGTTGTTATTCCTTTGTAGATCCTCTTATTTTTTCCTGGTTGCTTTTTAAATCTTTGTCTTTGGTGTTTTATAGTTATGTTAAATATATCTGGGTGCAAATTTTTTATTTGTCTAGCCTGGTATATATGCTTTTATATCTGTGGGTTTATACCTTTATTTTTGGAATATTAGTCATCTCACTGAATATTAGTCATTATACGTCTTCATTTTTTTTAGACTATCTTCTAGGACTGAACTATGTCACATTTTTATGCTGTTTATGTCTGCTGTCTCTGTTTTCTCTCTACTTGTTTCTCTGTGCTGCATTCTGAGCAATTTCATCATAGCTCTTTTCTAGATTACAAATTTTGTTTAGTTCTGTCTAATTTGCTGTTTAACCCATTCATTGAGTTGCTAATTTTACAGAGAATATCTTCGACTTCTAAAAATGTTATATTTGATTCCTTTTGAGATCTGCCTTGTTATTTTTTAAAACAGATTCTTGTTAATTCTTTTAGAAATATTGAGTACCGGTTGTGTGTCAGGCTCTGTTCTAGGAGGTGGAGGTTATATTTTGATATTTCTTTTTATTTTATCTAAATAAGATTCACCATTTTAGCCATTTTACAGTGTACAATTCAGTGATTTTTAATAGAGTCACAATATTGTACAACCATCACCACTAATTCCAGAGTATTTTCATCACCCCAGAAGAAACCTCATACCCATCCATTAATCTTTTACTTTGCATTCTTCCCTCTAGTGCCTAGCAACTACTAATGTACTTCTGTTTTTATGAAGTTGTCTATTCTTGACATCTTATATAAGTGGAATCATACATTTATGAGGCCTTTAGTTCCTGGTTGCTTTCACTTAGCATAATAGTTTGAAGGGTCATCCTTGTAGCATGTATCACTACTTCATTCCTTTTTATGGCTGAATAATATTTTATTGTCTGGATAATGCCACATTTGTCCGTTCATCAGTTGTTTCCACTCTTTGGCTGGAATGTTGTTACTGTGAACATTTATATACCAATTTTTGTGTGATCATGTTTTCAATTATGCCAGTTATTTTATTTCTTTAAACATTTTATACCTGTTGTTTTAAATATTACATCTGATAATTTCAGTTTGAAGCCTTTAGGCATTTGAATTAGTTTCTGCTGAATCTCATTTAGGGTTGTTTATTTCCTCAACTTGATCATTTAAGATTGTAGGCTTAATATTTTATATTTTTAATGTATTTTTGTACCACATTACTTTTCTTTAATGTTATTGAAAAGTCAGAATAGTAGAAACAAGTAGTAAAATCAAGATACTAGGTTAATACTATTTTCTGTGGGGAAAGGAAACAGTAAGGCATAATAAATAGAGGCAGCAGGAACATGGAGTTCACAGGTGTTTCCTTTTCTAGAGGGCCAAACTGTTTCTTTGTGCTAAAGCCACAGGTGTTACTACTAAGGCATCTGTCTGCCTGAGTGTTGTTTCTGGATGTAATTCCCTTAAAATTGAGGCCACTTCGAGGACAGGGGTTTTTATAAAGACCACTAAGCCAGTGAGATTTTGAAAACCTAGTATTTGGAGTGGGTGAGCAGTTAAAATCTAATTGTTTTTCAGTGACCACAAAACATGAAGATCTTATTTGAGCTTTCCAACTTTCTGTTCTGACAACCAGGAGTTGGGCAAAATGTTAAAAGGGATATGTTATAAAACATTTTGGATAAAAGTGTTTGAGACTGAAGTAAAAATTTTCAGGTACATTGTCCACCTTGCTTTAGGGTATTCAAACAACAGTGTTATTAAATGTAAATTGCTAACATATCTTTTGGCCCTTAATTTATGAGTTCTTACACCGACTTTGTTTACTGGAATTGTTTAGTAAGAATTTAGGAAGCACAAGTTTTCTTCCAGAACCCAGATAACCTTTGTGTTCACCTGCCATGCTTGGTTCTTCTTATTTTTACTCTTTCTTTAATCCAAAAGAAAAAAAAAGTAGTGTGAACTATTGGATAACTCCTGAACTGAGTTTGAATTCCTCACATTCATTGTTTTCTCTGCCCCCTCCCCAGAGTTGTCAATATTTTTTTGTTTGTGTTTTAGGGAAACATTCCAGTTCAAAAAGGTATACTCTCCAGGGCATTCCTGGCTAACTTGGTATTCTTGTCTTTTTATAATTTAGCCTAGAATCTTTCTTTCTAGACATGTCTTATACATTTGTCTTAGTCTATCCTCACTCTTGCCAGTGATAAGTACTCTGATGCCTGCAGATTGTAATATTAAAACTGCCTTTGCTCTATTGAAATATCGTTCCCACAGTCTCAGGCACTTCTGAGGCAAAATTCACCTCCAGTACACTTTCATTATCTTTTCTGACCATAAACCAACTGTGTTTTTTCTCTTCATATTGCTTTGTCTTCGAGAATTTTTCTGTCTTATTTAATTATTGCTACTTCTTGTGTTACTCTGTCTGCCCAACTGTAAACTTCTCGAGATCGAGGATCTGTTGTTGCTTGTCTTTGAAGTTATCTCTGGCAGAGCAAATTAACTTATATGTGAAAGATGTTCATTAAATATATAAAGAATTAGATTATAGCAACACATTATATTGAGATTAGCCTAAACTCTTAAAGGCAGCATTTGTGTCATACTTGTCTTGTATTTCCAGTATCCAGCACACTGCCTTCACCATTAGCATGTCTTTAGAATTGCTGAAGAAAATATCCATAGTCTTTAGTTTGATCTTGCATTTTAGCTTCCAGGAAAAATTAATCCCTCCCAATTAATTAGGGGGATTTTCTCTTTAAAATTATGAAAACTCAGGAATTTTTTATTTGATTAGATTTCTGTTAGATTTTGGAAAGAGTTTTTAACTAATTCAGCAGTGATATTTTTCCTAAAGATGATCAAGATCTTTTTGTTTTCTTTGTAATTAGTAGAAATAGCTGTGTGTCTTTCTACCTTCCAGTCAATAATAATGAAGCAGATTCAACTTTTTCCCTCTTTCAAAAATTCAGGTTCTTGTTAAACCTTTGGGAGACCGAGGATATCTTTTTCTTCTCTCTCCTTATCAAATGGTTTCTCCATATGGTAGGTAATTTCTTTAATTTTTATAATTCTTTTTGAATTTTTTAATTAAAATACTTCGTTAATGAATTTGGCTTATGTTTTATTTCTTGTTTTTTTTTTTAGAACACCAAACTGCCAAGTCTCGAGTTTTACATGCTTTGTTTCTGTTTCAAGAACCTAGAGGCATAGTTACTTGTAAGTTCTTGAATATCTAAATCCAGTTACTTATAGGTAACTACATTTTGTTGAAAATTTCCAGATAATTCATGGTACATTTTGTCTTTTACCATGTTCTGGGAATACTGGGGAGTATTAAGAGATATTAGCAATATAAAATGTGAATTACATGACTTGTTTTTTTCTTTTCATTCTGAAAATTATTTGGATTTTAATCTGTTTTCACTAAATGTTGATTGTAATTGTTACAGTACTATAGCTTTATTTTCTAGTTTTTTTATATTGTGATTACTTTTTAGCTTAGTTCATTTTTGCATTCAAATTTTAGCAACTACAAAAGTTATGCTAGGGTTAAATATTAGGTCATTCAAAATTAATAAGATATTTTCACACTGATGTTAGAGAAAATTTGCTATTCAACTAAGTTTAATGTGTTATTAAGGTAAAGTACTCATTGATGGGTTTTGCTGTTAGATAAAGAATGAGATTCTCAATTGCAGCCACTTAGTGCCTGCATATCTCCTTATGGGAATAGAGAGTTAATGTGAAGGTAAAGTTAAGTTTTAACAGGAAGGAGTGACATTGCTATCATTTGCAGGACTGTTTTGCTACAGGCCTTCATTTTTGCCCTGCTTCTTTATTTCTCCTTATATTATCTGTGGGTTGTTTTTCTCTTTAAAAATATGTGTTCTGCAATCTCTTTTGTTTTAGTTTTTTATTGGCTTATTTTAGACCCCTGGACTTAGAAACATGCTATTCATATATTTCATACTTCATAATATGTGAATATGCTATTCCTATATTACATACTTGTATTAGGGTACATACTAGTTTGGTTCACCATTAATATATGAATGTTCTATTTTTTTGACAATAGATCTGTACTTGAGTAATTTATTGATTGCTAACATGGTTTACTTTTTTTGTTCGTTCATTTACAGCACAGAAAGGTTCAGCCAATGCAACACCACAGGAGAGAAATGAGAGCATGCCTGATGTATTAAAAATAACTCAATTTTTACAATTTGCTTTGATTCAGTGTCGAAGGGAATTCAAAACCATAAATCCTATAAATTTTCATTCTGTTGTTGAAAAGTATGTAAGTGCATTTTTTAAGCGAGGTTTTGGTTCAGGTAAACGAGAATTTATTATGTTTCCATATGATTCACGATTAGATGATAAAAAATTCTTATACCCAGCTCCAAAAAATAAATCCCATATTGATGATTGTTTGCATACCTATATTTTTCGGCCTGAAATGTATCAGTTATCTATTTGTAAATTAAAAGAGCTATTTGAAGACAATAGAAAACTTCAGCAGTTCAGTCAACATTCAGATTATGAAGGCCAAGAAGAAATGAACGGTACAAAAAAGAAATTTGGAAAACGAAATAACTCAAGGGATGAGACTATTAAACCTGGAAAGCAAAAGTCTTCTCACTCTTTGGATTATGATAAGGATAGAGTCAAAGAATTGATTGATTTAATTCAGTGTAGGAAAAAAAATGTGGGAGGGGACTCAGACACAGAAGATATGAGAAGCAAAACTGTCTTAAAGAGGAAGCTTGAGGATCTACCTGAAAATATGAGAAAGCTCGTCAAAACCAGTAATTTATCTGAAAATTTCCATCTGTATGAAGGTAAAATATTAGATTGCTCTTATGTAGTATAAAAACATCAACCAAAAATATATTAAAGTTGTTCTGTCCTTCTAGTACAGGCGTGTGAAAATTACAACCTAAAAGCCACTGCAGCCTGTTTTTGTAGAGAAAGTTATATTGGAATACAGACATGCCTATTCATTTATGTATACATATAGCTTGCTGCTTTCACATTATAATGACAGAGTTGGGGCAGAGACTCTAAGGCCCATGAAGCCTAAAATATTTATTTTCTGGTCCTTTACAGAAAATATTTGCCAACTCTTTGGGAGCACATCAGATTTCTGAATTATGTAGCTAGGCTAATGTGAGAAAATAAAGCATGCCTAGCTTTCACCTTGTGATTTTGAACCCCTGTCCTTTTATATTCCTTTAATTTTATAATTGGAAAAGTACAACGTAGAATATTGAGTTTTTTCTTAAGGATGTTACTTGATGAAAGCAAACTTTTGAGCTTTAAAATAAAATTTCTTAGATACATGCATATATTTTTTCTGCCCCAGGTTTCCAGTAATATATTTGACCTATTTTTTTCTATTTTTATTTGCTTTTTTGTTTTAGTTGATAGAAAAATAAATGGTAGGTAATCTCTCTAATTTTTCATTTAAAAATTAAATGTGTGTTTCTTAATATTGCAAGTAATTTAAAACATTTTTTCATTAGATTTTTAAGATCTCCACACTGCTATTCCATAAGCATGAAATACGTTCCTTTGCATCTAGGGACCTTTGATGGAACGATCTACATTATGTGCCGCTTCTACAGTTCTTATTGATTATGGCAGTTCTTCAATAACGTGACTAGTGGCTGCCATGTTGGATATTACAGGAAGTTTTAAATTAACTAAAAGGAAGTAAAAATTTATTTTTATGTTATACCAGCTATAGCACTGTATTGAACAGCAGAGATAGCATTTGCATCAGAGCAGAAAGTATTATTTGACAATGCTGTTCTTTTCAGTAATTTTCAGGGTTTTTTTTTTTTTTTTTACCTTTTCTTTTCAGTGTTTTCATCCCTGTGTGTTTTTATCTATGATGGCTTTCTGTCTTCTCTCAGTCATTTTGATATCATGTTCTTCTCAATATTGCTTTGGTAATTTGCTACAAATCTCAGCTTGTGTATTCATCTTTTAAGATTTTGTTATAGATTGGCCACATCCAGCCTGAGTAGACATGTTTCCCACTCTTCCTTAATGTGCTCCTTAGTTAAGATTCATTTCTCTTTAAGAATGTCATGAATTGCCCTTTTTACTTCTCTTTTTTCTTGAAGCATCTTTTAATTTCCTTCAAACCTTTTATCTTTGCAGTTCAGAACCCTTCTTAACTTTCTGGCTGTTATGCCCCTTACTGTTTTTCATTTCCTTTAGCTTACGCTGGATTTCTGCTCTGTGCTGAACCTATTGACACTTTCTGATCCATGTAGTTTTATACTGCTGACACATGTCTTAAAAGTTAAGTACTTACTATGTGTTAGAGGCTTTAGATTCATGGACTCATTTAGTTCGTGAGTGCTAGACATAATTATCCTTTATTTACAGAGGAGAAAATCATCTCAGAGAAGTTAAATAACTTTATCTAAAGATACGTAGTTTACTAATCAATGATTGAACTCAGTTCTGACTGATAGAAAGCGTTGTTCCCAAACTCGACTGTATTTCCTAGCATTAAGCACATAATAGCCAAGACACTTAAATTTTGGTGCCGTTGTAACTGATAATTGACTAATTTTGTACGTGTGAAAAAATATTTGGGGTGAAAATCAGGCTTTATTCATATTTAAAATGATGGGAAATCCATGTGAATTATAATAGACCAAAGGAAAAATGGGGCAGGGGAGAAGGGGCCAATAGATTAAACTAGAGCTAGTAATGATCAGACCTGGATTTTTAGATGTTCCTCACTTGCATTTCTTTCAAGTCATTTTGTATACTTTATTTCTTATTTCTAAAAGTGGAGATTTAAAAATTGGATTCTAATTTCTAAAATACCTTGATCTTGAATTGGTGGTGAACCCACTCATTTTATAAGAGGTAAACTCCTATCCTCCCTACCCCATTTAGCATCAGTTTTTTTGAGATGTGGTTTATATACAATGTACCCATTTTAAGTTCATGGTTTGAGTTTTGACAGCTATGTTACCACCACTCCAGAATAGAACATTTTTTTACCTCCAAAAGTTGCCTTGTGCTCCTTTGTAATCTCACCCGACTACTACTTTGTGTTCTGTCTCCATAGATTAGTTTTGCTTGCTCTAAATTACATATAATTAGAATCATATAGTATATACAATATCGTTTGATTTGTTTTTTGGCTATGGTACATTATACCCTACCTGACATCTACTCAGGTCTTACTCTCCTTCACAATTAGAGCACATGACTTTCTGACTATGTATTCACTTTGCAAGTTTTTAAATATATTTTGTGCAGATTACCCAGATTTATACCTGCTTGGCACCATGTCCTAACATGTTTTCTCTCATAGTGCTTTCTGTTCTTAATGCAAGTTTAATGTTTATTTCTTGAGGATGATTTGTATCTCTAAAATCCAAGCTTTGTTATGAATTTAAGTAATCCAGTCATTTTGAGATAAGGCTTAGATAAGAATGTCAGCTTGTATCTTAAGGACAAATTGTAATAAGTATAAAGGAGATAGAGATCAAATTAAGTAATGGGTTTCTTTTTCCTTTTTAGTAGATTTTAATTTAATCTACATATCCTAACATTTTGCAAAATAGCAAGTACAGATATTTTATCTGTTGACAAGCACCTGGTTGACTTTGGGATTTTGGTGGTAGATTTTAAGATAACTACAGTACAGTTAGTATACATACTATCAACTTGATATTGTGCTCATTTCTCCTTTAATCGATTTTTCAAATTGTGTAAATTTTTAGTTAACAGGAATTGTGACTTGTGCAAAATTTTAGAACCAATCATATTTGTAAAGTAAGGGATGGATATACTTGTAAAGTCTAAGTCAGTGAGTGGTTTGATTGAATTTCTGCCCATAAATGTCTTAGGTATATTATATTTATTTAACTGTTTAATGCTGGCCTTCCAATCTTAGAGATAACTTTTCTTTCTCTTTTTTCTTCAGAGTCTCCGCAACCTGTTGTCTCAGTTGGGCATGATGCCGAACCGAGACAGCAACAGCAGGATACCTCTAACTCTGGCGTTGGTGACATCCATAGGCTATTTAATTGGCTATCAGAAACACTAGCAAATGCACGCCATTCTGATGCATCCCTGACAGATACAGTCAACAAAGCCTTAGGATTGAACACCGATGATGCCTATGAAGAGTTGAGGCAAAAGCATGAATATGAATTGAATTCAAACCCAGATAAGAAAGAATATGAACAGCCTACTTGTGCAAAAATTGAAAATGCACATTGTAAGAGTACTCAGAGCCCATTGCTAGAAGCCGATAAATCATCTTTAAAATATCCTGTTGCCATTTCTACCAGAGAAGTAGGCACTGACCATAAACTGCATTTGAAAGAAGTAAGCATATGTCTTTTGATGATCTTGTTTGCATTTGTGACTGTGTGGGTGAAAGAGAGGATGTGGGTGTGCTCTGATGAGTTTTTTTCTCCCTTTGAAAAATAACACATGTCAATAGAAGTATCTGTCCAGCATAGTATTTCTAAGTTATTCCTTGTTACAGAGAGCTAAGTAAAGAAGTAGTTTTCCTTCCCCCTTATAGGCTTAATAGGTATACTAAGGTGTACCTGTTGTGATAAAGTTAAGACTGTTCAAGAAATAGTTATTGGGAGTTAATTCCATATTGTTTCATAATAAAATCAAATTTCCAAAACATTGGCTTTCTGCTGCCAGTACCAGAACCCAAAGGTGAAGCAGTTGAGGTGACTAAAGTCAATGTACCAATGTTACAAGGTTAGGTATTTTGTATTTCTTATGGGAATAAGGAATGAAAAATGTGTGGCTTTTAGGATTACTTCTGAAATGACACTCAGCCTTGCTTGACAGGAAATCCAGTTTATGATATATGCTTAAGAGTACTGACCTCTGGCCAAGAAATAGCCTCTATCTTCCCCCCGGAAGTGGCTGCATCACTTTGAAACAATACCAGGATGGCACCATATTCCTTAGGGCTTATTTCTAATTTCTCTTTCCTTGATTTTCTCTAACATGCCTTTGAATAAGAGCCATATGCATGTCCCCAGGCTTTGTCCATGTAATTTCGGGATATTTCTTTTATGGGGAGGAGGATAACATGAGGCTCACTTGGGGAGGTGCATAAAGTAGGCAGTGAGAAACTCATCTATGTTGATATTTCCTAACATTTAATCACAGACCAAACCCAGCCCACTTCCTATTTTAATAAACTAAAGTTTTATTGGAACACAGCTATACCCATATGTTTAGGTATTGCCTATGGCTGCTTTTGCACTACAGTGGCAGAGCTGAGTATCTGAGTATATATATATATATATGGCCCACAAAGCCTATTTAGCTCTTTACTGAAAAGGTTTACCAGTCTTTGCTCCAAATCAGCATCACATTATGTTTTGAGGGAAAAATTAGATTTTAATTTGAGGCTGAGTACTGTAACTTTTCTGTGTTGATTTGATTATAATATTTAGATTGAAACTTGTGAATTTGCCTTGAAAAAATAGTTGTTTATTCTTGACATTAAAATTAATTGAAAAGAAAGCTATTGAATGTGTACTTTAATTTTTAGGATCCAAATTTAATTAGCATGAATAATTTTGAAGATTGCAGTTTGTGTCCCACTGTTCCCATTGAACATGGATTCCATAGACCATCTAAGTCAAATAACGTTGAAGAGACTGAAATACATTGGAAACTGATTCCAATTACAGGTAAGAACAAGTGTACTGGGAATTAGGTTTGCTTGGTTTTACTTAGGGATCAGTTTCCTGAAGGGTTTCATCTTTTCTAGATTCGACTCTTGGGACATTAGGTACATCATCTTACTTGGCTATGACATCTTCAGTGTCTTATTTTGAGTAATGTAATGTTCATCATTGAGTGTTGCTATCCTTGGTCAGCATCAGCAAGTATCTGCAAAAAAAAAAAAGCGTGTTTAAAAATAAGGATTTAAAACATACTTTTCTCCCTGTGGAGTTTAGCATGTACATTTCCAAATGAAAGTTGTCAGAAATTGAGTTTCTAATAAGTTGAGATAGCTACAGAGATGAAATGTTGGCCAATAAATACTATCTTCTCAAAGTATTAAAGTAAGCTTCACTATAACAAGTTATCATCTAAGTGGTAATGTTCATCTATTTGAAAGAAATTTGATTTTTTAATATAGGATTATCTTAGAGAAATGGGATCATTGTAGAGAATCTCCTAAAATGATTGTTGAATACAAATATTCTAGAAAGCTTATTGAACCTGGGGTAAGAATAGTTTAGCAAATGTTCAAAGATCATTTTGCAGTGTTCTAATTTCTCCATGCAAACACATATACACATACATATATTCATACTCTTAATATTCCAAGTTCTTACTCATCTTTGTTAGCTAAGAATTTTTGAAATATTTCCAGGGCACACCTTTTCCATTCCTAAACCTCTATATAACCTTTACAAAGAAAGAAAAAACTTTTTGCTAAGTAGTAGACTGGCTTGTGACCTAGAAACTACTTTGACCTGCAAGGACTCTGAGGAGAATTTCTAAAACTTTGATGAATTTCCAGGACTTCAGCACCATTCTCTACTTAGTACCTTAGCAGAGAGGGCAAGAAGTCTAAATGTGATGGTAGAGAGAAAACTGTTTCTTACTTAGGAGCTGGAGAGGTCAGCTTGAGTGGGAGAAACAGAATAAAGAAGTAGTCAGTACAAGAAAATTAGCAATTTCTCATTTAGTTACCTTCATAGTTGATGTTCAGAGCCATTTGAAGGCAGAACATCTAGGTGTTGATATTCCATCATCACCTAAATGGAAAGGGAAGCAACTTCCCATTTCTGAATGACCCTTCAGGATTATTTTAGACAAAAGAAGGAATACTTGGATGTGTTAGCATTTGGGGTTTTCTGAAAGGTGCTTAATAGGGGTATCACTAGTATTTGAAGAGAGTCTACAAATCTAATGGATGCTTTCCCTCAGGAGGGAATGCAAGAAGCCCAGAAGACCAGCTGGGGAAACATGGTGAGAAACAAACACCAGGTGAGAAGGCTCGCTTTGCTTTTCCTCCCAATGTGCCCTTCTTCAGAATTGCTACTTGCATTTCTGGCCTTCCATCAATAGGGCATCAATTTAAGTTCTGTTAATTACAGAAAATTTGGACAGTATATTTAAATCATAAACTGATTTGTATCAAATATTCTTATACAAAGAAGGTTCAAAGCAGGCACAGCATATTCATAGAGATTAAGTTTTCTTCACCTACAGTCAATTCTGTCAGATATGATGACTTGGGAAGACCGGAATATTTTTCTTAATCCATTTCTGCAGGATAGTCTCCAAGAAGCAGTCTTTCAAGTTTCTTTGAAACTTAAAAAATAGGAGGTGAGGCCATTTATCTTTTAGGTACATTATTCTTAATCTTGAATTTTTTTTTACCCAGTTCTTCTAATTGTAAAGCTAATTTTGGCAGATAATTTAAATCAGAGATCAGGAAACTTTCAGATTCCAGAAACGTATACAAATAGTAAAGATTAGGTAGTTCCAATTGGCACCTAAAAGTGATTCTTTTGTCAGAGCTCAGTCATTTCAACATTTCTACATGGTCATAGGCATTGTTTTTCTTGCTTAGAGCTTAGTGGTAGGTCCTTTTTATGTTTCCATTTTGTTGATCTTACTTTTTCAGAAATCTTAAGTGTTTTTTGCGGGGGCAGGGGAAGGCAGTTTGGAGAGAAAGCTAATGACCTTTTAGTTTTAGTCTTCATGATTCTCTTTGGGGAATTAAAAAAAAAGACTTTTAGTTGAAGATTTTCTTGAAGAAAACTATTACAACTCCTAGGAAAAGATGATTTAAAAAAAGGAACAATAGATATATGACATACAGAAAAGTGCTCAGATCTTTAATATATAGCTTGATGAATTTTTATATATATAATGTGACACCACGCAAATCAATATGTAGAACATTTCCAGCACCTGAGGTGTTCTTCTGCATCTTCCCAGTTACTACTCTCCCTGTCCACGGTAGTAACTATTAAATCTGACTTCTTTCACTGTAGATTAGTTTTACCTGTTCTTGAATTAAAGCTAAATGAAACCTACACATGTCCTCTTTTGTTTTTGGCTCTTTCAACATTTGTGTCTGGGATTCATCTTTTTGAGTCTGTCAGTCATCCTTTCTCATTAGGAGTAACAGGTATCTTGTTTATGCTTTAAAATGTTCCATCAGCATCAGTATCCTCTTAACGTGGCATACCATCCTTATATTTTGTGATTGAAAATATGAATATCCAAATGATGCTGCCTTTAGAGAACTCACTACTCTCTTTTCACTTAAAAGTCACAGTACTGCAATTCTTGAATGACAAGCCATAGAAAATTTGCACTATTATGGATATTGACATGTGTGTTTCTTTTAAATCATTTACTGAAGACATTTTAAAAATACTAAATTTATCACTCTAGGGGATATCATATCAGGGATACTTGCTTTCAAGATACACTTGAATGGTGATCATTTGCACTTTTAAAATAGATTTGGTTTAGAGTTTAGAGTTTTTTAAAATGGAGAATTCACGTAGATTTAAATTATATTTTATCTTTAAAAATTCTCTTTATTTATAACCCTTCAGGAATAAGGTTATTGGTATGAACTACAGCTGTAAATTTTGGGAGCAAGTATTTTATTTAAAATAATAAATGACTCATGTTTTTAAATTACAGGTAATCCTCCACAACCCATTTGTTTTATGAGTTACAGCTAAAATTTTTTTTTTTACTTAAATAAGTCAGACATTTGACATGGTACATAATTCAAGAAGTACAGAAATACTTTTAAAAGTCTTCCATTTCTAGCCCAAACATTTTATATATGTACTAAACCCTATATTGTGGATTTAAAAAGGACATTCAGTATTCCTGAGTCGTTACGGAACTTGAATTTTCTGATTTATCAGTTTCATACAGTTGTAATTCTTACCTTGGTACACTGGGTGTTTTTGTTTCCTTTTCCACTTGTAGACCTGCTATGGTCTAACCCTACTAACTGGTGCCTTTGCAGTAGTTAATGGTTACAGTGGTTCATGGTAACCACTGAGATGGGTAGAGAAATTTCCCAATCTGACTGCTGCTGAGGCTTTTTAAACCTTTAGAAAAGTGTGAGTGTGGGGAAAATGAAAACTGAATTTTGAGTAGAGAGGGCATACTGCTACACCTGGGTAAATAGGGAATTCGCTATATATTTACAGTAGTGTAGGTTTGAAAACTAGTACCTGGTCTTTCTGATTTAGAGGTACTGTTTCATATGCTGGAACAGCGATTTGTTAGAGAATGTTGACTGAGATTTAAGAAAAATTAGTAATTTTTTAAAGGACAGAATTATGTAACATGGATCTTCAGATGATGAAGTTTTTTGAAAATGTAATATTACTTTAAATTATTGTTAAACATATTTTCCCTTTGTTTTTTAAAAAGAGATTTAGGGTACCTGTTTTGAAATGCAGTTTTATAAAACTCTTGAGTTTGAATTTAGGATTTATTGGGGGCAGGTATGATCTTATGGATTGAGCTAGTTGTTAGAAGTCAAAAGTTAAATAGTTCAACTACCTGAATGACCTCTTCATCTCAAATGAGATTTCTCTTGGAATTATTTTGTAACAAAATAAGAATGCTTACAAAAACACAATCAAAAGTGTTAATGTATCTATGAAATACGTTCTTTTACTGTATTATGGAGTATTTTTCCATGATAAAGTCTGTAACATTGCAGGAAATCCACTAAAAAAACCCGTATGTGATTTTGAGAACAGGCAAAATTAACTATCCTACATCTTGAATGCAATTCTTGTTCATTATTTCCACAGCATTTTAGTTTGGCATTCTTTGAGTTGCCTTGCATTCTTTGAGTTGCCTTCATATTAAGACAGTATTACTATAGTAGACATTAGTTGGCAAATTGAGCAAGCTATGGCTACTGACCATCCTGATTAAAACGTGTTGATTAAAGTCAGATCTACAGAAAGATAGGGAAGCAGAAATAAGCAAATGACTTAATTTATATTGATGCCAAATTGGCCCTCGTTCACACCATTTGAGATTTTTATTCTACTTTCCAATGTGTAATTAGTTCTAAGTCTTAACTTCACCTGACATTTTATTTGTTTTTTAGATGTTATTTATTTTTTTTGAATTGCTCTTATAATAATGAACTCTTCCTATATAGGTATGAAATCACCAGAAGAACAACTGGTGTATCTGCCACCGCAGGAGGCCTTTCCTAACGACCCTCGGGTAATAAGTAGACAGAGAAGTTCTGATTACCAGTTTCCATCCTCTCCATTTACAGACACACTAAAGAGTACCACCGAGGATGACGTGTTGACAGGTCAGGTGGTGACAGTGGAGGAGCAGTGTGTGCCAGCAGCAGAGCCGCCTGCAATGAGCGAAACCACAGAGAGGACAGTGTTAAAAGAATACAATCTTTTTTCTAGGAAGATAGAAGAGATTTTGACACAAAAGAATGTTTCATATGTCAGTAGAATTTCCACACCTATCTTTTCAACACAAGAGAGGATGAAACGGCTTTCTGGGTTCATATATTCTAAGACTTCCAAAGCTGGCATACAGGAATTTGTAGATGGCTTGCATGAGAAACTAAATACTATTATTATCAAGGCATCAGCCAGGGGTGGGAATTTGCCACCAGTCAATCCTAACAATTCTAGTACTAAGATGACATTGAATCCTCTGGGAAGACATGTCATACCTATTGCTTCAAGTGACTTCAACAATAAACACCTTGAACCACTTTATATTGATACGTTGAAAGACTCCAACTCTAATGAGCAGCAATCCTCTTCAACTTTGGGTTTAACTGAAGTAGAAGTGAACCAGCCACACCGTGCCACAGGGCTAATGGTGACTTCTGATCATACTGTACCGGGTGATGCTGCTCAGGAACCAGTGGAAAAGGAAACAACAAAATCACCCAGTGATGTAAACATTTCTGCCCAGCCAGCTCTTTCAAATTTTATAAGCAAGTTAGAACCTGAAGTATTTAACAGTTTGGTTAAAATCATGAAAGATGTCCAGAAAAATACTGTGAAATTTTATATTCATGAAGCAGAAGAGAGTGTGCTCTGTAAAGAAATAAAGGTAACTAAATGAGAAGATAATAGTAATGCTGTATAAACTTGTCTTGTTGAGTCTGACTTCTATAAAAAGGAATTTTTTTTTAAATGTTGGCTATATACCTAATTTAATGTAGAGTGGATAAAAGACTAGTAGTTCAACTAAATTGAAAACCTGTGATCTAAATATCTTAGAATTTAGAATCTTAATAGTATTATTTAGAAAGACTTGTATACATACTGCAGATACCTTTAAACTATTAATTCAAAGATTTTAAATGTTTCATACTTGGATTTTTAATGAAGGGGAGGGAAAGATATAGAGGTTTAAAGGAAGTTGTCAGTGTTTACCTCGTGGGATTTATCAAATAGAAAAATAAAACTGTCCAGAGATGACCTAATGATGATATCTTTTGGTATTTCTTGATACCCTGCTCATGTCAGGGTTCCCTGCAAGCCCTTATTGATCAAAAAATATGATGATCTTGAAAGATTCCCCAATCACAAAAGATTCCTCACTGCAAGGTATATACATTTTTTTGTACTGAAGCTACAGAGTAGACAATTGTTTCAGGTATTTTATATTAAAAAATACAGTGTATTATGGGTATAGAGATGCAAAATAGGTGTGTAATTTAGAACACATTGGAACAGTTCTATTGGTTTGGTGTTAACCAGTTAATATTTGCTAAACTATAAGATTTTAATTCTTTAACAAAATGCTATATAGGTTTTAAAATAAAATGCCTGCTCCCATTTATGGAATTTACTGTGATAAGTTTCTGACTATTTTGTTAGAGGAAGTAGGAAACTGAGTGGCTTATAAGCTCAGAGTGGCCCAGAAACTCTATGCTGCTGAATGTGTCCTGAGGCTTTGTCAGTTTGGGAATCTCTTTGATGTCAACATGTTTCATGTAGTGTGTCCATGAGAACATGAAGAGCATGGAAATGGAGGAGGAGGCACAGTGCTCAGAAACCTTAGAATTCCCTGTGGTTTCTTGGGATGATGAAACCAGACTAACTAGAATTTGTTTGCATTTTTTCCTTGTATGACGAAGTAGAGCTTCTCAGTTTTTTTTCCACGCCCAGCAACATAATTGCAAAACATGTTTGGGGCATACTCTTTGCGGCGTAGCTACATGTTGTTCTAGGCCTAGAAAATAACATTTTGCCCAGGGCTTAGTGTGCTCAGCATTACTCCATCTCCCTCCACATTTTTTAACTGATTGTAACACACTTAGAGGAAGTGAATTTACTTATGAATGGTGCTTTTAATTCATTCTTGCATAGAATAAATCATATTTCTGTTATTTTAGAAAAGGGTGCTCTGTTTTACAATCTGATAGGAAGTCAGATCAGAACTTTTAATCACTATCCATTGGGAAATTTCCAGCAAAAATCTTACAATAGAATAAAAACTTTATGGATAAAATTTTAAGTTTCCTAAATATTTCTGGAGTCAAACTGATTTGTTATTGTATGAGTTAAACTGTCTTATCTAAAATGAAATTGCATTTAAAGCTGCTTAAAGACAAACCAGATATAAGCTGGAGATAGTAATTTACCTGAGTATAAGCTGCTCTGAGATCTGCCTGGAAGCTTTACAGGTTAGAGCAAAATTAAACAATGTAGAAGATACTGCTTTACTTTGGGGTGATATAGAAACATCCTCTTTGGGTATGATTCTTGTAGACAATTCTTGAAAGATCAGTAGACTGATTGTGAGGCAGGCTGGGTTTCGATTTACATTTCTGTAACCAGCCATGCCAACCTTGAGAAACTTAATCTGCTCCTGTGTGTCTGTTAAATGAGGATGTGACCTCCAGGATCCTGCAATTTGCTTCAGAGTTCAGGATTCTACCAGCAGGCAAAGGGGATTCTGCCTGGACTACTGCCTTGTGTCCTTTGAAAGAGAGTATTATGTCACCAGCATGGAGGGAGGTAATTAATGGGAGAGTCTATTTTGTTTGAAGGCATAAACTTGACAGATGTGGCATTGTACATAAGTTTCTTATGAATGATTTTGGGGTTGTTGTGCATTAAATGAGCTATAGTGGTCACTTAACTGTTTTGTAACTCTGAAGGAGTATACCAGTAACATTGCTACAAATGACCAAGAGCTGGCTTTGAAAGAAAAGGAAAATGGGAATGAGGGAATGGTTATTCATTGGGCTCTGGGTTGCCCAGAATAAGCAATGGGACTAGGTTAAGAACCTCAGCTAATCCATTGTTCTTATGGTTCTTTTATTCCACACTGGCATTTTCTTGGCTTTGATTGCATAGCATTGTAACCTTGTGACTGTGTCCATTTAAGCTCTGAGCTTTATTCATCTCCAAGAGTGGGTTTGATCTCTGAGCTCCCTAAATAAAGTATAAGATCATCATTAAGGTGTTTTAGCTTAAGCTTATATTTATCAGTTTATCTTGCAATTGTAGTGTTAAATGAATATTTGCACAAAAGCTTTTTAATGTTGATTTAGTTTTTTTTCTTTAACAGGAATATCTTATCAAATTAGGCAATACAGAATGTCATCCAGAACAGTTTTTGGAAAGAAGATCGAAATTAGATAAACTATTAATTATTATTCAAAATGAAGACATTGCAGGTTTCATTCACAAGGTAGACTATTAAGTCAGATTTACTACTTACTTTGGTTCTAAAAACACCCTTATAAAATCTTACAGTCTACTAAAGCTGTTTATTTTTTTTTAATATCCTCATATTAAAGGTGGTAAAACTTCAAGGTTGGGAGGTTTAGGGCTTGAGACCTAAACAACCCTTCTGTGAATCAGCTTGTGAGATTCAGGTTTTTACCCCTGTAAAATTTATTTAAATTTAGGCTTCACATCACAGACTTCCCTATCACCCAAGTAGTCAGGACTGAAAACACTAACTCCTTGTGGGTCTGCTGACTCTGTTGTTGTCATTTGTATGTCATAAGTAAAACCTATTTTTACCCTCTTTGCCAATCCAGTCCCCCTTTCTCTTGGGTTTGGAGATACCCCATCCAGTATTACGAGCCTACCTCAAGTCCTTCTGCCCTTTGAAGCCTTTCCTGGCTGTTCTAGTTCATAGGCTTTTTTACCCTAATTTAGACTATTCACAGGGCCAGACAGGTTAACATTTTTCATTCTGCTTCCAGGTCTTTTGTGCTTTTTCCTTAGAGTGTTCTGTTCATGGTAGGTGTCCATTACATAAATGTTGGTTTATATATTTGGAAATAATGTTGGGAATATTATTTTGTGCTTGGCTTTTCAGAGGCAACACACTAATATAGGTGAGCCATAGTACATTTTGTTAGACTTTTCTTGTAGGTTACTTCACGCTTGAGTGTCTAAGTTCATTCCCTCATCTGTCTTTATTATTTTTATTTTGGTATTTAAATAGGTACCTGGTTTGGTGACTTTAAAGAAGCTCCCCTGCGTTAGTTTTGCTGGTGTTGATAGTCTGGATGATGTTAAAAATCATACATACAATGAATTATTTGTATCTGGAGGTTTTATTGTATCTGATGAATCCATTCTAAATCCAGAAGTTGTCACAATTGGTAAGCTTTATGCATTCTCTTGAGCATATTATTTCTTTTTTTTCTAGGTTTTTCTCAATAATGACTCATACTTTTAAATGTATTGTCCATTTTGCCAGTAACAGATAACTAGTACATTTCCATCATTTTCTTGAGTTTTTACTACCTCAAATTTCTTTCCAGTGTTTAGTCTTAGATAAATAATTTTCTCAAAATTTGGTGTAAAGCAAGGCTCTCTATACCTACAACATTTGTATCACTTCTGATTTATTGTTATCAAGATGTTCTTTTTTTATAATGTATGGATGTAATTTTCACAGATCTAAAAGAATATATAGATCTCTTTCTCCTTTAGAGAAGAGTAAAAAGAAAAATACTACATAGGAATGTGTTTCTACACAGTATTACCAAACACTTCCTCTGTAATGAAGTTGTGTGTGACTTATTGAATTTAAAATGAACTTCATTATTTCTAACAGAGAACCTTAAAAATTTTTTGACATTCCTCGAGGAACTTAGTACTCCAGAAGGAAAATGGCAATGGAAAGTCCACTGTAAATTTCAGAAAAAACTAAAGGAACTGGGCAGGTGAGATTTCAAAAATAACTAATGGTTTTTTATTAACATTGTGTTCACAAAGGTTCTCTGTTTCTCTCTGTTTCTCTCTGTAGATTATAGATGCAGCCTCAGTATTTACAGATGTCCTTAGCCCCAGCCATAAGAAAATGTGATACTGAATTATTCTAGCCTCTCTGCAAGTGGCATTCGTGTATAGATATTAGTTTGCTTAAGTTCTAGTTATGTGGATAGGTAAAATTGGTTTAATCTTTGCTACATGGAGGTTTAGAATAAAAAGTAAAATGGAATAATCAACTTTTTTTTTTTACTGAATTATATATGCCAACTATATCAGTTTCTCTCATAATGTGGACTACATTATGCAGCTAGTTTAGTAACATCACATATTCTGAGAGACAAGGATTAATCTCAACATAAGGGGATTTGTGATAAGGACATTCATTTATGATTTTTATGATTTTTAACATGTCCTGAAGTCATTTCTCAAAGGGTGAACCTTAGAGCACCAATCGTTTTAAGAGGCTCCACAAACAATTATATAATCAGTTGAGTGTGGGATAATGTATTTTACTACTAGAGTCTGTACAGTGTAATTGCACATTTAAGGATCTGAGAAACTCTGTAGTCATTTACATTTTCTGAGCCAGTATTTCCTAAACTTAGACCACAAAGCATTTCTTCTAATACCTATTGACATTCCATGGTACACACTTAGGGAAATGCAGGCTTAAGTAATTTTTTGATATTTAACTTTTTATAGTAATTCACTTTTTAAAAACTTGTTTTATCTTTAAATCATGTGAGATAGGCATTGGGCAAGTCTGTCATTATATAACATCTCAGCACTGAGGACCACAGGTCTAACTTCTACAAAGTTAGTATCCTCATTTTCCTGACAACAGTAATTTCTACCACTTGTTGCTTTGTGCTTGGAGGTATATAAATAGCTTAGAGCCATATATTTTTGGAAGGAAAGATTTATATTTTTTGGTCTATTTGTGCCCACCATTAAAGGTCTAAATTGGTGAAGCTAAAGAGAAGTATAATTTATTAAGTAAAATGGTTGGTTGAGATTGTAGTCTACACTGAAGATAGCCCTCAGGCTTTGCACCCAGAGAAAGTCCCTTGACTTACATGTGGGTTGCACAGTTCTTGCTACTTCTCTCTCCTAAGCAGCACCCTTACATCAGGCAGTGGGTTAAGCAGTGCATTTGTTATTAGTTGCCTCAAATAAGAAGTTATGGTTTCAATTAGAAGCAAAAATTTTGATATACTAAATTTTAGAAAAGCAGGTCCAGATACTGAATTACTTAATTTTACAGATTGAACGCTAAAGCTCTAAGTCTGTTGACACTTTTGAATGTCTATCAGAAGAAACATCTGGTCGAAATTTTGTCATACCACAGTTGTGATTCACAAACTCGAAATGCTCCAGAATTGGATTGCCTTATCAGACTTCAGGCTCAGAACATACAGCAACGACACATAGTCTTTTTATCAGGTAAAGAGAATGCTGTTAAACTTCCTACTATGAACATAGGAATTCCATGAAAGGATTTTGTGGGGGTTATAATGGGTATTGATAAACTATGATTCTGCAAGTGTGGAGGAAGGAATTTTGTGAGGAGACAGGCATCATTTGTCCATGTATGTACGTTTTCAAAAATTTTATACTTGGAACATTTTCTTTTTAATTTAGAAAAGAATATCAAGATGCTTTCCAGTTATACAGATAATGGGATAGTAGTTGCAACTGCTGAAGACTTTATGCAGAACTTTAAAAATCTTGTGGGCTATCACAACTCAATCACAGAAGAAAACCTTCCACTGCTTGGTGCTAATGAGAATCTTGAGTCACAGTCAGGTAACTTTTTAGTAGTTTTCATTTTCTTTAAGGCAGACAGAAAAAAAAGGAACGGTTTTGTTCTTTTCATATAATGCCTGTTTTGAAACCACTCACATCAGTGTAAACAGCTTCAGGGGAAGTGTTTTAAGGAATTTTATCACTCATATTTAGCACACACAAAATCTGCTCATTTATTATATTGTAGTGAATACAAGGCAGCTAAGAGTTTATGTAGACTACAAATATAGAGTAGGCATTTTTCTCTTTAAGGGTATTGTAAGCTTTATTGGTTGCTGTTATCAGCAAAGGGGTTATATTTTTTAAAAGGATAACAGATATGGGGATTTAGCAATTGGGCTATTAAATCTCCCCAGATGTACTAAGATTGTCGAGATAGCCATAGCTTTATAGTCTTTTGTGAGTTGGCCTCTGCTTTGGTTCCAGGTTTTGTGTAAAATGAAATGTGTATTTTTGTTTTCGATGAAAAGCAGAGATGATCGACCATAGAGCTAACCAGTCTAGTAGTAATCCAGTGAAGCTAGATGTCAGAATTTTTATTTTATATTTGTCTTGTCAAATACTGAATTACCGTATAACTTTAGATGCTGTTTTGACATTAACCCCTTTGGAGCTGGGAGTTGGGATTTCCCAACATTAAACGTGAACACATTTCGCAGAAGCTTTTAGCATCGGATTATCTGGACATTCACACCTAGTGTGAGTGTTGTGACTAAGTGAACTTGTGGCAGAAGACCAAGCTTTAAGGGATTGTGGACTTGCAGACCCTGACGCATTATATTGTGTGAGTAGTGTATAATTTTAAAACTTAAACAAATTGTGTATTTCAATAGAGGAGGACTTTTTGTTTTTTAAATGTAGCTCTTTTAGAAAACGATGAAAAGGATGAAGAGGATATGTCTCTGGATTCAGGGGATGAAATCTCACAAATAGAAGTATACAGCAATTTTCATTCAGAAATATTGGCGAAAGAGACCACAGGATCACGTGGAACAGATCAAAAAAAGAATATTCAAATTGAGTTGCAATCGTCTCTTGACGTGCAAAAAAGTTTATTAGAAGATAAGACTTATCAAATTGATTCTGAAGAGAGAGCTTCTATTGATGTATGCTCTGAAGGACAGAACAGCAATTCGGCTGAACAAGATTCATATAGCAACTTTCAGGTTTACCACAGTCGATTAAATATGTCCCATCAGTTTAGTCATTTTAATGTTCTCACTCATCAGACATTTTTGGAGACACCATATGCCCTTTCATCAAGTCAGTCTCAAGAAAGTGAAAATTACTTTTTATCAGCTTATACTCAAAGCTTGGATGGAGATAAATCTCCATTAAGTTGGGGGAAAAGTGTCTCTTCCAGGCCATATTCAAAAGAGAAATAATTACAGTAACTTTTCTAAGTAGGTTGTTAGGAATTTTTCTGTTTCTTAAAAGTGAATTAACAATTTATATTTCATTCTCTAAACAAAAGGTTTCTCATCTTAAATGTTTTTTCCTCTTATTTAAATCATGATGGCCTGTAACAGTTGAAGCATATGAAAATTGATAAATAAATATATATTTTTAACATATATTGTACTTGAATTCTCATGTTGGCACTTTTAAGTTTTACATTTGTATGTCACCTGTATTTTGGCTTCAAATTGAAGTCTTTTATATATAAAAGTAGATGTTTGCAAAAGGATGGTAAACAACAGTGGCTTTACTTTTCTTCCTCTACCGTCAGATGACACCAACTACTTTTGCTGAGATGACTTGTATTTATTTTGATTTAAACTTTTGTATAGTGTTTTTATACAGGTATAAGCCAGTGATGTTAATATTTACAGGCTCAGTACCTCAAGATTTATCTAACAATGCAGTTTCATTTAGGTAATAAACTATGTACATAAGACTTAGGCCTTAAAACCAGGCAGCATTTTTATCTTTAGACTTAGCCATGTAAAAATTGCCCTATTGCTAAGATTTTGGTCAACTTTTTGAGAGTACTAGATGATTGATTTTTCGGTGCCTATGTGGCCCTTGAGTTACTTACCCAAGCTCAACTTCATATTGCAAAAGATAGGTTTAGGCATTGGACAATTTGGAACCAGTCCCTTGCCTATAGATTTTCAAATTGGTAGTCATATATTTTTGAGGTGGTAAGCACTTAACTGCTAGAATAAAAGTAACTTTAACAAATTATCTGGTAGAGATAAATTGGTAAATTTTATACCCAATAACTGCCTATTACTGATGCAAATTGTAAATATTTTGAAAATGCAGTTCCTAAAGTAGAAGTCATAAAAACTGGATTTGGAGAAAAGAGAAATTACCATGTTAGCCTAAACTGAATCTGGGTTACTTTTGTAAAAATATAAAGTCAAATTTTCCTTTGGTACCTCAAAAGAACTTGGAGTTCTACCTTTTTAAAATCTTTTTATAGAACAAAATATGTAAGTGGTATAATCAGCTACACATATAAAAAGTGCGGAAGAACATTGTTAACAGGTTAGAAACTCCAGATTGTGTAAGTAAGGTAAGTAGAAAGTTTTTATAGGACTTAAGTACCCAGATTGTGACAGCAGAAAAATGTTTTTTTTTTTTTACTACTAAAATTTTACAAAATTTTACAAAAGTTATCTTTTATTGTAAAATATATATATATATATACACATACACGCACAGCATTTTACTACATAATGTACATGTTTTAAATAAGTATAAAATAAATCTAGGCTATTGGAAAAATACAATGAGGACATTTATAATTGGAAGACAAATCAAATGTGAAGGATTTGATTCTCTCCTACATTTAAAACGAAGAACTAAAATTCTCTTCTTGATTGGCAGCTAAAGGCATGAGATTAGTTTCCAACTCCCTTTGCTTCTGGAGAAGGCCCTGAAATCACATTGATAAGTTAGTAAGGTGTGCAGCAGATTTGAAAATTATTCCTTTTTTATATTTTTATCCTGTTAATCCGGAATTCTATCTATTTAGATACATAGCTACAGTTTAAGCTTTGTCATTTTAAATTTTAATCATTCAAAGAAAACTTTAGTAATTCTCACACTAGACTTCTTCACTTGGATATTGTATAGCTATTACAAATTTTGCAAGATTCTATTTTTAGCATAGCCAATAGAAGTGACTTTTCCTAAAACCAGGTCTCCATAACTAACTAGGGCTGAATTTCCCTTCCTACTGTTCCCCAAATGCTATACCGTTTATCTTGCTCACACTAACCGTAGTGGCTAATACAAGGCCCTGCTGAAATAACAAGTGGGTGAAGGTATACTTTGCATTCCTTCTTGATTTTGTCTCCACTAAACTAGAAGTTTAAAGTAAAACCTTTAGTGATTTATCAAGCGTGACTTATACAACTCTATGCAACCAAAGCTAGCCTTTAAAAAACTACTTTTCGTCATAATCCTGGGTTAGGCTGATTTTCTAGAAAGAATTGGTAAAGCAACACCCGAATCAACAATTTGAAATGCCAAGAGACACTGGTAAATGACTGAACATGGAAAAAATGTCAAGTGTATTTTCTCCAAATAAAAAAAGTATACTGGGAATCAAAACTGCAGAACCAGTTTTGCAAGCCACTATATTTTTTAAGCCTAGGGGTAGGATTTTGTAAGGCCTGCTGATGGAGAAAAATTATAGCCTTAAATATTGGATGTGTTACCTGGTTTCATTTTTACCTGACCAAGATAAGAAGTCACAATGATTGAGATAAAAAGTAGTCTGGTGAATAAGATTATATGTGTGATTTCACACTGAATTATATTATTCTTTGGAACTTGCATCAATGTTCTGTTCCAAACACTGCCAACACATTTAAAAACGTAAACTGCATTACTAAGAATTTATTAAAGCATAACTGTATACTTTTTGCTTTTGGTTTTAGGGCCTTGAGTATATTTTACTGTTCAAATGTATGCATTTTTCATTCAATAAAATTGTCTTAATAGTCGAACTATCTCATGATTTTATACTTGAAATTCTTAAAGATGGCAAGGCAAAGCAAACTGGAAAAAAGTTGTTTTATTTCCATGAGGCCAGAAAATGCCAGGTTGGTTTATATGAGTTATATTATGTGACTTTACAACCATTCCAACACACAGCCCCTTCACCAGCCATATACAGAAAAATAGTCACACATCTGGTGCAAAAGCTCATACCTGTCTCAATTCTGATAGTCCCTTCAGGATTGCTTGCTGTCGATCCCTATTTTTCAACAGGTTAGGATTAAGAAGTGGATCCCTGACATAGTCAGAGTAAAATAGCTGTTGTCGTTCCTGGTCACAGTCTAAAGGCAGATGAAAATGACAGAAGTCAAATACATTCCTGATATGATATAGCCCTATACTGAAGTATCCCCTAAGGATGCATTAATTTATATCCTAGGAAGGCATCAAGCAAAATTTAATAAATATTCAATTAAAACTTCAGTAAAGGACCCCAAAACCTGGAGCAAACCTTGTTATTACACTTTCTAGAACTAAGGACAGGAATACCACTTTGGACTTTGAATTTACAGTTATGAGGGGAGAATACTTAAGATTTACTTACCATGTAGATTTTGGTACTGAGAATCCTCCTGGCTTAAAGGCCTAGAGAGAGGTGCATCTGGATCAAGGTAATAGATCTCATTGGTTCGGACATAGGGGATAAAGTGGGATGGTTCAGAAATCCTAGATGATAATTCTGTTTGACTGCCTCCTGAGATCACGTTCTCTCTCTCATGATTACCCGTTTTTAGTGTCTGAGTTAGTTGTGTTCTATTTTTCACCACAGGTGATGGAGACCTATATTTTTCAAAAAAAGTACAAGTAGGGACTAAGAAGGTTTAATGCGAAACTGTATTTTAGATGAAGTATATCTACTCTTTAATTACATTTTGATTTATCCTAAATGTACCTATAATACCTTTAGAAATAGCATGGGACTGAGTTTTTACCAGTACTTGCTAAAGATACATACACTGTACTGGGGAAAATTACTAGATCCTAAGGATCACTGTTAGCTGGATTAACTTGAGCCTAATGTTTCTCCTTAAATAATTCATCATAAATTAAAGTATTTACCATCTGACCTAAACTTACTGTTAGAGCCACATTCTGAGTCAACTAAACCAACTGGTTCATGTACAAAGATGATATAAAAATTCTAAGTTCTACATTTCCCATTGATTAACTGAATTTCTCATCCTTACCAGTCATTTCTTCCCTCCCCGCCCCCCTCAATCCAAGCTGAATGTCTTGGATTGACACTTTTTAGCTAGATCTTAAGATAACAGAAAATACCACCCACATTCCTGCCTAGAATGCTCAAGCTCAGTCACTTGGGCCTCCAAAATCTAGGTAAAATGCCAGCCAACCTTTCCTTAAACCTCTACTCACCTGGAAATCACACACTTTCCTGTTTCTGTCTTCAGATGCATACATGCTTGACCTCACCTATATTGTGAACAAATATTTTCTCTCTCGTACTGCACAGAAAGCACTAAGTAGCTATGGAATCAACCTATCCATAACATACCTTTCTTTGCTGAAAGAATTAATTTTCAAATGTTCTTCCTCCTAAAAGATGGATAAATGCAGAAAGGAGTTACAGTATTTCCACATGTCCACATAAATACTTTGTAAGTTATTTATTGAAATAACCTGAGAATATTTGAATAATAGACACTGGATAATGGAATAGAGAGACTTCATATTTTTCCAATCAGAACCAATCCAGTAATTCCTGATCTTATCTAAATGGACCACAAACAAGTTTTAAATGGCTATTTGAATAAAGAATAGCATTAATCTATATGAGGTTTACGTGTAAGCTTCTGTAAAGGTCCAGATATTAAAATACTTGGCTTTGTAGGTCATGTGATCTCTGCTGCAACCACTCTTAACTAAATTTAACAGCTGTTGTGTGAAGCCAGCCAAGGATAATACATGGAAGAATGAGCATGGCATATTATATAACTTTATTTACAAAAGCAGGCAGCAGGATGGATTTGCCCAAGGGACACAGTTTGCCAAACCCCGGTGTAAACTCAAGCAGATTTCTAGAATGCCTATTTAGATACAGAACAGCTTTGTCAAAACATGCATGAGGGGAACTGTTTTACATCAAGAAACAGCAATACATGCTTTAAGGTATATATTTAAAGACAGAAGAGCTATACCTTTTTGACTAGATGCCACCTGAACTTTGATTCAGTTTCTTGAGATGAATGAAAAACTTCTGGTGACGTGCCTCTATTTTGAGAGAGGTGTCCAAGATTATTTCTTTCTACCAAATGAAGCAGTTCCATTTGCCTTCTTACTTTTTTTTCTTCTCTCTGCTTTTGAAGCTGTTTAGGGTACTTTTCTGATGCTGGAATATACCTTTTGAGTGGCTTATTTATATTCCAATCAGGCTTTTTAGTACATTTCTTCATCTGTTTTGTTTGTTTCTCTGTTTTTGTAAATTGACTATACTGATCATTATACCAACTGTTTTCTTTTTCTAAGTTGGCTCCTTTATTCTCACTTAGTAGTTCTTGCTTATTTTTCTTAGTGTTAAACTGTTCATTAAATTCTGCAGGAATCTCAGGAGATGAACAATTTATAATCTCTTTTGTTATTACTGATCCACAGTGTGATTCTGCATTGTTGACTATCGCAGTATTTAAATCATCTAAAAAAAAAAAAGCTTCAGATGATTAATTTTTTAAAGTTGTGGTTAAAATATACATAACAAAATTTACCTTTTACCCATTTTTTTCAAAGGCAAGCATTTTAGTAGTTCCTGCTCTCCAAAACATTTTTCTTCAATTTTCAAAACAAATTCTATACTCATGAAACAGCTCCCCATTTCTCCCTCTCCCCAGGCCCTAACAACCACCATTCTGCTTTCTGTTTCTATGACTCTGACTACTCTAAGTACTTCACATAAGTGGAACTGCACTGTATTTGTCTTTTTGTGACTTGCTTTTATTTCACTTAGAATGTCCTTAAAGTTTGACTATGTTGTAGCATGGCCAGAATTGCCTCCCTTTTTAAGGCTGAATAATACATCATTGTATGTATATGCCAAATTGTTTATCCATTCATCTGTCAAGGGACATACCCTACACCCCCTATAAGCAGAAACTCATTTCCACATCTCTCTCATTTTCCCCACTCTGGCAGATGCCATCTTTTTACTCCCCTCTGCCTCATCCCTACTGTCACATGACATCTTTACACTCTGCCCCATTGCAGAGAATCAGTAGTTCCTGGAGTGGAAACTTTATACATGTCTGGTGTCCCATTTTTTGCAGCTACTACTAGAGGGACACCCATTGATGGCCTGGCTCTGGATGCACTCCTGGGTCTCGTGGGACTGTGACAGAGAGAGTTCTTGGCAGACTACTGCCCCAGGGCACTGCAAGTTCAGCAGACAAACACCCACAGGCTTTCTGAGAAAGAGGCCTATGTGCTCCTCCAGGAGGTTTGGCTTGAGGGGCAGGCTTCTAGTTTGGCACACATCTGGAGCTTACATAGGGGCTCTTAGGGAACGGAGGCCAGTAGACTCAATATTTACACTCTTCCTCTTCCTTGTTACAGCTTGCCACTATTGCCCCAAAAGGAGCTTATACGTATGGAGCCCTGAATTTTACAGCTCCATCAGAGGATTCCTCTCCATTGCCTGGCTCTGGTGGCCAATGGGCTTATGTGCACAGGTCTCACAGGTCCCACTGTAACCAATGGAGAAAGTTTTAAAATAGCTACCACTCCCAGGGCACAGCAAGAGGCGACAGACTCAGGAGTTCAATCTTTCTGTGAAAGAGGCCTATTCTCATAGCTGCAGCCTGATGGGTAGGCTTCAAATTAAACACATTTAAGGGCTGACTATAATCCTTTCCCGAGACCTCAGAAGGCAAGTATCATCTTCACACTCCTTTTGCTGAGCTCCAGAACTCCAGTATCTTTTGGATGGGAACACTTACATGCCTTCGATGCCCCAGTTTTTATGTCATGCCCTGGTTTCTGCAGCTGCTGCCCAGGGGATGTCCCTTGATCACCTGACTATGGTGGCCAGGGAGGCATACATTCCTGGGTGCCTCAAGACTGTAAAATTAGAGTCAGTTCTTGGCAGGTTAACACCCCCAAGGAACTGCACAGACAGCAGACTGAAACATACCCCATCCTTTTGTAAAAGAAGTCTATTCGCTTGTCCTGCAGCTTCTGCCTTAGGGGCAGGGTTCAGGTTTGGGACACATCTAGAGGCCTACTGAGGTGCTCTCAGGGAACACAGGATTGGGACACCATCTCCGTGCTCTCCCTCTGCCTAACACCAATATTTCCCAGAAAGGAGATTATACATTCATCTGGAGCCCTGATATTTACAACTACCACCCAGGAGACATCTCCAGATCGCCTGGCACTGGTGGCCAACCAGGTAATAATGCCTCCAGTCCCACAGGATTGTATATATTTGCATACTTTAAAAACTGCTGCTTGAGGGCCTGGTTTCCAATCATCCTGAATCTAGGTAATCCCCTTTGGGACACTGACAGATTTGGGCAGACCCTCAACTACTGGGAGCTAGTAAAAAAAAAAAAAAAAGTAGGCTGCTTGGACAATCACACAGGTTTGAGAGACAACCAAGAGGATAGGGTTTAATGATAAGGTTCATGTAAGGTCATACCTTCAAGAAGTGGCTGTAAATTTAATGCAAGAAACCAACATAGAAAGTCCAGCAAAATGAAACAGAGAAATCTGTTCCAAATTTTAAAAAATGAGATAAAACCTCAGGGAGAAAAAAAAAAAACCTTAATGAAACAGATAAGTAATTTACCTGATAAAGAGTTCAAAGTAATGGTCATAAAGATACTCGGAACTCAGGAGAAGAGAGGATAGAGTGAGAACTTCAACAAAGAGAAAATATATATACCAAACAGAAGTCACAGAACTGAAGAATATAATAACTGACCTAAAAAAAATACACTAGAGGTGTTCAACAGTAGACCGGAAGAATCAAGAAAAGATCAGTGAACTTGAAGATAGAACAGTGGAACTCATTTGATCAGAGAAGCAAAAAGAAAACAGACCAAAAATAAGATAGTTTATGGGACTTATATAAAAAAATCAGGCAGATTAACATTCGCATCATAAAGGGCCTAGAAGAAAAAGAGGAAATGGCAGAAAACTTATTTGAAGAAACAATGACTAAAAACTTCCCTAAACTGAGGAAGGAAACTGACTCCCAGATCCAAGAAGCCCAAAATGCTACAAAGAAGATGAATCCAAAGAGATCCCACAAAGACATATTATAATTAAAATGCCAAAAGTTAAAGACAGAGAATCTTAAAAGCAGCAAAACAACTTGTTACATACAAAGGGAAATCTCATAAGACTATAAGATTTTTTCAGCAGAAATTGCAGGCTAGAAGGCACTGACATGGTATATTCAACACGCTGAAAGAAAAAAAAATTCCAACCATGAACACTATCCAGCAAAGTATTCATTCAGAACTGAAAGACAGTTTTCCAGACAGACAAAAGGTAAGGAGTTCATCACCATTAAATAGGCCTTAAAATGAATGTTAAAGGGAACTTTTTAAGATGAAAAGGGAGGGGACTAACTGGCAACCAGAAAATATATGAAAGTATGAATTGCAACAGTAAATGTTAATATATAAAAGGTAGTTAGTCATTTGCATAAAGCTAGTATAAAGATTAAAAGACAAAAGCAGTAAAAATAACCATGACTATAATAATTTAAGAGATTTACAAGATAATATGATATAAAATATGACATCAAAAACAAAATATAGGGGGAGAGTAAAAATGTAGAGCTTTGGAATGAGTTCAAATTTAAAATAGACATAAATATCAGTTGTTGTATGTAATCCTCAAGGTAACCACACAGCAAAAGCCTATAGTAGATACACAACAGATAAAGAGGAAGGAATCTAAGCATACAATAAAGAAATCATCAAAACACAAAAAGAATAAAAGAAAGCACAGAGTGAAACTACAATCAGAAAACAATTAACAAAATGGCAATAAGTATATAACTAATCAAAAATTACTTTAACTGTAAATGGACTAAATTTTCCAATCAAAAGACAAAAAAATGGCTAAATGGATATAAAATTAAGACCTACCTACAGCAGACCCATTATCTGCAGAGGATGTATTCCAAAATCCCCAGTGGAAGCCTAAAACCACAGATAGTACTAAACCCTTTGTATACTATGTTTTTTCCTCTACATATATGCACTCTTTGGCATGTCCCAATTGTGAGGATCACTGTGTTGTGCTTTGGGGCCATTATTAATTAAAATACAGGTTACTTGAACATAAGCACTGAAATACAGATTTGATAACCAAGATGGCTACAAGTGACTGATGGGTGGGTAGCATATACAGTGTGGATATGCTGGACAACAATCTTGACTCATATCACAAGCAGGACGGCACAAGATTTCATCATGCTAGTCAGAATGGTGCAATTTAAAACTTACAAATTGTTTATTTCTGGAATTTTCCATTTCAAACTTTTGGACCACAGTTGACCACAGTTAACTGAAACCACATTAATATATGTGGATAAGGGAAGACTACTATATATGCTGCTTGCAAGAGACCCACTTCAGATATAAAGACACACTAAATCAAAGTGAAGGGATGAAAAAAGATATCCCATGCAAATGAAAACAAAAAGAAAGCAAGGGTAGCTATATGATGTTAGACAAAATAAACCTTAAAACTAAGACTGTAATAAGAGTCAAAGAAGGGTATTACATAATGGTAAAATATATTAATGATAAATATATAAAGCACATATTAACAGATATAGAGGGAGAAATAATAATGTAATAATAGGAGACTTTAATACCTCACTTACAATCATCCAAACAGAAATACAGTAAGAAAACATTCACCTTGCATGATATGTTACACCAGATGTATTTCACAGACATATATAGAACATTCCATCCAAAAGCAGCAGAACAGATTTTTTTCAAGTGCACACAGAACATTCTGAATGCAGGATAGAACATATGTTAGGTTACAAAACAAATCTTTAATAAATTTATGAAGCACTCTGACTATAATGGGATGAAACTACAAATGAATTACAAGAAAACTGGAAAATTCACAAATATGTGAAGATTAAACAATATGCTACTACTGAACAACCAATGGGTCAAAGAAGAAATCAAGAGAATTTCAAAAAATACCCTGAGACAAATTAAAATGGAAATACAACACACCAAAACTTATGGGATGTAGTAAAAGCAGTTCTAAGAGGGAAGTTCAACACAATAAGTGCCTATATCAAAAAAACAAGATAAATCTCAAATAACCTAATTACACCTCATTAACTAGAAAAAAAGAATGAAAAACAAAGTTAAGAGAAAGAAATAAAGAACACAGTGGAAATAAAATAGAGACTAAAAAGACAACAGAAAAGATCAATGAAACTAAGAGCAGGTTTTTTGGAAAGATAAGAAAAATCGACAAACCTTTAGTAAGACTCACCAAGAAAAAATAAGGACTCAAATAAAATCAGAAAAGAGATGTGCAACTGAAACCACGGAAACACAAAGGAGCATAAGAGACTACTATTAACAATTATATAGCAACAAATTTGACAACCTAGAAGAAATGCATGAACTCCTAAAAACATTAAACCTACCAAGACTGAATCTTGAAGAAGTAAAAAATATGAACAGACCTATTACTCATAACGAGACTGAGTAATCAAAATCCTCCCAACAAACAAAAGCCCAAGACCAGGCAGCTTCACTAGTGAACTCTATCAAACATTCAAAGAATTATTACCAATTATTACAGAAGAGGAAATGCTTCCAAACTAATTTTATGATAGCAGCATTATTACCCCGATACCAAACCAAACAAACACACCATGAAAAAGTAAAATTACAGGCCAATATCTCTGATGAACATAGATGTAAAACTCAACAAAATATTAGTAAAGCGAATTTAACAATACATTAAAAGGATTATACACTCTGATCAAGATGTATTTATTTTAGAGATTCAAGGATGGTTTAGTAGTACCCACAAATCAATCGAGATACACCACATTAACAAAATGAAGTATAAAGATCATACCTCCAAAGGTGGAGAAAAAGCATTTGACAATATTCAACAAAGAAGGTACAGAGAGAATGTACTTCAACATAATAAAGGCCACATGTGACAAGCCCACAGCTAACATACTCAGTGGTAAAAAACTGAAAGCTTTTTCTTAAAATCAGGAACAACACAGGATGCTCACTCACACCACTTTTATTCAACATAGTAACGAAAGTCCTAGCCAGGGCAATTAGGCAAGGAAAATAAATAAAAGACATCCAAACTGGTAAATAATGAGTAAAATTGTCACTATTTGCAGATAACATATTATATATAGAAAATCCTGAAGACACCACCAATAAACAAAAGTGTTTGAACAAATGAATTCAGTAAAGTTGCAGGATACAAAATCAATTATACAAAAATCCATTGCAGTTCTAGCCACTAAAAACAAATTAAACAGAGAAAGAAAACAATCGCATTTACAATTGCATTAAAAAGAATAAAATACCTAGGAATAAATTTAAACAAGGAGGCGACAGACCTGTACACTGAAAACTGTAAGACATTAATGAAAGAAATTTAAAAAGACACAAATAAATGGAAAACCAGTCTGTGTTCTGTATTAATTTTAACAATATTGTTAAAATTTTCATACTATACCAAATGATCTACAGATTCAATGCAATCCCTATCAAACCACAGTGGCATTTTTCATAGAAATAAAACAAACTCCTAAAATTTGTATTAACCCACAAAGACCCTGAATAGCCAAAGTAATCTTGAGAAAGATGAACAAGTGCGCGTGTGTGTGTGTTTGTGTGCAGTGGGGGGGGGGACACACTCCCTGATTTTCACACTATATTACAAAGCACCAGTAATCAAAACAGTATGGTACTGACCAAAAAATTAAAAACACACAAATAGATCAATAAAACAGAATAAAGAGCCCAGAAATAAACCCACACATATATGGTCAAATGATTTACAACAAATGAGCCAAGATTATACAGCGGGGAAAAGATAGTCTCTTCAATGATTGGTGCTGGGATACCTAAACAGCCAAATGCAAAAAAATTAAACTGGACCACTATCTTACACCAGACACAAAAATTAACTATAAATGGATGACAGATTTGATTATAAGACCTGAAATCATAAAACTTCTAGATATCATAGGTAGTAAATTTCTTGACATCAGCTGCAGCAATCGTTTTTTAGATCTGACATCAAAAGCAAAAGCGACAAAAGTAAAAATACCTCAAACTAAAAAGCTGCACAGCAAAAGAAACCACTGACAAAATGGAAAAAGCAACCTAGTGAATGGGAGAAATCACCTCACACATTAGAATGACTATTATCAAAAAGACAAGAAATAAGTGTTGGAGAGGATGTGAAAAAAAGGTAAACCTTGTGCACTGTTGATGGGAATGTAAACTGGCACATCCACTATGGAAAACATAGTAGGAAGGTTCCTCAAAAGATTAAAAATAGAAATACTACATACATATTTCCACTTCTGGGTATTGGACGGAAACAAAAACACTAACTCAAAAAGATGTATGTATTCCCATGTTCACTGCAACATTATTTATAATAGCTAATATGTGGATACAACCCAAGTGTCCATCGAATAGTCCAAATCAATAAAGGAATGTAGTTATGTATATGTATATATGAATACAGGAAGTAGCGTGTGTATACACACACATACACACACAATGAAATATTCAGCCATAAAATAAAAAAAGAATGAAATCTTGACATTTGGGTCAACATGGATGGATCCTGAGAACATTATGCTAAGTGAATAAGTCAGACAGAGAAAGATAAATACCACACAATTTTACTTATATAAATGGAATGTAACACACACAAACACACAAGCTCATAGATACAGAGAACAAACTGGTGTGGTGAGGGAAGCGGGCAAAATTAGTTAAGGTAATCAAAGATACAAATTTCCAGTTATAAAATAAGTCATGAGGATATAAGTACAGCGTGGTAACTACAGCTGACCCTTCAACAAAACAAAGGTTAGTAGTACCGAAAATCTACATATAACTGTACTCAGCCCTCCACATTCACAGATTCCCAACCACTGAGTTGACTCTTAAACAACATGCATTTCTTGAACTGCAAGGGTCAATTGAAAACACCCCACATATAAGTGGACCTGTGAAATTCAAACCCATGTAGTTCAAGGGTCAACTGTATTAATAAAAGCGTATTACATATCTGAAAGTTATTAAGAGAGTAAATCTTAAAAGTTCTTATTACAAGAAAAAAAAAATTGTAACACTGTATGGTGATAAAAGTAAACTAGCCTTATTGTGATCATTTTGCAATGTAAAATATTGAATCACTATGTGTATACCTAAAACTAATGCTACATTTCTTCCATATGTATCTCAATTAAAAAAAAAATTAAAACTTTAGAGATTTCCTTAAACTTATTTAAAAAAAAAAAGATTTCTGAGACAGGTAGAGGCCTAAAAGGATTCACAAGTAATCATGGAGACCTATGATAATACCCAACATGAATATCACCTTATTACTTATGTAAAAAACTTAAATGAGCACATGAAAAGATGATCAACATCACTAGTCGCTGGGAAAATGTAAATTAAAACCATAATGAAAAAACTACTTTACAACCACGAAAATTATAACTGTGAACAAGGATGCAAAGTAACTGGAACCCTCAAACACCGCTGGTAGGAATATAAAACGGTACAACTCCTTCGGAAAACGGTTTGGTAGTTCCTCAAAATGCTAAACATACAGTTACTTTATAACTTAGCAATGCTTCTCTTCTCTCCCAAGAAACCTGAACATAATAACTTGTACATGAATGTTCATAGCAGCATATTCATTATAGCCCAAAAGAAGTAACCCAAATACTCATTAACTGATGAAAGAAGAAACAAAAATGTGGCAAAGCCATAAAATATTTAGCAATAAAAAGGAATTAAGTATTAATACATGATACAACATGGATGAACCTTAAAATATGCTAAGTGAAGAATCCAGACACAGGGACCTCATGTGGTATGATTCCAATTATATGAAATGTCTAGAATAGGCAAATCAAGAGAAACAGAAAGTTGATGAGTGATCACCTGAAACTGAAAGAGAGGGAGGAAATGGAGAATGACTGTTGATGGGTACACAATTTCTTTTCAGAGTGAAAAAAATGTTCTAAAATTTATTGTGATAATGGCTGTACAACTCTGAATATAAAAACTGAACTGTATACTTTAAAAAAAAAACACCAAAATGCATCCTTCAAAAGGGTTTATTTTATGCTATGTGAATTATATCTCAATAAAGTTGCTACAGAGAAATTACAAACCAAGAAATCTTTTGACTTTTTAACTCCTATTGAAAATCCTGAATTTCTTTACTTTTTAAACTTTAAATTAATTGAACTTAATTCCAATTATGAACTTTACAAATTTAAGTATATTTTACAGCAAATCATAATTTCTAAACAAGTACCTGTTTGTACACCAGTATCCTTCTTAGGAGAGTTCACAGAATCGATACACGTATTCATTTTACCACTGTCTTCATTCAAGTCATGTCTTGAATTTGAAATATTGTTAGTAGATACATCATATTCCACTTGTACTGTATCAATTGGCAAGAGAAATTATCTGATAAAAATGATAGCTCAGTAATATTAACAGGAATCATGTGTAGCATCAACTAAATATGCACAAGACTGTTTAATTAATCAGTATGGACCATGCAAAGAATTATAGAAGGGGTACCCTAAAGTTTCTTACAAAAAGTTACCTGCATTCTTATCCCTTACTGAATATAGGGAGATCACTTAATAGATTTCTCCAAAAAAATGGGTACAAAAGTATTCATTTTACCTATTGTGAGCAAAACAAGAAAATATATGTGAAAAGATATTGAAAAGTATAACATTATTTAGAAGTATTTAGTTAATAGATGTGTCAAAGATATTAAAAACAGTCAATTATTTAAAATCACCTCCAAAAAATATTATAAATCAAATTCTAGTTAAGTGCTTACCGCCAAGATTTTTAATCAACCTAGAAGTGTCATGTCCCTTTTGAGCCAATTCTCGGATTCTCTGTTCTTGTTTTAGTCTTTGTGCCAGCTCCTGTGCTTTCTGCATTGTCTGGAACAATTCATTTGTCTTGAGAGTTATGATTTCCTATCAATATTGAATTATACAAAGTTATTAAATATATTATCAAACACGTATAGACCTGACTACTCAGTAGATTTTTCTAAGCTACTATGTACCAGGCTTTATTCAAGATACTGGGAATAGAGCAGTCAACAGGAAAAAGTTCCTTCCCTGTTGAAATTTATGTTTTATATCTTTTTCTACAGCTTTATTAGACCACAAACATAAAAATTCTTTTACATCTGAGTTTATACTAAAATCAACAGTCACACCTGGAAACTATATAATCAGTGTCACCCCTATAAACTTAAAAATAAATGGTCAGTTAAATCAGAATTTTATTAAGATTAAAAAGATTAAGAGGTAAAACACAAGGTTTTTAGCCATTCCAATTCGAGCAAATGATGTGTTTTTCATGTATATAGTTAATTTCATAGAAGTAGGTGGCTCAGCCTATTCAATATAATGAAATCAGAACCCAGACCATGAGTCCCTTCATCAGCTAATTTTGGAGTGAAGGCTGCAAGTGGAAAAGGGGAAGAAAATGCAGGTTCTCCACCAGACCTCCCAACTCCAAGGGAAGCACTCTAAGCTCTACTCTGTAAACTCAGTAATCTTTGACAAGTGACCATCATTACATGAGTTGCTCTTTGTCAGGTTGGCTTGACATTCCCATATACCTATTAAATCTGCATGGCTTAACACAGGGATTCTCCTAGCCAGCTATCAACTCTTTTTCAAGGACCTTTATTTAGCACAGAGGGAGCCTCTAACAACTGTATCATCAACCACCCTGCCAATGTACGCTCCTGTCCACTACAGGATACAGACAGAAAGGCCAATCATTTCTCTTAACATTTCTAGAACATTTATTAACATAATAATCTTTGCTTAGAAAACATTTCAAAATCAAGCCACCCTTTCTTCCCTTCTTCCCTCTCACTACCACCCCCCCACTCTGGCCCCCGCTTTCCCGCACTCGACAGGCCCAGTTGGGACCCCAAGCCAGGGCGCAGCGTCTCAGCATTTGTCCTGTCCTTGTCGAGGAGGCACGGGTGGAGAGACCTCTTTCCCCGGCACTGAGGTGGTAGGGGACCCTCTCTACCGCGGCCTCTACCACAGCTGCCTCCCATCCTTCCTCCTTTCAGCCACTCGCCCGGCGCTGGCGCTGCCTCCTCCTCCCTACCCTACACCCGCTGTGGCACTTTTGGGTTGGGGCGACGGGCCCCAGTCAAGGGCAATAAGAGTGGCGGCAGCAGCTCCCGCAGGTCCAGCGCTGGTCCACTTCGGCCCAGTCCCACTGGCTTCAGCTGGAGGGGTGGGGAGATCCATGCTCCCCCTCAGCCCACCCACACCACCCCCCCCCACACCACCCCCCCCCCCACACCACCCCCCCCCCCACAGATCCTTCCAGAGGCCACCACTCTGCCCCGCCGAGCCACCCCTGCCCTCAGAGCCCGGGTGAGACCGCCCGCCACCAGCCCGCCGCCGCCGCCGCCGCCTGGCCGTGCCCTGCGCCCTGCTGCCACCACTCCTGCCATCGGCTGCCTCGGAAATAGTAAGACCGAGGACCAGCGCAACGAGGAGAAGGCGCAGCTCAGGGCCAACCAAAAGATGGAGAAACAGCTGTACTGTAGAAGGATATAGGCAGGTGCGGAAGAATCCAATAAAAGCACCATTGTGAAGCAAATGAGTATCCTGTAGGTTAATGGCTTTAATGGGGAGGAGTGCGAAGAGGACCCGCAGGCTCTAAGGAGCAACAGCGGTGGAGTATGTTATCCCTAGATAATGGCTACAGTTTCTACCCTTCCCCACTAGGTCCCATCACAAGTTGCATGCCTAATTGTCCTGTCTTCTAACCTCTCAAGATGACTAAAAAAAATAAATAAAAAATAAAAATATTTTTAAAAAGGAATGAAATAGGCATCTGTGTAAAAAGCGACTATCAGTTACTGTACCAAAAGTTGGCATTTGGGAAATGACAAATCCTTATTGAACAATCTACTGTGTACTAGATACAGTGCTAGACTCTTGAACCCTACTAACATCTTGCCTGAACTTCTGTGACTTAAGTAAATATAGGTATTAACATACATGATTAATAAAAATTTTCAGTATCAGCCAAAAAAAAAAAAAAAGCATTTCAAAATGAAGCACAAGGATAACCTGTTTTGTGCTATAATTCATCTTGACTTCTTAGCATAGAAAAAACCCAAGCAATACAGCATTTGTGGACTAATCATTTGAAATAGTAAAACTTCTTGCTCCTCCTTTAATTTTTATAACCTATTTTATGCAAAGCTTTACTATTTCCATATACAGCTTCACACTTTCAAAATACATGCAAATGTTCAACTTTCGGTTATTTTTCCTTTAAAAATGCATCCATTTTTACTCTAAAATATTAGTTAGAATATAAATACCTACTTCCTTTTGTTTTTGCTTAAGTAAGTCTTCTTCATACTGTTTCTGCATCTCTTCTCTTTCTCTTGCTAAGCGAAGCTCCTCTTCTTGTTCTTCCTTCTTTCTTTGTTCTTCTTCCAACTGCTTCATCTTGCGCTTCTCTTCTACCTGAGCAGTGATGGCTTTCTACTCAAAGTCACATAAATCGTGTCACAAATAAAAAACCTATGAGGCACTTGTTTGGTGTTTCAAAAATAAGTTTATCAGTATACAGAAAGTATTATGAGTGAAGTTAAAATGTCAGATTTCTCATGTATTTATCTCCCTTCTCCCACTTGTCAAGTTCTACATGCTTGTTCTTCAACCCTAAGAGGGTTGTTAGAAGAATAAAAATAAAACTGAAGAAAATAATGTCAGTGCTTAGCATAGTGTCTGATAAGAAGTAGATGCTCTATAAATGTTCACTTAACTGATTAAGAGTAAAATTAACTAAAAGCCAGATTATTCATAAACAGAGATTTTAAAGAATTATTCAGACATTTAAGTCCCTATATATTAGACTAAAATTAGGAATTTTAACGTTAGTCTCCTTTCTTCTCAATTTCTTATTCCTAATTCCACTTTAATCCTGTATATAGTTCTCTTTCAAAGAACTAATTCTCATCCTGAACAGACCTCAGGAGAACTAATGAAAAAGTATCCAATACTAACTTAAGATTTAGTGCCATTTCATATACACAACCTATATATTAAAGACATTCTCTTCTGGAAGGCAAGTGGCTATACTACATGATACTGTCTGGTTCTCAGCATGAGTGTAATTCTGACATAATACCAGTTAGAATAGGGATTTATATTGGAATTTTAATTTCCATTTATTTAGGTATCTATTAGCCATAAATATTACTTATTAAGACAAAATACAATACTTTATAATGCAATACCTGATGTTCTAACTGTTTTTGTCGCCGCCTATCTCGTTCCTCAATCTGAGCGGGGTCCAAGAGAGCAGTCATAGAACGGAGAAAGCTGGCAAGATAGATACATTAGCTATTTAAAAACTCCAAAATATGAGTTTAACAGGGGCCAACTCATTTTTGTTTGGGATAGATCTACTAATCATTTTTAATCTTTAAAGAAAAATACCAAACTTGAAACCAACTAAGATATAAATATAAAAAGTCCTAATAAAGCACACTTTTTAAAACATCAATAAATACAAAAGAATGAACTTACTTTGTTTTTTGACTATTTGCCATAGCCATATCTCTAACAGGCTTTGCTAAATGCTCCTCTTCTGAAGGTTCAACCTGGCTTCCAGCTGTAGGTGTATAAACACTGCTGTTATCAGCCAGCTCCTGAGTGTCCGGAGAGACAGAGAAG
The DNA here is from genome assembly GCA_030015415.1 of Cynopterus sphinx. NCBI lineage: Eukaryota > Metazoa > Chordata > Mammalia > Chiroptera > Pteropodidae > Cynopterus > Cynopterus sphinx. The sequence continues at coordinate 112,586,057 of CM057381.1, forward strand.
TACTCTGGTTGCTTGTGTGTGGATCGAGAGGAAAGCTGAGACTGAGAACCAGGACAGCTCTTTAATGAATCAAAATGCAATGCCCATCTGTCATGTTCCTCACCCTAATCATGACAAATAAGAAATGCTAAGAATTTTTCCAATTGTTCTCACATCTAAAATCCTAATTGAAAATCAAAAATGATTTCTAAGTCACCATACAGCAAATAAGCATCATAAAAGTTAATAAAACTGTATTCTGTATTGATTGCATGTACATTTAGATAACTAGCCTGGAGAATATGAGAAATTTAAAGAATTAGGAAATTTCTAAAAAGTTATAAGCTAAGCATAATCATGCTTATAAATACATGCAATGAAAGGTTCACATGAGCAAATGCAGAATAACTGGAATACTTCCAGTCTTGTCAAATAGTTTCAGAATACTTTTGAGATTAAAAACTTTGAAATTGTTTTTTTCCCTTTATATACTTTAAAACTCATGAGTTACCTTTGAAGATATAATTTTTTCTTCTATTTTTCTTTGCTGGTCATCTTCTATTTGCTTATTCAACTCTTCAATCCATTTTCTCTGTTCCTGTTTCACAGCACTGAAAGCGTGTTCCGGCAGTACTGCTTCCTAAATAACAATCATCAATACCATCTAAATTTCAGTTCTTTTTCTAAGCACTTTATATTTACAAATCTTGCCAAAAGATTTATACAGATTTAATTGCTAAGTATCTATCTCTAAGAGGAACAATTTTAAACAAAAAATTCAAGTATATAAGAATTAAGTAGATGTATTCTGACTTTCAAAATCATATTTGTAACATACTAGAAGAATATAAGATGATGTATAAGAAAATTTTCTAACAAAAATAAAATATTCTTTCTTTAAAACAATTATAAGATTTCTAAAATTCTAATATAGTCTCATTTAGACTTTGAAAAGAGTTACAATGATAATTTAAAAATAGATGAATATTGTTTTACATTTGGCTTCAGAATACAAAAAATATTGCCTTTGGACCAAGAGCCATAAGATATGAGAGACCAGTTTCCCTATTGAATCACGTCTCTCTCTCTACAATACCTGCCTTCTTTTCCTTTTCTGCTGCTACTGCCCTATCACAAGCAATGATGTATCAATAAGAAAAATATAGTATCCAGATTAAGTTCTTGAATTCTAAGGAAAAATAAAATAATACCATAAAAATGTGTTGTTGTTTTAACTTGAGAGTTTAGTGTGCTCTAACAAAAAGAATGTATTCTACTCAAATTGCCCTAAAATGAAACAGCTAAGCAACAAGCATTTTGTTATGTGGAAAAACTCCAGGACAGAATTTTAAAAATAGTTTTGAGGCAGGATAGATAGCCTAGGGTTACCCCCTCCCCCTCCAGAAGATAGCTCTGGAAATTTTTTCTTTCTGCTTAGATACCATCTTTGGCTAAGGCATGACCTTTGGCTAATTATATCATTATAATCTCATCCTCAATGCAAATTCTGCAGCTCCCATCACGCACCTGACATGACAGTTCCAGAAATACCATATAAGGAAGAGTAGGAAACCAAGCTCCCAGCCTACTGAGAGGAGACAAGGAGCCTACTCAACCAGTTTCCAGGCCCTCGCCCCAGGAAGAAAAATTCACTCACAGATATTCTCAAGCAACTCTCTCTCTCACTCCCTCTTTCTCTCTCTCCTTGACTCTCTCTCCTTGACTCCCTCTCCCTCATGCCCACAAGAGTTCACCCACACACTCCTCGACTGTGTACTTTCACTTCAATAAACCTCGTGCTTTTGTGCTTGCTGTTCATCTTGCCCTTGAATTCTTTCTCCCAGCATAAGAACCTGGTCACCGGATACAACCTCAAAAGTGTTACTTTCTGCTCTTGTTTTTACCATAAACAATGGCAAAGCCTCATAATGTAAAACCAATTGCTTTGACCAAAGGAAATATTTATACAAAAAGGAAAAAATCTTAGTATCTCAGGTACTCCTATATATTTTAAAGATAAAAAGTATATTTACTTAACCTAAAAGAACTACTTCAAAAGGAGCATTATTCTCATGTTAGTCATTTAACAATTTTTCTATCTCTAGAAATGTTATTTTAAAGGTCAATGTAAAAAGAAAAAAAACAAATGGGCCCTTTTAACTTCTTACAAGAAATTGTCAACAATGGCACTCTATCATTTTAGAATTCTGTAATCTGTTTCTTAAGTCAGATGTAACCAGATCTGGTTTCAAATTTTAGTGGAGTTGCAAATTATTCAGCACAAGTCAAAATTACCCTTGAAAATTCCTCTAATTTCTCACAAAATGTTTTTTATACACGTATTATATTTACAATCCTGTGGGAAATTTCATTATCAGTTCTGCAAATTAAGTCTTCAATTTCTTTCTCAAGGATGTCTTACAAAGCTATTACCACTCATCTGTCATCTGAATAATTTAATTCATTTCACTTTTCTAAGAAATCCTTTGTTCTTATTTTCTTTTTCATAAGGTTCTCCCAATGTTCACTCACTTAGAGAAATGTAAGTTTAAGTATTTGTGGGGTGGGGAGATGTGATAAGTGTAATGGAATCTCCCTTTTGGTTACTGAGTTCATTTAGTTAACGATGAATAAGGCAGATAGATATGAATATAATGCAAGACATACTGTGTAACAAATGTTTTGGCCATGTCTAGCACCTCCCTTCTGGTATTTCTTCTATACCATTAAGGAAAGAATCCTCTTTCTCCAGGTTGACTCAGATTTTTCATTTTATCTCCCTCTATCATTGACCTGAGACTTCCCTTCCCTACATAAAAACGCCTTTTCTAAACACTCATTTTGAGCCTATTCTCAATTTATAGCCTCGAGTAAACTTTTTTTCATAGATACTCACTACATCCTTCCTCACAAACAGGTCCTGATGTTACAGGATCCTAATATAATTCTTTAGCTACCTTCAACTTATTCTACATTAGGAAATGTCTTACTCCTAACACAAATGCTGTATGTTAGCTGCTAAATCAGAACTGAAAGTAGAGGCCCTTCAAATGGTCCACTACAAAAGCCTGGTTCTGTTTCATTTAGTTCTGCCTTAAAGCAATTCTCTAAAATATAGGTGTAGGAAAGGAAAGAATACTTTGGTGACTTTGCCACCAGAGTATTCTCAAGGACAGCCCTGCTTGCCAGACCATATGCTAAAAGCCTCCCTCATTCTAGACACTGTCCACATATCTTGTCCACTCATCGGGCAGAGTGGACATTCATACGGGTAGTGAGTGGTCTCAGGACACTAGACTAGAAAAAAACAGAATCTTCTGAGGAAGAGCAGCAAAACAAAAAGCTGAATTATTTTTCCTCCTGGGGTGTGTGTGCAGGGGTGGGGAGAGTTACTCTGAACTTGAAAATCACTTTAAAATCGTCTGGAACCAGAAGGCCTATAGAGGTATGCATATGGCTAAAAATCTTTGTTTCCATGTGCTTGTTGGCCATATATCTTCTTTGAAACCATATGCTCAAAATCTTTTGCCTGTTTTTAAAAATTGAGTTGTTTTCTTATAATCTGGGTTTTTTAAAAGATATATTCTGGATGTACTTCCTTTATCAGATAGTTAACTTGCTCATTTTCTCCTTTGTATTTTATAATCTAACAGTAATCTTCAAAGAACAGGACTTTTGACTAAAGGATTTATCAACTTTTTCTTTCACAGATTATTAAGTGTTTATGGCAGCCTTCAGTGTTGTGCCAGTGACATTTGTGTATTAATTTTATATCCAACCACTCTGATTAAATTTACCTATTATTTATATATAGTGACTATCACTTATTTCTGAATGTTAAACCTAACTCAAGTTTCTTAAATAAATCCAAATTATGATGTTTTATTTTTAACGTTTTTCTTCCTTGTACTGTTTTGTTAGGTTTTGTTTCAAAATATTTGTCTTGTCAGCTTTGGGTATCAGGTTTTTGCTTATTTATACTGCCCTCATAAAGAATCTTGAAAAATTTTGCCTTCTACCTCAATTGTCTGGAAGAATTCACCAATAAACACACCCAGGCCTGGAGCTGGCTTTGTGAAATTTTTAATGATGGGTCCTATTTATTTAATAAATATAGGATCATTCGAATTTTCTATTTCTGGTGTCAATTTTAGTAATTTGTGTCTTTATAATTACTTGTCCATTTTTCATCTAAATTCCCTAATGTATTGGCAAAAATTGTTCATTAGTCTTATTTTTCTAATGTCCATAAACTATTTAGTGATGTCTCCTTTTTAATTACCAATTTTGCAAGTAGTTTATCAATTTATTTTTTGAGTTTATCAATTTAAATAGCTTTGTAAAGAACTTCTGGCTTTCTTAATTTTCTCTACTGTAAACCTGTTTCTAATTTTATTACTATCCACTCTGATATTATTTCCTTCCACTTCCTTTGGGTTTAATTTTTGCTGTTCTTTCTCTAACTTCTTGAAACGAGCACTTAGATCACTGATGTTCTGTTTGCAGGGTTCCTTTTTTCCAAGTAATGCATTTAAGTTTATAAATTTCCCTCTATGCACAGGAAGCCCATGTGTTTTGATATGTAATATTTTATCACTCACTTCAAAATTGTTTTTATTTCATTCACTTACAAGTATATTGGTTAAATATCAAACTTTTGGAAATTCTGTTCCCATCTGTTACTGATATTTAGCTTAATTCCACTGTTACCAGATAACATATTCTGCACAATTTGAACCTATGGAGTTTGTTTATACTTTATGGCGCAAATTCTTACTTTTTACTTCTACTATTTTGACCAGATTCTTTGAGTTTTCTATATAAAGGACAAATCATTACAATTTTATCTTTTCTTTTCCACTTCTTTTGACTTTTAATTTCTTCTCCTCGTCTTGCTATACTGGCTAGGACCACTATTAAATAGTAATAATAATGTAGGCATTTTCTTTCTTTTTTTTTGGTTAGTGTGTATTTTAAGAATTTTTTTTATAAAAAGTTTCAAGTATACAGTACATTGGTTAGACATCTATATAGTTTGTAAAAACGATCCTCCAACTGCTCCCTCCCTCCCGACCTCTACCCAGCCAATGTATTAATGCTAACCGCATTCCCTATGCCATGCTTCCCATCCCCGTGACCATCCATCAGCTACTAATCTGTACTTAAGCCTTAACCCCAGCCCCCCATACCACCTCCCCTCTATCCATCACCAAATTGTCCACTGTATTTGTGAGTCTGTTTTTTATTAGTTTGTTTTTATTCCTTAGATTCCGCATATAAATGAAATCATATAGTGTTTATCTTTCTCTGTCTCACTTAAGTAACTTCTAGGTCCATCAAAGCAATATCTTTTTCCATTCCCTTCCTTTTAGTCTGTGTCTTTTCATCAGAAGTGAGTCTTTGTATTTTTTCTTCTTAAAGAAGTCCTTCCAACATTTCCTGTAATACTGACTTGGTGGTGATAAATTCCTTTAGCTCATTTTTGTCTGGGAAGCTCTTTATCTGTCCTTCAAATCTAAATGTCAGCTTTGCTGGATAAAGTATCCTTTACTGTAGATCCTGGGTCTTCATCCTGTCAAAAATTTTTGTCAAGCCCTTCTGTCCTGCAGTTTCTTTTGAGAAATTATCTGCCAATCTTATGGGTTTTCCCTTATACATAATTATTTTTCTCTTGCTGCTTTTAATATTCCTTTTTTGTATTTAACTGTTGGCATATTAATTATGAGGTGTCTTGGTGTGGGCCTCTTTGGATCCCTAATTTTTGGAATCCTCTGAGCTTCCTGGGGTTTAATGTCCATTTCCTTCACTAAGTTAGGGGAGTTTTCCATCATTATCTCTTCAAACAGCTGTTCAACATCTCAGTTTTCTTCAGTTATGCCAATCAGTCAGATATTTGGTAATAGTGTCCCATATATTCCTTATTTTTATAGTCTTGGCCTCTTATCTCTTGCCATTCTAATTGCGTGTCCTTGGTTTTCCCATCCTCTAGATAGGGCATTTGATCCTTTTCTTTGTTCCTTTGTTTATTCCATCTAATATACTTCTCATCTCAGATAATGTGTTCATTACAGACTGGTTTCCTTTTCTAATTTCCATTTTTATTTGTTTTTAATCTTTGTTGAAGTTCTCACTGAACTTATTTACACTTCCCAAAAGTTCTTTGAGCATCTTTATAACCAGTGTTTTGAACTCTGCATCTGTTAGAATACTTGACTCCTTTATATCTGGATCTTTATTCTGTTCTCTCATATGGTTTCTGCTTCTTTGTCTCCCCATTTTGGCTGCCTTTCAGTGTCTGTTTCCATGTATTAGCCAAAGCTCCTAAGTCTCTTGGTCTTATTAGTGTGGATTTGTATAGGAGGTATCCAGTGGCACAGTCCTGAGAAAGGTTCAGCTGCAGGCCAAATTTAGCCCAAGCCTTACCCTTCCGTGGCCACCTGTCAAGATTCAGCAAGCAGTCCACAGATGCTGTGCTTATAGATGCCTCAAAGGCCACACCAGAAACCGAGGCCAACTGCCTCCAGCATGTACCGCTCAGTAAGGAGCACCTTGACTAGCTGAGGATATACCTGGATGTAGCTTGGTTGGGGCAGAGAGTTGGGGGAGGCGAAGTTTCAGGGAATACTCTGGGTGGGGTGACATCCGTTATCAAGTTTGATGACATAACAGCTATGGCAGTGCTGTGTCTGTGCACTGGGACAGGGAAGGGCTCAACAGGGAACAATGGATCCAGCACTTCTGTGCAGAGCGAATCTCACCTCAGCCCTCACGCCAACAATGTCTCTCTCCCTGTAAGTCCTTGGTGTCCCTGTGTGCAGCCAAATCAGCCCTAGTGCTTAGAGTGAGCAGGTCCATCACCACGAAAATCTGCTTGCAATCTATTCACGGATGTGGCCCCTTTAAGAGGCTTGTGCCACAGCCTCCGACTCGCTCAGCAGCTTGAGACCCTGCAGCTCCGCATCCTCACCCCATTCTACCCTCTGCTGTTGCAGGATGCTTTCTTGGACTTCTCCCTAGCTATATGGCTTGTTGCTATAGATCCCAGGCAATTTTTCCTTGCTGTTGCTCCTTGTTTTTGTCACAACTTAGATTTGATCGCCAGAGGGATGAACAGAGCCTCTATCATCTACACCATTTTTTCCTCTATTTTCTCATTTTTAATTTTAAATGTAATGTTTTTAAAATTTTATTTAGAATGATGTTTGCTTTATGGTTTTCAGTTTTAATACTCAACTGAAAATTCCTTCTAGTCTAATTTCCTGAGGCATTTTCTTTAATGAACTGGTGTTGAATTTTATCAAATGCTTTTTCTGCATCTGTTAAGATGTCTTCTTTTACTGTTTAAAATGGTACATTACACTTGTGAATTTTTAAAATTTCGTTACCTAGCATGTACCTATCTTATTCAATGATACATTATCCTTTCATACATGACTGAATTTTACTTTCTAATATTTTCTTTAGAATTTTTGTGTACACGCATGAATTAAATCTAATTTTTCTTTTCTGTTATATTTCTGGCTTTAAAATCAAGTTTATACCAGTCTTGTAGAATGAATTGGGGACTATTCCATATTTCTGCCAGGGAATCTAAATAAATTTGTGATTTATCCCTTTAAAGTTTGGTAAGTTATCACTAAAACCATATGAGCATTGTTTGCTTTGTGTGAACTTTTTACCATTTTTAAAGTAATTTATCCATTTGATCTATGTTTTCAAAATTGTTGGTATGAGATATTCACTCAAATGATTTACTTTCCATCTACAATTACTGCATTTTCACTCAATTTTGTCTTAATCAGTTTTTGACAGAGTTGTTCTTTTAAAAGTGGCAACTTTCAGCTTTGTATTTCATTGATTGGTGCTCCTATCTTCATGATCTATTTTCTAACTTAGGTCTATTCTGTTCTTTTTCTAGCTTAAGCTAGGCACATGGCATATTTATTTAAAGTTTTTCTTCTCTAATGTAATTTCCCTTGAATCTCATCCTACCTCATGTTTTGATGTGCACATCCACTATCATTTTTTTCCACGAATTTGTGATTTCCATTATGAATTTTAATTCTCAAATTATTTAGTAGTGTGATTTTTTTAATTTCCAAATATGTAGTTTTAAAAGTCTTATTCAAAACTTCTAAATTACTTGTTTTGTAGTAAGAAATCACTGTCTGTATAATAGCTACTTAAAATTTTACTGAGTCTTTCTTTATGGCCTAACACAGTATCACTTTTTATAAATATTTTTATGCTTGAGAAAATATTTTCTAATTGTTGGACATAGAACTTGATATGTGTTAATTTTAGGACCAACTTGCTATCTTGTTGTTTCTATATTGAAATTCCTCTTTAAAAAAATTTACAAATTCCTCTGCAGTCTTCCCAATTTCTAGATTCATTTATTTAAGGCTTCATTTGAGTTTGAGACATGATTCCATGCTGAACCTTCTATTTACAATCCTCATCATCCCCAATAATGCTTTTGTCTCATTTTTATTAGTGTAGCAATACTAATACTAATTGTGGTTAGTTTTTTAAAATCCTATTGTTTCAACCTTGCTGTTCTTATGGCTTGTATTCTAAAAAATCTCTAGATTTCTTTATTCCAATCTGTATTTTTTTTTAACTGTTGAGTTTTAGTCCACTTACCATTTACTATATTCATGTATTTGGTCTTATTTCTGTTATAATAATTTTTGATATCTATAGGTGTTTTATTATACTAAGAACTTCAGTATGCTCTCACATCCCTTGATCTTGCCATCTTCTACCAACTTATCAGTGTTGATATTAGACTTTTCTTAGTTATAGGATATATTTTCTCCTTTTAATTTTAGCAAGTTGTAAAGATAATCAACTCTACAAAGATATGAAATCATTGAACCCTTACATCATTCCTCAATTTGCCTTACCTTTTGGTTAAGGACTTCATTTAAAACTTTTAAATGTAGGCCTTTTTATAAAACTCTTCAGAGAACATGAATGCTAAAGAAATTTGATTATCTACCTTTATTTGAATAATCTGGCTAAACATTATTCTAATTTTTACGTTATTTTCCATCAATACTTTGAAATGATTCTAGTTATCTTGTACCCAGTGTTGCTATTAAAAATGTCAAACTTATAGTCATTCTTTTATATGGAGCCTGTTTCCTTTTTGCTTTTAGAATTTTTCTTTCATATTCTTAAATTTCAGTCTATTAGTATGTGGAGGTGGGATTTTTCTTATTTTTTTTTTGGTGTCTTTAGCCCTTTAAATCTGAGGTCAGTCTTTTTTTTCATTCTGGGAAATTGATCTCAATTACTTTTTCAAATATTTCCTCTCACCATTTCCCATTATTTGAGCTGCCTATTATCTGAATATCAGCATTTCCTTTTTTAAATTCTTATATTGCCCTAAATTTTTTCCCTTTAAGATGTTTTCTAAAATATGGTTTTCTAATTATTTATTCATTCCCTAGCTGTATAATTTCTATCTTTCATCTACTGTATTTTTTACTTTATTGTATGTTTCACACCTAAACTTTTTGATTGCTTGCTTTTGTTTCCTGTTCTCATTGCCAATGCTTTCCCTTATTTATTTTTTTATTATGTTTAATTAAATGTATTGTTGGAATCTGATCTTCTTTGTATTTTTCTCCTTTGAAATAGTAGTGTTCCAGACGTGGTTCCATAGTGTCCAGTTAGCACATCTACTTTACACGCACAAGGTCCTGGGTTTGTGCCCCAGTGAAGCCACAGTCCATGGTCTATGGCCATGCCACCCTGAACAAGCCTGACATCTGATCTTGGAAGCTAAGTAGGGTCGGGCCTGGTTAGTACTTGGATGGGTGACCACCTAGAAAGACCAAGTGCTACAGGCATTAATAATAATAATAATAACAGTAATAATAAGAAGTAATAGTTGTGTTCCTCCAGTGTATTTGTTATTTGCTCCTGGCATTATCAACCAAACTTGGCCAATGATGAACAGGCAATAAACTCAATGAATAGGGATGGTGGAAAACATACTAGGATGAAAAGTTTAGGCAGTAAACTACAATCACTTCCCACCCTTCAAAACAGCTCCTTTGGTCAGAGTTCCTTTTATAGAAATACTCTTTAGATTATAATTATAATTCACCAGTGAATTTGGAGCCAGGAGGGGCAGAGTAGTCTTCACCTGATTTTCACAGTTCCTCCAAAGAATTAAGATTTACGCAAATACTGCCCGGTTTATTTTAAAAGACAGCTAGAAGAGAGATCTCTGAGTTATAATAAATGTAGGGTGAAGCACTGTTTGTTTTAAGGAAGGGGGGTTCTGTGAGGACAGGTGGAGTAAGTTAGCAGGAACTCAAACAATTCATTTCCTATTTTATTCTCCCACAGATGCTGGGTTAACTTTTACTATAGGCCACCTACCAAGCTAAGTGACCACAAAAGTACCCCTTTCCTAAGTCTTATTAGTATCTTAGGGGGATGTTCCAACAGTTTATACCAGAGTTCAGTATATTAGATCTTAGGATCTTAGCATTTCTAAGTTTGTAAAGCTTATCACTATAAATCTTTTCTGCTTGACTTTTATTTTTGGTTATGTTTACCTTATAAAATTATAGTAAATTTTTAAGTGTCCTGTTAACATTTAAAAATCTGAACTGTGCATATGTAGAAAATAAAATTACTGATAATTGGATCATATCATTCAAATTCTGATAATACCGTGGTAAAAATGTGCTTCAATTTCTATGTTTTTGGTAAATGTATCACAGAAATTACTATTTTTGCATCTTCATTAATAAGTCTGCTTTTTATCAAAATAAATCACGGTGTCAACAGTTTTCTTCCCTGAATTAATGTTTCCAAAATTACTATAATCAATTTTGCCTTTTTTTCCCTTTAAGTTTTGATTGGCTTACATAATTTATTTTTAACAATGTGTAATTTTATTTCCTATGTATCTTTTAAGTTGCAAATCTTTGGGGGGTTTCATATCTATGATCAGACTATGATTCTCATACCGCTGCCTTTTAACAAAATTTTTTAACTTTCAAAGTTGATTTTTTGCTGCTGTTAATATTTATTTTGTTTTCTAGGTTTGATTGGTAGATATTGATTATAATTATACCAGCCGTAACCTTTTTTTTCTACATTCTTAAATTTTTATCTGATTTTTGAAATCACAATTAACTGTTTCACAGAGAGATCACAAAACATGTCAACACTTTTACACAATTTCCTAATAAAAAAGCATGAAAAGCAAAATTGGAAAGTTCTCCTTTGCATCCACTACTCTTTACCGGAGTTTAAAAAATTGCCAACGATCTGCTTTTTCTTCATTTATGTGTTCATCATGCTGATAAATCTTTTAAAGTTTTTTTCCTAAAGATATGGTTAAATGAATTGTTCAGCAACTTACCCTTTTTTATGCAATGTATTAGAGATACTGTGTCAGTTGCAAATTCCTTTTTTTAACCAAATTCTTTATTAACTGTTGTTTTAACTTTTTTCTCCCTCCTACAACCCCCAAGCCCATTCCCAGTGTTTTAATTTTGATTCACTTTTCTGACCCAAAAATAATCTTTAAAAACTTTTAACAAAAAATATGCCAGGGAAAGATCTTTGGGAGGAATATTTTATCAATTCCTACAGGTCTATCTTTTTTGTCCCATTTACATGTAAACATGTTGTTTAGGCATTAAATTTTTTAGTCCCAGTCTTTATTAAACTTTTATAAATGTTCTATTTTCTATAGAGAAGAAATCTAAGGTTAACTTGATTTTTGTTCTTTGCTTTCTTCTTATGTTTAAATGCTTGAACAAACCTACTTGTTCTTGACATTTATTGGCACGTATCTTCAAATTAGCCTCTTTTAATTCATTTAGCTTAATTTTTTTTCTGGTCTAGAAAGTTTTAACTCTGATACCTATTATTAGTATTTTTGTATATTTTTGCTGTTTTCTTCTTTGGGAAAAAAAAAGGTTGCATCTTTTAAGCTATTTGTAGTATCTTTTATGTCAGACTTTTCATTTCTTTTTAAAATTCTTCCTATATTCAGGGAATGTCCTCATAGTGTTTTATTCTTCCTCATCATGATTTCAATTTATTTCATTGCCAAATCTTTTTTCTCTCCTGCTACAGTAGTCTTAGTTTTCTTCTACTTTCTCCTCTTGGACCTAATCTTGCACATAGATTTCTTCAACAACTTCAAGTGGAACAAGGCAGGAATAAATAAAAATGAAGTAAATGTTTTCTTTAAAATTTTCCTGCTTCACAAAATAGGGTATTTCTTATGAGGGACTTCCCTCTGAATACTTAGCGAGTATATCCCCATGTCTAATGCTGAGTATTTTCATGGTCTCCATTTTTTCCCATTTACCCCTCCTTAAACAAATTTATGCACATCTAATATTATAGGTTGTTAGGATGTGCAAGTGGTGCTCTCCTCAACCTGATTAGGTGTTAGTAAATTCTGCCTCTTATTCTAAAACCAAATGCACAGGTATGTGAAATGCCTAGTATCCTTCTTGAATCCTAAGAGGTCTTCAAACAATTCCGCTTCTTTATTCTGTTTAATCTTTATTAATCTTCCTGGTAAGGCAACAAGACCTACCCAGTTTTCAATACAGAAGAGGATTCTTTCCATAGAGTTCGATTTTGGAGGACTGAGATAGGGTTCCCCTGATTCCAAGACTGTCCAGTACAGACAGGAAAAGGGAAGCTTTGGCCAGGACTAGCTCATTTTAGTCAGGCTGTTGTTTTTGTTTCTTCTGAATGAAGCCATCAGTAGAATGGTGCTAGGTCATAATTTAGTCACATCCCAGTTCTACTGTGGTGGGAAGGGCCTCATAATCCACAAACACTAAGACTCTAATGTAACCTGACAACAAAAACATAAAACTTCCAAGTATTCCACTTTTATTCTGCTGGGTTTTGTCACCTGCTATTTAAAAAAAAAAAAAAACTTGTCCCATTAGTGATATAAACCCACAGAAATTCTTGCTGAACTCTTAACTATAATGGGCTCTTCCTGGTAAATGATATGGCTAGAGATGTTTTGTAATGGCCTTTATAACCAAGGGTTGTCTTGCCTAAAAAGAATAAATAAAATAAAATAATAAAAAATAAAATTTCCAGTCCTGCATCAATGCCTGGATATATACCAGATCTCCAGCAAATTCTCTGATTACCCGCTCAAGGACTCTTGCATACAGACCACCTGACATCTGCTATCCAAATAACTGGATATGACCAGACCTCCTGGAATCATTCTTCCATACTGTCTAGACCACCTGATATCTGGTTGATAACTAGCCTGGACCAATCCTAGGGCTAAGAATGCAGATCCGATTATTCTCAAGAAGGTACTTTTCACTCAAAGAACTTTTTTTTTTCCCGGAACACTTCTGGGTTTTTGCCTAGTTGCTTTTGGTTTATAAAGCCTAAGACCCTTGAATAAATCTTTATCATTATTTCTAGCCAAAGCCTTCAGACTCTTGAGTTTGTTCAATACCTTCATTAAGCACTTGTTATATGTCAGCCACTGTTCTTAGTACTTTATGTACACTATCTCGTGCTTTAACAAAATTGGCCTTGGTGACCCTACCTGCAACCAAATTTCTCCTCCTCTCAATTATATAAAGAGGTTAACTTATATTCAAATTGTATAAATAGTCCTGGCTATGGCTGGGATTTCTGAAACCAACTGCTTTCAGGTATTTAAGGACATTTTTTTTTTACACAGTTAATTCATTTTTCCTCAGTAGGATCTTTCCAGTATCTTACCACATTCATATACGAATACATAAAAACTGCATTTAAATAGTAAAAAAATGAGTAGATAATCATACTCTTTAACCCTTGGTTGTCCAGACTTAGATTTAGTATGTTTTCCTTTCTAGTCCTTCTCCCATCCCCAACTCTCATCTTTGACTCCAAAATACAGATAACTCTATAGGGTTTTTTGATTATTATAAAAAAGACTCATGCTTTCACTAAAAATACGTACACAAATGATTATTTGGAAATAGTCACCTCAAATGGTTAATTCTTTATTTGTATTAATGACCATCATATAGGTTACTCCTAATGACCTAAAAAACATGCAAATTAAGCAATAATGACACATTAACATTTTAACCTAAATTTTGGTAACTGAAATGCTATTTTTAGTATTAAAGATCCTTAAATAATAAATTGAAAAGTAAATAACGTAACTGATTTTCACCAACTTCATGAATAGTTTTAGTGTTGTTTTCAGTAGTATCTACACTTAACAATTTCTAAACTTCACACACTTAAAATTATCACCCAGATATATAGATTTTGCCAAAATGAATATCAAAACTAACTTATTGCCTTTTAACCATCAGTCTAAGTGCTTTTGGGAACGTAAAAAAAAAAAATACAATTCAGATTTCATTCTTTTTGTTAATGTAAAATTATCAACAAATGATAACACTACTTGGTGTAGTCAAGTCAGCCCTATATAAAGTGGAACAAACAGCCATGCAAACAATTGAATTTGGAGGGGCTCTATAAGAAATCTACCAGTGCTGAATAAAAATGCTACCATCAGAATCATCCTTTTAGGTATTATTTTCAGAATACATTTTATTAAAATGTATGTGTAAAAGAGACACAGTTAACAACTTTTTTAAATTCAAGAAGCATGTACTCAGTAAAAATTAACTAGTAAGTAAAAATAGGAGTACTTAGATTCATTCCTTCAAGAAACATAGGTTATATAGTGATTAAGTATTAATGGGCATATATATTCAAAGTAATGACACTTAGGACTTACCTCTAAAATCTGACTAGCTCTTGATGGTGAGTGCCCTTCATTTTGGACCACCATTATCTGACTGGGAGATTGTGCCAGATTGCTGGAAACACTAGCAGAAGTCTAAAAACAGAAAAACAAGGACATTTTTTCTTTCTCTAATATTAAACAAGGCAAAATTTTAAAGTTACAAAAGCATGACCTGAAGGATACTTGGTTTTTACTTATATTTCGTTTGATAACATTATAATAGATACCACATGGTCAGTGGTAGAATTTTGTGATCCTCTAAAATATTTCAGACCTTTTTTACAGGAGTCCAAAGAAGGTATCTGGGGCCTCTACACTAACCTAGTTAAGATTATTTGCAAAATGCAGACTTAGACTTGTTGAGGTCATAATTAAATTCAAAATAACATCATTTCCAAATAACATATGAAAAGTTTTTAAAAATAAATATGCTTTAAAAATAAACTATAATATGAACATGGCTTAGCATTTAAAAGTTGCAATTAAGATGCCTTATATTCCATAAATTTATACTTTTACCTTAGATTGGTCAAGAATCTGAAGTTTTTCCCATTCTATTTTATCACTTTCACATTTTTTCCGAGGATTATTCCATTTTTCAGAAGCTTCTTTTTCTTTCTTCTTTAAAGCAACCTGTTCATCTGCAAATAATGTCCTTTTTTAAAAAAAAATGTACAAAAACTGTAAAATAAAGATCACGTAAACAAATGATGACCTTCTTAAAGAGTGCAGATTCCAAAGCAGATCAAAATTGTTTTTTAGGGAGGCTATTAACTCACAAGACAGAGAAGAATTTTAAGGGATATGGAATAAAGGAAAACATTTAAACAAAGTTATATATAAGTATGACAAGAACGAATGTACAAATATTTGTTTTAGTATAATTATCAATGAAGAACAATTTTTTCAGAATAACATATTTTATATTATACTAATTATTCTGAGGTTTTACTTCCCTGTAATGTTTGTTCAGTTATTAGTAAGAGACTTAAAAACTAGAAATCTGGGTTCAGAGAACCATGGGCGTCAAATCCAAGTTCTACCACTTTCTAGCTATGTGACTGGCAAACTGCTATTTCACATCTGTAAACGTATTCGTTCTTCTGTAAAATGAGAGTAATAATAGTGCCTACTTCAGGGTAAAACCCAGCACAAAGTAAATATTTAATAAATGTTCAGCTATTCTTATTCATAACTGTGGAACAGTAAAAAAACATAAAATCTTGTGTCTAACAGGCCAGTATGAAAAAACTAGGCCCAAATCAACAGTTCTTAAAAATTCAGATAATATAAACTTAAATTCCAAGAAAATTAATGAAAGCATAACTTTAACAAAGAGAGATGTGCTTTTCTAACTAACAGTATCAAATAAAAAATATAGTTAATTGTGTTTTATAAAATAATTAAAGCATAAATTGCTTCAGTCTTTCTAACTAGTTCCACTTTACTTCAGAAGTTTGGTATATTTTGGTAAGCTAAACTTGTACTGAAAGAAAATATCTGAAACTGAAATTATGATATAAACACATTACAAGATCACCAAACTTTCTAACACTGTTACCATACATTTTTTTCATTCTTCTGTTACTTTCACTTCCATCATCAATTCATTTCCTATTTCTTCTGCTTATCTCTTTTTCTAAATCACCTGTCCCACCAGGGTTATGACTGCCTCACAGGACTTGCCAGTTGAGTGGATGCTGAAGTCCATCTTCATGCTCTTAGTATAGCTATTCCTAAGAAGTACAACTATTACTTTATGTATTCACCAAACTCTGGACCCTAAGTCTAGTCCAAGAAGAAATGGGAGTTTTAGTTATTATCGATATTTTAAGACCCTAATAGCAATTATAAATTTTTCTGTTACATGGTCTACAAACAAAAACCAATAAGCTTGCTTTTGTTTGGAATATACTAACTGATATTACATCAATATTCATTAGGACAGTTTGATTGTTTTAAAAATGAACTCGATTATTAATTAAAACCATCTTTAAACCCACAGGATTTTTGTAATGGAAAATTTTAATAATGGATTCTCAGGAAATGAGAAAGTTTAGAAATCTTTGAGTTCCAAGAGCTCCAAAATGGTACTGATAGTAATGATCACTTCCTGGCTTTTGGTATATACCACAGAATCCCAAACAGAAACAACTAAAGAGAATGTGAAACCACAAATCTTATGTATTTGAAGAAAACTAAAGAGAAAATTTTATAAAATAAGACTTTGATAACATCATACTGACATATTTCATCCTCAATAATATTCTACAAGCTAATGAAACTATAATAAAAGGTGTAATAATTACTTACCAAGCTCTTTCCTCCATTGGGCTTTTTTTGCTTCCAACAAACTTCTATCACGTTCCCTTTCCCCCAGAGTACTAAATATGTCAGCTGGTTTCCATACATTTTCTCTAAGACAAAAATACAAAAAATAACAGAAATTTTACTATGTTTCTACATAAGTTAATTCCATAAAGATTATGTAATAAACTTTTAACTAACTCTTAATCTTCAGAATAAATATTTCATATGAAAGTCAAGGAAAAGCAAAACCATATTTTGCAAAATGACCCCACAATAACAGATAGGAGTTACCTACATGGCAATTTTCTGCTCATACTGCTTAGATGTCTCCTGATTTTTACTTAAAACAGATTTATTTTCATCCTGGACATAGGAAACAGCCTCAGTTTTTTGGAGTAGTCCCATAATAGTCTCATCCTTTGGCTGATTAGGAATACTGTTTAAATGCAGACTGTACTGACCTAGGAGGTAAAATGAATGCTTTAAAATTAACACTAAAATTACGTCTATTTCAATATATTATTTTGGCATACTGCTATACAGTTTTAAAAACACTGCCTTACACATTACCTAATTACTTCTCATAGCAATTCTTGCTTTGAGTATTATGATTCCCTTTATGTAAAAAAAAAAAAAATGAGTCCAAGATTAAATAGCTCAGATGTCTGGCCATAGCCATATAAACTCCTGTATCATATAATAAGCAACAAAAAAATAAACATCCATTTACTCCTGATAACACTTTAAAAATAAAAATGAAAACATGAACCACAACTTTGTTGAGAATAAATGCAAACAGCCTTGTGAATAGCTCACTATCTTATCCTTATTTTCTCATTTAGCTGGGAAATCAGTGAAAAACTATCATGTTTCTATGCTCCAACTATGATATCGATTCCAAATATTTTATACAGGGCTCATATGGTCAGCTCAAAAATTATTCAAATTGCTCAGTCATGTGCTAGTTCTCCTAGTGAAGGGAAAGGCTATCTAATATGCAGGTCATTTATAATTAGGCAAATTCTTTCTACTTTGTAGATACTCTCTCTCATTATCCCTATTAAATTTTTATTTTTTGTTCTTTGTGCTAGAATTCTAGTCTTAAAGACAATATATAGCTCTCTCATTTTACAAGGAATAATCTAGACCAAGAGAAGGTAAATGATTTTATTGTCAGCACCTAGAGAGCTATCTGATCCCTCCCAAATCAGTCATGGGGACTGGTGCCTGTTAATTTTATTTTTACTTATATCACTATTACCTGACAAAATTGTAATATTTCTACTCATATTCACAATTCCTTAGTTCAAAGCTGAAACAAGGCTTTTAAAAACATAATACAATTATGACTAATTAAAAAGAAAGCATGTAACACTCTACTCTTCCAAGTTTATGTTAATAATAAGAAGAAAGAGCTGCCAATCCTCAGCACAGATTGGGTGTCAGGAAAAGGAAAAAGTGAGGGGCCAGGAAAATCAACATATTTAGCAACTCAAGTCAAATCTTCTTAGTAAGGTTTCCTCAATTTCCACTAGAAATACTATAGTAATTTTTAAAGAACATTTTATATAATTATTTTAACATAGGTAAAGCCTCCTACATTCTAAAATAAGTACAATAGTGTTTTATACTAACATCTTTCTTTTCTAGAGTCCATAGAAACTGGATTTCTTAACACTATGGTACATGAGAATAATATTCCAAGCATTAACCTTAAGATACAGCATATTATAATTATAAAAGTAATTTTCATTTAAGCATTCTTTTAAAAAATAATTTTAAAAAATTGTTACACATTAAAATCAAATTTAAGAGGCATAGTTACATAAAATCCAATGAACCTAAAATTCTAAAACACTTTATATTCATAAAATTAATATGATTTAAAACTAGAAAAATCTTACTTGTTTCCTGCTCCTTTCCATTCTCAGTCAGGGAAACAGATTTATTTCCTTGGTTTACAGTCATCAAAATCTGTTGTAGTTGGTCTTGTGTAAGACACACCAAACTACTCTTCATATTTTCACCTGTGAAGTCTTTTTTGCAAGGCTTCTGATTAGCTACTACAGATATATTTATGGTGTTTCCAGTCTTCTGTATATTAGGAGTTGCAGGCAAAATCACTTTCTGGATGTGAAGATAGTCTTTATCTGCGTACTGCTTGCATAAATCCTTAGGAGGTGAAAAAGTCATACTATTTTTTTCTTCTTTTGCTAGTAAAGTTTGTGAACCAATTCTCTTCTTTTGAAAAAGCTTTTCACCTCTGATACAAGTATTTTGTGTTGATTTTAGAATGTATCCCGTTTGTTTTGTTCTTAAGGAACATTTTGCAATCTTGGTCTTATTTCCCATCTGTTAAAACACCAAAAATTTATTATTTATAACAGCTCATGAAAAATCAACAATTATCTTTACATATTTTGTGGTAAATCAGGCCTCAAAACTTTTTTTCCATTTTGCTAACATATACATAAGAAACTATCATTTATCCTTTGTGAATCTTCATTTGAAAGCTTCAATAACTGGTATTGTTATTTTATTCAGGATAATGAAGAATACAGAACTTCTGTTAGAGTTGTTACAGGACATCTCCATTCAACTCCAGTACTAAATCTCATGTCATGATTACACCACCCATACTACCACTTTTCTTCTTTGGCATCTATAGACCCATAGGTTACTAGCCTTTATTCCTTGAATAATTTAGCTTGTGGGTCGGTCATCATCCCTCACTCTACCTTAACTCCTTTATTAACTATATCCACATAGATTATTCTTCCAATACCCTAGCCTCTCATTTCCTTGAACTCTGCTCCTACATACTTGTCTTTCATGCTACCTCAGTTATTCATGCCCCTGGTATATCTCATACTGACCTTGTAACCACCCATAATTGCAACCTCTCCATAATCTCAATTTCAAACACTGCACAATGACCACCACCTCTTATTTTTTTCCAGCTTAACTTTCTCATATATCCCAATGCCAACAATTCTTTAACTTGGCTGGGACTTTAATTTCTTGATTACCACTTTCCTCTTGTCTTCACTTCCCTCCTTAACAATCAAATTCCAGGAGCAACCAAAATCATGTCATTCTCAACTTCTCTGATGTCACATACACTTGTCAAATCCCAAACCCGGTAAAATCTCTTTTCACCTATTCTGCTTGCATCCAAGGAGAAAAACACAGTCACAACATCTGGTTTCATCTTAAATAAAATATCCAAGTACAACAATGGGTTCTTCATGCTACCTGGCAGTCACACATTTCCCAAGTTCATTTACTCTCACTTTTAGCAACATTTCAACTTTTTCCTGTTTCCCCAAACCCTTAACTTTCTCTTTCATTCTCAGCTGAAGACTTTGATTAATATTTCACTGAAAATCTTAGAGAAGCATTTAGAAAAAAAACTTTAAATTTGTACCATCAAATCTGTACCAGCATCTGTATTCATGCAAATTGCTTGTCCTTTCTCAAAAGATTTCTAGCAATCCTTTGCCTTCTCCTGAATCATCACTTTCTTTTCTGCAGGTTCACATCTTTTTACCATCTGAAGAAAAGTAGTTGATTCCACTTTCTTCTCTCATCGCCTATAATTCCATTCTCATCTCCTATAATTCTCATCTCCTATAACTGCTCATTACTGAATCTTCTCTCATATGCCTCATTTGTCATCTAATCTTATTTTGCTACATCTTCAAAATGTATCCTGAATCTGACATTACTCCTACATTGTCACCCCTCTGCTCCAAGCCATTATTAGCTCTTGCCTGAATCACTGTAAAGCCTTACAACTGGTTTTCCTGCTTCTAGCCTTGCTCCCCAATCTATTCTCAATCCTGCAGCCACAATGTTTATAATAATATGTAAGTCAGATCATGTCACTTTCTTCAAAAGCTTCCAATAGTTCCAATAGTTTCCCATCTTTCTTGAAAGAAAAGCTTAATGCGTTCTGACCAAAAAAAAAAAAAAAAAAAAGAAAAGACCTAATGATCTGTGCACCTTCCCCCATTTGTCCCCATTATCTGAACTCTAATCTCATTTTCTCTCTCTTGACCTCCAGCCACATGGGCTTCTTGGTTATTCCTTGAACTCAACAAGACTTCCAGTCTTAGGCTTTAGCACTAATCAATTCCTCTATATAGGGCATTCTTCCTTCAAATATTTGCTCCAGTAACACCAGCTCAAGGAGGTCTTCTCTGACCATGCAATTTAAAACTGCAGGTTTCCTTCTCTACCCTCACTCTCACCTTCTACCACTCCCCCCCTTTACCTCAGGCTGCTGCTGCTGTGCCTCTGAAATGATTGTGCCTCTTCCCTTCCTCTCCTTTATTTTCTCAGTAGCACTTTTTGTCTTGTAATTGTCTACATTTGTTTTGCTTATTGTCTGCCCATTCCACCCCTTTCTAATGTAAACTCCACAAGGCAGAGATTTTTGTCTGCTTTTTCCACTGCTATATTCCCAGCACCTAGAATAGTAAGTAGAACAGAGAAGGTGTTCAGTAAATTTTTGTTTCCTCAACTATGCCATTTTAAAAACTGAATTCTTTCTCTCCTCTCTCCCCCAAATTATCTCCCCTTTCCAAAATATCCCATTTGTTTGGCTCTATAGTTCTAATCTCTCAGACCAGTAACCATGGAGTCATCTTTGACTCTATCCTCCCTTATGGTCTTCTTCAGTTTACCAGCACGTAACAGTTATTTCTTACTTCCAGATCTTTTTCTTACCATTTACACAACAATAAGCCTTGGTTCAGGTTTTCATTCCATTACTAGACCACATTCTATCTCAAATCTATTCTTTTTAATCCACTGTACATTTCTGCAAAACCAACTAACCTAAAATAATTCAACAGTCATTCAATTAATAATAAGTGTTGCTTTTATGTACTCACAATTATGGGAGAAGTGCCAGAGGTATAAAGTTGAATAAGAGATTCTTGCTGTCAAGGAGTAGGGTAGATGCTACATGGCTTTTATCTGGCTTATCACATCCCAACTTTCCTTGTCTTCCAATAAATTACATAATACATGACCACACTTTGGCAATTAGCCAATTACATTTTACTCTACTTTTCAAAATACACCTGTAGAATCAGCCACAAGATTCCTTTATTACCCTACTCATCTCACCTACACCCTATTTGTTCCTGGCTTTAGGCTTTTCATACCAAAAACACAATCTAAAATGCTTTTACCCTCCTGTTCCTTTGGCTATTTTAATATAATTAATTCTATAAATGAGAAGGAGCAAACTCAAATACCTACTGTAAACTAGGCCGGGTGGGAACTATGATAAACTGAAGAGCACTTTTCCATCTAAAAGAGGCAGACACTACTCAGAACCAGTCTAAACTGCCAAAAAGGAACCTCAGTCTACTTGCTAGATCAGCAGTCCCCAACCTTTTTGGCACAAGAGACTGGTGCTCCTATTAGAATCTAATGCCTGATGATCTGAGGTGGAGCTGAGGCAGTTATGCTAGCGCTGTGGAGCAGCTGCAAAGACAGATGAAGCTTCTTCACTTGCTTGCCCACCACTCATCTCCTGCTGTGTGGCCTGGTTCCTAATGGACTAATACCTGCCTGGGGGTTGGGACCCCTATGCTAGATCATCTAATATTTCAATCAACCAAGAATGACAAATTTTACATTCAATTTTCCAATTTTTAGACACTGGAAATTCCAATTTTTGAAAACCATTGTGTAAATTAAGCAAAGTATCAGCAGATGCATAGCTTACACAGCTGAACCCTACCACTTCAGTCTCCAACTACTGCAACTCCTACTCATCTCACCCTTCTTTGACTCACACTATTAATGACCTTTTCTGGATCATTAACAGTTGAGCATTTCATTTAATTAATCAGATTCTCACTCAAACTGCTAAGTAGTACAGTGCATTCCCTCAACTATCTTTGAGGTCTCTCATTTCTGTCCCCTTCTTTCCATTCCACTAGCCACCATACAAGTGCATGGATTCATGAGACTCTCCCTGGACTACTCTTATTAATTGATCTTTTACTGGTCTCTGTTAATGATAATCTGTCCTTCACAGAGCTGCCCGAAGTCCTACAACACCAACTAAATCATATCTAGTCTGCTAAATCATATCTAGTCTACATGCAAATCAAATGAGTTCAAATGAGTGTACATGTAAACTCTTCATGATGGTAATCCCACTAAGTTTTACATTTTATACTTCCCCAAGGTACACACTATTCTCCAAATGCAAATTATGCTTTGTATCTCGGTATTTTGCCCACTATTTTCAATGAGCTTAGAATACACTTCCCTACTTCTTTGACTGTAAAATATTTCTCTCATCTTTTAATTAAAATGTCACCTCATTTATGAAGCACCTCCTGGTCTTTTCAAACCACAAAGAGCTACTACTCTTTCCCAATGTTTTTTTATAACCCTACTATGGCACACATTATATTCTATTTGTACCACATAGTTATTTACCTGACAGATGACCCCACTTCAAGGAAACAGGGACTAGGTTTTACTTCCTTTTTTCTTCTCACAACCACAGAACAAATAAAGCCAAGAGCTCAATAAACACACTAAAAATTTATAGCTGCAATAAATCTCTGTTAAACAGAAAACTACTACTTGGAACTCTAATTGAATTAGAATTATTTTGCCCCACAAAATCAAAAATAATATACAGAAAACATCTTCTAAAAATATTTAATAAAGGAGGGTAGGAAGGAGTGGGAAATGACCTCGCTTGAGGTCACTATACATTCAACTAAATTTTGAATACTTTCTGTAGCTTAATGCTAGAGAAGAACAATAAACAAGGCAGTAAAAAAAATCATGAACTACCCAATATTCAATTATGCTCAGGTTACTTAGTAAGAAAAAACAATCTAGCCCAAATCATTTCCCAAATGTTTATGGGATAAGATCAATTTTTCTTTAATGCCTACAGAACCTGGTATGCCTAGATGGTCTCCCATCCAAGTGCTAACCAGGCCCAACCCTGCTTAGCTTCTGAGATCAGATGAGATTGGGCACATTCAGGGTGGCATGGCCATTCAAATTTTAATAGATCTAATAGGTCACAAATGTTTTTATGTAGCATGTTGGTCTTTTACCTAGTTTTAAGTCTACCAATATTTTTCATAATATAAAGACAGTGTCCAACGAAGTTGTTTAGTATTACCTGATTTCACAATATATATGATGCCAAGGAACCCAAGGTTAAAAAGAATCAGAGAAAAGTAACATTTAAAATATAAAATTTGAGACCAAGCAATAATATTTTATACATCCTTCGATGTCTGATTCTCATACATAGAAATACCTGTAAAATTTATTAATGTTTTATATTTCAAATAATTTGAGATAATTGAGTTTAGAATTCAAAAATTACTCATATCAAATTACTAGTATTTCTTTCATTTCTACTCCTTTAAACTAAGAAATAAGACTGGTAACCACCTTCACATTCATTACCACATACTAAAGAAATAGGCAAGAGAGATTTTGATAGAATTAAGAAAGTACTCAAACCACGTGTTAAACTTGATGCAGATGAGATGGAGTTCAGCTGTGTTTAAAGAACACTACAAAGATGACAGTAATTCAACCTGTGAAGAAAGGGAAAAACAACTGTAGGTAGGTGTTATAGTCATTCAGAAGCTTACCTCTGCAGAAAGCAAGCAAGCACTATGGACTTTCAAGTCAAGATGGTGGAGTAGGTAACCCTGTGCTCTTCTCTCCCAACTACGTCAAACTTACAACTAAACTACAGAACAACCAACATTGAGAATCACCTGAGGTCTAATTGAATAGGAGTTCTATAATTAAGGATATGTAGAAGAAGCCTTGTCAAGATTGGTAGAAGGGGTCAAGATACAGAACAGGCTGGCCCTAGGACTATGTGTGGTAGTTAAAATCAAGAGGAATATCTGAGATGCAGAAGTCCCTACTAAGGATTAGACTCAGCCCCACATCAGGCTCCCTAACTCAGGGTTCCTGTGCCAACAAGAGAAGTCCCCATAACTTCTAGCTGTGAAAATCAGTGGAGATTGTAGCTAAGTGAGACAGATGCCTGATGGAGTCCCAGGAATTATTCTTAAAGGGCCCACACAAAGACATACACTTGCTGATGAACTCATATTGAGCTCTGGGGCAGCAGTTCAAAAGATGCCAGGGACACATGGGGAAAAATTGAATTGTCTGGCCTCAGGGCAAGAACTGGAGGAGCAGTATTCTCCCAAACAGAAATGCTGGCAGAAGCCATTATTCTTTTGTTGAACTCTCCTCCCAGTCTGCACATGAAGGCAGGTGCCATATCTGAGTCTCTATCAACCAAACTAACACTGTTCGTCTCACCCTGGTGATTCTCTGAGACCCTGCCCCACATAACTTGTCCACTCACACAACTTGCTGGCCCACCCAAGCCAGATCCAATGGCTTTCCCATACAAATAGCTTGTTTGGGCTCATACTGAGAAATTTCCCAAAATCTCTCAAAGGTTCACTACCCCAAACAAGCAGCATCTGGCCTCAGCATGCCCCATAACTACTGATGAGCAAACCTAAACCCAGCATTAGTGGCAGCCAGCCTTGGTTCACAGCTTAGCCACTCTCAGGTATCTCCAAGCCTAATGCAAGTGGCAACCATGTGTAGATCACTTCATAGCTCATAACAAGTGGCCCTAGGCAGGGCAAAGGCAGTGGCTGACCTTTGTCTACATCAGAGTCCTTCCCCAAAATCTCCAGAACCAAAATACCCAGTGGCCAGCTTCAGACCACACCAGAGAACCACCCAACCACTTCCATAAACAAAACACCAAAAAGGCAGACTAGGCATGCACCAGAGCCCTACTAAATCAAATCCTGCCCTGTAGCATATTCTGCATAATAGCTTCTCCACTCTAGTCACAGCCGGTCCTTACAACCAATCAGCTTGACAGTCAATGCCTCACAATGACATGTCAACAGCATTCAAGGTTCAACTACAACAGACAACCAACATGAGAGATACACCTGGAGCACCTGGCTCAGGTGACCAGGAAGACTGTACCACTGACATCCACAGGACACTTAGCACATAAGGCCTCTTTACCAAAACCGGAAGACACAGCACCTCTACCTAATAGAAACAAACACAGGGAGACAGCCAAAACAAGGACACAAAGAAACACGTCCCAAATGAAAGAAGAGAACAAAGCTTCAAAAAAAGAACTAAAAAAAAAAAAAATGGAGAAAAGTAATCTAGCAGATGCAGAATTCAAAACACTGGTTATAAGGCTAGGAAAATAAAAATGGAGATAGAAAACATAAAAAAGAACCAATCATAAACGATAAATACAATAACAAATGAAAAAAATGAAAAGTACATTAAGAAATTCAACAGTAGATTAGATGAACCGGAGGTTCAAATCAGTTTTTTGAAAGATAAGATAGCAGAAAACACCCATAAAAATACCAAAAATATTTTAAATAAGGATAGTTTAAGGAACCTTGGGTACAACATCAAGCATACCAATATTCACATCATAGGAGTAAGCATACCAATTTTCACATCATAGGAGTACCAAAAAAAGAAGAGAGAAAAAACTAAAAATCTACTTAAAGAAATAATGACAGAAAACTTCCCTAAACTATTGAAGGAAATAGACATAAAAGCCCAGGAACAGTGAGTCACAAACAAGGGGAACCCAAACAGGCCCACATCAAGATACATCATAATTAAGATGCCAAAGATTAAAGACAAAGAGAGAGACAAAAAGCAACAAGAGAAAAGCAATTAGTTACCTACAAAGGAGCTCCCATTCGACCATCAGCTGATTTCTCAACAATAACTTTGCCAGAATGTATTGGCATGAAATATTCAAAGTGATGAAAAGCAAGGACCTACAACCAAGACTACTCTACCCAGCAATGCTATCATTTAGAATCGAAGGACAAATAAAGAACTTCTCAGGCAAGAAAAAGCTAAAGGAGCTCATCACCACCAAACCAGCAGTACAAGAAATTTTGAAGAGACTTCTATAAAGAAAAAAAGGTCAAAAATATGAAAAGGCTATAACTACATACCTATCAACAATTACTTTAAATTTAACTGGAATAAATGCTCCAATTAAAAGACATAAGGTATCTAAATGTATACTAAAACAAAACCCTTACATGTAGCCTACAAGAGACTTACTTCATAATGAAAGAAACACAGACTGAAAGTAAAGAGATAGAAAAAGGTATTTCGTGAAAACGGAAATGAGAAGAAAAAAAAAAGCTGGAGTATCAATACTTATACCAGACTTTAAAACAAACACTATAACAAGAGACAAAAGACATCAGTTACATGGAGGAGTGAGAGACATACCCAAGTCTCTCCCCTTGAAACAACAATAAGCTGAACATCTAAAACTCAACAAAAAACACCCAAACTGCATGTCTGAGCATGAGATCTGCACATAAGATCTACCACAGGTCAGAACTCCAGGTGTCAGGTAGCAGACTGGGAGAAATAAAGAAGCTGCCTCTCGCAGCTGCTGGAGTTCCCTGTAGAAGAAGGGAGAGGGGTGAAGGTGCGGCGACTTCTCTGAATAGCCCTGCCTGGCAGTGCTATGACGTCCACGCAACTGGAGGCAGTGCCCAGTCATCAGGGCAGAAGGCAGAGAAACGAGGATAGCAGAGAAACAACAGTTGATTTTTACCAACTGCAGCTGCAAAATAAAGGCTGAGCGGCAACCGCTATGCCCCAACCTAAAGGGACACTACCCCCATACCCTCCCAGACAGACCACCACAGAGCCCCAGGGGAATCTAAGCAAAGGCTACCGAAACTGTCTCTAACACTGACAGGGACTGAGACTGAGGGTAGTGAGCATGATTAAACATCTGCAAAACATAAATAAATAAATTGTTAAGACTTTCTATAAAGCAGAGATTCAAGAGGATTAGACAGCGTGTACTGGAAAAAAAAAGAACAACACCTTTTTTTTGCAAGAAGCTAGGGACCGTTATATAATACATCTTCTTTATGAAAAAAAAAAAAAAAAAAGAATGCACTTCCATTAATGCCCAGATGGAGAAATAGTCCATTAAACACCATGAACAACCAAGGTGACAAGGCATCTCACAAAGAAAGAGAAAAATCTCCAGAAAATAAGCTTACAGACATAGAAATATGCAACGTAAATGACAGAGAATTCAGGATGGTACTTCTGAATAAAATTCAATGAGATCCGAAACAAATCATAAAAACAATTTCAAGAATTGAAAAAACAACTAGATGAGCAGAATGACTTCTTTAGCAAGGAGACTAAAACCCTCAAAAAGAACCAAATAGACCTTCTGGAGATAAAGAACACACAGCAAGAGTGAAAAATAAAATAGCAAGCTTGGGAAATGGAGTTGACCAAAAGAAGGAAAGGATCAGTGATAACGAAGACAGAAATCTAGAAATAAATCAGAAGGAAGAAGAGAGAAACAGAAGAATATAAAAAAAAAGAAAGAGAAATACAAGAACTAGCTGATACCATCAGGAGAGGAAACATAAGAATAATGGGCATTATCAAAGACAAGGAAAAGGAGCAGAGATTAGAAAGCATTTTCAGACAAATAGCTGATGAGAATTTCCCGAATCTAAGGAATGAACTGGAGCTTAGAATTCAAGAAGTCAACACAACATCCAATTATATCAACCCAAAAATGCCCTCACCAAGACACATGATAAAAAAATTATCAAAAATCAATGCCAAAGACAAAATTCTCAGTCAGCCAGGGGAAAAAGGATGGTAACCTACAAAGGAAAACCCATTAGATAATCATCGAACTTCTCAGCACAAATCTTACAAGCCAGAAAGGAATAGAATCAAATATTCAAACTATTAAATGAAAGGAACTACCAGCCAAGAATAAAGTATCCAGCTAAGATCTCCTTTAAATATGAAGGAGAAATAAAGACCTTTCCAGACATACAAAAATTCAGGGAATTCTCTACTATAAAGCCTGCACTACAGGAAATACTGAAAGGAGTAAGTTCACCTAAAACAAATGACAAAAAATAAAAGATAAAGAACATAATTAGGAGTAACAGGACTAGAAAACTGATAAAAGCAGAGGACTATAACTCTTACTAGGAACAGGGCATTATAAGCTTAAAAACAAGAAGATATTTGCTATAGTAAATAGTAATGAACATTCACCGTACATAGGGACAAACTGAGACAACAATGACTGAAAAGGGGAGGATTCAAAGATCCAAATTTGCAAAGGGGAAGAGATAAGGCACACACAGAAGGGACGACTACACACACACACACACACACACAGACACATATTTTATCCTTTTCATATTTGCAATTGTAGCCACACACCTAAGATTCAGAACCAAAGTTTATAACATAAAACAAGAAGAATCACAGGGAAAATCCACAAAAGCCAATTCAAATAAAATTTAAAAAACAACAGAAACACAGGAACAAGGAAGCAATGGAAACACTGAGCTAGCTACCAGAAAGCAAAAGATAAAATGGTTATAAGAAGACCTCATATTTCAATAATCACACTAAATGTAAATGGACTGAACTCACCAATAAAAAGGCACAGATTGCAGATTGGATCAAAAAACAAACCCAGCCATATGCTACCTCCAGCACATACATCTCAGTTCCAAAGACAAATATAGACTCAAAGTGAAAGGATGGAAAATGATATTTCAAGCAAAAGGCATTCAGAGAAAAGAGGGAGCAGTGGTACTATATCAGAAGAAAAAGACTTCAAAATAAAAAAGGTAAAGCTACTGAGGGACACTTCATAATGATAAAAGGAATCATGCACCAAGAAGAAATAATACTTATTAATACCTATTCTCCCAATCAGGGAGCCCCAAAATATGTAAAGCAATTACTAACAGAACTAAAGGGAGAACCAGACCAAAACACCATCGTAGTAGAGGAACTAAATACCCCACTGTTGGATATGGACAGATCATCCAAACAGAAAATCAATAAGGAAATAACATCCTTAAATGATACATTAGACTGACTGGGCATAATTGACATTTACAGAGCCTTTAATCCCAAAACAGCTGCTTAAGTATTCTTCTCTAGTGTACATGGAACATTCTCAAGGTTACTGACCACATGCTGGGACACAAAGTCTCAACAAATATAAGAGGGTTTAAATCATACCAACCATATTCTCTGATCATAATGCTTTGAAACTAGAGATCAACTGCAAAAATAGAAAAGAACCACAAATACCTGGAGATTAAACAACATGCTACTGAAGAATAACAATGTCAGAGAAGAAATAAAAGGAAAGTTCAAGAGATAATAGAAAGAATGATAGATAGTACAACATTTTGAAACTTTTGGGACATGCAAAAGCAGTCATAAGAGGAAAGTTCATATCATTACAGGCCTATCTCTAAGAACAAGAACTAGTCCAAATAAACAATGTAACACTTCATCTTAAAAAACCAGAAAAGGAAGAACAAGTGAAGCCTAAAGTCAGCAGAAGGAAAGAAATAATTTAGAAATAAATTAAAAAAATTAAAGAAATAAATGAGTAGAATAAGTGAAATTAAAAACAAAAAAAAAATAGAAAAAATAAATGCAACAAAGAGCTGGTTCTTTGAGAAGGTTAATAAAATCGACAAACCCCTGGCTAGACTCACTAAAGAAAAAAGAGAAAGGACACAAATAAACAAAATCAAGGATGAAAGAGGGAAAATTATGACTGACATTGCAGAAATTCAAAGGATCATGCAAGAATATTATGAAAAGGTATATAACATCAAATTTAATAACCTAGAAGAAATGGACCAGTACTTAGAAAAATACAACCTTCCTCCACTGAATTAAGCAGCACTGGAAAATCTAAATAGACTGATCAGCAGTATGGAAATCGAAACAATCATCAACAACCTTACCAAAAGGTAAAAGTCCAGGACAAGAGGAGGCAACTTCCCAACTGCTTTTATGAGGT
Source organism: Cynopterus sphinx (assembly GCA_030015415.1). Taxonomy (NCBI): domain Eukaryota; kingdom Metazoa; phylum Chordata; class Mammalia; order Chiroptera; family Pteropodidae; genus Cynopterus; species Cynopterus sphinx. The sequence continues at coordinate 112,617,088 of CM057381.1, forward strand.
CAATATTACCCTGATACCAAAACTTGGTAAAGAAAACGCACAAAAAGAAAACTGTAGACCAATATCTCTCATGAATACAGATGTAAATAAGATTCCAGCAAATCGAATACAGCAACATATTATAAAGATTATACACTGTGGTCAAGTGGGCTTCAATTCAGAGGCACAGGGATGGTTCAACATGGGCAAATCAATGTGATACACCACATAAATTAAAAAGTAAGAATCATATGATCATATCAACAGATGCAGAGAAAACACTCAACAAGATACAGCACCCATTTATGATCAAAATACTTAACAAAATTGGTATAGAAAGAAAGTACCTTAATATAATAAAGGCCATATATGACAAGCCGTCAGCCAATTTTATACTTAATGGTGAAAAACTAAAAAGCTTCTCTCTAAGATCAGGAACAAGGCAAGGCTGTCCACAATTGCCACTGTTATTCAATATAACATTAAAGGTCCTAGCGAGTGTAATCAGACAAGAGAAAGATATAAAAGGCATCCTAATAGGAAACGAAAAAGTCGAACTGTCACTATGTGAGGATGATTGATTCTCTATATAGAAAACCCTAAAGACTCCACAAGAACACTACTAGAAACAATAAACAAATACAGTAAAGTTTCTAAATACAAAAATCAATTTTCAAAAATCCATAGCGTTCACATACTCAAACAATGAAGTGTCAGAAAAAGGAAGTAGAAAAAATAATTCCTTTTGCAATTGCAACAAAAAGAATAAAATACCTAGCAATAAATCTAATGAAACATGTGAAGGACCTACATAACCAAAACTACAAGACCCTATTAAAAGAAATCGAAAAAGATACAAAGAAATGGAAAGATATTCTGTGTTCTTAGATTGGAAGAAACAAGATAGTTAAAATGACCATATTACCTAAAGCATTATACACATTTAATGCAATTCCCATCAAAATCCCCTCGGCATTTTTTAAAGATATGGAACAAAAAATATCACATTTGTATAGAAGCACAAAAGACCCCGAATTGCCAAAACCATCCTGAGAAAAAAGAACGAGGATGGAGGCATCACTCTGCCTGATTTCAAATTATACTACAAAACAACAGTAATCAAAACAGCATGGAGTTGGCAGCAGAACAGACACTCGGACCAGTGGAATAGAACCGAGTTCAGAAGTAAACCCGTATTTATATGGGCAAATAATTTTCAACAAAAAAGCCAAAAACATAATAGTGGAGAAAGAGGAAAGCCTCTTAAATAAATGGTGCTGGGAAAATTGGCAGGCACCTGCAAAAGAATGAAGCTAGACTGTTGTCTATCATCACACACTCAAATTAACTCAAAATGGAGTAAGGACCTGAATATAAGACCTGAAACAATAAAATGCATAGAAGAAAACATAGGAACTAAACACAAGGACCTTGGACTTAAAGAGGATTTTATGAATTTGACTTCAAAAGGCAAGAGAAGTAAAAGCTAAAATAAACGAATGGGACTTCATCAAACTAAAAAGCTTCTGCTCAGGAAAAAAATTGTCAACAGGTAAAGAGACAACCATCAGAACGGGAAAATATATTTGCAAGCAATTTCTCTGGTAACGGCCTAATATCCAAAATATACAAAGAACTCATACAACTCAATAACAAAAAAACAAACGATCCAATCAAAAAATGGGCAGAGGACCTGAACAGACACTTCTCCCTAGAGGACATACAAATGGCCAATAAATACATGAAAAGATGCTCAACATCAATAGCTATTAGGGAAATGCAAATCAAAACCACACCTGTTAGAATAGCTATAATCAACAGGACAACTAATAACAAATGTTGGAGAGGATGCGGAGAAAAAGGAACCCCCATACACTGCTGGTGGGACTACAAATTGGTACAGCCACTATGGAAAACAGTATGGAGGTTCCTCAAAAACCTAAGAATTTAACTACCATAGGATCCAGCAATCCCTCTACTGGGCATTTACCCCAAAGACCTGAAAACCCATATCTGAAAACATATTTGCACACCGATGTTCATAGCAGCACTATTCACAGTGGCCAGTACATGGAAGCAACTGAAGCGTCCTATGATAGATGATTGGCTAAAGAAGCTGCGGTACACATTTACGATGGAATATTACTTAGCCATAAGAAGAGATCAAATACTGCCATTTGCGACAACATGGATGGACCTTAAAATAATCATACTAAGTGAAATAAGTCAGACAAAAAATTGAAAATCAAATGATAACACTTTTTTGTGGAATCTAAACCTAAAAGCAACAAATGAACAGTACGAACAGTCTCATGGACAATGGACTAGTGGTTACCAGAGGGGAAGGGGAAAGTACACAAGGAAAAAAAATTAAATAATTTCATTTAATTAATCAATTAATTAATTAAAGAGAGCGAGCCAAAAAAGACCCAGTAATTCCACCTCTGAGTATTTATCCAAAGAAATCCAAAACACTAATTCAAAAAGACATGTATCATCTGTATGTTCATTGTAGCGTTATTTACCATACCTGAGATAAGAAAGCCACCTAAGTGTCCCTCAATAGATGAATGGATAAAGGAGTACATATATACAGTGGCACATTATTCAGCCATAAAAAGGAGTGAAATCCTGCTATCTGTAACAACATAGATGGACCTAGAGGGTATTAAACTAACTGAAATAAGTCAGACAGGGAAAGACATCACGATTTCACTTCTATGTGGAATCCAAAATACAAAATAAACAAAGAAAACAGAAACAAACTCATAGATACAGAGAATACTTTGAAGGTTGCCAGATATGGGGATTGAGGGATGGGTGAATGGGGGTAAGAGATTAAGAGGTACAAACTGATAGCTAATAAAATAGTCATGGGGATGTAAAGTATAGCATTTGGTACATAGTCAATAATATTAAAGTAACTATGGTGTCAGACGGGTACTAGATTTATAGGGTATAATCACCTGGTAAATTATATAACTGTCTAATCACTATGTTATACATCTGAAACTGATGTTATATTGCATGTTATGTTATATTGCATATATAGTTATACTGAATAACTATAATTGTCAAATAAAAAATTATATCAAATTGTATATATTTAAGATGTACAACTTGATGATTTATGTATATATCGTGAAATAATCACCACAATCAAACTAATTAACATATCATATCACAATTATTTATCACTATTTTGGAGTTCCAAAAGCAAGAGATAAATCCAATTTGCTTTAAGACAAATAATTCAACCGAGACACATTAATTACTCTGGGAAAAAGGAATCTTAGAATATCCCTAGACCACTAACAGAATTTTGTAATGATTCTACCAAAAGTCTAAGACTAGTACCTAATTTAGTATAGGCATGAAAGGTATCTCCAAATGTCTCAATTGGTTAAAAAGACAATGAAATATCTTCACAAATGTGAAGACAGCAAATCCATTAAGGACATCAATGAAAGAGAGAACATATGAGAATATAGGACAGAGGAAGAAGAGCAAAATCAACCATTAAAAGTAGCTTTTTATCTAGGATGTTGAAAAGGGGCATTATTTTAATGTGACTCAAATAAAAGTAGTTGTAATATTTTAATAGAGTAGGGCCAGGAAAAAATATACAATCTACATTCTGCTATTAAGGGAACACACAAGGTATATAATTATATACCATATACAGAGAGAAATAATCTTTATAGGTAAGTAGTCTGTAGGATTACTCTGATCATCATTACCCGTTTATTAAGTGACTGATATTCTGGGTACCAACCAACTTCTCCACCTTGATTAAATCTGGAGGAAATTGCAAAGCCATCAAAATCTTAGAGTTGAAAAGTGCCACATCATCCACAATGGGCTCTATTCAAAGACATGCAAGAAAGACCTTAAGATGTTACAAAGATCATGGGGAAAAGGAGCAACAGTAAGTTACAGAAGAGCAGAGTAGAAATTTCTGCTGATGTTAATCTAAAAATAGAAATAGAGAACAAAAAAAGTTGTAGCAAAAACTTTTTAAGTGGTAATGTAATATGTAAACGTCAAATGGGTTCCTAATAAAAAAAAAAATTCAAAAAGAAAATAATCATTAAACTCATGTGATCTCTTAAAGCAGAAAGTTAAATGTATGTAAGAATTTATGAATCGAATATGCCCTTTTAATGTGGAAAAATGAAATTTGAGTATTTAAAAAATATTTGTTTTAAAGTCTGAATATCTGTTTTTAAACATCTTGAGAACGGCACTTTCAAGTACTGTAGCTATGAAACATTAAATAAAATTAAAAATTCACTTCCTTGGTCATACTAACCACGTTTTTAGTGCTCTATAACCACACACACCTAGTGATGGCTACCATATTAGACAGTGCTGATTTGAGAACATTTCTATCATGGCAGAAAGCTTTCTTAGCACTAATCTAGAGAAAAGTGTTCTAAAAGGCTTTTTCAATGAAAAAATTATGATTCTATTTCTGTGAAAGGACCAGCCTAAAAGCAAGGGAACAATAACTTCTCACCATCATTCCAAACCCCTTATCATATTTTAACAGAAATTATTTTCAAACAACTGTAAAGAAAATCGCATTTTACATTTGAAAATAGATCAGGTCAAAGTTATTTGGCTTACCTTCACAGAAATTTTTGATTTACGTTCTACAAAAGAAAAAAAAATTACTAAACTATCAACCAAAAACAAACTAAGACAGTCACAAAAGAAAATTTTAATTAGCATTGCTTTAAGATTTTAATTAGGAATATGAATACCAAGAGCATTAACTTTAGGTCTTGCCTAAGCATTCTTTTATGGTATAGTTCAAGTATTTCAATTTCATGTTTATTTTCCAAGGTAAAATAAGATCAGGGAAAAAGAAAATAAATGTGAATGAGGAGACAACCAAAGTATACTCTAACACAAAAAAATGACTTACGCAACTGTGATCTTATTATAAATTTAACTTTCTCAAACAAAACATTCTTTACATGCACAAAACATAATTATGTTTCATCTGTATTACTGATTAGGCAATAAGGACATTTGCTCCCTGCATATCTAATGAAGAGATATATAAAACATGAAATATACTGGGAGATTAAATTTTATGAATAAATACTGACAGTGGTAAGCAGTGATAGACTGACAACTTGATAAAATATAAATGTGAGGAAGTTAGGGGGAAATAGTTTTTTTCAAAATACCATTTAAATATCACTCTACTACAAGCAAAAAGTCTGTTAAACTAGTGTAAATTTATGTAGAAATTTTAAAAGTTAACATTTTAGGTTCTGGTAACACAGCATACCATATGGAGACAATATTAGTTTGGTTTTTCCATCCAATAATTCAGTTTCAAGCGTTAAGCCATCTCTGCAAAATTAAAAAAAAAAAGTTGTAATTTTATGAAAAGAAACATTTTAAACAGCCAGAAATGCTTATTTGAACCTTTAAAGTAAATCTGCTCTTTTGATTTCTTTTGAATTTATACAGGAATCTTGTAACTGTTAAACCATTTTTTTAATTAAAAAATTTTCAATCTAAGATAAAAATAAAAACTACAATTAGAAAGTTCTTGAAACTTTCTAGTTACATAGAATTTCTTACCTTTAATCTGAAATTTCATTTTGTTACTGGTAAGCAACAAATTAATGCAATGATCACACCATCATTTAACTTATAACTCCAGACTGAAAAAAAACTAATGCTGTTACCAAAACTCCTTGCCTAAGTTAAAGGAGCAAAGCATACCTATCATGTGTTAGTTTCATAATGATCTCATGACTAACACATTCTATGGCATGCTAGAGCATTATTCGAAAATGAGCTAGTACGTTGCCACCAGGGTTATTCACTGCTTGAGTAGTTAGTTCTATTTTGAATACTGCAACTAGTACATATTTACATTAGTGACACTTTTTTGTTACTATGACAACAATAAATCTATTTTTAACTTTGATGGGTATACTTCATTTGTGCACGTCAAATCCAAGAGCACAAAGTAACAGCAAGACACTGCCGATAAGCTTTGTAGGTGTGTTTAGGTCGCAGTAAAAATTCTAAAAACAAAAATAACAGTCAATTCGCTGTTTTAGTTAAAATGAGAGGGGGATATAAAAGTGACTGCCAAGAAACAATATTAAATCCAGCGGGCCAGTTAAAAGAAAGGCCTGATTACGGACACGAAACAGGAGGTATTGCTCAACATGTTTACTAAAACACTGGCAAGAATGGGTTTTAAGGGCTTCCCTGTAGCAAGGATACGAACAGTTCCTATTTACGTTGGTGAAACTAAAAAAAGACCTTGAACGAAACAGCAAAGTACTTGCATTTAGCACTGCTGCACTGCAAATTCCTCCAGATGCAGACCGTCCTGTTTTTCATATCCCTAAATTCTATGACAAGATGTGCAGTAATCTGAGTTTGGTGATTTTTTTCATTAAATATTAAATTCCCCAGGGATGAAAACCATGCAGCAGCAGTCCTTTTTATTTACTCAATCAGTAGTGAAGGAAGGCCTAGAAGGTGCCAGGAACTAGCAGTGCAGCGACGGATTCTGAGAAGCCGCAGTTCCGCGCAGGGCGGGCGTTGAACCGACCTAGGCGCTCGGACAACCCGCAAAGGCTGCAAAAACGCGGTCGCGAAGACGCGGAGGCCTGCGCCACGCTCTCTCCCCGGACGCCGCTAAGCTTTCCCTCTCCATTTGCCCTCACCGTTTACCTCCTCTCCCCGAGCCTCTCCTTTTCCTCCACCCAGAGAGAGAGAGGTAAGTAAGGGGGCGGAAAGGAGGTCACGACAGGTTTAATTGGAGGTAAAAAGCGGAAAAGCAAGGGCTGCGGGGAGGAAAGGACAATCCAGCCCCTCGGCCCCATCCATCTCAAGGAGCCCGGCACCGCCGCTTCCGGCGAGGCAAGCCCGGAGGGTTCTCCTCGAGGGACTCGCAAAGGTCTGACCCAGCCTCACCCCCGTCCGCCGAGGCCCACCTCTTTTCGCCCCCGCTTACCCCAAGTTCATGGCCTGACCCCTCTCCACACGACGCTCAAGCCCCTTGTGTACGTCGGTTGCTGCCGCCGATCAACAAGCTCTATGCCGATTGGCAGCAACGAAGCCGGTGAGCCGGGAGGCCGGACCAATCAGTGCTGGGATTACTGGTGTGCGCTCATCGGGGGCGGGGCTGCGCGGATGACGGGCTTCTTTAGGCAGCCCTGGATGCAGCTCGTGCTCCTGACACCTGAATGGTGGGAACCTTCGTGCCTCGGGATTCTGTCCCCCCCCGGCCCTCAGAGTTCACAAGGAGTCCTCAGACAAGTGCCTCAGCTCCAGTGGAGGGGGCAATAGTGGGGAGAAACAAAAAATGTAAACGTGTTTTAGGAAATTAACATTTTCTATGTTTTCTATTTGCAAGAGAGGCTCAGCAGTATAGACAGTAAATATTTCTCGAATGAATAGCAAAAAATAAAAATGCCAACAACGTTATTAAATTTGACTGAATTATATTTCATGATGAGGATGCCCCTAGATTACAATGCAGTCACTAAAAGTTCACAATTTTTCATCTATCTGCTCTTAACGTGATTTTTACAAATTATAGTTGTAATAAATTAGGCACATTGAATTCTCTTGGTACATTTGTAAAAACTCAAGGAGATTTTTCAATATTCACTTACATTCCTGGCCTGTGGAGGATACACTTACATAAGCATCTGTTAATTTAATTGACTGAATAAATGAACAGGTACCAAGGTACATTTGATCTTGTGCTATGTTTTTAGTTATTTATCTATGCATAGAAAAGAATGCTGAATGTATTTAAAGCAATATATTAACAGGCATACTTCTGGAAAGCAGAGTGGGGTGACTCTTAAATTTTTATTTTGTTTCTAACTTACTATGAAAATGTTTAAATAACAACAAAAAAACTCCTGCAAAATAGTACAATAAACACCTATATATCTCCTACTTTGATTTGACAATTGTTCATGTTTTGCTACATTTGCTTTCTCTTTCACCCTCTCCCTCTCATTCTCTCTCTTCACCACCACCCCACAGAGAACAGCCATACATCCCCCCCAACACAAACACCCCCAATCTTTCATTCCATCACTATTTGCAAGTAAGTTGCAGGCATTATAACACTTTACCCTTAAACATTAAAGCATGTATCCCTTAAGGATAAGACCCTAAGAATAAGATGTTCTCCTGTATAACTACGGCACTATTATTACACCTAAAAAAAGTTAGCAATTTAATAATAACATCAAATGTTATGTCCCTATTTATGTTCTGTCTCTACTGAATTTTTCCTACTTGTCCTAAGAGTATCCTTTTGTTCAGAAATTGAGAGCCAATCAAGGATCACATATTGTGTTTGACTTAAGGATCCTTTTTCTCTCTGTGTGTCTCTATCTCCCTCTCTCTCCAGAAAAACAGGATGTTTATTAACAAATGCTTAACCTTTATCTTTTATTTTTTACTGTAGAGATATTTGTAATAAAAGTTTCCATTTAAACCAGTCTCAAATATACAATTCAGTGGCACAATGTTGTGCATCACCAGTATTTATTTCCAAAACTTTTTCAAAACCCCACACAGAAACTCTGTACTTATTAAACAATAATTTCCCATTCCTTCCTCCCCCAAAGTCCCTGGCAACCTCTCATTTCTGTCTCTTTATGAATTAGCCTATACTAGGTATATTTCACACTAATGAAATCACACAACATTAGTCCTTTTTTGTCTAGCTTCCTTCACGTAGCTTAACGTTCAAGCTTCATCTATGTTTTATGCATTAGAACTTCATCCCGGTTTATGGACAAATAATATTCCATTGTATGTATATACCACATTTGTTTATCCATTTTTATGTTGATGGGCACTTGGATTGTTTATCCATTTTAGCTCTTGCGTTTAAGGCAGTGAACCTTGGTGTATAAGAATCTGTTTGAATCACTGTGTGTCAGGGTTTTCCAGAGAAAAAGAACCAATAGTACATGTATGTGTAGAGAGAGATTTTAAAAAGAAATATTTTCTTAAAGATGACAGTGGGTTTTGAATTTTTTTACTAAAGAAAGTAAAAGGGAAAATAAAAATGAAAGGCCTCAACAAAATATTAGAAACCAAATTCAGTAATCTATTAAAAATATCATACACCATGATCAAGTTGGATTTATTCCTGGGATACATGGTTGGTAGAAAATCCACAAATCAATTAATGAGATACACCACATTAACAATTCAAAAGATAAAACCATACAATATCAATAGATCCAGAAAAGGTTTTTGACAAAATTCAGCATCCATTTATGATAACTCTCAGCAAAGAAAGAATAGAGGGAACATATTTCAACATAATAAAGGCCTTATGTGACAAACCTACAGCTAACATCATACTCAATGGGGAAAGGCTAAAAGTGCTTCCCTTAACATCAGGAATGAGACAAGGATGCCCACTTTCACCACTCCTCTTCAACACTATATTGGAAGTGTTAATAAGTCAAGAAAGAGAAAGAAAAGGTATCCGAATTGGAAAAGAAGAAATAAAACTCTCATCATGTGCAGATGACATGATATTATATAGAGAGAACCCTAAAGATTCCACCAAAAATCTTAGAACTAATCAGTGAATTCAGTAAAGTAGCAGAACACAAAATTAATATTCAGAAGTTAGTGGCATTTTTATACACCAATGATGAACTTTTGGAAAGAGAAATTAAGAAAACAATTTTATTTACAATTATATCAAAAACAATAAAATACCTAGGAATCAAATTAACCAAGGAGGTAAAAGACTGTTCTCAGAAAATTATAAGTCATTGAAAGAAATTGAAGAAGATACAAATAAATGAAAGCATATACCGTACTCATGGATAGAAAGAATCAACATCGTTAAAATGACCATACTACCCAAAGCAACCTATAGATTTGAGGCAATCCTTATCAAAATACCAATGGCATTTTTCAGAGAGCTAGAACAAATAATCCTAAAATTTATATAGAACCATAAAAGACCTGGAATAGCCAAGGCAATCTTGAGAAAGAAGAACAAAGTTGAATATATCACACTACATGATATCAAACGAGACTGGAAGGCTACGGATCGAAACAGCATGGTACTGGCATAAAAACAGATACATTGATCAATGGAACAGAATACAGAGCCCAGAAATAAATCTACACCTATATGCTCACTTAGTATATGACAAAAAAGGCAAGAATATACAATGGAGTAAAGACAGTCTCTTAAATAAATGATCCTGGGAAAATTGCACAGATACATGGAACAAAAAAAAAAATGAAGAAAAGAAAAAGAAACTAGACCACCTTCTTACATCATATACAAGAATAGACACAAAATGGATTAAAAACCTAAGTGTAAGACCTGAAAACCATAAAACTTCTAGAAGAAAATATAGGCAGTAAACTCTCTGATATTGCTAATAGTAATTTCTTTTCAAATATATCTCCTTGGGCAACAAATGAAAAATTTTAAAAATGGGACTACATCAAACTAAAAAGTTTTGCACAGCAAAGGAAATCATCAACAAAACAAAACAAATGAATGGGAAAAGATATTTGCTTATGAAACATCTGATAAGATGTTAACATCCAAAATATATAAAGGACTCACACATCTCAACAGTAACAAAACAATCCTATTAAAAATTGGGCAGAAGATATGAACAGAGGAAATACAGATGGCCAAGAGACATATGAAAAGATGCTCAAAGTCACTAATCATCAGAGAAATGCAAATTAAAACCACGAGACATTATCTCACACCTATCAGAATGGCTATCATCAATAAATCAAAGAACAAATTTTGGTAAGAATGTGGAGAAAAGGGAACCCTCATATACTGTTGGTGGGATTGCAAATTTGTGCAGCTGCTGTGGAAAAGTCTGGAGGTTTCCCAAAAAATTAAAAAAGGATATACGCTTTGACCCAGCAATGGCACTTCTGGGTATTTATCCAAAGAAAACCAAAACAGTAATTCATAAAGATCTATGCACCCCTATGTTCATGGCAGCACAATTTACAATAGCCAGATATTGGAAGCAACCTAAATGCCCAACAACAAACAATTGGACAAAGAAGTTATGGTTCATACATACAATGGAATGATACTCAGCCATTAAAAAAAGGAATTCAACCATTTGTAACAATGTGGATGGACCTACAGGTTATTATGAAATAAATCAGACAGAAAGATAAATACCATATGATTTCAGTAAGCATTAATGTATTGGCTAGGTGGAGAGCCAGAGGAGAGAAAGAGCAATTAGGGACATCGTTTTATAAACAATATAAATGTCTAACTAATGTACTGGGTACTTGAAATTAATAATAAAATTATATTTTAAAAAAGGAAAGAAAGAGATCTTGTAACTCATTTGGTTCTCTATGACTCCCCTGAATTTAACTTTAATTAAGTCAATTTTGAGGGTACTTCAGAGACCCTGATAAGATAATAAATAGATACACCTTGCTCATTACAAAGTAAACAAATATGATTACAATTATTTGAACTGTTTATATCAGTTAAAAAAGCAAGCATAATAAAAAATCTCTATATATGCTTTTATTTTTCTTGCTATCTAAATCCCAAATATGTAAATCATTTTTCTTTCAGTGCTGTTTTTCCTTTCCATATGAGTAAATATTTTTTGTCATGGAAACTGCCGCTTTAATCAAGTGCCTGATAGGATATCTTTAAGTTAAAAAGGATGTTTTTATTTTGTTTCTGGGAGTTCTCATCAGCCTGGATCCAATCAGGAGAAAGAAGGCACAGCGTAATTTAAACAGGGAAAGTTTAATATAAAGAATTATCAACTATACCAGAAACTAATATAATGAGAGATTGGCTAGTAAGAAATAAAGAGAAATTTTAGAAAATACAGGAATAATAGATCTAAGGAGCAGTTTAGTTAGAGCAGCAAAGGAAGAGACAGACACCCCTGCTCCCCAGGACTGAGATTCAGACCTTACTGGAGAGCACGGCCCTGGCTTTGTGCCAGGAGATGTTGCTGGAAATCCATCTTCTAGAGTACTGGAGGAAGCTGTTCAAGGAAGTGTCTCACCAGAGGCACTCCACTACAAAACTGACAGAAGGGGATTGTGGGGAGGAAACTGCTGGTGGCAGTACTGTTGGCCCCTATATAGTCTACAGGAGTTGAGTACTAGAGAGGCCTTATGTACTGGGGCTGGCCACTGGAGAGGTTGCCCATGCTGCAGAAGCTGGGAACTCAGGGAAGCCTCATTTGCTGAGGAGCTGGTTTCTGAGGAGTCTGCCAAGTAAACACACTGGATTCTGGAACAGGGAGGACTCTTTCCTCCTACAGTGTCTCTCCAGCCCCCTCTATTGAGAATGCTTAACCTCCTGTCAGTTACAAGGGGAAAATACTCAAAGGGCCCAGATCCATTTTCACAGAGTAGATGTAAAGAATGAATTTAAAGCTGATCCAAAAAAATTGATAATTGCAGAATTATATTTTTGACCTACTGAGGCTTTCATTAATGCTATAACTTTAATATCAATAGAATAGTTGTTTAACAAAGAGCTACATTGTAATAATGAGGCTCATTCCATGATCTGAGAGACATTGAATACTAATTGATTTATAGGTATAAATATAGCATATTCTGCTTGAGAAGATTATGTATTGAACGTGTTTTTACATTTTCTGTCCATTTTAGAGTTCATTTGTTTAACAGCACTCTCCTTATAATGTGCTATTTGTATAATCAATTTATAGTCTCAATAAAAACTGAGTATAAAAAGTTTACACATAGTAAAATGCACAGGTCTTCAGTTTACAATTCAGAGTTTTGGTAAATGTATAGACCCATTTAGCTACCCCTTCAATGAAGATATACAACATTTCTGTGACCCCCAAAAGTACCCCTTCTATCAATACCCATCTCTTTCTGTTGGCAATCACTATTCTGATTTCTATCACCGGAGGTTAGTTTATCCTGTTCTAAAATGTCACATAAATGAAATCATGCAAGGTGTAGGCTTTTGAGTCAAGCCTCTTCACTTAGCATAATATTTGTGAGTTCATCGTGTTGCGTGAGTTCATCATGTGAACTCAGGAGTACAGTAGTTTTTTTCTTTTTTTGTTGCTAAGTAGCATTCCAGTGTATGAATATATGACAAACTGTTGGATATTTGAATCATTTCTAGTTTGGGGTTACTATGAAAAAAGCAGCTCTAAACATTCTTTCACAAGTCTCTTTGTAGACATACATTTTCATTTCTCATGTGCAAATAAGAGAGGAATGCCTTAGTCACAGTGCAGGTGCTTTAAATTTATTGGAAACTACCAGACTGTTTTCCAAAGAGTGTGTACCATCTCATACTCCCAATGTATGAAGATGAGGGTTACAGCAGCTTTACATCTTCATCAGCATTTGGTATTATCAGCTTTTAATTTTAGTAGATGTGAAATGACATCTCATTGTGGTTTTAATCTGTGTTTCCCTGAAGACTAATGATTTTAAATCTATTCTTTTGGTTTTTATAGAATTTCCAAGAGGAGGCTCCACTATTGAGATCTTTCTTCCCTTCAGTTCCTCATAGGAGGCTCTATTAAATTCACCACTTTCAGGTCCACTCTACTAGTACATCAGAGATATTTAAACATTTCTGACTGATAGGGTGTAGCAGTGTACACTTCAGGCTGGATTTATATTAAAATATCAATATATCATGCACATCAAGGACCTACAGTTAGCCACTGGCTTGAGAACTGTGTAACTGTGAAGCCTATTGCTATCAGGCCTACCTAGAACCCTTTTTTACAGTCATTACCTAAGGACTGTGCTGTCGACTTCTACTGTCTTCTTTTCAGAAGGACTTAGGCAGACTCACTTTTACACAAAATAATTAAAACCATGCCTTGGAAAAATGCATCTTTGGCTGATTTCTGCAGCTTTGCTTGAAACTGTTCAAAAATTTTTTTCAGGAATTCATAAACTGGAAGACCTTCCTGCATCCTCCATTTGTGGAATTCACTTTAAGTTTTTACACACCATTGCTGCCAAGCAGTGTTTGGATTCATTTGTGAGTGCTGCTCTACAGAGCAAGTTAATTAGCGGTCTTCTGTGTCTCCAGGAGCAGATGATACAAACCAAAGGACCAATACATTAGACAAAACAAAATTAAATTAAGTAAATTGTTCAGGTGTGAAGAGATGAAGGTCTTAATTGAGCAATTCTGAGAAACATCTTAAATACTGAAAGAGCATAAGAGGGAGGAAAAAACACAACAGGAGTAAGTCAATTAATGCTCTCTGACCTCAAATTCTTCATATAAAATATTAGACAAGTTGTCTAAGGGTCCTTTCACTTTGTAAATGATTACAAATTATCCAAAATCTCTTCCCACACCCACACCTCCACCCTAGTTATGACCACTCTCATCTCTCCCCAGCAGTATTTCAACAGCCTCCTAAACAGTCTTTATTTTGTAGCCAGAATGATTTCTAAAATGTGAGTCTGCTGAAGTCACTCTCCTGCTTAAAATTTCTCAGTAATTTAAAAACTTTATTAAAAACAAAACAACTACAAAACTCTTTTGACCCTGATATAAAGTCTGAAAGATGTAACACATTCACCAGCCCCATTCAATCTTTTAAATTTTATCTTTTACCACTGGCTCTCAAATGCCAAACCTTCCTACACTGATTTTTCACTTCCTCAAATGTAACCACACTGACTCCTACCTCCACCATTACATAGTCATTTATAACAGATTTTATTGAATGCCTACTGAGTCCCCAGAATTGTTTTCAGCACGAGGGATAAAATAATAACTATAATGGACAAAATTTCTGCCCTCCCAGAGCCATTTTTTCTTGCTGGAAAGCAGTTCCTCAGGGACCCACTTCACTCAATAACTTGTCTCAGGTTCTCACTGAGATGTCACATCCTCCTGGTAGGCTCTTTTTATTGCGCTCTCTCTCTCTTTCTCTCTCTCTCTCTTCTCACCCTTTCCAGGGAACACCCACTACTTTCCCCCACATAGCATTTGTTATCCTGTGTGAATTGGTTGTCCCTGCATCCCACTAGAGTATAATCTGTGAGACCATGGACATGCTGCTCTTGTTCATCATTGCTCCCATATGGTAAGTTCTTAAAAATATATTTCTTTCATGTCATATTAAACACACACACACACACACACACACTCCCTCTTCATACTTCCAGTACAATTTGAAATATATAATTGCAAGTATATATTTTCCTCAAACTCATTTACCATAAAGAAAAGTGATACAGGCTTTTCATATGTATATTTTGTATTCTGTGAGCCCAGTTTACATGGGTGATTTTTTCACCTAATCTTGACACAGCAGATGGCAGTGTAGGTTCAGTTTCTTACACAATAATAACAGACATGTTCACAGATAAAACTTACTTTAGCTGAAAATTGTGGTCTTAAACAATTAACATAGAAAATGTAAAATTATAGTGACTTGACTCTTCCTGGGCATTTAAAGACATATTTTCTAATTATAGTAAACTCATTAAAAATACTTCATGAATAAAGTAAAAGCTAATTCTTTAACAGAAATAGGAATTATCACCTCCAAATAGATACGGAGCAACCCACATTCTCACAAGATTTGAGTGTTTATCTGACCTAATATTTCAAATTTGACTCTAGCAAGAAAAATTTCTTACATAAAATTACTTAAGAATCTTCATATTTTGTTCCCATGTTGTAAGATAACATTTTTTGCAAGACTTTTTAAAACACAAAGAGTTAAATTAAATCAATTTTATTTAAGAACTGCAGACACGAAATTTTGTCAGTACATTTTGTTTGCATCTCTTCACTTCCCCCCATCCCCGACTTCTTTTCCCAGATTATTTTGAATTTACTGCTTTTCTCCCATTAGCAAGAACTAGAGATGCAGTATAGCGAGATGGAGGAGGGTACAGCTCTGATTAAACAGAACTAGATTCAAATTTCTGCTTTGCTTCTTACTGCCTGTGTGATGTAGAGGAAATTAATTGGCTTCCCTGAGTCTTAGTTTCTTTCCCAGTAAAAAAGGAGATAATAATAGAATTTACTGTTTAGAATCATTGTGAAATATGTTCAAAGTATTATTACAGATGACTGTTCTTGATGGCTCCACTCTCATTGTTACCCTCCTGCCTCCCCTTTTACAGAATGAGTAAAAACACCCATCACCTCACATCTTTCTTTCCCTGCATTTGGGGTAGTATGTCTCCAATTTACTGCCCTTCACTAGGCCCTAATTTTTTTTCTTTCCTTCTCATTCTCTCTTCTATTCAGGAACTCCACTTCTCTCTCATTTTGCTCACCAGTATTTACCTTCATTTGCTCCTAACGTCCAAAGAAATTAATGACAGACCTTGTTTACCACTTCCTTGCTGGAGATACAACCATCTCCTCTTCGGATCCACCCACCTTTCCCCCAAGAAAGGCTCGGAGAACTGAGGACTCTTTGCTTCAGCTAGAAGATTTCACCAGATGGGCTTTTTTCCCAATGCTGAAAATATTTGAAAATGGGCCACTTTAGAAAAATACTTGAAAATGCTAAATCACTGTAGAATTTTTATTCTCTTGAGGAGATTTTTATGATAGCTTAATTTTGTATTTATTTTGTATATATTTTTGAAAGCTCCATTAATGTTTTTATAATACAAACTATATCACAGCAAGAATTGTCTAACTTTATTTTTATAGAGAGTCATTAGATATGAACAAAAATTTTATTCATCATATTTTTTGAACAGAACAAAACAACCAATTAGTTGATTATTTTACTTGTAATATACTGAAATAAGCTCTTATTTATTGAATAATACTATATACATTAGGCATAGTAGTACCTTAAAAGCATTACCTCAATTATTTCTTAAAAAAAATAAAAACTCTACTGTAGATACTAGAATTATCTCCATTTTACAGATGATAAAACTGAGACTTAGAGAAGTTATATAATTTGAGTAAAGTCAGACAGTAAGTAAGGGTAAAGCCACATTATTCTAATTCTAGAGTATAACCTCAATGTTACTATTGTTTATTGTTATTATTGAGATATAATCAATGTATAAAATTGTATTAGTTTCAGGTATACAATATAATGTTTTGATATCTGTATAATTGCAAAACAAGCCCACAATAAGTCTAGTTAACATCCATTACCACACATAGTGACAATATTTTTTTTTGATGAGCACTTTATAGAACTCATTAAATATACAATACTATAGCTATTAATTATAGTCACCATGCTATATATTACATCCAAGGACTTATTTATCTTATAACTGGAAATTATATTTTGACCACCTTCACCCATTTTGTTTAATGTTACTAGTAACTAGTCAGTATAAGGCAAATGTTACTGGCAAAATTGATGTTGATTTCTGAGTCAAATCCACAGTTCATTTTTCTAAAGCTAGTTTTCAATTGTCTAAGAGCTTATTCATACATGAGTTTATCAGGTTCTATCATATAAAAATCATCCTTAAGTTCTCCTTTTCCCATCCCAAACCTAAGAAATCCATCTACAAACCCTATAGACTTTATCTCAGAAAAGTGTCTCAAGTGGATCCAGTTTTCTACCCTTTCTTCTTCCTCACCCTGTTCCAAGCTAGTATCATCTTTGTTCTATGGATGACTTTAATAACATTCTAACTGAGTTTGTTCTTCTGTTTTGTAAATATGCTATACTTTCCTATATGTATTAACTGCTTCTTTCACTCTCATGTAAAATTCATGAGGGCAAAGACTGTTTTGTTCAATGCTCTCTTTCCAGGACATAGAATATTTCCCAGGCATGGTAAAGAGCTCAGTAAATATTTATTGGTTAAATGAATTTAACACTGGACATATAAAGAAAGTGCATTCTTTACCCTCATGGAATGTACTATATATTAGTGGAAACAGACACCTAAGCAAATATATATAACACAGTGTGATAAATGCTATATAAAAAGAGCATACACAATATTTAGTCCATAGTGGTACAATAAGGTAGGGAAGCAATTCTACTTGGTGGGGGTGGGGGAAGATCTAGGGAAAGTTTACAGATGCTTTGAAAGATCTTGGTTAAAGGAGAGTTCACTATGAGATCAGAAAGAATATTCCAGTCAGAAGAAACAATGTTTGCAAAAACAGGAAGGTAGATGCTGGTAAGTGCTGGTTAGTGGGATAGAGAGGAGGACTCTAAATATCTTGATATGGTTAGAGCCAATTGTACATGTGGGGAAATAGCAAGGGGTGACAGTAGAGGGGCCTCATCATGAAGGCATGAAATATGCCATGCTAAGCAGGTCAAATTTTATTCTATAAGAGAGCATTAATGTGATGGCTAAGTGGAGGGCCAAGGGAGGGAGAAAACAATTGGGGGGATCATTTTATGAACATTATAGATGTCTAACCATTGTACAGTATACTCAAAACTAATTTAAATAATTAAATTTATTTTTAAAAATAAAAAAAAATAATGGCGGTATCAAAAAAGAGCTTGAAGCAGGGAAATAACAAGAAGTTAATATTTTAGGGAAAAAAATAAGACTGGTGAAGTGAGAAGAATGGGTAGCAAAAGTTTGAGACAAGCTGATTGGTTAGATTCCATTGCAAGATTTCCTTTTTTGGTCAGTATTGAGTAACTGGCATGGATTACCCTCCTACCTGAAACAATGACCAATATTATATATAAAACAATGGTTTGCAAAAACCATGGACATCAGGCAACAAAGGAGAGAGATCCCTGTGAAACAGGAAACAAATGAGATGAGCCCTATGATTGATTGTCTCAGGTTACTGCTTTGAGAGAATTTCCAAACTGTGGTGCAAGGAAAGGAAACCGGGTGGGGCCCAGCTATCTCTCTGACTGAGAAGACCGAGCTAAGTCTGGGGTGATCTGAATAACTGAATTCATAAAACAGAACAACAGAGAGGAGGGAGCTAATAGTAAGAGAGAGCCAGGAGATCTGCAGAGATTCCCCCTCCAGTATTCAGCAGAGTACTGATCAGCACATGTGTGAGGCCAAGGAAAGAACCATTTAAATGGTTTAGAGAGAAGAGTAAGTACCTGATACTTGTGCAGGACCAGGAGCAATATCTATTCCCACCAACTAGACTGGAAAAAAACAATAATTCATGGCATTGGGCAGATCAATCAGAAGGTTTTGTCCTTTGGGGAGTAATTTTTCCTAGACTGAACACTGCTCTAGACCTGCTAATCATACAGATTAGATTTGAAATGATCAAACTGCTTCCAACGTTAGCTAACTGCATTCCAAAACAAAGCTCAAGAAGATTTATAGAAATACAAACATATTTAGTACACAACAAGGTAACATTTACAATGTCTGGCATCCAATGAAAGATTACCAGGCATACAAAGTAGAAAAACATAGTTTAATAGTAATAATAATAATAATAATAATAATAATAAATCATTTGAAACTGGGAATCTATATAGATGTTAGAATTAGCAGAGGACATTTAAACAGTTATTATAACTGTATTGCATATATTTAAAAAATGAAGTGGAGGTGCAGAAGATATAAAAAAGACCCAAAATGAATTTCTACAATTGAAAAATACTATCAGGATTATCTGACCATTGGGGTGAGAGTGTGGGGGTAAAAAGGAAGAGGGAGATTGGGTGTCATATGCTGCCAGTAACAAAAAAATAAGGAATAAGGATGGAAAGATGTGAATAGGCCAGGGGAAAATTGAGTTTCAGTCTTATTGACTTTGAAGATCTCTATGGCAGAACTCTGAGGAACTCCAATGTTTGAGGAGTTGGTAGAAAAGGAGGAATTTATCAAAGTGATTAAAAAGGTGTGTTTCTGGAAAGAGAGGAAAAGCAAGTATAAGAGGCTTCATAAAATCTAAGGCAGCCCCAATTTTCTGGGAGGGAATGGTTGGCATGACTAAAACTGCAGAAATCAAGTAGGAGAAAAGCTGAGAAGTGGCCGAAGTGTCCCCTGGCCACTGACAATCTCATCTATGTGGTGGAAAGGACTATATCTATTTTGTTCCCAGTGCATATTTCATAGTTTCTGGAACAGAGGGGGTGCTCAGAACTGTCTGGTGAATGGATGAATGAATTCAATAAAAAGTTATGTAATTGTGAAAATCTTCACTTCTTTAAAATAAGTTTTTCTCATCTCCTCTTTTATTCAAACTGGCTTTGTACTTACTTCCTTCTTTCCTTTCCTTATCCTTCCGCATGCTACATGATAACTTCCTTAATCATTAAGTCCTAGGTCAGCATCAAACAGTCTTAAGAACAAAGCTTCAGGTCTACTGACCACAGAAAGAGAGTTTCAGTCAAACTGAAGATAACATCTTGAACTCAGCTGTGTTTTAGCTCCAGACTTATGAAGGCAGAACAACCTACCAGCATCCCCTTGAAACCAGAGAAAATGGTGCAATGACTGACATCAAAACCTGATGCAATGATCAAACCCTGAGCAATCAGTAGAATCCATGACCCCAACTTCCTTAGCTATCATGACATGACTAATGAGCTTTCCCCTATATAATCTCTTGCCTAAAGGTCATTGGCAAGTCAGGTCTTCGAGCACTAGCTTATCTGTGTTTCCCAGTTTTGAGCCATTTCCTTAAATAATAAACCTTTTCTTTCTTTGTTGCAAACACCTATGCCTCATTTTCTTTCAATGGGTGCAGCGAAAATGAACCCTCTTTATTTCGCCAACAGTTATAAGGTACCCTGTGCCTGGCTGAGTCCCTTAGTGGTCAAAAGTGTAGCAGTTTAGTGGAATCAGAAGGGTGGAAGCTAGACTACAGTGGATTCAGTGAAGACCGGAAAATGAAAATGAAAAAGATGAAAAACTTTTATTTGTGGTTGGGGAGTGAAGATTTGAACAATATTGATAAATTTTTTAAATATCGAGGGGAGAAAAAATAGTGTTTCAAATCACACGCTCAGGAGTTGAATTGTCTGGACCAAATGTTGTTTACTGAATTTACTCAAGTTACTTAGCATCTCTGAGCTTTATTTCCCTAATCTACAATAGCACTCCCTATCTCACAGGGCTGTTGTCAGGATGAAATAAAGTAACTCATGCAAAGTGTTTGGAAATGTCCCTGGCTTAATAAATGCTAGCCATGACTCCAGAGAGAATAGAACCTTAAGAAACTGACAGGTGGGAGGTGACAGGTTTCCTTGATGAGGAAGGCGTCTGTCATTCTGAGACAGGAGAGGAGGAGGAAGGATGAAGTAGAGGTAGGTATGCTCTAGAGAAATGAGGGAGTTCATGGGACTGGAGTTTTATATTTTAGGGATGTGGGGCTGAATTTTGATACAAGAGTCATTGTATTGAAGAGGAATTTTCATTCCAAAGGCTAATCCCTTCTGTTCTGCTTCTGTAAATATGTTTGCTGCATGAACTGTACTTGACATTGACTAAAGACTCACCCTCCCTTTTTGTTTGATCTGTCTAAGCTACAAATGTAACTGTTTGTATGCTCTAGCAACTCCCACACTTTATAACACTTTATAACTGCTAATAACACAGAGCAACTCCTGCCCTTGTAACTACCTGCAACCAAAGCAACTCCTGCCATTTTGTAACAGCCTGAGTTCAAATTACCCAATCAAGCCATACGAAAAAGTGTCTATCTAAGGAATGTTGCAACTGAGCTCCAGGCCCAGATCTTCACAGCACTAGCATCTTTGGAACCTCCAGCATAATAAACCTGAGTTCTCCAATTCTCTGGGTGTTGCTTGGTTTTTCACCAGTCTGACTGTGTATCTTTTCTGAAACATTTTGTAAAAGGAACCACACATCACAGCTCAGCCATGAAAGATGAAGGAGGATTCAGAGAAGTGTGCTAGAGGGGTGGTTGGGAAAGGGTGTAGCCTGGATCAATTCCAAACAACAGGTGCAAGCAACCATTTAGTCTGAACATTTGTTGGTTAAATGTAGCATATCCCACTATCTACACTTCTGAAATTTATTGCATTAATCCCTAGTCTTGAGAAGTACTGCAATATAGAAGGCTTTACATCTGAATATGGTAAAAAGAGGTGAGAAAATTAGCAGTTAGGATTCTTGGGCTGTAAGCAAAAGAAATGGACTCCAGCTAAATTAAGCAAAAGTCAAAAATTTTGGAGTAGCTCGCAGGATTTACAGGAAAGTTAAAGAGCCATGTCTCAGATACACAGGCCCAAAGGCTGATCCAAGACCCAATAGAACAAAAGCTGACAGGGTCTCAGGCTTTCCTGCAGACAGCTCACCACCAAATGTTTGTCCTGTTGTGTAATCCCTTTAAGATTTAAATTTCTGGGAGAGATAAAGTCTGACTGGCTTGCCTTGAGGCGCATGGTCACAATCAGATGGTTTTCTGAATGTGCGACTTTAATCACTCCCATCCACTCTTAGTAAAGAGAGATGGCTCCAGAAAAGTAATCTAGTGTTTATCTTTTTCTTCTTTCCTTCTTCAATGAACACTTTCTGTATCTGTTATGTATCAAGCACTTAGATTGGGACACAGGCAATAAAGAGGAAAACCAGACCAGGGCTCTGCCTCCCTGAAGGGCAGGATTGTGGGAGATTAACATTAATTCAACATCTAACCTAATTATTATTCAATTACAAACAAAAGAAATGCTCTGAAGGAAATGAATGCCTCTAGAGAGTGTATAACAAATGAGTCTAATCTGATCTGAGACCTAAGGGAAGACTACCTGCAAAAGAGATGTCAGAACTGAGATTTGAGGGTTGAATGAAGAGCATGGCAAATGGTTCAAACGCCATGTGCAAAGGGGCTGCGGCTGGAAATGTTGCAGCTGCCAGTTCCCGATAGACACATGAAAGGAACAGCAGAAATTGGTGAGTTATAGGAAACACACTCTTCATTCAGCCAGCTGGGTCTGCCAGGGGTACACAGACCCCAAATCAAGCAGCCCCGAAATGTAGAGCAACAGGGTTTTAAGTCCTAAATCCCTATTCTTAATCCCGTTTGAACACACAAGACTATTCTTCTTCTTCTTCTCCTCCTCCTCCTCCTCCTCCTCCTCCTCCTCCTCCTCCTCCTCCTCCTCCTCCTCCTCCTCCTCCTCCTCCTCCTCCTCCTCCTCCTCCTCCTCCTCCAACTGTCAACCCACAGGTCGGTTGTGCAAGCGGGAGTACAGAAGCTGAAAGCTATTGTTAGAACGTTATGTTCCCACAGGTGATAGCCAAGCAGTAATTTTTCAGCCAGCACAGAAGAAGCCTATGTTATACCCCGGCAGCAACTCATTCTGAAAATGGGACTTTTTTTCTCAGCACCTGTCAAATTTGACTTAAGCACAGGTTCTAGATGACCCTATCTGTTTCTGTGTGTGATATTGGTGCACTTTAAATAATGAAAGAAATTTTAGAATGTGGCTTAACAAGATTGCCTACTTTTCTGAAAACACAGATGATTACAATTTTTTTGTGTGTATTTTAGCTGATACATATCTAGAGGTTGAATATAAATTTTCCAATAAATTAGGTCAAATTTTATTAAGTCATAGCTTTCTATGGTATGATAATGAGGATCATGTTATATAACTCATAATAAGGAAACAATATAATTTAAAGTAAGTTTAAGTATTTTATTTTAAATGGGTTGTTCTCTGTAGAGAATAATTATATTAAATTTGCTTATACTACAAGAGCCAAGATAGATATTTTTGTATCTGTACTTGTAATTGTTAATTAAATATGACACCTTATAACTTGTCTACTAAATAGAATTAAATGTTTATTCTAGACATAATTATTTGTCTTGAGCTTTAAGTATTCTAGCAATATATTATTAACTGTAAGATAAAATAATCATGAAACATATCCAATTTTGTAATTATTCTTTAGAAACATTTCTCATGTACAAATGCCTATTTCATATAAAAGCCGGTACACATAAGCATTTTTAATATTAGTATAAAATTTGAATATCACATTGGGTTTTATTTTTAAATACATAGCATTTGGGGGAAAACCTTTGAAAAGTTATTCACCACTGCCATCCAGTTTTAGAATACTACAATCACTTCAAAGAGTCCTCTCTTTAAAGTTTGTGTTTTTCTTTTGAAACAAACATAATCTGAAACAAAGAGTAATTATATGTAAATAACTAGACTATAACATGTTTGTTGTTGATTAGGCAAGCCAATCAATCTCAAAAATCCAGTTTCAAAAATAAATGACATCCAATCCACACTCTTTCCTCTACCCCCAGGCAACTGTTGATCTATTTTTTGTCTCTATAGAGAAGTTTTTGACCTACATAAATTTAACTGAACCAGAGAAAAATGTCAGAGAAATTGCATATACTGTGGTTTATTTAGCATGTAGTCCATGGCACATAATAATGCTCAATAAATGGAGTCCATGATACATACCATGTATAAATGTCTGCTAAATATATTATAATTACTTTTTATTATGTCTTCCCTTCCTGTATCAGTGTACAAAATACTATATCCTCAAGAGTTGCAAAGAAGAGAAATATGATCTAATTCAATCCTCTAGGTGTTTTGCTCAAATCTTCTTAAATAATGCTTCCACTGTCAGTGAGAGCTCTCTATATCACCTCCTCTGGAGGTATAAATACCACCAGCTTATAAGATAAAAAAGCCCTGAAGTTATCGCTTGTCAAGTTTGCATGAGATCATTCAGGTTTAATATTATTGCAACAACAAACAAAAGTAGTTTTGCTTCATCATATACAGGTCCTTATTTCTCTTTCTTTGATAATTTTTTCTTAGTACAAGAATTTGATGGCTTTTATTTTTGAGATTGAATTTTTTTTGATATTGATTGGATTTCCAATTCAAAAGTAAATAATTTTATCATCTAGTCATTTACACGTAATTCTCCACCCCCTACCTGCCCACCGCTGCCACCCACCCGCCATTCAGGTTCTGAATGTTTCAAAGGAAGCAAATGTAAATTTTAAAATTTGTTATCTAATTATATGGTATAGCACTAATTTTTAGAAGATGAGCTAATATGAAACTTTCATGATTAACTCATATTCAAGAATTTTGTTCTCTGCATGTTTCATAGATTTAGCTACTTATTTCAAAGCTGAGACTATGAGCTCAAGGACTTACTATTATTCACAATTTTCTTTTCAAAAATATTTTTTGAATGAATTAGATATGGAAATAGGAGAACCATAACTTGAACCAAAAATGTTCTTTATTTAGAGATTTAAAAGCATTGGTGAGGCATAAAATTTTGTCCAGGATGCTAATTTATTAGTTGGATGAAAGGAAGCATGCATGAAAGAAGAGGTTGAGCAAGTGTTGAAGCTAAGCACAACATTTGAGCTCTAGGATACAACCATGTATAAACCATCTAGATTTCTAATATTCTCGAATATTGAGACAAGAAATTTCTCTTGCACTTGAGCTAGTTTGGCTAGATTTCTGTTGTGGGCATGCAAAACTATCCTCTATTTTACTTTTTTAAAAGAAGTTTATTATGATGCAATTTTCAAGCACACAAAAGAACGTATATAATGGATACAATAAATGAATGTCAGGGCATTCACATAAGAAGTAGAGCTTTACAAAGACTTCTGGAGTCTCCTGTGTGCTTATTCAAGGTCTCATCCCTCTCCTAGCTCCCAAGAAGGCCCACTACATCTATGTTATTTATTTTTGCTTTTCATTATATCTTTACTCATACATATACATCCATTATAAACTAAATTGTATTCCCCCAAAATTCATATTTTGAAGTGCTAACCTCCAGTAACCCAGAATATGACTGTATTTGAAGATAGGATCTTTAAAGAGAGAAGTTAAAATGAGGTCATTAGGATAGGCCTTAACCTAACAGGACTGGTGTCCTTATAAGGAGAGGAGATTTGGACACAGACATGTACAGAGTTAAGAACATGTGCAGACAGAGGGAGAAGACAGCATCTTCAAGCCAGGGAGAGACTCTTCAGAAGAAACCAATCCAGCTCACGCATTGATCTTGGATTTATAATCTCCATAATTATGAGAAAATAAATTTCTATTATGTAATCTATCCAATCTGTGGCAGCCGTGGCAAATTTATATAGCATCCTTAATAGTACATTGTTTAGTTTGATTTGTTCTTGAACATTGTATAAATGGATTTATACTCTACCAGTCTTCTATGACTAACTTTTTTCTCTCAATGTTATGTTTGTAAGATTTATCCATGTGGATGTGTTCACTCTTTCATGGCTGTAAACTTAATTATTTGAATAATACTATGTTTAAAAAATCCATTTACCTATTAATGGAGAATTAGGTTGTTTACATAATTTTTGTCTGTTAGTTTTTGTTTTCTTTCATAAACAATGCTGCTATAAATAAATAATTTTAGAGAGGAGGTGGTCAAATGGTGGAGGCTTTATAAATTTCTTATTGCAACCACACCAAAATTGCAAAGAATTCATGGAGCAAATAATAAGCAGAGTCGCATGATGTCTGGATGAAAAGAAGCCCTACAACTAGAAAGAGAATTAAGAAATCACCTTGGAATGGTAGAATGGGGTGGAGATGCAAGGCTGCCCTGTCCCACACTAGCTGAGCGAGATAGAGGGTATGGACAATGCAGCTGGCAGGTGCAGACATTCCTCTTAAAGGGGCCCAACTAATGCTGGACTTTCATGGTGATGGGCTCCCTTTCCCTGAGCTCCAGTGCTGGGGTGGCTACTCCGGGTGGGGGTGCATCAGGGACACTGAATTGTAAAGCTTTGGGGCAAGGGCTGGAGGTATCCATTGATCCTTGGTTGACCTCTCGCCCCCCTTTCAGTGTGTGGATGCAGATGTTGCCATAGCTGAGACGTCATCAAACTAGATAACAGAACTTGCACTACCCAGAAGATTCCCTGAAACTCCACCTCCCCTAACTCCTGGCCCTACCCAAGGCACATGCAGTGTCCTCAGTGTGCCCTGTGCCTCTTGCTGAGAGCTCCAAGCCCCACATTGGTGGCAGCCTGCATCAATTTCTGGCATGGCTTCTTGAGGCAACCATAAGCACAGCATAGGTGTCAGTCATCTGTGGTTTGCTTGCTGACTTTTATCAGGTGGTCCCAGAGGGGCACAGGCTGGGCAAAACTTGGCCTGCAGCTGGACCTCTCTCAGGACTGTGCCACTGGACCCCACAAAGCCACACTACTAAGACTGGGACACTTAGGAACTTTACATAGTACATAGAAAACAGACACAGAAAGGCAGCCAAAATGGGGAGCCAAAGAAGCATGTCTCACATGAAAGAAGAGAACAGAGATCCAGAAAAATATCTAAACAAAGTGGAGTCAAGGAATCTAAAAGATGCAGAACACCAGTTATAAGGATGCTCCATGAAGTTAGAGGAAGAATAGATAAACTCAGTGAGAACTTTAACAAAGAGATAAAAAAACACAGAAAGGAGATGGAAATTATAATATAGAACCAGTCAGAAATGAAGAATACAATATCTGGGATGAAGAACACATTAGAGGGAATCAATAGAGTTGTTGTAGAGGAGGATCGAATCACTGATATAAAGGATGGGGTAGTGGAGGACACCCAATCAGAACAGCAAGAATCCAAAATAATAAAGGTAATTTAAAGAGACTATGGGACAATGTTAAGTGTAACAACATTTGCATCATAAGGGTACCATAAGGAGAAGAGAGAGAACAAGAAACTGAAAACCTATTCAAAGAAATAATAATGGAAAACTTCCCTAAACTGATGAAGGAAATAGTCATACAACCCCAGAAAGCTCAAAGTCCCAAAGAAGATGAACCCAAAGAGGCATACACCAAGACACATCATAATTAAAATGTGAAAGGTTAAATATAAAGAGAGAACCTTAATAGCAGCAAGAGAAAAGCAGTTAGTTACCTACAAGGGAGATCCCATAAAACTGGCACCTGACTTCTTAAGGGAAACTTTGCAGGATAGGAAGGCTTGGCATAAAATATTCAAGTGATGAAAACCCAGTATCTACAACCAAGATTACTTTATCCAGCAAAGTTATCATTCAGTGTTGAATGACAGATAAAGAGTTTCCCAGACAAGAAAAAGCTAAAGAAGTTTCTCACCACCAAGCCTGTACTACAGAAAATGTTGGAGAGACTTCTTTAAGAATAAAAAATATATTCCAAAAATATGAATAAAGAATGGTAATAACTACATATCTGTCAACAAGTTCTTCAAATGAAAAAGAATTAAGCACTCCAATCAAAAGATATGGAGAAGTGTGGCTGAATGGAGAAGAAAACAAGACCCTCACAGAGGCTGCCTACAAGAGACTCATTTAAGATTAAAAGATATACACAGACTAAAAGTAAAAGGATAAGAAAAGATATTGCATGATGGACCTAGAGGGCATTGTGCTGAATGGAGTAAGTCAGATAGAGAATGACAAATGCCATATGACTTCACGTACATGTGGAGTCTAAAGAACAAAAGAAATAAACAAACAAAAAGCACCCAGAAACAAACTCACAGATACAGAGAACATTTTGAGGACCACCAGATGGAAGGAAGGTTGGGAAAAGAAATTAAGAAGTACAAATGTGTAGCTACAAAAGAGTCATGGAGATACAAATCATAGCAAAAAGAATATGGTCAATAATATTGTAATAACTACGTATGGAGACAGAGGGGTATTAAATTTATTGGGGTGATCACTTTGTGAGTTATATAAATCTGTAATCACTATATTATTGTATACCTGAAACTAATTTAATATTGTATCTCAACTATAATTGAAAAATAAAATAATTTATTAATAAAAAAATAATTTTATACCTGTTTCTGGTCATGCAGACTCAATATTGCCAGATAAGGCCAAATTGTTTATAAAATTCTTTTCAGTTATACTCCCACCAGCATTCCACAGTCATTCCTGTTATTTCAAATCCTCAGCAACATTTGGTATTTCAGCTGTGTTCATTTTTGTCAATCTAGAAGATATGTAATGATATCTCATTGGTTTTAATTGGCATTTTGCTTTTTATTAATAAAGTTTTTCAATGTTTATTATTTGCATATTGTCTTCTGTGAAAGTCATTTATATTTTACTCTTTTCTACATTAGATTGTATATTCTTTTATTGCTTCTCTTTATATTGGGTCATCTTTTTCTTACTGACATACTCATATATATTCTGAATACTAATCCTTTGTGACTTGCATGCATTGCACACATCTGCTCTCAGTTTGTTACCTATCTATGAACTTCTTTTTTGGTGTATTAACAAAAATTCTTAATCATAATGTAGTAAAATATGTAAATACTTTTCTTTCCTGTGTATATGCCTTATCTCTTACTTAATAAAAATTTCCCTACCCCAGAAATTTCCCAGTTGTGTCTCTTTTTTAAATTAAGAGAGACTTAATTTTCTAGAGCAGTTTTAAGTTTACAGCAAAAGAAGGAACATAGATATTCCACCTGCACCCTGTTCCCACACATGCATAGCCTCCCTACTATCATTATCCCCAACCAGAATGGTGCATTTGTTACAACTGATAATGCATCATTAGCACCCAAAGCCCAGAGTTTACATTAGGGTTCACTCTTGGTGTTGTACATTCTATGGGTCTAGCTGGACATAAATGACATATAGCCATCATTATAATATCATGCAGAATATTTTCACTGCCCTAAAAATCCTGTTTACTATACCTATTCATCGCTCCCTGCCCTCCAAGCTGTGTTTTTCACATTAAAGTCTTTAATCCACCTGTAATTGAGCTTTTGTATGTGAGATCATTTTGAGATCTTTCTTTTGCTGCTCTACAATGCCCCTTCTTTCACATATCAAGGTTCTGTATGTACGCTGGCCTTTTTTCTTTCCATCAATATATTTGCATGTTCTGTGCTAATACCTCATTGTCTTAATGACTAAAGTTTTAAAATAGTCTTGATTTCCAATATGGCAAATAATTGCACTTTGATTTTCATCTCAAAAGGTCTTTTCTCTTCCATACATATTTTAATATTAACATGTCAAGTTCCTTGATTGGATTTGCATTGAATTTGTACCTCAGTTTAGGAAGAACTGAAATCTTATTGATTCAGAGGCTTCCTATTCATGAACAGGGCATATCTCTTCATCTGAGTTATTTTTAAATGCCTTTCATAAAGTGTTACAATTTCCTTTATGAAAGTTCTGAACATTTTTTGCTAGATTTATTTTAAAATATCTCACAGTTTTTGGCTTTGCAAATGATATATTTAGAATTGCTTTGCTTCCGTAAATAGTATCTTTTAAAAAAACAATATTGAATGTTTATTAGTCACATCTGTTTATCAGTCTTATAAGTTATATCTCAACTTTATTAATTCAGTAATTTATAGATTTTTCTGGTTTTCCTATGTAAACATGATATCATTTTCAAATAAACTATTTTTTTCTTATCCAATCTTAGTAGCTTTTGTTTTTCATTTCACAATATTTTTACTCTTTTGGTTAGGATCTCTGGTATAATGCTAAAGAGGGGTGGTGATAGTGGGTAGATTTGTCTTGTTTTTAACAAGAATGCTCAAGATTTCACCATTATGAAGGATATTTGCTGTAAATATTTTGAGTTAACCTTTTACAGGTTAAGGAAGCTTACTTTCATTCTGAGGCTGATGAGAATTTTTCTGTGTTGAATTTTATTAAATACTTTTACTGAACCTATTGAGTTGATTTTATGAGTTTTTTCTCCTTTAATCTATAAATGTTATTAAGCACACTAAAATTTTTTTAATGTCAGGCCAATCTTACATTTCTTGAATAACCCAACTTGATCATGATGATAGTCTATGATATAGTTTACCAATATTTTCAGGATTCTTGTTTTGAGGTACATGAATGTTTTGAGGTACATGAACTTTCTATTTTGGTATATTCCTTATTTTGTATTGATATTGAGGTTATGTTAAGTTTATAAAATGCTGTGGAACTTATTCTTTGGAAGAATTTATGTACGTTGGAATTATTTATTCACTGAACATTTTGATATGTGTATCTTTATTTTACCTATAACCTTTAGAGTTAGGTGTAGAAACAGACATACGAGGAATGACATTTGTAAAGCTGAATAATAAATCAAGATTGAAATAATTAATGTTAAGAACTCGGCCTTTCTACAGTATTCATACCATGAAACTAACAAGAGAGAAAAAAGAAAGCAATTATGAAAATCTTCTCTAAGCCTAATGCTTCTTTCATGAGCATTTATGTAGAACGGAAAGACAAAACAGAAAAGCTTTGAACTTCCATTGAAAGAAAGAGAATCTTTATATACAGAAGACAAATTGAAGCTGATTGCCACCTTTCTCCAGACATATATCTAGCTCCTCTCTTTTGCCATTAGGTAGCACAGATTGAAGTGCACTGTCATTCCTTAGGATGCTGTGTTGCCATAGACACTGGCCAATTCTCAAATCCCCTTCATTTCATATATTTCCTTCACAAAAAGAATGCTGATTGAGTTCAAACACATTTATGCAAAAAAAAAAAAATGCATACATAGAAGAAAAACGAAATTAGATTCTGGCTGAGTTTCTTTCCTTCCTAAACCCCCACCTCCAGATTCTTTTCTTAGCTGATGGAAAGAGCATCTTGCTTAATGGCAAAAAAAAAAATACATTTCACTACTAAACTCATTCAATAATTCTTGAGGTAAAACTCAGATAAAAAAGTAAGTATAGGCCACATAAAAATTTATTGAGAAGTTTTCTATCACAGGTTTCTTATTTAATTTGACAAGAAAAAATTCTGAGATGTCCTAAACTAAATGACAGTAGGAAGGAGAGTGACAGACAAGCGTATTTAACCAGTTAATACCTGTGGGCCAACTAACCATAGACTGCTCACATTTCTAAATGTATATTGCAGGTTTGAATGAAGACAGATTCAGGGTGGTAAAATTTTGGTTCCCTTTACACTGGATGGTATTATTAATAGTTCATCTTGTATTAATGTTGCATATATAGATGAGAACTACTGTTGTTATATACTATTTCTACATCTTTTCAATACTATTTAGTGATATAGACAAGATGGCTATCATTCCTATTTTACAAATTGGGGACTCAGAATAGTCATGTATTTCCCAATGGGAATAAGTCTCTAGGTTTTCTAATGTTAATCTAGTTAAATCTATAATTTATCATGTACTTAAAAAGGGTATTAAAATTATCCAGATAGTGAATAGGTTGACTTCATTAATAACTAGGCCTTGCCTAGAAAAAAAATTAGGTCTTCAGAAAGCAAAACCATCTTTATGCTATTTAAAATAATTATTTTTTTCTCTTGGCTATAGAAACAAAATGAAAAAATATCATGAAACTGCCTGTCTTTGCCAATGGTGAAGTTGAATCTACTTAATATTGCACTATTATTTGAGACTTTTGTAATCTGTTAGATCAGTTATTGCCTGTTATGGGCTGAATTGTGTTCCCCAAAATTCATATGTTGAAGCCCTAACCCTCAATAACTCTGACTGTGGCAATATTTGGAAATAGGGCTTTTAAAGAAGTTCAAAAACTAAAATAAAGCTATTAGTGATTCAGGATAGGACAAATTCCCCAAGCTGGGGGACACTCAAGCCCTGCACTCAGAGAGGATTGAGTGTTTAGTAAAGTATAAGAAAGCATTCAAACACACGCCAAAGTTAGAGTCAAAAGAAAAATTTATTAGAGAAGGGGTAATACTCCATAGACAGACTGTGGTGTCTTCTCAGAGACAGAGACCCTAAAGGAAGACTCAGAGGGATAGAGACAACAGAGAGAAACAAGGACAGTGAGAGAGAGAGTAAAGGCACTGAGAGAGACCCCAAGTGTTTGGGGAATTCAGTTTACATATCAGTCTTTAGTTCCTGTGAATTACAGTTTTAAAACTTTGTTTACCCATTTTCCTTTTATGTGGATATACGGAAAGGAAGGATAAGAATATTTAGCGTGAAATGTTAAGAATATGTAGTGAAAAAGGCCTCCTGGCAGTTCCCAGTCTTTAATCCATATTTTCCCCATGGTTTTAGCCATAGGGAATGAATGATTTTATTTTGTGTAAGGTGCCACTTAAAGATTCTGTTTTTCCTCTTTTCCCTTCAGGATGTGGAGAAATGAGTTGTTAGCAATCCCAGAAGAAATCTTTCTTTGTTCTGCAGGTTTTCTTGAAGTCTGGCTGTATGGCTGATCAGCATATTGCAGTCTCTGAAAATAGCTTGATTTAACATTTTAGTTCTCTTGCCTCCTCCTTATACTATTAGGGGGGGCCATAATTCAATGTGACTGGTGTCCTTATAAGAAGAGGAAATTTGCACACACAGAGAAACAACAGGAGTATATACACACAGAGAAAAGATCATATGAGGATACAGTGATATATCAACACCGTCAAGCAAGCCACGGAGAAAGGCCCCAGGGGAAACCAGATATGCAGACTTGTTGATTTTGGACTTCCAGCTGTAAGAAAATTAATTTCTGTTGGTTAGGCCTTGCAGTCTGTGGTGTTCTGTTATGGCCGCCCTAGCAAATTGTTACACTGACCTAGAAACATAGGATCTGAGGAGGAGGAAGGATCAGTCAGTCAATGAGAAGGATCCTTAGTTTCTCAAGTCACAAACTGGGACTTTCGAAAAAGAGTCCTCCCGCAAACTAAAAAATAAAGATTGGCATTCAACTATAAATACTCAAAGAATCATTTCATAAATAGTATCCTCTATTTTGGAAAAATGGCTCCAAATATACTGCTCATTCCCAAACACTTGCCTGAACTACATTATGCTAAAGCAAGGAAAGGCTTCAGAAGCATTTGCAAGTTAACAATGAGTTATAAACAGCCCTATATTCTTTCTCTGGGCCTTTCTCCAGAAGAAATTATTTAATTTAGAATTAATTTTTGTATTCAAATAAACGTTTAATAAAGTGTTTTTTTTTGTTTGAAATAGTATGTTCACAGGAAAATATATTTTAGGTGCTATCTTTTTTTAATGAATAATTTATTGCTGTAAAATTCACATAACAAAATTAACCAGTTTGAAGTGAACAATCTTTGGGAACTTATAGAGGTTCTTGGTGTCTACAAATCTCTGTCCTAGTGATCTATCCTATAGGGAAATTCAAAAACAAAATATGTTATCTCAAGATATTTTATTTTTTGTTCCTTAGACCACACAGTCTGCTTGTTCATCTTCTCATTGTTCCAAGGCAAATTAACCTTGGGGCATGCCAGAAACAAAAATAACAGGATTAGTAGTGTTGAATTTTTTTTTTTCCTTTCAAAATAGCTGACTCAGGGTGCAGTTTCCAATTTTGGTTTATATGGAAATCATAGGACAGGATGGTAGTAGTATCTGCGTCAGAGGTACGACCACTTATTATATATTATTGCTGAGTTTTTAGAAAAACTTTTTAATGTGAAAATGCTTATTCTCTTTAAATATCATAACCCCCCCACCCCGACTCCCTGTAAAAAATTAAAGGAGCAAAGTGAAGGGAGAGGCTCTGATCTCCACTCACTTTTTAAAGATATATACCAAGTTACCTTTTCCTAGAGCTGTTTCTTAGAGGCATTGGAGCTAGCATTTGATATTCAGTTCCTCCAACAGATATTTGTCCAGCACTGTAGGAGGCTTGGGACTCAGTGATAGACAAAGAAGCGTGGTGTCAGCTAGGGGTGGGGGACAGACAGTTTGGGAGGAAGATAGCCAATCAAACAGAAGACATTTTGCTTACCATTTAGGTCAAATCACCTATTTTACAAGTACGGAAACAGTGTAAGAAGAGAAGCTACTCACCTTTTTCTAGGAATTAACCCAGACTAAACATCTCGTTTCTTACTTCTCAATTCAGCATTAAAAAACAAAATCTCCTTTATACTTTCTTTCTTACTTATTTAGAAAACCTGATCTTTGCTTTCAATTTCTTTTTTATTCATATAGAAATTAGTTTGATTGTTTAAAAACCAGAGAAGAGTGCTGGCAATTGTGTAGGCTCTGTACCACGTGGGCTTTCCATGGTCCTCTCAGGGCATGCCAGCCCCAACTGGTTTGATCTGTGGACAGGATTCCTCTTCAGAGCCAACCTCTAGGATGAAGTCTGGAGTGGTTAGATGATGCACAAATGCTTCCAGCAGGCCCGGGGGCGGGGGGCTTCAACCCCACTCCTTTGTTCTCAGATCAACCTTAAATCTGACACCTTCAGATTCACTTATGAACACAGCCTTTTTCTAAACCACAACTTCCTTTAAAGTCTGGCAAATTTTTTTATTACTTAACTATTGGTTATGTGATGACATAAAGAAAATCATATTTTCGTTTTCATCATGCATCGAGTTCAGACCACATAGCAAATGGTAATTCCTTGGATTTTTATTTCATGTGACATGAGTAGGACAAGCAGAGACAAGGCCAATTTTACATCTAAATAAATTGGGCAGCCACCAGCAGATCAGGGCTTAAGGGATCTCAAAGGAACTTCCTTAGAGGTCCTCTGGAATCACATGGTTTTGGGGTTAGATGGAACCTTAAAAGAGTCACCCAGTTCAACAAAACACCTCTACCTCTTGAATTTCCTTTACTATTTCTCTGTTGTATGGATGTTCAGCTAGACTAGTGTCCATCCTTAATTGTTACTTTGAAACGGCTCCCAATTAGTTTACCAGACTTTCATTTTAATCAGTATCTCTTAGGCATTTGTCATTGTTAATTACTTTGAAGGCCTTTGGCTTCTATGACATAATTTGATTCCAGTTTTCCTTTTATATCTTTGATCAGTGGTTTTCAATTAGGGATTGAAAACCCTGCAAGGGACATTTCGGGATGTTTGGAGATATTTTAGTTGTTACAAGGGAAGGAAGGTGCTGTTGCCATCTATTAGGTAGAGGCAAGGGATATTGTTAAACAAATGCAGAGGACAGACCCCTGTGACAAAGAACGATTGAGTCCCAAATGTTTATCAAGCTGAGGTTGAGAAATCTTGATCCTTGACTATTCTTTTTCTGTCTTTTTCATGAGGCCTTTTTCTTTTCCTTATCACCTCTTAAATTTTAAAATTGCCTAACTTTCCCTCCTTGGCCTTTTTGTTTTGTTCTCTTGATACATTCTCTCCAAGTCACACCATTCATTTCCATAACTTCTCTAACTCCCTATACCATGTCATCAGCTCTAACATTCCTCTTGAACTTCAACTTATTAAGCAACTTTTAAGTAGGTATCTCTGTCTCTACATTCTGTAGACATTGCAGATTCAACAGCACACCAAACAAGCTGATCATCTTCCCCTCACAACTTCATTTATTCCCATTTCTCTGTGTAGGATATCTTTTCCTAATAGGTCCAAGATCTTTAGGGTTGGTTCTGAGGGCTCTCACCTCATGTGTGGAATTTAGATGTACCTCTCAGAGGCTTGAAGATTCTCTCAAGCCACTGCCCAGAATGCTACTTGCTCCAGAATTAGCTGCTCCTCTCAGAACCAGAGACCTGGAATCATCTAATAAAACGTGTGCATTTGGAAAAGATACACTTGAGTGGCCACATATACCTGCTCTTTATAACACTCTTACTCATACTATGGCTTCCCAAGCCAACTTTTGGTGTACCTATCTGCATTTGGGAGAGATATGGCATGAGCTGAGGTGCTGGCTTTATTGGCTTTTGTTGCTGCTGCTATATACCCCAAAGGAGGACACATCATTCCTTTGAGTCACATTTAGAAAGCAGTGCTCTTTGCTGGACTGGTGGGTCCCAGGGTTATAATTTTCTAGATTCTCTCACTTTGCCTGTCTACTACTAGGAGAGATGGATGCATGGGGAAGATTCTGGTTTGGACTGCCTCCTGGACATACAATGAAGATTTCCTACCTGTTTCCTCATGCAGAGGTCAGCACGCAATGCTCTTCCCATCTTCATGATATTTCCACTTTGGAGCCTCATTGTCCCATCCACTCATCTCTATAGCCTTCCTTAGGACCATCCCTGAGCTCAGCCAGGCCATGTAAAGTAGACTGAACTTTGATCTCAGAGAGAAGAGTGACCCAAACTTGGTTTAAAATTGTCTTCTCTTTGTTGTACCACTGAGACAGCAAGTACTCAGTACAAAGGACACACACTCAGGACCCAGTGAATGGACAGCTTCCCAATGCCTCCTCTATCTCATAGAGGTGCCCCTTAAAAGCAGGGATCTTAGCATTTTGCACGGAGTGAGAAGTC
The DNA here is from genome assembly GCA_030015415.1 of Cynopterus sphinx. Lineage (NCBI taxonomy): Eukaryota > Metazoa > Chordata > Mammalia > Chiroptera > Pteropodidae > Cynopterus > Cynopterus sphinx. The sequence goes on from CM057381.1 coordinate 112,654,238, forward strand.
TGTGGTGCGAAGAGCCCTAATCTCTGAGTTTACTATCATTTATCATTGGTAATGGGGTCACCACAGCTCTCAAATGTCCACCCTTACCATATGAGGAAATCCCTTTTGTATAGTACGTATTTCCCTGTTCTATTTCTTGTACCAGGGGGCCCACAGAAGATCTAACCACGCCTATTTTAACTCCAGGCTATCAGATACATTTCAATAACTTGGAACTCAAAAGGGTAGGGACCTTTGTTCCAGGATTTTCCGGTTGCAAGCAATAAAACAACTGATTGTAGTCAATTTAAGCAAAGCACAAAACAAAAACAAACCAAGACTTAATGGAAAGTTAACAGGATGTAAATCTAGACAGGTCCCTGGAATGGAATCTCGGGATCAGGAACCAGTGAACATTAGGAGGCACTGTTAAAATGGTTATGCATCAGGTTTTTTCTGTCATTTTTTAGTTCACGATTCAGATTCTAAAAAAATCATAGAATTGGTCTTGCTTGAGTGGTGGGACCATACCTGGGCTAGGTGGGGCTGTGGTCGACAGTCAACCAAGACTGCTTTCAATAAGTTTTGCATATTCCAAGGAAAACCGGGATGCGATTACCTAGCAGAGCATGAATGCTCATTGGGAAACACCACCAGACATCTACAAGGTTCCTTTCTTCCCAGGAGGTTGTGAGTGCAAAAGGATGAGCAGGTGCAGGAATTTGGTACAATTCCCTCCTAAGTAGCTTTATGCTCTGAGGGCCAATGTGTTGGGACAGGGGTGGCCAGAATCCATCTGCCTTTAGGGCTGTAACCCAGGGGTTGGCCAAAGTATCCTGTTCCATTACATTCTTCTAGATTACACTACATTTTGTAAACTCTTTTTTTTTTAATGTAGGCCTGAAATGTAAAACAAATAAGTTGAAATTTATTTTCACAGTTATAGCACCTTTCAAAGCTGCAGATTCCCCCCACCCCCGCCAAGATCAAAGCACTGAAATATATGTCAGGAAGGAAATCACTTAAGCTCACTAATGCCCAGAGAAATAATTATGTACACAATGTATTAGAAAAAGCACTGGAACAAAGCAATTTTAAATCAGATGCAAAAGTGAAATAGAAATGATAAATATAGAAAGCAGAATCTAGTAATTATAATTCCCTAGTCTCCTGATCAGTTGTTTGCTTATTCATTGATTGGCTCCTTTATTATTTATCTAGTGTTTACTCTGCATCAGTAATAGGTACAATCCCTGCTCTTGTGGAGTTTGCACTCCAGCAGGGATCACCTTCTAGTGTTATGTTAATTTAGAAGAAAATGTATAGCTTGAATATTCAAATATTTCGGATATCCAAGTCACAAAATGATGCCAAAGTCCAAAGGAGAGTCTAAAAGAATTTATATTAATTTACAGTATTTATATATACAGTATTTCTGAATTAATATACAGTATTTCTTTCTTTTTTCCCCTAGCTTAAACTTGTATGCCCATTTTTCCTAATTTAATTTCATTTTCTCTAAAATAAACTGCAGAAATTAGGTAGAGGAAAGATTCTTAAAACGTTTGGAGATGAGTCTGTTACCCTCAATTTGTAGTGAATAATTCTTTCAAGGAATTACAATGGAGCTAGCTACGAAAAAAAAATCAGCTTTTCCTAATATTTGAAAGACCGTATTTCCTCTTAAGAGTTATTTTTTTTTTCTCCTTGAGCTATATCAGGTTGGCTGTTAAATGCTCTATGTGGTTCAAAAAGAGGTATTGGGAAGGTTTTGGAGCTATTTGCAGTGGTATCAACAACAAGCAGGATCAGAGGTTTGTAGGCCTCCTTTTCCCTTTCCCTTACTGAAGCCCCAACCCCCATCTCTGCTGAACTGCTCACAGGTGGGGCTGCTTCCCAGGGACATGACTCTGGGCGGGTAGAGATCCCCTCTACCATGGTCTTGTTTGTATCTCTAGCACAGAGTACTGCCTGGCAGAGCTCACACTCAGTAAGTATTTAAAACATGAATGAATAAACATAAAAAAGATTCTTTGAACAAAAGAAGAGAAAATTTAATCCCACTAGATTACTAATCAGACATTTGTACAGGGCCTTTGACTGGTTAATTCAGAATTGCATTTGAAATACTAAAGAACCAAGGCCCAGTAAAAGCAGACAAGGACTTTACTTTGGGTGCCCAGAGATCTGTTTTCTGGGAAGTAGCACTAAGTGCTTCTATGATTACATTAAAAGTAAACAATGTTTATTTGTCCAATGCACTGATTTAACTACAAATTCTTTTTGATTATGGGTTACATTTTGATTTACATAAGATAGTTTGAAATCTAGGTGTGCATACTTGGAAGTTATTTTTGGATAATTTTTGGTACTTTAGATATTTTACAAATTAAGAAAGTTTTCTGACCCTAATAAGCTTAACGGAGATTTTTTTACATTGGTGATGGTAAATGATTTTCATCTCATTTGCCAGTTTTAATGGATTGATTTTCCTGGAATGTCAGATTGAGAAGGATTCTGAGGCCAATGTCTTCTTTAGCTAATACATGTATGGGGATCATTTCCATTTCTGTTCTTTAAATGATAATTCGAGATTAGAAATACCTCTTCTGTAACTAGAGACTGAATACAGCCAAGGTCTGCAAACCAGGAGAATGATTAGTAAATATATTAATATAGTCATTTTGAAGGACAGTCATCTGTTATCTTGATGGCAAATGGCCTGAAATAAAATTATTGAGGAAGTCTGGTTTCTTGGTAGAAACATGAAGATCTAAATGAACACAAACATAAGAAGTCACTGATGAGTCTGCTGAACCTGGAAGAAAGGTTAATAAGCTTGGTGGGGTAATAGCCCAGGAAATGGTGCCAAGTAACCACAGTTCAGCAGCTACTCATCAACTGGGTGTCTTTGGGCAACACAGCTTCTTTCTCTGGGACTATGTCCTCATTTCTAAGATATACACATATATATATGTGTATACATGTACATATATACATACATATATATATATGTGTATATATATATACACACACACACACACACATATATATAGAGTCTATATACTGGGGAGAGAGAGATAAAGGGGAGTCTGGCAGAGAGAAGTACTCAAACAAAAGCCTTTTATTTATTTATTTATTTATTTATTGCCACAGAAGTATATATTGCTGGATTTCTTTGAAGATTATCCTTTAAATTAGTTTAATGTGTTTATGTTTCAAGCATGTTTTTGGGAAAGTTTCTATTCTAAAAGATCAATGAATGTGTCAGCTATTGATTGCTTTGTAAATATTTAAATAAAACAATATAAGTCCCATGTACTAGCTGGCTTGCACTTTGTTTGGTAACCCTATGTAAGACGGTAATCTGAAATTAAGATATATTACCAATTAATCTGAATCTACTTATTTTTATACTCTATACTTGATACAAGCTGCCCATTGAGGCTTGCACTATCCAGTTAACCTCTTCAGCCAACCTCTTCAGCTGCCATAGTAGTAGGGTATTCAGGTCAGAAGAAATCATTCAGAACAGCTGTATTACTCAAAAGACAGGCTCAAAAGACAGGAAAAGATGGTGTTTTAGCTGTCTTTCCCTTGACTCCTGTAATTTTGTCTGCTCTTAGAAATAGATCTTTTTAAAATGGAAGTTGCTTTTTAGATCCAATTTAAGCTTAGACTTATCTGCAGAGAAGTCTCAACAAAGAGAACTATGCAAACATTGTTTATTAAATGAAACTGTTTTTAGGTTCCTTTAGAATGTCTAAGATGAAAATTCAGGTAGGAAATGATCATTATCAAAATGGTATATGTACAAAGAGATTTTATCTGTATTTACTCGCCTGTAGGAAAGCAGTCTAAATATCTGCCTCTGACTCCATGGGGACAGAAAGTTGGGGAGCAGGCAAAACTTTTATCATTTGCTCATAGTTTTAAAATATAAAAAACATTTCAGCTGAGCCCAAAAGGTAAAAGCTGCTTTTTAAAATAGTCCATTTGGATATAGGACGATCTAAAAGATAAAACAGGCTTGTTGTGTTTTGAGTTATTTAGATAACCTAAAAAAATTTATTATGGAGAGAGGAAAAAGAAATCACACACATGCACACACTATTGATTGATGAGAAATCACGTACGTATATACATCTGGGAAAAGAAACTACCTAGAAATGTGAAATTTAGAAATTTCAAGAATCGTTTAATAGCATTTGCAGGTTTAGGAGGCAATAGAGTTCAGTGGTTACAAAGCTGGACTCCTTTGGCTAACAGACCTGGATGCAAATTCTAGCAATGACACCCAGCTGTGTGACCTTGGAGAAGGTACTTCACTCCCTGTGCCTCAGGTTCACCATCTGTAAATCCACAATAATGCCGCCATCAGCTCATGTTTGGTGTGAGAACTGAGACAGCATTTGTAAAGTGCTAGGTATGGGGATTGATACAAAAGAAGGGGGTCAGTAATGTTAGCTTTGGTCATTTCAAAATTCTGAGGCTGGTGCAAATGACAGGAGACCCAGAGTTGTCACTGAGCAGAAGCATCAACACTTCCCAGGTGGTTCTGTTAGGTAGCTAGCCAGACATGAGTGACAAGGGGAACAAAGGAATAGGGGCTCAGCCTAGACGCCGCCCAAAGGACACCCTAATGGTAGTAGAATTCTGGGTATGCACATGAGCACTAAGAAAAGAGTTATATAGCAGCCAAGTGTCAGTCAAAATGACCTCGGGTGTCAATCACCTAGGAAAGCCTTTGGAACCACATATCACAGCCCAGATACAATGCAGACATTCCCACTTCTGAGCTTTTTTCCCCCTTCTTAATCTTTTTGTATAGCTTTTTGTGGCTTCTTTGTGTTCGTTAATATGGTTACAGTGCTCTGTTATAGCTCTTCACTGAAACCATGTGCCTCCTTGGGGTATGCTTTGTTTTCCTAAAATATACTTTTAATTAACCTTTTCTAAATCTCACTGACCTAAAAACAAATAAATAAATAAAAAATAAATCTCACTGACTCGTGATTCTTCACTGCATCAATGAGGAAGAATCAAGGAAAAATGCTAACTTTACTTCTGCACTGATATCCCTCTCCATGCACACCACTGGGGGAACACCCAACTCCAATCAGCCCTGACAATTGCAGTTTCTGCATTGGAGGCGGTGAGAAGAGGGAAATGCCATTCTTTTTATTAAAAAGTTCCTTTTTCACAGGTAGCTTTAAGGTACTATTTTAGAAATACAGGTTTTGTTTTATTATTCTTAAGTTGTGTAAGTTTCATATAGCCTTGTATGTATGATATCTTTTATAACCTTTCAAAAGTAGGTCTTCATGGACTACATTTTAATACAATAATGGCTTTAATAGTGATACATGTTCTCAGACATGCACAGTTCATATTTATTTTTTATAAATAAAATTAATGGCAAGTCAGATAATATTTCATATGGTCTGCTTGGGTAGTGAAGCCTTTTTATCCCTCTCGAGATCCAGTAGGAGGTTAGTATTTGTGCCTTGTTTATGTCACACCTGCCATTCTGTGTTCAAATTTAACTAGATAAAATTGAAATATCTATATCGGTTTATCTTAAAAGGCAAACATCAGATTGGAAGAAAACACATCCTCTACTTATATTGCAAAGGGTTGTGTAATTAAGAGGCATCAGAAAACTCTAGAATAATGGATTAATACTCTTAACATATGGTAATTGTTGTACAACTTTTTAAATTTGGTAAAAATCATAAGAATCATAAAAATTATTTTACTCATTGTAACAGTAAAAGAATTATTCTTTTAATGATGGGTGAATTTTATCATCTGTAAAACATATCTTAATAAAACTAAAAAAATCATTGATATATAAAGGACTACAAAACAATTGGGGGAAAAAACAAGTCCGTAGCAAAACATAAAAGAGATATCTGCACAGAAAGACAAGAATGGATGGCTAATAAAGATAAAAATAAGCTTGGATTCACCCAGCCTTTAGGTAACTGTACTCTAACACAGCAGTGAGAGTACTTTTTATGAATTATTTGGACAATTTTTTGTGTTTTAATTCAAATCATATAAATTATTTGAGTAAGTAGTACATGTAAAGTGTACATGGATTAAAATGAAAGGGGATGTAAAAATGTATAGGGAAAGTTCCCTTTCACCTCTTTGTCCCAGATCTCTAGTTTCTTTTCCCCCAGTGCAGCCAATGTTACCAGTATCTTATGCAATTTTCCAGAGGCATTTAATGCACATGCAGGAAATGTGCATATTCACTACCATTTCTATGCACAAATAGCGGGGTACTGTATAAATGCTCTGCACATTGCTTTTTGCTCTTCCACTTTCAAGTGTTTCTGCAATGAATACCTAGAGAGCATCCTCCTCGTTTTTTCTATAGCTATGTAGAATTTCATTGTGCAGACATACAAGTTTAATTAAAGGTTTTCCAATGGTGGAAATATTTTTTCAGTATTTTTCCTTTAACATTGCACTGTACATACATTACTTCACATATGTGTGAACATGTCTGTGGAGTAGATTTCTAGATGTAATTTTGACAAATACAGCAAAGCTTTGAAAGGTTGATTGCACATAGCTTCAGTGAGGGTTTGGGGAAATGGATAGCTCACACACTATTTTGCAGTAGCAAAAATTAGAAATATGCATATCTTTGACCTAGAAATTTTATTTCTAGGAATATCTCCACAGAAATTCTTACAAATGAACACAACATTATATGTTCCAGCATTGTTTTAAATGAAAAAATGTTGGAATCAACCTAAATGTATATCAATCTTAGTAAAAAAAAATATGGTACATCCATACTATGAAATATTATGGAAAGGTGAAAAGAGAGTAGACTTTCATGAACTGACATGAAAAAGCAGCCCTCTAACATGTGTTAATAAGAAAACCATGTTACATGAGTGGTATGGTCCCGCATAAGACAGAAGGATAAAATAGATCTATAAAATAGATCTAGATCAAGATACCACATATCTCCTCCCTCCCATCTTCTCTACTTATCTCCTTTCTGTAAATGCAAAGAAAAAGATCTGGTTGTATAGTAAACATTAACATTTTGTATTAATTAGCTAAACGGAAAAGAAAAGGATTGAAGAAGAATAAAAGGGGAATTTCTACTTTTATTTTTCTGTATTTGGAGCACATATTCACATATAACTCCTATAATTAAAAAAATATGACATTTGTAGGTACAAATAAAAATTCTAATGAAAGGTATCAAGTACTACTCCAGGACTTTCTTTTTCTTTCTTTTTTTAATTAATCATAAAAAATTTCAAGTATCCATAAAGTGCAGAAAATAATATAACAGACACCCATGGATTCATCATCCAAATTTAACAGATGTTAACATTCTGCCAAATTTGTTTCAGATTTTGCTTTTAAAAAAAGAAAATGTTACTGCTGTAGTTATAGATCTGTGTCCTACACCCTCAAGGTGGAAACTTTCTTAAAGTTATGTATCATTTAAATTTTTTAGAATAGAAATAAAGTGCTCTTAGATATTTTAAAAGAAAAAAGTTTAAAAATTTAAGCTTAATTTTCCCACATTTTGTAGAAAACTTCCTGTAAGAGGGATTACAAATTACATTTTTCTTTTTCTTTTGAACTACTTGGAGGGTTTGTGCATTTCCTGTTCATTCTCCACCCCCACCCCCTTTTCTCTGGTCTCACTTTTATCTCCCTGAATGAGCATCTTCTCTGGGCTCTTTGTTTCCATTCTTTGTCCTCTGTTCCATCTCAACAGCTACTGCCAGTCTATCTTTCTAAATCAGGGTTTCTCAACATAAGCATTCTTGATGTTTTGAGCTGGATACTTCTTTGCCATGGGGGCTGTTCTTTGCACTGTAAATGTTTGGCAGCATCCCTAAGCTCTACCCACTAGATGCCAGCAACACCTTTTCCAGCTTTGACAACAAAAAATGTCTCTGGACCTTGCCACATGCTCTCTGGAGGAAAAAATTATCCTAGTTGAGAACCACTGTCCTAACTGTGGCATTTGATATCACTTCCATGCTCAAATAGACTCTCATTTGACTACTGCATTTTTAAATCCTCTCCCACCCCAAACCTGATGTAATTTGTCCTTTATTTCCTGCTCACTTTTTACTTCTTCCCATCAGTTAGGTAGAATCTCTTCTTGGGGGCTTTCGTGTGTGCTTTCGTGCATCTAATGGTTTCTTAACGGTTACTTTCTGCCTGTCCAACCCCTGTCTGCACTTCAAAATCAGACTTAAGTGCCATTTCTTCACATAACATTTTCCGATGACTTTGGCTTCAACCGTGTCTTCTTGGAGGCAGTGAATCTTATGTTCAGTGAATGGGCTTCAGAATCAGATGAATGTGGGGACAGCCCTGATGTTTCCACATATGAGTTGTGTGACTTGGACACATAGTTTAGCCTCTCTGCGCCTTGTCTCCTTATTAATATAATGGGACAACAACCTCTACCTTGCAGGGTAGTTGGGAGGATTAAATCACATTTTGTAGACTCTGCTTGGTGTCTGAGTATATATGCTATTTTATGACTTTTAAGTTGTTTCACATGTGTTTGTTTTAACAAAGAGAACAAACTTTTTTAGAGAAAGGAATTATGTGCTAAATTATCTCCCCACTGATAAATCCTTTGTAGATGCCCAATAGATATCATTGACTACATGAGAAAAATACTATTGTACAAATATATCACTTACAACATTGTTACTGTACTTACTCATAACCTTGACTGCATAACCTGCTGCCTCGACCTTCCATTCCTTCCCAATGAATTTCAGAAGCATTAGGTTTATTACCTCAATTACTTTTAAAATAAACACACACCACCAGTCAGTTACTACTCTGTTGAAATGGCTGAAATGATGTATTGCTCCAGTGATGAGTGAGGATGACTTGTGTCATAGTGCTCTTCAAAATACAGATGGAAATTATGATACTCAAAAGATTCAGTTCTATGACATATTTTTGGGATCATCCTCTGTTAAGGTGCTGGATATTGCCAGTAGTTTAAATTTCTTCTCTATAGGTCATAATTAAGAGCATGAGTTTAGAATTCAGATGGTTGTAATCTCAATTCTGCTGCATACTAGTAGTTTGACTTTGGGGAAATTTAAAAACCCCCCTAAGCTTCAATTTTTTTATCTGTAAAATGTAGGAAATAATGGCACCTTTCTAATGAGACTGCAATGAGAGAATGCATCAACTCTTAGCACAGTGTTTGGCACATGCCAAGTACATGGCAAATGTTAGCTCTCAGTCATTATTTTTTCTCTCCACAGAATTCAAGCACCACCTATGCTGTAGGCCATGGGGAAAATAAAGGCCCTGCTGTCATGGAGTTTACTGTCCAGCATTTATTATTTTGAGTGTAGTAGATAGTGTGGTAGGGGCATTATGAGTGTGGTTGGGCATTTGATCATTAACCAATGGCACAATAAAAAAATTAAAATAAGTAAGTAAGCAAGTAAATAAATAAATAAATAAATAAAATGTAAGGGACATTTGATTATGTGGTAGTAGTAAAAGTCTTATTGGAAAAATTACTGACCAAAAAGAGACTTGAAAAATTAACAATGCTATTTTATGGTCGTTCAATGCTTGGAAAAAAGTCTGATATGAAGGTAAAGTCTTAACCTTCTAGAAAGCCTCTTATGACAAGTATCATTTTTATTGTTATGGCAAATGAGTATAGTTGGTGGGTTTAGCAGTGACATGTGAGAGTACCTGCACACTGAACTACAGAACCAGAGCCAGGGACTTAAATTACCCCATGTCCTGCTATATATACTTTCTATCCCACTTTGCTGTTCCCATTACATCTTGAGCCTGAGATACCTACCATGGTGATGTGTATAAATTTAATTTTATTTTTTGTAAATTGATTTTTAGAAACCAACTTACAAAAGGATAATGATAAAGTAACTCACTCTCTCCACTATTTTCATTTTCATGTCAGAGGGGTAAATGGAGGTTTCCAAGATATTTACACTTATCACTCGGGGGAATTTTACAACTGATCTGGGTAGCATGAAAGTGAAGCCCTTTGCTTCTTGGCCTCTAAAACATATATCTTTGTACATGTTTCCCCAAATTTATTATAAAGAAAAACATGGAGTGAAAGAATTAATGATATATTATTCATTATTTGGAGGCTAAAAGACTCTTGTAGAGCAAGAAGCAGCTCCCCAAGGCTTCTGCCTTTTCTGGGCTGTTTTTCTACTCCATGATGAAGGTGACTTGTGGTGACATGAAAACTGTAAGGTCCAGGGCTTTCTGACTCAGCATTTTAGGAAAGATTAACTGGGAAATTTCACTTCTAAAAGTCTATCTTAAGTAATTATTTAAGATTATTAATAATTATTAACAAATCAATAACCATATTAATAATCATTAATAACACTAGCTAATAATTATATTAAAATGTAATTTATAATTATACATTATTAATAATGTCCTTAATAATTATAGAGATGTAATACAATCTAGCTATAAACATGTTCATTGAAATGTTGCTTATAATAAAAATGAAAACTCCCTCAGTACCCAACAACACATGATTAGATAAGAAAAAAGTAGTAAATCCATATAGTGTAATACTCTGCAGGTGCTTAAAAAATGGGAACGATATGGAAAGATGTTCAAGATGTGGTAAGACAAAAAAAGCAGACTGCAAGCAGTAGGCCCACTAAGATGCATTTTAATAAAAGGAAATATCTCTATGTTAAGGTATATATGTATAAGAAATGATTGGAAGGATATATAGAGTGGGTCCCTGTGTATATGGAGATTATGAGTAATTTGGATTTCTCTCTTTGTGATTCTCTGTATGCTCTAGAAATAACTAGTGGAAGTCATTGTTGATATCTATTATGGACTAAATTGTGTCCCATCCAAAATTCATGTGTTGAAGTTCTAACTCCAGCACCTCAGAATGAGATTGTATTTGGAGGTAAGATCTTTAAAGAGATAATTAAGTTAAAATGAGGTTGTTAGGGTGGGTGTTAATCCCATATGACTGATGTCTTTAAAAGAAGAAGAAATTTGGACACACACATGTGCAGAGGGAGCAGATGGCCATCTATAAGCCAAAGAGAGAGGGTCAGAAGAAAATGACCTCACTAACACCTTAATCTTGAATTTATAACTTCCAGAGCTGTGTGAAAATAAATTTATGTTGTTTAAACCACCCAATCTATGGTATTTTTTTCTAGTAGCCCTAACAAAATAATGTAGTACCCAACCCCCAACAATCTTCACACCTTTCTTCTTATCTAACAGCACCTCAATTTGTTTAGGTGTCTGCTTTCCTCTGTGAGAAATGAGTCCAACTCATGCCCATGCCAATGGTGACAAGTCCATTCCCTTGCTAGTTCCTGATTTAGATTATGCACATATGACTCAATTCTGCCCAATCAGAAGTAAAAATTCTGGTGGGTTTCCAAGTTTTCTTAGATAATGAGATACACCCTAAGGCATAGTTCTCTGGTTTATATTTTTGCTGGATATTGCCATATCTGCAATGAAGACTAGAACTGTGGCAACCATCTTGGGATTGTGATAGAAGCTAGCCTGAGGAGCTACCCTTCCTTGATAAAGATAGAAAAGCAGAAAAATAGAAAGAATATGAATTATTGACTATGTCTTGTAACCCTAAATAAATCATCCTGGAGTCAATCACCTTTAAACTTGTTTAATGAGATTACACAGTTTATTTTGTAAGCCAGTTGGAGTTTGGTCATCTTTTACTTGCAGCCAAAATCATCCTGATTGGTAAAATTAAAACCTAGAACAAAACACATTAGAGAAAAAATAGGTTCTATAAACCTTTGGGTACCTTTAGTTCTGCACTTAAAAGCATGAACTCCTACATCTAATAAATTACTCCAGCATAAAACAGCTTTTCTTTGGCTACAGCCCAAGGTCCTAGTGAAGGACTCATTTTGTTCAGAATATTGACACCCATAGAATATACACTGGAATGCCTCCCTTTTCAGGTTTCCCTGTTGCTGAACATAGTGAGTACAAAGGCCAAAGGCCATGTTGCATAGCAATATCAAAGGATTATTTAACTGAAATAGCTGCCATATCCAAACCAGTTAACTTATGAAATATACAGCCCAAGACCCTGTTCTGGAGGGAACCTGGGGGACTAGGAAACATAAGGTATTAAGTGCTACCTGCAAAATGATTTTATTCATGGTAAGATAAGATGAATAGTGAGAACTCCAAGATAAGTAAAGATTATGTATGGGTAAGTAGAAAGGATAGAGAGTGCATACAGGGTTTGTTTTCATTGGCGAAAGGGAGGAAAGAATGAAGTCAAGACTGTATCCTGGTCCCACATATTTAAAAACCACTTGCTGTGTTTAGTCTTTTTATTCAGGTTCCTTTTCTAATTTCATCCCCTTAGATGGGGTAGTCTTTGTTAACTACCTCACCTAAAGTATGGTGCCCTACCTATTATTTCCTTATTCTCTTCTGTGCACTCTCACTGCATTGTTTTTCTTCATAGCATCCCTACAATAACACAATTTCTCTAGAGAACATTCTCTCTCTCTCTCTCTCTCCCTCTCTCCCCCTCAGAGCAGCACTGTGCAAATGGATCAATGATGTAGACTCAAGAGACTTGGAAGTTAACTGAAAAGTTTTCACTCTCCTGCTGGGAATAGACCTTAAAGAATTACTTTCACACAGGCATAAAGACTTATATATACTAGAGCATTCATTACAGCATTGTTTGCAATAGAGAAAAACTAGAAAACAACAAAAATTGTCTACCAATAGGAAGCCATTACATAATTTATGGTATATATATATATATATATATATATATATATATATACACACACACACACTAGAAATTATATGTACTAGTTAATGTAATTAATATTAATATTAATAATAGTACCTAGGAGCTCTTAAATGATTATCTCTATCTCATAATTTATTTACCCTAAAACCCCTCTGAGTTATGAACTTTTATTATTCCTACTTCACAGATAAGTGAACTGAAGCACATAGAGGTTAAATGATTTGGCCAAGGTCAGATCATTAGAAACGGGAAGATTTAGGATTCATGACCAGCTATTGCTAGTACATACACTTTTGACCACTCTTCCATATTGTCTTCCAGGAATTAAGATGTGTGTGTGTGTATGTGTGTGTGTGTGTATGTAACATAAATGTATATATGTGTATATATATATATCCTTATATTAAAAGAAACTCTTAAAAATTTTATTAGTTGAAAATAAAATGGGTCTAGAATGAATCTGTTCAAAAACAAAAGATATTGATAAGTGAGTATATATGTGTATTGTGTATTATCAGTGCTTGATTCTAAGGAGGAGAGGGAGTGGAGAAGGCAATGGAAACTTTCATATATACTCTTTATATTCTTAAGATGCTTGCTTGGGTCTTTTATAACAATAACGTTTTTGTGTATTAACCGAGTAATTAAAAAACAATTGTGCAACAACTAAAGCTACCACAAGAGGGCTCATAGCTGCTTACCATGATCTCTCTGGAGTTTGTGCCAAGAGAGCTGTCCAGGTGCTGAAGTGTGCAGGGTGAGTAGCTCACTGGAGTGACACTAGGGGAGCTAGAAAGCCTCTTGGAGCCTCCACTGACAAACTCTGTAGATGAGAATCAGTTGGAGTATGAGACTGAGCTGAATTCTTTCATCCTCCATGTAATTCCAGCATGAATCAGCTCTAACATGTCAGGGCAGGGTGGGCAAGTGGTAGTATTTCGTTATGCTCCTCACCCAAGAAAACAGATGACATTTTGCTATTAAAAAACCTGGTGAGGTGGGCAGCTTGGAAATTTGGGGTGGAAGCTTTAGTTAGCAATAGAGACCAGGAATTCCTACCTACTTCTAAAATAATTGCAAGAGGATATGGCCTAGAAAAAGAAGATACTAAAAAAAAAAAAGAAGAAAGATTTTATTACCTTGAATTAATTTAAAGAACCAAACTTTAAACTTCTTTGTCACATAGTTTGTAAACAATGGCCAGGCCCCTTACTTTGCTGTTTTTATGAGACTGTAAATGCAAATGTGGAAATAAGTACTTTGTAAAAATGAAAGCTTCTATAGTATTCAAACTTGGTTAAGTATTAAAGAAATACATATGATTATACACTGTTCCTGAGAGTTTAAATGGTCACAGCCTTTTAGAGGGCATTTAGCAGAATCTATCAAAATATCAGTGAATATTCTTTTTGGCCCAGTAATTTCACATTAAGAATTTAACCTAGATAAATGATAATAAGTATGCAATATCTTTTCATTGCAATCATGCAGACATTATACCATTGTTTGTTGTGCTAAAAACACTGGAATGAACCTAAATATTATTGGCAGGAGGTGAGTTATGTTGTGGTTTAGCAATTAATATGCAGATAATAAAAATATTGATTTATATCAATAGACAAGAAAAGAGGTTCATAATATTTTGTTGGATTAAAAAACATAGAGTAGATATGGGCAGTGAACACACAATGCAATACATATATATTTATCCCTTACTGTTAAATTGTACACCTGAAACTTACTAAATTTTTTTAACCAATGTCACCATAAAAAAAATTTAAAAACATAGTGTAGAGAATGATGTGCATAGTATAATCTACTAAGGTAAAGAAATTTTCATATGTGTAGGTAGAAGAATATAGAAGGGCAAACATTAAAATATTAATAGGAAGTTTTATTTAGAGATTGAGATGTCAGGGGAAAGGTAAGGGACTTTTCACTTGCAGTTTGATACACATTTGTATTATTATTTATGTATACAATGAGCATGTATTATTTTATGCTTTTAAAAAGATAAAAAGGAATTAAGTAAACCAAGATATTGAGGTAAGATACATTACTATTCCCTGCATCTGCATTCTTTTAAAATTATTTTTTTCAGTTGTGTATTTACTAACACTAGGAAATTTGATTCTCTTTAGTTTATTTTCTTTTTTTGGTCCCCAGCAAGGGTCTTTATCAAAAGGCTTTTTAAAAGTGAGATAGATATTACCCTAGAAATCTCTCACTAAGAATCAAATCATAAAAGTTCTTGGCAACTCAATAGATCAGCTCACATGTCCATTCTGCAAGAGTTATGGTAAAAGACAGCTACTCACTAAAGCTTATTGGCTGTGAGGTTGCAGGTTTTGCTCTGCTGAATCCAAGGATCTGAGAAAACATGAATTGGGTCTGTGCTAATTTATGAATCATTTAATAATTTTCTTATGCCAAGTTTAATTAGTATTTATTAAACTCCTGACTTTGGAAGGGGAAGTAAGGTTTTAGGGGACCAGAGATCTGTCTCTCGTTGGAGAGTCTTGAGCCAGCCATAGATGGAATCCTTTGTAAAGAGTCTAAATTAAAGGGTGAGCATTGGGACAGATTTTTAAAAAATGATCTGAGGCACAAGATTTATCAATATTTGCAAATTGTACAATCATAGGACAATTCCTCTGACTGTGTCAGTGTGTTTTTTTGGGGGTTGGGGAGATGAATAACCAAAGGCCAAAATCCAGTAAAAGGTTACAACTCTCATCTGCATGTGGGTAATTAGAAGTTTTCTAATAAGATGTTAATATGGTTAAGCTGTCTTTCTGTACAATCTGTTGAGAATCATATTTGGGACGTTGAAAAATTTTAAATGTTAAAGCAAAAACTGGTGCCTTTATTTTTTAAAATTCTTTATTCTTATATTTTATGTGTTCAGCAAATCAAGTGTATTGTAGTTGATGTTTTGGCTGTATTAAATTGCTATTTAAATGGAAATGTAACAACTAATGGGACTAGAAAACGTTAATAAGCCAAGAAGTATTTCAATCTGGAGTGCCAGGAGAGAGAGGGGTTCAGGGCTCTGTTATTTATCTCTTCCCACCAGTAAAATTCTGTCTGGCTTATTTCAAAACAAGAAAAAATGAAAGACAAGATTTACATACTTCTTTGTCCATTGAAGAACTGAATCTGCAGTGATTTTGTCCCTTCTGGATAAGATCACTTGCCTTTCCTTAGATGTGGCTTCAGAACAAAATGATAATAGTTCTCTTTTAATGGAGCACTTACTATGTGCCAAACAGTTTTATCTCATTAACTGCTCACTACAATATCAGATAAATTCTATTTAGGATATAGAATTTATTCCCCTTTTGAAGATGTGAAAACTGAGGATTAATTTATCCAAGCTTATAAAACTGGTAACTAGATGGGTAGCTTAATCACCACTTACTTATGCAATTTAGATTTATTGACTGTCCAGACTCTATGCTTTTCTTCTGGGCATTTTAGAATAAAAGAAGCTTGCATGACCTATTTTTTCTTATTAGTTGATGATGTGCTTTGGGAGATAAGTCACATATTGATGAAACAATGTGTAAAAAAGGGAGCATTAAATAAAATAGACATAAGTCTGATATAAAGACTGAGAACAAGATAGTGTAAGCTATCAGAGGCAGGCTAGGGTCAAGGCCCAAAAACTCTAGAGTGAAGTGTCTTATTGCTACACTTCACTGATTGCTACAACAAAATTTAAAGGACCGGATGGCTTAAACAACAGAAATTTATTTTCTCACACTTTTGGATGCTGGAAGTCCAAGATCAAGGTGCTGGCAGGGTCAGATTCTCCTGAGGCCTCTGTCTTTGGCTTGTAGGCAAATATCTTCTCTCTGTATCCCACATGGCCATTCCTCTACGCACCACATCTTGGTGTCTCTTCCTCTTCTTATAAAAACACACATTATATTGGATTAGGGCCCCATCCTATGACCTCATGTAATTTTGATTATCTCTGTAAAGACACTATGTACAAATACACTCACATTGGAGGTAAGAGTGCCAACAGATGAATTTTGTGGGGAACACAATTCAGTTCATAATCTGGTCAGTGTGAAGTGGTGTAGTCAGTAAAGGCTTCACAGCAGAAGAGGGCTGTGAAGGATCAATAAATTATGGACAAATAGAGAAAATAATGAAGAAAACATTTAAGGAATTGGTGCTGAAACAAGTGAGAGAGTTTAAAGTGCAGAGTAGAAAAGAGAAAGAAATTTTCCAAGATGAAATTAGTAGTTTTCTCTTTGGGTGAATGTTAATCTTTTTCCCCACCTACTTAGAGTGGGCTCAACACCTTTGGAAGAGGCAAGGGAGATGAGAGCAATCAAGGAAACAATTGGCCTCAACAGTTAGCAACCCAGGAAAAGAAGCTCAGTTGCTTTACAGTCACATGAAGGGATCTTCATGCAGAGATACTTATGTCAAGAATTAATGAGATATGCCTGAAAGTTCTTGATGGACACATCTTTTTCCCCTTTTATTCCTAACCCCAAATCTTTTCTACATAACCTTAGCCAACATCCTCTGCTTGGATTGCTCCTAAAATTCCATATCTGTTTCTCTTTTTTCCTGTAGTCCCAAAATCATAAAAAAAAAAAAAATACTCTATTTTCATTATGCTTCTTCCTTGGTTGGGCTGAATTCTCATGTTTATCAACTTTTACTGATTTAATGTATTCTGTTTCTACCAGCAAACATAAAAACAGTATTAAACACACATATTTACATAATCACACCTTTCTGCATATAAAAACTTTTCAAGTCTTTCTCATCAATATCACTTGATTAAATAATTTTAATCAATCTACATTAATATAGTTTGCTTACTGATTATTATCGGTGTGATACAAGAGAGACAAAGGAATTGATCTAGAATCAGGGTTTGAGGCTTTGGGGAAGCAAAGATACAGGAATGGCCTACTCAACAAGTAATGCTTATTAAGACTGCTGTGTGGTAGGCACAGTGATAAGAACTGGAGATCAGAAGACAAGTGACACTATATTTCAAGAAGTTTACTATGAATGAAGAGGAAACAGATGAATACAGAATAATTCTAATATGACATGTTAATTGCTGTATAAGAGGTGGCATGAAGAGGGAAGTGGGAATATAGGCGTGAGAACTCTCGTACTTGACGTGTCTCTGCCACTTTCTAGCTTGGTGACCTTGGACAAGTTACTGGAGATTAAATTTATCTTGTTTCTTACCTAATTGTGGAAATGATCATACCTATTATGCAGGGTTATTTTGTTAGATCCTGTAGTGCCTAGTGCATGGTAGGTGCTCAGTAAGTTGCAATTATTATTATGTTCATTATAGTGATAGAATTTGTGATGTACAAAGTGTTAGAGAGACTTGGTGAATTCTGACTGAGGTTGGGGGGAGCTTGCTAAGGAGATAGTTCTAGAATAGTGCCTGCATCTGCAAACTATCTGTCAGGAGTGTCAGGGAGGAAGCTTTGCACTAGGAAAGTATTTAATGAGAAGACCTCGAAAAGCCTGTCCAAGTATAAGTTTTTATGAATATTAGGTCAGAGAATTCTCCATCTGGCAGAGACTTTTCAGGGAAGAGTGCTTGATAAACACTCCAGACAATGTATAATGAACTGATGAAGCTAAATTGGCACTCAATGTGCATAAATAAGGAATTCCTTTTCCTCTTTAATGCAGAAAGTGTAGTACAAAAGTTTCTATCACTTTCTAGGATTTCTATAACCCTGTAAGTAAAGGGTTTTGTTTTCTTAGATTAAGATATTTATACCTTCTTTAGAGGGGCATCCATTTTTAATTAGATCTGATTTTAAACTTCTTGAAATGTTGGAAGACAAGATAAAAGATAGGTGCTTAGCAACTTAATATGGGCTTAGCAAATACTGAAAACCTGCACTAATACAATGATACCCTCTTCCCAAGCATTTCTTATTTTAGTAACTATAAAAAATAAAAATGTAATAATATGTCTTCTGGATGTCAAGCATCAAAATTTTTTTAAAAAGTAAAACATCCAGATGTTTCCAAGCATATTCAGTCTCCCCAAGATGAGCCCTCCAGCTGTGCATGGAGTTGCTCAGCGATTCTCAGACAATCTGGACTCCTGGGAACAAATATGGACCTCATACACTTTCTTTCCATTTTCTACATGATTCTAATTCCTACAGAGGCAGGCCTTGTGGAATCTTTTTCTTTGGCTTTGAATTCTCAAGGTAATGTGCGTTAGTAAAGTGAAAAGTCAATATGTGTAGTTCAAGGGCAAAAGAGACCATAAGGTACTGAGAAAATTAGAGTCCTGCAACCCAAGAAGGCTGCTGTGTTGTGCTGGCATATCAGGCCACAGCAGCGAGGTAAGCCAATTCTTGAAGCGAAAGCCACAGGAAGGGAATTAAAGCAACTCCAAAGCTCTTACTCAGCACATGCTGTTATTCATGCAGAAGTGGGGATACCACTAAGACTTAATGTGCTGACTCAGCATCAACCTAGAATTCATAGTATGAGAAATCCTTGAAATGGCTAATTCCTAAGGGATGAAACATCCATATTAGTTTGGGTAAGCACACCCAGATATGATTTTGCTATGGGCAGTGAAAAGGTGCTTGCCTAATCAAGGGCACAGGTGGAATTGAGGGAAATATTTCCACTTGCAAATTGTATAAATGCTGTGGAGCCCTTGAGAGCACTAATGCTGGAGGAAAATGCCTTCTAGCTGTACCCTTATGCAAAGGGTTTACCTTCTTTATGCCTCTCTCAGTTTACTTATCTGTAAAATAGGAAATAACTTGGGAGGATGGGGAAGACTTACTTTGTAGGTGGCTTGGAGGATTAAATGACATAATGTATGTGATGTGTTTGCCCAGTGCTCTCACATTTTATGAGTACTCAAATGTTCATAGTAATTAAGATAATACCTCCTGGTGCCTTGTTTCCATTTGAAATAGTAATCTTGTAAGTTGTTCCTAATCAACTAGCTATTACCCTTCATATATAAACTTCTATAAAGATTACTTTAAAAAAGTAAATAAACAAAGAAAATTAGAAAACTTTTTTAGGAAATATTAGCATTCTGAAAAAAAAATGATCAACATTACTCTAGTATCTTAAAATCAGGAATTAACTTATGATTCTATTAATGATAATTGTGGACACATTGAAATGCTTCATGAAAGTCATTATGCTAAGGATTTGCTTGAAATTTCATTTAAAGTTCAAAATAATCATGTGAAATATGATATCTTTATTTCACTCTTTAAGGAACTGAGGCTTTGAGAGATTAAATTTCCAAAAGACTGATAGCTAGCACACTAGTTATCTATGGCTGTGTAACAAATTACTCCAAAACTTTGTGTCTTAAAACAATGAACATTTGTTGAGTGAGCTGTAGACCTTCGGTGCAAAAGTTAAGGGGCTTCAAAAAACTCAGCAACAAAAATAAATATTTTAAAATCAAAATTAATGGAAAAAAATCCAGGATAAAAAAGATACCAAGATTTTAAATAAAGACAGAATAAGCATTATTGATTTTTCCTTTTGCCTAAGGCTCCAATATGGCTTGCTATGGCACTCTTAGTTATCCTGCCTTGTTTGTTTCCCCATCTTTCAAATAAACACATATTCTCCAGGCTCCACCTCCTAATCTCAAATGTGTCTGTTTGTTTCCATCTCCAAAGCCAGTGTGCTAGTCCAAGCTATCTTCTTCCATTTGTGGTACTAAAATATTTCCCCCAAATGTCTTTCCCATCTGGGCTCTGGGTTCCCAAGGAAGTAGACTCTGAGATGGAGATTTGCATGCAGGAAGTTGTTTGGAGCATGCATGGGATCAATACAGAGGGGGAGTAAGGAAAACAGGATTGGGCAGATGGAGAACTTGAATTGTGATGCACTCACAAAAAGGCCTCAGCTGATCCTACAGAAAGTTCTGGAATTGTTCTGAATTGCTGTGGCAAGGAATCTGGCCATTATACCAATACTTGCTTTCTCTCGCATAAACACACGTAGAGTTGTCATTGGATGCAAGCTGTCCCTCGCCTCCACCCCCAGGGAAGACCATGACCTTAGTTGAGGCAATTTTTCTTCAGCCTAAGTGAATTCCCAGGGAGGGATCAGCTGAGTGCTATCCTGCCTGCAGAAGCCAGGGGATTCAGAGCTTCCGTCTTGAAGAAGGGAAGGGGTATCTGGATGGCTTACCACGGCATCCACTACAACCGCCAATCTATCCCCTCCTATGTTGCCCTCCCTTCAGCCATGAGAGAAGAAGCTAAGAGCTGTCCATCCTGAGCCAGGACTTTGTTATTCTCAGCCTGGAATTCTCTCCCTACTCTGTTGTTTGCCTTCCCAACTCACGCTCATTTTTCAAATTAAATGACCCTACTCGTCTTGCATGATCCCCAATTGCTTCTGCTTTATATCAAAGTGCCACAAAGTTAGTGGCTTAAAACAACAAGTATTTATCATTTCTCATAATTCTGTGGATTGACTGAAGGGTTCTTCTGCTGGTCTCTCTTAGGCTCACTTATGTGATGACAGTAACTAGCAGGTTGACTTGGGGCTGGGCTCAGCTGGATAGTGGGTCTCTTTCTACACATGGTCTTTAATCCCATAGTATAGTGGTTTCAGGATTCCAAGAGAGTGAGAATGGAGGCTGAAGGCCTCTTGATGCTCTTGAACATCCATAATACCACTTATGCCACATTCTATTGGTCAAAGTAAGTCACAAAGGCAGCCCAGATTCAAAGAGTAGAAAAGGAGACTCTGCCTGTTGGGAAGAGCTACAGTGGCTCGATGGCCATATTTAATCTATCAGACCAGCCTAAACTAAGTACTCATGCTAATCTCTTTCCATCCTGCTTTTTCTTCGTAATTCTTATCACAATTTACAATTATGTTTATTTGTGTTTTATTTTTTTGGCTGAATAAATGAATGTAAGTTCTATTTCGATATAACATTCTATGACTACTATGGATTTTGATAGCCCAGAGTTATTACCAAAGCAGTCTGGAAGTTAGCAAAAAACGAGACTAATTCTACATATCTTAAAGTGGTGGTTTTTATAGTATTGTCCCTGAATCAGCAGCATCAGCAGCACCTAGAAACTGGTTAGAAATGCAGATTCTTGGGTCTCACACCAGACCCACTGGATCAGAAACACTAGGGGCCTGGCTGACAAATCTGTGCCTTATCCAGCTCTCCATGTGATTCTAATAAACATGAAAGTTTGAGTATCATTGTCCCAAGTGTGTTCCTTGGAACACTAGCTTCATGGGATCTAAATGAGTGTTAAAGGACAAAAAGATTCCATAGGCCAATAACTAGGAAACGCTACATTAAATACAAATAGGTTCCTATACAGCAAAACTTAATTTATTCAGACCCCAAAGAACTTTTAGGTGTAAGTCAGTGTTGTTGTGTGACATTGTGTCAATTAGTTTGTTGGTAGAACCTTATCACAGTGTTATTTGCAAAGATGTTTTATTTCTAAACTAAATCTGGGTTTTCTGTTATTATAACTGATTTACAGATGTGAAAATCAAGGCTCAGAGAGGGCGAAAATTTGCATATTATGGGTGTGAAAATGGGATCTCAAACCCTCAAAGATAAATGGCTGCAGACAAGTTAATATTGACAAAACATTGATGTACTGAGACATAGGCACGCAGAGTTTTTCTGCCTGGCTTCTTAAAGAGTATCAGTAAGTTCTGGGCATTCAAGACATTTCCTGTGGCATTGAGCCTGGACAGGGAGCCAGTCAGCTGAAGCTGCTGCTGTTTCTTCCCACATAGTGGAGGGTACTCAGACACTTGAGCTGTGCCCCATTACCACTATTCTTCACCTTAAAAAAGAAAGGCATTCCCCATACATCCCTGGATGCCATTTAGTGGATGTTTCAATATAATTTTCTTAACTGAAGAAAACCTGGAATCTTCTGCTTGGTCCTCACCTGGTGCATCTGCATTGCTCGTTTTGCAAAGGAGAAGAGCTAATAAATCACATCTTTATACCTGCTGTTGGCACTGTTTCATCTTTCTGTTTTCCAAGCAGAAGCAACCATTCCTGGATGATGACTCTGGAATCCTTCCCACCAAACAAAGCATAAATATAAGTTTCCAGGAAAAAAAAAAACACACCAACAAAACACTCATAAATGAGAAACGATTATTAGCAAAGAAGAAAACAAAAAGTTGCAGTCTGAAGTCAGAATATTTCACTCAGTATTGTCACACCTCTTTTATCATCAGCAATGTCATTATATTACCGTAATGTCGTCTTTCACTGAGTGTCCCTATGCAACAAGAGCTGTGCTGTTTCATATATTATATCATTGAATTCTCACAAAACTATGCCATAGTATAATATTATCTCCATTTTACTGATGAAGAAACTGAGGCTTAGAAAGTTTCCCCTGCTTCAAAGCCAGCCAGACTGCTTAACCACTATGCTATGTATAGTAATGGGAAGGATAAAAATGTCCCTTATAAAGTTACCTAATTTTTATTTTTAACATACAAAATATTAAGATAATGAACTTTTAAGGTTCAGAACACTGAATTACTTTTAAGAAATGCCTTTCTTTCTCTCAAACCATTAATTACAGGAGGCAGCATGGTGGTTTGGTGATAGTGATGGCTTTAGTGTGAGAAATGCCCAGATTGGGGGAGAGTTGTTTTTGTGGGATTTGGTCCCCTATCTTGCAAATGGGGAACATTAGCTCCTACCTCTCAGGACTGTGGTGAGAGCTAAATGAGAAAATAAGGAAATATATGTATGAAAAGCTCTTGGCCCTGTGCCTGGCATACAGCAGAGCTCATCGACTGGTGACTGGTTCTATTATTATTAGGAGGAATCATTCGAGATCAACTCAAGCATTCTCCTGATTTAATCTTCCCCATCTCTGATTCCATAGCTGTATCTTCATTTATTATACCTACTTTCATAGAGTGTTCAAGTAGGAGCCTTAAGTCAATCTCTATACAAGTGTGGTTGCCTAAGGATTTACAGGAGAAGTCAGAGGTCATAATTCTAGCACCAGCCTTGTAAAACTAGGCAAACCCTGTGCCTCAGTATTTTTTTACTTGTCAATGGGGATAAAATCAGCACTCTTTTCCTCAAAGCATTGTTAGAAGTATGATAAATCGAACAAATAGGACTAAGGTATGCTACCAACAGCCATTAATGTCAACTTCTGGTGGGTTTATAAATGACACAAAGGATGTGTTCTGCAACAGGAAATAGCCTCAGACTATAATGAAATCCAGTGACAGAATAAAGCCTTATTTATTTATCTTTGGGTCTTCCTTTGTGGACGCCTAATGTGACTGAGTCGACCATCCTGTTTTCTGCTTCCTCTAATGAACTCCCTTTGGTACAATTACTTACCTAAGGCCAAAAGGCAAGTCTTGAAGGCAGAGATGAGCCAGAAATCTCACTGTGCCGTCTGGTTTACTTTTGACACAGAAGTGCTTCAGCACTTTGAGATGAAGGTGCTGTGAAGGGTGACTTTTAATTATACATTTTCTCAAATCAATGAGTAAAGCCAAGAAAGAATCACAGAGATACTCAAAAACTTATTGCAATTAGTGTTGATAATACTTGGCACAAATATGTGTATGAAGGGTGGCTTATGTTGCCATTATTATTGTGTTGTCCTGTGTCATCTGGAAGCAGCTCTGCCTGTGCCCCATGGTTCCACAGACCCTTAGCCAATGGAAGTAGCTCCATCACTTCTGGCTTATAGGCTCCGCCTGCACGGAACTCAGACATGACACCTTGGACAGTGGGTGGAGACTGTCCACAGTATCTTAAACTCCAAACTGTCCTCATCCATCTCAGTTTTTCTCCAAGATGAGTGTAACCTTCTTCCTCTCCTCAACAACCCCCCTTAAATGCTTCCAAACCCTCATGCAAATCTGGAAGTTCCTTAGGCCAAATTCGTTCTTTCTCCTGAAGCATGTAATTAACTTGCCATCAGAGCTCAATCACACATAGGCAGGTATCCCTCTTTCAGTCTTGGTCAGTGTTTGGTTCAAAAACTGAACTAGGGGTTCTCAATCCTGGCTACACATTAGATTTGTCTGGTGGGGAGCTTCTGGAACATATAACTGCCCCACTGTTGATGATTAAATCTGTCCTGGATACCTGTGTAGTTAACTCTTTAGAGTTTTTACTTTGTGCTAGGTACTGTGCTAAAAACTTTTTATGACTTAGCTCATGGAATCCTCATATCAACCATCATAAGTGTAATCTCCGTTCTGCTGAGTGGTTAAGTAAGCTGCCCAGGGTCACCTGGCTGAGTTAGAGATGGAGTCTGTGTGAAACTCAGGGGTCTTTTGGCTTCCAAAGCCATAGTTTCCTAATGACTAAGCTACTTGTCCCCATTACCTATTTTAAGAATGACTAAATATTAATATCTGAGCTTTTCTAATATCCTCACATACTTGTGGAAAGAGCTTCCAGGGTCACAGATATTTGTGGGTGCCTGATTTTGGCTGTAAGTTTAGAGGAGGCGATACCCACCATTTTCACACTCTCACCCACACCTCATCTGTAGTGACTGCAAGGTGAGGCAAGTGTTAGTCATGTTCCCAGAGACCCATGACACATTGGGCATTTATTCTAATTAGAAGCAATTAAAGAATTGCTCCTTATTGTGTATTTCCTTGCTCAAAGAAGAATAGTTGGGGCTTTGACAAAACAGATAAAACATTTATCTCTTCTTCATTTCTTTTCTTATGAGGTGAATCTATGGGTTTAATCCATAATTAAGTTTACTTTATTTAAGTGTTTTAAGTTTTAATGGCTTTGAGAATTAACAAAGTGGATTATAAAATAACTATAGTGGATAACTCCAGAATCTTATAAACCCACTACCATTTATGTTGATGTGGCAAACACAATTATATTTACACACATAAACTTGCACACACATACACACATTCACACATATACTTATACTTTATAGCTCATAATTTACACACACAAAGAAGAAACTTAAAGGTTTTTTATATTTTGAAAAAAAGCAGTAAGCCTCATTTCGGTTTCAGAATTAGTAAATATTAATTTGTTCATACATCCATTCATTCTGATTTTGATGAGTAGAATTAGAGTCAGACACACTTTGGTCTTAATACAGAAAGAAACTACTTAACCCTTTGAACTATTCAAAAATCGAATGGATTGTGGTATGAGTGAGTCCTCTTACAGAGAAAATCCAAGCAGAAGTGAGCTGGCTCTGGGAAACGAAAGCTGCTCAGAATTTTCTTCCATTCAGTATTGTGCTAAAAACTAATGTTGCAGGTGCTTTGAGAAGGTGAGCATCATCATCAAGGACCCTATAGTTCTTTTTTTTTTCTGGAACCCTTACTTTCAAGTGCACCTGTGTAGGGAGAAAAGGTATGGCTCCCACGCCTCCTCTTATCTTAGTCTCTTTCAATTGCTTTTTGGATCTAGCTACTTATACAACCAGTTAGTGCTAATTGTTATAAATATCATTTCCTTTCCTGAAACTGATAACCAACTAATTTCATAGAATATAGATGATATGACATTAAATGGCTTTTCTTCTGTTTTATTTCATGAATTAAAAGCATTTTTTCTGACCTTCATAAGGGAAGCTTCTAAGCAAATTAGCTATTCTTAGAGTTTCTACTCTTTGAATTGAAATTCATAATAAATTTTTTTCTCAATTTTTTAATAGATAGCATATCACAACAGTGGACCTGACATTGGGGTCAGCATAATAGAAGTGGTCCTATTCCTGATGGAACCAAAGCATAAGGTGAGTGGAAAACACTGAGACCATGAATCAAATAGTTATTCCAGTCTAGTTATAGTAGGAGGCACAAAAGAGAAGTGTAGGAGGCAATAGGATTTGATAGAATGGGCACCTAACAGGAGGCTCAGGGAGTGCTTCTAGAGGAAATGTCTTCTGAGTTGAGGCTGGAGGCTAAATAGAAGTTAACGTAGTGGAGTGGTGGGAGAGGAGGCTGTTAAGCAGCAGAAATGGCAGGGGTCCATTGTTTGGAAAGTTGCACCTGTGGGTTTCCTATGAATATTAGACTGAATTCCTGAGGCCTCAAAGCCATTATGGGAAAGGTCCTTGGATTCTACTTCATAAACAATTTACCTTAAGGCTCTAGGAAATTACCTTTTTGTGCTTGTTTGTATTTTATAGAACATAATCCAGGGCAAACCTGAGCATTGTGGATGTTGTAGTCAGTTGCAGGACCCTTATCCCGTCTTCAGCATGAAATACCTGCTAGAAATAATCCAGATGTGCAGCATATGTTCAACATGTTCTGAGAAGGGCATATGCCACTCTAAACAACATCTGACATGCATCATGCTCCAATAAACTTCATTTCTGAACAAGGTCACCAATGAATGATTTTTGATCTTTGCTCACAGTATAATTTTACTTTTAAAGAGAAACCTAACATTTAAAAGTCATGCATCCCCTTCTTATTTTTAGGACTGCTTTCCTTCCAAATGTATCCTGGCTAGCACCTAGTTTTTTATGTATGTTCTGAGACTTTAGGGGAAAAAAAACAGTTTTTGAAAGTCACACTGGTAGTTGAGAAACTTGGAAAGTGGAAAAGCATACAGATGATGTTAGCCTCCATTTACTGAGCATTTACTATGGGCCTAGAACAGTCATAGGAACTTTCTATGCAATTTATTATTTAATTCTCTCAAATTATTTATGAGGCAAGGAGTATTAATCAGTCCCCATTTTTTTTTTCTGATGAAGAAATAGGCTTAGAGGGGTTAAAATACCCAACACCACAGAGCTCATAAATGGAGGGACTGGGACATGACTCCATTATTGTGTGATCATAAAGCCCAAGTTCAATTTTTTATTATAGTTGTTCTATGTCTTGGAAACTGCATGGTAGAAATATTAGATATCAGATCTTTAGATAGATTTAAACTTGATAGCACTTGTACTTATGGTTATAGGCCTCAACAACTAATGCAAAAGTAACTTCCTTCCACTTCCCTAAAAATCTCCTCTAACAAACAGTTTTAAAGACCCTTTGAATGAATGAATGAGTTCAATTTTACTACTAGGTGTGGTGGAGAAACTGAGATATATAAAGCATAGTCTTTAGAGGTGATAATATATGCCATGTAATACTATTCCTAAGCAGGTATGATGAGTACTGCATGGGTGGTTGGGGAATAAGTGCTACTTAAACTTCATCAGTGCTGGCCTCTCATTTACATAACAATCATCATCACCCCAGCAGCTCTTCAAGCTGAATATGATTTTCTGTATTTATCCCTTTTAAAATCTCCTTGTATTTCTGGCTGTAGAAAAAGGTCATAAACATCTTTGCATACAATGGACTATTATTCAGCCATTGAAGAGAAAGAGGGAGATGTGCACTAACATGGAAATTGTCCATGATGTATACAATTTAAGCTGAACAAAATCAAGTAGCAGAAAAGTATGTATCTTAGGACTCTCTTTATTGCAAGGGGCAGACAATTATAGACAATAGCTTCAGTGAAAGCAGTAGAAGGATGCTGGAGCAGCTCAGAGAATTGAAGATAGCGCAGCACAAAACAGTTTTGGGAATGATGGGAACTCTAGTGTTCTCAGCAATAGAATCAGGGACCTGAATGTTCTCAGGGCTAGGATTCTCTCCCTGCCTCTTATCTCTGCTTTCCTGTGTTTGCAGTTTTTCCATAAAAAGGGGAGCCATGGATGCCACCAACTCTTTTATCACAGTCTTTAAGCAACTTTACTAGGGAAGAACAGAGCTCTAGCTGAAAACTTCCAGGAAAGGATTCTGATCGGCCTGGTTGTGGTCATGTGTCTAGCCCTTGGAGTAATCACTGTGGCCAGGGAGAGAAGGTGATTGGACGACTTTTGAAGCCAGAAGGGCTAGGTCTAAAGCTAGAAGGAGGAGATAAGAGATACTGAAGGACAAATCTGTAACTGAACCCTATTTTTGTTAAAATCTACTTTCAAAATATCTAACGGAATATACACACTAGGCTGTTAATATACAACTAGGTGGCTGGTTGTCTCTGAGAGTAGATTTTCACTTTTACTATAATGTGTGGATTTTATTTTACAACCCGCTCCTTCTATTTTTGTAAGCTAAAATTATTTTAAAGATTTTTATTAAAAAGTTAAGTAAAAAAGGTCCTAAACCAGTAAGTTCTTTTTTTTTCAGTTGATAATGTATCTCATTAATCAAATCTGGGAGCAATCATTCTAAAGCTGTTGCCAATTTGGTACATATTTTTATAATTTAAAATAACTTGTTTTCTTTTATTATTCTCCTCTAAGCAAGTTAGTTTCTTTTCATTTAATTGTGTAGTTAAGGCTTTTGTTTGGAAAAGAACTCTTTCTCAGAGCTGATCCAAAGCCTGTTTCAAGAAATTTTGGCAACCTAAGTTAGGAAGCTTTGTATTGTCTCTAAGAATTGCTTTGTGGTAGAATATTCAGTAATATGAGTCACTTCTGTTTGTGGTAGAATATATACCTAACCTTAAGAAAAACCAGCACTTTCTTCTCTTTTCACATGCCCATTCTATCTTTATCTAGTATTGATTCTTATTCTGAGGCAGGCTGATGAATGGAACCATCACTTATCTCTTTTCAGTACAACTACGGATTCCACTCTTCAAATTTCACGAATGAGTCTTCTATTATTAAAAAATGGCTCATATTTATGGAGTACCCAAAGAGTATTTGGACATTTATCTCAGTGACTTTTCAAATATGTAGCCTAAAGCAGGTATTTTGTGGACCTTGGTTCTTTGGTTAGGTTGGGTAAACAAATCTATTTTGGTCTCATTTCCAGTGACTCGCTACCTTTTCTCTCACAAGAATTCACCCGTTGGCAGGTCTTTTTCTCCTGCTCAGAGAGACTCCGCACTGTAACTGTACAGATGAACTCAGGCATTCTCAGCAGCTTCCAGCACATCAGGTGGCTGGCTGTTAGTAGCAGGCCTAGTATAAAAAGTTCTTGCTTAGAACTTCAGAATGTAAAATCCCTATAATTGAAGCTCTAGCTCTTTTTCTGTTTTTTTTTTTTCTTTTGTTCCTCAGAAGTTCTAAGAAAACGTTTTTTACAAAAACAAGCAGCCTGACCATGGGCTGTAGTTTGCCGACTTGTTTTTTTTAAAAATATTATGTTGAGATATGATTTACCTTGATTATTGAGATTTTGGTTCCTCCTTAAATTCTGCACCTAAGGTTAATGTCTTACCTGCCTCATCCTTGTCCTGGCCATTTAGCATGGAGATTCATAGATTCATTTAAAACTCCTGACAATATTACATGTAAGTTTTACTTTTCCTTAACATGCTCAGCATTGTTGGTGCAAAAGCCACTGTTCCTTGAGTGATCTAAAAACTTTATCTGCATGATTTCATATCCTTATCACAGCCACATTAAGAAGGACCTGTGAACTACTCTTATTTTCTAGATAAAGAAACTGACTGAAGATACACAACTATTAAGTGTCAAATTTCTGCCAATATAGAGGAAATATGAAAAAAAGGTTGGTTTTACTATGTTATTAATATCTCAAATATCTCCAATTTTATTATTGCTTTTTTTTCTCATGTAATGAATCCCATTATTAGCTTGCTTATAAATTTCACTAGGTCCTTTCAGTATCTGCATGGATGGAAATGCAGACAGGATTCAAGGTAAGACCTCTTCATGGGTTTCCAGAATAGCTTAACTCTTTCTCTATGATGTGTTTAACTTTTTAGAAGGAAATCGTGATGATATTTGAATGTAACTTCTTTACTTATAAAAAGCACAAGTCAAAACAAGCCAGAGTCTAGATGAAGCCAAAGGAATATGAGAGTCTGCAGAACTCTGAAGGTTTTAAAACCTGCATTTGTAGTTATTCCTTTCCATGGAGACTTCCAGGGGGCTTTTTCCACCTTGAAGTTCTTAAAAAATGGACATGGTACAAAGTCCTTTTAATTTTCCAGCTTTTAGTATAATTTAAAATGTGCTAATGAACCACCTTTAAATAGCCAAGTGAGGGAACTAGAAGGAGGAAGAGGCCTTAAGGATGGGCAGTAGCTCGTGGAACATACCACACAGACACAGTATAGGCTCAGAGCTCAACATGGCCATCTGCCACATCTTCTAGAAACAGAGTAAGGAATCCCTAACGACTGCAACAGTATCAACAATATCTATTTCCTTTGGGGAATCTGGCCATTGGGTCAGATTCAGCCATTGGATTCTAGTGGATTGGAGTGAAGGGTTTTATTTAAGTATAAAAGAGCTGGCTTTCCAATTCTGGGAGTGCTTATGGCTGCAAGGAAGAGAAACTTGCCCAAGCTACCAGAGGCAGAAAAAAGAAAGTTTTGTGTCTATTGGAAGGGCACAGTGGCCTCTCATGGAACCTAAGAACAGCAAGAGTGATCAGACTTCATGAGTAGCCAGAATCATGAAAATGGAAACTTATTAGAAGCCAAGGAACTAAATAAATTGATGAGATTGTACATTACATGGACATTTAATCGACATTTTTGCAATTCCCTGAAAGACTTGCATGCCTTGAGAATACAGATTCACAGAAAACTGTAAATAGGGAATTAATAAATGTATAATTATAAATATCTGCAAAACATGATGTTAAGGTTTTTCATATATATAAACATTTCATTCCATTTGAAAACAATTGTAGGTTAGGATTTCTTCTCATCTCACAATAATTCTTGAGTATGCTTATTGATTATGGACAAATCATAGCTATGTGATAAAATAAATTCATCAAATAATTCTAAAAGCAAAGGTAAAAAAACTTCAAAAATTTCCACAGAATGATATATATTTTGATGATTCTGCAATTTTGATATGTTTGCTATGATGCTTAGCGCTACAAAGGTTTTAAAACATTCCTAGCAGAGAATTGACTCAGATTGGCTTAGCTGAGCCAATAGATTGGCTTCCTAAAGATCAAGTGATTATTTCTGATCCAATCAACTATGGTGGTGGAGATGCTACTGGGTCAGTTAGTTAGGGCCCTTTTTTCTTTTATGACAGCACAATAATGTCTCTCTTGAACTACAATATATTCTATTAAGAGACATGTACAAATGACCTCATGTCTAAGAAGAGCAGAAAATTGTAAATTATTTATAGATTTTCACATCTAACTAGATTTTTCCTATAGTTAATGACTGTCTGGGTTATTTAGCCCATGCCCATGGTTCTAATTACCAAAAGTGATGGCTCCCATATACCCTTTTCATCACACATCTCTCACCTGAACTCAAAGCACATTGAGATAGCCACCTTCTGGATATCTCAATCATAAGGTCTCTGGTACCTTAAATTTAAAATGCCCCAACTAGACCCATAAGTTATTCATAAATTTTCAATAAACCTGTACATACCACCCTCACTTTTATGTCTGGTATCAGTAAAAGGCACATTATCTATCTGGTTGTACAAATCAGAATCCTGAGAGCATTCTTGGCTCCTCCCTTTTGTCTAATAGCCAATTACTCACCAAGTCATGTTAATTTTGCATTGTTGATTTATTGGAGCCAGACTGCTTGGTGTTGGAGGATGTATTTGGGAGAAGATAACTGAGAATGTGGCCACGGGTTACCCAGGAGCTGGATCTGGGAAACCAGAGGCTCTTTACCCTCTTCCTGTCTTCCCTTGGAATTTATGTTCTGCTCAACATTTCCACAGTGAGAGCCATTTCAAGAATGTAACCTTGGGAGAATAAGGCCTCTATATAAACGTTTTAGATCTTGCAGGTTGGTGCAGAGATCTACTTGTCTTTCAGCCATCCAAGATAAATGACAAACCTTGTATGTAAGTTCCCTTGCTTATTAAACCTGCCATCTACCAAACTGGAGGGTCTGCCTTTTTCTTCTGTTTCTCCTTGCGCTCTGGGTAAGGGTTCAGTTTGTGAACAAACACCTGGGTTTGGAATCTCAGTCCTGCAACTTCCTAGCTGTATGACCTTGTTAAATTATCTACTCCCCCGTGCCTCATTGTCTTCATCAGTAAAATAGGAATAATAATGGTATCTTAAGGGCGATTGTGAGGAATAAGTAATATACAGAAGATGCTTAGAACAGAAACTGGTACATAGTATGGGCTATATAAATATTTGTTTTCTTTCTAATTACTGGACTCAAAATGAATGCAAAAAATCCATAATGAAAAAAATATATAAAGAAGAGAGACAGGTTATTGTTGTTGTCTGTTTTATAACCCATATCATCATGCAGTAAAAATAGTTGTTTTCAACCAGAGCTCAGTTCCAGGGCCACTTGGCCATCATGTCTGCCCAATGGGTAGGTTTATCAGGGTTGACAGTGGTGAGGAAACTGACTGGGCAACATGGGGCTTTATATATAGCCATCTTTTTCATCGTAGAGTTTTTATTATCTTTTCCTGCTTAGTTCAAAAAAATATATAGGAGTGCACAGTTTTCCTTTTGCTTCAGGCCCTGATACAGCACTGGGTAGAGCTGACAGAACTGGCTGATGGGGTGGATGTATAGTATAAGCAAAAGTAGGAATCAGAAATTCTCCTACGTTTGCACCTGAACAACTGGATAAATGGCGGTGTTGTTAACCTGATAGGTGATCTTGGGAGAGAAGAGACTTGGTATGTAAAAATCTAGAGTCCTGTTTAGGACGAATCAAGTCTGAGATGACAGTTAGATACCTACCTTGGGGATATCAAGTAAGCAGTTAGATATCCAAGTTTTTTAGGCCTTTAGGAATCTCAGTTTCTATCTACATGTCTGTCTATTCTCCTCTCGGCAGATTAATTTCTTTGGCAAAAGTCTTAGGGTTCATCTCTTGATGACTTTTGCATCCTAGTTTTGGGTGTCATAGCTCTGATTTGGGCTACTATAGTCTACAAGCTCACCATTCAATATCACCTGGCTGACTCATTTTCATGGCACAGTTTCAAATACTGTGGAGAGAGCCTGTGACAGTCCACTCAAGGGCAGGTGTCCACCAAACATCCAATCTTCTATGGCTGAGTTCACAGAGCATGCAGACTGCTGCTCTGGGCTGAGCAAAGAGTAGGGCAAGAATGTTGAATGTGGCAAGAAAATTTGATGTCATTTTCTTGGTAAGCAGTTTCTGAACCTCAAGGAAAAGGTTGACTGTCCTTTCTGTATGCTCCTACAGTTCCCAGAGCTTTGTCTCTTCATAAGCAGTATTGTAATGGCCTGTTTTCTTGTCCCTCTCACTTACTGCATTGTACAGTCCTTAAGGGAAATGGCTCCAAACCTATAAAAGTAGCACAGTTTAGATGCTCTGTGAGTATTTTTTGAGTGAATGAATGAATGTGTGAGAAAAAAGAATTGCCATAAAGTGTGCTTTCTTTGACTTACTAGAGAAGGGATTGCCACAATGGAGAAAGATGTGAAAGCAAAGCAAAGCAAAACAAAACAAAACAAGTAACAAAGACCCTGGAGCCACATAACAGGTTCTATAAAACATAAGATGTTTTGTAATTTTCTGCCTTGGTGAGATCTTGCAATGGCTACTTGTAGGCATTTTGAGGACACGTACGTGGAAAGATAGTTATACAATGTTCGCTGTAAGGGATCTTAAGATCTTTTACTTCAGCTTTGGAATTTTTTTAGATGAGAAAACTGAGTCCTAAAGAGGGTAAAGATAACTTAATATCACTAAAACTTCCAATCCTTGTTCTACTACATAAAGTTGCTTTGTCTTTAAAGCGATTTTTCTTAAAAATTTCAAAGACCCAATGTGAAAGAAATCTGTTGAGAACTACAGGTCTTTTCTCAGGGGAAAATGTACATAGGCATATAAATGAGAAATTGTCACCATGATATATAAGGATTCCTATTTAGAACCCATGGATCAAAGGAAAAGAGAATGGGTGGCCAAGAATAGAAAACTTTAGGCAGAGATCTAAATACATTTTCAGCTGGGTATGTTACCTGACTTTTCAGATAGTAAACGTCCTACAGAATTTTTGTGAGAGTAGTTGAGAAATTCCAAGTGCTGCACATAGGAGGTATTCAATAGTCACATTTAAAAAGATCCGGGACTTCAGCACTTCTCATAGGACTCTCAATAAGGCTTTTTAATATGTAACAAGTCTTTTCAGCTGAGGCTGTCAAGGATCTACTTGGAAACTAAACACAACAGGTGTAGCTTGGTTTTGCCCCTGGGAGCATCCAGGTCAACAGATCAAATGCAGATTTCTTAGTGACTGACAGAAAAGGCAGGGGCAAAGAGACCTCAGGGACCATGGGTCTGTGACAGACCTTAAATAGCAGACTGTATAAAAGGAAGGCTTAACCAATAGGACATTTCGGCTGGAACAGGAGGGCATTCTCCTCTTTCAGCGTCCACTTCCTTCATTTAATGTTTGAATTCCCCTCAGGGGAGGAAAGAGGAGTCATCCCCAGTCTCTGTGCTGATTCTATACGTCTGCTCACCCAGACGTCCATGGCTGGATTTGCTTCATTTGTCTGAGCTTCCCAGCAGGAGATATTTCGATCTAGCCACTGGAATCGCTGGAAGCGACTCATCAGGACTGGAAGAAAATTACTGCTTTAGTCCTGCAAATGGACTACTCAGTGTGAGAGACCAAATCTGGAGACACCCATGCCATTTTTAACCCCCTAACACAAAATGGTCACAGCCGGGGCTCCAGACTGGTTGGATGGAAGCTTTTCCCGACGAAAAACTTGAACAACTCCTCCTGCACCTTACCTTGAGTGGGTGTGTGTGAACTCGGACACCATCTTTCTACCTTAAATGGGACGATGCAGGCACACTGCAGGGTATAGAGGAGGGCACTCGAGGCATGATGGCACCGCTTATGATGATATATATATATTTTTTCTTGCTCCATTCCTTCCTCTTCCATCCTCTCCTTTCCTTGGGGGGGGATCAAGAAAGTAAACATCGAATGAAATGCCCTCAGCCTCCTAAAGATTAAGCTGACGGGCAAGGTGCCAGGGTATGGGAGCCTCGACCCCAACTCTAAAGCTTCAATGGAAAGATAGTTGCATCCCCCGCGCTAAGGGCAGCCCCGACCCCAGTCAGTCAGCGAAGCCCCTGACTAGTCCGGGAGCGGCTTTTTGAAGGCGACGGGGGTGGGGGGGCGTGCACGGGCAGGGGAGCCGGGCACTGACGATGCGGACGGAGCGCGGCGGGAACGCGGGCCGGGGACGCGGGCTGGGACGCGGCGGGCGTCAGGGCTGGAGAGCGCGCGAGCGAGCGCGCGCCTCGGGCCTGCGGCGGGCACCGCCCCCTCCGCCGCCGGCCCCGCCCGGGCCCGCGCGCGGCTCCGGCGCTCCCTCCCCTCCGCTCCCCTCCCCTCGCCGCCCCCCTCCCTCCGCCCGCCCGCCCGCCCGCCGGCTCCGCCTGCGCCTCCGCCTCCCGCTCCCGCTCGCTCGCGCTCCGGCGCCGGCTCGGGCTCCGGCTCCTCCCGGCCGCCCGGGGCCGAGGCGGCGTGAGGTTGTGAGGATCCATGTGGGACGGCCCCGGGGCGAGCCTCGGACAGGTGAGACGCGGCCGCCGCGGCCGGGGCGCCCGCGCGCCGCACCCCTCGCTCGCGGGGAGCTGCAATGCGTTGCCGGGGGCAGTCGCGGTGGACCAGCCGCCGCCGGCGCGGCTTCCCGGGGCGCGCGCGCGTGTGTCTGCGCGCGTGTGTGCGGGGACGTGGGGCGGCCTAAGGCGGCTTTGCCGGAACGTCGGCTCCCCGGGTCGGAGCGAGTGCACGGCGGCCGCCCCCTGCGCGCGGGCGCCGTTCGCTCGCCCCGGCGGCCCGGCCCCCTCCCTCAGCCGCTCTCCGCAGCCACCCTCCCTGCCGTCGCCGTTTCTTCTCCCCGGCGCCCCCTCTTTCGCCGGGCTCCCCCCCCACACACTTGCCGCCAGGGGTGGGGCGTTCACGGGGGCAAGGGTCTCCAGGAGCCTCGACCAGAACGAAGTGGAGAAAGGTGGAGCCCGGCCCAGGGGGTGGGGTTCCAGTCTGCCTCGATGGACTCAGAAGGGAGCGCGATAAAAAAAAAAAAAAAAAAAAAGAAAAAGAAAAAGAAATCCGTGTCAGGGAAAACGAAGCTGGATGTAACGGGGAAGGGTCGGAGGCGGTGGTGCAGGACGACGAATACGGGGTGAAATCACACCGAACGACCTTCCTTTCCTTCTCCCCCCCATCTCCGAATCCTACAAGAAGCAAGGTGTTCAGAGGGTTTGCCTAGTCTTTCTTTCTTTCTTTCTTTCTTTCTTTTATTTATTTATTTTTTTAGAATTACTCTCCGAGCCTTTGAAAGATCATCTTAGGACAGTGAGGATTAAGGTCTGCTTTGGAGCGGGATAACGTAACAGCGCTCGTCAACTCTCCGGTCGGCCCTGTCGGTTTTCCTACTTCGGGGTCTCCCATCTCTTTCCCGGAGAGGGAGGGTCCGCCCTGTGACTAGCCGATCGATTTTAGGCGGCTACCTGCCTTTGCAGGATGAAAGGCAATTTACTCCCAGAGCGGTGAGTTGTCAGGTCCCCGTGTGATTGACAGCCACCCCTGCCATTCATGTGGGCGGAACAGGGACGGTGGAACACCAGCAGCCAATCAGCGCTCAGGAGAGGAGGGCCGCTCCCACTTGTCATGGTTAGTTTCCTGGTTGGCTTTTTAAAATCAGTGGTTTACCTTCACCATTGGTTTGCACCAGGTATGAGCTCCAGTTGTGAGGGGCAGACAGGCGGGAAGAAAACTCTTCAAACATGGTCTTAGAAGCAAGTATGTTTGCCTTGTGTTTGTCCCCCCACCCCATCCTCTTTATTAGTTGTAGTAGTTGGGACTGCTCATGGCCATTGATTTAAAAATGAAAATGAAATGGATCTGAGTAAAGAATGAAATGGGGGTGGGGGAAGGGTGTTATGGGTTAGAAATTTTCATCTATTTCTCTAGAATGTGGGCTCCTTTGTAAGAGACATCATTTACTGCTGTGCTATCTGGAAAAGGGTGTGGCACTTTGTCTCCTATGGTCATTCTTGTCCTTGCAGTCACGTTGTTTCTCAGTATACACTGTTTTGCTCTTGGGTCTGTTGGATAGATTAATACGATATTTTTGAAGCAGACAAGCAT
The DNA here is from genome assembly GCA_030015415.1 of Cynopterus sphinx. NCBI lineage: Eukaryota > Metazoa > Chordata > Mammalia > Chiroptera > Pteropodidae > Cynopterus > Cynopterus sphinx. Next base: position 112,692,137 of record CM057381.1, read on the forward strand.
GCTTTATTAGGATTACCACAAATAGAAGGAATTCTTTTAGTTTTGACAGTGTAACTCAACTTCTGGAAGTGAAGGTTTACTTCTTTATTTCGAGTTTGGATGTCAGTTTGAAGGTGACTGTGGGGTCGAGTCAGATCCTTTCTGGAGGGTAGAAGATTTTCCTTTTGAGGTGAATTTGCTTCTAAGGTGAGCCATCTTGTTGGTCTGCTTCTGTGCTTTGACAAAAGCCTCACACAGTTTGAAGGGGGCGGTGTGTGGATGGTGATGGAAGTATGGGTTTCACCAGCAAGCCTTTCACAGGTGGATGGATTGTAGGCAGAAGGACCAGATCCTTTTCAATTTTCTATTAGTGAAAAGCTTATTTTTCAACAACCTTCTTTCTGAGTTTAGTAGAAAAATTACAGATTGGTCCAGAGCCCTGTCACCTCATAGAAGCTGGATCTGGATGTAAATACAAAGCGGTGCATTCAGCATTTCATGAACAGCTTATGAGCCAGAGTACCCTGATTGGGGTTGTCTTCATATGGGAGCCAGGTTTGTCAGGTTTATTGTTATTGTATGTGCTAGCACTTTGCTGAGTACATGCATTATTTTTTTAAACCTTGTAGAGCCTCTATGAGGTAGGTACTATTATTATTCCCAAATTATAGATAGAAGAAACTAAAGGAATTTAATACCTTGCCACACAGCTTAGTGTGAGAATGAGAACTTGAGCCCAGGTTTCTCTAACCTAGAGCCTTTGACCTTGGCCATGGCCTCGAATTCAGATTTTGGTTGTGTGGTCTGTTCTGCATGTGTTCAGGTCTAGACTCTCCTGGCATACATAGGGCCGAGTTCACTACAATGAACTGTCCTATTTGCCTTGCTCTTTAGAAGGCAGTTGCTTCCAGCAATAGGTAAATTCGGTAACTTTGTGTATTATATATTTCTGTAGGTAAGCTTTGGCTCATTGGAAATTTGGTTTTAAACTTAATGATGATGACTTAAAAGAAGGTGAAACAAAACAAAATCCATATTCTTTCTTTTTTTTTTTTTTTTAGGCGAGGCAATCCTTGGTGTACCTCACAGATTACAAGGACTTTGTCAGCTTACAGACCTTTATTTTTTATTTTTAAAATTTTTTACATCTATAGCACCTGGTCTTCCATTTTTCTTGATACCTTAAATTTCCAGTTGGAATTTTTAGTAGATCTTGGTTGAATACATGCTCTTAACATCATTCAATTGATTTTTTTAAAATTTAAATTATTCTATTAAAATAGTTTGGCCCTCTTGTCTTATGTTGGAAATGTCACAATACTTAACATTTATCAATGTTTTCCCATTGGTGAAACTCAGTGGTCATGGTTTGCCAAAACAGGTATCCCGAAAAACGTGTTTAGATAAATGGTGTTGGAATTCACAAATTCACCTCAACAGATATTCTTTAACTTTGGTGAGGTCAACTTTGTACAATCTACAATTTTCTTTTTTTTACTATGGCTTCCTTTAACACCTTTTATCAGCTAAGAAGTTATGGCTGTCACATGGGAGACCTACTTGCCAGTCAACAGTTTCATTTCAGCAATATTTATATTATTCTTTGATACTTTATTGTGATTTCCTTATTTTAGAAAGATAGTAGTATAAATGGAAAGTGGAAAAGCACCAATATTAAATGATAATGTAGGTCTCATAAATTTAAAACAGTTGACCCTAAGGTAGAAATCATTGGGTGTACCAAAGGCAGAGATTCTTCAGCCTGTTCTTTCTTATATGAAGAAAAAGAACAAAATGCATGTAGGAAATGCTAAAATATTTTAAATGGTAAAGCATTTATTAGTCAACTTTCGCTGCATAACAAAACTTGACTTACAGTAGCAGGTATTTATTCTCACATTCATGAGTCTTGGATTGAATGAGATTTGGCTAATGTAGGCTGGACTCCTTGTGGGGTTTGCTGTAGGCTGGGTTCCTGCCTGCTCCACATGTGTTCTGGGGCCCAGGCCGAAGGGATAGCAGCTATTTGGGGTCATGCTCTTCTCATAGCAAATCATTGGTTTCAAGAGACAAGCAAAGGTCATTTACACTAACAGCCTTTTTGGACATAGCAAGTCACATAGTGAACCTCAGCATCCAGGGGTAAAAGTAGACTTTGCCTATAGTAGGGAGGGAATAATTTGATGAACTATAATCTGAACTCCTACAGTGTGTAAAAAGTATGGTATTATTAGAGAATTTTGTACTTTTTCTTTTCATTCTTGGGGAATGCAGTCTTTATCTCCTTACTCCAACCCCTAGCTTTATTATATATGAACTTAGCATTTAAATTTTGCATTTCAGGAACATACCATGTTTGATTATAGAGGAATAACTGTAAAAGCAGGTATGAGTATGTATATAAATTACTTAAATTATCAAGGCACTGTTTATTAGGACCTACTGTGTTCCAAGAGACTATGCTCAATGGAGTAATGAACATAGGAGTTTTTGTCTGATGTGAGTCTTGCCACCATTGAACTTATCATTAGGAGTAGCTGTTGGGAAAGACTTTTTGGATGAAATAAGGATCTTGAAGAAGGAATAGTGTTGGATATACAGATAGAGCAGTGGATATAGTAGAAACATAGGAAACACATTTGGATATAATGAGTTATTCCATTTTCCCAGGGGGTAAGAAAGGTGAATAGGAACAACAATAATTATTATAAAAGCAGTAATTATCATTTAATTTTTTTTGAGCAGTTAACTATGTGCTAGGTTACTGTGCTTAGCACTTTACATAAAATACTAATTTAGTATTGGGATAGACATTACTGATTGCCTATTCAATATTTATTCTTTCCTTTCTAACAAAAGAACCCCAATTTTGTTTGAGATAGAAATATGTCCCTCTCACTTTCCTAGACTCCCTTATAGTCTAGAGTGGCCATGAGACTCAGGTCTTATAGTAATTGAAGCAGATGTTGTTGGGTGGGGGTCTCTCCTGAAAGCTTAGTGAGGAGGACAGACTTGACTGGTATACCTCTACAGGTTTTGGCCCCTTTCTGCTTCTTGCTGCTGGGAACATAGGTGCAATGCCTGGAGGGGCAACAACCAACTAAAACAATGCAAATGAAACTATGCATTAAAAATGGCAAAGCTGGACCTTGGAAGGATCTTGGTCTTGATGACACTGTTGAGCCATAGTACCAGCTTAGACTGTCTTCCCCTGTGCTTATTGCTACTTGCAGTCAAACATAGTCTCACTGACACAATACCTCCTCCTCAAGAGCTTCTCAAAGTAGATGAGAACATCAAAATTCAGATTAAGGAACTTTCACAAGATCTAGGATTCATTACTATGTCATTTTGACTTTCAGACCCATCATCTTGCCTTTGGGCAGTATAAGTACCACAGGAGATATAATGTTGGAAAAGTTGACTGGGGTATGATTGAGATGAAAACTGGATTCTAGTTTGAAAAGTTTGAGTTTTATTTTATGGACTAACAAGTATAAGATGATTTGAAAATGACAGAGACTGGAGGTGGGGAGACCATTGAGACAAGTATGTGACACATTCAGTGCTTTAATGCAAATGAAGGTGTAGGAAAAGCTTGGCACAAAGCAAAACTGGGAACACAAGAGAATGGAATTGAGTGAACACAAATCATAGTTGGCTGTTAACCTGTAATCTGAGAACAAATGAAAGTCTCCTGAAGGTTAGTATTAACTTCTACTAATGGCTTCACGTTTGCCAGAAAATAGAGAATGAGTAATGTAGAGAATTGCTAATGGGATGTGAATCATTATTTAGTGCAGTAGGACGGGGACTTTTGCTTATCATCCATACCATTTGTTGAACCCTAGTCAACTCTCTATGATATGATTTTGGTCTGAGTCTGACTCCATTGTGTCAGTTCAAGGTAGCAGAGATGAAGGATAAGGCCAGAGGGTGGTGCAATGGCACAACAAATTCTGTCAGTTGACTTATTTCTCTATCTGTTAAACATTCTGGAGCTTCCTTGGGGGTGGGGTGTGGTCATTTTAATTTCTGGGGCTTCCCTCTCCCCTCTTCTATTTTTTAAATCTGTAAAATAAAGGATTTGATTTACATTAGTGGTTTTCAGATGTTTTTCAGCTGTAGATACTTTTTTGTTTTCTAAATAAAAGCTTATCTGGACCCTTAATATATTTATAGAAAAAAGCAGAGTTGCTCTGAAAATTCAGGGTCCAGGTTTTTGTTGTCTGAGCTGCCTTTATGTTGAGGCCACTGCTCTAAAATGATCCCTAAACAACCTCCCAGATCCAGGATTATGTGAACCTTAGAGTTGTCCAGATGTTTTATTTGAGCATCCTTTTCAACAAATCCCTTTGTTATTCCACAGTTTGTTGTGTCTTAATATCATTTGTGGTAAAGACTGTTAATGTTCCCAGTTTTTCTCTTTCCAGGCATATGTTGGAAGTGACTTATGTCACTTCTATGCTAGAATCTATTTTACAGGTGAGAATTCATTTTTAGAGTGAGACCATCCAGTGTTCTCTTTTACTACTGTGATGATCATGGAAGCATGTGTTGAGATGGAGCCTCTGTCTGCTTCTGTCACTGAGTCACTAAATGAGCAACACTTTAAGTCAGCTGACATTGGACATATAATGTGACTGAGAAAGAAACCTTTGCTGTTTAAAAAAGTCCGAAGATATATTGTATAGTGTCTCCTGCTATTCTTAAAAAAAAAAAAAAAAAAAAAAGCCTTTACTTTTAATGCCCTGTTGCCCTTTTAGGTGATAGAACCTCAGTGGCTTGGGGAAGAATAATAATTATCAGTTACCAATATAATGGCTACTATTGATTGAATACTTATTCACTGATCTAGGAATATGAATTTTTGAAATATTTATTGAGCATCTACTATGTGATAGGAACTGGGGGTATAGAAGCAGACCATAGTCACTCCTTCTCTTTCCAGGTGTATGTTAGAAGTGCCAACAAAGCACCAAGAAGAGCCAGGCTGTCTCTTTCACAGCTTGGGCTGAGTCCTGCTTGTGATTTGCTACTCAAAGCTACTACCTCACTGACTTAATTGCTGATATAATTGGCTAACCCTTCTCTTGGGTCAGTTCAACCTCTCTCTTAGCTGGATTCCTTAGCACTGGGCCCTATTCCCAGGGCTGTGCCTCAAATTCTGCTTTTAACTTTTTGGGCATTTCTTCTCTGTTTCTGTCTTCCACATTCGTTGCTTTGAAGTTCCAGGAAATCTCTAGTTGCTGGCAGCTAGTGGGCACTTAACAAAATTAAGAGAGAGGAGAGAGAGAGGGAGGAAGAGGCAGGCAGTGGGAAAGAGGCAGCCAGCACTTTAAGCATGAAATTGATTACTTTTTCATGGAAGTCAGTGAGATCGTGGCCCCAGTGGTTGAGTATGAGTCAGGTCAGAGGGCATCTCTGAGATACACTTGTAGGTAGAAGGCCAGTGGCAACGTTCATAGATGTTGTATACTAGAAACTTTACTTTGTCCTGGTTTGTTCTTCAGATTTTACGTTTTGCTCGCTTAATTCTGTTGAATGTGTGTGGTATGTGTGCACGTCTGTGTGTGGGTGTCTGATAGTGTTCCTCCTTTCTTCCTGTTTTAAAGCTTTCTACCTCTAAAGGTAGTTGTCATTCTGTGATTTCAGAGTATGAATGAATTGCAGGTAGCAAAGTGCATTCCCTATAAATGTATTAAGAGTAAACTATTAATTCAAGGCAACTTTATAGTGGCTTAGAAGACAAGAGCTTGAATGGGAATTGAATAATGTGACTGTTCTTTAGGAATACTCTTAGATTCTTATGCAAACCATGAGAGACTTTCCACTAAAACAGTATAGCTAACTATAGCAAGAAAGGGCAGAGTTTTATATAACAATTAAACCTAGTTGTGCCCCGTAGTTACTAGTTCTTATGTAGTGAATTTCTCTAAGATAGGGTGGGTGTGGTCAGGGTAGGAAGTTGCTCTGGGGGTGGAGAACTCTGCTCTGAAGGTAGTTGAGCCACAAGATGTGAGATTGGGTTGGTACCATAATCCCTGTTTTTTTTTTTTCTTGGTGACACTGGTGGGCACAAAATTCCTACCAAGATGGCTTTCTTGTGCCTGGTTTAAGGCAGATTAGCCATGCTGCCTTCCTGCCAGCCAGGTCCAAGCTAACTGTCATCACCTGGAGGAACAAAATTGTAGTTTAAAGGTCAGGATCCTATTGGAGCAGTGTTGTTGACTCTTTCATGTTTGACTCTCAAGGGAGGGCTTTTGATGTGTTTTCTTCTGGTAATGTGTATTTTTTCTTTCTGTCAGATAAAGTTCCCTGTTACCCTTTTTTTGCTTCCCATTTTGGCTCATTAGCCACCTTGTTTCTGAAACGTCTCCATGGGGAGAAGTAGGAGGTTGAGTAGTGAATGGGATGATAGCTTGGCATTCTTAGGAGCGCTGGAAATAGGTACCGTTTGATATTGGGTGGATACAAAGGCAACAGAGTTTCAGTGACTGCTGTTTTTGAGGCTTGAGCATGGAGCAGTTAGCCAGGGTACACAAGGGAAATTCTCGACCTTTTTTGTTAAGTCTGAGAAAGAGCTGTCTTTTCATACACAGGCTTCGAATACACTGACAAGGGCCACCTTGAATTCAGCAACATGAATGGTTGCTTAGAATAGCTTCAGAGCAGATTCTTTTGGATATAGAGATGTGAGCACTCACCTGTGAGTCAAGAGACCTAGGTTCCATTTCTAGCTTTTTCACTAGCTTTCTCCTTGTTTGGGGAATCTCTGTTTCTTGATGTTTCAAAATCATCCAGCCCTTTTCCAGATGGTACTTTTTTTTTTTTAACAGTTTTTTTCAGGCAAAGGATTAAGTAACTGTTATTTTATTAGCTATTTTATAGGAATATAAATAAGAATGGCTGGTGTGCTTTGGATTTTATTGACAAAGAGTTAAGCCATTACATTATAGATTTACTGCACATGTATATACTTGCTTCATGCCAGCCCTCTGCTGGGCACAGAGGATGTAACTTTAAACAAAGCAAGTGATTTTGGGAATCTCAGGATTGTAGCCAAATAAGCAGGTTATTGTAATGGGAGCTTTGATGGGGGACCACTCAGGCTATCATGGAATACTTAGGAGATTCATGGATGAAAGATGAAGGAAGGCTTCTTGAAGGAAATAATACCTAAGGTGAGGTGGAAAACTGACTGGAGTTAGCTGGAGTGGGCTTCTGATGGTACAAATAACAGAGGAAATGGTCCAGTCCTAAGGTGAGCAAGAGAATAGGATATTCAGGGTTGGGGAGGTGAACATAGACCTGTGGAGCTGGAGATTAGCTCTGCTGGGGTTGGCAGGAGAAACAGAAGGAGTGACAGGCACGAAGACCTTGTGATCCACTAAGGAGATGAAATTTAAGTTTAACCACCGAGGGGTTTCGGTAGTTGATTGACACAACCAGAGATGATTAATTCTCTTTATATTCATTTTATTCCACTTTCACGGCAATAATTACCACTTTTGGTGTTCACAGGAGTATGGGGTTTGAAGCTGGTGAGGGAGTGACGGGATGACCTGTAAAACAATATAGAGATTATGGATATGGCCTTTAATATGGGCTTTAATTACTTTAAAAGACCGGTTTCAGGTGAAAATGCTCCTGATAAAAAAATTTATAATGGGATTCCACACTGTTTGTTGGTTTTGAGAATCTCTGAATGTTATCTGGGACCAAGTTCTTTTCAGTGATTTTGAGCAGAGCACAGAGAATATGGATCTTGTTTTAAATTCTTTACAAGTTGTTTTTAGTTAATAGATGTAATTAAACTGACTTTGTCAGACTAATAGAGTTGGAAATTCTTGAAGTACAGCTTCTGAAAGTGGTGTGAGAAAGTTCATAAATGGAAATGTTTTAATTATTCCTTGAAGTGTACAAGATTAGGAGTTATGTACTGGGGCTATATTCAATTTCCCATGCACACTAGCTACCTATGACTTCGCTTTTGTATGACTTATACCACTGTTTGGACATTAGTTAGTGACATTGCTACCCTACCTTTTATACATTAATCTTGACCTCTGTGCATCAGTGTGTGAACCAACATTTTGAACTACTATGTCATGGCTTTATCTGCTAACACGTCGTTTTATTTCGTCAGTGTTAACATATTTGTATATAAGAGTTTGTGCAATATTTTAATATTTCTTGAATCTTGTGATCATTTTCTAAAAAGTCAGTGGAAAATGGAACACTGCAGGTATTCGTATTAGAAGTATGAGCCTCATGAACTTTATGTAATTGAGGGAACGATGGAAACCATTAGACATGTCCGATATGGATGGTGTTTACCCTCTGTCAGATGCTTTGGACTTAAGTTGGATAACTATATATTAGTTGTGAGGGATAAGAATAAAGCTAAAGGCTATAGGTGCATGAAATGTTGGGAAAAAGCTTTGGGGATTATGATAAAGGGCAAGATGTAATTAATGATTTTATCATTCCTTTGTTTTTTGGAAACAGCTTCCCTTTTTAACAGGTAAGGCTAGTCTGGTCTGAACTTTTGCTTGTTCATCTTTTTAAAAACACATATTTAGAAAGGTCTTTTCTACAAAAATAGGGAATAGAAATTGGATTTCTATTTAGGAGAGTCCATCCGAGTCAGTAACCTAATCCCTTGGTTTTCTAATTGGCACAGATGATCATCGCGCTAACAAAATTCTCTGTGTACTTCGGCAAAGGGAAACTAAAGCAAATAAGATGATATTTAGCAAAAGATATACCTGAATAGATTTTTATGATTATGCTTCTTAGTCCTCATCATAAGCCTTAGTGATGCTAAGGTGGTACATTCAGAGCCAAAGGGAAAGAAGGATACAAATTAAGGTTTGTGTATAATTAACTCCACAGCTCTGTAATTCCTCAGGTCAGAGGCTGTGGTTGTGATCTGTCTGCCTTGGAAGATCTAGTTGATATTGGGACTTGTCTAGATTCCTTTGTGGACTTCTAGGGAAAGGATTGAGTTGGATGCAGAATTTCAGTTCTTTTTGATGTCCCGTGTGGTTAAATGGTGAATGTTAATTATAGGATATATTAATCAGGTAGAGGATAGGAAAGAATAGCTCTTAGATTTCAAATCTCTTACTGAAACTGAGAGACATAGTTTAGCTTTTATTAAAAAGGCAGATAACTTGGACCAAAAGTTCAAGAAACTCATATTATGTATCTACATATTATGTATCATATCATATTATGTGTCAGGCACTGTGTTAAGCACATCAAGATATATCTCATTTCATCTTCACAATGACCCATAATCCAAGTATTATTTCCAAAGATGAGGAAATTAATATTTAGAGAAGAAACTTGCCTATGTTTCTTAGCTTCTCCCCTAAGTAGATACTGAAACAAGTGTTCTTGTGCAAGTATTATTTGAGACATACAGGGAACACCAGTAGGTGAACAAGAATACGAGATAGAAGACAGCCAATAGATGGGACATTATTCAGTAAATTACTATAGTCACAAATAGAGTTTAATCTTACAAGGAAACTCTGGATACAGGGTAAAACACCTGCCTCAGGATGTTCTCACATTGAGTGTGAGGAAGCAGCTCCTGTATTTTTCTTTTATTTTCTTTTAAATTTATTTTTATTTTTTTTATTATGGCAAAATATATATGACATTTACTGTTGTAACTATTTTTTTAAGTGTACAATTCTATGATATTAAATATATTTACAATGTTGTGAAACCATCACCACCATTCCTCTCCAGAATTTTTGCATCATCCTAAACTGAAACTAATTAAACAATGATTCCCAACCCCTCCTTTCCCAAACCCTTGGTAACCACTATTCTACTTTTTGTCTCTATGAATTTGACTATTCTAGGGACCTCATATAAGTGGAATTACATAATATCTATCCTTTTGTGCCTGGCTTAATTCACTTAAATACTTAGCATACTATTTTCAAGGATCACCCACAATGTAGCTTGAATTAGAATTTCCTTCCTTTTAAGGATGAATGATATTCTATTGTATTTATATACTATATTTTGTTTATCCATTCATCTGTCAATGGACATTTAGTTTGTTTCTGCCTTTTGGCTATTATGAACAATGCTTCTGTGAACATTGTTATATAAAAATCTCTGTCAGTTGTTTTTGAAGTAGTTGATTCCTTGGCACTTCCATCTTGCCTCCTGCAAGAGAATAGTTTTCCAAGGTTCAAAAGAAGTCTGCAGTAGAGATGCCAATATTGGCAGTGCAAAATCCTTTTGGGTACTCTAAAATGTTCATGTTAGTGGGACATTAGTAGGGCACCTAATAGCATCTGCTCACAAAGTCCTTTCCCTAGGAAGTGGAGAAGCTGGAGTCTGAATCTTAGACTCTTAACTCAAAGCCCATGCTTTTAACTGTACTACACCGAGCTGCCTTTAATTACACGTGTAATTTAAGTAACGAGCTACAAAGATGAATGAGATGTGGTTATTTCTTTCAAGAACCTATCAGAGTTGAATTATCTGTCTTGCAGAAAGTTCAAGGGAAGGCAGTGACATTACTTGGTGCAATCTGGAGCTCACCGTCCCATTATGGGTGAGAATCATAGATATATGGGTCCCCTTTCTCTTGACGTCCTGTGGTGAGGCATGCCTGGGCCAGGCACAACTGGACTCTTCATGAGGCTTTGCTCCAGGACTGGTACTCACACCTGGGCTGACCATTGGAGCCATGAGTTCCAGCCTGCACCCACTGATGCTTCCTGTCATTTACATGACCTGTTTGCATAGCTGTATTATATCGGTAGGATTTATTCTCCCTTGAGTCTTTCTGATTTTGCTTTCATCTCGATGTCCAAATATCAGGAATAGCTATTTTTTAGGAAAGAAATCAGGGTCCAGGAATGATAAAAAAAATACACATTTGGAGGCAGTTAAAATGGTTAGTTATATGTTTCTGTGTCTGAAAAGACATCATTTATAAGTGATTTGCATTTATCTAGAGACCTAACGTGAGATATTTTGTCCTGAAAGGATGGCATTACCTAGTCTGGTATTGTGGCAAAGGAAAGAAATGAGATAAATCAGTAGGAAAATGGTGCCCTATGTTTTTACCTGTGTTAAATATTTCATTTTAGTATTGCATCTGTCTGTATTAGTTAGATATTGCTAGGTTATGCTGAGATAATCTCCAAGTCTCAGTGGCTTTTTTTTCTCCTGGGTTGTGTTTGGTTCAGCTCTACACTGTCTTTATTCTGGGACTCAGGCTGAAGGAGTCCCTTCTTGGTTGGGCCATTCTCATGGTAGAGAAGAAAAACACAAGTTTACTCATAAGATAGTTCATATAACGTGTTTGGATATGGCATTTGTCACTTCAACTCACATTGTGTTTAATGAAATGAGTCAGATGGCCTAGCCTGATTTCAATGGGGTGGAAGGATTTTCCTTCTATGGGAGGGAGACCAGACTGTAGGGAATGAATCCACTAGAGAGTGACAGTGAGTATTTTGAACAAATGGTACAATATACTGTACTGGTTAAAATTTTACTCATGTCCAAATTGCTTAGCAAACTTTTTAAACCAGTGAATCTTTTTAGACCTATTGCAATTTGTTTAACATTGTTATTCCTTTCTCTTAAGGAAGAAACATATTGTGCCTAAAGGTTTAATTGTCTTCCTGGATCCTTGTAAAATTAACTACACAGATAGTATTATTATTTCTAATAATTCAATCAATTGTACTGTCTTTCAGGAACTGATCAGAGAGATCGAGGGGAACATTAGAGCTCAGAATTCAATGCCTTTCATAGTTCTGTGAAATAAAAAAAGAACAAAGAACTACTAATAGGTCCATCATCCTTTAAGAAAATAACACAAGGTATCCATAGTTAATACTGACAATGATGAGGGTTGTAGTATTTACTAAGCCTCAGGCACTGTGCTAAATGGTTCTTTCTCTGATTTAATCAGGACTCACCTTTTTTTTTTTGGCTAAGTAGCCATTGTTATTCCTGAAGCCATTATTACTTACCAAGGTATTTACCAGGTTCAGAGAGGTTTGTTAACTTGCTAAGGTTAGGCATCATATATGTGAGATTCAGGACCCAAACCCAGTATATACTTAATCTCTTTCTCAAAGTTGAATGAGATACCTTTTAAAGAAAATAATTTCTTGTAGAACTCCAGGATTTACTTAAATTATTGTTATCGTAATGGTACTTTTAATTGTGTAAACATAAGGCTGGTGAGGTTTTTTTTTTTTTTTCTTTTTAAACTAGCTCTTACACCTTTATTAAATCTAAGTCAATTTAGGAGTTAAGTACTCTTCATATTACTAATTCAAATTAACAACATTAATTTAACCACATTATCCAAATTGCTACTTGTAACTGGAATATGAAGCTGACTATTCTGGGAGGGTTCTTTGGCAGTCAACTGGTCTACCCTGCTGTGTGCTGGGTGATGACTCAATTCTCCCACCATATTCACAATATTGAATTTCTGTGAAACTTTGATTCACACTGAGGAACTTGATATCTCTTACCTTTCAACTAGTGAGAACACGTTATTTAGATGTCCAAGTTTACCTTTTTTTCCTTTCTCACTGACCCACGGTGATTCTTTAGGGTAAGGTTTATTGTTTGAACGCAATGGGCATAGCTGCTGTGATGATTAAGCATATCCTAACATTATTTGTTTTCAGATTGTTGAAATAAAAACAACATTAAATTCTCATGGTTTTTGTAAATTCTTTAATATATACAACTATAATCTGCCCTTTTTTCTCAGTTTTTGCCCAGGTTAAAAAACTGGATTTTCTTTCTCTCTGGTCCTACTATGTCTTTTTTTTTTTTTTTTCCCCATATACTCTCTCTATCTGAGGCCATGCCCTCAACTCCCAGAGAGGCTCTCATCTATTTCCAATATTCACACACCTGACAGCCTTGCACAGTAACTAGAGTTGCTCATGTAAACCTGAATAAGGGGTCTATGGCTCCCTTTTGAAATGGAGGAACTGGGTCTATACAACATCAGAAACCATATTACTGATTTGTTTCTTAGAAATATTTGTTGAATAGATTTGAACCATGTCCCATAATTTCTCTTTTAATATATTTTTATGTTAGATAAGCTTACCCTTATCCATATACTAATAGACTTAACGCAGTTACTTAATGCAGTTATTAACTTCATTCACTCTAGTTTCAGTTTACAGAGAGGTTTCTGAGTATTGCTCAGTATCCTGAATTTGGCCCTTGCTAAAGGCCTATGTGACTCCTCCAGAATGATCAGTCATATTTTTGATAGATCTCAGAGTTAGGATACAACATACATCCTTTCTCTTCTTTCCAGAGTACATAGATGAATGCTTGTCTGATATTTTCACATTTAAGCCATTTTCTATCCCTTGGTATTTCTTTTTTTCTTTTGGAATAGCTTGTAATCTTTGCTAAAATTTTCCTTTGTGTATGTGATTATGTGTATATTTTCTAGTAAAAGGCTATTTAAACATAATTCTTACACGTTGATTTTAAATGTAGAAAAATTTTGTGTGATTGGATTTTCAGAGACAAAGGGGTAGAGTTGTTATTCTCCTACCTTCCTATCATTTTCTCTGAAACATCTGTTGGTTGACAGATTGAGGATTTTTTTTTTAGTATATGACCCAATAATTCCTGAAATTTTAAAAATAAGTACACTATAACTAAAGCTTTGCCAATTGACATTTTACATTTGCAGATTAAAGGAATGCACAGATGTTTAAAAAATGGATCTAAAAACCTATTTACCTCTTCAGTGCAACAGGCTTCATTTATTACATTTGTGACACTTTATGAGACAATGAATAATGTTATAATCAGCATTTTATATTAATCATAATATTTTATAATTTGATTTAGCATCTTAAATTATTATTTATTTTTACTGTTTATTGTTTGGGGTTTTGATATACATATATATTTAACTTGTATACTAGATAGTAGTCTTTTCCTTTAACAAACATTTTTAAGTGTTTTAGATTTTAAATTTAATCCTTTAGAATAAGTTGTTAGAGTTTGAAACTAAAACAACAGAGATAGCTAATGGAAAGCACAATTAACTAATATTTTCATATGCAGAATCCTTACCTTTCAGTATGGAATATAGTCAGCCTCTTCACTCAAGCACCTTACCGTAAAATATAGCCAAGGCAGTTGAACATGTAATCATGCTAAATCTGCACATGAAAAACAGTAATTATAAAATGAGTTTGGGGGAACTAAAGGAGAGAGTAGTGATGCATGGATGAGTGTGTTTGAGTTGCAGAGAGCTTCTTAGAGAATGATGAGAAAGCATATTTGAAGATCAAGCTGTGTCAAGCTGGACTTTTTTCCCCCTGATTCATATATCATTGTGGCATTTAAATAAGAAATGACTTGTTATTGGAACTTTCAGTACTGATAGATGCATTATATTATAACCTGTAGATGATGGGAAAATGTCCATTTTTCTTTCCAGTTTTTAAAAAATAGTTGACGTTTTGAACACTTTTGAATAGTAGGCTGAGTTTGGCTCAGGAATGTCTGACAAAGTAAGCTTAGTGGACTGAGAGAATTCTGACAACTTTGAGGTTCAAAATCATTGTGCCCTGTTCTAGTAGCATGGACTTACCAACGCTTTATTGAGAAATAGCTGTATGCTTGGCATTGTGCTACTTTTCTTCTATCACCTTTTAAAATCTTTCTCAAATGGCTATGAAAAATATTGCTATCATCCCCATTTTACAGATGAGAAAAGTGAGTATTGGAGAAATGAATAATTTGCTTAAGGCTATATGTCAAGAAAATAGAGATATGACTCCAACCAGATCTGATTCTGAGGTACCCTCTTTCTTTTAAAACACCATGTCTCACCTCTCTGTTTACAATTACAAATTTTCGCATTAACTGCCATGTAAGTGATTTCAATGATATGATGAAAGTGTTATAATATCAAATGTTTTTTTAATATTCAGAAATTCTTGCATTCTTCCTGTGTATCCTTAGATTTAGGCATGAAAAGCCCCTGCCAGGGCATCAGATGTTAAAGGACTAACTCTGGAGAGCCTCACTTGACTGTACCTTCCCCATAGGAGAAGAGTCTACAGGGCCAAGTGGAGCTGCCCACCTGGAACCTGTGCCCAGCATTCCAGGGTCCACTCTGGATACCCATAGGCTTGGAACCTCCCTGTCTAAATGACTCTTGAGTTGTCTTCTAGGGTCTGTTTGGGTTTCTTTATCAAGCTTGTTCTCCAGAGGACAAACCATGCCACCAGCGTGCCCACCTTTAAGCCTAGAATTGCATAGGTATATCTGTTTGTGAAAGTATAGACTCAATGCAGATAAAATGCTTCCTGTGGGCTGAATCTAGCTAACACTTGTTTTTTAAAATAAAGTTTTATTACAACACAGCCATACTTATTTGGTTATAAATTGTCTGTGGCTAGTTTTGTGCTGAAATTGCAGAGCTGAGTAGTTGTGGCAAAGATCAAATGGCCCACAAAGCCTAAAATATTTGCTATCTGATCTTTTATAGAAAAATTTTGATGGCCTTTGGTATAGATGAAGTAGCCTAGTGTGCAGGTTGCTGAATTCACATGTGCGAGGCCTTTGGGGTATGGTTGAGCTAGGAATGGGGAGAGAAAGATGCTGGTTGGGGCAGGCCTGCCTCTTGCTATCATATTTTGGCCAGAATTATGAAGTCCAAGAATTCTGAGTTCAACAATCAAATATTACCATCTACATCTTTATATTTGTCAAGGTAGGAGGACAGATTGTATTTTATTTACCAGTTTATTAGCTTGATTTATAACTTTAAAATGTATAGACATGTAGGATTTGGGCCTCCATTTGTATTCTTGCTTGGACCCCACAAATATTAGAATGAATGTTAGACCCTGGGCTGCAATGTAGGCAGTTAAAGTAGGAGGGAAGAGAGACTCCAACAAGTAATCACACAAATTAATGTGGAATTATTATGTGTGGAAGTGCTTTTGAGTCATATGTGGATTACTGTTCAAAAACCTTTTTCCAAGTTTCATTCATCCAAATTAAATTGAAAATGCTGGAATCCACCTTCCTCCTTAGCTGGAAGTTCTAAGTCTTTTCGGTATGGCTCTCCCTGTCTCTTTCCACCTTTCCCTGTCTCCTCCCCTGACTCCCTACCCTGAGATTACACTGATCCCAAATGAGGGGGATATGGATATAAATCCCACACCCAAGCCCGAGGGTAGGTTCTGTCCAACTAGTCTGCCATCTGATTGCATCTTTCTGCCACAAGGTGTCGGTGTTGAGGCTGGTCTTCAGACTGAAAGATGCTGCAGGTACCCTTCACAGTCACCACTGTTGGTCCTGCAAGGGAAGGTCAATCTAGTCTCCCAGTGGCCAGGCTCAGCCATGGGTGTGCCATATGTGGTGTAGCATATACCATCAATGCCCCACGTCCATCTCTTCTGTACTCAAGGTCTGTATGAGGGCTTTCTCTTGGCCTCCAAGTAGCACAGGCTGGAGATGCCAGGGGAGTAGGCTTCTGTCAATGATGAATGGAGGTGAACTATGAGGCGAGTTTTACACTCTCTCAGAGCACCTTCAGCAAGACAAAGCCCAGTTGTGCACAGCAGTAATCTTAAAAATGTACCATATGTTAACTTCCTTTATGTCCTTGTTTTAGTGCCAGATTCTCCCCTTAGTACTTCCTGGGATTAGCTTTTAAATGAATCACCTGAACCCATATTTTTATCTCAGTATCTGCTTGTGGCAAACCTTGCCCCTATAGGACAAATGGACTTCCTCATGAGTTGCAGTCCGTGCACAATGTTATGCCCCATTGCACAGGTTCCATAAAGCATCGTGGAGCTCTAGGAACTTCCCACCTCACCCACAAACTTCTCCATACAAACTGGTCCATACAAACTTCTCCATGGGTCCTGGGTCACTTGTCTTGAATCCTGATCACCAGCCTGGATTTCCTCTTGTTTTGAAGTAATTATTTATTTTTGAGAACTTTAGTTTTATTTGTCACCACATTCATCTCCTCCCACAGATCTTGCTCTGAATACTGGGCATCATGACTGGGGTGTCAGTGACTTCTTTACCCGAAGGCTCCAGAATCCTTTGTATAATTCCTCTTCTTTGTGACTTCCTGTTTTGTAAACATGAATCCGAGGAAGGGAAGCCTTGATTAGGTTACACAGGATTTTCCTACACCTTCACAAGAGGACCCAGGTTACTCTATCACCCCTGTATCATCTAAGAAAGAGAACCACTCAGACAACTCTGGTGAGGCAGATAAAGTCAGCTTCTCTTGTTGAAAAATATGTCATTCATGCCACAAAAAAAGGTATTATGCTTTGAGAAAACATAGCTGAGAAAGCTGATTTAGATGGTATAGACATTGCAGAGGGCATGTTGTTTGATGCTCTCATCTAAATAGCAATCAGTTGCAAAGAAAACAGCACGTGTGATGGCTTTGAGACAGGAAGGGACTGGATACATTTGAGCCACAGAAAGAAGACCCAGGTAGAGTCAGTGAAGGAGACAGTAACAAGAGAGGAGGCTGGAGCTGTTGGCAATGGCCAGATTTTGTAGGGACTTGGGCCATGAGAAGGATTTTGAGGGCTTTAAGTGGCTAATTTAGATATTCTGTGATCAGAATTGTTACCTTTAAATAGCTTGGCTGATATGTGAGATATAGAGTAGAGGAGGATTAGAAAAGTGGAGATGCTTTAAGAGGGTTTGGGATAGCTTAATCAGGTCATGTTGGTGCAATGGGGGTGGTGATGGTAGAAGTAGAAACAAGGAACAGGTTGAGTGAGATTTTGGAGGTAGAACTGATAGGATTTGGTAATGGACTTGAAGTGGGTAGTGAAGGAGAATTAATTCTTATTTAAGATCTTTTATATGGGTAGAAGTAGTAAAATTTAAACACCTACAGGGACAAGCATGGAAAGAAGGAATCAGATTGAGCATAAGGTAATAAGGAGAGGAGGGGACTGTCGCATACTGGAGGGTATGGCCCTCTCTCGAAGGGGCAGCTGTTGGTTGGCTCAAACCAGTCATGGCCTTGCAGGGAAGTGGGCCTGACATTGTCAGATTTTCAGATTTTTCAGGAGTAGCCAGATTTGGATTTTAATGTGAAATGTCTGTATCTCTTTATGTTGGCAACTGGATCAAAATTCTAAAGATCACTGGGCTAGCTATATACAGCACAACTGTAGGCAGCATCTGGCTCCTGGTCAGCTACTTCTTACTTGAGCTGTTTAACACCATGCCTTCTTCTAAAAGGAATTAATGGCTGTCTATGACACAAAAATTTTTAAAAAGTTAAGGATCCCAGTAAGAAAAAAAAAAGAGGATATTTTAATTCGGGTTAAATTGTGGGAGATACTGATGATCTCAGCTCACACGGCCTGTCAGCAGGGCTCAGGTGATGGGCTGAGCCTGAGATCTGTGGAAATAAACTTAACCTAATTTAGACCAGATAGCAGGAAATGCTTTTGTCTTAAAATAGACCATTCCAGACCGTGATAGTGTGAGATGCTTGAAATAGTCAGGAATCAGGGCTCTCTTCACCAATTTTTTTCCCCTGAGCTTACAGTTCAAGAGTCTGTAAACCCTTTTTAATAGAGTGAGTGGATGAATGTTTGTTTTATTTATGAATTCATATTCAATTAAAAAAAGTATTCTTATAAATTTATAAAACCATTTTTGATTTTATTTTATATTTAAGCCTTAAATGGAACCTAACTTCTGGACTTCAAATTTTGTTCATGAAGTGCTTTTAAAGGGAAAGGTGTTATGCAATTAATTTCGTTGGTGTCATTCTCAGCAACATTTTTCTGTTTCTGTGCATGGTTTGATATAATTAATAATTTGTCCTTCTTAGGATTGTATATCACAAATATATAAGAAAGCAGGTGTTTTTAAGCCTTTACAAGAAAACTTAATGATTGAGCTGTCTTGGCTTCATAATGGTATTTAAAACAATAAGGTATTAACTGCTACCTTATTTCTTATTTCCTATAATGCATTTATAGGTGGGTGGGAAAGCTTAGAAATAGTTTTTTTTTAAGTCAGTAATGGGAAATAGAAGACTTTACATTATTGATTGTTGAATAAAGTTGATGTTTTTGCTCTTTCTCAGGGATTCATTTTACAGAACTAAAAAAAAAAAAAAAAAAAAAAGAATCAGGATAGGGGAGAATTAGGAGATGACAACCAAAAAAAGCCCGAGTGTCAAAACAAGTACCTAAAAATACATCAGGAGACTTAGACACAGCTGGGGCAGAGGGAAGGAGGGTTGTGCATGACTCAATAGAATAAGTAGGAATCATGAGACTTAGAACATGACAGCCATGGGAACTTGCTTTTGGTTTACCTTGTCAACTGGGCCTTTACCTCATCAACAAAATCGACATCACTATATGTACTACAGCTTTAAGGGTAAAATTATTCCAGGAACCATCCCTGTTCTTTGTAAGTTTGGTAGAAGAGACTACTTCTGAAATAAAGTAGATGCTAATTAAAATTTACTGTTAAGAAGCAGATGTATAGTGGTGAAGAAATTATTCTGTTACCATTTTAATGTTCTCCAAAGTTCTTATTGGATTTGATAATTCTGTAGAATGATACCTAATACCTTTTGTCTGATGGGATCTTGGAGTAAGCAACCTTAACCTGTTTCTTCACTTCTTAGACATACAGACTGCCAATGACTGACTTATATTCCTTTTGACATTCTGGCTTCTTTATTGAGAAAAATAAATACAGAATTATATTTACTTCTTATTCTAGTAGGGCCAAAACTCCAACCAGTCATTATTTTTGTCTTCTCTATTTCCCTTTTAGAGCTCAATTCTGATTCTTTTGGGTCAATTTCATGTCCTTGTCCTTAAAGCAGTGCTTAATTCTTATAAACATCTTCTCAAACTGTATTACAGCTAAGATGAAAAAAAAAAATTCTGAGAAAACCTATTCTTATGGGTAAACTTCCCATAGACAGAAGCTGTGTCTGTGTCAATCGCTGCTTTATCTGCAGCATTCGACATTGGGAATTAAGTTGATGCTTAAAAGATATTTATTAAATAAATAAATCTAAATGTTCAGTGAAAAGTTTTCAGGTGTTCTGAAGGGTAAAAGTTTCTTTTGTCAAATAAATTTTGGGAAAGCTACATTATATACTCAATTTTGGAATAGTCACAATATACATTAATGTCTCTAGGTCTCTGAGACATCTTGGTGTACAATCAAAACCCTGTTAGCCTTGTTTATCTGAATAGTTACCAAACTAAGCACTGGCTTAAAGCAGAACTAGTGTAGCACAGATTTGGTATTACTTCTTAAGGTGTGTTTACTGAGTATGCGGAGCTGTGATCCTGAGTTGGATAATCCAGGGATTTTTTTTTTTTAAATAGAGAAGATGGTGGCTTCTAGGAAATATTGAGAGTAAAGAGTAAAATGGTGAAGGAAAAATAGCTTAAGGTAAGGATTTGAGTGTAAATTATTTCAACATTTCTGGGGGGAATTTTGATAGTGCGTATCAAGAGCCTTTAAATTTCCGTCTTGTAATTCTACTTCTAGAACTTTTTCTTGGGGAAGTAGTAGAGGTGTATACAAAGCTTTATCAGTGAGAATATCAATTAGGATATTCCTTTTTAAAAAAGAAATAACCTAAGTGTCCCACAATAGGTGATTGGTTCAATACATGATTAGATAGCCATTCAATGAAAGATTGTAACAGTTACCAAAAAATTCCTAAGTCAGGATGCTTTAAATAATAATTATTTCCCGCCACTCTATAGGTTGATTGGGCAGCTGGACTGGAAGGTCCAAGTTGGCTTGTCTCACCAGTTTGATATCTTGGTGTTGGCTGTTGGCTGTGATACTTTGGTTCTCCTCATGGCCTCTCTTTCCATGCAGTGTCTCATCTTCTAAGTCTTTCTGTATTGCTTCCCTTTTAGTACAATAGCTTGGACCTTACATCTTTGGCTTTTAAGAGAACAAAACCAGAAAATGAGATACTTCTTTAAGGATAGGTCTAGAGCTAGAACAATGTCACTTCTGCAGTATTTGTTGGTCAAAGCAGTTACAAAACCAGACAAGATTTAAGCAGAAGGGAAATAGATTCCATTTCTTGATAGACAAATGTGTGCAGGAAGGGGAGCAGTTTTGGTGGCCATCTTTGGAGACTTATAGTGATCATTAAAAGTCATGTATAAAAATATTTTATGGCATTAACATTAAGTGGAACACACCATAGATGTTAAGAATAAAATCATTGAGGAGGAGAGTACAGGACTTCATATAGAATATAATACTAATTTTGTTCTAAATTACACACATACACACACACACGCACACACATTATATGCACACACACACACACTTAAGAATTAGAAACAACATCAACATGTTAACAAAGGTTGTCTATGAGTGACAGAATTGAGAGTGTTTTCATTTTATTCTGTATACATATCTGTATTTAAACAATTTTTATGATTGCTAGTTTTAAAAATTAAGAAAATTGATCATTTATTAGGCCAATTAGAAAGTCTTGACAAGTTTCTAAGATTGGAAATTTTCCGTGATCCCAGTGCCATAAAATTAAAACTACAAAGTTTTAGTTAAAAAGTTCCATTTGTCTATGGCTATGTTACCCTGAATGTGCCTGATCTCATCTGATCTTGGGCTTGGTTAGTACTGGATGGGAGACCACTTAGGCATACCAGGTGCTGTAGGAGTTAAAAAAAGAAAATTTTATCTACTTTGACATTTAAATATATCTGTTTGAATAATCCTTGGGATGGAAAAAATTTCAAAAGGAAAATAGTCATTTACAAATGACAAGAGTTCTATACATACAATCCTGGAATATAATCTTACTTGAATTAATCAGATAATATGATTGAAGGTAAATAAACATTTAATGCAAAAAGACAAAAGTAACTAAAACACAAAGTATAAATTGCTATCAAGGATATAGAGATACTGATGAAACGGAAGACAGAATGTAGTAAAATATATCAATAAAACCAAAAGAAGTATCTTTCAAACAGTAAAAAAAAAAAATTGACAAACATTTCTCATACTGTGATTAAGAGAAACAAAAATAAAAATATTAGGAATGAGATGGGTATATAACTAAAGGCAATTAAAAGATTTCTATGGTGTGTTCTACAAAATAATACAAATAAGACTGAAAAATTTGGCTGGAATGGACTGTTTCTGAAGTAACATATTTGTGGTCATTGACATAAATAGGTAACAAACCTCAAAAGATCAGTAGACAAAGTAAAAAAATGCAAAGATAACAACTAAGCCCATTCGGTTTTATGGGTGTGTTCTACCAAAAATTTCAGGAACAGAGTAGTCATATTATGACAACCATTCCAGAACATGTGAAAAATTGAAAGCTTCACAATCCATTCTACGACACTAGCATAAACCTTATATTACATCTAGGAAAAAAGAACCCAAGGAAACTGTTGGCCACTGTCAGCATGTATTGCTCTTTAAATAAAGAAACACTGTTTCATAAAAGTTACTGTATCTGTGTATATAACATGTTGTATGTATGTGTATTTCCAAAGGGAGCAAATCCCTGTTTTGTTTCTTGGTTTATTGCAGTTTTCCAAAGTCTTGGCCAGCTGGACTTCCAGTCTTCTCTGTCTTCTTAGATAGGAAGACAATTTTATAAGTGGTGGCCCAGCCAGAGCCTAGATTTCTAGATTCTAAGCACAGAACAAATTCATTTAACTGTTAGAATTATAGAAGGAAAAAATATATTTTCTTAAGTTTATAGCGATAAACAACTTTCATTAAGAAAAAAGAAAGATCTCAAATAATCTAACTTTATACCTCAAGGAATCAGGGAAAGAAGAACAAATTAAGCCCAAAGTTAATAGAAGGAAGAAAACAGCAAAGATCAGAGCAGAAAGAAACAAAATATAGGGAAAAAGGCAATAGAAAAGATCTTTCTATATTACAGAAAATTTAGAAAATGCAAATGAACAAAAGGAAGAAAATAAAAGCCTCTTAGACTCCCACCACTGTTAACATTTCGATGTATGTTGTTTTCTAGTCTTCTCTGCCAGTTAGTTTGTATGTATGTGTCTTACAAAAGTATAAGGAAACCATAACAATGTTTTATAACCTGTCCCTGCCCCGCTCACTGCTAGTATGTCATGAACATCTTTGTATCTTATTAAAAATTCATGTAATGGTTACATTAATTTCAATATGGCCTTTCATTTATGCAAACTGAATTCTGATTGTTAGATTTACCTTTTTTTATAGAACAGGTAATTCATGCAAAAATCTTAGATGCAGATGATTTTTGTATATTATCAGGTGAAACAAAATTAAGCTCTGAGCCACAAAAACATTTGAAACTAAGTTCTTTAGTTAGACATAGGTATATACTTCTTTAAAAGGACATTTTAAGGAAAGGAGAAGCTTTTGTGGGAAATATTTCTTCATAATCTATGTGAGGACTCTTTAGCATACAAGTGACAGATACCTTGATTAGAATGGAATGTAGCAAAAAGAAATTTATGGGTAAATGTATTAGTTATCTGCTGCCCCAGTAATACTGAAAAACAACCAACTGTAAAACATCAGTGATATACTAAGAAGTATTTGTTTAGTTCATGAATATATGGGGTTCAGTGGCTTTCAGCTGGACTTGCTCATGTATCTGTGGTCAGCTGCTCATTGGCAAGGCACCGCTGCTGATCTTGACTGGACTTGCTCAGATGTCTTGGTGTTGATTGGCTATTGGGTATGACATCTTGACTGTTTTGTTTCTTATCTTCAAGCAGGCATGTTCTAATGGCTATGGCAGAGGAAAATGAGCAAGAGAGTAAATGTACAAGTGCTATTTCATGCCTGTACTTTCTTCACTTTTGGTATCTCTTTATTGGCCTAAGCAAGTCATATGATGGATCCCAGAGTCACATTGTGAGGGCACTACTTGAGGAGGCAGATACAGGAATGAGTAAAGAATTGGGGCTGTCAATGCAGTCAGTCTACTTGGGATATGTAACTAAAATGTAACTAAACAGATAGATGCAGCTTCAATGACTGCTGGATTCAGGGTATCAAGTGATGTCACCTGGCTTGATTTTATACTATTAAAAATTTGGCTCTGCTTTCCTTTTCATCAGCCTCACTCTCAAGGAAGCCTTTTTCATATGATGATACTCAGAAGCTCCATTCTCAGCTTCTCAGATACTCAGAAAGTAAGTAATTCCAGCTGAAAAGAGCTTGTTTTTCCCAATTGTTTCAGCTAAAATCACAATGTGGAGTCTTTATGGATCAATGTGTGGGGGGTCACATGTCCATCCCTAAACCTGCTGCCATGTCTGGTGGGTAAAATATGAATAGTGGCCAGCTCTGGGTCATATTCTCACTACTGACATGATTCAGGACGGAACAGAGGGAATCAGCCTTACCTAAGCCTAATGAACTGTGAACAGAGGGTTAGAGACAATTTCTGTAAGGAAAATAGAAATAGTGCTACCAAAAAATGGAGTAGGGTGAGGGGAAAGGGAGAGTGACTGATAGGCAGGTAAAAATAAAAGATGCCCTGTATAATTTCTATTAATGTACTTGTCTTATTGACACTATCCATAAAAACTATTAACTATCCTATGCTAGGTGTTTTATAAACATCATATTTTTTTTCTTAGCTTACTGTGAGTTGAGTGGTATTACACACATTTTATTGATTGCAGAAAGGAAGCTCATAACAGTTAAATAATTTGTCCAAGGTTTCTTTGCTAGTTGGATGTTAAATGGGAGATTTGAACCTTAATTTGGCCTTCTCCAGAACCTGTGCTATTACTGTCTTAAAGCTGAAGAAGAGAGTACACTAAATACATTCTAAGAGGAAGAGCAAGAAGCTGTGATATGCTCCATTAAGGCCATTTGTATTATACCATTGAAGGAATAATCAGAATGCTATAGCTCTGGCTGCATAAAATCTGTACCAATGTACTTAAGTAACCATGACAGGAAGCTTCTACCTTTCTCTAGGAATTATGGGACCAGGGACTCTAACATGATGCATTGTTTTCTTGTGCCATTTGTGTACAGGTGTGGAGTGGTTAATATGAATATTTAGGTCAGCCAAAATGGAAAAGAAATTCCAAAATGCCAGACTGAAAGACATGCATTAAAGGGGAAAGAGACAGGACTGTCATATTCTCTGGTAAAAGCATTTAGGGTCTAGCTATATGGAAGGGAGTCTCATTGGTTGTACCACCTCATTTTCTTTTGGCTCCAAGATGGTTAATAGGTTTTTCACCTCATGTGTCAATGACAGCTGATTGGTGGTAAATCATCTGGAGTTGTGTTGAGAAGAGTTCTGAATGTAATTGAAAAGAGGACTATGATGGATTAGTGATACCTGTAATGGGTATAGGAAGGGGAAGTAAAAACATGATTGACTATTATTAGACATCCTTGGAAGCAGTAGCTTCTCAGAGTCACTGTCAAGCCACTTGAATATGGGGATTCTGCCCCCAAGATGGAGTATTTTATAACTAAGGTCTCTTTGATCAGGAATTCTTAAGTGAATTTTCTGGAGGTCCCAACTTTCACTTAGCATAAACCAAAATGCAGAGCTTTATTTTCCTAAGGAAAAGGGAGCATCTTCCTTGCTCTGAGAAATTTTGACCTTATTGGGAGCAGGGTGGGGGGAATTTACAGAGTGATTAGATATAGTAAGTAAAGTTTTAGGGTCACTTTTCTTATTCAGTGAAGATGGGTATGACTCTATCGTTCATCTGTCATCATTATAAATTTATATCTATATATATTTTCAAAACAATGAAGTTATAGTCAGAGTTCTAAAGAAGTTTGTTTTTGATTATCTTTTTTCTCATTTTTCAGGTCTTTGATTGGAGTCATTTTCTGGTACAGACTTTGAAAAGAATGCAGTGAAAATTCTGGCCAACTGTGGAAATATTGGCTTACTCCCCAACTTAGTATAGCATTCCTTCTCTTCAGTAGCACCTCATAATAGAAGAAAAATGTATGGAAGTGCAAGAACAATCACTAATCTGGAAGGGAGCCCTTCCAGATCTCCTCGTTTGCCAAGGTCTCCTCGTTTGGGCCACCGAAGAACAAGTAGTGGGGGAGGTGGGGGAACAGGCAAGACTCTGTCCATGGAGAACATCCAGTCCCTTAATGCAGCCTATGCTACATCTGGACCCATGTATCTGAGCGATCATGAGGGAGTGGCTTCAACAACTTATCCAAAGGGCACCATGACTCTGGGTAGGGCCACAAATAGAGCTGTATATGGAGGCCGAGTCACAGCCATGGGAAGTAGTCCCAATATTGCTTCCGCTGGACTTTCCCACACAGATGTCCTTTCATACACAGACCAACATGGTGGTCTGACCAGCTCATCCCATCATCATCACCACCAGGTCCCCTCCATGTTGAGGCAGGTAAGGGATAGCACAATGTTAGACCTTCAGGCCCAGCTCAAGGAACTTCAGAGAGAGAATGACCTGCTTCGGAAAGAGCTAGACATCAAGGACAGCAAGTTAGGGTCTTCCATGAATAGTATCAAGACCTTCTGGAGTCCCGAGCTCAAGAAGGAAAGAGTCTTGAGGAAAGAAGAGGCAGCCCGGATGTCTGTTCTCAAGGAGCAGATGAGGGTTTCCCATGAAGAAAATCAGGTAGGTTATGACTCATCTCAGTGTTTTTCAACCTTGGCTTCTCACTGAATAGGTGATGCTTTGCAAATGGTACCACAACCTGTGCAGAAGAAAGTTTGGTATCATCAAGAAAGCTATGACTTAGTGTGTGTTTGACTTGGAGACTACAAGAGGGCATAGGATATGTGAGATTACATCTTGTGATCTCTTTATTTTCCAATAACCTTTCATGTTGTTGAAGAAGATGGGGAATCACTCCTCATTGTCTAACTGTTGCTCTTGGTTAATTTTGTTTTCTGTTTCAGCAGTCACAATAGCAGCTCAGAAGTACTTACTTCTGAACAGAATAGGAAAATGTTAATTTTTGCAAGAGTAGATATTTTAATGGCAACATTTAGAGGGCCACATTTAACTGATGAATTGATTTTTTTTTAAGCACCAGAAGCATTATTTCACTCTAGAATGAGTGGAATTTGTTCTCTAAATAGAAAATTGAACAATATTAAATGAGATTGGGTAGAATGGGCTTGTTATGTTAGAGGAACATTAATAAATTTCTGCCTCATCTATTCCGTATTAAGTACATGCTATTTGCAAGAAACCTTTTTCTTCGATGCATCCTCCACATCATAAAAAGATTTGTTTTCCACTCGCACTTATGTCATTCCTCTGTTTTAAAGCCCTCAATACTTACCCATTCCCTCCAGAATTAAGTCTACCTCTTTGGCTGAGCCTTTTATTGGAAAGTCTGAATCAGTCTTTCCAGCAGTATCTTGTACCATGTCTCTCCATATCTCCTTTGCTACCAGAACCACACTTGGTAATTCCTACTCATATTTGCCTTTGCTCTTTTCAGTACCTTCTCTTGGGAGACTTCTCAGCAGCCCCTCTTTTTGCCTCTTCTATTTCAGTCCTAGCCAGTCTCATACATGTTCAGTGAGTCTTGTTTGAGTGATGTTATTTTCATAAGGACTTTGGAGTCATACATGCCTGGGTTTAATTCTCAGCTTCACCTTTTACTGGTAGTGAGATAAATGTTAAGAGATGCAGAGTAGATGGTGCTGTGTAATTTGGGTAAAAATATCCCCAGATATCATTTAACATTGTGTAAAAATTTGAGATAATTTTAATTTGGCTAAACCAGTGATTCTCTGAGAATTGGTCTCTGTGTTGGCCTAATAAAGTGCTCTGATTTTCTTAGGGTCATCTGCTGACTCTTTCTGTTTCCTTGGCTACCACCCCTTTGGAGTCAAAGCAGAAAGCTTTGTTCTTTGCAACTAAATCAAATTAATGCACTTCACTATCATTTTCTGTTTTTTTTTTTTCCTGCCTTTTCTGGTTCATGAAATCCTGTGAACTTGTTACTGCTGTGTAAATTTCCCCAGTTGTAGAAATTCATTACTTTTTTAGTTTTGAAAAATGATTAAAGCAATTTAGGAATGATTATAATAGTGGCAAAGATGAAAGTATTCTCTAATCTGTTGGCTTCCAATTACTTTTATCTTATGCTTCAATCATTAAATATTTTTTGTGTTTAGATCCCTACTTATACATATATATTTATTTATTAATTGCATGATGTGCTACTGTGCCAATATATTATGTCTTCATGACATTCATGAAAATTAAATATGGAAGAGACAAAGTAAAATAAATAGTATATTGAAGTAAATTTTAATTAATGACACACAAAACCTTTTGGTGCTTAGTAAAAACATTTAAAACCCCTTGTTAATTTCATGAGGGTTAGTTCAGTTTAAACTAGGTGACATCCATAATTCTGTTTAACTGTTCCACGTTGCCTTAAGCTGGAAGCAAGTGAAGAGTTCGGATACTCTCATTACACCGTCCTTGTCCTGGAACATACTATGATCTCACGGGTACTGTGGGTGACACATGAATATGTAACATATGACCCATTGAAAGACCCAGTATCAATCTGTGTATTAAATGTAAGTAAAATGTAATTATTTTCTTTTTTAGGTTAAAAATATAAAAGAAGGAAGGAGCATGGAAAGTTTGAAAAGTCACTTTACTTGTAAGATGAGGTAGTATTACAAAGTATAGAATATGAAAATTGACAAAAAGCAAGTTATTTAAAAAAAATTAAAGTGCCCACCCTGAAGTATTGTGGGATCCCTTTGAGGAGTATATGAGTACTTATCGGTCAGGATAGGGTAGATCAACAAACCTCAAGTCTCACTGGCTTAACACATCAGAGATTTATTTTGTATTCCTCTGAAATATGAAGTAGGCCAAATGTCTCTCCAAGGTAGCTCTCCTCCAGGCAGTGACTCAGAATCTAGGCTTTCTGTATTTTGGCACATGGCTACAGCAGAGGAAGAGTGCCTAGAGATGGCAAATTGATTCCTCAATTCCTTGGACTGCAAGTGAAAAGATTGCAAGGGGCTGGGGGGTTTAGTCCTCTCTTCTTTCCAGGAAGGAGAGTAGAGTTGTATATGAGGGAACACTAGAGATTTCTACCAGTGGAGTTGTTATGTTTGTCAAAAAAAAAAAAAAAAAGCTAGATGAAATAAAGTTTGGGGAGCAATGCAGGCTTCTTTTGCTGCTGCTGTTTCTATTATTATTGCTGTTGCTACCAATAGGCATCTGTTGTGAGCTTACTAAGTGTTAGGCATTGACTGTGCTTAGAGCTTTGTGTACATTATCTTATTTAGTATTGCATCAATCATCTGAGGTAAGTGCTAGACTTTGTCTCATTTTACAGATGAAAAATAAATGCAGAGAAAATAAGCAGCTTGCCCAAGTTTATACAGCTGGTCATTGACAGAGCTGGAATTTAAAGCTTTGGTCTATTCCATGCCAACATTTAAGACCTTAATTTTATGTTTCCTACCTCCTTATAGGATCACTGAGCTGTGAATAGAATCTTTGCATAATAGGAAGATATACTTTGTATAAGCTAGATGTAAAAAAATGACTATAGATGATCCCTGACTTAAGGTGGTTTGACTTATAGTTTTTTGACATTGTGATGCTGTAAAAGTGATATACATTCAGTAGAAGCTGTACTATGAATTTTGATCTTTTCTTGGGCTCGCAATGCAATACTCTCTCATGATGATTGGTATTGATCCCTGTCAGGCATGTGATCACAAATAAATGGTACTCTACAGTGTATTCATGGTGTTAGATCATTATCTCCAACTGTAGGCTAATGTAATAAGTGTTCTGACATGTTTAAGGTAGGCTAGGCTAATCTATGATGTTTGGTAGGTTAAGTGTATTACATGCATTTCCGGCTTATGATATTTCAACTTATGTTAGGTTTACTGGGATATAAATCCATTGTAAGTTGAGAGGCATTTGTACTTTTGTAGTTTTTAATTTTTTTTTAGGTGAGGCAGCCCTTGGTTTACCTCACAGATTGCAAGGACCTTGTCAGCTTACAATCCCTTATTTTTTTTATCTTTTATGCCTACAGCACCAGGTCTTCCAAGGTAGTCTCACATCCAAGTAGTAACCAGGCTTGACCCTGCTTAGCTTCTCAGACAGGCTTGGGCTTGTTCAGGGTAACATGGCCATAGGCAGTAGTTTTGTAGTTTTGGTAGAATGATTAAAAATGTGATTTAGTTTATTTAGTATTTTTCTTAATTGAGAATTTATGACTTTTTTCCTAGAAATAGTTTCTGTGCTGTTCAGGGTTTCTATCATTTGCTATGACATAATTTTCCTTTAGAGGAAAAATTATGGAAATCTTTTCTATATGGAAGAAAAGAATGTAAAAGAGATAAGGGACACTTGATTATGGTTTTTTATACACAACAACCAGAGAGTGCATCTACAAATGTAGTTCTACCAAACGGTATTTAGATAATTAGAATTTCATGAACCTAAATTCAGATGATCTAAAACACTTTGAATTGTACTATGTGAATAGAAATGGGAAGCAGGTTCATTATAGAGTGTAGACGAGGAAGCTAGAGTGCTGTGTCTATGATATTCATAATTCTTTGATTTTAATGTTCCCTAGCATAGACTTTTTACCCTTATGTTCAGTGTTATAGAGGGCTCCCACTCATCAGTTCTTTTGCAGTAGATTTTGAAGTCCTACTGGTTGTGCCTGTGGGAGCCAAACCCATCTCCGGATTTAAGGGAGGATTTTGAATATCGTCTGTGTTATTCAAGGAAGTGCAAGACTGGAAGATTGGAGCCAGTGGGTAGGTGGCCCTGACCAAATTTCTCCTGTGTAAAGAAAGGGTTGATACTCAGGTTCCTGGATGGATTTTATACTGCAGACACCTTCCCACGCCTAGATTATTTCCAAGCACTTACTTCTCAGCCACATAGATCCACATGAATAGAAATAAATGTATCTATGGCTTTTAAGAGTTGTACTACTGATATTTGGTGTCAGCTTGTTTATATAAACCAGCGTGCATTGATGCAGAATTATCCTTATATTATTACTCATGCTTTTTGTTCCATGATGTACTTTCTTGAATGGAAGAAGAGGGGGCTGTAGTATTATGGACAGCTAATTCTTTGGAATGGCATTAACACATAGTCCTTGCTGTCAGTGTCATATTAGATTGATTTTGTTAGAGGTGAGGAGGAAAGGTTTAGAATGGATGTCTGGCTGCCACTTGACTATTTTTAATGGCCTGTATGGGGTTGGGATGGATATTGGGGATGGGAGAATGCAACTAAAGGAATGTAAAGTGACCCAATTTTATCTAAAAGATTATATGATTGTATTTTCTTTAATGCTTCATTTTATTTACCTGTGTGACAAGCAGAGAGAGAAAACATAGTAGAGAATAAATTTTCAGAAAGTTCATAAGGACTTACATCTTGCAGCTTGGTGCATATAAGTTGTTGATGTTTCATATTTCTGATATTATGTGTAATTATTGACTTTATATTTTAATGCATTATTTTTTTCTAAATTAGGTGTATATAGAACAATTTTTAAACATTTTCCTCAGTGGTGCATGGCTAGCCAAGGATCTTCATGGATATAAATAGCATCACACACTGGGAGATTGTACTAGATTTAATATTTACCCATCTTTGTGTGTCCAGAAGTGGGACAAGGTCATTGTGAAATGTAACCTAAGAAGTGTAAGTAAACCTGTCTGGGGAATGCTATAGCTTTTAAGCAATATTTCTGGCTTAACACAATAGGAAATAATCTACTCTAAATCAGTATATTTTTTCCCCACCATCAATTTCTTTCTTTCTTTTTTTATTTTTAATTAAGTTTATTGGGGTAACATTAATACAATTATATAATTTTCAGGTTTACATTATAATTTGACATCTGTATATTCTATTGTATGATTACCACCCAAAGTCCAGTTTCCTTCAGCTACCATATATTTGATCCCCTTTACCCCATCTACATCTCCCCTCCTTCCTCACTCCCTACCCTCTGGTAACCACTAGTCCATTGTCCAGGTCCCTGAGTCTCTGTTTGTCCTGTTCATTTGTTGCTTTTAGGTTTATATGCCACATATAAGTGATATCATGTGATTTTGTACTTTTTTAGTCTGGCTTATTTCGCTTAGCATGATTATCTTGAGGTCCATCCACATTGTCACAAATAGCAGTATTTCGTCTTTTCTTATGGCTGAGTAATATTCCATTGTATATATGTGCCACATAAATCAGTAATAATATGGGTTTTTGATGAGTTTTTGAGCTAGTTTAAATATATGATTTATTGATTTTCATTTTGAGCCTGTAATTTGACAAGGTCAAGATGGATCACATTTTTGTTTCCTTTATTATTATTTTTCTTTTATTTGTATAACTACAGGGTCAGTTCAATAGGGGTCATTCAACTCTTTTAAAATACTTATTTCATTGTAAGTGCATAGATATGAAGAGCTGTACTAACTGGAAGTGGGTGATAGAATTAATTCTATATCCTATTAATTCTATATCCTATTGAGATATTGGTTTTCTGTTGACAGTTGAATGCAGCTACAGGTAACCTTGAATACTGAGCCTTTGTAGAATCAAGGGCTCAGGCCTGGAGTGTCAGGTCCTTTTATGTGTGTAGGTAGGACTTAGATATATACAGTACACAGGCAGACCCTATGCCTTTTCCCAGGCTCCATTTCTTCTACTACTCTAAGTTTGAGATCCATAAATCCCTCAAAGCCAGCATTTCCAAAGTGTGTCCAGGGAAATAACATTTTCCAAAGGGGATTTTCTGGTCAAACAAACTTGAGACACAATGTACTAGATACTCCTATCCTGGAAAGTCATACACATATGTTATAGATTGAATTATGTCCCCTCAAAACACATATGTTGTAGTTGTAACCCTTAGTAACTCAGAATGTGACTTTCTTTAGACATAGAGTCTTTACAGAGGTAATCAAGTTCCTATGAATTCATTAGGGTGGGCCCTAATTCAATATGACTGGTGTCCTTATTAAAAGGGGGGAATTTGGATACAGACATAAACATGCACAGAGGGAAAACTATGTGAAGAAATAGGGTGAAGATGGCTATCTATAAGCCAAGAGAGAGGCCTAGAACAGAGCCTTCTCTCACAGTCCCACAACACCTTGATCTTGAGCTTCTAGCCTCTAGGACTGAGACAATAAATTTCTGTTGTTTAAGCCATCCACTTTGTGGTACTTTGATATGGCAGCTCTAGCAAACTAATACAACATATCAGCATGTGAAATGCCCTAACTCTTGCAGTTAAAAAATATTTATTAAATTTTCTTAATCCAGCAATTTCCCAAACTTACTTGACCATGGAACTTTATTTTAAACTGAGCACCTATGTTTTAGGCAGCTATTGCTACAGTAATGCTGTGTAACAAGCCATTCCAAAACTTATTGTCTCAAAAAAGACAAGCATTTGTCTCTCTCTCACATATATGCAGGTTGGTTGCAGCTTAGTTGGGTAGTTCTGGACACTGGGCACCAGGTTCCAGGCTGCAAGTAGATTCAGTTAGGTCACACATCATGTCTCTACCTTCTTGAAACAGCAGCCATTCAGGGCTTCATCTTCTTATGGTATACTGCAGACATCCAGCATCCAGCCAGCCCACACAAACACATTTAAAGCCACTGTTTGCATTACATCTAATAACATTCCGTTGCCTAAGGCCAAGCCTAAAATCTGTGGGTCAGGAAAATCTTGCCAAAGCAGAGGGCATGAATACACACACACACACACACACACACACACACACACACACACACCTGTGTGTGTGTGTATAATCAAATATATATATATATATATATATATATATATATATATATATATATATATATAAAATCAAATATATATATAATCAAAAGACCCGAAATTAAGTCTATTATATATCATCTGTGTATTGGTTTTTTCCTTTGAAATGTGAGTATCTTCCCCAGTGTTATTTTCCCCAGTGTTACATAGGTACATGGACTTAGAACTGGATAATATGAACTAGTTTAACACCACAACGTAACTTAGAATGCTCTTAGTACAAAAAAAGTTCATATTCATCATTTTGAATAGTCTTCCTCAGCTTTTCAGAGAACCATAGCTTTTGTCTACCTTTCCAGAAAGGTGGAAAAACTTTGGTCCAGACTTAGGCAATGACTTATTTAGACTGAAACCATAATTTTAATGCCTTTCATGGGTAGGCAAAACTTTCTTTGGTTCTGAAGATATATGAGATGGCACTGAGCCAAAAGTTGATTTCTTTGTTTGCTAGAATGTAGGAGAATGATTTGAAGTGAACTATACATCTTTGTCACAGATGTCAGCTGGTTTTTGCCTCAGTAATCTCTTACAGTAAGCCCTAGGATCAGCCATGTGCATTGTATTAGTAGCCTTATAGATTTTTATTCCCAGGTTTTCTTATGAAAGACTTGTCTAACAGGAGGAAAATAAACATTCTTGTACGCTGGACCTTGGGAGAGCTAAATGACTTCCATCTTCCATTTTCTCTCTGGATCACTTTATTTTGGCTGTGTACTAGCAACAGCACACAACCAGAGAAAACATTTTGGAATATTTCAATGAAATTTTAGTCTCACTTATGCCAATGATACATTGAAACTAAGCCCCAGGAGGGGAGGGCAGAGGGAGTGGTCACTCCCAAACATTCACTGCCTGAGAAAATTCCCTATAGACAACATCCTCAAAGGATTTTAAGAAGCAGGTCTGTGTTGACAGGAGAAGAAATAACAGAATGATTTTTATCGGCCAAAGCAGATGGGATAGGTTCTGAACCTGGCCTCTTCTGGACAGAGTGCAGCTTCATTTTTCTATAATTAGTTGCAGGTGGCGTGCTTGTGTTGTTGTTTGGAGTCCCCTGACATCTGTGTGCAAATTCCCACCACCCCCAGTTGGCATTTGGACTCAATAAGTGGTTTGGCTTTGCAGGAATATTGAAAATTATAAATCTATTTCACACACACACACGCACACACACACACACACAGCTGCTCTAAAGGTCAGGTTCTAAAAGATGTGGAAAACATTTTGAAAAGTTTGGGAAGGAGGTTTTAGGCAGAATATGGGCATGGAGCCAAGAGCCTGACAAACAGAATTTTTGCACGTGCCATTTTTTTTTCTGTTTCTCTGAGAAGCCAGCATTTGATTATATTATGGAAGTAATATTGCAGTCATTTTGTTTTTCATTAGGAACATTCTGGAGAGAAGAAGTAAAGACTGAGGCAGCTACTTCACGTCTTATGAATCCATGACTGGGTTTGTACTTTCTGGTTTGACTATATATATCGATCAAGTCAACTTGGTTCTGGGGACAATTTTGCCTCCCAAAGAACATTTGGCAATGTCCAGAGACATTTTTGGTTGTTGCAAATGGGTGAGTTATGTTACTGGCTTCTAGTGGGTAGAAGTCAGGTATGCTGCTAAACATCCTACAGTGAATAGGGCACCCCTCCACATTATCTTGTCACTATGTACAGGGTTGAGAAATTCTAAGTTAATTGTAAGTTGTGTTACTATATCTTCATTTTTCTTGATACTTTGCCAGCACTCAACTCTTTCACTTTGTGAAGTGATAATCAAAATGTGTATATTTATGTAAAAATAATGACATAGAAGGTAAAACCTGATTCATCATTGTAAGGGAAAGAATTAGTTGTGATTGATGTCTTTTTTAAATCTTGATCTGGACTATTAACCATGAATTTTTAAATACCTTGAATTCTTTTCAAAGTAGACGTTTGGTAAATAGAGATCAATCTTATAAGGAAATGAATGACCTTTAAGGAAATCTGTTTTTTAAAACCATCATTTCTTTATACTTTCACTTTTTATGATTTTTTTGTCCATGTCTGACATTGGTCTTAAAAGGGAGGGGAGATAGCATTTTTGAGCCCCTACTGTGTGCCAGGAATTTACTAATTGCTTTCCATGTGTATGTGAGCTCAACAGCCCTGCAAGACATGTGGCATCTCATTTATAGATGAGAAACACAACACGGAGAAATGAAGTGGCCTGCCTGAGGCTTCACCATTTGGTACAGCCAAGATTTGAATCTTAGGTATGCTTAGCTCCAAAATTATATTCTTTTTACTGCCTTGAAAGGGAAAATAACAAATCTGCTTGAGAACCAGGGAACGTGGTGCTGAAATGGAAGCCCTAATGTAGATTGGAAGTAGCATTGCTGCCTGACAGTATCTTCAGGATGCTGTCAAAGAGGCATACAGAAAAGATGGAAAGCAAGAATGAGGAAGGGAGTGCAGAGTTGGAAGCAATAGAGGAGAAAAGGCAAGTAGAAAGGAGCAAATGCATTTCTGTCAAGGAAATGAGCAGAGGAGAATACCAAAGGAACACTTCTATTTTGGAAACCTATCCACAAGGGTGAGAGAAAGCAACTCTAGGACTGGCTGGAAAATTCAAACCACTGCAGAGGTATGGGAGAGATGATGTTTCAGGATGCTCGTTAAAGGCCCAGCAGATCCTTTCACATTGTATAACTGACAAATTCACTGGATCTACAGAGCAGAACTTCAGGGATGTGAAAGCTCTTTATTATGGATTATTGGACTCTATTGAGGATGGTCTTATTAATTCAGTTAGAATTCCTGACTTTGCCTCCATCCACAGAAACATCAAGGTACATAAGTAGCCTCTTGGCCTGGGGGTCCCTCAACTGGCACCTCTCAGCTTCCTCTTCAGGTGGTTTCTGAGCTCACAGGATGGTCACACCTATCCAGGTTGGTCTTTTGGATTGTTCCAAATTTATCTCACAATCAGAGCTTCCCTTCTTGGGTCCCAGCATTCCTGATGTCCTCCTCTCCCAGCAACTTACCCCTGTGAAATCTCTTCTTTGTCCTCTTTGACAGTCCAGCTTGTTTATTTACTAATTAATTCAGTCATTTCTTAATTAAGAAAGAATGTAGTTGCAAGTAGCAAAAAACCATTCAAGCACGTTGAA
Organism: Cynopterus sphinx; assembly: GCA_030015415.1. Classification (NCBI taxonomy): domain Eukaryota; kingdom Metazoa; phylum Chordata; class Mammalia; order Chiroptera; family Pteropodidae; genus Cynopterus; species Cynopterus sphinx. Next base: position 112,729,182 of record CM057381.1, read on the forward strand.
GGAAAAAAAAGACATTTACTGGGAACATATGAGTTCCTCCCAGACACTAAAGGTAGGTAGGGCAGACAGGTGTTTGGTGGGGGTGGTGGTGGCTATAATCAGGTTTTTAGGGGAATGATCAGGAACAATGACAAAATCAGTCTCTCACTTTCTATTTTCTATCTTGATATCCATTTTCATATGCCACTTGTGAAAAAGTGGTCAACTTGAGGAAAGCATATATGTCTTTTCTATTCAAGTACTCATTTAAGACTGCTTCGAGTTGCTCTGTTTCAGTTTCAAATTCAGAGAACCAAGAATATGATTGGTCAGCCTGAATCCAGAGTCTATTCCACATCCAGTTAGCTTTGGCCAAAGGAGTCATGAGAGCTGCACCCCCTCAGCAGAGCTATAGAAAGAGTCTCTCTGAAAAAGAGTCATGATGGGTAGATTCTGTAATAATGGAGCCTGCGGGTAAGGTGGCTGGGCAAAAAGGACAGCCATTACTTGGAAATAAATTTGTGTAACACATAAATTGGAACTTGCCTTATTTGAGTTAGTAGGAAGACCAAGATCAATCAAAGAAAGTTACCTATTCTCACCTCTGGCTATACATAGCTATTTCAACAGCAACTTCAGTAGCCTTCTGGAATGTCTTGACCTTCACACCTACCTTGTCAACTCCTACCTCTGATTGTGCCCACTGGAGATATTCCAGAAGTGGTTTCGACTGACACAAGGATCAATTCATGCTGTCTTATCTTAGTGGACCCACATAGCTCCTTTATATAATGTCAGGTTGCATCTTCTATAAAACTGTAAAAAAATGTCCACTTTGTGTAAACTGTCTTAGACTTGGGTCTCCACAATAGATGGTATTTGGGTGCTGCTTAGGATCTGTAACTTTAGAACTAAGAATGTTTATGAAATATTCATATAGAACATATAAAAGTTCCCAAGGAATCCTGAAACCAGTGGAAATAAATAAATATATAATGAAGTGGAAATTGAACAGTGCACATGATTATCAAATTTAGAAATTTCTCAAATTTAGAAATGCAGCAAATAATAACTGAAATTTGCCTTATCAAATTTTAAAAACTCCTGTCTGTGGTTTTTAATTTTGGGGAGACATGCACTCTTTCAGAAGCTAATGAAAACTGTAATTTTCCCTAGAAAAATGTGTATAACCTGAATTATGCAGAACATTTCACTTCCTTACCCTTGCTCCAAACCCTAAGGGCATCTAAAAATATTTTGGTCAAACCTCTGTCTAGATATTGCCATTTAGTAATATTGCATGTGTATTAGGAATAAATAGCTTCTAGTAGTTAATGAAATGAATGAATTTTTGGTAATGTGAGACATGTCTTCAGCTCATTACTATTCAATTTGTGCTGAGAAGTAGGGGACACGTACCAAGATTTTGGTGGTAGTTAAAAGGTATGTACATTGGTAAGGTGGAAACTTGCAGGTGGACTGTAACACATTCTCTAAATGTATTCACACAGAATATACTCACAAATAAATTAACCTTAAAAGAGTTTAGGTGTTGGGTGTCATAGTAAAGTACATGTTTAAACATTTTTAGTAGGGAGTTTTAGTTTATTATGTTTGTCTTGGGGGTGCTAAAATTTTCAGTTCACCTCAGATAATTCTATTTCATTTCCTTGTAATTGCAAACAAAAACTAACACTGCAAACTAAATTATTCTGTAGGCATTTTTGAGAGACGAAGGAAAACAAGATTTTGGGGAGTTATTAATAATGGTTAATTGGGTACCTACTGTGTCCTCATTTATATGCAGAAGGCTGGAGAAGGCTCTAAAGAATTGTAAGGCACCCTCTTACTGTCTAGTGAAAATCATTAGAGACCCATTTCTTTTTCCTATGTTGCACACAAAGAATGTAACGGTGATATACCTAGTTTTTGATGGGCAGTTGACTCTACCTTAGAACTTTACTTGAGCATGAAGTTGGAACTAGGAAAGGAAGCTTCTCACCCAATTCATTTACCTTTCTGAGAATAGTCCATGATGTGAACTTTCTGTTCTGTAGGAACCTAACCAGAATCCAGGAGAGTGAGCACAGCATCTTCTCGGCACCTAGCAAGGGTAGGGCCTCTGGAAAGGGTTGGTGGTGGTGGGGAGTTGGGGGAAGATCTGGGCTCCTGCCTTCTCAGGCAGCATGTGAGTCTATGTATTACTGTCTCATTTAGCACACCCACCTGACTACAATATGTTCCCTTGATAAGAATAAAAATGATCTGTATCACTCATAAAGCACTTCTTACATATACCCTAAATGAAATAATCATCTTTCAAACACTGCGCTAAAAGGGCTCATATGTAGTATCTCATATAATCCACACAATGACCCTGTGAAGTAAGTCTGGTTAGTATTATCACTGTTTGATGTGTGAGCAAGGCAAGGCTAGAGGGGAAGTCAACTTGTCCAAGCTAATAGCAAGTGGCAGAGCTGGGGTTGAGCCCAGGTAGATGTACTCTAAAGTTGGTTTTCAAATTCGGGGTTGACTGTAATATGGAGTAGCCAGTCCTCTGTATACAAGGTGATCTTAGGGCAGGCGTAGACTGCCTCAGATAACTCATTGAGAAAGTTATTGCCGTCCCAGATCTCACCCAGTACTTCTGATGAACTTCAATGAGAAGGTCTTAATTTGTTGACAGTTTTGAATGCCTCCTTAACACATATTAGGTATTTCCTACCCTTTACAGTAGGATGTGTAGTGACATTTCTACATGATACTTATATTATAATTCTGGCAGCCCCAGTTTTATTCTTTGCATCTGATATACTGCCTGTTCAAAGTTTCTGTGATGAGACTGGCAATGCAGCATTAGTGGGCCTTTCTTTTTGGTTCTTGCTTAGTTGCCTTTGATAGTGGTCAAAAGCACTAGCTTTGGTGATAGATTGCCTAACTTCCATTTCCAGCTGTAGGACTTTGGGCAGCTTTATCTTTCTGAACCCATTTCCTCACCTGTAAGGGGAAGTGTAATAGTAGTACCTGCTTTAAGGGTAAATTTAGCCTTATAAGAGGGGTAAATTTAATAGGATTTACATTTAATTAGATTAAATGAGGGAGTTCATATAAAAATATTTAGCATCATGCCAGCATATGTAAACAACCAAATAATAGATGATAATAACCATGAGGGAAACTGATTTAAGGACAAAGGCACCACATGGGGGAGTAGAGAGCTGGGAGAATGTCAGAAAAATGGAACCAGAGCCTTACCTGAAGATTGCCCTACCTGTCGATTTCCTGCTGTTTGTATAAGCCAATTTGAGATTTGTTACTAATAGCGCAATGCATTTTGACTGATGAATAGTCATGGCTCTCTGTTTAGAAGTTTTGTAGTTAGAAATATGAGTAGGTCTCAATTTCTGCTCTGAGAATCTAGTTTAGCAGGGAAAATGCTGCACCCATAAAAGCCTGTAGATAAAAGACACATAAAAAAGAAGAAAATTGTACCTACAATTAGAAGATACGAGTAAAATGCTTTAGGATCTCAAAGAAGGAAGAGATGAGGGGAGATTTCATTTAGGGAAGGTGGCATTGGAGATAGTTCCTGAGGATGGACTAATATTCAAAAGTGTGGAAAATGGGAGCAGGGGTGGGTAGTAGGAAGTATAGGTTCTCAATGGAAGAAATAACCAAGAGGAAATAGATGACTAAGATTTATTTCATAGAAGGCAGGGAAAAATGAGTGGTCTAAGTATTGTACTTATGTTTAAAGAGGAGAAAGAGAAATCAGCTTAAGGAGGTCATTTCCCCCCCCCGTATTAAGAGAAGTTACACTATAAAGATAAGTGCAGAGTGGCTGTTATAAAAAAGACAAGAGATAGGTATTGGTTGAGGATATGCAGTAAAAGGAACCCTTATACACTATTAGTGGGAATGTAAATTGGTACGTCACTGTGGAAAATGGCATGGAGGTTTCTCAGAAAATTAAAAATACAACATACGGTCTAGAAATTTCACCTATTTGAAGAAAATGAAAACACTTATTCAGAGAGATAGATGTACCGCTTTGTTCATTGCAGAACTGTTTACAGTAACCAAGATAGAGAAGCAGCCTAAGTGTCCATCAATAGATGACTGGATAAAGAAGATGTGGTATATATGCATATCTGTATATATACATGTACACACCACGTACAAAATGAATTACTAAGCTTTTGAAAAGAATGAAACCTTGCCATTTTTGACAACATGGATGGACCTAGAGGGTTTCATGGTAAGTGAAGTAAGTAAGAGGAAGACAAATACTGTATGATTTCACTTACATGTGAAATCTAAAAAATAAAATAAACAAAAGAAAACAGAAAGAGACTTTTAGATAAAGGAAACAAACTTGTGATTACCAGAGAGTGAAGACAAGGAAGTGGATAAAATAGGTGAAAGGGTTAAAGAGGTACAAATTTTTGGTTATAAAATAAGTCATGGGATGTAATGTACAGCATAGGAAATATCAATAATGTAATAATTTTGTATGATGACATGGTAACTAGACTTATTGTGATAATCACTTTGTAATGTATAGGACTATCAAATAACTATGAAATAAATAGAATATTGTATGTCAATTATACTTCAATAAAGAGAGAAGCTAGTATATTGCTTAATCCTATGTGGAGGTCCATGTTGGAACAAACTGAATTTTTATTCTATAATTTTTCCTATGTGTTCCTGGGTCTGTGAACCCCTCTGGGGCTGTCATGGTACAGCAGAAGTTTGAGTTTAAATACTCCTCTGTCAACATGCTGATGGTCAAAAGGGAAAGGTGATAGTGGACCCAACAGAAGCTCTTGGTCATTTGAGCTTAGAACAGTCTAGATTCCTTTGGTTTAATTCTTTGATATGTATTTTCTATTATTGATGTGTTTATGAGAGAGATGGAAGGGAGGGAAGGAGGAAGAAATAAATCATCTCCAAAATGTCATCGTTGGATATATAAATACTTTTGTTATATGCCAAGGAGATGCCATATCACAGTCTTTTCCTATTGTCTTGTTCTCTTTCTTTCATAGAATCATGGAATTAGAATATCCTACTCTTGAAACCAAATGTAGATGAGCTTCTTAGGAGTGGCTAGGAGAATATATATATTTTTTAAATTAGGAGAGTTTTTAAAAACTTAAGTTTATTGAGGGTGACATTGGTTAATAAAATTATTTAGGTTTCAAATGTACAGTTCTATAGTGCATCATCTGTATATTGCATTGTATATTCACCACCCAAAGCCAAATCTCCTGTCATTATATGTTTGACCCCCTTTGCCATTTTCTACCTCCCTCCTCTTCCCTTTTCCTCTAATGACTACTACACTGTTGTCTATGTCTATGAGATTTTGTTTGTCTCGTTTGTTGCTTTCAGTTTTTTATCCCACATATGAGAGAAATCATATAGTTCTTGACTTTTTTCATTTCACTTATTTCACTTAGTGTGATATTCTCCAGATCCATCCATGTTGTTACAAATGGCAGTATTTCATCTTTTCTTAGGGCTGAGTAATAGTCCATTGTATATATGTACCACAGCTTCTTAATCCAGTTATTGATCAAAGGGCACTTTGGTTGTTTTCATGTCTTTGCCATCTGAATAGTGCTGCATTGAACATAATGGTACATAGATCTTTAGGAATAAATGTTTTTAGTTTCTTTTTGTAACTACCCAGAACAGGGATCTCTGAGTCATATGGTAATTCTCTTCATAATTTTTTGATGACTCTCCATACTGTTTTTCATAGTGGATGTACCAATTTACATTCTCATAAGGAGTTTACAAGGCTTTCTTTTTCCTCACAACAAGATAGATTTTCTTGACTGAGGTATGGACCCCTTTAGCTGAATCCAAGCTAGTTCATGTTGATTGCAGATGGCTGTTCTGGAGAACTTTGAGCCATAGCCAGACCTTACTAATGCCAAAAAAAAAAAAAAAAAAAAAAAAAATTGAGAGAGGGCGAGCGAGTGGTAATCTTTTCTGGTAGGTTGCATTGAAATATTTTCTGTGGCATGAGTGATACAAATTTTTATATCACCGGAGGGAGTAATAGAGAAAAAAAGTGAGGGTTACTTCCCAGTAAATGCTATTGTTTGAACTCTCAGGAAAGGCAATCTCTCCAGTTGCCCAAAGAAGATCATATTGTTCCAGGTCTAAATAGATTAATTCAACCAACTAGAATCCTGAGAACTCAGAGGAAGTGTTTTATTGATTAATTGATTTTTGTTAACTTTGGCCTGTTTTGCTCACCTCTGTCTAGTGAATCCATCTGCTGCATCATCTTTGTCTAGCTAAAACTCTTGTAATGACACTTTAACAGTTTATAGCAAAGGAATGGTCTCCCAAATCAAGTCTCTCCCAAGCTTCTCCACTGGCTTTTAGATGTGTCTACCCACTTTCCCCTGGAGGTGTCACTGGTGCTCCCCAAAAGGGTCAAACAAGATAATGACTGAATGGCTAAATGGATTAACTTAACAAATATGGAACTTCTATTCTGTGCTGGGATAGGTGCTGAGGGTATAGTAATGGACAAAAATTCCTGCCTATATGGAACTTCCATTCTAGTGTGGGAAACAGAAGGAGTCAATTTGAGCTTGAGCCACTGGGGAAGATTCAGGAAGGGGGCAGATCAGCAATTGGGTTCTTTGATTATGTTTGGTTGCAAAGCTTCACTCATTCAGGTGAGGATGCTGAATAAGGACATGGTTTTGGTGGAACTTGCTTTCTTGTGGCCTCTATCAGAATGTCATCGTGGAGGTGGTAAGAGTGGATATTGTGCTGCAGTGGTTTGGAAGTGGTAATGTTGATTTTTATACTCTTTCTGCAAGGAGCTTAGCTTGGAAGGGTGGTAACTGGAGGGGATGTGGAGTTTGGGGACTCTCCTCCTGCCGTTGACCATAATTTTAACTTGTAGGGCACAGGCTGCTAGAGAGAGGGGTTATTGGTGGAACAAAGACTGAAAGAGGAGGGAGAAGATAAGATCAGCCTTGGAGATGAGATGAGGTTTCTCTTCCTTGAACCCAGAGAAGGAGGTGATCAGAAAAGGTTCAGATAAAGAGACCTTAGGAGGTGTGGAGTAAAAGAAGTAATTTTTAATCTAAGGAGACTGCTTGGTTTAACAAAAAGAGAAGGCCTCAGACTAGGAATTAACTTAGACTTGACTTTGATGGCAAACAGTATGTGATGTTGGCCAAATCACCTCCTTTCCCTGGACCTCAGTTTTCCCCATTGGGTTGCTGTACTGAATAAAGGTGTCTCAAAGGCTCATGTTGACTGAAACATGCCACAATTCTAAACTACTAAAAAATTTTCAGGGAAATTCAGAGTGCCCTGATGGCCAAAAAAAAAAAAAAAAAAAAAAAAAAAAGTCAGTGCTGCTGTATCACTTGCTGTTATCACTTGTGATTTGATGGGGACATGGGGCTAGGATGAGGCAAGTATGGTTGAAGCAGGCAAAGTTTGACAAATTGGCAGTCCAGTTTGATGTGATGGTGGTTTTATTCAAGTGCTGCTGATAGGGTGATTTGCTTGTATGGGATGACACAGTAAGCACATTGGTAAAGGCCAGAGCCACCAGCATCCCAGGAGAAATTTTATAAGTAAAGGCTAATTTTACTTTTGCTGTTGATGGCATTTCTCAGCTATACTGATTACTGTTCTGATAGAAACACTGCTGCAATATACTCCATGCTCCCAAAAGTACAGTGGGGAAAAAGGTTCTTAAGTCATCCAGGAAGAGGTTTTACCTGTGCATTACAAAGCTACAGTTCTTCCTCAGTCATGGCTTTCTTAGTGTAGAATGCTTTGGCTTAACTAGAATTTCTGTGTTTGTCTTAACTTTTAATTTTCAGACTATGTGATCTATTTCCTATTCATTGTCAAAATTACTTTAGAAAGGAAAATGATAGTTATGTTGAGTGTTGTATCTGAGTTTTTTTTAAAGGTATTTTGTTAATTTGTATTTTGTTTTGTTAATTTGTATATGTTGTGCTTTTTTCCTTAATTCCTTAATATCTGGCTGTCCATCCATCCATCCATCCATCCATTCATCCATTCATCCATCCATCTATTCATTCATTCATTCATTCATTCACTTATTAAAATTATATCCCTGAGTACAGCAGTTGTTTAGTAAATAGTTGTCAAATGAAATACATAAGTATGTACAGAGCCAAGGCCTCTTGGGCTTCATGAAGGCAGGAGGCCTAGATCTAATTTTTGCTCTGCCACAAGTTGGCGGTGTGACCTTGGGAATTAGTTGCCAACATTGAAAAATGGGAAGACTTCATGTAAAAATCAGGATTTCTGGATTTTCTTAAACACCAGGAATATCTGCTAGCCCCTGAATCCAGAGAGCTGGAGCCAAGCAGCTGTTTTTTTCCCTTAGGTAGGATGTTGTCTCTCTGGTTGCTCTAGTCCACTCCTTGGTTGATAGATGTGCTTTCCTAGTTTGAAGGTGAAATGAAGGTAAACATTTTCAAATTCCAGATGTTAGAAAAATATGAGATCTGTTGGTCCCAGAGTCTTAGGTTAAAATCCTGTCTACCTGTGGGAGAGGATGGTGGTGTTATCTTAATAATTACCTTGACCTCAAGGAATTTATGGAAATGGGAAACAACCTTCTTTTGGATATACAGAGAAAGAAAAATGGGCAAAGTATATCAGGCATTGGTTAATTCTCGAAAGTAAAAAACAATCATCACAATTATGGATGATGGTAGAAGTCTGGTGCCTGGCCTGGAGTAAAATGGATCATGTTTCCCAAATGAATAGAACAAAAGGGAAGAAAGAACTATTAAAAATTCACCATAGATTAAGGTGTTGGCCTCTTATGCTGAGAAGGCAGATGCTAAGGTCCTTTTAGGGAATTTGCTTTGCAGGAGAGGTGCTGCCTTTGTTTGATTTTCTGATGGCTTGGATTTCTACAGCTGTTCTTGGTTCTTGAACTTCCTGGAAAAAGTTTAGGCAAACACAGAAATTCTGTTTATAATATAATCAGCATCTCAGGCCTACATTTCCTAAGGACACTGTTAATTCCAATAGTACTTAGCTTAATTCTAGCAGCTGGCTTGAATTTTATATTGGGATAGTTATGACAAAGGACATTGTATGTATGTATATGCATGTGTGTGCATGTTTGTCTGTAGATCCAGTGCTATAATTAGAGCAGGATAACCATTGCCACAGACTGATGTTTATTTGATTTGGAGAGAAATGGCTTTAATTTCCCCAAGTGTTTCATTTTCCTGGTATTCTTCAAGTCTGCATTACCATTCAGATGACTAATAGGAAGTTCAGTACATCAGAGGACACTTTATAATGAGCATTACTCTTTGAAAAAACATAGCTTATAGTACACATTTACCATCAGAAAGTAATATGAATTTGTTAGCATTTGAGTGAGGTTTTGATATCTGAATGCTACTGCTCTTTTTGCTTCTCTTAAGGGTCTGACCAAGGGGAATATATACCTAAAGACCAGCAGTCTAAAGGGAAACAGTATGGCTTTATTAATATCTGAGGATGAGCTCAATATTCCTCCATTCAGGGATTTTTTTTATGAGGGAGCTTGCTATTCCCTCCCCACCAGACCCCAACAAAGCAAGAGGAGGTAGCTCTGGTGTGCTTACCACAGAGATGCCCAGAAGTGAAAGGGTAAAGGAGAGTGGGCAGGGCCTTGTTCAGTAAGGCAGGGGAACGCCCTGTCTGCTTTACTGGTCCCAGGGCTGGAAAGCTGGCAGGATGTCAGAGCTACCTGAGAAAGCAATGTTTCCACGAGTGGTCATCATGGGAGAGCAGAGAAAATATGGGAGGCTCAGGGGCAGCTTGCCCTTTTGGGGCTGCACAAGTAGAAGAGAGGACATGGGTTATGGCTTTGATTCTTTTGTGTTACAGTGACCATGTCTACTAGCGTGACACCTTCCAGTCAATGTCCTGGTCACCAGTCAATTATATTAGGCACTCATTTTTGGAGGAAAGACCATTAAAAACTGTCAAAGAGGTACAGATCGAGGATGATGGACATTACTTGTCGCCATCCAACCCCCTCATAAGAAATTGGGGAATAAGATTTGTCACAAATTTCCACACATAGAGATAAATGCCACTAATGTGTCTATCAGTTTTTTTCCCTAGGTACTGTGATATTCTTGATTTTATAAATAACCCTTTATCAATGGCTAAATAGATACTGGAATAAAATAATTGTAATAGCTAACATTTATTGAGAACTTAACTATATATCAGGCTTATATATTGCTTCTCAAGATAACACTGTAAGGTAGGTGTCATTTCTATTCCTATTTTACAGATGAGAAAATGGAAGTTCATAGCTAGCAAATGGTAGAACCAGGTCACCTAGTGACCACCTAGGTGGTCTGGTCAGGTTCTAAAGTATGGGTATGATTCTGTCTCTTAAAGAGGTGGGTAAGAGATATTGAACAAAGGGCCGGACCAGGAATTGGGAAACCAGGATGTAGTCTAGAGTCTGGCTTAGCTGTGTCACAGCCCACTGTGCAGTTGACAGCTTACTGATGAATTCCTCCTTTTGAACTTTAGTTTCCTGATCTGTAAAGTGAGGATGTGATTTCAGTTCAAGGTTTTTGGGGCCCATGACTCACCATATTAGCTTCCTGGGGCTGGCATAATAAATTACCACTAACTTGGTGGTTTAAAACAACAGAAATTTATTCTCTCTGCAACATGGATGGAAGCCAGAAATCTGAAATCAAGGTGTCTATAGGGTTGGTTCCTTCTGGAGGCTCTGAGGGGGAATACATTCCATGCCTTACTCCTAGCTTCTGGTGGCTGGTTGCCAGTAATCTTTCCATTTTTTGGCTTATAAGTACATCACTCCAGTCTGCCTCTGTCTTCACATCACCTTCTCCTCTTCATCTGCCTTTCTCTTATGAGGACACTTGCCATTGGATTTAGGGCTTATCTTTTTTGAGGCCAAGTTTAACCCACTATGCTCACCCTCTAGCTTTTTTCCTGCTGCAGCATGACAGTGACCACAGATATTAGAAAATATTAAAGCTAGGTAGTAGATAAAGGCCCCTGGGCAGTTTGGAGTAATGGGTAGGAACAGAATCTGGAGCCAGAGCCCTGGTTTCAAGCATTGGCTGTACTACCATCAGCCCTGTGACCTTGAAAAAGTTACTGAATGCTTCTGGGCCTCAGTTTTCTACTCTCTAAAATGGAGCTAATAATAGTCACATTATAGGATGATTAAAGGAATGACTTCGTAAAGTGTTTAGAAAATGTTATGTTAGTGTTAGCTGCTATTATTGTTGTTGCTATTGTTACTTTCACTGAGAAGTTAAGATCGTGCCTATGATTTTGATAGAGAAATGAATTTAGTTAAGGATACATTTAAAATATGTCATGAAACAGCCCACAAATATGCTATTTTTCACCATATTTTAAATTAGGGTGTCCAAATGTGTCTGAAATGTGAGGATTATACTTTCCAGCATGCTGAAGCAATTTTTGGCTTAATCTTTTTAGACATCAAATAAGCTGAAAACAGAATGAAGCTGTGCTCATGTTGGAAGAAGTGGGCAAGCAGATGGAAGGTAGATGAGGGAGCATTTTGATGTGCTCGTGGAGGAGGCGTTAATATTTCAACATCTTTCTTGTTATTTACAGATAATTTTCATGAGAGATTTTCAGAGATGCTCAGTTTTTCCCTTTCCTCTGAGTGGTACAGAGTTTTCACAAATCAATCTGTTGATAAGCTAAAGAACTTAACAGTCTCTTATATGGAGACTGACTGAAGTTCAAGTTTTATACCTAAAATGAAGTTTAGTTTTCTGGGTCCTGACTTTTTTCTTTGCTAATTCATTACCTTGCAAAATTTAACCAATAGCCTAAACTTAGTAGGAGTGATTATTTGCCTTGGTCTTGTGTTAGAAGTAGACCAGCTAATTGCTTTATTTTAATATTATATTCCTACTCTATCTTGGGCAAAGAGGAGACAGGTGAATAGGAGAGTTCATAAAGTCTTTGAAGGTTGATTTTTAGTGGATGCCAAACATTCAAATATAGTATATGATGACTGATCTAATTGAGATATTTTTATTTTTTATGTCTACAGCAACCAGTATTCCTAGGTGGTCTACCATCGAAGTACTAACCAGGCCCGACCCTGCTTAGCTCCTGAGATCAGACGAGATCAGGCACATTCAGGGTGGCATGGCCATAGACTGAGATTTTTGAAGTGATTAAGAACAAGGCCTTTGGAGGCAGATATATCTACATTTAAAACTTGCTTCTAGAAACAAAACTACTTAATCTCCCTTAGTTTCCATTTTCACATCTGGGTTATTTTATTATTTCCTCCAGAGTTTAAATGAGATAATAAACACTGAGTGCTTAGCATTATGCCTAGTTCATAGTAAGTGCTTAGTAAATGTTAGTCATTATTACTATAGGACTAAAGTGTCATGGGAAAAGCTATCTATAGAGTAATTTTGTTAAATTATTCATATGGCTTGATATTTATGTGTCACGTTGCTTGGTACCTTTAATGAGCACCTGTTTTATTACCTGTCTTTTAACTCTTTCACTAAAGTTCATTTTCTAAATTTATATTCTGTATCACACAGACATAAATTAAAATCAGTTTGCAACATGGATGGATCAAGAAGGTATTATTCTAAGTAAAATAAGCCAGACAGAGAAAGACAGATATCTTGTAACTTCACTATATAAAACAGAAACAGACTCATCAATACCAAGAACAAATGGATGGTTGTCAGATGGAGGGGTGGGCTTGGGGCACTGGGTGAAAAAGATGAAGGGATTAAGAAGTACAAATTGGCAGTTACAGATTAGCCACAGGGATATAAAGTACAGCATATGGAATATATCAATAATATTATAGTAACTATGTATGGTGCCAGGTAGGTACTAGGACTTATTGGGAGGAATTACTTCATAAGGTATAGAAATGTCTAACCACTATGCTGCATGCCTGAAACTAATATAATATTGAAATGCCAACTGTAATGTAAAAAAATAAAAATAAAAATCAGTTTGCTCTAGATATCCTGAAATTTGACATTTTGGATACGTATAAGTTTTTTAAAAGCCACTACTCTATAGCTACAGGCACTGAAACTTTACTTAGACATTGAAAAGAATATTCTGTTCCACTTTGTAAGGGACAGAGCACTCTGCTTTAAGAAAACAAGAATTGATTAATCATAATGGTTAGAGGCGTAGATCTTTGGGGTCCCAGGTCTGCTCATTCCAGCTCTATGATAGATATAAATAACTCAACTTTTGGAGATGTGTCTTCAGCTGTAAAAATGGGGATAGAAATTCCTACTTTCACACTTACTAGAGAAGAGTAGGTGAGGTAACATGTAAAGCCCTAACGCAGAGCACAGAGTAAGCATTTGATAAATGTTGTTATTACTTAAGTGGTATTAGGAGGGCTACAATCTTTCAGAAATCTAATAATAAGAACCCAGGTATAGCTAGGGCATGGAGTTGAAAATACATGGTGACACTAGGGGCTGGGAAGTAGGAGTTTTAAATCTTTACTTGAGTTCTGTTATTAGCCACAATTACTTCTCTTCCTGTCTACTTTTCTTTCTACCTCCAACTGGTTTATTTATTTTTATATTCTGGTTAAAATCTTCAGAGAACTTGATTGGCTCATCTAATTATTACCATCCCTTTGTGAGCAGAGTTTTTGTGTGAGGTGCTATCATAGGGTGCTGGGCCAGCTACGGATTGAATGCTCAGGATCACATGCCAACCTCTGGACCATTGACTGAGAAGAGGTGGGGACTCCCGTCTGCTCCTGAAGGCTCACAGCTTACTCTCCATGGACTGTAGTCCAGGACCACTGAGAGGAGTATGTGAACCCACTGGTAAATATTTTGGTGACTGAATTGGTGATAACATAGATGGAGAAGTTCCTGAATGTGGATGTGTGACTTGGTACCTTCCGAGCTCTCCCACTTTATATTGTATGTCTTCCCCTCCTTCCCTCAGCAACAGCCACACCAGTGCCTCTTGTTCCTCAAGAGTGTGTGCCGAGCTATGCTCTTTGGGACCTTGGCATGCACAGCCTCTGCCAGCAATGCTTCTCCTCACTAGCCCCACTCCTTCCTGTGAAATAGCTGGCTTCCTGTCTTTTTAGGTTTCAGCCAGATGTCACCCACTCAGAGACTTCTCTCCTGTCTGAGGGAAGGGGCCTACCAGCCACTACCTTTCCACTCTATTTAGTTCCTCTGGTGTATTTATTGCAATTTCTTTGCTTATTCTTCTATTACCTGTCTGATAGTAGATAAGTAAACATCTATTACTCATGTATTTTTAGAATATCCACCTTACAGCAGGCACTGTTTTACACATTTATTTTGGATGAATGAGCATAAATGAAGGTGTCCACCATGCGAATTGAATAAGTGAGCTGTGGCTTCTCTGTCGTTGTTACCATTACAAAGCTGTGGGACCATTACACACATATATACACAAACATATACACAGGGTGAATTTCCAGGGAACTTCTGTGGTCCTTCATTGTGCTGGTTTCCTTTTCTTAATTCAGATTGCTTGGGTTCAATTCCCGCTTCCTCCAGTAGATGGCTTTCTTCTGTGAGTCTTTGGACAAACAAATAAGCCTGTCTGTGCTTCAGTTTCTCATCCATATAATTGGGATAATAACCAGACTTAACCTCATAGGACTGTGTGAGGATTAAATTAATGAAACCTCGTAAAATGCTGAGTGCAGAGTCTGGCTCAGAGTAAGACAGTTCAATGCCTGTTAGCATTTATTATTATGAAGTGCTGGGAACTGCCGGGGTTACAGTGGTGAGCCGAAGACTGCCTTCTGACTGAAGGGATCTGTGACCTGCCAAGGCTAGTGAGTGGGGAAAGCAGACATTATTCCTTTAGCTGCACAAAAATACATCATTATAAAATATACAATGCTCTGAAGGACGTTCAGGGTGCTATGAACAGTATAAATGCAGGGGCCTCATTTGAATTTGCATTGGCACTGGTCAGGAAGTCTTCCCTGTGGAGTAGACACTTGAGCTGTAATGTGAAAACAGAGAGTAGGACTCAATTAGCCAAGGGACAGGAGGTATGCAAAAGCTCCAAAGTGAAGGGCAGCATGATAGGAATACAGGGAATTTGAGAGATGACTAGTGATGAGTGGAATTTGTGAAATATGAGTATTGTTCATGTTCTTATTTTATAGAGAGTGAAATTGAGGGTCACGAGCTATCTACCCGTAGTGACATTTCAGAGTGGTGCCTGGGCTCTGTCAGGCATTCTGATTCAATTGTTGGCAGATGGCTTGGGTATTGGGATTTTATTTTTTATTATTTTATTTATTTTTAAAATTTAAGTGTAGTTGATATATTAGTCATATTAGTTTTAGATGTACAATATAGTCATTTGACATTTTTATACCTTACAATGTGATTATTCCACTAGTTCTAGTAGACATCTGTCACTGTGCTAACTTATTACAAGATTATTATTATTATTTTTAAATTAATTTTTATTATGGTAACATTGGTTAACAAAATCCAATAGATTTCAGGTATATAATTTAACAGTAAGTAATGTCCCTTACTGTTATATATACATACATACACACACACACATATATACACACACACACATACATATATATATATATATATCCCTATACATATTGCATTGTGTTTACAGTGTTGTTGACTATTTTCCTCTTCACTTTTTTTGCCTTTTACCTCTTTTGCTCTGATAACCATCTCTTTTGTCTGTTTCTGAGTTTGTTTTTGTTTATTCGTTTGTTTTAGTTTCCACATATAAGTGAAACCATATAGTATTTGTCTTTTTCTTAGCATAATACCCTCTAGGTCCATTCATGTTGTTGCAAATGTCAAGATTTCATCACTGTTGCATAATATTTCAAATATGTGTGTGTGTGTGTGTGTGTGTGTGTATCATATCTTCTTTATCCATTCATCTATCAATAGACACCTAGGTTGCTTCCATATCTTGGTTATTGTAAATAATGCTGCAGTGAATATAGGGGTTTATATATCTTTTTGAATTAGTGTTTTCGTTTTTTTTGGATATCCAGAAACAGAATTGCCCATTTATATGGTAGATTTATTTGTAGTTTTTGTGGAATCCCTGTACTGTTTCCATAATGGCTGCACCAATATGTAGTCCCACCAACAGTGCAAAAGAGTTTGCTTTTCTCCACATCCTTGCTAACATGTGTTATTTGTTGACTTTTTGATAGTAGTCTTTCTGACTGGTGTGGGTGATATGTGATTGAAGTTTTGGTTTGCATTTCTCTGATGATTGGTGATGTTGAACATCTCACATGTCTGTTGGCCATCTGTATGTCTTTGGAGAAATATCTTTTTATGCCCTCTGCCTATTTATTTATTGAATAGCATTTTTAAATTTTCAGTTATAGTTGGCATACAATATTATATTAGTTTCAGGTGTACAACATAGTGATTAGACATCTATAAAATTCAGAATGATCATCCAATAAATCTAGTACCCATCTGACACCTTATATAGTTATTATAATATTACTGACTGTATTCTTTATGCTATACTTTACATCTCCATGACTATATTGTAACTACCAATTTGTACTTCTTAATCCCTTCTTCCTTTTTATCCACTCCTGAATCCCCACCCATCTGGTAACCTTCAAAATACTCTATGAGTTTGTTTCTGTTTTATTCATTTTATTTTTTAGATTCCACATATACATGAAATTATATATGGCATTTGTCTTTCTCTATCTGACTTACTTCACTCAGCACACTACCCTTTATGTCTTCCCATGTTTCAGATATAAATATTTTATTCTTTTATTTATTAATTTACTTATTTTATGACTGAGTAATATTCCATTGTATATATTACATATTACATCCATTAATGGACACCTAGGTTGCTTCCTTATCTTGGCTGTAAATAATGCTGCAATGAACATATGGATGCACATATCCCTTTGAAAACAATTTTGGGTTTCTTCAGATAAAGTCCCACAAGTGGGATTACTGGGTACTTCTTTGTCTTTATTATAGCCTTTGTTTTAGTCTGTTTTTTGGGTATATGTATTGCTACCCCAGATTTTTTTCATTTCAGTTTTCATGAAATACCTTTTCTATTACTTTACTTTCAGTCTGTGGGTCTTTTGATCTCAGAAGTGTCTCTTGGAGGTAGCATATGCATTTGTAAGGGTCTTTTTTCCTTATCCATTCACCCCTCCCCCATCTTTTGATAGGAGCATTTAATTCTCTTTCATTTGAAATACTTGTTGATAGGTATGTTGTTATTGCCATTTTATTATTCACATTTTTTTCTTCTTTTTAAAGAAGACCTGTCAACATTTCCTATAATACTGGCTTGGGGGTAATGAACTACTTAGGTTTTTCTTGTATGTGAAGCTCTTTATCTGTCCTTCAAGTCTAAATGTTAGCTTTGCTGGGTAGAATAATCTTGGTTGTAGGTTCTTTTCATCACTTTGAATATTTTGTGCCAATACTTTCTGGCCTGCAAAATTCCTATTGAGAAATCAGCTGATGGTCTTATGATAGCTCACTTTATGTAAGTAATTCCTTTTCTCATGCCGTTTTTAAGATTCTCTGTCTTTAACCTTTGGAATTTTAATTATAATGTGTCTTGTTGTGGGCTTGTTTGGGTTCCTCTTGTTTAGGACTCTCTGAAATTCCTGAGGTTATATATCTATTTCCTTCACCAGGTTAGGGACGTTTTTCATCATTAATTCTTCAAATAGGTTTTTAGTTTCTTTCTCTCTTCTCTTGGTACCTCTATGATGTGAATGTTGGTGCTCTTGATGTTGTTCCAGAAGCCCCTTAAACTCTCCTCATTTTTTTTGGAATTTTTTTTTCTTGTTGCTGTCCTGATTGGATGTCCTCTACTACCCTATCCTCTAAATTACTGTTTCAATCCTCTACTTCATCCATTCTGTTGATTCCCTCTAGTTCTACTCTTGTTAGATATTGTATTCTTCATTTCTGACTGGTTTCCTTTTATGTTTTCTATCTCATTTTTATGTTTTCTATCTCTTTGTTAAAGTTATTACTGAGTTCATGTACTCTTTCATTAAGTTCATTGAGTATCCTCATAACCAGTGTTTTGAACCCTACTTCTGGTAGACTACTTGTCTCCATTTTGCTGAGTTTTTTTTTTTTTTTTTTGAGCTTTGTTCTTTTCTATTTTGGCTGTCTCCTTGTGTTTGTTTCTATGTATTAGATAGAGCTAAATCTCCTGGTCTTAGTAGAGTGGCTTTATATAATAAGTGTTCTGTGGGGCCTAGTGGCACAGTCTTCCCTGGTAACCTGAGCCTAGTGCTTAAGATGTGTCCCTTGGGTGGGTTGCATGTGCCCTCATGTTGTAGTTGAGCTTTGGCTGCTGTTTGTACATTGTAGAGAGGGATTGCCCTTGGGCTGATTGGTTGTGAGAACTGGCTCGTGAGAGGCTGACCCTGTGGAGCAGGATTCACTTTAAAAGGGCTCTGGTGCCTTTCCACTTTGCCTTTTGGGTGTGTCCTCTCTAGATGCTGCCCTGGGTGGTACTCTGACTCTGGTGCCAGTCAAAGTAGCCCACTGGGTATGCCAGGCCAAGGGCCTTCTGGGAGGGATCCAGCTGCAGGCCAAGTTCAACAGCAGCCTGTGCACTTTTGGGGTGACCTGGTAAGAGTCACCAAGAAATCTGCAGAGGGCTGCCACCTGTGCTGGGCTTATAGGTGCCTTAGAAACTGAGGTCAGCTGCTACTTGTGCCAGGTTTGGGGTTGCTCAGTAACAGGTATGCAGTGTTCCAAGGCCAGATGCCACTTCTTTGGGTTTGTGAGCCTTTGAGAGATTTTAGGAGAGTCCGCAGCATGAGCCAAGTGAGGCCAATTGTATGAAATAAACCACCAGAGGCAGCTTTGTTGGGCCTGCACACTAGAAGGGATGGGTTCTCAGGGAATCACTAGGTGGAATGACTGGTGTTAACCAGGCTAATGGATACTCAGATAGGGCGGTTGCCTATGCTGGGAGTGGGGAGGGCTCAACACAGGGATAGTGGACACTGCCAGCAGCTCTGTCTGGAAGAAAGCCGCCCCTCCAGCCCTTGTCCTGCATCCAGACAACTTCATTTCTTCCCCTGTGTCCCTGGCACTCTTTGAGCAGCTGCCTGAGTGCTGGAGCTCAGAGCGAGTGAGTTTGTCATCGGTGAGTCCACACACCAATTCTTTAAGAGGAATGTTTGCAACTTCTGCAACCCTCTGTCTCACTCAGCTACAATCTCCACTGTTTTGTACAGCCAGAGAGTGTGGAGACTTCTCTTCATGGGACTGGAACCCTGGTCTGGGGAGTTTAGTTTAGAGTCGGGACCCCAGCAAAGGGCCTCTGAAATCATGATAACATTCTTGATTATCCACTGCCACACGCGATTGTGAGACTGCTTCTTTTGCACCTCCTCCCCTCCTGTAAGTCTCCAGGTTGCTTCTTATGCAGTGGTCCCTAATCTCTGGGCTGCAGATTGGTACCGGTCCATGACATGTTGGGAACCCAGCCATACAGCAGGAGGTGAGCTGCGGGTGAGCGAGTGAAGCTTCATCTGTTCTTGCATCTGCTCCCTAGAGCATCACCACTTCAGCTCCACCTCAGATCATCAGGCATTAGATTCTCATAGGAGCACTGGTTTCTGGTGCCAAAAAGTTTGGAGACCACTGTTCTTATGTATGTCCCCAGCTGTAGGACTTCTGTTCTGCTAGAGCTCAGGCAACTCCCAGTGATGATTGTTCTTTAGTTTTGTTATAATTTTGGTGTGGTCATGAAAGGAGGCGAGCATAGTGTTTACCTTCCACACCATTTTGACCAGACCCCTTCTGCCCATTTATTGATCAGATTATTTTTTTGTTACTGAGTTGTATGAGTTCCTTATATATTTTAGATATCAATCCCTTATCTGATATATCATTTGCAAATATATTCTCCCATTCAGTAGGTTGTTTTTTTGTTTATTTTTTGTTAATGGTTTTCTTCTTTGTACAGAAACTTTTTGATTTAATGAAGTCCCATTTGTTTACTTTCCTTGAGGCGACATAGCCCAAAAGATATTACTCAGACTGATGTCAAATAGTTTACTACCTGTTTTGTTTTAGGAGTTTTGTGGATTTGCTCCTTACATTTGAGTATTTAATCCATTTTGAGCTTTTTTTTTGGCATAGGACATAAGAGAATAGCCAAGTTTTATTTTTTTGCACTTATCTGCCCAGTTGTTCTAACACCATTTGTTAAAGAGACTGTTGTTTCTTCATTGTATATTTTTGCCTTTGTCATGGGTTAGCTGACCATATAAACAAAGGATTATTTTTGAGTTTTCTATGTTGTTCCATTGATTTTTGTGTCTTTTTTTTGGTGCCAGTGCCATATTATTTTGATTATTATAGCTTTGTAGTGTAGTTTGAAATCAGAGCATGTAATACCTCCATCTTTGTTCTTTCTCTCAAGATTGCTTTGGATATTCAGTGATTCCATATTTTGGCTTTTGTGGTTCTGTACAAATTTTAGGATTATTTGTCCTAGGTCTGAGAAGAATGTCTCTGGTACTTTGATAGGGATTGCATTACATCTGTAGATTGCTTTGGGTAGTATGGTCATTTTAGTGATATTAATCTTTCCAACTCATGAGCATGATATATCCTTCCATTTATTTGTGCCCTCTTCAATTTTTTTCTTTAATGTCTTATAGTTTTTAGAGTACAGGTTTTTCACCTTCTTTGTTAAATTTATTCCTAGGTATTTTATTCTTCTTGATGCAAGTGTAAATGGTATTGTTTTCTTCTTTTGATCTTATTAGTGTATAGAAACATGATGCGGTTCTGTATATTAATTGTGTATATTGCTACTATACTGAATTATTTTATTAATTCTATTATTTTGGTGGAATCTTTTGTGTTTTCATGTCATAGTATCATGTCATCTGCAAATAGTGACAGTTTTACTTCTTCATTTCCAATTTGGATGCCTTTTATATATTTTTTCTTGTCTGATTGTTGTGGCTAGGACTTCCAATACTATATTGAATTATAGTGATGAGGGTGGGCATCTTTGTCTTGTTACTGATCTTAGAGGAAAAGCTTTCAGCTTTTCATTGTTGAGTATGATGTTAGCTGTGGGCTTGTCATATATAGCCTTTATTAAGTTGAGATGAATTCCTTCTATACCCATTTTGTTGAGAGTTTCTATCATAAAAGGATATTGAATTTTGTAAAATGCTTTCTGCATCTATTGACATGATCAAAGGTTCTTATTCTTGGTTTTGCTGATGTGATAGATTAAGTTAACTTTTGCGGATGTTGAACCACCTTCGCATCTCTGGTATAAATCTTAGTTGATCATGGTATATAAAACTTTCAATTTGAGCTGCTAGTATTTTTTTTGTCTCTTTTTTAAAAAATTAGTTTCAAGTATACAATACATTGGTTAGACATTTATTTAGTTTACAAAATGATCCACCTAATTTCTCCTCTTTAGTATCTATGTTCATCAGGGATATTAACTTGTAATTCTCTTTTTTGTAGTGTTTTTGTCTGGTTTTGGTATCAGGGTAATGCTGGCCTCATAGAATGAATTTGGAATCATGTCTTCCTTTTCAATTTTTTGAAAGTGTTTGAGAAGGATAGGTATTAATTCTTTTTTAAATGTTTGGTAGAATTCATATGTGAAACTGTTCCTGGGCTTTTGTTTGTTCGGAGTTTTTTGATTACTGCTTCAATTTCATTGCTAGTAATTGATCTGTTCAGATTCTTGGTTTCCTCTTGGTTTAATCTTGGAAGATTATATGTTTCTAGAAATCTATTAATTTCTTCTAGATTTTCCAATTTGTTGGCATATAATCGTTTATAAGATTCTTCAATGATCCTTTGCATTTCTGTGTGTCAGTTGTAATCTCTCTTCTTTCAGTCCTGATTTTATTCATTTGTATTATTTCTCTTTTTTGCTTGATGAGTCTTGCTAGAGACTTGTTAGTTTTATTTATCCTTTTAAAGAACTGGTTCTTAGTTTCATTTATCTTTTCTATTGTTGTTCTATTTTCTATTCTATTTGTTTTCACTCTGATCCTTATTTCCTTGCTTCTACTTTGGATTTTGTTTGTTCCTTTTTTCCCCAGCTTGTTTAGGTGTAAATTTAGATGGTTTATTTGGGATTTTCCCTGCTTTTTTAGGTAGGCTTGTATAGCTATAAATTTTCCTCTTAAATTGCTTTTGCTGCATCCCATAAATTTTGGAAGATTGTATTTTCATTTTTGTTTGTCTCAATGTAGTTTTTGATTTCCTCTTTGACCCATTGGTTTAGAAGCATTTTGTTTAATCACCATGTATGTTTTTTTTTCCAGCTTACATTCTCTGGTTAATTTTAATTTCATGCCATTGTGGTCAGAAAATATGCTTGATATGATTTCAGTCTTCCTGAATTTATTGAGGCTTGTTTTGTGGGCTAGTATGTGATATATCCTGGAAAATGTTCTATGTGCACTTGAGAAAAATGTGTTATCTGTAGGTTTTGGATGAAATGCTCTATTAATGTCTATTAAGTTAAACTGTTCTAATATGGCATTTAAGGTCATTATTTCCTTATTAATTTTCTGTCTGGATGATCTGTTCTTTCAGGTAAATGGATTATTAAAGTCCTGAACTACTATATTACTACTGTCAATTACTGCCTTTATGTCCATTAACAATTCTATATACTTGGGTGTTTCTATGCTGGGTGTATAGATATTTACAGTAGTTATGTCTTCTTTATGGATTGCCCCCTTTAAAGTTATATAATCTCTTTTGGCCCTTTTTACATTCTTTGTTTTAAAGTCTATTTTGTCCTATATGAATATTGCATCACCAACTTTCTTTTAATTTCTGTTTGAATGGAATGTCTTTTTTCATCCCTTCACTTTCATTGTGTGTCTTTTGATATAAAGTCTCTTGTAAACAGCATGTAGACAGGTCATTTTCAAAAATCTATTTTGCTACCCTATGTCTTTTGATAGGTGCATTTAGTCCATTTATGGGGTTTCCCTGACTGTGACTTATTGTTTCATTCTTGTTGCTTTTAAGATTGTCTCTTTCTTTTCTGCCATTTACAATAGGTCTTGGTTTGGTTCTCTTTGGTTCACCTTGTTTGGGACACTGTGCTTCCTGGGCCTGGATTTCTGTTTACCTCCTCAGATTAGGCAAGCTTTCAGTCTTTATTTCTTCAAATATTCTTTCTGCTCTTTTTGCTCTTCTTCTGGAATCCCTATAATGCTAATGTTTAGGGCACTTGATGTTATCCCAGAGATCTCTTATGCTATCGTAATCTTTTAAAATCTTTTTTGTTTTCTTCTGATTTCCACTATTCTGTCTTCCAGGTTGTTAATCCACTTTTCTGTATTGCCTAATCTGCTGCACATTTGTTCTAATGTATTCTTAATTATAGTTATTGTATTCTTCATCTATGATTGGTTCTTTATTACATTTTCTATCTCTTTGTTGAAGTGCTCTCTGAGTTACTCTATTCTATTCTCAAGTTTGTTGAGCATCTTTATGATTGTTTCTTTGAATTTTTTTGTTAGACAAATTATTTATCTCTGTTTTATCAGTGTTTTCCTCTGGAGTTTGTTTTTGTTCCTTTGGGGCATATTCTTTTGTCTCCTCATTTTGTTTGACTTTCTGCGTGTGTTTCTATGAGTTGGATGGAATAGCTCTCATCTAGTTTTGAAAAACTGGTCTATGTGTAGACTGTGTATTGAATAGTTTTTGCAAACTGGTTGTCATTGGAGCAAATGAGTGCAGTGCCTGGTATATTGCCTGGCCTGAAAGGGTGGGTTCTGGGTGGGGCAGCCTGGTATATGCATACTTCCTTGTCTTTCTAATATGGGTGAGCCTGTTCAGTGTAAACAGGGCTGCTCTGTGTGCTCAGGATGGGCCCTATTGCTTTAACTGTTGTCAGAGCAGATTCTAGGAAGGGTTGCTTTGTGTGGTTGCTTGAACCTCAATGCCCTTCCAGCTCTGCCCACTCTGGGTGGGGGCAGTCCTACCTGCATGCACATCTGCACTTTACTAGTCTGCACCATCTCTAGGTGGCATAGCTTCTCACATGTTTGGCCATGCCCCACTCACTCTGCATAGGTGGTCCTGAGTGTTTGCCTTGCTGCTTTCCTTGTTCCCTGTCAGAACAGGGTCTTGGTGAGGCTGCTCTGAAGACCCACATCTTAACATCTTACTAGCTGCACACTTTCTGTAGGTGGAGTAGTCTTGTATGCATGCATAGCAGCACCCCACTCCACACAGCAGCACTTTGTGTGAGTACCACAAAGTCCTACTAACTCTGCATTTTCTTTGAGCATGGCAGCACCATGTGTATAGCAGTGACCCACTATTTCCACCCTTTCTCTAGACAGGGTAACCCTGCAGATGGGTATCAAAGCATTTTGCTAGCTCCACACTTTCTCCGAGCAGGGGGGACCCATGTGTGCAAGTAGCCCAGTGGGTGCACAAAGTAGCACCCTGCCATACCTGCTGGATAAGTGTTGAGGGAGAGGCTCCTTATATGCAGGCTATGGTGCCTTTCTGTTTCTGCTGTATCTGGCTTGGGGAGGAGGTGTGGCTGGGGTTGTGCTACAGTGTGCCACAGGTTGACCAGAGAACCTGGATAGAGCTTCCACCCACTATCCACATACAAGTAATGAGGCAATGATTCTCATCAGTTCCTTTAGTCCTGGGTTGTTCCTTTAGTTCCTGGAGAGTTCTCGTGCTTCCCCAACCTTCTCTATGTGATATCTCTTGCATATTGTGCAAAAGCTGTTGAGTAAGGCTTGTAGTTGTCTTTCAGGGGGAATTGCTCTAAATATAGGTATTCATTAGATGTGTTCTTGAGAGGGAGAGAGCTCAGCATCCACCTAGGTCACCATCTTGGACCCATCTCAAGAACTGAGATTTTAAAAAGCTTCCTATGTGACTCTTATGTGGAAACAAAGTAGGAACTACTGCTCTGAGCTTGCAGACTCTTAAACCCCCACCCAGATCTAGCAAATCAGAACCTACATTTTAACAAGATCCCCAAATGATGAGTATGCACAGTGAAGTGTGAGAAACTCTGTTTTTTTTTTTTTTTTTCATTGACTCACCCAACATTAGTCAAAAGAACAGATTTCTGAGTCCTGGAAATTTGATTCAGAAATACTGATGTAGAATGTCCAGCATGGGGCCCAGAAGGCACCATTCTTAAGAAACACCTCATGTAGGTCTGAGACAGTTGATCTTAGACCAGTTTTAAGAACATGTTCTCAAGAATGTTGGCATGAGACATGAGAGGTAGGTTGTCTTTGACTTAAAATTAAAAATGCTCTGGCCTGATAAAGTCTAGAGGCTCCCCTGTGAATTCATCTGCAGAATTCTAGTACTTTTTGATCTTTTAAGCTTTAGCTAAAACTTGACAAAAGGGCAATGTGCACACTAGGAATACTAATAATCTATTAAAGTTTGGGGTTGGTGAAAGTTGTCGAGGGTAGCAGGATTAGTCTGGATTCCTCTGGAATAGTTTTTATTGGCTCCTGAGACCAATTGTTTTATGTAGCTCAGAATAAAAAGACACTTATCCTGTCTGTCTTAATTTTCCAGATGGGCTTCAGTAAAATTTCTAAGCAGAAATAACATTTATTCAGTTCAAGAACCCACTGGGAAGATTTCATAGTCTTGGAAAAAGCCACATTCTCATTGATTTTGAATTTTGTTTGTCTAAATTATAGTCTTGTCAGGCTTTAAAAAAAACTTTCCTTACTGTTTTTCTTTGTATGACTTCTTTGAATTCCTGTGACTTTGATTTAATTGTCGTCTTGATCTGTGTAACAAAATTAAGTGGTAGTTTGATAATGACTTTTTTGAAAAAAAAAAGCATATTCTTTAAAAATGCATTTAATGTAGATTTAGTTTGGTTTTTCTCTTTTCCCTTTCTTATAAGTACAATAGCATTGTTTTGTTTGGGGAAGTTTTGAATGTGTCTTAAGTGCGTCACACTCTCCTAGGCACTCTGAGGTCTGAGCAAGACTGGCTACAGAATTTTTGGGGCTCAGTGCAAAATGAAAATGCAAAGCTCTTGTTCAAAAATTATTGGATGACAGACATTACGCCAAGCACTGGGCTTTTCTAAGCTTGGGGTCCTATCAGGCTGCACAGGTTAAAACCATGAAGGTAGCCTGGATGAGGAGTCACAGTTATATGGAGAAGGTGAAATCTATTCTACCTTGGGCCCTTTTTGCATCTCCCTAGTGCAGTAGATCCTCTCTTTTATGATATGGCTCCTCACACCTTTGGGAGAGGAAGTAAAGTGTCCAGAGCTCACATTTTTTTTTTTTTGGCAAGGTGGACATTGCCACGTATAATGAGCAAAACGAGATACTGCCATTAGAGGTTTTAAATGGGTACCTGTTTCCTGGAATGAAATTGGTAAATGTGTGTCAGGACTTTAAAAATTATCCTTATCCTCTGACCTAGTAATTCCTCTTCTAGAAATTATATGCACAGAAAGCAAAAAGATGTTCATCATAATTGTTCTATTTTAAGTATCAACAAAACTTGGAAACTAACCTAAATATCTGATAGTGGAGGATCTCCATATTGGAGGATCACCATATTATATGGTGAAATACCATCCAGACATTTCAGAACTAAAGAATATTTACTGACATGGAATTGCTATATCTTATGCTACATGAACACATAATCATTAATACTTCCCTTCAGTCAACCCTGGTAATAGACAGGCTTTGATATTGTGTGGACATTAACTTTGCCCAGTGCCACTTGTCCCAGTGTGGGTTCATCCAGTTCTTTGTCATCATCATCATCAAATGTGAACACGCCTCATGCTCTGGCCTTTTCTGCCTAGTTTGCCACTATGTACTTTTACTTTGGACAAAGTTGACCAATTTATATTTGCACCTTTGCTCTGTACCTTTGGTTGGTTGGTCAGGATTCATTTTAAAATCTCTGTATCCACATTTTGAAATCTTATCATCTTTCAAACCAGTACAAATGCCATTCCCTCTGAGAATTTTTTTTTTCTTTCTAATTTTTCTAGGCATAAATCAAGAACTTCCCCCTTTTAATTTTTTGTAGCTCACTGATTGTATTACTTATATTGCATAATCTGTATATTGCTTTCTAAATTATTTGTGTACAAGTATTCTCTTTTCTACTGGATTATTAGCCCCTCAAATAGGACATCTCATCCTGAAGAACTTTAATCACCCAAGTTGCCTCCCTTGTAAGAGTCATTGGATATATATTTCTCTAGTGCATGTATTCAATTAATATGCATGATGAAGACAACATAAATAGGGACTTTTTATGAATGGGACAAAAAACATAAAGCAAATTAAGAGGAGAATAAGGGGCAGATGAACAAGACAAACAAACAGAGACTCATAGTCATGGACAATAGACTAGTGGTAACCAGAGGGTAAAGGGGAGATAGACAAGGTAAAGAGGATCAAATATGTGGTGACAGAAAGAAATCTAACTATGGGAGGTGAACACACAGTGTAAATATATGTATGCCTTACTTTTAAAATGTGCAGCTGAAAATTATTGTATTTTGTTAACAAATGTCATCATAAAAAATTAATTAATTAAAAAGAAAAAGAAGAGGATAAGGGGGACTATAAGAATTTAAAATCTAATTAGAATTTAAAATTTAAAGTTAATTTAATGGAAGATAATTTTAACTGATTTATAAAATACGAGGTCATCTCACAGGTATTATAATATGTCTAATATTTTTCTTCATTGGGTACATCATTCATTCATTTATGTGGAATGTATTTGTAAAAATGAGAACATTATAAGATTTTAAAGACACCCAGTCACTGGAGATAAGTAATGAGATATTCTATGGTTGGACCATGTTTGTACATTGGAGAATTGATAAATATAGGTATGGCTACAGGTTAAATATTGATATAGACCACTTAAAATATTTTGTTTCAATGTAGAAGAATATATATATCTTAATGAAAAGACAATCATTTTGGTTGACATAATTTGGGGGATTTGATATAAATAAGAGGGTGTCATGCTTTTGTCACAAAGTATTGGTAATAAGAGGATGTGGGAAAAATTAGCTGGTCTTTAATCTATAAGACTATAAATAAAATCTTAAGTTTTTTGCTGGAAAAATTCTTTTGGTTTCTGCAACAGTACATTTGGAGTTAGGAAGTAATTTCAAGTATCAGTTCAGTTTAGGTGGATTAATAACTGGATCAGAACCATACATAAGAGTCTAAGTGTTTTCATATCAGGCAGGAGGAAGAAGACTCGATGGGACTCAAGGTTACTATTCTGGATTTCCTTCTGTTTAAGATTTTTGAGTTTTTTTTGAGCAAAATATAGGCATGCTCATCAGGTTTTCTGACAAAGTTGGATGAAAAACTTACGCTACATTAAGAACTCGATAGATGAAACCAAAAGATAAAAGTCAGCAAGATTAAATTTTATATAGATAATTGTGCATTTCTGAACATCAGTTCAAACAATAACTCACAAAACTCTGTGGTACGTGTGACTTCTCTGAAGTTCCATGGAGAAGGCTTACCGTGAGTTTATTATGTGCCCCTAATGTGATGTGGCTGATAGGAAATTATTGAACAAGGACAAAAGTAATGCACAGTAATGCACAGAGGGTAATGGTCTAATTTTCAGACCACTCCTGAAGCATGTCCTCCCATTCTATCCTTGTAGACTGGAAGATGATAGAAGGCAGTGAAGAACTGGATCAGTGGAAATTTGGAAACTAGATCATATGATAAAAAGCTGAGGACATTTAGCCTGGAGAAGTATAGAGTTGTGAAATGCATGCATATTTAATAACTGACTTCAGATGTTTAAGATTCTCAGTACAGTACTTCTCAAACTTTAGAGAGCACACAAATCACCTGATGAATTTGTTAAAATGAAGATCCTGATACAGTGAGTGGTGAATGGGGCCCCTGATTCTGTATTTCCAATAAGCTTTTAGGTGTTGCTAATGCTGCTGGTCCACACTTTGACTGGCAAGGTTCTAAAGCAGCTCTGTCCAATGGAACACTGTGTGATGATGGGAATATTTTATATTTGCATTGCCCAGTATGATAGCCACGTGCTGTATGTGGCTGTTGAGCACTTGAAATATGGCTAATATGGCCGAGGAACTAAACTTTTGATTTTATTTAATTTTACTTATTTAAATTTAAATAGTCACATGTGGCTAGTAGCTACTATATTGAACAGTGCAGTTCTATAGAGTATAACAAAAACTAATGATTGGAACTTAAAGAAATTTAGACTTCATTTTAGTTTTAGTTTTATATGAGTTCTAAAACAACTGTAGCTGTTCAACATTGAGAATGCTGCCTAGAAAATTAGTATAGTATTCAAGTCAGCTATTTGTAAAGAATATTGCAGAAGGTACACTTCCATTGGGTGGGGAGGGGGAAGTTGTATTCAAAGATAGTAGCGTGTATTTAGAACAGAAGGTTAATCTTAACACAGTTGTTCTCAGCCAGGGCCTGTTTTGCTTTCCAGAGAACATGAGGCAATGCCTGGAGATTTTTTTTTTTTTTTGGTCATAACTGGAAGGAGTTCTCCTGGCATTTAGTGGGTTGAGGCCAGGGATTCCACTAAACATCCCACAAAGCTCAGGACAGTCCATGAAAGCAAGGAATTATCCAGTCCAAAATATCAAGAGTGCTGAGGTAGAGGAACCCTGCCTTAACACATAGAGAGCTTTTCTAAATCAATAGTAAAAAGATTAACAATGAAGTAGAAAAATTAGCGAAAAAGGCAGGCAGGTAATTCCCGGGGAGGGGAGAATTTAGGGAGAGATATTCAACCCTACTACTAATACAGTATGGTTAGGCTAAAATGATGAGATTGTTTTCAACTATAATATTGCCAAAATTTAAAGGGAAAGCTAATACACAGTAGTGAGCAGAGTGGTGAAATGGACCTTAATCACTGTTTGTGGAAGTGTAGCTGCTCCAGATCTCCTGGAGAGTGGGGGCAGTTTGTTGTTGTAATCCATATTTTAAATGAATTAAGAAGTGTGGGCACACCCTTTACTTACCAGCCATTCTAAGAATTTATCTTGAAGAAATAATGTGACAGATTCATGTAGATATGAATATCTGCACATTCATAATAACATTTTTTTTATTAAGGCAAAAATTAGAGAGAACCTAAATATCCAGTTTAAAGGATTGGCTAAATAAATAATGGTACATTTTTTGCCATAGAATATTCTGCAGCTATTTGCATAATATGGTGGGTCTTGATATGTGGAAGAATGTTGATGATAGAAATAAATATTAATTGGGTTACAGAACAGTAATTTATGTTAAAAATATTTGTGAATCTGAGCATATGTTTACATTAGGGTGAGGGGTGAACACTGGGATTAGCTGTTGGGAAATTTGAGTTTAAGTCAACCCTTGACTGTCTCATTTGACAAATCTGTGAATTTCAGACCTCAGTTTCTTCATTTGTAAAGTGAGGGTAACTTCTGAACAATTAACTCACTTCACAAAATACCGAGACTGAACTGATGCTTTTTTTGCAAAATGGCACTATGTGTTTTATACCTCCAGGTTGACATTGGTCTTATTTAAAATTATTTGGATTTTTGTGATAGAGCAGGCAAGAGTAGGGCAGGTTTATTATTATTTTATTTTTATTTTTGCAAGATATTTTTGGCTAATAAGGCTGATAAAATTGTTTTATAGTATGGTTGTTGAGGTTTCTCATTAGCACATTTTTTGTTCCAAGTTCAGAGCACAGGTTTCTTTGCTTCTATTGAAATCAGACTAAATTATTCTTCTCTTTTGATATTTAATCGATGTCCAATCAGTTATCAGACTAAGAACTGAACCATAAATTAATGAACATAGTCCAGATAGGTATTAGCAAAATCATCTATTAGGGTTTTATTTACAATTTGTTGGTGGAAAATAGTAATTGTCTTTTAGGAGAGAGGTCTTAATATTGCTGGATTGTGGGAAAATTAAATGTGTTTAAATTAACCTTAGCTTGTAGTATTTTTCATTTTATTTCATAACAGGTAGTCATACCTTCCTTCTGAAAAATACTCAAGACAAAGTATTTTACCTAAATTAATGCATTGCTCATAATAGGATCCAAAATATTGGAGTTGTTTAAATTTTTTTTGATGGAATATTAACCATATTTCAGATATTTGTAACTATTCTATTCAGATTTTATTTATTTTTATTTTTTATTTGTTTATTTTTTCATATTTTTATCTTTTGCTTGTTTATTTTTTGACGTGTACTAGAAATTGAAATTAGTATAGAGAATTTCAAACATGCAGGAACATAAAATAGTGTAATGACTCCCTGTGTTCCTATCACGTTCCTCAGTCTATCAGCCTGTGGCCACTTGTACCTTACCTACTTTTTTCTCCTCTATTACTTTGAGGCAGAGTCCAGACAAGCCAATCAGTTCATCTGTAAATATTTAAGGCTCTATCTCCAAAAGATAAGGAAGAACCTTTTAAAAAAGCTATAAGTATAATACTATTATCAAATGTACTGGAAAATTAACTATACTTTTAAAAAAATCATTAAATATACAGGGATGGTTCAAATTTCCATTATTTCATAAGTGCCATAGTTTCTGTTGTTTTTTGTTTTATAACAATATGTTTGAATCAGGATTCAAATAAGGACCACATATTGTAATTGGTTGATGTTTTTTAAATCTCATTTACTTTTTTCCATGTGATATTCAGTTACTGAAGAGACCAAGTGTTTTGTCCTGTAGAATTCCTGTAGCCTCGATTTTGTTGATTGCATTCATTGAATATACGTACCACATCTTCTTTATTTTTTCATCTATCAAAAGACACTTTGGTTGTTGCCATGTGTAGGCAACTGTGAATAATGCTGCAATGAACATTAGGATGCATGTAGCTTTATGGAAAAATGTTTTCAAATTTTTTTTTTTCATAGATACCCAGAAGAGGGTTTGCTGGGTCATATGGTAATTCTATTCTTAGTTTTTTGAGAGACCTCCATACTGTTTTCCATAGTGGCTGTACCAATTTACATTCCCACCAGTAGTGTATAAGGGTTTGTTTTTCTCCACAACCTCTTCAGCACTTGTCTTGTTGGTAATAGTCAATCTAACAGGTATGAGGGATTGATTGGTTGTGAGGACTGGCCATGACTGTAGTGGAGGAGCTGTTGTGCAGGGGCTGACTCTATGGAACAGGATTTGCCTTAGCAGGGCTCTGGTGCTTGCCCAGTCTGTCCTTTGGGTGTGTATTTTGTGGAGTTGACTGGGTAGTACTCTTGTGTGGTCTGAAGTGTCCACCAGTTGTGTTGGTTCTGGGGCCTCTTGGGAGGGGCTCTGTTGTAGCCCAAAGTCATCTGCTGACTGTGCTCTGCCCAGGGCCACTTGGGAGGAGCTACAAAGTGATCTGCAGGTGGTTGCCACAAGTGCCTGGGAGCAGCTAAGCTTTAAACCAAGGCCAACTGCCACCAATGCCACACTTAGGCTGCTTAGCAAGATTTATGGATCACAATGAGGCCGGATGTTGCTTGTTTTGGGTTTGCGAACCTTTGAGGTATTTTGGGAAAGTTCCCAGCATGAGCCAAAACAGGGCATTTGTATGAAAAAGCCACTGGAATTGGCTTGGGTGGGCCTGAAGTAGGGTGGGGCAGGGTCTCAGAGTACCAAGGTGTGGTGAATGGTATTAGCTTGGTTGGTAGAGACACAGATATGGTCCCTGCCTGCCATGCAGGCTAGGAGGAGGGCTCTATCAAGGAATAATGGTCTCTGACAGCACTTCTGTCTGGGAGAAAGCTGCCTTTCCAGCCCTTGCCCTGAAGCCAGACAATTCAGTTTCTCCCTGGCACTTTTTGAACTGCTACCCCAGAGCTGGAGCTCAGAATGAGTCCATCAGCAAGTTTGTCTTTTGTGGGCACTTTAAGTGTAATGCCTGGGACTCCAGCACGTCTCTCACGCAGCCGTATGTCCAGTGTTTTTCACAGCCAGAGTTATGGGGACTTTTTTCCCCCCCAGAACTGGAGCACTGGGCTGAGGAATTTTGTATGAGACTGGGACCCCTCACTTATCAGCAGCGTGTGTGTGTGGGGGGGTGGACCTCCACATCTGAAATATCCCTCCCAATTTTTAATTGTAGGACCAACGTGTTCTGCATCGCTGCCCCTCCTACTATTCTTCACATAGCTTCTTCTATATATCCTTATTTATAGGACTTTTGTTCAGTTAGACTTCAGGTCATTTTCAATAATGGTTTCTTTATAGTTTAATTGTAATTTTGATAATGGTTGTGAGAGGAGGCAAGCACAGAATTTTCCTATTCTACCATCTTGACCAGATCTCTGGAAAGGTAAGTCTTCAGGTCATTCTCTTTTAGGGGAATAACGTATATAGAATGAAAAGATGTGCTTAGAGCTAAGGTTCTTGATTTCTTTATTATAAAATGTATGTGTACCTGTAAAATCTTGTCATATGAAAATATCTACAGAGCTCTTTATTTGTAATTAGGAAGAGGGGTATGAGAAGGTCCTAATTTGTTAGGTTTTAATTTTTAAGCTATATATTCAGAATTTAATGAAATGTATTTATTTGCATAATTGAGATTTTCAGCTTGGTTTCCCATCTTCAGACATTATTATTGCTATGAAGTGACTGAATTTCAAAGAAGTTCTGAATGCTTTATCATATCTCTATTTCATCCTTGTGTTCTTTGCATGTGTAATAAATCAGAACTCTGGCAAAATTTGCTTGCTTTCAGCCTCTGGGAGTCTGCTTTGATTAATGGCTAATTTTATTTTCAGTATGAGCATATAGGATCAATGGCTTTTGGATTGTAGCATTTACTGTGACCTCTGTGTAGTGGTTGGTTTGTTATCCATGTATCTATGACATAGAAAAATTCAATTAATTTAAGCATATAACATGAAGAGCATGTCTGAGTCCTTACAAACGCTAATATTTGGTGCGAAGGTATTTTCTTTGTGGATTATTGGTATGCTTTGTTGGTGCTACCTCATTTATTACCTGTGTCCACTTGACATGGCTATGTTGTACAGAGAAAAAACTTTGGGATGAAAATTAAAGACATTTAAATTCTAAACCTAGCTCTGCTGTAGAGTTGCCAGAATTAGCAAATAAAAATATAGGACACTCTGTTAAATTTGAATTTCAGATAAACAAGGGATAATTATTTAGAATAAGTAGTTCCCAAATATTACACGTGACATACTTAAACTAAAAAGTTTGTTTACCTGTAATTCAAATTTCTGTGTATGCCCTGTATTCTATCTGGCAACCCTGCTCTACTGGGACCTAGTTATGTGGTTTTTGGCAAGTTACTTTACCTCTTTGAGTCTAAATCTTTATCTGTAAAATTGGAATAAGACTCTAAATCTCTTTTATTTCTTTTACAGTAATTTGTCCCAAATATCCTTATTTAAGTGTACAAATGTACATGCAAAAGAATATTTTTTATTGCTTTGTTTGATTTGCATAAGATCAGAAGAAACCTGTGGTAGAGATGGTATTATTTCCAACTTTCTGTTTCCTCTCATTTATTATAGCAAAAGAATTCTTAATTTAGATGGGCACATGGCTGCCTGAAGTAAAGACTACATTTCCCAGCCTTTTTTGTAACAAATGTATGACCATGTCACTAAGTTGTAAGTAGTATCACCATCTTTTTTTTTTTTTTTTAGCATCTGCAGTTAAGGGGAGAAACATGCCTTTCTTCTCCTGCCCCTTTCGCCCCCCCCTTTTTTTGTTGGCTGGAAGGTGGACATTGAGGTTATCGTGGGAGCAGCTATCTTGGACCATGAAGCAAACTTGGAATGAGGCAGTTCCTGGTAGAAATATAATAAGAGGTCAGGGGCATGGGTATCTGATGTTGTAGGGTCCCAGAATAGCTCTGTACTATCTGCTTCCACACTGTTTTGTAATAAAGGCAATTTTATCTTGTTTAAGACAATGTTATCTTGAGTACATCTAGATCTAATTCTAAATAATATACTAAGTATGTCAGGGAGAGACTGGCTAAATTAGTTGGTATAGCCATACAATGCAATATTGGGAAACCTTTAACAAGATTAATAAGGTATTATTAATTAGATGTGTATGTACCAATATGAAATATTTGCATAATTATGTAAGTGAAAAAAAGCAAGCTATAGAACTGAGTATATATTATCATTTGTGTAAAGAAAAGGAGCTATATGAATGTATGTCTATATATAGACTGTCTCTGAAATAATAGACAAGGCACTGGTAACAGTCATTGCCAGGCACTGGGGAAATGAGAATCCAGACTGAGAGGAAGACATTTTTATCTTTTTGTACTGTCTGAATTTTAAAACCAAAACCATTTTAAAAACTTAAAATATAAATACTATTTTTTTCAAGGCTCTGATATGTTTACTGAAGCTTTCCAGAACACTATGTACAAACATTGTTCTTTGTGCTGTAGAGGACCTAAAGATAAGTCCAGTTGAGTCCTTTGTCTTTAGGATCTTAGGATCCAACAGGAGTGTGAAGACATGAGAATTGACTGATCACCAGTAGTCCAAAGTAGAAAATGGTTAAGCTTGAAAATAGAGAAAGGAAGAAAGGAAGGGCTGTGGTGGATAAGTAAAGGGGAGGGGAGTGGACTTTTCACAATGGAAGGTGGAAAGTTGCCACTTTTCCTAGTATTGGAGACAGTTTTGTAACTTTTGCCTTCTTTGATGTCTCCCTCCATTCCTGCCTAACTACCCTATTCTCTGGTGAGCCAAACAAAGGAATGGAGAATTAAAAAAATTTTATTTTTTCCTTTTTCTGCTTGCAAAGCAATGCAATTCAAACTTGAATTGTGAAAAATTCAAGTTCAACAGAAAAATTTAACATAGAAAATGGAAATCTCATCACTCTACAATAAATACTGTTAAATATGGAATATATTCCTTCATATTTTTTCTATGGATATATTAATATTGGAAGTGCACATTATGGTCTGACTTGCCTTTTTTTGTTTAACAATACACCTTGGACACCTTTCCATGTGAATATGTCAAAACACCTCATTCTTTTAAACAATTGTCAAATATTCTGTTGACTGGACAGACTATTTTATTTAGCTAATCCCTTATCATTGACATTGGGTTTGTTTCTAGTTTTTCAGTATTACAAATAATTGCCCAACAGAGCAAATGTTTCTAAAGAATTAACTAGTAGGAGAGAATATCTAGTTAAAATGGTATGAACACGCAAAATTTTAATAGCTGTTGCTAAATTGCCCTCCGAATGGTTGTACAAATTTCTACTCCCACCAACTGTGAGTATGAATTTCTCTTTAACCACAAATTTTCCAATCCTGAGTTTTTTTTTATCAGTATTATAAGCAAATAAATAAGTACGTAAGTAAGTAAATAACTCATTTTAATTTACATTTCTTTAAAATTTTTTGTAAACATCTTAGTTTGACACCCATTTGAAATTCCTTTTTGGTGAGCTGTCAGTTCATGTGAAAGGAGAGATCCTAATCCACTGGCAAAATGTATTATTTCCCAAAAGTCTCATTCAAAATACAACAGTTCCATTTGTATAATTTCTTAAGCCTCAAAAAACTTCCTTTTCCCTCTTAACAATCGAAGACCAAATTCAAAGACAACTCAAAGAACTTAAGGCTTGAAATAAAGTACTTTACGATTTTAGTACTTTGATTTTTAAAGCATAGAGTCTGAAATCTTTTTTTAGTCATAGCTTTAATGAGATATGTCACATACCATACAACTCAATTTAAACTATACAATTTAGTAATTTTTAGTATATTCAGATTTTGAGCACCATCATCACAATCAATTTTAGAATATTATATCACTTGAAAAAGAAACTACTGTCGATGGCTCACTGAACTTTGTATTGTGCTGCTTTTGCGGTCTTCACAGAAATTTATGATAGTGTAGCTGATGGTTTGTTGATTCTGGCTTTCAGTCAACTTGGGAAAATAATTAAAGGAGAAAGTTTTTTTTTTTTTTTGGTTTGTTAACTTTATAGTTGTTTAATTAATTCATTTATTTCATAAATATATTAAGCTCCTGTTATGTGCCAGAAACTGTCTTAACTATTATGGGTATAAGGATGAAAAAGACAGACTTAATTCTTTGTTTCAAGAGCTAATGATCCGGCATGATATATCCAAAACAGACAGTTATACAAATAGTGAATTGTGTTAAGTGGCATGGAAAGAGCTCATAGCTGAAACCTTACCTGTGTAGGACACAAAAAAAGCTTCCCTGAGGGAGTGATATTTTAGCTATGATGTAAAGGATGACTGGAGAAGGGTGGAAGCACAGAACATTCCAGGTAAAGGGAATAACAGGTGTGAAGACCTTGAGGGAGGAAGTGGCGAGTGGGAGGAACGCCAAGGGAATTGTGGACAAGAAAGAGCTAAATGGAGTGAAGCTTTGGGAGATCACGGAGGTGGATGGTTGCTATATCAGATAGAACTAGGGGCTTTGGCAACTTGTTTGGACTTTGTTTGCCTGTCACAGCAAGTGGCCAGTGAGGAGAATGGAGAAGGTTAGAAATATGGGGGTGGGGAGCAGGCAGGGTGGCTTGTTTACTGAGATTCCTTCATCATAACTACCATTATTTTTACTGGAGCCATTTTCTGTTGTACTTTATATAAAAGTTCTTTTATCTAAGTGACACTTTAAAATAAATATTTAAGAAGTTTTTTTTTTTATTCCTTTTTTCCCCAATGGAAAGCTAGTTAGGCTTCTCATTCTAAGAGTTTATCCTGAAAGAGGTCTTATGCTGTGGTAAATTCTAGTATATTGGTCAAAGGAGTGGGACAGACAGAAGTTAATAAGTACCTGTACCTTTGGACAAAATGCATCTCATTAACGGAGTTGTTGTGAATCCTTTTCATCTCCCCAGAGAAGCAGGAATTTTTGAGTCACTGTGCACATACCTACCACTTCCTTTTTAAATTGTCCTGTAACAAGTTCCAAGAAAATAGAGGATGCTTTTGTTTGTTGCAGATATCATGATGAAATAATCATTCCATGAAGTTAACTTGTCTGAGGATGGAGAGAGCCAAAGATATGAGATATTCTTGCAACTAAGGGCCAAAAAACACTGTAAAGGAAATAAAACTGTTGAGATAGCTTTCAATGTTATATGGGCATCCATTTATCCATCTATGCATACATACCTTTGCTTGCATAAATCCACTTGCATCTTGATAATTTTGATATTTAAAACATTTAAAAAATTATTTATTTAAAATAGTTTGTCTCTTTAAAATGCCTCTTCACTTTTATCTAGCAGAAGATAGCATCTTCGCTATTATTTTCACTACAGGATTCTAATATGTTTACTTTAATATATTGCACAGCTTGTCATCTGCTGTACTGTACTTTGTACACAGTAGGTGCCCAGTAAGTATTTGATTTGACTTAAAATTGAATAGCATCCATAGAATGGAGAAGTTAATCTTCTATCACATGTGATTTGAGATATTATGATACCCAGGGGACAGAGAAGTTTATTTTTTCCTAAAGCATTATAGACCTATATATTTTTATCTTATATTAGTTTCAGGTGTACAGCACAATGGTTATACATTTATATAATTTACAAAGTGATCCCCCCAATTACTGTAGTTCCTATCTGGCAGTATACATAGCCATTAGAATATTATTGACTATATTCCCTATGCTGTACTTCACATCCCTATGACTATTTTGTAACTACTGAGTTGTAATTATTAATCCCTTCACTTTTTCACCCAACCCCCTAATCCTCTTCCATCTAGCAGCAACTAGTTCTCTGTATCTATGAGTCCATTTTCATTTTGCTTGTTTCTTTCATTTCTTAGATTCCCCAGATAAGTGAAATCATATAGTATTTGCCTTTGTCTGACTTATTTCATTTAGCATAATATTGTCTAGGTCCATCCATTTCATTGCAAATGGTAAGGTTTCATTTTTTATGACTGAGTAATATTCCACTGTATATATGTATCATAACTTCTATATCCAGTTGTCTATTGATGGGCACTTAGGTTGCCTTCATATCTTGGCTATTGTAAAGAGTGCTGCCATGAACATAGGGGTGCGTAAATCTTTTCTAATTAGTGTTTTGGGTTTTTTTTTTGGATAAATACCCAGAAGTGCAATTGCCAGGTCATAAGGTAGTTCTATTTTTAATTCTTTGAGGAATCTTTAAACTGTTTTTCATAGTGGCCATATCAGTTTGCAGTCTCACCAACAGTTCAGTTCCAATTCCTCCACATCCTTGCCAAGACTTATTTTTTGATTTATCGATGATAGCCATTCTGACTGGTGTGAGGTGATATCTCATTGTGGTTTTAAATTGCATTTCTCTGATGATTAGTAACTGTGAGCGTTTTTTTGTGTATCTATTGGCCATCTGTATGTCTTCTTTAGAGAAATACTCATTCAGGTTCTCTGACCATTTTTCAATTGAATTGTATATTTTTTTTTGATGTTGAGTTGCATGAGTTTCTTATAAATTTTGGATATTAACCCTTTATCAGATGTATCATTGATGAGTATCTTCTAATCAGTAGGTCTCTTCGTTTTGTTGATAGTTTCCTTTGCTGTATAAAACTTTTAAGTTTAATGTAGTTCCATTTGTTTATTTTTTTTCTTTTGTTTTCCTTACCCAAGGAGATATACCAGAAAAAATATTACTAAGGGCAATGTCAGAGAGTTCACTGAGCATATAGGCCTATTTTAATTTGGCAAATAAAAAAAGTATCTGATTACAGGCACATTTTTCTCTCCCTTGGAGAGATGTTCCACAATCTCATTAGCAATCCATTCCGATCAGTACACTCTCCTTTATATGAAACCTTAATTTCTGCCTCTATAATTAAAGCTCTTTTTCTTTAATCCCTTCCTACGTGATAACAGAGAATATGGGGTTGCCATTCAGTTGTCACAGTTTACCTACTTACTTGATTTGATAATACTTACCTTAAACAGTAGACATAGCACAGTATTTAGAATAAAAGCTATAGCCTTCTCCCTGTTTCCCACTTCCTATTCTTTTAATTCTTCTCTTTCTCAGTCTCTTTATTTCTAAAATGGGAAAGATGGTAATACCTCTAGTTAATGTGAGTGTCTTCTCTTGGTCAGTGATTGATAAACTAAAGTTCTAGACAGAAATTAATCACTGACATTATTTTGTTCTTATCCCCTCACTGGTGAGGGGAGTGTGGCCAGTGGTGCACATTGAAAGCTGTGACTAGGCAACTTAGTTGGAGTGACTCTGTGGCCTCAATCCTGGTGACATCAGGGAAGTCAGCCTCTTGATCCTTATGGTGATCCTTTAATGGAAAATAATTTGCAGTGTTGGTATTTGAGAACCTAATTTAGCAATTTTTAGAGTGTCTCCTATATATGAGATTGAAAGATGTTCAGGATATCTTGTGGTCTGAAGCTTCAGCTAGGTTCTCGTTTTAACATCTTTTAAGATGAGTTCAAGAGCCATTATCCTCATTTAACTGATGACAAAACTAAAAGGGTCAGGCTGACATAGCATGAGTCACATTTATAAACTGAAGCAGATGCTATAAGTTCAGTGCTTTTCCTCTACAAGTCTTTGCCCACTGCTCTGTTAGGCTGTTAGAGTCCAACCTTAAAGTGAGTGGTCTTCTCTATCCTCAAAGAGGTCTTTATGAGTAGTACTTTCTGCTAATTTTGGATGTGACCTAGGCCCAAAGCAGTAGATTACATCCCACTGCATGATAATACCGCCTCTTTGTCAGGCCAGGTCAGGGAACTCTTGATTATGTTGCATGTGAACCAGTTGAATCTTGAAAACAAAAAAAATTAATAATCTTCTTAATATTGAAAACGTTTCTTAATTTCTTCTTCTTATTTCCAAATAGCATGTATATAGATTTCCCCAATGATATATCATACTGCCATTCTCCATTTTTTCTTCCAGTGGCAGAAATCATTAATTAATCATGAGACTTTCCCACTAAACTGAATTTTGGCTTTAGAATCCTAAACTCAGTGCACCAGCCAGCTAGCCACTACCATTTGCTGTCCTGTGTTCTTTTCATTATTAATATAGCTTATAACATTCTTGTTACCTAATCACTTAGGTAGGGGACAAAGTGAAGTGACCGTAAGTTAGTTTAGTTTGAAAAGCAAGCTGTGAGAAGAAACTCATGAAATTCTATTTTTGGCATTGGAATAAGAACGTTATTAGAAACCCAGTGTTGAGTTGGTTGTAATTGTTTTCCCTGAAACTCAGTGGGAGGATTTCCAAAAAGTTGAGTGATAGATCTTTTGTGAAGGGTAAAATACACTTGATGGAAAAGCTGATGGAAAAGCTAATTAACAAATAGTAATCAGGGCTTTATATCCTGTTGAGAGAGGTTTTGAGAAAAGGATTATTATTTTTTTCATTACAAGAACACTTTATTCCTTTTCTGAGTTCAACATGGCCAGTTATTGTCTTGACTGTCACTGGTTTAGAATGGAAAAAGGAATTATTAACTGAGATGATTTTTCACTGTAAAAATTTCAGCCCTATTTTAGGCTCCCTTTCAGGTCAGCTGTAGCTTTAACCACCAAAATTTAGCAACCTTTGTGAAATTTTAGAGCTGTTATTAGTTGTTGTTAACTTCCTATCTGATGGGTCTAGCCCTCCTAGGTCAGAGCAAGACATATTCCTGCAGGTTTCCTGAATGCTCTGAGCTGTTTTTTTTTTTTTTTTCCCCAAACTTGGAGAATGACATCTGCAAGTTCTCAGCTTCAGCTTCCTGATTTCTGGGATTGCCTTCCAAGCCGCAGAATCAAAGGGCAGATGCAGTGAGATGGGACCAGACAATGACATGATTCATTACCTCTGCTGACTAGCTGAAGTCACCTGAAGAAGCAACAGGCTAGCTCACATTAGAAAACAGGCTCAACTTACTTTCTGGAATATCAGTCTTTCTATGGCACAGGCCCTGAGGTGGCACTAACAAGACCACGTATTGATCTCATCTGGGATGTTTTTATTTTACTTGGAGGTGGCTTTTTTCATTCTCATGCCATTGTTATGAACTGTGGTACCTCTGTCAAAGTAACTGAATATTATGTATGTAGCTCTGAAGGTCATGAACACTGCTCAGTCAACTTCCTTCCATGTGTCTTACTCATGTGATTAAAAGGGTACAGATTATTCCATGGTGAGAACTGCTTTTTCTCTACACTTTGCTTTCTTTCTCCATGAAGTATGGCTTTCATCCCAAGGTCTGGCTGACTGGCAGGGTTTCTCTTGCATTTGCTAACTGAACTCCTTGATATATTTTCCTCTTCCCACATAATAGTTTTCCCCTGTGATCAATACTTTTTACCTAACAGCTATTACTTAACTGGCTTATATTTTTGCTTTTTATCATTTATTTAGAGTGTGAGCTATTCCTTGTTCATCCTTACAAAAAATTCTAAAATAATTTCTGAACTCTTTATCTCCAAATTCTATGAATGTTCTGCTCCACAATTTTCATAAATTTCTTTTTCCATCTGTAATATCTTTTTAGACTCTGGAATTGTAATTAGTTTTGATTTTAAAGGTTGAACATTTCTTCTCTTTTGTATTTTTTATTCAGTTTCTAAATTTTTGGGGTTCTACCTATAAGACATTGGGTGAGGTGCTGTTGGAGTTTAAAAATAAATGAAGGTACTTAAGCTTCTTATGGGTAGATAGGGAAGATGAGATATGTGCACAATTGCCATACAAAGTAGAAAATGATACAGACCAAAAAGTACAGTGTTGGTAGAATACTGTGAGTATGTAGATTAAGGAAAGGAATCATGGAAGGCCTTCTAGAGCAGGTGACATTGAAATAACCTTGGGAAGTCTAGATTTAAGCTCCATGAGAGCTCACTCTGTGGATTCTCTTGTATACCATTGTATGTTCAGGGCTGAACATAGTCTTTAATCTACAATACATGCTCCACAAATACGAAAATGATGAGTTGGGATTTAGATATGTAAATATAACAATGAAAAGGTCTTAAAGGAAAAGAGTGGCAATGGGAGGAATAGAATTGAAGATGAAAATAGGAATCATCTGTGAGAATCATATCTGTCTGCAAATGTATAGGATTTT
Organism: Cynopterus sphinx; assembly: GCA_030015415.1. Taxonomy (NCBI): domain Eukaryota; kingdom Metazoa; phylum Chordata; class Mammalia; order Chiroptera; family Pteropodidae; genus Cynopterus; species Cynopterus sphinx. The sequence goes on from CM057381.1 coordinate 112,772,394, forward strand.
CATCTGTTAATTCAGCTTTTTCTACACACCAAATTATTCTAGTCACAGTCAGAGAGCCTTGGTTAAAAATGAGAGCTAGAGACTGGAACATGGGACTTGCTTTGTCCCCTTATCCAATTGTGTCTCTTTAGCATTGATGTCTGGATTATATACTTCTTGTAAGGACACTTTGGAAAAGAAAGAGGTGATGGATGAAAATAATATTCTTCTTTGGAATGGAATGATTAGCCTCTCCTCTGTTCAGGCAATAAGGAAAGCCCAACTAGAGAGGCTATAAAATCTCTTTGTCATTCTCAATGGCTTGGATGCATTCTCAGAGGCAATGGTGTTGTCATCGTGAAAGACTATTATCCCGCACTTGCCTATTTGTACATCTTCACATCCTTCAATTCTGGTTGTATGTAGTCAAGCCTTATCTTCTTGGCTTGACTGTAAGTCCCAATTGGGTAAGTTCCAGACAGAGTCATTATCTGTTCCAGCTTGAGTCCTTGATGTGACCAGTGTAATGGCTGGCCCATTATAGTTCTTAAAAAATTATGGAATTAAATGAAAGCAAACCATGTCATTTATTTTGTTGTTTAACATTTGTTTATAAATTGAGGCAGGAAAGTTTTGGTAGATACTATTTCTACATAACAGCTATTATTCACTTCCTTTCTTGATAACAGAAACTGGTTTTGTTTGGATCAGCAATATATCCAAGTCCAGAAGATGAATCATGATTGATATAAACCAGTCAAGATAACCCTATTTCCTTGGATAAGTTTTAATTTCCCAGCAACCCTTGTAGTTAGGGGTGATTGTATGTCATGTAACTTAAGGATTACTGAGACCTAAGAGGAAATGACTGGAGGTAGGCTTCTGGAAAAGCTGATGCTTCCCCTTTTCCCTTTCCTTTTGTTTTGAACATGGTCATGATGCTTAGAGCTGAAGTTGCCATTTTGCTGTGGTGATAGAAATAGAAGAACAAAGAAAGAGTGCAAGAATCTGGGCCTTGGAGGGCATCATTAAGTGGCACAGCTGATGCCAGCAACTAGCTAACTCCAGACTTTTTATTTCGTGAAGGAAAACAAAGACCTATTGGTTTTGACCGATACTTTTCAATTTCTGTTGCTATTGAATTGAATTGGAGAAGGTATAGTGAGGGGTGAATGTCTATGGCAGATCTCCTTTTCATCTAATGTATACCTATGACAGGAGAACACTTGAAAAGCATCTGAATCCCTCTCACAGGTGATTCTAGGCAACTTCTTGCATCAACAAGGCCTCAGGCTTTTTTGTAACCTCTATTATTATATTGGACAAATGAGCTTTTTTGTATTTATTATTTTACCTGGCCAAAAGCTTAAATTACATACAATATTGTATTTAGTGTTGGCTTTATAATTAGCATTACATTGTATGTATTTCTTCATTTTTCAATGTGGTCTATCAATTTATCATCTTTAATAGCAGTAGCTGTCTCCCACTCATAGTGGTTCCCTGTTCATTGGTGCAGCCAGTTATTAATGTTTGTATCTCCAGCATGGAAAACCAATAGAAGTGGGAGTCTGGACCAAGAGGTCCCAAGTCCCAGTTATCAGAATCACTTGGGGAAATTTTTAAAATATAAGAAACAATAGGTACCAACTTTCAGATGTAGAGATTCTGATTTAGATTGTCTAGGATAGACCCTGAATTTTTAAAAGCTCTCCAGAAGATTTGGAAGAATTTCTGGGTTGGGAAGCTCTGGAGATCCTTGCATGATCCAGTTCTTTCTATCAAAATAAACTAAGAGAAAGGTATAATTAGAACCGATCTCTATAAGCATTGTATCAGGAACAAGAGTCAATGAAATCTAAGAAGTTTGAAATGTTTCACTCTGAGTTAACTCTGATTAATATTTAATTTCATCTAGAATATTCTGAAGTTGACATAATATTTTTTGTTATTAAGTTTTGAGTCTCTCTTGATTTTCCTTTTTTAGTCAGTCCCCTACCAAGTAATCTGAGGCTTCAAGGTATAGATTTAAGCATTCACTTAAGTGTTTTCCTAATCATTTCCACTGGATCTCTAATTTTGATGTAGCTATGTTCACTCTTGAGAGATAGTTTGGAACCTTCTGTTCATTCATAGTAAACAACCCTTTCCATTCCCTCTTTGGTTGTCCAGAACTGAGAAAATTTTGAGGCCATATATCTATCATTAGTTCATGATGGTTTTCCTTCAGGAAAGATCCAAGTTTATAGTGGATGCCCCAGGAAGCGAATTATCTCATATTCTATCTGATCTGCAGCTCAAGCCATTTAGCTTCAAATAAAGTTCTTATTTCTTCTATAGCAGTCTCATTCATGGTAGGTTGTTCTAACCTTGGCACCTTTAGAGATACCTCTTAAAGGTACCCCAATGCATGCAATAAACATAGCCAAAGAAAGCAAACCATTGAAAGTGTGTGTGTGTGTGTGTGTGTATGTATGTATGTATGTATGTATGTATAAATTAATGAACAAACAAACAAATAAATGTGTATACACACACACTCACACACACACACACAAACACACACACATACACACACATATATTTTCTTAACAACCTAAGCTTTAAAAAAATGGGATGGCTGTTCGCTTTGGCAGCACATATATACTAAACTGGAATGATACAGAGAAGATTAGCATGGCTCCTGTGCAAGGATGACATGCAAATTCATAAAGCATTCCATAATAAGAGACAAAAAGAACATTAAATAATGATAAAGGGATTAATAAATCAAGAGGACATAACTCTAGTAAACATATAAGCATCCAACATAGGAGCACCTACATAAATAATGCAATTATTGACTGATATAAAAGGTGAGATCAATAGTAGGAGACTTTAACACCCCATTGACACCAAAGGACAGATCTTCCAGGCAAAGAATCAACAAGGAAACAATGGACCTAAAAGACACAATAGATCAGATGGGTTTAATAGATATTTTCAAAGCATTTTACTCCAAAGCAGCAAAATATACATTCTTCTCAAGTGCACATGGAACATTTTCAAGGTTAGACCATATGTTTGGACACAAATCAAGTCTCAATAAATTTAAGAAGATTGAAATCATATCAGCTCTCTTCTCTGATCACAATGGTAAGAAACTAGATATCAACTACAAGAAAAAAACTGGAAAATACAAACACACAGAGGCTAAATAACATGCTATTAAACAATGAATGGGTTGACAATGAGATCAAAGAAGTAATAAAAATATACCTAGAGACAAGTGAAAATGAAAACATGACTCAAAATTTGTGGGATGCAGCAAAAGAGTCCTAAAAGGGAAATTCATAGCAATATAGGCCTACCTCAAGAAACAAGAAAAGGTGCAAATAAACACTTTAACCCTATGATTAAAAGAAGTAGAAAAAGAATAGTAAACAAGTCAAAAGTGAATAGAAGGAATGAAATAATAAAGATCAGAGTGGAAATAAATGAAATAGAGTCTAGAAAAACAATACAAAAGATTAATGAAACCAAGAGATGTTTCTTTGAAGGGATAAACAAAATTGACACACCCTTAGCCAGACTCATTGAGACAAAAGAGAAGACTCAGATAAATAAAATCAGAAGTAAAAGAGGAGAAATAACAGACTCCGTAGAAATACAATGGATCGTAAGAAATACTATGAGCAATTATATGCCAACAAAATGGACAGTCTAGAAGAAATGGACACATTCCTAGAAACATACAATTTTCCAAAATGGGCACATTCCTAGAAACATACAATCTCCCAAGATTAAGTTGAGAAGAAACAGAAAATCTGAACCTACCGATTACCACCAATGAAATAGAATCAGTAATCAAAAACCTCCCAAAAAACAAAAGTTCGGGACCAGTTAGCTTTATAGGCAAGTTTTACCAAACATTCAAAGAAGAATTATCACCTGTTCTTCTCAAACTATTTCAAAAAATTCAAGAAGAGGGAAGGCTCCCTAACTCCTTTTATGAAGCCACCATTACCTTGATTTCAAAACCAAAGATATTACAAAAAAGAAAATTATAGGCAGATATCGCTTATGAACATCGATGCAAAAATCCTCAACAAAATATTAGCAAACTGAATTCAGCAATACATTAATAAAAATATCATACACCATGATCAAGTAGGATTTATTACTGGGATGTAGGGTTGGTACAATATCTGTAAATCATTAATGTAATACACCACATTGCAAATCAAAAGATAAAAACCATATGATCACATCAATAGATGCAGAAAAACTGTTCAGCAAAATCCAGCATCTCTTTATGATAAAAACTCTCTGCAAAGTGGGAATAGAGGGAACATACCTCAACATAATAAAGGCCACATATGACAGACCTACAGCTAACATCATACTCAATGGGGAAAGGCTAAAAACATTTTCCTTAAGATCAGGAACAAGACAAGGACGCCCACTTTTGCCACTCCTCTTCAACATTGGAACTCTTAACCACAGCAGTAAGACAAGAAGGAGAAATAAAAGCCATCCGAATTGGAAGGGAAGAAGTAAAACTCTCATTATTTGCTGATGGCATGTATATATAGAGAACCCTAAAGTACCCACCAAAAAGCTGTTAGAACTGATCGATGAATTCAGTAAAGTAGCAGGATACAAAATAAATATTCAGAAGTCAGTGGTGTGATCAGTTTTCAGAAAGAGAAATTAAGAAAATAATCCCATTTACAATTGTGTTGAAAACTGTAAAATACCTGGGAATCAAATTAACCAAGAAAGTAAAAGACCTTTTCTCAGAAAATTATGTCATTGAAAGAAATTGAAGAAGATACAAATAAATGGAAGCATATACTGCGTTCATGGGTAGGAAAAATCAATAGCATTAAAATGGCCATACTACCAAAAGCAATCTATAGATTCAGTGCAATCCGTATCAAAATACCAATGGCATTTTTCAGAGAGTTACAACAAATAATTCTAAAATTTATATGGAGCCATAAAAAACCCTGATTAGCCATGGCAATCTTGAGAAATAAGAACAAAGTTGGAGGTATCATACTACCTGATATTAAACTATATTACAAGACTACAGTAATCAAAATAACATGGTACTAGCTGGCATAAAAACAGATACATTGATCAATGGAACAGAACAGAAAGCCCATAAATAAATCCATATTGATATGTTCACTTAATGTCTGACAAAGGAGGTAAGAATATACAATGGGGTAAAGATAGCCTCTTCAATAAATGGTGCTGGGAAAATTGGACAGATACATGAAAAAGAGAAGTTGGACCACCTTACACCATTTACAGGAATAGACTCAAAATGGATTAAAGACTTAAATGTAAGACTCAAAACCATAAAACTTCTAGAAGAAAACATAGACAGTAAGCTCTCTGATATTGCTAATGGGAGTTTCTTTTCAGATATATCTCCTTGGGCAAGGGAAATAAAAAAAAAAAAATAAATGAGACTACAGCAAACTAAAAAGTTTTGTACAGCAAAGGAAACCATCAACAAAACACAAAGACAACCAACTGTTTGGGAGAAAATATTGGCTAATGGCACATCTGATAAGAGGTTAATATCCAAAATATATAAAAAATTTACACAACAAAAAAAAGTAAACAATCCAACTAAAAAAATGGGCAGAAGACCTGAACAGATACTTCTCTAAAGAGGAAATACAGATGGCTAATAGACATGTGAAAAGACAAGGCCACTAATCATCAGAGAAATGCAAATTAAAACCACAATGAAATATCACCTCACACCTGTCAGAATGGCTATCATTGATAAATTAGAAACCAAGTTTTAGTGAGAATTTGGAGGAAAGAGAATCCTCATACATTGTTGGTGGGATTGCAAATTGGTACAGGCTCTATGGAAAACTGAATGGAGGTTTCTCAAAAAATTAAAAATAGATATACCTTTTGACCCAGCAATTGCACTTCTGGGTATTTATCCAAAGAAAACCAAAACAATAATTCATAAAGATCTATGTAACCCAGTATTTATGGCAACACAATTTACGGCAGTCAAGATCAAAGCAACCTAAATGCTCATCAACAGACGATTGGATAAAGAAATTATGGTTCATATATACAATGGAATATTAATCATTAAAAAATGAAATCCTACCATTTGCAATGACATGGATGGACCTAGAAGTTATTATGTTGAGTAAAATAGGTCAGAGAAAGATAAATACCATATGATTTCACTTATATGTGGACTCTAAGGGACAAATAGAACAAACTAATCAAAAACAGATTCACAAATTTAGTGGACAATTTGGTGTTGGACGGAGGGGAGAAGGGTTGGAGGCTGGGAGAAAGGGTTGAAGAGTTAAGAAAGTACAAATTAGTAGTTGATCACAGGAATAGGGAGCATGGAATAGGGAATACTGTTAGCAGAAATATGATGGATATGTGGAGGGCCAGGGGAGGGAGGGAGCAATTGAGGGGATCATTTTATTAACTATATAGATGTCTAACCAATATACTGTATACTTGAAACTAATTTAAATAAATACATTAAAAAATGGAATGGGGTTCCTCTGAAAGTAGTGAGTCTTCTATCAGAATAGTTGAAATAACAATGAAAATTTTTGTGTAAAGATTTCAGTTTACAGAAATGATTGCTCATGTGACCTGTAGAGCTTTTATAAAGTACACATTATATTGATTCTTTTATTCACTGGTTGCTCAACTATGGTGCATTTAGGTACATGTGATAGGGAAGTTATTCTTTGCTTATGCTGGGTGGACTCAGGGTGTTGTATAGAAGGACTTTGGCTGGGTTTTGCAGTCACAGATAACTATATACTTAATAAGGACCTTAGAAATTCTGTGGCTAGAAACAAGACCTCATACATATGATCAAATAATTTTCAGCGAGAGTGCTAAGATCATTTATGGGGGGAAAGAATAGGTTTGCAACCAATAGTGCTGGCAAAATTGGATATTCATATGAAAAAGAATGAAATAGGACCCTTACCTTATACAGTATAAAAAGTTAACTTGAAATGGATCAAAGGTATAAGAGCTAAAGCTATAAAACACTTAAGACATAGGAGAAAAATCTGACAATGTTTGACAATGGTTTATTGGATAGGACACCAAAAGCATAGGCAACAAAAGAAAAAAATAGGCAAACTGAAGTACATCAGAATGAAAAACTTTAGTACATCGAAGGATACCATCAAGTGAGTGAAAAGGCAACCATGGAATGAGAGAAAATGATTGCAAAGCTGATAAGGAGTAATATCTAGCATAGATAAAGAAGTCTTAATTCAACAAGAAAAAACCAAGCAACTTGATTAAAAAATGGGTGAAGGACTTGAATAGATAATTCTGTAAAGAAGAAATAGAAATGGCCAATAAGCACATGAAAAGATGCTAAACACCCACTAATCATTAGGGACATTCAAATCATAACCACATGAGACACCACCTCACACCCGTTAGGATGGCTATTTTATGTGTGTGTGTGTGTGTGTGTGTGTGTGTGTGTGTGTGTGTGTGTGTGTGTGTATAAAACACATACTTGAAAATAAGCAGTATATGGAGAAATTGGAATTCTTGTACATTGTTAGAAAGAATGTAAAATGATACCTCTTCCATAAAATAACAGTATGATGGTTACTCAAAAAATTGAACAGAAAATTACTATATGTTCTAGCAATTCCACTGCTGGATATATACCCTAAAGAATTGAAAGCAGGGACTCAGATATTTGAACAGTATTGTTCATAGCAGCATTATCATAATAGCCAAAATGTAGCAGTAACCCTATGGCCATTGACAGGTGAATGGATAAATAAATTTCATATATATACAATGGAATTTTATTCAGCCTTAAAAGGAAGGAAATTCTGACATATTACATGAATGAAACTTGAGGACATACTAAGTGATATAAATCAGTCACCAAAGGACTAATACTGCATGATTCCACTTATATGAGATACTCATAGTAGTCAAAATCATGGAAACAGAAAATAGCATGGTGGCATCCAGGAGCTAAGGGGATGGAGGAATGGGAATTATACTTTAATGAGCATGGAGTTTCAGTTTTGGAAGATGAAAAAAGTTCTGGAGTTGGATGTTGGTGATGTTTGCATGATAATGAGAATGTACTTAACGATGTTGGACTATATACTTAAAATGGTAATTTTTTTGTAATGTTTTATCGCAATAAAAACAAAAAAGAAACAAGGGACATGACTGATGAGATTAACTTTCTAGTCCTTAGAAATGATGATTTGGTGCTTTTCTTGCTCTCACATATCTATTTATTCAGCACACTTTATTGAGTATACACTATGTGCAAGGCACTCTTGTAGATGTTGGATTATAAAAGGAACAAAACAAAACTCCTGCCTTCTTGGTACATATGTGCTAGTGGAGTGGCCAGACAATAAACAACCAACAAGAACAACAAAGTAGAATATATCAGATGTGAAACAGAGGTTAATGGCATGGGAAGAATAAAACAGGATAGAGTAAAAGATTCGAGAACACAGAGGGCTTTGTTATTCATTTTTGGGACTTGGATTTTGCTCTCTATAAAATTCCATTGGAGGGGTTTTTTTTGAATAAAAGAGTGATGGGATGTTTTAACAATTTCTCTGGTTGCCATCTTGAGAACAGACCATAGCAGGAAGCCTGGAGACAAGTGCTCTAATCTGAGTGAGAGAGGTTGATAACTTGATCAGGATGGTAGCAGTGATATGGTGGGAAGTTGTCAGATTCTGGATATATTTGATTTTAAGACTCAATAGATTTACCAATAGATTGGATGGGAGATGGGAGAGAAAAAGAAAAATTGAGAATAACTGTAAGATTTGGGGCTTGGACATTCATTGAAGGGGATGTTTTAGGGGAGCAGGTTTGGAAGATGAAACTAGGGATTTTGTTTTGGCCATCTGAAGCTTGGGGTGTCTATTAGACATCCAAGTGGAGATGATTAGTCAGTTGACTCTGCAAGTTTGGAACTCAGGGGAGAGACATACAGACTAAAGATAGAATTTTGGGCTGATCAGTAGAAGTCTGGATCAGATCAACAAGAGAGTGAGTATAATATAAATTATATAGTATAAATAGAGAAGAGAGGATGGCCAAGGACTAATCCCTGGGATATCCTAACATTAAGAGGTCAAGTAGATGAGGTGGAATGAAGAGGGTATCATATACTTGAAGTGAAGAAAGTATTCACAGGCAGGGCATAATCAGTTGTTTCAAATGCTACAGATAGGTAATATGCAAACTGAAAATTGACCATTAACTTATGAAGGTCACTGATGACCTCAATATGGCTTAATGCTCTTTTGGGGAAATAATGGGGGAAAAGTTTGATTCTAATTGAAAGTCATAGCCAAGGCCACTTTTCAAGAAGTTTTTTTGAGAAAGGAAATGGATAGTAGGTAGAGGAGGAAGTAGGGGTCAAGAGAGTGTTTCTAGAGACATAAGAATATATTTGCTGCTGGACATGACATGGTACAGAGGACACTGCTGTAGTTGTGTCTTGGAGGAGAGAGGGGATGGGATTTTGTACAGAAGAGGAGGGGCTGCCGTAGACAGACATGTAGACAGGGCATCCGGAGATACAGAGGTAGTAGGGTATCTGGGCACAGACGCAAGTTTGCAGGTTATTGAGGTGGTGGTAGGTCAAGGAATTTCTCTCTGCAGCTTCCATTTTCTGGATGAAATGGGTAGGAAAGCCATTAGCTGAAAGTGAGAATGTGGGAAGGAGTTGCTAGAACTTTGAAGGAGAAAGTATGAAGTATTTGCTAAGGGGGTGTGGAAGGTGAATGGATTAAGGCAAGAAAGGGAGCTATCCTCCTTGAAATGGAAGATATAGGCATTTGTTCTCGAGGACCCTGGATTGCAGAACACACACAGTGAAGGAATTTTGAGTTTGAGAGAGGAGAGAAAAGTATTCTGATGAGAGGGTATACAGAACTGTGGGAAAATCAGTCTTGCACAAGCTCTCAGGTAACTTTTGCAGTTTTCTTTCCTTTGTTTCCTCCTTTTCTTTTCCTTTTTTTCCTCTTTTCCCTTCTTCTGCCCTTTCTCTCCCCACTTTTCTTCTCTCCCTTGCCCAACTCGGTCCTTTTGAGCACTAAGAAGAATCTGCTATTAAATTTATTTTCTACCATCAATCAACACATTAAAAAAAGCGTGAATATAAATGCTCTTTTCTTCATTAGGATGGGGTAAAACAAATCATATAATTAAACAAATCATATAGTTCAACAGATAGTCATGATGAAGTAGTTAGAAGAGATTCCCATCCCCCACCCAAATAAATTTTTTTTCCCCATGAGCCACATTGGAATAATGGTGTGTTTTAAGTGTGAGAGTAATGGAATTTTCCTTGGCATAGTCAAATCAAATAATGCAGAACTTTCAATGCTTGAAAGTTGCTTCCTTATTTATCAGTTGTATTTAGTTAAGCTTTGATTTTCTCTCTTTCTAGCCTTGGGGACTAATGCTTAAGAAACAGAAAGAAATTGACACACATGGAAGTGTTTTTCTTTTCTTCTGCTGTTTTCTCAGTTTCTAAGTGGTTTCAGAAGGATTGTAGGTGTAAATTGGCCTAGTTTGATAGTCAATTATCATTTAAAATAATTTTGAGTTGTTTAACAGGCAGGTTATAAGTAATTTTCACATACTGAAATAGAACACAATAATTAGCTTCTGTTTCCCATGTGTTTAATATTTCAAGAACAAATTTACAATTTGTAGCAGATTGAACTTTAGCTCTGTTTGAGTTTACATTTTTAGTCACATCTCACTTTACATCAAAGGTGATAGCCTGATAGATTAAATTCCTTATAAAAACATATTTGTGGCTTTTAGTTGCAGTTGGTTAGACATTTGTATTAAGAACATGAGGACACACTATAAGTGTATATTCAGGCTTTAAACATTTATTTGTTTATTTATATCATGCCAGTTTCTTGAAAGGTGATTAATCATGAAAATATGGGCACCTACAGAACTAAAAGAGCCTAAGATAAAAGGGGAAGCTAAAGGCGATTGTGGCAGGAAAATTCACAATAGTGATCTCTGTAGCTGAAGTTTTGTTTCTACTCTGTGATCAGGTGAGGTAGGAGGAAAGCATGCAATTTTGTGCATGAATCAGAGAAAACTGGGGAACTTGTATTGACCAGCAGTAAAAATATGGTTTAGAATCAAACAAATCTGGATTCCTTGCAGTCCTAGCTCTTTCATTTACTAACAGTGGGGCCTCAGGTCAGCTGCCCAGCCAGACCCTCAGTTTTCTCACCTGTAAAATGAGGGCAATAATATTACTTCTTGTAGGGCTGCTGTGAAGAATATAAGAGATAATGTATGTGAGACACTTAGCACGGAAGTTCTCAACTAGGGGAAATTTTACCTCCCGGGGGGACACATGGCAATATCTGAAGACATTTTTGATTGACACACCTGGTAAGAGTAGAGGGCTGTTAATATTATCTAGTGGATAGAAGCCAGGGATGTTTCTAAACATCCTATGTTGTTCTGGATGACTCCTACATCCATTGGTTAGCTCCAAGTGTCAGTAGTACTGGGGTTGAGAAACTCTAACTTTAGCACAATGCCTGGCCCAGAGCAAAGGTTCCAAAAATGTAAGTTTTTATCATCATCATCGTCATCATTGTCATTGTTATCAGGATCATTATCAGTTGTTGACAGAAAAATTTTTAGTTCATTGCCAATTCTTTTCTTTTCCTTGAACGTGTTTTTTGCTCTTTTCCCTTTTTTACCTTGTAGGTGAATTTATTTCTGTACCACAAGCCTAGATTTCTGTTTCAGCCTTTTCAAATACTTCCCTGATTTTTTTCTGATATGCATACTCATATGAGATTTCTTAGCCATTTATCTCCTGTCCTTCTTTTACTCCCTATTGTTGAGTAAATGTGGTTGCTAAGAGTGTATGTTCTAGAGTCAGCCTGCTTTGGTTGAAATCCAAGCACCACCACCTGCTAGAAGTGTGCTCCAGGCAGATTAATTAATTTTCTGCGTCTCAATTTTCTCATTTGTAAATTGGGGATTATGTTGTACCTTCTCATAGGGTTGTGAGCTTTAAGGGAAATGAGGTTTTGAAAGCTCTTGATTCAATGCTTGGCACAATGAAGGTGCTCAGTATATACTATTTCATGAGTTAATAGAATCTGCACCAGGTTATTTTGCTTTTCATCTCTATGTGGTTGGACTTCAGTTTAAATTGATAAGTAATAAAGGGCACAAAAAGGTCTTTACTGTGTACTCACATAAAAGTGCATTAATTCTGCACTTCTCCAATATGATACAGTAGCCAGAAGTCACATGTAGCTATTGAGCATTTGAAATGTAGGCCATCCAAATTCAAATGTACTTTAAATGTGACATGCACATGGAATTTAAAAGTTTGAGTACAAAAAAAAAAGATTGTAAAAGTATCTCAGCAAATTTTAATATTTATTACATGTTAAAATATTTTTGTATAATGGGTTAGAGGAAATGTTTTATTGAAATTAATTTTACTTGTTTTTACGATTTTAAAATGTAGCTGCTGGAAAAATGTGAAATTATGTGCATAGCTTGCATTATATTTCCATTAGATTGTGCTAGCTTGACCTAAGAGGCGAGACTTCTCGAATGGAGGTGTGTCTGCCAGTATAAGATTGCCCTGTTGCAGGGTAGGTGTCCCATAACTGTTATTGGCACACTGGGTATAATCGTGACTAGGCAGGAATGGCAGCTTGTTTCTGAGCCTAATTCATCTGACTTAACTTGGAAAAGTTCTAAACTAGGGACATTTAGATGATAGTGAGCTCTCTTTGAAACTTGGAATTATATGGAAGAAATACTTTCTATTTGTATAAATTTAGAGTACAGCTGGAGAAAAGTTTCAGGTGGCTGCTTTTGTTCCAAAATAGAAGATATCGAACTTCTGGGAGAGTTGCTATTCTTTGTTGCTTTTGTAATCTACTCCAGTGATTCATGATAAAAATGTGAAGTTTATACACACATGCAAAATCTCTTTCTACTTTATTGACTGCATTTGGGGGTAATCTTGTATTGTAGTTTGATGCTCTAATGCATTTAAAAAGACTCATTGGCTAGTATTGCACAATCCAAAGATCTTCATGTGGTTATTTTGAATACAATATATTTTCCCACTTGATACTTTTTAAGGGAAGTAGGTATGATGTGGTTCATTCTATTTAAAGATGAGAAAAGTAGCTATATGTATAAAATTGCTCTATAGGTGTTGATCTCTTAATTTATATTTGAAAGTTTCTACATGGTGTTTAAGAATTCATTGTCAGATTGAAAAATCGACAAGTGAGATGATCTATTATAAATAAGTCTTTGAATTAGGAAAGTTATGACAGTAAACATAAGCTTATAAAATTGTAAGAGAAAATTGCATAGGGTAAAAAAGTTTGCTTTTTGATGGTCTCTGGTATTTCTGCATTAAAGACATTGTGGAAAATGCAGACAAATTTATCAAATCAAATAAAAAAAGATTATATTCTTCTATTTAGTGGTTACAGTGTTTTAGTAATGTTTCGATGCATTCCTTTCTGCTCTTGTTTTCTATGCATATTTCCTGTAATGGAAATGGGATTGTGTTTTGCTCATTGGGCAATTATATTAAATTCTTACCATTTGTCAGGCACTGTAGTAGACACTGCAGATACATTGTCCTACCACTATAATGGGAGAGGCTAGACAGTAAACAGTTTATTTGCAGTTGAGCATCGTAAGGGATTTGACAGGGTGGGGACAGACAGAGTGTTGTGGAGCACTAAATAACCTTTATAATCATGTGTATCTTCTCCTAGGGGAAGCCAGTTGACCTACTGCCTCCTGAATGATATTTTAGAAACAGCTTCCTGTTTATTTTAACTTCTTTATTTACTGTACTTTTCTGCCATTCTGCTCCACTCCTATATCTAGCCCATTGGCAAAAGAGGGATGTTCTTTTTTCTTATCAGTTCAGCCTTACCCATTGGGAAGGATGGTTTCCACTTGTAATATCAGTGTAACCACATCAAAACTTCTGGACCTTGGCAGTGAATGTCACGTAATCTGTTTCTTTTGTTGGAAATAAGAGAATTTTGAAAAAAAATTAGATGGGTAGTTTTTGTTTTACTATCTGTATTAGTCTATCTATTGCTACATAACAAAATTTCCCCAAACTTAGTGGCTTTAAACAATGATATTTATTTTCTCATACTTTCTGTGGGTCAGGAATCTGAGAGCAGCCTAGTTGGTTCCTCTGGTCAGCATCTCTAACAAGTTGTAATAAATGTGGCAGTTGGGGCTGCAATCTCATCTGAAGGCTTGACTAGGGGAACATCTTCTTTCAAGCTCATCTATGAGATTGTTGGTGGGATTCAGTTCCTTGAAGGCTGTTGGACTGAGGGCTTCAATTCCTCATTGGCTGTTGTTAGATACTGTCCTCAGTTCTTTGCCACTTGGGCCTCTCCATAGGGCAGTCCACACATGGCAGATGATGTTCCTCTGAGTGATTTTATAACAGAGAGCAAGAAAGAGAAATGGTGCAAACAAGGCAGAAGTCACAGTCGTTAATAACATAATCTCAGAAGTGACATCCCATCCCTTTTGCTATATGCTATTTAATAGAAGCAAGTTGCTAGGTCACCCTAGGGCAGGGAATTACACAAGGGCATACATATTAGGAGGTGAGGGTAATTGGAAACCATTTTAAACTCTGCCTATCACAGCTTCCTTAATGGTTCTCTCCCAACTGGTATTCCTCGTTGTAAGTTCCTCTACTTTTATTGTCATCTACTTTTATTGTTATTAGTGGATTGCCTTCCATCAATAGCCTGTAAACCCAGCAGCAGGGACCAGTGTCTGTCTTGTTTACAGCTGTGTCCCCAAGGCTTATATCTATGACACAAAGTAATGTTCAGTACATATTTTTTTGCCAAGTTCTTCCTCCTACTGGGTCTTCCGAACCCATCCTGTTTGCCCACCCTAAATGAGGACCCTTGACCCTAGACCTAATTCTTGCCTTCTTCTCGTCCCTCTAGGCTCTAAGTTTTGAGAGCTCTTTTGGCTCCAGAGCTCACTTCCCCTTGCCTCCATTCGCTCTTCTCTGCTCCCTCCCACACCTACTTCTGTCTCCAGGGCCCTGACCTCCTTGTTCCAGGAAGAGAGTTTAGAGTCTCTTTCCTAGAGAGAAAGATTTTAGTGAGAGATTACTATGTGAATTTTCCTTGTTATGAACAGATACGACCTGGTAACTTTGGGAGCATCTTGGGTTCCCTCTCTTGATGCAAATACCAAGGAAGAACATACAAAGGTGGCTGGTCTCATCCATTCCAAAAAAGGTAGAATATGAAGGTAAATTTTCTGGACACTGAATAAATGCTCATTTACATTTTGAGAGACTCCAGGTTACACACTCAGTGTTAGATATTATTACCTTGAAACTGCCAGAGTTCAGCATTAAATAAAAGACATAACCAAGACTAGTCATTTTCAAAAGAAATGTAGAAATGGAACTTTTCTTAATTTGTTGTTGGTTGTGACCTTTGCTCTGTTATTATCTATTTCTTACTCTTCATGTTAAGCTTCCTGGTTGACTTTTACTTCTCTTTCCCGCCTCCTGCCCCACATAAGCCTTTTTAAGAAAGTATATAATTGTAGGGTACTAATAGCAGGGACTGTGGACTTAGAGTGTTTAGCTCTACAACTAACCAGTTTCATGACCTTTTGCAAATTACTTAACCTCTCAGTTTTCTTACCGTAAAGTGGAGGTAATGATAGAACCAACCTTTAAGGTTGAGGAGAGGAATAAATGAAATGATATACTCTAAGCACTTCACATATGGCCTGGCATACAGTAAGTATTTATGGTTTGAAAACAAACATTGGATGACCTCTCTGCGCTGAGGTGGGAATGCAGGGTATGAACTTGACTGAGGATGTGATTATAAAAAAACAAACTGAGTGGTTTTGCTTCAGACCAGTGGTCAGCAAACTAGGACCCAAGGGTCAAGTCAATTCCACCTCCCATTTTCATATAATCTATGAGCAAGGATGCATTTTCATTTTTAAATGGTTGAAAAAAAATACAAAGAATAATATTTCAGAGTACATGAAAAACAAATGTTTATCAAATAAATTAAAAACAAAATTTAAAAATATAAAATTACTTTAAAATAAAGTTTGCACAATAGCCACATTTATTCATTTAAGCATTGTCCCTGACTGCTTTCATGCTACAATGGCAGAGTTGAGTAGTTGTGACGGAGACTATCTGGGTGGTAAAGACTAAAATATTTACTATTTAGCCCTTTACAAAAGTTTGTCAGCCCTTGCTTTAGACCACAATGCTGTTGTCTATTTCTGGAGCAAAGTTGGGAGGGTTGGGGATAGTGAGATGGGGAAGCTGAAAAGCTTTACAGCTTATCTTATCTGTTGAGTCTTAAGTATGTATTCATGATATGGTGATGACCCAGATTATTCTTATCTTATATTCACATTTAGGAAGTAGCACATCCTGAGGTTGCATAGGCTAAATAACTTTCAAATTCTCTTCTCTTTTTAGTTTATAGGCTCTATAAAAGTAGGAAGGTATTGAATCTACTTTTTCTGAAATAACACAAATACTAATATGATAGATAGATTTTTTTTGGTTAATATTAGCCTGGCTTCTATGTAATTTTATGGGGTCATTATGATTAAAATATAGTAGTTACATTTTTATTGATATTAGCCTGAAAATGCTGATGAAGTATTAGCCTAGTATATAAAATAGATTGTTAACAATACGAGAAATTACTTTAGTGGTTTTCATCTTAAATAGTTTGGAAGACAATCGCTGACACAAAGTCAATTTTAAAACCACAGTAAAATGAAACACTAAAAGGAATTTATATTCAATATTTGTCAAAGTGCTATACAAGTGTCTAATTAGAATTGTCATAATATTAATAGCTGACTTGATATAAATTAGAATTTAATTTTCAGTTGCTGAGTAATGATGAATTTTCTCATATACGTTTGTTTTTCTTCATGTTAAACTATCATGCCTGAGTTGCTAAAGTGTGGTCAGTCAAATATGAGATACATGTAGCCCCGTAAATTAGAGGTTAATAGAGCAGGTTAAGAGGTTTAACAGATTGTAGCTGGGTTCTAGCTCCTGTTCTGCTGTGTGACCTTGCTCCAATTTAGGTTCAGTTTCCTCATCTGAACAATGAGTTCATTAATAGAACTTGTGTCACCAAGCTATTGTGAGGATTAAGTGAGAAAAAACATGTGAAGTACTTGGGAATAGTGCCTGGAATAGTGAAGCTTATTGAGTGTTAAATATGTTACGATATAATTAGCCTTAGCAATGTTATTTAATCTTGATAATGTGAATCAATATAATTTAGATGTCCTGCCATCAGTGAGCATGTGAGAATATTAATGGCCCCATCTACTTGGAGCCATGCTGCAGCTTGTAGCTTGTATAGTTCTCAGAATTTGAAAGCTTGGAACACCTCCTAACTGTATAACTCTTTACCAATTTCCTTCGGGGTAATTCTCTTACCCATCAAAAGCATTATATTCTTCCCATTTTGAAACTCTTGCCAAAGCCCCATAGGTCCATATAAGTTCATCCCCAGGGCAGAGGGTCAGGTGGCATGGAAACTCTTTAATGGCTTTCCAGTTTTCTCAAGTCATAGAGTACACAGAAAGAGGTAATGTTTCATTGCCACTTTAGAGTGACCCAATGAAGTTGCTCAGAGCTGGAGCTGCCTGGTTGGGGTGATGGTGTGGGAATCAGTGACTTATCAACACAATAGTAACCCATTTTTGACTGTGCCATGGCATATGGTTAAGAAGCTCCATTTCTGGGCAAAGTCTGGGCGTATTGTTAGAATGTCAGGCTATCCAAGAGAAGCCAGGTTTGCCTACCTGGGAAGGGCATATTTGTAGGTGATAGCAATTACACCTGAGCCCATGGTGGTAGGGTGGAGAAAGGAATGTGCTCCTTTAAGAATGACCCTCCTTATATATTTGCTAGGATTCTACTGTCTTACACATGGACCTGCTATTCGTGTGTGTGTGTGTGTGCGCGCGCGTGTGTGCACGTGTGTGTGTGTGTGTGTGTGTGTATGTGTGTGTGTAGTTATATGCAGTGTGGAAATAAATGAAGTTCACCCACATGAAAACAGACAGAGGCTATTTTTCAGAACTTGCTATAACAAGAAAGGCAGCCACAATCACTTGCATTTGACAGAAACTTAGAAGCAGTTGGTGGAATGGGAAGCTCTATGGTGAAAAAAAGGGGAGCCTTCTGTTATATATGATCTGTTGGGGGATTTTGCAAGCAGGCTAACTTATGTGATTGGTTTTGGGGAGAAAATTGCACTTCCTCTGGTTGATCCTGAGTTAGAAACAGGGACCAAAAATAGGGAAGCATGCAGTCATTGACCAAATCCTGACTGTTGTAGTAGAGTTTTTGGGTCAGAATCTATTGTCATGGCCATGTCCATTTGTGTATTCACTCTCTCAGTGCTCAGTGCTCTTTCCATCATTCTTTTGTTTGTGAGTGGTTGATCAAGTCATGAAATTCTGCTTCTCTGGTTGTGAAACATGAACCCAGAGACTTCTTGAAATTTCACAGCTATGTTTATTAACAGTACCTGATAATGTCTCTTACAACAAGGTTCAAGAACATTTTTTCTTTGATGTTTCTTCCAGTTGATTAATCTGAAGACCATGAAGATATTCTTTAGAAAGATGTTGAAGGAAAGGGACCGTAACCTGTTGGTGATGGGGCTAGGTGTAGTATGTGAGTCCTTTGCAGTATTTTGCTGCAAGAAGGATCTAGTATTTGAAGCAAAATTTGCAAACATATGGGCCTTCCATTTATTATAGGAAAACAACTAATGTGTCCCTGAGGGAGTGGACTACATGGCCATAAGGGCTGGTGGGAGTACTGTTGGCCAAGATGAAAGAGCTGCTGTTAGATCTGCACCTTCTTTAATTCCTCAATGTAGTTGAAAGTTATTTTACAGTCTATCTTGAAAATCTTTTATAGTTTCATTAGTATGATTGAATTATGGCCAAGTTTACTTTTATTAGAAATGTTTTGGGTATGGCTCTTAGAACAATTATACCATAAATTTTAGGCATTTTATTTTATTTTATATTATTTTTAACCATAGGTTTATTGTAGAAAGAGAGATCCTGTAAGTCATTTTTTAGAACAGTCCAACTAACTTTTGCTATTTAGGATTTAGATTTAAAAAAACGTGTGTACAAGTTGGTAAATGTTTGATAGCCCTGGCCATATGCACTCAAAATAAATGTAAATTCTTCTGTGAATAGTTGCTGGTCTTATCTGGATTTAGGGAAACCCTTTAGCATTATTCTTCATTCAGCTCAGGTTCAAGGTTTAAATTCAAGGTTTAAATTCAGGCTCATGTGCAGGATGGATCTTTAGATGCAACTGGCATCTTAAGGCCCTAGGAAAGTCATTGGGAAAAGATAGGGGGCCTGGATAAGGGGAAGAGGAATTGATAGAGGAATTGCTGAGAGAGAGCAGAGGCTAAAAGGGAAAATGGAGAGCTAGATATAGGGAGGCAATTAGAGGACAAGAAGGGAGAAGATTTTCTAGGGAAATACGTTTAGTTTATTGTTGTTTAAGATTGTTAAATTGTTCATTAGCTTTGGTCAAGGGATCTTTTAGTGAAGCATTTTTTTCTTTATTATTATTATTTTTTCAATTACAATTGATATTCAATATTATATTAGTTTCAGGTGTACAGCATAATGGTTAGACATTTATATAATTTACAAAGTGATACCCTTGATAAATTTAGTACTCACCTGGCATCATACGTATTTATTACAATATTATTGACTGTATTCCCTGTGTTGTACTTTACATCCCTGTGACTATTTTGTAACTGCCAATTTGTACTTTTTAATTCCTTCATCTTTTTCATCCAGCCTCCCAACCCACCTCCCATCTGGCAACCATCAAAATGTTCTCTGTATCTATGAGTTCTGTTTTATTTCTTTTTAGTTTATTTTGTTTTTTTAGATTCCACATATAAATGAATTGCATGGTAGTTGTCTTTCTCTGACCTATTTCACTTAGTATAAAACCCTCTAGGTCTGTCCATGTCACAAATGGTAATATTTTTTTTATGGCTGAGTAATATCTTTTTTTTCCTGTGGTCTTTTGTTGAACACTTAGGTTGTTTCCATGTCTTGGCTATTGTAAATAATGCTGCAATGAACATAGGGATGCATATATCTTTTCAAAACAGTGGTTTGGATTTTAGAAGTGCAACTTCTAGGTCATAAGGTAGTTTTATTTTTAATTTTTTGAGGAATATACTGTTTTCCACAGTGGCTGCACCAATTGCAATTCCACCAACAGTGTATGAGGATTTTCTTTTCTCTACATCCTTGCCAACACTTGTTGTTTGTTGATTTATTGATGATAACCATTCTGACAGGTGTAAGGTGATATCTCTTTGTGGTTTTAGTTTGCATTTCTCTGATGATTAATGACTTGAGTATCTTTTTGTGTATCTATTGGCCATATGTATGTCCTCTTTGGAGAAATACCTGTTCAGGTCCTCTGCCCATTTTTTAATTAGATTTATTTTGGCATTAAGTTGTATGAATTCTTTATATATTGGCTATTAATCCTCTATCCGATGTATTATTGTCAGATATTATTTTGTTGATGGTTTCTTTTGCTTTGCAAAACCTTTTTAGTTAGATGTAGTCCTATTTGTTTATTTTTTCTTTTGTTTCCTTTGCCCTAGAAGATATATCCAAAAAAATATTATTAAGAGCAATGTCAAAGAGTTTACTGCCTATTTTTTCTTCTAGGAGTTTTTTGACTTTGAGTCTTATGTTTAAGTCTTTAATGCATTTCGAGTTTATTCTTGTATATGGTATAAGAAAGTAGTCTAGTTTCACTTTTTTGCATGTATCCACCCAGTTTTTCCAACATCATTTAATCAAGAGACTGCCTTTACTCCATTGTACATTTTTTCCTCCTTTGTCATAGATTAATTGACCATGTAGGCATGAATTTATTTCTGGGCCCTTTAAGTAAAGTTTTGAATCAGAATTTTGTTTGGAAATTCTGCCATTAAAAAATGCTCCCCATTGGGTTTGAGAAATGTTATTCCCCAACCTTTTCCCACCCTAAGGTACCATATTTCTCAAACAGTTTTGTTTAAACCACACATTCTCTAGATTGTCTATTGAAGGTGGCCTTGGTGAAATTAGTAGATATAGATGCAAGAATTAGGATTGCAATGAGAATACATATAAGAAGTAAGAGTTTTTCATAGAGGAAGAGAGGAATTAGACTTGATGACCGCATGAGAGCTGGTGATGGTTGAAAGTGATGCTTGTTCTTGGACCTTCAACCTGACAATTAACTGGCTGCTTTCAAATTCAGACCTGACAATCTGTGCCCCACCCTACTCCCTACTACCCAAGCAGGGAAACCAGAGAGAATGCTCTTTCTGTATTAAAACCAAACTCTCAGACAAAAAATGGAGATGGAAGGAGAACCTTATCTGGTTCAATTGATGACCTATGGAAAAGCTTGTACAAATGGACACTGGTTTGGTGAAAACCACACAATCACTAATCTGTGAGACTAGCTCACACAACAGGCTATAGGGCCTATTGCTGTATTCACCCTTGTGATTCTTTTTATGACAAGCAACACTTTTAAACAGCATAACACAAAATTGAGGGCAAAAAGAAATGAAAAGGAATTATTGCCTGAAACCTCCAGACAAATGGGAACCAATAGCAAAATGTGGGTACTACCAAAGGGAGAATAAACAGCCAAGAACTCAATGCATAGAGTGGTGTTCAGACGCAGTGCCGTCTTACTACATTGATACAGTCTTGATGAGCTCTGAGTAGCAAGGCACAAAGGCCCTCTTTGGGTACCACACCTGAGGGTCAGTAAACATTTTCTACAAAGGGCCAAATAATAAATATTGTAGGCTTTGCATGCCAGACAGTTTTTGTTGCAAGTGCTTGAAAGCAGACATAGATATTATATGTTAGTATAGGAGTGGCTGTATTTTAATAACATTTTATTTATGGATACTGGAATTTAAATTTTATGTAATTTTCACACGTCATGAAATGTCATCCTCAGGTTTTTTTCAACCATTTGAAAATGTGAAAACTATTCTTAGCTTGTGGGCCATACAAAAACATCTAGTGGGTTGGATTGGGCCTTTGGGACATAGTTTATCAATTCCTGCTCTTGTAGGGAATAAATAACAAATACATTAGTATAATAGAGCAGCAGCAAAATAAAAATAGTAACAACCAATAATTGAACAAACATGTAGGTCAAAGTATTGGGTGTCAGATATTGTTGTAAGTACTTCATGTAAATAATCTCATTTGCTTTCTTGATAACATTATAAAATAGATCCCATTTTATTCCCATTGTTCAGATGAGTAAACTGAGGCTCTCAGATAGACTCAGTGAGTGGTGGAACCCTGGCAGCCTTCCTCTAGAGTTCCTGGCTGCATTAAGTTCTTTTGTCCAAGACATAGCATTATAAACAGACACATGGAAATGGTCAGGGGCTCACTCAGAGAAGAGGAATGCAGGCCCTACTAGGTGCCTGGGTTCCCCTCTGGCATTCCATCACCTTGTGCCCTGAATCCAACAAAAGATCATGGCTTCTATCTTATTTTTTAAAAATATTTTCTGTTTTTCAGTTACAGTTAACATTCAATATTAGTATCATGTACAACACAGTGACTAGACATTTATATAACTTATAAATTGATCACTCTAATAAGTTGACACCCATCTAACACCATACACAGTTATTATAATATTAATGGCTATATTTCCTATGCTGTACTTTGGATCCCCATGACTGCTTTTATAACTGGCATTTGTACATCTTAATCCCTTCCTCCTTTTCACCCACTCTTCCATCCCCCCTCCCATTTGGTGACCATCAAAATGTTCTGTGTTTGTTTCTGTTTTGTTTGTTCATTTATTTTGTTTAGATTCCACATGTAAGTGAAATCATGTGGTACTTGTCCTTCTCTGACTTATTTCACTTAGTGCTTATATCTTATTTTTATTTTGTACAAACTTTTAGCTTTTTTAAAACACAAGCTCATTAAGAAAAATTGTGAAAATGTAGAAAAGATCAGAAAATAGAATTTTCTGCATCTTGCCTTCCAGAGTTAATCTTTGTTAGTATTTAGGAATATATCCTCTCTGTCTTCCATGCTAGTATTTTATGTACATTTTTAGCAGCTCTGTTGAGAGAGAATTTACCTACAATACAATTTACCCATTTAAAGTGGACAATTCAATGGTTTTTGGTCTATTACATTATTTTAAAAATCGTGGTAATTATATATAACAAAATTTTTTATTTAATCACTTTTAAGTGTACTGTTCAATGGTGTTTACTATATTCACCATGTTGTGCAACCATTGCTACTATTTTCTCAAATTTTTCATGACCCCAAACAAAACTATGTAACCATTAAGCAGTAAGTACCCATTGCCCTTCCCCCACCAGCTCATACTGACCTGCATGCAGTCTACGGACTTTCTCTATGAATTTGCATGTTCTAGCTATTTCATATAAGTGCGGGCAACATTTGTCCTTTTTTGTCTGGCTTATTTACTTAGCATAATATTTTCAAGATGCATCTTGTAGCATATATCAGATGTACATATTACTTTGTGACCTACGTTTAAATTTTACAACATATTTGCATTTGTCCTGTATGCAATGAGGGAATAGCAATTTTTTTTTCTTTTTTAAAGCAGGAGGATGACTTTTTTTGATAAATACTGGACTAAAGGTTGGAAGACTTATTTGTAGTTTTGCTTGATTTGTTTTTTAAAATTGCACTGATAGATGAAATGCTTTTTCAGTTTAGAGTGAAGCAAGTCACTCTGTAGTTGCACTTTCTTTTCTTTTATTTCAACACAAAACTGAGACCTCAGGACTTATTTTGACAGGAGGAAACACATGATGTTGCACTGTCACTGCCTAATGACTTTTCTCTCCTACTGTATAAATTCTCTTTTTTTCCTGATTCAGTCATGTACGCCTTGCTTGTCCCAAATTGGGTTTCTAGCTATGTTGGATAAAACGTCTACTTGACCTTTTCTTTCTGTGTCCCATGGTATTTGGTGCCAGTATCAACAGTCATGAGTGTTTGATTAATTGATTTGAAAACAGGGGTTTAAATTCTAAGATTGAAATATTATGTAATTATTTTTTATACTGTGGATGGCTTCTTCAAATTGAAATTCAGCAAATCTATTTTCGTATTGAAATTATGGTCGTATTTATTCATCAGGAGTTTATTCGTAAGGTTTGATTACACATTTAATCTATTTCTCATTATAGTCCTTTTTATTCTGCTCTATAGTTACTCTATTTTTAATGTATTGCCATCCACAGAGTCAGTTCATTATTTATCTCTATCATAAAAGTATCACGAAGAAATGATAATCATTATACTACCATATAGACTGACTGCTGTTTGTTTCTGTATGTGACTGTCTTAAAAACTAATTCAACCATTTTGTTTTCCTGTCCCAAAGGAGCGTAGGCTCTAAGGAGTTAATATCCTTTATTAGACAAGTCTGCCAATTGCTGGGCAGAGTTTTGAGACATTTAGAAAGTTTGAAAACTCCAAGAAAGTCTAGATAATAAGTAAGGAGGAACCTCTCCCAGTTGGTGCAGGGTTTACAGAACATGGTTTCTCTGTTCCAATGTGACAGGCATTCTTGTGGGAGGAGGGTGGCATCTGCCAGGAAGAGCCCACTCTCACCCCCTTGCAGATGTAAATAGCTAATTGTCCTTTGTGAACAGACTCATATATGATTGTTACTGCATTTTTATAGGAGAAAAAAAATAATTTGAGGCACATTGGAGATATTCATAAAACAAGAGCAGGCTCTATAGATTGGAACTGAAAGAGACCATCCACCCCTCAAAAAATCAGTAATTAAGAATGTTCCAGAACCAGGGTGTGGCTGGTTTACCTCTGGTCTCTCTATTTATTCCCCAGGAGGGTTTTGAGCCCACGGTTCTGGGAGGGGGCTGCTTTACCTGAGGATTCAGGTTCTGAACTCTGGTAAAAGCAGCTCGAAATGGAAAGTGTGAGAAGCCTGGTTCTTTCCCTCCCCCTCTCATTTTTCTCTCTCCCTCCCTTCCTCTCCCCACCCTTCTGTCTTCATCTCTCTCCTCTAAATGTGTTGTATGACGCTAGAGTATCTTTCTTATTGTGGTCTTTATGTTCCTAATTTATAAAACCAGAAATTGGACAAGATTGTCTCTGAGAAACTGTGCATCTCCAATACTTAAAATTCTTCCTTGATTTCCTGGCAGCTTGATCTATGGACCTTTCTTTCTGTGTTTACTCAGGTTTTGGTTGACCAGTGTTTTTCCTTTCATTTAGCAAGAGATATGATGTTTAGTCTCTATCTTGTCTTATTGGGAATTCTGAATAGTCCAGGTAGAAGACTGGCTGTGCTTTAAAGTACTGCCTACATCAATAGAAATATAGTACCTTCATTTCTGTAGAAGTGGTGTGTGTAATTGAAGGTATTTTTGGGAGAACCTTTAATTCCTGAGTGTGAGTCATGACTCGCACCCAGCAGTATTGAGGATAACAAGGAAGTTGTGCTGTAATTTGAAGTCTTAGTATTTCCTGGGTTGTACCCGGCACCCATGCTATATCTATATCTATATATTTTAAATTAAGTTTATTGGAATAATATTGGTTAATACAATAATATAATTTTCAGGTGTACGTTATCATTTGACATCTGTATATTCTATTGTGTGTTTACCAACCAGAGTCCAGTTTCCTTCAGCTGCCATATATTTGATCCCCTTTACCTACTTCACCCTCCCCCTACACCCCTATATTTGACCCCCTTTACCCTGTCTATCTCCCCTCTCCTCCTCCACACCATACCCTCTAGTAACCACTACTAGTCCATTGTCCATATCCATGAGTCACTGTTTGTCCTGTTCATTTATTGATTTTAGGTTTATATGCCACATATAAGTGTTATCATGTGGTTTTCAACTTTTTCTGTCTGGCTTATTTCACTTAGCATGATTATCTTGAGGTCCATCCATGTTGTTGCAAATGACAGTATTTCATCTCTTCTTATGGCTGAGTAATATTCCATTGTATATATGTATCACAGCTTCTTTAGCCAATCACCTATCGTAGAACACTTCAGTTTTTTTCATACCCTGGCCACCATGAACATTGGTGTGCAAATTTCTTTTCAGATATGAGTTTTCAAGTCTTTCGGGTGAATATCCAGTACAGGGATTACTGGATCATATGGTAGATCAATTCTAGATTTTGAGGAATCTCCATACTGTTTTCCATAGTGGCTGTACCAATTTGCAGTCCCACCAGCAGTGTATGAGAGTTCCTTTTTCTCTGCATCTTCTCCAGCATTTGTCATTACTTGTCCTGTTGATAATAGCTATTCTAACAGGTGCGAGATGGTATTTCATTGTGGTTTTGATTTGCATTTCCCTAATAGCTAGCGATGTTGTGCATCTTTTCATATATCTGTTGGCCATTTATATGTCCTCTAGGGAGAATTGTCTGTTCAGGTTCTCTGCACATTTTTTGATGGATCATTTCTCTTTCGTTGTTATTGAGTCATATGAGTTCTTTGTATATTTTTGATATTAGGCCCTCATCAGAGGCATTGCTTGCAAATATATTTCCCATTCGAATGGTTGTCTCTTTATCTTGTTGATTTTTTTTTTTTTTTGCTGAGCAGAAGCTTTTTAGTTTGATGTAGTCCCATTCATTTACTTTTGCTTTTACTTCCTTTGCCTTTAAGGTCAAATTCATAAAATTCTTTTTAAGTCCAAGGTCCTTGAGTTTAGTTCCTATATTTCCTTCTTTGCATTTTACTGATTCCAGTCTTATATTCAGGTCCTTAATCTATTTTGAGTTAATTTTTATATGTGGTGATAGACAATAGTCTAGTTTCATTTTTTTGCAGGTGGCTTTCCAGTTTTCTCAGCACCATTTATTGAAGAGGCTTTTATTTCTCCACTGTATGTTTTTGGCTTTTTTGTCAAAAATTATTTGCCCATATAAATATGGGTTTACTTCTGGACTCTCAATTTTGTTCTACTGGTCTGTGTGTCTGTTTTGCTGCCAACTCAATGCCATTTTGATTACTGACACTTTGTAGTATAATTTGAAGTTGGGCAGAATGATGCCTCCAGCCTCGTTCTTTTTTCTCAGAATGGCTTTGGCAATTTGGGGTCTTTTGTGCTTCCAAATCTGATGATGTTTTGTTCAATTTCTTTAAAAAATGCCATTGGGATTTTGATGGGGATTGCACTAAATCTGTAAAATGCTTTAGGTAATAAGGTCATTTTAACTATGTTGATTCTTCCAACCAAGAACATGGAATATCTTTCCATTTCTTTGTATCTTCTTCGATTTCTTTTAATAGGGTCTTGTAATTTTCATTATGTAGGTTTTTCACATGTTTCATTAAATTTATTCTAGGTATTTTTTTAGGCACAATTCCAAAAGGAATTATTTTTTTCTACTTCTTTTTCTGACACTTCATTATTACAGTATAGGAATACTATGGATTTATGACCATTGATTTTGTATTTAGAAACTTTACTGTATTTGCTTATTGTTTCTAGTAGTATTTTGTGGAGTCTTTAGGGTTTTCTATATAGAAAATCATGTCATCCACAAAGAGTGACAGTTTGACTTCTTCATTTCCTATTTGGAGGCCTTTTATATCTTTCTCTTGTCTGATTGCACTCGCTAGGACCTCCAATGTTATACTGAATAACAGTGGTGATAGTGGACAGCTTTGCCTTGTTCCTGATTTTAGAGGGAAGGTTTTTAGTTTCTCACTATTAAGTATAATGTTGGCTGAGGGTTTGCCAACATGGCCTTTATTACGTTAAGGTATTTTCCTTCTATACCGATTTTGTTAAGTGTTTTGATCAGAAATGGATGCTGCATCTTGTTGAAGGATTTTTCTGCATCTATTGATATGACTATGATTTTTTTTAATTTGTTTATGTGGTGTATCACATTAATCAATTTGCATATGTTAAACCATCCCTGTGCCTCTGGGATGAAGCCCACTTGATTGTGGTATATAATCTTTTTAATATGTTGCTGTATTCAGTTCACTAGTATCTTATTTAGGATTTTTGCATCTGTGTTCATGAGAGATATTGGTCTAAGTTTTCTTTTTTTGTGTTATCCTTACCAGGATTTGGTATCAGAGTAATGTTCGACTAGCATTGCCTCCTCTTAGATTTTTTGGAAGAGTTCGAGGAGAATGGGTATGAATTCTTCTTTAAATGTTTGGTAGAATTAACTGGTGAAGTCATCTAGTTCTGAACTTTTACTATGAGGTAGGTTTTTGATGATTGTTTTAATTTCCATACTGCTGATCAATCCACTTAGATTTTCCAGATCTTCTTGATTTAGGCTGGGAAGATTATATTTTTCTAGGTACTGGTCCATTTCTTATTAGCTTATTAAATTTGGCATTATTTCCCTTTTCATAGTATTCTTGTATGATCCTTTGTTTTTCTGCGATGTCAGTCATAATTTCTCCCCTTTCATCCCTGATTTTGTTTATTTGTGTCCTTTCTCTTTTTTCTTTAGTGAGTTTAGCCAGGGTTTGTCAATTTGATTAACCTTCTTAAAGAGCCAGCTCTTTGTTGTATTTATTTTCCTATTGCTTTTTCTTTGTTTTGTTTTCAATTTCATTTATTTCTGCTCTACTTCTGATTATTTCTTTTCTTCTGCTGACTTTAGCCTTCACTTGTTCTTCTTTTTCTAGTTTTTAAGATGAAGCATTAGGTTGTTTATTTGGGCTTGTTCTTATTTTCGGAGACAGGCCTGTAGTGATATGAACTTTCCTCTTGTGACTGCCTTGTCCTAAAAGTTTTGATGTGTTGTACTATTATTATCATTTGTTTCTATGTATCTCTTGACCTCTTTTTTATTTCTTTCCTGACCTAGTTATTTTTCAGTAGCATGTTGTTCAGTCTCCATGTATTTGTGGTTCTTCCTGATTTCTTTTTGCAGTTGATCTCTAGTTTCAAAGCATTATGATCAGAGAATGTGGTTGGTAGGATTTCAGCCCTCTTATATGTGTTGAGGCTATCTCTGTGGTCAATTCTTGAGAATGTTCCATGTGCACTATAGAAGAAAGTATAAGCAGCCATTTGGGGATGGAAGGCTCTGTATATGTCAATTATATCCAGTCGGTCTAATATGTCATTTAAAGATGTTATTTCCTTATTGATTTTCTGTTTGGATGATCTGTCTATATCTGACAGTGGGGTATTTAGGTTCCCTACTAGGATAGTGTTTTGGTCTTTTTCACCCGTTCTGTTAGTAATTTCTTTACATATTTTGGGGCTCTCTGATTGGGAGCATAGATATTAATGTGTAATTTCTTCTTGGTGCATGATTCCCTTTATCATTATAAAGAGTTTTTTAGGATCTTTTTTACCTTTTTTATTTTTAAGTCTATTTTATCTGATATTAGTACCCCTTCACCTACTTTTCTCTGAATGCTGTTTGCTTGAAATATCATTTTCCACCCTTTCACTCTGAGTCTATATTTGTCTTTGGAGCTGAGATATGTCTCCTGGAGGCAGCATATGGTTGGGCTTTGTTTTTTGATCCAATCTGCATCCTGTTCCTTTTTATTGGTGAGTTCAGTCCATTTACATTTAGGGTGATTATTGAAATATAAGATCTTGTTATAGCCATTTTATCTTTTGCTTTCTAGTAGCTCTGTATTTCCATTGCTTCCTTGTCCTTGTGTTTTTGTTTTCTTTCTTTTTTTAATTTTATTTTCTTTATTGACTTTTATGGGTTTTCCCTCTGGTTTTTCTTATTTTATGTTTTACATTTCAGTTCTGAATCTTTGGGGTACGGTTATCGTTATGAATATGAAAAGCATATAGAGTGGTCCATTTTCTTCTGTGTTCATCTTATCTCCATTCCCATTTGTGAATTTGGATCTTTGAATCCTCCCCTTTCAGTCATTGTTATTTCAATTTGTCGCTATGTATGCTAAACGTTCATTACTATCTTGCTATAGCAATTTTGTTATTATTATTTAAGCTTATAATGCCCTATTCTTAGTAAGAATTGCACTCCTCTGTTTCTAATTACCTGATTGTCACTTTACTCCTAATTATGTATTTTTTATTTTTTTGGTCATTTTGTTTTAGGTGAGCTGACCCCTTTGACTATTTCTATAGTGTAGGCCTTGTAGTAGAGAATTCCCTCAATTTTTGTATGTCTGGAAATTTCTTTATTTCTCCTTCATATCTATAGGAGGGTTTTGCTGGATACATTATTCTAGGCTGGTAATTCCTTTCACTTAATAGTTTAAACATGTGATTCCATTTCTTTCTGGCTTGTTGGGTCTGCACCAAGAAGTCCGATTATAATCTAATGCGTTTTCCTTAATAAGTTACTGTTTTCTTTTCCCTGGCTGCCCTGAGAATTCTGTCTTTGTCGCTGAGTTTTGATAACTTTAATACAATGTGTCTTGTTCAAGGCCTTTTTTGGTTGAGATAATTGGGTGTTTTATTGACTTCTTGAATTCTAAGCTCCATCTCATTTCTTAGATTTGGGAAATTCTCATTCACTATTTGTCTGAAAATGCTTTCTAGTCCCTGTTCCTTTTCCTTGCCTTCAATAATACTTATTATTATGTTTCCTTTTCTGATGGTGTCAGCTAGTTCTTGAATTTCTCTTTCACTATTTTTCATTCTTCTGTTTCTCTCATCTTTCTTCCTTTTTATTTCTAGATTTCTGTCTTCGATATCACTGATTCTTTTCCCCATTTGGTCAACTCTATTTCCCAAGCTTGTTATTTCATTTTTCAACTTTTGCGGTGTTGTTGTTTTGGTTGTTTTTGTTGTTTTCCACAAGATCTATTCTGTTCTTTTTGAGGGTTTCAGTCTCCTTGATCTGCTCATCTAGTTGTTTTTTTCAGTTCCCAAAATTGTTCATATGATCTTTTTTTGGAACTCACTGAGATTTTTCAGAAGTATCATCCTGAATTCTTTGTCATTTATGTCACATATTTCTATGTAAGCTTATTTTCTGGAGATTTTTCTCTTTCTTTCTGAGGTGCCTTGTCACCTTGGTTGTTCATGGTGTTTTATGGACTATTTCTCCGCCTGGGCATTAATGGAAATGTATTCTGCTTTTTCTCCAGAGATAAGATTTGTTTATGAAGGTTTTTCTTTAGCCTTTTGCAAAGAAGGTGCTTTTCTTTTGGTTTCCAATAGATAGTGTCTAATTCTCTTGGATCCCTGCTTTGAATAAAGCCTAAAT
The DNA here is from genome assembly GCA_030015415.1 of Cynopterus sphinx. Lineage (NCBI taxonomy): Eukaryota > Metazoa > Chordata > Mammalia > Chiroptera > Pteropodidae > Cynopterus > Cynopterus sphinx. The sequence continues at coordinate 112,803,786 of CM057381.1, forward strand.
AATGCCTTTTTAATTTTCTTATAGATATTTAATCATGCTCACTACTCTCAGTTTCAGTCTCTGTCAGTGTCAGCGATAGTCTCATAGCATTTGCTCAGATTCCCCTGGGGCTCTGCAGTGATTGATATATTGGATGGTATGCGGGGAGGAGCCTCTGGATTGGGAGTTGGGGGCTGTAGGCCAGCGAGCCTTGTTTTTGCAACTAGGGCCGGTAAAAATCAACTGTTGTTTCTCTGCGGTCCCATCCCACTTTTCTGCTTTCTGCCCTCACAGCACTTCAGGCAGAGCTGTTTAGGGAAATTGCCTCACCAGCTTCCCTCCCCCTACTCCTGCAGGGATATCCAGAGACTGTGAGAGGCAGCTTCTTTATTTCTCTCAGTCTATCACCTGAAACCTGAGGTTCTGACCTGTGGTAGCTCTTATGCACAGATCCCATACTCAGATGTGCTGGTGTGCAGTTTGGGTGTTTTTTGTTCAGTTTTAGATGTTCAACTTATTGTTGTTTCAATGGGAGAGATCCGAGGATGTCTCTCACTCCACCTTGTTTCCCAGAATCCTGTATATTTTTTGATTTATGATCCATCTCTTAGGGGAAAATAAGAACTTGATCCTGTGGTCATGACCTTTGTCCCTATAGCAATACGTACCATCTCTACTACTCCGTTGAGCTATACTCTGCTCTGATGTGCTTGTTCACTTCTTGATGTCCTTCTGAGTATTTCATGGTCTAATGGTTTCATGTCTAAACCACACTTATTGTGTTTATTTTAATTTTCTTACTTTCTGATTGTTTTCAATTTTTTATTTTTTATAGTTAATTTCTACTTAAAACATAGAATATTGATTTTTGCTTTTCATCTCTTGGTTTCTGTTAGAGACCTTCTTTAACTTTTGAAACTTTCATTCTTTATTTCTTACTGGTTTAAATCAAATGTGCTATTTGATTTTCAATTCTGTGTCCTAAACATCAAGAATCCTATATTGCTCTTATTTCTCTTGTGGGCTGTTTTTGCCTGGTAGGACCTTCATCTTTTCTTCCATAAGTTTCTTGTCAGCCTTTGATATCCTTGGCTCCCAGGACATCTCCACCCTATGAGTGTGCCTTCATTTCACCTCATTGTCCTTCTTCATCTTTTCTACTCTGTCCTGTTGTAGGAGTTGCCTTGCTGGTCTCTTTCTGCCTGCAATTTATCTACAGAATCTACTCTACACTCTACAGCATGATCGTCATGACTTTTCACTATCAGCCCCTAGTCTTCCTCTTTATCCTATTTCCATTTCCCTTACAGCTCAGTCATTTACCTCCCACCTTACTACCTCCAGTATGAAACAATATTTCCTTTCTCTGTACCACTGTTTACCCTAAGCCTAGATGCAAATTTCCCTCTTTTCTGGCTGGCAAACTTATTCGTTCTTTAATATCTGACTCTTACATTGCCTCTTCTCTCCTGGATTGAATCCCTTTCTTCTTGGAGCTCCCATAACACATTGTTTTTAGCATTGGAGAGCAGGTATTTTACATTGCTTACATTACTTGCTTCTGTCTTTTCCTCTTATTAGACTATATGCTTCTTGAGGGCAAGAGCCAACCTTAGTTTTTTTGCCTGTCACAGAGCTTGGAGAAGTGTCAGGAGATATTAGGAATAGATTTTGTTACCGGAGAGGGTAGGGTTCAAATCGTAACTCACCACTTACCAGGTGTGTGGCCTTGGATAAGTCACCTCATCTGTAAAGGCCTTGATTTTCTGATCTGTGAAATGTGAATAAGAATATGTACCTACTGCAGACTGAAAATGGTATCATTAATTCATGGTTGGGAATCTGTGGATGTGGAGGGCTGACTATATGCACTGTTTTATGCCATTTTTTGTAAGAGGTATGAGTATTTGCAGATTTTGGAATCTGCAGAGGATCCTGGAACCAATTCCCCGCAGATACCAAGGGATGACTGTAGTTAAGTTTTCGAGGAGTAAAATGTTATACATGGAGTTTTGACTACACAGGGTTTGGTGCTCCTGATCCTCATGTTGTTCAGGGGTCAGCTGTACTTTGCGTGTTGGTTGTAAGGATTAGTTGCAGCAACACAGCAATTCATAGAGTATCTGGTGCAAGACAGCTCACAGTAATTATTGAATAATCAAATGGTGCTGCTCTTTGATTACTTTCTCTGATATCCTTATTCTCCTTGGTCTTTCTTTTTCACTTTAATTTTTTTCCTGTTCTCATTTCTGAGTTGTATATTCTTGGCATGGGTAAGCAGGTTCATTTGTGGGAGGGTGATGAGAAATGGAGAAAGAAAAAAGAAAATTGAAAAACTGCCTTCATTTGGACAGCCATGATCCAATTTTAACTTGACAGTTGTTGCTCTGTGATAGACTCCCTAGTCTGGTTAGGTAGACGAGGCATAATGATAATGTGGTGGAGTTTTTTGCAAATTTGCCAGAATTTTCACATGTAAACATCTTTGCAAATTCATGCACGTGCACACGTGTTGAAATAAATTTCTGCCAACTTAGTTAACCCCTTGTCAAGGTATCACCTTAGACCATCCACACCCCAGTAATTTTATTACTCAGCATTCTCTTTCAGCTCTTCTTTTAGAGTTACATATTTTTTAGAATATCCTCAATGATGACAATAAGCCAACATTAATAAAATACTAATAATCATAACCTTACAATGAGTCAGGCAGCATATTAAATGCTTTACATTTAATTTTGCATGGATTTATTATGCACTTACATGTATTCTCTCATTTCACCCTCATAACAAGCTCATGGGGTAGGCACCATCATCCCATATGATAGATGAGGATAACAAATCTCGGAAGGGCTAAGGGCTTGCTCAGTCTGTGGTTACTAAGTGTCAGAGTTGAGATGTGAACCAAGGAGCCTGGCTTCAGTTCTTATGGCCTAAGCCACTGGCACATTTTTGGATGTAATTGCCTTTTCTAAGCTGTGCTATGTTTGACCAATTAGGTGATAGCTGTATTATGTTAACCTGCACTGAGTATATAAGCTAGATTGAAATATGCTTTTGATCTACTATTTTATATACCCACTATGTACCTAAGGAAAATCTAGGAAGACCATCACTTTAGATAATTCCAATCTAAATGTATCGCAGTGCTTCTTTTACCTTGTGCTAATAACTATTTGGAAATTTGAAATAATGTATATGGAAAGTAAAAAGAACAGACACTATGGCAGCTATTCTATTTCATGTGGTTTAAAAAGAAAATCCTTACATAAGAAGAAAGAGTAGAGGGTGAGGACTACTGTTTAGGCTACTTTATAAATACTGTTTAATTTAATCAAGAACCTATCTACTGTTCTCATGTTCTGGATGAGGAACTTGAGGGTTACTGAGATTCAGTGTCACTCCAACAATAAACTAGTTTTCTGGCTATAAAACTCATGTTCACTTCACTGGATGACATACCATGGGGAGGACAAGGATTTATTACTTTGTGACCAGGGCCTGTTGTCTTCTTTGCTCAGCCCATGTGGGACTTATCTTTAATCCATTATTTTCAGAATTAGGGCAGAAGAAGTCTTATGAAGGAGGAAACATTATATGACGATATGGTTTAATGTGGCAGGTTGGTGCCTCAGAGTGGAACCTAGAGTGGGGACTATAAATGAAAGGGGATCTGGGAAGTGATTTCCTTGGTGCTTGCAATATTTATTAATAATTTAAAAAATTACATATGGGACATGATGTGTTTGATCCCTTAGCTCATTTATTCCGTCGAATGTAATGGCTCGTTAAAGTTAACAATGGAATATGAAATCAGGCCTTCTGAAATGACCCTTGATCTTTAGTCGGCTGAAATCTGCCTGGTCAAAGTGGTGAGAGGGTGGCACTCTATGTGAGACCTGCATCAGGGGACCAGAGGTGGCAGTGGTCCTGCAAATATCTCCTGTGAATACAAATGGGTAGCAGAGCAGCCAAGAGACCAGGAGTCCACTAAAGAGGTGTCGGTTCCAGCCCAGTCATATACAGGCTGTGGAGATGGAAAATGCAGCTCTGGAGTCAGACTATCTGGATTGAAATCCCAGCCCACACCTTACCAGTGAGTTCTTTCACTTCCCAAAGCTCGTCCACTCAAATGGAAATAGTAATGGCTTCTGCCTTGTGGGAGGGTTGTTGTGAGATCTTTGGGAAACAGAATCTGGCTTTAACAAGCCCTCAGAACAGGTTAAGTGGGTAAGTCTAGAGCAGCGCTCCCTGGAGCAGCGGAATAGGGGAATGTTTTATATTGGTCCATGGGTCATCTGTTTTTATACTGCTGGTGAGCTAAGAATGTTTTATTTTTTCCATTTGAAAATGTATAGTCTGTGAATACTTTCATACTACAGTTGCAGACAGAGTTGAGAGGTTACAACAGATAATATGTGGCCTGTGAAGCCTAAAATATTTATCTGTAAAGGTCATTTACAGAAAAGTTTGCTGAGCCCTGTATTAGTACCCAAGACAGATATTGGCTTGAGTTCCAGCTCCACCATTTTCTAGCTCTGTGATCTGGGGCAAGTTACTTTTCCTCTTGTAGCCTCAGTTTTCTCATTGGTAAGCTGGGATAATGATATATACCTGACAAAGGAAAATTAAATTAGGTCAGTTCTATAAAGATTTGGGCATGGTATCTGGACATCGTAAGAGCTCAACAAATGGCTGCTTTTATGCCCAGGTTCAGAGAATAATGTGAGACCATGTTGGCTGGGGTTGGTCAGTCTGGCTTCTTAGAGGAGGTGGAATTTGATTTAGGCCACTAAGTTGTGGAGAATATGTAGAATCTGGGTAAGCAGACACCCAGGTGAGAGGGAAAAATCAGAATAAAGGCTATACATGTTAAAGTAAATGCTCAGCCAGTAGAGGTGGATGAATAAAGAGAGGGCTAGATCCTCGTAGATCCTGAGGTCTGGGCTGAGGAGTCAGAAGTGAGTGAATGAAGGAATAGAGACAGACACCAACTAGAAGCCTAATCTAGCTCCAAACCAGATCTTAGCTAAGGGTTCAGTCCACCTATATGAGTTCCCCAACCACTATAGAACCAAGCTAATGCTCAGATAAACTTCACCCATGGGCTGCTTTATCTCAGGACCTGGTATGTACCCATTTTGCAGTTTCCTGATACTGTTCAGCACGTGGTCAGGAAGCACAGGGAAAATGTTCACAGTAGCCTAGGAAAATTGTACTTGAGAAGTTAGATTTGTTGTTTCAAAGAGCAACCTTTAGAGAATTCCAAATGTGACTATTAGTGATTTCTGGGTTCCCCACTGCTTTGAATCTCTCATGCCACCACTAAAAGTAATCTGTGGTTGATTGTACAAAGCAGCCATAGTCGTTAACAACCAGCTTGGATTTGATTATTTGAGATGTAGGAAACAGCGGGAGCTAATGGCCTTGGTTTTCCAGCCTTGCTGACTGTGCTGGGTTGTGAGGTTGTCTGATTCACTGGGCTTCTGTATATAGCCTTACTAATTGGGTGTAATCAAGATGCTCCTGAGGAACTTCAGAGACTGCATGGTCCTGTTCAGTCTGATTCATCAGCTCCCCTTGGAAAGTACAGTGCTGGAGCGGACAGAACAATTTTGGAGCCTTCTCAGCAGTGGGGGCGTCATTCCAAAGGTTTTAGGTTATTTTGGGATTCACTGGACTTGTTTTTTATCTGAGAGGGAATTAAGAACAAGACTATATCCTGAGATTGGGTCACAGAAGCATGGAAGTATATAGCAGGCATTTCCCTACTTGTTAGAAAAATTTTTGGGATAGTCATTTGACTCATCTTTTAGAGTACTGGTTTAGATCTCTATATGTTGAAAAAATGGAATGATAGCTCCTTCTCGTTCCTAGAATTATAATCTGTTCTTGTCTTAAAATATACACAATGCTTACTTGTGCTAACAAATAATGGGGCTCTTTTATCATTCAGCAAATGCATCTGATGTGCTTTAGAACAATGTTCTCTTCATGATGGTTTGTGATTTTAAAGGGTCATTTTTGGAACCTAATCTGTTTACGTGTCCTTGACTTTCAATACATTTAAAGGGTGAGTGGTTGTGTAGGAAATGAACACCTCTAGTCCTTGGCATTTGATGATGCTTCTGGGTCTCTCTGTCTCAATCTTTCAAATAGTTTCATTTATTTAATTTTCTAAGCCAAGAATTTGTTTGCAGTTCAACTGTACAAGTGCCAGAGCTACCCTGGGTAGGGCTGTATTAATTTCAGAAGTAAATTTGCCTTCAATAAATTCAAAGTAGAAACTTTTAACTTGTAGAGGATGTTTTAATTACTGAATAAAACTACTTATAAGAAGAAAGCCTACTATATGTTTGAAATCAATTTTAATTTAAAAGTATCTCTTGGATACTTACCGTGTTTGGAACTTAGGTGTAGGTTGAGAAAGGTGGGATGATGAACTCATGAAGTCCCTGCTGTGATGGCATGTAGGTTTATCTTGGAGAGTTAGGACAAATACGTGTAAAACAAATACAGAGTTTTATATTTCTATACATGCATGTTTCTTAAGATTGACCCTATTGATGCTTTTGGCTGAATAATTTTTTGTATCAAGGCTGCTCTGTGCATTGTAAGAGGTTCAGCAGCACCCACGACCTTTACCTACAAGATGCCGGTAGTACCCTCTCCCTAATCATGACAACTGAAAAAGTCTGCAGACATTGCCAAATGTCCCTTGGAGTGCAAAATCACCCCAGGTTGAGGACTGCTGATGTGGATTATAATCCAAGTGCCAAAAGTATATGGCAAGAACTACTGATGCCCAGTGATTCTTGTGGTGAGGTCTATGGGGCTCTGCAAATGGTTGTCAATCCTTGATGTTTGTGGAGAGAATAGTATTTGCACATGTATGTTCTATGTTTTGCAAACATTTGTAGATTTTATCATGGGGGAAAAAACCCCTACAAATGTATGTAAAACTGTTACTGGACTCAAAGTAGCTTTTGGCTATTTTTATATTTCAGAAGATTCTAAAAATATAACTGGTGATGTTTAAGTGACTGGACAGGCTTTGGGTGTGGGCTCTGGAGTCGGACTGCCTTGTATTCAAAACCTAATTAGTTATCTGACTTTCGGCAACTGACTTAGCCTCTCTGTGTCTCAATTTTACCATCTGTAAAATCGGAATAATATTTGCACTTAATTTAGTAATATTGCGAGGATTAAACAAGGTGTTTCATATATGATTTTCAGTATAGTGAGTGATATGTAGTAAGTATTTAATAAAAAGTAGCTATTATTTCTTTTGGGGGTTATTCAGTTTTTTTTTACCCTTAAATTCTAGAAACAGTTTACATTTTAAGTGTTATGATAACAGAATAGGGGTGGGGGGAGGCAGAGTCTTCTTGGGAAGGTTTCATGAAGGAAATTTAATTGAGAGGGGTGATTGGTTTGTGGATCTATATTTACATATCATTTAGTATCTGGTTGGTAAGGCCATGGGGCCATAGGAGGTAAGAAAGCAGGTCCAAGGGTTTCCAACTTTTGCAGACCAAGTGAAAATGAGTGTAGTGGATAGACTCTAAGATGGCCCTCATGATTGAGCTAAGAAATGCAGTCTTCCCCAGCTGAACTTCAGATGAGAGCCAAGCCCTGGCTGACCTGTTGATGGCAGCCTTGCAGAAGAACCAGCTTAGTCATACCAGGACTGGTGACCCACAGAAATTATGAGATATATGTGTGTTGCTTGAAGCTGCTAAATTTGTGCTAATGTTATGTAGTAATTAATAATTAATACAGCGAGTATGATATAGAGACCTAAACGACTAGGAGCTCTCACCAGGCAAAGACACTTTAAACTCAACATGTCCAAGTCTGAACTTCCTACCTTCCTCTAATATTATCCCTCATTCCTTTCTTAGGGAATGTTTCAGCATCCCAACCCCACCACAACCAAACCACATACTTTGAGGCCATCCTCGATACGTTTTTCCTCTTCATAACACTTACCCATATCGATCCAAAATTTCTATTGATTCTCTCCCACCAGTATCTCTTGATTCAGTTCCCTCTTTTTTATTCTCCGATCACTACCTTAGTTTAGGTTTAAATTAGTTCTAGCCTGAACAGTTGCAGTAGTCTCTTGACTTCCCATCTTGCTGCCATTCTAAACCTCTTATCCACGTTGTCTCTAGATTTTTATTTTTTAATGCCAATCTGGGCATGCAGTCCCCATGATAATGAAACATTGAATGGCTTTTCATTCCCATCATTATAAAATATAAAATTGTTGCCCTATCCCTGACAACTTTTCCAGCCTTCCTTCCATTTCTTTATTTGGTTATTCCTCTCCCCATAGATTAAATTCTAGAATCCCTGGGATATACCCAATTATGGGAATGTTAGTTGACTTACTACTTGCCTGAAATTTTCTAGCAGACTGTGAGCTTCTCAAGGACAGGGATGATGTCTGGTTCCCCACAGTATCCCCAGCTTCTATTGATAAGGCGGGCCTGGTAAATGTTTGTCATGTGCATAGTTGGGGCTTGGTGAATGTTTGTTGCATGTATGAATAAATGAATGAAGGAATGAATGAATGAATACACGTGTCACGGCTACATCTGTGCACTAGTTCTCCAGGCACTCTGCCACCTTCTCTAACAAACCTCCCCAAGATAGTTCTTCTGCCTTTGTAGGTGTGAACCTTCTTCCTCTTCACATCTGTCACTTTAAGTGTGATTCTGCAGAATTTGATAAAGAACACATAATGAGCTGCCTATTTTTCTGGGTTGTTAGTTTTCTTTCTGTCTCTCTGTCTCTATCTCACTCTCTCATCCTCTCTCTTCTTTCAAATGATAACGCTCTGCATCACTGTCATGGGTAAACTTTTCAAGGTTATGATCTATAAATGAAATTCTGTTGCAAAGAGAGCTGTTTTCTTTGCAAGTTATGTTATCTCAAATATTAAAAAAAGAGATAGTACAAGATGTCTTATTTTACATCCCCTCGTAGTTCTGCTTTATTTTCCTTCCTAGTATTCTTTCACTTATTTGACAAGGGCAGTCAATGGGCCTGTCAAAATAACCCCTGGTGTTATCTTTCACTGGGAGAGTTTTTTTTTCTCTTTTAACATGAATGCTTTAAAGAGTTCTGTTTCTTCAACTGTTAAATGGAGATATCAATACGTACATTATAGGATGGTCCTATGGAAAGAATTATGCTTTCATTTATTAGATAGAGCACAGACTACATGCCAGGTGCTGTGTAAGACATGGTCCTTGCCCTCTTATAGCTGTCCTGGATGCAGAGTATAGAGAGCCAGGCACATGGTGATACTTTGCATCTTTGAATAATATCATGCTTCTTCTTTTCTCCCTTTGTTTCTCCCACTTCTCCTCCCCAGGGCAGGCTTTGAAAAGAGGCAGGCCTGGAATTCAGTTCTGGCTATGTCCTTTCCTAGCCAGGTGACCTTGGGCTTGCACTCTCTAAGCCTCTGTAGCTTCATCTGTAAAATGAACATAATACCCACATCACAGGGACTCTGTGAGGGTTGAATAAAAGGAGGTGGACTTGGTGTTGAGCTTATGTGCATAAGTCCAAATTGAACATCAGATGCTACTGTGACAGCTAGGAGAATCATGATCTTGTTGTCCCTTTGGGCTATTTCAGATTGATGCCAGTGTACTGCTTGTTTCTGTCTTCCCCGTTTTTACCTGGCTCCAGTATCTTTCCACTTTTCTATAAGTAGCACTGTCTCTTCGAGGCCTACTTTTAGCAATGGATTCATACATTTCTCTTCATTTCTTTAACACATTTCTCTTTCTTTTCAACATTTCATTTCTCTACCGTGTGCTCTGACATTTCACAATACATATGTCCTTTTCTTTTCCAAGTGCCTTTGATTTGTCTCCATACTGAAATTTCCTGAGTCTCATCTTGAACTTCGAAATCTAATCGACTAGTTAGAATTTTGTGTCAAGTAAGTCAGTGAACTAAAGATACAATAGGTCTCCAAGGAGTCTTTAGGGAATGGCTTTCATGCCAACCATATGAACTCTGCAGAGGCCTTTTATGACTCCTTTCTGGCTCTTGGAGAGTGAGGTTGTGAATTTTAGGTAGTCTAGTTCTTATTGTAGTTGACAATAAGTACCTGTGAAGGTGAAGCAACATAAGTTGACTGTGGGAAATTGTAATTTTTTCCTTCTGTGGTAATAACACACAGGGATGTTTTGGAATAAGGAATAAGAAATTAATCTCTTTTTGACACCCCTAGCTCTACTCTAGCATTACTGACTGCTTTGTCCCCCAGCTGGTGGATTCCACATTGTTCTGTTGTTAGACATTCCAGGCAGCAAACATCATACTGCTATGGAGTTTGCTCTGAGGCTAATAAAGTGTGGCTGAGAAATGTAGCTAAGCTTCTAAAAGGGCATGGTTTTTTAGTTCACATCTGGTAATTATAGAGCTAGTGTGTCTCTCTCTTGCAGATTGGGTAATTTTACATGGGGGGTTTGGGAGGTAGGTGGGTGTGTATGCCCTTATGTGTACCCAAATGGTCTACTTATTTGTATGTTGCTTTCTCCATTTCAGAGCCTTAGGTGTTGGTGAGATGAGCAGAGGGTAATTTACCACTGGATCAAGCCCTAATTTCATTGTCACCATTTTGACATGTATACACCAGGCCTACTCTCTTTGTGTCATTTAGAACTCTAGAACAAACTGTTCTGTAAATATTACTTAAAAAATAATTTAGCACTACCACATTCTTCTAAAATAAACTTTAAAAGCTTTGCTTTAGAGAACTATTTTCTTCTGTTAATATTTTTAAAGTTGAATCCTAGATTTTCTGAAGGTTTAAATCAAGTAGTATCTTCTGCTATTCAACCCTTTCTTGCTTTCTTCCTTTCTTTCGTTTTGGTTGTAACTTAGAAAAGTTGCAGAGAAAATGCTATTTTTGATTTACTATTATAGTTCAGAGCTCTGTAGGTAACTATTAAAAAATAAATAATTTTAATCATCAAATCTTTGTCAAGAAAATGGAGTATATTGAGTGGATTTAGGGCTAATGCAGGGGAGGAGTAGCAAACAGGGCATGTAAGCAGGATTGGGTGAGTTTCATTTAACCTGCACAGAATGTTAAAGAAAATTGAGCCAATGTTTAAAAACCAGGATATTTCACAAAAGAGTGTTGATATTTTTTACCTCCCTTGAAAAATTGAAGCTCTGAGATCTGATAGGGCACACACTTTGGAGTCCCCACATGTCCCTGTTTCTCTGTGAGTCTGAATGTAGTTGCAACAGTGTACTTTCATGTGACGACATTGGAGTCCCAGAGCTCTTTTGTCTGGCCCACTTCTCTCCTGTGTTTCCTGCCTTCCCACTTCAGTTTGGGGTGGGTATTTCCATCTGTAACTTCAGATGGGAGGAAAGGAGCCCAAGTGCCCTGTACTCTAGACTCTGTTCTGCCACCAATCCTTGGAATTTTGTGGTGGAGAATTAGGAGAAAACGAGTTAGGGAGGAAATTAAAAGAGATCAGAGGAGAGGAAAAGGGTAGAAGGAATTTCAAAGGGGAGGGGGGAGACTCTAGAAGAGTTAGGCCTGGGAGCAGCTGTAGAATTTGAGAGCAACAGTTGGATTTTAAGTAAAGTACAGAATAGTGTGTCTACTTAGTAGTGCTCAAGAAACGCAAATGAGGATTTGAGTTCTTTTGAAATTGCTGAACTATCCTTTTATCAGTCTGTCAAGAGACAGAAGCTACACAAATTATTTTAACAGATAATTTAATACTAAAAATAATCAGTTTGATATTGAATAACTGAAAAGGCAATAAGAGAATACTAACATATCATGGAAGTAGTAACCCCAGGAGGTATTTGCTACTCATAGCATTGGGATTATTAAAGTTTAGAAGCTTGGAGAAAGGGCCCTGTGGGTCTGAACTCAAATCTCCAGGATGATGGCTGGTTTTGAGACCTCAGAGCTCAACCCACAACTCTGAGGGGTGGTCCTACCTGGTTGGTGTTGGAGTCTGAGCTCAGGGAGGGGAAAGAGTCCAAGACATGGACCTAAGGAAGTGGCAGGCTGGGACTGTATTCTCTGAGGGGCTGCCACAATGAGGCTGGTTTCAGAAAGACTGTAAACTGGATTCAGCAGCTGCCACAAGAAATGATGCTAGGGTGAAGAAGCATGGATAGGCCACACCCATAGGAGCAGGAAGCCAATAAGAAGGAATGGGCCTCACCTCTGTTCTGTGATTTCCAGGATTTCCTCTTATACAACAGTAGTTTCCAACTTGGGATTTAATTACTGATCTCTTATAATATACCCCAAAATAGTATTGTTATTAATTGATTTTATCCTTTAGTGAAGCAGTTGACAAATTGCAGCCCACAGACCAGATATGGTTGTCTGTCTGTTTTTATAAGTTAACTTTTATTGGAATATAGCCATTCCTGTTTATTTATCAGAAAAAGTTTTCAGACTCCTTCTATAATATAAATTTCATTTTTTTTTAAATTTAGTTCCGATCTAAAACAGAAGATTGTGACACATACATTTTGAAAAGCAACTTTCACACCATAAAAACCAAATACACAGGAAAGATCTTTATTTGAAAAATAAAAGCAGTCTCCAAATGTGAGTACCACCAAAATTTACCTTGGCTTTCTGAGAGAATGGGCAAATATGGGAAATTTTTGGACTTGCTGATGAACTCAAGATAATACCATTTTTCTTGAACAAATAGTATCTGAACAAAATCTGCCCAAATAGGACATTCCGCTAGAGGCTTCTGAAGTGGAGCAGAAAGAATGTTGAGTTTGGTATCAGACTCCTGGAGGCCCGGTCCTACCATATCTATGCTGTGACTCTGGGCAAATTAACCTCCGAGGCACATTTTCACATATGTGCATGGAGGACCAGAATTTTCACATGTAGTCTTTTAGTTCCCTGGTCTGTATCTTCCACTCTGATACTTTCCTGAACTCTGGCCTGCACGTAAGATGGTCTGTATAATAAATGTTGGAGAGGATGTGGAGGAAAAAGAACCCTTATACACTGCTGGTGGGACTACAAATTAGTATAGCCACTATGGAAAACAGTATGAAGATTCCTCAAAAAACTAATAATTGATCTACCATATGATCCAGCAATCCCTCTGCTAGGTATTTACCCCAAAGACATGAACACTCATGTCCGAAAAGAAATTTGCACACCAATGTTCATAGCAGAATTATTCATGATGGCCAAGACATGGAAACAACCAAAGTGTCCTACAATAGATGATTCACTAAGGAAGCTGTGATACATATATACAGTGGAATATTACTCAGCCATAAGAAGAGATGAAATACTGCCATTTGCAACAACATGGATGGACTGCAAGAGAATCATGCTAAATGAAATAAGCCAACAGAAAAAGCTGAAAATCACATGATATCACTTATATGTGGGATATAAACCTAAAAGCAACAAATGAACAGGATGAACAAACAGAGACTCATAGACATGGACAAGAGACTAATGGTTACCAGAGGGTAGGGGTAGAGGAGAGGGAGGAGGTAGATGGGGTAAAAGGGGTTAAATATGTGATGACAGAAAGAGATCTAACTATGGGAGGTGAATGCATTTTCTTACTGTTAAAATCTTATCCTTGTCCACCCCATTTCCCATAGGAAATTGGTCCATGTTTCTTCCTTTCTCATAAATCTTCGTGGGTTCCATGCTGTCCGTGAGAGAAGGTCAAACTCCTTAGCATGGTGGGCAAACCTCTGTATAATCTGCACAGTCTCCTAATACACACTGTGTGTGCACTGTCCTTGCTCACCTACCTTTAGTGTCCTCTGCCTAGAAGGACCTTTCTTTCTGTCTGCCTGCCAATCTCTTTGTCTTCAAGTTTTAGCTCAAGTTACCTCCTCTATGAAGGCCTTCGGAATTTCTCAAATGTACTTAGATGGTCCTTTCTCAATGTTTTCTTTGTTCTTTGTACAAACTTCTTTACATGTATTAACATTAAATGTAACTGCTTGCACGCCTCATTCTCTTCATAGGTTATCACCTTCTCAAGGACAAGGTCTGAATTTTGTTTCTTCTTTGGCCCAAGTAATTAGCAGAATGTCTAAACCATAGCTAATTGTAATTGTTGAGTGAATGCCTTACTACTATTTTTAAATAAAAAATAAATGTTTTTATAAAATGAAGATGTAAAAACAATTTAAGTTCATTACCAAAAATTAATAAAACTATGGTCATTGTTCTTTTTAAGGGGAGGTTGGCATGTGTTTTAAGAATCAAAAGACTACGTTTCAATGAAGGTTTAGGTGACTAAAATATCCTTAAATCAATATCAGTGAAAAGTTATTGTTATTTTTTATTGTCATGGTCTTATTAAAGGGTGGGCTTATTAAAGGAATAATCACATTAAATTCACCAACATCAATTTTAAAAATGTTCCAGTTACTAAGGAGAAGTTTAAAAAAGACCAACACAGCCACGAAGACCATATTTTAGTCTCTAAAAATGTTAGCAAATTCAGAAAGGGAAGCTTTTAAAATATACACAGTAAATCATTTTAACTCAAAGTGTTACACTGAATTCTGTTCCATAGAGATTTTTAGTAATATAAAAAGCCAAAATAGAATGGATAAAATGTATTCAAAGCCTCAAAAATATTGTATCTTATGGCTTAGTGATTCTTCCCTCTGGGATGCTGTCTCTTTGGGTGGTTTTGGCCTCCCTGTGTGGGATGAGGTCTCCAAATGATAAAGAGAATGAGACTTTGAAAATTATGTGAGGTCACTTTCTTTCTTCCCTTGGCCTTACACAGGCAATATGCAGAGTGGGAAGTGATTCAGGGTTCTCAGCACCCCAGAGGCCACTCAGGGCCTCAAACACATAATAACCCTCCACAGTCCATGATATATGCTTACAGATGATACTCCTGCGTTTGCTCAAATATCTCATGATATTCCCAAGTGAGGGCGTGCGTGTGGGGAATGGGTTATCTAAGACTCTGGAAGTCTTGGTGCTGCTCTCATTCCTGTTGTACCACTCTCACACATAAACTCACTGCAGAACCTTCCAGCTGAGCCTTGCTGCCAGTTTCTAGACAATTTCTTTCTTTCTTTTTACTTTTTTATTTTTTTACTATTATCACTGTTCTCTTTCACTCCCCATCCCCATTTTTTTTTTGCATACATATCACATTGTTTTGAACTAGACAACCATCTCTCACATCTCTAATTCCCTACTGCCATTTTCTCTTTTACCATACAAATGATTGTTTTCATAAACAAATTGTTTGTATTTTCCTGCCTTAGTTGAACAGGAGCAACTGTGTTTTACTTTGATAGTCCCTGCAACTTTTCAAGGTGATGTTTGAAAAGGTCAAGCTTGCTCTTCCAACTAGACTGTAAGCTCTATGAGGGTTGGGCTGTGCCTCTCGTTTTTTTTTTTTTTAAATATATATATATTTGTTTGTTTATTTATTTATTTAAATTAGTTTCATGTATACAGTACATTGGCTAGACATCTATATAGTTCATAAAATGATCCCCCCAATTTCTCCCTCTCTCCCCTGGCCCTCCACATAGCTATATTAATGCTAACTATATTCCTTATGCCGTACTCCCCATCCCTGTGACCTTCTATCAACTGCTAATTTGTACTTCCTCAACCCTTCATTCTCCCAGCCCCCCAAACCCCCTCCTCTCTGTTTGTCACCAAATTATGCATTATATTTGTAGTCTATTTTTTATTAGTTTGTTCTTTTTGTTCCATAGATTCCACATATAAGTGAAATAATATAGTATTTATCTTTCTCTATCTGATTTATTTTACTCAGCATAATAACCTCTAGGTCTATGCATGTCATCGCAAATGGAAGGATTTCATTTTGTTTTAATGGAATGGGTAATATTCCATTGTATATGTGAACCATAATTTCTTTATCCAGTTATCTGTTGATGGTCATTTAGGTTTCTTCCATATCTTGGCTACTGTAAATTGTGCTGCCGTGAACATTGGGGTGCATAGATCTTTACAAATTATTGTTTTGGTTTTCTTTGAATAAATACTCTGAAGTGCAATCACTGGGTCAAAAGGTATATCCATTTTTAATTTTTTGAGAAACCTCCATACCATTTTCCATAGTGCCTGTACCAATTTGCAATCCCACTAACAACGTATGAGAGTTCCCTTTTTTCCACATCCTTGCCAACAGTTGTTGTTTTTTGATTTATTGATGTTAGCCATTCTGACAGGTGTGAGGTGATATTTCATTGTGGTTTTAATTTGCATTTCTCTGATGATTAGCTACCATGATTATCTTTTCATATGTCTAGTAGCCATCTGCATTTCCTCTTTGGAGAAGTATCTGTTCAGGTCTTCTGCCCATTTTTTAATTGGATTGTTTACTTTTTTTGTTGAATTCTATAAGTTCTTTACATATTCTGGATATTAACCCCTTATCAAATGTATCATTTTCAAATATCTTCTCCCAATTAGTCAGTTGTCTTTTTGTTTTGTTGATGGTTTCCTTTGCTGTACAAAAACTTTTTAGTTTGATGTAGTCTCATTTGTTTATTTTTTCTTTTGTTTCCCTTTCCCGGGGAGATATGTCTGAAAAGAAATTACTGTTAGTAATATCAGAGAGTTTACTGCCTATGTTTTCTTCTAGAAGTTTTATGGTTTGGGGTTTTACATTTAAGTCTTTAATTCATTTTGAGTCTATTTCTGTATATGGTGTAAGAAGGTGGTCCAGCTTCTTCTTCTTCTTCTTCTTTTTTTTTTGTGCACATATCTAATTTTCCCAGCACCATTTATTGAAGAGACTGTCTTTACCCCATTATATAATCTAACCTCCTTTCTCATATACTAAGTGAGTATATAGGCATGAATTTATTTCTGGGCTCTCTATTTTGTTCCATTGATCAATGTTTTGATTACTGTAGCCTTATAGTATTGTTTGATATCAGGTAGTGTGATATCTTCAACTTTGTTCTTTCTCAAGATTGCCATCGTGCCTCTCTTTTTTAGTGTTGTGTATCTAAGGTCTGGAATAAAGTAGATGATCAATAGAAGTTATCGAATAAATGATTGAACAACACAAATTAAAGGCCAGCTTGTCTTCAGACTTCATTGTTTTCAGAGAATGTAAACTGGTGCCTTATGTAACAGCTTGGTGTTGTACTTGGCCTTAATGGGAATGAACATCGGGAGCTGGTACCTTAGTTTTCCCTTGACACATCCCAGAATGGTTTCATCAATACATCCAACAAAGATTTGTTGTATATCTCTTCACTTCTCATATAACAGTCATTGTGCTTAGACCTGGGGAATACATGACCCTGTCCTGTATAACTAATAGATAAGTAGAAGATAAAGTGTGATGACCTCTGGCACATAGTAGGCACTCAGTCATTGATGAGTGAATCACCTGTTACTGCCAGGGTATGATGGAATCAACTGATGTTCCATTAGTGAAAATGCTCCAATTCTGATTTTTTTTTTAAAATTAAATTTATTGGGATTAACAGTGGCTAATAATATTATATAAGTTTCAGGTGTACAACTTTATATTCCACTGTGCGATCACCATTCAAAGTCTAGTCTCTTTCTCTTCACCATATATTTCACCCTCTTTATCTTCATCTTCCCCCACTCACCCTGTCCTCACTGGTAACCACCATACCGTTGTCTGTGTGTCTATAAGTTTGTTTTATTTGTTTGCTTGTTGCCTTTCTTATTTTTGCTTGGGGTTAATGGCGTGATAGGGTGGCTTGAATACAGGAAAAAAAGTACTAAGGGGGATAACTTAGTTAAATTCATTTTGACAGTAAATGTCTACTGGTTTTAGGTCCACCATTCAGTAATGGAATGCTTTTTTTCCTTGTTACTTCTTTTGGTTTTGGTGTGGAGAGGATGTGGAGGGGGTGGGGCAGGGAGTTGAGGGAGAGCAGCTTCTGGCTCTTCATTGTTAGCAATGGTGCAGGCATTTATTAGAGGCGTACATTAGGGCACTTGGTTACAGTAATTGTGAGCTTTGTGCTTAACAGACCATATGAAGGCTTGTTGCTGTCAGGCTCACTCAGTATGCTAATCAGGGAGGGTGGAAAAGGAGGAGGAGGGGGGCTGAGTGGGCAGTGGAGGCCTGATTGTGCTCCAGGTATCAAGTAGTCAGTTTAACCTAGGTTATTAGACGTTTGAGAGGCCTTAGGTCCTTTCCTTATATTTGTTTTCTTTGCTTTTTCTTCTGGACACTTTATCCAGGAGATATGAGCAATGAAATCATATTTGTTTTACAAATGTAAAAGGATATTTTGTTTTACGTGATATTTGAAATATCCATCTGCCTCTCTCTGCCTATTTACTCTTATAAGTCCTAATAACACAGGCATAGCTGGGTTGGGAGCCAGAGATCATGCCATAAATTCTCTGGGGACAAAAGGATGTTAAATTTTAACATAAGGTTATTGAAATAAGTAATCCTTTTTTTTTTGTTGTTATTGGATTCTTCAGTCTGGCATTATGTTGTCCTTTTGAATGCAAACAACAGAATTTGCAAAACTAACGATGACTTTGTAAAGGGAAGAAATTTATGATCTAAAAAAACCCAACTTTACAATAAGGAATAATTAGTTAATTTTGACAACTCTGCCTTGTGGCCTAATGTTTGCTGCTATTTATTCAATGAACATTTCTGGTGCACTTTCTGGAAGCCAGAGACTTTTAGTCCTCTAGGAAGTTATAGTCTTTTGGGGGAGAAAGTCAAGTTATCTAAAAAGTAAAATTCTATAACTTGATAATTATTTATTAAGTGCTTAATGTGCTGCAGGCATTGAGGATACAATGATTAGTAGGATAAAGTCTTTGCCCTCATGGAGTATATAGCCTAATGGGGAAATATTGACCGTGGAACTTCTAACTAACACAGTCTGGTGCGCATGTACGTGCATGAGTGCGTGCGTGTTCTGTGTATGTGTGTGTGTGTGTGAGGGATTGAGAGAGAGGGGGAGGGAGGGGAAGAAGAGGGAGTGGAAGAGGAGGGAGAGCAAGATGGAGATATCTTGGAAGGTTGCAAAATGGAGGTAAATGAGCCTGGTGGAGGGAGAAAGAGCATGTACTATGAAGGGGAGGAAGCTTGGTATGACTTGGCAAAGGCTTACGTATGGTACAGTTCAAAAAAGGGGTGTTGTTGGCCCAAGTCCTGACTGGCGGCAGAAGAAAGATCAGGCAAAGACAGGCTGAGGGATTTGAACTTCATTAGAGTGAACACCCCCTTTCTTAGAGTACTTATTTTTCCTCTGTGAGCTAAAAGAGAATCCTCATAAGAAATCATGTCCTCATTGCATGGATAAACATTTCTTAGATTTTTAATGACCCCTCCATCTTACTCTATTCAATTTTGTATTTCATTTTATTCTTCCTTGTTTAATTAAGGATTGTTCTAATAAGGGTGGGGTCTAGAATAATGGTTGAGTAATTGCCCCTTCTTGGTAGTACCTGATACATACATACATATGACATGTGTAGGTCTTCTGAGAGCTGGGTCCAGGACTGCTTCATTTCTGTCACTAATGGTCCCTGATGTGGCCTGATGGTAAATGAGTGTTGAACAGTACAGAAGGGCATACTCAAGGATTCACCATGAGGCCTTTGGAAGTTCGCAGTTCTGAAATAAATTTTTAAATGGAAGCTGACACATGCTTAGCATATTAGCTGACACATAGAAAATGCCTAATGAATGGTAGTTTCCTACCTATTTTAATCAAAAGCTACATCACTAAGGATATTTACTATTATGGATTCCAACACTGAAATTCCATCATGCCATTCCCCTGTTAAAATTTTAGAGTTCTTGCATCGCTGAGTGAATTAAGAGAAGTAATACATGTTTTTTGTTATTACAGTATTTTATTGAATGAATTTGTTCTCCATTCTGTGATGTCAACAAACAGTATTGTTGGTTTAAAAATCAGGGTAAGAAAGGGGTTCTGTAGCATTTTTAGAATGGTCTGGGACATTTGAGCTAAAATGTCTGCCAGGCTGCTCTGAGCTAAGACTGCTTAGAAGAGATATACATTCTGAAAAGCTGGCATTCTGTATTCCTCACGTGGAGGGAGAGGCAGAGGCAGAGACAGGGTCGGCACTGCAGGTTTGCAGAGTGCAGAGACAAATGAGCAGGCTCCAAGATCATTGGTAATGCAACCACATCCTTACTTCCCTATGCCTCCCTGCCTCTCCAGCTAGCCCTGGGAGACAGGACACACATGAGCTACAGGAAGCACATTCACAAGCCTTCTAGAATGTCTCTGGTGGGCAGCATGGGCTACAGAAAGCACATTCACAAGTCTTCCAGATGGTCTTGTCCCTGAGATCACAAACCAGTTGGTATAGGGGTGTTTGATACCTTGCTTAGGAAAGAGAAATAAGTGATATATATTTGTGATTTCTTGTGCTTTCAGGAATCACAAATGTATAGAAGCCAAGGGGCTGCAATTAAGGGTATTTCCTTGGTGAAACAATGATTTGGAGGCTGAACAAATGACTCAGGATTGCTAATAGGATCAGGAAACCTTCCCAGGTATGCCTTGTGAGATGATGCTTGATAATAGGTAGCTTGGTGGTCTCAGAGTGGGATTCATCTACCTGTTCTTTTCTCTTAGCTTTTTTTCTAAAAGGTTGATGAGCTCATGGTACAAACCCTGAACAGATGGTCACTCTTATCTGTGGTGGATGTTATAAATGGGAACAGATAAACTCTTCTTCACAGGTAGCTCTCTCTTCTCATGCTAACAGGAAGCTGGACCCTTTGAAGATAATCTTTTGCTCTGTACAACCTCTGCTTTTTCAAAATGGAAGGATTGGCTGCAGGGGCTCAGGCCCAGCACACTCTGTTTTTAATTGGCAGAAATATCCCCTAACTCAGTGATGCATTGTGTCTGTTATCAGAATATTGGTACCCAGAGCTCCATGCCAGCCTGGACCAGTTCACCTTAGAACATCCTTTGTAAGATGGAAGAGAGTAGAGGTGGGTAGGAAGGAGAAGTCTCCAATAATAGATTTCATCCTTTTAAAATAACCATGACCTGTTACATTAAGTATTAACAGCAAATCTGTTTCAATTTTTAAATAACGTTCAGTTCTTTAAAGATTTACATGGGCTCATTTAAGCTCAATCAAATAAAATTTAAAACAAAGGAAAGAATGATCGACTTCTGGGTACTCTTCAGTGTGTTAAATTAATTTCAGGATTTTTTTTCTCCCTAGAAGTGGAACATTTATTTTTAGGACCTTTATACATTTTTGTTTTTTCTTTTTCTGTTGAAAACTGCCCAGTGAAACAGTTCTGTCTTGAGAGGAGATCCGTCTATTTGAAAGTTTTCTTGTAGGTGGCAATAGGTTTTGACTTTTGTTTCTAATAGGGAGAAGGGGAGGCTAATATCTATAAATCTGGCTTATTGTTGAGGATACGCTATAAAGGAAACTGTCGAGTATTTGGAATGCCTCATTTTATGATTAAAAAAACGCCCCTGGTTGTCTTCTGGGCATGAGTTTGGTGCCACCTTGTGGGCAATTGTCAGACTATTTTGCATACCATTAAAGGAAAACTTGTCCCAAGGCAATTAATAATGCTCAAAAAATATGCTCTGTAAATTAGATTAAAACCCCCCAAACCTCAATGATTCTCCCACTAGGTTTGTACAGCATTATCTTAGGCAATATTGCTGCCTAACTTCAGGAAACATGATTTTCCCTAAGGAATTTTGATACCCTGCTGAGGTACCAGTGCTTTATTACCTGCAGAAAACCTTTTCTGGATACCTTTGGACTTCCATAAGCCTTGTGTTTTTAACATATTTTAGTGTGTTTTTATTACTTTCATTTTGAGCTAAATAGTAGATATATATCTATATATCATCTTAGTTGTAGTATTTAATACCATCCATATTAGAGAATAATAAAATCAAAGCAGATTACTCCAAACATAATATTGGACATGTACAGGTATGAGAAATTCTTATTAATTCACTTAAAATAAAGTTTAGATACTATGTTTGTATGTACTTACCAAATGTTATGAATACTATATTTTTAATTAACAAGAGAATGCATAAACTGTACTGTGTGATGCTCTTTTGTATCAGGATGCTTCTTTTACCAAAGTCCTTCAGCAGATTCAAAGATAACTAAGGATGTGGTTTTTGACCCGCTTTACCCTACTACTCACAATAGCCCTCTGAGGTACATAGAACTAATACTGTTAATTTCCATTTTGCCTCTGGAGAAGATACAGCTAAAGACATGGGTACTTTGTTCTAGCTCATAAGGACTGGTAGTGGTAGCGCAGGATTAGAACCCAGCTCACAGGACAGCTAGTTTGCTGCTCCTGTCATTACCTGATACTGTTCCTATCGTTTATATTTAGGGTGAAAAATTCAAGAAATAAACTATTAGGCTGATGGGAGTTTTAGAGATTCAGGCTGTTGGAGTTAAAGAGGGGAGAGAAAGAGAGAGAGGGAGTGAGGGAATGAGAAAGTAAGAAAACATCTTTTTATTTTTCAGATAATAGGCTTAGGAAACATCTTCTTGATCTTGCTAGAAGGGATATTGGACCTTGTTTTCCTCCTGATTAAAGCTTTTCAAAGGCAGCTCTCTTTGCCTATAGGACAGTCTAGACTCCTTTAAAATGGCTCTCAATTCCTTTATGACTCACTTTCCTGACTTCACCTGCCAATCACACCTCACTCCAGCAATACCGAAGTGCTCTTAATGTCCCTACTAATGCCTTTTCCTACTACCCATCTTGGTTTTATCTGCCTTGCTACCCCTACCTTGTTCCTTTCTCCTCACTTTTTCCTGATGAATCCAAAGCATTCTGTAGGGCTCAGCCCACAGGTCACTTAATCCAGAATCTTTTCCTGGCCCTTTCCTCCCCGACTCTTGTCTGGTTAAGATGTCCCACCACTGTATATCTCATATGCTGTTTGACCTGTCTGTTGACATGTCTGTTTTTCTAATTAAACTGTGATATCCTTAAGAGGAAGTTCTGTGTGTTATTTACCTTTCTATTATTAAAACTGAGTATAAGATCTGACCCATATTGTTTCACTATAGCTGGGGAGGACAGAATTGAGGCTAAGTTGTAGAAATTAGGATGTCAGTGGTGGAACTGGGAACTCAAGGCTTCCAAATCGCCTCTCTGCCTTCGCTGACCTCTGTTCTTCTTGGCGTGATGCACCATTCTCAGGCTCTTGCCTTATCTCTCTCCAGCTCTCAGCCCTATTTCCCTTTTCTGTCAGCCTTATTTTGTTTTCTCACAGACATGGTTTGCTCCACAGGGCTTTGGAAAGTGGCCTCCAGATTAATTTTTGTAGCCTGGCTGCCTCAAGGAGAAAGTGCTTCTCTCCCCTACTATTTCTGCATGGATTTTAGGAAAGGACTTGTCCCTGCTTTGGAACAGATACTTTAGCTTGGCACTTGTGTATGTCGAATGAATAGTTCATGGTGTATTTCTCTTTCTGTCTTTCATTTCCTGCCCATGCTAATTGTAAGTCTCTATTCACTTTTTTTTCATTTTTATGCCTCAAAAGTGATATGATACAAGACAGGGGCTGAGCCCCAAAGATGGGATGGAAAGGTTGGATAGTTCCACCAAGACGATCCTAGGTGGTAGATCTACCTCCTTACCTTTCCTGCATTCTCCCTGACTGTTGGCCCCCATTAAGATTTTGGCTCAAATAGATAGGGGGTTCAGAAAGGCAGAGCTAGCTGCATAAACCACATTCCCTAAGCCTTTGGCATTCCTCAAAAAAACTTATGGATTAGATGGGGCAGGTAGACTGATTAGTTTTTCAACATTATGGATTATCACAAATATACAGGAAGTATGTAAAACCTAAATGTACGGCTTAATGAATCAATATAACACATATATAACCATCATCTAGGTAAAGAAACAGAACCCCAGAAGCCCCATATTTTTCTTCCTAGTCACAACCCCAGCCTTCTCCCCAAAGGCAGTTATTACCCTGACTTTGTGGTAATCTCTTTTCTTTATTCTTTTACCACCTCAGTATGCATCCTGAAACACTAGAGTTAATTTCCTTGTTTTTGAACTTTATAAAATAGAAATATCCAGCCTGTTCTTTTGTTTCTGGTTTCTTTCATTCAACATTGGCTTTGAGAGAGTCAACCTTTTTGTTGAGTATAGCCGCGATTTCTTCATTTTTGGCACCACGTGTTATTTTATCATGTAAATATGCCATCATTTCATCATTTATTTTTCCATTCTACTGTTGATGGACATTTGGGTTGTTTCCAGTTTTTGGCCATTTAGAATGATGCTCCTTTGAGCCTTCATGTTTTTGTCTCTTGGAGTACATGGGATGCACTTCAGTTGGGTGTACATTTAGGAGAAGAAGTACCGGGCCGTGGAGTAGGTGTAACTTCATCATTAGTTGTTGTGCCAGTTTTCCAAAACAGCTGACCAATTCACCAACAGTGTTTTCTTTCTCTACCTCATTTAATCCCTAATCTTGGTGGCATATCAGGAATGAAAGACGGATAATAATTATAACTGCCTTTTCGTGTAAGGGCTTACTCTGTATGAGAAGCTGTGCTAAATGCTTTATAAATAGTATACCAAGTCCTTCTCACAAAATACCATGGAGACAGGTGAAATTGCTTTCTCCCTTTTGCAGTTGAGGACCCTGAGAATTAGAGAGGCTGACTCAGGGTCACATAACCAGTATGTGGTAGAGCCAGGACCTAAACCTGGATCTGAGCTCCTTGACTCTAAAACCTGAGCTCCTACCTCTGTGCTGAAAGGCCGGATTTTACCTGGTAGTCAGAGTGTGGGAACTGTGGTTTTACATGGTGGACACGTGCCTTCCTGCCTACAGATGTGGGTCAAGCCTTTTGGTAGTCATTCCTTTAAAGAAAGATCCTGTTTTCCAGAAGGAAAAAAATATGGAAGAAAATGGGATACCTGGGAGCTTGAAGCATTTTTTAAGTCTCCTTTAGTTTGTGCACCATTAGGGCCAGGTTTAGCTGGTCCTAGTGCTGATATTTTGCCTCAGGTATTCATCCATTCAAAATTTTTTTTTTCAAAATGTCTCAAGACTATGCCTTGACCAGATCTTCCATGCCCGCGTTAAAATTCTGAGGTTAGCCTTTCTGGTGGTGATGACCTTTTCATGAGAACAAGCCTCTTGCCAAGGACTTCCTTCATCCCTCTCTAGAAGGGGAGAAGAGGAAACACAAGTAAGTGCTTGGTGCAGAGCCCCAGCTTTTACTTCATGGACATGAAGTGCCCCGGATGCTATAAAATCACCACCGTCTCCAGCCATGCACAAACGGTAGTGTTGGGTGTTGGCTGCTCCACTGTCCTCTGTCAGCCCACAGGAGGAAAAGTGAGGCTTACACATGGATACGCCTTCAGAAGGAAGCAGCATTAAAAGCACCATGAATTAAGATGAGTGAGGAACCATCCCATTAAACACATTTTGGATAAAAAAAAAAATTCTGAGTTTATAAAATATCCATGTGTTTTTCTAATAGGAATCAGAGTAATAAATAATGTATGGGTCAGTATTTTGCTTTTCTATTTGAGTTTTTTTATTAGTGATAAAATTGAAATTTTAAACATGTAGTTATATCATTTAAACATTTTTCATGACCTCAGCACTATCTACATTGACATTTTCTTATTTCGTAGCCACATACCACAGAAGTTTTCTTACTAGCTAACTGGTATGTCTGCATTCATTACCACACTTCCATCAGTTGTCCTTCTGATAGTCAATGAAATATTTTAAAAAGACCTAGGCTGCTTATATTTATTCTTACCAAGGCCCTGTGTGATTTGGGCCTAGCCACCCTTCCCTAGCCTCATGCTACTCTCCCCTTATCTCTGTGTTTCAACCACAATATTCAATAAATAGTTTTCCATGTGCCAGGCACTATTCTAATAATCTCATTGTATAGAAAGTATTCTTCCTATTTTAAATAGAAAACACAGAGAGGTAAGTAACTTGCTCGTGGTCATACAACTAGTAAATATTAGGCAGAGCTAGGGTTCAAGCCTAGGTCCACTGGCTCCATAGTCCATGCTTTCACCTACTGCACTGTGCTGTTTCTCCTTCCTAACCTTCTCTAAGTACCTTTAATACACCCTACTCCTCTCCTCAGTGATTTTGCACTTGATGTTCTTTTTATCTGGGTACTCTTTCTTCATCTTTTCTCATCCAGTTAGCATTCCTTCCCCTTCTGAGCCTAGCTAGCTTCAGTGTACTTGCTTGAACTTCCTACATGCTAAAGTGGATACTTCTTTTATCTTTTTTTTTTTTAAAAAATTACTTGTGGACTGTTTTGCTTTCCCTTTTAGGCTGTAAACTCCATGAGGGCTCAGGCCCACCCACCCTATTTATTCCCAGGTCTCTTGGGCTTGGCACACAGCTGCATGCTGCATGTTTTTGCTCACTTGGTGAATGAATGAATGAGTGGAAGGATGGCTCACAGTGGAGTTGTTTTTTGTCCCCAGTTATAATTTTCAGGTAAGTGGTAACTTAAACGAACTCAGCTTCTAATTATTGTTTAAATGGCTTTTTTGGTCAGATGCCCAATTGATCTGGATTTTTAATATGTATTTTTAGTTCTCAATCTACTTTCTGTCAGATACTGCATTCTATTACAAGACTCCATTAGTTTAAGGTGTCCTGCCGATGGTATTGCATTTCTTTTTATGGTTAATT
The DNA here is from genome assembly GCA_030015415.1 of Cynopterus sphinx. NCBI lineage: Eukaryota > Metazoa > Chordata > Mammalia > Chiroptera > Pteropodidae > Cynopterus > Cynopterus sphinx. Next base: position 112,830,501 of record CM057381.1, read on the forward strand.
ATTAATAATGTTAGACAAAGTGTTTCAGTCTATATACAGTGCATGCCGGTGTGGCTGCCTATCAGAATATCCCCTCACTTTATTTTTTTTAAATTACAGGTTTCTTTATTGACTCAAAACAATCTTTTTAGTCACGTATCTGTAAAAATCATGACCTTTTTAGGTGAAATCATGGAAAAATTGCATCTGACATCTGTATGTCCCATATGGGCCCTTAGTGTGCTAGCATGAGAGAATGTGGGACCCTGACATGAAAGGAGCTCTCAGTTGGTTCTTTAATTGTGATTATGTTAGATAGTCATCTTACATTATGTAATTGAACAAAGAATCTATCACCTTTTAAAAGTCCACATTTTAACATAATGTGTTGATAGAAATGCCACCCTTCAATAAAAATATAGATTTTTGTATTCCAATTCTGTAAGCTTTGCCTCACTTGCAAGTTTTTCATGAGAGATATTAGTTTTTCAGTCAGCTTTATCATCAGTATCAAAAGCTTGGCAACTTTTCAAATGTAAGCTTTTCTAATAAGTTTATTAGACATGGTCTTTCCCTAGTCTCTCAGAAACAAAGCAGTTTTTTTCCCCATATTATATTTCTTAAGAATTCTAACTTGATATTGCATGTTTACAGTTATTAGAGACACGAAGAAGTCAGGATAGTTTTAGTTGCAAATACAGACACTCAAACCAAATCAACCTTAGAAAAAAATGTGAATTTATTGTCTCACCATAGATGGGAAGAACAGAATGGAAGCTAAATTGCAGGAATGAGGTCATCAAGGCTAATAATGGGGTCTTAAGGCTTCCAGAACACACACAGACACTCTCTCTCTCTCTCTCTCTCTCTCTCTCTCTCTCTCTCTCTCTCTCTCTCCCCCTCTCCCTCTCCCTCCCTCCCTCCCTCCCTCTACAGCCTTTGCCTTGTCTCTCTTCATTTCTGCCCTCCTTCCCTCTGCCTCTTGGCCTACTTTTGTTTTCCTGCAGATATGGCTTCCTCCATGTGGCTGGACAAGGTTGTCCCCAGATGTCTTAGGCACCTTCTCACACCTGGCATCTCTGGCATAGTGACTGGAAGTGGGGGAGTACTTCCCTTCTCCAATATCTCTGTATTGACTTTTAGGGAAAGACTTTGACCCAAGCAAAGGACTTTGCTTGGCCCATGTTCCCACTTTCTGAACAGTTACTGTTCTGGTCAGAGTTGCTGTGAATGGTCAACAGCCCCAGATGAGCCATGAGAAGGAGCACATGTTCACCAAAGCAAAGGGGGACTGTTGCTAGAAGGAGGGGGATAAGAGCATTTGAGGGATACTGAAACCATGGCTTCCATACTCTACTGGATGTTGCTCTTGATATTAAATAAGCATTTATTGAATGATTCCTATGTTAGGGATTACGCTACAACCCGGGGATTCAAAGACTAATAACAAGATTACAAAGCAAGTTAAATGGGCATAAATTACAGTGGTAGAGAATGGATTAAATATAAGGAAAAGCCTCTTGAGAATGACTGGAGTTATTTTTTGGAATGTGTTTCATCTTATTCATTAAAACACATGTTTTAATGAGTTGTCTTTTCCCTGGGATGCTTTGATTATTATATAGATATTGCAAATAAATTTCCTGAAAGGTGAATGTAGATTTAAAAATTTGTTTATTGAAGTAATTTCTTTTCTTCTGATGAAAAAAATATATTCATTTGGAAGAGATAAAAATATAAAGAAGAAAATGAAAACATTCAAATAGCCAGAGACAGCATCTTGGTTAGTTAGCATTTTGGAGTATGTCATTATTGTCTTTACTATGCTATATGTAAAGATAAAATAATTTATCTAATTATTTTTGCTTAGAGAAATTGATTTAATACTGTTTATCAGGTTTTGAATCTGGCCATTTTATTTTATTTTATTTTATTTTATTTTATTTTATTTTATTTTATTATTTTATTTTATTTTATTTTATGGTTTTATTGTGAGCATTTTCCCTTGCAAAGAGTTATATTTTAGAGATAGGATTTTTATTATTCTCTGCTTCATAGTCTACCAAATCGCTAAAACACAATTTATTTAACCATTCCTCTAGTATTGCACATTAAATTTGTTTGCTAAATTTTGTAAATGTGAGAAATGCAAAGAATGTGCTGGCACCTATATCCTTGCCTGCCTTTCAGATGAGTTCCTTGGGTTCCATTCCTAGGAGTGGACTCGGGAGATCAAAGGGAAGGCACACATATAAGTCTCTGGATCCAGATGGCTGCTTTGTCCTTTGAGAGGTTGTTTCAGTTTACATTCTAACCAGATGTAGAGGAGAGAGAGCATAAGAATTTAATGGACCATCTCTGACAATTAGCTCATGTGTCCAGTTAACTGATTTTATTCTATATATGAAGGGCTACTCTGTGTGAACTAAGTGTGACCACGTGTTGGATGCTGGAAAAGGATCTGACAGCATGAACTGAAAATTTTAACTTTTCAGTAAGAAATGAACACATCACTTCCTCCAAAGGATTCATTTCTTGGTTCAAAATGCCATATTCTTACTGTTAATGGAAAATGCAGTGTCCACATTGTTTTTTTTTTTTTTTCATTTCTTTCACTCTTCTTACTTCTCTCTCTCTCACTTTCTCTTTCTTTGTGTCTCTCCCCTTTCCCAACCCTCCTTTCTCAAAATAAAAGAGACTCTCTGACTATCCTCCTGGGTATGATTTCTAGGAGTGCAGTTATAGGATTGAAGGGTATCTTACTCAAATCATGCTGCTGTAACAGAATACTGTAAACCGGGTGGCTTATAAACAACAGGGGTTTATTTCTCACAGTTCTGGAGGGTAGAAGTCTGAGATCAGGGTGCCAGCATGGTCAAGTTCTAGTGAGGGCCTTCTTCCAGGTTGCAGATGGCCATTTCCTTCTTGTACCCATATGTGGCAGAGAGGGAGCAAGAGAGCTCTCTGAGGTCTCTTTTATAATAAGGGCACTAATCCCATTCATGAGTGCTCCACCCTTAGGATCTAATCACCTCCCAAAGGCCCTACCTCCTAATACCATCCTATTGAAGGTTAGATTTCAGCATATGAATTTTGCAGAGGCACAAATATTCAGTCCATTACAAAAGGATGCAACAGTTTTCATTATCACCAACAAAATAAAGAAAGTGTGATGAGAAGAGCCTTGAAGTGATGTAGCCATCAGTAAACTAGAAATATGATTTGAAACCCTAAACAGATTTTTTATTCAGCAAATAGTTTTGAGCCACCTAATCTGTGGCTGTAGTGTTTTATAGTGTGACACTAATTGGCCCATGGAAGGATTTGACACTGAGTATTGTGTCCCACTCATGTATTTGATGGAAATGTTTTCCAGTGTGGAATTATGAATGGGGTGGAAGGAACATTGGATGTGGAACTGGAGAGGTCTGGGTAGAAATCGTGGCTTTGCTGGGTGCCATTGGACACATTACTTTTCTATGTCTCAGTTTTCTCATTTGTAAATGTAGGCAACTTATCTGGCTATTAGGAGTAAACACAATGATTTAAGTCACAGTTCATTAACTGTACGAAGTAGTTCAATAACTGGTAGCTGCTATTATTTTGTTATGATTATATTATGGTGGTGATTGGGATTACATGAGCCTTGATGCTTTGGTAGTAGTTCCTAGTGCCTCCCTAAGCACCTTTCCTCATAGAGCATTGGAAACTCTGTGTGTTTATGTGTGTGCATGCATATATGTGCGTGCATGTGTGTGTGCGTGTGTGTAATAAAGGCAGTTTCTTTCTAAGAATTGTTCTCCAGAGACTGTATCAGACAGATTTTGTAGGCAGCTGTTGGATGCCCCTTTTCCCTGCTCTGCTCCTGAACTCTGGAAGCCCAGAGTTGGGGCACATGGGAATGAGCTCCACAGTGGATCTTAAGCATGAATCAGGCTTTGGGGTACAGTGGCTGGGAGTGGGTAACTGGCCTCGAAGGTCTAGATGAGGGTGTCTTCCTCTCCATCTTCATAGCTTTTAGGGTCCAGAAGGCAAACTTTGGTGATAGGAGAGAGTGAGGAGGTTATGTACCTCAAACCACTTGCCCACAAAACACTGATTGGCCTGAGGCAAGTAATAGGGCAGCTACTAGAGCTGGATTCATTCTACGTGCACCCATGAGCTACCACTTCCCATGTACAGATGCTTGGTGCTCTTGTGTTCTCCTGTACCTCTTCCCCTATCAGATCAAATACCGATTTAAAATGTTACCGAATATCTTATTATGCACAAGCCTCAGAGGCTTCCAGGTAGTAAAAATGTGATTCCAGAGGTTTTTGAGCCCAAGAACTGTTAATTTTTTGGAGTGTCATTTATGTGTTAAAGAAAAAATTATTCTGACACTTGTTAAAATGGTAAGGAAGACTTTATTCAAGACTATTGTAATAAGAGTGTTGTAGAGGATAGAGATCAGGCTCAACTTCGAACACAGTAAAGACAGCTTGGGATTATAGCTATTGATTAGAGTGAGGGGTTTGCTGAATGGAAAATTAGCAAGGGGAGACATCAAGGGTAGGAGGATTCTTGCTAAACTGACCTAACAGAATTCTTGTTAAAGGCTGGCCAAGGACTTAGATAGACATCAAAGGTGGAGGAAGAGTAACAGAATCAGATATCTGGGGTGGGGGATTCTTTCTAAATTGAGTTAGCATAATTCTTGCTAAGATAGGTTCTGCAGGTCTGGGAAGGACAGAACAGAAGCCAAGGTCTAGTTTATAGGAGGAGGCTAACTAAAGGTTGGTTAAAGTTGGTCAAGGAGAGAATTTTAGCCACCTTCCACGATTAGATTGAAGCACAAGTGGCAAGTGGTTAAGGGGTCACCTTTGTAATTATACTTGCTTGATATGTGACCTTTGGTAAATTATTTGATCTCCATAATATTCAGTATTTTACTGAAAAATGAACCAAAGAGTACCTCCTTCGCAAGGTATGCAGTGAGCATCAAATGAAAGAATGAACAGGAAGGGCTTGTCACAGTGCCTGTCCTAAAGTAAAAGCTGAATAAATGGCATCAATATTATAAGTTGGGGACTGTAATTAAGTTTTGATCCAGTAAGCTTAATTTAGTGACTCCTTTCTATAAGTAGTATAGGAGAAGATGTGGTTTAGAGAAAACAGCTCTGGACTGAGAGTCTGAATAGCTGAATAGTCGAATTTAAAATCTGGCCCCACCAATCTTTGGCATTATCCCAGAACTTTAGTTTCTTATCAGCAAAACGGGAAGATGTCCTCTTTCTTGCCTGTCTCACAGGTTGGCATGAAGTGTGAAAATAGGTGTGAAAGCACTTATAAAACTAGAAAGGACTATATTTAGCACCTAATCAGAATTTTTCTAAAATTGTTTCTTAATAATCCTGTGATTAGGTCTCAGTTTGTTAGTGGGTCAGAGCCCCTGGGCTGTGACCTTCACTAGTGCTTGTTAGTTTTATCCCGCTTCCGCCTTAGGAGAGACAGGAAGGCAAGAGGGAACTGGAGTTGGGTGTTTCCTTTCCCTCAGTCACTTAGGTTTTGGTTAAATTGTTCCGTTTGAGGTCACACCTTGTTAAGAAGAACAGAATGCTCTGGGAATATTTCATAATGACTTCTCCCAACACCCAGCAGAAGTTGGTGAACTTGATAAAGTTGCAGTGGTAGAGAGAGAGAAAAAAATCTGAAATCTGGAACCATCCTAACATTCACTCCTGTATGTCCAGGATTAGTAAGTAATTTAAGGTAGTTCTGGAGAACATTTCCAGAGAGGGGTCTATTGGACAGGAATGTCAGTTCTTATCTTCTACTTTGTTTTACTCTGACTAGTGTATTGCAGTTTGATTGATGGGGTGGATTGAGACCTTTCAAGGAAAGCCAGGGGTTTACTGGAACTGAAACTGAAGCACTATTGGTATCTAAGTCTGCTTTTCTCTTGGGCATTTCTATGGCTGTCCTGCTCCATTCTCCCCTCTTCACCATCTACCTTCTGTGTCTACTTTGCTTCTTTAGAACTTGGGCTTCCCTAGGGCTTTAGCTCACCAAGGCCCCATTTCCTCCTGAGTGATTCTTTGTAACTTGGCTTCCTCTTTTGACTGACTCATGCTCTCAGTTTCTACTTCTAATTTTCTCAGAGAGGCATCTTAGAAATGCCTCTTCGATGTGATATGGAGCTTGGCTGTGGGTGCACAGAATCATTTGGAATATGCCACGACCAGAGCAGCTGAGGACGGACATCTGCAGTTCATAATCCAGTCATTTATTCATTTTGTTTTCTATTTGGCAGTGTAGCAATGCGGTTAAGAACTTGGGTCCCAGAGTTAGACTCAAATCTTGGCTGTGACCTTGAGCAAGTGACTTACTCTCTCTGAGCCTTACTTTCTTCATCTGTGAAAAGACAATGGCAATTGTATTCATTTAGTAAAATTGTTTCAAAGAAGATGTGAGAAAATACCTATAAAGAGCTTAGCTTAGAGCTCAGTGCAGAGTAAGCACTTTTTTAAATGTTAGTTATTATTTTTACTTTTAGTCTATAAGTCAATAAGACAAATATAGTATCTGTATTTATAGAGCTTATAGTCTAACAAGGAAATAATTTTCATGAGCCACTCATTTTGAGTGCTAGTAGTAATATATTTGCAATGTATAGAAGGTATCTTATAGTTAGTAAATTAACTCATTGAACAACTATTTATTGACTATCTGCTAGGTGTGTGGCATTGTTGTTGGCCCTAAATGTACAGTTTTAAACCAGTAGTCAGATCCCTGCCCTCATGGAGCTCACATTATAGTTAGTAGACACACACTAACTGAGGATGGATGGATGGATGGATGGATGGATGGATGGATGGATGGATGGGCGGATAGATAGATAGATAGATAGATAGATAGATAGATAGATAGATAGATAGATAATGTCTGGTGATGCCATGTACTATGAGGAAAAAAAGCAGGGTACGGGAATAGAGAATTTCAGAGCATATTTGGGGACCTAATTTAGATGGAGTGGCCTAGGATGACCTCCCTGAGGAAGTGACATTTGAGTAGAAAACTAAATACAATGAAGGAGGAACCCATTTAAATATCTGATGGAAGAGTGTTCCACCAGAGGGAAGAGCAAAGACAGCAGCTCCGAAGCAGGCATGTGCTTGGTATGCTTGAGGAATGAAAAGGAGTCTCTGGTGGCTGGAGCCTAGTGAGGTGAGCATAGTGGGAAATGAGATATCAGAAGTAGCCAGGGACTGAGGGTGATTTTAACTTTTAACCTTCTTACAGGCTCAGTTACATCTTGTGTGTGTTGCTCACCTGGGCTTTTCAGATCAGCATGAACTACTAACTTGTCAGGTTCCTCTGTGACCAAGGGCAGCAGACAGATGCCCATTTTGAATCAAACCGACTTCATGAGATGCATAAAGGCTCATTCGAATTTTGAACTATTTGTGGATTATTGGCTCTTGAGACTGTGCTCTGTATTTCTCCCCACCAGAGTAGGTGACTCATGGGTAGGTGCAAGGGTCCTGATAAATTTAAAGCAAACCCTCTCTGTTGTCACTATTATAGAGCTGCTTCCTTAGTCATCCTTTAATCTTGTCTGTGTGTTGTGACCTATTTCTCCAATATTAAAGTAGCCCAGCACATAGCATCCAGTGTAGTTATTGTTTGGGGACAGGAACTGTGCTGAGTGACTCACCACAAGTAAGAGGGAACTGCTTAGACTTGTTGGCCAGCACTGACTGCTGCTAAAGATAGGAGGCCCACAGAATACACTGACATAGGTGCCAGAGCAGAGCTATCCTCAATGTTTCATGGAAACAAGGAAAAAGCAGGCATTTCTATCAGCAGAATCTTATGAGTGCTTCATGGTAGATGTGATATTTGTGCTCTGATATTTCAGGATTCTTTAATTCAAAACATGTGTTTCCATAATAGTTTTAACTTCCTGCAAGTGAAGAAGTCTGTGACTCTTGCTGCAGTGGGGCTGACGGCCTTTAGGTATTGGTTTATGCTGACGGGTGGCAGGGATGAGCCATTTACTGGACATTTTGCTTGTTTTCTGTATATACAACATTGTTTTAGACATCTTATGCATCGGTTTTCTATTGCAGTATAATAAATCAGTCCCCAAATTGGTGACTTAAAACAATAACTCTCTTATTTGTTCATATTTCTGAGGGTCATTAGTTTTGGCTGGGTTTGGCTGGTCTCAGTTGGGTGGTTATTCTATTGATCTCTTCTAGGGTCATTCATGAGGTTGCAATAATCTGGTAATTTGACAGAGGCTGTTTGATTTAAGGTGGCCTGTCACACATCTGGTGGTTGGTATGGGCTTTTTCTGGGTCTCTCTTTTCATGGTCTTTTATCCTCAAATAGGGTGGCTTGAGCTTATTCACATTAAGAGGGATAAAGTGTGAGCTCCAAGTATGGTTTCCTCTGTTCATTTGGGTAGTTTTTTTCCCCTAGACTCAGACAGTTTCTCCACATATATGGGATGCTCAAGGGGACCCTGTGTAGCTTTCTGCCCAGTAAACTCTAGTTGACTTGATATTTCCCGACTCCTCTCAAATCAGGGAGACTGTAGTCTTTGTCTGAAATTTACCAACTTGTGCTGCAGCCTGGACACTGTCTCCCTTCAGGAGGCTGGGGCAATTATAGTGCTCACCTCACTTGATTCCTATTTCTCAGGGATTGCTGTTCTTGAAATCATAATTTCATATATGTTATGCAGTTTTCGAATTGTTTCAGGCAAGAAGGTTATTCCATGTTAGTAATTCCATCTTGGCTGGAAGTAGAAGTGGCAAGGTCTTGAGGCCTGGGTTTGGAACTTACACACAAGAACAGTGTTAGTTAAAACAAGCCGAAGGCCAGCCCAGACTCAAGGGGCTGAGAAGTAAAGTAGACTTCTTGGTGGGAGAAGTGGTAAAGTTACATTACAAAGGAGCTTGAGGATAGAGGTGGGAGGAATGATTGAAGCTCTGTTTGCAAACACTGTCTCACTGTATGTGGGCAGGTAGGGTTAATTATAAGATGATTGCCGCTGCTGTGAACCAGGCCCATTTGAAGCACTTCACACAGCTCATCTAATCCTAATAACATTGTGAAATGTTGTGAACTTTGTGTAACACTGTTCGCATGTGGGAAAAGTATAACATTGTAAAACTCATTTTACAGATGAGGAAACTACCACTCTTCAAGGGTTAAGTGATTTGCCTCATGTTATACCTAGGCTTGTGCGACTTCCATGCCTGTGTGATTCTGTGCCCGAGTTCGGAATCCATCCTTACACTTCCAACTTTTCTGTGACCTAAAGTTTTAGGTATATTTCTTACAAACAGATATAGCAGCACTAAAAAGAATGCAAAAATGGACTATTTCTGCCCTTTTGGGTGGTAAGTTTATTCCATTTACATTTATTATAATTATTGATGTGTTTGATTTATTTCTACTGTTTTATATTGTGCTTCTTATTTACCCTGCCTTTTTTTTAGGTCTATTTCCTCTTTTTGTTTGCAATTTTTTTTTGTTTTCTTTTCCTACACATTTGAAATCAAATTATAATTTTATTCTTATTCTTTTAACTACTATCCCTAAAATTTTAACATGTACACTAGAATTAAAGTTAACCTTTTTATCTTCTGCTTTCTCAAAAAATATATGAAGAATTTAGAGCATTGTAATACCACCCTTTTGTCTCCTGTCTTACACGCTTTTCTTTTTATATTTCCCTGTGAATATGGTAGCATTGTACTTTCCTATCTTCTTCGAAATTACTCATGGCTGTGTGACTTACTTTTGCAGTAAAGTATGAGAAATAGAAAGTTTAAAGAGCCAGTGTGCAGTTCACCATGTGATCTGTAGCAACTGGAAGGTTTAGAGATGAGGTCTTTGAATGGCTACAGAGTCCCCCAGCTAACCACTGAAGGATATTTAGCATGAGTGAGAAACAAACATTTATGGTTTTAAGCCATAGGGATTTTGGGATTGTTACCATAGCATAAAGTGATTACCTGACTGATAAATCCCAAACCCACCAAATTAGTTATCATCATTAGTACTGTTTTATGCTTCTATCAATTCTTTCTTTCTTCTAGATTTTCCTTCTTTTTTTTTTTTTTTGAAGTACATATTATAGAAGTTCCTTAGTGTTAGTGTTGTGCTAAATGTTTAATAGCTGGCTCCCTGAGGGCAAAAAAGTCTGATTTTTAGTGTTTGATGATTTCCATGGTATAAAAATTCCCACCATGGCTGAATTCAAGTTACCAACATGTAGTCAACTGACTCTCAAAATCTTCAATATTTAGCTCTAATCTACCAGACTATTTCAGGGGGATTATGTTAGCGGTAAACTCTGTTTTTGTCTAAAGATATCTTTATTTCATCCTCATTATTGAGTGGCAGATTAACAGGGAGTAAAATTCTAAGGTTGAAAGTTATATTTTCAACCTTATTTAGTACTTTCAAGCTATTGTTGTTGAAATAATATTGTTGCTCCCTTGAGAAGTCTTTTGTCATCTTATGTTGTTCTCTTGTAGTTAATCTGTTCCTTCTTTCTGGTTTCTCTTTAAATCATTGTGTGTGTATGTGTGTGTGTGTGTGTGTGTGTGTGTGTGTGTGTGTATCATTGTTAAGTTTTACTCTGCTATGCTTGGGTGTGAATTTAATTTTATTTCTGCTTAGAAACATTTTGCTCCCTTTGATCTTTAATGAGTATTAGATTTTTTTTTTTTAACGTATTCTTTCTCTGAATATCTTTTGATCTCTGGGATTCTGTGTGGTCTGTGCAGAGAGATTATTCCTCTAGAACATTTTTGTCTTTGTTTTTGCTAGGTATCACCTTGGGATCATTTTTATATTTAATTTTATTCTCTATTTGTGTGTTCCCAGACCTTTAGAAACTGTAAAATGAACCCCGAATACACATGAAGTTAGACGCTTGGTGAAACCAGTTTTATCTTGCCCTGAGCCCAGAGTTCAGGTTGTTATTTCACTGATCCAGTTTTATGGCAGGGGTGAGGGTCTCAGCTCTAATTTGTCCAGAGCCTTTTCTCCCACCCTACCCCCAAGGCTGTTCACCTAAGTTACCTCCATGTGCCCCTGCCCTACTCCTTGAGAGCCAAACCTTCAACTCCTCTCACTAATCTGAGTTTTAGTTTCCCTCTTTGCTTTTGACCCCTGAAGACCTCTCTTACTTTCATGCATGCTCATCTATGCATACAAAGTGATATTTTTGTATTTTCTGTTGATTTTGTATTTTCTCTGACTTTCCCAAGTGTCTATAGTTATCTGTTGTGCCATACTGCTAGGACCTAAAGTGCAGGCCGTACTGTAGAGCATCACCATCCTTTTCCCCTTGGGTTATTTCAATTCCTTGCTGGTTTTGGTGCCTCTAATCTCCCATCTTTTCAGGCTATGTTTCAGTTCTAAAATACCTTCTTTACCCCCTCCCCCTGAACTTTTTTCCTTTTAAAAGGAAAAAAACAAAAGAAAACATTCTTCTCTTTAGATCATTAAGAATGTTTGTGACAACTCTGGGTAAATAAAAATCTTATTTTTAAAAATATCTTTCAAATATCTTACTTTCTTCAAATCTTTGCTTAAATGCCATGTTAATGGGAAAGAATGACTGAGACTATTTGTCTATCCTTTATAAAATTAACACTCTTTTACCATGTTCATGTTTTATTTTATTGTGTAGCACTGTTTTCTAATATGCTATACTTTTATTTCTTTATTGATTGTCTACCCTTATTAGACTAAGTTCCACAAGGTCAGGTACTCTATCTCTTTTGTTTATTGTTATATTCCCAATGCCTTAGTATTGTGCCTGGCACATTGTAGATATTTCATAGATATATTTTGAAGAAATAAATAAAATATATGAAAAGTTATGTCTTATTTTGCAAATAATTTTATTTTTACCTTTAAAATTAACACAAAGAGATTTCAAATATTTGTAAAACTCACAGGCCTTTGAGAATACATTCATAGCCCAGCAACATACAATACTAAAAACTTCACTTATATCACTCTTTGTTTTATAAAGTTCATATCTTTTCTATGGCATTTGGGTCCTTTACTGATGAACATTACCTACTATCTTTGTAGCTGCCTCCTGCCACTTTGATGTTCCAATTTGGCTACCAAGTTCCGTATTCTTTTCCCACCCAACATGCCATGATTTCTTCACACTTGTACCTCTTTGCCCATAACTGTCACCCTTCCTGGAACACTCTCTTTTTGCATATAGGAAGTGTTTCTTTGCTTTAGGCCCCACTCAAAGATCACATCCTCTGTGGAGTTGTTCTTTGTGCTCAGACCAGATTGATGCTTCTCCACTGCCTCAGCACTTTGTACACACTCCCTTATGCTCACATACCTTCCTCTTGTGATTATTGATCTCCATGTTTGTCATTTTCTCTTGACTAAGAGCTTCTCAGGGCCAAGGAAAATGTGTACCTGTATTCTCAATGCCTTAGCATAATGCTTAACACACTGAATAAATGCTCAGTAAAAGTGAGTTTAGTGAATATTGCCTTGGAATGGTTGTGGCAGAAATGAATGACTAGTTTATACTCTGTAATTCTCTGAGTGTATTCAAATGAAGAAGAATTTTTTGTAGCAAAATGATTGTTAGATAGGGGCCTCGATGGGAGATTGTGTCACATCCTTGAAAAAAACTTCTTTCTCTCCTCCCCACCCCAAAGCCTTCTATCAGAGGAAGTAAGTAAATGCTATCCAGCCTGGAATTCATTAAGTTGTTAAATAACCTTTGAAGATATTTTCCAGCATAATGATGGTTTTTACTATTAATACTAATTATAACCTTAAGAGAAGTTATTTATTGAATTTGTAGATCAAACTAAGCTATATATATAAATATATAAAATATACACAAAATTTACATATGTACATATATATAAATTTGCTCATCACTACAACTGTATCATCCTCATTTTACAGTGAAAAATTGAGGGGAAATAACTTTGCAGAAATTAAATAGTATAGACATAAACAATGGTAGAACAATGATAGACTTAGGCTCTTTACTAGTCTCCCATACTGGATTTCAGTAACTCTTATAATAAGAGTTTTCTTTGCCCCTTTAAAAGGTAATTTAAAAGCTTATTTAAAGAAGTAAGTGAGAAGAGGAGTATTTTTTGTAGATACCATAAACTGTAAACTGTTTATTTTTCCATCTTTTTAAAACCATAAAACCTACAATTCTTTTCTCTTTGCATTTTTAAATGAAAAGAAATGAAAACTTCAGAGATAGGGTAAAAAATTCAGCTTATTTTCAGGCCCTTGTATCTGTGGTTTTATATAGCGAACTTCTAGTCCATAGCCAGGGACCCAGATGATCATGAGAAAGATAATCATGCATTTTAAAGAGGTGAATGGACTAAGGAGGGCCATTGGTCTCCCTGTAACTTACTGAGGACTCTGGTTGTTGAAATTTATGTAATCCAGGACTAATAGTTCATCTTATTAAAAACAGCAGTAGGACCTGGAGTTAGTGAGGTATTACATTTGGACTTGCTTCAGTTTAAATTCTCTTCCATTCAATAATGCTTTTGTTCCAGGTACCAGCAGTGTCTGCACTGTTAGACAGATACTTTTTTTTACATCTCTTTTGGTCTTGATAGGTTAGCTGTGTTCCAGACTCAAATTTGGAAGTTACTTTTCCTTCCTCCCCAACTTAAAAGTCTCAAATGAATTATAAAACAAAATAAATATCCAGGGATGAAAAAAAGCACTTTGCAAGTCCTTGTTTAAAAATACTTTTTTTACTGTACTTTTAGAGAAAATTCTATTTTCTTTTACTGGTTTAGGGTTTGAAAAGAATCTTAAAGCATGTGAAATGTATGTATATACTCATGGATGCATAAGTGAATTTCTCAGTCTTCGTTCAGGAAAACTTTTGTTATTAATAATATGCACAAAGTTATCCAGATAAAATAAAAATAACCTCAAAATGATATTATTCAAGATTGGTATTGAAGGATCTTATTTCTCAGCAATAGAACACATTCTTTCAGTGATGGTATCTGCAAAAGAACTGTTCTTTATTTCTGGATTTTGCTTTGGCTTACCTAACAATAGCATGGATCTTCTGTGACTTATCATTATCTTTGCCAGATTCCTGAGTAGCCCCTTTATTCTTGAAAAAAAAAATCTATATCTATATCTATATCTATATATGTATAAATTATTTATTTTATTTATTTATTTTTTTGGAAAAATTTCTCTAAACCCTTTTCAAAGTCTTTTAAGCTCTCAGGTGGAAAATGCTAAATTTTTAAAAATTCCATAAAGATATTCTTTAAGAAGTCCTTGAGTGAAGAGTTAGTTATTTCATGCTGGTTGGAATTAAGCATCTTTTCCAGCTACTGAAGTCTTGAACCCACTGGCATATGGACTGTGGTTATGGCAGCTGCACCATTGGTGGTATGTGGTGGAAGGGATGCTTCTGGACCAAAGATGTTTGACTCCAGTGTAGAAATTTGGCTCGTGGCAACTGCCACACACGCCCTGACACTAATAATGTGGTAATGTTATCCTTTTGCAGTTCAGTGACCAAATAAGACTGGTGCATGGGGCTAGAAGGGAAAGACTGGGATGATGGTGCCCTGGAAGTTTGGTGCCTGGACTTTAAAACTAGCAGGGCTGTCATCTCTGTTGTGACCTCAGGTGAGGAGTGGTTTCCCTCTTTCGGCCTCAGTTTATCCCCTTGTAGAAGAAGCAAAGATGATTATTCTTCTTATCCCTTTCATCACTAATATTCAGTGATTTTGTTGTTAAATGCTTGTTGTCTACTTATTATTAAATTTATTGGGGTGAAATTGGTTAATAAAATCATATAGGTTTCAAGTATACAATTTAATAATATGTCATATGTATATTGCATTGTGTGTTCATCACCCAAAGTTAAGTTTTCTTTTTGTCACCATATATGGTGACCCCTTTTAACCTTATCTATTTCCTCCCTGGGAAAATGAACCTTCACACACTGCTGGTGGGAATGTAAATTGGCATAGCCATTGTGTAAAACAGTATGGAGGTTCTTCAAAAAATTAAGAATAGAATTACCATATGACCCAGTGATCCCTCTTCTGGGTATTTACCTTAAAAATTTGAAAACATTTATTCATAAAGATATTTGCACTCCAGTGTTCATAGCAGCATTATTCATGGTGGCTAAGACGTGGAAAAAACTGAAGTGTCCTACAATAGATGACTGACTGGTTAAAGAAGATGTGGTACATATATGCAATGGAATATTAGCCATAAGGAAAGATGAAATACTGCCATTTGCGACAACGTGGATGGATCTTGAGATTATCATGCTAATTGAAATAAATCAGAAAAAGTTGAGAACCATATGACTTCACTTATATGTGGGATATAAAACTGAAAGTAAGAAACAAACGTGACAAACAGAGACTTATGGATATACACAACAGTTTAGTGCTGTCTCTTTAAAATGCATATATCAGATTGTAGCAAAACCCAAGGCTGTTCTTTCAAAGTATTTTATTTGCTATTGAAAGGTTAACATCTGAAATGGCCAAGACAAAAAGTTCCTCTGGGTTAAAGATTTTATTTGTATATGACACAGCCAAACTTAATATCACATTTTTCCCCCATTCTACTTTCATTTCTTTTTATCACATTTTGAGAAGGTTTGTATATTAATAATAACAGTGGCTTTTAAAAATGATGGCTTCCTGTGGGCTGGAGTGGGACTTGCTTAGTATCTGATATGTTATCTATTTAACCTTATTATGGTCTTGTGAGATATTTGTATTATTAGAGGTTTAAAAAACTGGAAACTGAGCTTTAGAGTACAGAAGTAATCTGCTAGTGTCACACATCCCACCTACTTCTATGGAACCCTGTAGCTAGTGAGTGACCAAGCTGGAGATTGATGCAAGGCTTTCTGACATGAAAGACAGTGTTCTAATTGGAGGTATTATTCTCAATCAAATCTTTAGGACTTTCATTCTTAAATTAATTATTTTTTTATTTCCTCCTGAAAGTCTATAATTCTAAGTTTTCCAGACTCATCATGTCTGTTGCTGGATGTCAGAAGCTTGAATTGGCATGGTTAAAGTCCCTACCATGAAGACCATCTGAGTTTTATATATAGTACCTTTTAGGGATTTTGCCCTTGAATAAATATAACCATAAAACTATTCATATTTTGATTTTTTTTTAAGTTTTAGAGTTTATTTGAGCCAAACTGACAACAATTACTGGGAAGCAAAATTTTAATAGATTGAAAAAATACTCCAGAGAATGGCAGTTTTACAGCTTATTTTATACATTAGAAACAAAGGAGGAGACATAAGAAGGGTTATGTAAAATCCACTGGTGGTAGATTAGGGAGGCAGGAGACAGCAAAGTAGGGAAATCTTTGTGATTGGAATAAAAAGTAAAACAGAGAGATACTTCTTTTATGTTGGGTACAGGATAGTTAACATCTATAGCACATAGATAGAGATGGTAAGTGGGCAACAAACATTTATTTCTCACAGTTCTAGAGTCTAGGAAGTCCAAAATCAAGGTGCTGGCAGATTTAGTGTCTAGTGAGGGTCTACTTTCTAGGTCACAGATAGCTATTTTCTCACATGGTAGAAGGGTCAAGGTAGCTCCCCATTCATGAGGTCTCCACTCTCATGATCTAATCACCTCCCAAAGGCCGAACCTCCAAATATTATCACATTGAGGATTAGTTTTTAACATATGAATTTAGGGGTCATAGAGATTCAGAATTAGCAGTAGGCATTCAAAATTACTTTTGGAAAAAATATTTGATGAGTAAAAATGGGAAATAGGAAAGCATCCATAATTCTCCTACCTCCTATCATTTTTAATATCTTTGAGATATAACTCATGTGCCATATAATTCACCTTTAAAAAAGTACATTTCAGTAATTTTGAGTATTTCAGAGTTGTATAATCATCATGACTATCTGATTTCAAAATATTTTCATCCCTAAAGCTGTATACCCATTAGTAGTCATTCTCTATTTCCCTTTTCCCTAGCTATTATCATTTCAATGCATTTTTTTCTAGTTATTTTCCTTGTTTATTTGTATTGCTTTCCTTTTCTGTGGTAGGTTGGCCATATTTTTGTTTGTGGGTTATAATATATTCATTTAGTTTCTCTATATGAATATATTAAAATATAAATATGTATAAATATTTAAAATATATACTATTAAACTATTTTAAATAAATAAAATAAATTTTATCATCAAATTAAAATATATAATAAAATATTAAGACCATAAGCATTGTGTGGTTACAGCAGTCAGTATCCATTCTTGCACCAGAGAAAGAAAGAAAGGTACAGCCTTTGGTTATACTTCATTAATAAAATGGAAGAACTTAGCTTGAGTAATTAGACTGCTTAGGAACAAGTGTATTCACATTTTCCCTATTCACTGTTCAAGTTATAATTTGTAAAAGGAGACTCATCTAAGACTCCTCATGGTTTCCTTAGTCACTTACAGTTCCACTGAGAGCATAGAATGCATACAGAAATGGTGTTTAAAGTGGAAAAGAATAAAGCAGTTGAATATAAAGCCTAGTATGGACATTTTGTATGACTTTTTAAAGGTTCCTTTAGACTGTCTTTTAGATAAAGATAACATTACATGACAATATGAAATTAAATTTAAATATGTATCCCATAAAATAAATGGCAAATATGATAATATATAATTTACAACATTTATAATACATTATCATATATTTTATATATAGTAAAATTTATTTATTTCTGTTTAACCTATTGGGATTTCTTTTTTGGCTTGGAGAGGTAACTTAGTATACATATCTGTCAAATAGCACATAATTCAATAATGGTTGAATGAATGAATGAATGAATGACCCTCTGTCTACTTTGTTGAGTAATATCTTTTATTGAGGGCTACTTCTCATAGTGTACTTAGATTTTATTAATCATATAAACTGACTTTTCAGTGTGCTCCTTAGGACTATATACTGTTTTAATGATGCTTTTCTTCCCCACCTTTCCATTACCAAATAATTGTTTCTTAAATCAGCAGTAAAGCTGAAACTTTAAAAAAGATTATTTTAAATTATAGTTGACATACAGTATCATGTTAGTTTCATGTGTACAATGTACTGATTAAACATTTATATACTTTACAAAGTAATCACCACAATAAGTTTAGTAACCATCTGTCATCATACATTATATGCCCATGACTTATTTCATAACTGGTTGTCCTTCTTAATCCTCTTCCCCTTTTCTGCCCACCCTTCCACTCTTCTCCCTTCTGGCAACCATCAGTTTATTCTTTGTATCTATGACTTTGTTTCTGTTTCTTTTTGTTTGTTTGTTTTGTTTTTTAGATTTCACATATAAGTGAAATCATATGGTATTTGTCTTTCTCTGTCCAACTTATTTCACTTAACATAATATTCTTTTTATGTCCATCCATGTCACTAATGGCAAGATTTCATTTTTTATGGCTTAGTAATACTAAAATTTCATGCTTAGTAATATTCTAATATTCTATTTTGCATATTTATAATATATATATCATATCTTCTTTATTCACCCAGGTTGCTTCTGTGTCTTGGCTATTATAAACAATGTTGTAATGAATGTAGGAGTGCATATATCTTTTTGACTTAGTGTTTTTGTTTTTTTTGGATAAATATCCAGAAGTGGAATTGCTTGGTTGTATTGTAGGTCTATTTTTAACTTTTTGAGGAATCTCCACACTGTTTTACACTAGGTTACAATCCCATTGACAGTGTACTAGGTTCCCTTTTCTTTACATCTTTGCTAATACTTGTTATTTGTCATCCTTTTGATAGTAGCCATTTTGACAGATATGAGGTAATATCTCATTGTAGAATTGTCTTGCATTTGGTTTGATGATTAGTGATGTTGAACATTTTTTCATGTGTTTGTTAGCTATCTGTATGTCTTCTTGGAGAAATACTTATTTAGATCTTCTGTTCGTTTTTTAAATTGGATTTTTTTTTTGAGGTTGAGTGGTATGAGTTCTTTATTATTTTGGATATTAACCCTTTATCAGATGTATCATTTACAAATATTTAGTTTGATGTAGTCCTGTTTGTTTATTTTTGCTTTTATTGTCTTTGCCTGAGGAGACATATCCAAAAGAATATTGCTAAGACTGCTGTCAAAGAATTTATTGCCTATTTTTTCTTCTAGGAGATTTATGATTTCAGGCCTTACATTTAAATTTTTAATTCATTTTAAGTTTATTTTTGTATATGGTATAAAAAGAGGGTAATTTTTTTCATGTATCTGTTTAGTTTTGCCAACATTGTTTTTTGAAGTCTCTTTTCGAACTCTTTTGAACTCTCTTTTCCCCATTGTATATTCTTTCCTCCTCTGTTGTAGGTTAATTGACCATATAAGTGTGGCTTTATTTCTGGTCTCTCTATTCTGTTCTCCTGATCTATGTGTCTATTTTTGTGCCAGTACCATGATGTTTTGATTACTATAGCTTTGTAGTATAGTTTGAAATCAGAGAGTGTGATACTTCCAACTTTGTTCTTTTTCCTCGAAATTGCTTTAGCTATTTGGAGTCTTTTGTGATTTTATATAAATTTTAGAATTATTTGTTCTATCTTTATGAAAAATGCCATTTATGTCTATGGCCATGCCACCATGAGCGAGCCTGATTCTGTCTGATCTCAAAAGCTAAGCAGGGTTGGGCCTGGTTAGTACTTGGGTAGGAGACCACCTACTAAGACTAGGTGCTATAGGCATAAAAAATAAAACATAAAGGATTGTAAGCTAACAAGTTCTTTGGAAACTGGAGGTCAACCAAGGATTGCCTCACCTAAAAAAAAATAAGCCACTTATATTTTAAAGGGATTACATTGAATTTGTAGTGAACCTTTTTTTTTGATGTCTAGAAAGTGCTTCTCAAACTTCATGTGTCCTGTTTACCTGGTGATCTTGTTAAAATGAAGGTTCTGTCTGAGGTCTGAGATTTCACCTTTCTTACATGATCCCAGGTGATGCTGATGCTGCTAGCTCAATGACCACACTTGGCATAATGGAGGTCAGTTATCCCCACTTCTCAGGGGAGGAGTGACTCAAAAACAGAGAGAAACAGGAGAGTACTTAGGAGAAAAACTCTCCTTGTGAAAACTTTGAATGGTAGGAATTAGAGTTTGGCTAAGGAAACCATGTAGCTCAGAAGGGAACAATTAGTAGTTAAATACCTGCCACCTAGCTATTTAAAATAATATTAATTTAGTTGAAACCTCTTACCTCTTTTAAAAATACTTAGATGATTAGCAGTTCTGTTAAATGCACATGTTAGGAAGAGGAGAGATGGAAAGAAATTGTAGTAAAGATTTTAAAATGTCATTTAAAGATTTGCTAAGCAATTCATATAAAGGAACTGTTTTCTAACAACTGCTTGTGGCTGTGACTATTAATAATGGAAAAGTTCTAATTTTAGCCATCAGTTTTACAATTACATGTTTTGGATTGCTTCTCTAAACACATTTAACAAATATTAATATTAACTTTTTTTTTTGACATATACCAGCTCAAACAGTGTCGACAGCAGGGGATGCCACTATCCTTTAGTTCTTAATATATATATTGGTTAATAATAGGGAAAGAATCCTGACCTTCCAAACAGAAACAGTTGGTATTCCCGAGAGCCTCTTGTAGAGTTATTTATAGACCAGTTAATGGGAAATCAATTTTATTCATTTTGAATTGGCCTTGAAACAACTGTTTCCTGTTTCCCCTTATTTAAAAAATACCAAAGCACTTAGCATTTAGTTTCCCACCATTACATTTATTTGATGATCAAAATTTTATGTTTATTATGCTCATTTCTTTTCCATGCTCAAATGAGAGAGAAATTTTAATCTGGGCCTCTAGCCACCACCAATGTCTCAACAATAATGATAATGATGGACTCTTATGTGCTAGGCCCTATGTTTTGTGCTGTATGGAAGCTTGTTCACCTACTCAATGAGCATCTCATGTGGTCTTTGTGTGAATGTTCTAAGTTAGTTACAATGGCCATTTCCTGTTTATGGATGAATAATTTGATGCTCAGAGTACTTAAGTAATTTGTCCAAGGTGACATAGATTGTCATAGGTAGATCCAGGATTCAAAATCCAGCTCTTCACCACTGTTCTTGGAAGCCCAGACGAGTTTGGTTATTTTCCCAAATCATATAATTGGTTAGTAGCAAAGCTGGAATTAGAACTTAAGTCCTTAACTCTCAGCTCACTACAATATTCCAATACTGTGCCACCTTACAGTATTGGTCTATAATGAAAACCAGAACAACTCTTTGCTTGTGAAAGCAGCTGCCAAGAGGGCTTTCCCATGTATACTCTTCTTAATGTTATGAATCTTGGCAAAATGTCACATATTATCAACCAAAACAGATTCAACAGTTATCCCTGACAGCTTGTCTGCGTGAGAAACCCAGGGTCCTGGTGCTTTGGTGCTTTTAAAAATCATCTATCAATATTCCTTATTTATCTATGTGTACTTGTTCTCTCCTAAGGGAGAAAGCCTAGGACCATACGTCTAAATGTTACCTTTGTATACTTTAATCAGCAGAGCAGCTCTTCCACAGCACACAAGGGCCACATGTTTTTAGCCAACGTCTGCTGTTTGTCTTTTCACACACGTGAAGGTTTGGAGCCATGAGGAGTGCTGTACATCCTGCACACGGGATTATAGAAAAAGTCATCAGAGAACCTGCCTTTAAAATTTGATTAGAGACAAACTGGAAAATGATAAATAGAAAAATAAAGTCATAGAAGAAGTAGAGCAGGCCAAGTTATCTGCAAAAAGATTCTATTTTCTTTGAAAGAGTTATGTTAAGCCCTTGCTTGAGAAGGCGTATGGATTTATTAAAAAAAAGTTCAAGACTTTTGGGTATAAGCCAATTCATATTTTTATATAGCTCAGAGACAGTTTTCATAGCAATGAAACCCTAAACTGCTTTATAGTACAAAACTTTATCATTTTTTGTTTTTTCCCTATAGTGTGGAAAAGAGCTTGAGGTCACAAATTTTTTCAAATCTGCCAGAAACTCATATTTTCCACGTTTAGGGATAAGACACAGTAGATTCTAAACATCTGGCTAGTCCTTATTTAAAGAACTGTGTTCCATGCATTACACACACACACAATTATATTTTCATTCTATTTATCTTTTTGTGTTTTAGACATTTTGAAATCTGGATTAGATTCTGACTCCAGTAGCTATTGGAAGTCACTCTCCTAAACGTTGGCTAAGGCAAAGTATATTTCTCCCCCTTCTTCATATAAACTCAAGTATGGCTTAGTCATATATTTTAATTGTTTTCATTTTTTTTCAAAATTAAGTGACTATAGGAGCTTTTAAGAGTTGTGTAAAATGAAATTCTGTAGTATTTTTAGAGCAGGGAGACTTTAGAATTGGTTGGAGGAAACCTCAGTTACAGATACTGGCCCATATCTGCTAATGATGTGATTGCAGTCAAATCCTTTTAAGCCAGTGCAATTCATCCTCTTGTGAAGTGGACATAGTGCTGGCAGCTTTGGAGCAGTATTGTCAGGCGACTGACTTGGTAGACATGCAATATTTTTAATTTGGGGGACAGAACAGGACAGAGTAATCTGAAGTCAAGGATACTTTCCCCCTCTCCACCATTCTCCTACCCCCATCCTAAC
The DNA here is from genome assembly GCA_030015415.1 of Cynopterus sphinx. NCBI lineage: Eukaryota > Metazoa > Chordata > Mammalia > Chiroptera > Pteropodidae > Cynopterus > Cynopterus sphinx. The sequence continues at coordinate 112,853,201 of CM057381.1, forward strand.
TGCAGCAAAGCAAACAGGAATGGAAACCTGTTCTCCCTCGCATTGTTCCTCTGTGCCAGCCTTCTGGTGAGATAGATTCCCTTTTAATTCTTTCATTTTTCTGTCTACTTTTTACTCACTATTTACTGAATACTTATTATGTACTAGATTTGGGGCACAATCTAGTTTTTGTCTATTTTTAGGGTTATTGGAATACACACCAGGATAGAGTTCATGGCCCCAGCAACTGAGATTCTGGCTTTGGCAGTGTCATATGTGCTCTTGGGCCTGACATTTAACCTGTACGATCTGATTTTCTCCTTTGTAAAGTGAATTGAATTTCCTAATCTTTAACATCGTTTTGAACTCTTAAGAGTTCTGATTCTGTGTCCTCAGGGTGTCAGTTGGCTTATGTCTTTAGGAATGTAGGTTCTTGTTGCTGTTGTTATAGCAGAATATTCTAGCCTGTCCTGACTGATATAAGTGATTTCTCTGTACTTGTTACTTTCCAGAGCTTTAAATGTATTAAATTAATTCTCATTTAATTCTCAAAATAACTATGTGGTAGGAATTATTACTCTCCCCTTTTTACAAGTGAGGAAACAGACACAGGATATTTTACTGGTGGATTATTTATTAAAAAGACTGTTTTATATTTTCAAATCGAAATAGTCTATGTTAAATATCTAACTAGAGATGGCTATCAGGTAAATTGATTTTGAAACTTGATTGAATTGAATCTCTTAAAAAATAGAACATTGAGGGAGAAGAGAGAGGAAGGGAGAGAGAGATTGGTTTAAATTCCCTTACCATTCTCTAGTATATGATGCAGAAAGGTGATCAAGACTCTATTAAGATACAAGCATTTTGCTTAGGAATCTCTTTTTAGAAACAAGGCAATTCCCGCTTAATTTTAAATATCTTAAAATGACATAGATTTGAGAATTTTTTAAAAAAAGTTTTATTTTTAGTTTTAAGTATACAGAACATTGGTTAGACATTTATATAGTTTATAAAATGATCTTTCTGATTGCTCTTTCTCTCCTCTGGCTCTACACCTAGCTGTTACATTAATACTGACTGCAGTTCCTAGGCCATGCTCGCCAACCCCATGACCATCCATCAGCTACTAATTTGTACTCCTTTAACCCTTCACTCTCCCAGCCCCAACCCCCTTCCCCTCTGGCCGTCACCAGGTTGTCCTCTATATTTGAGTTCATTTTTGATTAGTTTGTTCTTTTTTCCCTTAAATTCCACATATAAGTGAAATCATATGGTATTTTTTTCTCTGTCTGACTTATTTCACTCGGCATAATAACTTCTAGCTGCATCCATGTCATTGCGAATGGTAGCATTGTATTTTCTTAGTGGCTGAGTAATATTCCATTGTATATATGAACCATAATTTCTTTATCAAATTATCTGATGGGCATTTAGATTGCTTCTATATTTTGGCTATTGTAAATTGTGCTGTCATGAACATAGGGATGCATAGATCTTTACAAATTATTGTTTTGGTTTTCTTTGGATAAATACCCAGGAGTGCAGTTAGTGGGTCAAAACTTATATCATTTTTAACTTTTTGAGAGATATGCAGACTGTTTTCCATAGTGGCTATACCAATTTGCAATCCCACCAATAATGTCTGAGGGTTCCTTTTCTTCACGTCTTCACCTACACTTGTTCTTTGATTTACTAATGATAGCCATTCTCACATGTGTGAGGTGATATCTCATTGTGGTTTTAACTAGCATTTCTCTGATGATTAGTGACCTTGAGCATCTTTTCATATGTCTGTTGGCCATCTGTATTTCCTCTTTGGAGAAGTATCTGTTGAGGTCTTCTGGTCATTTTTTATATATTTTGGCTATTAACATCTTATCAGATGTATCGTAAGTCAATCTCTTCTCCCATTCAGTTGTTTTTCTTTTTCATTTTGTTGATGGTTTTCTTTGCTGTACAAAACTTTTTAGTTTGATGTAGTCCCATTTGTTTATTTTTTATTTTGTTTCCCTTGCTCGAGAAGATATATCTGAAAAGAAATTACTGTTAGCAATATCAGAGAGTTTACTGCCTATATTTTCTTCTAGAAGTTTTATGGTTTTTGGGTCTTACACTTAGGTCTTTAATTCATTTTGAATCTATTCTTGTATATGGTGTAAGAGGGAGGTCCAGTTTTTTTTCTTTTTTCTTTGCATGTATTTGTCCAATTTTCCCAGCAGCATTTATTGAAGAGAATGACTTTACTCCATTTTCTCCTTCTTTGTCATATACTATGTGAGCATATAGTGAGCTCACATGGATTTATTTTGGGGCTCTCTGTTCTGTTTCATTGATCAGTGTATCTGTTTTTATGTCAGTACTATGCTGTTTTGATTATTGTAACCTTCTAGTATGGTTTGATGTCAGGCAGTGTGATATTTTCAACTTTGTTCTTCTTTCTCTAGATTGTCATGGCTATTTGGGGTCTTTTTTGGTTCCATATACTTTTTAGGATTATTTGTTCTAACTCTCTGTAAAATGCCATTGATATTTTGATAGGGATTTCATTGAATCTATAGATTGCTTAGGGTAGTATGGCCACTTTAATGATGTTGATCCTTCCTACCCATGAGCATGGTATGTACTTCCATTTATTTGTATCTTCTGCAATTTATTTTTTCAATGACATTATTTTCTGAGAACAGACCTTTTATCTCCTTGATTAATTTGATTCCCAGGTATTTTATTGTTTTTGATGTAATTGTATATGAGATTGTTTTCTTAATTGCTGTTTCCAAAAGTTCATCATTGGTGTATAAAAATGCCACTGACTTCTGAATGTTAATTTTGTAATCTGCTACTTTACTGATTTATTGATCAATTCTAACAGTTTTTTGGTGGAATCTTTAGCATTTTCTACATCATGTCTTCTGCAAATGATGAGAGTTTTACTTCTTTTTCCATTCAGATGTCTTTTATTTCTTTTTCTTGTATTACTGCTGTGGCTAAGACATCCAATACAATGTTGAAGAGGGGTGGTGAAAGTGGGCTTCCTTGTCTTGTTCGTGATTTTAAGAAAAAATGCTTTTGGCTTTTCCCCATTGAGCATGATGTTAGCTATATGTTTGTCATATGGCCTTTATTATGTATTGAGTTATATTCCCTCATTCCCACTTTGCTGAGAGTTTTTTTTATAAATGGATGCTGGATTTTTTCCAATGGTTTTTCTGCATTTGTTGATTTGATCATATTGTTTTTTATCTTATTTGTTATTTTTATCGTATTTGTTAATGTGGTGTATCCCATTAATTGATTTGTAGATATTATATGAACCTTGTATCCCAGGAATAAATCTAACTTGATCATAGTGTATAATATTTTTAATGTATTGCTTAATTTGGTTTGCTAATATTTTGTTGAGGATTTTTGCATCAATGTTCGTAGAAGATAGTGACCTATAGTTTTCTTTTTTTTTGTAATGTCTTTGTCTGGTTTTGGAATCATTGTAATGGTGACCTCATAAAAGGAGTTAGGGAGCCTTTTCCCTTCTTGAATTTTTGGAATAGTTTGAGAGTGTTAATTCTTCTTTGAATGTTTGGTAAAATTCACACATAAAGCCGTCTGGTCTAAGCCTTTTGTTTTTTTTTTGGGAGGTTTTTGATTACTGATTCTATTTCATTGGTGGTAATCGGTTGGCTCAGATTTTCTGTTTCTTCTTGACTTAGTCTTAGGAGATTGTATGTTTCTAGTGTCCATTTCTTCCAGATTGTCCAATTAGTTGGCGTATAATTGTTCCTACTATTTTCTTATGATCCTTTGTATTTCTGTGGAGTTGGTAGTTATTTCTCCTCTTTCATTTCTGATTTTATTTTTTTGAGTCCTCTCTCCTTTTTCCTTGATAAGTCTGCTTAAGAATTTGTCAATTTTGTTTATCTTTTCGAAGAACCAGCTCTTGGTTTCATTAGTTTTTTGTATTTTTCTAGATTCTATTTCATTTATTTCTGCTCTGATCTTTATTATTTCTTTTCTTCTACTCACTTTGGGCTTGTTTGCTGTTATTTTTATAGTTCTTTTAAGTGTAAAGTTATATTGTTTATTTGAGCTTTTTCTTATTTCTTGAGGTAGGCCTGTATTGTATGAATTTCCCTCTTAGGATTGCTTTTGCTATGTCCCATATATTTTTAGTCGTGTTCTCATTTTTATTTGTCTCTAGGTATGTTTTGATTTCTTCTTTGAACTCATTGTTAACTCATTCATTGTTTAGTAGCATGTTATTTGGCCTCCATATGTTCATGTATTTTCCAGTTTTTTCTTGTAGTTGATATCTAGTTTTATACCATTGTGATCAGAGAAGATGGTTGATATGATTTCAGTCTTCTTAAGTTTATTGAGACTTGCTTTGTGTCCTAACATGTGCTCTGTCCTGGAAAATTTTCCATATGCACTTGAGAAGAATGTATATTTTGCTTCTTTGGGGTAAAATGCTCTGAAAATATTTCTTAAATCCACCTGATCTAGTGTGCCTCTTAGGCCCATTGTTTCCTTGTTGATTTTTTGTCTGGAAGATCTGTCTATTGGTGTCAATGTGGTATTAATGTGTCTTTTACTATAAGTGTATTACTGTTGATCTCTCCTTTTATGCCAGTCAATAATTGCTTTATGTATGTAGATGCTCTTATGGTTGGTGTGTATGTGTTTCTAAGGTTAAGTCCTTTTGATTTATTGATCCCTTTATCATTATGTAAAGATTAGAGAAATTTTTGAACACCAGATTTTAGTTTGATAATCAGATTGTAGTTGGTCATGCCAAAGTCATTTGGTGACTAATAAAATGGCTAGCTGGAAAATGAATTTTATGTATTAATAAGTGTACAATCTGAAAACATTCATCACGACAACCTCTGAATGGGAAACAGCCTGGTTAGGATGGCTAATTTTGAGAATTGCTGTAATTGTCATAATTGCCTGCCTCTCTATTCTCATCACTCTTGCAAACCTCGCCCTACTCTTCACTCTTTTTTTCCAGGCATCTTGAAGTATTTGCTCCAGTTCAGAAGCTAGATGGTATAATGGTTTGAGTAGGGATATTGGGGCTAGGCTGCCTGGAGGAACCATCTGACTATGCCACTTCCCTATCTCAGTGACCTAGAGCAAGTTACTTAACCACCTCGCAGCTCCATTTTCTCAGATTATAACAGTGGCTACCTCACAGCATGGTTGTGAGGATTAAAAAAGCTTAGAACTATGTGTGATATGTGGTAAATACTTTAGAATTTTGCTATTGCTGTTCCTTAATAGGCCTGCTCTGTCTTTGCCTCAGAGCTTTTGTACTTTCTCTTCTCTTTCCATCATTATTCTTGGGGAGACTCTCATTTGCTCTGCAAGGTGTAGCTCAGTGATGGGTCTTGGTTTGGGGTGTTTTCCCACATGTCTCTAGCCTGGATTACATCCTCTCTGAATTTCCAGCCATCTGGCTATGACTTCTGTCATAACCCTCATAACATAGTATTACTGCTATCAGTTTGCTTGTCCACATGGACTGTGAGCAAGGATCATTTATTCTCCTTTATTTTTTGATATTTTGTGAATATGTGGGAGATATTGGATAAATGTATATTGAATTGATAAATTTTTCCTCCCTCCCTCTTTCCTTCCTCTCTCCCTCCCTCTCTCCCTCCCTCTTCCTTCCTCTCATTTTTCTTTTCTGTTTTTCTTCCTTTCTACCAAACTTCCTTCCTCCCTTTGCTTTCAAACCTGGCACTTGATACATTATTTTAGTTATTCCTCTAGGAACTCTATGAAGTAGGAGTAATGATTACATTCATTTTGCAGGTGTGGAAACAAAGGTTCAGGCCAGTAGGCATCTTGCCTATCCAGCGGGGTAGGTAGTCCCCTTACAGAGTTGTCTTCCATTGTTGCTGTCTATGCTGAAAGAATTTTGACATTTTCTATTTGGAATTCCCTTCTGACCAGTCTATGAACCACACACGGAAACCAATCTTATTTTTAGTCACTCAGAAAAGATGATTTCCAGTCTGATCATCCTGATTCATCATGGTCATCTCAAATAAATTGGATCATCTCAGAAATCAAAACCACTTTCAGAGGACAAAGATGTGCCATTTTCAGGAGAATATTTAAATAATTTGAAGAGAGTTACACTCTCTGTTCCCAAGAGGCTTGGCAGTGGCCTCATCTCTGGGCTGAAGGCTATTGATACTTCTGTGGACTTTGTTTTAATGTGGTTTAAGGATGGGGACTGGTGAAGAAAAGTCATGTCACTTTATAATCCTATCTCATGTTATTCATTACAGCTTTACTGAAATATAACTTATGCATCATACAGTTCTCCCATCTAATGTAAAAATTCATTGGTTTTTAGTAGATTTTACAAAGTTATACAACTATCTATCTGATTCCAGAACATTTTCATCACCCCCAAAAGAAGCTAAAGACAACTCTTCATTAATCACCCTCCATTATCCCCACCCAGCCCCCTGACAATCATCAATTTATTTTCTGTCTATAGATTTACTTGTTCTGGACATTTCTTATCAATGGAATCAATCGTCTGTATGGCATAACGTTTTCAAGGTTCATCTATTTTGCAGTGTGTATCAGTACTTTATTGCTTAGTATGACTAAATAGTGTTCTATTATATGGATATACTATATTTTACTCATTCATCAGTTGATTGACATACAGGTTGTTTCCACTTTTTAGCTACTATGAATAATGTTCCTGTGAATATTTGTGTATGAATCAACTGATGAATAGATAAATACAATGTGGTATATCTCTATAATGGAATAATATTCATCTATAAAATGAATTTAAATACTGATACTTGTTACAAGATGGACTTTGAAACAGGCTAAATGAAAGGAACTATTTATTGTATGATTCCATTGATATAAAATGTCCAGGATAGGCAAATACATAGAGACAGAAAGTACATTAGTGGTTGCCAGAGCCTGGGGATAGGGTGGGGGGTGGGGAGTGACTGCTAAATGGTACACTTTTTTCTTTTTGGATGATAAAATTGTTTGAAATTTTTTTGTGTGGAGGGTTATACACTTTGTAAATATACTAAAAAGCATTCAATTTTACACTTTACACAGATAAATTATATTTAAAAAGAATAATTCAAAATCACCATCATTAAATACATGCCAGTTGTTTACTCCCAGTCAGTACCTTGTGAGATACTGTGGCATAGATGAGAAAGACATACTTATTCCCTGTTCTCTAGGAATTTTAATGGAAATGGAAAGATGAAGCAGGTATCCATAAAGAGTTTACTCAAGATGATCCATTACTCAGTGCTAGTTTCTGGGTATAAGTTATACTTAGTCTCCACACCTTTGGATGTTAGATGTAGAACTTCAGAAAGACTTCAAAGCAGGCTGCTCCAGTATTTATATAACCAAGACATGATTATCCATCCCTCACAATATTGTATGTTTCCTGTGGGCAGGGGCTATGCCTTATGTCCATCTCAATTCCCTTCTTAGTGTTGTGTCTGGTCCACAGGCAGGAGTATGTGTTTGGTGATTGAATGACTAAGCGCTGTTTTGGAACCTTCCTGGTTTAATCCTAGGATGAAAATGAGTTCAGGCTTTTGGCCGCCGCCTCTGACTAGTCTGGGGATTGGCCCTATGGGGGGAAGGTGTTGCTGATTTCAGTTGTCTTAATGCAAGTATTTTTTTTTTCTCACAACTAGTGACTAATTTGTTTCTCTGGTGCTTTCACTGTGATTTTGGTTAAATGATCACCTGGAATAATATTTGGATGCTTCTGGAGTATTGTGTTTTTCTCCTTGGTGATATACCTAAGACTTTCTGGGCCACAGAGATTTAGGAAAACAAAAGGTAGAATAAAACTCACACACACACAAAAATTACATTTACCAAGCCTCAGTGCTATAGATTCTGTGTAGCTTACGGGTCTTTGCTGTAATAAGAAATTATTTTTATTTTTATTTTTTTTTCCTCTGTGGAGGTACTTTGTGTTGGTTAAGTTCTTTCTGTTAAATATTGTTTGTTTGTACTTGACTTTTCTTTGTGTTGATTTTTTGCTTCATTTTTTTTTTCATTTCCCATGCTGTTCAGTTACTGGATGCCAGAAGAACCAAGGTTTGTCCACTCTTTGCAGCTTGTTTGTTTTTTTTTCTGCACACCCTCACTTCCCCATGTGTTTCGAATGTGTCTCTCTCTGTCTGCATTTGTTCCCTTTTGCTTGCAGATGCAGTAATCCTGTTTACTAAACCTATTCACAGCTTTATTTGTAAAAATAAAGTCCTTGTTTGTGTCAAGTTGTAGTGGATGCTATTATTTTTATTTTTAAATGGACATGCATTTATCATGGAAAATAATGGATATTAGAATAAAAAATAACTTAGGAAACAAGGAATACTGAGTCTGGAGCATTGTGGGCATAAAGAAGATGTGTTTGTGAAAGTTTTCCTCTAACCCTTTCCTCTCCCTAAAGTAAAACTCTGTAGACATATATTTCCCTTGTGACTGACACTAATATACTGTTTCTGTGTATGTGTCCATTTCTTTTCTCCTAAGACTTCAGAAAGCATTACTGAATTAACTTTCCCCCCTCCATGTGCTGTCCCATGCTTCTGAAGTCACCCTGGAGGACTTGATGGCTGGCCCTGTGGGCCTCATGATTAACATTCCATCTTCATAGTGTGGTAGCAGCAAATAGCATTTGGCGTTTCCATTGACTTTTTCCCTTCTTTCTCCTCTCCTGCTCTGTCTTTCTCATCACAGCACCTGCAGTTGACAATCCAGGCCCTTCAGGATGAGCTACGAACCCAGAGAGACCTCAACCACCTCCTACAGCAAGAGAGTGGCAATCGAGGAGCTGAGCATTTCACCATTGAGCTGACTGAGGAGAACTTCCGGCGGCTGCAAGCTGAGCATGACAGACAGGCTAAGGAGCTGTTCCTACTGAGGAAGACCTTGGAGGAAATGGAGCTGAGAATTGAAACGCAGAAACAGACTCTCAATGCTCGAGACGAGTCAATTAAAAAGCTTCTTGAGATGTTGCAAAGTAAAGGCTTGCCATCCAAAAGTCTTGAGGATGACAATGAACGGACACGACGGATGGCAGAGGCTGAGTCTCAAGTCAGCCACTTAGAAGTGATTTTAGACCAGAAAGAGAAGGAAAACATCCATCTTAGAGAGGTAAGAACATTCTCTTTTTTGCCCTGAAGCCTTATTTTACCAGTTAAAATATGTTATCAGGTTATTTTCACAGATGGGAAGATCCTTATGGCCTTAATGAAATTCCCTTTGTCTTCTTCTTCTTTTTTTTAATCTTTCCTGTCTGCTATCACCTTTGAACTGTAATTTTGCATTCAGTTTTTTTCTTGCCTCACTACACATATATTCCGTTATTATTTAACACGTATTCAGGATCCAAGCATGTGCAGCAAATGTCTATTCTAAAATGGTTTACAATTGCTTTCCCATAGATTGTCATTGTTTCAGGGCCTTTTAAATACAGTACTGTTTAAGTTTTAGGTGCTTATCAAAAACCATTAATCTAAAAGAGCAAAATGAATAGGTGATTAGTAAAACAATTAACTTAAATGTTTTTTATAGCTGAATTGGGGGTGGAATTTGCAGAAAGTAATGAATATAGGCATTTCTGGAAATAATGGTAAAATTTGTAGACAGTTTTGAACATTTAGGTTCAAGATAATCCTTGTCTACATTTAGATTTATCTAGGACAGAGTGTTCCAGGGTTTCTGAGTATGTGTTTTGTTATTTAGTGGATTAAATCACTTGAAGTCCTTTAGAGGCAGCCTCTCTGGCCTGCCACCACCATTGAATGTTGGGATTCTCATATATCTGAGAATATGTGGTTGGATAGAGATTAGAAAAAAATGTGGATGACAGCCAGTGTTTGAAATTTTTACAATAGTTTCTTGCCACTATGGTGGAATATGGATCTCAAAAGTACCATGCAGGCAAAATGCTGTGGGAGACACAGATTCCACAAAAAATAAGAAGCAATAAAATGTAAGTATACCTTCAAAATATGCTACAGTGATACATAAAAATTCCAAAAGATATTTGCTTCCAGACCAAATTAAATTTAATTTAAATTTCTTCACTTTTATATACTGCTTCTATGGGCAGCCCGTCTTGTTTTGCTATTCAGGAGAATTGCTTCCATGTTGGGACTTACTAATGCAGATGCTTCCAGGAGTTTTCTCCGATGTAGATTGTATTTGCCCAGAACATTTGAACTCAATTTTGTGTCTTCAGACTTCATGCCTCCATGCTCACTCTCCCTCATTTTGTTTTCATGCGACCTGAGCAACATGATTGGGAAACTACGTAGCTTGATTTCATATTGAGATGCTTAAAGAGGTTTTTTGTTGGGCTTGATCTTCTCATTCATATTCCAATATGGCTCCAGTGATCTCTGTCTCTTAGAATTCATGCTCTTGTAGAATCCCTTTCCCTTGAGTATAAGCTGAACCATTTACTTCTAAACAATAGAATATAGTAAAGGTAATGGGATGCCAATGACACTCCTATGATTAGGTTATATGAGTCAATACTTCCATTTTGTTAGAAAATTCTATTGCCTTCTCCAATTGCATGCTTTGATGAAGCAATCTGCCATGGGGGAGAGGTCCATGTGGTAAGGAAATGAGGTCCTCTTTCAGCCAACACCCAGTGATGAAGTGAGACCCTCACTCACACAGAACTGAAAACTACCAACAACCATTTAGCTTGGAAGTGAATACTTTCTCATTCAGACCTTCAGATAAGATGACAGGCCCTGAGCTGACACTTTGATTGCAGCTTTGTGAGGGACTGTGAAATGGAGGATTGAGCTAAGTTGTGGCTAGTGTCTTGATCCACAGAAACTTTGAGATAATACATGTGTGTTGTTTTAAGATGCTGAAATTTGGGGCAATTTGTTACACAGAAATAGATAGCTAATACAGTGAATCAGAAACTAATCTCTTTCTGCCTTATTCCATAGACTTTTCATTTAATTTACAGAAGAGAAGCAATAATATACTGGCATGTTATCACTTGAATGTAGAGTGACTGTGGAGTTTGAAATATTGGTTGTTATCTCAAAACTCTGGTTGGAAGATTGCTGTAGTAAAAAAAAGTGGATTCTTTAATTTGGATAACAGTGGGTCATGTTGCACGTATAGCAAGGCTGTAATGCCAGAGGGACCTCCATCTGCAGCATTGACCTTCACTCTATGTTGGGATCTTGTGGTCAGAGTAGAAATACTCTTCTTCTGTTATTAAACTCTGCTCGTCGGTGGTACTTAATAGATGGTGCCTTGGTTCTATTATGTGGATGCCTTTATTTAAATTAATCTAAATATAATTTAACTTGTGTTTTATGAGATTAGTTGGTCCCCACACTGGTCTGGTATGGCTATAGATCATGCGTAGAGCCTTAAACATAAGTCTCAGAGCCCACAGAGAGTAGTACAGAAAATGCAGCACATTCAGCTATTTTCCTTGAGCATCAGACCAAGGTCAGTGGATGGCCCTTATCTTGGCTAACCAAGAAGGGAGAATGTGGGAAAGACGTCTTTATGTTAAAATGTCATTTAAACTTGAACTCAACCAATAAGACTTCGAGGTCTTAAAGGACCTTTCCCAAGAGAAGGATTGTAGTGGCTTGTGAGAGTCATTTGTTATAGTATTAGGAATTTCGTGAACCTGCTTTTAAACCATTGATAGCTTGAAATTGGTAGGAGTATTTACACCACGGATATCAGCAAAATACTACTTTCAGGGCCTACTCATACTCCCTTGTTGCCCCGCCCTATCCCTGAAAGCTCATTTACCTACACACCTCTAAATAAATGCCATAAAATGTTTACATACAATACAGCAAAAAGAGGCAAGAATTATGTGCGTAAGAATTATAGTAGAAGAGTTATGAGTGTATTAACCACTTAATCATTCATCAGAAGTTTTGGTAACAGCATCTGGATTGCTTCTTATGTGTCAGGCATTGTAAAGAATGCTTTATGTTGATTTCCTTCTCACAGACACTTCATTTATTCATCTATTCATCCATCCATTGAGTGAATATTTTTTGAGGATCTGTTTTAGAATAGGATGAAGAACTAGTTACTTGGGTGGGGCCAAGTTTATATTGGGTGGTCAGGGAAGTCCTCTTGGAGGGGGTGACATTCTGAACTGAGATCTGAATGACAAAAAGGAACCTCTCAGAGGATTGTTCCAGTCTATGCAAAGACCTACGCCTAAAGGTGTTATTTTGCCCATTTTACCTGGGGTAACTGAGGGACAAATGACATAAAGAAACTTGCCCAAAGTTCCACAACTAACAAGTGATGATGCTGGTATTCAAATCAGGGTGACTCCAGAGTCTCAGCTATGATAGGTAGACCTTTTCATTCTATCTCTTTGCTAGAAGAATCTTTCCCAAAGTGTGCTCCATGGAACTGCCATTTTGTGGAGTGCTGATATGTATTATAAAAGAAAAAGGGCGGTAGGGACCAAATGAACTTGAGAAAATGCTGGATTCCTTAGAGTTTACTGCAAGACCCATCAGACTCTTCAGTATGCATATATACATATATAATCAGCCATTTCCAAGATGGGGATCAGGAAAGTCAGATTTCTCAAACGTATTTTACTTTTCTTTTGTTGCACTGGGGTCCTTAGTAAAATCCTTTGGAAAAATGCTATTCTGGAACATAAAAATTGGGCTTTTAATTTGTGACCAGAAAAATATGTAATAATATACAAATAGTTGTTTCTCATGGTCAAATAACTGGGTAATTTTCTCCATTAGTTATTCTAGAAGGCAAAATTTATTTAAGCTATTTCTGTATTCTCTACTGAGTTTTAGACTGTTCTTCTGTCAGGTGTGTGTGTGTTAAAATGTAGCTGACTGCTTTTGGTATCAAACCAGTAAGAACATCCCAGTTTGAATAAGGATGTTGCCTGGCCTCTGTTAATTTAAATTAATCTAAAACAGGATTTAGAATGTGCTTGAAGTTTTAAGTTCAGTGTGTTCTTGATTTCTTTTTCATTTTGCACAGTTTAACTTTGTTGGGGCTAGGTGGTGTAATGCTGTGGAATGGAGTGCTAGTGGTTTTATGATTCATTTATAGGCAAAAACGAACCCCATTTTATAAACCCCACCTCATATAAATCCTATCTCGTGGAATACTGGCCTCATTTAGCCTATTGTTTCAGGAGATTTCGAGTTGGCAGGAGTTGCACGTGGGGAGGGTTGGGTTGCTTTAGTGTCTTGGTCTTTCTGTGGTCTGGAAAAAGCTGAGGGTGAAACTACTTCTTTGCCTGGCAGGAAACAACAACAGAAAGATTATGATCTCAACTTCTTTGGAAGACCAAAATGACTGCCCAAGAAATACAACTGATGTGCTAATGGGAGCTGAAGTGCTGGCTAAAATGCAGCATTACTCACTAGTGTTGTCTGATGCTTTCAGATACAGGTTAATTTGATAAGACATTGTTTGATGTAGTAATAGTTTACCTTGTTCTCTAGTTTTTTCCTGCAAAGAACATATTGTTCCATGCAAAGGTTTTGGTAATCAAGTACCCAAAATACTACTCATCTCTTTAAATAAAAAGTGGGTTTATGTATGAGGATCCTCCTGTATTCACTCTCCTTTATATAGTCTTGGCTGGTTCTTAGAAGAGAGTCAGGAGTCTTGGGACTCATTGCACTGTAAGATATTCTGCTGCCATGCCTGTTGATCTCTTATGCTACTTTCTTTGGGCAGCTTGCCATTTTTTTTGGTAGAAGAGCACTCAAGTCATCAGTGGCCAAAATTACTATTAACCCGGGATGAGGAAAGCCCCCAGGAGCCTGGGCCTGGGCTTCGTTCCATGCTGTATGTGAGGGGTGGGGGAATGGGAAGCAGAGAGGAAGAGGACATGAATTCTTGGTCTTCTCATTTATTTATCTGGATTGTCAGGCCAGTGGGAGATCCACAAAGGCAAGTTCTTGAGCTTATAAACCTTTTTCAGATGGCTTAAACCTCCATTTCTAAACTCCACCTTAGTCCCTCCTCTCTAAAAACATATAGCTTCTTTCTCTTAAACACATGCCTGGCTCCAATTTTGCTGGTTGAGCCATGATTTTGTTGATGCAGGCATTTCTAATTCTGACTCTACAGATTCAATACATTTTTTTTCTACCAATAAAGTTTATCCCAGAAAATATTCCTAAACACTATTGACCACATAAGCAGTTTACATACTTCCTTTTTAAGAGTTGTTTTTTTATAAATGTATTATAGAACCTAACAATTTCTCCCTATTTTAATTATGTTTCTTATCTGATTAGTACATTCCATCATTATTCCTAGGCCTCAAATATTGCCTGCATGTGTTCAACAAGTATTTGAAGGAATGAAAAAGTAGTTAAAAAAATACCTTGAGAAATACTATGTGGTTCTTTTCACCAGTGTTGGAAAAGTTCATGATGATTATACAACCGCCATGTTCTTTTATGTTTGCTATTGCTCTATGTTGAGTGGAGCAGTAACTTTGAGGATAACCTTAATTGGAAGTTTTCTTTCATTTTTTTCAAAATATGTTCGGCATTGTTGGACATATGTTGAATGTTCATGTGCAGGATGCTGTGTGAGTACCCTTGGTAAGTTTGTGATCTTGTTCAGGGATTCAGGTGATCAATAAGAGAAACAGCTCATAGCTGTTGAGGCTTATTCTGTACTCAGTTACTACTTTACTAAGTAAATATTGCTGTTATCCTCATACAGTGATAAGGAAACTGAAGCACCAAGAGATAAATAATTGTTCTCAGTCACAACAAGTGCTAGAACCAAGATCATTACAATGGGAGGTCAGGCTCTAGAGAATACACTTGATACCGTTGCACTCCACCGCTTTTTGGGGTGGTGCACCCAGAGGATAGCACTTAAATTCTATGAAGCTTAGAAGAAGGGGAGCTGATGACTGAGCTTGTCTCAAAGTCAGGAAGAATTTCAACACAGGGGTGATGGACAAGTACAATTGGAAAAGAGATGACTGAACCAAGACTTAGAGGTGGGAACTATGGTGAATTTGGGGCATAGTGAGTTTGGAGCAGCTAAAACTTCGCCTGTCAGGAGGAAAAGTAAATAAAGCTGATAGATGATTTGAGTTCAGGTCACTGAGGGCTCTGAGCATGTGACAGAGGGGATTGGCCTTTACCATGTAGGTGCTGGGCAGCCTGTGAAGGAATTTGCCCTGAAGAATGGCTTGATCAGAAAAGATTGTTAGTGATAATTAGTAGTAGATTGTCCAGGAAGGGACTAAAAGCATAAAGATAAGTTAGAAGGATACTGTGATTGTTCACGTGACCAAGAATCTGAATCTGGGTGGTGGCCATAGAAGTTGAAGAAAAACTTATCTCTACCTGCCTGCAGAACCTTGACAATCAGGAACTGTGTACTGGGAGCTGCAAGAAGCAGACAGTTACTGTGGGCGTGGATGTGGGGGACAGTGGGCAGGCAAGCCATCAACAGTTTATGTGTTCCTTCTAAAGGCTGCCTTGTTACTTATTCCTATTATTAAGAGGAGACTATGAACTGCATACTTCTCCTTCATGCCTCTTTTCTGAGTAAGCATTTAATTTTGAATATGATATATCTTTTAAGATTACATGGAATTTTCATTGACTGATGCCAACTAGATTTAGATTCTGTTTATTCTGAGTTTAATTTTCTGCAAGCATTCTGTGCAGGATGGATGCCAATGCAGCATCCTAACAGAAAAGCATTCTCTCTGGATCTTGGTTAACAATGCATCCAAAAGCAGGATTTCATAATTTTTACTCACCTTCTGATGACATAAGAAATGTATTCATTTTTATTTAGTATCATTTGCCTTATCTTTATTTTTTACTTATTTTTTTAAGCATAAACACATTTACTTACTAACCAAAGAGATGGTTCTTATTAAACTAACACTTGGAAATGCTTGCATGTAAAATGTTTGTGGTAAAAGAGAATCGAACACATTAATGAAAAAATAAAAAGCAGTGTGGAGATTTGCTCATTGAACTGAACTTGCTTATCCTTATAACTAATTTCTATCCAGAAGGATGATGGAATTTTTACTGAGTACAGGTGACATTGTTAATGACACATTCCATCACTAATTTCCCATCTTCCAATTTTCTTGTTACTTTCTTTTCCATCCCATTCTTTTCCATCCCATTCCTAGCGTTGAACCAATGCATCATTTATAAAGTTTCAGACAAGTCTGAGTTTTTCTGCCATCAGCTGTAGTTTTTTGAAACTTTTCTCTCAGGTTACACGAAAACTGTGTTGTTTTCAACGTGCTCTCAGTTTTTATGGTGAGGTTTTTGCCATCAGTAGTGATAACACAATCTGATTTAGTCATGGCACCTATGTTCCACAGAGTCATTCCTACTCCTGCTTTCTTCAGGTATTTGTCAAAGCCTTTGCAGTTCTCCAGCATTGTTTTCCTACCTGCTGCTGGCTGTGGCAGGCAGGCGCCGCATGTGAGGCAAGTAGAGCAGAGTGCAGCATGAAGAGCGTTGCCCCTTATCTTTAAATTTTAATGTTTTTAAAAGTTTGAACACTCAATGCTAAGTTGAAATGGTTCAGGTTTTACCCCATATTGATTTTAATGAGTGTAATTGGTTCCTTTTTACAGTAACAGGGAGCCATTAGGCTCATAGCATTTTGGAACTGACTGGGAAAAGAAAGTGGCAGGGCAGAGGGGTGTGGGGGTGGCACCAGGGATGGAAAGAATGTCAGGGGTTATGCTGGGAGAGACTGATTGTTGTCCTTAGCACTCTGTCCTGCTCTTTGAAAAATATTCTTTTGGTAGCTGACCTAATTTATTGTCATCATCATTTGGTAAAACAGTGCAACACAAAAAGAAATCTGAGTAGTCAGACTTTCTGACAAACAACTGTACTGTGTATACTTCAGTGTGTTTTACAAGTTGCAGCAATGGGAAGTTGAGATGGTTCAGTTATACTAAGCTCCTGGTATCTTGGGTGGGAACATTGACTAGTACTTTACATGTGAAGGAAACTTTGTATTTTATAGAGCACATGCCATTTAAATGATTTCCTCTAGTGCTGCCAGTAATCCTATGAGGAAACTGAGGCTCAGAGAAATTAAACAGTGAGGACATGTAACATATATGGGGCACTCAGGAACATTAGTCTGGCTAGTAATTTTCCTGGGAGTGCCATATAATCCTTCCAACAATACTCTAGGATGAAAGGTGGTTTCCTGCCTTTCAAATGAGGAAGCTGAGGCCCAGAGCGGTGATGTGTCTGATCCAGGTATTCAGAGCATATGGTCATTGCTCTAGGAGTCATACTGGGTCTGCTGGTCCCAGGCACCTGTTCCTAACCTCTCCTTGATACTGCCAGAGATTTAAACCAGGGATCAGAATTATGGTCTTCTGACTTCTTGCTCAGGGATATTTTCTCTGTAAGTGCCAAAAAGGGAAAAAATACAATACAGCTCAGATTATATTTTTCTTGCCACATCAGGGCCTATCGAATTGAGGACTATAAATATATGAGGTCAGTATGCAGTGAAAATGTTAAACAGCGCCACGTAGAAGGCAGCATCGGACCGGTCTCCTCAGTCCATCTGTGGCTTGTGAAAATGAAAGTCCTTGCTTAAAGTGCAAAGAATGACATGGCACATTTGGCCCTCCATAAATTCCTTGGGAATAAATGCATCTTTGTGAGCAGATAACAAGGAAAAATGGGTGGCATTAGAGTGGACTTTCCCCATTTCATCTGGTCAAAGTTAGCCTTCTTTTTCTATTTTTTTTTTTTTCTTAATCTTACCTCATTACCTCAAAGAAATGCCGAGTTTACGTTTTATCTCATTTCTGTTGGGTATTTTCAGTTTCTTTCTATGTAAATTGCAGGACATTGAAATTGTATTTAAAACCTAGTAACAGGTTTTCCATTACTCTTTTCATCTCATTACTCTTCTAATTGTCTAAAATTTGGTAAAGCAAAATCTACTTTTCCACCCACCATGGCTTGGATGTGAAAGGGGCAGCTTTGTTTGTGTTTCCAATATGGCATACAGGTTGAAGGGATCTTAAATGTTTTGGGTAGTGTGTTAAATAAGGCAATGTGAATGGTTGCTTGGTGATTTCTAAGAGCGGCTTATGGCTACCAGCATTCATATATAACATTGTTGCATTTAAAGCAGTTGGATATAAAGAATGAATTCAACCCTCCTTACTAAAGGAAAAATATAATTATATATGAGTAGTTTGTGGAAAAAGGAAAAAGGAAGAAAAATGAGTGAGACTTAAGAGTAAAAATTATAAAGGCTTACTACTCATTTAGATCAAGAGTTGGCAAATTATAGCCTGTGGGCCAAATGTGGCCTACCATCTGTTTTTTTTTTTTTCCTAATGCGCTGGGAGCTAAGAGTGGTTTTTACCTTTTTAAATGGTTACATTTGAAATGGTTATATAAGTACTGATATAATATCCTCTATTTTGCCTTGTGGCCTTCAAAGCCTAAAATATTTACTGCTTGGCCCTTTAAGAAAAAGAGTGGTGACTCCTGATTTAGATGATAAGAAAATAGTTTTTTGAATCTAGATGTATGATAAAAAGCCTATGTACAATTAGTTATATTTAGAGTATCAGATCTTACTGCTTTCCGGTATAGCTTTTGAACTTTTTTAAAAGAAGAGACAATATATATATTTTTGCCATTTCTGCCCATTTTTTTTTTTACAGTGTTTAGACCCATGACTTTAATCTCCAGGGTCACAGCACATTGAGTATTGCCAGTTATTACAAAAGTTTGCAGCTCTTTCAGGGGTAATGGGTAATAGGAAAGTAACCTATGTGGGTTAAAAAGGGACTATGTGTATAATATTCACTAACTCATATTGTAGCAGAGAAATGGAGATTACCATTAAAACTAAAAGATTTAGGAATTCTTGACAAGGGCTAGGAATCATTGTTTTGCCATAGCCACAACAAGGATGTGTCCATCACTCTATACCAGCAGTTCACAACCTGATGACTTTTTCCCCTAGGGGATATTTTGCAATGTCTGAAGACATTTTTGGTTGTCACAAGTGGGGAAAGGAAAAAAGTACTACTTGCTTCTAGTGCGTAAGGCCTTTCTTTTTAAGCCTACACGTTTAATGCTTTAAAAATCTGTGGTTGCTTTGAAATGGCCAGAAAAAGAAACTGTCCATGTTTATATACTGTATACATACAAGTCATGTTAAAAGGTATTTACCTGTAGTAATTTTTGGTGTCCCATAGGATAGCGAGGCTTTCCTATGGAAAGTGTTCTTAATCAAGCAACTCCAAGGCCTGACAACTGAGAAAGTTCTAGCACCACCATCTGCCCTTTCTTTAGCTCCCAAAGTAGTCAGATCTCTTCTTGTGTCCTTGTCAGTCTTGGAACTGTTGACGTTTGGGGTGGATAATTCTTTGTTGTGGGAGCTGTCCTGTGTTTTGTAGTATGTTCAGTATCATCCTAGGCCTTCACGCACTAGAAGCAAGTAATACTTTTTTCCTTTCCCCACTTGTGACAACCAAAAATGTCTTCAGACATTGCAAAATATCCCCTAGGGGAAAAAGTCACTCAGGTTGTGAACTGCTGGTATAGAGTGATGGACACATCCTTGTTGTGGCTATGGCAAAACAATGATTCCTAGCCCTAGTTGCTTGAAACTTTGTTTTATTGAAGAAGGGAAGCCCAGATCATGATACTTCTTGACCCAAAAACTGACACCAGGGGATTGAACTAGGAAACAGATGTGCTCAGGAGAGGTGGGGGTTTGAGATTTAAAAGAAAACAGAGGTGTGGGGTGTGTATGTATGTGAGAGAGAGAAGTGGGGGTGGGGGAGAGATTGCAAGAGAAGCTGCCTTCTACTACCTTCCCATACTCCTCCCCTCTCAGAAAATGTAGGCCTGAGAAAGGCCCTGGAAAGGAAATCTAAGAAAGGGGTTGGGAGTGGTGTTTTGATTTGAGATACCACTTGGGAAAGTTGAGATTTTGTGAAAATAAAAGACTTTTGATTCTCAGAAGTATTTATAGAGTAATAATTGTGGATCCAAGAAGACACATAAACTTCACTTTTTGACTACTGGACTTTCACCATTAATTGGCAGTTTTATTTTACAATAAAGGTTGTCATCCCTGCTTTCCCCAAAAGGCCTTTGAGTCTCCTTTTCTGTTTTTTAAATAAACATTTCTTTACATGAACTGCAATACTGTGCCCCACCCCCAGCACCACCAAACTTCAGAATAATTTTGGAGTGTGGTGGTTTTATCATGTGGAAATGTAGTACAGATGTTCAGAATTACCTTTTCTTTTTCTCCTTTAAAACATCATGACCACACATGCTTTGCTCTCAGTACTATTAAATATTTTTATTATTACTATTAAAAAATTTTGCCTCAGGCAGAGTCCCACTAAATCTCAAGTAAAGGCAAATATTTGTATGTATAAATAGCAGCAAGTATTTATGCATATTACACTAAAAAAAAATCTGAACTCAGACTTGGCATTTTATACAAGTGAAATCTTTATTTTTTGATTCACCTAACCAAGTCCTCTAGTTTTACCCTCTTTTCCTGACTCCAAAACTTTTAAATTCATACTATAGGGTTTTGTTCACTATTCTTACCCCTCCTCTAAATTTTCTGTGGACTTGAGTTTTCCTCTTTATCCTGCATATACCTTTGAACTCAGGCTGATCACCTAATGAAGTTTAATGGGAGGATTTGGATTGCCGGCATGAATTAGTGCATGTTTTTAAAGTTATTAATAGCGGGAAGCTCTCTTCTTGCAGAGAATCCACAGATGCATGGCAGAGGTTCTGTGTTCTTCATGTGCTGCACACTGGGGCCAGTGGTCCTATCTCTAGGAACTGCTTCATAAACACTCAGCCCATCCCCCAGTCAGAAACCTATTTATGGAGCTTAGCTGCCACTCTAACCTTAACTTCGTTTGGGTTTATTAGTGCCACTTTCCTTTTATATTTCTTAGACAGGCTTAAACATATTTCTCTAAATAGTTGCTAAAAAAAAAAAACCAAAAAACCCATACCTCTTTCAATTTAATTATTTGAACCTGGAATCAAGAGTTCTCTCACCACCTCTAGGCACTTTTTAGCATGTTGGAAATTAATCCCAGTTTAGACAAATGATCTTTAAAGCTTTGCTTTTTCTATCAACATCCAAATAGAAATGCATTGCAAGGTGATTTTCTTTTAAAAGACAAAGGAAATCTTTGTCATTCTGGCAGAGTCCATAAAGGAAGGAAGAGCCAAAACTTGATTGTGCCTTGGACAGTAGAAGTAACACTTGGTGTAGATATTCCACTGTACCTTCATGATACCCGGTAGTGTTCCTCCCAGAGATCTCTGTTGCACTGCTTTTATGGTGCATGCCAAAATTCAGATGATTGTAAGGACTCAAACTTATAGTTGCTTTAAAAGACAAAATATTGCACAATGACTGGATCCTTGCCAGTTTCATACTGGAAACTTGATATACCAAAAAAACCCCTGCCTTGTGCTAACAGTGGGAATCCTTAGGATGCCTCTTGAACAGCTGTTACCAGTAGAGTGATGGAGGGAGTTTGGTGGACACTTGAGGATGCTTATGCTGAATGGGGACTCCTGACATATAATGACATGAGGTCCTCCAGAGGATGTGAAATCTTTTTGAATAACTCATTATCTTTCCCCACTTTTTCTAGGCTGAGTTTGTCTCTGCATACTGGCGCCTTACTTTGTTGCCATACAGACACAAACATGCTACTTCCTGCCTAGAGGACTCAAGGAGAATGATCTAAAATGGCCCTATTTTCTGAAATCACAGCTGCCACTCAAGAAATCTTGTGGCAGGGTCTAAGGGTAGCACATGGGTGGAGAAAGGTTTATGGAATCTCATCTTGGGAGGTCCTGGCAGGGTGCTGTTAATAGCATAAATCGTCATCGTCCCAGCCACTTCTGTTAAAATGAAAGGCTCTCTGGTAGCGGCACAGAGCTGAGTGCTGTCCTCAGTTACTCTTAGGAGCAACTGTGTGAGCTGTAGGTGCTGACATTGTCTCTTTACTTAATCAGGGCAACTAAGTTCCTTGCCTAAGACCACACAGGGGACTTGCCCTCAGAAATGAGAATCGTGGTGTCATCTACTGTTCTGTACAAAGTCAAAACAACTTGTAGTCATTTTTCCCCACCCAGTTCCTCTCCTTTTCTCTGATTTGTTTTCTTTAAATCTTTCCTTCTCTATTCAGATTTCTCATCTGCTTTCTATTATGGCTTCATTTAAAATCTTATTCTTTTTTCTAATATGTTGATTCTTTTCTCTTTTATTTTTAACCTCATTCATTATCTTCTCCTGGTGTTTTCATCTGCATTGTTTAATGGGGTTAATTGTCTTTGTTGTTATGTTCCAAACAGCAGTTCTGAGTTTTTGAAAGAGACCTAAGAATGCTAATGAAACTTATACGAGACTTCTGGCCTAATATAATTTTAATTAGCAGTTTTCTTTGACTCCTACAAAACCTTTTCATACACCTTCATGAGTTTATTCTTTGGTTTCAAATGAAATGACCTATGCAAAACACTTTACGTAAAGCTTGGCTCAGCAAATGTTATTCATGTTTCTTTGAAAAAAAGTGAGGAAGGGATGATCAGTAGTTACCTTTACATCAGTTGGTCTTCTTGTAAAACAAGTCCATGTTCCCTTTACAACCACTGATTTCTCTTTTCATAACGAAACCTTGCCTAGTGGCATTTTGCGGGTCACTTATTGGGGCACAAGTGTTTGTACCGAGCTATGCACACTCAACGTTGACCTCTCCACTATCCCAGTTTCACCCTATAATTTCTTCAGAATGTTATGAAGTGGATTAATCTCCCCTTGTTACAAATGAAGAAACTGGGTCACAGGGAAGTGGATTGCCCTGCCCAAAGCCTTACAGGGAGTCACAGTTAGGGTGGCCTCCGTGCTCATGTTCCTAGCCATTAGGTCACACTACCTCCTTTGTATGTCGGGGAGAGCTGGTTGTGGGATCTAGTGCAGCATTCGGGGTCACGAGGGCTTCTAATGGGATAGTTACAATCCATACTCTCTCCACAACTAGCTCTCATGCTGGTCTCCTTAATCCAGCACCTACCAATTAGGACCTAGTTTTGAAAGTCTAGGGGATTATTCATGAGGTAGAATTGAAGCAATGACTAGGAATAGACTGGGAAAGGAATACAAGGAGATGCCTGGAAATAGGATGCACATTGTATGGCAGTTAAGAATGTAGACAATGAGAAAGGTGGAGATATTAGAAAGAAGCTGGAGTTTTCAGTTTGGATTACAGGGTCATTGATAATGCCTATGGTAGTATGAGGGAGGCAGGGTTTGTGGAGGGGAAGATGAATTTGACATCTGAAAATATAAGTTTCCATATCTGGACAGAAAACTGGGCTAGAGATGAAGATTTGTGAACCATTTGTAAGAGGTAGGGTTTAGAGCTCCCCAAAGGGAAGAGGACCCAAAGATAGAGCTGGGCCATAGCTATGTTTAGAATAAAGAAGGAGGAAAGGAGGCAGTGAAAAAACTGGGAAGGAAATATCCAGGAGGAAGGAGACCCCAGGAAGCTGAGTGTTTAAGGACAACAGAGTTCATTTGTTAATTAATTAATTCAGTCAGTAATTTTATGGAGTGTCTTTAATTCTATATTTTGAAGGAACACTGAGATGACAGAGACCTTGTCATGGGAGCTTTGTTAAGGTGGGACCTTTCGGCTCGGTCCCTAGGGATGAGAAGTTCATTGGTAGATAAGGTAAGACATATGGAAGGACATGTATAGCTTGGGGATCTGATACATTAGTATATATGATGTGTTTATTTTAGACTCCCCCCAAGCTATCTAATTGTAACCCGACATTAATTTACTACTCAAATTATATTCAAATGTAGTCTTCTTAAAGTATATGCTATACTCAAACAATGTGTCATTTGAAGATTCTCACAATGCTATAATACAGCATGGTTATTTCAATGAAAAATGTTTAGATCTAACTAGTTTTTTGGTTCTATGAACATTAAAGATCCAAATGAATGACTGGTTTCTTTACTGAATTTTAGGAATTGAGTGGATGCTGGGTCTGAAGCATTGCATTATCCCAGCATGATATTGGTGGTGGTAGGGAGCAATAACTAATGCTGAATAATAAAAGATGGTTTCATGTGATCCTTGTCAACAGGGTAAATGTTTGAGCAGAACAGGAAATTATAAAATTTGCATCTAAAAATAATCTCATCCTTTGCTTTTTCAATTGTGACCTCCAGTGTAAAGAAACAAAGACCTTATAGAAACTATGGACAGTTTGTCAAACTCTTCTTTGTAATCAGCTGATTTGATTTTCTTCAGTATAATGGCAGAGTATTTGTGAGGAAATGAAACTTTATCATACTCTAGTTATCAGTTGCACAGCATCAAATTTTTTATTGGGTTTTAAGGAGAATAGAGCTGCTTTGACTCCAGTGCAAGTTTGCAAAATTCTATCAGCCGTGGAAGAAGTTTAAATGAACCTGGAACTTCTAAGGCAGAGTTTCTTAACTTCTCACTGTTGACTTTCTGGGCTGGAAAATTTTTTTCTTGGGTTTGGGGAGCTGTCCTGTGAGTTGTTTAGCAACATCACTTACCCCCACGTAAAAGGTCCAGTGACATCACCACCCCTAATTGTGATAATCAAGAATATTTCCAGACATTGCCACATGTCCTTGGGGGAAAACTGTCCCTATTTGAGAATCACTGGTCAAAAGCCTTGCTACTCAAAGTGTGCTCCAGAGATAAGCAGGTCATCTGTACCTTCTGGGAGCTTGTTAGAAATGAAGCATCTCAAGCTCTGCCTCCGGCTTCTGGAATCAGAGTCTGCACTGTAACAAGATCTGCAGGAAACTATGGACACATGAAGTGCTGTCCTAAATCTCTGTGTAGGGCAGTGGCTTGGGAGCCAGACTTAGCTCACCAGAAATAGCTATGTGACCTTGGGCAAATTGTCTAACCTCTCTGAGACTCAGCTTCCTCCTCTGTAAAATGGAACTAAGAAAACCTGTTTTGTGCAATTAACAAGGGGGAAATGCAGCTAAAGCAGTGAAATTGAATTATTAGAATTTCAACTGTCTGGTTTGCTTCCTTCTCTTTAGAAAACTGTTTTACTTGGCCCTGCCACACTCACAGTTACTTGTAGTGATGATATAAGAGGTCAAGGAAAAACAACGTGTCTGAGTCAGAGCTTTGCAAGTAGAGAAGGCCATAAAAAATCTGTTTACGAATTCTTATTTTTGAATTATCTACTTTTTTTGAGCTGTGGCTCTTGTGGTCTGGCCTTCCCATTGCTTAGGAAACTGGAATACCCTTTCTGGAAAACTCATTATCCTGGGCCTTGTGAACTCTTAATGTCTCATTTAGAGGGCAGAATCTAAAGGTGGGTAAAAGTTGATGGCAGCTAAGTGTAAACTATTTAAGGAAAAAGAAGCTCAAATTGGTTAACTACTCCTGTGCTATAGCAAGTGAATTTTGAAATGGAGCAATTATTTTTATGACCATTAATAAAATTTTTGGTTATGAAAGTTAAGGATAAATATTTTTGCCATGGAATAAACTGATTGTTCCAGGACTTCAAAATTCCCCCCTTTTCTTTTTCTCCCACTGTGACATTGCCTTTGTATAAAAGATCATATTTTTAAATTTCTCATTCTGATCTATCAAGAATAGCTATTCTCATGGCTTTGGGCCAGTAATCTAAACTGACATAGACAATTTGCTCTTTTTTTTGCAAAATTTATTTTAAAAAGAATATATAATATAGGTAGACACACTTGCAATCACATATCCATACAAACAATATATGAATCTGACTTGTGCTTACAATTTTAAGGCAAATTACAAGTAGTTTACCTGAAGTACCATGATGCTATGAAGATGAAAGGACCTTGTCCAAAACCAATGTACGATTGTGTAGATTGGGTATTGCATACTTCTGGGGGCACCATGTTTACTGTGGACATTATAGATTTGCATATATATACTGACAGTATGTCAGAAGGTGGCAACACAGCCCCTTGTTCTAACAAAATCACTATGTAGCAACAGTTTTCTGGCAGATGGAGGTTCAGTGTCTTGAGGAAGGGGCTTCCTCTTTTGATATGCACAAGAACATCATGTGACTAGCTATAGCCCTGCCATCTGGCCTTTCTTTGGGAGCATCTACTCTGGTATGCAAAAGAATACAAATCATTATCTCTGATATCAGTATCTTGCTGAGAGCCATAAGAAAGATACGGTTTTTTAAATATCCACATTTTATGAATATGAAAAAAATCCTCCATAGAAGGGGTGTTCCTGCATATCACTTTCATCTTGAAGATATTGCTAATGGTTGTGTGTATGTTGTTATCCTTCTCAAGTGAAGGAGAAATTATTTAAGAAGTTTAAGAGGTTTACTAACATTAAGTCCAGCAAACAGTAGTCAAAATATACAGAAGAATCTCATTGGCTTGGACTGGGAGTAGGTCAACTGATGTAGTGAAGGAAGGTGGGTAACATGGTGGTTGTGCTGGAAGGATGGGGACAGTAATACTCCTTTTATACATGAGACTACACCTCATGTACATTCTTCTTCAGGACTTGGCTTCATGGACTGGAAGACTGTTCACATAACTTAGTGTTGGTCATGTGAAGATACAACTTTGTCATGTGTCATCACTTGGGCTGATGTTCTTGTAGTTATTCCACTTTACCTCCATTTCTTCCTAGAGATAGTCTGCAATTTTACATGGAATTGCAACTGAATAGCCACTGAGGAGGGAAAAATGTCTGTTTCAACTCAGCCTGTTTAGGTGCAACAGCATTGGTGATGCAGATAACAAAGAGCTCTTCTGAATGGGCAGAGCAGAAAAGAGAGCATGCAATTCCTGACAGGGAAACAAGACAAGGAAGGCTACTTTTCCTTTCAAGTGGTAAACTTCTGGGGTTATTTTTCTTGAGTTTGATTGTGCTCAGATTGGTGATTTTGACTGGTTGGGCTAAGAAGGGTCTCACCTGTTTTTTTTTTTTTTTGTATGTGTGGCGATGTCATTTTTATGGTTAGTGCTAGGGTTCTCAACAATAAGCATAACTTGTTAGGTGTGGGGGAAACAAATTGTTCTTAATAGTAGTTAATGTCATGAAATTTGCAAGTAATGTATTAAAACTAAGTTATATTATTATAATAGTGATGATAGAAATAATAAATGCAAAATTAGATAGCTTGTATAATAGAAAGCTTAGTTCTTATATAGTTTTATATAGTTCTTAATTCTTATATAGTTTCCTGAGGAAGGTTCTGTCATTACCTTTATCTTATACATGTAGAGACTAAGGCTTTGAGAGGTTAAATTTACACTGCTGGGAAGTGGAGGGAATGGGATTTGAACCCAAGTGTGACTAACAGACTTCCACTTCCAGTTATGTTTCCATGGGGTTGTGCATAACCACATCTCTGGCGTTGTCCACAGGGATGTGTGAATGTCACTGTTCCTGTGTAGGATGACCAGCTGTCTCAGTTACCTGGCAGAAGGGGTGTCCCAGGACGTAGCACTTTCAGTTTAAAACCTGGAAAAGTGCTGAGCAAATCGGGGGGAGTTGGTCGCCCTACTGCATGCTGTGTTAGCAACAAAGTAAGGATAAGATGGCAACCACTGGATTGTTTTATCCTCCTTGCTGCTGTTATGTGTATTCTGGACAGTTGGGTGAATGTATGGGTTTTTTATTAGACTTTTTCAGGATGTGAAGAAAATGTGTGAAGAAAATATGGTTTTTTTTTTTTTTTAGCAGCTCATTAGGCAAGATCTTCAGGGTCTTTCTAGAAGCAGGCAAAGAAGAAGTTATAAATAAATGCATAAATAGCCTGCCATGATGGTGGGAACATACTTACTACATCTCAGATTTGGCCACAGTGGTTGCATTTCAGCCAGATGTTTCAGTCCTGTTTTGCTCTAAGTTGATGGATTTTAGTAATCTGGTGCTAGGGAGTGGGGTGGGGGAATGGGGGGAGGTAGGGAGTTCATATCCTTACACGACCCGACTCTGAATATAGACAGTTTTTCCTCCATTACAGAGTTTAGAAACTAGGATTTAATATTTAACAACTATCCACATTGTTATACTGGAGAAAATAGCAATAAATATGCTTATTTTAAAATGGAAATTTGCTATTTGGAAATGTCTGCTCTCTTGAGGAAATTCTTTAGGTTTAATCATCTCCTGTTGGAAGATCTGGCTGTGGGGCCTGGCAGTTATACAAGGGAAAATTTATTTGATTCCTTTTTTTGTAAAAATGAAAATGATTTATCTTACAGTTTTTTTTAAAAGTGCTCTTATGCACTTGTTGGGAACTTGGAATTTTTTTTTCAAATCATTGATAATTTACTTATCTGATCACACATTTCTTTTTGGTTTATTTTTTCTCTCTCAAACAGTTTGGGTGTGGGGAGGAGATATCTGTGCTGCTTTAGGACATCTGCTGTTTGTTGTTATAGCTGACTTTGGAATGCCACCCTTGGAATTGCTTCCAGTGTTGAGTGTCCATATTCAGTGCTTCATCAATTGATGGTGTGGGAGAAAGGAACTTTTCTTATAAGACAATTCCCTAAGTGACCAGAGCCTTGCTCTTTACATATCAACACTTTCAAAAATGATTAAGCACTTTGAGGCAAATCTTTAAAAATTACAGCTTTTTGAATACTTCTGGCTTTCTTATACAGATTGTGTTCTGAGCAGTCTTTTCTTCAGAGCTCTGTTTCAAGATTAGTAGTGTCTATTTTTCTTTTCAGTGAAGGAGGTGGGTGGGTGCCTTTGGATGGTGTTGGGAAAAAAGGGTTAGTTGCTTTTCTCCTAAGTGGTCTCAGATTCTCTCCTTCTAATGTCTACTTTTTTCCCCTCTGATTTCTCCTGTGCTGCTAGAGATCACCCATCACTGTTGACAATATTGGTGTCTCTAGCACTTCTCTCACATTTCGGCCTTTTACTCCAAATCGCCCCAGACTGGGAATCAGATGACCAAATTTGTTAGAATTATATAAAGTAGCTAAGGTCTGAGCAGACTCACATATAAGTAAATTGAGTATGTCTTAATGTGTAGAACTTGGATCATCTAAGATAGGACTTCTAGCTAATTGGGGTGCCAGTGTATTGAGATAGCTCCTTTGTGTTTTGATACTGGTGAAATAAAGCTTGTGAAGAATTTGAAATCAGGACCAGGAAGGATCTCATGCTTCAGAATGTTAACTTGGCTTCACTTCTTTTTAGTGCCGGGAATTCTCAGTTCTTTCAGATACCCTTTCTTACATCTGAACGTGTAAATGAATTTTATTCAAGCTGTTTGGACTTTGCATATTTACAATGGTAGCCAAAGTACTAATATTTATGACATTTATTTTCTCTCTAATGATGGATTCTGAAATTTTAAAAATCTTTTATAATTTAGCTTTCTGTTTGCATCTTTAATGTTGTCCTAGCCAGGTGTAACTAGAAAGTAGGAATAGCATCACATTAAATAACCAGATTTGGAGAAGCTATACAGTAGGTTAAAGTTCATATTTCTTACTGCCATGAAGATGTCAGCTGAGTATAGTGTGGAAAGGTCTAGGAGAAGGCCGATGAAAAATTAGAACTTTGAAAGCAATATGTTTTCCTCAGCCTGTTTTTATTAGACTGTGAGAGTGAAATTTACCAAATTTCTAGGTTGTCTGTTTTGGTCTTTCAATGTTTGATTGAAATTTAAAAATTGCATTGGATTAAGTGGGAATGTCAAGTCACTTATACTGGTTAGGCTTAATATAATATGACCAATTAGAAGTTTGTGCATTACAAACAAAAAATTACATATTATTCTGGGCTACCGAAAATGTTTCAAAATTTTACTTTCTATGAGCATGTAGGGGCCTAGAACATATATACGTATGTGTGTGTACGTGTGTATTGTAAATCTCTTATATTGCATTTGTTAGTCAGTGAGAAAATCAAAAGCTGTTTGAATAAACTAAAAATAAAAATCACTTTGAACTCAAATTACTGTCTTGTAAATTACATAAGTTTGAAAGTGAAAGGTCAAAGGCTCTTCCACCTGAAAAAGTATAAAATAAATGGAAATGGGCTAGTATTGTTGTATTTCTTTTGTTAACTGCGTATCTTCTTGTTCTGAAATGCCTTCTCTGGTCAGTCTCCATGTGGGTAAGAGGGCAATTAGCGTGTGACTGAGAGAAATCTACTGTAGCACAAATGCGAGACCAATGAAGTGACAATCTTTGGAATGTTAATTTGTTATGGACATTTAGGCTATATCCCCACTTAAGTGAGGGTATTCATGTTGGGATTGAATTGAGACCAAAATTGGGGACCAAAATTTGTATAAATAATGAGAGTAAAGTTAGTAAGTTTAGATTGGATGTTCATCTTGCAAATGAAATTAAATTGTATGAAATAAGTTTTTAAACCTTACATTTAACAAAATGTAGACAGGAATGTAACTCTGCACTAATTTTTAGGAGGAATAAAGTATGAAACTCAAATATCAATTTTCATTTGGGCAAAATGTTTCTGATAAAATTGACAGCTAGCATGATATAATAATATCTGCCACTCATTGTTTGTCCTTTGTATTAGCATTTTTAAAAAAGGGTCATTTTGCCAAAATATATTGGAGAACTTCTTCAGGTTTCCTAAAAGCCTATTTAGTTTGTTGTTATTTTGATAATTGTCTTTTGAAGTTTCTATCCTGTCATCATCCTTATTAATCATGACAGCCCAACAAATGGTCACTTGATGGCTCAGTCTGAGATTCCATCTGAGATTCAATAGTTCCTCACTACCTTTCATTCACTGAGTGCACGATGTGTGCTAGTCATGGTGCTAGGTGCTGGGATGATGTGGCCCTTGCCGTTTCAGTCATACATCGGGGGCAGGAGGCAGAGACACACACTAGAAGAATAGTGATGTTAAACATAGTCTATGAAGGATGCAAAGAACAAACAATTTCCACTAAGTGCTGGGAAGCCCTGTATGAAGTGGCTTTTGAAAGGAGGCAGATTTTAAAAAGAGCCTTTATCAACTGCCTACCAAGCACTGTAGATAAACCTGTTCATAAGATAGTGCTGATGGGAAAAACAGATTTTCTATAGTTAAATTATTTAAATTATTTAATTACTGAATATGCTTTGGAGTGTTTAACAGAGTAACTTAACCTAGGGGGCAAAGAAGGCTCTTTCTGGATCAGTGGTATGAAAGCTGAGACTTGAAGGATCCAAAGGAATTGAAGGAGAAAGTTGGAAAGGGGAGAGCAGGGACCCTATGGTTTTTTAAAGGCTGGAGATGGTAGAGAGCTGGGACCATAGTAAGAACCAAGGAAAGTATAGAGTTGTGCTGTCCAGTATGTTATCCATAGTTACATGGGACTCTGAGCGCTTCAAATGTGGGCTGTGTAACCAAGGTACTGAAATAATTAGCTGCACCTTGCTGGTGGACAGCACAGGTCTAGAATACCTATACCAGAGTGGACAACATGGAGAGAGGGTTTTGTGAGGCTGAAGAGGAGCATTGGAGAGATATTTTGTGATATATGGTAGACCATGGTGAACAGTCAAAACTTTATCCTAAAGCTTTAGGAAACCACTGAAGGGTTTTATGAAAGGGTGGGACATAATCAAACTGGCATTCTGCAGCTGTCCTGGGAACAGGATGCTGCTGCTAGATTTGAGCAAGGAAGTGATAGTAATAAAGCTGTCCCTAAGAAAAATTGATCTGGAGTGGGGTGTGGGGTGGTCTGGACAGGGGTGGAGGTAGGTGAAGAGATCAGAGGAGGAAGTGGTTAATAATGCAGATTGAAGACCAGAGCCAAACTCTGGGTCTGCCACCTTTGTTTGCCTAGAGGAAGGATGCTTCAAATGTTTGAGCAGTGCTTAGCTCCAGAGCTGGCCTGCTCACACAGCTACAGGGCCATGGCAGAGGGCTGCCTGAGGTTACAGGCAAAGGTCCTGGGAACTACTGTAGGTTGTCATTCTGTGGGTGAGGCATGGGGGAGATGTTTTCCTGTTTTTTAATTGTTTCACTTGGTGTAGAAAGTAAGGGACCTTAGTGATATCTCATTCAATCTTCTTTTACCGTATTTGGTAGACTATTCACTAAGCTTTTATGGAAAGTCTGTTATTCTCATCTGCTTCCCATAAGAAAGTGTTCGGCAGTGGTGGAGAGTCCCCGGACTTATGGGAGTGGAGTAGTTTCTGGAGGGTTCCCCACAACATTCTCATAGAGCTTGCTTTCTCCAGTTGCAAATGGAACAGAGTGATGGAACAAATTTGCTTGCTTTCTGGAGAAGAATGGGAGATATGGATAGGAAAAGAGAATGAGAATTGCAGCAGGGAAGTGTATGTGGACATTAAGACTCTGGTTGCAAGAAGCCCGAGCTAGTGCAATTAGAAAAGAAATCTTTACTGAAAGGGCAGCTTGTGGAATCCACATGCTGGATACTGCTGGTCTTGATGAAGGGCTGGAGATGGGAACCCCAGAACTGCCAGAATGTTCCAGCATCTCTGAGTAGTAGTTCACCTGTGCTGCATCTCAGTACATGGGGTAAAATCAGCCAACACAAAGCTCTTGTATAGATCCAGCTGGAACCTGGGAGAGGGCCTAACTTGGATCAGTTTTTATCCTCGCTCTAGTCAGGCCTATCTTGCTGTTCCATGACCACACAGAACAAATATTACTCCATAGGGCAGGGGTTCTGCTGATTGTTAGAATGGTGTTCAGTATCACATCATATCATTTCATTTCATATCATTGTGTCCTATACCTCATATCACATATCATAAATGCATAATATAAATATATAAATTTAATATCATAAACAGTATCTAGGATATTTATATAAAAATTTACTCCAAAACTCAAGTTTCTTTCCTTATACCTCTTGTATCTCAGGCTACTCTGGTTTAATGCTTCTTTTGATGAAACTCTGACTCTGCCCTGTTTTTCAGAGTATCAGCAATTTATACATGAGAGAGGAAGGGCAAAACCTAATTTTATGTGATACTTATGAAATATAATTTTTCGAAAGGAGGGGGATTGATCTGTAGAATTGCAGTAAATATGCATCTTCTAAGAATTAAAATTCACTCTGTGTGAAAGATTACATTTCAGATGATCATGATTTATAGAGTAAAACATAGTTTTAAGGTCCTAAACAGCCCTCTGATAAATGAATGAAATGCAGTTTTCATGTTTTAATGATTTTGGTAAATATTGTGGGTAAAATAAAAGTAAATCAGAGTTCAAGATGTACAAAATAGAGTGTCTGGCACTTTCTTTGATATATTCTGTTTCTCTATCTTGAGTATAGATAATAAAAAGGTATATCACTAGTTAATTCAGGGTCAGCAAACTACAGCCCATGGGCCAAATCTAGCTGGTCACTTGTTTTATTAGATAAAGTTTATTGGAGGACTGGCATATCCATTGGTTGACATATTGTTTCTGGCTGCTTTCATGTTACAACAGCAAAGTTGAGTAGTTACAACAGAGACCATATGTCCCACAAAGCTGAAAATGCATGTTATCTGGCTCTTTTCAGAAAGCATTTGCTGACCCCTGGTTTAGATCATCTTATGCAATGGCTTTTAAAGTGGCACTGAGGAATCCTAGGGTTCTGTGAGGCATGCCATGGGGTGAGGCCTAGCTGGACAAGGCATCTGGACCCCTGGTCCTGTTTTATCCAGAGTGTTTTGGCTGCCCTTTCCACCCCGTTAAGCTTTTATATCTAGCTTAATATTAAGAAAGAAAGGATTATCTTCTGAAAATTACTCAGAGCTGCTGATCTAAAAGTATAGGAAGGCATTCAGAACAGAGAGGGCTTCTCTGAGGATGTCTAATTGCATATCTTCAGTGTGAGGTGAAGTGGTTGTTACCTTAACATGTCTCCAATTAAAAGAAAATCTTGATGAGAATTTGGAAGCTGAGATGGACCTCTGTAATTACTGACTTGCTGGAAATTATTTTAAGTCTCTGGTAGTTCATTTTCCATTTTTGTAGGCAAAGATGCTAAACTTTCTGTGGTGCAATCAGATTTAAAAAGGAAGATAGGACGAGAGTTGATGAAGGGGTAAAGTCCATACTCATAAGGCAATGGCTGAAAAGTAAAATGCTGAGTCATCTGTTTTGGTTCTAGTTCTTAAATCATCAGCACATTAATTTTTCCTTGAACCTGATGTCTTGGAAAATGACCTCTTGGTTAACTGATTTCCTAAAATATTTTGATTTTTGTAACTTAAGCAAAAATCTAAATGAGTTGCAAGAAATACTCAGAGTAAGAAATAGAGCCTTGGGATTGGATTGTTAAGGATGAGGCTATTTGATTTAAGTCAGCTAAACTTCGGGTGGTTATCAAGCTTGCTATGCCTAGTGAAGATCTTAAATGATGATATATGAAGTTATAGTAAGTATATGCCAAAAGAATTGCAAAGTGTTGCCAGTTTATGTGGGCAGAAACTTGGGGCACATGTTTGCAATGAATTTTTAGAGCGTTAGATCAGGGAGAATGGAATTTATTGTTGAAACAAGCAAACTTTGTACATACTAATGAGTAACCTGTAGGTCATCTATAAGGAAAAATCTAGAAGGGGTAGAGGTAGGCTACACTTGTTTTGTTCCAGAGGTTTTACATGTATTATCTCATTTAGTCCTTATAGTGTCCTTTGCGATAATTATTCCTATTTTATACCTATGGAAATGGGTTAATTAAGAACTTTTCAAAGCCATACAACTATTAAATATTTAAGCATATTCACTCACTTTTTCAAAGGTGATGTGGTTGGAGCTGGAAAACAAGTGGTGACTTGGAAGAAACCCTCTGTACCCTGCTCCATTTCATGTGAAGGAAAAGAGAATTAGGTATGGTCTCCTCCAATACAGAAATCTCCCAGATAATTCAGAAGGATCTAAAGAAGTGGGGGACTGAGACTGCTTCCCAGGTTAGCTGGGGGAGACTAGAGGATACACATTCAACTGGTCTCTTAAGTAGAGAAGTGGCAGTAGCTGAGGACAGCCACATAGGAACCAAGCTCCAGTGTGATACAGGAAAAGCAGCCGAGAGGTCCTGAGCCCTCAAGGGGAGCTATGACATGCTGAGAGGGTTGGAAGACTGGGGAAACTGGGGACGGGCACAAGAAGGCCTCAGAGTGTGTGAACCTTGGAGTTCATGGCAGGTGCTACTGTCATCTGTTGATGCCAAGGTCAACACCCAAATTCAGGGTGACACTACCTGTAGATGGCAAGTATGCCCAGAGACTGCTTTCCCAGTGTCAGGAAGTTAAAAGTGTTCGAGAAGAAGGGCAAAGAAGAGAAACTTAAAAGACTGATGTGTTACCAGTGGTTTCTGAATTAGTTTTAATTGCTAAGGTTAAGTCACCTGTACCTTTATTCTCTACTAGGGGTTGGGATTAGGAATTTGTAGGCTACATTGATATTCAGTTATAGAGATAAAACGTTATATATTTGTACATCAAATATAAAGTTATATTTTGTATATTGTCTCTTAATTGCTATGGTAATTTTTAACCAGAATCAGTTAAAATATGTTTCTAATTTTTCTCACATTAGTGATTAAGCTACACTTTTTCATTATTTAGCAGGTATTAGAAACCATGTTCATTACATATATTTTACTGAATTTGAGAGGTATGTAAAATTATTTAATATTTTAAGGCAGATATTGTTATTATCTCACATTTTGCAGTGAGGAAACTGAGGCTCAGAGAAATTAGCTTACTTGGCCAATGTACCAATTTTAAACTCTCCCAACTCATCCAACCTAGCTGATGGTACTTTTGTTTGATTACCACTTTGTACTTGGATCTCTGTTAATCTGATTTAAACACTAATCCTATAGGTAGGTGTTAAATCTCTTGTTAGTACTTTGCAATTGGGGGCTTAATTAAAAGCTTTTTTTTTTTTTTTCCCACCCAGTGGAATCACAAATCCTTTGAAAACTTATGGTTTTAGAGTTTTGGGAATCTTTAGAATTTGCATCTCACATATGGGAGCAGGTTCTTTCATTAAGTCTTCACATTTCCAGAGTCTTCCAATTGCTGTGCGAGTTTGACCTGGACTACACTGAGAGTGATGTGCACACCTACATTATCTCTTGAGCTTCCCATTTATAACTGAGAGAGGTCTTATATTTGGTGTAAATTGAGACAACCATATTTGGAAAAGGTTAATCAATATAAATGAGTCTTGACCTTTGATTCTGTAATTCTTCTTCTGAAATCTATCCTTTTGAGATAATTCTTATTATAGAAAAAGTTTTTGTGCCCAAAGATAGTGAAAGCAATTCACACCCTCCTTTTTTAATAAGAGAAAACTTAAGTATTTTTTTAAATAAGGGAAAATTTATTTAAATAAGATAAAACTTAAAAATTCCACATGAAACTAGCAGTGACAGAATAATACAGCCATCAAAAGTAATTAAAAAGTACCAAGTGAGTTACTTTATTACTTGTCTTTTTTCTTTAACCTTCATTTAAGTTATTATCATCCCATTTTTCAGTCTTGAGAGAAGGGTGTTGGCTTTGCTGCCAGAGTTTGTGAACATGAAATTTGTTCTTAGCATAACCAACTTGGAAGTGACAAACACTGAAACAGGTGTCAGTAGACGTGGCTGTGAACCTGGCTGTCCCTAGAAGATGTGGAGCCTGGAATCACGTAGCCAGTACCACCTGAACAAAGTTCTTTGGAAGGAGCTATGTGGCTAGTGCTTCATAGGTTCCTCAGGATGCCCCTAAACACAACCAAATGAAAATATATTTTAGTTTTTCAGGATAATTTGTAGCAATAGCCTTGGAAGCTGCTTTTGTAATTCCATTGTTATTGTCTTACATAATATTTGCTGTAGTTGGGGGAGGTAGGGGATGTATGAAGACCTGCCTTTCTTCAGACTTACTGTTTTAGCCATAATTCTTTGATTTTTTTTATCTGCATAATAACTATTTGGTATTGCGGTTGTCCTTTAGGTATACACTCAAAGGGGACATGTAAGGGAGGCATCAGAAATAACTTTTACATACTCTTAAATTGTGTTTCTGCAAAAATATAACTTTAAAATAAAATTGTAGAGATGAACATCCACCCATGTTGTCATGTAACATTAATTTGTAGCCAGATTACAAAAATAATAACCATCAGAACTTGAAAGAGAAGTATTATTTTAAGTTTTTAATCAATATTCTAAATGCAAGAAGATATCTTTCCAGCTTAACAGGCACTAAAAATGAAGCCTTCAAACCTCCCACAATGTAATTTTAATGCTAGAGAAGAGAGACAAAGGAGAGTGCCCTGTAGTGGACCTTTCTCAGGTCACCTCCACTCAATCCTCAGGTTACAAAGACAGACCTGCTGGGCCTGGGAGGGCTACAGGCTATATTGGGAAGCAGCACAAGTTACTTAAATTGCTGGAGACCTCATTGGTAAATGTGGAAGCAGGAGTTGGATTAGATCCTAAACATTGTTTTGAGACACTCCAGTGCTCCGTGAGTTGTTCAGAGACACCCACAAGTAAAGAGTGGCCCTGATGTGAGAAATGCCACATCCCTCTCTGGAGGTTTGCAGCATGTGTGAGCAGATTCTAGGCTGAGGAATATTCTGTAGTAAAGACATATTTTCCACTGTGTTTCACCCAGCTTGTCTTAACTGTATCTGATGACAGAACCCTGTTAGCAAGGAACTTATTTTGGAGAACACTGAACTAAGTTTTTTCCGAACTCCAAGATTCCAGGGTTTTAAATATGCCATGCCAGTGTCGCTTAGCAACATTCCAGCCACCTTTTCCCACTAGATGGCACCCTTGAATGAGATTTACTTCTTGTTTTTGATGGGTTTCTCTTCAGACATTTTTGGACATTGTTTTTCCCATGCACCGGAGAGTGCAGATTAGTTATTAAATTGATTTTAAGGCCATTCTGGTCACATTTTATAAGTAATTTAAAATAAAACAGTTGTGTCATCTGTAGGGGTAAATATCAGCCAAGATTGAAATGGTATATTAATTTTTCTCACTAGAGCTAACTTAAAAAAAAAAAACACTATTTGAACAATACCAGCATGTCTTATTTCTTCATGTTTTACATCAGACTTTAGCCAGACAAAATTTAATTGGACATTTGGGTTCTGTTAATCAACTTGAAATGTTGAACTGTGAGGCTTTCCGAGAACCTGGTGGCACTTGGGAAACTTCTATAATTTGTATGATGGGTAAGAAGTGTCTTTAGCCATTACAGGGATATAAGTTTGTTAGGAATCACTGAAACATTACATTTAGGTGGCAGTGCACTTTCAGAAGGTCTTACTCTCCAGGCAGGCGGTATAAAGTGGTCTCTTAAAGTCTCCTTCATGTTCTAGTAAATTTTTGATTGGCTCTTTATTAAAAATATTTTGCTATTACACATTAAGATTTTGCTGGTCTGTGGGTTAGTCAGTTAATCTGTCCTTCACTGGGTCTCACTGTTGTAAGTTTAAGCACTTTAGCACCCCCCAACCCCCACCCCCTTCCTGGAGTTCATGGAATTTCACACGTTGGTTTAAGTGTGCCCAAGAGTTTTGGAAAATGAAGGCAACTTTACTTAGGAATAGTTATGCTTCGAGTTTGTTCACCTGAAGGATGTTTACCTATTAGAAATGTGTGCCTTTTTAATGATGGAAAGCGAGCTTTTAAAAATATAATGAGGAGGCTTCCTGAACAGCTTCCTGAATTACCTGAAATGCGTGTGTATGTGTGTGGGTTTGTGGAAGTGAGAAACCAAACTCTGTGACTAGAGTCTCATCTTGTTCTTTCAGTGCTACCTTTTGGAGGTAAAATCTTTGTAAGGCCTCTTAAATCTTATTCCAGTAAAGGATTCTTTTTGAACTCCAGATAGCACCCCAAGGACATTAAAATTCTCATACTTCTTAAAGGTAAGTTGTCTGAATTGTGATTTTCTTAGCATGACTATCAGATCTGCTGCTATCTCGTGCTTTAATTGTTTTCTTTTGTTTCCTTTTAGAGTTTTCCTCCATAATGTTCAGCATGGCATGGACCCTAGTTTTTAGTTTATCTTGGGGCCTTAGATTTTAGCATGGTAGAGTGTAAAACAATTATCATGTTACATTTTTATTTCATTAGAATATCTGTTTGACAAACTTGATGCAGAGTTCATGAGTGTGGTTTATACTGGAACTATCAGATAAAACAGATAA
Organism: Cynopterus sphinx; assembly: GCA_030015415.1. Lineage (NCBI taxonomy): Eukaryota > Metazoa > Chordata > Mammalia > Chiroptera > Pteropodidae > Cynopterus > Cynopterus sphinx. The sequence goes on from CM057381.1 coordinate 112,892,490, forward strand.
TAATAATCATAGTTAATATGTATTGAACACTTATTGTTCCAGGCACTGTGCCAAGCATTTTATATATATAGCTTACTTATTCTTCCCAGCAACCTGATGGGGATAGTTGCTCTTTCTATGGCATTTTCAGATGAACAAACTGTGTGTAAGAAGGGTTAACATTCAGTTATGTTGCACAGTGGCCCAGCAAAGACTGCATATCTGGCCTCTCATGACTTATGTTTTACCACCACATGAATGAGATGAGAGTCTGTCCTAAATGTTTTGTCGAACATGTACATGAATCTTTGTAAGATTGAGACAGGCTAGGCCAAGTGGCCACAAGGTAACAAGAAATATTCTAATAATGAGAACTCAACTGCCAATTTTGCTCTCAGCTCTAGACACCAAGGTTTCTTGGCCCGATGGCTTCATATTCAAATATGTTTGGCTGTGTTTCTCAAAACACTGAGTTACTATACTTTGCATTAACAGTGCTTGGCTTTGTCTTTTATGCAGAAAGCCCCTCCAGGCCTCTGTAATGTGCTAAAAAAGATCTTGTCTAAAAACTCATGAAAATAAATAATGTAAAACTGTTTTTGAATAAATTTGAGTTAAGTGAAAGGAACCCTTTTCTGTGTATGTGTATTGCATACGTACAGTTGTGTGCACCCGTGAACACATGTTCTGTCATTGGGTCTGGGACAAATATCCTCTATAGTGAGGGACATCTCAGAATTTCCATTATAAATTATTTTAGGGGTGTCTAAGTAATACTGTAAAATATCAGCTCCACCTGAAACTTACTTTATTGTGTTTGCAGGCTTGGTCATTACAAGGAAGCATGTAGATGAAAACCTATCATTGATTTAGCAATTGGAGCTGCTGCAGATATTTGTGTAATTGTTGGAAAGGATGAGAGGGCTGTTGGAAATAGATCAGGATCTCAAAGATTCAAGTGGCAGAATAAAACATCAGTTGGATTCTGGATGCTGGATGGGCAAATGCAAAGCTTGACCTTTCAACTTGCATGTTAATTATGAACTGGAAGTCCACACAGCACATCAATGAATTTCGTGAACCCCCTCTCTCATTTAAAGAAATTAATTGATGGGAATGAAAAATTATTAGACAGAAGCACATAGGTTTATTTTTGCCATTAAGACCAAGACTCAACAGTCATCTCTTCTGGAACACCTATAATAATTACTAAAATATACTGAGCACCGTTAGTCAGTATGCTAAGCTGTTTACATGTGTTACATGTGTTTACCCCACTGAACAGCTACATTTTGCAGATTAAGAAGTCAAAGATAGAGAGAGGAAGTAATTTGCTGATAGAAGGGCTGATTGATTTGGGGGTGCAAGAGTCTGTAATCTGCACTGGGGTGTGCCCAGGGATTTCTGATTCCCATCATGCACTTACATCTTTTTAACCCTGGGGCTCATTAGAAAAGTCCAAGGAGCTTAAAAATTAGACATGCAAGTCTCATCCTGGATCAATGAAATCAGAATCACTGGAAATGAAGCCCAGGCTATTCTACTGTGCAGCGAAAGCTGGCTAAGACCCTTTACTTTCACCCCACTTTATTCTTCATCAGCATGAAGAGTTGTGAGGTCAATTATTTCTCAAGTAAAGGTTTAATTAATCCATAACTCACTTATTTAAAATTTCTACTAGTTTGTATGGCTGGGCAAAAGTTTGCCTTTACAAAGGATTTGCTAAGCAAATTGATAGATTATTCTGGAGCCTAAGACAATGTTTATTCTATTAAAGAGCACAAATAGCTTTTGACCAATAGGAAACTGTGTTCATTATAAACAAATTGATAGGTGAATTTTAGGTCATTTTAATATATATTAAATAAACTTGTTAAGTACTGTTAATCCACAACATTTCATTAACCGGATTGATTACTTGCTTTTAAAATCATTTCTGTGTCTACGGCCATGCTACCCTGAATGTGTCCGATCTCATCAGATCTTGGAAGCTAAGCAAGGTGGAACCTGGTTAGTACTTGGATGGGAGACCACCTAGGAATACCAGGTGCTGTAGGCATTAAAAAAAAAAAATAAGTAAATAAAAAACAAACTGTTTCAGTTTGGTGGCTTTTAAAAAAATAAATAAAAATAAAAATTGTTTCTGAAAAATATATTCTATAATTCTAACTTTTGATGTAGTCAATTTGGGTTCTCCTTATTTTTAGTTGAAATTAGTTATTGTTGTGTGATGTGCTGTAAGTATTCCTAAGTCATTTTATAGCAGGATGCTTTCTTCATTTATAAAATTTCAGATTTCTTAAAAACAAGGATCTCATCTCTTACTCTCTTTGGTACTCATGTTTGTTTTTGGTCTGCACTTTGCTAGTGTTCTATAAATGTGTATATTTGACCAAGGCAGTGCCCACTTGGGCAAAACAAAACTTTAGTTGAGGAAAACACAGATCTCACATTAAGTCTGAGGGCATCAGATGGCTGGTCATACTCATATAGGTTGTTTGTGACCCATGTTCTTGAGATTGGTTCATGTCCAAGCCACATCAGCTGTTAAATGGTTAAATTTTACTCCTGGAAAGATGTAAGATCTCCTACTGTACAAATGACACGTCCTGAAATGTGTTCTGGGTCACTGAATGGAGGAGACACAGAGAGACTGTAACTGGTCCACTGCTGTCAATTTTGTACATTCCCAGAAAGGCAAAATGGTACAGTAGTTAAGAGCTAAGGGTCTGACATCAGTAGATTCAGGTTCAGTAGATGGCTCTACCACTTAGTAGCAGTGTGGTCATAGATAAGATACTTATTTTCTCTGAGTGTCTCTTCATCTTTAAAGTGGGGTGTTGTGAGGATTAAAGGAGTTAAGTTGTAAATGTGATTGTAAATCTAATGTGTGTTTACTTTTACTACCAACATAAAATGGAACTAATAATAAGTTTAGAACAGTTGTTATTAACAGGGTATGATTCTGCCTCCTGGGGGTAATTTGGCAATGACTAGGGACAATTTTGGTTTTCACAATGTGGTGTGTCTGGGGGGTGCTACTGGTATTTAGTGGGTAGAGGCCAGGGATGCTGCCAAACATTATACGATGCACAGGACAGCCTGACAACAGGGAGTTGTTTTTCTCCATTGTCAGTGAGTCAGGATTGAGAAGCCCTGGCTTAGAGCATACTAAGCACATGTAAGTGAAAGTAAATCAGCCAAGAAAAGTTCAAATATTAAATTGCTTTAGTATATCATGGGGAGGCAAGTCATGATAAGGACTTCACTTAAGAATCTGGGGAATTGACTTACTGTGATGACTAGAGAAGAAATATCACTCAGGAAAGGAAAAGGAAGTTTGCTTTTAGGAACTAGCCCACCTAGGACCTAAGAGTTGGTGGAATATGCCTGAGAAGGCCATGGGGCTGCTATTTGGGATTTAAATTGCTGAAAGACATGTTCTTCCTGTCACTTCTGAAGCTGCCTCATAAAGAAGCATTTAGGTAGTGGAGGAACTTTTGTTGCTTTTGAAATAAAACTAAATGTATGTATTCATTAATATGCACATGAATACAGATCTGCAAATCGTGTAGAGTATTAATTTGGGGTCATTCAGGAATAACCTCTAATTCACAGCTAGAAGTGCCCTGGCTGCTATACTAACATACACTGTGTCTCTTTTATATTGTTCAATATCATCAAGTTTAAACATTAGAGATGAGTAGTAGGACTTTTCGTAGTGAGTGGAATTCACATTTTGTTCTGCACTTTGCTATAAAAACAATTGGTTTTGAAGACTAATGTTAGAATGATCTCCAGTGCCCTGAAATGTGAGCAGAACTTATATTACATATACACATATTTAATTTGTCATATAAATATTTTTAAATAAAAAACATTTTCTAGAATAGAATCCAACCTCTTTGGCCTGGCATCTCAGGATCTTAAAAATTAGATCCCAACCTATGTGCTGAGCCTTAATCTCCATCACATTCCTCACCTATGCTTTGCTCCCCTTATACCCGAGTGATAACAGTATGAAGTCAACTTTACGATTGATGCAATTGTATAATAGTTTTTTGATGCAACTGTATAATAATATTCCTCAATTGTATAATAATAGAGTATGTACAGAGGAACCAGGCACTGTGCTTCCCTGTCTTTGTGCCTTTATTCTTCCCTCACCCAGAAAGATTTTCTTCTTCTCTTTTAAATTTTACCCCAAATTCATCATCTATTTTAAAATCCACCCCAAAACATTCTTCACAAGACCTTTCTTTTTATCTTCTTGAATCCCCAGGCCTATCAAAATTGATCCCTTTCTCTTCAGGGACCCAAAGGACTGTGTTCTTCTTTGGTTTGCTTTTTGTTAGAGCTAGTGACAGCAATACCCTTGTTTCCTGTATTGTATACAGCCACCTCAAGGTAAGGAGCTATGACCGAATGTTCTACCATCTGTCATAGGTCCTTTGCACACAGTCAGTACCTAAGACACTTGATTGAATAACTTAGTGGATCTTCTCCTTGTCATCAACTTGAGGTTCTGTTTATTGTCATGCTATTTGCTATGTGTTTCCTTTGAAATGAATCTAAAGAGATTAAGTCTAGTGGACACTTAGCTCCTTGAGGGTGGGGGCTGTGTCTAATTCTACTCCATAACTCCTCTTCACCTCTTCCTTACATACTGTTTGTTCTATGAAAGACAATTGAAGGTCTTCAGAGTGTTTATTCAATGAACTTAATCAGAGAGATAGTTGGAGTTAGTCTCTGCATTAGTCATACAGCTCTTATGATTTAGAACTCATTTATATACAAATCTTATCTTGTAAAAAGAATGATAAAATGGAGGATAAAGAGCTTCTTCTAGAAATGGAAATTAGCCCGAATAAAGATAAATGTGAAAAGGTATGTGTGTCAGAAGACATTTCAGCTTGATTTAGAGGTGTAGAGCTTTAGATTACTAAAATCTGTAAATATATATTTGCTGTTCTTGCTTGGTGCTGGATGATACTGGAAGAGTAAGCGCAACTTATAATATGGCCCCTCTCTTCTAGGAACTTAGGCTCTAGTGCATGGCTTGGCAAACATTTTCTTAAAGGGCCAGATAACATTTTAGACTTTGTGGGCTATTTAGTATTATGCAATTACTCAATTCTGCCATTGTAGCATGATAGAGGCCGCCATAGGCAATACGAAAACAATTGAGCATAACTGTGTTCAAATTAAACTTTATGTACAAAACTGGCACCTGGGTTTGGTGCATGTCTTAGTTTGCTGACTCCCTGCTCTAGAGTGTGGGTGAGTGCGTATATATGTGTGTGCATATAAAGTTAGGGTCCGAGTGTATGCTTTTTATTGCCAGCATTGTAGGTACTCTGATGTGGGAGAGAAAGCTTAGCCAGAGCAGTAGGGAAGAAGCTTGATAAAGGGGGACTATCAGTTTGTCTCATGATCACATATATAGATATTTTCTTCATTCTACTTTTCTACCAAAAAAGTTGTTTGTAAAGTCATTTATTTTTTTCATTTATTCTAAAAGTATTTGCTAAATGGCCATTATGCACAAATAGTCATTCTAGCCATTTCAAGTATCATAGTTGGATCTGTTTTGCATATTTTAAGGACTTATTTTACACATTTTAACCTCTCTAAAATCAGGATGCATTTCATAGTTGATGGTATTACAAGATTTTTCTTTCTCTGCAGATATCAATTAAGATGTGCCTTACAATCAATGATGGCTTAGATTCAGAAGAAATATGGTTGATGTTTTAGCCTTAAATATTTTTTAGAATAGAGTCATTTAATTTATATATTTTAGTTTTGACATTTGCATATACTCAGCAACCTACCAGGCAGAAAGATTCTGAGAACATTTTAAATAAAAATTCATTTTTTTTTTTTTAAACTAGTACCTTAAGTCCTGACAGAGATTGGTTGCTTTACATGTCTCAGTTAATGTTCTGTTAAATAAACTTCTCATGTCAAGCACAGCTTTTTCTAGCTCTTTGATGATTTTGGCTTGTTTCACAGATTTTCTTCTAAAAAGTAAATATAGACAGAAATTTTAGAAATACCATTTTGTGGCCCAGTGAGGAACGTGGTCGTAGACCTCTGTGTCTATTATCTATAACTTTCCCTTTGTTAGAAGCACAGAATTTGAGAACAGGTGTTGGAATATGTGTGTTTCCCTTCAATTAATCTCATTTTAATTTCATTGCTCTAAGATTTTCTCAAACTATGAAGTTCTTTATGCAGTGCTGGCCTAATTAGGAAAGCTTGGGAAGGTTTATAAAAGGTTTAATGTTCTCCCTCTTTCCTGCCTATATAAATCAATTAAAATGGACTATGAAGAAACACTCAAATTGTGTATAATTCTAGATTTCTTTGCTATGTGCTTGTTTTTTACATTTGAGGAGGAGGTTCTGCTTAACTGTACTTATGATTTACGGTAGCCAGAGATACATTTCAACCAGCTTCATTGATATATGGGAATATGACATAAAATAGAAACATTATTTATGTTTCTGATCAGAAGGGGAAAGCTGTTTCTTATAGTGTGCTTATGGTTTGAGCAGCATAAGTAGTAAGCACATCTGTCTTTGTAATTAGTGTTTAAAAAATCAGAAAAATTAAAGTTCAGATTAGTATTTCACAGTTGACATCTCTAGATATTTTTAAGTTAATGTCCTAAGGAATAATAGTAAATAATCCTTTTTTTTTTTTTTTTTTTTGTAGTTTTTGGCTCCTTTTGGCATAGCTTTTGTCTATTTAGTCTCTTTAAAGTTGTCATTTGAATACCGAGTCTTGAAATAATCTCTACAGTTTTTTCCTTGTGTGTATTTTAGAAAAGGTCTTCAGTGTAAGAAGGTGATTAAATATTAATTGCTAATTGATCATTAGAGAGCGATAAACTGTGATTCTTATACCACATGGAGAATTTTACAGTGTGGTATTTTTTGTGGTATTTTGTGTGTGTGTATATCCCTAAGCATTTCAAACCATAGTTTTCCTTAATGACATTCTTTTTATAGGGCATGCAACCTGAGAGGTAGGAAAGGGCAAGCCAGAGCTGCAATTCATTCAAAAGATTTCTTCTTGGAATAACTGTGGAAAAATAAATTTTATTTTATTTTCTGACATCTTGAATTGCAGTTTTTATCTCCCTTTACCTTAAGGTACTTAAGAGGAAAGTATAATGACTTTTTAGAGTAGATCCTAACTATAATTTAGTTGAGTCCTCTTAATTTTAGAAAAGGAACCAGAAGAAGGCTGACACTACCATTTGTGAGGCCAGTGCAAGTGCTAATGAGACCCACAGACCAGATATCTAAATATGCTAAAGGTCTGTCTAATCAAGCTATGCCTCCTTTCTCTTCTGGGGCCTGTAGCCCAGTGCCTGGAAGCTTTGAGCCTCAGTCTCTTCAGGCCCAATCCTGTGGCCTGTGAGCCTGTGTGCCAGCATGGATTTGCTGGAGCAGGGCAAGGTAACAGCTGGTCGTAGGCCAGAGACCCCTGAACCCATCAAATCTAAAATGGGGATGACATGCACAAGCTTCCCAGAGAGGTAGGTTGGTCAGGTTCTCTACCTCCAGGCCATACTTGTCTGACTCAGGCCTTCCAGAGGGTTCTAAGTGCCTCTCAGACCATAGCCTCTGAGCAAGGGGAAGGGGAAGGAGCAGAGTTATCTGGGTAATCTGGCATACCTAGACACCCATTTTATCCTTGGTTTCCAGAGGAAGAGGCTATGGTTCATTTTCTCATGGGCTCCCAGCCCAGCGTCCTCTGATCTGGGGGCCAAGTTTAGCTAACAAACCCTTCCCATTGGCTCAGGCAGTTATCAGATAAAAACAAAACTTCTTTATATGTTTGAAAAGAAAAAAAATGCATTTTGAGGTTTGTCATGTACGAGGCCCTCTAAAGTGAATGGCCCAGGACAAGGGCCCCTCTTGTCTAGGTCTAAGAGGTCAAGGGCTTGGACAACATTATATAGCTAACTAGTGGTACAGACACGATGATATCTTCTTCAGAAACTACAGATTTATCTCTTCTACATTACAATTTATACTTGCTTCTGATAAAGTTAAGGAAAAGGAAAGAATGAAAAGGCAGAACTAATTTAAATAAGGTATTATTCACATTATCATGATCCCATCTTAAGGGTTCTTTCTCTGCTGGATAAGGAACCCTTAAAACTAACATGTACACATGACTTTGAAAGAAAAACTATCAAAACACACTCCTGTGAGACATTTTGTGTTTCATAGGGAATTCAGGTGTGTGAATCATTTCCTTCTGTCCTGTCATAGAAAAAGAAAAAAGAAAGAAAGCAACGTGACTTTATACTTCAGCTGAGGAGGCCAGGGTTGGCATTTTCCAGGGAGATTGCTCATCATGGAGCAAAGTTATATTCGTAAATGGATTTCTGCATAAACCTATAGGAACAGTTTGCAGATGTGGACAGCATTCCCAAGTAAAGATTTTTACAGTGACTGACATCCCTAAAACCTTCCCAGAGAAAGGAAAACGTGTCCTTTCTTAATTTCACGTATGCTTTCTCTCTGATCAAAAGGCCAATTTATCTGTGGTGGCACCTGCAAAATAAATTTTTTAACACAGTTGCTTCACAGTAAAGATGAAAGTACAAGCAAGTATTAGGCCAACTAGAAGGGCTCATGTATGGAGGATTTTATATTTCTTCTTTCAATAAACACATGTGGAGTCCAGGAAGGGTGATGCCGTCATCTGGTGGTGTGATGGAGGTCCCCACTGACTCTGAAAATGTACCAGGTTAATGAAGTATAAAATGTAGTGTTAGGTACAGGCAGATATTTTGTGGGTTTGGAAGTCTGTTGATGGGAATAAATCTTAAATCTTGTTTTGGTCTTAAGGGTCTGGGAGAGGAGGGTGGGCAGAAGGACTTAGGCTAGAAAGTGAAAAGTTGGATTTGTTTTTGCCTCAAAGACTGTTCCTGGATGTCCATCCTGTGAGAGGTCAGTGGAAGAACTGTGTGAGAGATGTTTCTTCTGTAGGCTTCATATGTTGTCTTGCTTTGGTGTTCTTACCAATATGTGTATTGCTTGCTCATTTAACACCTCTAATATATGTCTATTTTTGCATTGGTTGGAGGGATTATGCTTATTTACATGATTGGCTTAACCCCTGGGCTGTGAGCTTTTTAGGACAGTACTTAGTCATGTTTTCCTCTTTATTCCCAATAGAACTGATGAAACTTTAGAAATAGCTGTCATTTAGTTACATGGAACTACTTGTCATTTGGTTCCATGGACCCAGAAAAGCAATTCCTCGTCAGTGGGAAGAACTGCTTCCATATTCTTACCACTGAGGGTCCAAAAAAATGCATTAAATACTAAATAGGCCCCAGCACTTGAGAAGCTGTTAGCAAAACCTTGGCGTTCAACAGCATGGGATCTAAAACAACTCCCAAAGCACATCATTTTCACAGAAGATGCAAGTTCTAATAAAATTGAGAATGCCTTTCTGCACAGAGAAGTCACTGTCCTTTAGAAAGGAAAAAAAATATTACAGTGGAATCCACTCAAGAGCATTTGCTGTTCCCAGGGAAACGGTCTGCTCAGCAGATGGCCTTCACATTTAAGGCCTTGATAATGTGAGGATTGGAAACTATCATCCTGAATTGTAGAGTAAGAAAAGTTGATTCTCTGGGTATGGAGATGATTTTGCAAGTAATACTTGAAAACAAAAAAAATAGGAGCAGTGTTATCTGAAGCTCTGAATTTATACGTAGCCCTCTATTGCTTAGATATATGCTAAACAAGGATGTATTTTGGTAAGGAGATATTAAGTGAGCTAAGATAACCAGGAAAGATTTCTGTAAGCATATATTCCTACTTTATGTTCTCTCATACATTGTTTTCTCTGCCTAGATCACTTTTCCTCCAATTACCTTGAATCAGCTTATGTTGTCATATGTTTTAGATCCTAGGTTCATGGTCACTTCCACAGGGGAGCCTGCTTTGAATTCCCAGATCCAGTTTGATTCTACTCTTTAAACAATTTCATATCATCCTATAGGAGGAATTGCAAACTAGTATGTGTATGGGAGCCAAGTGTGTGATGTAAAGAATTAAATGGATTGTCGATAGCAAAATCTTCTGTGATGATGGAAGTGTCCTATATCTGCCTGGTCCATTATGGTAGCTACTGAACACCTCATGTGGCTAGTACAGCTAAGGACCTAAACTTTCAGCTATTATTTAACTTTTAATTGATTAATTAAAACTTAAATAGTCACATGTGGCTAGTGGCTACTATATTGGACAGCACAAGTTTACATGAAAAACAGCAGCATAAATATAACAAATGGTTGAATTTGAGTTCACTGTTAGGGAGACAGAAGGGAGTGCAGAGGACTGTGGAATCAGAAACCATGTGCCCTATCTAAAAGAGACAGCTCTTACTCAATTTTAGTCAATTTTTATTGTAATTATATTTTTCTTATTTAAACATTTTATTGAAATTAAATAACTTTTTTATTTAAATAAATGGAAATTTTTAAAAAATTAAAATTCTTGGTCAGATTTTACCCTTGTGCAGCCATTTTGTAGCTTCTGTGACTTCTCATGGCAAGTATCACTGTTACAATTATTGGTGTAATTATTTGTTAATTTTGTCTCCCCAGTAGAATGTAAGCTTCACACAGACAGGGTCCGTACCTGTCTTGTTTACTATTACAACTCAATACTCAGCTTGGTATTGAGTTAGATATTCAGTAATATTTGTTCAGTGATTATTGGATACATAAGGTAAAAATAAATTAAAAGAGGGAGAAAAAGGCTAAACCTAAGAAGTAAATGATAGAATTTGGTTTTGGATGAAACCCAACTTGCTTTTCTGTATGGATAAGTAGTTGCTTGGATGGGACAAACCCTTTTGAATATAATTCAGTATATGGTGGTGGGTTTAATGAAACAGACCAGATTTTAGAAGAACATAGTATGTGGCCTTGAGTACACCTGATTCCCAGAGAAGGGGGAACAGTGACATAGACCAAAGGATTCTGGAAAAGGGAAGCTCTTTGAGAAAGCAGTTATTCCACTGTGAACTCTAAAAGTAGCAAGAGAGAGTCAGTTATTTCAAGGTTATAGGAAAAAATGCTTTTGTTGCTGCTACTTGTCATGCTTTCTATTTTTCAACTGAAACCATTTTGTCATAATACCCCAAACCATTTGACTACCCTAGAAATTCCAGTGTTCATGGTCCAAAAATTGTTAAGAGCTGTGAATCAAAACTTATGCCATTACTGTTAGTCTGGCTCATGGAATTGCATTTTTGGGATGTTGGTATAAAACTTATGAATTTTAACAGAATTAAATTTTCTACTTGCCCATTATCCAGTTGAACTTATGAAACAAAGCTCAATGAAAGAAAAAGATATTCTCTTCAGTTGTATATGCAGTTTTAGTACATTTCACATTTGGCTATTAAGGCAGTTGCTTTGAATTGAGCAAATCATCTGAGATGTCTGGTACATGAGAAATTATTCCAGAAAAGAGTAAACTGTGTTTATTTTCATGCTGCTACCTTTTGCCTTGTCTATAGATGAGTTTTTATAATGATACTTTAAGATAGAAAACTGTGATAGATTCTCATTCCTACTACTGTTAGTATTGCTGTAAGGAAAGCAGTACATTAAAAACCAATTTTAGCCTTTCTGCGTTACCCAGAGAGGGACACACATGGCATTGTTCTTGGTTCCCACGTAATTTAAAGGGAAACTTTCACAGTGTCCAACCTTGGATGTCCTGCAAATGAAGGAGGAGGATGTCCTCAAATTTCTTGCAGCAGGAACCCACTTAGGTGGCACCAGCCTTGACTTCCAAATGGAACAGTACATCTGCAAAAGGAACAGTGATGGCATCTACATCGTAAATTTGAAGAGACCTGAGAGACGCTTCTGCTGGCAACTTGTGCCATTGTTGCCGTTGAAAACCCAGTGATATCATTGTGATATCATCCAGGAATATTGGCCAGCGAACTGTGCAGAAGTTTGCCGCTGCCACTGGAGCCACTCCTTTTGCTGGCTGCATTGTTCCTTTCAGGAGCCGAGATTTCTGGTGGTTACCGATCCCAGGGCCAACCACTGGCTTCTCACAGAGGCATCTTATGTTAACTTGTTTACCATTGCTCTGTGTAACACAGGCTCTCCTCTGCACTATGTGGACATTGCCACCCCTTGCAGCAACAACAAGGGAGCTTACTCAGTGAGTCTGATATGGATGCTGGCCTATGAAGTTCTGCACATGTGTGATACCATTTCCTATGAACATTCACGGGAGGTCATGCCTGATCTCTACTTCTACAGAGAACCTGAAGAGACTGAAAAGGAAGACTAGGCTGCTGCTGAAAAGGATGTGACCAAAGAGGAATTTCAGGGTGAATGGACTGCTGCAGCTCCTGAGTTCACTGCTGTTCAACCTGAAGTTGCAGACAGGTCTGAAGGCATACAGGTGCCCTCTGTGCCTATTCAGTAGTTTCTTACTGAAAGACTGGAGCGCTCAGCCTGCCACTGAAGACTGGTCTACAGCCCCCACTACTCAGGCCACTGAATGAGTAGGAACACCCACTGAGTGGTCTTAAGCTATTATTCTACAAATTCTTAAACAAAATGGAAATAAGATTAGTGGAAAATAAAGCTTATAAAAGTTTAAAAAATAAATAAGTAAAAACCAATTTTAGGCAGAATAATGGGCCCCCAAGGATATGGACATCTTAATCTCTGAAATTTGTGATTATATTACATATATGGCAAAAGATCTCATAGATGTGATTAAATTAAAGACCTTGAGATGGGGCTATTATCCTGGGATGGGGTACATTTCATCCCAACAGCGCAATGCCCAGAGTATGCTTTCAATAAATATTTACTTCATTGAACTAGGAATGTAAATCTTGTTGAGTAGGTGGCATAATTCGGAATTTTTATATGTATTTTATAATGTAGAACAATTTTAACTAAATTTTCCTCCTTTTTCTTATTAGTTCTCAGTTGTATAATTTTAAAAAGAAATACTAATATTTATTTTTCAAAAATTTCCCACAGTTTGGCAAGGCTGTCCTTTTTCTGAATTACTTAGGTTTTACCATGTAGTCCATTTCTAGTATATTTCATATGGCATTTGGTTATGTCAAAGTTTGACAATGTTGCTATAAAGTAATTGTTGAATTTATTTTTCTGTCTTTACTTCATGTCTTCTGGGCTTTTCTTAAACTTTTCTTTCAGAGAAGGCTTTCAAAAGTGTGTGGTTTTGTATCCATGAATTCCTGGAAGTTCTGAATGGTTGGAAAATGATTCACACAGTAAATACCTAGGGCTGAATTTGCAAATCATATGGTAAAGTCTTGCAGTCTGGCCATCAGTTGTTACCCTGCTGGAAGTAAATAAAAGAGATGAGTGTCCACTCAAATCTTTTCAGCTATGGCTCTGACATAATGGGCATTTTTAGAGCAGTGGTTATCAAAGAGTCTTCCTTGGACAGGCAGCACCAGCATGACTTGAGAACCCGTTCAAAATCCAAAGTTCCAGGGTCCACTCCAGGCCTACTGATTCAGAAATTCGGAGGTTGGGCCCAGCAGTCTACATTTTAATAAGTTGTCCAGGTTATTCTGATTCACACTAAAGCTTAATAACCACTGCTTAGAAAGATAGAGGAAAAAGTGTTTTAAATTTTCTTGCCTCCTGCATGTACTTAATATCTAAGATCTAGAATAAACCTTGGTTTTTTCTTTAGTTCCTTTTATGAGCATACTCTAAGAAGGTCATCATCCTGGGATTTTATTCATTCATTTATTTACTTTGAATCTGAGAATTATAAACTTCAATGCTGTATCTGAAAGGTTTTTATCCTTTATTAGGAGGGCATCTGGTAGAGGTACAGGCATTTGAACAAATTATTATACATGGTTGTTTGTGACATTAATTAGTTCTTTTATACTTCTGTCTCTAATTGAAAGAGGTTTGCTTGTAGGGAGATTCATTTTTGTTCTTTCTTGAACAACATTGCACCTAAATTTCAGAGGGTCAAAAATTTGGGGCATAACACAGTGCTTAGGGCTTTCGTGCATTAGAAGAACTCTGTTACGCTGAGGAGCAAGCAATGGCTCAAGGGAAGGAAGCTGTTCATTCATGGGTCAGTAGCTAATAAGTGCCTGAGCTGGGGCACAACCACACCCCCTTCTAAAGTCTCTTTCTTAACCACCACTGAGTACAACCTTACCAGTGTCACTGGGCCATGAGACAGCACCAATACTGCTCTCTGGGCCTTTCTACAGTTAGAGTGTCTGTGCTCTTAAAGCCCTTAAAAGGCATACCTCCTCTTCTCCCCAAAGTATAAACTTCTAGTCCAAGAAAAGAAAAACTACTAAAGATAGCAAAGGGAGCTGGAGATGTTATTTAGATTTATGGTTCTCAGGATTTTGGAGTTAAAAAAAGATATGATAATATAAGTAAATATATGCATGTTTATTTATATGTATAGCAGCAAACCTTGCAACAGGGTCGCCAGCTTTTAATTTTCCTAACTTAGGAAATTGAAAAAAAAATCACAGCTATCATCAACTACCTTCATCATTTTCAATCTCAGACTTTTTCTCTTCTCAACACTCAGTCTCTGGGTGATCTCATCCATTTTATGGCTTTATATACCATCTGCTTATTGATGATTCTCAAATTTATATCTTTGACCTCAATCTCACCTTTGAATTTTAGAATCATCTGTTCAATCGCTATTTCACCTCTCTGCTTTTATGTCTAATAGATATTGCAAATGCAATGAGTCCAACCTAGATTCTTAATTACCCCCATTTCCTTAGTCTTTTTTTAGTTTCCCATCTGATGCTTTCGATAAAAATCTTACTTTTATCTTTTGTCCTCTCTTTCTGTAAAAATTCACATCCAATTCATGAACAAATCTTGTTTGTTCTATTTACAGCAAATATTTGGAGTTCAGCCCCTTCTTACTACCTCAACTGCTGCTATCCTACACTAAACCACCATGATCATCTCTCACCTGAATCTTTCAGTAACTTCCTGATTATTTTCCATGCTTCTTGCCTCCTATAACCTGTTCTCCACACAGCTTTAGAATGATCCTTTTAAAAGTGAGACCATGTTGCTCCCATGGCTGCCATCTCTTTTAGAATAAAAGCCAGAATCCTTTACCAGTAATAAATCATATGGATATCATATCATCACCTGATAGAATGTAATGGCAAGGGTACTTGGCCTCTTTGGTATTCTTCTCAAAACCCATAACCCTAGGCTAAACATGAGGAACACATCTGAGAAACCCATATTGAGGGACAATCTACAAAATACATGGTGAGTACTCTTTAAAACTGTGAGGGCATGACAAGTAAGGACTGAGAAATTGTCACACAGTAGAGGAGAGTAAGAAGACATGTCTGAATGCAATGTGGTATTCTGGATTGGATTCTGGAACAAAAAAAGACATTAATGGGAAAACTGGTGAAATTTGAATGAAGTCTGGAGTTTAGTTAATACTACTGTACTGATGCTATTTTCTTAGTTTTGAGAAGTATACCACAGTTGTGTAAGATGTTTAACATTTGAGGAAACTAGCTGAGACTTCTCTTTGTGTTTTCTTTGTAACTATTCTACAAATCTAAAATTATTCTGAAAATATAATTTTATCTTAAATAAAAAAACAAAGTTTTTATAGTGGCCTATCAGGCCCTATGTGATCTGGATCTGATACATGTTCTAACTTTATCTTCTGTAACCTACTTGCTTCAGCCACACTAAACTCTCTCTTGGATATGCAAAGTTTATTTTTGTTTCAGGGCCTTTGTACCTGCTGTGTGTTATGCCAAGAGTGCTCTTCCTTCAGTGCATGTCTAGCTCCTTCACCTCCTTCAGATATTTGCTCAAATGCCACAGTATGGGAAAGGACTTCCCTGACACTTTACTTCCTTCTGCCCTACTTTCTATTACCTTAACCTGCTTTATTATTTTTTTAGATGCATGTGTATGTGTGTGTTTGTGTGTGTTCACTGTATTTCTCCCTCCACTAGATAATAAGCTTCATGAAGCAGGAAAATGTTTTATTTACTTCATATCCACAGAATAATGCCTGGCATAAAGAGAAGACTTACAATGCACATTTATTGAATGAATGACTGCACTTCATAAAAATTTAGAGTGAACATCCAATCTCAGAAGGAGCAATAATAATCCTTTAAATGGTATTGTGTTAGCTTTATGTAAAATTCATAAACTTGGACACTTTGATTTTTTTTTACTTTGGACTAATGAATACTTGATAGCAGATGGGCACTGGTCTACCAGCTGGGATTTTAGAACCTTTGGGCTAGATCATTGTTCCTTCAAAAGAAAGTGGTATTTTAGTTATATTAAACTCATGCTATACAATACAGTAGCCACTAGCCACATATGCCTGTTTACATTTAAATTAAGTAAAATTAAAAATACAGTGCCTTCATTGGCCTAGCCATATTTCTTGTGCTCAATAACCACATGTAGCTAGTAACTACCACAACTATAGAAATTTTCGTCGTTACAAATGTATTGCAGTGCTGTTTTAGACAGACAAGTCTTTGTTTTCATGCCTTTGAATAATAAAAATCAAATGATAATAGCAGCAGTATAATTTATTGGCATTTGCTATGGGGCAGACACTTGCTAAGTGCAGTCTGCTTTCTAAGTGTTTTTTGATCCCTAGGTCAAGGAGAGTAAGTAAGTTTCCCAAGGCCAAATAGCTGATAAGCCAGGTGTCAAACTCAAGTCTTGTGCCAAAGTAAGGCCTATAAACATTGCACTTCAGTGAAGCAACATCTACAGTTGTGAGGGATCACTCCATTTTGATGTGTCTTTGGAAAATAGTCTCTTGTCATCAGGTGGCAGGGTTGCCAGGATATGTTTGTTTCTTTCCCCTCTTTCAATCTCATCAATAAACTACAGCTTTATTCTGTAGGGTAAATTTTATACCTCCTCACTATTCTTATTTTGCAAATATTCGTCCCACATGCTCTCAAGTTCCCCAGATATTGGTTGCAAGTATTACTCACTATTGTTAAGTAGGGGTCCTTATGATGTTTGGTAAAGATAGCAGAGTCATATTGTGGCCCTGGCCACTTCACTTTCTATTTTCTCTTTGGGTTGCTGGTTGAGCACATTATCTCTACTTGTGCCCCACTGGGACTGGAACTGTTACTCAAGGGTAAAGTTAAAAGAATTGATAGAATCAGTAATTGCACATAATTCTTCTGAAATGGAGGCCATTGGAGCATGAGAGGATGATTTCTGAAAGATTAAAAAGGAGGGAAATTCTAGATTGTTAAGAGAAAGCCTTCTGGGAGAGGTCCTGATTGGTTTGGGAGACTATCCAAACCAATTTCTAATCTCATGTATCTAGGTCAGAG
The DNA here is from genome assembly GCA_030015415.1 of Cynopterus sphinx. Lineage (NCBI taxonomy): Eukaryota > Metazoa > Chordata > Mammalia > Chiroptera > Pteropodidae > Cynopterus > Cynopterus sphinx. The sequence continues at coordinate 112,909,893 of CM057381.1, forward strand.
AAGATTTTTGTTTATTTTGGGTTGTTTTGGTTTACGATTAAGAAATATGTCTAGATTTAATATTTTATAAAGAATTTTTTTCTAGTGTAAATTGTGTAATGTTTATTTTGTGTGGCCAAAGGATATTTTTAAAGGCAACTGAGAGATAATTTATTTGTTGATTTTCTTATTTAAGTATTCTATGAGGAAAATGGTCTGATGCTCAGTAACTAGGCCATGTGTTTGTTATCAAAGTCACTGTTGACAATTTGAATAATATTGTTTTTGAAAAGGACAGCTAATAGTGATGATTGACTGTTAAAATTTAGCCTGTCAAGCCTGAACTATTTCTCTGTGACTCGCAAAAGATAGAGAAATATGTTTAATACAGATAAATGTGTCATAACTATAACCCCTGATAATCAACTACTTTATAATGCATTGACAGTTATGCCATGGAATGTCATGTAGTTCTGATTGAAATGTTCAGATACAAGGCAGCCAATTGAGATGCTATACCACATGCACATTTGTTTGTGGGAATGCTACATATATACACAGGTGGTGGCTTCTGAGCTAGGTGTTAGCTAATAGGTTGTTTTTGACTGGAAGAGATGAGTTGGTGGAGCATTCCTAAGTGAAAAATGTGCACACAGGTGAAGGGCATAGGAAGTCTGTTGTATATTGAGGAAAGAACGCTCAATTCAATTACTGAAGTATGAGGGAAAGTTCTTAAAAGATAGGTTGGGGTCAGGGCAGGAAAAGCTTTGAATGCGCAGTAAAAGAATTTTTTTACACAGAAAGAGTCATTCAAACTATTGGTGCACCATGCTTTAGAGAGCTTAATTTGAATTCAGTGGAGAAGCCGAGATGTGTCTACAGTATTACACTTAAAGGCATGGGCCTTGGAATCAGACTGTCCTGGTATGAATTCTAAGCATCAGCCTCGTTTTCTGCAACTGTGAACTAGAAGTAATAATGATTTCTACCTCTGAGTGTTGTTGTATTAAGAGAAGATAAGCAAAGCACATGTCATAGTGCTCTGCCCTTATCTGACACACATTGGTTTATCTTAATTTAATTCTGTTATTATCACTTCATTGAAATATTCCTAAAAACTATTGCAATATCTATGTAAGAGGTGGTACATGTCTTGGAGATGCTGAGATGAGCGACAAAACACATTTGAATGCTGTTGGTACTTTTAATTTTACGACATAATCTTTAGTTTGACTTTTCTTCCTACTTTACAGTAAAATGATTAGAAAACACAACTGTTAATTGTATTTAGTTCTATGAAGAAGATAATATTTTCTGACATACATAATTCTGTCACACATAATTTATTAAGGTCTTTCTTTTTCCTGCCTAGTGACTATGAATTCAAGGATAGCAAGAGAATACCTTATTACTCTATAATTTGGATAGTTTTAAAACCACTTTACTAAAGTGATGTATGGATGCTTCCTTACCTTGTTCAACACTCCTGGCTTTGAATTTGTCTTTATTATTCTTTCAAATGGTGGATTTGATGTATTATTTTACTTAAAGCGGAAACAAACTTATAGTTAGAGAACATTTTGAGGGTTACCAGGTGGGAGGGGATGGGGAATGGGTGAAAAAGGAGGAAGAGATTAAGAAGCACAAATTGATAGTTTCAACATAGTCATGGAGATATAAAATATAGCATAAGGGATATAATCAATAATATTGTAATAACTATGTTTGATGTCAGATAGGTACTAGGTTTATCAGGGTGATCACCTTGTAAGTTATATAACTCTTTAATCACTATGTTATATGCCTGAAACTAATATAATATTGTATGACAACTAATAATTGAAAAATAAAAAATATTTTAAAAAATCAAATGTCTTAATAATGTAATAACCACTATTTAAAAATGATTTTATCATTTTGGAAACATGGTGGAGTGAGAGATGTTCCCAGATCTCTCTCCTTGAAACAACAATAAGCTGAACATCTAAAACTCAACAACAACAAAAAAAACACCCAAACTGCATATGAGCACATCTGAGTGTGGGATCTGCGCATAAGATCTTCCACAGGTCAGAACCTCAAGTGTTGGGCAGTGTACTGTGAGAAATAAAGAAGCTGCCTCTCACAGCCTTCAGAGCTCCCTGCAAGAGGAAGAAGAGGGGGAAGGTGTGGTGAATTCCCTGAACAGCTCTACTTGGGAAAGCTTTGAGCTCCCCATGGCCGGTGGCAAGGCCCAGTCATCAGGGAAGAAAGTAGAGAAGCAGGATGGCCCAAAAACAACAGTTGATTTTTACTGGCCATGGTTGCAAAACCAAGCCTAGCCACAGTCCCCATCCCCCAACCCTCCCCTCATTCACTCTGACCGAACACTGTGGAGCCCCAGTGGAATCTGAGCAAACACTGCCGAGAATGTTGCTAACACTGAAAGAGAATGAGACTGAGAGTAGTGAGCAAGATTACACATCTGTAAGAAAATAAAAAGGCATTTTTAAGGCTTTATATAAAGCAGAGATCCAAGAGGCTTAGATGCCACCTAATGGAAACCTAAAGAAAAGCACCTTCTTTGCAGCAGGCTAAAGAGAGACCTTAATGTAATGAATCTTCTTGCTAGAAGAAAAGCAGCATACATTTCGATTAATGACCAGGTGGAGAAATAGTTCATTAAACACCATGAACAACCAAGGTGACAAGGCATCTCAGAAAAGAAAGAGAAAAATCTCCAGAAAATGAGCATACAGACATAGAAATATGTGACTTAAATGACAGAATTCACGATGGTACTTCTGAAAAAATTCAGTGAATTGCAAAACAAGTCATATCAACAATTTCAGGAATTAAAAAAACACCTAGGTGAGCAGAGCAAGGAGACTGAAACCCTTAAAAAGGACAGAATAGTATATTGTGTGGTAAACACAATAGAATATACAGATGTCAAATTATAATGCACACTTGAAAATCATATCATTGTATTAACCAGTGTTACCCCAATAAACTTAATTAAAAATAAATAGAAATGATAAAAATGTATTCTCATTTTCTATATCTCATGTTCTGCCCATGGTATTAATAAGCATTATAATAAGAGTAGGAACATTCTCAAAAAATTGACAAGGAGTGCCACATCTTCCTTGATTGTTTTAGCTTGTTGTTATTTTCTTTGTTTTTTTTTTTCTTACATGATTATCTGAGCAAAGGCTAAAACCCCTTTGGACTTTTTATATATAAGTATGCTTAGTTCTTATAGTTTGTTCTGTACTGGTAAAGGTCCTAGAGGGGAATCCTGATACACAAAGTCTCTTCAGCTTACTACCTACTAACTGTGTGACTTGGGCTGCTATTGTCATTTTTCTGAAATACCTTTCTTTATTTATAAAATTTGAAGCTTAGCCAAAGTGCCTTTCAAGGTTCTAAGAATGGTAGAGGTGCCTTCTGTATGTAAAACAGTGTATTTGGAGATGGACAGTGGACAGACCTTTCCCTCATGGAATTTATAGTGCAGTGGGGCAACTCTGCCCATGAGTATCTCTACTATTCATCCCATTAAAAATATATCTACTAGTATGTAAGCTCTTGAAAGGCAGGGAATTTTATTGGTCTTTTTTTTTTTCATTACTATATCCTCACTGAGTGTTAACAATGCCAAATATATGCTAAATAAATATGTTACATATATTAAGTATTATAACAAAATACATGCAGTCCTGAAAATTGTATTATATAAAATCATGCATTCAAAGTAGTAGGGCTTATGAGAAAAATGCGATTGGTACAGACTGTTCAATACCTGTGCACATTTGTAACCAAAGCACTAACAAAAATAATAATTGACATTCTCCTCCACCCCCGCCCCCCAAACAAACAAACAAAAAAACTTAGCTCAAGCCACAATCTAAGCATATCTGGGGACTGTTTTGGGATTATATTTTTTGTTATCGTTTATTTTTTTATACTTTTATTAATGTATAGTACAGAAATTAGTAAAGTGTACACATCTTAAATGTACAATTGATGAATTTTTAAAAATGTTTGTACCCTTTTTTTGTACATCCAAGAGAGTTTAAAAAAGGCAGAGGCTCAAACAGTTACTTCTATACCATGTTCCTAGGAGTATTATTTACAATAGTCAAAAAGTAAAAACAATGCAAGTATCCTTCAGAAGATGAATGGATCACAAATGTGGTGTATACATGAAATGGAATATTATTCAGCCTTAAAAAGTAAGGGAGATACAACACAACCTACTCTATGGATGAACCTTGAAGACATTATGCAAAATTAAATAAGCCAACACAAAAGGACAAATATCATATGATTATGCTTGTATGAGATAACTAAAGTAGTTCAATTCACAGAGACAGAAAGTAGAATGAGCTGGGGCTGTGGGAGTATGGGGAATTATGGTTTGTGAGTATAGAATTTCAATTTGGGAAAATGAAAAAAAAATTTTGGAGATGAATGGTGGTGATGATTGCACAAGTGAATATACTTAATGCCACTGAACTGTACACTTAAAATCATTAGGATGGTAAATATTATGTAATGTTTATTTTGCCACAATTGAAAAAAAGAAAAAAATGTTTAAACTTATATAATCTCCACTCAAATCTAGAATAGGACATTTTCTGTCCCTAGCAGACACCTCGTGCACCTCCCTGTTAGTTATATCCCCTTGAGATGAACATGATTCTGCCAGTCCTTGAAGTTCATGTAAACAGACTTATATTGTATTTACTCTTTGTTTGGCTTCTTCTCTCATGTCTATAAAATTCTTCCATGTTGGTATGCATATTAATACTTTGTTATAATTTATTATTGTGTAATATTACATTACATGAATGTACTTGTTTACCCCATCTACTGTTCATGACATTTGCATTGTTTTCAGCTTCTATTTATTATAGGTAAAGCTGCTATGAACATTCTTGTATATCTCTTTTGGTGGACATCATTATTCATTTTAGTTGAGTGGAATTGCTGGGTCACAAAGTAGTTTAGTAGATATTGCCAAATAGTTTTGCATGTGCTTGTATTGGTTTATACTTCCACCAACATTATATGAGTGTTCCAGTTGAGCCACCTCCTCACCAACTCTTCCTGTTGTTGGTGTCTCAGAAAATAATAAAGCACAAAAATGAGGTGGATGGGAAGGCTAGTTTTTGGGTGCTGAGACAATACAGATGGAAATAGAGCTGAGTGGGGATTCTATTTAGGAGGGTAGGGGAAAGGGTACAATTTGTTACAACCTGAGAGCCAGATAAGACTGGGGTATGACTCTGGAGAGGGACCCCAAATGTGGGAAGTTAAAAAAAAAAAAGCTGAAAAGGCTTTAGTCAAGTTGAGGACTATTTCCTTTTTTTCTTGTTAGAGAATATAAATTTACAGCTGTATTCTTACTTCCTATTGCCTCAGAAACATTGCTTATGAGCCAGCACAACTTCCACATTATACTGAATTCATTCACCTATCCACTCGTCATCTGAGCTAATTGGTTTTATGAAAACACAGCTTGTAACAGATCACACTGTGTATATATATAACATTAAGAATGGGGGTAAATTCTGTGGGAGGAGAGGAGCAAAGGATGTGAGGGTGTTTGCAAAGGAGTACCTGTGCTAAATGATTTGGAATCTAAGCAGGGCAATTGGGGAAATGGTCAGATCCATGGGTTGGAGATCAGGGTGAGCTGGAGGTGGTTGAACAACAAAGATGAAGGGTGGAAGGCAAGGTTAAAGGGCAGGAAGCTAACATGAAGATCTTAAAGAGTTAGTATTTGGCATTGACAAGGTCTTGAGAGTAATCACAGAAGTATTGTCATGGAGTAAACAAAATGGTTAATTAGAGGCGAGGAGGTCAAAGACAAAAGCCCAGGGAGTTTGGATGAGTCCTCCATAATAAGGTGGAGGTTACCAAGGAGGGTGTTAGGAGTTGGGATGGATAGAGAGCTTGTGAGCTTAGGACTTCTAGGTGGAGCAGTTTCTATGCTCCTGCTCCCTGATCACAGCTGGGAGAGTAGCCTAGGAGTGGGATGGAGACCCTTTTCACATTCCCAGAATGCTTCAGGCTGTCTTCTCATCTCCATAAACTTTTGCTTTTTTACATCTCTTTCCCATTTTTTTTTTTTGGAAGTAACCACCTCCATGCACTTAAATTTAATGTTAGCAAATATTTTGAGCCTCTGTTTTGTTTTAAACCTGGTGCTAGGTGCTGGTGAGATGATGGCACACAAAACACAATTCCCGACCCAGGGAGTTTGCAGAGAATTGATTTAAAATAAAACAAATAGAAACAGTTTTCTTGCATGTGGGCAGGAGGTATTTTCTCTAACTTACCATGTGAGATTTAATTGCTTATAGGAACAGTCTTGAGTAAGATACAAGTCAAGAAAACTTCTGTGGGTAGATAATTTGTATCTTGGAGCAAAGTACAAGTAATATCTCTTGATTAAGATCCCAGGCCTTTTAACTGTTAATATTGCTGAAATATTACACATTGTTGTTGAAAAATAGTAGGAAGAATTTCAGTTGCAAAAGTAGTTCAATAACAGAAAGATGATAGAATTGCATGAGGTATAGTTCTCATTTTTCAGAAATATTAGTGCTCTGGGAGGCAGAATGCTGTATCTGAAAAGGTGAAGTTCTGGCAGAGCCCTGTGAGTTGGGGGTGAGTGGCTGTCTGCCTGGCTGTTAATGGGCTAAAAGCATTAATAGGATGAAATCCCATTTTCCTTTAGAACGTAGAGCTTCTTTTCTTTTGATGTTATTGTCAGTGCTGTCTATCCAGTGACCACCAGAAACACACTTCTTGAACATGTTGGATTTATTACTTGTCGCAGTGAGGGAAAATATGCATTGTGGGGAAACTTAGGGTGTATCAGTAAGAGGGTGTTGATGATTTGGGCTTGGATTGGCTGATTCAGGGAGGGGGGTTTTGCTCTAGACTGGATCCTGTGAGAAAGTGGGTGAGCTTCTGTGATTCTGTAAATGAATCTTATCTGTAAGGAGGGCAGACAAGAACAAAGAAAATTATCATTGGTAAATATGCAGCAATAATTCATTTTAGCCAAGAGAAGATTTTCTTTTTCATTAAGTTTATTTGGGTCACATTGGTTAATACAATTATATAATTTTCAGGAGTACATTATAATTTGACATCTATATATTCTATTGTGTTTACCACCCAAAGTCCAGTTTCCTTCAACTACCATATATTTGATCCCCTTTACCCACTTTACCCTCCCCCACTCCCCAGTATTTGACCCCCTTTACTTCATCCACCTCCCCGCTCCTCCCCTAATCCCTACTCTCTAGTAACCACTAGTTCATTTTTCATGTCCATGAGTCTCTGTTTGTCTTGTATATTTGTTGCTTTTAGGTTTATATCCCACGAAGAAGTGATATCATGTAATTTTCAATTTTTTCTGTCTGGCTTATTTCACTTAGTATGATTATTTCAGGGTCCATCCATGTTGTTGCAAATGGCAGTATTTCATCTCTTCTTATGGCCGAGTATGTGTACCACAGCTTCTTTAGCCAATCATCTGTCATAAGACACTTTGGTTGCTTTCATGTCCTGGTCACTGTGAATAATGTTACTATGAACATCGATGTGCAAATATCTTTTCGGATATGGGTTTTCAAGTCTTTGGGGTAAATACCCAGGAGAGGGATTCCTGGATTAAATGGTAGATCAATTTTTAGTTTTCTGAGGAACTTCCATATTGTTTTCCATAGTGGCTGCACCAATTTGCAGTCCCACCAGCAGTGTATGAGAGTTCCTTTTTCTCTGCATCTTCTCCAACATTCGTTATTACTTGTCCTGTTGATTATAGCTATTCTAACAGGTGTGAGATGGTATCTCAGTTTGGTTTTGATTTGCATTTTCCTAATAGCTAGCGATGTTGAGCATCTTTTCATATATCTGTTGGCCATTTCTATGTCTTCGAAGGAGAAGTGTCCAGGTCCTCTGCCAATTTTTTGATTGGATCTTGTTGTTGTTGTTGTTGTTATTGAGTCATATGAGTTCTTTGTATATTTTAGATATTAGGCCCTTGTCAGAGGTGTTGCTTGCAAATGTATTTTCCCATTTGGATTGTTATTTCTTTGCCTTGTTGATGGTTTCTTTTGCTGAGCAAAAGCTTTTTAGTTTGGTGTAGTCCCATTCATTTATTTCTACTTTTCCTTCCCTTGCATTTGAAGTCAAATAAAATCCTCTTTAAGTCGAAGGTCCTTGAGTTTAATTTTGTTTTCTTCTATGAATTTCATTGTTTCAGGTCTTATATTCAGGAATTTAATCCATTTTGAGTTAATTTTGGTGTGTGGTGATAGACAACAGTCTAGTTTCATCCTTTTGCAGGTGCCTTCTAATTTTCTCAGCACCATTTATTGAAGGGACTTTGCTTTCACTAGTATATGATTTTGGCTTTTTTATTGAAAATTATTTGCCCGTATAAATATGGGTTTACTTCTAGACTCTCAGTTCTGTTCCACTGGTCTGCGTGTCTGTTTTACTGCCAATACCATGCCGCCTTGATTACTGTCACTTTGCAGTACAATTTGAAATTGGGCAGAGTGATGCCTGCAGCCTCATTCTTTTTTCTCAGGATGGCTTTGGCAACTCGGGGTCTTTTGTGCTTCCATACAAATCTGATGATTTTTTGTTCTAGTTCTTTAAAAAAATGCTAATGTGATTTTGATGGGGATTGCATTAAATCTGTATAATGCTTTAGGTAATAAGGTCATTTTAACTATGTTGATTCTTCCAATCCAAGAACATGGAATATCTTTCCATTTTTTTTTGTATCTGCTTCAATTCTTTTAATAGTCTTGTAATTTTCATTATATAGGACCTTTACATGTTTCATTAAATTTATTCCTAGGTATTTTATTCTTTTTCTTGCAATTGCAAAAAGAATTATTACTATTTTTTTACTTCTTTTGTGGACAGTTCATTAGTAGAGTATAGGAATGCTATGGATTTTTGAACATTGATTTTTTATCCAGAGACTCTAGTGTATTTGCTTATTGTTTCTAGTAGTGTTCTTGTGGAATCTTTAGAGTTTTCTGTATAGAGAATCATGTCATCCACAAAGAGAGAAAGTTTGACTTCTTTGTTTCCTATTTGGATGCCTTTTATATTTTTCTCTTGCCGGATTGTACTCACTAGGACCTCCTGTGTTATATTGAGTAGCAGTGGTGATAATGGACAACCTTACCTTGTACCTGATCTTAGAGGGAAGGTTTTTAGTTTTTCACCATTAAGTGTAATGTTGGCTGAGGGTTTGTCATACATGGTCTTTATTACGTTAAGGTATTTTCTTTCTATACCGATTTTGTTAAGTGTTTTGATTATAAATGGATGCTGTATCTTGTCGAAGGCTTTATCTGCATCTATTGATATGATCATATGATTCTTATTTTTTAATTTGTTTATTAATCAATCAATTAATCAATTTTCATATATTGAACCATCCCTGTGTCCCTGGGATGAAGCTCACTTGATTGTGGTGTGTAATCTTTTTAATATGTTGCTGTTCAGTTTGCTAGTATCATATAGATTTTGACATCTGTGTTCATGAGAGATATTGGTCTGTAGTTTTCTTTTTTTGTGTTATCCTTACCAGGTTTCGGTATCAGGGTAATACTGGCCTTATAATATCAGTTGAAAAGCATTGCCTCCTCTTGATTTTTGGGAAGGGTTTGAGAAGAATAGGTATTAAATATTTGAGTGTTTGTTAGAATTCACTGGTGAAGTCATTTGGTCCTGGACTTTTACTTTTTGGTAGGTTTTTGATGATTATTTCAATTTCTGTACTGCTGATCAGTCTAGATTTTCCGGATCTTCTTGATTCAGTCTAGGAAGATTGTATTTTTCTAGGTACTGGTCCATTTCTTCTAGGTTATTAAAATTTGGTGTTATATTCTTTTTCATAGTATTCTTGCATGATCTGTTGTATTTCTGGAATGTCAGTCGTAATTTCTCCTCTTTCATCCCTGATTTTATTTAGGTCTTTTCTCTCTTTTTTCTTAAGTGAGTCTTGCCAAGGGTTTGTCAATATTATTAACCTTCTCAAAGAACCAGCTCTTTGTTGCATTTATTTTTTCTATTGTTTTTTGTTTTGTTTGTTTGTTTTCAATTTCATTTATTTCTGCTCTAATTTAGATGATTTCTTTCTCCTGATTTTAGACCTCATTTGTTCTTCCTTTTTTAGTTATTTTTAAGATGAAGTGTTAGGTTGTTTATTTGGACTCATTCTTGTTCTTAGAGATAGGCCTGTAATGATATGAACTTTCCTTTTATGGCCACTTTTGCCATGTCCTGAAATTTTGCTATGTTGTACTATCATTATCATTCATTTCTATTAATCTCTTGATCTTTTTTTATTTCTTCTCTGACACAGTTATTCTTCAGTAGCATGTTGTTCAGCCTCCACGTAATTGTGGTTCTTTCTGCATTCTTTTTGCACGATCTCTAGTTTCAAAGCATTATGATCAGAGAATATGGTTGGTATGATTTCAACCCTCCGCTATTTGTTGAGGCTATCTCTGTGTCCCAGTATGTGGTCGATTCTTGAGAATGTTCCATGTGCACTAGAGAAGAATGTATAAACAGCCGTTTCGGGATGGAAGGCTCTGTATGTGTCAGTTGTGTCCAGTTGGTCTAATATGTCATTTAAGGATATTATTTCCTTATTGATCTTCTGTTTGAATGATCTGTCCATATCCGACAGTGGGGTATTTAGGTCCCCTAGTACGATAGTGTTTGCTGTCTGCTTCTCCCGTTTGTTCTGTTAGTAATTGCTTTACGTATTTTGGGGCTCTCTGATTGGAAGCATAGATAGTAAGAAGTGTTATGTCTTCTTGGTGCATGATTCCCTTTATTATTATGAAGTGTCCCTCATTATCTTTCTTTACCATTTTATTTTCAAGTCTATTTCATCCGATATTAGTACCACTACTCCCACTTTCCTCTGAATGCCATTTGCTTGAAATATCATTTTCCACCCTTTCACTTTGAATCTATGTGTCTTTGGAGCTGAGATGTGTCTCCTGGAGGCAGCATATTGTTGGATTTTGTTTTTTGATCCAGTCTGCATCCTGTGCCTTTTTATTGGTGAGTTCAGTCTACTTACATTTAGGGTAATTATTGAAATATGAGGTCTTATTATAGCCATTTTATCTTTTGCTTTCTGATGTTTCCATTGCTTCCTTGTCCTTGTATTTTGGTTTTCTTTATTTTGTTGGCTTTTGTGTATTTTCCCTCTGGTTCTTCTTGTTTTGTTACATACTTCAGTTCTAAATATTTGGTGTGTGGTTACCACTAAAACATGAAAAAGATATTTATATAATTACAGTTGTAAATTTTTCTTCTGTGTGTGCCTTATCTCCATTCCCCTTTGCGAATTTGGATCTTTGAATCCCCCACTTTTCAGTCATTGTTATCTCAGTTTGTCCCTATATATGCTGAATGTTCACTACTATCTTCCTCTAGCAATTCTCTTCTTATTAAGCTTATAATGCCCTCATTAAGTGTTGCACTCTTCTGCTTCTATTTACCTGTTAGTCACTTTACTCCTAATTGTGTATTTTTTTTTTTTTTGTCATTTTGTTTTAGGTGAGTTGACCTCTTTCTGAATTTCTGTAGTGCAGGCCTCGTAGTAGAGAATTCCCTCGATTTTTGTATGTCTGGAAATGTCTTTGTTTCTCCTTCATATCTAAAGGAGAGTTTAGGTGGATACATTATTCTAGGCTGGTAGTTCCTTTCATTTAATAGTTTGAATATTTGACTCCATTCCTTTCTGGCTTGTAAGGTATGTGCTGAGAATGCTGGCAATAACCTATTGGGTTTTCCTTTATAGGTTACCGTCTTATTTTCCCTGACTGCCCTGAGAATTCTGTCTTTGTCATTGATTTTTGATAATTTCAATACAGTGTGTCTTGGTGAAGGCCTTTTTGAGTTGAGATAATTGCGTGTTCTACTGACTTCTTGAATTACAAGCTCCAGCTCATTCCTTGGATTTGGGAAATTCTCAGCAACTGTTTGTCTGAAAGTGCTTTCTACTCTCTGCTCCTTTTCTTTGCCTTCAGTAATCCCCATTATTCTTACGTTTTCTCTCCTGATGGTGTCAGCTAGCTCTTGTATTTCTCTTTCATTATTCTTTATTCTCTGTCTCTCTCTTTTTATTCTGATTTATTTCTAGATTTCTTTCTTTGACATCACTGATCCTTTCCTCCATTAGTCTATTTCCCAAGCTTATTATTTTATTTTTCAGCTCTTGCAGCGTGTTCTTTATCTCCAGAAGGTCTATTCTGTACTTTTTGAGGGTTTTAATCTCTTTGTTCAAGAACTCATTCTGCTCATCTAGTTGCTTTTTCAATTCCTGAAATTGTTGATATGATTTGTTTCGTATCACATTGAGTTTTTTTCAGAAGTACCATCCTTAATTCTCTATCATTTAAGTTGCATATCTTTATGTCTTTGAGCTAATTTTCTCTTTCTTTCTGAGATGTCTTGACACCTTGGTTGTTCATGGTGTTTAATGGACTATTTCTTTGCCTGGGCATTTAATTGAAGTGTGTTTTGCTTTTTTTTTTTCCCAGAAGGAAGATTTGTTATATATGATCCCTAGCCTGTTGCAAAGAAGGTGTTTTTCTTTTGGTTTCCAGTAGGTTGTATATAAGCCTCTTGGGATCTCTGCTTTATATAAAGTCTTAATAATGTCTTTTTTTCCTCATAGATATTTAAGCATGCTTACTACCCCAGTTTCAGTTCCCATAGTGTTAGCATCAGTCTAGGTAGCGTTTGCTCAGATTATCCTGGGGCTCCACAGTGATGGGTTTCAGAGTGTATGGGGGTGGATGCCCTCTGTGTTGGGAGGTGGGGGCTGTGGCTCAGCCTCAGTTTTGTAACTACGGCCAGTAAAAATCAACTGTTGTTTCTCTGCTGTCCCCACTTTTCTGTCATCCGCATTTCTCTGCCTTCTGCCCTGATGACTGGGCACTGCTGCCAGTCATGTGGAACTCACAGAAGTCCATGGCAGGGCTGTTCAGGGAAGTCGCCACACCTTCTCCCCTCCCCATCCTCCTGCATGGAGCTCCAGCTGCAAGAGGCAGCGTCCACCTCCCACACCTGGGGTATGACCTGTGGAAGCTCTTATGTGCAGATCTCATGGCTCAGACATGCTGGTGTGGAGTTTGAACATTTTTTGTTGAGTTTTAGATGTTTAGCTTGTTGTTGTTTCAAAGAGAGAGATGTGGGGATTCTCTCACTCTACCATGTTTAATCTAATCTATTTATTTTTCAAATTATTTATAGATCTGTTTATATTTCTATAGTTATTCATAAAATAAAACTGGATCATATACTAATATTACTCCCTGCCCATTTCATTTAGCATTATGTCCTAAGATATCTTCCATTAACTATTGTTCAAAAACATTGATATATAATGGTATTAGAATATTCTATCTCATAGGCTTCAAAGATCTTAAAGATCATGACTACCTTTTATTTACACTTAGAAATATGAATGTAGGGTTGGGAGAAGCTAAATTTCTTCAAGGAAAAATAGCTCTTAAAAATTATTTTATGGGATTTTGTTACTTGGTAAATAGCAAAGAAAAGGATACATCACATCCTAGGCCCCATAAGATTAGGGACATATTTCTCTGCTCCACACCATGACATCTTCAGGACCTAAAAGAGTCCCTGGCACCATAAGCATATATTTTGAAGAAGCAGGGTAAAAACAGGTGGCTAGATATTACAGTTCGGAGGTTATACATAGAGAGATGAACATACAGGGTTTCTAGAAAACTCAATTCCTCAGTCACTGTGAGCCACCACTACATTTCATAAAGATGAAAAAATAAAGGGCTTAGAAACATAACTGTATTTTATTGTTTTGCAGATAGCATTTTTACTAAGTGTAAACTGCTTCCATTTTGCAGCATGAAAACTAGATGGCAACACAGAAAGCCAATTTTGGTAATTTGATCCCCAAAATACATAAGGGTTTATCAGATCCAGACAATGCGGGAATAAATTGATGCATTTTCAAGCAGATTTTCCAATCACTCTCCTCTGGGATGTCAGTTTGAGCAGGGTCGAATTTCCATGATTCAGCCTATCAAATCATAAAGAATGCCACAAATGGATCATTAGTTGTTGCCAGGAATACTAAGTTCATTCTTTCTGACTGAAGGATGGCAAATCCAAAATTCATAAAGAGATTCTGAACAAATATTTTAAAATAAGATTTTGCCCACTATTTAAACAAAGTTAATTCTAGCAAGTTGTGTTTCAGTCTGCAGGTCAGGAATTCAGGACACCTGCTCATTTTTCCTACCTATACTTGTCTTAAATAGTAGTTCTAAAGCCCCACTTTACTAATATTTTATCATGTCACAGATGTAACATTAAACACAGTGAGATGTCAAAAATTCCCAATGTGCAGAGCATGTAACAAGAAAGAACAACCCCTGAGGAAGAGAAGAATTGTGCTGTTCTTCATAATTAAAACCTTTCTTGTCCTTAGGTTGTAGCCAGGAGCTGATAACTTTTCAGAAGTTTACTCAGTGGCAAAAGACACCTTAGTGCCTCATTAGAAACAGCAAATGGTAGTAGATTCTAAGTTCTCCAGCAGGAAAGAAAGTATGAGATATATGAATGTATAGCCTGGCTAGTGATATGGAATGGGGGGCTGCTCTACAAATAAGGGACACATTCATTAGATAAAACAAAAAACTTGGAAGTTGAAAAGACATTTGGGTTCTCCTGCAAAACTCAAGTTGCTAGGAGAACCAGGGACAGAAGAGGCACACTAGAAAACTGTACAGAGACCACAACCACAGCCCCATTAGGAACTCAGGCTCAGAATATGAGGTGCATGCCGGAAAATGAGCTGAGCCTGAGTTCATTCTCATATTCCATCCAGTTTCCACAGAGCAGCCCTGGGGTCAAATTTGATCACTCCTTTCACCTGCCTTTCAAAGGCTCTCCACTGCCCAGTGGTCAAATCCAAGCACTTCAGGTAATATTCAAGGTCTTTTGCTATCCTTCCCAGCCTCCTTTCACACCACTCTCTTCCCTCTCTCATTAGCCTCAGAACTCAACTGATTTCAGTTCCTGGAGAACACCACTCATACTCTTCCCTGTCCCCAGTTTCACCCTTGCTCTTCATCACTCCTATGCACTTTTCCTCTCTCCTGGCCTGCTTCCAGTCTCTATTCAGGTCTCCAAGATGCCTTGACCTCCCAGACTAGGCTGTGGTCACCCTGGTTTCACTCGTCACTCACAAAATTTCCTTTGAGATGCCTTTTAGATGCTAAGTTCTGTCAATTCACTGTTCTATTCCAATTCTTAGCTGAGTGTGCAGTAGATAACTAGTACTCAGTAAATATTTGTTAAAAGGGTGAACAAATAAACTATGTTGTTCCTCTTTCAAAGGTACTCAGAAGGAAGACTATTCGGTCTTGCCTGGTGAAGTAGCCCCAAAGTCCTCTCATAGAGAGGGACAAATGAGTGTTTGTCTGGGGGCCCAGACCCATCTTTGCTACCAACTCTCACTGTTAAGTGAATGGTGTCAATAAGCCTATGTATCATCCTCCTCATTTTTAACTTATAAACGAGCACCAGTTCCAGGCTGCAGAGTTCTTAAGCAAGTTTACCATAAAAGATACAACAGAAATTTCCCTAAAATCATGGCATTAAGGCCATTCGGACAGAGCAGCACTGCTCTGTGGAGTCGAGGGGCTGCATATTTCCCTTCTTACTTCACTTCTGACAACATACTGCAACATAAAACATGTACTTTAAACACAAACAAATCCCAGGCACAAACTTTAAAAGTATTCTTACAATCAACAGACATTTTTTCAATATTATCAGTGGGACATACATAAACACATACTGTAGTAAATTAAATTGCAAGTAAAGGTCCTGATCTTATTTCTTTTTCCTGATTAACTGACAATAGTGTTCTTCTGTACAACAGTGAATTACCCGGGGGCTGATAAATTAGACATATAAGAAAACCTGGCAAGGGTTGCTAGTCAGTTGCTATGGAGATGTGCATTTGTGGTGTTTTCTTTAATAAAAGTTATTATCCACAGGAAAAATAATTTCTAAAGCTTATCTAATTGAAAATAAGAAAACATGCCAAAACTGGCACATTTTAATATTTATAACTTAAAATCTGTTTTTAAGTCTGAAGAATGCATATATAACAGGGTTAAACTGTTTTTATGTCTTTAATTACTGTGTGATGGCACATTCTTGAGGGAACCTATATAGGTGTGTTGCATACTAAATATTACATATTATGCTCTAAAATGAATAATGCATCCTCACTGTAGGTGTAGGCTTTTACTTTGTGCTTAAGATACATTATCAGGCATTCCTTAGGAAATTCCACAACTGAAGACTCAAAATTGAATTAAGCTAAGTAAACTGTTTAGGCCAGAAATCTCCATTAAATGAAGAAATCTTGGGTAAACCTCTGTGTCTTTTCAGTAAATGCTATTTTTTTATATTTCATCTTTCAGACTTGCATGTTATAAAAGCTATAACATCAACATGAAAATTATTGGACCAACTGGTCATACTTGGTATTCAATTAACATTTAATACAGCACATCTTGTACCCATATTTTAGTATCTATAATACAAGAAGTTTACATACTGATGCTTTCATCTTCATAGTAGCTCTGTGAATTAGATCTTCCTACTTCCATTTTACAGAAGAAACCAAAAGCTTAACCCGTGCATTCTCAACAGAGAATTTTTGCCACCAAGGAGGCAAAAATTGATTCTGATGTGATGAAAAAACCTTCGATACTGCAATGATTAGTGGTCCTCCAAAGCCCAACTCTACTCATATATAAAATCTTATTGTCTGATATCTAATTTCTAAGGAAACTTGAAATTAAATGAAATTTTTATTCTTAGGTGAGATAACAATAAAAAAAAAAATAAGGTTGAGAAACACTGGCCTAACCCCTAAGTAAGTGATGGACCCATTTAATTAAGTGATATTTAAGGAATATCTATGGGCTGGGCACTGCACAGAGGCTATGTGTACAGTGACAAACAAAATAGACATGGACCCTGTGGTTCCCAAAGCTTACAGCCTTAAAGGGATATATTTATACCTGATAGCCACACAAGTAAATATAGCATTCCAAACCAGAGAAAAATCATGTTCTGTGAACATGACTAAAATATCAGAAACTGCCTTTTTACAGAAGTGACTTTAGACTGATACTTAAAGGGCAAGACAGTTCAAGTACAGCAAAGAACAGCAATAAACAGAAATGGGCTTAGAGAACCAGCCAGAAAAACTGTAATGCTTTGAAAACAGAGGTAAAAGAGTTTGTGCTCCCTGAATTGAGACTTAAATAGCTTAATGGTCAAACAGTGTGGACTACAGGTTTAAATCACAGCTTTACTGCTGGTAATCTTGAGCAATTTATTTCATCATTTTATGCCTCCATTTTGGCAAATGAAAAAAATAAAAACAATTCTACCCAGTAAAGCTATCATTTAGAATCAAAGGGCACATAGGAGCTTCCCAGACAAGAAAAAATGAAAGAGCTTATCACCACCAAACCAGTATTACAAAAATATTAAAGGGATTTCTTTAAGAGGAAGAAAAAAATATATATGAACGATTAAATGGCAGTAACTACATATCTATCAACAAATACTTTAAATGTAAGTAGATTAAATGTTCCAATCAAAAGACATAGGGTAGAATGAATTTGAAAATGTTCCTTCTCTTCAGTTTTTTGGAATAGTTCGAGAAGGATACACACTAATTCTTCTTTAAATGTTCGGTAAAATTTACCTGTGAATCTGTCTAGTCTTGGGCTTTTGTTTATTAGGAGTTTTTTTAATTGCTGCCACCAATAGATGAATGGATAAAAAAGATGTAAGACACATGCACGCACACACACACACACACATACAGTGGAATATCATGAAGCAGCAATAAAAAAAGGAAGGGAATCTTGCCATCTGCAACAACGTGGATGGACCTAGAGGGTATTTTACTGAGTGGAATAGTCACAGAAAGACAAATGCCATATGATTTCATATATATGTGGAATCGAAAGAACAAAATAAACACAAACAAATCCATTGATACAGAGAATGTTTTGATGGACACCAGATGGGAGGGGGGTTGGAAGGGTGGGTGAAAAAGGGAAAGGGATTAAGAAGTACAAATTTGTCATGGGATGAAAAGTACAGCATAGGGATATAGTCAATAATGTTATAATACCTACATATGGGTCAGATGAGTACTAGATTTATCAGGCTGATCACTTCGTAAGTTAGACAATTGTCTAATCACTATATTGTACACCTGATACTAATATAACATTGTATGTTAAATGTAATTTTTTTATAAAAGGATAACATTGTCCACATATAGCTGTTATGAGGATTAAAATGGAGTTATAAAAAGTTCCTGATATATGGTAAAAGCATAAAAAATTGGTTGTCTATTATGATCGTTTATTATGATGATAAACAGACTAATAAACAAAAGCAGACACCTTGGGATGGAAAAAAGAACAAAACTGATTCTGGCCTCAATTTGAAGGTGCTAATAATTGCTTACTATTTACCCCCTACAATACCTTAAACTGTGATTATGAAACCTGCTGTAGAAAAAAATAGACATACACAGGGACTTTCTAATCATGGTAGTTTCCATAATTCAGCACTCTACCCAGGTTTTGCTACATCATGCTATTCTGCATTTCCCAACATGTTTTCCAACATATTAATACCATGAAATGCTCTCTGAAAAACAGGTTGAATGGACACAGGGTTTTAGAAACACTGCCTCCGAGGTAGGTCAACTGGGGTTTGGGTTGCAAGCCAGAAATTGGCTGACTGAAGAGGAAATATCTGAAAGGTTACAGGGTAGCTCATAGGATCACTAGGAGGGATGAAGAACCAGGCTGAGACGCCTCACAGCCAGGATCACAACTCAAAGCACCAACACTGCATCTGGCATGGCTATCTCAGCCATCACTGCTGCACACTGACTACTGCACATTACCACTGCAATTGCTCCTAGAGCCTGAGGCTTCAAACTTCACAAAAAGTGTCACTAGCTCCCATTCAAATCCCATAGCTAAGGCATCTGATTGATCAAGTCAAGGTCACTTGCTGAAGAAATGGTTGCTTGGGAACTTGGAAAGTAAGCATTTAGTATTTTCCACTTCTTTATAAGATTCAAGTTCTGCTTCCTGCCAAGATCCCTAATTGACTCCACCTAATATAGAAAGAATGTTATGATACTAAGAGCAAGAAAAGATGAATGTCTACTATATCAATGTGCTCTAAATGTTTATCAGGACTCAATAAAAACAACTGAGCATGCACTCTTAATATATGTATTTACAATTAAGTATATGTAATATTCTAATACTATGTGGAAGTGTAATTATGTAGAAGTCACACACATAAATAAATTTCTGTTAGAGGCATACAGTGGGGGAAAGAAACTTCAAATTTCATAATTTGGAAATTTGTTAGCTGTTACTAAGATCCTTTTTTTCTCTTATTTTTGTCAGACTAACATTAGGTACTGACTAAGCATTAGCAAGTAAGTGTCAATAACACCCACTTCTGCCAAACTGAAAGGTTAATTTAAACAATGTTATTCTGCTGGTTATAGAGGACAAGGGATATCACTTCAGAGTCCAACAAAAAAGTTACCAGCTTATTTAAACAACAATGATGACTCTTATTTATTGAGGACTTACTGTGCCCAATGCCCTGTAGAATAGTAAGTGCTTTACATGGAGTTCTGCTCAGGGCTTTGCAACCTCCTACAGAAAAGAAAACCAAGGACCATATAGGTACAGTCTTGACCAAAGCCACACTCAATTGCAAGGGATGCTACCTACCTCTATGAAAATATCTTGCCATTTTTGCACAAAATCTAAGATGTATTTCAAAATTCTGAAAGCAATCTGCATAGTGAAAAGCTCTGGCATCTTCTAATTAAAAAAAAAAATTGAAGACACAAGAGGTTATGATGAATCGTGAAGAAAGCTTAGAAAATTCACTCACTCCTGCAAGGAGAGCTACCTTTACTGTCATTTATTGTCAAGAGCATATTAAAATGTTTTCAGTAATTGAAGACAATGTTACTAATAACCCATCATGGGACTCCAGAGGCTAAAAGTTATTCAGGGTGCTGAACCCAAATAAAAATTCTCTGTACTGAGAATGGCAGATACTACAAAAGGTATCCTGGTTTATTGGGAAAACATAGCAGGTTACGGTCTTGGAATATCTCGTTTTTATATATGTGAGAAATGTCCACAATGTATGGTTTGAACTCTGGAACATGAGTTCTCTTAGAACCAACCATACTACATTCCTCTTAGTATCCTACACAAGCAATTGTTCTCTCTTTCCCTACCTTTTTGTAGATGATGCCACTCTGCATGGAGCACCATGGACACAAATACATCACCATCACCACCACCACCACAACCATCTGATCCCTCCACCATCCATTGGCTAACTGCCTTCAGTTCTAGGGAATGCCTTGCCTGACCATTTAAAATAACCTTAGGAGCTTTTTCATAACATTCCCCATATATTCTGTCTTTCCCCCTTCTGAATCATCACAACACTTTCAACTACGTATTCAGTTTTTAGCTCTCCTAGAATAGAAAATCGGAGGACAAGGCACCACACTGATCTTCAACAATGACTTCTCTATACCTCCTCCATAGTAAAGGCTCAGCAAATATTGAAGTGATGGATGGATGTATGGATAGATGGATGGATGACTAAATAGCTGCTATAGCTAACTGCAAAATGCATCACGGTCATTATTTATATGGTTCAAATAACTACACAAAAGCCTCCTGGTCATGACACGTCAAGTGGGGGGGAAAAAGACCCATATAAAGACTCATTCAAGCTTGACAGAGCTTCAGGCAATGCCCAGACCTTTCCTCTGCTTTGGGAACAATCAGTTTCCAGAACAACTTGGCTTCCGATTGAAGTCATCATACTTCTCCTCTCCCTCATATCTTTCCAATGAGCAGCCATCTCCCAGCTGGATGGCTTTTGCCATGCCAGGAATAAAGACACACACTATGCCACCACAAACTAAGCTCAGAAAGAGAAATTTAATCAGTCCCTACTCCCAAACACAAGGCACCAGTCTTGTTAACAAATGGGGCTATCTGTTAACAAATGGGACTCTGTGGAATCTGGACTGTCCTCACCTCTTCATTTTTCCTTCAATTTTTCAAAAGAATCTTTGTGCCTAAAATGAACATTTTGGACACCAGAAACAGAGCACCCAGGTAGGTCAATATGAATAATCCCATTCTAGGAGATTCTTTTGCTAGAAGGGCAAGGCTTGTCAGCATTGTGTTAGAGCCTCTAATAACCACTGTCCGCATTTCACACAACACCAACTGAATTATGCCTCTTAGATGGAAAAATATTTTCCAAAAAACCAAGATGGTACAAAATTAAAGGCAATATATGCTAAGAAATGACAACCATGTTTGTCAAAGAGGGAACAAATAGAGGGAGGATAAATACAAGGGTTACTGAAGGAAAATAGCTGAAAAATTATAACCAATAGCTGACTTAGCAAGATAACCACACTATTTCTGCTAACACCTTAGCCCTGCAATTTATGTAAATCTCCCCTTTTTTCAATTCACTGCTTCTTGGCACCTGCACCTTAGTTATTGAAGGTCTTTTTGGGGTCACCATAGTAACTAATCATGTCCCAGCCCTGGTGGTCAACCAGAGGGTGGACATTTTTTACGAAAGAGTCCTTATTCCTTGAGTGACCATTTCTATGTTAAAATTTATTTGCTGCATTTCTCTCCATCAAATACATTTTTAAAAATATTCCATAAAACATCACCCCTGACAGTTAAAAGCTGCCGAAGATACATTAATTCACCTACATCTTTCTGTGTTATAGTTTTAGATGATTTTACATCAATAATATGTAAAGAGATATCTATAGCAATTTAGAATATGGAGAACAGAAAGTGATACATAGATTTAAAGTGCTTGTATGTTCACTGCACGTCAATTATATTTACAAAGTAACATATACATATGCATGCAAAGAGTTGCATATAATCATAATTTAGATTCAAATCAGCAAAGATGCTGAGCTTAAGCATAGCCAAGGCTGGCCAGAGTGTAGAAAAACAAGCCCTCTCAAATGTTATCAGTGAGTGTTTAAATGACACAACTCATTTATAATGTAATGCAGCAAAATGTTAATTGACTGGCTCACCAATCCTACTGCTTAGAATTTACCCAGTGAAATTACTTACATAAGGATCTTAGCATTTATGTAAAAGAATGTCTTAGATAGCACTATTTATGACCAAAAACAAAAACAAAAACAAACAAAAAAAAAACCCAACACTTAAATGTCCACATCCAGAATAAAGCGATAAAAAGAAAGGTTAAAAGGATCAGAAATTCTTAAAGCTACAGTTTGGGTGGGAATGAGGGGTTTTTTATGGTAATGGGAATAGGGACAGCAGGGTAAGAGAAATAAAATGCAGGTAAGGAGTGTACTTGTTTATTACTATGAGGAAGAATTGCCACAGTCTATTTGTCTTTCCTCATGGTGTTTGAGAAATTTAACTATAGAACTTAGAACTGCTTTGAAATTCTTACGGTTGCTAGACAGACACACCATGCAAAGACTGGACTATGTAGGTCCAGGCCTTCTAAATACACACACACGCACACATACACACGCACACGCACACGCACAAGCACATACAATAACAAAGGGTTTAATATGCACATATATTCAAGTTTTTTTAAAACCTTTCTACTCCACAAACACACATGTATTCTACATATAAACAATGTGGAAAGCTCTTATACATCATTCTCTTCTACTTTCTACCCCTTGAGACCCAAATACAAATAAAAATAAGAGAGACTTTGTGCACCCAATAGGAGGCAGGCACATGCTAAGGGCTTTACATGGCTACCAATGCAATGGTCAGCAGGCCACCCAGAGAATTACCTCTCTCCTTAGTATGTATATCCTATCATCACTTCATTTTTTGGCCTCAGGTGGGATAGAATCTGTTCTCTGGTCTTTTTACTTTTCTCCGCCTTTCCCTTGTTTATCCTGTTGCTCGCCCCTCAGGCAACACTTTCTTATGCATACCAGCATATTTCACATTTTTCCACCCTCATTTTGGCCTTCCATCCTCTACCTGGCTTCTTTAGTAAAATCTCTCTCTTAAGATTTGGTCCCCTCTCTCAGCACGCTTCCTCTTTTCCCCATTTGTTAACTGCTCCAAGAGGAAGCCTGAAACTGTACTTCAGACAAGGTTACTCCGAGACCATGATATACTGAAACAAAACAAGACCACATCATAATTTTGCCTTAGCACAGACAATAATAAAGTCACTGTGCCATCAACAAAATATCAAAAACCACTTAGAAGCTGGGAAAATGCAACACAGTGAGAAACATCCTCAGATCTCTCTGAAGATCTAAAACTGAGCAAAAAGCACCCAAACTGCATACAAACATGTCTGAGCAAGGGATCCACACATAAGAGCTACCACAGGTCAGAACCCTGGGTGTCAGGTGGTGGACTAAGACAAATAAAGATGCTGCTTCTCCTAGCCACTGGAGCTCCTTGCAGGAGGAGGCAGAGGGGTGAAGGTCCAGCAACTTCTCTGATCAGCCCTTCCTGGAAGTGCCAGGACTTTTCTATGTAGCCAACAGCAGGGGTCAGTCATCAGGGCACAAAGCAAAGATGTGGAACAGGACTACAGAGAAACAACAATTCATTTACATCATTTCTACCAGCCCTGGTTGCAAAACCTAGGCTGAGCTGCAGCCCTGAACCCCCAACCCAGAGGGCCCATGCCCCCATACCCTCCGAGACCAATCACCACAGAGCCCCAGAGGAATCTGAGCAAATACTACCTAAACTGTTGCTAACACTGACAGAAACTGAAACTGAGAGTAGCAAGTGTGATTAAAATCTACAAGAAAATATAAGATGTTGGGCTTTATATAAAGCAGGGATCCAAGAGGTTTAGATGCCACCACTTGAAAACAAAGAAAAGCAACTTTTTGCAGCAAGCTAAAGAGATACCTTTATACAATAAATCTTCTTTCTGGAAAAACAACAGAATACACTTCCATTAATTCCCAGGTGAAGAAATAGTTTATTAAACACCATGAACAACCTAGGAGAAAAGGCATCAGAAAGAGAGAAAAACCTCCATAAAATGAGCTTACAGATATAGAAATATGCAACTTAAGTGACAGAGAATTCAGGATGGTACTTCTGAAAAACACAGTGAGTTCTGAAACAGTCATATCAACAATTTCAGAAATTGCAAAAACAGCTAGATGAGCAGAGAAAGGAGACTGAAACCCTCAAAAAGAACCAAATAGAACCTCTGGAGATAAACACACACACACACACACACACACACACAGACACATACACACACACAAATGCAAGAGTTGAAAAATGAAATAACAAGCATAGGAAATAGAGTCAACCAAATAGAGGAAAGCATCAGTGATCGATGACAGAAACTAGAAATAAATCAGGAGGGAGGAGAGAGAGAATGAAAAATAATGAAAGAGAAATACAAGAACTAGCTGACACCATTAGGAGAGGAAACATAAGAATAATGGGCATTACTGAAGGCGAGGAAAAGGAGCAGAAACTAGAAAGCACTTTCAGACAAATAGTTGCTGAGAATTTCCCAAATCTAAGGAATGAGCTGGAACTTGGAATTCAAGAAGTCAAAAGAATACCCAACTACCTCAACCCAAAAAAGCCTTAACAAAGATACAGTGTATTAAAGTTAACAAAAATAAATGAAAAGATAAAATTCTCAGGGCAGCCAGAGAGAAGAAATTGGTAATGTATAAAGGAAAATCCACTAGATTATCATCAGACTTCTTGGCACAGACCTTACAAGCCAGAAGGGAATGGAATTAAATATTTAAACTATTACATGAAAGAAACTATCAGCCTAGAATAATGACTTACAGATATAGAAATATGCAACTTAAGTGACATTCAGGATGATACTTCTTAAAAACTCAGTGAGTTTTGAAACGAGTCATATCAACAAATTCAGAAATTGCAAAAACAGCTACATGAGCAGAGCAAGGAAAATGAAACCCTCAAAAAGAATCAAATAGAATTTCTAAAGATAAAAAAAAAACACTGCAAGAGTTGAAAAATGAAATGGCAAGGAATGAATATTGTAACCAGCTAAGCTCTCAATTAGATATGAAGGAGAAATAAAGA
This sequence comes from Cynopterus sphinx, assembly GCA_030015415.1. NCBI lineage: Eukaryota > Metazoa > Chordata > Mammalia > Chiroptera > Pteropodidae > Cynopterus > Cynopterus sphinx. The sequence goes on from CM057381.1 coordinate 112,935,200, forward strand.
TATTTCCAGACATACAAATTTGAGGAACTTCTCCACTACGAGGCCTGCAACATAGGAAATTCAGAAATGGGTCAGCTCACCTAAAACAAAAGGACAAAAAAAAAAATACATAATTAGGAGTAAAGTGACTATCAGGCAAATAGAAGCAAAGGAGTGCAACGCATAGTAAGAACAGGACATTATAAACTTTAATAATGAGAAGAGAATTGCTATAGGAAGATAGTAGTGAACATTCAGCATATATAGGGACAAACTGAGATAACAATGACTGAAAAGGGGAGGATTCAAAGATCCAAATTCGCAAAGGGGAATGGAGATAAGGCACACGCAGAAGAAAATGGATGACTGCGTGTGTGTGTGTGTGTGTGTGTGTGTGTGTGTGTAACTATCCTTTACATGTTCATAATAGCAATCACACACAGAAGATTCAGAACTGAAGTATATAATATAAAACAAGAAGGACCAGAGAGAAAATACACAGAAGCCAAACAAAATTAAAACAAACAAACAAAAAAACAAAACACAAGGACAAGGAAGCAATGAAAACATCCAGAAAAAATTGAAAATCACATGATATCACTTATATGTGGGATATAAACCTAAAAGCAATAAATGAGCAGGACAAATGGAGACTGGACATAGACAATGGACTAGTGGTTGCCAGAGGGAGGGGTAGAGGAGAGGTGTGAAGGGGAGGGAGACAAAAACTACAATGTTAAAAAAAAACAAAATAAAAAAATAATAAATTAATTAAAAAATAAATACATAGATGAAGGACTGAGTTGATGTACAGAAGAATATTAATAGTTCTGTGTAGGGGCATAATGATTACTTTTTCTCCTAAACTATACTGTATTTTTTCTATTTTCTTTTTTTGTTGTTGCAGAGTTTAAAATTTTTATTTTGGTTTGATTTTTTAATAAATATTCATATGTTTACATAATTGTCAGAAGGTGAACAGAATTTTAAAATTAACTTTCTTCTTTATTAAACATTATTCTATTTTGCTGCCTACTCTTGTAATTATAATATAACTGTAGTTTTCTACTAAATAGATATAATTTACTTGTATTTTTTATTTTCAAAAATAACTTTTATAATCAGGAGAAAATATTATTAAATATAAATCCCTGTTTTGAATCCCTATGAAAAAGACATTTTATTGTCATAGAAATGGCTGCACCAAACATTTTGAGTTTTTTGGTAACAAGAACAGCAACTGATGATAATTCTCCTGTATCCTATTTCTCATATTCTAAATGTTTTACTTCTCTCCTTGAAGGTGCCTTTCATTTTGCTTATCTCCATCCAGTTTTTCTGTTTACTTAATTGAGTTGTTATTGGTATATAGGACAAATTATTATATTTCAAGTATAGGCTGATTTATCTAGTTGTGTTTCATCTACTTAAATCTCAGCCTAGGCAAGAATTTAGATATGTTAAAAGTGATGATATTAAGTAAAGATATGCATGATGTGAAAATCCATTTGGGGTGTCGTTGGAGCTATAGAATACTTACTGTTCATGAGTGGGAGAAAGAAAACTGCTAGAGAATTCAGGTATACAATTCATTAAAAAGTTGGGACCTTAAGTGGAGTTCCAAATCTGGTGTGTTTGTGTGTGCGTGTGCACACACATGGGCATGTATGTGTGTGTTAGAAGGCTTGACTATACACATGTGCTACAAGTATTTTTTTATATTCAGAAAATCATATCAAATATATGTGTGCATATATATTATAGTACTTTAAAAAATGATTGTAGATGCTGTTATAATGGATCTGAAATTAATTAATCCATTAGCAGCAGTATCAGTACATCCTAAAAGTATAGTTACTATCCTGAGGTTCATCCTAACAATGCTGATGATGACACATCTAATACTTCTTAAGTGTTTAGTATGCATCAGACTCTGTGATAAGCTCTTCATTAGATATTTACTTGTGAAATATGTCTTTGGAAAGGTGTCTTTATCCTTAGAAAATTGCAAACTAATGGTTGAAATATCTGGTGTGAACTCTAAGACCCAAAAGCTTTGGATGGAGTGTAGTGTCATGGTTAAAAACTGAATCCTGGAGTCAGATAGACTTGGGTTCTAACCCTGAATCTTTCTTTTTCTGGCTGTGTGATTTTGAGAAAGTTATTTAGCATTTCTTAACACTGTTCCTCATTTGTAAAAAATAAATTATTGTTACAAAATTGAAGCGATAACTCAACAGTGATACCTATTCCTGAATGAACTTATTGTCACAGGTTAACTAGGCAGAACAGCAATGAGTGGTAGTTGCTTTAAGGAATCCCATACATGATTTTTGTAGATTCGAACCTTATGATTAGAAAAAAGGAGATAAAATTTGTCAAAGATCTAAAAGTTTTAAACCTTGTTAAGATAAAATATGGCAAGAAAGGAGGTAAAATTTAAGAGATCAGCTCAATAGAGTTATGCAAAGGATTCTGGGTACTGCCATCTTTATTAACAGTTATCAATACTCCATACTGTGGGATTTGCTACCCAGTGCTCTCCTTTGAGAACACAAATACATTTATTTTCTTAAGTGGTTGTTCCCTCTGCCTTATTCTTGTTCCTGGCATCTGATGCATCTGGCCTTGTGACCTGATGCTAGTTTTGGTGGCCATGCCCACAGCTGGCAAGGCTGTTGTTCTTTAATGCCTTTAATGCCTTTAAATAGTCTGTCTGAACCACAGTCCTTGGATACCAAGAATCAACATCATAAAAGATAATGGAGTTTGATGATGTGGGTTGTTAGGTGGTTTGCTGAGTTACATAGGGTCTTGTTACTGGACAAGAATTTGGAGAGACATTAATCAGATGCTGGAATAATTGGGGTCCTGCTCAGAGTGCAATATACTCCAGTGACTCAAGTTATGGAAAGGTACTCCTCCTTTCTAAGAGAGCACCCTGGACTTGGGGACAACAGTTTGGAGATGAGCTTAATGAGGAAAATTTCTGTAATAATCTTAAGTGTAGTTATACACAATTATGGAACACAGACTCTTGCTTGCTTGAATCGAGTAGTTAGCTATCTGTGGCCTGAAAAATAAAATCTGAGGGCAGACGAAAACTGGTTACCATATTCCCTGCTAATTTCTTTGATGAAGGAGATGTTGATGCATGGATGGCAGATACTAAGGAGTGGGTCTGTTTTGTTTGTTTGTTTGTTTTGTTCAGAGAAATGGGGACAATGTCGTGTCTTCATTGATTAGATAGAAAAATTTTTCAGTGCTTTCTAAATATGCATTTAATTAAATGTGTATGTCACATTAAAACTTCATGGGAACTAATTTCAAAGATTTGTGTTTCTCTTAATAAAAACGAGACCTTAAATAGAGTTAGCAGAGCAAAAGTAAAATTAAATCGTGCATCCAGTCAACAAATAGGTTTGAATGCCTCCTCTGTTCCAGGTTCATGTTGAGAGATGGGGTACACTGGTATGAACAAAGCAAACACTCCTGTCCTCACAGAACTTAGAGCAATTTGATTAATACAGTCAAAGTTGTATTGTGAGTGTTTTCCCAAGGTAATACAAAAATATCTCCTGCTGGGTAGATCATCTACACAAGGTTGTTCTTTGGGTTAGTTTGCGAGCTTATTGTGAGATGATGGCCTTACTTAGCACTTTCCAAGCTTCTAAATAGTAGTACAGTTCACAAAGTTTCAATTTGTCCTCTATCTTTTCTGTTTCTATGCTTTTTTGGAGATTAGTCAAGAAGTCATTGGGATGACTCAGAGGGTGCTCAATCCCTCATCTGTCACAAGCACAATATTGGTAAGGCAAATGTACCTCTTCATCATATCTGGAACATTTTCAGTTGATACTTTATTTATTAAAGTACTAGTCATTAAAACAAGGGCTCGTTGCAAAGAAAATACTAGAAAATAATATACAATTGGAGAGTGTACCATAACTTGATAATGGGGTTTTCCTCAAGTAAGAAATAATTTTCCCTTTTGTCCTAATTAGAATGGGTAGGACTTAATTGTACTTCTTTTAAGCCAGAGGTTAAGAACTATGAAAGTTACCAGAAAAATCTGGCCTCCTCCAGTTTCCATAGATAGCTCTTAGGGTTATTTTGAGGTCAGAGGCGATCAGGCCACTGTCCTTCTCTTAGGTTCTTAATAATTGTTAAGTCAAGAAAGAGATGCTGGGTAATCCCATCCTTGATAGATTTTAATAAGTTGGTAATGGACAGAATTGTTTTCCCAAAAAAGTTGAGGTTTCACCTGCATGAAGAAACTCTACACTGTCTTTCAGGAAATATGGGCCCAGTTGCAATACCAAGTTGTCTGTCTTTTGTGTACGAATAGTCTTAGCTTGAAGGCTCATGATTCTTTGGACCTTAGACATGCTTGATTTCAATGTCAGTGGTTGTGGAATGCATTTTATTTTTCTAAAGCAGTTAATAGTGTAGGTTTGGTTACCTCTTAAGGGCTTGAGTTTGCAGACACTCAGAATTCTCTATTATGGTTGTCAGCTGTCCTTTGTTCTAGATCGTAGTGCGGGTGCATATGAGTTCCTTAATTAGGACATTTTGGGGGCTTTATACGACACAAAACCATAATCAGGTTTTGTAATTTTATCTTACTGCTATTTATAAGGGTAGATAATATGTTTTGGATAATTAAGAGAAACTTATTTTTTTTCCCCTCAATATGAGTCATTTTTATGCCCCCCTAAAATGCACTGTAGTTCATGGATAAGGTAACGTGAGACTTTCAAAATACCAATGGGGTTTTTACCTGAAGACATTCTTCCTTAGGAGTGGCTATTAGGGAAAGTGACTGCAGACTTTGGATATTGCCAGAAGGCTAAAATCCTCTGCTCCACTCAGATGGCCTGTGGTATCTGCCTAATGGTGGAATACAAAGCTGGCCAAACCAACGTTCTGATGACTATTTTGATCCAGGCATTGGAAGAAGTTATGTTTTTGCAATTTGACTCTGAGTTAATGGCAACATTTGCTTCTCATGAAGCCAAGCATGTTAATAAAGCATCCTTTCTGAAAGCGGTCCAGAGAACAGACTTCCAGAACAAGAAGAAATTCTGTAGAAACATATTAAGACTTTGTGCTCTTAGTATCGTAAAGAAGAAATTGTTCTATGAGAACTAATTTATTGTGAATAAGAGCATATTCTTAGCCTTTTATTCATATATATGTGTGTATATGTGTGTGTGTGTGTGTGTGTACATACACACACAAAATGATTAGATATTGTCTTAGTGGTTTTTTAAAGAAGTCACTTAACAATATGGGTTTCTGCTGAGGGTGTAGCTTGTTATACCCCCTGAAACAAATGGCTTTGATCAATCTTCTTTCAGTGGCTGGGCTGCACATGTATAGACAGAGGATTATGGAGTGTTGGGAATTGATACTTTTCTAGGCTTGTGTTTTAACAAGATGTCTTAGAATTGCTTCAAGTTTTCTCTTACTAATTCTACTCCTATTTCCTTTAAGAGGAACAGAAATTTCAGGAAAAAAGGCTTGAGCTAAGCTGCTTTTTCATACTCCTGGAGTAAAATTTTGGTTTACATATAGTTTTCTCAAGGAGAGCAAACTGACACAAACACCATTTTGTTTTGTAAGGAAAAATAAATAAATATGAGCATTTTCATATTGATCAAATAATAAATAATCATAAGCTTTCAAGTAATAAACTTCCGTGAGAGAAGTCTGTACATGGCCAGAAGAGACACGGAAGGAGTGAATACTCTATTTGCTTGGTATATGGTAGATAGTTTGCTGAATTTAATTCTTGAGGGATGTAGCAAAGATTTCATAAGGAGAGTTGAGCTGAATGTTAGGGAGATGGTAGTGAGGGTGGGGTGAGGAGAAAGGGAGAACTAGACAGGAGGACTGAGGCTTGTTTACACAAGGAGTGAGGCAGCAAGATGTGTGATGGGGGCGCTGACAAGTTTAGCCTCAGGCTTGCTGACAGAAATAACATGAGGAATGTACTTATTAGCACAGTGCCTGGTACACAGTAAGTACTCATGATATGGCACCTTCAAAATAAAGCTGCTTCCAGTGGTATGCTGATAAATGTTGAACAACTGGCCCTTAGAAGGGAGGGAAACCCCTGATTTGCAGCACTTGCAGATTTCTGTGGTGTGATTACTCTTAATATGGCTGGTTATAAGCTACCAATGTGATGTCTTTGAACTGTGTTGGGAAGAAATGCACAATAGGTTCTCTCAAGTTGGAGCAAGCTGGTTCCAGCACACCAGTGAACTGCTTCCTTCTTGTGTATGGTGCTTGAGGTCTTTGCAATTTCTCTTTTATATCTACAGGATAGTCTCCTCAAGTCACCCTGGCTGAAGCAGGAGAAAGTTAATTTAGTTACTAAAACTCAAAAAATGATGTCAATGCGAGGTATGTTATTGGAAATAATTGCTAGGCTCTGGAATATGAATTTTGCTTGGGGGAATTTCTAGTCTCACGTCTTTGGCCAAGAGCCATTTGGAGTTATAGACGTAAGGGTAAGAAAGCTTTTGGGTTCAGGGCTTGGTGAGGGTGGCCCTGGAGGGAGTAACTGACTAATATTGAGTTACTTCTTAGAGTTGGGAGAAAAGTTAGAGCTGGGAGGGAAGATACTTTTTGTTAGTTCAACAATACTAAGTATTTTTCAGGCCTTTTTTTCTCCCTGATGAGGGTTTGAGTAGGCAGAATGTGTGGGAAAGAAGTTCAGAGAACAGTCCAGGATTTTATGTGATGGAGGAGAGGAGAAAACGAGGACAGAGCAGCCTTTAAAACTGCTTTCAGTGGGAGTGTTATTGGGGAAGAGTAGTAATGATGAGGAAGCCCCATTTATAGCGGCTCACCTAATGTGCTGGCCTTGGTGCTGAGTGATGTACACATGTGTTCTTCATCCCTCACAATAACCTTGATAGCTAGATGCTCAAATCCACTCAGTTGCTCAAGCTGAAAATTGTAGGAATCATTCTTAATTGTTCCTCTCACCCACTACATCTGATCTATAACCAGGTCATGATGAGTATACCTCCAATTATATCTCAAAGCCATTTCACTCCTCTCCATGTCCCTGACTAATCTTGTGGTTTGGACCACAATCATTGTTTGCTTCATATCTGATGGCCCTGAGTTTTCAGTCTTCCATTATCCATTCTCTATGTGGCAAGCAGAGTGATGTTCTTAAAAGTACACATTGTATCATGTTATTCTCCTACTTAAAACACCTTCATGCATGCCTCTTATGTTTAGAGTGAAATTTAAACTTCTTTCCGTCATCTGACCTTTACTTAACCATGCCTCCTTGCTTTCTAAGCTCTAGAATATTGATCTGTCAGCTATTCAAATATCCAGCATCTGTCCTTTGCCCAATTCTTTCTGCTTCCCCTCCCTCATTGGGTTCTTTCTTATCCTTGAGGTCTCCATTTAAATCCACCTATTAAGAGAAGGCTTCTCTGAACTTAGAATCTTAGTAGGTTCTTCCGCTTCGCTAATCTTAGTCTGTCATCCTGTTTCCCTCATAGCATTCCCTATTTTATCTTCTTTTACTTCTGTGTTTTCAGCTGCCTTGCCCACTAGATCACCATGTCTCTCTTGTTTATCATGGCTTCGTCAGTCCCTGGCATAGTGCCTGTCATATAGTAGATGCTCAGTAAATACCTGTTGAATGAATAAAGAAATGAGCCACAGTCCAAAGTCACTTGGGTTTTATGCTATTGCCTCTTTTGTCCAGTGTGCACTTAAGCTCATTTCCATTTCCCCTACCACGCCCCACCTTCTGCTTGTATAGTGGGCTGGTTACTATACAAGCAGAAGGTGGGGCGTGGTAGGGGAAATGGGGTTGGAAAGATGGATTGTGGTATCTTTATAGTCTAGATCCAGTCCCAGGATGAACCCCTGACTTTAACCATGATTCATTTGTTGATAATTTCCGAATCTGGGTCTCCACAGCAGTCTCACATCATCTCTAGTCCACATTTCCAATGCTAGTGTCAACTGGATATCTTTTGACTGAGTCTCAGGTGCACTTGTACAAAATTGAGTTAGTCAAATTCTCTGTTTCCTTCTGTGTTCCTCATCTCAATAAATGACACTTTCATCTACTCAGTTGTTCAAACCTGAAACCTGTGTGTCCTCCTGAGGGGATTTTTCTTATTTCCAAGTTTGTCACCAAAAGCGATAAGTTTGAACCTCTGTGAATCCTCAGACTCAGGTCTTTTCCTCTACGTACCTACCACTCTGCCTTAGCTCAGGCCATTGTCTTCTCTGACCTATTACTGCACAGCCTCCTCACCAGTCTCCCTGTTTCAGGTCAGATCAGCTCCAGTATATCCCAAGGTATCTATCTGAAAGGCATATCAATCATGTCCTATCCTTTCTGAATCTTTACATAGCTTTCCCATGACTATTGAGAGGAAGTTCAAAAGCCTTAGCACATTGATAATGCCAGGGAAGAACACTATACTAATTTATGAACAAGTAGTGAGGAATTTATAGGCCAGAGTTATGAAGACCAAGACCTGATGCATCACTTGCACACTGGGCTCTGTGCCTACTGTTGGGTATTAAAAGAGGTCAAATAATTTCTTTTTCTTGTCATGCCTCTGTCTTCTTTATGTCTTCTCTGATCTCTTTTTAGTGATCATTTTTTATTTTTATGCACATGTGTGTCTCTGTGTATGTGTTTATTAGTTTCTACAATGTTTATCTATAATTGGGTATGTGTTTCAAAGGCAGGCTAGGCCCTAGAAATTGGTCAGTGTTTCTAGATACATGTTTCAGACTCTTGATACCCAAAGTCAGAACCCATGCATGCCTTTATTATAGTTTTATGAACCCAAATTCCCAGAATTTTCTGAAAAATTTGAAAGTATCTAATTTGTCCTTTTGCTCACTGTTGCTGCCTCCACTATTGTTAGCAACTAACGCTTGTTCAGCAAATGGTGAAGTGAAAATATTAGTGGATTGTGAAAACCCACTAGAATGGAATATAATAAAATAGAAGTATCAGTTTCTTTTTTATCATGTTTATTTAGAGGAATTGTTTCATGAAACTTATTTCTGTTAAACCCATATTGTACAGACTGCTCTTGCTACCAATACCCCATTACTCTGTTCTTCATGGGTACACAGTTGGACTGCATTTCATAGATGCTCTTACATGTTTGGCCATGTGACAAAGTTCTCGCCAATGGAATATGGGCAAAAGTAAACATTCTACTTCCAAGCATAGCCTCTAAAACCTTCACTCAATTTGTCACTTAAGTTGTTTGCTGTAGTCAAAGGCCTCTTCTAAAGTATATGTCAGAAGATGGCAGTCAAAAAGTTTAGAAGCTTTACTATTCTTACATTGTATTCTCATAACCTTGTAAAGCAAGTACTATTACCATTCCCATTTACCAATACCGAAACTGAGACTCAGAGAGGTTATTTGCTCAAGGTCACAGAGCTAGAAATTAGTGGAGCCAGGATCTGAATCTGGGATGTTGGTCTGCAGAGCCTGGGCTTTTCCATCATGATGTTTTACTCTCTCTCATGATGATGCCTGTCTCAGGCACAGATGTAACCAACACCAAGTGCTTTTCTCACACCTGAGGTGGTTGGAGCTCAGTTTGCAGTTATCTTTTTTTTTTTTTTTGAGTCTGCTTTTACAAACATGGTCTCTATAGACATTGAAAATATTGTTGTGAAATATGACTCTGAAGTCTTCGAAGTGTCATGTTGGGGATCAGCAGTGTTATTCCCAGGGATTCTCATATGAGCCTGGCTGCCAAAAATCCCTTCCACTGTTCTGGAAAGGACAAAGGGGGATATAGTCCCATTTGTAGGGGAGTAAGGGTAATTTCTAACATATGGCTCATGATTTACTATCTTGAAGAAACTTTTATCTGTGGCTCAGCAGCTAGGCTTTGTCAAGCCAAAGATGATGAAAGTGTTTATGAGGAATGGACTTGCCAGTTCAATTATTATTTCAAGGGAATGGCCAACAGGAAAATTATACCATTATAGTTTTAAAAGCTAAACTCCAATCGTGTCTTTGTGGACAGCTTGATTGTTTTTAGAGCAGTTTATTCAATTTTACTTATATCATCTCAATAACTCATCTCAAGAAGTCTTGGTCTTTGATATGTTAAAAAGAAAAAAAAAGAAAGGAAAGAAAGTCATTTGTCCTGATACTCAACAGTGAATTTAGAGGTGAACTGCCTGACTATGGATGTGGGTGCCTGGACTCAACTGAAAATGGATTGTATTTTTAATGCACTTAAAATTTACCTTTTCTAGTACTTTTCCTCTCAAGATCATAAAGGATGTGGTGAAGGCATTGCTTCATATATTTTCTCAGGATCTCCATGAGGAGGAAGTGGGGTAGTTTTTTTAATTGTCTAACAAGAGCATGGTGTGTACCTTCCATTGTATGGCCCAGTTGGTGAGCCATCCCCATCTCTGAGAACCACCCCCATCACCTGCCTCCACTCACCCAAGTCACCATTTCTCTAGTGCAGTGGCTTAACAAAAGGTGTGGAATAGTAGACGTGGCCCTCTCCAGGTACGGGTGATAACAATGTAGATTGTCTATGGAGGATTTAGAAACAATAAGCTGATTAAAAATAAGTTTGTTTTTATTCACAATGTTATGGTGTTTCTGAATAATACCAGTGATAAAATTCTCCTCCTCATGTGTTGGACCACTCTTGCTGCTCTCACTGGTCACCTTCACCCTCCATTGTACTGCTAGCCAAGTTCATATAGAGGACCAGGTTATTAGGATTTAATGTTAAGGACACACAGCAGACTTCTCCACAGCATGTATAATATTATCCTATTTTAATTAAAGACAACATGCACAGACACACACACACTCACACACACACACACATACATGTGCATACATTCATGAAGAAAAGATCTGGAAAGCATGTTTATGCCAGATTGTTCACAGCAGTTATCTCTAATAGTGGGATTACAGGTAAATTTTACTTTTTTTCCAAGCACTATTTGAAAAAAAAAAAAAAAGAAAAAAAGAAAATACCACCCACCAGGCTTCTATGATCAGCATTTTTAAAAAATGTATGTCTTTTCCACCCAAGGCTGTTTACCAATTATCATCTCTGTAGCCACACCTAGTAGTGGGACATGTGGGCACCTAAGTCAGGTATCAGTTAAAGGTTTGCCTTCTCTGCTCCAAGCTGGGTGGCCTCAGATGAGCTCCTTAATCTCCAGATTTTACATTTTAAAATGGAAATAATGATGGTTACCTTGTGAGGATTAGGAATATAGTAATGTCTGTCAGCAGTTGGCATCGGGCCTGGCCTAGAGTAGGGGTTCAGTAAACAGCAGCTGTTGTTATTTTTTTGGACACGTCAGTGTGGCCTGGTCGTTCCTTTCTTCTCTATGCTCATAGTCTCCCATCTCTGCAGGCCTGCATTTCCCTAGCTATTGAAAGAGCTCTCCATAATCTGCCTTCCCTGAACAGCCAGCCTCCAGGTTGCTGCCTGATTCATTTTCATTGAGCATAGTACTGATCTTGTGATTCTTGATTCCCATAAACTAAGCTCAACTGACAGCACTTAAGGCTCATGAGAATTGGCTGCCCCTTTATCTCCACTGCACCCCTACATTTATCCCTGTGTCAGGGTAAGTCTAACTACCTGTTCATTGTGCTGATCCAAAAAATGGGTCAAATAACCTTGCTTTCCCTTGGGCTTTTGTGAAGGTCAGGTAAAGTAATGTGTATGAAAACGTATAAATTGTAAAGTGTAGTACATACCTGTGTTGATATATATTAGTTTTCTTGGACTGTTGTAACAAATTATTACAAACCTGGGGGCTTAAAACAACAGAAATTTATTCTCTGTCAGTTCTGGAGGCAGAAGTCTGAAATGAAGGGGTCAGCCGGATCATATTTCCTCTGGAGGCCTTAGGGGAGAATTTGTTTCTTGCTTCTTTTAGCTTCTGATGGCTCCAGGTAGGCTTGCGGTCACACTATTCCCAGTCTCCATCTGTATCTCCATATCTCCTTCTCCTTTGTGTGTTTGTGTCTTCCTCCATTCTGTCTGTCTCTGTCTGTCTCTGTCACTGTGTGTTTGTATCTTGTCTCTGTCTCTCTCTCTATCTCTGTGTCTGTCTGTCTGTCTGTCTCTCTCTCAAATCTCCTGACTTTCTCTTACAAGGACACTTTAAATTGGATTTAGGGCCCAGCAGATAATCCAGGATGAAATAATCCTAAAACCCTTAATTACATACACAAGGATTGTATTTCCACATGAGGTAACACTTGCAGGTTCTGGAGAGACATAATTTTTGGAGGGAGGATGAACACCACTTAAACCACTACATGCTATTTTCTGAAATTCATTCTTTCATTCTTTAAACAAATCTTTTTGAGTGCCTACTGTTTATTTGGTACTTGCAATGTGCTAGAATACAGCAGTGACCAAAACAGATGCTTGATTTCCTTTTAGGGACCTTATGTACCTGGTAGAAGATATAGACACTAGGAAATGAATAATTTGACCAGACCTGATAGCTACCTTTTTGGGTGATCTTCTCAAGCTAATTAAGCTCCCTGAGTCTCAGTTTATCGGTTTGCATTAGTGGCAATAAATGTGGTGTCTTTGCCTAATTCACAAGAAAATTGTGAAGATCAAATAAGACCATAAGTGTGGAATTGTCCGTGACCCAGCTGTTTTATTGTCATGACTTTGCTTGTGTCGTCCTCCTGAGTCCCAGAGTTTGAACTCTGGCTTTTGGCTCCTGGATTTAAATTGTGACTGCTCCATCACACAGTACTGAGACCTTGGGCAAGTGACTTAACCTCTCTGAGCATTAGTTTTCTAAGCTACAAGGTGCAGTTAATAATAGTTCCTCATTGGGTTCTTGTTTCAATTAAAATGAGCTCATGCATTAGCAATTTAAAGAAAAAGCAAGTATGTATAAATTCTTATGATTAATGCATGTTTCCTTTAGGCAATTTAGAAAGTGTAGATTCACAAGAAAAGAACATAAAAATTATTCATGATCTTGCCTGTAACTAATCTCTGGTATCATTTGACATATATTCTTTCAGTCATTTTTTTCCATATAGTGTATAATGTTTTTTATTAAAACAAAAGTGTGTACCGTTTTGTAAATGCCTTTTGTGAACATTTTCCTCTGAGTGATTTTTCTTCCTCAACATCATTAATATAAACTTCCAATTCATCATATACCAGTTTTGTAAATTAAGTAAACAATTATACATAGAGGAATCAATATGGGATAGGCAGTTTTACAAGCAGAGACAGCTCAAAGGGTGCTCCTGCAATTAGGGCCCCTTCTATTGAGAGGTGGCTGTGGGCCTTGACTGTACTGCTTACTGTAGAGACCTTCTGGTAAACTCTCTGACATCTAGTGTTTGAGTGTGTTTCTTGGGGTCTAGGTTTAAGGTCTACCTAAATCCCAGTCACCAAAGCTCTCCTGTTTCTCTCTGGGCCACTGCTGAGGCCAGTGAGTCACTTCCTTTAGGCTCAGCTTCATCCCAAGTTCAGACTTCATTGACCCTTTCATTGAAGAGAATTCATCTTGATAACACAGTATCAAGTCCACCTTGAAGTGATTTCTACTCCTGCATGAACCCCAAGTAACAGAAAAGCATGGTTGCCAGATTCAGGGAGGCCTGAGTTCAAATGGTCTCAGCTGTTCACTAGCCTCTTGATTTGAAAGAAAAAGGGTTCATGAATTCTCTGATCCTGTTTTCTCAGTTGTTAAATGGAGATATTAATGTGCCCCTAAGAGCATTAGTATAAGTGTTAAACATTGCTTAAATATATCTTGGAACAACACTGAGTAGAAATAAGTGGACAGAGTATAAGTGAGATTATGTACAGCATCACACAGAGTTTATTTATTTGTGCATATTATTTGCTGCATACCATATGATACACCCTTTTATAAACACTAACCTTATTTAAACACAGATGGAATTTAAGGAAGCCAATGAGATTCAGCAAGTGGTGATGAGTGTCAACAATGGGCAGGCACTGAAGAGTATGCTAGGTATTGGGATGCCACATTCCGCCTACCCTCCTAGGGTCCTATGGAAGATGTACACACACACATGCACAAAGAATATTGAAAGAGCTGGGAAATAATGGCTAAGCACACAGGCTAGGGATTCAATCTGAATTGTTTTATCTTAGGCCACTTAGTTCCTCAATTTCCTTGTCTATAAAATGGAGAGAATTGTAAAGATTGAAGGACATAGAGCATACATAGTTTAGCATAACACCTGATATGTGGAAACAACTCTAAAGTGTTGGGTATTGTTATCAGCATTCTAATGGAAATAAAAGCATAGTGTAGGGTGAGAAGAAAGAATTAGTGTGTGTGTGTGTGTGTGTGTGTGTGTGTGTGTGTGTGTGTAGCCTCTTGCAGCAGGTGAGGTTTGAACTGGCCTTTGAAAAACTAGTGAATGATGAGAATGTGACAGAAGAGATAGCCTTGGGCCTGTGTTGGGGGAGTGTGAATGGATGAGCACGACTACAATGGGGCGACATTGGGGCAGCTGTGGTGGGGGGATGAGATTGGAAGGTGATGTGCAGCTTCTTTTCAGGCAATGGTTTCTGCCTTAGGTTTGAGACTGTGCTGCCAACTTTTTTCTTCTATCCATCCATTCATCTGTCCATTCCTCCCTCCCTCATTTGAGCACTTAGGTTAGCCATTTCCCCTTGCTGAACATTAGTTCCCTCATGTGTAAAATGGGGATAATCACAGGACCTCAAGGAGTTGTGAATGAGGGTGTGTGAGCGAGCCCATGAAGGGGACCTAACCTGGCTCAGGGACAGAGGAGGCACTTGGCAATTGATGTCAAGTGCTCATGTGCTAGAGTGTGTGCCATGTACTGGGGGACTAGATAGTGACTCAGCTGTCCTCAGAGAGTTTGCAGTATAGCTCCTCCAGGTCCAATGCCTGGCTTCATGTCTCACTACTCTTGCTGTTAAACTGAGGCCTGGGGTTTAGGTTTCTTCCCGATGAGTACAGATAAGATTTGTGTTTGCCTGCCAAGTTTGGGGTGAGGGTTAGATGAGATATTTCATGTCAAGTACTTAGCACAATGTTTGGGATATGGCAAGGCTTCAATTATTATTATTAAGTTCTGTGTCATGCAAAAACAGACCAAATAGGGGAGTGTTAGAGGGAGAAGATTTTCATATGTAACATATGTAAGGAGAGAATTTTTCCAACTCTCAAAGTTGCTTCATGGAGGTGTGACCATCCAGACCTGAAATCATTCAAGCATCAGCTCAGTGACCCACATCAGGAATATGAAAAGGTTCATGCTGTGAGCAAGAAGCTGTAGTAGCTGGTTCCTCTGGTACTTTCCAATTCCATGAGCGCTCAGTATTTTACACTTTAAGGTTTTACTACAGATGATGAAAGAAAGCAAAAGAAAGACTGTGTCCTTGTCTGTAAAAATGTCACCACCACATCCACAGTGTGTTTCCTTCCTAGTCTAAAGTATGGCACATGTCTCCAGCCAGGGAAGTTTTCTGCGTAGGAGCTGCCCTCTGCTCCTGTGATGTGCAGCCATCTGGACTGTGGGGGTGAGCAGGGAACATGTTGTTGATTCATATGCCATCCCCTGCTGGCATCTCTAAAATGGTCTGTCTTGCTGGAGCTGTGAAGCTGCCAGGCTCTCCCTTTTCCACACCTTCTCTAAGGATTCCAGAGAGAAAGGTTTTGTGAGGAAAAGTGTATAAAGATCCAGGAACGTGGAATGATGGCTGGGTGGCCCCCGAGGGCAACTGGAGGGAAAGGCAGTGACTTTCTTTACTCTAGTTTTAGAACAGTATCTAGAAGTATGATCACCAGAATGGTGGTTCTAAAATGGTGTTCTGAGGACCCTAGAATTCCTGGGAGGTACCTTGGTACCTGCTTGAACTGAGTAGTTGGTCTCCAGGGCTTTCCCCTCCTTCCATCAATTGTAGTATATCTATTTTTTTTCTTTGTTTCCTCTACCTGGGCTACTTTTCCTACAAGCATTCATGTGGCCAGTTCCTGCTCATTATTCAGGCCTTGGCTGAATAATGTCATCCTCTCTGGGAGGCCCTCCTTAGATTAGAGTTAAGGGGCTAAGTGAAATAACTAAGGCAGAGAAAAACAAATACTCTATGATTTCACTTATATGTGGAATCAAAACAAAGCAAATGAACAAATAAAACAAAACAGAAATAGACTCATAGAAATAGAGAACAAACTGATGGTTGCCAGAGGGGAAGGAGGGGGGTGGTGAAAATTTCTTCCCTATATGAAAGAGAATAAGAGGTACATACCTTCCCATTATATATATAGTGTAATGTACAGCATAGGGAAAATAGTCAATATTATCATAATAACTTTGTATGGCGACTTATTGTGATAACATTGTAAGGAATATAAGTGTCAAATCATTATGTTGTACACCTGAAACTAATGTTTTAATAAAGAATAAAGTTCAGAGGAATGATAGGAAAAAATAAAGTACCTTAATTGATACTATAGTTCAGAACTAGAGAATTAGAAATTTGACCATGTTTAGCAGGCAGACCTGAAACGGATCATATAGCTCCTCCCCCATTGTCTCCACTTCAGCATTCAGCATCCATTTATAGCTGTTATTTGTGCAGCATTTATCACCTGTATAAATCTGCAATTTTTAATTTATTTATATATTTCCAATTACCTTTTCTACCAGACAGTAAGCCTCATGATGGCAGGGACCAAACTGTCATATTTCTTCCTTATCTAAAGGACCTATCACACTGTCTGAAACATAGTAGATACTCAGTTTTATCAAGTGTGTATGTGTGTGTGATGTAGAATTTTGTTTGTGAATAAAACAAAATTATACTGCTGAAGTAAAGGTTTTAGAGCCAGTGAACCTAAAATAAGAGAAATTGAATTCAACCCAACTCACTCCATTATGGTTCAGAACAAACCTGGAATTCTGTGTATAACCCCTGGATCATGAGCTATAGCAGATGCTAATTTTACCTGGCTTAGACCTCCTGGCACTTCCTGTTACTGGGCAGGTAAGCTCATCTTCCTCAGCTGTGGGTGCTGTTGTCAGTGACTCATACTAGTGACCTTTACTAGAAGCGTGCTTTTGGGTAACTAGAGTTGCAGGCTTCCTCCTGTCCCAAAGTGCCCAGGCCATCCCCAGGCAGATACCGGCTAGAGCAGGTGTACAGAAGCCTGGCTCCCTTGACTCCAGTGAGACAGATTCTGCAGCACAGTTTACTTCCCAGAGCTCTCTGCAGGCTCAGGCTCAGGCTAGATTTCCTATACAACAACATCCCTGCTTAACTCCTTTCTCTACGTGGTTTTCTTCCCTCTGTTACAGGTTTTCTTACGAGCCCTCCCTTAATAAATCACCTGCATAAAAGTCCCTATCTCAGAATCTGACCCAAAACAAGTTTACTAAGGTAACTGACCTGAATACTGCTGAGAGTACCTGATACAGTGCCATATAAAAAACAGTAGCTAGAACAGGACTCTAGTAAGAAATATTTTGGACCAGAAAGTTGTCATTGTGGGAGAGGAACCTGATTTGTTCTTTTGCCTTTGAATGAGTAGAGCAAAGGTCGGAGCCTAGAAGCTTCAGGGACATGTATTTCACTTCAATATAGAAAGAATTGTCTAACAGCTAGTCCAAAGGTTAGTGAAAGAGTAACTACCCTGTAAAAGTTTTCTATTACAGTCATAACAAATTATCACACATTTAGCAGCTTAAAACAACACAGATTTTTTTTTTTTTTTAGCTCACAGGTCAGAAGTCCTAGTGTAGCATGGCTCAATCAGAGCCTTTGCTTTGAGTCTCATGAGGCCAAAATCAAGTTGTTGTTAGAGTTTTGTTCCTTTCTAGAGATTATTGAAATCAATCTGCTTCCAAGGTCATTTAGGTCATTTGCCATATCTAATTCCTTGTATTTGTAGGACTGAGGTCCCAATTTCCCTGTTGGCTATTCGCAGTGGACCACCTATAGCCCCTAGAGGCCTCCTCTGCTCCTTGTACATGGCCCCTACATCTCAGAATCAGTAATGGCACATTGATTTCTTCTCATGCTTAGGACCTCTCCGATTTCATCATGTGCTGCAGCTCTCTTTTGCCTCCAGTCAGAGAAAGTTCTGAGCTAAGAGCCCATGTGATTAAATTGGGCCCACTCAGGTTATCCAGGATAATCTTCCTATCTTCCATCTATGACCTTAATTATATCTGTAAAGTCCCTTTTGCTATGTAATGTAATGTATTCTTGGGTTTTGGAAATAGGAGTAGATATCTTTGGTAGGGGGCATTGCTTTGTTGACCACAGTCCTCCCTCTAGCCCCCAAAGGATCACATCACTTACAAATAAAAATGCATTGACTCCATTCAAAGGTATCCAAAATTCTCATTCCATTATAACGTCAGCTCAAAGCCCCCAATATCATCAGTTCAAAAGTCCCATCATCTAAGTCATCTAACTTATGTATGTGTGAAGCTCTGGATATATTCTATTAAGTACAACTAACTCCTGGGGTGCAATTTCTCTTTATCAGTAGACCTGTGAAACTAAAGAAACGAGTTATCTCCTCCCAACAGACAATGATAGGACAGGTATAAGATAACAGGTAGAGATATTCCAATTCAAATAGGGGGGAAATGAAAAGTGACATGGAGTCACAAGTCCAGTGCAGTTTTGAAATCCAGTTGGGCAAACTCCACTAGGTTTTAAGGCCTGAGAATAATTCTCTGTAGTTCTTGGTTCCACAGTAAAACCTATAGCATCCAGTTTTCTTAGGTGCTCTCCCATCCATTTACTAACCAGGCCAAGTTTGCTTAGCTTCTAAGATCAGATGTGATCAATGGCATAGGCTGAGGTGAATATTCAGGGTGCTATTGAGAGCACCCTACACTGGATGTAGATAGAATAATGATGACTTAGTAAAAAAGACTTTCGAGCAGGAAGCTATCATCATGGGAAAGATGGATTTTTTTGTTTCTATGTTCCTAATGAGTAGAACAAAGGCCATTATACATAAGGGTCAGGGAAAGGTATTTTAGCTAATAAATAGAGGGAGGAGTCTAACAGGGAAGCCCAAAGATGGTCAAAGATTAACTAGCTACAGGTACTCTTCCATGAAGCTTTCCATAGTCCTCCTTCCTATATCAGCCCTGGGTGCTTGCCTCTCATTCTCTTTTGTACCATATTGTTCAGAACTGGTGGCGTCCTGTCAGAGAACTGAGAAACCAAAAGTCAGATTTAGTTATCCATTAAAACTCTAGATGTTTTCAAAGTATGAAGGGACCACAAATAGTAGTATAAACTGAGTGTTAGTAATCAAGGGTGTAAGTTTAGGTGTCAGACACCATGGTCACACTCTAAAGTCTTAGTGTGTGAACTTGGGCATATTACTTAATTCTCTGAGTCTGACTGTCTGCAGCTTTCCCATTGGGATGGTAACTCCTATAAGGGATTTTATACAGATCCAACCAGGGTCTAGATAGGAAGGCCAAGGCATATCGTAAGCATGTAGTAAGTGGTGGGTGCTGCTATTATTGTGGTCTTGTGTACCAGGTAGGTACTCCACTACACAATTAAGTTTCTTGAGGAATGGTGTAATTTAGTTATTTTTGTTATCTCTGAATTGTCAAACATGTATTAGGTGCTCAATAATTATCGAATTTAATAACTAACCTTCATTGTTTCTCTTAGGACATTGATAGCACCACTTGCCAGATATTGAGAAGCTAGCATCTCATTCTATTGATTTCTGTGGTTCCTGGGATTGTAACATCTGAAGGATGAAGACAAATCTATCAAACAATCTTTAGATCTAAAAAGAGTAAATTATGCATTAAAACAAACTAAAGGGAAATGTGTGTGCAGATGTTATGTTCTTAGATGTTATGTTCTTAGGTTCCTAATTGTCTGTTTTTTTTTTTTGTGAAGACTAAAAATATAAATTCATATCATAATTATATATTTTCATGGAAACTGCTTTTCCGTCTCTTTAGAATTTGAAGACTTCTGTGTAAGACCAAGATCTTTATGAGGACTTATATGGCCTTATAATATCTGTCCCTTCCCCAGCCTTTATCCCTTGGGCCTTATCTCCCAACACTCTCTTCGTCACTCTCTCCATTCCAACAACACTGAACAACTTCTTGCCCCTCTCCTCCTGAACCCTCTAGTCATGGTATCATCTCTACTGAGAATGCCTACAATAGAATATAAGCTTCGTGAAGGCAGGGATTCTGTGTGTTTTATTTGGCACACCATAGGATTTCAGTAAATATTTCTTGAATTATTTAGTCAGACTCAATGGCAATGTCTTAATGGCAGCCAGTATCAGATCACAGAACAAGTGGGCAAGAAAGCAATTCTGCCAAGCCGCATTCTTTAATGTACTCTCAAGAACACTAATAACTATTCAGGAGCAACAACAATAATAAGGATAAGTTTTAATTATTGAGAGTAAGTCCAGCCAAGTGCTTTATATGCTTATTTCAACTTCACCATTTGAGGATCAGAGAAAATTCAGGAACTTGTACAAGGTCACACACCTAGTAGGTGGAGAGGATGGGATTTGTTTAACTGTAGAGGATGAATTTTTAAGACTCTGTGAACTTTATTTTACGAACAGGAAGGTTTCATTTTTAACTTTTGTTATTAATTTATTTTATTATGTGTGGGCAAAGAATTTGGCCTATATCACTCATACCTTTTGGAATCCATTTGAGGTTTTTCTTGGTGGTCTGGTATGTGGTCAATCTGTTTAAATATTCCGTGGAGTCTTGAAATGAAGGTTTATAGGATCCATAGTTCAGTATGATTATCTATTAAATCGGCCTTAATAATTATATTATTTAAATCTTTTCAGTTATTATTTTTAATGCTTGAGCTGTCAAAGATTGAGAAGGATATTAATATTAACATTTATGTTAATATTTGAAAGTAATTGTCATTTAAGTTTTTTTAATAATATTTTTTATTTTTCACTTACAGTTGGCACAATATTATATTAGTTTCAGGTGTACAACATAGTGATTAGACATCTATATTACTCACAAACTGGTCACCGCAATAAATCTAGTACCCTTCTGACACCATATATAGTTATTACCATATTATTGACTATATTCCTTATGCTATACTTTATACCTCCATGACTGTTTTGTAACTGCAAATTTGTACTTCTTAATCCCTTCCCCCTTTTTCACCAATCCCCCAAACTCTCTCCCATCTGGTAACCCTCTAAATGTTTTCAGTATTTATGAGTTTGTTTCTGTTTTGTTGTTTTTGTTTATTTTGTTCATTAGATTCCACATGTATATGAAATCATGTGGCATTTGTCTTTCTCTATCTGATTTACTCTGTCTACTCAGCACCATACCCTCTAGGTCCATCATGAAATCTCTTTTTCCATACCTTTACTTTCTGTCTCTGTGTGTTTTTTAATATGAAGTGAGTCTCTTGTAGGCATCCTGTTTAAGGGTCTTATTTTCTTATCCATTCAGCCACCCTATCTTTTGATTGGCACATTTAATTCTTTTTCATTTGAAGTAACTGTTTATAGACATGTAGTTATTGCCATTCTTTATTCATATTTTTGATAGATATCATTTTCTTCTTCTTAAGTCCCTCCAACATTTCCTGTAACACTGGCTTGGTTGTGATGAACTCCCTTACTTTTTTCTTATCTGAGAAGGTCTTTATCTGTCTTTTGATTCTAAATGATAGCTTTGCTGGGTAGAGTAATTTTGGTTGTAGGTCCTGGCTTTTCATTACTTTGAATATTTTATGCCAAGCCCTTCTGATATGTAAAGTTTCTGTTGAGAAATCAACTGACATTCTTATGGGAGCTCCCTTATAGGTAACTGCTTTTTTCTTGCTGCTTTTAAGGTTCTCTTTATATTTAACCTTTGGCATTTTAATTATGATGTCTTGGTGTGGGTCTGTTTGGGTTCATCTTGTTTGGGACTCTGAATTTCCTAGGGTTGTATGCTTGTTTTTTTCACCAGGTTAGGGAAGTTTTTTCTTACTATTTCTTCAAATAGGTTTTCAATTTCTTGCTCTCTTTCTTTTCCTTCTGGTACCCTTATGATGTGAATGTTGTTATGCTTGATGTTCCAGAGGCCCCTGAAACTACCTTAAGTTTTTTTTTTTTTTGGATTCTTTTTTTCTTGTTGTTCTGATTGAGTGCCCTTCGCTACTCCATCCTCTATATCAGTGATTTGATCCTCCATTTCATCCACTATTGATTCTCTCTAATGTACTCTTCAATCAGATATCGTATTCTTCATTTCTGACTAGTTCCCTTTTATATTTTCCATCTCCATTTTTATGTTTTCCTATTTTTTTGTTAAAAGTTTTCACTGAGTTCTTCCCCAAATTCCTTTGCACATCCTTATAACCAGTGTTTTGAACTCTGCACCTGGTAGATTGCTTGTTTCCATTTTGTTGAGTTCTTTTTCTGGAGCTTTGTTCTGTTCTTTCATATGGGAAATGCTTCTTTGTCTCCCCATTTTGGCTGCCTCCCTATGTCTATTTCTATGTATTATGTATGACTCCTAAGTTTCCTGATCTTTGTAGAGTGGCTTTTTGTTCTTGGTGTCCTGTGGGGCCCAGTGGCACAGTCCTGGGAGGGATTCAGCTGCAGGCCAAGTTTAGCCACAGCCTGTGCACCTCTGGGGCCACCTGGTGAGAGTCACTGAACAATCCACAGATGGCTACCACTCATGCTGGGCTTATAGGTGCCTCAAGTGGCTAAGCCAGAAACTCAGGCTTGATGCCACTAATGTGGGGGTTCGAGCTGCTCAGTACAGGGCATGCCAAGGCCACATGCTGCTGCTTTGAGTTTTGTGAGGCTCTGAGAAAAATTAGGAAAGTCTGAAGCAAGAGCCAAGGCAGGTCATTTGTATAGAATAAACCACTGGAAGCGGCTTGCATGCACCCACAATTTGAGAGAGGTGGAGTCCTAGGGAATCATTCGAGCAGAGGAACCTGTGTTACTCAGGTTGATGGTGATTCAGATATTGTGGTGCCTGCATCTGCAAGCTGGGACAGGAGAGTGATCAACAAAGGAGCGATGGATACTACCAGCACTTCTGTTCTGGAGAAAGTTGCCCCTCCAGCCCTCACTCTGAACCCCGATAACTCAGTGTCTCTCCATGTGTCCCTTGAGCTCCTTGAGCAGCTGCCCAAGTGCTGGAGCTCAGAGCAAAATGAGCCCAGCTGTGAGTAAGTGTGGGCATGGGCCCTTTAAGAGGAAGATCTGTGACTCTCACAGCCCTTCGTCTTACTGAGCTGTAACCTCTGCTGGTTTTCACAGCCAAAAGTTGTAGGGACTTCTCTTCTCAGAACTGGAACCCTGGGCTGGGGAGCCCAGTGTGAGGCCAGGACACCTCGCTCCTCATGGATAATCCTCTTGATTCTTGATTGCCACGTGTGGTTGTGGTACCAGGCCATTTCAGATCTCCATCCCTCCTACTGGTTTGAGGTGACCTCTTGTTTTTGCCATTTAAGTTTTAATATCTAATATGGATATCAGTATCAGACAACATTTATTGAGATGAGTTTTTAAAAATTTCAAGTATTCAAGGAAAGAGTGAAAAATGAAAGACTGAATCAAAGGAAAAATAGGAAGGTGACTTCAATGAACGAAGCTAAGAGAGATGTTGATGTCAACCTCAAATGTCAAATCAAAGCCAACTGGGGATAATGGGAAGTATCTCATGGTGGTTGAGAGCAGAAACTTTGAAACCAGGCCACCTGGGATAAATCTGAGCAGTACAATTTCAGTAGACTGGGCAAGTTACTAACTTCTCTATGCTTTCATTTCTTTGAGTGAAAAATGGTGATGATAACAATACCTACTTAAAGAGGTTAATGTGAAGATTAAACAAATGAATAAAATGCTTAGAAGAGTGTTTAACACATAGCAATCTATAAGTAACTTTTTGCTATTATTGTCCTTCACATTAGGCTTCTTTGGGTCAAAAGGTATAGAACTTCCAGGCCAATACATACAATGTCATTTGTACTGTTTCATTCAGCTAGTCAGTATTTATTGAGCACTTACTCTTAGCAGGCACTATGCTAGTTACTGAGAATATAATGACATACAAAGTCCCTGTGCTTCTGAAGTTTACCATCTAGTGGTGGGCATGGATGTGAATCCATTAATTTTATAAATCGTTATATGATATCATCTAATGATACAAAGGAGAATACATGATGCTATGAGAGTGTATGAGAGGATGTAGCACATAGATTACTCTGGAGGGCCAGCAAATGGCCTTTCTGTGACATATTTGTAATCAATTGCTTCATAACATATTACCACAAATACTTAATGGCTTAAAACAATAAACTTATTATTTCATGGATTTTGTGGGTAAGAAATGACATGCCATTCCTACTCTATCCACTTGTCTGCGTAGTTTTGTCCCAGAGTCTTTCATGAGACTACAGTCAAGCTGCTGGGCAGGGCTGCAGGCATCTGAAGGCTTGACTGGGGCTGAAGGTCCACTTCCCTGATACCCCATTCACATTGTTGTTGGCAGGAGCACTCAGTTTCATGGCACTTGGACCACTTCATAGAGCAGCTTGATTGTCCTCATGATGTGGCCAGGGGTTGATAAGCTTTTTCTCCAAAAGGTGAGATAGTAAATATTTCCAGCTTTGTGAGGCTATGTAGTCTCGGTCACAACCTCTCAACTCTGCCATTGTAGCATGAAAGCAACTATAGACAATCTGTAAATGAATGGGCAATTATTGTGTCAATAAAACTTTTCCAAAATGGATGATGGTCTGAATTTGGCCTGTGAGCTATGGTTTCTGACTTCCGTAGACAAAAGAGAATAAAAGGGTGGAGAATTATTCCAAGTAGAAGAAATGGGATGTTTAGAAAGATTAGAATTCTTGTTCGTTTAATAGTATGAAGATATCTAAAACAGTTATTTTCCCCATGTACTAGGAGGTTTATTGTAACATGGTTTGTAATGGAAAAAAGAATAGGAAACACTTATTTACACAGATAAATTTTAAGAACATAAATATTGTTGCGGTGAAAACTGAAATGCAAAAACTTTGTGCATATGCACAATTGGGATTTATGAACATTAAAAAAACGGTGAACTATCCTGTTAGATTTATACGATTTACGAGGACATATGTATGTAATAAGAGCACAAAACCATGCATGATAAAGATAGACACCAATTTTAAAATGATAGTTCTCTCCAAAATAATGGAGATGGGGCAAGTTGTGGGACTTTAACACTTGTTATGTTTATGGGTTTTTTTTTTTAATTTATGTTGTGTTAAAATACACACAACATAAATTTACCATCTTAACCATTTTTAAATGTACGGTTCAATAGAATTAAGTATATTCACCTTGTTGTATAACCAATTTGGAACTTTTTCATCTTGTGAAACCAAAACTCCATACCAATTAAACAACCCCCCACCTACCCTGAATCCCTGACAATCACCATCTACTTATTGTTTCTATGAATTTATCCTATATACTTCATTCTATATAAGTGAGATCATAGACTATGTGTCTTTTCATGACTGCTTTATTTTGATAAGCATAATGCCCTCAAGGTTCATTCATATTGTAGCAGGTGTTCAAATTTCCTTCCTTTTTGAGGCTGGATAATATTCCATTGTATTTATATACCACACTTCATTTTTCATTCATCTGTTGATAGACATTTCACTTATTTCTATTTTTTTGGCTATTTGATAATGATGTGAAAATGGGTCTGCAAATCTTAAAAGGTTTTGATAAAAGAAATGATCAGTTAAATCTGTGGAAATATATAGTAGCCTGAGGCACTTCTCCGCTTTCATTCTCTCACAACACCATTCCAGTCAAACTTTCACTCACAGTTATCTACCAAAATTGCTTTATTTAAAGCTACTAATGACCTGGATGTGGCTAAGTCTTTTGGTCCCATCCTATTAACCTCTCCACAGTAATGCATCTTGCATCTTGGACTCATTATTTTCACTTGATTTCCAGAATGCCACACTCCTAGTTCTCTTCCTACCTCACTGGCTCTTCCTTTTCAGTATTCTTCACTACCTCTTCCACACTTCTTCAACACCTTAGTGTAGATTTGACCTGAGTTCAATCCTCTGACTTTCCTCTTTATGAGGTTCACTGCTTTAAGTGCTATCTATTCACTGATCTCAAATTTGTAATTGTAGTTCTTCTGCCTTCAAATGAGACTCTTCTTTTCAGCCTCCTACTCAATATCTCCACTTGAACGTCTAATAGCATCACAAATTTAACACATGCAAAACCAAATTCTTCATTTCCATAACTCCCACTTCTCCTCCCCAGTCTTCCCTATATTTGTCTTCCACCTCCATTCTTCCTGTTGTTCAGTCTAGAAGCCTTGAAGCCATCCTTTACTTTTCTCTTTAGTAGTTCTTAGACAATCTATCAGGAAGTCAAGTCAACCTCACTTTTAAAACATATCCAAACTCAGTTCCTTCTCATTGCTTCCATTCTGTCATCTCTTGCTGGGATTATTTCAGTTGCTCCTAACAAGTCCCTATGGTTCTGCCCTTCCTCCCTTCGTCCTGCCCAATCTCAGCGCCAAAGCACACTTCAGTCCAGCAGCTGGAGTAATCATTTAAGAAAGTATATCATAGCATGGTTCAATTTTGCTCAGAATCTTCTGGTGGCTTCCCACTTTTCTCAGAGTAAAACCAACGCAGTGTCCTTACAATGGGCTCCAAATATTAAGACTCCTCCTCCCATTATCCCCCACTCCTGCACTTCTCTGACCTGCTGCTTCCCCATCTCTTATGCAATTCTAGCCAGGCACTTAAGCATTTGCTATTCTCTCTGCCTAGAATATCTGCACAACTGTTTCCCTCATTTCCTTTAGATCTTTGCTGAAATGTCATCTTTCCATCAAGCTTTCCCTGATCACCCTATTTAAAATTTCAGTCTATCTTCCCCTCATCCCCAATATGTCTCCTGCCATCCTGACTTATGTTTTTTTTTTTTTTTTTATATAGCACTTATGACAAAGTGGTTTAGTCTCCTTATTAAATTATTTTGCCTTTATCCAATTGGAATTTGAAATTAAAAAAAACCCACAAGGGCTGGCATGTTTGTCTGTTTGGTTCATTGTTGTGTTACCTATGCCCCCGTGTCAAATTATTATTTGACTATATGAATCTGCCCATCTTAAAACTGGTGAGAGTTAATGTTTGACATTACATTGTTACTTACTTATCAGTTTCTCCAGTTCGTTTTGTTTCTCAGGAGTGGCAATTTAAAAATGTAGCTTCATATTGTTTGGTACTCTTCTCTGCAATCTAAGTAGGCTTATGACTGCTTCAACCAACAGAGCATTGCATAAGTGATTGTATGGGACTTCTGAGGTTAGGTTATAAAAGACCATGTAGTCTCTGGCTTATTTACTAGAGTACTTGCACTTGGAGTCTGTATACCTAGATGTAAGAAGTTGGATTGCCTTGAGGCTGCCATCATGCAAGAAAGCCCAAGGCACATGGAGAGCCATATTTAGCTGCTCAGGTTGATTTCCAGCCAAGGCACCAGACATATGAGTGAAGAAACCATCATGGAAATGCATCTACCAGCCCCAGCCTCCTGACATCATGCTATAGAGACATGCCATTTCTACTCTATCCTTTATGAGTTCCTACCCCAGAATTCATGAACATAATACAATTGTGGTGGTTTGATACTATTAAATTTGGGGTGGTTTGTTTTATAGTAGTAGATAACTAGAAAAATAAGGGGGAAAGACTAGGTAAATATGGTAAATTACCTTTGGAAAGAAAGTTAACATTTGACTTTTTTTTTTTGTCTACTGAAGAAAGTGTATGGTGCATGCAAACATCATTCTGCCAGGCTCATCTTGGAAGCTATTGTCCATCCAGATTAACTCACTAAACTGGAGATTGTCATTAACTGCCAAGAAACGTCATCCCGATGAACCACTTGAGATTTCATGCTCAAAATTCTGGGTTCTTGATATATTTCCATGTTGTTTACCTAGAGGAACTGGCAGTTTTAGACCAGCAAAGGCCAATCTAGTCATGAAATTGTAGGAAGATATATAAATTGGGGATCAGTGTCACAGTGAAATATTAAATTTTGTGATGCTTCCAGTTTCCTCCTTTTATTTTTACTTTGCTTTTAAAACTGACTAAAAATATCAGCCAAAAATCTGCATTTGAGTCAGCTGCCTGTTAAAAATCTAGCTGTTCTGAAAACTGGAATAGCCAGTTGAAACTCACTCGTAAAGCTCCTTATTCTGTGGATCAGAGAGGGGAAAGGGTATGACAAAATCTCAGTCTGGGGTCCTGATTTCCGACTCTTAGTACAATGCACTTTCTTCTCAATAAGTGGTTTTAGCCTGTAGTCTGGTTCAAAGACAGACTTCTCAATGCTGGACCTGGCTCTGTAAACCAGCTGAAATGGTACACACCATTTGTGTGTGATTTTGTGTCCGTTATTAGAGAGGATGCACACTTTCCATGTGATTGTTATAGAGATCAGTGACCCAGAGAAGCATAAATACCACCGCACTTGATGATTTAATACTGTCATTTAAAAACTATCAGAGTAAGTTAAATCTTGTTCATTTCTCTTACCTATACCTATTGTTTAAGACCAGTGCATAGTGGATACATCCTTCAGATGGTTAGGGATAGTCAGAGCACCCAGCAACCAATTCTTGTTATTGTCTGTTTAGAAAAATTTGGCAAGTACTCACATTGAAATCAATTTGCAATTCAAAAGCAACACACAATAGAGGGCTAATTAAGCATTATTTCTCTTTGTAGCCATTGCAGTAGTTAAAGCAGAGAGAGCTGAGACCTCTGCAGATAAAGCCTGTAAACACGGAAGCTAACTTACTTTTTGTGTATACCACCATCCAATGTGGGTGCGGAGCAGCCCTTTCAGATGGCGTTCTGTTGTCTTCTTGGGTCTTCTATGTAACGTACAGGAGAGTGGGGAGAGTTAAAGACAGGGTAAGATATTTTCCTGGAAGTTGAGTTTTTCAATTCTATCCATATTCCACTGGTCAGAAATAAGTCACATGGCCCATCTTGAATCAAGGGTGGTGGTCGTGAGACTTCCTCACGAAGAGGAGCTAAATCCTCATTGGGCATGTAGTCCTCTGCCACAGTCAGAGTGAACATTTTAAGATTTCTAAATCTCAGAGATGGATAAAATGTCTGAAGTTGAACTTTCAGACAGTCTGTGAAGTCTACATATGGATTATAATCTTCATTCACCTGACATTTTAGGTGATCTTCAAAAACTGTGAAGTCAAGATTGATTGAAAAGTAGTCTAGTTAAGATAGGAACATTATAATTCATAGGTAATTGGAGATGTTATTTTATTTTATTTTTTATGGAGTGACACAGAGGGTAAAGTCCCAATCTGGATTTTGAGCTAGGTTATATTATAATAGAACTTGCATAATTATAGCAAAGAGAACTCTGTTTCCATTTTTGCAAAACTATTGCTACAAGTTTAGTTTTGCTATTGAATATTTGCCCTTGAAAATGTTTTCATGTTTGATAGAAGTTAGAACAGCACATGCCTCTACGCTTTGGTTTTTATTTCATTATGTTGCTTTGTTGATTCTTTTTTTTTAAACATATATATAAGCTTAATTTCTATTTTTCAAATTATCTTATGATTTTTGTTTTGGAACCAAGATTGGCTATGATATGAAATTACCATGAATTTTATTCCCACCTTTTTTTTTTTGTAAAGATGCTTCTGTTGCCACAGTGTATCAGAATTGGTGACCTTTGAAAGGTACTTCCATCGCTTACTGGTCCAGTGATCTTTAACTAACTTGGAAGTAATGTTGAGGGTTAAGTATATTTTTATGGAAGTTTGAATTACTTATGTGAGTCATCTAGTGGTGTGATGAAACTGGATTGAATTGTGCTATCCCATGAAAGCCAAATATTGAATTTATTCTGACAACTAATGTTACAAATATATAAACTCACGAATAAAGAACTTGTATTAAAAACACAATTTTCTAATTTTTGTTATATTTTACTATCATCTCTGTTCTTGAGGTTATTATATCTATTTTGTCTGTATGGTGAAAATACTATCCTGTGGGTTGTTATTGTGCCTCTCTTCCCAATTCTGCATTCAGTGATACTGGTTAGGTAGCTTAAAGTTGGCCATGGTGGGTACTGGTTGTTAAATGTTTACTAGGAGCCCACAGAACTCCCATACAGGTCATACTCTTCAGATGATAGTGTTGAGGCTTAGAAGTGACAAATAGTACCAGGAACATTGTAGATCTGCAAGAAAAGACAGCTGCTTTTCAGGTCATTCCTTCAGTAAATCTTTGCCATCACTCCAGAGGCTAAAAACGACACATGTTGCCAGATCATTGCAGTCCAGGGACTCCAAAATGATACAAAATCTCTTTCCGTTTCTCTAGACATAAAATTACTGATGGATTTAGTAATCCTTGACTCTATTTCTTTCTGGGATATGTTAGAGGAAAAAAATGTCCTAATGGATGTGAGGCCATTTTGAAGAATTAGGAAGTACAAATTCTAATTCTTCATAAACCGGAGATTGAGAAGTAGTTTTGCACAGGTTTGCTGATTTGTGCCAGAGATGACTTTGAAAAAAATAATATTCTTACAACTCCTACCCCGACACTACTACAGCCTAGAGCTATAATTGTGATTCTCCAGTTCTGGCCCCTAGTCATGTGCATTATGGTTCATGACCAGGTCTTCTTGGGCTGCTGGCAAATAAGAACAATCTAATAGGATATGTGTGAAAGGTCACCTGTTTTCTCATCCTGGGAAGGACTATCTTTTATTGTGGGAGTCTGTTCTTCTGACAATTTTCACATGGATTTGTTATATCTCTATGAAATGACAGTAGTTGTAGATAGAAGTAGTGGAGGTAGAGTTAACTTTAAAACCGATTCTTGGAAAAGTCTAGAAATTACGTTGATTCTCTTCTCCAATGTATTTTTATTTTTATTATTTTTTAATGTTTGTGGTTCAGTGGTTCAGTAAAGCCCTGAAACTTTTCCATGTTGAATTTAAATGATTTTTCTGGAAGCAAATAAGTCTTATGGAATTATTCCATAGGTGACTTACAAGTTAAATAAGGCTTAATGGAATTACTTTATAGATGACTTATATCAGTAGTGTGGACATGTGTGAGCACTTTTGTTTACTCTTGTCATTTGCAACTTTTATAAAACTGTAGATAATTATTTTTAAGAAATTCGTAACATGCACTGAACAGTTGTTTATCTATTCTCTTCTGCCAAGAGAACCTTTTGAAATCTTAACAGACCTGTTGTTTTGAGAACAGGATGCTAAAAGTGAGCTTTCAAGCTTAAAATTGCAACTGTTTGCTTTTTATCTAAAGAAATATTCATCATAATTCAGAAGTTATACATCTGGCTTTAACCACTTTTTGTCTCCCTCTAACACTGTTGATATTAATGCCAATTTTAATTTCTTGGCATCACAAGTGCATAAACATATCACATACAGATGTCATTTTGAACAAGGACTGAAACTGTAAATTAGGAAGCAAGAGATTCACAAGGTTTCATCAGATCAAGTCACTCCAAAAAGTGACACAGTTGTACTGGAAAGGTTTTAAATTGCTCATTTCAAACCTACCTCAGTAGCAAAATGTCATGCGTGCAGCAGATTTGCAACCACGTTAGTCATTTTCTTTCCTCCGTTTTTTTGCTGTGTTTGTATTGGGAGTACAGAGTAATGTAATTTAGTAAATTATGATTTGATGGCTGGGCAACAGCCCCAGTGTTGAACAGTATTTGGACTATGATTACTTGCTGGCTTTGTCACAGTTGACATTAATTATTGATGGAAGTTTCAGAAATAGCGCATGTGCCAGGAGCTTTTCACCGGAACTCAGGCTGCAGGCAGGAGGGATGCTAAAGAGTGTGGGAGAAGAGGCACCTGTGGCTTATTTATGTCTGTGCATAGTGAGCCTGGACCCTGTGGGCTGTGTGGCACCTGTGTAAAAGTCATGGTGTAACGGGAGGATGAACCGTCAGGCTTATTTCTATCGTGTTCCTCCCCAGGAATTGCACCGAAGAAGCCAACTTCAGCCGGAGCCAGCCAAGACGAAGGCTCTCCAGACTGTTATTGAAATGAAGGTAGGGGCTGTTCACATTTGTCAAAAACAGCTGTGCCTCCGGAGGAGGTTGTTCTAACTTGATGGTGCCTAACATAAACATGTGAAATGAACGTTGTCTTTTCTCTATGCAACCTGGTGAGTGCTTTTCTCTGGATCTTTTTGCCTTCTCCAGTGCATTTAATTTATTGGCCTTTTAATTAGGATGCCTTTTCTGAGCAAAAGAATAAAGGGCTCAAGTATCCCTTGGCTAAATTGAGCTGGGTTCATTATCAGAGCATGGCCAAAGCTTTCAACCTTAACAGAGGTTTTTTTTGTGTGCTTTAAAAGTAAATTTCTAAAGCTGGAAATATTTTCTTTTTCCTCCCACTCTTATTATAATGAAAAGACACCTCAAGAAACTAAGATTTGGCAAAGAAGTATTTATATGCAATGGAGTCAATAAATAATTAAAATGATGTGATCAGCAAAATTTCTTTTCAAAGAATAATACTTTCTCATGACTCCAGTATTCTTTTCTAACCAGGTCTGGAGGTAATAATAATTTAAAAAATATTCTCCAGATATTCTGTTTAGCTGTAGAAGCATAGAGATATGCTACTTAAAAGAATCAAAGACAACCTGGATGGATTTAGGGCATTTAGAGAATAATGATTAAGAAACAGATCTAAATGAGACTCAGTTGCTTTGTCAGAATCTAGAAATTTGAAGTCTTGTTGCTTCCAGCTTTTCCCAGAAGGAAGCAAATCATAGAGTATCTTAAGGATAAATAATTCTTGATTAAATTTTTCCATGAAGAAAAAATAATTCATAATGATGATGTTTGCAATTTGGCAATTCCACACTTGAGTTTAATACTCAAGAGTTTGTTGGTCACCATTAGCCTACAGTAGAATTCTGAAGCTTTCAGGTAGGATAATGATTTTCTGTCTTACAGTAAACGATTTTGAATTGTCTGCCAAAAAATTCCAATGTTCTGGGGAAAAGGAAATTAGTATGAACTATTGAGTTCTTGCCATGTATAATTCTGAATTGGAATTTTTTTTTTCTAGTCAACGGCAGTGTCTTTATCCAAGTAGATTTTTGTGGAAATAATGTAGATATTTGTTTTAAAACTATGTCTCTCTAATGAGGTTACATGAGTCAAGGCATTCATAATGCATTTGAAGCATATTGGTTTGAAAAATGTTGTCAAAGAGACCAAACACGAGTAGGATTAAAAAATAATTGCTAATTTTGATTCATCAAAAAATTTTTTGAATGTATGTAATTTTAACTTATTTTGAAATGAAACTTATTCTGCACTTGAGGGGGAGTGGTTCACAACTGAGATTTTATCTTTGCTTTATGTTAGAACCAAACTTGGAACCTGGTTAAGGCTTTAAAAAAAATAGGAGAGGAGAAAAAGCAAAGAAAAGCAAAGACAAAAATTTTATTTTAAATATTTTATTTTATTTTATTATTTTATTTTATTTTATTTTATTTATGTTTTGCAAAGAGTCATTCAATCCTTTTTCTACCCACCCTCATATCTGCATCCTCAGTATCTAGCACAATTAATTAATAATGGAAAAAAAGGATGTATATAAAATCTATTTCCAAATTATCATTTGTTTTTAAAAGAAAGAGTATGTTTCAAAAAAATTTGGAGAAACCAAGAATGACATCTCTCCCAGTGCAGTGGGCATTTTCCTGGTAAAGGTTGCTATACAAAGACAATTAGTACTTTTTTGTGACTTTTATAAGAAGAAAATCTGTTTGACTCTGACTATTTTTAGCATCATATATTTTATTAGAAAAACATAATAAAAATGCTCATCTAGGCTATCTACATGGGAAGGCATAAAAATATGACTTATAGAGCAAATTCACATCTATATATTATTAATAAATTGAGTTTGAAGCTTTTATTTTATGAACACCAATGATGCTGATTTGTGGAACGCATTTTTAGGACAAATGATGATCAATTTATTTGTCAGAGAACTGAGCCTGGAGTTTTCCTGTTGTCTTTTGGATGTCTGCTGATTTATAAAGCACTGCCTTCTGCTTTGTCAGGAGAGAAATCTGGGCCCTATTAGCATCTATACTCGACATGCATAAATTAAGTTATGGAGGCAGCTGGTTGAGGGTCATCTCCTCAGACATGTGAATAGCTTGTGACAGAGACTGTGATCCTATCTGGTTTTGTACATTACATCCCTGTGAGATCGAAGGGATTATTGGAAGCCAATATTTTATAAGGCTTAGGATTGACTACCAAATAGAAGTGGGTAGAATTTGAGACACTGTTGTGTTTTAACTTAAACATCTTTGAGTAAACATCAGTTTCATCTAGTGCCTTGGCAAAATCTAAAGTTAAAAGGAGCTTTCCTATACTAATTGTATTTGTAGTTCTAGGGAGGTGACATTAAGGGCTTAGTATTTATCCCTTCTTGTCTCTTGCTTCTTAGTGAATCTGAGGATTAACTTCTGACCCCTCATCTTCTCCACATATATACTTTGCATCACTTGAGAAAGGTGTTTGTTTTTGAAAATCTGTGAAATCTTGCCCAAATTCAAGCACTTTTAGAACCACAATCTCGTAAGTTCTGGTGATTATGTACCCCTCTGGACTTTTAGAATTGTGAAAATATATCTCTGTGGGACTGGTGTTGAGGGGGGCCATTTGCCCACATCAAAGTGGGGGCAATTTTTTGGCAGCCATCACATTTATTGCCATCCATTTGAGCCAGGGGAGCTAAAGTCTCCTGAATAAAAACGAAAGGAAGTAAAACGAATGAAGTTATTTGTAATTTATCTTCTTGCAGGAAGCTCCAAGTTTTAATTTTGGTCCCAATTTGATCTGGCAGGTATGTTCCAGGTTTGCACTTAGAACATTGTATGTGTTTCTCAGAAAAATTAGTTTTCTTGTAAATGTTGCAGTGCTCCTCTTTTTTTTTGCTTTTGTGTCTGAAAATTATTTACTAAGCTCCTCTTTTCTGCTCTTATGGAGAACTGTCAATAAACATGGCAGTTAAAAGGCTCCTCCCCTATTTTCCTTTAATGTTAATTCCTTTGAAAGAATGTGTTTATAATCTGCTTTTATTATAAATCTGAAACAGCATAAACATAATGTACAAAAGTTGCACTTGTGTGGGTTCATTCGAAAAGCTGTATCTAGTTTTTTTAAAGGAAAATGAATTGCAGTAATAACAGTATTTGTCAGATAATCTCAATTTGTTTTTGTTATTCAGAACTTCTAAATGAATGAAAATCTAATTCAAAATGGCTTAAGCCAAAAGAAATTTATTGGCTCATGTAAGTGGAAAAATAAACAGGAGTATTGCTTCAAGCACAGTTTGATCCAGAGGCTCAGATGTTAACAGATCCTATTTTCTCTCATTTCATCTTTTCTTTTGACTTCCGTTGTGTGAGCTCTATTTTCAGACAACCTCTTTCTGCCTGTCTGAGCAAGATGGCTGCAGTCGCTCCAACAATCACAGAGGAAAGGGCAGGAAGAAAATTGTGTTTTAAAAAATTTGAAAAGATGAGCCAATTCTAGAATAATGATAGCTAGCGAAATAGAGCATAAAACTTCACTCCAAACCTATCAGCTCAGGCTAAAAAGAAAAATGCATGGAGATCCCTATTTTTCATTTGCTTAGTGAATTATTTTTTATTGTTTATGTTTTTTATTTTTTATTTTTTTTTGTAAGGTAACCCTTGGTTGACCTCACAGATTGCAAGGAACTTGTCATTTTACAACCCTTTATTATTATTATTATTTTTACTTTTTACAGCACCTGGTCTTCCTAGGTAGTCTCCCATTCAAGTACTAACCAGGCCCAACCCTGCTTAGCTTCCAAGATCAGATGAGATCGGGCTTTTTAGGGTAGCATAGCTATTGACTGCTTTATGAATTAAATGGCACTCGTTTTTCAGGAAAAAATACTTTCTTAATAAAGTTTATTAAATTGGGCGTATATGAGTGATGTCAGTTTTTAGTAAAAGTTGTAGAAAATATACCCCAACTGGTGAATTTACTGTCTAAGGTGGATTAAGAAGGGGAATAATGCCACCATGTTACAATATCTCTGTGGCAACTGAAGTGAGGATTGTGGGTGTTTAGCTTTCTAGACACATGACCAGCCACGGTCCTTGTGAGTCATGAGTGGTTCTTGAGTAACATTGTCTCCACCAGGCTTTTCTATGGAAACTGAGTAGTAAGCAGCCAAGCCTTGTCTTTGTGCTCAGGCAGGTGACTACTCTTCTTCATGTGATTAAGCTGAACTGAATTTGAGTTAAATTTCCCTTAAAAGATATCTTGGTGTTTGGTCAAATTCAGCCAATTCAGTTCTAGTAAGCATGAAAAGGATATACTGGAACATTGATAAGGCAGGGGAGATTTTGAATCTAAACCTAGGCCATTGAATGAATCCCAGTTCCCAGTAGAAACTTAATTTGAGTCCTAAGATATAATCATGAACATCAAGAAATGGCTAAAATGTTTTATTTGGCTCTAGGTTTATTTCATCCATCTTTTGAACTGTCACTTGGATGAGTCTAGAAACTGAACTCCACTTAGAATTATTTTTTCTTCCGGGATGATATATACATAGGAAATTTGTTTCAAACCAATTTTTACTAGTCAAGCCATTATGATGGCTTTTAGGCCTTAAAAATACACCCTGCTTCTTTTGTGGCTATTAAAAAGAATAACCACAATAACAACAATGATATTACCTGCACCACCAGTGACACCCACAGCTTGAACATTATTAACCACACATGGGGAGCTAGACACAGGGCCCCTGACATAAAAACCTGTGATAGGTATAATTAGCCCCATTTCACAGGTGAGAAAGCCATGATTGAGAGAGAATAAGCAACCTTCTCAAGATCCTACAGCTCGTCTGTTGGCAGGTGAAATTTGAACACAGATTTCTCCTTCAAAGTATTTACACTCTCTAATACTCCAGAGTCTGCTTTCACTGAAGTTGGCCCATAGATTCAACTGTTTTTTTTTTTTTTAACACTTACTTTGGAAATTATGCACTGAGTTTTGCATCATAGAACAAGTTGAGGTAGGTCGTGAGAAGTGGAGAGGTCTATATGGCATTTTTGAAAAAGCATGGTGTTGTATTTTGTGCTATAAGGCAAGATAAATTCTTTTTACATGTATATGTTACCAGCCCTCCAAATATGGAGCTCTAAATATGTACCCTACAGCCAGCTTATGCTGTTTTTTCCCCCTGACTTTTAAGTCTTGCCCTAAAATCTTTATAACAGCATGGAGCATAACTCATTCAAACTTGCAAAGCTCTGTGTTTTTGATGTGCATTATCCGTTTATGATACCAGAAATTATCCTTGAGCTTATTTTTTTCTTGAGAAATTTCTTCATCTTCTCATCTTTCAACTTAAAAAAATAACATTGTCCCATTTAACTATTTTCCTTAAATAAGGGGGAAAATGTGGGTTTTAAGTGATAGCCAGAAAAAACAAAATGTCAAGTTAAATGTTAGCTCTGGGTGATATATAGTTGTCATTTAGAAGCCAGAAAGATTTTTTTAAATGAGTTTTTTTCCTTTTTTGCACGAACCCTTTCTTATGACATGTTTGATTCTAAATGTTTGAGTTGCCAGTCAATAATTTCTGCAATAAATAGATTTATTTTGTGTGAATTTAATTCCTGAAGTCAAATAAAAAACACCAGTGTTTTTTGAGCATCTATTTTGTGCATAGCACCATGGTGGGCCTTTCAGAAAAACTAAGTGCTCAATCTTTAAGGGAATAATAGAAGGATATATACAAACCAGGATCAAAATAATGACCTAAGAATGGCTAAATGGGCTGCAGAGCTCAGGGGTTATCATATGAGAGAGGGTCAGGGAATGCTTCTTGGAGAAGGTAGCACTTGAGGGTTTCTAAAGACTGGCATGATTTTGATAAAGGAGAGGAGATGGCTTATTAACAGAGGGAAGCATGTGAGCAAAGCAAGGATGATGGAAAGTGTGAGGAGTGTCTGGGGGAGAGCAAATCATTCAGTTTGATTGAGAGAAGACTTTTTAAGATTAAAAAGTAATAGAAGATCAAATGAAACTATAAGACAGTGAGAGGAAAGAAATAATAAAGATAAAAGCCAAGATTAATTAAATAAAACTAAACATATATCTAGAGGGACACAACAAAACTAAATGCCAGTTCTTTTAAGAGATTAAAATAGCAAATCCTGATTAGAATCATCAAGAAAAATAGGGACAGCACAAATAACCAATAGCAGGAATGAAAGAGGCCACTGCTCTCAATCTTATTGACATTAAAAATATGAGAGGATTTTGTTAACAGGATTATGATAATAAAGTTGAAGTTTTAGATAAATTAATTTAAAACACAACTTGTCAAAACTACATGTGAAGAAAAGAAATAGAAACACACTTGTCAAAACTGCATGTGAAGAGTAGTGCTTATATTAAAAACTGATTCTGTAATTTAAAATCTTATAATCATTAGCACAACCACCAACACAAAACCCCTGAAAATTCAAAAGCAAACCAGACAAACAAACAAAAACTGCACACAGTGGTCAAGACATGGAAACAACCAGTGACCTTTGAAAGATGGATTAAGAAGATGTGATATGTATACATAGACATTTATACGTATATATATGTACGTATATATACACACACACAATGGAATATTACTTAGCCATAAGATGAAATACTGTCATTTTTGACAATATGGGTAGATCTTGTAATTATGCTAAGGGAAATAGAAAAACTTGAGAACCATATAATTTCACTCACACGTGGGATATAAAACTGAAAGCAACAAATGAACATGACAAACAGAGACTCATGGACATGGACACATATAATTTTTACCAGAGGGAAGGTGAGGATAGGCAAAGGGGGTGAAATATATGGCGACAGAAGTTAATTTAACTTTGAGTGAAAGGGTGGAAAATGATATTTCAAGCAAATAGCATTCAGAGAAAAGTGGGAGTAGTGGTACTAATATCAGATGAAATAGACTTGAAAATAAAAAAGTTAAAGAAAGATAATGAGGGACACTTCATAATGATAAAGGGAATCATGCACCAAAAAGACATAATACTTAATAATATCTATGCTCCAATCAGGGAGCCCCAAAATACATAAAGCAATTGCTAGCAGACTAAAGAGAGAAACAGACCAAAACACGACCATAGTAGGAGACCTTAATACCCTACTGTTGGATATAGACAGATCATTCAAACAGAAAATCAATAAGGAAATAACATCCTTAAATGACACATTGGACCAAGTGGACATAATTGACATATACAGAGCCTTCCATACCAAAACAGCTGTTTATACATTCTTTTCTAGTGCACTTAACATTCTCAAGAATTGACCACATACTGGGACACAGAGATAGCCTCAACAAATATAAGAGGGCTGAAATCATACCAACCATATTCTCTGATCATAATGCTTTGAAAGTAGAGATCGACTGCAGAAAGAAAGAACTACCACAAATACATGGAGATTGAACAACATGCTACTGAAGAATAATGGTCAGGGAAGAAATAAAAATAGAGATCAAGAGATAGATTGAAACAAAATACAATGATAGTACAACACATCAAAAGTTTTGTGACAGGCAAAAGTGGTCATAAGAGGAAAGTTCATATCATTATAGGCCTACTGCCAAGAACAAGAATGAGCCAAAAAAAAAAAAACAACCTAATACTTCATCTTAAAAATCTAGAAAAGAAAGAACAAATGAGGCCTAATTTCAGCAAAAAGAAATAATCAAAATTAGAGCAGAAATAAATGAAATTGAAAACAAAAACAATAGAAAAAATAAATGCAACAAGGAACTGGTTCTTTGAGAAGGTAAATAAAATTGACAACCCCTGGCTAGACTCACTAATGACAAAAGAGAAAGGACACAAATAAACAAAATCAAAGATGAAATAGGGGAAATTATGACTGACATTGTAGAAATACAAAGGATCATGCAAAAATGCTATGAAAAATATATGTAACACTAAATTTAATAACCTAAAGAAAATGGAGCAGTACTTAGAAAAATACAATCTTCCTATATTGAATCAAGAAGATCAGGAAAATCTAAATAGACTAATCAACAGTATGACAATTGAAATAATCATCAAAATCCTACTGAAAAGTAAAAGTCCAGGGCCAGATGGCTTCATCAGTGAATTCTACGAAACATTCAAAGATTTAATACCTATTCTCCTCAAACTTCCAAAAAATCTAAGAAGAGGCAGTACTTCCCAACTTATTTTATGAGACCAGTATTACTCTGATACCAAAACCTGATAAAGATAACACAAAATAAGAAAACTACAGACCAATATCTCTCATGAACACAGATGCAGAAATTCTAAATAAGATACTAACAAATCGAATATAGCAACATATTAAAAAGATTATACACCACAGTCAAGTGAGCTTCAATTCAGGGGCACAGTGATTGTTCAATATATGTAAATCTATTAATGTGATAGACCACATAAACTAATTAAAAAATAAGAATAATGTGATTATATCAATAGATGCAGAAAAAGCCTTTGACAAGATACAGCATCCCTTTATGATCAAAACACTTAACAAAATCAATATAGAAGGAAAGTACCTTAACATAATAAAGGCCATGTATGACAAACCTTCAGCCAACATTATACTTAATGGTGAGAAACTAAACACCCTCCTTGTAAGATAAGGATCAAGGCAAGGCTTTTCACTGTCACCACTGCTATTTAATACAACAGTGGAGGTCCTAGAGAGTGCAACCAGACAAGAGAAAGATATAAAAGGCACTCAAATAGGAAATGAAGAAATCAAATGGTTACTTATTTGCAGAAGACATGATTCTCTATATAGAAAACCCTAAAGACTCCACATGAACACTACTAGAAACAATAAGCAGATACAGTAAAATTATTGGATACAAAATCAATTTTCAAAAATCCATAGCATTCCTATACTTTAATAATGAGGTATCAGAAAAAGTAGAAAAAACAGCATTTTGCAAATGCACCAAAAAGAATAAAATACCTATGAATAAATTTAAGGAAACATGTGAAGAACTAAATAATGAAAACTACAAGACCCTATTAAAAGAAATTGAAGAAGATACAAAGAAATGGAAGGATTTTCCATGTTCTTGGATTAGAAGAATCAATATAGTTAAAATAACCTTATTACCTAAAGCGTTATACAGATTTAATGCAATCCCATCAAAATCCCATCAGTATTTTCTAAAGAAATGAAACAAAAAATCATCGGATTTGTATTTAAGCACAGAAGACCCTGAACTGCCAAAGCCATGCTGAGAAAAAAGAATGAGACTAGAGACATCACTCTGCCCAACTTCAAATTATACTACAAAGTGACAGTAATGAAACCGGCATGGTACTGGCAACAAAACAGACACACAGACCAGTAGAATAGAATCAAGAGTCCAGAATTAAACATACATACATACATACATACATACATACATACATACATACATACACACACATATACATACATATATATTATATATGTATATAATATATATAATCTCCCCAATGATTTTTGACAAAAAAGCCAAAAACATAATAGTGGAGAAAAGAAAGCTTCTTTAAGAAATGGTGCTGGGAAAATTGGAAGGCCACCTACAAAATAATGAAACTAGACTGTTTCCTATCACCACACACCAAATTTAACTCAAAATGGATTAAGGACTTGAATATAAGACCTGAAACAATAAGATGCATAGAAGAAAATATAGGAACTAAACTCAAGAACCTTGGACTTAAGATACAGAATAGTCATGGGAATGTAAAGTATAGCATAAGGACTGTCACTAATATTTTAATAACTATGTATGATGTCAGATGGGTACTAAATTTATCAGAGTGATCCCTTCATAAGTTATATAGATGTCTAATCACTGTGTTGTACACCTGAAACTAATATAACATTATATGTCACTGTAATTGAAAAATAAAAAATTATTAAAAGAAAAACTGCACACCAAGATGGCTTCTTTAGTGAATTTGCTAAACATGTGAAGAAAAAGGTTTTGTCATTCATACAGAAACTATTCTAGAGAATACAAAAAAAGAGGGAACACTTTCCATCTTATTTTATGAAGACAATGTAACCTCGATATCAATACCCAACAAAGCCATTACAGGGAAGGAGGATTACAACAACCTCTCTGAAACACTGATGCAAAACATCCTAGTGAACTGAATTCAACAACAATTAAATCACTCGAACAAGTTGTGCTTATTCCAGGAGTACAAGGACTAACATTTGCATATCAAATCAATATTATTTGCCACATTAACGGGACAAAGGAGAAAAATTAATATAACTTCTATAAATGCAGAGAAAGCACTTGATGAATGCAACATGCCCTTCTTCCCCAAAAAACCTTTTAGCAACTCAAATTACAAGGAGAGAATTGTCTGAATCTAATAAGAGGTAGCTACAAAAAAACTATAGCAAATATCATGATTAAGTATTGAAAGCATTCCCTGTGATATTAGGAACAAGACAAGAATGCCAATTACTGTCATTTCTGTTCAACAATGTTCTAGACATCCTAGGTGTAAGAATTAGAAAGGAAGAAAAACCACTTTTATTCATAGTCACAATAATTGTGTGTATAAAAAGTCTCAGTGAATCCATACATAAACTCTTAGATTAAGAAATGAACTTAGCCAGATAGCTGGTCAGTATTTTGATGTAAATTATTTTTTTTATATACCAGTAACAATTATAAAACAAAATTCAGAAAACAATATTTTTTACAATGGTATTAAAAACCCAAAATATTTAGGAGCAAATCTAACAACAGTTGCACAAGATATAATTTAAATAGAAGATACAAAACATGATTAAATGTGGAATAACCAAAAACTTGAAACAAATGAACTAGCTATTAACTGTGGAGTGGATAAATAAACAATGAAATACTATATGGCAATGAGAAAGACCAAGCTATTATGTTACATACTTATGTTATGTAATAACATAATTGAATACCCCTAAAATAGTGCCGAAAGCAACCAGACACAAAAGAACACATACAGTATGATTCTGCTTATATGTGTTCCAAAAACAGGCAAAAGTAATCAGTGGTGTGAGATGTCTGAATAGTGGTTAGTCTGGAGGAGGAGGGAGGGTGTGGAGGCTGAGAGAGGCCGTTAAGGAAGCTTGTGGAGTACAAGTAACATTCTATTTCGTGGTCTGTTTTGCATGTGCTCATGTGCATTCACTTTGTCATACTTCATCATGCTAAAAACCTATGATTTGGCTACTTTCTTATTATTGTATAATTTAAAAGTTCATTTAAAAATTAACCTAAAAGCAATAAATGAATAGGACCAACAAAGAGAAGCTCATAGACACGGACAGTAGACTAGATGGGGTAAAAGTGGTCAAATATGTGGTGACATGAAAGATTTTTTAAAAAATCAGAGGAAAAAAATAAAATCCACTTTCCCACTTAAAAATAATAAAAAAATAAAGAACAACTCAACAATAAAAAGACAAATAATCCTATTAAAAATTGGGCAAAGGATTTGAAAAGATGTATCTCCAAAGGAAACATACAAATGGCCAATAAAGACCTGACAATATGTCTAACATGATTTGTCATTTGGGAAATGCAAATCAAAACCACAGTTAGATACAGTTTATCTCGCACTAACATGGCTGAAACAAAAAAGACGTGTTGGGGAAGATGCGGAAACTGAAACCTGATATATTGACGGTGGGAATGTAACTTGGTTTAGTTCATTTTGGAAAACTATTTGGCTATTCCTCAAAATCTTAAACGTAGAGTTACCATGTGACCCAGTAATTTTACTCCTAGGTGTATAACCGACTTAATTGAAAACATGTGTATGCACAAAATCCTGCACACAAATGCTCATGTTATCATTGTTAACAATAACCAAAAAGCTGAAACAACTCAAATGTCCATTATCTTGTAGAAATAAATAAAATATGGTATATACATACAATAAAATATTACTTGGCAATAAAAAGAAGTGAAGTACTGATAAATGCTACAACATGGATGAGCCTTGAAAACATTATGCTAAGTGAAAGAAGCCAGTTGCGAAAGGCCCCATATTACATAATCCATTTATATGAAATATAGGCCTATCCATTGATATGAAAAGTAGATTAGTGGTTGCCAGGAGGTAGGGGGAGGAGCGAAAAAAGAGTGACTGCTAATGGATATAGGGGTTTTGGGTGATGAAAATATTCTGGAATTACTGGGGATGGTTACCCTAATCACTGAATTGTACACTTTAAAAAAGGGTGAATTTTATGGTATGTGTGTTATATATCAATAAAGCTATTAAAAAAATAAAGATATTACAAAAGAAAGGATCAAGAACTTTGAACAATAATAGAACTATAAAATTACCAACTAAGATGTATATCTAAGGTATATAGTAGTTAGAGACTTAATATTTTTAATATGTAAAGAGGTTCTATTCATGAATGGGGAAAAATATACCAAATGTTGACACTAATTATAGATGGGGAAATTACAAAGGGGTCCCCCAATTTTTATTATTTCCAATAATATGCATTTATTACATAGGAATAATCAGGAA
Source organism: Cynopterus sphinx (assembly GCA_030015415.1). Taxonomy (NCBI): domain Eukaryota; kingdom Metazoa; phylum Chordata; class Mammalia; order Chiroptera; family Pteropodidae; genus Cynopterus; species Cynopterus sphinx. Next base: position 112,979,994 of record CM057381.1, read on the forward strand.
TTATTATTTAGGGGAAACAACAAGTTTTATTGAAAGAAAAATCATCTTTCAAAAAGCTTGAAAGTATACAATTTTTTTTCTATTCTTGTTTTCTCTTTTACTAAACTGAGAAAGCTCTAAAGGGAAGAAAGTTACATTATTTATGAAAATTGAGAATTGGGTCTGCTGCTTACTGCTTCTCTGAGCCCCAGCTTTCCCACCTGTGAAATGGGACCGCAATACCAGCCTGCATAGGGTTGTGGTAGGGATCAGAATTGATTAAGGTATGGGAAGATCCTGGCACAAAGCAGATGCTCAAGGATTCCTTCGCTTCTTCATCCCTTCCCTTTCAGTCTGGAAATTGAGTTTTACTTGTAAAAAAGAGGTGGTACATTTGAGCAGGGACCACCAGAGAGAAGGAATTTAACAAGCTCTCCTCAGGCAGAGTCTTAGCTCTGAATACATACATAGCTTGCTTCTGGAAAGACTTTAAAAGCATCTTTGAAAGGAGAGACCAACCAGTGGAAAAAAAAATAGCAACTCCCAGTGGGTCTGTGGCATAATAAATGACCGGGGGACTAAGCTTTTTGGTTGTTGGGCCTTTGGCAAGTCATTTGTCCCCTCTGACTCTCACTGTTTTCATTTGGCAAATGGAGGGATTGGACTAAGTGTCCTGCTTTCAAAATTCTACCAAGTCTGGAGGTTTTGTGACTGGCAATTTGGACTGTCAAAGGGCCTGCCAGGGGTGTCTGAATTGACACGACAAACCTTTGCTGTTTGCTTCATCTTGGCCAACCCTGCTTAGGCCAGGAGCCTCTACCCTCTCCCTTGTTGGTGCTCAGGTTCCCAGCCTATTGTTTATTTAGGGATTGCAATTTCCTTATTGGCGTGTGCCCCCACCAGCAGGGCTAAGAAGTCAACCACAGGCCTCATGTGAACTTCCCCTGTCAAGTTTCAGTAATGACAGTGGGCTGGCTGTCACATGTCTCATCCCTAAGTCATGGTCCAGTTTCCACATCCATCAGGCCGCACTGGTGACTTGGGGTGGCCTGAATTCCTCCACTGCCTGTTGCTTTTTCCATGAGACAAACTGGTTGAACGTAGAAGGATTTGCGGTATGTTTTAGAAATCCTAAGAATGAGGCCCCAAACCAGGGCTGTTGGGAGTGTTGAGGTGGTGGGTTAAAAGGAATGAGAAGAGCAAGTTTCAGTTGCTAGAAGGCCAGAAGGGTGAGCTTTGTCACCCAATCTTTTCCTAAAGAGAATTGGAGGAGAATAGAGTGGTCAGATGTCCATCTTTTCATGCCCCCTTGATATTGCAAAGTGGTATTTTCCTGACCCTCTGGGAATGCAAACCCTCTTTGTATTCAAATATTTGTGAAGGATGATGTCTGATCCAGCCTAAGGGAGGACAGGGATGCACACACCAAGGACCACTCTTTCATTTGGAAGCAGTTTCTGAAATTTCTTCCTCCTCTTTCTTTCTCCCTAACCTTTTCACCATTTTCTTTCAACCTTGCTCTGTGACCTGTAAAGGCTAAAAGTACTATGTGGAAGAAAGAACCAAGATATCCCAGCTTCTAGGTTCCCACCTTCTCTGAAGTCAGTCTTTCCTGAGGTTGGCCTGGGGACAGCAAGGTTCCAGTATGTGACCTCCTCTCTCCTGTTCAAGAGAAGGCTTTGTGGAGGGAACCATTCCAGATTATTAAAGGTGTTAAAAAATGATTAAAGAAGACAATTTAGGTGATATAAACAAATTTTATTTAACACTTTATAGAGCAGACGGTTTCCATTTGGGAAACTGCAAAATGGGGTCAAAGGCAGGAAGCTTTTATAGGATAAAGAATGAAGAACAAGGATGAGAAAAATGGAAGAGATCTTATTGGCTGGGACCACATACTCAACCTTGTTTGGGGAAATAAGTATAGAGCCCAGAGTTGGCTTGGTACTTGGGAATTGGCTGACTGGATACACAGCACATTTCTGGTCAAGTGGAGCATTTACAGGGACATGCCAGTTTTAGTTTGCTGCCATAGTACCCTGGGCAAAACAGCTCCATCTTGGGCCTAAAAAGCTATTTCAACAAAGGGAAAATCTTAGGTAAGTTATTTATCTGCTGTAGATTTCCAGATTTTAAAATGGGTAAAATAGGTACTTAATTCATAGGGTTAGGTCGAAGATTAAATGACATTTTTTTCTAGCAGTGCTTGCATAAGTAACCAATACACATTAGCTGTTCTTGTTAACTGCATTATTAATACTGGAATGGGAAATATTGTTTGTTTCTGTTCCATGCTTTTCCTTTCTGCATATTCAGATAATGTAACTATATTTTAAACATAAGCAGGGAAAACAACATATGTATAAAAAAAATTTGATGTGCTCCCCCCCGAACCTGAGGAACTTACAAGTACAAATTTTTGTGTCATCCTGCTCACCTTCTGAGATGAAATATTTTTGGGTGAGGCTAAGTCCTCAATAGTTTTTACTCACTCCCTAGATGATTCTAACATATAGTCCACAGATTGGCACTGGGGAGCCTCTGTATTAGTGTGTATCACAAGCACATGGGAATTACTTTGGATTAGCCACTGTTCCCTTCGATGCTTTGGGGATGTAGAAAGCTCTCGATATTAATTAAAGCAGCTTTCTACGTAGGGTGGATATTTGGCTGAGAGGCACAGGTATATCTATCTCCACTGGTTGTTAAAATATTGTAGTACTTCTGTGATTACCCCAAACCCTAGGTTCTTCCCCACACACTACGACAGTATTTCCACTGGGATCCCCAATTTGGCCCTGCGGGGGCTTCTCAGACCTGATTCCAGTGTTCCAGATGGTGTCCGCTTTGGTTGGGTCTTGTCTTGTGCTATACCGATTCTTGAAAGACTCAGCAATCACCTCACTCTATGGTATTTAAAACATTGGGGTTCAATTTCCAATTATGATAACTCCACTGAAACTGCCTTCATGTCATTAATGATGTCCTAATTTTTTTCTTAGTCTTTAGTCTCTCCAAACCTTTCTCTGGCTCCTCTTCCTTCTTGAAATTTTACTCTCTTGTTTTCTGCGACTGTTTCATGATTTTCATTATTTTTCACCCTTCCTTCTTTTGGTGATTCTTCCACTGTTTTTTCTCTCCTTGATGTTCAACCATATCTGAGAATTCCTTTACCACTAGACTGATGATCCGTCATCTCTATTGTCTCAACTTCTATTTTGGCTTCTGTTTATATTATTAACTTCCCAAAGACCATCTGATCTCTCTCTCTCTCTCTCTCTCTCTCTCTCTCTCTCTCTCTCTCTCTCTCTCTCTCACCAGTTATAAATAGCTCTCAGTCAGACCTAAGTACAAAGTCCAAACTCGATTCTGCCTGCCTTTTCTTTCATTTCCAACTCCTCTGCAACTAAAAGTGATCTATACTTTTTAATTAGCCTTGTCTTCTTACTCCTCCTTGACACATACTCCATACTTGTTCTCTTATTCTTTCAACTCATATTATTAAATATTATGTGTTGGATACCATGCCGAGTTCTCTTAACTTTGTGTGTATTATTAATTCTGGCTGGAAAGAATTTCATCCTCTCTATTATCATCTTATCCATCTCTAAACCCCACCATAGGCTCCTGTGCTTTCTGGAGATTTCTTGATTCTGCTATAGTGATATTATCTGTTTTTGAGTTTTCTCTCTTTAGATTTATAGAATAGTATATCTGGTTCTATTTTGGTTTTACCTTTCATACTATTACTTGTGTATAATAGTCTTCTGGGTACAAATGACTGAAACTCTGCTATTGTATTCTGAAAGTAGATGATTCAGATATAGATGTATCTAGCTATTTAAATGATATTATAAGGGTCCAATCTTTTATGTAGACTCTTAATACATGGAATCAAAGAAGGTCACAACTAGCCACAGACCTGTATTTTCTTTATCATTCCTAACCTTAGAAAAGGAGAGACATAAAATCAGAGAAGAAAAGGCCCCTGTTATTTATATTAGTCCTTGAAAAGAACTCTTACTGGCCTGATTGCATCCTAAGTTTGTTCCTGAATCAATCATTATATTTAGAGGATCCATGGAACTTGTCTGAGGGCAGAGTCACACATCACAACTCTATTAACACCACAGGGAGTTGGGGAGATGTAGTTCTCAAAAGGAAAAGAAACAAAAAAGTAATACATATACACTACTGCTAGAAACGGGAAGGAAAGTTATCTTTATAGAGCATCTACTGTGTGTTAACTGTTATCCTAGAAGGTTTACATGTCACTCATTTAATTCTCATAACAACCTCAGGTTATAGAATTAGCAAGGTTAAGAACATGCTCATGAAGTTAAACAGGGCAGACTAAAAATAGAAGCCACTGTCTTCTACATGTAGACTTCAGAGAACTGGCGAATAGGCTTCTGATAATAATGACAAACCTTTATTCTTCAGGGAAAGGTTCCATAATAGGTACTTTGCAATCATTATATATCACTTGTAATTTTCTTAACATGTTCTTGAGCATGGGCCTGTTTCAGAGAGGTGTAGTATCTTGCCCAAATATGTAAAAGCCTGAACCAGGATTTGTGTTCAGGTTTGTGACTCTCTAAGGGTCAGCTGAATTGTTTTATCTCCAGCTCTCTTTTGAGTTCATTAACAAACAAGAAATTCGTACAGGGAGACCACAACCTCAAAGGTCACATAGTATCCAGCAAGAACCTTTAGAGACGCATCTTCTCTCTGTGGGTCATTAGTAATGTGCACAGAGACAGCACAACAGGAAGGATGATTCCAGAGCATGGGTTTCATGAAAGAATGAGTCAGAAGTAGGAAAATGAGACCATGAAAAGAAACATCAAAGCACCCTAATTACTTTTAATGTGAACTAGTTCAGCCTGATTCTGTGCTTGTACATTTTACTACAAAGAATTAGATACCATCTGAACAAACAGACAAACATAGAAGCACCACCACCAAAAAACAGCATGTCCCCATCATCTTCTTATTTAGGTCATCATCTTTTTATAGTTTGATAAGGCCCAAGAAGATGAGTTTTTGCTTTTGGGTTTTTTTTGTTTTTCCTCTTAATGTGGCTTAGGCCCAAGTCAATATTTTTTTTTTTTTTCTGGTGTGCTTAACTTGGATTCATATGCCGTGGTTAATCCCACACAGTAAATCCTTCCAAAGGCAGGGCATTACTCAGATAGCCTAAGACCAAGGGTTGCTTAGTTATGTATGCAACTATAGTTAGATGATTTTTAAAGTTAAGGCTTCAAGAGCCTCTGTGGTATCCAGTAATAATAGTCTAGAATTTTATTCTAAATAAAGTGTAATATAATTATGTAGGGATGTTTCCTGAACATTAGATCACGTCTTCTTCTTTAGACCAGATTGGCCCTAAGTTTGTTGATCAACGTCCATACTGATATGCGATCACAGTGAGTTTCATGCTTTGTAAAAATGCTGGTGTTTTCTTTCTTGGCTTGATATTAAAATGAAGCAAGTAATTCTTACTGTATTTGAAAGGAAAGCACATTTTGACACTCAGCAATAACATAATTGTTACCATTTGTAACTAAATGATATTGCTTTTTTGATGTTCCACCCACTCACCATTTCAGTGTTCACAGTTCCTAGAGAGGAATTGAAATCTCTTTCTTGCTATTTAAGGGGACCATAATGTTTGACAAACACAAAAAGGGTAATAATCGCATCCTGACTGGCAAAGATGCTCCAGAAACTTTACTCCCAGGGTTGCTATACACTTATGCCAAGTTGGATAGCTCTTGAGAGTAGGTTTATATCTTTCTAAATATACTTGGGCAGTAAAGTTGTTCTAGTCTCTTCTGCATTGGTCAATCTTGTTCCTTGAATATACTTGACATGTGCAATCATTAGAACACCCAGTTCATCTGAGGACCTTGTGAAAATGCAGAATCATGTTTAGTAGTTCTGTATTGGGGCCTGAGATTCTGCATTTCTGAAAATCTCTCAGGTAATGTCAGTGGTGCTAGTCTGTGGAAAATACTTTGAGTAACAAGGATCCGGACTGTGCTCCATGTTAGAGAGAGAAGGATGCCCATGAAACTCATTGAGATCTATCTGGTATCTCACACACCTGGCAAAATGACTGGTACCCAATTGATGTTCAATACATATTTACTGAATGAAAGAGAACTCTCTGTGTCTAAGTTTACTGTCAATATAGAAGATATGTCCTAGAAAAATCCAGAGAATATTTTTGGAATAAAGATAAAGTAGAACTAAGTAAACTTATGTCGCTCTTCCCACCTGACTTAATCCTCATCACTATAGTCCCTGCACTCATGGGGTAGTGCTAATATTCATGTCTGGTTTAAGAATCAGCAGGGTGTCTACGCCCATGTCTCCCTGAACAAACCCGATCCATCTGATCTTGGAAGCTAAGCAGGGTTGTGCCTGGTTAGTACTTGAATGGGAGACCACCTAGGAATACCAGGTGCTATAGGCGTAAAAAAAAAAAAAAAAAAAGGTGGTGGGGGGGTAGAATCAGCAGGGTGGGTATATTGGGGAGTTGGCTACTAAGGGTTCATTTCCAGTAGTTGATTTACTAGTTTCCCATCAAATACCTATTTTGCATCCTTTAGATGATAGGTATAAAATAGTCTTGGGTATGCATTTTAAGTAGGAGTTATGGTCTGAAATGTATGCATAAAATGGTTATAAGTATTATTTTGTGAATATGTGGAAAGAAATGTTTTAAAGAGACATTCAATTCAGATATTTTTTCTAACTAATGGGGAATGAAGCAAACACATTTCCCTCACACATTCTTACAGTCTTCAACCAAATTATGGTGTAAAAAACAGAACAATTTTATGGTTGTCCTATCTCAAGATTGTTTGAAAAATGTCACCCGAGACATGAAATGGTGAGTTCCAGGAACATGAGAGTCTAAGTGTTCTTTCGCAGCTCTGAGCTCAGTGCAGACTCTCCTCAGTAAAGCACTTTGGAGTGGCAGGAGCTAACAAGGTGATTTGGATATTTAAGCCTCAATCGTTTTATATTGGATGCAATCATAGCAAGGTTTCATTAAGAAATCCAAATTATTGTTTTTACTCTTCACTTTTGTAAAACAAAACAAAACACAACAAAATCCCTGAGCTTAATGTGATCATTAAAGTTCTATTTTTCCTTATAAGAATTGACTTCTAGAGGAATAATATTGGGAAAAATCAAATTAGAATACTTTGCTATAGGAGTTTCCAGAGCCATTAATGTTAATTGTGCATTGGAAATTTTCAATAAGCATTTTTAAAACTTATTTGACCCTGAAATCTCCTTTTCATAGAGCATTTAGATTTTGTGGATTTTGAGAAAGCCTGTTCTGTGTGGTATTTCACATTCCCCATCTCTAAGGAAGGCCCACAATTATTTGCTTCCATAGCTTGCTTATTTGTGAAACATAATCAAGATGAACATTTAAAAATCATTACATAAGTTATTTTAAAATATCGTTTATAAAAATAAAGATGTTCAGATGAAGAAATCTGTGATAATTGGGAGCAAAATGTTGTTCTACGTTCTGAAAAAACTTGACTTTTCAGGATGTTCCAGCATATGTCTTTATTTAAATTTTTTTCTCCCTGTTCTAGATCAGAATAAAGTTATTGAGCACATGCATTTAGTATCTATTCTGAAAGGCAGTATCCCCAAACCACATTGAGCTATATCATTGAGACTTGTGAGGTATTTTCCTTCCATAGTCCTCCATAAATATAAATTTTTAGTCATTTATCTAATTTTAGAGATTTTTAAAAAAGAAAAAAAATTCTTCTCCCTAAATTTCTCAAACTGTGGCAGTTGAGAAGCTGTGACCATGCAGCCATTTTATTTGCCTTTATTTTTCATGCTTATATCTCCTCATATCATTCCCTGGTTCAACATTTTGAATATCTTCTTGGGCACAATCAATGCACTATCTATCTAATATATCTATGTATTTTGCATATGTTCTCCTCTCTAGATGTTAATGAATTCTCCTATTTCCTTTTCTATATGCTCATAATTTCAGGTATGAGTTCTGTTGCTCTTTTAATTGACTTCTTATGTAAGAATAGAGGTATTAATAAGGACAGAAAAAAATAGACCCTTATTAAAATGACTTCCACAATACCCATTTTTTTCTTTTATTTTTTCTTTTCTTCCCTCCTCCTCTTCCGTCTATTTTGGGACACATATGCTAAAGGAAAAAAAAAAAAACAGAAATTTGTGAAGAAAAGGAAAGATGTTGGTTAATTTAAGAAAATTAGTAAAAGTTAAAAATACTATTTTAAAAATGTGTAGCTGAAATGTTTATAGGTCAAGAGGATGTACTATGTTAAGAATCTTTGGGTCAACTCTGTTCTGACTTTTTTTTAAGGTTCAATGAAAAGCTCTTTCTAACTCATTTAGAAGTGGGCAGTTGTAGTCATTGCTAACTAAAGAATCCAGGGTTGACTGAGGGGAAAGCTAAGGTTTTCTTCTCCTCTAGATTGAGCCCTGAAATTCTACCAAGTGTTATCCAAAAAGTAAGGCATAAGATGTGAGGACTGCAAAGTGTATCGCAGTATACAAACACACTTTTGTACAGGTACTATATGTGTAAACATCCATCTGTTCATACATACATACATACTTATAAATATGGTTCCTTTAGACTTGGGTCTAAAATTTCAAGAGATTTTATATAGGAAAACAGAGATGTTGGTCTTTCCTTTCATACTTAATCTACAGTAAACTCTTTTAAGTATTCTACTTAGATATTTGTAAATCTCATTAATAGCCAAATTTTATTTCAATAAAGAGAGAAAATCTATCTATCTATCTATCTATCTATCTATCTATCTATCTATCTATTAATTAAAGTAAAAATATAATTGTAAGGCTTCCATGGGTATAGATAAGAAAGTTAATGGGTATCTCTGGATGATGGGATTGTGGACAATCATAATTATATAGCTTTTCAAGTTTTTTAAAAAATAATGAGCATGTCTCATTTTTATAGTTAGAAAAATACTGATTTAAAATGACTCTCATTTAAGAAAGCTCTTAGCTTTTTGAAGTTCTTTTCCATAGCTTTTTCGTTATTGCTGCTCTTTTTATCTACAGAGTTGTTATAGCTCAGAACTCAAATGAGTCACTAAGGACAACTCCCTATATTTGTCAGCTTGGGAGGCCATAACAAAATTACCACAGACTGGTGACTTGAAAAACAAATTTAAGTTCTAGGCTGAAAGCTTAAGATCAGGGTATCAGCATAATAGGGTTCAGGTGAGAGAGAGCTCTTTTCCTGGCTGGCAGATGGCCGCAGGGGGGGGGCGGGATGTGTGTGTGTGTGTGTGTGTGTGTGTGTGTGTGTGTGTGTGTGTGTGTGTGAGAGAGAGAGAGAGAGAGAGAGAGAGAGAGAGAGAGAGAGAAACAGAGAGACAGGGAGAGAGGGAGTGGGGGAGAGGCAAGGAATGAGAAGAAAACAGATTGTGTCTATGAGGGTATTAATCCCATTATAAGGGCCCCATTCTAATGACCCTATCTAACTTTGATTACTTCTTAAAGGCCTCATTTTCTAATACTGTCGTATTAAGGGTTAAGGTGTTAACATAGGAATTTTGGAGGCACACAAACATCTAGTCCACAACACTCCCTTCCACTCAAACTGGAAGTATACAAAATTTCTAGAAATTGCATCTGAAATAGAAAAAGACTGGCAGACTATACATAAAAACATTAATTAGAGGGAATTTTTTCCATTTTCTATGAGTTTAAAGTGTATTATTTTTATAACTAGAAAAATGCAGTAAGTATTACTTTTAAAGGAAAATGGAATACTACAGAATGTAACATTCCATAATAATCTTGCAGACTTCAGGAACTCTTTTATTTCATCTTCTTGGGGTTTTTCTGAGAATTAGTAAAAGTGTCTCCAGTATTTAGAGCATTTGGATCTAGGCACATAGTAGAGCTCAATAAGTAGCTTTTGCTACTCCTTGTTTTCCTTTTAATGAAAGATGACAGTGTTAACGATAATTATTATATTACCACATATCTTTGAGTATATATTATAAAAGAGTAAAATAGGAAATAACCACAAAGTCAGGACAGGCAGATTTGTTGCTGAGTTTTTAAAATAAGCTCATTATAAATTGAATATCCTATTAAATATCTTTACTTTTGGAACTCTTAATTTTTTAGATTAAAAAGATGAATTGTTAAAAAATAGTGAGTTAGCAGCTCATTTTGAATTAACAATCAGTTTTAAATGTAATATAAGCTCCTTGATTTTGTACAATAAAATGGCAGATGGATGATGATAGTGAGAAAACTTTCCACATGTTTCATTCCAAAGACTGATTTGAGTCTAATACTCAAGTTGGGGGAGTGGTTTTTTCCCCTATAAGAGCTCTCTCTTCTCTTCTTTCTAATGCACCATTTCTTATTATGCTCTATCTTGTATGCAGAGTCTCTTATTTCCTTTTTAAAAACAATCTCCATGGTTGTTGTTTTCTCAATTAATTCCACGTTCTAGTTTTCTGACCCTGTAAATCAATAGGTTAGAAATGCCTGGCAAAGTAGAAATGTTTTTTGTTTTGTTTTGTTTTGATCTGTTTTGTTTTGCCATGCCAGGAGCTGACTGCCTGCCAAATAAATTATGACATTGTGATATATTATTTTCAGTAGCTATAAATTTTTGATATTTAGTGTATCGGTCATACTAAGTCATTTCAGTCACTTAATTTCACTTCTGTCTATATATTAGATGAGAATCCTTTTTCCCATTAGTAGATTTTAATTTCCTTTCCTCTCACAGTCAAATTCCAAGCATGCTTTATAAAACCAGACACAGAATATACATACGAACAAACCGTTTTTGTGTTTACAAGTAGACCCAAGAATATACACTGATCAAGTATGTCCTAAATCATAAATTTGTACACTTAAATCATTTTTAAGTTTTAACAATTTAGATCTCATTTTATCATTGTTTCTTTGATAAATTGATTCCCAGATATTGGACAAACATATCTAGGGAACACTCTGTTGTACTGAGACATGATCTTTATTGGGAGCTTAAAAAAGAATCTCACAAATAAGCCTCAGAAGTGAAAAAAAATTGTTCCAAATTCAGGGCTATGTCTACACCATAGTTAATATGTCACTACCAAAATTGCTTTCTGAAATTCTGTTTTGATGATACTGAATATGTTTCTTTTTGTCCTCTCTCTTCCTTTTCTTTCTTTTTTCTTTTTCTTTTCTTTTCTTTTTTTACCAATAGGACACAAAAATTGCTTCATTGGAGCGAAACATAAGGGATCTTGAGGATGAGATCCAGATGTTAAAAGCTAATGGTGTACTGAACACTGAGGACCGTGAAGAAGAAATCAAACAAATAGAGGTTTACAAAAGTCACTCCAAGTTCATGAAAACCAAGGTATGGTCCAGAGTTATAAACTTTTATGCTCTTAGTGTGACTGGAAAGTTACGGTATACATACGTACTTTTCCTAAAAAACTAGCTTAATCAACCTCTTCGATGGTAGGGCCAGAAGAGGCACCCACGAGAAGGAGGATTTATGTGATATCATGAAAACTATGGACAATAAGAAGAATGCAAAGATTTTTAGTTCAGAAGCATAGCTTCTAAAGGAAATCAAGGAAAACCTTTGGTAGAATTTCTACTTACTAAAGGTTTAGGATTTTCTAATGAGTTTCTTTGATCTTACTCTGTCTTAGGAATTAACATTTATTTTTAATAGTCCTTTATCTTCCCAATTTCATGAGTTTTCATAAGTTTACTATTTCTTTTTTAAGTTTCTATATTTGCCAGAATTTTCATCCATCCCTAGAAGGCGATTTTCTCAAAAGGTGTTGATCTTAGAAGCCAATTTCACTATCTCAATGGTGAGAAGACATTTTGGTTTTAGCATAGTGTTTTAAGACAGGCGTGATTTTGAGTCCTAATGCTGCTACTTGCACACATTGTTCAACCTCCCTAGGCCTCAGTTTTTTCATTTATGAAATAAAGATAAGAAAAAGAAAAGTACCTATATCATTGGGTTCTTTGGCAGTTCCAAGAGATTATGCATTTACAGCACTTAATCCAGTAAATGCTAGGCATTGTTGTTGACAGTGATTGTTATTATTGTTATATGTTGCTATGGAATATAAGATGTTATTTTAGTAAATCTTTCCATTAATTTATTTTACTATTGGCAGTTTTAAAGAATTTGGCTTATTTCAAAATTAAACTGGGCTGCAAATGGACCATGCATCTGAATATCTACTGTTTTTATACATGCATAATTATTAAATTTATGAATAGCCCCAAATAGGTCTTTTGAGACTTTGAAGTGCTTTTATTTATTCCTCTCTTTAAACCATTTTGCTTTTGTAAATTATAACCACACCAATTAAAAATATTTTTTTCCACCACTTGCTCTTAAATATTCTCATTCTTGTTCTAGGTTTTACTCTTGTTTCTTGCCTTATAATATGCAGCAGAATTGCAAGTAATACAGACTTCTGTGAAAAAGCAGTGCGAGTAGGGAGAAAAAAATGTTTAAATGATGGTTATGATTTTTATCCATTGTGAAATAAATGCATACTCATTGCAGAAAACATGCAAATTATATGGAACTAATAATATCTAACATCTACTTCTCCATATATGTATGTGTGTGTACCTATGTATACATCAATTTTTCCCTCTGGGGGATTTACTTCTGCCAATTTTCCATTTGTAAGCTGATGTTGAGATTACGACTAAAATTTTGGAACAAGGAGTGGAGATGTGAGGAGAATGTCCAATGGATCTGATTCTAACCCCTTCTTTTCAGGGACTGCTACAAAATGCAGAATGGGTTTTGCTGCTCAACCTTACCTTCTGGTTTCATCTTTACAGTCCTTCTTTCTCAGAGAGTTGAGCTGAGGTGCAGTAAGCACAATAGTAGGGTGGCCTGAAGACAATAATCAAATCTCTCTGAAAATGAAGACCAGAGGCACAGATATGAGTGAACTCATGATGTTTGGGGGAAATTAATGTTTAGGGTTAACTTTTCCTCCCTACTCTTTCATTGAATGGTGGGAGATAGTTCAAGCCTCTTCTACAAATGAAACTGCCATGAATTTGTAAACTTCACTCCTCACCATGGACTCCGTCCAGGTAAATAAAATATTTATATGGTCTGCAGCAAGTTAAGTCATGACCTTTGCTGGCTCACAGTTGTCTGAGAGACCATCAAACCTTGAGTTAGTTTTAACTTTTAATGACTAGTAACTCCGAAGGGTTCCAAGTGGTTTGGTCAGAAGAATGTTTGAGGAGAGTCTTAATTAAGTACAATGTAAAGGCTGAAGACTAAAGCAGACTCTAGCAAATCCCTAGCCTGCCCTGGCTAGCTGCATGGCCTTGGGGAGTGACTTAAGTCACTCAACCACACTCCTCTTCTATAAAATAGGGACAACACCACCAATCATGGAGAATGACTCAAAAGATTAAATGAAATGATACAGTGAAAGTGCCTAGCTCAATAACATAGCTGTTGACCTTTAACAAACACACAGCTAGCTATTTCTTCAGCAAAATGGATTTATTCAGGAGCAGCAAAGGATTACAATTCAGGAGGTGGAGTCTAAAGTTACACCCCCAGAAGTACAGACTGAATAGACAAAAATAGTGGAAATTTTACCGACTTGTGGGGAGGGCTGTTGTAAAGGAAGCATCCATTGGAGGAAACTGGAAGTTCAGAAGTACAGTGACTTTTCACTTGCTGAGTTATGGCCGCCTCGCACTGGCTGAGCTATTACCTCTTGCTGTGGTAGTAAAGTGGTATCATTTCCTGTGGGAGAAGTGAGGTTCGTGTCTTCATGTTGGGGTCAGTTGAGTGACATGTGCCTTAGAGTTTTCTAGCCTCACTGCTCCATTTGAAATGAGGTTTTTGTTTATTTTCACATAGCTAATAGTTATACCCATTATTATCGAAGAAGTATAACTGAATATAAAAGAATGTTTCATTAGACTAATGGGGAAAAATGGATTTCCACAAATGAATTCTTCTAATGTCATTCAGATATCTGATATAGACTGATAAAAATTAGCTAAAAAGTACATGTAAAAGTTAGTTTTTTTATACTGTCTCCATTGAAAAAGTGTTTTTACTGTATTGAACCATATTATTTATTGCTAATACTTCATACCACTACTTCAGTTACTTATTTTTCTTCTACTTTGAGAGAGAAACTTGATTTCATATTTAAGCCTAGGAATGGTTGAGCAGATCTATCAAGACAAAGCTCTTGCTAAGCATTTAGTCCTGAGTGGTTGTGTTTTGTGCTTTGTGGGATCCCTTAGGCTGTGTGAACTGATTCCAGCTGGGTAAAACATTTATCATAAACCTTGTTAAATTTTAGAGCATGGATTGATAGCCTCTAAAATTGAATCACTAGCGTATTTCATGGCCCATTGTGGCCCATTTGAATATTTTTTTCTACAAGTTTTATATGAATATATTGTTTGTCAAAATCATCACAGATATCTGAGGAGTTAATTTTTGCAATAGTTGGTTATACAAATTGACAGAATAATTGTTTAATGTCACCATTGGGGTCTCTTGAACTCTGTCATTTATGTAGAGTTGTATAGATAGAGCTGTCATTGGTGGAGTTTGAATATTGCAGTCCGCATAGGCTCTTACTAATTGTTTCTGGCACATGGCACTGAGCTAGCTACTGAGGGGCACTGAAAGTAGTAGTGCATGTTCAAAGTATTTCCGGCTCCCTCATACTGACTACTTAGTTGGGAAAGTAGGAAAAATACTCAAAAACTACCTTGAAGATTTGTTGAGTTCCCTTCTGGCTGGAGCAATGCAGGTTGTTTAGGTTTAGAATTAGTGTTTTTTGTCTAAATAGTTAGACTGGCAAAACAGCAATAACATATCTGGTGAAGAATGCAAACTTTGATTGATGCCAGAGCAAATCTAAAAGGATGAGTAAAGATATCATCTCACCCCCAACTCCACACAGATAAGGGAGTATGAAGAACTCAAGTTTGTGTGAAATGGCACGTTTTCCAAAAAAAAGAAAAGAAACATTTGATTTAAATTGCAAAAACCTGGAGGCTCTAAAACTTACTTGAGAAAGGAATGGATAAGTAATTGTTAAACCCATGAGGTTTGAGGAGGCAGTGTTAGAAATGGAAATCAGAAAATGACTTTTTGATATGAACTAGCAGAAAATGCTAGATTTGAGGCTGGGACAGTTGACTTTACAAACTTGTTTTAATGGTTTCAAAATACTCAAAGAGTTATGGTAGAACATTTCAGAAATTCTGATGAAATGCTGCATAAGGAGGGGAATTGAATTCTTTGGAAACCAAGACTGAAGTTGCATCTAAATATTGTTAGTTCTTGTTGCTGTTTGTATTGAACATATAGAAAGCTTTTAAAAGTGATCCGGATAGCTTTTCTTCTACGAGGGTCCTTTGGAGGAGCACTCTCAGAATGACCATTTTTTACAAAGACTAGCTTGGAGGTGCTTTTTGATCTGAATATTTAACAGAGGTCCAAAGTGTGTTTTATCATGATTACTTGGAAGTTTACTATTTTTAAAATGAAAAAAGATAAGATAAAAATTCAACCCGATCCCCTAAAATTGTTCACATATTATGTTTTCATTTGCTTAGATTTTTAAAATATTTAGCTAAAAATTATTTTTATGATCCATTGGTGATAAAATTGACTCAGCATTTGATTCCTCTTCATTAATAGGGAATGATCTCAAATCTGTTTGTCTCAATATATAATGATTTGCTCCTAGTAGACAATAAAGGCAGCTAATAATAATTTTTATATACAAACTCATTGTTAGATGCAGAAGTATCTTGAAATAGATGATTTTAAAATTTTCAGTGAAAATTTGACATAGAAACAGTGTAACTTGTGGTATGAACAGGAAATGCTGCTTGCATTAATTATTTAGATGAATAAAGCAGGTAGGTTGGAGGGAAAGGAAGTATTCTTAATAGCCAGGTGAAAGGGCGTGTACTTCCATTTTGATATTGAGCAGGTGGCTGGGACTGTTAGGGTCTCTTGAAAGCTCTGTAATTAAATTAAGTAGCAGTGATGTCATAAAAAACCCGTGATGTAACATTTTTAGAAGCTGGAAGGTGAATTACAAAAGTGTAAAAGCAGAGCTCGGAATCTCAGCTTGTGCTAAGACAGGAATACTAGACATATTCTGCCAGAGTAGAAATTCCTGCATTTTTCAAGCCCTTTGGCATTTGTACATTTCCCATGAGAACTGAGACTCTGGGCGACCTCCTGAGCTGTGCAATTCTGGTTTGAAACTCTATTTTCTACCCCAACTCAGAAGGCTTAGAGGAATCAGACTGTGAGAGCAGAACTAAGAGCCATGAGATCATGAGTTACCTTCAGGAGTACTTCAAGCCTTTAAGAATGGAATGCAACATAAATAATTGTTTTTCTGATAGGGAAAGAAAGACAGCATCTCCTGTTCTGTATGAGGCTTTGTTCTTGGTCTAATAC
Source organism: Cynopterus sphinx (assembly GCA_030015415.1). NCBI lineage: Eukaryota > Metazoa > Chordata > Mammalia > Chiroptera > Pteropodidae > Cynopterus > Cynopterus sphinx. Next base: position 112,996,516 of record CM057381.1, read on the forward strand.
ATTTTTCATCTGCTGATCCAAGTACTTCTATATTAGCCACTCGGTGTGTTTTCATAATTTGTCCAAGACGCCACTCTGCCGTCTTAGATTGCCCCCTTTATTTTAATTTGTAACACGTTTTCTTATTAACCTTCAATGGATTACAATCCTCATAACCCAAACTGCATGATAATAAGCATATCGTTTCTAGACATGAGGGTCATATCTGCAGTGAAAAAGAAGCTGTTTTACTTGGCAGAGTAGTTTTTTTCAGGGTGTTGGTTGTGTCACAGACTTAAGTGGTGGAAGAACTTTCAGACGAGATGAAGTGTGTCTGATGTCCACATGGACTTCATATAAAGCATGTGATGTAATTCCTATTGGCTTTCTTCTTGCCATCACGGAGACAGACCTTCCCCCGGCCTCAGTTCTCATGTATGTTCGATTGCATCACTTTCCATTTTTATTGAGTTTATGGCTATAAAAGAAGCCAAAGGCATATTTTTATGGAAGAATATGATTTTTTCCCCAGTAACTATATTCCCCTTAGAAAAGCCTTTTCTATTATTGTCTGCATAAAATATTTATTTAAAATTTACCTCATGGCAGTGATAGTCTGAAAGCTATTTAAAGCAACTGCCTATTTAATATTTATAGACTGAAATAGTTTTATCTTTATCAATCTATTTTTATTGAATAAAATAGGCACATGAGAACCTGCCATCTTATTCCTTTCTATTAAATACCATTCCATTGATCAAGTTCATGTAATTCAAATTCTTTTTTCAATATCCAACTCCCACACTCAATTTCTACTCTGATATTTGTAGAAATTAGCACAAATCAGTTTTTTCACTATAAACATCATCTTTGCTTAGGCATGTGGAGTTGAAAATATTTAAGCTTTATTTTCAGATGAATCAGTTTCATATGTGGAATCAACTATATACTATGCTGTCAGGTACAACTACATGTGATTTGGGACCATACCACCTCCCCGCCCTGTGAAGAGTACTGATCACAACAGATTTACTTTTCAAAAATAATTTTAGATAAGTCTAATCCTGAGTTTTTTTATTTTTATTTATATTCTATTGTATGAGGGAGGGAGGGAGGAGGGGAGTCAGGGATGGAAGTGAGAGAGAAAGAGAAATTGAGAGTACTTTTTGTTCCAGATAAAAATTGTCAGACTAACAAATCATTCAATTATAACAACAATAATGTAGTTCATGGATCATGTGTACCTGAGCAATGTTGTCACCTGCTCACACATACCGAGAGCAAGTTGATAATCATGATTCTCTCCCAGTGAACTTCTAAGCATACTCAGAATCGTTCTCAAGACTATCTTTCTAGTAAATTGTATAACCTAAACACTTCTGAAGATGGGGGTCTCACTTAGATATACAAAGTGTGATATATTCATATGGTGACATATCATTCAACAACAAAAGGGAATGAAGTACTGGGTGAACCTTGAAACACTGTATAATGTGAAAGAAACCAGTCACAAAGTACATATATTGTATGATTCCATTTATATAAAATGCCCAGAAGAGGCCTGTCCATAGAGGCAAAACATAGATTATTGGTTGCCTTGGGTTCAGGGTAGAAGATGGATAATGGAGAGTCATTTCTACTGGCTACAAGGTTTTATTTTGAGATGATAAAAATGTTCTAAAATTTTATCGTAGTGGTGATTTCACAATCTGTGAATGTACTAAAAACCATCACTGTACTCATTAGGCGAATTACAAGGCATTTAAATTATATTCCAATAAACCTATTAAAAATTCAGCTAATGAAAAAAAGGACCACTGCCTTTAAGGGAGTAAAATTGCATGATAGCTTGACTTCTTATTAGCTTATGTAAGTCAGAAGATAGTGTAATAAAATCCTTATTGTGCTGAGAGGAAGTAACTCTTACCTTAGAAAATTACTTTTAATACTTAGCAACAATATTCAAAAAAAAAAAAAGAATGAAATTTTTAGGCAAAAATTGAGTTTGCCATCAACAAAACTCCACTAAAGGAAATTTTAAATGATACTTTTCAGGCAAAAGGAGATTCCTTATGGAATATCTGAGAAGCAAGGATGAATAACAAATATATTGACAATGTGGGGATAAATCTAAACAAACATGAACTGTAAAATAATAACGATAAGTTGAAAACAAAAGAGGAAAGAACTAAAGTACATGACAATAGTGATGTATGTGTAGGTGAAGAGAGTGGTGACTGGATTTAAAGTATCTCAGGATCCTTAGATTATTCAGAAAGAAGATAAACATATAAATTGAATTTAGACTTAGGTAAATTAAAAATCCAAGTGTGTTATAATTCCTAGGATTATCTAAAGATTAGAAATAAATACTATAAACAAATGAAATAAATAAAAGAACAACTTTAAAATTAGTAAAAGTAAAAAATAGAATGATAAAAAAGTAATTTAAAATAAATCCTTATATATCTGTAATGATAATCAGTGCTCCAGTTAAATTTATCAGACAGGATAAAAGAATATGGGTATATGCTATTTACAAGAGATATCTGCAACATAAAGTTAAAGACAAATTAGAAATGAAAAAGATGCTCTAGCCAAATAATCATAAGGAAGCTTTGTAGACTTTAAGACAAAGAAACCATTTTTAGAGCTAAAAAATTGGCAGAACTACATGGAAGAATTCATTATTTCATCATTAGAGTGAATATTTGTAACCTACCCTTAAATAATTAACATGAAGATGAAGCAGATTAAAAGATCAAAATGAAGAAGACTTTAAACTACTTAATTAAAATGTTATTAAATGCCATGCACATATATATATTACATCAAACAATAATTGGATACATTCTTTTCAAGCACACAGTGTACAAAGTGCATTTATGATAACTGAACATATACTGTGTCATATAACAAGATACACCAAATTTCCAATGATTAGTATCAAACATGCCATGTTCTTGATTCACAAAACAAGTAAATAAAACCACAAAGATAACTAAAAACATGCATGTATTTGGAGATTAAGAAGCATACTTCTAAATTATTCATGGGTTAAAGAATAAAAAATGGAGATTAGAAAATATTTAGGACTGAACAATGATATCAATACTACATATCAAACTAGTGGGACTGAGCTAAAATGACACAGGGAAATTTGTAGTCTTTAGGCTTATTACATATGGAAAGAAAAAAGGCTGAAAATTAGTGAGATAGGCATCTAATTTTATAAATTAGGAAAAGAAAACATAATAAATCCAAAAATGTAGGAGGAATGAAATAATTTAAAAGTAAAAGCAGAAACTAATGAAATAGAAAATAAAAATGTTGGATGATCGACACAGCAAAATTGGCTCCTTGAAGAGACAGTTGACATGACATGCCTTTCTGCTGAGATTCATCAAGAAAAAGGGAGGAAAAATAAAGAATATTAGGAATTAAAAAGAAGATATAATTATAGATGTCATAGATATGAAAGATAAATGGTTTTATGAAAATTTCTTGCTGATAAAAGTGAAAATTTCAATGAAATTAAAAATTAAAAATTCAGATTGGCTTTCATAATTAGAAACACAAATATTCTTATAATCGATATAGATGGATGGAATAAGTAATGGTCTTTGGAAAGATAATTTTGCTGGTTATGTCTAATGAACCTTGATGGGAAAAATTCCAATTTAATACAGATCATTTTAGAACACATTATAAAAAGGAACACTTCCTATTTCGAAGACTAAAACCTGACCAAGACAGCACAAGATAGGAAAATTACATACTAACCTTACCCATAAACATAGATAAAAGATCCTGACAAAATATTAACAAGTTGAATCCATTAAAATATAAAAAATATCAGACATTATGACTTAGTGAAGTTTTTCATGCTAATGCAAGAGGTTAATATTTTAAAAATCTATTCTGTAATTCATTACAATAACATTAAAGGTGAAAAATATGATAAATCATGAGATGCAGATCAATGTTTGATAATACTATACATTCTATAATGATAAAAAGACCACTGCCAAAGTTGTAATAAAAGGGAACTTTCTGAAACCTAAAAGCACCTATAAAAAGCTAAAGTAAATATCTAACTTAATGATGAAACACTGCAATTCTCTCCCTTAAGACCAGGAACAAAAAGAAGTAGCCACCATTTCTACCAGACCCCTCTATCTGTCTTGGCCTGCTATGTGGCTATACCAGCCACATGGGCCTTCTGATAGCACAGTGGTTGGAGGATAACTGGATTTCTAATATGTTGGCTGGCTTCCAAAAGGAAGCGGAAACTGACATTCCTTCTACAGGCTGGGGTCAGAACAAGAATACTTGACACTTTCTGATTCAGCTTGTTTCTACAAGTCAAAGTCCAGTCCAGATTCAAGAGGAGGGTAAATAGACTTTACCTCTAGTTATGAGGAGCAGCATGTGTGTACAGGTAGGAAGAAACTGATGACAGAGAACTTTGAAGATCATCTGTCATAGCTCATATTAGACTGGCAGAAATATAAAGGGCTAGTAATAGCGCTTAACACTATGAACATTAATATAACTGCTTTGGAAAATATTTTTGTCTTATCTAGTGAAGTTGAATATGTGCATACTATGTGGTTCAGCAATTTAACTCCTAGATTATTTTTGCTATGTGTACCAGGTGATGTGTAAAAGAATGTTCAGAATAGCACTTTCTGAATAGCAAAAAAAAAAAAAACCCTGGAAACAAATTCAAATGTCTATCAACAGCAGAATGGACAAATAGATTGTAGTGAAGTCTTAACAATGGGATACTGTTCTTCAATAAAAATAAATTGTACATACAATAATATGATATAATATTCAAGACATAAGATTATGTAGAAAAAAGCAAAGTGCTAAAAAGACATATGTAACACAAATACAAACCTAAATAGTATTCAAAACTAAACAGTCTATTATTTACAGATGCAAAACTAAATATAAGTTTTTTCCAGATGTAAAAATATATGGTAAGACTAAAAGACAAGCAAGAAAATGACAAGCACAAAATTTAGAGTAATAATTATTTCTGAAGGGGGAAAGAAAAATGGGTTGGAATAGGTAATTCTAATGATCTTTTTTGGTGAATTGGGTGATGGATATTTCTTATATTTTTAAAAATACTTTATATATATTTATATTATTTTATATTTTCTCAGTATTTAATATAAGTCAAAACAAAACCCCCCAATGCTTACTTTTAGAGGGAATGAGTATTCTCTTTTGTTAAATGATGCCCTATGGAATAGCATGGAAGGTCCAGGTTATGTCATGGGTTAACTACCTGTATTAGCTCTCTATTGGATCTTCTGAGGACTATGGTGAATAGACATGTCTATTTTGGTTTCATGAAAGGATTTATTCTACTGTGAACCTCTGTTTACAGTGGGGTGGAATGTGGAAGGCAATCTGCTGACCGTACTTTTCCTGTTTTCTATGCTCTAGGCCACTTTTATAGAGCCTCTCCAGAAACCAAAGGCTGTATGACTCCCAGGGCCATTTTTTTAAGCAAACTCATAGCTTGCCTTGTTGGAATAATGATCATCAGCCATTGAAAATTAAAAATCAGTAGTTCCAAAATGTAGAGAGTGGGAGCTACAGCTTCTGATTTATTACAATTTTTCTGTTTTACAGATTGATCAGTTGAAACAGGAACTTTCAAAGAAGGAGTCAGAACTTCTTGCCTTACAAACAAAGCTTGAAACCCTTAGCAATCAAAATTCAGATTGCAAGCAACACATTGAAGTGCTTAAAGAGTCGCTTACTGCCAAAGAACAGAGGGCTGCCATCCTTCAGACTGAGGTAAGGAACTATCTCAGGATTCTGTGCAGCAGATGTTGAGTTGATAGAAAATGTTTTACCTGAATCACTTTCTTTAGAAGATACCTTATCCAAACCCTTGGGGCCAGATGGATTTTGGATATCATATATTTGGGGGATTTTGGAAAGTTAAGACCCATTGCATGTATCGTGGATTGTATAACCCTCCCAATGGGGTTGCAGCAATACCCAGAAAGCAAACACATGGATATTTCTGTAGAAAAAAAATTTCACACTAAAGTAGGATAAAGACTATATAATTAACCTCTTGTCAGTTTGTGTCAGGTTGTACAAAGGAGTTTGCTTCACACTTGGGAAATTTTTTTTTTTCATTATTCAGAGCTTTTTGGATGTGGGAGGCACAAATAAATAATCGGGTCTTGAATAGTTTTAGATTTATCAAAAATCATGTAAAAAGTCAGAATGTCATCTACCTTCCTTTGCTGTGTATCTGTATAGTTCTACCTCCTGGCACTCATGGTTCCAAAGATTTCTTGCTTCCTGAGGAGTATCCTCAATTTTCAAGATTCTTTTGCCCATTGAAGAAAGATGGTATTCTGTGAGTTTTTAAAAGGAAATGTTGGTTTGTTATTTCTTATTCATACTTAGAAGAAAAACAAATATATGTTAATGTTTTATTTTTTTGCTTCTCCTCATTGGATTATATTTTGGGGGCTATAGAATAAAAAACAAAAGCTAGTTATTGCATTAATAAAATAGTTGACAGAAAAAAATTGTTACATGTGAGCAACAGTTGAGGTAGTATGTTGTGTGGATCACTTTAGGAGAAAGCAATCTAATTGAGATGCATGTTCCCTTTTGTGCTTTTTGAGCCATGTCTCTGCATGTATATATTTTTGGGTCTGTGGGAGATTTGGATTTTCCTTAGGAGTTAATGGGCCAATCAATAAATAAGTCTGTACCCTCAGCTGAGGTACCGGACAGTGTCCACAGGGGAAGAGAAACAGATTCCAGATTGAATAAGTCTTGGAATGGACCTGACTCAGCCCCTATGCACTTGACATTGGCTAATAGGCAGCTATTTGATTCAAACCAAAACAATCATTTTGGCCTCAATGATTTAGATATTCACATTTAAGAAATATAAATTCAGTCATGTATAGTTCCATTGTGAATGTGGAAGCATGAATATTTTTTAAGGCAAAATTTAAATTGTGCCATAAATGAAGGTGCTTGTATCTCCTTTAGGAGGCAGCAGAAAATAGTGACTAAAACTGTGCTATGTAATACTGTACACTAGCCACATATGTCTATTCAAATTTAAATTAATTAAAATTCAGTAAAATTTAAAAAGTAGTTCTTTAGTCATGCTAGCCATATATTAAGTATTTAATAGTCACATGTGGCTAATGACTGCTGTATTGGATAGCACAGCTGTAGAACATTTCCACCATTTGGCACTTGTCTAGAATAGGGGTTGAAAACTCTGACTTGTGGGACAAATCCTGGCCTCTGCTTGTTTTTGTAAATAAAGTTTTATTAGAACACAACCATATTCATTTATTATGGTTGCCTTTGGCTGCTTTCCTGCTCTAACAACAGAATTTGTCGCAATGGAGACTGTATGGCCCACAAAACTGGTAATATTTACTCTTAGGTCATAACAGAAAAAATTCACTAAGTCACAGCATTGTGATTTTGTTGGAAAAGCTTTGAGTGGGCATTGGAATGTACCTGGCTTGATCTCTCTCTAAGTCTTACTCTGAAGTGGGCCAGATAGTTTGCTGACCCTTGTTCTAGAGCACAGGTTTTTTTCCACATTATTATTATTCACAAAGCAACTGATTATATTCACAGTTGTCTAAAGATGACAGTCATGCCAGCATTACTAATAAAGTTAGAGTGATAGTGCTGCTGTGTAGTGGGCAGGAGGAAGTTTAGGAAGCAAGGTAGCCTATTGAGGTTTTGCCCAAACAGGCAGTCAGGCTTCTTGATGGATCCTCTCTAAAAGGAAAGAATGAGAAAAGTCAACTCGGAAAGGCCTTATTTCCTTTCTCTCACTACCTTGCATTAATGAGTACTTGTGTTCTCCAGCCGATTTCCCTTTTTCTTATTCTCTCCGTGTTTTCTCTCTGTGTTTTATCTCTCTCGAATTGATGCATTCCAATTAGACCTATGTATGTTTCACGAAAAAGAGTGATGACATTATGTGAATAGCTTCTATCTCATGTTCAAAAGATCATTAAAATGATCTCATAAAGAGGTGGTGCTTGAAGTAGAAAAAATTATTCTCCACTTGCAGAGAAAGTGAGGTGATTTTCTAGTCTTCTGCTTTGAAGTTGGGAATGTGAGATTAATAATTTTATCAGCTGAAACATCTAAAGAATTTTCTTTTGCCTTTTTTCTTTTTTAAAGATCTTTGTGAATGAAAATAGAGAAAGAAGTTACCCAATGATGTCTATGTCTTAGAGGAAGCAGTTTAGGTTAAAATTTGCTCTAATCATAGGCAAAGAATTTTTGAGAACAGAATAAAATACATTGAAGTGATTTTCCCACTTCTTGGAGAAACAGAGGGAAATAAGAGTCTTTCTACCTTAGTGGGTGAATGAATATTCAGTAGGTGAGATGTGTTATTTTTTATTATGCCCCATGACAAAAGACTTGAGTGTAAATTTATATGAAAGATATGGCACTCATCCTTAGAGGTGGTTAAATATAACAACTCCTTCCAATTTGATTACTGAGTCAGTCCTGATAGATTTTCCCAAAGCAGAAGAGGGCTTTCAAAGCAGAAATGGATGAACCTTGCTGGTTTCTCTGGAAAAACTATGCCATCAACTGGCTTTGGCTTCTCTTTTAGAATATGGTATAGATGACAGATGTCACTGGCTTTACAGTTCATCTGTGTTAGGAAGACTTTTGCTACCAAAGAATTTGCATTTGGGAGGTGGTAGGATAAAGAGTGGGACAAGGGGTGGGAGGCAAGTTGTCTGGGTTTGTGGCTATGTGGCTTGGCTTGGTTTGTTTTAACTTGTATAGATGCCCAGATGCTCTTTGTAATGTATGCAATAAATCAATGGAATAATAATTATACTCAGACGGATACACCACATAGATCTTAACATAAGTTTTTACTTTTTAAAATAGCTTCAAAGGATCCTAAGGCCAAGTTTTTTATTTTGTTACTTCCCTTGATGTTTTTTATGTGCCAACTTATCCCCATTCACCAACACATTAATTATGTGGCAGTAGAGATAATAAATTGGCTCTCTTTAGCACCTTGATTTTTCTGGATTTCAACAAATAATTACAAAATATCCAGAAATTAGGAAAAAGGTAGGCCTAGCTATTATTTTATGGTCTGAAGTAAAATGTAAGAAGAACACAGCATTTAGAAGAGGAAGATGTGTAGACATACTTCAGCCTCTCTATTGAATAACTGTGACATGAAAAAGACTCGAATTTCTCTGAGCCTCCATGTCTTGATCAATAAAATGGCAGTTATTGTGCCAGCCTGACACTTCTATGTGAAAAGTTCTTTAACTCTCGTAAAGAGTTTTAGCTACTATAAATTCTGTTGATTATGATCACTGCTGTTATTATTATTTCTATTGTATATCAGAGATATTCGGGAAATACTCTGCCTCACCTCTTGTCATCCATTCTGTGTGTTCTACCTTCATGGGTCTCCTTTGAATTTTTGGTTGTCTACATTTACTGAGTTCAAATTTTTTATTTCAATTGAGTCATTTATGTCTCAGAATGATACAGAGAAATGAAGATACTGTGAAAGTACCATTTATTTTGTTCTATCCCAAAATTAAGATATATCTTTTTATTTTCCTGCAAGTATACTTTCTGCCAGTCCAGTACAGTTTCCAAATGGCCAGATGTGACAACTCTTTCGCATGTTTTCTGGAAGATGTATTATATGACAGTTATATATAATGCTTGCTGTTATACTCATTTCTATTTCAAATGGGTCAGGGTAAACTTGCCTAAGGGTAAATACTTTTAATTAACAATTGTGTTCATGAAGGCCAGGGGTAACACTTGTTGGTTAGGTTAGTGGCAGTTTCATAGTAAGCGTCCATAACATTTTTAGTGTAATCAATGTAGAAGAAAATATCTTGCAATTTATAGGCTTGTTTCCAGAAAAATTTACGTCAGCACATACACACTCATATTTACATATAATAGTGTAAATAGTTTCATACAGTTTACAGATTCCCTGAAGCATTTCCAGAAATTTCACATTAAAGATTCCTGCCCTATAGATTTCCTGCATATTTTTCATTTAGCACATATTTTCTGAATGATTACTGTGTGCCTGATACAGTTTCTGCTCTCATCCAGCCAAAATTCTATTAGATATGTGGATATATGATACAGAACTGATTTATAGCACCATAAACATTCAGCAATTTCATTATCACTGGTTACTAATAATTCCGAACAAAATCTTAATTGTATGTAATCTTCCTTCTGTTGTTTAAAAACATAAGTAAAGGAAAGAAAGAAGATAAGAAGAAATAAATGTTTCGCTCCTTTGAAAACTAAGGTATGCAAACTGTATGAAATGTCTATTTATACCTCTTATAATGAAAGGCTCATATTACTAAGGTGATTACCCTGATAATGTTAAGAATTTGTCCACACTCAAGCAGGTTGGCTCCTTTTGAAAGAGGGAATGCTATTTAGGGGGTTACAGATACTCTGCTGGCTTGATTATTTTAGGAGTTACCTCATCTACTTAGAGATACTTCAGTTGACTGTTCTTCAGAAAGACTCTTCTCTTGACTGTCTGAATGAGTGAGGTATATTATTGGATAATATTTTATTGAACATTTATAATGTGCATGGTGGTTGATAGTGTGGGACCCATAATCTCAGGAACTATTGGTCTGGACTTTTTAATTTAATTTTATTGCCTAAATGTCTAGTGAGTGTCTTGTGGCTGCTCTACTGAGTTCCAGGAACTGTAGCTAAGTGTTTTCAATGTGATATTTTATTTAAAACTTTAATTATAATTTGTGAAGTTGGTATTATGACCTCTTTTTTAAGATGAGAAAATGGAGATTCAGAGAGGATGTGTAACTTGCTTGAGGTTACACAGTGGTGGTGAGTGATAGGGCCTGAGTTCCCGAACTCTGAACTCCTAACCAGAAATCTGATGCTTTCCATGAGTCCTAGTGAATCAAGGGCTTCCTTTGTGTCAAGGGGCTAACATATATTATCACATTTAATCTTCATGGCAAAGTCTGTCCTAACAGGTGAGTTCATGGGGGCTGGGGGTGGGTTCAAGAATACTCACTAGGTATAGCCCTGTACTGGCTACGAAGAGGATAAGAATGAGTAACTATGGGACCTAAATCCTCATAGTAACAATATGGTTATAATAACAGCAGCACTGTGACCATCATGTTAGATAGTATTGCCCGTTCTCTAGAGAGGGTAACACTTTGCAGAAGTCTAGAATCCGACTTTATTAAGAAGAATTCATTGTATAATATTTAGTTTTTATTTCTTTAAAGATGTTTATGATTATATATACACATATATTTATACATGCATGCACAGTTTAAAAAAAATAAAAGAAGGGAAAACAGTGTTCTTACTGTGCTTTCTCTGTGTTGGAGACTCAGGTGATCTTTAAATTATATATGGTACACATATTATACATTTGTAATGTAAAAAGTTAAATGCATTTTTTAAACAGAAGCGGTGATGATAATTTTTTCAGGGAGGTTATACAAGGTGCGGGAGGAGAAGGAGGTTTTCTGAGCCCATGGCAGCAATTTTTGGTCTCTGTGAGTCACAGATGATTCAGTGTGATAACACAACCAGAAAGCAGACTTGGGCTGTCAGTTTTCAAGATGAATCATAAAAACCAAACTTTTGACAATGAAAATGTTGGCACATGGAGAAAATAACAAGTTTTATGGGTCCTTATTTTTTGGTTTATTCCCATTAAGATGAGCCCTCTGCCCCAGGTGAGGCTAGGACTCTTGGGTATAAAGGTCACCATGAAAAGGAGTCAGGAATGCTTCATGGCCTCTCAGGACTATGGGACTAGATGCATTTACAGAGGGATTTGCAAACTATTCCAGATACTTAAGGAACTTTCTCCTGAATTCACATGTTTTGACAAGAAAGTTTTTTAAATGGATGGAAATAATATTTACTACAATATATAAGGTGGGATTTACAAGGAGTGCTGCTTTACTTTTAAACAATAATTTCAGTTTTCAGTTTTACCTCCTGCCTTAGTCCTCTTTAATCACCTTAGCAATTCAAGAATAATATGTGAAAATAGTCAACAATGTTGTAAAACATATGTTAAGGGGGAAAAGGGATACCTGATTTAGTGGAGTGACCACTTCATGAGTTGTATAGATCTCTAATCACTATGCTGTACAACTGAAATGAATATATTATTGTCTGCCAACTATAATTGAAGAAAAAGTCATTGAATTATTCAATGTAAATATGAGCAACTAATTGTCTATTACACTTCAATAAAGCTGGTGAAAAAGAATAATATGTGAAATGTCCTTTCTGAGACAGACTTGTTTAATGCCCTTCATAATCACATTTAAAAATGAGGTCCTTTTTAAAAACGTTGATTGCATATGACAAATCCAACTTTTAAGACTGTCAAAATATCCAGTGCTGTACCACTTTCAAGACCTGCACAAAATTTCTTTAAAATTAATGAATTTAGGTACTTGGTGGAAAAAAAAATATACAAAACAAAATCCTAGTGTCACTTGTATTTTTCCATTCTAATCCAGTCACTGGCTTCACATTTTTAAATGTTTTTATTTGACTGGGAAAGGCATCATTTGAAATTTTTATTGATAACACTCTTAACTGCAAGAAAAAGACATAAACCTGAAAAGCTGTAACTATCATGGTGGCCACAATTGGGAGGTCTGCAAAATGGTTTATTACCAGCAGGAAAAAAAAATGTTGGGAACCACAGTTGTTATAGGGGTCACCACCTCTGCTATGTGCATTTTATTTTTTTCCCTTTTCATTTTGAGGATATGTATGATGGCAGTGCCAAACTACACACTTTCCCCTCCCCTGATGTCTGTGGGCTTTGTTTTGATTCTCTCTTTATTAATGATGTGAAAAATTTGGGTCATATTAAAATGAGCCAGGGTCAGGCTTTGTGGGTTCCAGAATGCTGAAAATGTTCTTCTATCTAGCTAGTGAAGACATTGTTTAAAGGGGCCACATTTTACTTCCTGAAAGTTTTAGTTCTTTTTTAGGTTTAGATATCTTGGTGAACTTTGCAAGGCAGCCCTCTTGCTTTCTTAAGGTAAAACATGAAGACTTGGAGGAATAAAAATGTCGTATGCTTGTTGCCTGCAGTTCCGTGGCAGTTTTTTGCCCACTAAACGATGATGGTGCAGGTAGCTACAGACATTATTTTGTTCCATAGATCAAGAGTGTAATACTTTTGTTGTTGTTATTGTTGTTCAGGCCTTCAGAGAATGCCTTATTTAACACCTTTTTAGTATAAAATTGATTTTGACTTCATAAACACAGGTGTTCAGTTAGAATCTTAATGAACTGTGAAACAGTTAGATGTCTAAAAGGAAATTCTATAAATTGTGAACATAGCTCTGTCAGCACACTAAATGGATTAGGAAAATTCATTGTCTGCCTTGTAACTGAACACCAACGTGATACGAGGACATGAATTAGTCCTGAAAAGCCAATAAAACGGAGGAAAAAAGTTGAGCGGTTGCCCTTCCTCCCTACCACAAATAAATGCTAGTGCTGAAGGACTCGGAAATCAGAATGGCTATTCAGAAGACGGCCAAGAAGGAATACATATGAGCAGACAACACAGAATTTATAGAGTAAAACCACAAACACCTTATTTTCCATTGTACTAAAATAATGATATTTTACAGTACTCGTTTTGTATGTAACTCTGCTTTCAATTTTATATTGTTACTGCAGCTCAGATCTCATTATAAGTGTTCCAATAAAAATCCCTTTTTAATCAAAAACTTTCTAATTCTTACCCATTGTTAACTTACTTTGAGCAACTTATTTTTCTAGTGAAACAGAAGAATTTGCCTTCCCCACCCTTTTTTTTTTTTTAGCTTCTCCTTGAGATGTTATTTGACTTGTGTGGCTAAAATGTAATTAAGATAACTGAATCATTTTAATTTATACATTAAATCCTGTCAAAATCTGCATCCATTGTTTTGGGATATAAAGATGGAGTCAGACCCCTTTATATTCTTTGAAGGAAAGGAAATAGATCATTAGTACTGTTGTTTGGTTTTGCTTTAGCTTGAAAAAGGCATTGTTTATAGTGTATTAAGCTGCAACTGTAAGTGACAATATCACATTAGTCAATTGTGAGAAAGTACATGTCTTCTGGTAAGGGTTACTAGTGAATGATGTGCAGGAAAAAAAGAATGTATTTCTGCCCTATCTGTGGGAAACTGAATAGCCACTTTAAAAAGGAGATGACAGAATTTAGAAGGAGGGAAAGCCAACAAAACTCTCACTGACCTCCAAGCTCACATTCTTTCTTTCCTTTTTTTTTTTTTGTATGAATTTTATGGAAAACAGAATTTATTAAGTACTTCCATTCATTTTTTTCCCTTCTGGGGGGTACCATTTGGAAATAACCAGTTTACATTGTGATTATGTTCTCCTGACATTGGATCCACATTTGTAACACTTGTCTCCAATTCCTTTGGAAAAAGGCTAACATTTGCTGTGGTTGGATTTCTTTATGTGTGTATTTACACACCAAACCAAAATCTAAAGAGTGAAGTTAAATTGTAGGGCTTCTGCAAGAATCTTTTACCCATTTCATTGAACTTTATCGTTTTTTAAAATTAAATACAGATATTTATTCCATATAGGCATATATTTTCTCTCTCATTAAAAAAAATGCAAGGATTAATAAGTCATGTTGATGAAGATTATTTTAATTCTAGGAGTTTGTTTTTATTGCAAGTATTTTGATATTGAAGTATATGAAATTTATTTTCTTGCATTATTTTTTATTTTATTTACAAATGTAGATGATTTTATTTTTCCTTATGATTATAATAGAATTATGTTTGGCCTCTAAAATGCTACTTGGCAGTTGTTAATTTGAAACGGGACAGATTGTTGTGTCACTACTATCTGGCCAAATGTGAAGGAAAAGAGATCAAACTCCTCCTTTACTTAGTGTGAGACCTTAGCCTAGTGCCAGCAAAACTGAGTTTCAAAAGGGTCAGCTCTCTCCTTAGAAATGACCACCTTTGACAGTTATTCTGGGAGCAGTACAGGAAGAAGGGAAGTGCATGACCAGGATTGCTGCTTGGGACTGCCAGAGATCTAAACCTTAGCATTTATCAACTCTTCAACCTCATTCCCATCCAAAACTAAGAGTACATTTGTGGAAAGATGTACATGAATTTTAAAAATTCAATTTAAAAAATTTTAATCATATTTGCACTTTTGGTTGTGTGTGCGTGTGTGTGTACTTGTGTGTGTGTGTGTGTGTAAGTGAGAGAGACAGAACACTAAGATACGAAAGTTAAGTTTACAGTATCATTTTGGTAATCTTTTTTGTCAGATGTTCAGTAGATTATTTATAAAATACCTGCTGTGTGTTAGGCATGGTGCTAGGTGCCAGGAATACAAAAATTAACAAGAGATAAATGTTGCCAATATTATCAATAATATGATTATTGAAAGAAGTATAAGAATTGTTTCTAGTTCTTTTTTGTCTTTGAGTATCCACTAGGATTGATTCATGGAAGATTCAATCTAGTGGACTGTTGGTTGCTTGAAAGACAACCCCATAAAGACCTTGGCTGTATAATAGGCCTCTGAGTAAACCTTTGAAAGTACCTAACCAAGAGAACTTGTTCTAATGCTTGGAGCTCTTTTTATTACAAATCTTTAAATTTTCAAGGGTCATTTTCTCGGGTGAGTCTCTAATATGGTTTGTATAGGACACAGAAATATAATCTCATTTCTCAGGGACATTGTGGACTAGCTGGGTTTTCATTAATGTACTGTACATAAGTATTTATTTTAACCCTTTATTAACCTAATATTTATGTAGAAAGAAAGCATCACAATATAAGCTTCTTAAGAAAATGATCTATTGGTTTTTTCACTTGGCTATATGAGCTCTGAGGGCAGTGCCTAGCACAGTATAGGAGCTCCAAAATATTTGTTGGATCTATTCTTTGATTAATTGACTGATTTATTTAAATTTTTACTTTTTTTCAATTAGAGTTGACATTCTTGTTGGATGTATTGTTGCTCTCCTGTGTCATTGGAGGTATAGTGAGAGAATTAGTTGAGATTACACATCATGCTAGGTAAGGAAATATCCAGTCTTAGGTTATGTGTTAATACTGCTATTAGGAAAAAAATAGATTAACTCCTCTATCAGTTAGGTAGGGGAAAAACTTTCCTAGCCATGAATCAACATCTGGAAGCAATAATGTATGATAAATTCCATGCCATAAAATAAAGAATTTTTGCATGGCAAAATCATAGTAGAGTAAAAGACAAATAAATAGGGTGATATGCTTACACATTATGCTGCAAATAAAAGGTTCATATTTCTAATATATAAAGTTTTTAACCAAAGGACCAACAGCTCTATAGAATAATGGGCCTGATATACAGATTGTATTCGGAAAAATAAATGTAAAGGTGCTTAATTTATGATGCTCAACCTGACACATGGTAAGAGAAATGCATATTAAAACTGTATCGAAAAATAATTTTCACTGATTAGATTGGCAAAAATACAAAGATTTGAGATGTATTCTATTTATTGGTAAGACTGTGGGGAAAACTAGCCCTCTCATTAATATTGCTGGTCGGAATGCAAAATGGTATATCTGCTTTCAGAGGAGAAACATCTAGCAAGTTATATATATTTACCTTTGATTTAACAATCTCAATTTCTATTCTAGGAATAGATCTCAAGGATACACTGGGCAAAAATACAAGATATACAAAACTGTTCAATTTAACACTATCTATAATAGTAAAAGACTGGAAATAACAAAGATGTTTACCAGAAGGGAACTGGTTGAATAAATTACTGTGGTGCATAAAATGGATTAGTATGTAGCTGTGTAAAAGATGAAGAATATCTCTATATACTGATATGGAATGACCTTTAGGATATATTGTTAAATGAAAAATAAAAGGTAGTGAAAGTATATAGATATGCTACTGTTTACGTAAGAGATTTACAGAATGCAAATATTTAAACGTGTACACACACACACACAGACACACACACACACACACACACACACACACACACACACACACACACACACACACACACACACACACACACACACACACACACACACACACACACACACACACACACACACACACACACACACACACACACACACACACACACACACACACACACACACACACACACACCCCTGCTTAGAACATCTTGTGCCAGAAAGCAGAGAAGCTATGAAAGATGTATAGGGCATATCAAAAGGACTCAGGAGCAAATAAAAAAAAAATATGCCCACTGGACAAAGAATTTAAACATCAGTAACACATAAAATATGCCTAAAGTCCATGAGTTCAGAGTGATAATTTAAAAACCCCAAAACCTATTTTGTAGATTCTAGAGAACCAACATATTTTTTTAAGATGGTAAGCAAAGGGGAAGAAATGAACTCTCATTGTAACTCTTTTATATAAATGGTATTTCAGGGTAGTCAAAGAGTTGACCAAAAGAAGAATCTCTTTACAGAAGTATTCTAGCTAACAAATGAAGAAAAATGTATGCTTGACCATCACTATTTTGCAACTTCTAATGATTTAATGAATCTGGGGATTGAGCTTTAAAGGATGTCACATCAAACATTACATGCCTCTTGATAGACATATTTGTTATTACCAATGGAGCAGTCTTGCCAGAAAAATAAAATCTGAATCTTACTGGAAATACAGATGACAATGGGGAAATTGGCAAACAGCTGCCAATCCTGAGACATACTGAGCAAGCTCCCCACCAGGAGAAACTCTTATAGGACAGATGACTCTTATGTTCTTATTTGTTTATTTTTTAAAAACAAAAGTTTTCAAGGAAAAAGAGGTAAGGAAACTGGAGATTAAAGAGCTTAAGAGACATATTAACCTACCCTAGTGTATGAGCCTTATTTGGATCCTGGTTCATATAAGCAGAATGGTAAAATTGTGAGACAACTGGAGAAGTTTTAATGTTAAACTGATGATAGTAAAGAATCATTGGTAAATTTTTCTAAGTGATAATGTATTTTTTTTTCTTTAAAAAGAGTCCTATTAAAATACTAAAATATAGATGAAATGATATAATATCTGGAATTTGATTTGAAATAATTAAGAAGTAGGAGGATGGTTGGAAGAAACAAGTAGCTATGAGTAGATACTTGCTACAGTGAGAAATGGGTGCATGGTGATTCATTATATATTTTCTTTACTTTCATAGGTATTTGATATTTACACAAGAAAACATTAAAAACAAAATAAAGATAAATGAGTCAGTGGCCTTGATAGGCTCTTTGAATTTCATTCCTAGCGACATGGCTTTGCCACAGGATGCCTCTCACCTACTTTGAGAATTTGTGTCCTCATTTATACATGTGCTGTTGCTGCTAAATTATTTTAATCTTGACAGTGACCTTGAAGATGATTTCAGACCTTTTATTGAATCACAAGTACATTTTCAGAAGGAAAAGTCCTGTCTTAACTTTTTCTAGTTTTTCTAAATCTTTCTCTTTATGACAGGGGTAATTTCGATATAAATGACCTAGAAGAAAACACTAGGAAGTCTGAAAGGGAAGCTGAATTATTGGACTTTTTATGTTGAAGCTTTTGGAAATCTTTTTTCAATCTAGGCAGTCACTGTAAGACTTTGCAGCTGGCTGATGTCAGGGACCTGCTGATGACTCACTCCATTTAGGCAGGGTCAATCTCCGATAACTTGCCTGGAAATGGCTTTGGCTGCCAGGCACAGACCATGGCCACATGATTTTTGCCTGACATCATTTCTTTTATCCACACTGGTTTCAGTCATAGGAGGATCCAATGTCTATTTTTCTCTCAGTATAGAAATTCAGAAAACTTCATTTTGCCTGCTTGGATTCTTCTGTTAACCTTATAATTTGGGTGTTTTCTGATTAATAAAACATAAGTCTGATTCAGGGAGCCCTAAATGTTTAATGCTAAATATTTTAGAAAGAGAAAGTAGGTAAAAGATGAAATACAAGTATTAAAACTTATTATTTTTATTCTTTCTCCATGCTGATTTTTTTGCAGCCTCTTAAATACTACAAAAGGTGAAGCATATTCATATGGACTTGTTAGAGTGCGCCAGTGTTTGTTTTGTAAATTGAGTTTATCTAAATCCCTGTCTAGAAATAAGCCAGTTTTCTCTAGTCTTTCTCTAGAAAGTGAATTTCAAAGTAATACCACATGTTGGATGAAATACAATAGGGTTAAGATAATTTTCAAGATATCTGAATGTACTGGAGAGTGGGTTTGCAAATGTAAAAAAGAAAGGAATGCTCATTAATTTACATGAGATCAGAGAGAGAATTAAGACATGAGTGATTTGAAAATATTTCTTTTGTTCAGATGTAGATCTTGTATAGTTTACTTCCTGGCAAGCTCATTTTCAGTTCTTTCTTTGCTTTGGACATATTTCTTGTCTTCATTTCTCCACATATCTTTAGGTCCTGAGAGACACCTATTTCTGCTCATAATTGCAAAATGATGTGGCTTTGATCACTTTCTGCTGTCTCTCAGCACAGTACATAACACTGAGTTTCTAGAATTGTTCTCTAACTTGACTGCAAGTAACTTGAGGATGGACCCATCTAGTCTTATTTTTCCTACTTTTGCAGTGTCTAGTTTGCTTAGTTTACTCTCTTTAGCTAGTGTAGGTGTGGGTATATATCAAAGAATCTTTACAACTTTTGGGAATGGTTCAGATCCCAGGGAGATGTCACATTGACTGATCACTATGGGAAAGTGAACGTAGTGTTGCACTTATTTTCATTTTTATAATACTTTGCTATAATGTCAGTCTTTTAGAGATAAGTTATCACACAAAACTTATCCTGGGCATTGTTCTATCTATAAGCTAAAATTTGTAATTCAAGTTAGGAATATTTATAAAGCTCATACTTCTTATTTTTTTGCAAACTGATCCTTTATGGTGATGTTTAACATAATTGAAATACTTTTCTCTTAAGTACTTGAATTGGAAAAATCAGTAGAATGAAGTTACTAATAGTATTAACGTAGTTTGAGACATTTGGCAACAGGAAGTCTTACATATCTTTAATTGACACAGTAGTATCGTATCATGTTTATTAAACATTTACCAGGTGCCAAGCCCATTTGAGATGTTAAATAATTCTTATATCAACCCTATGAGGCTGGTACTACCTGATTCTGATGAAATTTCTTATTTTACAAAACATATATGTGCAGTGACATAGTTAAAATGGATTTTTATTTATTTTTAAATTATAAAGTAATGCAAAAATATATTTGTATTGTTAATTATTAAAAATTTTTATTTTTTATTTCAATTATAGTTGATATACAATATTATGTTAGTTTCAGGTGTACAACACAGTGATTAGACATTTATATAACTTATGAAGTGATGTATTGTTAATTTAAAAGGAAACTTAAAAAGTATTTTAAAATGCAGAATAAATTCCTCTTCTGTCTTTCTGAACACACGGAAATTGTGTCCTTCCCCAGCGGTAACCACTCTTTTGGGGTTGTATCCTTTCATGTTTTCTATGTAGTTACATACTTACCAAATGTACACGTGTTATCGTGGGGATTTTCCAAACATAAATGAGATCATATTGAATATGGAAAACTTCCTTTTCTCACTGTTTCTTAAAGATCCTTTTATGTCAGTACACACAGACGTGCTTTACCGTCAACAGCTGCCCATTGCTCCACTCACCATGCTTTAGGCAGTCATCCTCCTGTAGATGAACAGTTAGGCTGTTGTAATGTTTCTGCTATTACAGACTTTAAGAGTTGGGTTATGTTACTGCATGGCCTTTCACCCATTTGGGCAAAACCAAAGTAGTCTTGGTGAAGTCCTTTGTCATTTGGCAGCTGTGTAGTGTGTCTCAGCCCTGGGGGTGTGCTGAGCTGCAGGCAGAGTCCATGGAGCTTGTGCAGATTGCTAGTCAGGCACATGTGGCAGCAATTTTCCTTGTTTTCTGTTACTCCAGGGAGGAATTAGAGCTGCTAGGCAGGGTGAGCCTTGAATGTTGCAGTCTCTAGAAAACTCAAAGTAAACTACCCTGTTTATATTACACCTAGTAAATGAAAATGTTAACTTTGCTAAAATAATATTCTTAATATTCTTCTAAAAATAATAATTCTTCTAATCTTTTAATGAGAATTTCTGAATTAAATATAAGAGTTTTAATTAAACATGCAAAGGATAAAAAGTATCTTCAAACTTCAGCCTTAAAAAGTACTATTTCTTGAGAAGGAAAAATATTTAACTGCACTGGATGCCTAGATGTTTGACTTTTGAAAGTTCTGTTTTTGAAAATTAATAGAAAACTCTGAAGTAACTTAAGTCCTAAAGGCACTTATTATTTGTATGCTTTCTGTAGATAGGTTCACGGAAAGCATGGATTTCTTTGATGTAACACACCTTTGTTTGAGAGAAAGCCATTTTACTTACTGAAAATCAGTGAGTGTTTTAACTGTTATCCTATATACTTTGCTAATAACTCTCAGAAGTGAAGACATTAAGACAATGCAAATGGTTAACTTTTTTATGACTGTTTCAAGGAAATGGGAGGGCTAGAAAAAGCAACTTGTTTTTAAACTGTTATAGCAATTCTGCAAAAAAAAAAAAAAAAGATGGTGCTAACCCATTTTACAGGTGAGAAAACCAAGGCCCAGGGAAGTGAATATCTCAAAGACATATAGCTAAATGTGGTAGTGCAGGATTTTAACCTCCGGCAGGCCTGTCTTCAGTGCTCTTTCAGCTATGTGATTCTGGGGTCATTTTTGTTTGTTTTCCTTTTTGGATTTATCAGTACTTTTACTACCAGGAACTGAACTGAATGGACCTTCCTTCTATCTGGTACATAAAGTATCATGGTTAATATCAAATTCACTGGCCAACTTTGACTCTAAAATAGACCTTAAGGTTCTAAAGATTAACTCCCAAGGTCATCAGAGGTCTGAGCAAACAAAGTAGTAGACATATTTTTTACAGAGTAGTTTGCTGATCCCTGCTCTTAAACACAGCTCCCAGGTGTGAAAGATTTCGGTGAAATGGTTGCTAAGTTTTTTGTACACAGGTAAATCTTCAGGTATTCAGAACCCCTTGCAGCATATGATACTATATCAGATCATTCTGTCAGGAACCACTGTGGATGTTCCCTCCATCAGTGCTATATGTTCCAGGAACCGTTTTCTCTTCCAGCCCCTGTTCTTTATTTAAACATTTACAAAATTATGACCAAGGAGAAAACTTTCTGCTGCCTCAGTATTTCTGTTTTGGCTTCCAGTTTCAACACTACAGGTTTCTCTTTCTCCCTTGCTGCCTCCTTCCCTCTCTCCATTTTTTCCCCTTTTCCTTTCAGTATCCTTTGCAAAGGAAACTAAACAATCAAGTTCTCCTGTCTTTCTGCTCAGCTTATAGCCTGCTTCTCCTAAATTGCCTCTTCTGAGTCTCCATATAACCTAGGGGTTCCCATATCAGTGTGACAGGTCCAGGAAGGTTTCATAACTCACAGAAGGCGGTTGAGTAGAGACTGTTGTAATTGGAGAGCAGATGCTCAACCTAAGGCTGATTCTTGCCCTTGTAACTAGAAGTCCAATGTTGCCAGATTTCTGACTTTAGGGAGAAACAGGAAGTCCACACTTTTGGAGGGAATTCTGTTTTTTAATGCTGGCTACTAATTAAAAAATTATTTTGCAATAATGTCCAGCCGAACAAAAGATATCCAAAAGACATCTGTTAGATATCACTTGGAATCTGCTAGTAAACCAAAGAAAAAAATTGAGCTTTCTTATTTTGAAGATAATTGCTCAGCCCCCTCCAGAATTCCCTCCTTTTGGCTAATGTGATCTTTTCTTTGGTACTTTTATTTCCCACAAATGATATTCCTATATCCGCTAGGAGGCGGTGGTGTTTTCCGCTTAAGATCAAGGCTCGAGTATCAGCCCAAAGTGGGTTGAATTGTAGCTCCAATGCATAATAATTTTGTTACCTTGGATGGGTCATTGCAACTCTGTGAGTTACCAGTAAATGTGACTAAGAATGATCTGTCTTAATTGCTTTATGGTACAACAAATATTTATTGAGTACCAACTATGTACTAGGCACTGGGTTAGGTATTGGGGTTCTACAGTAAACAAAACCAGACATACATAGCTCTGGCATTCCAAGAGTTCACTGTCAAGTGGAAGAGAAAGATAGTAATCAAGTAATCCCAGCAATTTAATTATAATGAGAAAAGGAGATTAAATGCTCTGCCGAAACTGAAGGTGGTTCTAGTCTGGGCTTTCTGAAGGGAGAGATGCCTGATCTGAGATCTGAAAGATGAGTTGGAGTAAACCTGGTGAGAAAAGCATGGAATTGCACTTTTGGCCAAAAGTCCAGTGTATGCTTCCTACCCAAGGCAGTGAAATCACACTGATAATCTGATAAAATAATGATCTGACTATAGAGCAGTTTTACATGGTCCTGTTTTAACAAACATTCTCATAGAAAAACACGAAAGTGCTATTGTTTTTCTGTAGCTCTTTAACAGGATTCCCTTTGTCAAATATAGTAGTAAAATATCAGATAGTATGGTCTGGGTTATGCTGCTATAATAACATTAAAACTTCATTGGATTAAAGTAGAGGTCAACAAACTATAACCCACATGCCAGATCCCACTGCTGCCTGCTTTTGTAGATACATTTTTATTGGAACACAGCCACGCCCACTCATTTATTTGTTGTCTATGGCTGCTTTTCCATTACAATGGCAGAATCAATTAGTTGTGAAAGAGACTAAGCAGCCTGCGAAGCCAAAAATATTTACTACCTGGTTTTTCACCAAAATATTTACCAATCCCTGGTTAATAGTATTGGTAGGAGACTCCTCACTGAAAAACTGGAAATTATTTTACCTATGTATGGGGCTGAGTAAAGAAACAAATTAGTGCATGCAAAAGATATAGCTTGGTGCTTGGCATGTAATATGCTGCTGCGATTTATTATTACTCCTAATATTGCATCCTTTTTGTTCTCAGAAATCCCTGCTCTAATTGCTGAGCTTACTGTTGCTGCCACTACTATAATAATATTTCACATTTATTGCTCATTTATGGTGAATACAGTGATGGGAGTTTTGTGTGTCATCTCCTTGAATGTTTACAATAATCTTCTGAAGTAGAAATATCCCTATTCTTAGGCTCTGCTCATATTAGAAACAAACTACTAGTGGGCTGAGTATTTACTCTGTGCCCAAGCATGGTGCTCATATAAGTAATAGGGCCTTATCAAACCATCCTATTTTGTAGACAAGGAAGCTGAGGTGAATGACTTGCTCCAGGTCACACACTCTGAAGTGATAGAACTGGGATTCTAATTCCAGCATATCTAACACTAAAGACCTTCAACTACTCTTTATCACTATGCCACACCATGACCCATGGGAGTCAGGTAGAATAGTTAAAAGGACAGCTTTTTAGTTACCCCTCTGGTGGGACTAGCACATTCTTTTTTCCTGGGACAGCATCTCTGTTTATAGTAGTCTTGCCTTTTCTTTCCTACTGTTTAAAATCTGCTCACCTCTAAACCTTTGTATCTCAGAGAAGCTGGTTCTCATTGCCATAGTAACCTTTCCTTCCCCCAGCTTTTTTTGTACATTTGGACTGCTCATTGGATGCTTGTGACAATACAGTGTAGACTGGGACTAGCCCCTTGCACAGAGTAGGCAATCATTTCGTGTGGCTTTTCCTCTGTATTTAGTGAGCTACAACTTTGATTTTTCTTCTTCTTCCTTCTTTTTGAACATCTTACTAAGCACTTTACATATAACAGGCTTCATGTCACACACATGCCATTTTTACAGAACTCCTGCAAGGCAGCCATCTTATTATCCTGATTTACAGATGCAGAAACTCAGGCTGGCCTAAGGTTACCGGACTAAGGAGTGGAGGTGAAGTGGGTATAAAGTGCAGAAGTGTGCTCTGGGGCTGAGCTTTGTACCCATTCACCTCCTGGTTGTAGGGACACCCATAAAGGACAAAGATGTCCATTGGAACATTTGTCTGTCTTTGCAGCTGCTTATGTAGAATGGATAAAAAGTTTCCCTTCTGAGGATTATATCAAATTCCATTGACATGGAGAATCCAGGCAATGGCCCTTTACCAAATAAGCGACAAAGCGCAATGGATTAATAATTATAATTTATAATTTTCAAACATAACCAGAATTATTAATTCAGTTTAAGCAACTGCTATCCACTGTGAGTGAGCACTGAGCTGGGCATAGTGAGGCATTTGCAAATGTCTGAGGCAGTCTTACCCTCGTAGGGAATAATGTTGCCCCTCAAGGAGGCAACACCCCTATTAAGAGCTCAGATTTTGTGTCCGAAGGGTCCAGATTCTAATTCAGATTCTATCATTGAACTAATATTGTGATTTTGGGCAATTTACCTAACTTTTCCAAACCTTGGTTTTCTTAACTGGAAAACTGGTGTAATGGAAATACCTGCCTCAGAGGATTAGCACAAGCATTCCGTGATAGGGTGGAGGTAAAACATTTATCATAGTGCTGGTCCATACAGAACACTCAGCGAAGTCTTCACTATTAATAGATAGTATATCTATAGTAGAGATAAACATGGCCCCTAAGAAGGACCAAATAAGTAAACATGAAAGAGGTGTTGGGGCGGGGGGCATCAATTTCTTTAGGCTTGGGGCAGGGTGGGGGGGCATGTGGGAAGGCTCCATAGGGGAGGCAAACTGGAACTTGAAGGATAATAGAATCCAAATGGGCAAAAATGGTCAGGAGAGGGAATGACATTCCATGCTGAGGGAACAGTGTGAGCAAAGATACAGGGACAAGAGATTAAAGGATGTATTTAGAGAATTCTTCATGGTGTTGTGTGGCTGGTGAGGGGAGGGCAAGTGGGAAGATGTGGAGAGCCTGACTTTCTGAATAATGAAAAAAATATTTCTGGAATGCATGACTATGAGTATGTGGTGTTGTCCCAATGAATGTTTGACTATTGCTTCTGTGGATGCCTGCCATTTCTGGAGGCTACAAAGTAATCCCCTTTTCCTGCAGGAAGATATAAAGGCTTGCTATTCTGCTTTCAAGGCATTAATGCTTTGACTTTACTTACTGGCAGGACAAGTTTGTCCCTCCCAGGTTCAATGCCAGAGTTAGTCTGTCCTTACAACTTATAATTCCATGGCAGAAAACAGGCCCCTGATCGTAAATGTTCCTGAAGCCAGGTTCCTGAGCTTATACATGCTTGATGAAGGTAAAATGGAATAAAGCAAGGCTTTTTTACTCTTTTAAAATGTAGATTTTATCTTTACTCAGATCTGGTGAGGCCAACAGATCAGGAGAAGATTGACACCGAAAAGACAGTTTGTTATGGTTCCCAAGAGGAAGGGACATGCTATACCATGGGAGGCCACACAAAGAAGCACCAGAATTGGTCAGGAAACTGAGGAGTGAGGGGAAAACTGGGGAAAGAAACTTTACCATGGTTTCCATGGGAAGAAGGAACAGATGAGGCTGGGTAAGCAGGTTTAGGATTTAGTAGTTTGAATAATTTCAGGGGGCTCTGGGGCATAGGGGTCATTGCTGCTAGTTGTCTGATATTTGGCCTGGAATGATTAGGACATGAGAATAGTGGTCCTGAGTGTGAGAGTGTGATGGAGGAGGTGGTGGGGGTGAGGGCTCTGGTTTAGCTGGTTTGCATATGAAAGGCGTACTACAGATGAGTCCTTTACTCAAAGGAATTGGCTACCCCTGAGAGGGACAGATTCTCAAGGGTCAGCAAGGCCACACATGTCAAAGATTCATAATACAGAAAATAAGAAGGCATGATTAATATAGGTATGTCCTTGATAATGTAAGAAAATGGTGTCCTTCAGGAATTTAAGGGAACTAATATTCCCATAGAACTCTCTTTCTCCCCGCCTCCCCCTCTCTCCACCTTCCTCTTCCCTACCTTCCTTTCCTCTCTCCTCTCTTTCTCTCTCTCCTTCCCTCCTGCTCTCCCTTTCTCTTTCACGCACACTGCTCAGCCTATGGTTTTAGTATGTAGGTGTTACATCACAGAGGATTGCTAAATGAAGGCATCTTCTTACCTGTTTGTTTAATAACTGGCATGAGGCTTCTTTATGGTCAGAGGGAACTTATGCTCTGAGACACCATAAAACACCTGATGCATCTTTTCAATATTGTTTACATGACTAATTTCATAAAAGTTTGTCAGAGTAATGTTTTCAACTTCATTCCTTTATTTACTATCGACTTTTAAAAAAATATATCCCTTTCTATATTCAAGAAATTAGGAAAGAAAACATGCTCACACAAGGCTATGGAATAATAACTGAAGTCTGTGAACTAGAGCTTGTATGCTGGGTGCTTCAAGTAATTTAGTTCTCAGAATGGACATTAACATCTCCACCTGTAAGATGGAGAAATACATGTTTGGAGTTACTCCGTAACTTGTCCGGGATTTTATACCGAGAAAGGCAGGGAAGCTTTTACTGATTTTTCATATTGCCTCTTGGGGACTCCCTGAAAGACCAAATGGTTTTGGTTTACTTTTCCTGCCCAGGTAGCTAATATATCTAATGCTGGGCCTGTATCAGATACTGCTTAGGTTTATTTGTTAGGTCACATTTGCAGGCATTTTAGAATTTGCAGTCAAAGTGTTGACCTGCTAGTGGAAATGGTAAATTTAGACTCTCTCCTCCCCTCCCACGTTAAATATTTAACATGTATTATCTTTATCATGGTAAAGTACTTTATCACCATTCCTACCAGTTTTCTCATAATGTATGAAGTTAGCTAAATTCATGAACTCTGCTTTTCGGTTTATCCACAACTTACATATTTTAAATTGTGATTTTAAAACTCCAGATCATCTTTTAATAAAGACAACCAGCCAGAACTAAATTGTTTAACATGATACTCTCTTGGAGACTGAAGAGAAGTTGATAGCCTCTCTAACAGCAATTTCGTACCTTTCATAAGTGTGTGTGTGTGTGTGTGTGTGTGTGTGTGTGTGTGTGTGTGTGTGTGTTATTCTCTTAGTCAAGGCTTATTACTCTCTACTAATATGTTATTGCCCAGGATTATTTAATTAAAATAACTTAAAAGTTTGCATTATGCTTTAAGCTAGTGACAGGAATTGCTTAACATGATTTCTTGGCTATATGCTGCCCTAGGAATGGCATGAAAGCAGAGTCAAGAAAATACATTTCACTCTGTTAAATCTTTATTTATTTTCTAAGGAGTGAGAGAGCATTTTTATCCAAGTGATGAGAACCTCCTGGAGTTGATTGACTTAAATTAGCTTGATTACTTTTTATCAATTGCAGCTGCACTGTTTAGCATAAAAATGCAAAACATCTAAAAAGCATTTGCCTTGCAGCATACTAGAAAGATGTTTTCAGTTAGTTTTAAGATGTTTCAAATTTTTATTCTGCACAGATTCTCTGAGAATGTATCCAGAACATATCTAGTTACAGAGAATTAGTACAGATATTGTAAACTTTGAGAAAATGAATTAAAGAAAATATGCTGTTTTATGAATTACATATTTAGAATTTGGGCATTTTAGCTTTTAAATGTCTCTCGTAAGTTAAACAGTTCAGCAGTATTTGTTGCAGTGGCTGAGCCAAGCAAACCGCTGCTAAACATTAAAAAACAGTCTTTGGAACTTTGCACATAATGAGCCATTTGGCCTTTCTTGTGGATCTGTGACATGGTTCAGTGGAAACTGGCTGTTGTGAAGTTAGGTAAAACCGGCTTTGTCTTGAAATCCTATGAATGAATTTTAAACCATCATCTTTGTTTTCTCCCAGGCTTAGATAGTTTAATAATGAATATGGCTGCCTTTCTAAATGTCTTCTTGTGTGGGTACTGCTGAGAGTGGTCTGCTCTGTAAGGCACTCTGGATCTCTTTCTGAGCCAGAAGCTGTTTTTCTGATTTTCCCTTATTTGGCAGATTTTGCACTTTGGTGCTTTTGGACATTATTTACACCAAAACCAGAATGTGCATTCTTGGAGTTGATGTGAGAGAGAGAAAAGGAGAGAGAAAGAGAGTGAGGTGGTTGCTTGTCTTGTTTTTGTCAAGACCACCTCCTGGTCTTGGTTAATAGAAAGTGAATCTCTTGCAGACAGCAGACTGAAGTGAAGGAGTGCAGTTCATAGAACAAAGCTTCACAGATATGCCAGAGGCATGTCCCTTTAGCATAAGCCCTGGTTTGTAATTTATGCTTGAAAAACAAATTTTCCCTTTAAGTATGTTTTTCAAAGGGAGTACGACATTTCTTCGTTGCACAATCTGGAAGCTGTGTGTGAGAGAATGGCACATGCCTATTGTTACTTGGCTGATTTTGCTTCTATTTTAAAGAGTGTGAAGGGTTATGCTCCTGGGTCTATAAATGAAGATGTAAAGTTCTGGTGCCCTCAATTGGAGAGAAAATTGGAGTCCTCAAGTAATTGTCAGGCTGCCGTCCCCGACCTTGTGAAAGTAGCTGGTGGGGAGTGATCAGTTCAATAGTCAAAAGGGGCAGAGGTATTCCACATGAACAGGTGGGGACTCTTATAAAAGCAGATGTGTGTCCTGGACTCTAGAGTTGACACTGGCAGATATGACATTAATGAGTTCAAGGTTTTTCAGCAGCTTTTCATTCTGGATAAGTCTCTGATTATCTATTCAGATTTGCAGAGTCAATAAACCTGCATTTGATGTGTCATCATTCTGGGGAAATTTTTGAAAAAGGCTTACCTATTTCAATACTGCCTACAGGCCACTTTTTAATTCTTATTCCTCCCACTTTTAATGTATTATTCATGTGCTTTGATGACATTAATGTTTAAATCAATCACAATTTTAATACTGACAATTTTAAAAATTGTTTTTATATTTCCTTCTTATTTTTATTATGCTATGTTCACATTACTTTAGACATAATTGCTTTTATAATATACCTACAATTTAGGGTTTTGTGTTCTTTAAATTAAAATAATGTCATTAATATGTGCCTATGTGATTGATTATAAGTCTCCTGATTTTTATTCTTAATAACATTAAGTGCTGTGATTTCCCCAGCCCCACTCCTACTTTGTGTCATTGTAGCTGTTTCTAAAATTTTTTAGATAATATTTCAGTTTGAATGTTTTGAACATTTGGATTGCTAGATCAAAGAGCATAACCATATTTATGACATTTTATATACACTTATAAATTGCTTTTTAAGTATATTCATGTACCAAGTACAAAGTCTCAGCAAAAGACAGATACCAAATTTCATACAATCTCACTAGCACTGGGTGTTTTAATGTTAAAATGTTTAGCATAACATTATTATACTTTATTACTACTTCAATTATTAAACAAGATTAAGTATATTTCCATACTGTATTTACTGTATGATTTACTTACATAATAAATTTGTACTTAGTATTATACATTTGAAATATTAACTTTATATCTTAGTTGGTACAAATATTTACCCCATTTCATTATTTGCCTTTTTAATTTTGTTTTTTTAGTTTTTAATTAAGTTTTTGGCTGTAAATGTAGTTGAATCTGTCAGCTGTTTTTGTCATCAATCACTTTTTGGTTCTTTCAAAGATGAGAGAAGTACTCTTAATTTCAGCGTGTTGTCAATGTCTTGGGATGTGTTATTGCTACCAGTTTTAGATATGCTTGTTTATAGTTTATTTGTTATTTTTCAATGCTTGGTGCATGTTCAAGGTCAAAATAATTTAAACATTGAGGTTGGAAGTGTCCCATGTTCCTAGTTGTGTACCTTTATGTTTTTCAGTTAGCGATATACCTAAAGACTCATTCTTTCCAAAAGAGATAGCTGACTTATACAGCATATTCCATTAGGTGCATGAGTATAATTTATGTAGCCAGTTAGACTTTACTTGAAAAAACTTGCTCTTTCAAATCTATCCAGAATCTATTTTAGCATATGTTGCAAAGTGTGAATCTAAGTTAAATCTTTCTATTTGACTAATTTATCCTAATGCAATTTATTTAATGGTCTCTCTTTATTGTTTTTGATTCAGTCTTTACCTTATTTCCTATATATAATTGGCTGTATTTGAGGGCTGTCTATTCTGTCAGTCAGAACAAAAAATATTAATGCTATATCTTGCATCAGGATTTCCTACTCTGTGTACTAGATAGGAAGGTAAACTTCCCCTCAATCCAAAATTGCTTTTGTTTCAGAATTATATTTGATGTGCTTACCTGATTTCCTCCCAGTTTATTTCTAGAACCATTTTCTTTTCTTCATTTATAAAAATAATTATCTATGGGGGGCTGTAAATTAATTTGGGGAAAATTGTGTTTTATCTTTTGTGATGTTACTGTGAAATATATATTTACATGTATATATTTGTGTTTACTTTTATTCTGAAACTTTATTGGTCATTTCAATTTTAATATTATAATGTTAGGGCAAATAATATTTTTATCTTTGTTGTCACTTTATTTGGAAAATTTTTTTTATGGGTTCTTATGCAAGTCAAACTTCAAAACAATACTAAATCACTTTTGTTTCTATTTTCCATAGGAATATCTAAAGAGTTTCTCCAGTAATAATGGCACTACGTTTCTTTGCTAGGGAGATAATTATTTTTAATGTTGAGAGAGCTTCTAATTCCCTTTAAAAATGTTATGAGAATTAGTTGTATTTAAAAAAATGTTTTAGCATCAATTGAAGTGCTCATTGGCTGTTTCTAATTTGCTTTTTGATATGGTATTTCAATTAACAAAAGTTCTTAAGCTGAAGGATCCCAGGTGAAAGCCTATTTTTTATGTTGTGATTTTTAAAGTATTTTAAATTTTATATGCTGGTTTTATTTAGGGTTTTGTCTATCTAAACTAACAAGGAAGGTTTGATACATATGTACTTAGATTGGTTTTAAGATCAGAATTATTTTTCATGGTACTATGAAATAATGTTTTCCCCTATGTTCTTGAGTAGTTTATTTAATATGGAAATTATTTGTTTCTTGAAAGTTTGACAATATTCACCAGTTCCCATTTTAGAAGGAATAACTTTCTATCAATTTAGATTTTCCTCTTTGGTTGGGATCATGTCCCACATTTATCCCTACTTTGTTAGAATGAGAAGTTTGGACAATTTTTCAATAAGTATTTAATTTTCCCCAATAGTACTTTATTTAGATAAATTTTTTTTGGTATAGTTAAAAAATCAGAAGGGTGGCCAGTGATAGTAGTTTCCTACTACTTTAGCTCTGTGCCTGCCTGCATATTTTTACAGTGAAAGCAGGTATCAGAGGAGAGACGATAGGGTCTTTGAGACCCCCCCAGTTTTTCCAATGAGGAAACTGAAGCATGGATAGGTTATGTGAATTGACTGGAACAAATTAGCAGGTGAGCATCCTGGGAAAATTGGGACTGGGACTCAAAGCTCCTTAGTCCTTATCTAAGCTTCTTTCTATTATACTCTGTTGCCTTTCATGAACTGAGAGTATACAGAGGAGGACATAAGGACTACCAAGATTCCAGGGAGAATGAACCTGGAATCCCATGTTGACCTTAAGAATTTAATCTTTGAGTCAGAGATTACTAAATTAAACATGAGGATTTAAGGCTCATTTTAAAGAAGGATTAAGAAGTTTAATGGACTGTGGTCTGTATTAGTCAGCAATCTTGTGCTAGCAAGTGGCTGAAACCTGTTTTAAATTAGTTTAAACAAAAATATAGGATTCAGTGATTAGTACAGTGGAGAATTTCAGGATTGGATTGACTCAGGCATAGCTGGATCTAGAGGACTCAAACATTATCATTGCATTTCTTTTGCTTTTCCTTTCAAATTCTTGGCCCTTTGTTTCTTTTTTGGCTGTATTCTGTAGGAATATAGTTGGGTCCATAAGCAGATCCAGAATCATGTTCTTTATGCATCTATGCAACTTTAACAGAATAAAATAGTTTTCCCTATTAGGTACTTTAGATGGTTCTAAGAAGGACTATAATTTCTGGGCTTAATCATCTGATTATCTCTGACCCAGTCACTGTGTCTGTTAAGTTACAGTCAATGAAATACTTCCAGCAACCAAAGTACTTAAAAAATAATCTTTTCTTATAGTATATCCTAAAGAATATTCTAGGCTCTGTAGTTTATAAACACCAGCAATACTTCTCCCATTTTGAAAGAATATCCAGGGCTACTGTTACTCTCTGACTTAGTAGTTTTTTCTCTCTCTCTCATTTTGTCCTTTCAGCATTTTTAAAAAACATGGACCTAAACTCTATGGCTGTTTTTATGTTCCCTCTATTTTGCAGGGAGGCCTCAGAGACAACACAGACTAAAGGATTACTCCTCTTTTAGTGCTGTAACAATGGGAGAGAAAGCAAAGAATAAACACATTTGTATTTAGTCCATGTAAAACATTAATAATTTTGGCCCATTCTCTACAATCATAGACCTCCACAAAAGAGAGATCTAATATATAATGGATTACTCTGATTATGGGTGAACAACTAACTGTCTTTTCTTTCCACAGGGCCCAGTGAAATTTCCCTGTGCATCTGGAGGTTTAACTTGCCTGTGTTCATTGTGATTCCTCCTGAGGAACCTTCCTTATAGAGAACAGGCCCTTCTCAAGGGTCTTATCCACCATAGTACAAAAGGGGCCCCACTTTCTTAAGAAACTGGATGCCTGTAAAGATTATATTCTGTAATTTCATACAGGGATTTTGAAAACTTCTCTTAGTCAGTGAACTCATGCCTTGTGAGTTTTATTCTTTACCAGCAACACCCAGTCCTGAATTGTACAGTCTTTATAAAATCATAGGCCAACTTTTGATCATTTCTTCATTTCTCTTGGATTAGAGATTGTATTTTAAGAACAAGGACTGATTGTGTGTGAATGACCCTGATTCCTTTATACCATGAATCCAGCAGTCTGGAAGTCATGTTTAAATGCTTGCTTTGCTTAGGTCTTAAGTGCTTCTGCTAGTATATCTTTTAACTAACTTGGCACTTACTGATATTGGTCCATTATTCCTCATCCTCACTAAGGATCACAGGTACTATCATCTCTTGTCTGAGTTGTTCAGGCTGCATCCTAACTAGTTTCCCTGCTTCTCCCAGTGCCTCTCCACAGTACGCCTATAACATGGTAAGTCTAGTCCTATCTCTTCTCTGCTCAAAACACTACAGAGGCTCCTCATTTCACCCAAAGTCCTCACAGTGACATCAAGGCTGATGTGATCTCTCTTCACCCCAACCCTCATTCCATTACCTCCTGACTTTGCCTCCTAGCCCTTCTCCCCTCCTTGCTCACTCTACTCCAGCCACACTGGCCTCTTCTCTGTTCTTCGAACATGCCAGTTTTGTGCCCACCTTTGTTTTTTTGTTCTGGTTTCCTTTATAGGGAATGCTTTTCCTCTGGCTTGTCACATTGCTTCCTTCACCTTCTTTACCTTCTCAGTGAGGCTTGTACTGGCCCCCTTGTTTAAAATTGCAGCCACCTCCAACTGCAGGATTTTCATTGCCCTACTCTATAATTTTCAAGGATTCTATAATTTTAATTATTTACTATGTGTGTTGTCTTTCTCCTCTCATCTTGCCTCCTCTTATTAAACTAAAAGCTGTTTTGTTCACTGATATTCCTAAGGTTTAGAAAACACAGTAGAACACAATAGATACCCTACAAATATCTTTAAATAAGCAAATGAAGTTCTGTGGGGATGTTTTAAGATATAGTGCACCTGGATACTGTAGCTTTGGTTCAAAATCCCAAACATGTCCTAAAATATAACTTTAAAAAAAAATCTAGGATCTCATGTGTCCCAGTCCTGTCACAATCCAAAACTCATAGCCCAATAACCAAAGTAATTCTATAACTACCAAAAGTAGTTCTATTCTAGTGAAGTTGAGCATCTTTTCATATCTTGGCCATTTGTATGTCTTCTTGAGGGAAGTGTCTGTTCAGGTTCTCTGCTCATTTTTAAATTGGATTCTTTGTTTTTTTTTTTTTTATTGTTGACTTGTATGAATTCTTTATATATTTTGGAAATTAGCCTCTCCTTATCGCAGGCATTATTTGCAACTATCTTCCCCCATTCAGTTGGTTGCCTCTGTTTTGTTGTTGGGTTCTTTTGCTGTGCAGAAACTTTTTAGAATAATACAGTCCCATTCTTTTATTTTTGCTTTTACTTCCTTTGCTTTTGAGGCCAAATTCATAAAATCCTCTCTAAAACCAAGGTCCATGAGTTTAGTAACTATGTTTTCTTCTATGCAATTTATTGTTTCAGATCTTATATTTAGGTCTTTGATTCATTTTGGATGAATATTGGTGTATGGTGGAAGATAGCAGTCTAGTTTTATTCTTTTGCAAAATACTTTCCAATTTTTCCAGCATTGTTTATTGAAGAGGCTTTTTTTTTTCCATTGTACATTTTTGGCTCCTTTGTAAAAAATTAGTTTGCCCACATATGTGTAGGCTTATTTCTGTGCTCTTAATTCTGTTCTATTGGTCTGTGTGTCTGTTTTTCTGCCAATACCATACTGTTTTGTAGTATAATCTGAAGTCAGGCAGTGTGATACCTTGGCCTTGTTTTTTTTTCTCAGGATTGCTCTGGCTATTTGGGGTCTTTTGTGATTCCATACAAATTTGATAATTTTTTGTTTTAAAGAAAATTGGGATTTTGATGAGAATTGCATTAAATGTGTATATTACTTTTACTAGCTACTAGGGAAATGCAAATCAAAACCACAATGAGATTTCACCTACCACTTGTCAGAATGGCTATTATCGATAAGACAAGTAATAACAAGTGTTGGACAGGTTGTGGGGGAAAACGAACCTTTATACACTGCTGGTGGGAATGTAAATTGGTACAGCCACTATGAAAAACAGTATAGAAGTTCCTCGAAAAATTAAGACTAGAATTACCAATATGACTCAGCAATCCCTCTTCTGGGTATCCACCCCTAAAATTTTGAAAACATTTATCTGTAAAGATACATTCACCCCGATGTTCATTGTAGCATTATTCATAGTGACCAAGACATGGAAACAAACAAAATGCCCTTTGATAATGATTGGATAAAGAAAATGTGATGCATATATGCAATAATATTACTCAGCCATGAGAAAAGATGAAATACTGCCATTTGCAACAACATAAATGGATCTTTCGGTTATCATGCTAAGCGAAATGAGTCAGACTGAGAAAAGTTGAGAACCATATGATTTCACTCACATGTGGGATATAATACTGAAAGCAACAAGCGAACAATACAAGCAAACAGACTCATGTACATGGACAACGGTTTAAGTGGTTACCAGAAGAAAAGAGGGGAGGGGGAAGCAGATAAGGGTACAAAGGGTTAAATATATGGTGATGAAGGGAAATTTAACTTTGGGTGGTGAACACCCAAAATATATATGTGACATATTATTGGAGTGTACTCTTGAAACCTATATAATTTTATTAACCAATGTCACCCCAATTCATTTAATAAAAAGTAGTTCCATTCTGCTGAACTCCCCAAAATATCATCAGCTAAATTTATTTCATGAGGAAGCACATCACCTTGATAAAGCCTTCACAGTTTTTCAGAAGGAGAAATTAGAAGTGAAATATCTTTAGGGCTTTGAGGTTTGGGTTCAAGTGTTTTAATATGGGTCATTAAGGCAGAACTAGTTGGAATTGCCCAAAGTTTTGATATAATAATTTAGTATTTGTGGACACAGCAAAATGAGAGTCTTGAAGAAATTCATGATGAATAACTGTGATTAATAAGTGAATGCTTTGACCAAGTGAATAGATTATTATTACCAATAAAATGATCCATGTGAATTTCCTGAAGCTAATAGTAAATTTATTGGTTTACATCCTTTCTTTTCTGGGCAAAGATTTTCTGGAACAAAAACTAAAATGTTGACATAGGTATCTACAGTCATATGGAAATCATAATGACAAATATGATCTTGATTCTCAATTCTTGTGACTTATTTAAAAAGATCCAGTGCATTCATTCATCTTTTTGTATATTCATTAATCCATTTATCTGAAAAATAATTATTGGTTTCCTACAGGGAGTCAATACCAGGTTAGTAGTGCAGAAAAGCTTCCTTTTAATCATTCTTTTCTATAATCTCAGGTTTCTTTTTTAACACTCAGTTATTTTTTTTATTTGTTTGTTTGTTTGTTTGTTTTTTACCTCTTTTAAAACTCTGAAAACTCTTTGATCTCAAGGTGGTGCAGCTTTTCTGAATCTCTCCCCCTCACCTCTCCTGCCCCTTTCAAATATATATATATATATATTGACTTTTAGTTTTTTCTTAGTTAATTCTATTGTTTCTCAGCCTTAGAACTACTGACATTTTGCTCTGGATTGTTCTTTGTTTTGGGGGGCTTCTCTGGATTCTGCCTACTAGATGTCAGTTGCACCCTCTTGCACCTCAGTTGTGATCATCTAAAATGTCTTCAGATACTGTCAAATGTCCCCTAGGAGACAAGATGGACCTCACTGAGAACCACTAACTTAGTTCATTGCTTGTATTTGTACAACAAAAGGGAGCCCAAACGCTGACCCAGCAAGTGAGAATTCATCCCTCTCAGAAGGAGGAGGGAAGGTTGTGTCTGTGTACACAGTAACACTTTTCACTCCAATACATCTTTTCTGAGTGTTCCTTTTCAAGGGTATATCTGATCATGCCACTTCCCATCTCCATCAGGATAAAACCCAGAAACTACAACATGGCTCAGTTCATCTTTCTCATCTCTCCATTGCCCTCCACCCAACCCTGTCACTTAAACTCTACAGGCACATCAAACTCTTTGTAGGCTCCCTATAGAGCACTGTCTCTTGCCTCCAGATTTGAATTTTTTTTATCTCAAATGATTATCTTCTTTTTAATGACTGCTATCCTTTCAGTCTCAGCTTCAGTATCTCTTCCTCAAGCCGTTCTCCCTAATTCATCCTAGACTAATTTAGGTGTTCCCATAGCACTCTCCACCTTCCCTATTGTAACAGGTGGCCAGGCTTAATTGGGATTGCTTGTTTAATTGCTTCTTTTTTTAAACAATGAAATTAATATATTTTATTTTACTTCATACTTAAAATATCAGTTTAATGTATAATCAATATGAACAAATGCCTTCTAAGACTTCACATTCATTTTGCATATGTGCTGTCTTCAAAATCTGTATATTTTACAGTTCATCTCAAAATTTTTATTAAAAATTATTGAGATGACATCGATAAAATAAGTTTTAAGTGTATAATTCAACACTATGTCGCATATATATATATATATATACATATATATATATATATATATTGCATTGTGTGTTCACCCACAGTAAGACTGAAACTTGTTTAATATTGACAAAAAAAAGGTGTAAAATAAATATTTAAAAGTAGTGTTAATGTCCCAGTTAGCGAATAATACATATTTTTTTTGAGAAGTTTTCAGTTAAAGTTTTTTCTCATTCCCTCAAATATCAACTACTTATCAGTATCAGTGGGTCCACTGGAAGAAATTCAATTTAAGTTCCCCACTCCAACCTTTTAACTTTAGAATATCAAAATATCAATAGAAAGGATAGAGAATTGTCTATTTCTTCTGTTGTAAATTCAAAGTAAACCTTCTCTTAGGAAAACAGAAAACTTAACAAGCTACCTCTGCTGTTCTTTTAAATTAAATGATCTTAACTTCTCATTCTTTAACTCTTATGTTTAGCAGAACTCTTACAAGCTGGAAACCCACAAGGTGAATCCTGTCCATAGATTTAGTTTTCTGTTCTCACCCAGTTCTTTGAGTTTTATTTTTTTTTCTTAAAGAATTTTTTAAAAGCCTCTAGGAATGAAAAAAATCACAACGTGTCACATAATAATGTAGTTTTCTAGTTTCTCTTGAGTAAGTTAAAGCTCTATGGCACTGCCAGGGTTTCCTCCAACAACTTTGTGTGGGAGCTGAGACAATGGCTGCCTGCTGCTTGGGATAACGTGTGCTCTGCAGGTTGCCCAATTGCCACTCAGCCAGTTATTCTTTAGTGTCACTGGCTTGACCTCCTTGACATTTAATTTGTGACTCCAGGGTTTAGTCTGCTTTGTAAGTGAAGTTAAGGGAGGAAAGGTTAACCAGTGAGCATTTGAATAAAATATGAGTGTAAGAACATCCAGGTGACAAGGATCTGGTAACAGTTGTTATTAAAAGTGCCCTGTTTTACTGGATTTAAAGTTTAATTCTGAAAAGAAGCCCAATCAATATTTATTTTTATTCTCCCAACACCAACACAGGCTGCAGAGGACAAGGGAAGCTGTGATGCTTCTTGGTGCGAACATGTAAAGCCTACTTTCTTTAACTCAGCAAGTCTTTTCTCTGAGGCTAAGAGCAACCCAATTTCCTCTTGCTAGGTGGAATATTTCCAACCTAGTACATTTTTTTCTCTAATGAATGACTTCCTCCCCTACATTATTGGGACACTAAAACCTTAATGGCTTCGCCAGATCCTGATTTGAGAGGCAGAAAAGCTAAATTGTTGGATCTTGTTTGTTTATTACCTGTGTTCTCCAGGTTTCCTAGAGTCCGAGCTATTCTGATGGGCAGATGAAGCTCTGTTCTGACTTTTAGTGGATTGAGGGGTCATGGGCAAAGTTCTTCATTTTCTCAATGCTCACTTGCCTTCTCTGAAAACTGGAGGAAATAGTTTCTCTACCTTATCATCACACCCTGAGGCTGGCATGTAGTACTTAAGGCATTCAATAAACAGCAGTAGGTTTTGTTATTATTACAATATTGTTGTCTTAAAGAGGGACTAGAAT
Organism: Cynopterus sphinx; assembly: GCA_030015415.1. NCBI lineage: Eukaryota > Metazoa > Chordata > Mammalia > Chiroptera > Pteropodidae > Cynopterus > Cynopterus sphinx. The sequence goes on from CM057381.1 coordinate 113,036,396, forward strand.
GAAGCCCTTCAAAAAACTTATAGGAATATTGAAGATATGAAAATGAATAATGTGGTCTCTTTGAAGGAAAACAAAACTTTGAGTTCTTTTAAAATTGTAATGTTGTTGTCCACCTTGTAAGTGCTCCTATCTTCACTGGTGACAAAGAGCAGTTCTTGTGCTGTCTGTTTTCCTAAGGTGCAAAAACGGTGATGGAGGTGCGGGCAGGAGGCCCACATGCCCACAACTTAAAGAATCAGGTCCTGCCCACTCATCTCCAGTCATGTCACAATATGGCTGCTTTTCAGAGCAGGCATCATCCTATCCAGTGCAATGAATCTTTATTTTCATAACCTTTACAGAGATTAGAAAGACAGGAATTTTATTCTTCTTTGCTTGGAAAATAGCTTTGCATTCATAACTGTACCAAGAAGAGAAAAACAGAGGAATGTTTTTTTTTTTTATTCTTAATTTGATTTACCCCAAAATTTCTGTGTTGAGGACAATTGTCAGAGGTAAGAAAATGAATGTTTTTCCTTGTAATTCCATCTTCCTGATAATTTTTATAGCATGTGTAGTCATGAAATAACCAAGAGTTTATTTTTATAGCTTTTACTTGTACTGTGGTACAACCATAAATATATTACAATTTAATAATGTTAATAAAAGTAACTAGTGAAGAACTAGAAAGGAATGGCATGGAAGCATACCATAGCCCTGGTCTTCTGAGGGATGATATTTCATTAAATGCCTTTTATTCCCCCAAGTACAATGTGATTCTTATGGGTATGGAGGAATTTGACATTTGAAAAGGTAATTTTTTAAAGGTATTTTGCTCCTTTCCATAAATAATACATAGAATTGCTAGCAATCAAAATGAAAAATCTTCTAGTAGGCTTCTCTAACCCACCAATAGTAGCCATTCTGTCAAATGTAGAATTAAATCATACTACATAATGCATGGCCATGTGAGCTTCCGAAGGCAAGGACACCATCCTCTGAACGTTATGTTTTCACTGCCTCCTATGGTGCCTTGTACTTGGGTACTTGGTCCATGCTTGCTGAGTGGTCCAGAGGGCATTTGTTCAGAGTCATGTTTTCTGATAAAGGTGTTGGGTTATGGGTAGGAAAGGGAAAAATGTTCAGACTATGAGCTTAGCTATTAATATATACTGACAACCTACTGAATATAGAATATAATATTAAACTTCCATTTGAAAATGAAATTTATTCTAGTGAAACATTTTCCACAGTAAGTTCTTTAGGATATTAATATGATATTATAAAGAAGAGCATTGGAGTTAAATTTGAAAAATGTTGATTAACCAAAGTTAGCGTGGACTTCTCAGAGTATTTTGCAAATTCCTGGAAGAGTATTTCTCAAATTTATTTTACTGTGGAATGTTCCCCCACCCAACTTCCAGACCCCTTTTGCCCAATAAGACTACTTGTAGAACTGGTCTTCTTTGGAAAATGTTTTGGAAAGGCTAGGATTACACACAACAAAGAATTTTGGGAGGAAGGAAATAGTAATGAGGTGGAATGGCAAGATCCAGGACAAGGAACAGAAAGGCTGTATTTATATCAGGAGGGAGTTGAGGACTTTGAATTCTTGAGTATGTGACCAAGGCAGGAAAAGAAACCTTCACGTATCTTTTACATCATCAGGAAAGGCTTTTTCTACAGATTGCCTGTCTTTCCCACAGAAAAAAATGCCAAGCTCATTAACATGGTGTACATAGTTTATAGGATCTGGTATCTCACTTTTCCTGATGACTTCCTGTTTCCTGCTTGTCCACTCCGTGAACATTCTGTGCACCCCGCTCAAACCCTGTGAACTTATTCTCCCAGACTTAGGTCAGATGTTATATCCCCTGAGGACACTTTGAGCACTTGCTTGGGAGAGTTCTGTGCTTCTCTCTCATAGTTGTCAGTTTACATGACACTGACTAGAACATGAACCTCTGGAGGGAAGAGATGGTATTTAATTTATTTTTAGATGCCCATAAAAAACAATGAACATTAGTTGTTGGTAGTGAGTGGGTGGAATGAAAGATGATGCCATATTTGTTTTCTACGGATGCCATAATAAATTACCGCATACCTGGTGGCTAAAAACAACAAAATTTTATTGACTGACAGTTCTGGAGGTAAGTTATCCAAAATCAAGGTGTTGGCAGGGTTGCACTACCTCCAGAAGTCCTAGGGTAGAATTCTCTCTTGTCTCTTCTAGCTTCTGGTAGGCTTGACTTGGTCTGTATAACTCCTGTCTCTGCCTCTCTCTTCACATGGTCTTTTCTGTCTGTTTCTTTGCTCTTTGTGCCTCTCATGAGGACCTTTATCATTAAATTTAGTTAGGGCCCAGCCAGATTATCCAGGATGGTCTTACCTCAAGATCTCTAATTTTTCCAAAGAACCCCCCCCACCCCTTTTTTCTCAAATAAGGTTACATTCACAGGTTCTGGAACATGGTCATCTCTTTTTTAGGTGTTCAACTCACTAATTGGGATTTTCAAGATCAGAAGATGCTTAAGAAAAGCCTAGTACAAGGACGGGGAGACAGCTATACATGTAAGGAGGAATATTCAGAGCTGAGTGTTCTAGATTCAGAGAGCTTGTATAGGCATACCATCATTCCCCAGTCTTGTGTGCCTAGCACTCATCAGCTCATCATCCTGCCAATAGTCTCACCAAGTCTAGATGTGACCTCAGGATTTTTCTTAATACCAGGCTCTATGAAGCTCCCTCCAACTTATTAGAGTGGGCATGTGAAACAGACAGAATCCCTGAGATGATAAACAGAGTAGATTTTCTGAGAGGCATAAACAGAGTCTCATTGACAGAGTTCCATAAAAGGCCAAAGAATTTAAACTTAATGGAAATAGGACATAAGTGTATTATTATATTCAGTAAAATTGTATTCATTCTTCTTAGGGAATACTTTGGGGATAGTGTGGTGGTGTTTATTCATGTTTCTTGTCCTACATGTACTTCTGCATAGGATCCAAAATGTCTGGTGAGAAGAAACTCAGGAGGGAAGAAGTACCCTCCTCCATGCTCCACTTCTAAGTCTGTGGAAGAAATTGAGATAACTCTGGTTATAACGGCAACTTCCAAAAGACTCAAATTCTGCTTTCTACCTGGATATAAAGGAGTCTGGCAATGTGTGCCCTGCCACCTCCTTACTCTTCTTGTCTTCTGTGTAAACTTGCTAGTATTTGAAATGCACTAGAGTGGCAAGCTCACTTGGTACATTTGGTTTCTCCATCATCAGAAGGCTGTAGTTTCTAGACATATTTTTCCTCTCTGGCTCAGACAGTACTTCCTTTTAGATTACTTCTCTCATTTCTGGTTATTTCTTATGTTTCAGTTAGATAGGATGCTGTCAGCACATTGTCCGCCATTCTGTAAAACTGATAATTGTGAAAGGTGGGGCTATGGTTTTTTACTAATATTCTATCCCAGATGTGAAAATGGTGAGAACTCCCAGTCACCAATTGTTACTCTTCGAGTAGCTCCCTTGTGATTTTGCTTATAAAATTGTTAAGATTCTAAACAAAGAAATGACTGCTGTAAGAATAATAAAATAGAATATTGTTGACTCATTACTCACATAGTAAATCAGTACACAACACAACACACACACACACACACACACACACACACACACACACACGAAAAAATTTATAGGATTAAAACAGATTTTCCATACCAAAGTGTTCTCTGCCATAATAGTGCTGTGATCACAGTAAATATTCTTAGGAGCAATGATGGCGAACTAGAAGGGGATGCCTATATGTTTTCCTTTAAGAAACAAAAATGACCAAAGAATGTGTAAACCATGACTTTAATTTTTTAAACTTTATAGTAGTTCTTGCTTCTGACTTAACTGGTTTTCCCTCCTGGAGCTCAGTTTATTTCCAGCTCCATGTTTGTTCCTCAGCAACAAAATGCTTCCAAGTTAGAAGACTCTGTAACAAGTCCCAGCATAGAAACAATTGCTTGCTTTGGCCAAGGTAAATTTGCCCAGGGTTTGGTGTTACCACGCATTTCAGAATCATTTATGCTCTTCCTAAATGTCAGTGATGTGAAGCTTCATTTGGCTTAAAAGCAAAAAAGTGTGTTCCCAAGTTCAACACAAACGCTAGTGGGAGCACTACAGTGTAACTTCCGTAGTAAACCTTCCTTTCCTTCCGCAGTTTGTGTGTGTAAAAGACGTTTCTGAATATCTTAGGTTAGGAGTGTTTACGTTATTTTGAAAAGCAAATCTGTGAAAATTATTTCAGTAGTAAATATTTGGCCAAAGTTGAAACATCACAGTATAAGAATATGTAGAGGAAATGGTGTATACCTGTTGACAGCATTTTTCAGGATTTTCTTGTTAAAGACATTTTATTCAGGGAATTTTAGACATGGATGGAGAACAGAGTTAATATTTACTGCTGTATATTATATATGGTTAACATTTGAATACCAGTCCCCCATGAAGTTGAAAATCTGCATGTAACTTTTGACTTCCCTAAAACTTAACTACTAATAGCCTACTGTTGACTGGTAGCCTGAGTGATTAACAGTCGATTTAATGCATATTTTTTTGTGTTACATGTATTCTATACTCTATGTATTCTTACAATAAAGTAAGCTAGAGAAAAAATGTTATTAAGAAAATCATAAGAGAAAATACATTTACAGTATTTATTGAAAAAAATCGGCATATAAGTGGACCTGCACAGTTCAAATCTGTAACCATCAACTGTATATGTAATATATAATCTATGACAGCAAACAATATATAATTTAATTGTGTATTAAATATATTGTTAATATTTAAATATGTGTCATATTCTAGTATATATTATATAATGCACTATTGAAATTTAATATTTAATAATATATATAACAATATATAACACAATTATAAATATAATATACAAGTATATATTATATATAATAATAAAGTATATGATAAATATGTTATATTTATAAATCACAGTTCTGCCACATTAACCTGGAGACTCCTCAGAGCCTTTATGTTTTTACCTTTAAAGTACCTAACAACACCAGCATATTAGAAAGGGTGAAATACCTATTGTAATTTTAGCAACTTTACCTGTTGTTTTGTTTAATACCACATTCCTCTTCACTGCCACGGTTGTCATCCATGATGCTCAAATATTTTCAGCTTTTCTCTTTTTGAGCTTGATATTCAGAGCAGGCCCTTTGGAATTTGACAGACATGTGCTTAAGTCTCTGCTTTGCCACCTATAAATTATGTGGCTCTGGGCCTTGTGAAATAGAAAGTAAGAAATCACTCTGCTAAACAAGTAACAGAGTGCTGATGGTCCACATGAAACTTCTAGGTGTTGGATTATGTTACCATCATTGTTGTTAGTGCGATTAGTTTTTTATGGTAGCTGCTAGAATACTAATATATAGAATTCTAATGACTGAACTTACCAATCACATGTGGAGTATGGAATATATAATTTATCATGGTAATCATGAATTATATCACTATTCACTATTAAAAAGCAGCTACTGTTCATTGATTGCTTCTACTTTATTTCTTAGTGCATTTCTATAAAAGCACCTTGCAAGTCATGATTCAATTAATCTTTGTGGTATTGGTATTGTTATTATCATCATTTTATGGAGGGGGAACTAAAATTTTGAGAGATTGTGTCTTCTCTAAGTCATAATGAGTAAATGATGGAAGGTTAAGATTTAAAGTTGAGAAGTTTAGCTCAAGAGCCCCTTCTTACAGTCATTCTTTCCTGCCTTCCAACAAAATATTAATATCCTAGACATTAATACTAGCAGCTACATATGTATGTACCATCATAAATAATTCTTCTAGGACAAACAGTGTCTTTACTTGCTCCTCTATCTGCAGCATTTTTGTCCTGAGGGGGGTCAATTGTAGATACAGGCAATTGATTGATTTTCTGGGAGCTCAGCGTCTGACTGCTTTTATCTTACACTGAGCTCCCCATGCCAGTCAGTGTGATGCTTTAGTTAGCTTACAGGTGGAATTCACTAATGTGTTAATTTAATCCTCATTTTTATCACTTATCAACTGAGCATGTAGTAGGCATTTAATAAACTCTTATTAAATTTCCTATTTGTCTTTTCAGAAATGTTTTATGCATACAGGGAAATGTTCCCAATTAGAAACATATTATACATACTAGAACATACATCACATTTTATATTTGGCTTTCCCCCCAAATTTCTGCAATATGCTCTTGATTTTTATGAAGATATTTAATTTGTACTTAATCTTATTTGACTATTTTTTTCTTCATGATATCCAAGCCTTTTCTCTTGCTTAAGAAAAACTCCTGTATTTCAAAAATAAAAAGAAAGGTCCCATATTTTCCTTTTTAATTTTGATGGTTTAATTTTTTTACATCTTACTCTTTACTATGAATTTATTTTTGTTGTAAGGAATTAGGTAAGGTTTTGCCTTTATTATTATTTTTCTAAATGTGTAGTCAGTTTTCAGCCATTATTAAATGAATAATTCATAATTTCTCTATGACTCTAAATGCCACTTTTATCATATACTACGTTTCTATAAATATGTGAATCTATTTTGGATTTCCTCTGTCTTTTTCTTCCCACATTAACATGAAACTATTTTAATTACTAAAGCTTTAAAATATGTTTTAATATTTGGATCACTCACCTCTTGACATCATGACAAAGCAAGGCCTTCTGAATCTAATCCAGTGGTGTGTCTGCATTTCACTATACTAGGACATTACATATTCATGCTATGCCTTAAACATTTGATGGCTAAAAGATACTTGAGAACCATTTTTCCTAACAATTTCTGAAGGATATTATTACATGTTCTTAGAAAAATATGGATTCAGTGGCTAAATAGATCTGGGAAAAGGTCAATTAAGTCAAATTAAGAAAGATCTTTGCTACGGGACTTCAGAAACTTTAGTATACTAATGTTTAACATAAATCAAGAGAGCTAGCTGCATTGACCAAGTTGTTTTGATCATGGAACATACCTTCACTCTCTCACATAATTTTTGCATAACATTCAAAAGGATTTCAAAGAACAAATACTATTAACTTTAGAGCGGTATGTCTCACACTTAGGAAGAAATTCTTTTTTAAAAAAATAGAACATTGTAGACACCCAGTATTGCTTTATGTAATAATTATTACGTATATTACTTAATTAGGTATAAAGATGTGACTAGGCATCCTTATTAGCTCTTATAGAACTATGAAACCAAATAAAAATTCACACTAAATGAATATAACGTCAAAGCCTATTAAATTTAAATTAATGATATTAACTTTTTATGGAAAAGGATTGTGTTTGTTGGATGTAAATTTATACTTGAGTTGAATACGATGCCAACTGCTAGTTCAGGAGGTCTGCACAGTGCTGTGCTGTGTGATAACCTAGTTTTTTCACTGACTGCGGTTTCTAGAATGCTTTCAAATCTCTTGTTTTCATGGCCACTAACCTTCCATGGCCAAGATTTGGAGGGAATATATCAGAGAAATAAGGTCTTCTGTGCTCTCTTCATTTCATCTCAAGGGAATCTTAAGTGCAAACCCAAGGCAGATTGAAGTTTCATAACAGTCTTTTGTTATAAGGAGTTATTTACATGATCTAGAATAAGTCTATTTTAATTTAGGGATAATCATTGAAAAGAAGAGATAACATAAAAAAATTCTTGTAGCAAACTCATGGATCCTTGAACACAGGACCCTGTTCTCATGGGTTCTGGTTTGAGAGACATGACTTTAAAATATGGGTTTAATTCTCTGTTAAATAAATTGACTACAGTTCCTAATTTGTTAGTCATTTACAAATATGTTAAACATACCTGAATGCTGGTTACTTATTTGGATTTATTGAAAAGCACTGACCTTGAGATCACAAATTATTACTTTATCTTGGTACTAAATTATCAATGATTTAATTTTTTTGGCCTTCAGTGATAGTTTAGAAAGTTCATGGCATATTGAAGTAGGACCAAAATTTTAAAATTTTATGTTGAAATGAGTTTTCATGTGTAAACTAAATGGGCTTACTTGAAGGGAATGTGAAATATGAATGAGATGCATGTTGTTTTCTTAAACTTGCTTTTTGGTAATAGTAAATGTTTTGAAGATGGGCTTTTCAAATGTTAGGAAGTACTAAGATTGATAGCTTTGCAAATTGGTTTTAAGTATTTTGAATTTATAGCTATCATCATGTTGCAAAATAATTGATTTTGGAATGGCTTACTTCCTTCTATAGTAATTCAAAAATATTATGACAGCTATAGTTTTATAGTAAGCATAAAAACCAGTGAGGTAAGTTCAATGAGGTAAGGTTAGTGTTGGAAGTTTTATTAACAAAAACTTTAAGTATTAACACATGAGTTACAATTCCCATGTGTTTTCAGAAATTTGCTGGAACTGAACTGAACATTAAGTTTTGAACTTTGGACTAGTCACTTAAAACCACCTAATTTTAGTGTAAGAAGTAGCCAAAAACTAAAGTATGAAAACAGGCTTTATAAAGTTGGCTGGATTGTTAACCCACATATGATATGAATTCTTCCATGTAGGTGATACAAAGTACTCTAACCTAGCATTGTTTTCTTCAAGTAGGTGGCATGTGGGACTTGGCTATACTTTTTTGACAGGTAGGTAAGACAAAATGTGTCTTTACAACCTGAAAATCTCAACTGTGTTATTAACAAGCTAGTATTGTAACTTAACTTTTATAAACACATCGTGTGGTTATGCAATACTAAATATCCTTGAATTTTATTTTTTGAATTAGAATTGTATGAGAACAGACTTATAATTTAAGAGAAAGGTATATTGTAAATAACATAGCACTTTATTATACAGCCATTATTGTTTCTCTTTGCGCCATCTAAATATCTTAAACACATAGGTTTTCCCTCTGGTCAGAAGTGGGATCGTAAAGTCTTTTTTATCCCACTCAGTATCACTCTGCTGACTGCAGTGATTAATGGAAGGGAAAATACATCTTTGACATTAACTAGCTACCTTGAAGAGCTTAAAAGTATAATTGAAATAATCAAATCTCTTGTTTACTCATGACTGACGGAGGAAGAGACCTTATAACTAAAGACTGAAAATCAGGGACCCTTTTAGGAAAGGGATTTCTCTTGATATTCAGCTCTTTAGATGTCTTCGCCTTACATGTTTTTGTTAACTTGATCTTAGGCAGCTGCATCTAAGTGGGAGTAAATCTATAAATGTGCAGAAGATGTCCTAATTAGTCTTCTGCAGGAATGTTGATATAATTACAGGACTGCTCATCCACACATTTGTTAGACTCTAGTCCAGATTTTGTTGTGTTAGGAGCTTCCAGGTCATGTAGCCATTTACCCTTTGGATGTTTTTTAGCATCTCAGATTACATATACCTAATTCGGAACTCTTGATTTCCTACCATCAAGTCCCATTCTCCCCCTAGTCTTTTCCAGCACAAGGAATAATTCCACTGTCTATGGAGTTGCTCCAGCCAGTAACCCAGGAGTTGTCTTTGGTTCCTTCCTTCCTTCCTTTTACTCCTGTACGTAGAAACTCTCAGTTCTGCCAGCTGCTTCCTGATTATATCTCAGAATATGTCTCAAACACAGCCACGTTCTCTCTCTCCACCACCTTCATCCTAGCTGTGGCTGCCACTCTCTGGTTGATTGCAGTAGCTCACTACCTGTCCCCATCCTCCATTCTTGCCCCCTGGTGTCTGTTCATAGAACAGCATCAACTTGTTCTATCCTGGGCCAATAAAAAGACTCTATTGGTCATTATTATTTCCTTACTTTGTTGTTCAGTGAGGTATTCTGTACTCACTTCTACGTTTCTTCTCACAGACCTAAAATCAGTCATACCTTCAATAAAATGGATTTATTTTAGTGAGAAATTGTTTTTAGAAACCACAATCTGGGTGCTTGGTGTGAGTGCTCATTGCTACTGGTCACTTTTTTTCTAAGCTTTTTTAATGGGCAAAGCTAGAAAATAAATTTTTAAAGGAGAAAGTATATCGTGTGGTTATACTTATTAGTATTACAGGGCTTTTTTTAAGATCCAAATTTGTTGAAATCTAAAATGATCTCGAACAAAGCAGAATGGGTATAAAGCACAACTTATTTAAAGATCTATAAAGACATTTAGTATTCTAAGATCATACAGTAAAGAGTAGCCATCAGTTAGATAGACCATTTTACTGAATACTAAGGTGTTGGCATGGGTTTGATTTATAATAGATAATACATATTAGTTAAATCATGAATTTTATTATTTTGTATGCACACACACATGGGTTTTTACTAATAAGTACAGATAACCACAAATTAGTCTTTTGTCCAATCTTTTACAAGGATTTTACATAAATCCTTCAATTTTATATTTGTATTACTTCCTTCTTATCCTAAAAATCTGGCTTTCTGATGATATTGACATAATACATATTTGCTCTCCCCACCCCCTACTTCACAAATGTACAATGCAATAAATCATAGTCTTGTTAAAAGGCTGTTTCTAACCTAGAATAATCCCTGACACAAAATCAATTCTTCATGTTTGTTGAATGAATGAATAAATCTAGGTACTGGAGATAATAGTACCCACAGAGAAGGGAAATCTGAAATAAAAATAGCTCTAGAGGTCAAAGAACAGAAGGACTTAACCCAAACATTGGGTAAAAGATGGACATACTCTCATCCATATAGCAGTTTTTGATGGTACAGCTATGGAAGGACATTTTTTTCTGAATGGCAACTTTTGCTATAATTAGAATTGGTATGAATTAACTTTTAAAAAGGATTGATTATTCTGAAATCTTTCAGCAAGACTCCAGAAGGTTTATGTTAACTGAATCACAAAGCCTTGTAGGTCATTGACACTTATGTGGTTCTCTTTGGTAGAGATCAGTAACCTCTGTTCATTAGAGCAGGGAAGGCTGTAGGACTTCTGACCTTGCCTTAGGTAGAACATCGCAATTTTACAACTCTGTCCCTTGGATTTCCAGATCCCTGTTTTTTTTTTTTTTTTGAGGCTACAAAATGTTCACAGTAGGTCAGTGTGATATTTCCTGTGGCAGGGCTTAGACAACCTTGTTTGCTTTTGGGCCAGAATCTTCCCTGAAGCATCTATATGCAGGGTAGATAGAAATCTAAGGATTCAAACTTTTGGGCTTACTAGTCATGGACCTACACTGTCCAGCATAACAGCCATCAGCCACAAGTGGCTATTGACCTCCTGAAATGAGGCTAGTTCTAATTGAGATATGCTGAAAGTGTAAAATAAATGCTAGATTTTGAAGACAATACAAAAAAAAAGAATGTAAAATGTTATCAAATTTTGCATATTCATTACATGTTAAATAATAACATTTCAAATACAGTGGTTTAAATTAAATATATTTCACCTTTGTAAAAAACCTTTTTGACACAACTATTAGAGAATTTAAAATTATAGATATGGCTTGCATCATACTTCCATTGGACACACCATCTTAACTCTTGTTCCTGGAAGAGTGAGAGTGCCTGTGCAGCATATCTAGCCAATATGTATATCTGAAACACCACTCACTTCACCAAGAAAAAGTCACTCCTCACATCAGTTATGTTAATTGACCAAATTTCAGGTGTTCTTCAAATATAAAGAATATTGAGACACCTTTGAAAACTGACTCTGGCCTGTCAGCTTTCAATTAAAGTTTTTCACAGGCTAATTATTCCCATTTGGGAAATATACCCAACAACCCACCCATTCAGACATCCCTCCTCATAGACACACATATCATACAGGGTATGCTGAAATATTTTAAAGTAAATGGAAGACAATATAACACCCTGGTACATGTGAGAGCACGAAACTTTATTTGCTGGCTCTCCACTTTTCCTGAGAGCTGTTGATTAGCAACCTTCGTTGTATTCCTACAGTATATAAATCACTGAGTTAGAGGCTGTGGAAAGCAGAATAATAAAATATAATGACAATAGCAAAGATTTATTGAATGTTTCTGGGTGTCAGGCACTGTGCTAAGGGCACTGCATGTTATTTAATTTAATCTCAAAATAACTTGATGAAGGAGGTACTGGTATTATTCTCATTTTGCTTATAACACCTTAGTTTTGTTCCCAACATTTGGAAGGGCTGTGGATAAGTCCATGGCCATTGCCATGAGTTGCTTGAACACACTTATTTGTAATGCAGAGACTTTTTCAAGACAGAGTTGTCCACTTGAGCTACTTATCTATACAAACTGAAGTTTAAGCAATGAATTTAAGAGCACTCTTACTCTTTAACCTCTTTCTTTTCCCCAAGGTCTTGATCTTTTAACTTCTGTTTTCATTCTCTAGAGTTCTGCTACCTCTTCGTTTTAGCTCTGTCCTTGGCTCTCTTGTCATTTTCCCCTTCTTTGGATTTAAAGTGAAATGATAGAGGAAAGTAGATTTTGAGATCTTGCACATAGAAGGAGTAGAGGGAGGTACAATGGCCCTATTCCTTTTAGGTTCTTAGTTATCTCTAAGACAAACAAATCTTTCTAGTTTTAAAGTGCTTATTTCTTAGCAAAATAGGGGAAATTATTATAATAATTTTTGAGTAGTTTAACACATCATTATTAGTCCAACCCATTGGGGGCTGGGAATTGGTAGGGAAATAAGTGGTAGATGTTTCTTCTTCTTGTGGTCTCTCGAGGGTCCAGATTTATGGAGGTTCTGCCGTCTTGTAGCTTTACCATCTGGGAAAGAGTGGGTGGGAGTGGCATGGACAGGAAGTGATATATATCACTTTGTTTATGTTTCATGAACAAAAGAAATGGCTCTATCTTCCTACAAGGGGGCTGGGAAGGGAGATCGTCTCTGTGTTCAGGAAGGAAAGGAAAATTGGATGTGAATGAAAAGTAGTGGTTACTACCACATCATGTTTTAGGTTTTAGGTTTAATGTTTGTGTCCTCGGAGGCTGTGTACATTATGCATACTTCCAACTCTGAAACTATCTTCTCCATTTGAATGATTGCAAGGTGAATCAAATTCAAATATACCCTTAACCCAACTCTCCTATTAGGAAGAACAAACAAACACAACTTTGAATGTGAAATAAAACTATATTGGGAGCTTTTATGAGTGTTCTAGATTCACATTCTTTTAAAGTTGTTTTTTTTGTGATAGCATGTTTATTCAATTCCTAAAGTGTTGTCAAGTAAGTAGTATTTAATCTGTGAAAAATTTCAAGTGGCCCCTTTTTCTCTCTCAAGTGTGTTTTTTTTTTCTTCAAGTGTTACTGTAGTCATTTTAAAATTGAAATGAACCATTTGATTTAAAAAAAAATTATTTATGGCACATCAAGTAGCACTTAGTGTTTTGTCACAACATTGAAACTGTTTCTGAAGGCCCATGTAAAATATGGCAAAGAGGTCAGGAGGCTTATGTAGAGAACTTCTATAAACATACCTCACCGTTGGAACTGGTTATAATTCCTGGGTGCTGACATAAAGATTAATAATGTTTAACTCTGATTTTGGCAATTTTTGCCAATTTCATTGCCATGGTTTTTTCTTTCAACTTATTACCTGGAACTGAAGTGATAACAAATGTTTCGTGTTTTATACTGCCAGATAAAAGGTTAAATTTTCATATGTTATATGGTCTTACACACACACACACACACACACACACACACACACACACACACAGAACTGGATCAGGAGGAAATTAGTAATTCTCCTAAAATGAAAAGATTGTCCTAGTTTTAACATTAGGTGACTAGTTCCCATACGGTTAAGTCATATGTAAAAATTGGAAATTCAACCTGTGGGTCTTTGTGCACTGGCTATATCATATAGTTCTAATTTTCTTTTGTTTTTTTTCTAGGAAATGATGGTGCTTTTTGCTTTGCCAAGTTTTATTATTGAGTCAACTGCCAAAGTTTAAGAGAGAGTCAAGGGCCCTTAAAATTATTTGGTGTTGAGTGAAGAGGCAAAGAAAAGTATTTCATAGTCCCAAACATTTTAGCTTTTATGTCTCTACCTGATGTTGGAATAAAATCTAAACTTCAAGGATTTTCTGATTCTTTTTTCAATGATGTACACTGTTGAGTGAAGTCCAAATATCAGTGAGGGGAACTTTAATACTACTCATTGATACCCAGTTTGAAACTGCATATTCTAATTTTTAATAGACTAAATTCTTTCTTGCCTGATCTTCCCTCTATTTAAACTTCTGTGCATCAGAAGGTCTGTGTGACTCCTTGTGGTTTTGTACCATCTGGAAGTTAAAATTTGACTTTAGAAATGCTGTTATACTTGCTTAATGGAAACTGGGCTAATACTGGTTGAGAATTGGATGCAGTTCAGGTCAAAGTTTTGTCTTAAAAAAAGGCCCTTAAGCTTTGTTTCTTGATTGAAGTAGACTGTGCAAAGCTGTAAAGATAGAGTGAAGGTGATCGAAGGGCACAATTCAAATTCCTTTGAAGCTAAGTACATGCTTTTGGGATGGAAAATAAACTCCCAAGCAAGAGACCTCATATGGCACAGAATCCCTCTTGCCTTATAGAGTTTGGGTGTTACGAGTAGTATGCTGATCACGACTATTCTCCTCTGTTTTATTCCTGGAGAAATATTCTTATAGCTAGAGTTGTTTTTTGTCTTTTCTGGGTTCAGGAAGATGCAGCAGGGCACTGATAGATCATGCATGGTGAGAAGGTGCTACAATTGTTAAGTGTAGTATTTATCAGTACAAAGTCTTTTTTCTAAGCAGTCTTCAACACCGCTCATTACTTCCCATATTGTAATGTATTTATCTCGCACTTTTGGATTTTGAAAATTTCCTTTAGTCCAGATATACACCATCCATCTTTGATAGCTAGAATGCAGGGCTGGTGGGATTGTGGTTTCTTTTCAAATTCACAATGAATCCTGGACAGCCTAAGTGCAAATCTCTACAAAGGAATGTAACCCCTTATAGTCGCTGCTATAATCTGGAGTGCTCAACATGTCCTCCCAGTTTCCAAGGAACCCACCAAATGCCATTCTTTATATATAAACTAAAAGTCATTTTTTTCACCAGATATGATGAAAATTCAAGGACAAGTATTGGTGTCATTCCAAGTTGGTAGGTGAAGATAACTTTAAACAAAGATAAACCACTTGAGACCTGGGATGTTTAAACTGAAGTGCACTTGTCATGAATTCTCATTAAGGAAAAGGAAAATCCCTGGGATATGAGCATCCCCCTCACCTTCCCAGCCCTTAGATCTCTATGGTCATTGTGTGAGAAGAGGCCTCAAATGTTGGACGAATTTGCGGTTCTCACCCTCTTCAGTCACAGAGTGTTCACTCTGACTTATAATGCAGTCAGGGTCGTTCTGCCAAGTCGCCTTCAAGCACTTGTCATCACCCCTGTCCTTGCTGAGACTTTCCAGCTTCATCTTCCTCTCTGGGTCAGAAACTGGCAAAACTCTCTACTCACCTGCCTACCCGTCACCTTTGACCTTTAGAAACACAACTTTGACACCCTTTTCTTGGAAAGGCATAAGAAAAGGAGATTGTACTCTGGTAACTTTTTTTTTATTGCTAATATTCTCATCCTTCCCTGATGTATTCTATTTAAGACTTATTTCTGCCTTAGATAAATCATAAAATGTCAGGTACTTAAATACTATCTGTTCCAACCTCTTTGTTTTACAAATAAAGAAACTGGTTGGGAGGCTGGGGATCTAGTGGGGAAGTCTTTATTTGTTTAGATCCTCACAGCTAGATAGAAACAGAACCCAGCCTAAAACCTAAAGTCCTCCTTCAATTGTTCTAAGTTAAGCATTTTGACTTTGTGTCTCATAGTATTTACATATCAAAATTTATTTTGGCTTGTTATAGTATTCCTGCATCCTTTTTTTTTTTACTTTTTCTTTTTTACCTTTTTATCCAAATTTTACTTGCTGTTAGTGTAAAGAGAAAAATTTGCTGAGATGCAGCAGCCCCCTACTTACCCTTGTTTCATTTCTTCTTTCCCGAGACAATCCATTTTAATTCTTCTTACCTGGTTATTTTGATATCTCTAAATAGCTTGCTTGTATCACTACTTCCTGATTGATGATGTATGGAGGATGAGGAATAAAGTCTTCCATCACCTCCATTCCCCACATCACCCATGTACATATTTTTACATATGATCTTTGGAATACTACATTTAAAAAATAAAGCTTATGTTTCTTCATTTTATTACTGATATTTGAAAATCAGGATTGTAATAATCTAATTTTTGAGATAAGGTAGAAATAGGAATTTTTTTTGTATGCTTCGACTTTTTTTTATCTTTAGTATTTGGAAAGCAGTCTCGCATAAAGCTGGAAAATGAGTGTCATTTCCACACCATTTTCTTCCTCCAGAAGCATTTACTTCCTCTTAGCAACATGTATTTTTCTAATTTAGGAGTGTTTCTCTACATGTCAATCTTGTTCTTCCAGATGTCTGTGGCATGTTCTCCAATTTTTGGAGAATACTGCAGATCCAGCAGCATTGTACCCTCCCTAGGCTCTCAAAGAGGATTTACTGTGCTTTGTTTCCTAGCTTATGGTTTCACAACATGGAGACATAAATTTTATAATTTTATATTATATTTTATAATGTGTTATTTCATATAAACCTATAGTAAAAAAGTGTATCACTGTTCAGATACACACACAATAAGACTTTAAGGTAGATATAGGCTGTTAAAGTGCATGGCATCCAGGTGCCCCAGAGCAAAGGTTTGATCAAGCTGTGCTCAGAAAGCTTACTGTTGCCCCACCCGCCCCTCAGGGCATGACTGATGGTAACTGATGACTTCTGTGTAAAAGCACCACTTCTTTTCTTTTTCCTGAATTCAGGTAGATGCGCTTAGATTACGACTGGAAGAAAAAGAATCTTTTCTCAATAAAAAAACAAAACAGCTTCAGGACCTCACAGAAGAGAAGGGGACACTGGCCGGAGAGATTCGAGACATGAAGGATATGTTAGAAGTAAAGGAAAGAAAAATCAATGTTCTTCAGAAAAAGGTGAGTGGCTGACATATGCCCTCAGGTTGGGAATTGGTATCATCAGTGCTTTGTCATTTCAGAGAAACTTTTGAGCATGTTGAAAGAAGAAAATATTTTTAAAGAATTTTAGGTTAGTAAGTATAAACTCTTTTTTCTTTGTATTTGATTACCTAAAAACTAAATAGTAATGATATTTTTTTCATTTGCCAGCTTAAACATAGAGATAATTGTACAAATTTAGATAAAAGTATACAATAATAAAAACCCCAAAAAGTTAATCTTTTTTTTTTTCCTTACAGAGAGTTGAGCAAAGTATTTTGTGGGCCTTAAAGGTATTTTGGATGCATTTTGTATTTACATAAACTTTACTAGATTCTATCCTGTTAAACCCATACAGATTTTAGGAGGGGGTGCGGATAATGTTTACTTAATTGGATTCGATGAGAGAATACATAATAAGCCCCTACTACAGTAAACTAACACAGATGTCTGACCTGGTTAGGGCCTTCTTTCCTTCCTTTTCTTAGCAGTTCATTTTCTCCATTGTAGAGGATCTAGATTTTGTGACAGTGCCCGATTTTCTTTCTGAGAATTCCCATTCGCTACTGTGTACAGTTTTGGAGGAACCATAGGGTCCCATGCCTGATCCTAGGAAAAGGATAGGCAAAAAAAGAAACCAACACCTGCTCTTTTAGGAAAAAGAAAATGTAGAGACATACAGTTTTCAGATTAACAGGCAGTCAGCATGGAAACTGGTTGAGAACCAGTGATGAGAAGCAGGAGCTGGCTGGCAAGGACGTTGCCATAGACTGGCCTTTTGCTAGGCTCCCATGCTACAGCTACAGGCAAATGGAATCTAACTGGCCTCTTCTCTTGGTGTCATTTGCCATCATCATCTCTTACCTTGTTTATATCAATGGCATCCTAGTCACAACAACCTGCTGCATAACTTGTGGGGATCAGTGCCAAATGAAAATGTGGCGTTCCTTTTTCAAACTTTATTGTGAAATTCAGGATGAAAGTAATAGCAGAGCATTAAACCAAGCATGGGGTTCTTATGAGTGTGGAACCCTGTGAAGCTACACAAGGCATATGCCCATAAAGCAGTCCTCACCTCCAGTGGCTTCCATCCTCACTCTTGGTGGCTTCCATTCTCACTCTCAGGATATTGGTGATCTGATGGATGATATTATGAATTCATTTCTGTCAAGATCTTTATGACAAGGCCTTGGTCATTGGATCCTTCCTTTGAAGCTCAATTAATTGATACAGGTAATTAGAAGAGAGCTGGCAAGAGACTACTGAAGATCCTTGAATTAAAGGGGCTATCTAGGGCAGGAGAGGCAAACAGAAACAGGACTTGGAACACGTGCTAAGGATTCAGAAGGTCTTTTTGTTTAAAATACCTGCAAAGAATGATAATAAAAGTTGACATTTATTGAACTTACTTATGTTGAACACTGTATGCTGAATACTATGCTATGTTCATCACATGTACTGTTTACTTACGCTTGACCATAGCCTTGTGAGGCAGATACAGTTGTTAACCCCAGGACACTAAAGGATACTGAGGCTTATGGTAGACTTGCCCAAGGTTATACAATCTAGATGTAAGTTTTTTCTTTCTTTCTTTCTTTCTTTCTTTCTTTCTTTCTTTCTTTCTTTCTTTCTTTCTTTCTTTCTTCTGTCTGTCTGTCTGTCTGTCTGTCTGTCTTTTGGAAAATAGAGTAAAACGGTTATTGCAAATTAAGAGAAAAAGTCTCATGTTATTTTGGACCTCAAGTTTTATGATGATGGCACCATGTGTGTGAGAGTGAATCGAGGAAGAATATCACAATTGTTTGTTTTACTAGGAGATGAGACTAAGCACTCTCATTCTTGAGAAACAAATAACAATTTTCTCAGTAAAGATTTTGAGAAGGCACTTTCAATGAAGAAGTGACAAATGGCCACTTTTGCTGATGTGAATATTTCATAGAATTTTAACTTTCTCAACAGCCATTCTCAAAGGTTCGAGAACCAGTTTGGACATTCTAGAACAAAGTTGGTTATATTATGGCTTCTTTGGGTAACATGATCACAATTCCATTTATTTAAGCCATGTAGGTAATGAATTTGGAAATATTTAATGTGTATTTGGAGAGGCTTTTCCATTTCGAGTCTTTTTCACTGAGTGTTTACCAATAAATTTGGGGAACAAATTTGGGGAACAAAATAAAACCACTGGCAACATAGTGAAGGGGCAAGAGTTCTATTATACCTGCAATGTGAAAGAGAAATAGTCCCTAAAGTAACACCCACAATTCAGAAACCAACTCAAAATGTTGAAATAGTATAGAAGCTAATGGCCAATGAAACATTGTCTTTGGGACCAACGGCTCCTTCAAGTTTTGATCACATTCAGCATAATTGACTGTTTTAGGGCAGGCCTGGATTGGAACAGCATAAGCCTCAGATTAGGGTATGTTGGCATGGAAGAATAATAAACTCATGTCAATGTTAGAAGTGGAGTATTGCTTAATATTTCTTTCTCATAGACCCTTTGGCAACCAGCACTGTGTTTTGATGCCAGTAGAATTGGGTATGTTCCTTTCATAGTGATGTTTAAACTGGCTAAGCTAAGTTTGCACCTCGTATCTGTCAGTTACGGAGACCTTCAGGGACCTCAGAAGATCTCAGAAGTCTTATCTACTTCATAAGCCATGTGGACAGGTCACATGTCAGAGCAGCAGTCATGGACATGATGCTGTAAGCATTTTCTTACTTGAGGAAGGAAGTAAAGTTAAATAAACAGAATCCTATGTGGCAGAATATTATTGGTCAGGCTTTTGTAGGAAAAGAGAAGTCATCAAGAATGGATTTCTGGTGCTACCATCATATTTTTGGCTCTACTCCATAATTCCAAGATATAGAGTAGTTTTAGTAGGGGACAAAAATGTGGAAGTCTGAAAATTGTTCAGTGGACTATATCCCCTTGTGGCTATGATCGGAAGTCAGAGGAGTAGCACAGTTTTTATGCTGCAGCCATAGCACTCTGTTCCTATATCTGAATTCAAAATGCAATTGATGAAGTGCTACGTGACTATGGAGTTTTTGTAGGAAATGTCATAAAACCTTGATGACATTGTACATTTGGAAAGTGTATAATGTCCAGGATTTTAGGACATGGTAGTATTATTTTAACCAAATAAAATTTAGGCTGTTATGTAGCCCATAGATTCTTGCAGCCTAAATTTACTACCCAAGATATTTTTTAAAAAGTCATTAAATTGGACAAAAATTCTATCTCCATTTTCATTCTAGGTTTCAGTTCCACAAACAATGTGAATTTAGAGAGCAAAGGCACTTTATTTATTAGGGGTAGAAAACCCGATGGTGATTTCTCTGAAGGCCAAGTTCATGAGCTACCGATTTGGCTTCATGGATTGCCCTATGCATTGAAAAAGGCAGGGTGTGGTGAGTGGAGTTGGCTTCTGGGAGTGGTGTTATGGGCCTGTCCACTTTAGTAGCTTTATTCTACCCATTTGGAAGTATGGTGGGGAAAATTCTGAATGATGGTAAGCTCAAAAGTAAGGATGCTACAGGAGCATGATTATTAGCATGCTTTCTTCATGAAGTTTATTTTAAAAAGTAATATCTGGGAAGATGATTACAGAATGTAGAGATTTCCACATTAGTGTAAAATTGACATAAGGTATGGAGGACTTTTTGACTAAATGGAGCTCTTTCTCAATGTTTAAACATTTAGTTGAATTTTTGTATTTATTATTGGCAAACATTTTTTTGAACATGTACATAATCATATTCACTTTGCATTTACTAAGTGTTTCCTATGTGTCAGTCAGTCACTACTACAGTTCCTAGAGGTTCAAAGAGAAATAAGACATTCTCCAGGGGAGAGGGAAGTGCATAATCCTAAATATAGTACAGTAGAAAGCAATGTGGCATGTAACCAGAAATAAACAACTTGATGTATGCAAACAGCAGAAGCTAATTTGGGCTACCTTAAGCCAAATGGAATTTATTGCAAGGATAACCAGAGCTCCAGCATCTGTCTAGTAGAACCAGATTAGGAATGATTTTCTCAATCTCTAAGAACGAGGGTAGCTCTAGGAGACCAGGAGATGGCAGATAATGCCATGATCTCATCACCAGGAGTTTCTGCTCAGGTGTCTTCTCTGCTGATGACTGCCCTCTTACTGTCCTCTCTTTGCCCTTACATCATACTGTTGGTTAAGATTCAAAGTCCTGAGACAGAGCTCCAAATATCACACAAGTGCCTCTCACTGGCAGGATCTAACTAGATTCTTTCTAAAAGGAATCTGGGAAATGTGGTTCCAAGCTTTCCACCTGAGCTTTCCACTCATTTCTTGTGTTATTTACTCAGGGAAGTCTTTGTTAACACTGCAGGCTGAGAGAGGTTTTACACTCAGAGAATCACTTCTTGGCTCAGTCTGAAATTACGTATCACTTTAGCAAGTCTTGGCTTCCCTCCCAGCTCAGTTCCTTGAATGCCCCAACCATGCTCATCAACATACCTTCAGCTTCTTGTAAAATTCTTGGCAGGTGATGGTCTTCAATCAATATACATTTGGTAAATAAATTATATCAGCAAATTTTGAATGAATGAGAACCTGGGAGAAGAGAAATCACTTTGAGAGTCACTCTTGGCCCAAGAATATTGTTAGTTATGAGAAGAGTCATTTCCCCCTGTGAAATGTCAGGTCCACTCCTTTTTCCCAGGAACGTATGTTCTGTATAAGCTGCAAGAGGGAAACATCCCATGAATAATTAAACAGATGAGGAAATGACTGGTACTCAACCCACATCTAACACCTCCAGCTTTAGTTCCATTACACTGGGAAGGTAAAAAGGGATGAAGGCTTGAGGAAGGGAACTAAGCCACTCTTCCTTCAGTTTCCTTTTTGATAAAAAGAAAATGTAGCATTTATTGAGAATACTGTCTTGTTTTGCAAAGAGAATACTTCCTCCTCTAGTTCTCATTTCTAACTTAAAGGATTGCTAGAGGCCTAGTATTTTATGAGAGTGAATCAATGAAATTGTTATTGGCCTTTCTAACTATGACCTTGAAAATGATAATTTTGATAACAAAAGCGTCACCTAGTGACTGAGTCCGTACTTATACCAGACCCCGAGTCCTAATAGTAGATAGCTACTATCATAATTCCTATTTTTAAAATAGGAGACTGATTTAGAGATTAACTTGCCCAGAGTCACACAGAATGGAAGTGATGGATCTCTTCTTAACCACCACACTATTCTGGTGTTTTTCTGCTTTATAATCCTGCCTCCCTCATGAGACAAGTAGGTTCATTAACTTTTAGAGATTAGCTAAACTATAATTTGAACAATTTACCTGATGTAGATGTAAAGGATGCCTATTTTTAATACTGACCTGGCAGAGATGCAGTTACTAAATATAAAAAATAGGAAACCAGTTAAATTAATAAAATACAATGTCAGGTATGGATTTTAAAAAATACATGTTCATCCACATTTGGACAAAAGGAAGACCATGATGACCTTCAGTTCTGTTTATTTTTCTCCCCCTAGATTCTACATGTATCATACTAAGCTATTAGATTGTTTTGCTGCATCATTTTCAAAGGATTGTACCATTTTTTGCTCTTAGAGGCATTTCACCTTGTTTTGGTTGTTTGTTTAAAGGACTTTGACCTCGAAAAATGATTCGAAAAATCTAAGGCAGTTTTCCTGGATTAGTTGCAGATAAACTCAGGATTTGGGAGACTCCTCACGTAGTCAGTGAGCTTGGTCACTTGAGGTTTGACCGTGGTGTAGGCGAGCTCACTCTGCATCAGAAGCAAGGAACTGAAATGTCATCTAGGGGTTGGTGCCACAACCAGGTGGTCATGGGTTTAAAGCAGTGATTTTCACTCAAGAGACACTTTATAACCTACCACCTCCTCCCCAGGAACATTTGGCACTGTATAGAGATAGTTTTGATCACACAGCTGGGGGATTGCTACAAGCATTTGGTGGGTAGAGTCCAGGGGTGCTGCTAACTATTCTACAATGCACAAGATATCCCTCTGTCTCCCACCCCCAAAGCAGATAATTATCAGACCTAACCCTTGTCTATGGGAGACCTTTTTTGCCATGTATGGACCATCTTACTCATCTCAGCTCTTTCTACTCCCTGCCTTTAGATAGTATTTTTTAAAATGGCTGTTAATATAGCAGACATTTTTCTCCCCTCTGGATAGTATCTCAACTAATATGATTAACATTTTTTGCTATACTTTTTCTCTGGTGTCATTATAGATAGTTTACAGAGATGAACATCTTGTGCATGTGGATGTATTTGAGTGTGTATGATGTTTGAACTATTATTATTGCTTTCTATTTTATAATTTTCACATAATCCATACTAATAAACACAAAGGGTAAATATATAGCACTTTTAAACTATTAAAATTATTAGAATTATTAAAACTGATCTGATCACACTGATTATATCCACTAATTTTGAGGGGATACTGGTATCAGCTGTCGTATTGGGAACATATAAATAAAGCATCTGAATTAGATACCCAGCTGATATCACTCAGTTTTAAATTTCTTTGGTTAAATGCCAACATTCTAGTCATTTGGAAAAGTGACCTTTCTGACTAATCTGACTAAAAAAGAAAAAAAAGAAAAAGCACTTTGTTTTAAAAGCCTTAGGCTGAAGATCTGATTCTACATTCACAATTAATATATTTTTTCTTACATTTTATTTCATATATTTTAGTCATTTGGGGTATGGTAACATTTGTTCAATATGGGTTAAATATAGATTTAACTAATACCTTGCTTAAAAAATTTGCAACTAAAAATGTATTGTCTAGATTAGTTTGTAATTTGCTAGTTTTCTTTTGAATATTGTCTGTTTAGTCTATAAAATAAAAGAAAAAGCTAGCTTACTATATAATAAATTCTTTGTATGTATTCTGGTTAGCAATATCTCATCGGGTTTAAGCAGGAGAATAAGGATATTTGCTCTGACATCATTTAATATATCATATCTTTATCATTACACAAAACTGATGCCAGGGGTTCTAGTGCTAATTAAGTTCTATGGAACAAATAATCACCAAATCTGTGGCTGCTAACTCTTGGCTGGAATTATTTGCCCAATGTAAGTGATAGCCTAGGGAAAAAGACAGCTTGGTGATTATACCAATTGATTCTATTGGTAAGAAGTCCATTTTGCCCAAGTGAAGTGATATTTTGAAGGTCACACCATGTCTCTTGAGTAGAAGTTGTGAAGCTGTAAATTGACCATCTTCCTCTGTGTATGCTGATTTTCTTCTAAGGGATTTAAAGTTGCCCTTCTTTTAGAGATGACCTTGATAAAATGACATTTTATTATAAGAGAACCAAAGCTAAAAAATTCATGTTCCGATGGAGCAATTAAAGAGATTTAGGGAAGCTTGTTCATTCATTTATTTACCATCTATAGGCACTATTCCTCAGTTAGCTGTATCTTTCAATCCTTTGGCTTTATTAAGCACAACCCAATATTACTTGACTTTAAAAGGCATGTTAAAATAGGTATGCAGGTGAAGCACTGACAATTCTCAAGACAGAAAGATGTGAGAGAACAGTATACCTTGAAGAGACTTGATGGACCCTCTTAGTCCAATCTTCATTTTTCTACTCAGGACTCAGAGGTCCTGAGAGACGAAATGACTTTTAGAATCACAGATCTAATTGGTGATAGGACCTGGGTTCTGATTATACTTTCCCCTTTTTTTCTCTCCATCACATCTGAGGCCTTGAACACCATTACCCTGTTCTGGCCGGCATGCCTTCCTTTCTTCCTACTATCCAGTCATCCAGCAATCCATATTAAGCAACTGTAATAATCTGGTTGCTCTGCAGGCACTAGGAGATATATAGGCTACTAAATCGGGAATAGTTTCTGCCCTTCAGGAGCTCATGTTCATGGAAAAATACCACTAAAACAGGCAATGACAGGGCAGTGTGTGATATGTGCTATCCCAACCAGGTACATGGTGCTCATTGGATGGTCATCTCACTTATTGTGGGGACTAGGATGGTCAAGAAGGACTTCAGTAAAGTTGATGACTACATCAAGATCTCAGGGACTAGGAGATGTTGTTCAGTCTAAGTTGTCAGGGTAGCATTTGCAAAGGTTTGGCTGGAAGCTTCAGCACAGTACTTTTGGTGGAATTAGAAATAATTTAGTATAGATGGACCATACTTCTCTGCCTTATTCAGGAAACAAATTTGTTAGAAGTTTTTCTATTCTTTATGTCTTCTAGCAATAAAATGTACTTTATAATTAAGATTTGAGTGCCATTTTGATTACTACATTATAAATGTTCTTTTTCAGTCCCTTATGTATGCAAGTGGCAATAGTGATTATCTGTGTTATTTCAAAATGCATTTCAGGGCCAGAGCATGCTGATAATTGATTCTTATTCGGTGACAGAGCTGATTCTGAGCCAGGGGAGACAAATTCTCTTTTAAATAAATATTTGCTTCAGGGTTAAGATCTTATATTCTGTACTCAATTTTGGCATGATGGATTTTTTTTTTAAGTTTGTTTATAATTACCTGCAAAATCCCTTGAAGATTTAAAATAAAAATGGCCAGAGTGCCCTGACGATGGCTGCTATCCTAATGGGTGTAGGCTTCTTGACAGATATGTCAATCTCAGCTGCTATTTGTTATTATTTTGTGATATGGGAATAGAGATGGTTGAGCCTTTACATATTTCAGTCTGGAGATGATTCTGTTTTTCTTCCCACATACTCCCAGGCCATTTGATTTAAATCAACC
The DNA here is from genome assembly GCA_030015415.1 of Cynopterus sphinx. Classification (NCBI taxonomy): domain Eukaryota; kingdom Metazoa; phylum Chordata; class Mammalia; order Chiroptera; family Pteropodidae; genus Cynopterus; species Cynopterus sphinx. The sequence goes on from CM057381.1 coordinate 113,062,226, forward strand.
TTATTTATATGGGAAAGAAAATATTCTGTCCCTTTTACTTACCCTGTGTTTGGCAATAGATTCTACTTTGCTGTGAAGAGTTTACACATATCTATATTAGCATTTATCAGATTATATTGTACAGAAAAGTCCATAATTCAAAACTTTTATAACATGGGTCTAAGTTTTCCATAGGAATAAATGGAAACTAGGGGTGATGTGTTCTTGGGCTACATCACTCCACAGTTAATTGTAGCTAAGGAGCACCTTAATACTGTTCTGATATTGCAGTCTCATTGCGTCCCCCCATCCCCGCATTACCCTTACCTGCCTATATTGTACCCTTTGCCAACTAAAAGAAACTGTTTCCACAGGAGCTGAATTCTAAATTAATGGTCTAGCGTATATGGTGGTTAGAGACTTTCATCATAGCATTTTATTGCACTTACACCCTTTTTAGATTGCTGATTTTTGAGAACCAGCAATAGTACCAATGTGTAATCAGCCTTTGGATAACATAATTATAGTTTATAAAAGTAATTTACGATTCTAACAAAAGTGCTATGGCCTCCAAGATTTCCTGCCTCCCGGTTGTACATTCCCTGAGTAATGCCCAGTACTGTGAATATGATGGACTTAACACCCATGATTAGATTATGTCCTAGGGCACAGCTAACTTTAAGAAAGGGAGATTATTTTTACTGGCTGACCTAATCACATGAGCCCTTTAAATCTGGATCCTAAGGTCAGAGACAGGGAAGTCAGAGATTGAAATGTGAAGGGGATTTGCTATCTGAGAAATTCTCTATTGTTAACTTAAAGATGGAGGAGGCCACATGGCAAGGAATTTGGGCAGCCCCTGGGGCTGAAATTGGTTCCTGCTGATAGCCAGCATGGCAGCAAGAACCTCAGTCCTAAGAACACGAGAAATTGAATTTTGCCAATAACAAGAATAAGCTTAGAAGTGCATATCTCTCTAGAGACTCCTGACAAAAAATCCTGATTTCATCCTTTTATTATCCTCAACAGAGACCCCAGCCATGCTGTGCTGGACTTCTGACCCACAAAACTGTGAGCTGAAAGATGGATGTTGTTTTAAGTCAGTAAATTGGTGGTATTTTGTCACACAGCCAGAGAAAACTTATACAAATGCATATTAAAATAACTGTTCAGTAGTAACAAACCTTTCATAGAAATCCAGAGGCAAATATATGGTAGTGGAGTTCACAGGATACTGACAAGAAGGTGTTGGCTTACTAAAGTGGGATTGCTTGAAACTGTGAGGAAAGGAGTTTCCATTGCCTTTGACGACTTAGTTTAGAAAACATCAAAGTTTTGATGAACTTTCAGAATTTTATGGGATTTGCATTATTTCAAAGTGTGTGCGTAAGAGTGAGCCTTTATTACTCTTTTCAGATTCTATCATTTCAGGTTGCATAACTAAGTTTTATTAAAATGTGTTTGTGTCTGCTTCCCCATTAAATTCTAAGCTTAGCAAAGGAAGTCACTACATCTAACTTATCTTTTTATTCCTAGTACCAAGCATTGCTTGGCACCTTGTAGGTGCTTATTAAGTGTTAGCTGGAAAATTGAAATTGAAATGGATGAATAAACAAATCTGTCTAATGTTCTGATGAGATTCAGGGTGTCTTCCAATAAAACTTTATTTACAAAAACAGGCAGTGAGCCAGATTTGGCCCATGGGCTATAGTTTGCTGAGCTCTGCTATAGATCACAAGTTATTAATAGCCTAGAGACAATTCTAACATATAACACCCTTTATGACAAGTTTGAGATTTTTTAAATATACTCTAAATATTCGATAGAGTTGAACAAGGTGTGCTTCTTTTTAGAGCTGTATTTACTATTTGCCTCAGACATTCCTCTTGCTATAATGAGAAGTAAGTAATTTGTTCCCATGGGTGAGATCTTTCCAAATTTCTGTTGCATTCTGTAGCTTTTTTTGTGACTAAACTCTGAATGAAGCAAAGCTAAGCTAACATAATATGCTCCAATGAATAGCACTGATTGACTAGCAGTGGAGATATTTCTTTCTTTAGTATTGATATATGAAGTTATAGAACCAGATGAAGGGTGGCATACGTATACCAAGGCTCTCTCCAAATTATGAATGTTTGTGAACTTGTAAACAGCTAGAGGGATAGACAAGAACAGGTGGGAAAGTAAGAATAGATGCAAGGATTCTTTGCTGCCATTCTGTGTAAAAAAACGCTTCATTAGACCTTGTATGGGGTCATTCCTTGAAAGAGATAGGTAGGAGGTATAAAATGTCAGTCAGGTAGGTGGGTGGAGGACAAATGGATGCTCTCCACCAAAGCTGGTTCATCTGTCAGTTCTTCATCAAGGAATTCATCCTAAGAAAGAAAATAAAGTTGTTGGCATAGATTTAGCCACAGCCTTGTTTATAGCATGGATCTTTACATTTTTTTTTTTTTTTGGCTAATCAGGGAAAATGTTACAAAGTAGAGGAGTGATTAAATAAATGATGGTATAGTTCTACATGGAAATTCATCTAATAGATTATAGGAGAATATTTAGTGACAGAAAGGTAACCATATGATTTTCTAGTTGAGATAAACTTTATAATATGTATGTATAGAAAATGATCAGAGAAAACCTGCTTTCTCACACCCTTACCACCAAAGTCTAACACTATTTTTGTTTCAAAAATTATATGGAAACACACATATATATATACATATATCCACACATCAGTATAATTTGGTTTAGAGTAGGGACTGTAACAGGTCTGGCTTTGAATCTCAGATTATGGGCTTTTAACCTTAGGCAAGTTACTTGCATTTTTTTCTGTCTCACTTTCCCTATCTTTAGAATAAGGGTAAGCTTACATCTTACTTTCAGTCTCATACCTTCTCAGCACAGCAGGTGTTCAACAAGTATTTGTTGAATGAATAAAGTGCCCAATACTGTTCATGCATAGCAAATTGTTATTTTATATTAAAAATCAGTTTTTAAATGCTAGACACATTGACTCAAAGACCTTGGAAAGAAAATGGAATTACTTTATAAAGAGAATTTAAAATTGATTTTAAAATTCACAGTGAAATTCACTCTTTGTGTTGTATGGTTTTGTAGGTTTTGACAAAAGCTTAGAGTTGTGTTACTACCTCTACCATCGTTATACATTACAGTTCTAACACCACAAAAACTTCTCTCGTGCTGCCTCTTGTGTAGTCAGTTCCCCTCCCCAGCCTTCGATTTCTGGTAACTGCCTATTTGTTTGCCATCCCCATAGTTTTGGCTTTTCCAGAATGTCATAGAAATGGAACTATACAATATACAGCCTTCTGTGTCTGGCTTTTTTCACTTAGCATAATGCATTTAAATTTATCCATGTTATAGCCTTTATCAATAGCTCATTCTAAAGATAATACTTTTAAAGATAACTCCTATTATATGAAATGTTCCATATCATAACCACATGGTTTTTTTTTTATCCCTGAAGTTGTCCTAAAGCCAGAGTTGTTACAGTGTAAAATGTTAGCGCTGAAAAAGACTTGAGAAACAGCCTAGTCTAACGCAGCCTGTTGAGAAGGTAAGGGGTCTAAGAGCCAGAAATCAGATGCCCCAGGTGAGCTCAAGTGAGAATAGAGACTCAAATCCAATAACTTTACTAAACTAGCAAAGTTACTTTAGAAGTCAGATAGGGTAAACCATTATGGTGAGGGACTAGTGGAAAAGTCTCTGAAAGGGCAGGAGGAGGTGGGGGGGCAGAGAGAGAGAGAGAGAGAGAGAGGGAAGGAGGGAGGGAAGGAGAGAGAGAGAGAGAGAGAGAGAGAGAGAGAGAGAGAGAGAGAGAGAGAGAGAGAGAGGGAGGGAGGGAGAGGGAGGGAAGGAGGGAGGGAAGGAGAGAGAGAGAGGGAGGGAGAGGGAGAGAGAGAGAGAGAGAGAGAGAGAGAGTGAGAGTGTGTGTGTGTGTGTGTGTGTGTGTGTGTGTGTGTGTTAAAGTAATGACATCAAATTGTTTTTAGGAGGAAAATAAACCAGGACATTTTTGTGTTTAGAATGAGAAGAAAGTACTTTCTCTTACTATTATTATTTCTTCTTTCTTCTTTCCTCCTCCTCCTCCTCCTTCTTTCTTCTTATTTTGTAATAAAGGTGGGTTTGTATAAATCCACCTCCATTTTCTAGCATTCATAGTAAGCATTGGTTTGGAGAGTAGCCAGCAGGTATCGTAAATGTTGCTCTTGCTGCTGGAACAGATATATAGTAATCAGCAAAGCCTTTTAAACATGTAGGGTAGATCCGATGAATACCAGATCCACACAGAAAAGCTCAAATCAGGTCCTGAAGTGTTCAGAGGTGTGTAGTTTTGCCCTGTAGCCTGAATTAAAGTTTATTTATCCTGTTTTTATCGTTTTATTGTTTATTTATCCTGTTGGTCTTTTATTTCTAAATGCACAGTTCTACTTTATTTAAAAATAGTTTACATGTGAATACCATATTATATATCTCTTTTTTAAAAAATGAAATAAAATAACCTTTTCTTTCTTAAAAAGCAAATTAGGGTTTTAAAAATGGAATCTCTTCTATAGAATATTTATTCATTTTATTATATAATGCAATGAACAAAGTAAATATTTAAACTTAAGTAAAATTTATGTTTATAATATGAAAAGAACATCTATAAATAATGAGACATTTATTCACTAATTTAAGTTGGTCACAGTAATACATGTTTATACCCACATGCATATCAGCTCATCTTCTGCCTTATTTTAGACTTCATTTTAAAATATTTCTGTATTAGGTGACTGAATATCTCAGATGCTGACTGGTTAAGCATCCAAGGTAATTGACATATTTGCTCTGTTTACAATAACTTAAACTTAAAAATCTCTGACCAACATGCTAGTTGTCATAAGGAAACACATTTTTTGCCATGTTCAAATTCATATTCTCAGAAAGAGCTTTTGAAGAACTGCAATTGTGTCTTTGGTTTGGTACTACATTTTCTATTATAGTTAAAACATTTGTTGTACATTTCTATGTGGTTTATATATACTTTTCACATCAGTGCTACATTACCTTTACGTAAAATTTTAAGCTAAATGTTTTTTTTTCCTTTGACTAATTCATCCTTTAAAGTTTCTTTCCTCCTTTTGTAGAGTCTCTATGATCAAGGGTATGGGAACCAAGCACAGACTGTGCTAAGTGTTATGATAGTTGACAAACAAGTTCAGTTAGGTAAGTCTCCCAACTGAAGTGTCAGTGCAGATTAGTCTAGCCCATGGAGAGAATAAGAAGCTAGAAAATAATGTCTAAAAGGCTTACAAAAGCAATGAACTGTGACAGGGAAAGGGCCTGAGACACCAACCCTGTGTTGAAGGAAAAATCAAGAATGTCAATTTTAGCTGTTGAAATTGCCTTACATAGTGTATGGGAGGCGCTAATTTGCTCAGACATCTTTTGGCAAACTTGCATGTAGAATCTGCTCAGTCCTGTTGTTATTTATGTGCAGTAATGCCTGAAGCCAGAGAGCTATCTTTCTGGACTTGCTTCTTTCTGAGAATAAAGGCTTGAGGAATATAGGAGATGTCAGTAGCAACAAGCAACTTGAATTTCTCGAGATAAAGACCATGGCTGGGAAGAATTGAGCAAGCAAGTGAAGGTTACTGACTTCACATTAATAATAAATTTACGAGAGTACAGAACAAATCATGCCAGGCCATCTTTATTGTTTTCTAGGTGGACGTGCAAGATTAAAGAAAGGAATTCAATAGCGGTAATATCTGGAATTGAGTAAATCATTTAATTCAGTGTCTCCACAAATCTATGGGGGCCGTGGGGGTGGAGTGGGGGCTGGGGAGAACCTCAATGAGAATTGGCTCTGAGCACTGTCATATGGATTCAATTTGGCTCTTGTAATAAATTACAATGGAACAAGGTCCATTGGGATGATGTTGGGATCAATAGAAGGTCAGGCTGTAACATCTCCAGCAGTGGTCTGGAAGAATGGATAACACACTTTATTAAGCTTGGCAGGCCAGGAGGTTTTGGTACTGCTGTGGTCACCACCACTGTCATTAGTCTTTATGAAGCACCTGTTGGGAATGGGGAACTTTGGGGGAGGCTTGAAGAAGGACAGAATATGTATAATTGTCCAAATGGTCAACCTGTTTAAAAATGATGAAAATAGATATAGTTTATTGAATACTTATAAAGCTGCCTTGTAGAATGCTAAACACTTTTCATGGTTTGGTTCTTTTAATCCTATTGACTTATGAGGGGCTTTTCCCTCTCCATTATTCAGATGGGAAAAGTAAGGTATAGGGAATTACTGTAGGTAATTAGTTGGTAAGTAGCATCAATAGATTAATAAACTGAAGTAGTCTGATTTTTACTCTTACCACTGTCTGTGTTTATAGTATCCCCATGTGCCCATGGAGAAAGCTTGCTTGCTTGTTAGTTTGTTCATTCATTAAGCAAATATCCTAAAAGTACTTAAGATGTTCCTGGCGTAGCACAGGAAACAGAACCCACTCAAAATTTTCAAAGAGTGGTAAAATCATGACTCTGATAGAGATATAAAATAAACGAGTTAAAGATTTTACTTAACTTATTAATGAATGAAGAAACCAGGCAGATGTTAGAATTGGCTTGAGAACTCATAGAACAGAAACTTTTATAAATTAGAATTATTGAAATGCATGTGCAAATGGAAGAAAAACTGTTTTATTCCCAAGTGTGGAGGGAAGTCAATTTGGATAGGTCAGAATTTGTATATTTATAGAAAACTCATAGCAATATCCACAGTTTAGCCCCAAAGACAATGAAAGACTAGACTCAGATAACCTGAAAAAGCATGATCTAAACAATAGTTTTTTATGGAAACAGTTTTTTTCCTACAAGACTGAAGAGAGAGAATTGTGGTATAACACAATAGGATGTGATTTGGGATAAAAGACTTAAATACATATAATAAATCAAGCTCTCCTAAACTGTTCGGAGAGGACTTCTGACAAAGATGGGAATTAAAATGAAAATCCCTGAGCCTGAAGGCATCTCATTTTTCAGATGGAGAATCTGAGGCCTTGAGAGCTGAAGGAAGTTACAGATGATGTTACAGATAAAGTCTGAAGGCCCCTTCTCTCTCACGTAGGGGAGATCAGGTATTTGTTCTAATCAGGCTTTCAACTGTTTGGATGAGGTCCATGCACATTATGAAGGACAATCTGCTTCATCAAAACATCACTGATTTAAATGTAAATCTCATCCAAAAGCACCTTCACAGGAACATTCAGAATAATGTTTGACCTAACATCTGGGCATTGTGACCCAGCCAAGTTGACATGTAAAATTGACCATCAAACCAAGTCAGAGGACTGAGGAGTTCTGCTTGTCCAAAGAGGTGATTAGGGGTGGTGGCAGAATTGGTGGGGAAAACACTAGATCCGTTACCTGGACTATGGTTTGGTAATCAATAGGAAGGCCATGAATTTGAAGGTGAAAATTTTCTAACTTTACAACTTTCCCAAAAGCCAGCCCTTGAAGTAAGTCCACTGGCCACAACAACTGTGGAGAAGAGTCAGAGATCTGTACATCTGCCTCCTCAGGGTGTGTGCCCTTTTAAATTTGAAGGTAGGAAGGGGAGGCATTGGTTCAGGATGGGTTTCCAGGCAGTCACTACTTGAGAGAATGTTTGAGTACTGGGAATTATAACGGAAGGATAGCTAATTATCAAGCTCAGGATATCTTAATATAGAAACTTGTATTCTGAATTAATTATTTGCTTTACAAGAGCTTTTCTAAATATCATATTGATTGTATCACTATGAGGATACCTGATAACTAGGAATCAATAATTTAGAGAAAAATTTAGTGTGAACATAATACAAAGAAAAGACATATTTAATTTTATTTACTCCTTGGGAGCAAGATTAAGAGGGTATTTATGATTGGTATCATCATTGTAATTATTATTTTTTATAATAGCAGCTAGTATTTGCTAAGCAGTTCCTCTGTGTCAGGTGTTGTGTTAGTACGTTACATATTATGAGGGTAACTTCCTCATCAACTCCAAGTCTTTACTGTCGACTTCTCAGGGAAGCTCACCCTGAACACTGTCTGTGTCTATCATGCAATAGTGCAGCCTGCTTTCCCTACTCCAGTAGTTTTTATCCTTCTTTCCTGTCTCTACTTGTTCTTTTTTTCTATAATATTTCACCTTTCAGTACACTCTATCATTTACCTATCTATTATATTTGCCTTTCTTTTGCCTTTCTTTGCTGGAATTGTTCCACAATGGCAAGAATTGTTGTCTGTTATGTGTACTGATGTAGCCCAAGTGCACAGAACAGCCTTTGCCACGTAAGAGGAGCTGAATAAATATTTGTGGGATATATTGAATGAGTATCTCATTCAATTCTCATGATACCATCATGTTAGTTAGGCTTATCCCATACTTAATTCAATTTAGTGGAAGAAAACAAGGTTCTGGGCAGTTACTGTGGTGCTGCATTTTTGGCACATCTTACCAAGGGTGAAGAATCACAAAGCTAAGTCAGAACCCTACCCAATCAGCTGTGTCTTGCCATAGGCTTTGCAATTGAGAAGAATCCAGCAGTTCTGAAGATTGCACAGGCCCAAAGTAAAGCTAAGGAGGGCTTAAGCAACACGTGGTATGATGCCAATAAATTAATAGAAAAAAATCAAAGAGTATGAAGATGGGGAGTTATGGTTATGTAGGAACAGAATTTTAGTTTTGCAAGATGAAAAGCATTCTGGGCATTGATAGTGGTGATGATCACACAACAGTATGAATGTACTTAATGTCATGGAACTATTTACATTAAAATGGTTAAGATGGTGGAATTTATGTTATGAATGTTTTATCACCATTAAAATTAAAATAGAAAAGTTTAAAAAATAAAAATTATTAAGATGTATTAGCCATTGTTTATAATGTATATGGATGTGTGGAGGAAGAAGAGGAAGGTGAGAAAAAAAAAAGATTTTTACTGGGGCAATTGGAAGCAAAAAACACCTGAGATTAAAATTTTGTTTCTTGCTTTTCTTACTCTGTGGCTTAGATCAGTTCTTAGGCCTCTCTGTCTCAGTTTCCCCAGTTTCTGTAATAAACATGATTATAGTACTCACTTCATAGAGAAGTTGTGACAATTCATGAAAGGATGAGTAACAAGGGCCCAGCACAGTGCCTGGCTCCTAATCTCTTTTTTAGGAGCATTCCTTATCAAATGATCAGGATAGACATTTTTATTTTTGCCAAACTTACTGTATTGATTGATTCTTTTCATAAAGCAGTCAAGTGCAGGATTGAGAGCTCTAAAAGACTGTGAGAAAGTACTTTACATATAGTCCTTTCGTTTCTTTCTCAGATGCTATGAATGACCAGTTATTAACAACATTGATATCTCAGCTCTTGAAGATTAATGCATGAATTTTTTTGTGTAACTTTCTTCCTATATCCGAGCAGTTCTTAGAGACACCAACTCTCTTATGTGTCCTAGATTAGAAACAGATTTATTCCAGGTTAGTTTCAAGAACATTACCTGGTGAGTTGTGTTGATTTGCATCTTTCTCTTCTACCTGAGACATTGATAGTGGGGCCACTGAGATGTGACTATTCCTTTCTTATTTGGGGCATTGAGAAGTAGGTTTCTCTTATTTCCCAAGAGAAACATCATAAAGTTGTAGCAAGCATGTAAACATCCTTATGTCATTGAGGAAGCTATAAAAACCCAATGACATTTTATGTCTTCCTTCCCTCCTGTTTTGGGGACTGATGTAAGTTATCCCTTAGGAATGGAACAGATCAAACCTGTGCTGTCGTCTTAAGACAGGTTTTCAAAAGCATTTGTCTCCAGGCAAAGGAAGGCATATTATATGGCAAATGGTCAAGATGTTGGCTTGGCAAGGCAGGATAATCTGAGGGTTTTCTGGACATTGCTCAGTTATTACTTACCAAAATTGAATTTACTGGGATGTTAAGAATGCTCAAAGTTATGCCCTACACTGTGCAGGTCTCTTCCAAAGCCCTGGCAGTGTATCCTTGTGTTTATATGTTTTTGTAAATTTTGCAAAATTAAAACATTTCTGTAATTTTTAAAAGAGCCTCCCCCATTTTTTCCTGATTCAAGCTCTGTAAAATCTGGATCCACCCTTATTGTTGAAATGTGGGCAGACAACACAACCACGATATGGCAACTCAACACAGAAGGACAAATGTAGGTTAGAGAGAAGAGAAACTCAGAGTGGTGGGCTAAGAGGTAGAGATGGAATGAATTGCTGAAAACGAGAGTTTACAACTGAGTTGTGCTAATGATGGGGCTGATGGGCCTTCAGAGAGTGGCTGATTTGGAAGCCATCCTCCATGACCTCTTTAGTCTGTTCATCTCACCTCTTATACAGGCCATTCTCGTAGAAAAGGCACTGCTTGATCTCTTTGTGGCAGATTTGACTATTATCTTTTAAGTTATATTTCCTCTGAACAATAGATGCTAAGGTTGTATATCAGAACCAGACATAAATATATTTGACCATGGATTATAATAAAATTTACTAGTGCTAAAGATAATCAAACCATTTCACTTTCCATGAATTTTATTGTCTGAAAAAAGTGATATCATTCCTTGGAAGGGAGGAATATGACTTGCTTCATTTGCTATTCTGTTAGGAGAGAAAAATCTCTGAAACTCGGAGGCAACTGATACCTGTCTTTCCTCCCAAGTCTGTCCTCTCCATCAGGGAACACTGCCATCCCACCTATGCTCTCAGCCTACCCAGGCTTTATAGCAGGAAGGCTGTATCACATTCCCTTTGCTGACTGGTGGGAAGAGGTAAACTGTTGAGCAGATGTTGATTCAAGGGGCCCAGGTTGTGGTGTTCGCCATTTTAGTTTAAGTTTAATGGGGCTTTGGTAACTTATACACAGAGGGGCTGTGTCTTGCCTGAGGTAACGAACACTGCAACCCAATACTAGCATTGTCTTTCAGAGCCCCTGTTTTGGAATAGTGAATTATATATCACTGCCACGAAGGCTGTGAACCTCTGAAGACCAACATTTAACCAATGTCAGATCTTAATTGCTTTTTGATATAAGAGTACATGCACTGAGTCTGAGGGCAATTTTGAATGACATAAAAATGGAAGCATTTTGAAAACAAGTTTTTGATTATGTTACTGCACCATTTTTTCCAGCTCGTTTAGGTATTGTAAAACCATTTGATTTTAACCAGTGTTCTAAAAGAGGTGGCTGTGTTTTTATCAAAATACAGTATCTTGAGCCAGTGATCTACTAACTGTGTGGACTTAGTCAATTTATTTTATCCCTTTAAGCTTCAGTTTCCTCATCAATAAAAGAGAAACACAGAATGTCTTTTCCATAGGATTGTTATGAAAGTGAAGTGGGATGATGGATTTGCAAAGTACCTAGCAGAGAACATGGAACATAATAAACATTTAATACATAATAGCCCATCATGTATACATATGCTATCATATATACAAATGGCATTTATTCAGTGATACTGTGCACTGATCGTGTTTCATGCCTAGACTTCACTCATATGTTATCCCAAAATAAAATTGGCTATAGTGGTTTGAAAAGAAGTTTCTCCAGAATTTTTATTTTGAAACCCTTGAACTAGCTTCCCTCCATTTAGTGATGTTTGCTTTTCATTATTCCAATTCAAAGCAGATTCCTCACTTGGGACCATGTGTGGGTATAGTCCTGCTATTTTTCCTTAAGCTCTACTTGACATCTCCCAAAGAAGTAGCCCTGTGTATAGCCCTAGGTCAGGATGCAGCTATTGTACACAATTTAATTAAAAGAATGCTTTATATTTTTCTCATCTGTTTTCCCAAAAGAGTATGGCCTTAATCCTCAAAACCAAATGGATATAATAATTGCCATACAATCGATAGCTGTTAGCAAAGTTTAACTCAGTAGGAACTCGAAGGAGGAGTTCACAGATGGTTCAAAGGTACACTTTTGAAGAAATGGTCTTAGTCTATCAAAGAGAGGACCATGAGCTGCAACTGGCCTGTCTGCCTTTTCCTTATCTCTTACTGCAACTTTGAGGAGGTTACCAGTTTTATTGCCTGGAATTAAGAGGGGAAAAATGAAACTGCTTTAAGATCTTTGAAGTTTTGGTTTTAAGGGGTTAGATTGGTTAATATTTTACCAAAAAAGTCAACTGCTTTTTAATGATGCCACATTTCATTGGGATGGGGCTTTACAGTTTTCATAGGGGATATGTCCCATCTGATTCTTTCCAAAATCCTATGGGGTCATCAGGGCAGCTATTATAATTCCCATTTTTATAGATGAGGAAGCTGAGGTCCAGAAGTAGTTAAATGGCTGTATTGAGATCATGAGATAGAAAAGCAATGAGAATCAAGTTTTCTGACTCCCAGCAAATAACAACAACAACAACAACAACAACAACAACAACAACAACAACAGCAGCAATTAATAATGGCAAGTACATGCAAGATCAGGAAAACATTTCATGAGTCAGCTATGCAGTATTCCTGACGTGTATAGCTCAGGTACCAGCTGAGGTCACCCTGTCCTTTGAGATGAGAAAGTGCTACAGCTTGTTTTTCCTGTTCTACATCCAATAAGAAGTCCATCCCTCCTCGGGGGTCCTTATCATCCCTCAGAGCCTCCTGTTCTCACGATGCCCTTTAGTTGTGAATTTCTGTCCCTGTTGTACTGTTGAGCTTTTCTACACCCACTTCCCTCAGTAGATCTCACTGTTCTATTTACCCAGTTGTGAACACAACCCCATTCCCTTAACTTCCACCCTTACCACTCACACAAGGCATGTTGGGGTGGAAATGAGTAGCCTTTCCTGAAGCTTTGAGGTGCTAGAGCAGGTCACAATAGTGCAGCTTAAGAAAATGGAGCATCAGGATCCCCTGATTTCACAAGGCTTGTGCTGCCTCATCACGTGGAGTTCCTCATTGGTTAACTTTGTCTGCTCATTTCGGCAGCTTGCCAAGTTGCTCAATCCTGTCTCTTCCCCACTTCTCTCCAAAGTCCACCTGTCTACTTTCCTTCACACCTTAACCCTACCACAGCTGCATATAGTGGACTTTAGGTCACTATATAGTCTTCTGCCTCCCTAGAGACTACACCTCCAGCCCCTCATCTTTCCCACATGAAAAGATGATGTAATATTTTATATTTCCCTAAACAAGGGCAATTTTATTCCAGGTGCCAGCTCTTAAAATTCTATTTCCTCCAGCTTTTCACAGATGCATTAACTCCTGTAGCCACCACAATTACCCTATGGGATAGGTATTAGTATTTTTATATCCCATTTTACAGTTGATGAACCTGAGGCTCAAAGAGATTAGCTAACCTAAGGTCATCCAGAGATCTAATCTCATAACTACTGCACCAGAGGTCATCCAATATCTTCTTAAAGGGCCAGATGACCTCTATTGCAACTACTCAATTCTGCCATTTGTAGGACTAAATCAAGTATAGACATTATGTGCACAAATGGATATGGTTGGGTTTCAGTAAATTTTGTTTATAGAAACAAGTGGTGGGTTGTAAACTAGATTGTAGTGCAGAGTTTGCTGACCTCGCACTTTACTGTACTGCCTTTTCCCATAATACTGGCTCTCTATTAATGTCTGTAATTTAGAGCCTGAAGTGGATTGAGAACAGAATTCAGAACAGAATCCATGTGGCCGCATCATTTCAAGTTCCTTTTCTTTTTCTTTCTGAAAGCAGCCTGTAGCTCTGCATAGAGCAAACAAGTGTGTAATGATAGCTAAACTATCCATAGAGCATGCATGATGGTGCTGCCTTTGTACTTGGCTGGAGATGTGCTGGGATTTTGCAGTCTGGGCCAAGGGCACATTACTAGAATTGTATGACTGTTATTTATATTTTCTTTTAAGCAAAATGGATGGTGTATATACTGCTGACAGTTCTCAGTCTTTTTTTTTCCTCTGGCCTTATAAGGGACCTAAGAGAGCACAGTTTATGCTCAATTTATTGTCTCTAAAGAACAGCAGGAGTTGCTGTTCCCTATATCTTGGGACACTAACTCTGACAAATAAATGTTACCAGGTTAAATTTCTGGGATTTTTTAATGGCTACCCAGTGGACTGTGTTGATGGAAGTTATCCTATTTTGCCTGAGTCAACTTTCCCATGAAAACATTTCCCGTGTTTGTGCAATGGTTCATCTCTGATCAATGATTCTCAAGATTAATCTTGAAAACAATGATATTTTCTCTCTACAAGGATGATTTAAAGAAACACTGAAAAGTGCTTTTCAGTTTCTTTTCTGACAATTCATTAACTTACAAATGGCCAAGGTTTGGTAGGTCGGACTGTTGGTTGGTCAGTCTGTCTTTCCCTCCCTGCCTCCTTCCTTCTCTCTCCCCCAAATATTTATGAAGACAGTCTATTATTTGGCAAGTTTCAGTTTAGAATTAAGTTTTGCTCCTGGCTTATCATCTAAGTCCCTGAAAATAGAGGTTTGTAATGGAAATGTTGAAACTATCTTAATCTGTTGGTAAATATTTTTATACTAGCACTTATATGAGTTCCAAGAGGGCTTTGGAAAATTATTCCTAGGTCGCTAATTGAATCTATGAATGATGAATTGTATTTATTCCAGAACAAGCAGATCAAAGTTCTCATTAAGTGTAAAGCCTAGAGAAGCATCTCATTCTGAACTCTAGATAGGTCCTGGCTGCATATGTTTTATCTTGAGTACTTTGGCTGTATGCATCAGGGAAATGAGTGAGGAAGGAGCTTTCTTCTCACTGTGAAAGCCTTATAAGAGTTTCTCACTTATGATTTCTCACTTATGTTTCTCACTGTTATCCTGAATAACTCCTTATTTGGAAGAATCATGAAGATGTTCCAGAGCATCTTCTGCAGACCTAATATATTTTTGTCTGTATTTTTTAAAAATTTATTTATATAAGTTAGGTTTAAGTATACAATTCCCCCAATTGCTCCCTTTCTCCTCTGATCCTCCGCCTAGCCATCATATTAATGCTTACTACATTCCCTCTGCTGTGCTCCCCATCCCTGTGATCAACTATCAATTACTAATTTGTACTTCTTTAACCCTTCACCTCATTCTCCCTGCCTCCTAACCCTCTCCCCTCTGTCCATCACCAAATTGTCCACTATATTTGTGAATCTGTTTTTCATTAGTATGTTCCTTTTGTTCCTTAGATTCCGCACATAAGTGAAATCATATGGTATTTATCTTTTTCTGTCTGACTTATTTCATTCAGCATTATAACCTTTAGGTTCATCCATGTCATTGTGAATGTTAGAATTTCATTTTTTTTAATGGCTGAGTAATATTCCATTGTATATATGAACCATACTTCTTTATCCAATCATCTGTCGATGGGCATTAAGTTGCTTCCATATCTTGGCTATTGTAAATTGTGCTGCCATGAATACTGAGGTGTATAGATCTTTATGAATTACTGTTTTGGTTTTCTTTGGATAAATACCCAGAAGTGCAATTGCTGGGTCAAAAGATATATCCATTTTTAATTTTTGAGAAACCTTCATACTGTTTTACATTGTTGGTGGCTATGCCAATTTGCAGTCCCACCAACAATGTATGAGGGCTCCCTTTTGTCCACATCCTTACCAACACTTGTTTTCTGATTTATTGATGATAGCTATTCTGACAGGTGTCAGGTGATACCTCATTGTGGTTTTGATTTCTCTGATGGTTTGCTACCTTGAATATCTTTTCATATGTCTATTACCCATCTGTATTTCCTTTTTGGAGAAGTATCTATTCAGGAGCAGACCTAATACTTTTAATGAATAACTTATTGAAGTTCATTTAACACATTTGTATTGAGGGCCTATGGTGTGCTACAGTCTGGGAAAGTAGCAGGGGATCAGAGAAGTGTAGTCCCTGCCCTCTTAGAGCCTCAGTGGAAAATAACAGTCAATAAACAAAAGCCAAGCTACAATTATGATTATGGAATTAATGACCTGACTATAGTTGCAGGGAGTATCATGAAGTGCAGGTGCTGAGAGCATGGAGGGCAGAAGTTGAATGGGGGAAGGAGCACACTCCCTTGTCAGGGACAAGAAGGTCTCTGGGAGATCTGTGGCATTTTAGGGAAGGGGGGAAAGAAGACAAGGTATTTGCCAAGTCAGAGGGTGAAGTTTGGGGAGCTTAGCATTTCAAGGACTTCAGTATGATTGGAGTCAAGCGGTAGTATTGAGAGGAGGTTGAGAAGTTAAGTAAGACCAGTTTGGTGGAAAGTCTTTTATGCATGCAGAGATATCATACTTGACCCCAACACTTTTCCACTTCCTTTTGCTTGGGAAGCTGACAAGGGAGCCTCAACAATCCAACAACAATCTACTTAAGTTCCCTGCAAATCCCAACTTAACTGGAGAGTGTTCCAGACTGTGGTATTGGTATAGGAACAGCCCCTGAAGGTCTTAGGTTATGTCTCTCTTTTGAGTCTTAGTGGTAAACCCTCAGACCAATTAAAAAATTTTATTTTACCAGTTCAGTGTCTTTACAAATATGAGATATGACATATATAGTAAAATGCATTCTCTTTGGTACACAACTGTGCTTTTTAAAAAAATACATACTATAAAAATTGGAGGCTGTAAAAAGATCAACCCTTGGTTGCCAAGGGTTGTGTTGGGGTAGGTAGAGCACAGAAGATTTTTAGGGCAGGGAAAATATTTTGTATGGGACTATAATGGTGGATTTATATCATTATACATTTGTCCAAACCCATAGAATGTGCAACATCAAGACTGAACTTTTAAGTATGGCCTTTAGGTGATTATGATGTGTCAACTTATATTTAATTGTACCACTCTGGTGAGTGGTGGTGTTGATAATGGGGAAGGCTATGCACGTGCTGGTGGCAGATGGTATATGAGAAATTTCTGTACCTTCCTTTTAATTTTGCTGTGAACCAAAAAATTCTTTTAAAAATATTCCTAAAAATTTTAAAATTCCTAAAAATTTTAAAGTAAAAAAAAATGCATACAGTCATGTGACCACCACTGCACTCAAGATGTACAATAGTTTCACTATCCTGCAAAATTTCTTCATATCCCTTTGCAATGAGCCTTAGCCTCTGACAACATCAGGTCTGTTGTTTTGTCCTATTTTTGCCTTTTACAGAATATTATATAAGTGGTCTCAGATATATGTAGTATTTGGGTCTGGCTTCTTTCACGACAAAATGCATTTGAGGTTCTTTCATGAGGTTGTGGGTATTAGTAGTCTGTTTGGTTTTATTGCCAAGTAGGACTATTTTGTGTGGATGAACTGCAGTTGTTTGTCCATTCACCTGTTGAAGTTGTCCAGTCACTGTCAAGTATATCCCTCTACAATAATCTTGCCTGCATGGTTGTGGGGGCTACCTGCCCTTCCTTCTTTCACTCTGCCCTCCCATATATTCACCCACAGCAGCAAGCACCATCTTTTTAAAACATACGTTGAGTTATGACATCCTCATTTTCCAGACTTTAAAGGATTCCATTGCCCACAAGAATGTTTTGCATTCTCACAAGGCCCTTTATAATCTGGGTCTTATCTGTACCACTGTCCCTTTTCATTCTCTCTTCTAGCCATTTGGATCTACAAATTGTTCTTTTTTGCCTCTGACATTTTGCCTATTTTCCTCCTTCAGACTGGAATGTTTTCCTCTCCTGACACCTTATTACCCACCTTGCAACTCCTGTTTGTTCCTCAGGTGTCAGCTTAGTTGTCACTTTCTACAGTATCTCTTCCTTGACCCTATAGAATGAAGTAGATACTCTTTCCTAGGGGCCATTTTAGCTCTATCTGCTTGTTCATGATATCATACCATATTGTAATTCTATGTTTATTTCTGGGTCTTCTCCCCTTAGACATGAAATTCCTTAAAGACAGGACCTGTGTTGTTCACTGCTATGTCCTACTATTTGGTGGGTGCCCAATACTCAGTGAATATGTGTCAAACAAATGAATATGACTGGGGAAGCATTATTATCATTTCAGGGATTAGAGCTCTGAAGCTTGATACCTTCAAAAGAATTGCTTTATGTTGCTTAGCTAATTGGGGAATTCCAGTTTCTTTCAGGCCTGTGTATGCTGTCATATATGATATGACTCCAGAGTATAGGGAGCCTCTCATTTTTCTGTATCATCAAATCTTTTATTGCTGTAGGTTCTTTTTTCCCTCTCTCAACCTTGATTGAAACCTTGGAGAGCCCCTAAAAATAGAATCCTCGCTTCTCTGAGATTCAAGAGTATATTCCTTCATCCCAGTCAGAGTGTTTGAGACCAAATACCACTTGATCAGATGGCCTTGGTGGGTTGCCCAGTGTGATACTGAGTTCATTTTGGAGCTCTGAATTTCAGGGAAAAGTTCTGTTTGGGTATCCAGGCATCAGGTTTTGCTTTTCTTCTGTCTCTGTGCTGTGTGTTCTAATATGCTGCTGGCAAATTAATTGGCCCCTGAGTTAGGAGTCCTGTGGTAGAGAGCATAACTCTAAATCATCTAATTAGACAGCTCTCATGTAGTAGATAATCAATAATTATTTATTAAATGAATGAATGAATACATAACAAAAGAATAGGTGACTCCCTCTGCTTTTGCAGAGATATTAACCACATCTCTTTGGAGACTAAGAACTTTGTTACCAGGTGATATGATGCTATCAGTTGACCTGTTTTTATGAAATCTTCTTGCTGTTCTGAACTCTCCTACCTCTTTTTGGCCTCAGGGCCTTTGCATTGCAGTTCTTACCAGCTGGTTCTTCATAGTACCCATGTCTCTGCACAGATGTCACCTCCTTCAAGAAGTCTTCTTGAGCATCCCATCTGACACGACTCTGTTTCAGCTCCCATCACTCTCTGTTTCCTGATCTGATTTATTTTCTTCATTGAATTTGTACTTATCACTGGCAGAAGTTACCATGTTTTATGAGCATTTGCTGACTTATTTATTAACTTTGTCCTCTAATATATGTAAGTTCCATGGGGGCTGGATGCTTGTTCAGCTTTTTCACTACATCTGCAAAGGTATCTGGCATTCAAATATTAGCTCAATACTGATTTCATTTACATATATAGGTATAACATCAGTATATTTATTGAGAAAAAAGATACCTTGATTATCTTATTAATGAACAATTTACTGTGCACTGCCTTGTACATGTTTGATCTTTACCAAGACTGTAGCTACTGGATGGGGGCAAAGGGACATGTTAAGTCTATGTAGTCAGACCAGTCTGGATTAAATGCTTATAGAAGAGCTATTCTTGATCATGTCACATCCAACCCACATTAAATATTAAAAAATAAATGTTAAAGTAATGGCTAGGTGACTATAGTTTAAACAAGGAAGCACAGAATTTAGAATCTAACAGACCTGGGTTCATGTCCTACTTTTCAATCTAGTAGAAATGTGATAGTTATTCTTGTCTATAAAATAAGGATCATTGTCACAAAATCATTGGATTGTTATGATGATTCAGTCAACAAACATGGTACCTGGTATGGGAGTCCTCTCTCTGGGTATAAGGTTCCTTCTTGTTCCTTCTTTACTGAATTAAAAGAAGATTGAGATTGGGAAGGAAGATGGTAGACTTGGTAAAAGCAGGGTTTGTCTCCTCCCAGGTCCACATTGAAATTACAACCAAATTATAAAATAATCAACGTAGAGAATCACCTGAAGTCCAGCTGATTGTAACACCTACATCTGATAATATAGAGGAGCCACATTGAAGCCAGTAGGAAGGGCAAAGTTGCGAATCGAGCTGGACCCTCACCCGTGGGTGGTGAAGGATCACTGGGAGGGAGAGTGAAGCTGCAGAGGCTCTTCTGGAGAGGAGAGTCCTGGTCTAATTTGGGGCCTCCCCAGCCCAGGGAAGAGGAGATTCCAATAACTCTGACTGTAAAAACCAGAGAGGATTCTGGCCATCTGGGTGAGACAGAAGGAGACTGAAACCCTAGACGCCCCTTTGAAGGATACACATACAGGCTTTCTGATGTGCGGAAACTCACCCAGGACACTGGTGGTGGGTTAGAGGCTCATGCAGGATTCATACTGAGAAAGACTGCATTTCCTGGAGTCAGAATGAGGGCTGGAAGGGCAGCCACCATTGTGCCCTACCAGGCAATCTACAGATCCTGCCAGCTCAACTGTGCAGACCCCTCCCACAGGCATTAGGAAGCACTGGCCTGAGGGGATCATCCCACTCCACCCAACCTGAAGATCCCCAGAGGATTTTGTTGCTGGATGGCTGCCATGCCCTGTGCCTATTCAGATCCAAGCATTCTCAGTGGGTGGCCAGAGCAGTGAGCTGCATTTCTGAGATAGGGTCAGGCAGATCGTTGCTGCCAACATGAACTTGGGCAGATCTCGGGGATCTGTGGGACAGTCTCAGTGACTGGTCTTACTGTAATCTGGGACTTCAGCGGAACCTGCGAACAGTTACCAAACTTGCAGCAAGACTGAGGCTGTATTGATTTGATTGCCATTGTTTCTTTGACAGTGAAATACCACAGCCTTCCCGTCTGGCCCCTCTTCCCCCCCATCTCCCAGTCTGCACAGGCAACAAACTTTGGCTAGCACAGGGTGGGCACTGCACAGAAATCAGTAGCAAGCAGACCTCTACTGCCTGCAAGAGATGCGATAGTGTGTCATGGGAGCCCAGACGTCAGTTGGTGACTACAGCGGGAGCGCCCAGACACAGAGTGAGGCTGTATTGGCCTGACGGCCCTTGTCTCCCTGAGATCCTGCTTCACCCAAGCCACAAAGTGCCTGCAGCCCATTGACAGGCAACCAACCTCCCGTGCTCTCCTTGGCTCTGGGGTTGTGTAGTCTGCACAGGCAACAGATTTTGGCTAGTGCAGTGAGTGTTTTTCAGGGAAAATGGTTGTGAGCAGACCACTGCTGCCTGTACAAGCTGCAGTGTCTTTTGAGGAGATTGCAGGGGTCTGTACTGGCCTGATGACCCTTGACTCCCTGAGCTCCTGCCCCATCCAATACACAGAGTGCCCACTGCATGGTCATAGGAAGCTGCCCCTGCCCTGGGGTGGTGCATTTAGGCCCAAAGTGGGCAGCAGCTGACCTTGCTACTATTGGAAACTTGCATGGGAGCCAAAGAGAAAGCATTAGCGTGTAAACTTACACTGCAGTGGCAGGGGGAAATTTACTCAATAGATCCAGGAGATTCCCAGGGTCCCTGTGCCACCCAACACACATATCACCCAGAGGCTCATCCAGTTTCAGAGACTTATGGGCAACTGACCGTCAGTGTCAAACCTGGAGGAGTACTGGTCCCTCTGCCAAACTGCCCTAGGTCAGGGACAGAGGATAACCGACTGCTGCCTACAACATTGTCTCTTCCACTTACCTATAGATCCAGCATAGGCAACAACCATCTGTAGATCGCTTTGTAGTTCCCACCAGGTAGACCTGAGCAATCAAAAGCAGTGGTTGACCTTGGCCTATCGGGAGCCCCTCCCAATGGGCCAGTGCATCTGGAGGCTGGCACCAGACCACAACAGAGCAAATCCTGACTTGTCCCATTAGTGGTACACACAAAGGGTGGTTGCAATAAGTACACAAGCCTCCTAGGGCAAATCCCACTCAGAGGGGTCAGCCCTCATATAGCAACTTTTACTCTGTGGGTGCAGCCAATTTCCACAGTTAGCCTAAGCATTAATCCCATCCACTGATCTACTAACAACAATAAAGGCTTGGTGACAACAGAAGATCACACAAAACCACACAAAGGTCATGTCCAGGGCTCCTAGCATAGGAGATCAGGGAGAGTGTGCCACTGGGCCATACAGGACACCTTCCACATGAGGCCATCTGGCCAAAGCTAAGAGATTAAACAAATATTCCTGACACACAGAAATGAACAGAAAGAGGCTAATAAAATGAGAAAACAAACATGCCATAAATGAAACAACAGGAGAAAACTTCAGAAAATAAGCTGAATGAAATGGAGGCAAGCAACCTACCAGAGACAGAGTTCAAAGTAATGGTTATAAGGATGCTCAATGAACTTTTGGGGAGAATGGATGAGCATAATGAGAACATCAACAGAGAGACAGTAAGCATAAAAAAAGACACAGAAACCATAAAAAAGAATCAGACAGAAATGAAGTGAAGAATCAGACTGAAATGAAGATTACACTAGAAGGATACAATAGTAGATTGGACAAAGCAGAAGATCAAATCAGTGAATTGGGAGAAAAAGTAGCAGAATACAACCAATCAGAACAACAAAAAGCAAAAAGAATTTTTTAAAAAATGAGGATAGTTTAAGAGACCTTTGGGACAACATGAAGTGTAATGGTATCCAGATTATAGGAGTACCTGAAGGGGAAGAGAGAGAGCAAGGGATTGAGAATCTATTTGAAGAAATAATGACAGAAAACTTTCCTAACCTGGCAAAGGAAGTAGACATACAAGTTCAGGAAGCACAACGAATCCTAAACAAGAGGGATTCAAACAGACCACACCAAGACACGTCATAATTAAAATGCCAAAGGTCAAAAACAAACAGAGAATCTTAAAAGCATCAAAAGAAAGGCAGCTAATTTCTTACAAGAGTATCCCCATAAGAATGTCTGCTGACTTTTCAATGGAAACTTTGCAGACTAGAAAGAACTGTCAAGAATTATTCAAAGTTATGAAAAACAAGAATCTACAACCATGAATACTCCAGCCAGCAAGGCTTTCGATTAAATGGAAGGTGAGATAAAGAGCTTCATAGACAGGAAAAAGCTTAAGGAATTCATCACCAACAAGCCAGTATTATAAGAAATGTTAAAGGGATTCCTGTTAAAAGAGAAGGGGTAAAAAAAAAAATAGAAATAACAAATATGAATAATAAAATGACAGTAACTATGTGCCTATCAGTAATCACTTTAAATATAAACAGATTAAATGCTCCAATCAAAAGACATAGGGTAGCCGAATGGATAAGAAAACAAGACCCGTGCATATGCTGTCTACAAGAGACCCACTTCAGATCAAATGACACGAACTGAAGTAGGTGGATGAACAAAGATATTTCATGCAAATGGAAATGAGAAAACAAAAGTCGGGGTTGAGATACCTATATAAGATAAAATAACTTTAAAACAAAGGACGTTACATAATGATAAAGGGATCAAGAAATCAGGAGAACATAACACTAGTAAACATATATGTATCAAACATAGGTGCACCTACATACATAAAGCAATTATTGACTGACGTAAAAGGAGAGATCAATAGTAATACACTCATGGTTGGAGACTTTAACACCCCGTTGACACAGATGGATAGATCTTCCAGGCAAAGATTCAACAAGTAAACAATGGGCCTAAAAGACACACTAGACCAGATGGATTTAATAGATATTTTTAAAGCATTTAACCCCAGAGTAGCAAAATATACATTATTCTCAAGGGCGCATGGAACATTTTCTAGGATAGACCACATATTAGGACACAAAGCAAGTCTCAATAAATTTAAAGAGATTGAAATCATATCAACCATCTTCTCTGATCACAATGGTATGAAACCAGAAATCAATTACAAGAAAAAAAAACTGGAAAATAAACACATGGAGACTAAATAACATGTTACTAAACAATGAGTGGGTTATTAATGAGATCAAGGAATAAATCAAAAGATACTTAGAGACAATAAAAATGAAAACATGACTCAAAATCTATAGGACACAGCAAAAGCAGTCTTAAGAGGGAAATTAAATGCAGGCCTACCTCAAGAAACAAGAAAAAGCTCAAATGAACACTCTTACCTTATACTTAAAAGAACTAGAAAAAGAACAGCAAAGTCCAAAGTGAATAGAAGGAAGGAAATAATAAAGATCAGAGTGGAAATAAATGAAATAGTCAAGAAAAACAATACAAAAGATTAATTAAACCAAGAGCTTGTCCTTTGAAAGAATAAACAAAATTGACAGACTCAACAAAGAAAAAAAAGTGAGGACTCAAATAAAATCAGAAATGAAAGAGGATAACTAGCTACGGACTCCACAGAAATACAAAGGATCATAAAAAAAAATACTGTGAGCAATTATATGCCAACAAACATATCTGGAAGAAATGGACACATTCCTAGAAACATAATTTCCCAAGATGGATTCAAGAAAAAACAGAAAATCTGAACCGACTAATTACCACCAATAAAATAGAATCAGTAATCAAAAACCTCACAAAAAACAGAAGTCCTGGACCAGATGGCTTCTTAGGCAAATTTTACCAAACATCCAAAGAAGAATTAATACCTATTCTTCTCAAAATATTTTTAAAAATTCAAGAAGAGGGAAAGCTCCCTAACTCCTTTTTATGAGGCCACCATTACCTTGATTCTGAAAACAAAGACATTACAAAAAAAGATAACTATAGGCCGAAGTCTCTTATGAATATTGATGCAAAATTCCTCAGCAAAATATTAGCAAATTGAATTCAGCAATATATTAAAAATATCATACATCATGATTAAGTTGGATTTATTCCTGGAATGCAAGATTGGTACAATATCTGTAAATGAATTAATCTGGCACACCACATTAACTAATTAAAAGATTTAAAAAACATGATTATATTAATGGATGTAGAAAGAGTGTTCAGCAAAATCTAGCATCCATTTATTATAAAAACTCTCAGCAAAGTAGCAATAAGAAACATACCTCAACATAATAAAGGCCATATATGACAAACCTACAGCTAACATCATACTCAATATAGAAAGGCTAACAGCATTTTCATTAAGATTGGAAACAAGACAAGGATGCCCACTTTCACCACTCCTCTTCAACATTGTGTTGGATGTCTTAGCCACAGCAATAAGATGAGAAAGAGAAATAAAAGATGTCTGATTTGGAAAAGAGGAAATAAAACTCTTGTTGTTTGCTGATGACATGTTACTATTTATATAGAACCTTAAAGATTCCACCAAAACACTGTTAGAACTGATCAACAAATTCAGTAAAATAGCAGGTTACAAAATAAATATTCAGAAGTCAGAGGAATTTATATATGAAAGTTCAATGATGAATTTTCAGAAAGAGAAATTAAGAAAATCCCATTTAAATTTGCATCAAAAACTATAAAATTCCTGGGAATCAAATTAAACAAGGAGGTAAAAGACCTGTTCTCAGAAAATTATGTCATTGAAAAAATAATTTGGAGAAGTTACAAATAAATGGAAGCATATACTGTGCTCATGGGTAGGAAGAATCAACACCATTAAAATGGCCATACCACCCAAAACAATCTATAGAGTCAATGTAAACCCTATCAAAATACCAATGGTATTCTTTAGAGAGCTAATCCAAATAATCCTAAAATTTATGTGCAATAAAAAAAAAAAAAGACCCTGAATAGCAAGGCAATCTTGTGAAAGAAGAACAAAGTTGGAGGTATCACACTACCTGATATCAAACTATACTACAAGGCTACAGTAATCAAAGCAGCATGGTACTGACATAAAAACAGATACGTTGATCAATGGAACAGAATAGAGAGCCCAGAAATAAATTCATGCCTATACACTCAGTTTGTGACAGAGGAGGTAAGAATGTACAGTGCGGTAAAGACAATCTCTTTAACAAATGGTGTTGGGAAAATTGGACAGATACATGAAGAAAAAAAAAAAAATGAAACTGGACCACCTTCTCATACCATATATGAGAATAGACTCAAGACGGATTAAAGACTTAAATGTAAGACCTGAAACCATAAAACTTCTAGAAGAAAACACAGGCAGTAAACTCTCTGATATTACTAACAGTAATTTCTTTTTGGATATATATCCCCAGGCAAGGGAAACAAAAGAAAAAATTAAACAAAGAGACTATAGCAAACTAAAAAGTTTTTGTATAGCAAAGGAAATCATCGACAAAACAAAAAGACAGCTAGCTGACTGATTGGAAGAAGATATTTGCTGATGATACATCTAATAAAAGATTAATATCCAAAATATGTAAAGAACTCATACAACTTAACAACAAAAAAATAATCCAGTTAAAAAATGGACAGAAGACCAGAACAGATTCTTCTCCAAAGAGGAAATACAGATGGGTAATAGACATATGAAAAGATGTTCAAGGTCTCTAACCATCAGAGAAATGAAAATTAAAACCACAATGAGATATCACCTCATACCTGCCAGGATGGCTATCATCTGTAAATCAAAGAACAACAGGTGTTGGTGAGGATGCGGACAAAGGGGAACCCTCATACATTGTTGGTAGGATTGGAAATTGTTACAGCCACTATGGAAAACAGTATGGAAATTTCTCAAAAAATTAGAAATGGATATACCTTTTGACCCAGCAATTGCACTTCTGGGTATTTATCCAAAGAAAACCAAAACAGTAATTCATAAAGATCTATACACCCCAGTATTCATGGCAGCACAATTTACAATAGCCAAGATATGGAAGCAACTTAAATGCCCATTGACAGATGATTGGATAAAGAAGTATGGTTCATATATACAATGGAATATTACTCAGCCATTAAAAAAAATGAAATTCTAACATTCACAATGACATGGTTATTCACAGTGACCTAAAGGTTATAATGCTGAATGAAATAAGTCAGACAGAAAAAGATAAATACCATATGATTTCACTTATGTGCGGAATCTAAGGAACAAAAGGAACATACTAATGAAAAACAGATTCACAAATATAGTGGACAATTTGGTGATGGACAGAGGGAGATTGGGAAGTTGGAGAAAAGAGTGAAGGATTGAAGAAGTACAAGTTAGTAGTTGATAGTTGGTCAGAGGAATGGGGAACTTGGCAGAGGGAATGTAGTTAGCGTTATTAGTATGTTGGCTAGGTGGAAAACCAGAGGAGAGAAAGAGCAATTAGGGGAATCGTTTTATAAACTATATAAATGTCTAACCAATGTACTGTATACTTGGAACTAATTAAAATAAATAAATAAAATAGGAATATTGAGTTAGAATTAGCAAAACAATGAAGGAACTTAAGCCTTATTATTTAGACCTAGATAATTATCAAGGACAGATTGGGCTTGCTTATCTGATTATCAATTGAATATACTTAAATTCTGGTTTGTTTTTTTTTTTTGAGCTGTTTTTGTTCATTGTTTTAAAGAAAATCACCAAGGCAACCCATTTGGGGAACTAAATAGGCCTACACCCCTTAAATTGCTGGGTTATTGTGTTCCTTCTCTTGGAGATCCACTGCATCTAGGGCCCTATGGTATAGAAGCTGCTTCTTTTTTGTGGGTACAGTTCTAATCTGCAACTGATTCAGTCTGCAGATGGGCCTGTACAGAAATAATTAGGTACTTGCCCCTTATTTTGAGGTGCAAGTGGCCCCTCTTGCCAGCAATTACTGAATCATGGAAAAGAAGAAGCCTTAGGGGAGAGCCTGTGGAAATTTAAGCATGAGAGCAAATTGCTTTTACTTTTTAGAATTTATGGGTATCTTTTTCTTATTTTTAAAAGCACTTGAAAGTATGTAAGACTCCTTAAAATGGTCCTACCAACAGCTCCATGTACCCTTCCCAGGGTGAAACATTTCAAGTATTTCCCCTTTTCCCCCTTCATTTTATTCTAAGGGCTTATTCATATATGCTGTGTCTTTTAAGTGCTGCATTTGGTTCACACGTGGCCACATTACACATTAAATTATTGGTAAAATTATCTGATCATGACCTCAATCATTTTTCTCTAAAAAGATCCCTTCCTACCTTGCTGCACCTTCTTTCACTTTAATGTTCTTTTTTGGAAAATTTTGCAGTAATCTATAGAGTGACACTTCTGGATAACCCTGTCTTCTGATTAAAACATCATCCAGTGGTGTTAGGGGACCAGAATTCATTAATAAAGAATAGAAGTTTTTGATGACCATCTTGAAATAACAATCCGTGAGATTCAAAAATTACACGTGGATAAACTTCCTTGGACAATGAAAGAACAAAACATATTCTAGATCGTAATAGGAAACAAAAGCGCATAAACAAAAGCAGACTGCTTCTTTAAATATACCATTTCAGAGTAAGACTAGTCTCCCAGGAAAGCTTAAGGAATTTAACTGGGAAAAAAGTGGGTTTATGTTTTTTTCAGTGTCAGGTTAGCAGATGAGATTGAGTTTTTGACACTTTGCAAAAGACAGACTCCTTTTCATTAGCTGAATGAATTTGGGGCCTGTGTCATTATTTTATTTTGTAAATTCTGCAGTTGCTGCAATCAGACTTCTTAAATGCAGATGGTTACTGCTGGGAGGAATGAACAATGTTAAACTTTGAAAAGAGGAAAATGAAAGTCCTGCTTAACTATTTCAGCTCCTCTGTTCAGCCCATAGGGTTTAAATCACAGGCCTGCGGGCTTGTTACTCATAATGTTTTCATGCTTCTTTTCTTCCAATACATTTAAGATCCCATTTAGTTCTTTTAACAGGAACTTGAGAGGCAGAGAATATATAGAATCTGTTTCATTTAACTTGAAGCTTTATCTGCTGGGATTTGCCAGATGCTGTTATTTTTATGGGTGTTCATTATATCTTAGATTCTGTTATTTATATCTTCAAATTTCAATGGGTTGGTTCTATGTAAAGCTAGGCTATGGATAGGATTTGTCATAGGTAACTGGTGACTTCCCATTTAAAGAGCTTTTCAGGGAGACTGGCTCTTCGAAGGCCCTGGCTTTTTGGTAGAACATGCTCCTGTCAAATGCAAACACCACTGATGTGTATGCTCTTCTTGAAAAGGAAGGTGCAAGGAAAGAGAAACCACCTGACCCAGCCTCAGCCTGGATCTGTATTCTGGGGATGCATTTTAAATTCTCAGACCTTTGAAAAATAACTTTAGTTATGAGATAGTAAGGAAGAATGTTGACTCTTTTTTTTGAAGAAAAAAATTATAATTGAGGGAAAAATGAATGGTCATTATTATTTTCCAGACTTAGGTTGTTGTAAAAATGTTTTAGTTCCAGTGTTTTATTAAAACTCTGATTCATGGACTATTATATCAAAATCACCTATAGCACTTGTTAAATATGCAGATTATGAAACTTCCACCTGAATTTAATGAGCCAGCACCTCTGCTTCTGGGGCCCAGGAATCAGCATTATCAGGTACCCAGATAATTCTTATATGTGAACAAGTTGGAAGCCACACTATTTTCGATAATTTTTATATTTTAATAATTAAGTATATTGCAGATGTGTGATTCATCACAACCCAGTGAGTGATAGGAATATATGATCCCTTTGGGACTCCTGACTGTATTTAATTGTGTAGATCATTTGGATGCTGGTGTCTCTCAGAGGTTGCTGAATTATATTCTTGTAGGCTTTTTGTGCACCAACCCCTTTGTTCCAGTGAAGGACATAACTCATTGTGTACAAAAATTCTTGAGAAGGGATTTGGCCTTAACCACATAAAAACTCTTTATATCCAGAGATCTTTTCATGCTTAGTTTCCAAAATATTTGAGAGAAACGTTAAAGATGCTCAGAATTACTGTATAACATTTGTGATGTTCAGTGACTTAAGTCAGAATGGCATGTAAGATATGCCCTTAAAGAGATCCATCTGAAGTAAAGAGTAGTTGGGGCACAGGTAGGATGGATCTTTGAGGTCCTATCAGAGCCATTCAGCAGTGGGCTCTGAAAGGTTTAGGCTGGGGCAAGTATTGCTAAGTATAGATAAAGCACATTGTTTAATGATTCAAATATTAAAATCTAAGGAAAAAATAACAAATTTACAGAATGGTCGTCCAAAAGGTTGTGCTCATGTATCTAAATGAAAAAATGTTACTCTTTATTTAAACTTCTTGTTGTTTTTAAGATGAAAATAAAAAGTGAATTTGCAAATAATGCTTTTAATACTTACATGCAACAGATCTGTCTTTTAGATGTGGCTTGATGGTGGTGAAATGTACTTTAATCTCCATTTCACAGAGCTTTTATTCAAACTGAAAATGAATTCTGTTATGCAGATTTTAATTTTTGTTGTTATTTTACAGATTATATTGATAGTGAAATTCATACGTACTGAGCTTCATTTATAATGTGCATTTTTCTAATCTACCACAAATCCATCCTATTGCCTCCAGAACTATTGCTTTGGTGGTTTCTATTTCCAGCACGTGTTACTATATTTTTAAAATGGAACATTTGCTATAGGGGACAGAACATTTAGCATGAAGAATACTAACCAATAACAAAACAAATTGTCTGCAAATAATGATATAGGGTGCTTTGACATAATGTTTCTGTTTTTCAGTCTAGTAGTTCATCTCCCTGCCATTCCTCTGGATTTGTATTTGATTTGGGGAGAAAGAGCCAAGATTTGTTTATTTAGGAAATAGATGCAACAGTCCAAAAAGAACCACGTCCTAATCCTCCCCCCAGTGGCTCTTATGACAGCATGGTGGGAGAACTTTTTCAAATGTTATATCTTCTTAGGAAATTTTCTACAATGTGAGTATTTTATCCTATTAAGTATTTCTTAAATTAAAATTAAAGAATATAGATAGAATACTTTAAGTTGAAAAATAGTTTCTTGAGTGCTAGAGTGTTGTCATTTTTTCTGAAATACATACATACTTTTAATCTCAAATCCAGTTTCTTCTATTAGTTCATTTTAGAACTCAAGAAAAATAAATCTTTTATTTTTAGTCTCTCCATGGGTTTAAATGTTTAGTTCATAAAATTATATAACCTCTTAGAAAAGCAAAAGAGCATAAGCCAAATTTAGAATTCAAAACAGGGACTATAAAATAATTCTTAAAAAAAAAAAACAAAACACCTCTTTAAACCTCAAGAAGAGAGTCAAAATTGTGAAAAGACATCAACTTGAAGTAATTTAAATGGCACAGTTTTATAGCTGTCTTAGAATGACCTTGAGAAAATATTTTCCCAAACGAATTCTCTTTTAAATAATTCTCTTAGACAGGGTCTTGAAGAGTAAACTCTCTAAAGTAAAGTGTTTTCTTTGATGCTGCTATTTTCCTGCAAATTCCAGAGGACAGAATCTTTGGTTTTAACTTAAGATAATGAAAGTAATTTTCCTTTGAGAACTAGGTTTTTGGCGGAATTGTAAAGCCTGTCTGCAGGTGAGATTTAATTTAATCCTTTGAGTACTTAAGAAGCATTCCTGAGACAGTGGCCAAAAAAAGTGACATGATTAGCGCTTTGTTTATTGACAGTGTGTGGACAAGAAAAGGCTTTTATCCTAAAGAGTTTAATGATTTCTTTTTAGTGATCTTAATGGTAATTTTAATTACTAAAATATACATTATTTAAATAGTCCAAGATTAGTTGATACACTTAAAATTTAAAGTTAGTTGCACTCGAATTGCAGCCTAGGAATTAAATAACAAAGCAAGCATGAAAGGCAGGTAGTATCTTGCTAACTAAATAGTATCTTGCTAACTAAACTCCAAGATTAAAATAGGGTTAGGGAGTGGAAAATGAATATATAAATATTAAAAAGAAAATGCATAAACGAAACTATGCAAATAGTTGTATCTTTCTTAGAATAATCTATATATGATTTTCGTGAGCTTTTAAAGATTTTTAACATTTTTCTTTATTATTATTTTTTAATTCCTCCTTCCTATAGGGTTCTATGTGTTCTAATAAGCAAACCATTTTTTCTGATGTCATATACTATTTGAATAAATAAATAAGTCTGTAAAAATGAAAGGTGTATGCATAGTTGAAACTTAATACAAAAGCTATATAAATAGTTATGACTTTCAGATAAAATTATTGTCATAAAAAATTCTTAATTATTTCCTCTTCAATGTGTACACAAATGTGTTTCCTGCACACAGTGATTACCTTTTATACTCTTCTTTTGGGGAGTTCAAAATATGAAAAAACATGTTTTGCATTCTAAATTTCATGGTTTTTCAGTTTTTTATGTGGAAAATAAAAGTAAATGCATCATTCTGACTGTCACGACATTCAGTAGGAATGAATTCGCATGATATCAGGAATTTTTCCTGCTATGGAGGCTCCAGACCTCTTACCCACACTGCCATCCTGTCTATAGGTTTAGCCATGGTTAGCAAACCATGAAGATCTTGTCTACACAATCCTTATTAATATTTTTACATCATGAGAATTCTAGAAGCTCCCTTGGACCTTGTCATTTTATGATTGGACATTTTCAGGATGTTCCATTTTATAACAATTTGGGAATGTTTTAAATTTGCTGCCTATTCATTTTATGTCTAAAGGAAAAATTACACAAAATTCCATACTATTTGAGAACATGCTGTCTTGGTTAAGGTTTGGATCACATTTTAAAATTAGTTTTAAAAGAAAGGAAATCACATAAATGTTCTGGAATTCAGATAAGCACCAAGCTTGGGAAGCAGATACTTTTATTTTAGAGTGCTTATCCATGGGGGTCAGACTGCTGATGATAAAAGACCATTCTAGACTTTAAATATTGATTATGCACATTGGGGGCCTGTTTTCTTTCCTGCTTTCTGTCTGTCCATTTGAATTTGGGCTTTGGTAGAACTTGCAGAGTGCAGTATCTCATATATTCCACAGGGTGTCATGATGTGGTTGTTGGTTCTCTGGAACACGGGTGGAATGTAATTTGAGCCAACGCTTGTGTATTGTTTAAAAGGGTTATTTTATTTTTTATCATCAAGGAATATTTAATGAGGGCTTACTGTGTGCCAGCCTTATGATAGGGAATGTAGATCTTACTTGGTGTCATGCAAATCCTTGTCTTCATTTTGTGTTCTGCATTTTAGTGGAGAAAACATTTACCAATACTTAGTTTGCTTGAGTTTGTTTGCCATGTAGCTTCATGCCACTTGGGAGTGAATCTCAAATGGGGGAGTCATGTTTGCAAATTATTCAACTATCAAGCTGGACTCTGATTCTCTTCCCTTCTATCATCTGGTGGGAATAGATCCCTAGGTGTACTGGTACAGGAAGGGGTTGGGAATTCCCGCTCAAGCTCATGGGTGTGGGTAGCTGAAGGGAAGTCAAGTGGAGGACTGGGGCCTCTAGAGTTAGATAGTCTGATTGTGAATCCTTCATTCACCACTAGTTTTCTAACTTTAAAAAGTTACTTTGCTTCTTTTCATTTTAAATCAGGTTGAGATTTTGAGTTGCAGATTAAGCAATCGATTTCTAAAAAACATTTAGTGGCTTCCAATTATGAGACAAGATGGAATAGCCTTTCTTTGTCCTTGTTCCTTCTCTCTAAATATAATTTAATTCATATTTTCTGGAGTTAATTTGATAGACAATCGTAAAAGGACTTGGGAAGGTGGGAAAGAAGAAGGAGGACTGGCTAGGGGCCTCAAGAATTGAAGGAAAACACCATGCTGAGTTTTCTGGGTTTTGTTCTTATCTCCCATATATCCCTGATTGGGGGATGGAGAACTTTGCAACTCTGAATTATCAATACAAATAGAGGACAAAAAGGGGAGCAAGGAAGGAGAGAAAGAAGGAAGGAAGAAGGGATAAAGGAAGGGAGGAAGGGAAGAAAGGATTCCTTGCTCTCTCCTGCCAAAGGACTGAGAAAAGTCCAGTTGGTACTTAGCAGTAGCCAAGTCTGCTCATGATAGCATTGCTAGCAGAACCCCAGTGAACCAACCATCCCCCATTACACACTCTCCAGCAGGGGTGAGCCCAAGCTGCCCACAGCAGCTTCATCAGCAGATGAAGCTGGCCAACCTATCCTTAGCCCCAAAGTCCCTGGAACAGCTAGCCGTTCTGCACCAGCAGCAATATCAGTAAGCCAGGGAGGTCAGTCAGAACCCACATATGGAACTGCAGCAGGGCAACTGCCTGCTAAAATAGGTATAGATATAAATAGGAAAGCAAACAAAACAAATCTTCTAACATAAAATGTCCAGGATACAGATGAAGATACTCATCATACCAAGAACCGGAAGAATCACAATTTGAATTAGAAAAGACAACTAATGACTACACAAAGATGAGTCATGTTTGTTATCTGACAAATTTTAAAGCAATTATCATAAAATGATATGAGTAATTACAATTACCTTGAGAAAATAGTAGAACCTCACTGGAAGAATTCAAAAGTAGAGCACAAATGACAGAAGATAAATTAATTGAACCAACAACAGATCAATAAGACTTAATCTGAACAACAGAGGGAAAATAGACTGGAAAATAAATGAATAGAGCTTAGGGATCTGTGGGATAATAGCAAAATATCTAACATATCGTCAGAATTCCAGAAGGATAAGATAAAAAATACAGGGCTAAAAAAGTATCTGAAGAAGTGATAGCTGTAAACTTCCCAAATTGACAAACAACATAAGCCTACAGATTCAAAAAGATAAGTGAATACCAACCAGAATAAACCCAAAGAAATCTATGCGAAAACAAATCATAATCGAACCTCTAAAAATTCAAGACAGAAAAAAAAAACAGATAGAAACTATTCAATATTTATAAGAGAATGACTACCAATTCAAATGACACTGGATTTCTCTTCTGAACCATGGAGGTCAGAAAGATTTGGCACATTTATCAAGTGCAAGAAAAACAAACAAACAAACCCGTCAGCCACAAATTCTCTATCTGGTAAACCTACCCATCAGGAATTAGGAGGGAAATATAATCATATTCAGACAAAGGGAAATCAAGAATATTTTCACAAGGACATTCTCCCTTAAAGAATGACTAAAAGAAGTTCTCTCAACTCAAAGGAAGTGATAACATAAGAAAGATTATGATTACAGAAAAGAAGGAAGAATAATGCAAAAAAAAAATAGGGATAAATATAATATTTGATTCTTTTTATAAGTTTGAAAAATCATATTTAATGGCCCGAGCAAAAATCATAGCTATATATATTATTCTCAGTGTATGTAGAGGAAATAAAACAACTATTTAAAAAATGAGGAAGGTTAAAGGACCTTAAAGGAAGTGTAATTTCAGTTATCCATTTGTAGTGGTAAAACATATCAGTAGGTTGTGAAATGCTGCATATGTGAATTGTACTACATACAGCAATTGTGAATAAAATATGCAAACTGTATACTCAAAAAATAATATAAACAAATGAAGATGGAATGCAAATAATATTTCAAGTAACCCTCAGAAGGGCAAGAATAGCGAAATGGAGGAATGAGCAAAAAAGGAGGTAAACAGAAAAAAATAATAAAATAGCAGACTTAGGCCCTAACATAATATACCAATATAAAATATACCAATTAAAATACAGATATTACACATTAGACCAACTAGACATAATTGACATATACAAAGCCTTCTATCCCCAAACAGCTGCTTATACATTCTTCTCTAGTGCACATGGAACATTCTCAAGGATTGACCATATACTGAGGCACAGAAAAAAGCCTCAACAAATATAAGAAGACTGAAATCATACCAACCGTATTCTCTGATAATAATGCTTTGAAGCTAGAGACCAACTGCAAAAAAAAAAAAAAAAAAAATCTGGAAGAAGCACAAATACATAGAGATTAAACAACATGCTACTGAAGAATAACTTGGTTAGTGAAGAAATACAAAGAGATATGAAGAGATACATAAAAACGAATGATAATGATGGTACAACATATCAAAACTTTTGGGACACGGCAAAAGTGGTCAAAAGCAGTCATTATAGGCCTATCTCCAAAAACAAGAATGAGCCCAAATAAACAACCCAACACTTCATCTTAAAAAACTAGAAAAGGAAGAACAAATAAAGCCTAAAGTCAGCAGAAGGAAAGAAATCAAAATTAGAGCAGAAATAAATGAAATTGAAAACAAAAAAACAATAGAAAAAATAAATGCAACAAAGAGCTGGTTCTTTCAGAAGGTTAATAAAATTGACAAACCCCTGGCTTGACTTACTAAAGAAAAAAAGAGAAAGAACACAAATAAACAAAATCAGGGATGAAAGAAGGGAAATTACAACTGACATCGCAGAAATACAAAGGATCACACAAGAATACTATGAAAAAGTATATAACATCAAATTTAATAACCTAGAAGAAATAGACCAGTACTTAGAAAAAATTCAACCTTCCTAGACTGAATCAAGAAGATCTGGAAAATCTAAATAAACTGATCAGCAGTATGGAAATAGAAACAATCATCAAAAACTTACCAAAAAGTAAAAGTCTAGGGCCAGATGGATTCACCAGTGAATTCTACCAAATAGTCAAAGATTTAATACCTATTCTTATCAAACTCTCCCAAAAAGTCAAAGAGGAGGGAATACTTCCCAACTCATTTTATGAGGCCAGTACTACTCTGATACCAAAATCTGGTAAGGATAACACAAAAAAGAAAACTACAGACCAATATCTCTCATGAACTCAGATGTGAAAAGCCTAAATAAGATATTAACGAACTGAATACAGCAGCATATTAAAAAAATTATATGCCATGATCAAGTGGCTTCATCCCAGGGGTACAGGGATGATTTAACATATGCAAATTGATTAATGTGATATACCACATAAACACATTAAAAAATAAGAATTATATGATCTTAACAATAGATGCAAGAAAAGCCTTTGACAAGATACAGCATCCATTTATGATCAAAACACTTAACAAAATTGGTATAGAAGGAAAGTACCTTAACATAATAAAGGACATATATGACAAACCCTCAGCCAACATTATACTAAATGGTGAAAAATGAAAAACCTTTCTTTTAAGATCAGGAACAAGGCAAGGCTGTTCACTATCACTACTATTATTCAACATAACATTGGAAATCTTAGCAAGTGCGATAAGGCAAGAGAAATATATAAAAGGCATTTAAATAGGAAACGAAGAGCTCAAACTGTCCCTATTTGAGGATGACATGATTCTCTATATAGAAAATCCTAAAGACTCCACAAGAACACTACTAGAATCAATAAGCAAATACAGTAAAGTTTCTGGGTACAAAATCAACATTCAAAAATCCATAGTGTTCCTATACTCTACTAATGAAGTGTCAGTAAAAGAAGTGGCAAAATAATTCCTTTTGCAATTGTAACAAAATGAATTAAATACCTAGGAATAAATTTAATGAAACATGTGAAGGAACTATATAATATAAACTACAAGACTCTATTAAAAGAAAGAGAAGAAGATGCAAAGAAATGGAAAGATATTTTGTGTTTTTGGACTGGAAGAATCAACATAGTTAAAATGACCTTATTACCTAAAGCATCATACATTTAATATAATCTTTATCAGAATCTCATTGGAATTTTTTAAAGAAATGGAACAAAAAAGTATGAGATTTGTATGGAAGCACAAAAGATCCTGAATTGCCAAAGCCATTCTGAAAAAAAAGAACAGGGCTGGAGGCATCACTCTGCCTGACTTCAAATTATACTACAAAGTGACAGTAATCAAAACAGCATGGTACTGGCAGCAAGACAGACACACAGACCAGTGGAACGGAATTGAGAGTCCAGAAGTAAACCCATATTTATATGAGCAAATAATTTTCGACAAGAAAGCCAAAACATACAATGGAGAAAGGAAAGCCTCGTCAATAAACGGTACTGGGAAAACGAAAGCCACGTGCAGAGTCCAAAATACTGTTTGTAAGGATGTTTAGTGACCTCAGTGAAAACTTCAATAAAGAGATAGGACACATAAAAATGGAGATAGGAAACAAACAAACAAAGAAACAATCAGAAATGAAGAATATAGTAATCAAACTGAACTGAATCTGAATCAGTGATTTAGAAAATAAGTAGCAGAAAACACCCCATCAGGACAGCAAAAAGAAAAAAGAACTTCAAAAAAATTAAAAACCACTTTAAGGGGCCTCTGGGACAACATGTAGCATACCAACATTTATATCATAAGACCATCAAAAGGAGAAAAGAGAGAGCAAGGAATTGAAAACCTTTTTGAAGAAATAATGACAGAAAACTTTCCTAATCTGGTGAAGGAGATAGACATACTAGCCCAGGAAGCACAGTGTCCCAAACAAAATAAAGCCAAGGAGGCCCACAGCAAGACACATCATAAGTAAAACACCAATGGTTAATGATAAAGACTCTTAAAAACAGCAAGAGAAAAGCAGTTACTTAGAAGGGAACTCCATAAGACTCTCAGCTGATTTCTCAACAGAAACTGCAGGCCAGAAGAGATTGGCATGAAATGTTCAAAGGACCTACAACTAAGATTAACCAGCAAAGTTATCATTTAGAATCAAAAGACATATAAAGAGCTTCCCAGACAAGGAAAAGCTAAAGAAGTTCATTACCACCAAACCAGTATTACAAGAAATGGTAGAAAGATTTATTTAAAAAGAAGAAAAGGTAAAAAATGTGAATAATAAAATGGCAATAACTGCATGTCTGTCACCATTACTTTAAATGCAAATGGATTGAATGCTGCAGTCAAAAGATAGAGTGGCTAAATGGATTTAAAAAAAAAAAAGCCCCTTACATATGCTGCCTAGAAGAAACTCACTTTTGATCAAAAGATACATACAGACTAAAGGGATAGAAGAATATATTTAATGAAAATGGAAATGAACTGAAAAGCTGGGGTAACAATACTTATATCAGACAAACTAAACTTTAAGACAAAGAAGAACCCAGTAATCCCATTTCTGGGTATTTATGCAAAGAATCCAAAAACACTAATTCGAAAAGACATGTGCATCCATATGTTCATTGCAGCATTATTTATAATAGCCAAGATTTGGAAACAACCTAAGTGTCCATTAATAGATGAATGGATAAAGGAGAAATGATGCAAATATACAGTGGAATAAAAAAAATGAACAAACAAAACAGAAACAAACAGGTACAGAGACCATTTTGATAATTGCTGGATGGGAGGGGACTTGTCAGGATGGATTAAAAAGGAGAAGGGATTAAGAAGTACAATTTGTTAGTTACAAACTATTCATGAGGATGTAAAGTTTATCATAAGGAACATAGTCAATAATATTGTAGTAACTGTATGGTGTCAAAGGGGTGCCAGATTTATCAGGGTAATCACTTTGTAAGTTATGTACATGTCTAATCACTACATTGTACATCTGAAACTAGTATAATATTATATGTCAACTGTAATTGAAAAATAAAAAAAATTTAAAAAGTTCTTACCTCCGTAAACCAAAAAAGAACAAAATAAAATCAGAGGAACTATAAAGAAGAAAATAATAAAAAAGTAGAAATCAATAAAATTGAAAACAAAACAACACATTTAATTTAATTAAATAATATAATTAAAAGCTGTTTTTTTGAAAAAAAAAATCAGTAAACCTTCAGCCACAGTGACAAAGATAAAAAAATAGATATAAAACACCAATATCAGAAATTAAATAAGGTATTCTTATGATTCTGTAGTATTTAAAAGTTGACAGGAAAATATTATGAACAACTTTATATTAATAAATTTGATAGCCTAGTAGAAATGGATGAGTTTCTCAAAAGCCACAAACTATTAAAACTCAACCAAGATGAAATAAATAACCTGAATAATTTTGTAACTATAAAGGAATTGAATTTTTAATTTTAAAGTTCATGAAAAAGAAAAAAGAACTATCTAGGCCCTAATAGCTTTACTGGAGAATATTACCAAATAGTTAGAAAATTAACACTGATTTTACTCGATCTTATACTGAAAAGGGAAGAAGGAAGATTGTCCAACTAATTCATGAGGACGCTCACCTTGATACTCAAAACGAAAAAGAATGTAAAAAAAAAAGATATAAGTGAAAAAAAATACCACATAAAACCCAAAAAACTTTGACCACTATCTCCTATGAACTTGGATATAAAACCCTTCAACAAATATTAGATTATGAAATGCAAAAATTTATTAAAAGAATAATATAATATGACCCAGTGGGATTTATCTCAGGTATGCAAGGCTGGTTCAGCATTCAAAAATTAATCTTTGTAATCTACCATCTGAACAGGCTAAAGAAAAAATATTTGGCCATATTAATTGACATAGAAAAAACATTTTACAAAACTGACACCCAGTCATGATAAAAACTTGTAGCAAATTAGGAATAGATGGGAACCACCTCATTTTGATAAGATACCTACAAAAACACATAGCCTTTCATCATTAAGACTAAATATCTTTTACCTAAATTCAAGACAATGGCAAGGATGTCTACTCTGATTAATTTTATGTAACAGTATTCCAAAGTTCTCTCCTTCATTGCAGATGAGATGATTGTCTACATAGAAAATGCCAAAATATTATTAAAAAGGAAAAAAAAACTTGTTAAAACTAATGTTATTTTAGTAAAGTCTCAGGATATAAGCTCAACCCGCAAAAATTAATTATGTTTTTATATACTAACAATGTATATGTAGGGGCTAAAATTAAAAACAATATCCATAATAATGCAAAAGAGAATGAATTATTTAGATATGAATTTACCAAAATGTGCAGAATTTTCATGTTGAAATTTATCAAATGTTAATGAAAGAAACCAGAAAAGATCTAAAAAAATTGCAATATGTACTGTATTATGGTTTGGAAGACTCAACAGAGTAAAGATGTCAATTTTCCAAAAACTGACTAGGTTTAATGAAATTTATATCAAAATTTCATCAGATTTTTTTTTGACTTGGACAAGCTTATTATAAAGTTTTTATGGAAAGGCACAAGCCCTAGCCCTAGACTAAAATAGTCTTGTGGTGTTGAGGGGAGTGGGGAGAGGAAAGAAAGAATAAGGTGAGAAATATTCTACTCATATTAACTCTTGCTATATATCCACTATAATCAATATAGTGAGATATTATTAGAGAGACAGAAACAGATCAATAGAAAAAAATAGAGAATCCAGAAATACACCCACACAATTATGCGTGTCATTTTACAAAGGTTCAAAAATATTTCAATGAAGGAAGGATAACCTTTTGGATAAAGTATTGAGTCAATTGGACATCCACAGGCAGCAAAAATGAACATTGGCCTAAGCCTTACACCTTATACAAATTAACTCAAAATGGATTGTTAACTTAAATGTAAAATAGATAACTATAAATTTGCTAGAAAAACTATAGGACAGATGTTCAGTATCTAGGATTTAATAATGAGTTCATAAAATTGATATCAAATTTATGATATATACAAGGAAAAGATGATAAACTGGACTTTCTTTGCTGTGAAAGATCCTGTCTGAAGCATGGAAAGACAAGCTACAGACTATAAAATAATACAGGAAATAATTTTAAGTCATATATATGCCAAAGTATCTGAAATATATAAAGAAGTAGCAAAAGTCAATAGTAAAAACAAAAACAAAGCAGTCCAATTAGAAAATCAGCAAAAGATATGAACAAACATTTACTGATGCAGATACACAATTGGCAAATAAGCATATTAATAGATGCTCGAAACGATTAGCCACTAAGAAAGTACAAACTAAAACCACAATGAGATGTCACAACAACTCAATCAGAATTACTAAAAAAAATAGTGACAACACAAAGTTGGTGGAAATGTAGGGAAACCAGATCATTTATACATTGTAGGTGGGAATGTAAAATGGTACAGCCACTCTGGAAAACAGTTTGGCAGTTTCTTATACAACTACAATTGCTCAAATCCTGTGTGGCCTGGTAACTATACTTTGGTAGCACTTATCTCAAAGAAATAAAGACTTATGTTCATAGAAAAACTTGTGCATGAATATTTATAGTAGCCTACATGTAAAAACTATAAACAGCCCAGTATCCTTCAATAATTAAATGTTTAAGCTGGTATATTTATATCATGAAATACTACTTAGCAATGAAAAGGAACACATTATTAATAAACATAACTCAGATGGATCTCCAGAGAATCATGAATGAAAAAAAGCCAGTTCCAAGGGCTATATATTATATGATTATATTTTTGTAACATTTGTCGAATGACAAAATTAAGAAATGAAGAATAGATTCTTGTTTGCCAGGGGTTAGGGACAGGGATAAGAGGCAGGAGCTAAGTGAGCACAGTTATAAAAGTGCAGCACCAGGATCTTCGTAGTGATGGAATTGTTCTGTATCTTGAATTTGGTGGTGGTTACTTGACTCTACACATGTGTTACAATTGCATGGAACTAAATGCAGACACAGGGTGATGGATGGTGGTGATGGTTGCACAAAATGAAGGTATTTGATACTACTAAAATATATTTGAAAATGGTTAAGATGGCAAATTTTACATTATGTGTATTTTACCACAACAAAAAAAGAAAAGGTATTTCTGACGTGTTGAGAGATTAGCAGGCCTATAAATTTGGGCTTCTTAAGCAACCTATTTCGTTTTTAAATTTCCAATCTGTTTTGTAGCAATATGTGGTCCTACTCTTTATGATCACTCTATGGTTTTGGCCACATGTGACACATGAGTTCAAAAACATCTCAACAGACTAATTGCTCCAAGAAAGTATAGTTTGCTGGTTCAAGAGCTAACACCAGGGTTCTCCCTAGGTGTTGTGGATATGGATCCTTTCTTTTGGCTATATACTCTAAATTTTCTTCTGAGCTTATGAAGGACCTCTCAAGCTGGAAGGTGAACATCAACACTTGGTTTCTCAGTTTCTTTTGCATTTGGGCTGTGTGCCTTACCTTAGTTTTGCTCATTAGATGTATTTGCCCCAGAGTTGTTAGGATGTTGGGAATGTGAGGGACTCTCTGCTGCAGTAACTACAAAGTCAGGACCATGGGGCTGCACAACTGTAGGGCAAGTGGTGATGTCCAGTTGTCACTTACTTCTCAGTTTGTGCTGTAAGCCTCACTTTCTGATATTCAGCAGCTAGGGTAACAGTATGTATACCAGCATTTGCATCAAAACTTTGGGCAACATTCTAGGCTATTTTCATTGACTCTAATTCTGCATCTTTCTGTTTACTATGTTCAAGGAAAACAAGTTGGCAGATGCAGGAAAGTATGAAGAAGAAAAGTAAAATCATTAGTCACATCATTGCCAAAAAAGATTTTAGTGAGTTCTTTTTATATATATTTTTATTCAAAGTAAGAATTTTTTTAACAAAATTATATTATTTTACATTCTGCTTTTGTTCCCCTTTGCATTCTGCTATTTCCATTTAGTGGCATTTGTATGCAAACATGATTTGAAATAGTTGCATAATGTTTTAAATGTACTAATAATCTGTAATTGTTAGTAACTTGGACAATTTATTTTTAAGTAGGAATTTATGATAATTACTATTTACTTATGTATTTAATATTTATTATTTATATATATAAATATAAACTAAAAATGGCCCATAATTTCACCAGTCAGATAATTCTGCTTGGCATTAAAAGTAATAAAACCCACATGGTTAGAAAATTCATGCTGAAAACTACAGAAATGTATAAAAATGAAAAAACAGAAGCTTCCCTCTACCTTCTGCACCCTAGATCCTTTCCCCCAAATTTAAACACTGCAAAAAATTTCTTGTTTCTTTTCCAGAAAATTTTAAATTTCAGTAGCTACCTGTATGTATCTACTTATAGATTTCTTTTTTTATTTATACAAGAGATTGTATTCCCCATACTGTTCTGTACCCGTATTTCTTTATTAAGAATCATTCTTGAAGATCTTTGTAACATTTTTGAAAGTGGTGCGTCCCTTGCTTTATAAATTTGTCTTTAATTCCAGATCTATTAGTCTTGCCTGGGATACATCAGATCTTCTGCTGGGTTCTTAGATGTAGGATAAATAGATATGTCACTTGTTACGTCCCCAGGCCTCACCAGCCCACATTTCTTCAGCTCTTAGCACCTACCTATTGGTAGGTCCTCTAACTGTTAACCTCCTTAGTCTTCTTTGTTATTTATAGGGAGGGCCTCAGTTTCTTACACAGGCTCATAGTAAATCTTCTTTAGCCTTGATTTCCAGTGCTCAGAGTTCCTTATAATCTGGGCCTACCATTGCCCCAGGGCTGATGCCCTGAAAGTTCCCTCTTTCCTATCCAGGGCACTGTCTTCCAGGTTGTCAAGGTGTATCTAATCAGTTTGCTTAGAACCACCATGGATTTACACATATGTATACACAAGTATATCTGCCTGTGTGGGTGTACTCAAAACAATAGCACACTCTGTATGAAGAGTTAGTCATCTCAGTTGCTTGC
The DNA here is from genome assembly GCA_030015415.1 of Cynopterus sphinx. Taxonomy (NCBI): domain Eukaryota; kingdom Metazoa; phylum Chordata; class Mammalia; order Chiroptera; family Pteropodidae; genus Cynopterus; species Cynopterus sphinx. The sequence goes on from CM057381.1 coordinate 113,106,286, forward strand.
TTCTTCTATGTAAGTATCATTCTGGCATGTAACCTTCCATATTCTTGCTCACTCATATATTTGCTTATGGTATTGTATAACTCTGTGAACACTTGCCTGGAATGGAGGAAGGCTTTGTTTTGACTGCAGATGATTATGCCTTTTGAGTTCCTGTGTTCTCCACGGAAAGATAGTGAATTGTCACAGTGGTAGCTGTGTAGGAACACATTGAGTTTTGATGAAGAAGGTTAATTATTTGACCTATAACCTATTTCCTAGATGTGTGTCTCAAGGCAGAAAATATGTATTATTAAAAAGACATTGGCAAAAAAAAAAAAAAAAAAAGGGAAAGAAGAATGGAAAGAAAAAAGTGTATCATTGTTCACCTACCTCTATTGTAACCATCGGAAGAATTAGCCAAGTCCTGCATCCTGCACTTTGAGGGTCTGCAGCTTTATTGTCTTGGTATTCAGAGCTACTTTGATGCCGTTGCTGCTGCCATCTCTGCTGTCAATGTCTCCTCCTTCCTCTCATTATTGCTGCTACTACAATCATTATTTGTATTGCCATTCCAGATTTATTCTAAATGAATCAAGTAGTCCAGAAATTTGTTTGAGCCACACACTGTGAAGCATGCATTTGGAATGATTTCCTGAGAAAGCCTGGGTGCAGAATACAAATATTTTGAATGGACTTATCTTAGAGTTGTACTGCTATTTTTCCTTGTCATTTTAAAACCGTTAATATGAATAAATTGTTTGTACAGTGGAGCTTTCTTTTAATCCTTAGATAAGAAATATGTGGTTTGAAAGCAGAGAATAAAAACATGAATGATAATGTACGCAATGCCTACCAGAAGGTCCTGGCTGCTGCTTCTGGGCAGGCGTTATAATCGGCTTTTTGGTGTGTTTATTTCAGGCTGCAGATAGTGGATAAAAGTGGCTGGTAGGTTGCCAACACATGACTTAGTTGCCAAATGGAGTGTTTAGTACTTGTTACATTTGATTTATATCACGAGTTCTTCCCATTAACAGTCTACTGGTGATAACCTACTTGGCTTTTCATGTGGTTACTTTAAAACAACCACTTGACAACATTTGGCATATCACAACATTTAATATGGAATGAAGGAGTGAGTGAATGACTACATAGATTCTGCCATATACTGATATGGTCTTGATGCAGAATGGGTACCCATTCTGTTCACTGAGGGAATAAATCCTGCATATGTGTTTCTCGGATTCATTGTACCACAATGAGGTCTATGGATTTAGACTTAAGGGGCTGGTGAAAGGGATAGAAATAGAAATAATAGAGTTTACATGTCTGAAGGGCTTGCATTTTTATGGAGGGAGATATACTGCTCATCTATATCACCATTTAAATACAGAAAGAAGCCCTCATCAAAACAGCGTTGTCTCTAAGTCAAAATGTAACCTTGTAATACTGACAATTCCATAATCTCATAATCTTTTTTTTAACAAGGCCACTCCAGGTTCTTGGCCTTGGATATGTAATAAAACATGCATTAAATATGATGTTCTTTATTTTCAGATTGAAAATTTGCAAGAACAACTTAGGGATAAAGACAAGCAACTGACCAATCTGAAAGACAGAGTGAAGTCCCTACAGACAGATTCCAGTAATACAGATACTGCCCTGGCGACGCTTGAGGAGGCTTTGTCAGAGAAGGTGAGCTTCGACTATAAAGTGAAGTATCAGGATTTAGGGAAACATGGTTGGGAGGAGATGATCCAAATACATTTAAATGGGCCTGCTTTTCTCCATGCCTTCACACTACCCCCAGTCCCATGCTAGCCCTCTTCAGTAGACTTGCACACTGAAAAATATCTTTTAGAAATGCAAACCTGATCATATCACCCTTGGCTCTGCTTAAAAACCTTTCTTGCTTGTCATTCTTAGGATGATAAAAAGTAGAATCCTTAACCTGGCCCATCGGGTCCATCTTTTTATCTGATCTGGCTCTTATCAGACCAATAGCCTCTCTGCCTGCCTTACTCCTTTTCCTTTCTCCCACCCCCACTATTCCCGTTCTCCCTCTTATTCTCTCCCAGTCCCTCCCCTTTCTTCCTTCTTTCACAGTAGTTAAGAATGTGGACATTGGAGCCAGACTGCCTGGGTCCAAATCCTCAGTTGACATTTGCTACTTTGGACAAGTTACTTAATCTTTCGCTTCCTCAGTTTCTGCATTTGTAAAGGGATAATAATAGTTCCTACCTCAGTGGATTATAGTTGGAGAACATGCATTAATACATGGAAAGTGTTTAGAACAATTGGTAAATAAGTTATAGGTGTTGTTATTATTATTCTTTTATTAGTCCTTTCCTCAGAGAAGCCTCCTAGGTAAAATCCTCTATTACTTTCTCATGAGTACTATGAATTTCCTAGAACTTATGTCACAATCTTAATTGTGCTTATATCTGTTTTTATGTAATTAATTGATCTCTGCCAGACTCCATGCCCAAACAAAACACCCATATTTGTGTGTTATTTATGTGTGTTAGGACAATACCTACATGAGGGAACACTCAGTGGATATTGATTGAGTGAGCCCCCACTGTATGACAGCTATTGCCGTGAGCACTGGAGATGTAGCGGAGAAGAGAAAGAGTGAAAATCCTGCTCTAGGTTTTAATGAGGGTGAAGGAGAGACAGACAATAGATAAATAAGTAAAATACATGTGACTTCAGAGGTTAAGTAACTCTCTCAGGGCATTAAATTTTCTATTTGCTGAATAGGAGAATTAGATGAAATGGCCTCCAGATTCCCCAAACCAGTTTATCTTAAAGAAGTCTTCTTTGACTTTTACTTCAGAGTGACCAGGAGGTGCTTGTTGAAAGTCTAAATTATTAGGGCTCATCTATATCTATTGAATCAGAATCTTGATTAGGGCCTGGGAATCTGTACTTTAGCAAGCTACCCAGTTCATTTTGGTGAACACTCTAGTCTGAGAACCACTGATCTACACTAAAAATATAGAAAATAAAAATTATATTCTATGGCTAGATAGTCTCTATGTTCCTATTCAGACTTATTAGATTCTAACTTTAGGATTAAATATAAGATTTTATTTGAAGACTTGTAAAAGTAAATATGTTGATTTTGCAGAGAAAGTTGTTCTTCTTTTTTCAGTTTTTAAGAGTATATTACCTAAGCTCTATGCAGTTATTTTGTTTGTAAAATTTGAATGAGGGGGTTGTTGGTTTAAAAACTTTAATGAATATGTAATGAATATGTATCTCTTTTGCAGTTTTTGTGTGGTAGGATGTCAGCTTATTTGTATCTTCATTTTTTCCTCCACATTTCCAGAAGTAAACATATGTCATATAATTTTCCATGTTGAAGATTCTTGGCAGGATTTTATCACTTCTTTTCCCTGGCCATATTAAGATTTGATTTATTCTAGTTTAAGTCCCAAAGAATTCCCAATTCTGAAACTACTCCCTTTATTTTAAGCACTTCCTTTGAGACTGAGGGGATGACTGGGGAGGAAAGCTGAGGCCTGTGGGAGTCTGGCTCCCTCAAACTGTCTCCACTACTTGATAATTGCATCAAGTGGGGCAAGCCTATTCTGTCAGTGTCTTTCAGTACCTTATTTTCAAAATGCACATTTAAATTAGCTAACCTCTAAGTTCCATTCTCTTTTGGAACTACCTTTACAATAATTGTTTTATTTGCTGATCTGCAGTCTCATGCACATGAAATCTGAATTGGGCCATAGATGGAGTAGAGAACTTAGATGCTACGAAGGGCTTGGCGGGGAACACGAATGAAGGAATTGGGTTTGTTGTGATGTAGTAGAGACTGTTGGCAATTATGGTGAGCTGATGAATCCTTGACTTATCTCAGAACATTCAAGTTTATATTTTTAAAAATTATGATGCTTAAGCCAACCAAAATAGCTCTGTGGGCTAGCTTTCACCTGTGAACTGTTAGTTTCCAGACCCTATCTGCATCTGATTTTTTTTTTTTGCCTCTCACAATAATAAAGAATAAAAACAAACAGCAATTTATTTAGAGGGAATTTTCAAAAGGTGCCATCATCACAATGTCATTGTGTTTGAGAAGCACAGACAAAAACAACAGGTAGGAAATGGTAAAGTTCTCTACCATGGGACAAAGAATAGTAGACTTAATTATTTATTTCAGTGGGTATTAAATTTCTCTGTGCATCCAAAAAATCTTATTTAGGGAGCTTCCTAAAATATAGTTTCCTAGGTTCCATTTCCTAGTGATTCTGATTCAGTAGCTGTGGGGCCAATGAATCTGTGATTTTTAACAAGCATGCCCAGTGATTTTGATGCAAGTGGTCAGAAGACCACACTTTAAGAAACACTAAATGTATGTTTTTTTATTTTAAAGATGAGAGAAGGGCTCAGTGAGGTGAAATGACTTGCCCAGAAATGAAAATCTGGGACATGTGCAGCACAATTCTCCATTTCTGAGCCCTTGGCGGCATCATTAATTAACCACGGCACAAGCTAACTTCTCAACCCAGCATTTCAAGAAGTTACTTGTACTCTTTCTAAGTTGGCCCTTGGTTGGGACTTTGTTGCCTACCTTGGATTATCCAAAGGCCTCTCAGCTCACAGGTGGTGGAATAGAACTAAAACTCAAACCTTCTTTTCATTGTGCATTTGACATCACCATCTCCTTAATGGCCTTTCTCTCAAAAGTTCTATTTTTTATTGACATAGAATTGAATAGATCCTGTGGAGCAAGACATTGTGCCAGAAATAAAATGATTAATTAAAAATTATGAATTTATAATAACAATTATTTGCTGTCTTTTGGTCAAAGAATAGAGCCCATTAGGCACTATTTACCATTCCACTTGGATTATTATATCCCAGGGAATGTTATTCCTTCTGATTTCCAAGAATTTATTCAAATATTCAGCATGTACAAAAAATAGTGCTGTTTAGCAAGATTGAGTATGACTTAGTTCTAGGATTGACACACAGAAGCTCAAGAGACAGAACCCATGGTATTTATGAAGCTGGTCTCCCAAGCCTTGCTATAGCCACATAGCAGATAAGCAGTTGAGAAAGCCAGATAGCAGAGCGAGAGGCCACTGCAATTCAGTTCCCACCCAGTGATAAAGCACAAATAGATTAGACCTGTGCAGAGCCAGATGAGTGCACAAGGAACACTTGCCAATGCAAATAAGACTAAAACAAGAACACATTGTTGGAATTTCTGCAAGTTAGCTGTTAATCAAGTAGATCATGGCATATTAGGGCTTTTTAACACATGTTTTTGACATCTGGCCCTGTGCGGCTGACAGTTAAATTAGTTTTGTGATTGACGGAGAAATATTTTGGAGTATTGAATCATCAATAACACTTAAAAACATTATACTGCTTGCTGATTTTTTTTGTCATCGATGCCCAGTCAATAGTACAAATGGTTAGAGCAAATCAACCTACTTTCCAAGTGACTCTGACACCTTCCGGATGTTAACACACATACTTAATTTTATTTCCCTTCCTTTGAAGACAAGATGATCCTTAATTTGAGTTCTTATTCCTTCCATCAGCCTTTTTAATTGCCTGTTGTATGCCAGACAGTCTGCCTAGCCCTTTGGATTTGAGTGCTGCTCTTTGAAAAGCTAGGCTGGGAGGATGGGCACGCAGTAAACCTTGTGAAGGGTGCTGAGTGGGAATAAATGCTACATGATCCAGCCCGAGTGATTCCTGGGAAAGTTTCCAAATAGGTGGCATGGTCAGTTTGAGGCATTAAAAATGTCACTCCAACAGCCATGTGGTAGAAGTGATGAGATGGAGAGGGCCCGGTAGCCAGGTGACCAGTTGTGAGGCTTTTGAAATACATGTAGGCAAAAGGCAGTGAGGGCTTAGTTGCTGAAATTATTAAAAGCTCTTGAGAGACTTACTATTCACTGAGGTTGTTTCCTTCTTTTGTAGATCACAAAATCATCCACTTACGAATGTCACAGACAAAATAAAATAGGACTGTAACTGGAATCAAGAAGAAACAACTATAGGCAATTAATTAATAGACTCATTTTGATGCAGGACAGGCTAGATTTCCCTGAGTGGGGTGGGGGGTGGGGGAGTATGGGTGGGTGAGAGAGACTAAACCCTGACCAGAGAGAAGAAGAGGGTTCTTTGGTGGAGAGCATAGAAAGAATTTAACATACACTCAAAAGTTAGAGTCAAAAGGAAAGTTTATTAGAAAACAGCACTCCACAGAATGTGGTCTCCTCTCAGAGACAAAGCGTGAGAGAAACAGTGAGCTAGTCAGTGAGGGTGGGGGGAGGGAGGGAGGGAGGGAGAGAGAGAGAGAAAGAGAGAGTGTAAAGGCACTGAGAGGGACGCTGAGTGTTCAGGGAATTCAGTTTATATGTCATTTTTTAGTTCCCATTTCCTTTGATATGGACATACAGTGAGGAGGAAAGGGAAGAGTATGTAGCTGAAAAGGTAAGAATATGCAGAGTGAAAGGCCGCCTGGCTGTTCCTAGCCTTGATTTCTTAGGTTCCACATGGTTTTAGCCATAGGGAATGACTCTCGGTTCCTGTTTTCCCTGCACAGGTGAGGAGAATGGGTTGTTAGTAATCCAACAGAAATCTTCCTTTGTGCTGGAGGTGTCTTCCTGGCCTGGCTCCAGTACTGATCAGCTTATTGTAGTCTTTCAATGTAGCTTGATTAACATTTTAATTCTCTTGCCTCCTTCTTACATTAATTTATTTTTTACCCTCACTGTTGTAATAATAAACTTCATTTTAAAGTATTTTTAAACAATTACAAAACAATAATGGTAATTTTTCCCCTTGGAAGCATTAAATACATAAATTATTGTCATTGGAGTAAAATAATTGCTTCAGGAATATGTTTATGGCAGTGTGGTGTGGAATCATGGGCTTAGCTAAGACTGAAAGCCCTGAAGGCTAAGGCGGGCCTTCTGTTTTTTATCTGCGTGATCTTGGATGAGTCAGCTATTCTCTCTGAGCCTGAGTTTCCTCACCTCTACACTGTTCCCAGTGGTTCAGACCTCAAAGCTCTGATGAGGACTAGATATGTAGGGCACATCACAGTGCCTAACACATAGTAAGCTCTCAATAAAGGAAAGCTGCTATGTGAACTTTGCTTAAATTTAAACAGTGTTTTGGTGTTTCTACTGATTGCCAAGAAGCCATTGAAAAAGTCTGGAAGTAAATAAACATCTCTAGACACATCAGAAAATCACTTTTGCAATGAGCTTATTCTTTATTTTGTTTCAAGTTCTCACTGTGAATTAGCCCTAAGTCCTGGAGGGCCTAGGCCTCACTTCAGTTCCCTTTATAGTCCTAGTGACTCTTCAGAAACCAAAGACAGTTCTTCAAATGGGAAAGCTAGGCAAAGAGGGTGGAGCCAAGAGGTCGTTTTGGCTTCTTTCCCTTGCCTGTACAAGGCTTTGGCAAGCCTAGAGTCTTGGTGGCTGAACCTCCCTCTTTGGGAATTGCTCGTGAGATTTTCTAGGTATCATGATGAACCAATAACAGTCTCAGAACTTGAGCATTAAGGTCCTTTGCGACCCTATGTCGCTAACTTTTATTAACAAGCCAAAAACTGTATTGGTCTCTTACACTCTTCACAAATCTAATTTTGAATATGTTGAGTGTGTTGATTCTGTAGAGAATTTTTTACGTTTAGTGCCTCATTTCTTTTTGTAGCATGCCATGGCACATATACTGACAGGTTCTCACCTCTTTTTATCTGACAATTGCCTCACAGGAAAGAATAATTGAGCGTTTGAAAGAACAACGGGAGAGAGACGATCGAGAAAGACTAGAAGAGATAGAATCTTTCCGAAAGGAGAACAAAGACCTGAAAGAGAAGGTCAATGCTTTACAAGCTGAACTGACTGAGAAAGAGGTGAGTCTGGAAAAACGAACCATATTGATAGACCTCATAAAACCATATTCATGGTAGCCTCGAGATACCACACAGGCTTAGTTTGAGGGACTGTATGAAGCTTTGGGGAACTTTGTTACCTTCCCTTCATAAAGCTTTCTGAATTCAAAGGAGAAAGTATTTACTATAACTTTTTTCATGGGTGATGCTCTGCATATCTTCTCTACTCTACTGTGTACAATGTAGCTCCTTGAAATTTCTTTTGATATTTTACCATATTTGTGGAGCTTAGAGGATTCTATGTTTTTTTTCATTGTCCCATGAGCTTTTATTTGAGATAACAATAGCACTGATGATTATAATAATAACAGCCCCACTTTACTGAAGGCCTTTTATGTGCTAATGCTTGTAGTGGGTGCTTTACATTCATCTGTACTTCTCAAATGGATCACTTGATATACCCAGGTTAAGTGATATGGTACTATGCTGGACACAAAAATATAGGTTAAATGTGCTATTCTTCTAGGACATCATTTTCACATTGTGGTAAATAATTTAAAACAATATTTTAATGCTAGCACAGACATGGAAACAGAAGACAGATTTCACATTTTTATAGTGAAATAATATATTTTAAAGAAATTTCTTGCTTGGAGTTATGGAGAGGATGCTTTGGGCTATATCCCCATACTCTGAGGGATACTTTTAACCTCATTAGTTTACTTAGGGGTACTTTCGTGAAGAGATTTGAGAAGCAGCAATGTACATTATTTCATTTAATCTCCAAAACTCTGATGTATATGCCATTGTTCACTATTGGTTTCTTCATTTTATTTTGTCTGTAGGAAATGTTAATCTCCTTAGGGCTATTACAGATCATTTCACCCTGCTAGGCTGTAGCACTGCATATTTGCACATTTCCCAGCTCCAAAGTATTACCTCAGCCATTGGGTTTTGATAAGTCAATGTAAATCAAAGTACTGTCTAAATCAGGAATCAAAGAAGGAAAGAATTGATGAGTATTAGGAGTTTTGAGGAAACTCAGGCAAAATTTATACTACCTAAAATTTAAGCTTAGAATTTAAGTTTTTAGAGGATTAGTTCTTTGATATGAAAGTAAAGAATGTAAATCCTCTTCTTACTATTTCACTGCTAAATTCAGCTTGGAGGATCTGTAATTACTGTAGTTGATGTGACAGAAGGCATGGAAGCTTTGACCTTATTTGCAGCATTCTTCACCAATTGCAAGTGTTATTCATGGGTTTACAACTTAAACATACACACGCATACACGCATGCACACACACACACTCTAATTGAAAAGAGATCTTGGCGATATGGTGGAGCATAAGATTTAAATGGAAATAATTTTGTAAATAATGCCTACATTGTATGAATTTCAGACAGGCATTTCAGGAAACATTTATTGTTCCTGTATAATAATGTGCCTGCCACTGGGCTGAGCGTGTCAGTTAAGCTTCTACCAGAAAAACAGAACTATATTAAAAAATTTAACCATATTAAGAAATTTATTGCCAGGAATTGGCTTACATAGTTAGCGGGGCTGGCTAGGCAAGCCCAAAATTCATAGAGCAGGCCATTAAGTAAGGCAGGCTAGAAACTCTCACACGGTAGGTGACGCTGTAGTCCACAGGTGGAATTTCTTCTTCCTCAGGGCAACATCAGTTTTACTCTTAAGGACTTTGAATTGATACGATTAGGCCCACCCAGATTATAAAGAATAGTATCTTTTATGTAAAGTCAACTGATTATAAATGTTGGTCACATCTACAAAATACTTTCACTGCAACATTCAGATTAGCGTTTGATTTAATAACTGGGGACTGTAGCCTAGCCAAGTTAACATACAAAGCTATTACACCCAGCAATTTAAAAGTTTTAAAGAAAACAACATGTAATTGTCAGCAAGGAGCTTATAATATAGATGGGTGTTAGTAATTGTCACCATGACAAAATGCCTGAATTTTAAAGTCTTTTATTATTTCTGAGGGACTTAAATAAAGAGTATTGATATTTGAGTTGGAGGCCTGGGTTTGACACCTGTAATCTCCCGTTTTAATTTTGGAACATTGGAGAAGATACTCAGTTCATAAGGGCTTCAGTTTCATAACCTAAAAAATGAGAATGGCTAACCTGTCCCCCAGAGGGTTATTAGGAACTGGGTGGTGGTGGTAGTATCTTCATCAACAGGGTTATTACAGGGCCCGTGAAACAGTGCAGATGTAAAGCACTGGCAGCATCATTTACTGAGATAGCATTGTTTGCATAGTGTCATTCTTGGTACTGAAAATGGATATAAAGGAAATAAATACACAATGCCTGATTTTGAGTGAAACCTGAACATTTTAGTCACACAGTTAGATGTTGCTAACCATTTTATGTTTGTGATGGACATTGTTCTCCTAGCTAGCAAAGTTATGTTTCATGAAATATGCAAGTATTTATTTCTTTTGTTTTTGAACTATACAAGGAAGATCTTAGTTTCTGGGTATGATCAATGAATGGAACAATTTAGGTAACCCCATGTCTGAGTTGGGGAGAGTCATTATATCTGCTGAATCTGGATTTACAAAGGACTAGAACATAAAGTCTACTCTAAATTTTTAAATCATTTTATCTTCGATGATACAGAAGATGTTTGAAAAACTGTTGGGCATTTTTCTGTTAAAGAAATGAAATTTGATAAAAACTTAATAGGATTTGTTCTGGGAGGGAGGCTGGGAAAGCATTAAAGTCAGTATTTTCCTTCATATTTGTCTTAGAGTCTGCATGACCTGACAGCAATAAATATAAATGGAAGGTTCAGGGTGTCTGTTTTACCCTGACATGTAAAGACCACCTCGGGACTTACATCATTAGCATGTCTTTGAGACATGAAACATGCATTTACTGACCACACCATTTAGTCACATTTGATTCTATTGCAATTAGATCCAGCTTGGTTCTGTAAGCTGGCCAACTTTAATTTCCTGGCCAGAGCCGACTATTGTTACCTTAGTAAGACTATATTTACCTTTTCTGTCTAATGCACACTTTATTGCTATGTGTAGAATTAATGTATTCAAATTGAAGACATTGCTAGTAGAAATTACAGTGTTTTACTTACTAGTACTTTTTTCCTTTCAGTCTAGTTTAATTGACCTCAAGGAACATGCATCTTCATTAGCCTCAGCAGGGCTGAAAAGGGACTCTAAATTAAAATCTCTAGAAATAGCCATCGAACAAAAGAAAGAAGAATGTAGCAAATTGGAAGCACAGTTAAAAAAGGTAAGTGAAGCCTAAGAAAAAACATGCTTATTTTATAATGAATTTATAAAATGGGAAAGGAAGAAACATTTTTCAGAAGAAATAAATTCCTTATCTTTTGCTGTCTACTGACAAAAGAATTAATTAAACACTCAACTTTATTTCTAAGAAGTTTGCATCAAATCTGTGAATCTGAAGAATTATCTTAGGTTTCCTGTCTGAAAAAAAACCTTGAAAAATACATGAAAATATTAGTAGAAGTGAAAAATATTATAAAACCCAGCCGTTACTCTCTGTGGAAATCTCAACTATCAAATGAGGTAAATGGAAATATTTGCGACAAACCAAAGACTCCAGGGGCCCCATTATACATTGATAAAATTGTGCTATTTTCAGAAATAGGTCAGTTTTTCTATTGAAACTTTGCAAAGTTTACCTGACAACATGAAATTTCTAGAAGTTCACCAAAATAGTCAAGTCCCTAGAACCTCTGTGGGATAACTATATTTGACCAAAAATGGCCTTAATATGTAAGAAAGCTTGTTTTATGTAGAAGGCTTTGGAAAAGAATGCAGGATCATTACATTGCATAATTAACATGTTTTCTCGGAACTGGACTTTTTTGTGGAATACATTTCCAGTCATGCATCGTTCCTTTGACTTTTTCCCTGTGTTGTTTGGTATGTCTGCATTCATTGTTCACATAAAACTCATAGCATTATGAGTTTAAGCATTTTGTTTCCCTTTGACAACTTATAAACTTACTCAAAAGAAATGATAAAAATCTAAAAAATGAAACAAAGCATTTAATAAAACTTGACTATATAGAATTCATAGCACATTGGAATAGGGATTTAGTTGCTAAAGTTATGAAAATATATGACATAGCTGATAGGGATGTGAAAGCATCATGTATCTGGAGAAATTATTCTCGATATCTTAAAATTTAATATACTATTTTGTATGATGCAATATATAACTGAAATGTGATTATACTATGTTTATTTTACCATGGAATTTTAGGAAATTGTCACGAGAAATTTTACACTAAAAAAGTCTCCTTACCAATACAGAAAATAATAAATATACAGATCAAATCCCTTTGCAAGAAAATTTCTATATAGCAAAATCTATTTTCTAATCCACTCAACATCTCACTTTTTTCCAAGTAAGATTTAGTTAGAACACAAAATAGAAGACTTTAAATTGCCCATTTGAACGTGTTTAAATGGAGACTGATTTGGCCATTTCTGCATTGGATGTACAATATACATTCTTGACACATGTATTCTGCAGCATGTTATACATACACACACATTTCAAGAAACAAATTTATGAAATGTATTTTTTATTTAATGAACAGTTTTATTATCTTAAGTCAGTCTCTACGGTAACTGTGAAAAGAGAGAACTTCATTGGCTCCCTGTGGTGGTCCTTTGTACTCTCTTAGCTGCATTGTAGTGTGCTGAGTCCTGAGGAAGGAGGACCTCTAATAGACCTGAGCATGAAGGGTTCCTTTCATCAACTCTGAGGAGCCATTGCAGAGATGAAAGCATTCTGTGTATTATTTCTATAGATACATATTAGACACCCTCCCTTTTAGGGTAAGCCATCTATGAAATTTTAAATCCTCTAGTAATTAAAAGGAAGAGGTTCACATATTGATGCTTATATTTTCCATGTATATAACTTGCCTAGTTGAACAAATCAATATCTATGCAATTCAATTTAGTTTATTTCAACATAGAACCCTTAGAACATGTGGTTAACTTTAACTCACAGGTAAACACCATGTACTGAAATTCACAGACCCAATTCTGTAAACATTTTAGCGTTATTACTGACAACATTTTAATATTCCAATACATTGCTAGGATTAAAATAACAAATATGGTTGTCTTGCTATAAAGGACCTATTTAATTTATGAAACGATAACTTATTGCTAAGTATATAAATGATCCTTGCTTATACTATCTCCTAAACGCATAGTACAGTGAGATTTAATAAGGTAATTATAATTTAAATATTTTCATACCTAACATACAGATGCTATTTTGTTATTTTTGGCTCCTTAGCATCAACTAAATTCAAAAGTTTAAAATACTTTTTCTAGTAGTCTTTAATTTCTACTAATAAATAGTTCCGTAAAACCTCAAGTACCCATCACCTTAAAAAGAATTGAGATCTACATGAAATATTTGAAAATATAAGCCAACAGCATGTGAATATACATATAAACACATCATTTACTCATGGAAAAATAAGCAGCTATAAAAGCTTAAGGAGTGTCTGGGCTTCCTTTTAAATAAAAGGGTATGTGACTTGTGAATAAAATATAAAGGGTTACTAAACGAAAGCTGAAAACATAATAGTTTTATTATGTCATAAATAAACCATGAATTCCCAATGGAATTTGGCTCGATTTGTGAGCGTCCAGGTATTTTTGCCATAAAATCTACACAATGTAGATGTGTTTAGCTAAAGAGAAACCTTGTCTGCCAATGACAATGGAATCCAAATAGTGATTTAAACATGTTTTTTATCTTATAAAGAATGCTTGAAATTGGTAAGGTGAATTTTAATATAAAAATTTGAGGGAAAGATTCACATACATGGTTGCTTTTAACCCTTTACTACTACTGTGTTAATTTAAAACATTTCCAAATACTTTGTGATGAAAAATGGTTATAGGCAGAAAAGGAACTATTTCTTACACATTCCATCCCACCTCTTAAAAGCAATGCAATTAAATGTTCACATGTGAGAAAATCTTTACTGATAGGCTGATAAAATAGTACTAAGCAAATAATGCAAAACTACTAGTTATGAGTGTGCTTTATAAATTAGTGCATTCGTTAATCTTAAATAGACACCTAGGGGTTGAGAAGAACCTGATTTGTGATGTATGGATCATTTTGTCTTTCAGAAGAGTATTTGGTATTTAATATGTACAAGTAAATTTACCTTATATGACTAGAAATCAATTGAAAAACAACAGTAATTTAAAATGTTATGATTTGTGCTATTTGGTAATTTTCCAATTAATATTATCTTTGTGGAGGGGGTTTATTTTTAACTATGGTAAAATTACCATTTACTTCATTAAAGGTGAAGAAACAAAAAATGCAAGCTCTTCAAAAGCATAGGTCTTAGTTTAAAGCAAAGTAAAATTTCCTACAATATTTAACCTTCTACACCTTGATGTTTAGCCTCAAATTGATGATGCAGATATTTAAGAAATATAACTTGACAGTGCTATTTAAAATAATATTTAGTAATTTAAATGAACAAAAATTACATCTTCTACACAAATAGACAGGAGAACTTTACAGATTCTTAAGCACTTGGCACATAATAGGATAATCACTAAAAACTAAATTTTTTATTAATTAATGAACTAAAAGTAGAAACTGGTGATGGGCAATGGATAATACTGTGTTTTGGTTCCCTTTGTTCTTCCTGCTGACTTAAAATTATACTTCTCCTATTTACTGTTAATCCTGTAACGTCTTGCTCACTGATACTTTGCTATTGCTAACCTGCTGTTTGCTGATCTATGTTTTTCTAAAGTTAGACTGAATAGAAAATTCAGGCTTGTGTTAATATTAAAGAGGAGCTATAAATTCAATGATAAGATTTAATTAATCTTTTATTATTACCATCTTTGAAGTTCAGGTAATAAATTGTAAGATTGGCCAAAAGTACTTCTTCTGATTCATTGCTAGAGGCCAGCACTTCATGTATCATCAAAAGTGGACAGCTTTCTTTATTTCATGGGTTATTTAACTTGAGAAAGAGAAAGTAACACAAACCTTAAATTTCTTATTCCAACTATTCTTTTCTAGGAGCCAAAGTCAACACTTCTATTTCCCTAGAGCCTCTCACTTTCACTGTGGAATGTTTAGAAACTGAAATTTCTTCTTTTTTAATGACCAGTTCATCTGTGCAAATGCACTGGATTGTTGAGCTAATGCTGTTTTTCTGGATCTTTCCTTCTTTCCTTGTCTGTGCTTCAATGCCTCCCCAACTTTGCAATGTAGCAAGCTGAGCAGTTGTTCAATCAGATGTACAACCCAGTAAGTCATTTCTAAAAGTTTCCGCTGTAACATATCAAAGCATGAGGATCCATTGATCACATGTCATGGTGTACCATACTGGGGAGGTTTCGAAAATATTTATGAGTCTCTTCCCATTTCCATTCTGTCAGAAGAAATGACCTGTGCAGAGGCCACTACCATTTCTTTTGAATGTGAAATTTAAAAAATAAGAAATTAAGGAAATTATTGCCAGCTCTGATATTACCTCTTTCTTTTAATTTCCAGACTAAAGCTCTAGAAAAGCAGAGGTCAGCTGCATATCTAGGCTCATGGAATTCTTTCTTAGACCCCTTAAATGCAGACTTACCTATGTCAAAAGGGAGTTGTAAAATAGAAAATTCAAGTATGTTATATTTAAGTGATATAAGTTAAAATAGGTTTAGATTTAAAAATAGGGGTACGCTCTTTGAGATTAGTAAATAACTAACATTATTGTGGTCTTTACAAGAGTTTAAACACGCCATTTGGCTGAGAACAAACTAAAATATAGCTTCCTAATAGCAGTACCAATTCTGATTATAGCTTAATGATACGAAAAAAAACAAAACAAAACAGGTAACTAGTAAAAATATGTTTCATCAACTCAGGTGGCTTACTAGAAGAAATATTATGTAAAGATGACTGGAATTTGTCATTTGGCAAATGTGTTCTGTGCCATTATGCATTCAAATTGCTTCCTATTTATACATTCCCATCATGGGGAAAAAGAATAGCATGGATAAAGGAAATAATTCAGCTAACATTTGTTAGGACACTGCTTTAGAATATATACAGTGTGATACACAAAATGCTTGAATGTATGTAATTAGATTCAGGCTCCACCCTTCACTCTTTAAAACAAATTTTATTTTTACAAACTGAATTCTTCAAGCCCTGTTGAACATCTTTATTAACCTCTTTCCCCAAATATGATTTTTAGTAGAGCAGCAAAAGTAATCCAAATTTCCTTTCCCTCAGCATTTGAATGGAACTGTTAATAAGCAGCCTCAAGACACTGGGGAGGTGAAAAGTGGAATATCTTCAAAGTTGGAAATTGATCCTGGAAAAAATTAGTGTTTTCTTTCAATCATTTTAAACAGTTATTAAGTAATCCCACTGAAATTGTTCTATGCTTACTAGTTAAGGACAGGAAGAAAACCTAAGTATGTCATGTTTGGGGTATGTGCAGGACACATGAGGTGGGCTTTGTCTCTGCAGCCACAGATTTATCAGGATCATGATAGGAGATCGTCATCTCTGTCAGGATAGGTTGGGTCAAAAAAATAGCTCCGTTAATTTTTAGGTCAATTCTGGAAATATTGATAACATGGCACTTATTGGACTTTGCCTTCATTTCACCTGTCCCCTCTCCCTGCCCCGCCCTGCCCTGCCCCACCACCAGGATGCAAAAGCAAACTCTTCAGTTCTGTAGGTGACTAATTAATTCAAAAGTCATTGACTGACTTTTCTCCCCAAGTTAATTAAGCTAACCATTATTTTGGCACCCTGGGAATATAGCCAAACTCATTTTTTTTTAACTCTCTGTCTGCAGATATTCTCAGGTTCAATTTTTTTTTGGACTGATAGGGATGCAGCATGATGAATTTTCTATCCTTAATGATCTTTTTAAAAAATGACTTTGCTTTTCCAGTTATAAAAATAATATATTGTAACAGTGGAGAATTTGCAAATGGAAGAACGTAGAAGAAAATAAAAATATAAGGCATCTCATTGCACAGAGATAATCACTAGGAACATTTGGGTTGCTCCCTACCCAGACTCTTTTGATTGTTATTGTTCTCTTTTCTCCTCTCTCCTCTTTTTTTTCTTTTTCCTCCTTCCCTTCCTTGCTCCCTCCTTTCTTCCTTCCCTTTCTCCTTCTCTCTATGCTTTCATCCTTTTTTTCTTTCTTTTTTTAATCTAGCATTCTCATTTCATCAGATCTATCAGAGCGTTTATTCAGTTTTATATCCTATTTTTTGAAACTAACAAATCATCAGATTTTTAAAATATATTTAATAACTATTCTTCCAAAACATTTTAATGGCTATTCCACTCTATTTCCTTATTCTCCAAATGTTGGTCATTTTTTTCTATCTCTGTGTGTGTGTGTGACAGTGTGTGTGTTTGCCAGTATAAATAATGTTCTTAAAAACATCTTTTTATATTAACTTTCCCACATTTCTATTTTTTCCATAGAATAAATTCCTAGCCAGTGATTTAAAAATGCTCTCAGTAGTTTCTGCTATTTGCATGGTAGAGACATTCTACCAAGGAATATTTCTTTTAGCGCTGAATAAAGGTACCTTTTTCTGCCACACTCTGACCAACACCAATAACCATCGTTTTACATAACTTTTGACAAATGCATGTGGATTGTTTTTTTCTCATTTTGACTTTCTTTTCTTTGATTACTAGTGTGGATGAGGTTTTTAACATTTATTAGCTGTTTGTATTTTTTCTTCTGTGAATTGTTCCTTTAAATTATTTAAGGACATGTTTTTGAATTTACTCTTTTGTTCATTGCTTTGTATGTGTTATTCTATACTTTGTGTAAAACATTTGTCAAATTTATGGCAAAGTTTCATTTAACTTAAGTGTTTTTATATAGAGAGCTATTTTTAGATTCTTGACCCGTGTGTCCCTTTAGGATTTTTTTCCTCATAGCCTTTATACTTAGAAGTCCTTTCTGATTTCAAGAATAGACACTTTCCTATATTTAAAAAGGTTTAACATTACTTTTCATATCAATCTAACCACTTTACTTATATTTATTTTGATTCATGTTGAGCAGTGAGTTTCCAACATTATATTTTTTTAAATGATCAACTGATTACCCCAATGTCCTTTATTAAAAAATTCTTTCTTTAACCACTGATCTTGACACTATTTTATTATATAGTAAGTTCTCATATGGACAAATGTCTTAAGTTTCTGAGCTCCTGTTCATTTTTATCAGTGTTCATTGCTTGCTAAACCAGAATTTTAATTATTGTGTCTTTATAATATTTTTAAAAATTATAAATATTTTAAATCTAGCAAAACTAATTTTACTCTAATCCTTTAAGCTTTTCATTTTGTCTTGTTCTGTTTTGATTTCCTTAGCTTTTAATTTTTTATCATTCCAAGTTAACTCGAGAGATCACCTTGTCAGTTAAAAAGCATAACTGTTAGTGATTTTAATTTGAATAGTAGTCAGTCTGTCAAATAACTTTACAGTGATTGATATTTTTCCAATATTATTTCTACCCACTTATGAACTTGGTACAGTAAAATTTTGATATTTTTCTATTTTAGGCCTATCATATTTCTTTTTAAGGATAGTCCTAAACATTATGTATGTGTGTGTGTGTATGTGTGTGTGTACATGTTTATATATATAATTTTTAGGTTCCTGTTGTGAATGCTCTATTTCTCCTTTTATTATCTAACCATTTATTGTTACTTCTAGAATTTATTTTATTCTCATAGGTTTATTTTGAATATGGCAACCTACAAAATTTGGAGAATTATAACAGTTATTTTGTTAAATAAGATAATTTTATAATCAGTTTTATATCCATCACCTAAATTAAATCAGAGTATATAAGTCCTAGAGTTCTTCTGGGAGTAATTTTTTCCTACAGTAACAATAAACCTACTTCTAAAAACCTTTTACATTTACTTTAGTCACTCCATTTAATTGATACTCTAATGCCATTTCTTAGGAATCTGAAATTTTGCCTTTGTATCCTTATTATTTCTTCTAATAATAACCTTTCTGCAGCTTAACTACCAGTCTCTACTCCTGGAGGAGTTTTGTCTTGTCATTATAACTGTACAGGTTATATTCAGCTGAGTTCTTTCCTTCCCTTAGTTCTTAGTTCCAGATAAATAATATGATTTTTTCATCCGTCTCAGAACTTTCTTTCCTGTAGCCCTAGAGGTTATTGTGCCCAGAGATGGTATCCGGAGTTCTCTTATAAATTTTTAATGAATCCTAAATTTAGTGCTTTGTATAATACCCTCATTGCTACAAGGCAAATGACTGATTTGGAGGCAGTGGGGCAACCTTGCTCCTGGCCAGGGCACATGTGACACACCTCTGATGTTCCTACACACAAACAAGTCCCCCATTACCTCAGTTCTCTACATTGCTAATTTTAAGAGATTCCATAGTTAAAAAGTATTACATTAAGAATGTTCTTGTTGGTTCAAAAGGTCTTAAAAGGTGTTCCACATACACTTGATTTGTCTATGTGACATAAGAAAATTATTTTGAACACTTGTTTATGTTTATTTATAAATATTCTATTTGTTTTATCTATGACAAGAAATTTCTTTTAGGAATAGTTATATGCAAATTGTGAATATTCTGGATGAGATGAACTGTAATTGTGAAAGAATTCTTTTCTGTAGAATTAGACTAAGGTTCAAAGACTAATTAGATTCCAAATGTATTTTTTTAGCCTCAGCTATTATATGTGCTATTAATTAATTGAATTTAAAATAAAATTTAAATTTTATTTGTCAGATTTCTATAATCCTCTTAAAAACTTTATTTAAAAAACTAATATTTTATTCATAACAGAATTATGTGATGATTGGAATTTCTTTTAGAAGAATGAAATCAAATATAATGTTTAAAGTAGTTTATATATCCTGTTCTGCTGTTAAGATATGAAAGGAATGTTAAAGCACAGTTAACAGATACTAAACCCCTAAGGTGCTGCAATTGAGAATATTTTACAGTGCATAAATTTAGCAGATTATTGCTAAAACCCATAAGCAGCATGGAAGAAAAGTCATCAGTTTTGTTAGTGTTCTGCTTGCACTTTATGGTCATGACCAATCATTTGCCTGAGAGAAATGATTTTTTATTAAAATTGTTAGGGTCCATTTCAAAGAGAGAATGTTATATAGTATAATTGAAAATTCCCCGCCTAGTTTCACAGCAGGTGTCTGGACCAAAGTTAATGCTTTTCTTTCTAGGCACTTGGAATGAACTACCTACCATTTTATTGAAAATAATCAATGACCAACCTTCACATAATAAAACTTGTTATTTGTCATATTGATATTACCAATCCTTGGTTTGGCTTTAGCCACTTTTTGCTCTTAACTCTAATTTAGATATAGTGTTAATCTGAAATTTACCTTTTTTTCTAAAGTCTAAATTTTTTATTAAAATGACCTCTAGGTATTATTATGTACTACTTGTCCTAAGTCATGGTCAGATTTCTCCTTTGTGCTTGATTCAGGCTCTCAAAATCAGTTCACATCAAAATGCTGAGGCTTGCCTACATCAGTGAGGCTCCAAACTTTATTTTGGTTATTCCAATTTGCGGGAAAATTTTCTTACACGTGGAAATGCAAGAAATGTAATTGGGGGACCCTCAAAAATTACTGATCTAATATGATGTACAGACATTTCTGAAATGTTCTTTCCCCAATTTTCTGTGTTTCTCTAAGATAATTGAGAATTGTTCTAAAAGTTAGAAATATTTTGAGGCAGAACTAGTACCTGGATTTCCTTTTCAAATGACTTGTTTAATCAGCAAAAGTAAGTCTCTACAGTCAGATAAGAATGCTCATTGGTATTTTTTTGGTTTTAATGACTGGTGGATATCTTTGAAAATGACATTGTTCTTGGCTATGTTTATGATAAATAAGTTTTGAAACCATTAAAGGAAAATTTACACCAATCTGCATTTTCAAGAGCTAGATTCCCGATTAATGAACAAAGTTGGTATGCCTTAAAAGAATGGAATGGGCAATCATTTCCTGATCTTTTGGGGGAGCTAATTTCAAATCAACATAAAGGGAAATAATTACTGTGAATTTTCAGTCTAAACCTTGAATAGGTCAGAATGCCATTGTAGGAATTTGTTCAGGTAGGTATGTGTTATTCTTTTCTGCAGTGGTGTCTAAAGTACATTAGGCCCAAATCTGTTATCTACTTTTGATCCTCATCAGGTGCTGCCAGTCTAGATTAAAAAATCTGTGTCATAATTTGAAAAGGCAAGAGTATTGTCTAAATGCAAATAAATGACTTTCTCCATTTTTAGAAGAGGGCTCTAGCCTTATAACTTTGAAGGAAAGTTATAAGCTCAAATTTATAAGCTCAACTTTCTCCTGTATTTTTTTAGTATAGAATCATTCCCATGTCTGTTTATCACAGCATAACACACTCATACTATACTGGTTAACAATTTCAGCCCATCCTCTGAAATGTTGTGATTTAGGCTGAATGGAGCTGGTCACCTGCAATATCTTTTATAAATTCTCTAGAGAATTTTGTCTTTAACACTCAGCTTGGAATGGGGATTTGCCAGCTTTCAGTCATATGAAACTCTTCCCTTGAGTCTTCACATGGACCCTGGTGATGAATTGGAAGCAGCTGTTACTCTCATATCTCTAGATGGCTCTTCCTTATAGCTTTCTATTGACTTAAAGAATTTTTTAAATGTTACCTGTTTACACCTTTATTTCATAACTCTTCCAAGAATTCTGGCAACAATATTGAAGGTGGTCTGACATAAATTCTTTTGTCCAGAAATCAGTATTGATATAGAGATAGATATATTTAACTCAAAGATATTCTTGAAGTTATCTATTCCTGTTAAAAGGAAGAATCATTAACACCTACAGGTATTGTCTAACAGACACCAGGCCAACTGTAAACTTGTCTGTGGTATTTATTTTAATAACAGGATCTAATTTAACACTACATGAAGTCAACAGAGGCCTAGATTCAGACATGTTTTTCCTAGGCTCTGTACCGCTAAACATCCCATAAGTCCTTTAACCATACTCACTTTTTGGATTAAAAAGACTACCAACCTATCCAATATCACCTCATGTTGAAAGCTGGCCTTAGATTATTTTCTTTTCTTCAAGGAGCTAAAATAAGGAATGTGCTCATAAACCTATTGCCAGCAGCTTTCTCTAGACCTAGCAGGGAGGCTTCTCCAAGGCACATGTAGTATCCTGCTTATGAAAATTACATAAACCAATTAAATTAGCTGTATAACAAGCCCCCTTGATAGGATACACATCACAAAATAATATTTATAATAAAAATGCAAGTGAATAATACCTTCCCCCTGTTTGCCATTTTGTAGTTTTCACTGTCCTGAGAGAGGAAAATTTATTTGCCTATCATAAGACAAAGGGCCCAATTTAGAATCTAGGTCTTGCAACTGGTAATCCTATACCCACTTATTAAAAATCAGAATAATAATAATCTTAAGAATAAAAACAAAAACAAAATAAACCACAGTGGCTAACTGCTAGCTCTTTGTGAATCTTTATATCTGAGCCAAGAAAGGACTTTTAACTTGTCAGAAGTAAACAGTTAAATCATATTTATTAATTTATTTTTAGTATTTCTAGCTGCTCATTACTCAATTCATTAATTTTTTAAAAAATATTTTTATGTCATTGTGTAGTTTGAGAAAAATGTCATGAAAAGTTTTTAGCTGTTGGAAAATAATGGTAAAATAGTATACAAATGGAAGAGAATTAACATGAATTTTTTTTAGCAACTTAAAAGCTATATTTTAAGTGCTTTTTGATGTTAGGGTAAAGAGTTGATTCTTGTTATCACAATTAGAAGTAGTTATAGGAGTATATTCTTTTAAAATGGAGTATCTGCTCTACATTTTTAAAGGATAGATTAACAAATTTATGTATCCATTACTTCACTTTAAAATAAAATTATTAGATGAATAAACTCCTAAAGGCATATTTCAGATTATTTTAACTATATTGAAACCTTTTACTAATCTATTATAATGAAACTTAGTGTACTTACTAAATAAATAAAAAATAAATGTTTTCTGAGAAATGTTGATAAAAGGAGGTAAACTAGTATCTGATAGTATGTTGAATTGTTATATTTTTTTTCCAAATTTTTTTTGCGTATTTGAATTTGCTTCTTGAATAAAGAAATCTTAGATTAAAGAAAATGAAAGCAAATTATTCCCCTTCTATCCTCATGCTTAAATAATATGTTACATGCAAAAATATTATTCTAAAAATTACTATTTTGTCATAAATAAGACATTTATTTTTATTTATACTAATTTTTGAATTTTTTTCTACTAAATCATTGCAAAGACTGCCAACCTTTTAACCGTAGTTTTAGTATTAATTTTTCTAACCATGCATGATTCATTTTGACCCTACAGCAGCTGTAACTTGCTTGCCTTGTTTTTTTCCTGAAATTAAAAAAAAGTGTATAAAAACACAATGAGCATTTGCTCTACATAACAAGACAGTAGAACAACTTTAATACTGATAAATTGTTAACATTTAATTATTTCACACATGGATGTTGGAGATGCATACGTATATGACTTCTCTGAACTTTCTATGTTCAATGTGCACTGTTGTTAAACTACTTGTTTTTTCCCTGCCTGCTCTTTGAAGAAGTCAATTAGGAATAATGGGAAACAAGGGGTAGGCAAAACATTGCAGTGCAGTGTTATTTCCATCTGTCTGGGAATATTTCAGCCAAAAGTTTATTTTGGGAAAAAAAAAGCCCTAACAGTCTCACACACACAAAACCAGAAATACTTTGGCTGCAAATTATTCAGTAGTGTTGTTACTGTGTTGTTGCCTGTGTCTATTCTTGTGTGTAAAGCTGCCACCCACCTATGCATGTGTTTGCAGATACTCGTCTGTATGCTTGTTCATGAATTAGCTCATCCTCCTGGTTCAGGTTAAATTTAATCAACAGAACAAGACTTTATGGGTATAACTGTTAGCTAGAAAGCCCTTCCTTATTTCAAAGTCTTTCCTTCAAACTACATCTTCTGCTGAAGTTTCTCAGTGGAATGAAGTGTTCAATGATCAATCAACCAGTCTCTTATATGTTACCTGGGTTTACACATGCCCTTGATGGTTCTTGGACAAATGCTTTAATATTTTTTTATCTCAGTTTGTTTTTATTGGAAAAGGAAGCTGTTGGTATGAATCACTTCCTTAACAGTGGAGTTGAATTATCTTAGTTCTGCTTGCCTAATGATGGGTAACAGATATCACAGTCTCTACCCCCACCCATCCCTGACTTTTGGAGGGGGGGGGGGGAAGTAGCAAAATAAAACAAAATAGCAACAATAAAAGAAACTCTTTTGTGAAACCATACTATAATTTAAAATCGACATTGTTACAAGGTAGCTAAAATGTGTCATTTTTCCATTTTGCCTTTTAACTGACAGTATACCCATAATTCTTGATAATTATTATTTTTTCTCCAGAATTAATTTCTGGGCCATGGTGACTGCACTATCTCTTGTTCTAAACTGTTGTCTTAACTACATTCTTTAAAAATAATATTGAAGGCTCATAATATTGAAGATGACTCCAGGATGAACCCTGAGTTTGCAGACCGAATAAAACAGCTTGATAAAGAGGCATCTTACTACCGCGATGAGTGTGGCAAGGCCCAAGCGGAAGTCGACCGGTTGCTGGAGATCCTCAAAGAGGTGGAGAATGAAAAGAATGACAAGGACAAGAAGATTGCAGAACTTGAGAGGTAAATTTGCAGTCATGTTGTGAATTGTCAGTAGTGAGCCAACTTCAATTGCTTAGTTGCCCATCTCAGGTTTTGGAATGCACATTCATATTTCAATTGGAAACAAGTTACAGATGAGGAATATGGCCTGTTAGGGATGATGTGTTTATATGGGATACTCAGAAGGCAATTGGCTTATCTTTTGATGGCTTAAGTACTTCTTTGGTGTTTAAAGAAATAATGGTCAACTTTCTTGGTTGGTGTCCATGCTCTAGCATTTGTGCCAGCAAAGTGTGTAAGAAATTAAGGCTTTGACTACCTGAAAACTCAAAGACTCAAGCAAGAATGTGGAAGATTATACAGTAATTGAGAATTTATTCAAGATAGGGGAAAAGAACTCATATCCTTCCAGTGTCTTTTGGCACACCACAACAAATTCATCTTGGGATTTATCTTTTAAGAGGACCTATGGCATTTGGTAAATAAATATGTTTGAATAAGGTCTCAGGCAGGCCTACCTGATAGCAAATTCTGTCTAAAAACAAAGAGGGTCATATCAGGCTTCCAGAGTACTTAAGATTTTTAGATAAGTCATATCCATATTGTATTTATGCATAGTATGAACTCTAAAAAATGAGCTTTCTATCAATTCTTTTTCCTTTATTTCATAGAAGGAAAGGATTCCTGAATAATTTTATGTAACTCATAACCTTTGATAATTTCTTATTGGTTTACTATAAGCAGAATTTGTCTTTCCTAGATTCAGTACATATGGAAGCGATCAACAACTTTTGAATAAGTCAGTGAATGTTTGCCAGCTCTGATCGAGACATTTGTGAGGCCCTAAAGAACTTCAAGACATGCAGAATAGCTCTGTATGGTCTTGTGGAAAGATTATGGGCTTTCGGAACAGAAAGACCTGGCTTCACAGCAGCTGTGTGACCTTGAATCTTGTTAGAAGTGAATTTCCAAGAACCTATTAAAATGTATCACACTTTGTAGGTACCAATTCTTGGTGTAAGATGAGACAGTTATGTCATTATGAACAGTTGATATGCTAAAACGAATAAGTTCTCAGTCTTAAATGCATAGGCTCTATATTAAATGGATAGGTTGGTTCTCAAAATTTCAACATTTTCAAATATTGTTTCAAGTATTTAATATATTCCAACTCCAAATCAATCAATATTTCATTTAAAAATCTTAGAATTAGTTGGATGATAATTTTTTTTCAATTGAGTATGAACACTTTTAGCAAGTACAGTAAGAATTTCTTTTCTGAGATAAGTGTACAAATTAAAATTTCTTAAGGGCTTCACTTTAATTTTAAATGTGGGAATCTTCTGCCAGTCTACTGGTTCTTAAAAACACTGTTAATTTTGGATGTATGTAAATGGCTATTTGCAATTATATTTTAGGACCAAACTAGTACAATATCACAGGGAAGTTATGATCATGACTCTTTTATTGGTGAGAAAACTGAGACCCTGAAAAGTCAAATTACCTTCTGGATTAGTCCTGTGGTCAGAAAGAGACAAAATTGTAATTTAGGTTTCCACTGGTCTGAGAAGCAGTGCACCATTCAGATAGATGTCTTAGATAATAACACTGATGATGTTAACAGTAGTAATTAGAATAATAATAGTTTATGCATATTTTATCCTCACAGTGTATCAGGTACTATGCTAAGCACTTGACCTGCAATACTATATACCATTTAATCCTACTCACAACACATCCCCATTTTATAGATGCAAGAACTATGACATATAGGTTAGTAACTTCCTCATGATTGCAAAGTTTATAAGAATTAGAGTTGGATTTGAACTCAGGTCTGACACATAAGCGACTGAGAGCAGTCTCATCCAGTAATGAGCCAGAAGGCAGAAGTTTGTCCAGTAGCACCAAATAGCCACTCAGCCAGCAGAGAGGCATTGCTTTCATAACACAGGAGATCTGCCTCATTTTTATTAGCTTTCATGAGGGAAAGTGACATGCCCCACATTTGGAAGGCATTTTTATGCATTAAGTAAGCTAGTCAGAACTGTAATCGAAAAATCAGGATCAGCCACTATAAATATTTGCATAAAATAGCATAATTATGTAGTTGGACAAACAAATTTTAGCTGGACACTACTGCCATTAAATCATCAAGAATATTCACATTTTTATTTCCTCAATATGGAATGCATTAAAACAACAGTGATTTTACAGACATTTATCTTTATGTACTTTCTGCACATTTTCTTTATCTTTGTTTTTGCCTCTCCTTAAAGCTGATGCCTCCCAGGCACTGTAATTCATAAAACGTGTGGTGGAACTTGACTCTGTCCCAGTTATCTGCCTGCCTGTGTCTTGGGTCCAGCAGCAGAACACAGTCTGGGAAATGTCTGAGCCCCAGCCCCAGCCCAGGCCCCTAAGGAGTTGGCAGTGGAGATCAAGAGGGGAAGTTTCTTGGGAAAAGGAGAGCACAGCCTTGGCCTGCCTTTCTGAAGCATTATCTGCTGAACTACATGTATATTCTGACCAAAACATCTTCAAGTTGTCATGCAGCCCTTTTCAGATGGAGTACTATCTCCATTTTCTGGCTTAAACTACAAAATTCATACCTTATAATGTTAGGAACTAACAATTTCTTAGCAATGTGACATACATCTCCATTTTGGGGTCATGGAGAAGTGTTTGCAATTAAGTTTGTGATTTTGAAAACCAAAAAATTGAACTTGAATTAAATTTGTGGTCTGTATTCTGTAATGTGACCTACCAGAATGAAAAGACCCATTTTTAAAAGCAGCAAGTATTCTAAAATATTCCAGAACTTCAGTCATGTGCAACACAAGGTATGGGGTTAGGAATAACTCAAACGACACTAACCCTGGCCTACTTCTCTCTCAGAGGGCAATTCGTGTTTGTTTTCTATTCCGTTAATCATTTCATCCTTTATTTTCTCGTAATATATACATTTTAAATAGCACATGCCTGGTACATGATTGCATTTACCTCTTAAATTCTACATGAATGGTGTTTTTCATCTATCAGTAAAGATTTTGCTTTTCAAAGTGCATATTGCTCCAGTGTGCTCCTCATGTGTAGTTCTGCCTGTAAAGACTTGTGCTTGATGCTGATGGTTCAGCTTCTGCTTTGGTCTTCAGGCTGCTCTGGGAGAGTTTGACACAGGTGGGTAGGGGGCCTTGAGCAAGCCCCTGAGAATTGGTCCAAATGAAGCTGATATATTTATTCAATCATCGATGCTAGATATCAAGTATGCTACACAATATAGTAGGTATTTAAACATTAGAGACAGTGAAATATGTGGCCTTTCTTTATCGGTGCCCATTGAGGTCTTTGAGTTTTATTTAAAGTGTCAGAATTATCCTTCAGTGCTTTAAGGGAAAAGAGAGATTAGCAGAGTCTGTCAAACAAGTCCTACTGCCACTAGATTTCTAGCATCTCATCCATGGGAACAAATCAGGTGACTTTCTATGTAATTATCTTAAATATGTTAGGATATTATCTTAAATATGGTATTTGTCTAAAGAATGGAGAATGCTAAAATTGAATCTTCAATCATATCCTTCCCCACGATGGAGAAGAGGGTGGCTCCCTAGGGGTTCTACTCCTAAGACATAATGGCAGAATAGAAAACAGGTAGCACTTCATTATCTAGATCTGAGCTAATGCCGCCAGATATTTGGACATTGAGAAATAATCTTAGAGGCCTAAAAGCTCCTTTTCTAAGGTCAAGAAACAGACTATTATTTTTCCTTCTGAATTTGTTTAATAATGTGCTGATATTTCTTTGATGCCTTTCAGAAATATTTCACAAAATGTAAACTTGTTTAATTTTTTAAAAATATATTATGTTCTAGAAGTCTTATGTTACATGGAAGAAACTTGATACCAGTTCTGTTTTTTCTGATATAAACTCTTCTTGCTAAATTATTTTCACTTATGTTTGTTAATATATTTGAAGGAGTTTCTATAAAATAAGTAGCAGATTGTTTTATACCATCCTTAGCACCCTTTTTTGGGAAGGTCATAGAAATCATAGATTCTTTCAGAATTTGATGAAAACTAGGAACTCTTGGAAAAGGCCACTAAACCTTAAAAGTTTGTTTGCTATATTTTAGCTTAGGATTCCCTAAAGCTTGTCCTTGAACCTCAGATTGCTATACCTCTGATCCAGAAGGATTTGAAACAGCAGCTGGGGTCAGCATCACTGGAGTTTCAGCAATGCCCATGGCCTGGCCTAAATCTTATTTTTGATCAGCTGTATATTCATGATCAGGAAGGATTCTGCAGAAGGATTTCAGTTCCGAGGCATTATTGGATAAATGCTTTCACTATGTGTTTAATCTTGAATTTATTTTCTTTTGATTTTTATCATTATAGTCAATGCTGTTTTTGTTTGAAATATTTTTGTTTAAACTTTCTCCTGAGGATTTGTTCTGTTTTTTTCTTTCTGTGTGAAATGCTTAAAACTACTTTTTAACAGTATAGAATGATGGAATCTCACTGAGTAGATAGTTACGTGGGAAATTTGCTCATCCACTCCAATTTTTGCAAATGGTATTTTATACGCTAACAAAATGAATGTCTGCTGTGTACTCATGTTGTAGCCTGAAGGGGACCATGATTTTTTTTTCCTTTAATTTTTGCTTGACATTAGAGAGTTTATTGTTTTGACTGATTAGAAGGGCATGTTAAATGTTTTTGTACAAATAAGTTATCAAGCATCTGGATATTTTCAGTGATGAAGTATGATTCTTATTTTGACAACCAAAAAAATTACTCTCAGCTTTGGAAGTTACTCTGTGCTTTCTTGGGAGGCTGATAGGCAGGCAGCACCTCACCAGAAGCCCTCCTCACTGTGTCTTTGATTATTGCAAGGTGCAGTACTCTGTGCACATCTAAAATGGAAATCTTTGAACAGAAAGCCAAATTGCTCAGCTCTTTTTGGTTTTTAAGGATGAAGGAAAATATCTCATAGGATATAACCATCCAACTTACTGGTTCAAATAAAATCTTTCTGACATCAGTGCTTACCACCAGCTGTAATACCTTAGTAATTTCCATTTCAGTTTATTAAATAATAAAATTTTAAATGCACACAGATAGGAACTTTATAACTGTACCTCCAGTAAAGGGCTCATTCTGCCACTGAGTTGCCAGAGCACACCTCTGGTTCACATCAATGCTTGTTATGATTCTGTCTAGGAGAGCAGATACCAGGTGTCTTATGTGTAATACTTAATATAACAGCTTATGGTGTGTGCCCAGGACTTTTGGGGGTAATAGCAGTTAAAAGTTGCTTTACTATCTTTCATTTGGTTATGAATCCTGCTAATATAACATTGGTGGCTGTATGTTTAAAACTAATGCGTTTCCTTCCTTTTATTCTCTTTTGCTATCCCTTTTTCTTTCTGCTTATCCTCCAAATTGCTGCTTTCACCCTTGCTCCAATCAGCTTGACTCTCAGGTCAGTACTTTCAGTTTTTCTTCTGCCTTTCCCTCTTAAGCTCAATTTATTGCTTGCACTTGTTTAACACATTTCTGAAATGGTTTTCCTCTGGCCATCACATTTTTTTTTTTCTTTTTAATTTCATTCTATGCCTGGGGAAGGTTTATTTCATGAGAAGATATATAGGTAGGAAAAGGCAAAGAAGAAGATGGAAATAAATCACTGTTGGATTATTTGATATGTTCTATTCCTGGATTATAAAATCAGTAAGAGAAATCATTGGGAAAACTCCAAATTTGACTGCATGATGATAAAACATGGAGCAGTAGAAATGCAAACGCAGGATGTGAAATTTAACTTGGAGAACAAAAGATTTTGCCTATGACACAGCAACTTAAAAGCTAAGTTTTTTAGTGCAAACAATCTAGACTTTTCGCTTAATAAATCACTGTGTTTTGAAAGATTTATAATACTTTTTGTAAAGTCATTTTTGAATATTATCATGTTTTAGTAACATATTGTACACACATGTTATTTCCTGTCATTGTTTTGGTTTTTAACTTTTTAACTTCACTTTTATTAGCCATAAGACATTCTTTAATTACTTAGGGCATAACATATGGAATCAAATGTAAAACTAGATTCAGTATTGACTACCCACACCCTAATAATGGACATGTTTGATTCCTCTAAAATAGAAGGCCAAGGTCAATAATTGGTTCTCCTTTAATTCTCTTATCGATAATACTTTGAGCTGGTGATTTATTTATCATTCAATTAATGAGTTTACTAAAAGATACTCATTATATGATTTGGGGTACCGAGACTTAAAAAAAGACTCAAATTAAATAGGGAGCCAATATAGTTGCTCTTGAGAGGCAAGCTATATTATTTTCTTCTCTTTATTCAGGGTCTGTACTTCTTTATTGTATTCACCTTTTATCACCTAAACCACCAGACCAAGTAATTTACACCAGCCCCCAAAAATTTCAAAATGAGGCTTCCTGAACACTCACTAATTTTGTCTCACTGCCCACTCCCAATCCCTGTATCTCATAGTCTTTGAAAATAAAACCCCTTTTCTGCTATTCCCACATACTACATGGGGTATCTCATAGTAACTGCCTTGAAGTTCATCACGTGGAGAGAATCTGGTTCTCAAGAGTTCCCCAAGGAGAGATCTAAACAGAAATTAAAAGCATGGCCCTTTAAAACTGCTCTCACCAAAAACTTAATGACTATTTACTTTCTGGTACCTCTGTGTATAAAAACAGACATCATAATGTGAGTGAGGAAGGAAGGACTTGGCCACATGGCATCCAAACCTTTCTCCAAGTTTTGGATCTGTTCATTTAATGAAGCTTTAAGCTTTTATCCTTACCCGGCTGTCTTTTGTTTTTTTTTTTTTTCCTTTTGTCTTCCCTTTGCTACTCCTAATTTGCACCTGTTGAAATTGAGGACCTTGACTGGCAACCTTTTTTGCTCTAACACCTTAGGCTCCCTACCTGTGCCTTCTGATGTTGTGCACAGGCACTCTGATGTGTCTTTTATGTGTCGTTGTCAGGAACTGTATTGTGCAGCATTTCACTTTTCCTATTTCATGGTAAATGAACACAAACTCTGACTCTCAAGACAGGATACAGGGTTAGGGCTGGGAGATGTTGGAGGTAAGGGACTGAGTTTGATTGGGTTGATAAAATGTATAGGCTAAGTCTAGCTGGGTGACTTTGTAGTGGTCAAATCAAGATTCAGATCATTTACATATCATTTAACCTCCTGTCCCAAATGGACATGATGGAGAAAAATATATAATCCTGTACACAGTCTCTAGTTATATTTTTAGTGTAGGAGGAATTGGGCAGTCCTGCTATTCTGGAAACAAAAAATGTCTTTATTGTCATGGAAGCTTTCTTGAGCTATGACAAGTTTCCAGAGTTAACTATGCTTTTTTTTCCAACCACTTCCAGGTTTACCAGTTAAAATAAAATGAAATGTAACAACTGGATGGAATATAGGATCTCTAGCCCATGTATTTTCTTTATATGGCTCACAATTGAGATACATATATTTGTATGTGTACACATACATATACCTATATATGTGTATATGTACGTTTATCGCACACTAAAAAAAATAATGTTTGGTCTTTCTTACCATAGAAGTTTTAGTCTGCCTGGCACCTTCCTACCATCCAATCTGAACTTTAAAAACTTCACTAACACTTAGGCCTTTTCTATGTGTTGTGGAATCCATGGGAAATTCTTCCAACTACTTTTTTTTAAATGGCCTAATTTCCTTTTCAAATTCTCTGCAGACTCTTGTGCTTAAATTCAGGTGGACAGATGTTAAGTATTGGGTTTGGTAAATGCAAATGTCATATTCTAAACCTGTCTAGGTTCTCACTCCAGAAAACTCCACTTCTGTCAAGAATCTCTTTATGCACAAACCAATGGGGAAGCTGTGTAGGTTTAAACAGGGTCCCTGAATTGCACCCAGGGGAAGAGTTTATGTGAAATTTGCTCATTTATAAGAACTATTTGTGTGATCAGTGTGTGACTTATGACAAATGAGGTTATCTGGATAAATGCATATAGCAATTGACCAAAAAATGAGAAAAAGTATCCTTTGGGAATCAGTTTGAAAACCTGTCAGAGAATCAACCAAGTAAAACAAGAGGGCCCAGGCCTCTCCTGAGCTCTCTCATCCTCCAGTTTGCTTTGGATCCTGGATCAGCTGCTTTCTTGTTTATTCCTCAGTAGCTCCTCTTGTAGAGGAAGGAGTTGTCTTTGGAACAAGTATTCTGGGATCTTCTCTGTACAAGTTCGATTGAGGGGTATTGGTGATGAGTCTGGTATATCTCTCAGGCAGGCAGGCTTGAGCTAATGGCTGGCACCTGGCAGCAGGCATGAGCTCATTGTTACAGAGTCACTACAAACACTTCTACCAAAATAAACTCTTTGTGATGTTCTTCCAAAGCTGAGCACTGTGTTCTCCATCCCTCATTCTTCTCGCAAAAGATGAACTCACTCATCCTGGACCTCAGTAAACTGTTGCTCAAAGACATAATGAAAAACATTTTGCCCAGAGCAGCCCCTTGCTGCCCTACAATTTGCTTTTTGTATGGTCTGTTTTTGTCCCCATTGCCTATACAAATACAGAGTGAGCACCTACTGTGTGCTAGGCTAAGCACTACATGCTGGCTTGGCATTTCCAAAAAAAAAAAAAAAACTGATGAAAAACAGACCAAACTGTTTTAGAAATGCTGCATATTACATTACACACACACACACACACACACACACACACACACACACATACATACATGGTGCACGTTGATGCTACTACTAATAGAAGTAGCAGAAGTAGCAGCAGCAGTAAAAACAATGAGCATTAAGTGTCAGTGCTGAATTAATCAATTTTTATATATCATTTATTTCTTATAACAACTGTATGAGAAGAGGAAACTGGAGTTCCTAAAAGTTAAGTGAACTTTTAGGTAAGTAAAGGTGTTGGTTTTTTTCCCCCAAAAAGTCAATTTTTACTGATTTACAGATTGATTCTTTTGCCACTTCAGTTCTGGTTGCATAGTAATCTCTGAGAAGGCCTGCAGTAGGGAAACCTATGCAATTGTGTTCAGTCTACAGTTTCCCAAATATGGTGTTCATAGAATATATTCTGTGAAGTATTTTGAGGAAACAGTGTGAGACTCATGTCCCCTACCCCGCCTACCCCAGTCTGAGCTGGTCTAGTTTCTTGTGTACAAATCCTGCCCCTCTAGGGCCGGCTAAGGTGTCACTGCTTCCACCCAGCCTTGCCTGAATCCTCTCAGGCAGAAGCAATTTTTCTACTCTATATCTTCAGAGTTTTATCTGATTCCTTTTCCTGGTTCTGTCATATCTCAAATTAGGACAATTAATTAGTGCACCATGTCTCCTAGTAAACAGTGGTCCCCTGAGCATTGGATCAGTCTCTAGCTTGATGCAGTGTTGTGCCGCACACTGGAGGTAGCAGTCATGCTCCTGAATATTGTTGAATAAATAACAGTTAAAGAAAAGTACTACCTCCCACTCTTTCCTCAATCCCCACATAGATTTGCTGATGGGCTCTTCCTGGAGGCAGAGTTGGCTTCACTGGATATCATATAGCTTCAGACAGGAAACCTTAGGAAAAGATATGATTGGTTTTCTATCAAAATGAATGCTTGAAAGTTCAAAAACAAAATAAAATAACACCAATAAAAGAAGGGAAAAGATTTCCTTCTGAAATTATTCCATTTTCTCCCTCCTTCCTCTTCTTTTCCTCTCTCTCCCTTCCTGCTCCCCTTCTTATTTCTCTCCCTTCCTCCTTTGTTTCCTCTTTCAATCTTTCTTCTCTATCTCCTTTCTTTCCTCTTTCTTTCCTCCTCCTTTCTTGGCTATTCATTGAAATCCCTTCTCTAAGCAAGGGTAGGTGTTGGGTGTTGGGGTTATAGCAGTAAAATAGACATAACCCCTTCCCTCATTGAATTCAAAGACCAACATTTCCTATAAGGAAGGATTTGGCCACTAAGAAAAATAGTTCATCCCATTTGTACTAATAACTGGAAAATCGGGGTTTCAGGTGTTTTTTAAAACTTCTCTTCCTGTTGGGGTTGAAGGGGTTATCCACAGGTCAGACAATCATTTCCCTGTCTAAAGCTGCCTTATACTAATGCTGACATTTCTGGTGAAGTGTCAGAAAATTTTATGCCCAAGCAGAACTGGTAAAAAGCCAGAAATCAGATGATTTTGCTTTGGGTGCAAATATTTTATTGGGGATGGAAAAAAGTTGTTTTCCCTGATTTACAGCTTCTGCAAACATAAAGTGGATTCTATATTTAGAAATGGTTTTGAACCTTTGAGGTGTAGCCAGGGATTGGTTCTTGCACCTTTCCGACCTGGCCTTGGTGGAACTTGCCATGGCTAATGTTTTGCTGAGGCAGCTCCAATTTGTAGAACTAGAGCTTTATGCTCTGTATTATTTTTACTTTTTCAGCTTTTACTTGAGTTGCTGCTCTGGCGCTCTATCTTTACCCTCTAGAATGATTATGAAGATGGAAAGAATACAATTTGCATTGTAGCTAAATATTTTGGAGTGCTGTAAGTTTCTGAGGTTTCTTGAAGATGAATAAAACCATTCTCAACTTGCAAATCTGTTAAAACAATGACAGCAATAAAAGAATAACAACAAAATGAGAGATAGTTTCAGGTAGGCCTAATAAGTCCTGGTTCCAGAATAAAAGATGTCAAGTTGGTAGAATTAATCATTCATTTGTAGTTTTTTAAAACCATTTTCCTCCCCTCAATCTCTCCCTTACTCCTCCTGGGTTTTGGTTGGTACTGCCATATGGATGAATATCAGCAAATAGTAAATCTCCCAAGATATGTTAGCCTTTTCTGTAAATGTTGAGAAGGGGAAGGAATTAAAAAAAAGTAGTTTCTCAGTATTATTATAAATCACTTTCTAGAAAAATAATATCTTATTTCCTTTATATGGCTTTTCTTATGAAATGTGAATTCTATCACTTCATTATCCACAATACCAGCTCAGGTTGTAGGAAAACCTATCCAGCTAGTGACTGGGACTTTCTTCTGTATTGGGTAAAGGTGTGTGGAATTTTCACACTGCATAATGTCATCGTTTTGCGAAGCCTACATTTTGGGGACCTATTTAGAAATGAGTGGGTACTGTGTGTGTTTCTCTGAAGAAAATACTGTGTTGTTGATATATTTAATAAAGGCTTTAGAGATTTTCTTTGTAAGGAATTCTGATGATTTTAATATTTGCCACTCTTCTTTATTATACTCTAAATTCAATGACTATTATATGGGTAAAAAATAGGATAAAAAGGCAAAAAATGGCAGATTTTGCTTTGGGTGCAACTAGTCTACCGGGGATGGGAAAAACATCTACTTTCCTAATTACAGCTCCTACAAAAATAAAGTGAGTTGTGTAGAATTATTTTTGTAGAAAAACTTTAATTCTAGAAACTGTGGAGTAGGTTGGGGAATGGAAACAAATTCTCCTTGAAGAACCCCTCTTGCATCCTTCTCAGTCCAAGAGCAGTGAGACTTATGTTTTAACTCTAGCTTGCCCATCGACCTTCTCTTCCAGTTTTTTTTTTTTTCTAATTGCGAACATTGTTAATACAAGCACTATTTTTATAGGTATATACAGAGTGTACAATAACTTATGCTTTACAATAACTTTTTCAATTAAAGTTGAAAAGTGTGTGATTCTCAGTGTGTTGAAGAAATATATTATTTCTTGTAAGACCCCACATGTAATTGTGAAGACACAGTGGTGAACATTGGGGGGTAGAATTTCATACAGAATTGCTTTGCAAAATTTTACTTCAGATCCTAAAAAATATCTTTAAAAACTTTTGAGTACCTAACCACAACCTTTCTCAGATAGGGATGAGAAGTAACAGGATAGTCTCTCACTGACCTTTAGTGTTGATCAACTGGAATATTCCCATGACTGGACAGATCTCGATGTGATGTGTGAGTTGAAGTGTAAGAGAGTGGTTTTAAATTTAACTTCAGAGCCCTCTGTTATTTAATCATATGTCAGTTTGATGGTTCCAAGGACAGCATGATATGTTACTCACAGATAATTACCGTGGAGAGAATGAGTTGGTTATAATAATGAATAGCCAGGAATCTTCTGATAACCTGTGATGAGTGGGCCTTGGTGAGAAACACTCATTGGGCTATTGGCACATAGGTGTCCTATCACTTTGGAGAGTGTGGGTGCTCTTCTGCCACCTAAATATGCAAAGCAGGGGCTTTTTAGGGATTCCTGAGCAGATAAGCACTGCTCTTAGATTTCACATGTGTCATCTATCCTAGACCTATTATTACTTTATATTACGATTTCACTTGGAATCCAGGTTATTGAATCTGCTCTCAGTTGTCAGAACATTACACATAGAACATTAAATGGACTCCATCTTAAGAAACAACATCTTTGGTAGGGCATGTTAGACACGTGTCCACATGTCTTTGAATCTATCCCTGTTTTTGTAAATCGGAGACAATTGTGTTCATCCCTTATGAGCTTGTGATCAGGTTGCATGCTGAGCAGGGAGGACACAGTTTGACACACAGAAGATGTTCATTAAGTGGTGATGGTTACGCTTGTGATGAAGATTTTCATGCCAAGAGTAACAGTTGAGAAATGTAATGGGTTCATACAAAAGACAAATAGGAAATGATCCTGTTAAGGCAGTCTTCTTTGCTTTCCAACTGTAGAAAACTCAGTTGCAAGAATAAGGACTTTAGACTTTTTTCCTCTAAGCCATGAAGAGATTTTGAGGGAAAGGGTGAAAACAACATTATTCTGAAAGAATGTTTTTATCATGAGGGATATGAAAAAGTTAACCTAGGAAATTCATCTATGCTCACTGAAAAGATATATAAACACAAAAACATATATATTTATTTGTAAATTAATTTATTCAATATGTATTTGTCTTATAGAAGGATTTATTTTAGATTTTTCTGGAACTAGATACCCAGAAGTCAGCCACAGCCCTTTTGTATTTATTCATAAAAGACCCCAATATTGAGTTTAGAGGATAGGTCAAGTACCCAAATGTGTTTCCTCATTTATTTCTTTTATTTATTCACTTATTTACTTTTGCCAAATAGTAATAATGTGTCTGTTCTGTACTATGCACTGAGCAACTCAGTAGAATTTATAGTATGATATTTATGCAAGTGGTGTAATGTAATACACACTGTTCTGCATCTTGATTTTTTTAATTAAAAATACCTTTGAGATTCTTCTATATCCATACATAAAAGCTTTCCATTCCTTTTTACTTCTGTATACTATTGCATTTTACAGTGGGCAGTCCCCTGCATAGAGTAAAAGTTCCCTGAAGGCCTTTTAGGTTGTTTCAGGTCTTTTCCTGTTATAGTTAATAACTTTGAAGAGGCTTAATTTCACATGTATGTGAATATAACTGTAGGATGAATTTCTAAATATGGAATCGCTAGGACAATAAATTTCTAACGTTGCTAGATTTTTCTAGTTGCCTTCCACAAAGACTAAACCATTTATAGTCTTATCAGCAGTATGTAAGAGTACTTCTTTGCCTATTAACTCTGTCAATGCAGTGTGGCTTTCAAGCTTTTTTATCTTTGTCAATAGGAATAATGATGTTTAAGTGTAGTTTTCATTTGCTTTTGTCTTATTACAGGTGAAGATAGGCATCTTTAAATATGTACATCATTAGTTATATTTTGTTGGTCTCTAATTTATTTGTAGAAACTCTTTAT
This sequence comes from Cynopterus sphinx, assembly GCA_030015415.1. Classification (NCBI taxonomy): domain Eukaryota; kingdom Metazoa; phylum Chordata; class Mammalia; order Chiroptera; family Pteropodidae; genus Cynopterus; species Cynopterus sphinx. The sequence goes on from CM057381.1 coordinate 113,144,750, forward strand.
ATATTAGGAAAATTATCGATTTGTCTTTTGAGTTTGAAATGCTCTCATTTGCCAGTTTGCCTTTTTTTTAATTTTACTAATCGTGGCTTTTGTTACACAGAAATTTTTTAAAATTATTTTTATATAGTCAAACATATTCAGTCTTTTATGTCTTCTGAATTTTGTGTCATAGTTAAAAACCTCTTCCAGACTAGGACAGTATAAGAACAATTGTCCTATAATTTCTTTTGGTAGTTTTATGGTTCAGTTTTTGTATTTAGTCTTTGAACCATCTGGAATTTATCTTATTGTAAGGTATGAAGTATTGATATAACTTTAGTATTTCCAGGTCAAATGATGTTTAAATGTCACTTCCTTCATTTGCCATTCACCAGAGCTAGCCTGGCCCAGGTTAAGTTCGTCTCTTATGAATTCATGTCACTTCCCACTAGAACGGGAAGCACCATCTTAAGTCTTGTTCAATGTCTGTCTTTCGGTCTAGAGTGGAACTTCCATCTGGAAAGGACCCAGTGCCTGTAAAATAGCAGACCCTTAATATTTATAGAATGAATTAATGACATGAGTTCTAAAGAACTGAAGTTATGAGGAGGTAGAAATTGCAAGTAGCTACAAGTTATGCAGAAAACATGCAGAATGGAATGTGAGCCATTGAGGCTCACATAGAGGAGACCCAAGTCAGTAGGGTAGAAGTGGTGGAAGATTAGCCAGCTCTTGCTATATAGGACAATAAAACAACCGTGTGTCTAGAGTCACCTTGTTACCCTGGATGACTTTCCCATACAGCAGAAATATAATTTCTTTTTTCTTCTTGGGAAGCCTAATTTCTAAGCTTTCCTTAGGTTCAGTAATTGAGATCCCTGCCTAACTGTTGCAAGATAGAGGAAGTTGTGTGTAAAATATGGCAGGAGATAAGAATGGAGAAGTTGTCTTCAGGCTGTGTTTTAGATGTTTTGGGACAGCTAGCTAGCCCTGTCTCGTAGGCAGATTGGAATGGAAATCTGGAACAGGACACAGAGGCATCACCCATGGCAAAGTGTGACAAACTCTACATGAATGTCAGAGACATTCAGAGGAGGTAGGGGTTGGGGCAGTTTCCATGAATTCTTTGGTATTTCCTCTGGAAACGATTTTATCCAATGTAGAACTAGATGAGAAATATGAGAAAAGGCAACAGAGTTGAGAAGGTACAAGGTATGCTCAGAAGAGAAGGTGGAGTTCTCTAGTTCAAGCTCTGGAGTAAGGAGAAGAATGAGCAATAAGGGTCTTCCAGGACAGGGAAAGTTTTGAGTGCTTAGCTAAAGTTTTTGAATTGTTTGAGCCTGAGAAGAGCATAGTAAGAAATATCCTCTAGAAGGATTAACTATACCATTTCTGTGCTGGAGGAGAAAGCAGTAGCTCAAGCTAGAAGGAATGCTGCTTAAATAAGGTAGTGGCACTAGAGATGGAGAGGAGGAAACAGATTTAAAAGATGCAAGAATAATTAATAAAACAAGCAGAGAAAACACAAAAATCAGCAGCCTGTATACATATCCTTTAGTTTTTTTTTTTTTTTTTGAAACTAAAACCATGCTTTAACAAGAGTCCCCAAGATGGGGGAGGGGAGGAAGTAAACAAAAAAAATCCTAGCTATCATAATAGCAGGAAGAAAATAGAGGTGTGGTGGCAGATAGTTTGCTCAAGCACCCTGTAGTTGTTACTATTGTTGTTATAGCAGCAGACATAAGAAAAGACTTAGTTGAGTACTTATTTGGTGCTAGGCATGGTGCTATAACATTCTTCAAGATTTATCTCAGATTTCCTCTAAAGTAACTCCAAGAGGTCATTGCTATTTTTGGTTCCACTTGTGAGATGAGGACAGCAAGGCTCAGAGAAGGTAAGTAACTTGCCCACTATTACATAACTATTAATTCTTGGAAAGGATTCAAACCAAGCTGTTCCGATTCCAGAACACAGAACCAACCACTGTATCCTATTCTATAGCAAGAATTTTTGTTCTAGGTTATATTGGCATGGTCCACGAACCCCTGGTACCACTCTTTAGTGTGCTGCTTTGGGGATGGAAAGCTATTTCTACAATACAGAGGATTCCAAGTGTCGGTGAAAACCTGTTATAATGGAAGTTGAGAAGCTATTTGTGTTGGCAGTTACAGCAGGCTTTTTAAAACTGCTCTTTTCTCTCTCTCGAATAGGATTATGGAATTCCTCTTTTCAAAGAGAGTTTGAGTGGGCCTGGTGAGTGGGCCTCCGTGGAGGCAGCAGTGGCTTTGTAGGCTCAGTCATTAGCTCTGGACATGCTTCAAGAAACATCAGTGGCAGAGATGGGGGAAGACCTCAGGCCATCCATCCTCCTGCCTGCTTGACACAGTTCCCAAAGGGGAATTCTGGGGAAGCAGCCAAGAGAAAAGATGTATTTCTAGGAGAGTTTTTCTACTTCTTCCAGGAATCGTTCTTGGGACAGTTCTTCATAGCCCCACACATTGTGATCAGAGAATTCTAGCAACATAAAAGTTGAAAAGAAATGCAGGTCTTTGTTGTACTATATAATGATTTTCCTTAAAAAACAAAAAACAAAACAAAACAGCCCCAAACAGCTCTCTGATAGAGAGATCGTCTTCTCTTCAGCACAATATCTGCATCTCCCTTGATCTTGTCTGAGACAAGTGGGAGGGTTGGCAGCACATAACAAAGGCTGAGATTTCAAACCTATGTACTTGTGCCCTTGTCCAGGCAGTAATCATACTGTGGAATCATTTCTTTCTCATTATTATGTTAGGTCAAAGGGTAGATATCATGCCATCAAAATGCAGGATCTTCCTCCTACAGAGCTGTTTTTTTTTTTTTTTTAAACTTTTAAACTTTAAACTTTTAAGCTTCTTTAATGACTTCATTTGTATGCCTGATAGAAAAGATCTGTCTTGGCTTCTCAGTTCTCAGAGCTGCTGGGGAGGGTGGGATTTCTTTTCTATTTGTTGTTTGTCAGTTTGGTTTACCTTCTCATCTCTCACATATTTTTTACTTTTGTCCAGTCCTGTAAAAATAAGATGTTTAGGGTAGAATGTATAACATAGCTTTCCTCAACTTCTCCACATTTTAAGTGTTATTCATAGTTTTTTTTTATATAAATCAATCAACTAAGTTTTGTAAAGTTTAAAAGTACTTTCAAAAGTTTAAAAGTCTTTCAAAAGACCCTGTATTAACATAATTTTGAGGAATGGTAATTCTAAGCGCCTTTCTTTGAAAATTTTGCTGCCATTCACTAAACACTTTCTATGGTCCAGGTTCTATACAAAACAATGAACAAATATGCAATATTTTCTCTAATCCTTACAACAGCTTTGCAAGGAGGGTAGTATTAATTTGCAATGGGCAGATAAATAAACTGTGGCTTATTGGATAACCTTCTCAAAGTCAATCTGAATTTGAACCATGCAGGTTATCTCGCAAGAAAGGGACACATGGACACAAGCACATGTGCATGTTTTCCTACATGTCATAATAAAAACAATTATTATTATTTTTAATTCTGAAGGCAAGGGGGGACAAGACTATGTTTAGGAAAATTGTCTACCTTGTATTTCCAGTACAATTTTTAAGTTGGGTTCATCATCTTTTCCTTTACTGATCCTTCCACTACTCTGTATACTTAGCATTTAGTCTTGGAACTGGTAAACATCCACCTGGGTTTCTAAGATAGAAACCTCCAAGTGGCCTATTCTAGTTGTCACCATGGTTCATTTGGTCTATTGCAGTAGCCTCCAGAGAGTCACTGTCTGCCCTCATCCTCCACTCAAGGTAAAATCAGTGAGGCAGCACCCAGTATCCAAAAGCCCTTCTTGCCTCCTCCTCATACTTTTGGGCAAAATATCAAACTCTATGTGTGGCTTATGATGTTCTTCACGTTCTGGCCCCAAGGTCTTTTCAAGTCTTATCTTAAAGCCCTGTACACACACAAAGCCTTTACTTAAACTTCTTCATTTTCCACCCAATGTTTGTGTCACCAATTTTTTTTCATTCCCTATACTTGTTAGACCTTTCCATCCCTCTGCATTTAAGCACACTCTTCACATATATTATGCCCCCTTCCTCTTCTTTTCATGCAGTTTTAATTCACATGTCACCCTCTGATTCCTCTCAAAGGACAGTAGTTTCACTTATGTTCAGGCAGATCTTAATTAATATTGTTGTAAAAAGCATTTTGTGATTTTTCAGCTACATGCTTCTTCCTTTGATTGAACTTTGGACTATCTAATGATAAAGAAAATGTACTCTTCGTTTTTGTGTTTTCAGTAACTGGCATATGATTAGTGCTTCATAAATCTTTATTAGAAGAGTAGCCATTCTAATAGTATAAAGCAGTATCTCTGTGCTTTTAATTTGCATTTCTTTAATGACTAGTGATATTTAATATCTTTTCATGTGATTATTGGCCATCTGTATATCTCCTTTGGAGAAATTTCTATTTAGAGCCTTTTCCATTTTTTAATTTTTTTATTGTTGAGTTATAAGAATTATTATATATTCTGGATACTAGACCTTGATTAGGTATATGATTTCTTATATTCTCTTGTGTACTAGTAATTTTACACATGTATTTGTTATATTCTATTTTTTAAAATTTTATTCAATACACGGTAGTTGACATTTTAACAATAAGTTGGATGGGTGATAGCTTTATGCTCTCAGGGAAAATAAGTGCATTTGTACTATCATATTTATAATTAAATATGTTGCTTACAAACACATTACCAATTGACATTGGCACTGCTTTCGTGAGGGTGCCATGAGGTGGGATTAGGAACAGTTTACTAAATATTAAGAACTTTTTCAAATGTAATCATGACCCCAAACATATTCCTACAAACACACATGGACAGTTGTGTTAAATACATGCTACTTCTCTTTTGATGATGTCTTGGCTACCTTTGAAATGGACTTTACCTTGGATATTTGCTTAGCTAGCTTTTGTCTATTGATTTGACTGAACTTCAAAATTTGAGTCACTTCCAGCCAAATAATTTGCCATTTAAATGCTCAGGGTATGGCCTCATTTTATAGTGCCATAAAATGAAATTTAAAAAGCCTCCCCAGAGAGCTGTGATTACCTTCAGTTGTTAGCCAAGCTAATAAATATTCTTAGCAGTTCTGTCATCATATGTCATATAAAACTAGATCTAATGATCAGATCTAAGAGAGGATCCCAAGCAACACAGCCTTCTATGCAGCTTGAGAGGAAGAAGGGATCCACCCACCTGATCATTAGACTCTTGGGTTTTTAGAAGTGAGGATTAACACACACTCTCCAAGAAGGGTAGGTAAAGGGGCCATTGAAAAGGTTTGGCTCGCTAGGATCGACTAGATTGTGCTCGGAAGCAAAGTTATAACTTCATGGCCCTGTGATGCTGTATGTTCCCATTTCTAACTGAGGAGACACTTAGCTGTGGTTGGAAATAGTCACATGAGTCTCTCTCTCTCTCTCTCTCTCTCTCTCTCTCTCTCTCTCTGTAATTTTTTTTAACCCTAACCAGTGGCTTTCCAATCTTCCAGTTTTTCTGGCTCCCCCAGCATACCTTCTTGGGTTCTCCAGCACTTGGTCTCTCTTTTCAGAGGTCTCCATTAAAGCCTGGGACCTGCTCAAATTCTTGACAGCTAGTAATTTATAAAGGAAAAATGATTAACTCCATTTTAGTATAGCTGTAGGGCAAGAGAGTTGTTTGGAAATGATTGCTGCAGGCTGTTAAGACAGCTACTTAGCTTTCAGGGCTGGCAAAAGAAAGATGAAAAGTAATGAGTTAACCTGCTAAGAATTTGGCCATTTTAATCATTCGAGTCTGGGTATACTTTGTCTCCATTTATACCGAGTGGGGAAACAGTTATCTTGATAAGCAGGGATTTATCTCACCCCACCTCTCAGTGGCTGCCCGGATTCAGAGTAGAATAGACTCCTTTATGTAGCAGGGGGAATGGGCATGCTTTGTATAAGTAAGAAAAAGAAAAAAAGCTATTGGTATTTTTTTCAAAGTTCTTATCAGCAAAGAGCATTACCGAGAAATCCAATAGGGTAGTGATGACATTCAATTTTATTTGTACCGGGAATGTACAGATGGCCGGAGTTAGCAGCTATTCATTTTTAGCACATAGCTCTCATTAATGTTAGTGAGAATTACACAGACCCATCAAAGGAGAAAAAGAGGAGAGTCTGTAGTATCAAACAAACGTGCATCCTTTTTGTGCAAAGGTCACATACTTTGGATAATTCCTTTCTCTAATTGTAACTTCCTGTAGTTTATTCTTCTTGCTGAATTTGTATGTTGTCATGGTATTTTTAATGGGCTGAAGAAAAGCATTTCAGCAAACTGCCCTGCTCTGAGACTTATAATTAGTCATTGCAGCTTGTGGGATCATTTTTGAATAGCTCAATCGAGATGTGTTTTTACATAAAAGTTCCCCTTGATTAATTGCCCAGGAAATGTTTCCAGTTCATAGAAATTTGTAAATCTGTATCATAAAATATTCCCTTCCTAACAATTCAATCAACTTCTGATTTTTTAACTATCATGTATCCAGGTGTTGCCAGGATTTTTCGTTTAATCAATTTCCACCATACAACAATGTAGAAATTAAAAGCCAACAGCCAGGGAAGCCACAGTTCCTTATTATTTCACATCTACATTCAGGATGTAAACAAACAGCCTGGTTTTCTAGGAGATCCATATTAAATGTAATATTTTTTTTAAAGAAAAATCAAATGGAAAAAATCAATTAATTAAAAATACAAACAACATAGGACTTGAGTTCAAAATTTAGTATTAATTTGACACAGTTTTTAGTAGAATGTTTCTCTCTTCATAGCTGGACTTTGTATATGTTAAATATATAGGAATTTTAAGTTTCTTCTGCTGGGAAAGGGGAAAATCTTTCTTGTTTCTGACCTTTTCTTTGGATGAAGAAGAATTCTGATTTTATAAGGTGCAACAAGGAAGAATGTAGGGCTTATACCAGCAAGTGGGCTTAAAAGTAATAAGAATCACTGCATATGGTAAAAAAACATGGGTTTGAGATACTGTTAGCAGAGCAAAACACCCACTTTTTGCAAATGAATTTCTTTTTTTTCTGCTTTATCTTGAATCTTAAATATTTTCTTAGTTATATAATTAATAATGATGGTGTTTTTCTCATAGAAGTAAAAAAATATATATTTAATCACTTATTAGCTAATGGTGTAAATCTGTCTGTACAATGTGACTTAAATTATACGCTACAGCTTTATTTAATAGAGTCATTCGTCATTATCTTGTAGGAATTTTATAAAACTTCAGTTTTTTCTCAGATATCAGCCATTTACTGGGTAAATGGTTGCCTTGGATGTTGTATGAAGGATATAAGAGCAGGCTTCTCTTATTTGTCCATCTGTCTTCACAGAGTTTCAGGTAAGTTTTAGTCTCCTGTGGTGTTTGTTTTATACAATGGATAGAACCTTTGTCTAAAGGAAGGATGGCCCTTACAGGCACTGCTTAGGCGGGTGGGTGTGTGTGTGTGTGTGTGTGTGTGTGTGTGTGTGTGTGTGTGTGTGACAGAGAGAGAGAGAGAGAGAGAGAGAGAGAGCAAGAGAGAGAGAGATGAATATATACATGTATATTTATGTTTGTGTGAATTAAATATAAGTAGTTTGTGTGTGTGAACTAATATGTACATATGTATGTGTATTTGTGTGTGTGTGTATCTCCTGTTGTAAGAAACAGAGTCTGCTGAGTTTTCTGTGGTGAGAATAAGAGAGGATGCTTGGAACTGCTGACGGGGAGTGGTGGTGACATAGCTTTAGAAAAACAACCTTATAGCCCACTAACGGTGTGGGTTTTTTTGTTTTGGTTTGTTTTGTTTTTTTAGAGGAAGGATTATCCTAATTAACTCTGATAAGAAATTAGAAGTGAGGTAAATCTAAGAATATCAATGATGGGTTAGATAAACAGCATGAGTTTGGGAGTCTAACAGATTGGGATGGAACCCAGTTCTGCCTCTTTCTAACTGGAAGAGCCCGATAAGCAAGTCACTTACCTGCTCATCTTCATTTTTCTAGTCTATAATGGGCATAACAACACCTATATCATGAAGTGGTCCTGAGGATTTAACATGTGCATTGCCTAGTCTAGAGAGATGCTGATAAAATGCTACACCCTATAGCATGCATGATATGAACCTGCATTTTCATGGCTTCTCTGTGGAATTTAGATGGGACAGCATTCCTTAAAGTTGGACCACTCTGTCCCTGGGCTCTCTAGAAGCAATGCCATCCAGGTAGAAACTAGAAAGGGCATGAAAAACTGTAGATGTTCAGGATTTTCCTACATTTCTCCAAGTAAAGATCCTATCACGACTCTAGTGTGGAGGATTGTGTCCTTGAGGAGGTAGACTAAGTCAGGAGGAGGGAAGCATGAGAGAGAAGTTGGGTATTCCTGGGAACAGAAATCTGCAGGCAGGCTCTGGAGAAAGTCTGAGAGCTCACTGTGTTTTTTTTTTTTTTGGAATCTTCTTAAAGCAGAAAGAGCTTTAGGTATTGGCTCTTGGTATTCTGTGATTGTTTTGGTTTGAGTAACCATTATTACAGAAGATCTTTCTGAAGGAGCCATTGACAGAACAGAAGAGCATTGGTTTACAGGAAGGGTAGATTAGAATAAGAGCTGCCCCAAATGTATCTTATGGCTGGTCAGTGGCTGAGAGAAGTCATAACTTATATAGCAAAGCTAAATCCTGCTCCACAAACTCAGGTGGATAGGAAATGCCACAAAGTTATGTCTTTCTTGCTTTAAAACAACTTAGATCAGACCCCAGAGTTGGGGCTGCACAACCAGTAAGGGCAGAGTCAGACCCAGATACAACCTACAGAAGCACTGAATTACCTTGTTACACTGCCTCCTGAGGTCTAAGCTTTTAACTGTTAGCCCAAGACTTTAGATAGATGCTTTCTTCATGGTGCTTTGTGAGTCCTGGGGCTTGGCGTTGAGGGGATGGGAGCCTTTTTACCAACAGCTTTGTCCAATGCACAGGTGTCACTGAGTAAAGGTGAGTTTCTGTCCCCCACAGTAAGCCAGCCTGGATGCAAGGGACAGATGCCACTATTATTGTTTTTCATTTTCTTATCATTAAAATTATTGTAAGATGGCATTTATAGATCCCTTACTATATGCCAGGCACTTTTCATGCATGATCTCAATTCCCTCTTAGTAGTAGTATTTTACTGTTCAAATCCTGTTTTACAGATCAGGAAACTATTAAACAAAGAATTAATTCATCTGTCCGAGGTCCTTCAGTGAAAACAAGGTTTATCTGAGATTTGAACCCATGCAATCAGGGTCCAAGTCACAGCATTTAAACTCTGTCCCACCTGTGTTTAGCCTGAAGCTACTAGAGCTGATTCAGGGTCCTCCAGATTCAGCCTGAATGGCCCATGGGTGCTGCTTTTGGAAAGCAAAGGAAAGGCATTTGTTCTGCTGTGAAGCAGAATTCCCTGGTTGGTCAAGGCTGAAATTTCTCAAAGGAAAAGTGAATGTCAAATATTCTCCACCTCCTTGGGAATAACAAAGTTGCTGAACTATACCTGAGAGGGTGTCTAGTATGGAATGAAAGTAAACGTTTTAAGTAACTTGAATTGGACCAGCTCAGCGGCAACCACAGATAACGGTAATTCCCAGCTACGCTGAAGTTCTTAGACATACCAGCCAAGTGACTGAACTGCTCGGAGCAATAATTTCCTCAGTCATAAATGGAAGGTTCTGGGAACTCAGCTCTTATTTTTAAATGCTGTCTCTATCATTTCTATCCCTGGCTTTAGTGGTACCTGGGAATCTTTGTTTTTATTAATAACGTGTTTAAAACTTAGGATGGCTTTAGATGGTACAGATAAACTTTTATGTATTTCATTATCTATTCCTTTTTGTACTAGAACATCTATAACTTGCAAATCAAACATGACTTCACTAGTTCTTGCTTAGAGAGAATTTAAGGCTAAAAAGTATGTAAGGTAAAAATATTTAAAGAAATATATTAAGTAGCACAGGTAGTGCAAAGTATAACAAAAACCATTGAGATGATACCCTAATGACTTAAGTTTGGGAACCCCTGATTAACAAACACTATTATTCCTCAGAATTTCTACCTCAGAGCAATAATTCTGTGGGATGATTCTGGGGGCAGGGGAAAGGGTTTGTCCAATAAATACATCTTACCATATCCCTTTTGGGAAATTCGCAGTGCACTTTACAATAGTAAATGCTTTGAAAATTCCTGCAGTATAAGAAACTTATTCATATTTTTTTTCCTGTGCTTTCAAGAATTATTTGATCCTAACCCTTCTTTTTGTTTTGTTTTTAGTTTTGTTTGTGTTTTGGTAACAGTCATTAACATCCCCTAGAGCTAGTGCTGCCAGAACACAATAAACAACTGAGTTAAGAAAATCATCAAGTGAAACTGAAACAGGTGGTATTATAGTGCTAGATTTTTGGAAGTGGTTATTTGTGTTGAGGCAATTGCATGGGGAAGTGGTTTGTTCTGTCTTCTCATATAATTGGGGGGGAAGTGTTTTATGCACTCTTTGCTGATAACTGCAATTTTGTTAACCTTCAGTGATTTTTGTTTTATCTACCACCTACGCTGATTCTGTTTTACTCATTGACATTAAATTAGCAGAAGGCGTTTGAGTTATGAGAAGAAGAGCGGAAAAAACAGGCACTTATTTTTGCAGTGTGTTGTCATGGGGATAAATACTTGGCAAAGTGTTAAGGATGCATAAATTTCCATAACCCCTCATTGGCCATAAGTTAGGCCTTCCAGATGCCTTAGGTTCCATTGGTGAAAATGGTTTGGAAGAAGTTTTGAAAATGAAAAAATGAAGTCTGTTAGGTAGATAATAGGTAAATAGTCCCTAAGAAATGTTTGAAAATGACAGTAAAAAGACAAATATTTTGAAAGAGTAACATGAACAAAATAAAATAAAGGTTTAAAAGTTATAAAAATAATTAGCATGCAATTTGGATATTGGTTAAGGTCCGGTCCACAATGTGCTGTTCAATATTGTAGCCACTAACCACATGTGACTATTTAAATTTAAATTAATTAAGATTAAATAATGTACATTTCCATATTGCAGGAAGTTCTATTAGGTAGTATAAATGGTAACAGAATTCTAACATGGTTCCCATGAATTCTGCACCTTAGTTTTCATACCCTTGTATAATCCCTGCCACTTGAGCGTGGGCAGGACCTATGCTTGTATCTAGCTAATAGAACTTGGCAAAGGTAACAGGATGTCACTCTCCTGATTACTTTACATTATATAAGACTCCATTTTAGCAGATTAGAGAGAGAGATTCTCCTGCTGGCCTTGAAGAATCAAACAGCAATGTTGTGAATTGCCCATGGAGAGGGCCACATAGCAAGGAACTATGAGCTGCCTCTAGGACTTGCGTGCGGGCAGCCTCCAACTCCAGTCAATGGTCAGTAAAAAGCTGGGAACCTCATTCGTAGAGCTGCAAAGAAAGGAATTCTAACAACCCGAATGAGCCTGGAAGAACATTCTTACCCTGTTAAGCTTACAGATGAGAAATGCAGTCCTCTAACATCTTAATTTCAGCCTGGTCAGACCAGGAACAGAGGGACCAGCTAAGCTGTGCCTGAACTTCTGACTTACAGAAACTGTGAGATAATAAATGAGTATTGTTCTAGGCTGCTAAATTTGTGGTAATTTATTATGCAGAAAGAGAAAACTGATTCAGTGTTGTTCTGTTTTGGGGATGGTCTGATAAACCACAGCTTAGATGGACCAGATCCTAAATGAGTATAACTCACTCATTGTGGCTAGTGCTTTGCCTCCCTCTTAGAGAAAAAAGATTATAACTCTCAGAAAGGAATATCCAGGCCCGGCTCGAATGCTTCATTCACTTTTATGGCAAAGATCTCATTGTAATGTACAGTAATATTTTATTATTTTTACATAGCGTAAGAGATAAAACCATGAGTGTTGGCATCATGGAAATGATGGTTCAAATTTTGGACTCCTACTTCTTAACTGTATGACATTGGGCAAATCACTGAGGCTAAAAATACTTTCTATCTAAGGATGTTGTTTTCTTTAACTGTGATTATATTTTTATAGTGCTTAGTGCAGTGCCTGACACATAATATGGCATCCACACATTTAGTAATATTTTAACATTGATTTTTTTGTAGAAAATAATACAAACTCTGACATATTTTTTCTGTACTCTAAATTGGTCAGCATATAATATTTTTATCTTCTTATGTTTCTGCTTTATTTTATGTCTGGGCTGCTGCAGTCCAATTCCAGATTGGATGCAATAAAAATATGTCTTGCATACACGAAGTGCCCCTGAGCTCAGAGGTTGCTTTGGCTATATATTGTCTGGGCAAATAGCCTCCAACCTCTGGCCAGACTGTGGAATGTTGGTTTCCTCCAACATTAACCCCCCAGGGGTCAATTTTCACAGTTTCCATATGTTTTTATATTACCCCAAACTGTAAATACAACTGACACCCTACCAAATTGGCCCTAATATGCCTATGTCTAATAGTGGAGTCATAGGCTTTTAGAATAATACGATACTCCATGGAATTGTGGCAATTATATAAATGTTTTTTTTTAAGTGTTCAGATTCCTTTTTAAAAAATTTTTGATTTGGAAAGAAGTAGATGATGCACAAGGAGAAGATATGAAGTGGGAACAGGGCAGGAGCTTGAATCTTATGTCTTGGCTCTGTTCTGGGTTTGCCCCTGTGGTCACAGAAGTTTTGTTCTATGATCTGTTACCTATTATCTGTTACTTTCCTTGACCCTTTGTTTATCTCTTACTTTCCCTTTTATTTTAAGCTTCTAGTTTTATCCTCACTTATTGTATCATTTCAAAACTCATTATCTTTGATTAAATCTGTCTAGGAAGAAGAATCAAACTCATTATGATGCATTAAAGTTTCAGTATATGAAATACATTAAACATTTCTACTTGTGGTAGTAGATTCATCCATAAAACCTAAAAACTTGTTCAAAAAATAGTCACACTTAAGTTAATGGGTTCAGAGAATGGAAATAGGGAAATTGTTCATTTTCTGTTCTGCTGCACAGCTGAGTCTTCATTTAGGTAACTGTTGCTGCCACCATGAAGTTTGAAGTTGCTAAGCTCCCATCTTTTATTCCAAAGCTCTTCTAAGTTTCTGCTTAGGCCATCTTGTGAGGTTTGGAATGGTGTGCCTTAGAGTGGTTAGAATACAGAATAAGGATTGTACCCTGAGAATTTGTTTCTACTTCCTAGAGCTTTCTGGGATACTTGGGAGAAGAGAAAGTGGACAGTGATGTGAAGGAACTCTGAAACATTCTCCACAGTTGGCTGGCACAACACAGAGGTTAAGGGGATGGTGGTGGCCTCTGGAGCCTACCTCTGCCACTCACTTGCTTTATAACTTTGGGCTGTTTCCTCTTCTGTAAGAGGAATAATCAAGGAATAACCTGCCTAATAGGGTTGTTGTTAGGATTAAGTGAGCTAATATGTTATTAACTGTAATATATCAGAGGACATCATGTGATGTGAGCATTGGCTGTTATGATTATCATTAGTATATACAGTGTTAGAATGTGTCTAGACCCAAGTTTAGCTAACTCTGGCATCATAGGCCAAATCCAGCCCTGCTATCTGTTCTTATAAATAAAGTTTTATTGGAACACAGCCATGCCTCTTTGTGTACTTATTGTCTGGCAGCTTTAATGCTATAATAACAAAGTTGATGCAAAATAGATTACTTTTTACAGAGGCCATATGGCCCACAAAGCCTAAGATATATACAATCTATCCCTTTACAGAAAAAGTTTGCTGATCCCTATTTTTAGAGTTTAGAAAGCTTTTCTCAGCAGCGTAAATGAGAACAAGCCATCAGTCTGCTGTGAATTATGTAGATTTTTTAAACTATATATTGAATATAAATTGAATTAGGAAAGAGATACCAGGTCATTTCTTTTGAATGAAGCCTTTTGGATTTTTAGTTTAATTTCAAGAATGACCTTTAAAGGAGCGAGAACTCTAGGTTGTTATTGTGTTCGTACCATAATAATACCCAGTTGTATTCATCATTACAGTTTAATTATATTTCTGTTTACTTTGACTAGGTACCATTTCATTGACAATAAATTGATATTCATTATATGTGATTGGATTCTTCTATAAACAAAGTACCTTTCTGAAAACAAATATGAGGACAATTAAATTCATGTAAATCCCTGCATACAAGTTCCTAAATAATTTTATGAGTTCACGTAAAACATCTAGCAAAAACAAAGGGTGCTGTTTAATTCTTTGACTAAACAGTGGCAGGTTTCATAATTAAATTCAATCCAGCAAGGATCTGTCAGTGACAACAGATTAGGCACTGTTTCTAGATTCTTAGAGAAGAGAACAAGATAGGTATGATCACTAACTATACAGAGGGTGCTTATAGCAGAGCAAGGAAGACATTAAAAGATCAGAAGTGTGATTGGTTTTTAATGAAGCAAGCACACATGATTTGGGAATTTATAACAGGAGGACCAAACTCTCTAGATTGACCAAGAAGACTTCCCAGAAGACACCTTCTTTATACTGAGGTAAGAGGGAAAAATATGAGTTAATGTGATGAAAGGGCTGGGGTGGAAATGTAAGTAAAGAGCTTTCTAGAAAGAGGAAACTGCTGTGCAGAGGCCCTGTGGATGGTGGGACTTGGTGTGTTGAGGGTCAGATGGAAGGCTGATGTGGCTCAGGAGTGTAGATAAGACTGGGAGAGGCAGGAGTTAGATCTGGAATGAGTCATGGAAAGAAGTGTGGACTTTTTCCACAGGTAGTCAAAATGCAATGAGAAGTTTTAAGCAACAGAGAGACTCTTTCTCCTGATCTGTGGAGAATGGATTAGATGAACCAGTTGGAGCTAGCATCCTTGCCCAACTTTGAGGTGATAGTAGGATGAGCCAGGGAGGAGATGATTAAGTCATTCCTTCACTCTGATTAATACCCCAAGGATGGGCTCTTTTCAGGACTAATGCTTCTCTGATGGTGGAAATCAATAATAATTAAAATGGAAATAAATGGATAATGACAAATTATGGTGTATGCAGTGAAAGAAGTGCATCTAGTAATGTCATAGAAATTTTCATGAGATGCAGGGGACATTTTTAGATTTGGTGCTCAGAAAAGACCCCTCTGAAGAGGTGATATTTGAACTGAGACCTGAAAGATGAAAGTCAGCCATGGAGGAGTGGAGAGGAAAGGAGAGGCTTTCACAGACAAAGAGAATAGTATATGCCTATATAGGAAGGAGCTGGTGTGCAGTAGGAACTGAAAGAAGATTGAATTCTGGAGTCTGGGTGTAAAGGTGAGAATAGTGTGGGATGAGGCTGGTGAGGTCTGCAGGCATGTGATTTTATTCTTTGAGAAATGGGAAACCATTGGAGGATCATATGCGAACAACTACATGATCTGACTTGTTTCAAAACACTCACTCTTGCTGCTGACTGGAGAATGAATTAAAATGGAAACAGGGAGACCAGTGAAGAGAGAAGAGCATCATGGTCCAGACAGGGAATGATGGTAAATTGAGCGCTGGTGGCAGCAGGGGTGATGGAGAGAAGCGATCTGCCCATTTTCTGTTTCCCTGTCTGCATTTCTGAGCCTTAGCAGGGCATGGAAGCACCACAGGGTATGTGGAGCCATGATGTAATGAAGTAGAGGATACTTGCTGGGTGGGTAGAAATGGCAGGGGAATTATGCTTTGGGCCCTCTGGTGGGGAATTTGCTGTGAACTATGACCATATGGACTGGGAAGCCTGAACACATAATCCAGTCTATTGTGAGAGGGCTGTAGACCATCAGAGTGCATTTATTGCTTGACAATGATAAAAACAGTCATTCCAGGACTACCATTCTCAGATCTACATGAGCAGCCTGTTCTGTCTGAGTCACCACACCTACATGGGACCTAAGCAATAAGAAATTCATTTGGTAAATAGTAAAAGGGGCCAGGCCTGTTAGTCAGAGGACCCTTACAGTCTGCTTGCTAGGCAGAGTACCTTGTTATTAGATGCCTAGGATTGGCCATTGAGTCCTGAGGAGGGTGAAAAATGGGCCTTGTCCTTGCCCTTTCCCTTTGAGTTTCCCGTGGGTGTATGCATATTCTACCAAGTGCATCTGGAGTAGGGGAAAGCAGCATCAGAGAGGGCCTGGTTCTCTCTGCTCTCTATCTCTGGCATCTTCCTTAATGCTCCTCCACCATTTACACTCTTTAACGTAGGCTTTCACTCGTTGAGTTCTGTTCATATTTGTGGTGGCACGCTATTAATATTTGGGAGGAGGAGGTTCTCAGGGCCAGAATGAAGGAAGTCAGCCCTTTATAACCTTCTCCAGAGTGTAATAGCTACAAGAAAACCAAACCTTTTTCTTATTAATTGTGACCACCTTCTGCTGTGTAACCTGCTCCTTATGTTTTCCTAGCTTGGGTGGGGAGGTCAATGAAGGTGGGAGGGGAGACTTGATATGCACTCTAGAAGAGGGTTGGGGCAGGGGGATCAGACTGACATGTTTAAAGCAGTCATTGTGGGCCAGGTACAGTTTTAAGAACCTTGGGTTTATTAAATCATTTAATGCCGCACCCCTGCCTCCTCACTCCCCAGTGAAATAACTTGCCCAGGCTCACACACTTTGTAAGGGATGCTTCTGCAATGAGAATACAGCCAATTTAGCAATAAAGTTCTCGGTCTTGGGCATCTTACTCTCTTGCCTCTCAGCCCCCTTGATCGTAAATAATTCAACCACATCATCAAGCAGAATGAGGAATAACCTGATGGTTATCTCCCCCAAGGAAACTTTTGCTGGTGGAACCTGATACTACAGGGTGGAAGGCTAAGGCTCTCTTTACCTCCTAGAAGCTCCATTTCTGAAGTTTTTAAATCTGAACACTCCCTTCCCTTTAACACCCTTCTTTAGCTATATTAGCAGGTTCTGGGATGTCCTGCTGGTCTGGTAAATGATAAATGGTGTCTTTCTGAGGTGTGTTGTCATTGGGTGTTTAACTGAGAGTGGCCTTGTGTAGTCCCAAATACCACAGAGGAGGTAGGAACAGTCGATATAGGAGATAGGAAGGTATTATCTCCAGGGAGTGAAAGGAGCAAGGACCATAGGTAAGGAAGGGAGGAGGAATTCATTGAGGAGGAAAGCCAAGGTGGAAAGTATGGGGAGATAAGTAAGCGTTCTGCTCTAGGATTTTGGTGAGGATTTGGGTAGTCATCAAAGCCAGTGGCCAAACAGGCAGGCTACTCTTGAGAGGCTAGCAAAAAATGTGAAGTCCAAGAAGTCTGGCTTATTCTGGAGCTAAGTCCTAAGACTTTGACCCTACTTCTTACTCTCTTGCTGGATTCAAGTAGCCACAGCTGCCAGATACTTTCTTTTCCAGGAAGGAATATCCTGCTCATGACATTTAGCACATTTGTACGTGCTTTAAAAATATCTTTAGAATATTTATGATAGCTTTGTAAAATTTATAGCTATGCTGAATACTGAATGGTATTTACAAGCTTTAAAAAAATTGGGTCATCTCAGTGGTTAAAAGTAAAAGCTTTTATTATTGGGAATCCTACGTGCAGTGCTTATTGTCAGCTTACATTGTGTGTGTGTGTGGCCCATCTCCTTGTGCAGTTGCTTTAGGATCCCAGCTCACTTACCTATGCTTGTCGTGAACTTCCTGCAATTCTTCCATTAGGATAACTTGCCAGGAATGTAACTCATCTTATTACTAAGAAAAGTACGAGTGGAAGCTAAATGTATGACAAAAAGCATTTAATAACGCATTCCAAAGTCTATTGTTTTAGGTATTTGGAATACCTGCTATTCCTGTGTGGGAAGCAAGACACTAAATATGTGTTCACAGTGTCACACAATACATGATTACATTCATATTGTAAGCTAAAGTGAAACAGAAAGGGAATACGCTGGAGTCTGTTCTAAGCATTTTACCTGTGCTAACTCATCCACTTTTCATAACTTTATGAGTTAGACACAGTGAGTCCCATTTTATATCTAAGGCAGCTGAGGCACACAGAGGCTAAGGAGCCTGCCCATGGTCACATAGCTAGAAAGGGGTAGACTTCTGATGGGAGCCCAGCTAGCCTGGCTCCAGAGTTTATACAACTAGCCCCTGCATTGCAGCTGCTCCTAGAAGATTCGTGTAACCTGGAAGTTGTCTTCCATGGGAGGGGGGTGGGAGATTGTACCATTTAATACTGACAGTTAAACCTATATCTAGTTATTTATCCAAGAGATATGAAAACATATCCACAAAAAAAAAAACAGTACAAGAATGTGTATTGCAACCTTATTCTTAACAGCAAAAATTGGAAATGCCCTAAATATCCACTTAAAAAGGGAATAGCTAATCAAACTGTAGTACATTCATGGAATGGAATGCTACTTAGCAATAAGATGGAACTTATACAGAACAATATGGGTAAATGTCCCATATTCTTTACTCAGGTAAAGAAGTCAGACACAAAAGAACATGTGCTATATGATTTCATGTATATAAAGTTCAAGAACAGTCAAAAAAGAATCCATGTAGGTAAAAGAATAGAGATAACTTCTGGGCAGGAGGAAGAGACACAAGGCTGGGTGATGGCAATGCTCTGTATTTTGATTTGTCAAAAATCATTGATTTGTACACTGAATATCTGTGTGTTTTCTTATTTGTATTTATACCTCAACACACACACACACACACACACAGTAATGTGAAAAATCCCCCTTCGTTCCCAATCCCACTTGCTTCTTCAGAGGTAACTATCATTGACAGACTGGTGTGGGGTTTCCATTTCCATGCAAACTTGTATATATCCATCCAAAAGGCTTTAATATTTTCAGATAAATAAGATAAATAAGATTAGACTGTGTATTATTCTGCTACCTGCTTTCTTTTTTGATTAACAATATGTCTTGAAGGTTTCCTCATATCTATGCTTCAGTTTTGCCTTAATCTTCTTAGCTAGTTTAGGGTTCCCTAGTAGACATGTACTTGATTTCTTCAGCCAGTGTCCTTCTGATGGATGACTAGGCAGTTTCAAATTTTCACTTTTACAGTGTTGTAGTGAAAATTTTTGTACATATATGTTTGTGCACATGTGCAAGCATTTTTGTGTGCTACTGTCCTAGAAATGGATTGCACAAGTATGTCTGCTTTGGTGTACACTACCAAATTGGTTTCCAAAATGCTTTTGTCAGTTATACTCCTCCTGACCACATATGAGAAAGCTGGATTCCTGCATCCTCACTTAAAGTGGATATTATCAATCTTTAAAAGTTTTTGAGAGCAGATACATAAAAATGACATTTTGTTTATGCTGAGATTTGAAGGAAGAAAAGTTATACTTTTCTCTTTTACGTACAAATATACACAGGCCCTTGGAAAAGCATATGAATAACCTGTTCATACTTCTGTTTGTGTAATTCCAGAGGCCTCAAGGCTGATGAGCTCTCATCAGAAAATTAGATAACACTTTTTAATTTTACTTTGGTTGACTATTCAAGTGAAAATAGTAGGATTCTCTCCTCTCTGACATTTATTCTCAATATGCTAATCATTGCTGATCTTGGTATCTGCTGGAAATTTTTAGTTAATCCAAATTTCTTATGGCTAAATTTGAAAAATGTCTTGCTTACTGTGATGGGTCAATTTAAGATGAATGTTAAAAACTGACCATATCATTGTACTCAAACTATGTCTCCCCTGCCTCCCATGATTGTTTGTTTTTTTTTTAACTATATCTTGGATATAATTTTATAGTGTTTCCCTGGAGAAAAAAGTTCCCCAAAGAAACTTTTCCCCCCCAAACATATTGCTTGGTGGGTGGGAGTTTGGGAAGCTGATATCAAAGACACTTTCTTCTCAGACAGTATTGTCAGAGGGCTTTGCAGTTTGGACTCCAAGGAGTTCTACCTTCCTGAGTTTAAGAGACAGTTGTGAGCTGTACTAAGTTTAGCATGATTTATGCAGTGTGGGGTTACTTCTGCAAGTTGGGAAAGATGTGGGGATTGATAGGTCACTTACAGATTTGATTCTTGGAAATGTCGAAGTTGTTACTAACAAAAATCACTGTGGTCATTTCTTCAACAAGTATCTAGTGAGCTTCTATGAGGGCATTTTTTCTTCTCCAAAGGATTTAATATTTTTAAATTTCATGAATTCTCTACCTGCCTCCCTCTCTTTCCTCCTACTTAACCCATAGATTGCTGTTTCAACCTGTTCAGGTAGCCTAAGCCTGAGGAGCACCTGAGAGAAGGATTGTCCAGTGGGTGAGGTGCTTCTCCCTTCTCATCCCACTCTGCTCCTCACCTCTCTCTTACCTCTAGCAGAGAAATTCTTCTTTCTCTTTTTAGCTTTCAAGTAAGCTTATATAGAAGAGTTCTACTGCTAGAAATATATTTAAAGACCATATATTTTGTTTTTATCTCTTGATATTCATTTGTACAAAGACAAGATGATCATTGCCTTGCTCTGAATCAGTCTTATTGGCCCAAATTTAATCACTGCCATTCAAAACCCAACTTTTCTTTTCTAATTGCTGATATTTAAGTAAGGCAGTATTTGAAGGAAGGGTTGGAAAATGCTAGAGATAGGCCTCCATCATGGTGTCTGAACTTTGGCTTCCCATTTTTCTTAACTACTCATTTTGAATTCAGGAATGCTTTAAAGGATGCATGGATTTGTAGTTTGTTTTTTTCTTTTTGGATTGAAAAAACACTGCAGTATCTTAGGAAGTGAGGTCTATTTCAAGAACTTTGTGGGAATTCTTTAACTGTGCAAATGATGGTTTCAATAATAATTTATCACTGGTATTTGGGGGAAATCATTTATCAGTTAGTCATATTTAAGGGTGTTCTTTAAAGTAATAAAAAGTATGTCTTTATAAAAATGTCCTCTAACTAAACAATCTCACTAATAATACTCCTCCATCACATTCAGTTACTAAGAACTACCCTTATATTCTAATATTCTAAGGAACTGGAAAATGTGCTTGCCCTGGGTTAGTATAAACTTTGAAAAGACTATCTTGTTCAACTAGGAAGCAAGAGGTCATTGTTAACTTCTCTTCAGTAACCAAAAGATTCATTTCTAAAATTATTTAAAACATAGACTTTATTTGTAGTTTCCTATGTGTGTGTTACTGTACCTGATAAAAGCAGAGAAATATCAGACCAAAATCATCTAATCCAAACACTAAGAAGATGGTTATTCTATTTTACCTTATATTTTCTTAATAAACGACACCAGGAATATTTGAATCACTGCTTCAGTTAGTTCCATAAATACGTATAGGGCCAAAATGTTTAGAATATTTTTCTTAGCAGTGTTCCTAATAGAAGATGTTTCAACTTAATAAACAATTCTCTGGAACTTCTTTTTCTTGGTGTGGGAGGGAGTAAAGAAGTACATAATATAATGAGGACTAGAAATAAGAGTTTCTTGTTGAGAATGGCTTCCCTTTGATTATTAGTTGTTTCATTTTAATATATTTACTGTTTGTCACCAAGTTATCATTTCATTGATACTTCCACAAAAGCAGTGATTCTCAATATGCCTGTTTTGGGGGTCAGGGCTCAGTAACAGTGACTGCCTTAGCAATGCTGGGGAGAGGGGCCAAAGGGATTAGGAAGGACCCCAAATAATTCTCCTCCACAGCCCTCTGCTTTTCGAATCACTGCTCCCGAGTCCTCTGTACTGCCCTCCTGCCTCCTCATGTGTTGGATTAGATTTATAACAGCTGCTGTGGACATGGTTGTCTAAATCTGTGGCATGTTTTGCTAAGCACTCCTAGAGAAATAGTCCACAATAAGCCTGTAACTTCCCCCTTCCCCTGCTTTTTTTTAACCTGTCATTTATCCTTAGCCTTTTACTCACTCTACCACTTTATGATTTTACACTTCGACATCCTATAGATTCATTAAGAACTCTTATTCTAAGTACTGGGGCTTTATTTAACATCATGATTAGCCAAAGTATTATTCTGTTTGAACTAAGTGATGACATTGTATTTGATTGGAGACTTGTAATTGTTATTTTAAAATCAAAGTAATGGATTATGATCTCAGGATATGAACATGATCCAAAAGAATAATAATAATTAGAACAGTAACCACTTAGAAGAAAATAAACGTCCCATCACAGACCACAGGTCCCTGTGTATTCTGTGTTCTGCCTACTTTTGTGGTTCCATCTCCTATCCCACACCCCCTCCCACCCTGCCTGCCCCTTGCTTTGTGGGTAGCCTCACTGCAGCCTTCTAGTTCCTAGAAGTAGCCAGGTTCTCTCCTGCCTTGGGAATTATATTTGCTGTTCTCTCGACCCGTGGAGATCCTTTACTGGTTGTTTTCTTGGCTGGTTCTTTGAGACTCACCCACAGTCTTGCTTTCTTATGGACATTTCCCTGGCCACAGTGACTAAATTCATCTCCCCCACCCCACTGCCTATCCACACATGCAGTGCTCATCATAATCTCTCACAGCATGCTATTTATTTCCTTCAACATGAGGAAACCAAAGTTGTGATTCCTTGGTACTTGTTTGTCTCCCCTACTGGACTCCAAGCTCCACGCAGAAGGTGAAGACTATACCATTTACCACTGCAGTTCCAGCACCATCCTGCGGCCTGGCATTAAGTGGGTGCTCAATGTGTATTTGTGATTGAATGGAAGGAATATTCTGAGGTCCCAATTTTTCCTGGACCCATATTAATATGTTCTATACTTAGCACTTCTGTTGTCATAGCATGATCTTCTAGTGGTTGAATTTAATGAAGCTGTGCTAACTTTTCTCAGGCATATGAAAGATCAGAATAAGAAGGTGGCCAACCTCAAGCACAATCAACAGTTGGAAAAGAAGAAGAATGCCCAGTTACTGGAAGAAGTCCGCAGGCGAGAAGATAGCATGGCTGACAACTCACAGCATTTGCAGGTGAGCCCAGCCTTCTCCTAATCCCTAAATAATTGGAGGTTGATGTTCTCTGAAATGTACCCATACTGTGAGAAACTGCACAGAAATGGTCGCTTGTCTTGCTCTGAGTCCAGCACTAACAGTATACTCCCAGGGAACTAGGTCTTTCCAAGTGTGAAGCATCATGTTCAAAATGGTATTCAAGAAAAGCTGATTAGAGTGTAACCTGCTAATGCTTCACAGAGTCCCTTGGTTCCTGTACCTCACCTTAAAAGGTAAAGGCTGCATTTATATAGCTAGCAAGAAGTTTAAACCATGGAAATGTCTTTCTCTTAGAATTATATTTAAGTCATTTTAGTGTTAGTGGAAGGGGAATGTGTGCATATTATTACAGACAGTATTTGGAAAAGGATGCATTAAGTTGATCTGAGACAGGTTACAAAACTGTTTTTGTTTTATTTCAAAGCTCTGAGGCTCTGAGACACACCATTATTCTGTCTTTTCTGTGGAATATAGTTATCTCTGAATGGATGACTCTCAGAAACCAATGGGTCAACTGAAAACACCAGTTTTTCCTCATTAACCATTTCTATTTTTGGCAAAGGAACTCTCCCCATATGCTCAATAAAACATTCAAACTAAAACAGGGCATTTGCTTTGAAGTTCCTTTATTTATTTCAGTGTGCCTTTAAACAGAATAGTTCAAGTTCAAGTTGGCTGGGGTTCATGTTAAATTTTGCTTATTAATTAGTGTCTTTCTCCAGTTGTATATTAGGTTTCCTCCTTGGAGATAGAAGAAGTTAGATAATTTCAATATGTAGTCATAGTTTATCTTTTTAATTTAACGAAAGAGAAATAAATAATTATTCCAGAGTAGGAAATGCAAGGAAATGCCTTGCACAGACATGGCACATGGAGATTACTTAGTAAATAGTAGTTTCTTTTTCCTCTGTGTCCTGGTGGTGCCTTAATGTTGTTCGTCAAGCCTCTTTGCCTTAATTTCTGATTTGGGTAGCAAACCGGTATCAGGTTCCTTGTATCAGGGACCTCCTTAGTGTGGCTGATAACTTATTTAAATTTACAGCTTCCCCAGTGTTCTTGGCAAATAATATCCTAGAGTTTTAGGCCTTAGTTTCTCCATCAATTATGAGATGCTAGATTAGAGCCTAAAGACTGACATAATAATAACCTGAATTTGCAGAATATTTTATTGCCTTGCCAGTCGTATATTCTTCACAAAAATTTTGGTGATTTTGCATATGGCAAAACTAGTCTCAGAACAGTTATAAAGTGACATCCTAATTTGGGATGATAGACCTAACTCTAGGGCTTCTGCCTTCAAGAAACTAACACAGAGGAACAATAACAGTAGTAGATACCGTTTATTAAACTTTTCAACATACTGGTACTGTGCTACATACTTTAGAGCATCTGTTTAATTATATGTCAACTGGATTATTGGGACTCTTAGTTGCAAGTGACAAGAACGCAACTAAATCTGAACTAAGCAGAAAAGGGAATTTGTTGGTTCAATTAACTGAAAAGCCTAAAGATGGACTTCAGACCTGACTACATTTAGATATTTAAACAATGGCATCAGAATCTGTCTCCATCCTACTCACAGATATGCTTTGCTCATTATTGCCTTGATTCTCAGGAACGCTGTCCATAGCAATGTCAACAGTGGCCACGAGCAGCCAACCTACATTGTAGAAGTACAATTGCCCCAGAGGAAGGAGAAAAATACTTTTCTAGTATTTCTAGAAGAGATTTGAAGGCTAATAGATTGCATGAATTGGCCAGGCCAAGATCAGGTCATGTGATCACCTGGAACCTCCAGAAAAGGGGCTAGCCTCACCCAAAGCCCACAGGAGAGAGAGGAGTTCTGTTGCCAGAAGCAGTTGCTAGGCAGGTAAAACGACCTCTGCTTTTTTCCACAACAAGGTCATATGGAGTAGATTATGAATATGCTGAAAGTTCTGGAGAATTAAGAGAGGAAGGCAAGAAAACTATGGAGTGGCAGAGAGTCTTCATAGAACAAGTGGAACAGAAGTTGAATGAGTTTGAAATGGTGAAATAGAGTATTAAGACAGGCCCTCCAGGCAGGAGAACTGTCAGCAAAGATACAGAGATTTCACAGAGCAAGGTACAGTCAGGGCATTAAACAGAACAAATTGACCAGTGAGGTAAGTGTTGTTAGATTTCTTTAATTGACTCTGGAACATTCCTAGGATTTATTCCAAGCTTCAGAATTTACTAGCTGAATGTCCTTGGGCAGGTTACTTAACTTCTCTATGCCTAGTTTCTCCATCTGTAAAATGGGAATTTTAATTACATCTGATCCAGAGTTCTGAGGATTATGGACTCAATGCATATAAAAAATTAGAATTGTACTTGGCACCAGATATGCTCAAAATAAATATTACTGATTAACTGTTATTATAATAACAAGGAAAGGATAAAGGAAACATTTAAAAATTGTTGTGTGTGATACGCATGGGTATTTATACAGTTCTACTCTGATATACATTAAAGGTCAAAGTTTCTGTCTTTTCTCTATATAATATTTTTTTCTTCTCTAAGTACAACTCCAGTTATGGAAATTAATGGCTTATTTTGACCCATGAACTCTTGCATAGCAATATTTTCTTAAGGGGGCTTGGTAACTGCCTCATAGACCTATTCATAAAGATAGCATGGTCTGGAATTGCTTAGTTGCATTCCTGACCACCCCAAATAAAGAATAGCATTTGAAATGCAAT
Source organism: Cynopterus sphinx (assembly GCA_030015415.1). NCBI lineage: Eukaryota > Metazoa > Chordata > Mammalia > Chiroptera > Pteropodidae > Cynopterus > Cynopterus sphinx. The sequence goes on from CM057381.1 coordinate 113,170,508, forward strand.
AAAAAGTAATCACGATTAATTTTGATGAAAATGTCTCTGGTTAAGGTTAATAAAGAGCGAAACTCCCACTTTCCTGGATTGTTAAGCAAATGTTCTCAGATGCAGTAATTATTGCCTCTGAAAAGAGAACTTTCCTTCCTGGGTACACTTGGCTTTTAATACTGCTTTTGTTTTACATGCTTCCTATTTATAAGTTAGCCTGTTAAGCCCTTCAAGTGTCAGTCAACTGAGATCTGATTTGGTTGGTTGGTTGGTTGGTTGGTTGATTAATTGATTAGCTAGCTGGTGTTTGTACAGTTGTCACCTACAAACCTGTTTGTATTTTTTTCTACACCAGCATTTTGTAATGGTTGGACACCCTGACTTCATGATTTTAAAGAACCAAATAGGTATTACATCCAGAAAACTCTTGGTTAGAGTATTGCCTACAACAATCATGGCTTTTGGATCATGTTCCAAAGAAAGATCCAAGAGATTCAAGCAGTTGTATGAAAATTGGAGACCAATTTGAATGTAGATAAAGTGACCATGTTCTTTATTGTTCAAACCAGGACATTAACAGCAATAGGCAAAAACTGGACCATTTCAGTAAACCTAAATATATTGTCATGCTAAGAAACACTCCACAAACCTGACCTCCTTTAGTACTTAAGTTTATAGTTTTATGGAAGGAATTACAAACTCAAATACTTCAGGGTTTAGCTATTAACATAAATAAGAAGTAAGTTTGCATGTAAGAAAAATTATGTGTCTAGTTCTTTCAGCCTGTTTTTTATTTTTTATTTTTAGTAGAGATGCATTAGTTAGCAATTTCCATAATAATGTGTAGCAAATCACCACCAACCTGAGTGACTTTAAAGAATCAGTAGTTATTTTTGTAGATTTTCGGATTGACTTCATGGCTCAGTTGCTCCAGAGTAGACTTGGATGGGTGAGTATGCCTCTTACTGCAGGTTTGTGGGTGACTGACTGAGGCAGGTCTGTTTCCATGTATTTGTTCTGAGATTCAGGCTGAAGGGACATCAGTGACCCAGGGGAGACTTTTCTGATGGTAGTAGCAGAGGCATAAGAAAGTAAACAAAACATGCAAAACCTCATAAGACCTAGTCTTAAACTGTGATTTTCCACTCCACTTCGTTGGTCAAAGCAAAGCATGTGGTTGAGCTAATAGTCAAGGATTGAGGAAGTACACTTCACCCATGAAGAGAACATTATAAAGGGGCAGATGCAAGAAGGTGTGAAGAAATGAAACCAGTTATTCAATGTGTCAAAAGAGACAAGGTTTGGAGAAATAGCCCTTCGTTATAAGAAAAATAACAACATAAACATAATGAAAAATTACAGCTGCAGTGGCTTGGATAAATGGATATAATAAAGAGTGGTGTGGTCTGCGGGCTATCTCTACCTCATCAAAAAAAGTAGGGACCAGTTAGCTTTGGTTGCATGTTGCCATAAATGTGGGCCCAGGGTTGAGGGACATGCTAATTGCCATAAAATGTGAATTTTTATGTGAAATCTATAGATATTAGAAAGTTAGTTTAATTCTTTAAAACACTCTGTGGGTCCAGTGAAGCACATGTGCGATGAATTGATTATTGGCTTATAGCCTCTATTGTACAGCCTAACACTCTGATCCTACTGGGTTCACATGCTGTAAAGAGACTAAGAATGCACTCTAGCTAGCTCAGTTTAACCTACTGAAGAGATGGCAGTTTAGTAGTATTTGTTCTGAGGTTTTTTTTTTGTCTGAAAATACTTTGAATATCTTGAATTTTTGTTTCTCAGAGGACATACCCACAATCTACAGGGAGTGTCCTTGACTTAACTTCTAAAATCATTTTTTTTTTTTTTTGAAAATTGGTTAGGAGAGCAAGAAGAGAAAGATAAAGAGCCATGGAGTTGAATGGTCCAGTGTTCAAATACTGGCCCTTATTGTCATTAGTTTATTAGGGTTAATTACTTGAGTAAAGCAAGGAACCTCTCTGATCCTCACTTTTTTCATCCATAAATTGGGAGTACAATTTCTACTATCCTGGGTGAGTTAAATAAGATGATGTTTATGGAAGAGCCTAGTAAAGTACCTGATCTGTGTGGGGTTCAGTTATCAGAGCTTTCTTGCAGAGAAACTCAAAATGAGTTTTTAATCATAGAAGACAGTGACCATTAAAAGTATCAAGCTAAAATTTTTTGCAACTATTTTCTACTGATGAATAATATAAATAGAGATCACATACCAGTAAATGAAAGTTTCAATAAAGCATTAAAAGAACATTTGGGGCAATCAGGAGGAAAAACTAAAGCCGTTTATATTGAATTCTATGTGAAAGGTAGATGTGAAAGATTGTGATTTTCTTGTGTAATTCTGTAGAACTGTTCTCTAGGACACAGATTACAGAGTATGATATTTATGTCTGGCTGTGGAGCTGTGGGCTTCCATTTGTCTCATTAGAGCCCACATGGAGATTTTTTAGCAAGGTGTCTTTCTGGAGATTCACACTAAATTGTCATTACCAGATTGAGATGCATTTTTCCCCTCCAGCCTCTAGCCATTTCTTGCTGAGTAAATATGCCAATTTGAAATCCCAATGGACATCTTTGTAGATTTTGGCTGCATTTTCCCTTGTGTAGCTTATCAAGTTAATGAACTAACATTCTAAGAAATGCACAAGCCAGTATTTTATGCTCCTTTTCTGTTGTATGTCTGCAGAATTCTCTTCAATTTATTGCCTGAAAACTAAAGTCTGTTCTTGTATGCTTCCGTTTCCAAATTATAGGTTCCCAGGGAACTGTAAAGTTTCTTCTCTGCTAGTGCTTAAACCCACGTGTGATCAGTTAAAAAGCAAATGAATGTTCCTATTTATTCTTGTCCTCTTAGTAGCATTAAAAAAATTTTTTTTTAATCTAAAAAGACAACTTTATTTTTCAATTTATGCAACTGTGGACACCTACGTCTTTTTTCCAAGGGAGCTTCCTTTACTTTGCTCCTCCCATTAGAGTTGGCATCAGCTAACAGAGAAGTGTAACAAATAACATTAACCTCAGAAATGCGTAGCTTTCAGCAAAACATATAGTTCATTATCAAGTTCTCAAGCTACCTTGTTGTTTTTTTCTCAGAGGGACATGTATGTTTTAAAGCCTTAATATCTGTATGTTCATCTCTCTAAGTCATTGAGTTAATTTCTCTTTCAATTCCCTAAGCTTAAAATTGTTACTTTAACCATGATCTATGCTCATATGTTATGGTACACTTCTAAGTACTGCCATTAGAAGAAACCCGACCAGCAGAGTTAAGAGATTCATCATTGTCAAAGTGCGTTTATTTAGTTCCTAGTTATTCATGACTGTTTGGTAGGCACGGTGTGGAGTGATTTAAGGAGGCTCCATTTCAGCCATCTTTTTCAACATATGGAAAGATGAGAAAAGTCATCTTAATACAAGTTTTGAAGAAAAATTCACATTTGTTCAAATTATTATTAGAATTTAGTATGAGTTTCTTTAACATGGTAAGATGTTTATTTCGTGATTTTCTACCTTGATGGGTAGAGATTAGGATGTTCCATTAATTTATGGATAAATTGCATGGTGTTGTTGAAATGGGATGGAGAGGCATCCAGCATTTCCAGACTCTGTTCATGGTTTCAGATGATAACTACTCAAGTATTTGCAAGTCTGTGGAGTACAGAAAACACTGGTGAGTAGGACTGAGGGTTAATACAGAAGTGCTTTCTATCCTTGGGAAATTATTTTGACATTTGTTTTTCTTTCACACTATAATCCCCCATGAGCCAAAATTATTTTTGTTATAGCAGGTCTCTATAGGCAGTCTCAAAATATCTTATTTGACAATCAGTTTCTAGCAGACTTGAGTTGAAGTCCTTACTCTTTGTAGGGACTCATATAGACTGTCAGGGGTGACAGGGCATCCTTGCAATGTATTTGGGAACTAACCATTTGTTAGAAATGCTCCAAGAAGCCAAGTAAAATTGTGTAAATAAAACTGCTGTATGAGGAGTTTTTCTTCTTTCCTCCCAAATAAAGTATTACTTGTTTTTCCAAATGTGCAGTAACTTGCATATTTCTCCTGAAAAACGTCTTCTGCTTTTTCCTGAGGATTTGTGACCTAATCCCCCACTTCATACCGCCCTTCTGTACAAACACAATATATTTCTATGGAGAAGAAAGGTTTACCTTAATCAAGTGTTGCCTAATCTACCTACTAAATTACCCCCTGGAGACAGAGTAGGGTTCATTATTCTTTCCTGAAGGGTTTTCAGGTTTCACTCCATTAGTGGCTCTATGGCAATCCTCAGCAAAGTGAATGTTTGTTTGTCAAAGGCTGAAGATCCTGAAGAATGAAATGCAACATATTTGTCAAATGAAATCATTATTATTATGGAAGCAGAATCGTAAATGCCCTAGAATGACAAAGCTTGAGGGGGTGGGGGCTGAAAAAAGAAATCTTGCTAAACTGTTATAGTAATCTCATTCATTTTGAATTTTGAGAGAGGTTATTAAGACTTACTTTTTTTTTTTTTACTCTTTTCCTGAAAAAAATTCTTTTAGTTTTATCTTTTTTTAAAAAAATATTTTCTGTTTTATATATTTATATCTGATGTGTTTGAATATTTTGAATGGGTATTTTATATTTTGTTATTGGGTTGGATTACTAAGACTATTTTAAATGTTATCCCATTTTGTGCCTTTTGAACTCTGATGGATAATTGATAAGAGAAAGGCAACATGTGTCCCACTGTGATCGTGAGAATTAGAAGCAGACAGATGTGTAAAGGGAGGGGTGTGCTCTAGGGAGAGAGGAGGGCTTGCTTTGTAGAGTCTGCTTTTCCTTTGTTTACCTTTAACTCTGACCTCTGGGCTTATTTTGAGGGAGGTTTTAGCTATAAACTGGAGATATAATTTTTATATATTTATTAAAATCACTGATAATAAACAGTTTAGTCAATAATAACAACAATAATACATCTCAACCAGAGCCCTATGTGCTTCACAAAGTACTTTCAGAGGGGGACCTTGAGGATTGAGGAGGACAAGTTTGTATATCATCATTTTATAGATAAGAAAACTGAGCCTCGGTTATTCAGTGACTTATATACAATCATGGGTCTCATTAGAGGCAAAGCTTTGAGTAGACACCAATGCCTAAGAATTTTTCCTGGGAAGTTCAGACTAAGGCTCAACTTTTGGACACTAAAGAAAATGCTTTCTCAGGCAAAAGAGTCTGAACCAGAAGTCATGCTTTAAAAGCCACTGAGGAATGAGGTCTTTAATGTATATACTTGGCAGCATTTATGTGTTTTTGTATTCTGCTTGACTGCGTAGAATGTGTAGTATAGTTTTCAAAGTAGATATGATAAAGGCGTTACTGAAGAACCCACATTTAGAAGGCAAAAAATTCTGACAGCACTCCTTATGATTTCTTTCAAAGGTAGAATTTACATAATAACTCACACATGAGACTCAGTAATCCCTAGGGGACAGTCATGTTCAACATGCATCAAAAGAGCCAGTCCAATTAAACTAGCTTTTTCTGGCAGGGTAATTATGACAGGTTTACCCTGAGATATGGCTAGCAGAGGTTATTCAGGGGGTCCACCTGCAAATCACAGTGCATGTCCCCCTGACATCATTAACTTCTTTCTAATAGATGCTGGTATTTCAGCACATTGTTGCCCAAGGTGCAGACCTGGGCATGGTTAATTTTTTTAAATGTTAACTTTGACTTATGGCTTGTCCAAAGCATTGCTAAGCTGTATATTCAGACACTCCAGATTAAGGAAACGACAATCAATGACATGGGCAATGATTTAGATGGAAATCTCGTGAAAGGAAAATACAACTATAAAATCTGTTCCTAGTCACTTAATAGTCTCTCCTGTAATACACATTTGGGAAGTTGGTAGTTTGAATTTATGGCACTTTTAATTTCTTCTCTCTAATTCACTTTCCCACTACATTTTACTTATTTATGTTGCCTGGAAAAACCCTGCAAGGTTAAGCAATCATAAGTTTGTCTTATACTATAAAAGACCTTAGACTTTATTTAATATAAGTCTCTTACTTTGCTGATGACGAAAGTTGGGCCTAGCAAAGGCAAATAACTTGCCCAAGATCCCAGAGAGAGTTATTGACACAGGGGAGATTAGATCCCAGGCCTTTTGCATCCTTCTCCAGTGCCATTTGTACAGCTCACTGGTTCCATAAGATATGTCTGCCTTAAGTAAGATTTGAGCCTTTAACATTCAAGCCCAAAGTTTGAGCCTGTGATTCCTCAGCACTGGATATTAGATTGACGCACTAAGATGACATAAAATTACCCCTCACAATAAGCTGAGCTTTATGCATATTTTTACAAACATAATCTCTCATCTCCCATGTCTCTTTTATGTCTTGAAAGTTAGAGTAACTAAAGAAGTGGCAAATTGGTGGTGGAGAAAATTACTGTGAGAACAGACTGTGGAGTCTGGGACTCTTAATGATAAGTAAAAATTGGTTTAAGTTATTTATATCTTTGCCACTTTTCCTCATCCATAAAGGGATGTCACCCATAAAGAGACTCAGGAAGTCTCTTGTCATGGAAAACAAATATGGATTGCTTAGACATTTCAACAATAAGAATAATAGCTGCTCCTTTTTATTGTGCAATGAACTAGGTCAAGGATAATTACTTTAGTTGAGATCCTTGGGAAATTGAAAGTCTGTTAATATGCAGGAGGTTTATTGGGAGAGCTCTCAGAAAGGGAGAGAAGCAGGACTGGGCATGGGAGAAGTTGAACTGTAATATAGTTGTAACAAAGGCCTCAGCAGTTCCTATCAGTTGCTCTGGAGTTGGGCTGGACATTTGGACGGAGTTGATCTCAAATAAGATGAGAGGGCTGGGTCTCTCTAATCCCCTATCAACATGTCACTGGATGTGGAAAACCTCTGGAGAAGGCATACCTTGGGCAGTACAGCTTTCAAGGAAGGCTCATCCCTGGAATGAGTGTCTTAGTCCTAAAGCATGATCTGGGTAGTGTATCACTGTATCTATAGCTAATATCTGATACATATGTTGCTCTCTCCCCTGTGACACCCACGGCAGACATACACAGCTGATCTCAGGACTCTTGCCTACCCATCTTCATATTTCTTTTCAATACAAGTGGCTGCTAAGAAACTAAACTTACTTGGTCAAGTTGCTCTGTGCACACATTGACTTCTTTAATCTTCTTTAATCTTCCCAACAAATTAATGAAGTTGCTACCATCTGTGAAACCATTTTAGAGGTTAGAAGATGAAACTTGGTGATGTTAAATAACAGAAAGAGCTGGCATTCTTTTCAGGCCTCAGTCATAAGTGGGGTATCCCTCTCTCACTCCTGTACACAACTGTTTCTTTGTATGCTTTAGATTGTCCACAGTATAGCAACAGTAAAGATGATGATCAGGCTACTGTAAAAACAGAAAAATTAGGTGGCATAAACCTGAGTAAGGAGGCTTCCCATGATTTTAATAGGGTAGTGGATAAGTGTCTTTTAACTACCAGGATAAACTGAAATGTTTCTGAAAGGCATACAAGCCTCTACCTTCAGTTCAGAAAATAGTCTTACTGATGTTTTTTGAGGACTTGTGTGGGGTAGGCACTGTGCCCTCTGCTGGGATTTAATAATCAACAAGACAAGATTCTTTACCCTCAAGTATCCCAAGGTTTATTCTTCTGATTAAAGATGTCCTTTCCCACACATCTGATTTACAGCAGCTTCTATAAGTAAACCAGAATGTGTATTACATTTTGAAAGAGGAAACTAAAGTTGTGTCTCCAGTGAGCCAGAGCATAAACTTCCAGAAGGCTTTCCGAATCACAAGTCTGCAGTAGAGCTACATGTATCTGAGTGGAAGAGGAATGAGAGTACCAAGGGAGTTGGGAATCTGAATTCTATTCTAGGCTCAGTCACTAATTAGCTGTGTGACTTTGGGTAAGTGATTTTTTTTCTCTCTGAACCTATTCTTTCATCTTTCAATTGGTAGACTTGTATTGGGGTTAGGCCAATTGTAACTTGGCGTTCCTGGGGTCCTGGGACTAGCTGAAGGATGCATACATGTGATAATTTAAAAGAAGCATCAGAGAAGGCAGCTAGCTGCCCAGATAAAGCATTCATGTTAATGACAGGAATGTCCTCTAGCTGAGAATCCAGCAAAATGGGGGGAAGTTGGTCTAATTCAGTACCAGCCCTTTACTATATTATCTGGCTTTAAATATCATTTGTTCCAAGAACTCTTTCTGTTCTTGGTTTGAAGTACACGGTCTTCCATTTTGAGACTTTTGTACTATGCACTACAACATTATAATTTCTTTCTTTAGAGTAGTCAGTTAAAATAGTACGTTTACCAGTTGTTACCTTTTTGGGTATAAGATAAACATTAGAACTATAATGGTCTGGACCTCAGATATACAGTGCAGGAGCTCCTCAAAATTGAGCCACGTGGGTTACAGACTTAATTCACAAGGGCAGGAACTATGTGGCTTTTAAATGTATTTGTGAAGTAGACAATTGTTTTAATAAGCCACTATGTCAATAGGGGATATTTTTTCCCTCCACTGTGTGGGTCATATTAAGCTGTGGGAAAACAGAAAAGAGACTAATTTGACAAAAACCGTGTTGATATGATCTAGGTTCATATTCCTAAAGCATGTTTCTCAAAGTGAAGTTCTGTCAAATACTGTCAGAAAAAAAGCTCCATTTGTCAAATGCCTCTGGAAAACAATACACACTCTATTCTTCTCTCAGAGAAGAACCATGCACATTAGCATATTAAAAACTCTGAGAAGTCCTGCAGTCAAGAGAACTGTTTAATGTTTTTTTATTTAAAATTTCTCCAAATCATTTGACAAAAGAAGTTTTTTTTTTCCTCCTTGGAACACCTGTTAATATTGCAAAAAATTAATATTTTATGGAACTTGGGTAAATGCCGATCTAAACAATTCAGTGTCGATAACTGAGATATGCTGTCGGCTCTTTGATTGCAATTTGAAGTTGAACGAACTCTGCAGTAGTATTTTTTATTAAGCATAGTATTATCTTTGTTGTATCAGAATTTACCTGGGCATCTTGCTATGGTTTTGCGCCACTTGATTAAAAAAACAGTTCTGTTGGAATGATGGCCAAAATAATTCTACTTCTGATATACTTTTTAAAAATTGCACCTTGTTAAAAAAATTACTGTGAGGCATAGTAATATTTTCTTTTATCACTCTTGACTTTGAGATCTACATTGACTCCTGATTATAAGTTCACATTATGCTGTGTTACCCCTAAATCCAAATTGAATGAAGAATGTTTTGGAGGAAGATGTGGAAATTATTTGTCTTAAAATATAAAATCGAATTTTTTAATGTATCCATTGTTAATTCTCACTTGGATGCAGTTTGCCTTTTTCCTGCTAAAACAGTTCATTGGTAGCGTGGAATATAGTACTTTAGTTTCCTGTTTTGCTGTCAAAATCAATTATACGGGTTGAAAATGAAGCACAGAGTGTCCCTGTGTCATTACCAGCAGGCTTGTTTTTATTTTGGTTGTACTTTTTTGGCTGTGAAAGGCTCTTTATGAAAAATTAGAAAACCACAAATTTGAAAATGTTAACAGTTAAACGATAAAACCTTGAATTCATGTCTCCTGGATGCCTGAGTTTGATCATAAATGGGCCTATAATTTCTGAATGAACTGTACCTCTCTTAACCTGGCTTAATGATGGCTTTACCCTTTTACTCATCTTACAAGGTTGTTTCCCCCTTACTCTAAATGGGTGATTAAGACCATACTAGACATGGCTTGGTTAACCTGGGTAAAGTTTCACTTTACAGGAATTACCACATGTACATTAGAGTCCCGTGTTTGAGACCAGGGTAGTAGTTAGAATTGCATCTTTAGGGACTATGAAGTCTGGGAGAATGATTACAGGTGGTGGGAAGATCTTCTTCTCAGTTTTAACAGATTCTATAGCTCTTTTATAATGTTTTTTTTTTTTTAATTCCATTATGTTTTTTCACCATATAAAAATAAGGCCATATCTCTATATTTTAAATGCTTTTGAACTAAAAGTTTTGTTCCTACTTTTATTCATTCCATAGGCATTTATATTAAGCTCTGTACTAACCTCTTGGGTTTCTGAGTCTAAGTTCTTGCTTCTCCCTCACCCTGTCTAATGGACATACAAAACCATGAAGACATAATCATGATATAAGACAGTCTAGGAGATGGGAGATTACAGCCCCATGGGATTTATTTTTGTAGGTTAGGCTAGGCAATAGTACACGTTCAGGAGATGAATGTTTTAAGCACAGGCAGCCAGCCTGAGTTTTTCCACCCAAAAAAGCTCCTGCAACTTTGTTGAGGTTTCTTGCAAATGTTTCCAGGCCGAAAGTTTGGCTCCTTCCCTGGTTCTGATGAGTACTTTCTTCCATCACTTATGAGTCAAGAAATATCATTGTATATACCCAAATGTAAGCTTCTGTGATTATAGAGCCACTTACTATTTCTCAAAGAGAAATTAAAAAAAAAAAGTTTTTCACTTTGAATATATATACTTAGTGGGGTAAAGCTAAAATAGTCAAAGTGTCTACTTATGATGTTTATTTTGTCAATTTAGTCACATCTAAAATCACATTACTTTTTTTACCACCTTTGTATTGAATTTTATCCAATCTCACTTGAACTTCCCACAGCAGCGTCCCATCACTGGGAGTTAGTGACTTCCCTCCCCAGAGGGGCTTTTTCATTATCTGGTACAGTCTTCCCAGTCGAGTTGTCTTCTCCACTGTGTGTTTTGACTCCCCATTTTGGCTGCTTCCCTGTGTTTGTTTCTATGTAGTAAGTAGGGCTGCTGTGTCTCCCAGTAGTAGTACGGTGGTCTTATTTAGTAGGTGTCCTGGGGGGCTCAGTGGCACAGTCTGTCTGGTCACCTGAGCCAGGTGCTCCAGGTTGAATCCCTTGTAAAGGTTGTGTGTGCCCTCCTCTTTTAGTTAGAGCCTTGGTTGCTGTTTGCATGTCAGTGGGAGGGGCTGACCCTTGGCTTGTTGGTTGTGAGGACTGGCTGTGAATGTGGTAGAGGAGCTGTTATGCAGGGGCTGACCCTATGGAGCAGGATTTATTTTAGTAGGGCTCTGGTGCCTACCCAGTCTGCTTTTTAGGTTTGTTGTCTTTGGATGTGGCTTGAGTGATGCTCTGGCTCATACCATAGCTGGCCACCGGGTAGACAGGGCCCTCCTGGGAGTCCAATTTCAGCTGCATCCTGTGCCCTGTCCAGGGCCACATGGCATGAGCCATCAAACAACCTGTAGGTGACTACCCCCCCTCACTGGACTTGGATGTACCTTGAGAGGCTAAGTCTCGAACTGAGGCTGGCTGCTGCTGCTAGTATCAGGCTCAGCAAGAGATATGGGGCATGCTGAGACTTGATGCTGCTTGTTTAGGTATTGTGAACCTTTGAGAGATTTTAGAAAAGTCCACGACATGAGCCAAGACATTTGTATGAACCACTGGAAGTGGCTTGGGGTGAGGGGTTGGGTCCTGCAAGTTGAGAGAAGGGGATCAGGGAATCACCAGGTTGGGGCAACCAGTGTTGGCCAGGCTGATGGAGATTCAAATATGGCATCTGCCTGCGACTGCAAGCAGGTTGGGGAGAGCCCAGGAAAGGAACAATGCCCACTGCCAGCATTTTTGTTTGGGAGAAAGCTGTCCCTTCAGCCCTCGTCCTGAAGGTAGATGACTCAGTTTCTCTCCATATGTACCTGGTGCCTTTCAAGCTGCTGACCCAGTGATGAAGCTCAGAACAAGTATGTCAGTTAGAGAGTAAGTCCACGTGCGGGCCCCTTGAGGGGAATGTCTACAATTCCAGTGGCCCTTCATCTCAGCCACAATCTCTGCTGGTTTCCACAGCCAGAAGTTGTTGGGACTTGTATTCCTGGCACTAGAACCCTGGGCTGAGGACCCCAGGGTGGGGCTGGGCCCCTTGCTCTTATGGGGGTATGGAGGACTTTCACAGATGAGATATTTCTTTCAATTCTTAACCTCCACACACAGGTGTGGGACCAGCCTACAGCCTATTCCTTATCACCTCCCCTCCATGTCTCAAGGTGGCCTTTTCTGTGTAGGACTTCCCAGCTGTAGGACTTCCATTCAGCTTGGTTTCAGGCAACTTCCAATGATGGATGTTCTGTAGTTTACTTGTAATTTTGATGTGGTTGTGAGAGGAGGCAAGCACATTTACCTTCTCCACCATCTTATTAGCTGTGTGATATGCAACAGATTAAGTTTCTGGATGTTAGGCTATGATAGTAGTTCCCTCCTAGTGCTGTGATCATTTAGAAAATAGCACCCATCACAGGAGAATGTTGGCTGGTGCTGATGAAAGTGTTGATGATGTCATGTTATTAACATACTTGTGAAGGTTCCCCAGATACTTTACCCTAGCCTTGTAGTACACTGTGATTGGCCCTGGTTTTCTTTGGGGCCTCCTTTCCTCCCACTGCCCCCTCACTGACTGCTCTGACACATCACCCTTCAAACCTGTGCTGCACTTGGGTCTTGGAACTTAGACTTTCCTTGACTAGAATGTTCTTTTACGAGTTATGTATGTTACTTAGTCCTTCACTTCGTGCATGTATTTTCTCAAATGTTATTTCCTCAGGGAAGCTGTCCCTGAATGCTCTAATTAGTTATTCTTGTCATTTTATGTTCAAATCTTTATCTTTCTTCATTATGCATATCACAGCCTAAAAAATAATGTACAGTTATCTCTGTACTTTTTTCCTAGCTGTCTTTCCCATGAGCATGAGACTACCTCTATCTCATTTAGTATAATGTAGGACTCTCTTTTGTATCCAGAACAGGATTGGCCCAGCCCATGGTATGCATTCAATAAATATTTTTGATTAGCTAAATGTGAATTATAAGTAAACAGAATGGAAAATTAGCTTCTATAGCATTTCTGTAGATTGGGAAGAGCAGCTTGACCCAGAGTAGAGAAAGACGGGGAAGCTGTGTCCTGGAGGAAAGAGAAGAGTGCTGATCCAGGTCCGCAGTGCCCATTGAGGCTAGAGAGAGAGCAGGGGTGTGTGTTTTCTGACACTCGATGATGACCTCCTTGGAAGTGAGGACCTGTGTCTTACTCAGCTCTATCATTTCAGTGCCAATAGTTAATATGATGATAATAATAATTTATTAATTATTAGTAAATGTGGTAACAACCGAATGGCTGAATAATCCTGTAGACTAACCATAAATAGTGGAAGCACCATGTAGATTTTGTCAGGAGGCTTGTTTTAACAGGTTTTCCTGCAAGAGGCATTCTTGTTGGTACTCAAAGACGTGCATCTCTTCAGATCCGTCCGGGTTGTTTTTCCTTCCTGATATAAGCTGCAGGGGGCACTCTCCCCATTAAAAGCTGCTTGGAGTGGCTGTGAGGAGAGCAGGGAGGGGCAGCATAATGAGGGGGCCAGAGGAAACTTAATTCCCACCCGGCCCTCAGAGCTACTGCCTTGTGCGGCAGGCACCCTGTATGCACACATTCAGGAAACATAGTCTGCAGACTGGAAACATCTGGAGAAAGGTGGCCAAATGAGCGGCAGACCCTCAGAGCAGGTTTTTCTTCATATTTCTGTTCTCTAGTAAAGACGTACTTTCGTGGTTTTAGGTCTTTAACCTGATATCTGCTGTATGAGCAAAGAATTTTCTCATTAGCAAAGGATTTCTTTGTTTAATTGGCAGATGGGTAGAGTCATTTCCATTCACAACTGTGAAATGGGCATCTGCTGTGTGCTGGGCACTGTGTAGGAAGCACCAGGCCTGTGTGAGCATGACGACATCACTGCCAGAATTTTGAGCAGTCTAGTTTTTGACACTCATGTTTCCAAACGAGTGTTTCCCTTCTTATCCATCACCCTGTGGAACTTGCATACATTTCCCAGTGTGGTGGCAGCTGTTACTCAGAAGCTTTCTGGCACCTACCTCTCTTTAGTTTGCTATTTTGTAATCACGTTCTTTCCTAGGACTAGTTTCCTATTTTTATCAGTAGCCTTATTCTCAAGACTTGGTTCAAGAAGGCACGTAGCTATAAAATTATGCTGCTGGCATGACTTTGTCACAAAGAGGTGCTAGACTCTGGAGATAATTCCAAAGGCGGGCTTCCCAGAATGTGTTGCAGAAAAGGTTGCCTCTTTAGAATCAGTATTAGCCTACCAGGTGACTGTTTAGAGTAGGGATGATGTGAATGGAGATGGGAATGTTCTGGCATGTTTTATAACTTTTATTTTTCTTTCAGATCACACTATTTTATTTTGAAATGAAGCAAGCTAGTTTTTAGGCATCTAATAAATAATACACTAACTTTTCAGATGACTGCCATGAAAGACTCAGAGTCATTTACAAACACACGAAAACTTTATGTTGCCAAAATTATGTCAACATGGCAAATGACATTTCCTCTTTGGTTGTCTGCATTATCCAGAAAATTCCCTGAGTTTTTCTAATTTTCTTTTTTTTTGTAGATTTTTTTTCTTCCCATTTCTCATTTCATAGGGGAGGCTGCACGTCAAGGAGTGTCACTTTTCATTTTTCAGTCTAGAATTATACTTACCTGGAATCCATTACCTCTTTTAAGTTTATAGCTGTGTGATGTTGAGATTTCTTAATCTTCTGTGCCTCCGTTTTCACATCTTTAAAATGGGGATAAGAAAACTATCTATCTCATAGGTTTGTGTGAATCAATGACATTTTCGTGTAGTCATTGCCATAGTTGTTTTTAGTGCATGGGATGTGTTCAGAAAATAACATACAATTATTTTGCCATTTTTATTAATACTGTAGTTAACATTGGCTGAATATCATTCATTTTCTGATATGATTGTGCCATTTTCAATTTTAGGTCATCCATTAAACTCTCAACTTTAGGGGTTATTCTGTGTTAAAGGTTTACATGCCGGTTCTGGAGTTTAGCATTGACTGGGGGAAAAAAATCTAAGATTTATGTCGTTTATTTTTTCCCAGCATTGTAAATTTTTAAAGCTTTTCTTAATGTTTGGCACAAGACATACTTCCATTGTTTGGGCATACATGCACATTATGGTATATGTACATGTGGATACATGTATATACACATATGTATGTCATTCCCAAATTGTTTTATTTTCTTGCCTTGAAACATCATAGGTTCTTTAATTCTACTTGCTGATGTTAGATAACTATATAGATGACTATATTTTCTGCCTCTAAATTAAACACCCAAGAATTTGATGTGTAGGCACCAAAGTGGTAGCCTTTAAAAAGCTACTGACTTCACACAGACATATATTTGACATAGAAAGACCTTTCTTCTTTGTATGCACTTGGTGTCTGGCTTTACCTTGTCTGGTGAAGTGAAGTATGAGTAGGTTGAGCTAAATATGGCCTTGCCTACCCATGTGCAGGAGGTGGGCTAGAGGTTCCTATAAATTGAGAGGCTGGACACTATCTCCACACTGGAGGCCATAGGATGGAGGAGACTGAGGAGGAAATGGCAAGGCTCCTATGGCCAAGGAGTTTGCCTAGAGTTGGTTTGGGCTACAGAGCACCCTTCTAAAGGCTACTTGGTTAATTTAATTGATATTGTGGGTCCTGAAAGGGAGACAGGACCCTTGAAGAGTGTTTATAATGCTCTGCATATATAATCTGTGAAGACAGCAGAAAAACCAAGCTAAGCCTAAATTTTAGCTATGAAATAAAATTTAGAAGCACTGTGTATACTTCCCTCTTAGACTAAGTGCATATGGCTATTCTTCTTCTTCTAAAGTCTAAAGGATTTTGTTTGCCATCTTTATTGTTGCTTATACTTTACAATTAAAACCTGACCTAACAAACTCATGTATAGCTGTTTTGCATGGCTGGCCTTAGAAAGTAAGAAACGGAGATTCTTTTCCTTGGCTTTATCTTTGCATGGAGGGCAGGGTTTTTTCCCTTCCAAACCTGAAAATTGGTGATTGTGATTCAGCACCATTAATTTCTTTATTCTTAACAGTAATTTATAAGAACACTTTTGCTGGCTAAACCCATGTATTAATTGCTTGCTTTTTCATGGTTTCTTGTCAAAAGGTGTGTGTATCTAAAGATAGATTGCCTCATTCAAGCTGGATATTTATTGAAAGAATTCCAGGATAGTATAGTCATCATGTAGTCATCAGTATGATCTGTTACTTTCGGAAGATTTTACCACAGTCATGAGACAGAAATAAGGAATTGTACCATTGCTTTTCTGAGTGCTGAATGTATCGAGAATATATTTTAACAGGTAACAGAACTGGGAAGAAGACTAGAAATGAGGAGTATGTATCATTTAAGGTAAGACCTAAAGATGGAGCAGGAGCCAGCCATACAAAGAGTTGGGGAAAGAGCATTTTGGGTAGAGGGAACAAAGTGTGCAAAGGTCCTCAGGTGAGAGTGGAATTGGCTTGTCAGAGGAATAACAATACACATCATGATGTTTGTAGAATTATCAAGAAAAATAATATCTGTCTTCTAGAGTTGTTGTAAATATTAAATTTGGTAAACTCTATTAAATACCTAGTCACAGGACACAATAACAATAGATTTTATAATAATAACATCATTATTGTAATTCTCAATGCGCAGTCATTTTTAAGAGTACTTTAACAAACATAAAAGGAAAAGTGTATTATATTTTCAATGACTACTCAAGTCTTCTATCCCCAGGCTGTCTGTCCATCATCCAAAGTTTTCTCAGGCCTGCTTTCCTTAGATGTACTCTCTGCCTTCAACCAGATCTACTTTGATTCATGAATGGAGAAAAGCAAATGGAAGTGGGATATATAATATTTATTACAGTGATGAGGACTTGCAGAAACATGGGAAGAGATCATATGTTTCTCTATAGAAATCTAGTTGATTGTTATTCATTAAGTTTTAGAGTCAAAGAGGATATGAGCTTAAAAAAGGCAAAAATTTTCATAACTATAATACAAATAGATATAATAGCTAAAACCCATACACAGTTAATGAATTTATAATATCTTTGAATCCATCACTCATGACAGGACCTAGAATTTTCTAGTTACCTTACAAGTCCTCCAAGAGATCCTGCTCAAAACAACTCACATCTTCCCCCTCCCCACAAAAAATATCTACTAACTTGACTTATGTGGTCATCTCTGCCTTACTTTCCTTTATAATTTTTCTTACCCAGTTGTATACCTATATAAATTATATATTAGCTTTGTCTACTTTTTTGTTTGTCTATTTGAAAGCAAGCTTTAAAACTTTCACATTGGAGGGACTGGAATGAAATAAAAGTGGCCCTATAGGGAATATCAAAAGTTAGCAGAAAAAAATATGCAAAACTTGAATTCAACCTAGATTAGTGGCAAGAGGAAGATTCTAGGAGAAACTGAGGAAAGAAGGGGAGGTAGCTGGGAGGGGTGTGGCTGGCTCAGAGGCCCTTTCTAGGAGAGTTTCTCCTGCAATACGAGGAAGTCCTGCCTTGGACACTTGGAGACTGTGCACTGGCAGGGCCCCAGCTCCAAGCAGAGAATTTTAGGGTAAATTGTTTGTTTACACTAGTCTGGCGTTCCTCCTTTGAAGAAACCACACCATTTCCCGAGGGCCTGAGGCTCAGCAGGGAGACAGCAACAATCAATGGATAGAAATAAGTCCTCCCTAGGTATCAGGTACCTGTGGGATATTGGTTCCAGGATGCCCCAGGGATTCCAAAATTCAAGACTGCTCACTCCTTATAAAAACTGCATAGTATTTGCATATCACCTATCTACATCCTCTTGTATAGTTTAAATCATCTCTAGGTTACTTATAACACCTAATACAATACCACGTTAATAGTTGTTATACTGTATTGTTTAGGGAATAATGACAAACAAAATCTGTAAGTGTTCAGTACAGATGTACCTATCATAGGTTTAACTACAAAGTACATATTTGTAGCAATGTAACATTTTTTTCTTTTTCAACATTTTTGATCCCTGATTAGTTGAATTGATTTATGAGTATCCCGTGGATACAGATCTCAGCTGTAATGAGAGAAATTAGGAGTGGGAGCCTCCCTCTCTGCTGGCTGAGGAAGAAGAGATAAGGAGGGAACCAGAGGCTGATTGTTCACATGAGAACAGAGGAATGGTGGAACTCCCTTTAGAAGAAACAGAAAGCTCTGGAGAATAGTTTAGGAACATGGCCCTTCAGGCAGTAACTGGGAAAGCTTCTGGTGAGGCAAGTTCCCACATTATCTGACAACAAAGGAAGGATGGACAAAGATCCAACTTGCAACTGAATTGTACTGCATTCCCTGGGGGTATATTGGGTGATCTAGATTTTAATTCTGGCATTGTTAGTAATTACACAAAAAAATGTTTATATGCTTGAAACTAATATGTGATATGTCAATTTAAGCACATTAAAAAAGAAAGAAAGAAAGAGAGAGAGAGAGAGAGAGAGAGAGAGAGAGAGAGAAAGAAAGAAAGAAAGAAAAGGGAGGGAAGGAGGAAGGGAGGAAGGGAGGAAGGAAGGAAGGAAGGAAGGAAGGAAGGAAGGAAGGAAGGGAGGGAAGGAAAGAAGGGAAGGAAAGAAGGGAAAAGGAGTGGGAAATTCCCTGGAGGCAGTTAGTTATTTGAAAATATTTACTGATCTTCTTAACGCCAGGCACTGTACTAAGCATTGGATTGTACAGAAATCACCAAGATTACAAGACCCTCATTTTGATAGAGCTCCCTTTCAGGAACAAGACTGACATTGAACAAGAAGTTAACAATAAGCTTGTTGAGTGCTGTGGAGGCAAAGTAGGTGGGAAGACTCACCACAGGCCTCCTAACTGGAAGACCCCTCTGGAAAGGCCCATGATGATCTTGTCTAACCTCCTCGGTTTGCACATGCAGAGAGGGAAGATGAGGGAGTAAAGGAGCATACCTTATTCAAAGGATTGTGGTTAAGTGATAGAGCCAGGATTCAAACCTGAATCTTCCTTGTGTTCAGTTGTTCCACAGTCAATGGAATTCACAGGTACATCCCATAGTGTGAATCTGGAAGATCAGGAGCCTGTTCGTGAGAGTAATTTATTTCAACCCTTGATAAAATACATAAGATCCTTGTGTGTTCTCCAGTTTGTGGGGTGTTTTCTCTTCTGGTTTTTATAAAACGTTCCGTTAGGGCAGCTGTTGGAAAGTAGAAGCCAAGAATCCTGGTTCTTGGTTTGAATTTAGACATAGCTTGTAGACCTTGAGTTATCCCCAGGGAATGGATTTTGTTAAGCCACTTGAACATTTCACTGCTTGTTTTTTTTTTTCCTCACTCCACATGCCTTTTTGAATTTAGTTACTCAAGACTTTTAGTGTTTTAAGTGTCCGCAATTCTATGTCATTTTTTCTGTAATAATTTGACATCTGTTTAATGATGTGCACAGTATTTAAGATAACTTGAAAATAGTTTAAAAGTTATAGGAATAAAAATAGTTTATAAATCTAAACAGTAAATGGATGCCTACCCACTCAAATCTTTTTTCTGTGTAGGGAACTCGAAATATATACTTACTAAAATTTCTTCTATTGTTTAAAAATGTTCTGCCTAATGAAATACTACAGGGCAGAAAGTGTTCATCTGAGGTATGGTGTGGTTGTAAAACACCCAGACATGCATGTGGTATACATTTTATAGCTTTGTGTATTTCACAGGGAAGACATTGAAACCTTGTAGAAATACTACATCGTCCAGTGAAGCCTGCTTTAATAGTAGCATCAGATAGCTGTTCATCTCTTCTGGCCTTTTATTTATACGTGTATAATTACGATTTCCAGTACCTGTTATCAACATATTTCCAAGCTTGGTTTTATCTTTACATTTTTCCATCTTAAACTTTTTCCAGATTGCCTGTTTTCTGGGAGAGTGAGTCTTTCTGTATTTGGAAAGATAATTTTGGCATGTGGGGTGCTCTGGATTCACATGGAATGTAGCCCAGCCATTTTCCCAGCTGTCCGGGCCAGAAATCTGAGGGTCACCCTTAGTTTCTCCCTATCCCTTGCATCCCCCTACGCTCATATCTAATTGCTTATCAGGTCCTGCCTACTCGAGCCTGAAATATTTCTTGAATCTACACCCTCTTCTCCATCCCTTCTGTCTTTTGCCTTTGTGCTGATCTTGCTGGGATTATGCAATGGCTTTCTGACTGGCCCCTCAGCTTCCAACCTGATTCTGTTCTAATTAACTCTGGATTTCCTCATCCCTGTCCTACCTAATACCTTCAACATCTCTGCCATCATGCAGGATAAACTCTGTGCTCTTTATTGGGATATTTAAGCCCCTCCATTGTCTTACCCTGGCCTAACCCTCAGCCTCATTTTATACCAGAACCTACCTCCAGCTTTTGAGTCTGGTAACACTGAACAGACCCACACTCCTTACATGCACTCTCCTCTTTCTCTTCCCAGAGCCTTAGTCCCTGTGGCTATTCATATTAAGAATGTCCCTACTCCCACTGACCTTCCCCAGCTAAATCCTGCTTATTTTCACATCTCTCAGTTTATGTGTCAGCTTCTCCAGCAAGCTGTATGTTATTCCTACAGATTGCTTAGGTGTTGATTTTTGTAATTTTATAATTCACTCTCAAGTTACAATTTTTCTCCCTGTCCCTTTTGCATTCCTGTCTCTCCCTACCAAGTACCTGTATCCCTTTCGGTCTCATCTTGCATTGAAATAAAAAAATAAAATACTTGTTTCAATGAGGGTTTTTTCTTCCCTTCATTAGATGGTATCTTTCAGTTTGAA
This sequence comes from Cynopterus sphinx, assembly GCA_030015415.1. Lineage (NCBI taxonomy): Eukaryota > Metazoa > Chordata > Mammalia > Chiroptera > Pteropodidae > Cynopterus > Cynopterus sphinx. The sequence goes on from CM057381.1 coordinate 113,191,311, forward strand.
GGCTGATCACCTGGAATGTATGTTCTTAGTCTTGGGTGGAACCAGCATTTGGATTCCCACTTTAAATACACGACACAGATAGATAATGACTGGCTTGTCCAAGGTCAGTGAGCCATAGCAGCTGGCCCAGGACTGAGCTACCCTGGCTCTGATCTGCTTCATACTTACCCGACTATATCTAATTGTCGTTGAGCAGAATTTTATAGAAGTGACAGCGGATGAAATGACCTCGTCTTAGTTTTGAACCAGCTTTGTACCATTCTCCAGGGAGATCTAAGGCCATCACTTTCTGTACTACCCTTTGCAAGAGAATATATCCCATAACTAAAATGGCCCCTAGTCATATTACCCTCACACACAGAATCTAAGAGCACATCCAGACAGGCTTCCCTTTGGATGGATTTGAATATCATATTTCAATGCATCTAGCTTTTATGGATGGATGGAAATTGTGAAGTAGCTCCTCTATGATTCACCCCAGGGCTTTAGCTCTCAACTCTACATGTACCTCCTGACCCTACCCCCGGCCAAGATATCAGTCTTCTTGGATCCCCTTTCTTTGCCCTCCTCCACCTCTTATTTGGTGATCTGCTTTCTGTGCCAGATGTCCTTCATATATGGGAGGAGGAGCAGTGGTCAAGTGTGGATAGATATGGCTTTAGTTTCAGAAGGTAACTTAAAGGAAATGGGAAAGAGGCCCATAGGCCAAATCCTACTTGCCAAATGTTTTTGTAAATAGTTTTATTGGGATACACCCTCCCTCATTCATTTATATATTGTCTATAGTTGCCTTTATAGTGCAGAGTTGAATAGTTGCAACAGAGACTGACTGCATGGTCAAACAAATTCTGAAATATTACTGGCACATCTTTTTATTACTATGCTACAAGAATCTCTGTCTCTCTGGTCATTTGAATTGTGTTATTTAAGGTGCTTTTTTGTAACCTGGCCCTGGGTGTCAGAATCCAGGACAGCGAAAAGGCTTGGACAGAGGTTGGGACAAACCTGTCCTTTTATATATATAATCTGGTATCTTTGGCATAATTGTAATTAGTTTTTAATGTCTAAGATTTTAGTTTGGGTAAAAATAACTAGACTGCCACCTAGACCACCATGGCAAATAGATTTCATTTTGACAGACAGCTCTGATTAATTGGTGGCTGCCTGAACCCTATATTGGGAAGGATTATGAAGTCCCAAGGGCCTCAGCACAAAGCTGTGCTATGAATGATTAGTGACATTTGCCAGGACCTGTGCATAAGAGAAAGGTGATCCATTTGTCTTAAGCTGGTGGCTTCTTCCTAAAGCAATAGGAAGTTTCAAGGTATGAATGACTGTGGTTCTGTCTACTACAATATAGCATCTGATCTGATGATCACTAAATGGAGAGCCCCTGTAAGCCAGAACCATCATATGTATAGATTAGTATGGAGTTCCAAAATGGCAGCTTATTCATTTATAAAAGCAAGAGTTGACTGAAGACCATTCTGTATTTATAATTATATCCTTTAAGCCAACTTTTTTTATTGTGATGAAATATACACTACATGTAATTTGCTATTTTAATCATTTTTAAGTGTACAGTTCTGTGGCATTAAGTATATTCACAATGATGTGCAGCCATCACCACCATCAATCTCTAGAACTTTTTCATCTTCTGAACTGAAACTCTGTACTCAGTAAACAATAACTCTTTATTTCCTCCTTCCCCCAGGCCCTGGTAACTACCATTCTACTTTCTGTATCTATGAGTTTGACGACTCTAAGTACCTCATATAAGTGGAATCATACAATATTTGTCTTTTTGTGTCTGGCTTATTTCAGTTAGCATAATGTCTTCAGAGTTCATCCATGTTTTAGTATATGTCAGAATTTCCATCCTTTTTAAGTATGAATAATATTCCATTGCATGTATATACCATGTTTTGTTTATCTATTTAGTGGCCAATGGACATTTGGGTTGTTTCTACCTTTGGATATTGTGAATAATATTGTCATGTACACTTTTTGAGTCTGCTTTCAATTCTTTGGAGCATATACCTGAGAGAGGAATTTCTGGATCATATCGATACCAAAGAGTGGGGTTCTCTTCTCGGCATGATGTGCAGGTTCTTGATGTCTTTGACAAAGAATTGAGCAAGACACCGAAATATAGCAGAAAAGAATAGCTTTATTTGAAGTGATAGTACACTTCCAGATGCGGAAGCGGGCCTCCTGAGCAAGAGAAGCATGGTTCAAAGGCTCATGGGCTCAAGGGCACAGTAACAAAGCCTTTGGGGTTCTATCCCTCTTTGCTATGGGTGGTGACTTTTTCATAGAGGAGTGGGCTTTCTTGATTGACAGCTAAGAATGACAGGGCTCGGTGATTCATCATTTGCTTTATGCAATGTTCATTCCCAGAATTCAGTCTGTTATAACGATATTAATGAACTTCTGGGCATATGCATCATATTACAGTGTTGGTATAATGAGGCTCAGTTGAATTGAAGGTCATTGGCATCGTCATTGTGCAAGTGTGAGAGACTAGGTGAAACTAGTACCCATTTTTCTGCTCACTTGTTTTCTTGTATGAGTTACTTTTAGCCCCAAAATGCCTTCTGGCTTGCTGAATTGTGGGCAGACTAGGGCAGACCCTTTCTAGAATGGGATGACCTTAGTGTCTTTGCAGGCAGACCTGAAACTCACTATCTAACTTTCCTGCCTCACCCTTTTTCTGAGAGCCATGAACCCCCTTCTTCTTAGCATGGATGTTGAGGGATGAGATATCTCTTCTTCTGTATCTGCTTTCTGCTGAGGAGAGTCAGAGTTCCTGCCAATTGGGGTTTCGTGGAGCTCTTTCCCTCTCCATGTCAGTCAGAATGGGGTCTTGGGTATTCTGCCCAAGTGCCGCCTCTGGCCCTAAACAAGGAAAAAGACACTAACTTGTTACTTGAATCATATCTAGTTACATTTCTGTTATTGATTTGCCCATCAAATGAGTAAAGGAAATCAGGCTTGGTTAATATATTTCCTAAAAGAAAGAAAAGAAAAAGCACTTTGGGTAAAAGGTCTCTTCTTTCTTTGACTCCAAGGACCCTGTTTTGGCCTAAAGCCATTCCTGTTTTATAATGGGCCAAGGAGAGTGCTGAGTTTGAGGAAAGAAAAGAGTTAACTAGGTTTATTTAAAAAATTAAGAATTTTGTAAGTGATGGCCCATATCAATATGGTAATTCTACAATCAATTTTTGAAGAACCAACACACTTTCCACAGTGGCTTTACCACTGTACATTCTCACCAGCAATAGATAGGAGCTCCAAGTTCTCCACATTCTCACCAACACTTTTGAACATAGCCATTCCAGTCCATCCATGGGAAGTGGCATCTCATTGTAGTTTTGATTTGAATGTTCCTAAAGGCTAGTGAGGTTGAACATATCTTTCCATGTCCCTGGTGTATATCTTCTTTGGAGAAATATCTGTTCAAATTGAGACAACTTTTATAGTCTGTTCACACTGCTGGTTTCTTTAAAGAGAATGACACAGTTATTTTCAGCCATGAATTTCCCTGTGTAGGGCCTGAACGGTCTTGAAGATAGACCTGTAGGAGCTCCCTGTGATTGTAATTACAAGCCAGGGAAATATGATGGAAAAGAAATTCCAAGTAAAAAGTGGATGTCTTGAGGCCAATGAAGACAGAGAAAGAGTGGGGAAAGGGGAGAAGAGCTGCTTGATTTATTAAAACTTGTGTCTTCTTCCCAATAGTGAGAGAAAGGTGAGGAAAGACAGAGAGAGATCCAAAGTGTGCTGTTTCCTCTTGACTTCTGTTTAAAATAGGTCCCTTTCAGGCTGCAAACCCTCAAACCCACAAGTGACATTTTTAGGACATTTTTTCTTCTCAGTGTAGAGGCCTTTGATTACCTCACCATAATTACTATGTTTATGGTGTTTCTGTCCCTGTTGGCTGTATTTTAGTGAAGCTGATTTTGAGTTGATTTTGTTAGAAACATCACTTTGGGAACATTGAATTTACTTTCCTCCAGTAATAGAAATCTTTTAAATTTTAGTGTACTTAAAGCCACAGATTTGAACTATATGGATCAGAAACGTTCTGGAACAATTGACAGAAAATTTCAGTCCACTTATTGAATTTAAAGAATGACTGCCGGAGGTATGTTTGGGAAGGGTTCAGAATAAATGATCTTTGTATTAGTCAATGTGTAGGAGGAGGCAGTTTCTCTGGATTGATACTATACAATTTATCAAGGAGATAGAATTTATCAAGGAGATAGAAAGACATGTATGTCTGATCTTACTTAATAAACCTTTGTTTAAGTCAGAGAAAATAGTATATTAGCAATAATCTGAAAGAATAGTGAATTCATTTTTTAGATATCCCACTATAGACTTTTTTGTTTTTTATTGCATATACTTCCTAAAAAACAGTGTTTTTCATTTATAAGGATTAGTTTTCTCCTTATATTGATTGCATACATATTTTTTCTGTTATTCCACAAAAGCTAGTAGAAAAGTGGTATGCTAGTTCTTTTTCATTTTTATGGCTTAAAGTAAAATAAAATTATTTACATATTTTTAAGCTTGGGTTTTAGTGATCTTCCTTTGCATTTCAATCATTTGATCTTAACATCTCTCTCTCTTTTTAAATCATATTCAGTTTTGATTATTTGGTTTGTGATGGCAGCGGATTTTGGCCTGCCATGTTTAGAATCCCCAGTTAAGAAGCAGTTTCCAAATTTTGCTTTTGTATGATTCTGTGTGACTAATACCTGTAGGAATATAGCCTTTAGAGAAATGAATATAGTTTCCAGGGAGAATCAAATGGCATTTCTCAGAGCTAAATTTGACCTTGCTAGTGTTTATAAGAATTAAAGGGTCATAAATATTATGGATATAATTTTATCTACATATTTTTATTTATAAGAGTGAGCAAAACTTTAAATTCATGTTGGTGGGCAATTAAGGTTTACATTGATTCAACTGAAGCCTATAATCCTGTGAGGTGAAGCAAATATGAACCATATAGTTAATAATTTATTGCCCAGTCACACAAACATATTCACAGTTGCTTTTAACTTTAGTATACAAGTGGTGAATTGTAGGAGCAGTTTAGGGTGTGCTCAGAGGTTTCTGCATTCCCAAAAGAACTTAGTAGTTAAAGCTTAGCCTTTGCCATCAAATAGGCTGCATGGTTTGAAACCTGACTTCATCATTTTCCAGCTGCATGAACATGGGCAAGTCACTTGCCTCCATGCACTTCTGTTCTTCATTGGTACAATTAAAGTAATAGCAATGTCTACCTCAGAAAACTGTTAAGATTAAATGACCTAATATATAAGATGGAAACTTGAAAAAGAGGCCAGCAAATACTGAACACTGAATAAACGTCAGTGCTATTATTGTCATTATTATTATTATTACTAAACTCTCATTATTATTATTATTATTACTAAACTCTCTTCCTGTCCAAGGGCAGAAGCACCTGCCCTTTTATTTTAAATATAATTTTACTATAAAATTACTTAGAAATTAGAAACAGAGAGGCACCAAAGGGTTAAAGTAGAACCCATGTGCGTGTTTGCCTTCATCAAAATAGAATTATGCTGATTATATATGGATTCAATCCTACATAATATTATGTGTGAAATGTGGTAGCTGATACTTTTAGGGAAAGTTGGTATCCTTAGTGAGGCTCAACCTGATGCCTTTTGAGTTTTTGGACAGTTAGTGAACACCCTTTTCACTCTGTGTGTGTATGTGTTTGTGTTTGTGTGTATATGTGTTTGTGTTTGTGTGATTATGTCTCATTTAAACAATTGCTCATTATTGATTAAATATTTATTAGTTTATTTCATTTTAAAACCAATTGTGAAACATTTCAAACATGCTAGAAAATATAGAGAGTATTAAATGAAAACTCATTTACCCAACACTCACACTAAATTTTTCTAAATAAATAAATAAATAAATAAAATTTGCCATATTTGCCTGACATTTTTTAAAGAGATAAACTTTTATACTCCATCTTGATCCCATTTACTTTTGTTTTCTTCAAAGAGAATCCTTCCTATTCAAGTGGAGTCTCAGAGACAATTTTTATTCAATGTTCTGGAATCACATTCTGGATGCCTAGTGGTGTAAAAAATCACCTGTTACAAGTACCAGTCTAAAATCTGTCAGTGAGGCAATAAACATTTGAAACCCCTAGAGTAAATCTTCCCCAAATCTGGATTTTTATATAAAATGAGCCCAAAGTCAACTGGCACGCAGAGCATTTTATAGGGAATAAATTGGGTGCTTTGTGAAGTACACTCATTCTTCCAGGCCGCTGGGACTGAAATCCTCACCATACCGTTGCCACAATGAATGGAAAAGGGTTGCATTGCTTGGAGGATTTAGCACAGCTTTCAGAATCACCTGGCTTGACCTTAAGGTGAATGAAGTTCATGCTCTGGGTCAGTAGCAGCTGTGTGTGGGTTGGGATGTTCTTTTATAAATACTACAGAAGGCATGAACTACAGGAGGAATTTCAGTGATATTTTATTTTTTTCCTACAATCTAAAAATGTCATGATTTTTTAAATAGTCACATAATTTCTGAAATAATCTATAACTGCTAACTTTTTAGGAACTTATTATCTAGCAATCTCACTATCTGCAATTCAGCAGTGAATAAAAAAGTAAACCCAAGCCTCTAGACAAGCCCAATAAATTAAAAAATTAGTTCTCCCCAATAACTTCAGTAGAGCCTATTGTATTTCTGTATACACAGCATTTTTTTTTTCTACATATTTCTAGTGAGAGTGGATAGTTTGGTTCCTACCCCTCAGCCTATCAGGAGACAGGAAAGACACTACCTAAAGTAGATGTACTGACAACAGTAAGATTACACTGGATCTTATAGCACATCTCTGTTGGCTAAGGTATTATGTGTCTCTCAGGAATCCAAACTAATTAAACTTATTCTTCTCACAATCAGAGTTACAGTTGCCAAGTGACAGAATTTTATTAAAGGCCTAAAATATTAAAAACACAGCAATTTATTTCCCAAAACCAACACATGTTATAAATTAATGTGCTTTTTGTTTTTTGACTTTTTCTTTTTAAATCAGAAAAAAACAATCCTTTCTATTCTATGAGAATGTCTTTTGTAAGCCAACAACAGCATCACAATCTTTGTTTGTACAGTAATGATTGTGTAATGATATGAGCTTCTTAATCTCTTTTTTATTTGAAAAAATGCTAAAAATAATGGTAAAGAGCATAGAATTTATATTCTTAATATAGTTAAGACAAATATGGAAATTACTAATGTCCTGACAAATGCCCCATGCTCAGACTTAATCAGGAATACTTTGGTTGTGAGTTTTTCAACTACGGACATGATAAAAGAGTGTGTACAAAATGTAGGACAACTGTATATGCCTCATAAAAGACTGGATCTGAAAGACAAGTTGTGATTATATATTTTAACAACCTTAGTTCTGTCTTAGTTGTTTGATTTTTATATGCATTTTCAAAAATGAATCATGTACCCAAATAGAAGGCTGCAATTACAGTTAACACTTAGATGGAAATATATTCAAGAAGGAAGCCTGTTTCTGGTTCCTGTCCTTTCACCTTCCAATGGTGGGTGTATAGTTTTGTTGGACAAACTTCAAAAGTGTTCTCAAAATTAACAATTAGCTTGTGAGACTAGTTTTACATGTTTATATATCTGCTTGTTGGCAAATGAAGCAATAAATGGATAAATAATTTCCCCTAGCTTAATAAATGCTACAATAAATAGATAAATAATTTCCCCTTAAGGTTTAGCCAACAAGTCACTTGCATCAGGAAAATTCATGAGCTTCTCAAACCTTATGTGTAAGGAGAGTAAAAGCTATAGGGTGATGGCTTTCTAGAAGTGATAAGAGCTTTCCATATGTATCAGCAGAAAGATTTGAGTAAGATGGGTTCCACTCTATATCAAAAGGCTGGCAATATTCTCAAATGTTAAAAGTGACCTCTGAAGTAAACTAATTCATGGCCTCCAAGTCCTCTGATCTTTTATTCTATTCATAGCCAATAAAGAGTGTTAAGAATAATATAATATATAAAGACAAGAGACATCCCCTGCCTCCCTTCCACCTCAGATTAGCCAGGTATAACATTAGAGAGATGAGATTTAAGACAGTGGGGGCAGCCCAATGCTGTTTGGTAAAAAAAAAACAAAAAAAAACTAGTTCATGAAAAGGACTCTCAGTTGTTGACTAATTTTTGCATGTATCTCAAGATTTCTTTTCATGTTACATCTTTTCTCTTATGATACAGTTAATGAACTTCACGACAAGCATTAACTAAACATGTCTGAATGTATTACTTCTGGAGACTTAAGGCAAATATCCGATCTCTTTGCTCCTCTCCTCCCAGGCTCACTGGCTTGTATCTTCTTTAAAACAACAACGAGAACAAACAATCTTGGTGGTAACAGGAAAAGGCAAGTGTTTTATTGGTTTCAGGATGAGGGAAGGGAGTTGAAAAGTCCTGACTCAACTTAATGAGGGTTCTTTTGAATCTCTGTCTGTCAAGAGATATTCCTAGAAAAAGGAGGGAGCCATTGTTTTGTTTTTGAACACCCACAGCAAGCTAACAAATGCATACATATTAATACCCATTAATAAGTATTTAATAGGTAGTTTTAGTATTATATTAATTTTTAATTAAAAGGTAATTATTAATACCTACTAGTAGATAATAATAAACATAAGGCATTTGATTGTTCTTCAACATAAATGCTTTTTCATTTCTTTCTTGCTTAGATCCTAAATTATTTTTAGTCATCAAATGATTAATGCTATATTTCCCATATCTGTTTATATCTGTTAGTGGCCTTCATGGTCATCATTATCTTTTTTGTCAGCGTGGGTAGTTAAATAATTTTGCAGGGCTGAAATAGTGGGCTGTGGGATATTTCCTCTCAGATTGCTTATCTCCTCCCCATTGGGTACTATCACTTTTCACTACACACCACATACTGTGCTAATGCTGGTCTAGCTTAAGCCAGTTTATATCCAGTTCTTCAAAAAGGATATCTGTTCAGTTCCTAACACTACCAATGAAGACTCTTAGGCAGTCTTCCAGATTAACTTGCTCCCTTCAATAGATTGCTCCAAATTATAGGGGTCCATTTGGCATTTGGACTCTGTTGCTTTCTTTGGATATCTGTGTGTCTTTAAATCCGGTGTTCTTGTTGGTAGAAGGACCATTCTTTTCTCTGTCTGGCCTATACGGAGTACCCACAATCAAATTGCAACTTTGACCTTTCAAGTTTGAGGGGAACAAGGGAGCCTATTCAGCTAGAATTACCTGAAAATTTGGTCGTATCTACATAAATGTGGCATTATGACTTATGGTATTTTTTACTTTCAGTCCCTAGTGGTGATTTTATTTTGTGGAGGTGTTAGTAAAGAAATTCACCTCATTGAAGAAAAGGAATTTTAGTGTCTTAAAATTTTTCCCTCCGCATATGGGAACCTGAAATCTCATTCATGCTCTGTGAAATTGAAGAAATTGGATATTTAGGAATGGAAATTGGTGGTCCTCCAAGCAATATGGGATCTAAAAGTGTTAAATCCTTTCATAAATAAACCTTGATTCAGACTGGAATGTCTTGGCTTGATCTTAAAGGTGATATTATAGGAGACATATAGCCGTTGACCGGCCTTAAAGATAATTATCTGCACATTCCAGTCTTGGTCTGCCATCAACAGGGCCTGCCTTGCGATGAAGTCAATGCTCTTTTCCTTACAAGAATATTACATTGAGACAGGCCTCCAACCCCAAGATGTTTATGAACCACAGTCAACTTGTGAACTACGAACACACACACAAAAATCTCTTCTTAGTGGTAAACATTATTTTTCCAGCCTTCTAGATTTACATGCTACATGTCTTAACAATTCAGGTTTATTTTTAATGTATGTGTTGTTATTAGAAGTTAGGAAAACCCTTAGAATATTTGGCTTGTCTCTCATATCCTGCCATCTTTGGGTTGTGAAATCAATATTTGTGATTTAACTTTCTAAATTTGTAAATTTAGCTTTCTCTATACCCATTACGAATTAGAATTAGCTGCATCACCAAGGTATATGCATGTGACCTTTTGGATTAAGTTGTGAAATGAAGTCTGTTCACGTAGGTAATTTCCTTGGGATAGAGAGAGTGAGAGAAGGAGGGAGGGAGGATGGCAGAAAGGAGGGAATTAAGAGCAAGTTCCTTGCTAGACTATGAATACCATGAGTGCAGGGACTAACTGAATCCCTTGTACCTGGCATACTGCCACAATAAATTTTGTTGAATTAATGCATGGAATTTATAGAGAGCCTGAAACATGCTAAATATCTTACCTTCAATTCCCACAACAGATGTCAGAAAGTAAAGTACTTTAGTCGTCATCAAAGACTCTGGAGCCTGACACCCTGGGTTCAAATCTTAGCTCTGCCACTTATTAGCTGTGTGACTGTGGGCAAATTATGTAACCACTCTGTACCTCAGTTTCCCCATTTATAAAATGAGAATAACTCAAAAGAGTATTGTAAGAAATAAATGAGATTGTAAACAATTATTCACACTCAGATCAATGCTTGGCAGAGTAAATGCCATGTAGTTGTTAATTAGTATGAATACTTATTAGTTAGTATGTATTGTGTGTAATTAGAGCCTAGGAAAACCTTTAGGATATTTGGTTTGTCTCTCATTTCAAGCAGGGATTAAAAACAAATAGTCGTGTCTACATATAGACATGTACATTCACTTTATAAAAAATAGAATTTTATGTTTAACTTATAGACCAGCCGATTCAACATAAAAACAGAGAATTTAAGAGAAAACAATTAGAATACATAGTGCATATATACATATGAGAGAGAAGGCTTTAATCAGATGGACAGAATTCCTCAAATATATGAAGTCTTCTCAATATAAATATTTTTCCATGTAAACAATTATAATTGGCTAAATTAACTTCATAATATTTGGATGCAAAACTAGAATTTTTTTTTCTAAGTCAAATTAAATGTTAGATTATACTCCCCTCTACATCACCCATGCATGGCAGAAAAACAAATCTCAGACATAATGCAGGTTTCTCTATCTTTCTCAGGCTTCTTTTAAGAACCCCAAGAGTACTTGAGGCAGGGTCTCTGGTCTTTGATTCAGATGGCTGCCGTTGGGATACTTGGGGTCCATGCCATAGTCACAACACACTCCTTCCCATGGCTGCCTGAACCCTTGCCCTTAGCACTGGGTCCCTGGCTCCTTATCTCCTCACTCTCTGGGGAATTGCTTGGACTGACATGAAGCTCCTTGCCATCTGTGAAATTCACGACCACTTCAGACACCCAGGTAGAATCCAAATCACTTAAATCCAGCCATTCTCCACTCATTCAAACTCATTCTGACAATTTGATTCCTCAGATCAAGAATGTAGGTTTTGGAAACAAAAGCCTTTTAGCTCTCCTCTTTATCAAGAAGAGTACAAAACTCACCAGCACTCAAATCCTGGGCCATCCTCTGGAACAGGAGACAAAACCCTGGTCCGTAGCTTTTCTTGCACCCATAACCAAGGAATGTTCCTGGTGAGGTTTCCTGCCACATAATTTTGGCACTCTTGTGTAGAGAACACAGAACTAAATAACAAATTTGAAAGACACTGTAAGAGAGGCAGTTTGTTGGAGTGGCTGGGATTGAGGGTACTGGATCAGATGGATTACTTGGCCTGATTGCTGATCCTGCAAATTCTGGCTATTTGACTTGGGGCCTATTTAACCATTCTATGCTTTGTCCTGAATAATGGGTATGAGAGAAAGAGGGAGAGATGAAATAATTTTGCCTCATTTGGTGAAATAATCCCTAGTCCAGTAAATAGACCATAATTTGGCCCAAAGCAGGTATTCAGTGAAAGTGATTATGTTATTAACTGACCTGCTGCTTCATTTAGGAATCTGGTCTATGCTTAAGGCCTCTAGTTCCCTTTGCATTGCTCAGGACAGCTTTCCCTCTATGACCAGTAAAGGTGATCCTTGGGGTAGACCCTGGCTTCTTTCCCTCCTGATGGTGAGCTCAAGTCATACCCCACACAGCCTAGAGCACAGGAGTTAATGTGGCATCCTTAGGTGGGGAAATTGCAATGGTGGCCTGAATGGTACAGAAAGGGCTGCCAGGTGCTTAGAACTCATCTAATTCATGAGCTCACTTTATACAAGGAAAACTGAGGCTTAAAGAAGGAAAGAAAGTGATCTGGTAAGCTTGTAGTTGTGGCATTTCAAAGTCGTTCATTTTCCATGTCAGCATTTCCAGACTTATCCTGTCAACCCAGCCTGTAACTCTCCCTGAAAACCTGCTTCAACTGCTTGTTGTTTCCTGGCACTTTGTTTCCTATCTTCTCCCTTTCAGTGCTTTGGAGGACTGTTCTCTTTTCAGAATATTTTTCCAGCCTTTCTTGCCCCTACTGCCTTATTAGCCCATATAGTTTCCTGGCCTAGAATGTTCTTCCCACCATCCCTGCTTGACAAAATTCTACCTGTTCTTTAAAACAGAAGGTCAAAATTGGTAGCCAGTGATACAAGCGTGGCCCACAAATGTATTTTGTAAATTCAGGTAGGTTTTTATTTTCAATTGAGGCATCATTTTTTTTTCAGAAAATCAGATTTTACATGAAGAATTCAAATAGTTTTTCTTGTGGTAAGAGGATCTGGCCATGTGGAACCTGCATTTTGGTCTGGTGGAAATTAGTGGCAGGTAAGGAATATTTTCCTTGCCTGGCCAGCATCACTCCTTGATGATAATTGCTTCATCCCACCAGTGTTTGGGTTTGTGACCTCTACTTTAAGACATTGTTTAAATGCTATCACTTCCTAGAAGCTCTCCCTCCCTTTGTCTTGCTTTTCCAAATGAATCATCTCCTCCTTGTTTATGCCTCTAACTCTAGACTTATGTCTCTTCTATAGCAAAGATGGAAATCTGTCCTGCTTATGGTTGGTTTTAGTGAATAATACTTATCATCTATCAAGTGCTTACTAAGGGCAGGGCACAGGGCTGAGTGTTTCATAGGTATTTTAATCTCCAGGCCCCACTACGACTCTGTGTGAAGTGTGTTATTATCTCCAGTGTACAAATGCAAAAGCCCAGAGAGTGCAAGTGGCTTACTCAAGGTCACACAGCTGGTAAGTGGCAGAGAAAGAATTAAAGCCATCATCTACTAACCTCTGTGCTTGCATTTCCTCCTGTTGTATACTTCCTCATCACAGTGAAAGTTAGGGGATAGCCAGGACTGTAATTCTTTAACTTTCTTACTCTGATCCATTTCCCTTAGTTAAAGAATTAAGTGATAATGATAATAGGGTCATGACAGTGTATTGAGCGCTCACTACTTGCCTGATGCTGTGCAGACATCTATCTGCAGGTTACCTTGCAACTCATGCTATCCCCACACCTGCCGTATGTGCAGAGTGTGTAAGCTCCATATCCAGTTGAGGAATCAGAGGCTCAATGAGGTTGTCTACATTGGCCGAGGACAAATAGCAGCAAGCAGTCAGGATTTGAAACTAGATCTTTCTTGATTCTGCGTCTTGCACTTTTTCTTCACCCACAACAAGCTCGCTAATGTTTAGAAACACTTTTCTCACATTAAAGCTTGTTAACAAATTCAGCAAGGAAACCCCTTTTGTTTGTTTCTCCCCAGCCATACAGATAACATGAGAGTTGCTTCAGCCAGTGGTTCTTCTCCAGACACTTTCTGAGTGACCACTCTGTAGTAGGTATTGGGTCAAGGCAAGGTCTTTTTTCTCAAAAACCTTACCATTGAGGTGCAGTTGGGGAGGCAAGAGTTCTTATCCATGTAGGGTCCTTTCTGGGATATCTCTCTTGATAGCACAGGATTCTTATGTCAGTGGTTTGGCTGTCATGTCATTGGATTCAGCCAATCATTCTGTCTGCAGTAACAGAAATGAGCCAGGACATCCTGTGCATACATTGGTTTCCTTTCACTTACCTTTCACAGAATTACTTGCAAATTTAGGATCTTTACTAGGCTGAATGATCACAGTCTCTTTGCTTGCAAAAATAAATTCCCTGTGAGAAAGTGTTCACTCTTCCTTTCTCAGACAGAAGCAGCTCTATGCCACCCATGTTTGAATGCTCTTTGAAAAGTAGGCAATATCATGTGAACCAGAAAGTCTCAAACTTAAACATGTATCAGAACTAATCTGAAAGGTTGTTGAAACAGAGATCACTGAGCCACACTCCCTACAGTTTCTGACTCAATAGGTAGAGGCATGAGGGCAAGAGAAAGTGGGCAGAGAATGTGCATTTCCACAAATTCCCTCATGAAGCTGCTGGTGCTGATCGGAGAACCCTCCTTTGAGAACCGCTGATGTGAACATCAGGTGTTATTGTTTCTGCCGATTCTAGTTTTGAGTTATATATTTATTAAGTGTCAGCCATGTGCTCCACCTGGGAATTACAGATAACTGGGTGGGTAAATTAGATATGGAGCAAATTACTTAGTGAGAGAAATGGGAAGATACATACAAAGAAGTTGTTAAGTAAAGAAATTTAAAACTGCGATATGTAATATGAAGGAAGCAAACTTGGAGCTGAGATGAATACCAGGGACAGGTGGAAGGCAGGCAGCTACTTTAAGGGGATTCAGAAAGGCCTTTTGGAGTTTGTGACATTTCTGCTAAAGCCTGACAGGTGAGAAGATGCTCGTTTGAAGAGTTTAGAAGGGTAGCTGAAAAACAGGGCATGATAAAGGCGAAAGAACAGATTCTACAAGGCCCAGGGAAGGGCTAGAGTGGCATTCAGTGTGGTTTAGGAGGCACCTCAGAGTAGACAGAGATTTTACATGGACACTCTATCAAGGAGTTCACATAGCCATCTCATTCAGAGCTGTGTTCCCCTCAGACATCTTCTTTCTTCACTGTAAGGTGGAGTGAGTTATACTTTTTAGAATCATCCAGATGAGAACATGTTACTGATGGTTTATACAGCATTGGGAATTCCTGCTTTTTTTGGTCAGGTCTGCTAGAGTTGTAAAAGGAAGCTTTCTGGACACTAACTTTGTAGCAAAAAGAGGTAGAATGAGGTTGGCAAGGGAAGAAACAATTTTAATGTAATAAAAATAGGATTGTTCAGAACTGAGATGAGAGCGTTCTTACTGTTTGGTATTCAGATGAAATTTAGCTTGGAAGTCACATCAGTGAATATTATATTTCTTTACTACCTCAGCTGTGTTTTCGATCAGGGGGCATCTTTGTTTCGCGTAGCTTGCGCAGCAAGTAAAAAAGTCATAGATGGTTTCAACTTTGTTTTTTTGTTTAACCTATAGGTTCTCCAGCCATTAAAATATGTTTTTAGTATCTATTTTGGAACATTAAAGACATGATTTTGGACAAGGGCAAACATTTTGTGCCACCTACTCTACACAGTTCCTTTCTTTTCAGTGCTTACTTGCATTGGCACTTAATCTGTTACTGTATATTAGAACATTTCTCTGTCACCTCTGAAACTGTCTCAAAGGCAAACCTTTTAGAACCTGAATTTTTTAAACACAAAACAGGATTATGAATTAATCTCAGGCAGGGAAGGCCCTGGGGGCAATGTAACCTGACAAGTAAGACTCTGCTCTTGGCAAGCCCCTTTTGGGGTCACCCTCTGTTCCTGCCATTGACCTAGTGGACGAAAGAGTGGATGTGTGTGTGAGTCTAGGCATGACTTCTCTAAAGATCAACATTTGTACACACTGGAGTCACCTTTTATACATAGTGCTACTGACATTAAGCAGAGAAGTGGGCCTGACAGCCCCGGCCTTAAAGCCAGTGCAAGAGTGGCCCGGCTGTTTGCGCACGGTTTATCTGAAGGGATTCAGCACATTACACAGCCTAATTGTTTTTCGTCCAAAAGGAATGATTGCCCAGATAGAGGTGCCTCTAAGCTTACTGAATGTGACCCATCAAAACGGGGTATTCATTTCCATATATTTATAGTTGTTAGTTATTTTAAATATCCTGTTGAAGACTGGATATCATGATTTCCTTGTAGTAGTTATAAAGTATTAATTCTTAAAAAAAAAATAAGAGGAGAAATATTGTTAAACAAAATAATTTAAATATCTGAGAAGTCATCAAAGGGAGAAAAAGTCCCAACTGAAGAAATCAGATCCTTAAGTGAATATTTGGCATTCAAGCAAGGAATTCCATGTTTTAACTTATGTTTGTTTTGAGGCTATTTTAATATTAGGATTGTCTGATTCATTTTATTTGGGACCAGAATAGACTATAATCTCATTGGTAATGAAAATGGTATATATATTTGTATCTGAAAGCAGCTACTAGGGGATAAAAAATCACTTACTTTCAAAAGAGTTCGAAGGCATAATTGTAGAAAATGTCCTTTGGGAGTGGGGGATAGATATGTACTTCCAAATCATGATACAAGTATTTGGTGAAGCCTGGCATTTAATATGTGGTATAAATTGTACCATCTGGCAGAAAACTTTTCATCACAATATGGAGTTCTGAAGGAGCAAAGTGTCATACATTAAGATCTAATAGTTTTTGTCTATGCTGATTAATAGCGAATGAGCGAATGACCCCATGTGTCAGGGTAGTCAAGGGAAAAACAAAAGTCATTGCTTTTAAGCATGAAAGTTATGTTCAGCAGAATGTGTACTTTGGTTGTTTTTTATCGGATGGGGCTGGATTTGACCCTTGCCATTCAGCCAGTCTCCTCCAATCTCCTTTAGGGACCAATACACATCTCCTAGCCAGGGTTGGGGGCCAATCTCTGGTGCAGAGCCAGGTGGGAAGCAGAATAACTAGTCCTGGGAGCCCAGTGTCATGACCTCACTCTCATTAGTTCAGCTAGATGGCCAGAAAGTAAAGTCTTGTTCCCTGGAGTACAAGGAGAATGCTGAGCAGCACATGGATGACTTAAGATTGAAAGAGAGGAAGAATTTACCAGATCTGCTATATGATTGGATGATACTTATTCCATTTGCAGATGGAAGGATAAACTCTCTCTTCAGCTTGAAAGTGTGGCTAGGTTCAGTCTGTCAGCCTTGCTTATGAGGCATCTCATACTCATTACCAGTTGCTTTGCATGTGGGAAGAACTGACTGGGTGGGCATATTTGTTCCGGGTCTTCTCTTTATGAAGTGATTTTTCCAAAGTTAACCAATTAAGAATTTTTTTTTTCAATGTGGCAGTAATCTCTGTGAGAGGAGGGAGCCAAATTACTGTGGGGGCTGCTATGCTCTAGAGATGTATTTGGGAGGATTTCCTTCTCCTGAAGCCACAGGGTCAACATAAAGCCCCTATAAAATGTTTTAAATAAAGGAGAAATTAAAGCAGAAGATTGCATCTGGCACTTCATGTCTGGTTTTTTCTTTCTACTCACTGAGGATCTAACCAAACCAACAGTCTGGAAGATCTATTTAGTTTAAGGATATTGAAGCTTTATTGTTAATTTTCTTTTTTTTTTTTTTTTACTTACCTGGATTATAATTATAAGGAAACCAGTACCTACTGGTGGGCTTTATGGGTTAGCTTATGATGCCCTGGTAGCTGTTGTTGAACATGGCACTTAAAAATGTTTTAGTATGTATGTGTGATGGTTTGTTTTATAAAAAGGGGACCCCAATTATGACACTTTATCACTTTACTCTTAAGGAAGTCAGTGTCACATCTTGATTCAGTAGGTGTCAAGACCTTGGTTTAAATGCTGAGGTATTACCTAGGTATGTAGTTGTCCTTGGGAATGGAAGGCATTTACAACATGAAAATTCTCTGCTGAAATCTTTCTAGCTATGACATTTTAAGAAGGATTCTTCCTCAAGAGAATGGGAATGGTTTTATTGACCTTGTGTGAACATCTCACTTCTTCTCCCCAACATTTGCATTGGCTTTTCTTTTCCCTGTGGAAGTGGATGCCTAATGTATGTGGCATATACTTAAAAAAAAAATTAAACCTTTTTTTTATATAACTGTAGCTTTATATTTAAAAAATATAGCTTCAGTTTTAAAAAAATAATAGTGATATTGTGTACCCTTTACTCAGTTACCCCCAATAGTAACATCTTGAAAAATTATAGTATAATAACATAACCAGGATATTAACATTGATATAGTCAAGATACAGAATAGTTTCCTTGCCACAAGGATCCCTCATGTAGCCCTTTTTTAACTGCATCCATTCCTATCCCTTAACCCTGGCAATCACTGTTCTTCGTTTCAATAATTTTGTCATTTTAAGAACATTATATAAATGGCATCATATAGGATGTGACCTTTAGGGATTGGCTTTTTCAATTAGCATAATTTACTGGAAATTCCTCCATGTTGTGTGTATCAGTACTTTGTTCTTTTTTATTGCTAGATAGTCTCCCATGGTACGGATGTACCACAGTTTGTTTAACCATTTACCAGTCGAAGGCCACCTAGGTTATTTCCAATTTTTGACTTTCTAGTAAAGCTAGAACATTCATGTGCAGGTTCCTGTGTGAACACAAATTTTTAATTGTCTGAGATAAATGATAAAAATGTGCAATTGCTGGGTTACATGGTAGTTGCATGCTAAGTTTTATAAGAAATTGCCAAATTGTTTTCCAGAGTGGTTGTACCATTTTACATTCCTATCAGCAATATATGAGGATACAGTTTTTTTGCATCTTCACCAGCATTTGGTATTGTCACTCTTTTTATTTTAGCCATTCAAAAGGTATATAGTGATATTTCACTGTGGTTGTAATTTGCAATTCTTTAATGATTCTGAACTTTTTTTGTGTGTGATCATTTGCCATCTGTATGTTCTCTTCAGAAAAATGTCTGTTCTTGTCTTTTGTATAATTTTTAATTGTATTGGAAATTTTACTGTTTCATTTTAAAAGTATTTTATATATTCTCATACTAGTTCTTTGTCACATATGTGGTTTGTAAATATTTTTTCTCAGTCTGTTGCTTGTCTTTTTATCATCTTAACAAGGTCTTTCGCAGAACAAATATTTTCAATTTTGATAAGGTCTAGTTTGCCAATCTTTATTTTTTTAAATTATAATTTTGGTGTCAGTTCTAAGAACTAATTGCCTGGCCCCAAAAGATTTTTTCTGATTTTTTCCTAAACGGCTTATTGTTTAATGTTTTGTATTTAAGTTTATGACCAATTTTGAGTTAGTTTTTGTATAAGGCATAAAATTTGGGTCAGTTTCCTTCATACCCCATGGTGTTCAATTGTTTCAGTACCATTTATTGAAAAGGCTATCTTTGCTTCATTGAATTGCTTTTGCTCTTTTGTAAAACATCACTGTAGCATATTCACTTATCTAAGTGTCTACCCTTTGCCAGGATCATACTGTCTTGGTTACTGTAAGTAATCAGTAGGCCAAAATATGGACTAGAGTGATTCCTCCCACTTTATTCTTCTTTGTCAGGATTATTTTAGTTATTATAGTACCTATTTCTTTCCATACAAATTTTAGAATAAGCTTGTCTATATCTACAAAAAAACCTTGCTGAAATTTAGATAGAAATTATATTAAACTTATAGATCAATCTGGGACAAATTGACATCTTTACTATGTTTAGTCTTCTAATCCTAAAAGACTCCATGCCTCCATTTATTTAAATCTTCCTTGATTTTTTAATTTTGTAAATTTCAACATTTAGATCCTGTACCTATTTTAAGTTTATACTTAAATATTTCATTTTTTGGAGTGATTGTAAGTGATATTTTGTTTTTAATTTTGATATTTACATGTTAATTGTTAATATATAAAATTCAGTTGATTTTTGTATGTTGATCTTGTATCTTGCTTCCTTGCTGAACACATTTATTACTTCTGGGTTTTTGCATAGATAATTATGTCATTTGTAAATAGGAGTGGTTTTATTATTGGCTTTCCAATTTTTATAGCTTTTACTTATTTTCCTTAACTTGTTGTGGTGGCTGAAACTCCAGACATTATTTTGAATAAGAGAAGTGAGAACAGATATCCTTTCCTTGCTCCTGATCTTCGAGGGAAAGCATTTAGTCTTTCATCATTGGTAGCTGTAGATTTTTTTTTGTAAATGTTCTTTATAAAGTTAAGGAAGTTCCCCTATATTTGACATATATATTTGGAAATGCAATTTTATATCTTTAAAAGAAAAGGAAACTAAACAGTGGAAAGTATTTTGTCATTATGTTCATTTTGTTTTATGTGATCATTAATGTATAAAAAGCTGTGTTTGACAGAATTGTAAGATGATCCTCAAGATTCTGTCTCAGTGGATATATGCTCTGTGTAATCCCTGGGGGTGTGGATCTAATGGGATATCACTCATGTGATTATGAAACATGATGTCATAATCCTCAGGGCTGTGGATATGATAGTATATCACATATATTCTTAGGTTTGTTATATGGCATAGTTGGCTTTAAGAAAGGTAGATTATCTTTGGCAGACCTGATCAAGTTAGTGAGCCCTTAAAAGGAACTGGACTGTCCCTGAAGAAAGAGTCAAAGCATGGGAAAGATTTGATGCAAGGGATATGTTTCGTTGCTGGCTTTAAAGATTTGAGAGGATTGTGTGGCAAGGAATGCAGATGGTCTCTAGGAGCTAGTAGTGTGATAAGAAAACAGAGTCTCAGACCTATGTCTGCAATTCTACTCGAACCACATAAGCTTAGAAGAGGACCCTGAGCTCCAGGTAAGAAATCAGCCTGCCAGTGTCTTGATTTCAACCTAATGAGACCGTGAGTAGAGAAACTAGTCACGTTGTGCTTCCTGTCTAGTCTTCTGATCTACAGAACTGTGAGCTGCCAACTTTGTGGTAATTTGTTGCATAGTAATAGAAAACCAATATAAAAGTCAACTAAGATGGTTTGGAACATAGCTAGAGTCAAAGCACATAGTGAATATTCTGCTCCAGTGACTCAAATAGAATCCAAGGTCCATTAACTAAATTATATTCATCCATACATTTGTGGGTGCTGGTTGTATGCTAGATGTTGTGTTTAGGATCGCAAACACCAGGATAAAAAGCCAAGGTCTTTCCTTGCTGTTGAAGAAATATGGTTTATAGTTGCCTCCCAGATTCTTTCAATTCTCAGTCCCTTCCAACAAACATCCCATTATATTTGTACTCAGCACTCAGACTCACATCCTTTTAAAGGCTAAGCCATCTTCAGTTCTTGAATAAATCCCTTACCGCTTTCTGAGCTTGAGTCATCTATCAATTAAATGCTGTGTTTCTTTGGGAATATGTGAGGATCAAATGCAATATAGGAAACCATACTATTTAAATCAGAGGTAATGATTCCCTTTCTACAGTATAGTTCCTTCTCTTCTTTTCTCCCACCTGCAAACTATCCAACTTTTATGTTGACCATCTACTGTGTGTTTGAGAAGATGCTGGGCTCAGTGGGAAAACAGAAAGATGCATCAGACTCCATATGTTCGAGGACCAAGATGACACACAGGGAGGCCACTATCTACTACTTAAAGTAGATAGAACTGTGATACAAGAATCCTGAGGGGATCAGGAAAGAATTTGGAGTGAGGCTTGACGTGGGCTGATTAAAATTTAATTTCATCAACAGGTACCTTTTGCAGAGCCAATCCAACAGGAAAATTCACAGTAAAAGAGGTCTCCTTCTGTCATTCCTCCTTGGAATTGCCTAAAAATTGATTTTTGCATTGCAAAAACGTAAGACTATTTGATAACATTGCCCTGATTTGTTGAATAGGAATGAATAGACTTTACTAATAGAGGTGGCCAATTGGCATAGATAAATGGTTTGATTTTCTAGGGCCTGACAACTTATTTAGAATGTTGCAGAAACAAAATAACAACAAAATCTGAAGATGCTAAACAAGGACAAAACAAATACAAGCAAAACCCATAGGAACTTTAGTAGGGAACAAGGTGAAGTGAGCAACATTCCAGTGCATTGTGGGGCAGCGTAGAGGTGGCAGAAATGACTGTTGACAGCTTTGGAGTCACTAACACTCAGGCACTCCCTGGTGAGCCCAGATTATAATCAGCATAAATCTAAGTGACTGTCGGGCAAAACAGCCTTGCCTGGAAATGTAGCCTGTCGTGAGGTCATTTTGTTAAGGGTATCTGCCACCATAACTGCCACCAGAGGGCCCTGCCCTGCTCTGGAGTTCTATTTTATTACTCTGTCTTGGAAGCTATGGTCAACCAGCAACTAATTTTTCATGAGAGCAGAAGTGCTCTTCATGTAGACCTTACTTGGTTGTAATTTTTTAAAATTAATTTTTTACATTAATAATTCATATTCATAGCAGTAAGTACCAAGAGGAAAATAATAGATTACCTGAATCTCTAAGCCTAAAAATAAACTAACCATAAATATTTTGATGCATTTTCTTCTAGTCTCTTTTTCTAAGAATATACATTTAAAAACATAGCTGGGATTGCTTCATATTCACAATTTACTAACTGCTTTTCTCACTTAGGATTTCATGAACATCTTTTCTTAATATTAAATCTTTCTGCTTAGTGTTTAATATCTGACCAACATGTCAACAATTGGATGCCCATGATTAATTATCCAATTTCTTTGCAACACATCTACACACACACACACACACACACACACACACACACCCCACATACCCAATTTTTATTCTGATTTTTATAAGCAACTCTGGGATGAGCTAGTTTTTTATAACTGTAGAATAAATTCCTCTGATGAATCCCTTATAACGTTCATAGAATTAATTCCTAAAGAGGAATTACTGGGCCAAATGGTAATTCATGAGTTATATTGAATTTAAAGGAACTTAAAAGTTTATCTAATATGTTCAAAAAAAGGTACAACTTCCCACAAAGATGAAATAACTTCTAAATATCACCATTGGTCAATAAAAAGGATGCTCTGGCTCTTTCCAGTTCAGTAGCCAGTACGACAGGAGGCTATTTAGATTTAAATTTTAGCTTATTACGATTGTTAAAGTTTTAATTTTTTAGATGCACCAATAACATTTTCAGTGCACAGTAGCCACATGTAATTAGTGGCATGTGTATTGAACAGTTCAAATTAGAACCTTGCCATTATTGTAGGAAGTTCTTTTGGGCAAGGCAGCTCTGATATCTTCATGAGTTCCTACATGATTGTGCTTGGAATTTAGCTAAGTAAGACTAAAATATGAACACATATTTTTCATTTTATTAATTTAGTTTGTAATAAATAGATTTCATAGTAAAAATTTCACCATTCCATTGAAGATGAAAACTATTATGTGTTATTCTGAAACTGTCAGAAAGTGAAAATTCAGCCCTTTGTCCTGTTAATTCACCCTCTAATAGGCTGAAAACTAAATGCCAGGGTTTAAAATAACATCACTGTTGATAATGATTGCAGGTTACTATGTGCTTACTGTGTTCTAAGCATGTAACTGTTGTAACTTAAGTATTCTTCACAAGGCTCTTATGTGGTACAGTTATTACTCACGTTTTACAGAAAAAGAAACTGATATGTTTAGAATGTAAACTCTTTCCCGGGGTCTCATAGCCAGCACATGCTGGATCCTGATTGGGACCTCAGCCCTCTGGCTTCAGAGTACGAAGTCTTATCACTACCTATACCTATACCACTATCTAAGAATGTTTGAGATTCTGTTAGAAAAGATACCGGCTCATTGCCATGCTACAGAACTGTACATACATAAATAAAGAATACCTCTCAGTTGCTCAAGAGGTATTTACACCAAACAGACATAGCAGCACATCCTACACAGCCCTTTTCTCAGGGAGGTTCCGCAGTCCGATGTGGAACGAAGAGTGGTTAAGGGCGTTCTGGTGACACTGTTATTTGTACTCCAACACTGCTTGATTTGACTGAATTTGTTGTCAGAGGTGTATTTTTTGCACATTTATTCTCTATCTTTTATCATGGTATGAGGTTTTGTTAATGAGCCCGTGAAGAGAAGTGGGGAAAGGAGAATTTGAAATATAGTAAAAAATCTAAGAGCTTGAGTGCGAATACTTGATGTGGGTATTCGTTCTCAGTTGAAGGATCAGAGTTGACACATTGAAGTAAAGCTCTTAGGTGCTTAAACTTCAGACAAATCCCAAATGATCTTGAGTGTGGTCAGGTCCAGGCAAAAAGCAGCCTGGGGATCTTCAATTTCAACCTTTTCCAAAAGGTGTCACTCTAAGGCAGCAGTGGGAGGTGGGAGGTCGGAAGAAGGTGGAGATAGAAAAACCAGATAAGCGTAATTGGAAAAATAAGATTAGTAGTCCTTGTTTGCACAGATCCTTCAGCCCTCAGAATCACTGTCTGAGAAGCTGTTTCTGTTGAAGAGGGAGGGTTTCAGCATTTACCTTCACCTTCTGACCTCAGGATGACCTTCTCTGTGCCCAGAGCAGAGGGGGGCCAAGTCCCAGCTATTCCCACAGGACCAATTCACATTCCGATTTTGCTATAACCCGGGATACAGGGATTTCATTGGCTCTTTGTTCCGGTGCAAACTGAAAACTACCATCTTCTTGCACTCAGGATGAAATGAAAACAGAAAACCAGGATAGCGAAAACTAAGGCAGAAGAGAACAAATATTTTTTAAAAGCTGTTTAAAAATTCCAAATTATTAACACAAAATAGATGTCACCTTAATACTGACATATAATTTAAATTTTAAAAAAGCCTTTTTAATCAAAATATTTGAATATCAGCTCTTCCCAAGCAAGCCTCTTGAAAAGCACTGGATGTTGCTGTGTGTCAGGAAGAGACATGTAGAACCCTGAGTGTGGCTCTTGGCAGATAACTGAGAGAGAAACTGGTTTTCAAATATTTAGTTAAACAACACAAATGTATGTGTAAGTTTGAGTCAACACATGTTAATGATTTAAGGTCTGAAACAGGGTTTTAATTTTATCGTTTTAAGGCTCCGCTGTTCTCTTTAAAAGTTCCGACAGTTTCTCCAGAGCTGGGTGTAAGCACTAAACTCTTTAGAAATTCATTTGATGGCTTCATTATTCTAAAGTATACAGAGTTATGCATTATTCAAATACAACTGAATAGTTCTGGTAACTTAACCATTTTATTAGAGAACTTTTATGATCTGCCACATAGAATGACTAATAAAATCAGAAGTGACACACAATTATTTAAAGGTTTGCTTTTTTTTTTTTTAATTGGTGAGGCTAAATAGACATCTAGCTTAAAGGAAACTTTTATTATTATCTTCTAGATATGTAGCACCAAGCCAATATATTTTAAAATCTAATCTTAGCTCTATAGATACAGGATTAGAATACTAGTCTTGCCATATCTGGGAACTTTTTAGGAAATTATTTAAAATGGAAAATCTTAAGTATTATAAAAGACTTTTGAGGTTGTTGTGAATTCTGTTTTCATTGAGGATGGCATTTTAGTAATTAAACAGCCTTTCTAAGACTCCCCACCACCTCAGGAAATATTATTGTCTATTGAATTACCAATAGATATACTTCTAAAAGAAGCGAATGCAGTATTAAATCAAGACAAAATGGGCTGCTTTCCTGCTGGACTTCTCAAAAGTGTTCATTGGCTCACAATCATTGTGATTCTCCAAGTGGAAGTTCCCTGATGAACAGGACTACAGGGCACCCCCAACCTGGGTCACCAGTCCTCTTTTTAAATTATTTTTAAATTTCTAATTTAATTTAATTTAATTTATCATTTCATTTCATTTCATTATTTTTTTATCTTCAGCAGACCACTTCCACATGTCTGCTTTAGAGAGGCGGGCCATTGAGACCTTGGTCCAGATTGGCTCCTGCTTTACTCTTGCTAATCACTCAGTAACAATTTTTTAAAGCACAATAATTTTTTTTAAATCACAATTTCAGCTGCCAAACTAGACAGCTTTTGAAGACATCTATCACTAGTGGCAAGCAAAGTGCCTGGCCCATAGGAAATGCCCAGTGAGGAAGTAGAATAAAGGAAGAAGTAAGGAGTAGACACCTCCCAGGTTTTGGGGACAAGGGTGTGGAATACAGAGCAGGACTAAAAGCTGCTTGCCCGGGACATTTTTATTGTGCCATTCTGAAACTACCAAGTTCCTCGCTACTCTTGGCGGCTGCTGGGGTAGCAGTGGGCATAGGGTCTCTATCCATTCGGGAGCAGAGTAACTGAACCCCCACACATCCATAGAAAAGAGAAGGTACTTGAGGCAAACAGAGAGCAAGAACTTGGAGAATATTTGATGAGGATGGCAAGCAGACTATTGATTTATGGGGTAGGAGAGAATCATTTTCGGACTTATACTTCATCCATCATTGCACTAAGCAGGTCAAAGGAGAGTGTTTCAAAATCATGATTTGTGTTCCCCTTCCTGCTGTTCTACAGGTATTTATTGAGTGTAGACACTGGTGCTGTGTCAGGTGCTGAAGAGACTTCCAAAGAGGACAGAGGCATGGTCCTTGCCCTGCAGGGGTTGACAATATAGTTGTAGCAATTAAGCATACACATGATATAGTTGTGCAGAAATGAAGTGGTATTTGATTTGGTAGGAAGTTGAGTACAGACAGTAAGAATTAAAGGCATTTGGGCTGAGTGGAGATAGTGTGTTTAGAAACCCATAATGGGGACAATGGTAACTGTCATGCACTAGACTCTTCCAGAGTGACCTGTAGAGAGGGATGGGTGCTTAATGTGTATTATCTCCCTTTATGCTCATGCCAGTCCTGTGCTATAGCTTCTGTTTCCTCCCCATTTTAGAGAGAAGGACCCACAGGCTTTTAGAGAGAGCAGTAATGTCCAGAGTTCCCAGACCTGGCCGAACTTTGGAATCACTTTGGAATCATCTGTACCTTTAACAAAATATTGATGCCTAACTCCCACTCTCAAGCAACAAAGTTTAGGAAGCATTGGGTTAAAGTTGGCCTCATGTCACAGAGATTCTCTTGATAGAGCCAAAACTTGATCCAGGTCTGCCCACTTTCAGAGCTCTAGCTTCTAATTCACTGTACCCTGTGAAAAAGGCCAAGGCCCTGTGACAGAGCTTTGAAGGATGGGCAATTTCGGTAATTGGAGGAGTCAGCATAGGGAAGTCCAGGAGTGTGCTGCATGTGTGTGTATGCGGTTGTTTGAGGGTAGGTAACAGCAAACATGCAACCTTGAATTCAGTAATAAGCATTACTTGTTGATAACTTACAAGGCACTGGTTTAGTAAAAGCACAACGGTTTTGTGGCACCAGTTACGAGGCATTGTTCTTAGGGCATCACATATGTTATCCCACTGAATCTTCACGAAAACCCTTCGAGCAAAGTTTTGTTTTTACCCGCACTTTACAAGTGAGGAACTTGAGGCTTAGAAAGTTTTTATAACTCACTCAGAATGACGTTGCTAGTAAGTGGTAGGCTAGCTCCTGAATTTTGTTTGTAACCACTATGCTGTGCTGCTTCTTCTGTTAAGAATGTACTAAGTATTTTCCTATTTGCAAGTCCCACACTAAGAGCTTTATTTTCACTGCTTTGTTTAATACTTGCAAAATGGTAAAGCACGTGTTATTAGTACAGCCTTGCTTCATAATCCATGTATTTAACCATATCAGTTTAAACCTTAAGTGGAATGCTATATACAGAACAGATAAAAGTAGAACAACCTCCTTAGAGTGTGGGATTTTGAACACAGGTTTCTGCTGATTCACCCTCCTCATCCAGCTCCACTGACCTTTTTAACAGCCCCTAGATGATTTTGTGGAACCCCTGGTGCTCTAGGGAACACAGTTTGAAAATGACTAGTGTTGGTAATTGGGAGCCCCTTGAGATACTGGAGCCAGGCCAATGGTACTTTTTACAAAATATTGATGGTTTAGGCATATTTTCCTGGCAGTAGAGAGACAAGTTATGACAAGTCTTATGGGAGATCTTTTAATCTCAACTCATGGGGCTCAGTTCAAAGACACACAGTTAAAACGACTGGAAAAAAATAAAAAAGGAATTTTAACCTTCATTTGTGTCTTTGGAAAACACTGAAGGGCCCCCAGGAATAACCCCTAGCAACTTTTTCCCTTCTCTTTCTCTTCTCTCTCTCCCCTACTTTTTAAAAATTGTCCTCTTAATTCTTTTATTGTGCTCTTAGAACTAAACAAAACTTTTTTTATCCCCAATCTCAAGGCTCATTCTAACTCTTTCCTCTCTTACTTTCTATTATATAGATCATCGGAGCCTTCAAAGTTCTGTACTTTGATACCCAGTTTCACAGGTTCACTTTGCTACCCATTTGCTAATTCTGTTTATTAGAATTCAGGACCAGACCTGGCTGAGAGATACACTCTGGTGGGGGAGAAGCTGATCAGACAAAGCCATGTGCTCACTTGGGGTAGAGGGAGAGACAAAGGGTAGGAACACACACATACACAGACTTATGTTCAAGTCTTTCATAAATGTGGGAGGAGAAGGGACCCGAGTTCGGGATATCAAAAGTAATGATAGAAAGGAGTGATAGATCCAAGAAGTGTTCCAGAAAGAGTTATAAGGTTTGCTGATAAATGGAAAATTAAAGAGGAAAGGTAGGAGAGAGAAGAGACAAATGTGGTTCTTAAACACGAAAGACAGAAAAAGTCAGGGTGTTGGACCAAAATGGTGGATGTGTTAAAGGAGCGGTCCCCAACCATTTTGGCACCAGTGACCAGTGCTTCTATAAGAATCTAATAATGCCTGATGATCTGAGGTGGAGCTGAGGCTAGTGCTGGGGAGTGGCTACAAATACAGATGAAGCTTTGCTGGCTCACCCACTCCCTCATATTCTGCTGTGTGGACTGGTTCCTAACAGGCCACGGACCAGTACTGGTCCACGGCCCAGAGGTTGGGGACCCCTGTGTTAAGGATTTGCAGATTGGGAGGGTATAGGTTGGTGATAAGGATTTGGCAGATGTTTGTGGATCATGAATTGGCCTTTGGTTATCCTTAATTTAAAGTTAATATTAGGACTTAAATATGGAAATTATCAACAGGTGGTTAAATATACATGAAAGAGGTCAAGTGAGTAAAAGAAAGTAAAGGTTGGAGAGATGTTTGCACAAAGGTGAGAGCTTTGGAGGCAGACCACAGTCCTCCTTCAGGGGGTCTATACAGATGAGAAAAATGTCCCTAGGATAGTCATAAGAGTAAGGACCCAGTTATGACTGCCAGAAGATGAAAAATTTGCAAAAGAAACAGGGGAACTAGGTTCTCATTCTAAAGAGAGTTTCAGGGAACCCAAGGGAAGTGTTGGTTTTTAGAAAAAGTGGGGAAGGGGCACAGATGCAGCCCCATTCGCCCAGTAAAACTGTGTTTTCAAGAGACTAATAACAAGGGGAAATCTTTCATGAGACATTTATTGAAAACTATTTACAAAATTATATATAACATCTCAATTATGTGCACAAACAGATAACACACACACACATACAGAGCAGGGAGAGGGAGAAATCATAACAAAATGTTTGTAGTGTTTACATCCAAGTAGTGAGATTTTGGGTGATCTTAACTAAAAAGAAAGTCATTATTTAATCTTAAAAGGAAAAATTAAATTTTCTTATATGTATCTTTTAATTCTATATAATGAGTAAACTTGGTTCTTGTTATTGGAAAAACTTATTTTATTAATGTCAGAAGAATAATAAATCATGTATAGGTTACATCATCTCACTTAATACCCACAAACATTTACCAGAGCAAGCACCATGGTTCCTGTTTCCAAATAAAGAAACAGAAGCTGAAAGAGATAAAGGAACTTGTATCAGTCACATAGTAAGTGATGGAGCCATGATTCTAATGTCAAATAATTTTAAGACACATGACCAAGTAGAATGTCACTTCAAAGGAGGAGAAGAAGTTGGGGAAGTGTTTAGTTATGCAAAGAAAAAAGATTCTTGTCAGGAAGGAAGGTACCAGTGGCCTGCAAGAACAGAGTTTCCTGAGATAGTAAGAGTACAAAGCAATTTCTTCTTGAGCAGGGACTTGTGCAGGTAGTGGGGAGATGGAGGCAGGTATAGAACCCTTGGTGAGAAGTTGAGCAGTTCACCAGTCAAGACAGGCTGGGTCAAGCTGGGGGTAGCAGACAGTTCTTCATCTCATAGGGTAGCACAGCAAAGGGTTATACCTTGTCTGTGTAATATGGGTTGGCCTTGGGCTTCATTGTGATCACTCAGGGACTCAAGCTGAAGGAGATATCGTCTGAAACATGTCTCTGTATTTACCATGGCCAGGAAAAGAGAAGGTTGGGTTTGAGCACTGACATTTGAGTGCTTCTACTAGAAAGGACAATGATTTTATTGGCCAAAGCTGAACCCAACTTAAAGGAAGAGGGAAAATGTGTTCCTATCATGTGCCCATAGGAGAAAAAATGGAATATTGTGAACTGTCTAAATGACTACCACATCAGGGTAAACGTTTCTTGCTTTTTAATGCTCCCACTTATATAGCAAAGGAAACATTTGCCGAACTCTGTAATAATTAACACAGGAAGTGGCATGGGCATTATCTAGGAAACAGACTTCAAGAGTCAAGTGATTGTTTGCACAGAGTTAGAAACAGGGGCCATGGTAGGACAAGAATGATATATCTGAGTCTAGTGCTCCAGGTGGGCCTCCGTATGCAATACTCACTGGCCAGGGGCATGTGAATTAGAAGTGGGAGGCCTTGGCCTGGGGAGCTACTTCTAAGGTGTTGACAATAGCAGTTTCATTACATACTATTTTCACCTCAAGATATTTTATACTTTCAAGGTGTTGAGAATAGCAGCCTCACCTCATAGTAGAAGTTATTGATGTTGGAAGGCACTGGCATCTCCATCATTAAAAACTCTGGATTACATCTCTCAGGTGCCAAGCTTCCTCTATATGCTTATTGCTGAAATGACCAGGGCAGGCTACAATTCATTATTCTAAGGTGTAATTATTAAAGTTACATTAATATAAAACTAGCTGGTGCCTGCCCTAGGCAGTCAGGTAGGTGGTAGGTGAACTTGGAAATCCAGTCGAGTAGCTAGCTCTGTGTCTATAGATTGCAGACAGGTCAGCTTCAACTAAAGAGAGAGAGATTCAGCAGGAGAGAATCTTGGCCACTTTTCCTCTTTTTCTGGGATCAATAGTATGTCGATTGGGATAAAGAACAATTTATGAATGGAAACAGAGTCATGAAGACACAGGCCATTCTGTATGGAGGATCAGGCAGACTGTTTCTGAGTCAGCATTTGAAATGACCATAATTCTGATATTTTTCTTTCTTTTCTTATTTTCTTTTCAACTTTTTTTCCTTCCTTCCTTCCTCCCTCCCTCCCTTCCTTTCTTTCTCTTCTTCCTTCCTCTCTCTGTCTTTCCTTTTCTCTCTCTTCCTTCTTTCATTATAGTTGAAATATAATATATATAAATTTCAGATATACAGTATAGTGATGACACACCATGTGTATACCTTACAAAATCATCATCACAATACATCTAGTAACCATCTGTCACCATCATACTTAACAATATTATTGACTATATTCCTTATATATTATATTCCTATGATTTATTTTGTAAATGGATATTTGTACCTCTTAATCCCTTCCCCTTTTCCAGCAATCCCCCACCTTTTCTCCCCTCTGGTAACCATCACTTTGTTTTCTGTATCTCTGAGTTTATTTCTGTTTTGTTTTGTTTGTTTATTTTTTTCCTTTTAGATTCTACACAGTAAAATCATGTGTTTTTGTTTGTTTGTTTGTTTTGTATTTCTCTGTTGATTTATTTTGCTTGATATAATACTCTCAGGTCCATCCATGTTGATGGAAATGGCAAGATTTTATTCTTTTTATGGCCAAGTAATATTCCATTTGATAATAGTTATTCTGACAGATGTGAGGTGATAATATCTTATTGTGGTTTGATTTGTATTTCCTTGTTGACTAGTGATGTTGAACATCTTTTTATATGTCTTCTTTGGGGAAATGTCTGTTCAGGTACTGTGCCCATTTTTAAATTGGATTGCTTGGTTGTTTTTTTTTTATGTTAAGTTGTATAACTTCTTAGTATATTTTTGATATTAACCCCTTACTAGAGATATCATTTACAAATATCTTCTTTCATTCTGTTTAGCACTTTTACTTTTTGTCGATGGTTTCCTTTGCTGTGCAAAAGCTTTTTATTTTATATATTCCCATTCATTTATTTTTGCTTTTGTTGTCTTTGCCCAAAAAGACATATTCAGAAAAATATTGCTAAGATTGACATCAAGAGTTTACTCTTTCCTCCTATTGGTTGTATGGTTTTAGGTTTTATATTTAAGTCTTTAATTCATCTGGGATTTCTTTTTCCATATTGTATCAGAAAGTGATCTAGTTTCTTTTGTGTGTGTGTGTGTGTGTGTGTGTGTGTGTATGTATCTGTTTTTCTTTCTCAACAGCATTTATTGATGAGAATATCTTTGTCCCGTTATATATTATTGCCTTTTTTTCTGTCATAGATTAATTGGCTATAAAAATGTGAGTTTATTTCTGGGCTGTCTGTTCTGTTCCATCTATATGTTTGTTTTTGTGTAAGTACTATACTGCTTTGATTGCTGTGGCTTGATAGTATGGTTTGAAATCAGGGAGAGTGATACCATCAACTTTGTTCTTTCTCAATATCTTTTTGGCTATTTGAGGTCTTTTGTGGTTCCCTACAAATTTTAGGATTATTTCTTATAGTCCTGTAGATTGCTATTAATTCTTCTAATTCATGAGCATGATATATCCTTCCATTTATTTTTGTATTCTTCAATTTCTTCATCATTGTCATGGTTTTCAGAGTATAGGTCTTTTACCTTATTGGTTAAGTTTATTCCTAGGCATTTTATTTTTTTGATGCCATTTTAAATGGGATAGTTATCTTAATTTCTTTCTGAAGGCTCATTAATTGCATATAGAAATGCAACAGATTTTTGAATATTAATTTTGTATCCTGTAACTTTACTGAATAAGTTAGTAGTTCTTATAGTTTTCTTTAGGGGTTCTCTTTATTATTATTATTTATTTTTATTTTTACATTTTTAATTTTTAAAAAATATTTTTTAAGTTTATTGGGTAACATTGGTTAATACAATTATATAATTTTCAGGTGTACATTAAATTTGACATCTGTATATTCTATTGTGTGTTGACCACCCAAAGTCCAGTTTCCTTCAGCTACCAATATTTGATCCCCTTTGCTGATGTCACTCTCCTACCCCCTTATATTTGACCCTCGTTACCCTGTCTACCTTCCTCCTCCTCCTTTACTCCCTACCTTCTGGTAACCGCTAGTCTATAGTTCATGTCCATGAGTCTCTGTTTGTTTGTCCTGTTCATTTGTTGCTTTTAGGTTTATAACCCACATATAAGTGATATCATATGATTTACAACTTTTTCTGTCTAGATTATTTTGCTTAGTATGATTATTTCAAAGTCCATCCATGTTGTTGCAAATGGCAGCATTTCATCTTTTCTTATAGCTGAGTAATATATTCCATTGTATAGATGTACTACAACTACTTTAGCCAATCATCTATCATAGGACACTTTGGTTGCTTCCATGTCCTGGTGACTGTGAACAATGCTGCTATGAACATCGGTGTGCAAATATCTTTTTAGATATGAGCTTTCAAGTCTTTGGAGTAAATACCCAGTTTAGAGACTGATGGATGATATGGTAGATCAATTCTTACTATTTTCCATAGTGGTTGTACCAATTTGCAGTCCCACCAGCAGTGTATGAGGGTTCCTTTTTCTCTACATCCTCTCCAGCATTTATTACTTGTCCTGTTGGTAATAGCTATTCTAACAGGTGCGAGATGGTATTTCATTGTGGTTTTGATTTGCATTTCCCTAATAGCTAGCGATGTTGAGCATCTTTTCAAATATTCGTTAGCCATTTTTATGTCCTCTGAGGAGAAGTGTCTGTTCAAGTCCTCTGCCCATTTTTTGAGTGGGTCATTTGCTTTTTTTGTTGTCATCGAGTCATATGAGTTCTTCGTATATTTTGGATATTAGACTTATTGGTAGCGTTGCTTGCAAATATATTTTCTCATTTGGATGGTTGTCTCTTTACCTTTTTGACAATTTCTTTTGCTGAGCAGACACTTTTTAGTTTTATATAGTCTTATTCATTTATTTTTGCTTTTACTTCCCTTGCCTTTGAGGTCAAATTCACGAAATCCTCTTTAAGTCCAAGGTTCTTGAATTTGGTTTCTATGTTTTCTTCTATGCATTTTATTGTTTCAGGTTTTATATTCAGGTCCTTAATCCATTTTGAGTTAATTTTGGTGTGTGGTGATAGACAACAGTCTAGTTTCATTCTTTTGCAGGTGGCTTTCCAGTTTTACCAGCAACATTTATTGACGAGGCTTTCCTTTCTCCATTGTATGTTTTGGCTTTCATGTCAAAAATTATTTGCCCGCATAAATATGGGTTTACTTCTGGACTTTTGATTCTGTTCCACTGGTCTGTGTGTCTGTTTTGCTGCCAATACCATGCCACTTTGATTATTGTCACTTTGTAGTATAATTTGAAATTGGGCAGAGTGATGCCCCCATCCTCATTCATTTTTCTCAGGATGGCTTTGGCAATTCAGGGTCTTTTGTGCTACAATACAAATCTGATGATTTTTTGTTCCATTTCTTTAAAAAATGCTGATGGGATTCTGATAGGGATTGCATTAAATTTGTATATTGCTTTAGATTATGGCCATTTA
Organism: Cynopterus sphinx; assembly: GCA_030015415.1. Lineage (NCBI taxonomy): Eukaryota > Metazoa > Chordata > Mammalia > Chiroptera > Pteropodidae > Cynopterus > Cynopterus sphinx. Next base: position 113,226,004 of record CM057381.1, read on the forward strand.
ACTATGTTGATTCTTTAAATCCAAGAACAGGGAATATCTTTCCATTTCTTTGTATCTTATTAGATTTCTTTTAATAGGGTCTTATAGTTTTCATTATGTAGACCCTTCAAATGTTTCATTAAATTTATTCCTAGGTATTTTCTTCTTTTTGATACAATTGCAAAAGAAATTGTTTTTCCTACTTCTTTTTCTGACACTTCATAATTAGAGTATAGGAACGCTGTGGATTTTTGAACATTGATTTTGTATCTAGAAACTTTACTGTATTTGTTTATTGTTTCTAGTAGTGTTCTTGTGGAGTCTAGGGTTTTCTATGTAGAGAATCATGTCATTCACAAATAGTGACAGTTGACTTCTTTGTTTCCTATTTGGATGCCTTTAATATCTTTCTCTTGTCTGATTGCACTTGCTAGGACCTCCAATGTCATATTGAATAACAGTGGTGATAGTATACCTTGTTTCTGATCTTGGAAGGTTTTTCATTTTTCAGTATTAAATATAATGTTGGTTGAGGGTCTGTCATATATGGCCTTTATTATGTTAAGGCACTTTTCTTCTATACCAGTTTTGTTAAGTGTTTTGATCATAAATGGATACTGTATCTTGTCAAAGGCTTTTTCTGTATCTATTGATATGATTATGATTCTTATTTTTAAATTCATTTATGTGGTGTATCACATTAATCAATTTGCATAGGTTGAACCATCACTGTGTCTTTGGGATGAAGCCCACTGGATCATGGTATATAATCTTTTTAATATCTTGCTGTATTTGGTTCTCTAATATCTTATTTAGGCTTTTTGCATCTGTGTTCATGAGAGATATAGGTCTGTAGTTTTCTTTTTTTGTGTGTTATCTTTACCATGTTTTGGTATCAGAGTAATATTGGCCTCATAAAATGAGTTGGGAAGTATTACTTCCTCTTCAATTTTTTGGAAGAGTTTGAGGAGAATAGATATTAAATCTTCTTTGAATGTTTGGTAGAATTCACTGGGGAAGCCATCTGGTTCTGGACTTTTACTTTTTGGTAGGTTGTTGATGATTATTTCAATTTCCATACTGCTGATCGGTCTATTTAGCTTTTCCAATTCTTCTTGATTCAGTTAGTATTTTTCTAAGTACTGGTCCATTTCTTCTAGGTTATTAAATTTGGTGTTATATGCTTTTCATAGCATTCTTGTATGATTCTTTGTATTTCTGTGATATCAGTGGTAATTTCCCTTTTTTATCCCTGATTTTGTTTATTTGTGTTCTTTTTTTCTTTAGTGAGTCTAGCCAGGGGTTTGTCAATTTAATTAACCTTCTCAGAGAACCAGCTCTTTGTTGCATTTATTTTTTCTATTTTTTATTGTTTTGTTTTCAATTTCATTTATTTCTACTCAAATTTTGATGATTTATTTTCTTTTGCTTACTTTAGCCTTCATTTGTTCTTCCTTTTCTAGCTTTTTAAGATGAAGTGTTAAGTTGTTTACTTGGGTTCATTCTTGTTTTTAAAGATAGGCCTGTAATGATATGAACTCTCCTCTTATGACCACTTTTTCCACATCTCAAAAGTTTTGGCATGTTGTACTAACATTATCATTTGTTTCTTTGTATCTCTTAATCTTTCCATTTCTTCTCTGACCCAGTTATTCTTCAGTAGTATATTGTTTAATCTCCATGTATTTGTGGTTCTTTCTATTTTCTTTTTGCAGTTGATCTCTAGTTTCAAAGCATTGTGATCAGAGAATATGGTTGGTATGATTTCAACCCTCTTAAATTTGTTGAGGCTATCTCTGTGTCCCAGTATGTGGTCAATTCTTGAGAATGTTGCATGTGCACTAGAGAAGAATGTATAAGCTTTGTTTTAATATGGAAGGCTCTGTAAATGTCAATTATGTCCAGTTGGTCTTATTATTTAAGCTTATAATGCCCTTTTCTTAGTAAGGATTGCACTCCTCTGCTTCTATTTACCTGATTGTCACTTTACTCCTGATTGTGGGTTTTGTTGTTGTTGTTGTTGTTGTTGTTGTTGTTGTTTTGGTCATATTGTTTTAGGTGAGCTGACCCCTTTCAATATTTCCTGTAGTGCAGGCCTCCTAGTGAAGAATTCCCTGAATTTTTATATGTCTGGAAAGGTCTTTATTTCTTCTCATATCTAAAGGAGAGCTTAATTGGATACATTACTCTTGGCTGGTAATTCCTTTCATTTAATACTTTAAATATTCGATCCATTCCTTTCTGGCTTGTAAGGTTTCTTCTGAGAAGTCCAAGGATAATCTAATGGGTTTTCCTTTATAAGTTACCATTTTCTTCTCTCTGACTGCCCTGAGGATTCTGTCTCTGTTGTTGATTCTTCATAATTTTAATACATTGTGTCTTGGTGAAGGCCTTTTTGGGTTGAGGTAATTGGATGTTATGTTGATTTCTTGAATTCCAAGCTTCACTTTATCCATTAGATTAGGGAAATTCTCATCAACTGTTTGTCTGAAAATGCTTTCTAGTCCCTGTTCCTTTTCCTTGCTTTCAATAATGCCCATTATTCTTATGTTTTTTCTCCTGATAATATCTGCGAGTTTTTTAATTTCTCTTTCATTATTTTTCAGTCTTCAGTTTCTCTCTTCTTCCTTTTGATTTATTTCTAGATTTCTGTCTTCAATATACTGATCCTTTCTTCCATTTGGCCAAATCTATTTCCCAAGCTTGCTTTTTCATTTTTTAACTCTTGCAGTGTTTTTGTTTTTGTGTTTTTGTTTTTAACCTCCAGAAGATCTATTCTGTTCTATTTGAGGGTGTCAATCTCCTTGCTCTGCTCTTTGAGTGATTTTTCCTGAAATTGTTGCTGTGGCTCATTTCAGAATTTACTGAGTTTTTTCAGAAGTACCATCCTGAATTCTCTGTCATTTAAGTTGCATATTTCTATGTCTATATGCTTGTTTTCTGAAGATTTTTCTCTCTGAGATGCCTTATCACCTTGGTTGTTCATGGTGTTTAATGGACAGTTTCTCTGCCTGTGCATTAATGGAAATGTATTCTACTTTTTTTCCAGAAGGAAGATTTATTATATAAAGTATTTCTTTAGCCTGCTGCAAAGAAGGGGTTTTCTTTTGGTGTTCAGTAGGTAGCATCTAAGCCTCTTAGATCCCTGCTTTATATACAGCCTTAAAAATGCCTTTTATTTTCTTGTATATATTTAGTCATGCTTGGTACCCTCAGTTTCAGTCTCTGTCAGTATTAGCGACCATTTCAATAGCGTTTGCTCAGATTCCCCTGAAGCTCTGTAGTGTTTGGTCTCAGGGGGTATGGCATGAGGGGCTCTCTGGGTGAGGGATGGGGCCTGCGGCTCAGCCTTAGTTTTGCAACTGGGCCGTGTTGTTTTTCTGCTATCCTGCCTCTCTGCTTTCTGCCCTGGTGACTGGGCCCTGTGACTGGCTGCTTGGAACTCACAGCTCTCCCAGAGTCACAGAATTCACCACACTTTCTCCCCTCCCCCTCCTCCTACAGGTACCTCCGGCGGCTACAAGGCTACAAGTGGCAGCTTCTTTATTTCTCCCAGTCCAACACCCAGCACTCAGTGTTCTGACCTGTGGTATCTGCTATGATGTGCTGTTGTGCAGTTTGGGTGTTTTTTGTTGAGTTTTAGATGTTTAGCTTTTTGTGGTTTCAAGGGGAGGGATCTGAGGACTTCTCTCACTCTGCATGTTTCCAAAAGCCTAGGGTTTTCTATATATAGTATCATTTCATCTGAAAATAGTGACAGTTTTACTTCTTCCTTTCCAATTCGGATAACTTTTACTTTTTCTTTCTTGTCAGATTACTGTAATTAGGACTTCCAGTACTATGTTGAATAAGAATGTCTTGTCTTATTATTGATCTTGGAGAAGAACTTTTACCATTTTGCCATTGACTACGATGTAACTGTAGGTTTATCACATATGGACCTTATTACATTTGAAGCTTATTTTCTCTATTTCCACTTTTTTTATTGTAAATTGGTGTTGAATTTTATCAAATGCTTTTTCTGCATCTTTTGAGAGGATAGTGTGATTTTTTTCTTCCTTTTTTTTTGTGTGATGTAACACAATTGATTTGCAGGTATTAAACCATCTTTACATCCCTGGAATAAATCCCATTTGATCATGCTATATGATCTTTTTAATGTATTGCCAGATTTGGTTTACCAGTATGTTACTGAGAATTTTCATATATATGCTCATCAGAGAAATTGACCTATAATTTTTTTTTTGTAGTATCTTTATCAGCTTTTGGTATTAGGTTAATGCTGGCCTCATTAAATGAGTTTGGAAGCTTTCCCTCCTCTTCAATTTATTGGAATAATTTGAAAAGTATAGCTATTAATTCTTCAGTGACTATTTGGTAGAATTCACTTGTGAAGCTATCTGGTCCTGGACTTTTGTTTGTTGGGGCTTTTTTGATTAATAATTCAATTTTGTTACTAGTAATTGGTCTGTTTAGATTTTCAGTTTCTTCCTGATAATTAGAAGATTATATGTTTCTAGAAATTTATTCATTTATCCTACGTTTTCCAGTTTATTGATATATAATTTTTTATAGTACTCCCTTATAATTTTGTATTTCTTTAGTGTCAGTTAAAACTTTCCTCTTCATTCTTAATTTTATTTATTTGAGCCCTCTTTTTTTTCTTGATCAACCTGGCTAAAGTTTTATCAATTTTGTTTATCTTTTTAAAGAACCAGCTTTTAGTTTTATTGATATATATATATGTATATATATATATATATGTACATGTATCTATATATATATATGCACATGTATATGTATACACACACACATATATATAATCTTTATTTTATTTATATTAGCTCTGATGTTTATGTTTTTTTTTCTTCTGCTTACATTGCAATTTACCTGTTTTTCTTATTCCATGTGTTATAATGTTAGGCTGTTTATTTGAGATTTGTTTTTTTTTCTTGAGGTAGGCCTGTAGTGCTATGAATTTTTCATTCCGACTGCTTTTTCTGTGTCCCATAGCTTTTGGATCATTTTATTTTTATTTTTTTAAGACAATTTTTTGTATGTCCTGCTTTATTTATGTGTTTATCCATTGATTGTTTGGGCCATGTTGTTTAACTTGGGTTTGTATTTTTTCCATTTTTCTTGTAATTGATTTCTAGTTTCATACCATTGTAATTGGAACAGATTAAATAATTTCAGTCCTTTTAAATTTATCAAGACTTGTTTTGTGTCCTACTTTGGTCTATCCTGGACAGTGTATATTTGAAAAGAAAATGTATTCTGCTATTTTTGTGTGGCATGTTCTTAAATGTCTATTAATTATATCTGGTATAATGTATTATTTCAGGCCATTGTTTCCTTGCTGATTTTCTGTCTGGATGATTTATCCATTAATGTTAAGTGATGTGTGAAGTCCTCTACTATTATTGTATTATTCTGAATATCTTTCTTAAGTCTGTTAATTTTTTTTATGTATTTAAATGCTCTTTGGTGCATAGATGTTTACAATATTATATTTTATATTTTTGTTGGGTTTATCCCTTTGTCATTATATAAAGACCTTTTTTGTCTTTCTTTAGTCTTTGTTTTAAAGTCTGTTTTGCCTGCTGTAAGTATTGCTACTCCAGCTTTCTTTTCCTTTCCATTTTCATGAGATATCTTTTTCCAGTCTTTGCTTTCAGTCATTGTGTGTCTTTCAATCTGAAGCGAGTCTCTTGGAGGCAGCATATGCATAGGTCTTGTTTTTTCTTTACACCATCCAGCCACTGTATGTTTGTCCATTGATTGGAGCATTTACTCCATATACACTTAAAGTAATTACTGATAGATATATAGTTATTTTAATTTAATTGTTTTCTGGTTGTTTTTGTAATCTGTGTTTCTTCTTCTTTTGCTCTCTTCTCTGTACATTGATGACTCTTAATAGTTTGTTTGAGTTCCTTTCTTTTTATTTTTTTTTGTATCTATTATAGGTTTTTAATTTGTGGTTATCCTGAGGTGCGTATATGACAAGCTATGTTTATGCAGTATACTTTAAGTTAATGATCACTTAAGATCAAACACATTCTAAAAATACTACATATTTGTACTCACCCTCCACATTTATGTTTTGATATCATGTTTTACAACATGTGTTGGTGTATATGCCTTTTAATTTATTACTTTTGTGTTTTAACCTTTTATTAGCTTTATAATTAGTTGATCCACTACTTTTACCATTACTAAATATATGCCTTTATCAATGAGATTTTTTACTTATTTTTAGTTTCAGCCTTTTTTTTTTTTTTTTTTTTTTTAGTTAAAGAAGTTTCTTTAACATTTCTTTTAGTGCCAGTTTAGTGTTGATGTAGTCCTTTAGCCTTTGCTTGTCTCAAAACTGTCTCCCTTAATTATGAAAGATAGGCTTTCTGGGTAGAGGATTTTTGGTTGTAGGTTTTTTGTTTGTCATCATTTTGAAATAATGTGTCATTCTCTGTCCTCCAAAGTTCCTGCTGAAAAATCAGCTGATAATCTGGTGAGTTTTCCTTTACATGTAACAAACTGCTTTTCTCTTGCTGCTTTAAGATTCTCTCTTTATTGCTAACTTTTGTCACTTTAATTATGATGTGTCTTGGTGTGGGCCTCTTTGGGTTTATCTTTTTTGAGACTCTCTTTGTTTCTTGGACTTGAATGACTATTTCCTTCTCCAGGTTAGGACAGTTTTCCATCATTATTTCTTCAAATAGTTCTTCTGTTCTTTTCTCTGTCTCTTTTCCTGCTGGAACCAAAATGATGCAAATGTTGGTATGCTTGTTGTTGTCTCATAATTCCCTTAAACTATCTATAGTTCTTTTTTTTTTTTTCCTTTTTGTTGTTCAATTCTGTGATTTACACTATCTTGTCTTCCAGGTCATTGTTTGGCCTTCTGAATCATCTCATCTTCTGTTGATTCTTTCTAATGTATTTTTCATTTTAGTTATTGTATTCTTCAAGTCTGATGGGTTATTTTTTATATTTTCTATACCTTTCTTGATGTTCTTACTGAGTTCATCTATTCTTCTCCTGCATTTGTTGAGTTTATAAACAGTGTTTTGAATTCTTCTTCTGGTGTAGATTGTTTCTCTCTGTTTCATTTAGCTCTTTTTCTGAGATTTTGTTCTGTTCTTTCATTAGGAACATATTTCTGTGTCTCTACATTTTGGCTATTTCTCTGTGCTTTTATCTATGAGTTAGGTGAAATGGGAAGCTCAGTTGTGAATGAGTAACCTTACATAGGAGCTCCCCTTTATAAATTGAGTGTACCAGGTGTCATTTTACGGACTGGTTGGAGATGGAACTGCTGCTGACTAAGGCCATTGAGGCAAGCCATGCAGAGGCCACTTGGGCAGGTTGGCTATTACTGTGGCTGGTCTGGGCCATGAGGAGTCCCAAGCTGTGTCTGGGTTGGAACTGTACCTGTAGCAGTCTCAGGCCAATGGAAGTCCCTGGGGTAAGCTACACTGGGGCCTGCAGCTGGAGCAGCTGTGAGCCACAAGGTGTCCTGGGGCAAGCCACACTTGAACTGCCTTGGCATTGTCAGTTATAGTAGGAACAGGATGTGGGGAGTCTGAGAGTAAACCTCACTGGCCAGAATCTGTAACTGAAGCCAGCATGGATTGTGGGCTGGGTCAAGGAGCGATTGCTGGAGTGTATGCAAGCCATGGAGAGTCCCAGGACAAGCTGTGGAGCTGGTTTGGACCTGGGGCTTGGGACCTGGGATGCACTGAGACAGCCCTGGCAAGCAGCTAGAGCTCCTTGATTAACTTCCTGCCTGTGCAATCAGTGTGGTGGGGGAACAAAACAAATAGTACTCTCCAGTGCCTCCAACCCCAGAGAGAGTTCCAAAGTTCCTTCACCCCATTTTTTAGATGTTCTAGAGTTAGTAAATTGATTCCCTTCAGGTATAGTCTAGGTGCCCTTTAAATCATTGATTTTTTACTGTGTTGGGGGTGGGGTTTCCACAGTACCAAGTCTCCATCTCTCTTACCTGTTTCTATGTGGTCTCTCTTTCATTTGTTATGCAGAGTTATTTAGTCACTCCTCAGTTCTTCAGGTGGAATTGCTCTGGCTGTAAGTATAGAGTCAATGTGTTTGTGAGAGGAAGTGAGTTCAGGATGAGTTCTTATGCCACTATCTGGACACCTCCTGATGTTTTTACACTTTTATTGAATGAATTGAAAATAGGAAGAAAAGGAGGAAAAATGAAAACTGCCTCAGCCTCATCAAGTATTGCTTTATATAATATCTTCTAGTTATATTCATGGTGTACTGTGAACTTATATGAGAAACTAAAAAGTTAATGATTGTATTTTAAATATGTTAAAGAATAATGCTATTCATTTTCCAATTTAACTGGTGTGGTTCTATGACTTTCATAGGTTTACCTTTATATTCCTTGTGTTTAAAACTTTTTGTTTTGAGCTTTGAGTTATATTACATGGTCATCAAGTTCCTTCTTTCTATCAGGGAAAAATGGAGGGTTTTCTGAATTTTAAAAGCCTGTAATTTACCTTGGATGTGAACTATAAAGTTTATTCTGAATAAATTTTATGTAAAGCTACAGAAATTGTGTAGAAAATCTTTACGAATTGGAACTTAACATGTCACTGACACATTCTGAAGTGTGTTCTGTTGACTTTAGTGATGGATGATTCCATTCTGCCAAGTTCAGCTGGAAGGGGTTACTAAGAAACCCAAACATCAACTCTGGAATCTAGAAACTTCCTGGAACTTTCATGATTTTAAATCAGCAGGGTAGATGCAGCCTGCATCTTTGCAAGGGAAGACATTCTACCAGCTTTCACCATGGAAGTTGCTGGAACAAAACTATAAGTACCAGCCTTCTTTGTCATGTTTTGGTTTTTAGAAGTCCTCAATGGTTTGAGGAGGATAAGGCCTTGCCTTGGGACTTCCTGGTCCAATTTTTTTGGGACCTGGCTGAAAACCCTGGATATTTGATAGTCTGGCTTTTTTTCTATGGTGTATTAGCACCCTATAAAAGTTACATGTCATTTATTTTAAGTTTAGAACCCTCTCAAACTTCAGGGGCAAACCAAACATGAACCTTTTGTGGCTGGAATTCTGTTTACCTTTGGCCAAACTTTGCTTCCTGAATGTGAGGCAGGGAGGTGAGGTGAATGGGGGCTTCTGAGATCCCTTGGACATCAAATCACTTTTGCCAAACATGGCTGTGATAGGTTAAAACATGAATAAATCTGAAACACATAGATTAACTTCCTGTCAGAATACTCTGGGGCCTACACACAAAAGTATATTGTGCTGGGCAAAATGTATTTTGAATGTTGCCTTCCACCAACTGTGAAACGGCATCTTAGATTTTTGCCAAACACAGGTTGAAATTGGGTCATGTCACTCACCCTTTACTTATAATAAATATATTAAATAGTTTAAAGGTTATTGGACCATTCAGTTGAATAAAAATCTTGGAGAAATTGGACATTTCTTGTATTTGAAACAATTGTTTTTAACCAGGGACAAAAATGAATGGACTCTAAGTGCCAGTTCAAGGATGGCTGTGATTTCTTCGTGTCTATTGTAAGAATGCATTCTAACAAGGAATACCTTGCGCTTTAATGAAGGAGAAATAACACATCACATTCTATATGCCTTTCAGATAGAAGAACTGATGAATGCACTAGAGAAGACCAGACAGGAACTGGATACCACCAAGGCACGCCTCACCTCCACACAGCAATCCCTGGCTGAAAAAGAAGCACATTTGGCCAACCTCCGAATAGAAAGGAGGAAACAGCTAGAGGAGATCCTAGAAATGAAGTGAGTACCCATTTTTTTCCTAGTTACTCTTTTCTAGTTTTTCTTTTGGGATGCAAAAAAGAAGGCTGGAGAAGATGAAGAAAGCTGGGAAAAAGAGTAATTTAGCTTGACTAGTCATTTCTGGGACTACGCTTTTTATTTTTTTAAGTTATAGCTTCCATGTTCCAATTTGCACATTTTTTACATCTTTTATTCAAAAAATTATCCAGTATTAGATTTTGTATGTCTGTATTTTGTGGATGTTGCTGTTATTCATAGGTCTGTCATAAAGGTCTGAGCAGGCCAAGAGACAGAGGCCTCATTAAGCACAATGGTAATTTGAGTACTGTTTAGAGTTAAGTGGAAACTTTACTGAGGCGGAATTTCTTAATTGTGACTGTAACGCTGCTAATTATATTCTTTTCACTTGTGTACAATGCCAGGCTTGTTTTGGCTTTCATATAGTCTCAAGGTTGGCACCTCTTTGTTTAGAAAGCAAGACTGATTTGCTGGGCTGATAAAAACAGGCTTGGAAATCCTCTCATATCCCTTACCCCTTTCTGAAGAAGGGTAGGTAAGGGGGTGGACTGGAACCAATCACTTTTCTTTGATTCAATCAATAAAGTGTGGCTACATGCTGGGCAGTAGTCATTCCTGTGGGCCTAGGTCATACCCATCTCTACCTACATCTCAATTTGTTCTTATAATGAAATATTATCATCATGGAAGAACACAGCAAAGAAAGTTAATCAAAGATTTTAGAAATAATTAATTGCTATTGATCTGTTTCTGAAGAAGTAGACAAAAAGTAGCATCTCTCTATACACGTTTAAAAATGAAATAATCACTAAGATATAATTTAAATCCACTTCCTTGCACAATAAAGGTAAACACACATAATTATGGCATCTTAAGCCTGTAACACAGACTTTGGAATTGGTGGCTAGGTATGGAAGAATGACCTTATCCTGACCTCACAAGTCTTACACATGGTTAACATTAAACCCAGAGAGCTTAGATCATGGAAAATATGGAATGAAATATTTTGAAAGATTTAATAATGAGAACAAAACTTTTATTCCTCATCAACTACCTCAGTTTCTCTAAGACCAAAGAATAGTAATTTTTTTCATATTAACTCTCTATACAAACTCACATTTTTCCTAGTAAAAGATGGTATAATATAAATATATATTATTATCCGCAGTTTAGACGTGAGGGAACTCAGAGAAATTTCAAGTAATTTGCTTAAGGCCATCAGGATAGGATTAAAACCAAAATCTTCTCCCTCACATTCCTTTCCTACTACCTCATTTTCTCATGGAGCTCATGTGATGAACACCACCAAGCCCAGAACTTTTGTTATTTGAGTCAATGCAATAATCATATTGTCTTAAACAGTGTTTAGCATATGATAGGTACTCAGGAATTGTTTGTTGAATGAATAAATAGATTGAATGTTAAGACTGCATTTTATGTAGCTGAAAAGCAAAGTATTTCAAGCATCTATGACATTATCACCTTGATCAATAATTTTTTAACAATGCCAGTACATTGATTTCATCAGCCTTTATTCTTTTCCATTCACTTCTGCCTTCTTGTGTGTTATTGTGTGTCAAGTCCAGCATAGTTTCTCTCATTGCTCTCCAGCTGTTCCCAAGTTAACTCTTTATCTCCTGGAGTGATTTATTATGCCATTTTAAGGAAACTTTCATTCTTTCCTATTACTAAAAAGAGCATATTCCTTCAGCATTTTGAAAGAACAAGAAATGGTGAAGCAGACTGGTTTAGTAGTCATCAGACCTGACATGAAATCCTGTTGCTTTTCTCTGGTGGCTGGGTGACTTGAGGGAAATGACCATGCCATCACTGACCCTCCAGTTTCCTCCTGTAAGGACTTTCCTGGGGTGATTCTGAGGAAAGACATTTAAAGGAGTGCTTGGCACATAGAGAATGATATATGTGTATAAATGGCACAATCAGCCAATGCAAATATGTCATGGTTTAGTATACCTTGTGAAGAGTATCATTTATCTAAAATTTGGATTTATCTTTCTAAGACATATAAACATTTTCTGTGTGTATGTTTTCCTACTTAATTTCATGATTTCACGTAGCACCTAACTATGACCTCTTTTGGTGAATTGCCACATTATTGCTGAAGTGCTTAATCTGCTACCACTGCAAAATAAATACAAAATTCCTCTGTTAATTCCTTTGGTGAAAGTAACAAAGCCCCATTTCATTAAGCTCAGTATGGACCCCATTCACTATTTAACTGGCCCAGAAGCCGCACTTATGGCCTTCTTCCCAAGATTATGAGGACACAGGTACAGGGTAATTATATTGACTGAGAACTCCAACTAGATCCATCAGCCTTTTGGGTTTTTAACCTGAGTTGACATATTTGTTACTTGACAGCCCAGTAAACATAAGTGTGCCATCATAAGTGTGACAAGAATTGTTGGTTTTCTTTCAACTGGCAGGCATTATGCAAGCAACTTTAGGCCAAGTCTACCCAGTTTCCAATTCCAGGTGTGAAGGAAGAGGCTCTGTGTTGTTAGAGGAAAGACAGATGGGGCCATGAGTCCAGAGTTAGAATATCTATGATCTCTTAACTCACCCTTGACAGGAGATCACTCTCTGGCTGCCTTTTTTATTTTCAGTGCCACGGAAGTGATAATACTGTCAACTCTATAAAATTGTTATAGGAAATAAAAATAAAATACTGAACTGAAATTAATATAAATCAGCATGTGTAAAAATGATTTGAATTTTAAAAGGGGCTTTCAAAATGAGAGGTGATGTCTGTTAAATTAATTAAATAACCAAATGGCAGAGTCCAACCTCTCAGCCTGCGTAAGCCAGACTCCCATCCACATAATTACTAATAAAGAATTCACCAGGCTCTGGTGAACACCATTTACTTTGGTAACATAGGTTCATAAGGTGGTGGCTCCTGTTCCCTAACTCTTGCAGGTAGCTCATTCATCCTTACATGGAACTGAAATGGCTTTCCATGTGTACTACCTACTTGTCTTGGTTTATGTCCAGGGCTACACAGAATTTTACTGAACCCATCCAGAGGACAAAAAACCTTGTAGATATTTGTTTGAGTAATTTTTTTTAGGGAAAAAACAAACATGAAGAAGCAAAATTAGTAAAAACAAATCACCTATGGTCCTACCATGCAGAGAAAAACACTGATGGCATTTTAGTGTATACTTTTACAAATAAACTTTATTTTTTTAACAAAATTGGATCATATTTTTATATTTTGCAAATCCTGCTTCTTTTGTTTTCTGAATAATAAATACCCTCCATGTCACAAACATAGAATTATGTTATTTTTAATTAGTATATTGTCATATAGCTTCATTTCTTTATTAGACATTTATCTTAATGCCACTGTTTTAATAATATAAAGAATGTTTTGATAAGCATCCTGCTGTTTCATTAACTATTTTGAAATAATTATAGATTGATATAGTTACATGCAAGTGTAGAGAGAGGTCTCTTGTACACCTCACTCATTTCCCTCAATGGTAGCATCTTACATATTTATAATATATTTTATACCAGGAAATTGATATTGGTACAATTCATCATCTTTATTCTGATTTTTCTGATTTTTACGTTTACTTATTTGTGTGTGTGTGTGTGTGTGTGTGTACATTTATTTATATGCAATTTCAACATGTATAGATCTGTGTAACCACCATCAAAGTCAAGATACTACACTGTTTCATCATTACAAAGATCCCTTGCGCTGCCTTTTGATGGCTATACCTACAACCTAGGTGTTTCATTTTTAACCAGAGTTTTGTTTTGTGCCATACTAGTCTGCATTTTCTTCTGCCATTCTTCTTTGGTAGATCAGAGAATTATCCTCCTAGTTTAAATTTAGACTGAATTTAGAGTGAGAAAATACTGGTTCATTTCTCTAATGTAAATATTTCTCATGAGTTGGTTATATTTTATTTAATGTGGAATTCCTTTTAATATTGGATATCTAGAACCTGTCATGCAGTAAGCATTAAATAAGTGAGGAATAAAGGGATGAATTATTTTAAAAACTCATAAATAATCATTAAATTTCTACCATGTGGCAAGTAGTGGTCTAGGTAAACAAACAGAAAAAATCTCTCACTTGATCAGGCTTGCATTTTAGTAATGTGGGTGAAGAAAATGAACAAATAAATAAGTAAATAAAAATAGACAAATAAAGTAATTTCTTATTTAACAAAAGTTTGGATGCCTACTTAGAAAGCTATTTCCAAAGGGAAGGACCTTCATGTTTATTTGGGGTAAAGAGGGACATGGAAAATGCAGTGTCCTATCCTATATTCTGAGAAACGTTTTAGGAACTAAGGACAAAAGAGGGCTTATATATTTTATGTAGCCTTCCTCCCCTAACAGCCCTTTCTTCAGCTCTTCTTAATTGGTTGCTATTTGATAACTGCTAGTCATTAGTCCTATACTGGAAGAAACTAACATTTCCCTACCATATATTTTCACAGAAGAACATAATATTCACTTAACCTTGTGTGTAAGATTATTCTTTAACTTAAAAATATCTAAAACCTCTTGCTAAAACATTTCATAATGGTTCATTTTTGTTATATTTGCTCCTATTTAAAAGAGATTTTATAAAATAATATTAAGAACATCATCCTACATGTTTGGTTTTATTAATGCTGGTTAATAAGCTTACATTCCAGTAACCAAAGCTCAGTTATTTAATTTGTGGCAGGTAAATTTGATATCTGTGGCTAAAAGGAACTGAAGGCCATGAGATACTGTACTTAAAATCTGTGTGCATTTGCTCAGACAATTTAAACTTACATAGTAATTTAAAAGGCAAACAGGCATGCTAACTGATATGTTCCATTTAGTATTAAATGCTGAATGAATAAAGGTTTTGAGAGCTGGTTAATAGTTTTATAATTTAAAGTGTGAATTTAGACTTTTGTTGTGGTGGTGATTTCTTGTGTTTATGTTACATAAAAATTTTAAGGGGACCTGTACATTTTTAACTCATTTGATGATATTATGAGATCCATCTTAATTTACCGGGAATTGTTACATTTTAGACATCTTCTCCAGATAGCCTTGAAAGCCTTTGTATACACTAACCTATTTTAAGAAGTTATAGTGAGGTAAGGCAACAGATTATTCCAAAGCATTATCCTGCTAGCCTCTTTGATCTAGGCTTCTTTTTGAGAGACCCACTCATTAGGTAAGTACCCTTCAAAGGAGAGGCAGGGCGCAGAAAATGATATGATCAATTTATTCTTTACTTCATGGCAACATGAGAAAAGACAAATCACATTTCTTTAGAGAGGAATCCTAAGTGCCTGGCAATTTGGACAGGATAAATGGAGCCTGGGAGAGGAGTTTTGAAGGTAACTGTTACTTAAAATTGATAAACTCAGTTGTGACGGGGTTATACCATTTTACAGAGATGTAATGGGGATTGAATGGAATTATACATTTATGAGAAAGTTATTTTTAAGGGGTAAAAGGCCATGTATATGTTTATGTATGTATAGTTATGTTACATTAATATATAAGAAGTAAAATAAACCCATTACAGTTAGCACTGATTCTATCTTCAAATTTCAGTTGGCCTTACTCCTTCAACAATTTTTATGGGGGCTATAATGAAGTTTTTCTCTAACCAATGATTTTTTTAGAAAAAGTTTGACATATCCAATTTAATAAATACTATGGTAATGTGTCCTAGAATGTTTTGGTCTGTCACTGTTTATCGCCCACTCTGTGCTAAAAGTAAATTGAATCAGCTAGAATAGTGATAAAGCTTTTTGCAGCTTTCTAAGTTACCTGCAATGATTGAGAACAGGTAGCAGAAAGAGAGAGAATAAATATCATGAGCAACTGCTCATTCAGCATCGACTCTGGCTTGAGCTGCAGGCAGACACATGAATGAACCGTTGCTTACCACTCATGATTTCTGTTTCTCTTGCAACACTGAAGTTGGTGGTTTAGAGCCTTTAGTAGGAGAGAAAGAGTGTACACAAAACTCATGATAGGTAAATAAAACCTTACTACGAAGAAAATAACTTTAAAATAGTTGAATGGTCTAATTAGCTTCAAATGCAAAAACAGAAAATCCCCCATTCCAGAAGCTCATACAAGTAGCAGTGGAGTATGGGGAACCCACACTCTTCTCTTGAGGCTTTGCCATTCTCAGCGTATGGCTTCCACTTCATGATACAAGATTTTTACCTCAGCTTCTTCCATCCTATGCACATTCCAGCCAGCAGAAAGGAGAAATGAGAAAAGAACCTCTTTGTCCTTTCAATTGCACATACCATTCATTGCCATCTGGGTCGATTAACAGTTCATTCAATAAATAGTTGTTGACTATCTACTACATACTGTTCTGTGCCTTAGGCACTGATCTAAGTAAGCACTGTTCTAAGTGAAGAGAAAGGACATAAATCTCTTTATTCCTGGTGCATGAATTAGTGCAGGGAAAGGAGCTTATTGGCCATCATTTAAGTCACGTGATCATATTTAGCTACAGCCTTTAGCTGGGTAGCTCTATGTCCAGTTAACATTCAGGGAACTCAGTACTAAGGAAGAGAAGGGGTGAAGGGGTATTGGGAACAATTAGCAGTCTTTGTTGAAATAAATAAAGTATGAAAAATGTGCCAACTGATATATTATCTCACTGAATATTTAAACATCTTTGCAACTACACCTTTAGAGATAGTATTTCTAACAGACATTTATTCGTATGCATGTTTATCCCGTATATATTGAGTTCATCTCCGCATACCAGGTTGGTAAACTCTGGGTAAGTCATGTGATGAGTGAACAGGTTGAGGAAAAATCTCATCATGGTTGGGATAGCTGATGGGTGAGAGGCATTAGGCCTATAGAAGGCAGAGAGTCAGATCCTTCTTTCAACTATTAAAGGGGTGGCATGTAAGCAAAAAAGTGGGCTTGACTTATGCCGCTGAAGAAGATTGTGCTAGAGCTGGGGAGTAGAACATAAGAGGAGGAAGACCTTCCTCTGGTGCTTTGGGGAACATTGTAGCAAGCAGGTACGCTGGAGCCTTTGGAGGTGGTTTCTAAAGTTTATCAGGTCCTGTAGGGGAGAAAATCACCTCTCTGGGTGCTATAGAGGGAATTCCTATACCCACAGAGAAGGTGGCAAGGTGATCTCCACAATTCCTTCCAATGTGGAATTCTATCCATAATTCCACTAAATAAATGACCTGAAACATGGATAACTTTTAGGCAATGTTGGAACCTTTTTCTTCCCTTTAGGAACATTAATTGAAATCAGAAACTATTTCTAAAAGCCAAAAATATCTGCTTGGTTTAGTACATGGCCCTATCTAATAGGACCACAATAGAATTTCCCTGTATTTTTATACATTGAATTTATTTTTCATAAACTCTAGATGCAAATCTATGAGCTAAGCAGAGACATGTCTCACAAATCATTATAGGGAATCAGTGGTTAAATTCCATGTTAGGTAGAATCAAGAGCTTTTCACTCTCCCTGCTGTAAGGAATGTACTATCTCTGATTAAAAAGTCTTCAAAGAATTAAGCTAGCCCAGGCATATGTACTATCCAGTGCATACTATTCACTGGTGATTAATAGTGAACATTTACTAAATGCTTATTACATGTCAGGCAGGGGCTAAGTACGTTGTCCACACATTGCTGCCACCTCCTGTGAGATGGAGAGTGTTGTTATCCACACTGTGTAGATGCAGAAACTGAGGCTCAGATACCTGGAACTCAAATACAAGTCTATTTGACATGATAGTCCATCATCTTAACCATTGTAAAGAACTCAGGATGTCATTGTAAGAATTTCAAGTCTGGGAATGGCAGAACCACTTTGTATTAAATAGTTGAAGGCAGAGAGCAGATAGGTGGTTCTTCCAACTTGCCACTGGGGAGCAGGACAGCTGGCTGGTGTGATGGTGGGTAGGGAGGGGGCATGAAGAGAGCTAGCTGAGGAGGCCTTTGAAGTCAGCTTTCTTATCTTAAAACAAAATAAGGAACATACTGTCTTCTGGTCAAAAACATGCACTGTATGTATAGTTTTAATAGTGAAAAATGTCAGTCAAAAGGGCCCTTGGCCTGGTGGTTTTTAATGGAAATACAAACATTTTCTGAGCTAGAGCTGTATAATCTTTCAGCTTAAATAATCATAATTAGTAGTTAAATAATCTAAATGCTTGTGAATCATAGAGCCTAAATAATTTCAAGTACCATACTTCATGCTATCTCCATACGCACAGCAGCTCCATGGGGGCTAGTGAAGGTCAACCACTAAGAAAAAAAAAAAAAAGGAAAGAAAAATGTAAGGCCTTCTAACTTTCTAAAGCATGGCAAGGCAAAGGGGGCAGTTGTGGTCCTTTCTTCTAATCCAAGAGCAACATCCTTTTGAGGAATTTTGTTAAGTACTTGATATAACACTGTGGAGGCTACTTTCAGGTTTAGCCCCAGGAGGCAAGGACTGAGGCAATAGCCAGGGTCATACATCAAATTCTGAAACAAGAAATCTCTGGTGCAGTGAGCAGGGCTTTTGGGATTTGAGTTTATAGTCTGAATCTGCCAGTTATGGTTGAGTGAGCTGAGATCAGCCTGACCTGGTATTTCCAACTGTGAACAGGGCTCTGGGATCTAGATGACCATTTTAATAATCAATGATTCTCTAAAGCAGTGGTTCTTCTTGGAGTGTGTGTGGGTGTAGGGGGGGTTATTTTGCCCCCTAGGGGACATTTAGAGAAGCCTGGAGACATTTTGGTTGTTACAACTGGAGGGGAGAGGCCACTGGCATCTCCGGGTAGAGGCTGGGGATGCTGCTAAACATCCTACAATGCATAAGATAGCCTTTTCCAAAACAAAACAAAACAAAACAAATATACGGCCTCAAATACCAATAGTACCAGGGTTGAGAAACCCATAATTAGCTTCCCTTTGTTAAGACTTGTTTTTTAAACTAGAGGAGAAAATAAAGCTTTTTTGGGTCTCATCTCTAATTAAACTTGACTTATTTTTAGAGAGGACACGTATATGATGCATTTTCACAAATAGGATCATGATTCTGCCCCAGAGGGCATGGTGGTTTGGGGACTTCCCATTTTGTGTAAATGGCTTGCTTTCTTGGGACTATAGACCATCTCACCATGTAGTTCCAGTGAAACTGACCCAGGTCTCAGATCCAAATCCCCAGGATACTGTGCTCCCTATAAGATATAAATTCTGGCTAAGATACAAAAGACCTGATCCATTAAAAGCCTACTGCTTAACAGACCACACAGGCCTCTCCAGCTCCAATATTTCATCATTCTTTAGCCTGTGGCTCCCTCTGGTCTTCAGTTTGCCCAGCTATAAATTCAGGGTATGAAATCGGCCAGCCCTCAATTGGCCATTCCTCTAGTCAGCCCTATAAATTGATGCCCCTTTTACTCTGTCTATGTTTGTCCCTGCCTTTCTTCATCATATTCCACTGAGTAGCTAGGTCTTTTCTTAGGGAACCACTTCTTGCATTGGTCGATTAAAGCTGAAAAGATAGAAGAAAAATGAGGACACTGCAAAGATGGGAGAATGTATGCCAGAACAGGGGCCAAGGGCATCAATGGGAAACAGACTGTTGCCCAGATGCCAGCTTCCTGGAGGGCAGGACTTGGGGCAAATTCCTGCTTGGGGAATGGGGTGGATTCTCTGTCTCCCTGTAGTATCTTCTTTGAGAAGATAAAATATATCCAGATATTATTAGGAGATTCCTCAACACCTAGAATATAGAGGGTAGATATCAAGGTCTGCATCCTCATTGGAAGGGGACATTACAAAAGGCTCCAAGTCAGTTAAAACTTATAGGGTAATAGGCTGAGGCATAGCATAGAGGTCAGTTCTTGGTCCTTGGGAAGAATTTAATAAAAGTTTGTTGAAAGAGGGAATGAATACTGATGAAAATTATACTCTGCCTCTTGCTAGCTTCCTTTTCTCCTTTTCCTCTACCTTATTCACTCTCACTTTTTTCTCTTCTATCTAATATCTTCTTCCTCTCTTCCTTTGTCCTTTACTCTCCCTTACCTTTCTCTATTCTTCCTTTCCCCTCCTTTCGTACCCCTACCCTGGTGCCCTACAAAGTGTTGGAGTTAAAAATATTTTCTGGATTTTCTCCACGTAAAGCTTTCTTACCAGATTCTAGTTTTGAGGATTAGGCAGAAGGCAGATCAAGCACTTAAAAGGGGTATGTGTGTGTGTGTTTGTATGTGTGTGTGTGTGTGTGTGTGTGCACACATGCATGCATATGCACATGCACGTGCACATGTTTGGAGGCAGAGAAGGGGCTGGCACTGGCAATCTTGCCTGGAGAATGAGGTGTTGAAGGGGAGACCACTCAATACCCCAAGAAGAAAGCAACTGAGAACTGTGACCTGGAGCCAAGCTGCCAGTCAAGTGTGGCCAAAGTCTTTTGTTTTCCAGTCATGGAATCTGGGAACCAATCGATTGTGAAAACTGAAAAGCAGTGTTTGACTTGATCTTTGGGTTAAGCCAATATCCCTGGGAAATTAATTTTAACCTGCAGGAGACTGTGGCCAACTTTGAGAATCTGTTATTACTCACACCCGATGCTTCACTTACTTGAAGAGCTTTGCAGAGTGCGCTGCAGCTAATGCCAGCATGCAGTAATGATAAAAGTTGCTGTCTTTCTATTCTGTTTTGAAATTAGTGTTTGTGTGTTCACTTCATGAGCCCTAATCTTGGAGCTTCTTTCTCATCCTGGCTCTATCTGTGGAAGTTTTCTTGGAAAACTTTCCCTACAATGCCTGTCAGCTAAGGCTTTATGGCAGTGTGGGATTGGGTAAGTGCTTATTTTTTGTTCTCTCCTATCCCCTGTCATTCTTTGGGAGGAGGGATGGTGCCCTAGGAAGCTCCCCCATGGGATGCATTTCTGGGGTTATCATACTGGCTAACTCCTAGTTGGGTCCAGGGCCAATAGGAGGTACTATAGGAGGTGAGAGGGTTGGGTAAGAAAAAGGCTAGAGAATTTCTTCCCTGTTCCTTTCTTGCTTTGGGGCCATGTCTCTGGCAGAAGGGACTTCTCTCCATGACTGTAGCTCCCTTGCCCCAGTGCCCCATTCATTCCCTGGTACTGGGATTAACTCATGTTTCTTTTTGTCCCTTCAATCTGAGGTGCAATAGTAATGTTGCCAGTTTCTGAGTGACTCAACATGTATTATTTATTTGACTAACCCTGATCACCTCTCTTTCTGTAGTCCCTTCGTTTAAGGTTTTATTGGACCCAACTATGGTAGATTCTGTTCCCTGCTGGACCCAGACCAATATAGTGGAGAAGGCCATGGTGCTGTGGTCATATTTGTGAAATTTAATAGGATGATTTGAGAAAGCATTGTTAGGAAATGTTTACATTTCCCATATCAAGTAATTTTGGAAGAAGAAGCAGATTGCTTGATACTGAAGTCAAAACACTAAAACAGAACTGCCATTCTGTGGTTTTCTGAAAACAATTGGCTTCCAAATGACCCTTCAACATGAATGACTGTGGCAGCTCTAATCTAAAGATGTGGGGCTGATGTTCCCAGAGTCAACATCAGTGTTAGAATTAGTGAAAACAGACCCCTAATCCTGCCACATACAAGGTAAAAAAAAATCTCTCTCTTATTCTTCAGGCTTGGGAGAGTTTCTTGAGGTGGAAGGAAAGAGAACATTTTCATGGGCCCTGGCTAGAGTACAAGTCAGCTACCTCCAGGCCATGAGTAGCCTTCTTTCAGCCAAGCTCAGAGCATTTGGGGTCTACGTAAACCTAAAGGCATTGCAACTTTGAGCAGCAAATGCTGTAAAGCAGCATTCCAGACAGGTACAAGCTAAGCACTCCTCATTGATTCAATTATTTGTACAGTCATTGGCTCATTCATAAAGCAGATCACTCTGGGCAATGCTGTTTATTGAGAGAATGAGTGAACAATCTGATGTCCAATCAAAGGATTAGAAACCTATATGCAGAATTACAGCTGGGATATGTGTTCACAAGAGGAAGGTTCATGAAGCAATGAGATCATTCTGAAGGTAGTAGAAGGGTACCCTAAGGGTGTGGCTGTGAGCCATAATGTGTTGGGTAAGTGAAAGTTTATTAGGTGAAGAGGTGGGGCTGGTGAGTGGGGTCAGGTGGAGGAGACTATCTTGAGAGGAGAGGTCCTGTGGCAAAAGGGAATGACCTACCTTCCATTAGCTCACAGGAGGCCTGTGTAGCTGGACCACAGAGACCAAAGGGGAAAAGCAGAATTGGTTAAAACTAGAGGGGTAGAAGAGGCCACACCATCCAGGATCTTGGGGCCCATGTCAGATTGTTGATCTTTATCCTAAGGAGACAGGAACCCATTGAGGGGAATGGCATGATGGGATTATGATTTGAAAATAATAAAAAGCAATTACAGTGTATGCACCATGTGCCAGAAACTTCTAAAGTGCTTTGTAAATATCAACTTATTGAATCTTTACAACACCCCCTAAGATAAGTATTGTTATCATTCCCATTTTACATTTGAGAAAACAAAGGTAAAGAGAGGTTAAATAACTAGCCCAAGGTCACATAACAAAGTGAGATTCAAACCTCTCGGGATTGTCTTGTAGTCTTGCCAAATGCTTGACCTCTACACCACACTGCCTCTTGCTTTGTACAGAGGATAGATTTGGATGTGGGCTTGTCTTGAGATTTTGGCAAGAATGGAAAGAAGTGGGAGAACTTCAAGAGACCTGTGAGAAGCTGAATTTATAGGATAAGGCTTAGATTGGCTATAGGAGTGGTGGAGATTGGTTCCCCTACCTTTTCCTTCTTCCTGCCAGCTCTGTGTTTTGCTCTCATGAGCACTTTCATTTCACTATGCATGGGGCCTATGAGGAGGAATGTTTTGACCACTTGCTATAGTCCAGGGGTTCTCAACAGCAACCCTACTGACACTGGGATGGGTAATTCTTTGTTGTAGGGGTTGTCTTGTATTTAGTAGTATACCTGGCCTTTACCTACTAGATGCCAGTAGCAATCCCCTCTTCTGGTTGTGACCATCAAAAATGTCTCCAGATATTGCCAAATGTCCCCTAAAAGGCAAAAATCACCTCTGATTGAAAAGAACTGGTCTAGTCCTAGCTTGCATGCATTTATAATTTCTCATCTTGGATGGGCAAAACAGTTCTTTCTGGAATACCTTGGGTCTTGAGCCAGTGTGTTTGTGGCACTAGTAGAGTTTTAAAACTGCTCCAGGCTTAGCATATAGGCCTCCTCTAGTCTGGAAAAAGGTAGCCCCAGACCAAGTTGATTTAGAAGGCTTATAAAGATGCCTCTTTCATATTCAATAATGTTATCCATGTAACAGTCTCTAGTGGGGTAGTCTAGACATCTCACCTTCAAGTCATTTTCTTTTCTTTGGGGATATAGTCTCTTAAATTCTATACAACTTATTTCAACAGAACTTTCTGTAATCTATTGTTGTGTTTGAGCGTTGCCTACATCTTATGTTTCTGGAGCAAGTATTTCTGAAACAGCTCCAAACAGTTTCTGTGTAGACTTTAATTTGTTTACAAGGCCTTTCAATGAAGAATATATTAAAGTTAAATAAGCTTCTCTTTTGGAAAGGTGAATTTATCAAATGACTATATTTAGAGAAGAGAATTTTAAAGAATTTTAATCAGTTGAAAATTCCCTACGAAGTCATATATTTTTTATAAAGTACCTTGAGAAGCCTGCTCTTTGTTGTGGGATCCAAGCAGATATCTGGAGAAAAACACAGAAATCACACACAAGTCCCCAAATGAGATATGGCTATAAGTCTGTTATTGGTAGGTGGTAGTTTCTCTTTCTTTGAAAGCAGGGGGTACCTCCATGGAACAGAAAGGAGTATTAACATGAGAATCATCTCTTTCTTTATTGATGGCCCAATGGGCTTGGATAAATTATAGTTAAACCTTTTTTTAACATGTCAGTTATATACAAAAATAAAATGAACCCCCATATACCCTTTACCCAACTGCAGGATTATTCAACCCATTGCCAACCCTTTTTTCTTTTTATCCCACACTTCCCTATTCCTATCCCTGGGTTATTTTGAAGTAAATCTCAGACATTATATCATTTCATCCATAAGTATTTCAATATAAAAATTCTTTTTTCAGATAAACATTTTTTGACACCAAATTACAAATACTTTAAGGTGAAGGAGAATTCTAATGAAGGCCTTTCCTCATAAAGTTGAAACTCCTTGGGAGAGGCTTAGATTTTAATTAATTTTTAAATCTAGCTATAAAACAGTAAAATGGAGTATTTAATGATATTATACAGGAAAATCAGAAGGATTAACACCACTAGATAAATTTCTTAATTGGCTTTCAGCTGTATTCTTTCTTGTTTACACTTAAGACTCAATGTCCCCAGAACTGAGACAATTACATCTTGAGTAGAGTTTTCATGATCTCTTAGTGATCATTGACATTTCTACCCATAACTGGAAGGAAAGGTCTTTACTTCATCAGACCTCTTTTCAACTTCTTGATTGAATGATAACTCTCTAGGACTTTGAAGAAATAAAGCAAACAACTTTAAAAGTGTAAACATGAGCTGGGATTGGTCACATCTTCTACACCTAAGGGTTTTTGGATCTTGATTAATGGTAGCTTACTTTGTAGAATGAAACAGATTAAGTTCTCCTTGTAATGAGATTAGACTCCCGCATCTCTACTGAAACTTGAACATATCCACTCAGCTTCTTGCATGATTTTTGTTAATTATCACATCTGCTTGCCCTCAGAAACTGCCATTTCTTTGGGAAAACAAAACTAAATTATGCAGGGTTGCTCTAGATTATTTGTTAATTTGTTAACAATTTGTTAATTGATAACTAATTTAACCATCATTTATTGAGCAATAACTAGGGACCTCTAGTTACACTAGATGCTGATCTATTTATTCATGGCTCATACAGAGTACTGGCTTTCTCAGAGCTCACTATAGTCTTGATGTTTTGATTATTTGATTGTCCATTGTATATCCAACCTTAGCAATTTGAGGGAGGAGTGGGATGGTTTCCATATCCAGATATCCTTTTTGCCCTTCTCTCCCTCAACTAGGTAACCATGGGAGTTGGTTGGGTTGAGCCAGATTTTTGTCTTTGGCTTGGCTTTCAAATCTGGTTGTCCTAGAGAGGAATGACTCAAGAAGGTATAATAGGTGGGCCAGGAACTTTGATATCACTCTAGCCCTGACAGCAATAGAACATGGGGAGAAAAGGTATCCCAGAAGGGTGGATAAATTTGAAGGCTAGAGTTCCACACCAAAATAGACTTTATGTCCATCATATTTCAGTTGACAGTTGGCCTTGAGCCAACTAAGACTAAATGGTGACAATTAAGTGTAATGATGGAAACTTAGTGTTTTGTATCATCTAGCCTATTCTCTACTTGGTAGTGCTACCTAATTCCTTGGCAGCATCTCTGGGGAAGGGTCCTTTAGCCTCTGCCTGGCACTGAGGGTGATGAGTACTTTAGCTCAAGGGTCAAGTACATGGGCTTTGAGGGGTCAGATGATTCAGGTTTGAATCTTAGCCTTACCACTTACTCCACTGGCACTAAGACCTTGTCAAATATATAAATAAACGCATTACCTTCCCTGTGGGGTTCCTGTGAGGATTAAATAAGTTAATCTTAATGAATCTACTCATCGGCATTCTTAGGGAACTCATCTTTTTTTTATTTTTCTTTTTTTCGGAGAACCTTACTTAAACTGTTTGTTTTTTGTTATACAATAATAACTATCATTTCATCATTTTGTTCTTTGGTTCTTTTACATTTTGAGGTCACTTAAGCATTTAGTCTTTCTTTATGACCCTTGAGTATTTAAGAGTGTTCTCCTGTTTTGTCTTCTCCCTGGTACCTCTACACTGCAAACTCTTCTCATCTTCATCTGAAAGTACCCACTTCTTTTTTTTCTTCTTGTGACAGGTTTAGAGGACTTTCACTATTCTAAGCCATCTCCTTTGGCTATTCTGTGCATTCTTTTTTGCACATTTCACAAATAGTCACTGGGCGTTTTTATGGGCAGGGCACTAAGTTTGGCCCTGGTGACATGGTTTCTGCCTAGTGGAGCTCATGCATGAATGAGGAAGATGAAGTAAGATTTCTGATAAGGGAGGTTTTGGGGGTATTAGGAAATCCAATCCAGAATGGAAGGAAGTTCTAGGAAGAAGAGATAGCTCAGATGAGACATAAAATGTGAGAGAAATGAGCCAGGTACAGAAGGGAAAAAAGAGTGTTTCATATGGAACTCACAATCAAATATAGTATTTAAATGACCAATAAAAGAATTCCATGGAACAAATTAGATCCTGCTAAAAGCCAAAGATTCTATTATAAGTGGCCATTAATCTGGGAGAGGGGTTTAAAAATGTCACCCTCATAATTATACAATAATACCTTACTTTCTATCACATCCTTGGCTCCTAACCTTATCTTTTTCTTAAAACAAATATTTTCCCTCCAAGTAGGGATAGAAATCTCTTTTTTTTTCATTCTCATTCTTTTTAACATGTGGCTAAGACATACTGTCTCCACAGTGTATAATAACACTGTTTACATTCACATGGTCAGTTGTAATTGGATATGAAATTTTTAGAATTACATTTCCTTCATGATGGTATTAGAAATAATTTATATGTTTATAATAAGACAAGATTTTTTAAAACATAACATACACAGTGAAAGAGGCTCCTAGAATTGGTCTGGAATTTTTCAAGGGGATATTGAGCTTGGATAATATTTAAAACTCCAGCTTGGAGTTTGAATGCAGCTAAAAGTGCATACATGAAAATCTGTGGCAGCAATCTCGAACCACTTTCCATTGCATAACCTAATGTTTTATTATTTTATTTTTTGAAATAATGCAACAGTTTTACTGAAAGAATATAAAACCTTAGGAAAAAAAGTGTTGACTCCTGCCAAGGCTGACCTCAGCCAAGATGGGCCTCTACCCCTTATCATCTTTGAAAACATGATTTCTTTAAGTTTTATTGACTAAGGAAGTAATAATGATCAAAATGATGGAGTGAGATGGTGTTTTTTATTGAGCAGCAGCCAGTGGAGGACTAGGAGAGCCTCAGCCTCTGATGTCGAAATCTGCAGAACAAGGGCTCTCCAAAATAATTTGGGAGAGAAAAAGAGCTGACTTCTGTTGCCAGGGTTTGCTTCCCCGCCCCCATTTTTTTTGTATGCTAACTGAATTATGCCCTTGTCTCCTGAAACTCTCTTAGCATCATTCTCTTGGGCCACAGTGGTGCCCAGACCAGAAATGATCAACTACAGGCTCTGCAGTTCTTAAATCCAGCCAATAAAGTGATTACAGAAATCCAACAGATGTTCCTGCATCTTAGACACAGGTTACATTATGACCAGCTTGCTCCACCTACAGGAACTAAGCCTGCCTATTGGAGATGCAGGGCTTAACTGTGTGTACTGTGTTTGTGCACAGCCCACATACTCCACTCATGTGCTTCCTGATGAATCTCGGAGGTGTAGAGGTTACTTCTAAAGATTAAGCAACCATCTTTCATATGTAAAAATTTATCTTTAATATGTGCTGACACATGATCAGTAAGGCAGGAGAGAACAGGAAAAGATATGTTATCACGACAGGGCCAAATGAGTGTAGAAAATTATCTGTGTTAGACGATCAGAAATTCTGAGTGCTAGATATTTTAATAGTATAATGGACTGAGTAAGGTTGATTCATTGTGTTATTATTTAAGGTAAGAGTAGTAAGTTATATTTGTATAGGACTTTGTAATTATAAAAATGCTTTCGAATGCATAACATTTTCAGGTGTTATATTTTTTGTGACCTTGGGTTAGACAAAACCTTTTAAGATTTGAAACCAAAAGCACAAACAACTAAAGAAAAATAGGTAAGTTGGACTTCATCAAAATTATAAACTTTTATGCTGCAAAGGACATCATCAAGAAAAGATAGTCTACAAAATGGGAGAAAATATCTGTAATTATATCTGATAAAGTACTAGTATCCAGAATATATAAAAAACTCTTACAACTCAACAATAAAAATATAAATAACCCTATTAAAAAGGTTAAGAAGACTTGAATAGACATTTCTCTAAAGAAGATATACAATAGTTAATAAGTATATGAAAAGATGCTCAACATCAATAGGATTTAGGAGAATATAAATTAAAACCAGAATGAGATACTGCATCACACCCACTATGATGACTATAATAAAAAAAGACAAACAATAATAAGATGAGGTTGTGGAGAAATTAGAAACCTTATACTTTGTTGATGTAATCTATAGAGGTACGACCACTTTGGAAAACAATTTGGTAGTTCTTAAAAATGTGAAACAGTTTTCATATGACACAGCAATTCTGCTCTTAGGTACATACCCAAAAGAAATGAAAAAAATATATCCACACAAAATTTGTATATTAATGTTCACAACTACATTATTAATAATAACCCAAAGTAGAAACAACCCAAATAGATGAATTGATGATGAATGGGTACAAAAAATAAGATCTATCCATCGATAGAATGTTATTTCACATTAAAAAGAAATGAAATAATTACTAATAGATGGTACAACAAGGAAAACCTTGAAAACATCACATTAAGTAAAAGAAGCCAGTTCACAAAAAACCACATATTATAGGATCCAGTTTTAAGTGCAAATAGGCAAATAAACAGACAAAATAATTTAGTGGTTGCTAAAGGCTAGGGGAAAGACTGAGGGGTTTGGTGGCTGGTAGTGGTATGGGTTCTGTTGAGGGGTAATGAAAATTCTCTAAAATTCAATGGTGATGGTTTTCCAGTGGAACATACAAAAACCCATTTAGCTGTATACTTTAAATTGAATTTTTCAAGGAGATTTAATGATATGTTAATTGTATCTCTATAAAGCTATTAAAAGTGAGGGCTCTGCACAGTGCTATGAAATATTAAAAATATGCAAGTTATGGTCCATATTTGTATTTATTTATAATCTATTTCAAGTCAGAGTAAATAATATTGATTAGAAATGATCACAGCTTCAAAATCATTTTTTTAGCTCAGCATCCAAGGAATGTGCTATCCAGTGAATGCACTTGAAATGAAACCTATTCATTTGAATTCAACTGATTCATATTTATTTTGAATCCTATAGCAGGTGCCTGACCCAGTGTTCGGAGCTGAAAGTAGGGAGAGAAGATTGTATAAGTGTGTTGTTATATTAAAACCTAGACATGTATAAAGGACTTTTTCAGTGGTCCCACAGAAGTGAAGAGCTGTTCATTTGGTCTATGAGAAAGGGAGAACTTTGAGGGGTAATATTTGAACTATTCAAATTTGACTAGGACTTCAATGGATGAAGGAGTGAAAATATCCTAGGGGAATGGGTACAGGGATTAAGTAAGAACTTATTAAGTAGGAAGTATGATGATGGTGATGATGATGATAATGGTGTTCATAGTGATGATGATAGTCATGGTGATGATGATAGCAGTGATGATGATCATGGTGGTGGTAGTTGTGATGACCCAAAGATGATGGTCATAGTGGTGGTGATGGTGATGGCAATGGTAAAGACAATAATGGCACTGATGATGGTGATAAAAATGATGATGATGGTGTTAATGGCAGTTTTGGAGGTCATGGTTTGGAAAGACTGAGTTTGAGGAACTTCTGAGCTCTCTAAAACGATGTACTTTGAGGGATCATGACTATAGACCTTGAGCTGAATGCACGTGGTGGCCTGGAACAACTGTCATTGCCAGAGCTTTGCTTTTTTGATCAAATATTATCTTTCAGCCAGGCTTGTAGAAACTATGTATTAGCATATAAAAGAGGCACCAATACTTTAGCAGTTAGCGAATTGCTGCACTTGTACCTGAAATATAGTGGCTCATACTTTTGCAATCAGTAAGTGCTAATGTCAGTGACTCTTTTGGAGGCTTACTGTGAGCCTAAGTTCTGGATCTCACTGTTACTCCTCTCATGAAAACTTTAGGTTAAAAATATTACATTGAATCACATGAAATTATCATTTTTGTAGTTCAAAACTAGTTGAATATCAACAGTTTTATCTAGATTAAGCTATAAATGCCTGATGATTTATTACTCTACCCCTTAACTAAGTGTGTGGGATGGATAGGAGGGGTCAGAAAAAGATATATATTATTCTGACAGCTTTTGCTATTGACTCTGTGTGTGCGTGTGTGTGTGTGTGTGTGTGCGCGCACGCTCATGTACACAGTATAGGTACTATAGACCAGTGCTTTTCAGTATAGTAGCCGTGAACCTTATGTGGCTATTGAGCATTTGAAATGGGGCTAGTCTAAGTTGAGGTGAGATGTGAGTATAAAACACACCCAATTTCAAAAACTTAGTATGAAAAAAAAGAATGTAAATTTTTTTAGTATAAAAAATATGTAAAAACTGAGGGTGAAAAAATAATTTTTTATATTGATTATATGTTCAAATAATATTTTGGATATATTTGAATAAATAAAATATTAATTTAGCTTGTTTTGTTTTACCTTTTCTAGCTTTATTGAAGTATATAGACAATTAGTTGCTTGTATTTACATTGTACAATTCAATGAGTTCTTTTTCAATTATAATTGGCATGCAATGATATATTAGTTTCAGTTGTACAGCACAATACTTAGAGAACTATGTAACTCACAAAGTGATCATCTCACCAAATATGTTACCCCTTTTCCCCCTTACATATTTATTAAAACAGTAACCATTTTCCTTATGCTACACTTTATATCTCCATGTCTATTTTGTAACTATTTATTTGTACTTCTTAATCTCTGTCCTTTTTCACCATATCTCCCAACCCCCCATCGAGTAGCCCTCAAACTATTCTCTGTATCTATGAATTTATTTTAATTTTTATTGTTTATTTTGTTTTTTAGATTCCACATGTACATGAAATCATACAGTATTTGTCTTTATCTGACTTACTTCATTCAGAGCAATACCCTCTATGTCCATCAAGACAATATCTTTTTCTATCCTCTTCCTTTTAGTCTGTGTTTGCCTTTTTATCTGAAGTGAGTCTCTTGTAGGCAGCATATATAAGGGTCTTGTTTTCTTATCCATTCAGCCACTCTTTCTTTTGGTAAGAGTACTAATTCTTTTCCATTTGAGGTACTTGTTGATAGGAATGTAGTTATTACCATTATTTATTCACACTTTTGATACATGTTTTTTTTTTTTTTTCTTAAGGAAGTCCCTCCAACATTGTCTGTAATGCTGGCTTGGTGTTGATAAATTCCTTTAGCTTGTTTTTGTCTGGAAAGCTCTTTATCTGTCCTTCTGACTCTAAATGATAGCTTTGTTGGATAAAGTATTCTTGGCTGTAGATCCTGGGTTTTCATGATGTCGAATTTTTTGTGCTAAGCCCTTCTGTCTGGCAGAGTTTCTTTTGAGAAATCAGCTGCCAGTTATGGATGCTCCCTTGTAGGTATCTAACTGCTTTTCTCTTGCTGCTTTTAAGATTTTCTCTTTGTATTTAACCTTTGGCTTTTTAATTATGATGTGTCTTGGTGTGAGTCTCTTTGGGTTCCAGATTTTGGGGACTCTCTGAGCTTCCTGTGGTTTTATGTCTGTTTCCTTCACCAGGTTAGGGAAGTTTTCCATCATTATTTCTTCAAATAGCTCTTCAACATTGGTTTTTTTTCCTGGTACCCTATGACATGGATTTTTACATTTCATAGGTCCTTAAATTATTATTATAGTCTTGGCTTTCTTTTCTTGCCATTCTGATCAAAAGTACTTGGCTTCCCCATCCTTTATATCGGTGGTTTGATCCTCTTCCTTATCCACTCTAATATCCTCTTAATCTCAGATAATATTTTCTTCATTTCTGACTGGTTACCTTTTATAATTCCATTTCCATTTTTATATTTTATTTCTCTTTGTTAAAGTTCTCACTGAATTAATCTACACTTTCCCTAAGTCCATTGAACATCTCTATAACCAGTGTTTTGAACTCTGCATTTCTTAGATTGCTTGACTCTCTTTTTCCTGGATCGCTGTTCTGTTCTCTCATATGACTCTGCTTCTTTGTCTACCCCTGGATGGCCTTTCTTTGTCTGTTTCTATGTACTAAGCAAAGCTGCTAAATCTCCCAATCTTATTAGTGTGGCTTTGTGTAGTACGTGTCCAGAAGCATA
The DNA here is from genome assembly GCA_030015415.1 of Cynopterus sphinx. Classification (NCBI taxonomy): domain Eukaryota; kingdom Metazoa; phylum Chordata; class Mammalia; order Chiroptera; family Pteropodidae; genus Cynopterus; species Cynopterus sphinx. The sequence continues at coordinate 113,258,014 of CM057381.1, forward strand.
GTCCTGAGATGGGTTCAGCTACAGGCCAAATTTAGCCACAGCCTGTGTCCCTCTGGGGCCACATATTAAGATTCAGCAAGCAATCTACAGATGCTGTGCTTATAGTTGCCTTAAGAAACCACACCAGAAACTGAGGCCAGCTGCTACTGTGTGAGTCTTGATATGGCTCAGCAAGGAGCACCAGACTCACAGAAGACACGACTGGATGTGGCTTGGGTGGGGCCACAAGTTGTGGGAGGCAGAGTTTCAGAAAATCCTCTGAGTAGAACAACCTCTAATATCCAATTTAATGACATCTGTCCCATCCAGCCACTCGGGATTAGGCAACCTCATGTTTTCACTTCTCCTACTTTCTACTGTTGCAGGTTGATTAATTATTTCTCTCCCTAGTTTTAGTGCTTCTGTTCATGTAGATCCCAGGTGACTTTGCTTGCTGTTTGATCTGTATTTCTGTCACAACTTTGATTTGGTTGCAAGAGGGAAGAACAAAGCATCTATCATCTATGTCATTTTTTTTCATATCTCTCTTCATTTTACATTTGTAATGTGGCTACTAGAAAATTAAGTTCATATTATATTTCCATTTGACAGTGCTGCTGCAGACAGAAAGTACTTTTAAAGTGCTTTTTAGTATACATTTTCAACAAATTTAGGAGGAAGAAAATTCAAAGTAGCCTTTAGAAATTGCCCCTGAACCTTCTGAGCCCAAATCTGCTTCAATTTCCTTGAAAAAGGAAGGAGAAATCAATCTGATCTCTAAAATCCACATTTTGAAAAATGTAGTATGGACATATATTCACTGTCTAACATACAAAATAAATTCTAGTGGTTCTTAATTTTTCCATGTACTTATAGTATTTTCTCTGCTTTTACTTTTTGTTCTCTGTGTTCTTCTTGTCATCACTTTATCAAAATACTGAGACCCTGGCATCAAGCAAGTAGAGACATTCAAGATACATAAATGCCTCACTTATTCAGTACTGAGTTTATCTGAATCACTTGGGGATTGACTAAGTATATAAGTATTCAGGTTTCTCTGAAATTGAGACCATGCCATGCAGTGTGGTATTATGGGGAGAAAAGTGTGTTAGTCTCTTGGCACTGACAATTTGAACTGTCAGGGTCAGGGCCCTGTGGTCTCCTTTGCTCCCCTAATCCCAACTAAGAAGGTAATTTAAGTGGAATCGTGGGGTGCTAAATTAAGAAGGTCTTAATGGGAAAATGGGAAGTGGGAGGTTTAAAGGACACACATTAATGTGTTCACTTCAAGATGTACTTGTCAGTGCTTCTTACGAAGTTACGTGCTCACCAGTAATGTCTTTTCTTTTTGGAACACGACCAAGGGCAAGTATGGAGATTTTTAAACATAATATTTTGGAACTCAAGGGAAGCCAAAATATCACAGACAGTGATAAAACCACGATTTAGTAATTGTGTTTTGTGATCCTGAAGCATGTGGTGGGGCTGCTGGAAGAAGAAGCATGACGAGTTTGGGCAGCAGATGTTCTGCATCTCAAGTTGCCATCTAATCCTTTCTTAAATGGACCCAGGCAAACCTGCAGGGTGTCCAGAAGTTTTCTTTTCCCTGTAGCCACATCTTCTAGGTGAAAGAGTAGATATCAGCTAGGGATGTACTTGCCTGCCCCTACAGAAGACCCCGAACTTAAATAATATGTTTTCTCATATAACAATAAATCTAGAGTTAGAAGGTTCAAAAAGTATAGGATATTTTATTACTGCCATTCTATATTATTCTCTGTCATGGTCAGCTTTTATCTTTATTTTGCAAAATTGCTACTGCAGCTCTAACCATTACATCTGTGTTCCAGCAAATGGAAGGGTTAAATGCCAAATAACTTCACCTCTGGGAAGGGACATCTTCCAAGGACTTTTGCCTATATCATTTGCCTGAAATGGGTCACATAACCTCCCAGATGCAAGCCATGGACTCAGGAGGTGAGGAAGCCACAAAAATGTGGAGCCCATAGAGCTTGCCACTTGACAAAGGAAAATATAGTCTATAAAATAGCTTCTACTTTAGTTCTTGTCACATAGTATATAATAAAAAATGGATCTTCAAACAACTTTATCCTTGTAGTTAAGAAGCGAGAACAGGCTATACTATAATATGTCCTCTAGAAGAAGTGATTTTTTTGCTTAGAGTAGCATCTAACACTTAGAGTGTCCTTTAGGCATGTTCCGCCTATAGAACACAGGCACAGGATTCAGTGTTTTATATCTTACTCTTTGTAACAACCTGATAGAGATATTCTTCCCAGGTTACAGAGACAGAAACTGAGTCTGAGAGAGGCTAAGTTAACTTGTCTAAGGTACACACCAAATGGGGTGGCAGGCTTGGATGCTAACCCTTTCCTTCTGCCTGTGTCTTCATAACCTCTGAGCTCTCCTGTAAGTAGAAGGCTCTCAGTGGATAGTAAATCTGCCTAGTGATTCACTAACCCAGTTTAAAGCCTGGCACCAAAGACATTAGAATAAATAGAAAAAAAGAACCTCCTTACCCCCCAAAAAGGACAAAAAATTAAGATAACTTTGGCGTAATTGAAATAGGTCTCCATATCATGGACTGTTAAAGGCCTAAAATGATGCTAAATTCTGGACTCTCTCAATCTTAAGAATATTTTTCACAGGTTCCTTGTTTTGGGGGATTTGCCACGATTCCATATGGTAATGGTTTGCTTGGGGTTGTCTAAGGGCATTCTCAGGAACAGTTAGGCCATTTGGTGCTGGGTGCTGTTCAGGAGGATTGAGAAGGAGCTATGTGCATCCTTCTTGGAGTACAACTGGCCCCCACCAGCATGGCCCCTGGCTGTCTTGAGATCCGGTAGCATGCAAGGAGAAGTAGATCAGAATTGCCTCTAAGGAACAGAGGTTTCCCAAGAATGATGGATCTACCTTTGATGTCTAGCAGCTTCCAAATAGCACAGAAATGATACAGATACATGCCAAAAAGGGGGGAAACAACTTTTGATCTAGTTAGAACTAATTAAACTTTCAATGTGCATGAAAGAAACTTGAGTGCTGGCCAGTTGTTTGCTATGGATGGATTTTGTCAGAGAGCGTATTTGAAAATAATGTAACTAAAGCAAACTCCTGCCTGGCTTTCTACATAGAAGAAACTAATTTTTGCTTTTTTTTTTTTTTTTTTTTTTTGCTTTGCTTTTTGAAAAATGTTAGGGATTTTTCCTTTTGCAGGCTGAAATTACTTGCTGTCTTTTTTTTTTTCTTCCTGTATACCGTGATATTAAGAGTGATGTTTTCTTTAATGTTTTCTCAGAAAGCTCTCCCTTCAGCCCTTCCTTGTTGTCATATCTTGTTTAGTCTAATGTATATTTTTTGTTAGTGTGTAGATTAAAAAAGGTAATCTAATTAACAGTAAAAGGTAAGAAGCACCTCATAATTTTGACAAAGAGAAAAATGTGGACTCTAGTATTTGATCAACAACTCCCACTTAAGGCTCACAACTCTTACCTCGTTAGCAGGGTAGTTTTTTGCTCCTTATAAGCAGGCTTAAACAGAGTATAAAGTGTGTATCTGACAGGACAACAGTCAGGTCTAAGAGTGGCTTTCAGAAATCCCGGCTGCCTTTATTCAGAGCGACTGGCTTGGTAAATGTTTAGAGGGCCCTAATTATGCTTGGGGGTGATTAAAACATTGTGGAGTTATGCTGTATCACTAAGGAGAATGGCCTACTCCACATACTAAGAAAGAGAAAAAAAACTAAAAAGGAGAGAAGAAAAGGAAAAGGGGAGGCGGGTCGCAGTGGGGGTGGGGTGAGCACACACCACCCTAGTTTGGAGAGAGGCGGCCTCTTGGTAGAGCATATGAATCCACTTACATGTAAATTGCTTGTCGCTATGAATTAAGGGAAGGCTATGAAAGAACTGCTTTGCCGTGTTTACTATAGGATTTTTGACAGACTCTTTCCTCTTTCAAGTAAATTTGGCTCAAGTCCATAGTCAGTCCAGTTTTAAGTAAACTCCTCTTTTGTTACATTAACAAGGTTATAACATCACTGGGGCAGATTTCCAGCTGCAGGAACCGAGGCCTAAGTATGGGTTGAGGGTATAATTAAAACCTTCAGGTGGGAGAGTTAAATTCTCAAGTAAAATTGGATAAAAGGCTAATTGTCCATAGCAACATAATACATGCTTTAAGTATCTGTGAAATGAAGATGAATAGTAGGAGGCTTGGAAAGAAACCTTTTCTACTTTGTGAATCAAGATATGATTTTTTAGTTTTAGGATAAAGGGCCTTCCCCCAACTCCCATCCACAAATCTATTTTGAAAGCATAGTGCCATCCCCTGTAGCCCCTGTGACTTGTCCACTATCTGTACTAAAGACCTTTTGCAGAACTTATCTTACAAAACAGGGAGCATTTATAGATGATAAGCAGACCCATGAGTGGAGTCTTAGATTTTCTGGTTCTCTACGTCCAAACAAAGGTGTTGAGTACTTTATCCACATTTGCTATACCTTCCTTCAAAGGAGGGGTGGTGAGGGGTGTGTAGGCGGGTGGGAGGGGAGTCTAGGGAAAGGGCACACATACCTTTGGTGACCTTCTCAAAGATGACATCCAGCCAAGCAAGATGATACATTACCACAACACTAAAAAAACAAAACGGCTTGTAATGGCAGCTTGTCCTGAGCAAATGCATCGGGAAGGCCCATTTGTTATTCATTAGGAGCAGCCTGGCTGGGCTGGCGTGGTAGGGAGCCTGGAGACTTAAGGTCATTCTACACCCCTGCCCCAGTGGCACGGACAACAGTGAAGACAGCTCTAGCAGCCACCACACTTCCAGACTTTGCTGCACTGCTGTTTGAAGCCCTGCAGGAATGAAGGTGTTCTAAAACAGTTTAGAGTTACTCTGAGAGGGTGGGAGAGGGTGTGGGATGCCGGGGAAGAAGAGGAAAAAAAAATGAAAAGAAATGATTTCATGGGCAAAATGAATCCGTGGAGCTAAGCACAGTGAACCTATAGCTCTCCTCTAGCAGCCCCAGAAGCATCCCCCCAAAGAGGTGCAAGTCTCTTCATCTTAAATAAGGACACTCAGAAGAGAGTGTGAGGAGCCCAAGGTAGTTGGGGAGTGGTCAGTGTTTAAAGGTTTGCCGGACAAGTACAGGGCCATGTCCAAACTAATAGAATTTCTGGGTGCAGCATTGGAAGGCACTGAGGGTATATGTTGCTGCAAGAGGAATAGGCCAGTTCTTTGAGAACTAGAGATGTGGTACCAGGAGGGCAGTGGGGCCTTGGCAGAGGGAATGGAAGGGCGGTGGGAGCTTAGCAGTTTTAGACCTTGGCAAGTGGATAGATTGAAAATGTAGGTGCTGCATACCAGGAAAACAGGATCCAGCCCCCAGGTTCTGAATCTCAGAGTGGTGGCCTAACCTCTGTACGCTCAATCAGATATAGATGATGTTATCGATTTAAAAGAGAACACCCAGAAACTGCATTTTCAGTATTTTCAGCCTAGTGGTGGCACAGAGTATTTTTGTCTTGCTGCATAATATGGAGACTGTGTTAGGAATCAAAAAGTTCCTTTTCGTTTTGTGAATTGAAATGCTTTGATAGGATACACCTACTGTGAGAGCTGGGATGCTTTTTACCAGGGACATAATACCTATCTTCAGTTTCATTGAGTGCTTTTACAATATGCATCAGAACTTCCTTTCAATATTTTTGCTCAAAGAGTTGTTTAGACCACACATTTGCCTTATGGCAGTTTATAATCAGTAGTGTTTTAAGTATGTTTAAGTATGTTGAATAAGGGCTAATATTTTAGAGTGCGTAAGTCTATTTCTTTTGCCAGCATTGTGAATTTAAAGTCCTTCTTACATGCACTAAAGACATGTAATGTATAAACCAGATTATAGCCAGAATAAGAATGACATGAGAAAATAAAGCTGAGAATTCTGTGCTTAATAGAAACCAACTCTTATGAGTTCAAACTAATAAAATGTTATCGATCTTTTCATTTCTTTGTCTTTAAGTAATGTATGTTTCCTCTTTAAAGTAGAGATTTAGTTATTGTGTGTAAATATACATTCATACATTAAAAATTAAAGTAAAAAAAGCACTGCTTTTTCTATGAATTAATGACCTAATTATATCATTGAAAGAATGATAGCAATTTTCTGTTTAAGGCAATGAAGAAGTTTTGGAATAGATGGTGATGGGGGTTACACAATATTATAAATTTAAAAAATGGTTAAAATAACAAATTTTGTGTTACATATATTTTTTGCTACCATAAAAAGATGATGATGATGATGATGATGATGAGAAATTGAGTGATTGAGAAATTGAGATAAGAATAGTAGAGAACAAAGCCCCAGATATCTGTTTGGTTTGTAACCTTATTACATTCAGGTTTCTGCTTTGGTGACAATTTGTGTGAGAGGGCTTTTCTGATTGCATTAGGTAAAATAAAACTTTCCTTGCTATTCTCTATCCTCTTATCTTGCTCTTTTATTCTTATTTTAAAAGTTATTTTGAAAATTTAAAGAAAATTTATATAACACAAAATCCATCATTTTACCCATTAAAGTGTTCCATTCAGAGAATTTTTGTATATTAACAGTGTTGTACAACCATCAGCACTATCTAATTCTAGAACATTTTTGCCACCCCCCCAAAACCCCATACTTATTAAGCCATCTCTATTACCTCTTTTCCTCAGTCCCTGGTAACAACCTACTCTCCGTCTCTACGGACTTTATTATTCTTGGTATTTCATAAATGAAATTAGTATTTGTTCTTTCATGTAGGACAGTGTTTTCAAGGTTTATCCATGTTATAACACATGTTGCTAGTTCATTTCTTTTTTTTGCCAAATAATATTCTATCGAGTAGATATACCACATTTTGTTCATCCATTCATCAGTTGACAAACATTTGGGTTATTTCCACTCTTTGACTGTTATGAATAATGCTGCTATGAATATTTGTGTACAAGTTTGTATGCGGATATGTGTTTTCATTTCTCTAAGTCATAGATATTTTACTTTGGAACACTCACCACCACTACATGTGTGCATGTTTGCGCGCACACTCATGTACCTGTATGTGCGTATCTGTCTCTACATATTTTATTTGTTCATTGTTCATAGCTCCCACTTTAGAATGTAAGCTCTGACAGTGCCAGTTGAATAAACTAGCTAGTGAAGAATGAATGGTGTTCTGTACTGGATGAGCCCCAGAGTGTCCTTTGGTGTTTCTCTCTTTTAGGCTGTTCTTTGGGTGGAGTATGGCAGAATGGATCATTCAAGCAAGAGAACTGATAGTGTCACAAGAGTGTGGGTAGACTCAATCAAGCTTGCTGCCAGGCTGAGATCCAAAGTTACAAAACCAGGATGTCTTAACCAACCACAGGCCCAAATTTAGTTTTGATGCTGATTACTGATATCAGAAGAATCAGTTCTGCCTGTGAAAGACATCCTCTTGCATTTGTAATAAAGGCAAAGATAAAGTTCTTTTTTAGTAGTGCCAAGAAGAGCATGATCTTCATCTTTCTCAGAGGCATGATGTCCATCTCTTCTTTGACAGACATGCTAGAGAAGAAAGAACAGGATGTTGCAGCCTGGGGTGTGATGGCTGAGTACATTATTATTCACTGGTTGCATTTAAGGAGCCAGGGATATCTTTTTATATAATACTAAAGTAAAATTTAAATTACTGAAGAACTTTTGTATACTTCAGTGAGGAAAATACGAGTCCCAGGGGAAGGAAAATAAGGCATTCTGTCATTTGCCTTCACACCTCCATGAATCCTGGAAGATATTTTGGTTTTTAGGAATTCTGCTAGCTCCACTTTTATATTAACTAACTATACAGTTCCTTTAAAAAATTCTTTGTGTGTTCTATAAGACTTTGATTCGGTTTGATTCAGTTTTAATTTGCCTTTAAGCATTTGGAGGAAATAGTTCAATTTTTAAAAAAACTTCCACAGGATATGATATATACAGTTTAAATAATAAATCTTTACCCCCTAAAGAAATGTCACAGCACAAAAGCAGACATAGTTATCACACTGTTTATTATTTGACTTGGCTAAAGACCTAGATTTGGGTTCAAGTTTTAATATTTTAGAAGGTAGTCTTCTTGAAGGTTTACATATAAATACCATATATTTGGTGATTAAGTGAGCAGCAGGGTACATTGAAATTAACATGACTGAATTATTTTCTCCATGTTTAGTAGTTATTTCTTTCATCAACAAATAAGGACTCTTTCATCTTATGTGTTATAGGTGAGTGCATTTCCATCCAAGATTCTCTTATGGTTAAGTGACTCAGGACATCAGATTCTGGTTTTATTGGGGGGTGGTTTACGTCTCCAAGATGCCTTTCAGTCGTGGCAGATCATCTTTTGCAATGCAGGTAGAAATGGCACAATCATCTTCTTCTTGGATATTTCCTTGGCTGAATTCCTACTCTTTTCATTTTTTTATGACAATAAAAAATTCTAAGAGGGAATCCTTTAAAGGAATTCAAGGTTTGGGGCTCATGGATAATGTAGATCATTATGCTTTAGGCACTTGAACAAAACTGTAAGATCTACATCAAACAATGGACAGAAGGCTCGCATTGTCAGTTGAGCTTAAAATGAGGGTGGACAAGCCATCCCACCATCCCACCAGCCTTCCCCTGTAGTTTACAGTACGCCAGCTCATAGGAATGTGAATTCCACGTTGGAGCCCATTGTGAATGTGTTTCTGAGTAGTTTAACGTGTTTCTCACAAACAGGACATGACATGTATGGTTTAAATGAAAATAATGGCCTTGCCGCTCAGTGCCAGACAGTCTTTTGTCAAGAGCATCCTGGCAATTGGAAGGGCTCTGGGCTAATGTAGCCCGCAGGCTGAGTCCGTAGGGGATCTGGACTTGCTATGTTTCACACAGAGAAGACTCTTAAATCAGGGGGCCTCCCTGAGGACCTGCAGCCTGGTATGTGTGTGTGTATGTGTGTGTGTGTGTGTGTGTGTGTGCACGTGCACGCTCACGCACGTGTACTGCTCTGCAGCAGGCACTGGAGTCCTGCTTACTGTTCCTGCTTCTGGCCATGAAAGCTTGGCCATGAATTAAAAGGGAGATTTTCTTAGTCTTTGGTTTTCTTAGCTATGGAATTTATTTTCAAAACAAAACAAAAAAATCAAAAACAAGACAACAGGATAAGTTTTTTTGTTTTTTGTTTGTTTGTTTGTTTTGTTTGTTTGTATTTTTGTTTTTGTATGGGAGTTTTAAACTGCATCTAGGTGTTTTTGCTTTGTGGAATGAGGCCTTATAATGACTTTAAAAATCTAACCATTTTTAAATTATAGTAAAATATATATAACCTAAGATTTACCATTTTAACCATTTTTTACTATACAGTTCTATGACATTAAGTATATTCACATGGTTTCGTACCCATCACCACTATCTATCTTAAGAAATTTTTTGTCTTCCCAAGGTGAAACTCTGTAACCATCAAATGATAACTCCTCATTTTCTATGCACCCTGCCCCTGGCAACCACCTTTTTACTTTCTGTTTCTATGAATTTGACTTCTCTAGGTACCACATATAAGTGGAACCATACAGTATTTCCCCTTTTGTAATGGGCTTATTTCATTCAGCATAATGTCTTCAAAGGTGATAAGTAGATTAGAATATATATATCAAGCCGCTTTGTATTGCCTGAGTACTTTCTATGTGTATCTTTTAATGTACAGCTGGTTGATTGATCAAGCTTTTATGTTCCATGAATGAAATGAGGTATGCTGCCTCTATAGGTCAGTTGTTTCAACCAGGGACTACTGGGCCTCCCCAGTTATTTCGGCAATAACTGTAAACATTATTTTTGTTTGTCACAACTGAGGGGGTGGGTAGGGAGCAAGAGGGTTTGATACTGGCATCTACAGGGCAGAGGCCAGGGATGCTACTAAACATCCTACAATGCCAAGGCCAGCCCCCACAACAAAGAATTATCTGGTACTAAATGTCAAAAATGCCAAGTTTGAGAAATCTTTTCAAGGGTTAATAAATTTACTAGTCACTTATAGGAAAAAAATCTTGAAGATGAATTCAGCACATATTTTATTGAGTAGTTTTGAAATAAATTTCTATGCTGACTTCAATTTCTTACTAATTTAGTGAAACGTGAAATATTGTGTAATACAAGCAAATGCAGACTGAGTTTCTGTTTTCACTGAGCAACTTTATTTATAAGAGTGAGATGATTCAAAAGCATTCATATGCCTGTACCTTCATTAATTCTTTTTAGAATAGGTTCTTTTAGAACTTTCTACATTTCTGTGCAGATCATCTGGTAATAGGATTGGGTGGCTGTATAGATGTCATGAGGTTAGAGCCGGAGCTGCAAGACCTTGTTATCATTCCCTGTTCTGTTACTAAGTAGTTTTATGACATTTACTAGTTCTGATTATCTCCCTGGGCCATATTTTTTCTCATCTGTAAAATGAAGGAGTTATATTACAATGAAAATATTATGTCTTTTGCATGAGTAAAATAGAAATTTTTATCAAGCTATTTTATATTAACCTGTAATTTTGAAGCACATTATGATACGTCACTTATTTCTAAGTGAAGACTAAGATATATATCATAAAAGCTATTTGTTAAACCTTTAGACAAGAGAGATAAGGAATAAATATCTAAAACCAAAACTCTGGAGTCCAGTTTATTTACATGTCTTGCATAATGACAGCGTGAAACAAACCAAATAGAATGGTGGTGATCCTCAAGTTTGTAGGTTGTACACAAAACTCAGGAAAAATTTGTTATTTCCTTGGAATATGTTGTGTGTCTTTTTCCAGTACACTCTCTCTAGTTGTATGTCTGTGTGTGTGCATTTGCCATTTAGACCTTCATTTTTTTTTCATCTGCCAATAGTTTATGTACGGTTTCTGGTTTTTAACTTATGCCTATAAAGAGCTTCTATTATCTCCACAAAAGGCAGATAGGTGTCTGAATCAGTGGATCTGGCACTTGCTTAGTTGCTATGTCATTTACCCCATAGACTGCGCAAGCTTTCTGCTAGGTTTCCTAGTGGCAGGGCAGGTGAAGCTGTCATTATGCCCTTTGCCTTGGAAATGGAAGCCTGCCATCTCTCTGAAATCCCTTCTCCTGACAAAATACATCATATAACCCCAAATCAAAATTAATACTGAGATAGATAGACAGCTAGATGTAGGGTCAGGTGAGAACTTGGATTCATACAAGAAGTCATTGCCAATTCAGAGGCTGCCTTTTTAGTGCAGGTGGCTACTGTATTGAAAAGTTAATTTGGGCTTCTGGAGAGTGAGTTAACTTCATTCCTCCACACACAACAAACTTCTTGCATCTATTGTGCTGGGCATTATAAGAACAAAGAACTCTGGTTTTCTATGAATAATCTAGATTTTTAAAATTATAATGTGATCATCTTTTGATCTCCAATGCAAAAGATGGATTCTGAATAATTCAAATGGTGAGGTATAAGAGTGAAAATTGCTGCTTATAAGTAAAACAGTTGGTGTCAAAGTTATATATTGTTATCATTAAAACCAAACATTGGTAGCAGATTTTCCTAAAAGGCAGTCCTGTCTGCTTTTCCATTTTTGCCGGTTCTCTATAATGTTTTTCTAATCCTTTGATGTAACATCCATTCTTATAGATACGTTCAAAGTATTATGTAGTGTCAGTGTTTTAGATGGAGGGTTACAACAATTTTTTCATACTTTGCTTTTGGTATTATAACAAATCTGATATTTTAGATTCATGTTTTCCTTTAATGGCCTTTTAAAATTGTTAGACAGCCTGCATGATTTCAGCTTGGTAAATTTTCACAAAGTTAACAAACCCATGTAACCAGCACTCAGTTGAAAAAATGGAATATGTATTGCCTCTACAAGTCTTTTGTACCCTCTCTCAGTCGTTATTTCTCCCCAGAGTAACTATTCTGATTTCTAACACTATAGATTAATTTTGGCTGGTTATGAAATGTATGTTATTGGAGTCATAAAGGAAAACATTGTATTCTTTCTGGATTTTATTTTGAGATACACCCACGTGGTTGTGTGTACTTGCAGTCAATTCATTCTCATTCCAATTGAGTATACTGTATTTGTCTTCATCCTATTTTTCATGGGCATTTGGGCTATTTCCATTTGGGGACTACTATAAATAGTGCTGCTGTGACATTCTACTAATTGTATTTCAGTGAATATTTTTACACATTTTTGTTGCTTATATACACAGGAGTAGAAATTCTGTATATATCACATGTTCAGTCTTTCTAAAGCAGCAATAGAGAGTATATACTGAATTTTGTATGAATGTTGACTATGCTGCATTGCATTTTTATATTTCTGGGGACTATATCATTATTTAATATTTGAAAGGCATTGAAAATGTTCATTTACTTTGGCATGGTTTCCATTATTTGCTTTTATCTGAGAACTCACAAGTTAGTCTATAGGTAATATGGTCTGAAGTAAATTGGGTGTAAATGCACAATCCTTGCCCCATTCCAATTTACCAAGCCCAGAGGAAAACATTTGTTACCATATATTTTTACAACGCTTCATTGTGATATGATGAGGCTCCAAGTTTTAAGGAAAGGAAATTGAGAGGAGAGAACTAATACGATCCAGTGTGATTTTAAGGTAACAACCAGAGTCTTTACAAAGGAAGGAGCCAACAGGTCTGAAAAAAAGCACTGGGGCCACACATTTTTACAGTGGGGTTAAGGGAATGGAAGAACTTTGCTTTTTAGTATCACAGAGTTCTCCCCCTAAAAAACCCATACTTAAAGTGCAATATTCCAAGCCTTCAAAAAGAAGCTATAAGGGAGAATTGAGCTGGCTTAACAACTTTACTACACTTTCTAGATTCTAAGTTTATGAAAATAAATCACACATTTGATCTCTTCTTGAACTTATACTACCTGGTGTTTGGAGGATGTGATTCCAGAAAATTTTGTTGCAATGAAGTAAAAGCATCCTTCCTATCGATATAATTTGATATCATTATCTTAATTATTACTCTTGTATGATCTCATGTATCAGGATTCAGATTAGGGGGCTATATCAAAAAGATCACACAATTCAGTGGCTTGTAAAAGAGAGAATTTTATTTCTTCCTTTTATCAATCTGTGTAGGTCACGTAGGATTGTCTTGGGGTTTGACAGTGAAAGGGACTCAGGCTTCTTCTATCAGACTGTTCTGTCATCCTCAGCCCATGACAGTTTCCATCTCCTGGTTCAGGATGGCTGTTCCAGCTCCCTCTATCCAATCTGTGTTCTAACGACCAGAAGAGGAAAAAGAGACAGGGAACAACATATTTCTTTCTTTTAAGGGCATAGTCCGGATGCCATGTATATCACTGCCACACTCAGCCCTTGGTCATAAATTAGTCTCAAGGCCTCACCCACTGCTAGGGAGGCTGGAAAATATAGTCCTCAGATGAGACAGACAGGCCAGTTAAAATTCCATGACTGGAGAAGGGGAGAATGGATAGTGGAGAACAACCAGCCCTTCTATATGGGTTTGGGACCTTTATAAATATGTCAGATATTTTTATTCATGGACTCTGACCTCTCCTTCATCTCTCTTTCACTCCTTGACTTACTCATTTTGCTTTTCTGCATAGTACTCATCTCTTAAAGCTCAACTTACTTCTCTCTGCAAGTTTCCTATTAACCAGGAAAAAGGATAGCACACCCTGTGATCTTACCTGTCCTTTCTCAGATCTTAATCTGGAAAAACAGAAAATTTTCTTTGTTTTACTCAGTCTGCAAGTTAATTTCTCTGAGATAATAAGGCTTGTTCTAAAATCCTAAGTCCAAATACCCTCGATAAAGTTGAGCTACAAAAATGTCAGCACAGTTCCTAGCAACCTATATTTAACCAGAGCATTTGTAAGTATGTGTTAGGCAGGGAAATAATAGTTATCAGTCTCCAGTGAATTATAAAGGAAAATAATTAGTTAACCTTGAGATAACAGGGGTGGTGGACAGCTGAATAGCAGAGCCCCTCCACTCTTGAAGAGGGCTGTGAGCTTGGAATGCATTGTCTTCAGAGACAAGGAGAGCTAAGCTTTCATTGTGTGTCCCCGGAATAGGACACCCACATTCCTTTGTAAGCTTGTCTCAGCTCATCTGCAGTCCTTCAACACCTTTGAGTCGCTCGTGGTTGTCTTACAGGGTGTAATTTTCTGGCAGGCAGACATTGAGCATCTCTTTCAGAGAGTCAGAAGTCAGCCCGCTCTGGAGTTAGTCAACCTGAGTTTGACTTTTAGTTTTACCATTATTTCATTGTGTGACTTTAGGCATGTTTCTTAACCTTCTTCTGAGCTTCAACTTTTTTTTATAACATGAGGAAATTCTGATAATAACCTTTCACTCATGCAACAGTTGTTGGTTATATGAACACAGAGAAATGATGAGTGTGGGTCCTGTCTCTGGTGACTACAGAGGCCAGAAAACACACATTTAATTAGCCTGGGTTTGGTCAGTCTAGGGTGACTATTGATGTCTCTCTCAGGCTGTTTCCAACAAGGAATGTAGTATAATGAAGCAATGAAGAACTTAGGCTCTGTAGTCAGATAAATCTAGAATGGATTATTCGTTCTGTGAGGCCTTTACTGAGTCTCGTTTTCCTCATGATATTGTCTCTCTCTAAGATCATTGACTCTGGAACAAATCCCAGCTCTACTCTTCTAATTATGTGACCCTAGGCAAATTATATATCCTTTCTGTGTCTCAGACCGCCTTTAGTAGTACCTGCCTTAGGTTTTTTTAAAGAATTAGGTGATATAACATATAGAAAGCATTTGGTGTAGCACCTGGAACATAGTAAATGCCCAGCAAAATATAGCTGCGTATTGTTTTGATTGCTGCCAGTTTTTTTTATTATTATTAAGAATTTATCAGTTGAAATTTTAAGAGCTTTATTTAGGTATGATTGACTTATAATAAACTGCATATATTTAGTGTGTAAATCTTGGTAAATTTTGACATGTAGATACACATGTAAAACATTCAAGATAATGGATATATCCATTATTTTCCCAAATTTCCTCATGCTTCTTTGTAATCCATTTCTCCTTCCTTTCCACGGTTCTTCCATTTGGTACATATGTATTCTTGTATAACTTGCTTATTTTCACTCACTCTTGTTACATAAACCAATAGGTCATGCCTTTTTATTGCTGACTAGTATGCCAGCAGTCTTGGCCTATTATTTATTCATTTACCTGTTGTTTGACATTTGGGTTGTTTCCAGTTTGGGACTTTTATAAATAAAGTTACTATGTTTATTCTTGTACATGTCTTTGTATCCAGAATTATTTCCTTTTCTCTTGGGTAAATACCTAACAGTGGAATGGCTGGTTCATATGGTAGAATGTTTCACTTTTTAAGAAATTGCTGCCTTTTTCTAAAATAATACCAATTTACCTTCCAACTATCAGTATATGAAAATTCCAGTTCCTCCAAATTCTCATGAAGACTTGGTATGTCAGTATTTTTAATTCTGCTCTTCTAATTGATGTGTGATAGTGTCTAATTATGGTTTTAATTTCTCTTTCACTAATGACTAATGAAGTTGAGCATCTTTTCATGTGTTCATCTGCCACCTGTGTAGATACTTTAGTGATGCGTTTGTTCTGATATTTTGCCCATGTTGTATTGGGGTTCTGTTTTTTGTTTTTGAGAGTTCTTTTTATATTCTGTATTTGACTGGTCATCGCAGGTGTGATTTACAAATATTTTCTTCTAGCATGTGGATATTGTCATTTTATTCTCTTAACAGTGTCTTTTGAAGACATTCTTAATTTTTAAAAAGTTACTATATCTGTTTTATTATTATTATTATTATTATTATTATTAACAACTGTGGTATGACTAAGAAATCTTTGCTTAATTCAAGGACACAGATTTTTCTCCTAAGTTTTCTCCTGGAAATTTTATCGTTTAAGGTTTCACAATTGGGTCTATTATATATTTTGGGTTGATTTTGTCTATGGGGTGTGTATGGATCAAAGGTGTGTTTTTGTTTTTGTTTTTAACATATGTCAAATTGTTCCAGGATCATTTGTTGAAAAGACTACCCTCTCTCCACCAAATTGCCTTTGTACTTGTTGAATATCAATATCTTTTTTTCACTTATTATACTGACTAAAATCTGTTGTACAAAGTTAAATAGAAGTGGTAAATGTAGACATCTTTGTCTTGTTCATGATTTGGACACTTTCAGGCTCTACTGAAGTGATCATATCATTTTTCTTTTTTGTTTGATTAATATAGTTAAAAATATTGATGGCCTTCAAGTTGGTTTAATTTAAAATTTTGAATAAAATAAAAACTAATTCTGGAATAAACCTCACTTGATTATGATGTATTTGCCTATTTATATATTGTTGAATTTAATTTGTGAAATGTTTTAAAATAATTTTTATGCTTATGTACTTGAAGAATATTGGTCTATGGTTTTGTTTGTTTGTTTGCTTTGTTTGTTTGTTTTTTTGCAATTTATTTGTCTGGTTTTGATTGGAGAGTAAATCTGGCCTCATAGGATAAGTTGGGAAGTACTTACTTATATTCGGTTTTCTTGAAGTTTGTAAATGATTGGTATTATTTCTTCCTTAGATGTTTGATAGAATTCTCCAGGAAAATCATTGGGCATAGAGTATTTATGGGAAAACGTTTAAATACATATTCGGTTCTTTTAGTATACATAAGGTTGTCTATTTCTTCAGATTTAGTCATTTGTGTCTTTGAACAAAGTTATCCATTTTTATGTATTCTCTTACAATTGGGGCATTATAGTGTTCATAATACTTTCCTATCCTTTTGATATCAGTGCAATCTGTGATGATATCACTTATACCCTTGCTAATTGTTTCTTTCTGTCTATTTTTTTCTTATCACTCTGGCAAGAGGTTTATCAATTTTATAGACCGCAAAGAATTAACTTTTCTCTAGTGTGTTTGTTTTATGTTATATTGCTTTTCACTCTGATCTTTCTTATTTTCTTTCTTCTGATTACTTTGAATTTAATTAACTCTTCCTTTTTGTAGTTTCTTAAGGTAGAAGCTGAGGTCATTGTTTTGAGACCTTTCCTATTTTCTAATATAGACATTTAGTGCTATAAATTTACCTCTATTTTACCTGAATTGCAAATTTGATTTGTTGTATTTCTATTTTCATTCAGTTCAAATGCTTTCTAATTTTCCCTTTGATTTTTTTTTTTCTTTTAACTCTGGTTTATTAAGAATGTCTTAGTTTTTATGTATTTGGGGATTTCGAAAGAAATTTTTATGTCACTGATTTCTAATTTAACCTCATTTTAATTAGAGAACATAATTTATACTAATTTAACCCTTTAGATTTATTGAGACTTGTTTTGTGGCTCAATATGTACTATGTTAGTAAAGGTTTCATGTATACTTGAAAATAATATGTGTTCTATTATTGTTGGATGGAGTATTCTAAAAATGTCAGTTAAAGTTGGTTGTTAACATTGTTCATCTTCGATGTCCTTACTGCTTGTTCTATCAATCATTGAGAGAAGGATATTGACATTTCCAACTGTAATTGTGGATTTGTCAATTTCTTCCTGCAGATCTATCACTTTTTGCTTCATTTATTTTGAAGCTCTGTTAATAGGAATATAAACAATAGGATTGTTATGTCCTCATTCAGTGACCCCTTTATCATTATGAAATGAATGATCTTCTCCATCTCTTTATACTTACAGTAGATTTCTTTGTAGGTAGCATATATTTGATTCTTGCTTTTGTAACCAGTATGAAAATCATTGTCTTTTAATTGGAGTATTTAAACTAAATATACCTAATGTGATTCTTGGTCACCATCACATTAAATATATCATCTTGCTATTTGTTTTCTCTTCGCCCCATCTTTTCTTTAATTCCTCTTTTTGCTGCCTTCTTTTGAATTAATGAAAGATTTCTTAATTGATTCATTTTTACCTTCTTTTAGCTCTTTATTCTGTTATTTTTGTGGTTGCTTTAATATTTATAATATATATCTAATTTATCAGTCTACCTTCAAATGACATTATATCATTTCATGTATAGTATAAGAATTATAGAACATTAAAATATTATATTTCCATTTTTTCCTCCTGGTTTTTGTGCTTTTGCTATAATTATTTTACTTCTATTTTTGTTATAAACCCCACAATACATTTTTTTATATTTGTTTCTAATGGTAGATTATCTTTTAGAAAGATTTAAATAATAAAAGAATCTATATTTACTCAAGTAGTTAACATTTCTGGTGATCTTTATTTTTTCTGTGTGTGTAGTTTAGATAACCATTAGATATAATATTCCTTTTCTTCAAAGACTTCAACATTCTCTCTCGGTCAAGTATGATGCTGCTAAATTCTGTAAGCATTTGTTTACTTGAAGAAGTATGTATTTCACCTTTGTTTTTGAAGGTACTTTTTCTGCATATAGAATTCTAGGCTGACTGATTTTTTTCATTAGTACTTTAAAGACGTTGCTCCACTAAAATGTGTTCTAATTTGTAGTTTGTGATGAGAAGAAATTTGCTGCCATCTTTATTTTTGTTTCGCTGTATGTAATGTTTTGTGGTTTCCTTCTGGCTATTTTTAAGATTCCTCTTTTTCACTAGTTTTAAGTAGTTTGGTTATGATGTGTTTTGCTTTAGTTTTCTTTGTGCTCCTTATGGTTAGTGTTTATCTCACTTCTTGGATCTGTGGGGTTTATAGTTTTTGCTGTTTTCGTTTTAAGCTACCTCATGATTGGCAGAATATATTTGATAGATGACTTATTTATTTTTGAGTGAGCTTTGGTAGTTTGTTTCAAGAAATTACTCCATTTTATCAATACTGTTAGATTTGTGGACATAAAATCATAGGTAATATTTCATTTTAGGAAATATTAATGTTTTAGGGTTATCTACTGTAGTGATATTTTAAAGAACAAAGTTTTGTTTCATTGACTATATTTTTTTCTGGTTTCAAATTCATTTATTTGAAAATTTTTTACCTTGCTTTCTAATAAAGTATTTAGTGCTATAAAGTTCTCTAATCACTACATTATCTGCATCCCATATATTTTTACTTTTTTGAAGTATCATTTTTATTAAATTCAAAATATTTTGTAATTTTTCAAGTGACTTCCTATTTAACCTGTGTGTTATATAGAAGTGTGTTAGTTTCCAAATATGTGTTGATTTTTCCCCATATCCTATGTTACAGATATGTAGTTTTAATCCATTGTGGTCAGAAAAAAATTAATTTTAATTATTTTTTAATTTTAATTTTAGTTGTAAGGTAATTTGCAAATATCTTTTTGTCTTTGGTTATTTAAACAATGGACCAACAATTTCTTCTGACCAGGATAGCAATAAGCTAAAAACAAAATTAAGTGGCTGAATTTTTTTTCTTTACCTCTTATCTGAGAATGTAACTTGATTTTCATTAATCCAGAGCTACAGCACTAGAGATGATTTCAACTCTTTTGTGATGATAGCTTGGTGAGTGCGATTGAAAGTTAGTGTCCATTTGTCAGTCATCTCAGAAGCATTCTTGTTAGCATTGTATTCATGTCCGTCATCCTTGTGTTTTGCTCACTCATGGTTGATTCCTTTAGAGAATAGTAGATGATGTTGACCAGATTGTACTCTTGGTAATTCTGTAGTATGTTAGTATCAATATCATCGTAGATACTCATACTCTTAAAACTCACAATGGTATTAAGGGAAAAGGTGGACTTTTCTTCTGTCTTGTAGGAGATGACAGACCTGAGTCAATTAAAGATGATAGAGTCCTCATCAAATTCATATCCAGAATTGAATAATTTCAGGACAATGATTGACCTGTCGCCAAAAGGAGGAGATTTTCTTTTCACCTCTTTGAATGTCACCAGAAACTGGTCAGAATGAGTCAGTCCAAAGAGGTATACCCCTAATTTTATCACCAACTCCAACAATCTTAACTTCTTTCCCTGCTGCTGTGAGTGTAACCACCTAACTTTTTATTTGTTTAGTGACGGAGGAGTGAATAGTGCCTCAACGTCTTCTGTTTGAGGACACCTCAATCAGGAGGTGTTTTGTCTTATCTTTGGGCACCTAATGTCAGCTTTTTCATACAGAGCCAAAAATCCTGTTTCATACACATGAGCTGATTTCAGCTCCCTCTCAGCTCGGGCATATTTTTCTGCTGTTACCATTTTCATAAACTTGGTAATTTTCTGGATGTTTTTGATGGCTTTAGTAGCCCACCGATATCTTTCAAAGTTGCCATATTTTGAACTTGGATCCATTGTGGTTGCACAGGCCAGGCTTCAACACACCCACCCAAGAAAACATGGTAGCATTCGGAAAAAATAAATTTTATTATCTTTATTTTTTATATTTCTTAATACCTATTCTGTGGCACAGGATATGGTTTATTTGGGAGAATGTGCCGTTTGTACCTGAGAATAATTTTTATTATGCTGTTG
Organism: Cynopterus sphinx; assembly: GCA_030015415.1. NCBI lineage: Eukaryota > Metazoa > Chordata > Mammalia > Chiroptera > Pteropodidae > Cynopterus > Cynopterus sphinx. Next base: position 113,278,514 of record CM057381.1, read on the forward strand.
TTGAATGGAATGTTCTATAAATGCCATTAACCAATGAAGCCAAATTGATTAATAATGTTATACAAATTTTCTATACAATTACTGATTTCTCTCTATGTATTCCATTGAATACTGTGAGGGTAAAATCATCTGTTATTTCAAGTCTACCAGATTTTACTTGATATATTTTGAAGCTCTATTATTAAGTGACTAGATGTTTTATATTGTAATAACTTTTTATTATGTAATGGCCTTCTTTTATTAACAGAAACCTTTTTATTTTATTCCTGGGGGGAGGGAAGAAGTGTGTGTGTGTGTGTGTGTGTGTGTGTGTGTGTGTGTGTGTGTGTGTGTATTTTGGTTTTTGCGTGATTTATCTTTTCTATTCTTATTGCTTTTAATGTATGTTTTTATATTTAAAGTGGTAGGTTTTTCATAGATCTTTTTGAATCAGATAGGACAGTTTCTTTTTAAATTGACATATTTAGACTGTTTATTATAACATTGATATGATTTGATTTAGGTTTTCTATTTTATTATTTTCTTTATGCCTTTCCTAATTATTTTTCCTCTTGTTTATCCTTTAAAGCTTCTTTTAGATTATTTGAGTATTTTTAATATTCCCATTTTAATTTATCAGATTTTTCTGTTTAATTTTTAAGTGATTGACTTAGAGATTACAATATATATACCTAACGGTTCACATTTTCCTTAGAGTTCATATTTTACCACATCAGGTAAAATGGAGAAACCTCACAACCATCTTGTTTTCTTCACCTTCCACTTGTTACTTTTTCACATTTGTTACATAATACATTGAAAACCCCACCAGACAACATTATATTTTTTGCATTTAACAATTATATATTTTAAAGTCCCTAAGAGGATAAAATATAGTCTACTATATTTTCTAGTTATTTCTCATTGTTGTTGAACTTTCTTCTTTTCTGAATTTCTGTGTTTTCTACTGTGTTCATTTTCTTTCATCCTGAAAAACTTTATTTTTTTCCATCAGTTTTAGAGCTGATCTGCTGTTGATAAATTCTCTGAATTTGTCTTTATCAGAGAATGAATTCTCTCTTCATTTCTGAAGTATATTTTTGCTGGCTTTGTAATAACAGGTTATTTTTTGTCAGGATTTTAGAGAACTTGTTTTTGTATCTTCTGGTCTTCATGATTTCTGATGAGTGATACAGTTATTCCATTTATTGTTCTTTTCCCTGTAATGTCATTTTCTCTAGCTCTATTCAAAAACCTTTTTTTTTTTTAATTGTTAGTTTTTAGTGGTTTGGTTTAGATGTACTATAGGTGGTTTTCTTTGAATTTATCTTGATAGAGGTTTGCTCTGCTTCTCAAAATTATAAATTTATGTATTTTACCAAATTTCAGATGTTTTGGCCATTTAAAAAATTTTTTCTCTTTCCTTTCTTCTGGTACTCCAGTGACACAAATTAAAACATTTTGATATTGTTCCACAGGTCCTGGGGCTCAGTGTATGTTTTGTTACATTTTGTTACATTTTTCCTTCCCTTTTCTTTGAATTGTTTGATTTCTATTGAACTATCTTCAAGTTACCTCTTACCTTGGTTATTTTCTTTCTGCCATCGAGACATCCAGTAGTTTTTAATTTCAGATAATGTATTTTCATACTTCCTATCTCTGCTGAGAATTTTTATTTTTCTATTTGTTTTAAGTGTATTAACCTTTATCTGATGGAGCATAGTTATAATAGTTGCTTTAAAGTTTTTGTTTGATCATCTGGATCACGTTAGTGTTGGTATCCATTCATTACCTTTCTTTGCAAATTAGTTATGTTTTCTTGTTCTTTTTTTTTTTTCATGGCAGGTATCCTGAACATTTTGAATTTTATGTAGTTCAAACTTTGTGTACTGCTAAAAACCTCTAGAGAATATTGAGTTGTTTCTTTGTTAGTTTGTTTTTGTTTTCGGTGGTTTTTCTTGCTTAGCAGGCAGTCAACTTAATTAGGTTCACACTGTGCATGTTCTGTTTTCCTTCTTTGAGTCGTGGTTTCCATGTCAGTTTAATTATTAAAGTCTTTAGATCTGTGTCACACATGCACAGCCTAGGGATGACCTTGTAGTTTTTCAGATTCATACACAGAATTAAGAGATTTTCTTCCTTAGCTCTTTCTTCTCCACGATTTCCTCCACATTCTGCAACTTACAGAGCCCACTTTCTCAGTCTTCTAGTTAGAAAGATGATATTTCTCTTGGTTTAACTACTCATTGCCCAGCTGTTGCAGCACAGCTCTGCACTTAGGAGCCACCTTGGGACAAAACTGTAAGAGAAAAAAAGAGGGAAAAATGGAGATTTCTCCTGTGCTCCTTGGATCTCAGAAGACTCCCCAGTTCAATGGAGAGAAAAACAAGATTTCTTTTGGAGTTCAGATTTGTTTGGGCTGCTGTTGGTACATCACTTTTCAGGGTGTTCAGGAAGTTGCTATTATATATTTGTCCAGAGTGTTTAGTTGTAATCAGTCAGTGAGAGAGAGAAGCTATAGTGGTCTGTTCCATCTTGGCTCACAATAGAAATTTCAGGGAATCATTTAAAGGGTTAAATGTTGTTGCCTGCCATTGTGCAGTTTCCCACCATGCTCTTTAAAAATTAAGTTTAGAATTTATTCTTTCGTGCCTCTTAGTGTTTAAGTGATTTTTCTAAATAGTCATAGTTGGTAGCACAACTGTAATTCAAGCTGAGTGTTTAAAATGGCTGACAATTTTCCAGCTGGTTTCAATCAGGTTGGCCAAAGTGATGGATGTACTGAACACAGGCCATGTTGTATGGCTTCTACCGTTTCTTCTGAGTGAAAACGGTTTGTAAACGTCACAAATGACAATCTTTCATGCAGAGCTCTGCATTTATCATGGATTCTGGAACTTTCTGCTGGTGAGAGTTCTTATTTTTGGTCCATGAGTCATGCAATTCCCATTGATTCCTGGCATTTCTCACAGGCTTACGCCCAGATTTTATCAGTAGGGGGTTGAAGAGATGTAGATTCATAGGAACCCATGTACCATAGCACAGGTAGAATTGTGTATTCAAGGAGGGTTTCTACTCATTCTATAGGAATGGACATATTAAAACAACAACTTTATTTTATACCAAAGATTTTTCTGTGACAAACTGACTGATTAAATTTGTTTAGTGATTATTCAGTCACTGTCTTTACACACATGTGGAATGGCATTTATGAATAATCAGATATAATATTTGTAGAAGCAAGGTAGGGGTTAATTATGACCAGGTCACTTTATCATTTTTCTTTCTTTCTTTTTTTTTTTTTTAACACACAGAGGGAATAAATAAATACATTGGAATAAGGCCAAGAATGCTCCTTACTCAAGAGGGAATTGTTACAGAGGAATCCAGAACAATTAGACCGTGTTACTTCCTTTTGTTAAGACAGTCATCTAGGGTCATAGCTAATGTAAAAGAGGGCATTGTCAGTAACAAGTAAAGTGAGGCTGTTGTTAAAATGAAACAGGCTGTGCTTTTTTCTGTGACCTCTCGGTACAACCAGGTCTTCCATGATAGCCAGTGGCGCCAAGGAAAATCGGGCATAAGAGTTGGAACCCTTCCCAGTCCAGAATATGCCTTACCATTTCAAATAGAAATTTGAAAGCTATTTTATATATTTTTGGAACTATCTAAGTAGTTAAGAGATAAATTAGGAAAATATATACATTGCTAATAGGTATATAAGTTTAATAAAAACTTCCTATGAAATGAACATAGGAGATAGAAAACAGAAATTAGGAATCTTGAACTTATTAACTTGACATGGTTTAAAACACTCTGAGAAGTCAATTTCAGCGTTTTGTATAATGAGATATCTAATAGAGCAAACAACAAATGAAACTTATTAAACACTGACTGTTCAGTAATGGTTCCTGGAGCAGTGTGTCCATAGCCATTTTGAGGCCCATACTGACTAAGTGCACCAGAATAGTTCCTGCTTACCGTGGCACAGGAGGGAAAAATGAAGGCACATATGCCCAGTGTTTGCCATCACAAAGATGGTTACTGAGGGTCCTTCCAACCAAAACACTAAACACGATAGTTAAGGATACTAACACTAGCAAATATAACAGTTTTTCAGTTTCCATCATTTTATATTAACTTTAGAACTTTGTAATATCACCACAATTAGTTTTCCATAGGAGAGCTCCTTCCTTTAAAATATCTTTTGAGAGATGTCCTAATTTATCACAGGACTGAAAGAACCATTATATATACATATGGTCCTAACATTAAAAAAATGTGGAGGTTCAGAATATAATCATTACATAAATAAATCTGATCAATTTTTACATTGTATTCTCAATAACTGACAGTGGAGCCATTTCATTTGTTAACACTATTAAAATCTTAAAGAACCATTGTCATGCTTTGAGAAATGCCAAACTAAGACTCACATATATGAAATGGAGTAAGAGTATATTTCAGGGTGACTCATTTCTTTTCTGACTCAGCATGTACCTAAAATTATGACATTGAGAACTAAGCAGCCCTCCTCATTGCTTGAAATGAGGACACAAGGAAGAACTCTTTGGGTGAAGTTTGTTATCAACCATAAAAGTAATTTCAATTGAAAGTTACTAAGACAAGTCATAATCATAAACAAATGATAGTCCCAGCTGTGACCTCAGTGCAGTAGTTAATCATCATAAAGTAGTGATGATTAAAAGTAAGAAAGAATTATTTGTTTTACTTAGAACAGGGGAGAAATAATAATGAACATGTTTGATAATTTCATGGAGAAAATCTAAAATCTTACCTCAATAGCTAACCGCATTTAGACAAGAGCAGCTTTGCTATACCCATTGAATATTCATTCAAAATTAGAAAGAGCCCACCAGGTAAACCAGTGCTTTTTAAATTTTAGTATGCATCTGAGTGACACATAGGCTTATTAAAAATGCAGAGTTCCCAAATGCAGTGAGATTTTGATTATCAGGTGTGGGTTAAGGCCCAGGAAACCACACTTTTATAACATATTGAGAAACACTAATGTAAACCATGTGATATTAGAAATGACAAAGTACTGTGGGAACCCTCAGAACCCTCAATGTAAATAATCATTCTAACCCTAGCTGATTTTTGGCAAAATGTCAAAAAAATTGTATCGACTTTTGTATTAATTGGAGCCAACTAATTCTTTAACACATAGATCAAAAAATGTGTAAATGCTCAAATATGTAGGAGTTTGTTTCCTGTTCATACGGGAGTTTATTTTTTACTAATGTAAATAGTTCAAGTAGGGTCAAGTTAACATGGTCTCTTCTCCCACAGAATCATTTTGAGACCCATACGGTGGAGGCTTGGCCATATTCACTTACGGCTTCTAACATCACTTGGGTGTTGACAGCCAGCTGGTAGAAGGGGAGAGAACCTAGAGAATCATAAATAGTGTTATGGAGTGAATTGCATGCCACTCCCCCACTCCAATTCATGTTAAACCTCTAACTGCCAGTACCTCAGAATATGGCCATATGTGGAAATAGGGCCTCTAAGAAGCTTATTAAGTTTAAACTAAGTCCTTAGGCTGGACCCTAACCCAGTATGATTGGTGTCTTTATAAGAAGTTTGGATGCACAAAGAGAAATTAGGGGTGCATGTGCACAGAGAAAAGACCATGTGAAGACACTTCAAGAAGCCAAGACTACCAACATTTTGAACTTGGACTTCTAGCCTCCAGAACTGCAGAAAGATAAATTTGTTATGTAAAGCACCTAGTCTGTGGTATTTTGTTATGGCAACCCTAGCAAACTAATATTTTCACATTGTTTTCACTCATACTCTATTAATTAGAAGTCAGTCACATGGCTCCCTAAGTGCAGTCGAGTCTAGAAAATGCAGTCTTGCTACATGTCAGGAAGAAGATGAAATGAGTTTAGTAAATAGTGTCTGCCATACTTTTTGCCTCATTTTTTTTGTATTTGGACTATACCTCTATGGATCTCGATTCCAGTAGACCCAATTATCAGCTCTAGACCTACTAAAGCTCTTCCTTTGGTGGAAGGTGAAAGGATGGGCACCAGCAAAGAAAAAGAGAATTATCTGAAGAATGAAGGACAGCTTCTAGATCATATAGCTTGAACCTATCATACCTAAAGCATTTAGTACATGGTTGATGGAAAGTGAGGAAAGGCAGGAAGATGAGAATAAGGTTGGTAGAACTTAGAAGGCCAAGAGTAGTAACCATTTGCTTTCTCAAAAAGCCAAAATGGAGGGATTGTTAATAGTATATTAGCTGCATCACTGTGAATTAAGGGGAGTTTTTTTCCAATTTTTAATTTAAGGCTAACATACAAAAAAAAGAACACCAACTCTAAGTGTACAGCTTGAGGACTTTTACACAAACTTAACTTACTCGTGAAACTAGCATCCAGATTATTAAATACAAAATTATCCTTGCAGCAGCTATATCTATAGCCTTTTACATTCCTCCAGTCACTGCACTCCCAAGGGAAAACCCTATCCATAATTTTTAACCCACTGTTTAGTTTTACCTATTGAAGTTTACGTAAATGGGATCATATAGTGTGTACTGCTTCATGTCTGTTTCTTTGACTCAACATGCTCATGAGATTCATTCATATTGTATGTGTTCCATTTATTAGTTTATTCATTCTTATTGTATAATATTCACATGACTATATCTAATTCCTTTACGCTTTTTCTAGTTTATAGACAATAACAAATAGTGCTGCTATGTGTAATATGTTTCCTGTGTGATCATATTTGTATATTTTTCTTGGGAGTAGAATTGCTGTGTCATAGACATGTATATTTTCTGCTGTATGATATATTGCAAAACAATTTTCCAAAGTGGTTGTACCAAAAGAATTTATTTTTATTCCATGTCCTGCTCTTCCCTCTCTGTCTAACTCTAAGAATAGTCTTTCTACTACATCCCTATGGACCTATCGGTGATCCTCAGGACCAGAATCTGTCAGACTAGCCTATGGGAGGCTATATATGGACCTGCCATGTGCTGATTGTCATGTCAACATTCGTCTATTTGTCTCAGTCACTTGGACCTTTTTAACTTAAAATAAAATCAATTCCAAAGTAGTTATGAAGTTGACAGAAGCTCAATTGACAGAAACTCAGAGCAAAGATGCTTAAGCCAGAAAGGGTATTAGTTGGACCTCATAACTGAGAAAAGCTGGAGAGATGTAATACGCAAATACAGTCTTCAGGGCCCTGTCCTTCTGTGTGGACCTTCACTATCTTCTCTCCTATTTGAGATGGGTTTGTTTTTTTTTTTCCCCATGCAGTGAATAATAACAGCCTCAAATTCCCTTTACCTCTTGTTAGGCCCCAGTGAATTTCAGATAAACCTCTGAACCAGTCATTTTTTGTGGGGGTGAGGAAGAAAAAGAGGAGAGGTATGCACTGGGGGCCCAGACTGGGTAAAATGCCCACCCTGGGACAGGAAGGAATAGGATCCATGCTTGAGATATTCATTCACCAGGACAACAGTGCATGATAAGAAGGCCATTTGCCAGTGTGAAGGATACTAGGCCGACAAAGACAAGAGCTGTCCGTTACTAAGGCTGCCTTTGCTACTTCTTGGAGGATATTGGCATTTTCAAAGAGTATTGCATGCGATCCAGCTTAAATAATGGGAATTTAAGGCCCCTGGAGTAGGTGAACTCTTTGGGGTCATTTCAGATCACTCAGATGGATGACTGCCCATGACCAGCTTTTTTATGAGGCCAGCCCAATTACAATGGGCATAAAATGTCCCATTAAAGTGAACCCAGTTTTGGTCTGCTAACTCAACACAAAGAGGCCAAGTGATTCCTTCACTTTTAAATGGAAATGAAAGGAACTACACAGTATCTGACCTCATGAGTTTAGCCAAGATGATACTGGCAAAGCCATTATCTGATTAGTGAATGAAGGAGTGGCAGAAGGGGTTAGCCATGAAGATTCTGGACAGCACGATGGCTATTAACAATTCCTGCAAATCAAGAATAGTCTGGCTGGTGATAGAGCCAGTGGTGAGGATGGGAAAAAACAATTAAACAGGCTCACTGAGAGGGCCTCTCAGCTACTTTCATTGCCATGCAGTTCATAGTAAGGCAGGTTAATTTAACTAAAGGGATGTAATAGGTCTTAGTCCTAATGGAATAGCTTGAAGATTATGTTGTAACGGCATCAATTTTAGGAACAGGCCCCACATGTTAGTTGATTTTAAATTCTTCAAGGAATAAGTAAGGATCTTAAAAGAAATTATTTTGAATAACTATTACCATGCCAAGTTCAAAATCTCTTGAGGGCTATACTATGCCAAGTTCAAATCTCAGGGCCTTTTAGAAAGGATGGCTGAAATGAACACTTGCTTAGCTTTATGGGAAGCCAATAGAATAAATGTCCAGCTTTTTAATGAAACCAGTGAAGCAAAGTAGGCTTTCACAGTGGAAATATTCTTAACACCCTCTGAAAAAAAGAAAATGTTCGAAGTTTTAAGTGAGATCCTAAAAAACATTAAAGGATAGAGCATTTCAAACCACTTACATGTGCATGCTGGCGGTAAAGCAAAAGCATCCTAGTGCACATATTTCTCTCTGTCCTGACCTTGCTAGCTGTGTGATTTTGGGCAAGGTGTTATACCTCCCTAAGCCCCAGTTGATAGTATCGACTTCAAAGGTTAGTGAAATATTCTCCATCATCAAATAGTTTCCTTAAAATGCTTTGCACAGTGCAGGGCGCATGGAAGCTTTCAATACATATTAGTTGTTATTAGGTTTGTAGATTCAAAGCTGTTCATAGTTTTATCATGAGGATTGAATGATGGTCCCTGAATAAAAACAGCATGCACATGGGGTCAGCTCTCGCTATGACCATCAGCCTCATGAAGAAACTGTGGTTAGATTTCTTTTAGTTCTGGAGCTCTCTCAAGTTTTATTTATCCTTTAGGAAACATTACTGCCGATCTTCTGTTTCAGTCTAAGACATTCATCCTAGCAATAGGTTAATAAGTAATTATGCTGTTAAAATGTGCTTCAGTAAAGATGACAGAATACAGTTGGTCAATCAGCAAGGGAATGGGTCAGTGGAATTTGGCTCAGCATCACTTGTCCCCATCACATTTAGATATTCTTCAAGCTCATTGCCATGTATTGGATTGCCCACAACTTAAACACTCAGAATTAGCCCCTTCCTAGGCCACAGAGGCCAGGGAGCCCGGGTCCATTTTGGTGTTCAGATTTCAATGTGGGGAATATTTTTGGCAGTCTCATTGAACACCTGCTCTTGTAATTAAATAAGAAATAAGCATCTGGAGGTGGGACAGGGTTTCTCTTCAGCATTCCTCAGTATAATCCCACTGGTTGGTTAATGTGACTTTCTCCTTCGTAAGAGGATTCATTTTCAGAAGACAAACTAATTTACAAGGATTCCTTTTCTCCCTTTTCTTTGTTCTCTCTAGTAACAATAGCTTTCCTCCTTTCTTGCTCTATTTCTTCCTTTCTTGCTCTCTCCCATTTTCTCTTCTCCTCCTTAGGCAGGCAGCCAGGGAAACTTCTAGATTATAAACCATTTATCTGACCTTTCTCCCAAGAAGGCTCTCTCCCTCTTTCTTACCTTGGTGCCTAGAAGAGTGGCTGGACCACAACACTCACTAAGCGTTCCTGAAATTGTTAAATGGATAAACAGATAAACAAATGAATGAATAAATGATCTTATGTCCTGCAGAGTAAATCCATAACTACTGACACCATAAGTACTAGGTCAGTGTAATTATTAAAATTTTGAATATTGTAACTTTGAGTATGTGAATTCACATGAAATGTTTTATGTGAAATCACTTTAAGTATAAAGTTCATTGCAAAGTTAATAGAGATTGAATTGCTTTTCTTGTTCTATAAAAAGTTAATTCTGTAATTCTCTCGCTTTTTTTTTAAATTACACAATGTCATCAGCCCAGAGATTTAACTTCCTTATGTCTCAGAGAACCTACCTGTGGTCCTTGTTCCTTGATACTGTAGCTCCACACTCTTTATAGATGTGAAGGACCTCCTTACCCCACCCGCCATGCAGCGCACCACTTCTAACCCAGTTTTCACACCCCACGCTTATCTTCAGTGCCTAGCATACCATTTCATGGAGCTAGATAATCAGACAGCAGTCAGCAATGGAGTATTCTGCTCAACCTGGTCAGGAACTGTCACTACCTCATGGGCACAATTATTCACTTGCTCCCTCAATGTGAGGTGGAAATTGCTAATTACACCTGCAAGAGCCTAATTGGGAACTCAGTCCATTGAATGCAGCAGAAATACACCTGCAAATAATTAACTGCAGACACCCACATTGTGTCCACAAGAAAGGAAATGAAGTCCAAGCTGAGACTTCAGGCCCTCTGAAAAGGCTCATGTTTTCCTGGTTTGCAGTTGGACCCTTTTAAAGGGGGCAAAGAAGGACCTTTCTGTGCATGCACAGCCTCGGAATCCGGTGCAGCGTTCCAGAGCAGCACGTGTCTTTGCAGTTTTCATATCATCATTATCCAATAGATGCTATCCCACAAGTGGGAAAACAAAAATGAGCTCCAGAACCTTGCCTTTCTGTTCTCTCTGTGTGTGGTAGAGAATTTCCACTCACCACATGTCCCTCTATTATATCTATATGGTATCTGCCAAAATAAATATTGCAGTCCCTTTATTTTTAGTTGGTGTTGCACAGGTCCTTCTCAGATTAAACAGTCAGAGGTCAGAAAAGTTGAGATGAACCATAGTTTTAAAACCATTGTAATGCATGGAGTTATTTATATAGAGGTTTTTCATATATAGACTTGATTAAAAGCTGAGAATATTTGCTCAGCAGAAAGGGGAAAAACCATCATTATCTGATTTTACATGGAATCCGGTGGCTGCATCAAACCTGGGTCTGCATCTGGTTAAGACATACTTGGCACTGGCTTGTCACAAGTAGAGGTTTTGCCATGTCAAGGGGATCTTTCACTCAAAGCAGCGACCCATATTGAACTGAACAAACACATGAGTTTTTAATTGAGAACAATAGTTTAACAAACCACTTCCCAGGACTATCGAAAGAAAAGTATGTGCCCATGGCAGTTCTGGCACCAAAAGATGTTTATTTGAATGCATTTACTTCAAACCATAGCCTCAAATACCCAGGAGAGGAGGACCATTAAAAACTAATGCAGAAAGCTGAATTTCTGTGGGGTGACCCACATTAGCTGGCATGAATGCCAACTCAAAGTATACTTGGGTCTCTGCAAAAACCAATTCCTCCCCATGTCCCCTAGTGGACGCAGGGACACTTATGGACTTGCAGAGACAAGTTATGTGCATTAACTTTGAAATGTTTTACATTAGAAAATGTAAACCTATTATTTCTTTTCTAAATCCATTAGTAGTTTCTTTGCTGATGTTTTGCCACTGAATCTGTGTAATGAGTTTTGAGGCACTTTAATAAGTATTTTAATAACTTTTGAACACCAGGTGCTGTGCTGTTTTAGCTAGATTGTTATACTTAATACACATAGCAGCCCTCCGAGGTTGGTGATCTTGATGTGCCCATCTTGCAGATGAGGAGAACGAGGCCTAGATGACTAGGTCGCCTGCTAAGTAGACTGGCTAGCAAGTACAGTAGTCAGCCAGGGTTTCCTCCTGGATCCATCTGAGCCAAAGATCAGCTTCCGTGTTTCTGTCTTTTTCTTTGAAAGAAGAAAGATTATTATACTGCTATATTGTGTGTTTTATAGAAAAGTTATAGTGTAATAACATTTGACAATTGATCAATATTTAATCCAGAAAGAACTTATGTTGACAGCATTTATCTGGGCATAAAAGTTGATAGCACTGTTTTTTAACTCTGATTTTTAGGGTTTATTTACTCTTTCAGTGTCCAGCCCTATGCTGGTAAGATGAAAGGCACTTCACTATGTTTTCTTTCTTGCAAGATACCTGGGTGCTTCAGCTGTGAGGCCCCGGTGATAAATATGGAGCTTAGCACACAGAATGTGCATTTCATGAATGTCACTGTAATGGATTGAAACATACAGGGTATGGTCTCCTTCAAGAGCAGCTCTGGAAGGCCATGGCAGTTTTGCCAAAAGAAAAGAAGAATTCCATTCAACAGTCCCATCATGCAGATTTTAAATCTTACTTATGACCCTCCAGAAGTATGGTGCCCTGTGAAAGGTGGTGAGAAGCAATCAGATGGCTGGCTTCAAAGGTCAACAAGGAGAGGCCAAGTCTGGGGTTTTATTCATTTAGAAAATTCGAAGGCAGTTCTTATGACTTAGCTGGAGTTGCCATGTCCTCATCATCTGGAGTTTTGTCACTAATAACAACTGAAAAATAATAAGATGATAACAATGATGATGAGACTAACATTTACTGAGGGCTGGTTATGTTCCAGGCTGAGTGCAAAGCTCTTTATGTACATGATTTCACTTGATCTTTACAACAGCCCACAAGCAGATACCATACAAATGTTCCCATCTGTCGATGGGAAAACTGAGCCTCAGAGAACTTAATTACTTTGCTCCACAAGCCACTTGGCTAGTAATTGATGGAATCAAGTAGGTGAACTCAAAAGTTTTTTTGGCTTCCAAACCCAAGGAATAGTGCTTCAATCAAGGTTTAGGAATAGTTGACTTTTTTCTAAATATATGAGATGAAAGTGGACTCAAAGTTATTCTTATAACAATAGCCTTTTATTCACAAACTGAAGTGCTTTCTTGAATGAAAGGGGTGAGGTTAGATTTGATAAGCTGAGGACGGCCTATTCCTTGGGTAAGCTCCCAGGAGTGTCCATTTGTGGATTCTCTGGCACAGATCAGGGCTGGCATGATACAGAGGGCTGCTCACCTTACTGCTGAAAAGACTGAGTCATTTGGTGCCTGACATTGTGCATGTTTGAGTGTGAAACACTAAAAGCTGGGAAATGTTTGAAGCAGGGACTGGAGTAGCAAATCGGACCTGGGTTCAAATCTTAGCTCTTTGTGGCCTTAGTAAGGCAAGTGATCTAATCTCTTGGAGCTTTACTTTACTCATCTATACCATGCGGATAATAATAGAAGATGACTATGAATATTAACTGAATGATGCCTACCCAGGGTCTAAAAAATAGCACAAATATATTGTACATGGGTGGAAACTGTGTGGAAACCTCTCATGTCCTACAAACCTTATTTTTGAGAAGTAGGACTTGAAGTATTTGGTGCCAAGTGATATATAAGACTTTAGCCCTGATATAAATATTCTGAGGAATCCTTCCATACCTGAGAAGCAGTTTCTCATCCAGGAATTTCTCTGCACTGCCACACGTGGTAGATACTAGAAAATGTTTTCAAGTCCCTTTCACTGTTTATATAAGGAATTTTCACTTGGCCACCTCTGCTTGCCCATGGCAACTTTACAGACATCTTTCCTAGGCCTACTGTGTTTGCTCAAGGTACCATTTTCAGATACAATATGTTCTGTAGTACAATCTAATTTATTCGTGCTGTAAAAAGCTCCTTGTTTTGTAGCCATGGCCTTTTGTCTGAGGAAAAAGGATATTTGAATTGCCTTGAAATAATGGAAGTATGTGGAAGTGAGACTATATGTGACCAGAGATGAACTCAAGTCTCTGCTGAAAAACCAGTTCCTCTGTGGGTCATCCACATTCTCAGAATGTCCCCAGATACAAGGTTTCACTCCTCTTCTTTGGATTTATTATCATCATTACTGGTTAACAAGAATCATTCTTTGTATTTATAAAGGAGCTTTCATTTAAGGAGCTGAAAGTAGCTAAAGTTATGCATGATGGTATGGAGAAAGACCATGTAGAGCAAGCAGAGTCTTGATAGGGCTCACACCTGTACAAAGCTGTGTCACTGATAAAGGCTCACTTGCAGAAGGGCTCAGGTTGGACAACCCTTGCCAGCAAATGCAGTAGAGAGTAGGGAGGAAGACGAATGAGATAGCAGGAAGATGTAGTAGAGAGACTAGGAAAGCCTCTCCCATCAGTACCATACTAAATTCCTCCATTTGAGGTTTACAGTTATGAAGGTTAAAGATTTCCCATTCTCTGTTAAGTCATCTTTTAAATGCATAGTCTCTAATACCTTCCAAGGAATTAATTTGCATCAGATTGTTTTCCTCTCCTGTAGGGGAGACTGCAAAGAAGGAAATACAGAAAAAGCTAGAGAGTTAATGTCTCTGGGAGCAGGCCCCCCCACCATTGACAGGTTAGAGTAGGTGTACCCTTCCTGGCTTTCTACCCTCAGAGAGGACAACAGGCAAGTTCTATAGGTTTCCCAAAGGTCCCCAGTGGGACAGAGTCTCCATTCCCCATGGTGGAAACCAGCTCAGGTAATGCATTTTGTATTGACTTGCTTCCCTTCATTGGCTGACTTCCTTATTTCCTTATAAGTTTTTGGTGATGGATCATCTCTCCAGTCGAAAACTTAATCAAACTCTGCTGCTTCTGGAGAAAATCCCTGTATTAATTTTCTATTGTTACCATAACAAAGTGCCACGAAACATCAAAACATCAGCTTAAAACATCGCACCTTTATTATCTCAGGTTCTATAGGTTAGAATTCTGGCATGTTTACTTGGATTCTCTGTTCAGTGTCTCACCAGGCTAAAATCAAGGTTTCAATTGGGGCTTTAGTTCCTACCTGGGTTCAGCCTTCTCCTCTAAGCTCATTGGGTTTGGGCAGTATTAAATTCCTTTGTATGCTTTTCTCATGGCCAGCAATGGCAGTTCGAGTTGTAAACTTCAAGCCAGCAATGGCAGGTCAAGTCTTAGATTTTAAATCTCTCTGACTTCCTTCTCTGTCACATCTCTCAGACTTTTATGACTTTCTTTTCTGCTTTTAAGGACCCAAATGTTTACACTGAGTCTACCACACTGTTTAGGATATGGTCAGCTCATCAGTGATATTAATTACATCTGCAAAGTCTTTTGACCAGATAATATAGCATATTCATGGTGTGAAACTAGGGAACAAAGGTTATGGGAGCCAAAATTGTGCCTACTATGTCACACTAAGAAAACAGGTGTCTAAACAAATATTCAAGTGAACATCTCCATCACATTTGAACCCTGATTGGAGCTTGGACTATTTGTTAAATTATTTGTTCATGTTGCAGAGACATGACACAGAGCAAACAAACATTATTTAGACAAATAGTTGTTCAACAGGCATTACTGTTGAGTAGTCTGTGTTAGACCCAGTTCTGGGTTTGAAGAATCTGCCTCCAGGAACTCATAATCTAGTGACAAAGACAAACTAAACAGGAGATTAGAGCAGCATGGACCTTCCCAATGAGATAGGATGGGTAGCTCCTATTGAAAGAGTCAAGAGCACTGAGGAGTTAAGGAAGGCTTCTAGACCTAAAGGATGAGAAGGACTTAATCAGAAAAAGGGGCAAAGGGCAGAACGGACCTTTTGGCAAACACTATATCTATTTTAGATGATGTCCGTTGAGTTCTAGCATATACTGTATTTGTGAGTTTGATGGGGAGGGAGGGCCAGGAAAAATGCTCTCAGGTGGGACATGGAGAAAAGTGAGTAGAGCTATATACATTCATCCAGCTTCACGTAGGCTTGTAAGCAACTCATATTTACTAGCCTATATATATCTTATGACTTGCCATCTGCTGTGTAACTACTTTAATAGAAAGATTGACCACATCAGCCAATTTTTCTATTTTCTTAGTTATTTCATGCCTTAGCTATAGATTTCAAAGGCTTTCTTTACATGAGCCTGGCTACTGTAGGTTTAAATTGAAAGGGAAGAGTAGAGAATCTGATTCATGCTTTAAAACACAAAAATAAAGTAAAATGCAGCATAGCTTTTCAGAGTTGGTAGCAGGAAATCTTTATCTGAGCCTATATCTCTGGCGATTTGCAAGTTTGAATTGTCATGTTTTTTTTTTTTTACCCGTAAGATGTGCATACTATTACTAGTTTTGGGCACATTACAGGGTTAAGAGTAATCAAATGGAAAAAATTAACATGAAGTGATCTTGAGGATTTGATTATGCATATCAATGGGCATTTTTCTAACTTATATCTTCCTGAATTTTAGGACACTTGAATAATCAGGTTCCTGGAAAGGGCATTTGATTGGGATGCCAGAGATAACACTTTTATTTTGGTTTCCATTCTTTTTTATCTATAATTTGCTCGTGCTGATGCATTTGCAAAGATGTTCATAAAATACTTTCATCTTTCTCTCAAAAACTCATATCTTATCCCATCCCTGGAATCTTTTCTTGGTCTTGTGGATCCTGTTCCTGCCTCCTACATGCTTTGAAGTGGGTTTTGTAGCATTCACAGTAGCCAAGAGGGTTACATGAGAAGAAGTGGAAAAGTGTGTGCTGCCTAAGGCTAGGACAGCGGTTGACTAAACGAGCAAATGTGGCTTTGATGGAGGGACTCAAATTTAATAGGGGAAATAATTTTGAAGGAATGATAAAAATTTGGCATTTATAATAAGGCCAGTTCTTTGAAGGTGTTGTAGCAAGTTTTTATTTTCTCTTATGTAACTATTTACACATGCTGAATGTTCCTGTGTTCCATAAGTTTTAGCTTCTCATTTGTTAAAATGGTCAGTGCAAAGCAAAAGGCTAGCATTGAGAGCTGGCCACCTAGTCAGACAGTTCTAGGTGCCCCGGTGCTCTTTCAGCTCAGTGCAAGGCTGTCTCGAAGAATCTTCTTGAGCTGTGGAGATTCTGCAAGGGACATCAACATCAGGGACTTGTGTTTGGGAAGCAGCGTAGAGTAGTGGAAAGAGCACAGAACCAAGGGATGAGTCAACTTGAGATATGTTCGTGGTTCTGCAACCATCTAAGCCAGAACTCGTGATGACGAGTTCTCCATCTATACTTTCCAGGACAATAGCCACTAACTCTCTGTAGCTACTGAGCACTTGAAATGTGGCTATTGCAAATATGAAACTGAATTTTAAATTTAAATTTAAACTTAAATAGCTACATGTGTCTAGTAGAAACTGTAGCAGTTTCTAAGAAAGTTTTGGCATAGTGATTTATAAGATTGTAGCTCTGGAGTTAAACTGCCTTGGTGCAAATTCTGACACTTGTTTGCCACAGGGCCTTGACAAGGTACTTATTTTGTCTATGCCTTAGTTTTCTAATCAGTTAAGTGGGGGTAAAGAAAGTATCCCCATTGTACTGTGATAAGAATTTAAATGAGAAACTGGAAGGTGCTTCACATAGAACCTAGCAGTCATTCATTTTTTAAATAGATTTTGTTATAGAATTAGTTTAACTGTGATACTCAATTCATCACATACTATGATTATAGGTTCATGCAAACACACACACACACACACACACACACACAAACACACAACACACAAGCACTAACTTATCACTTAGACCAAGGGTCAAATCACTAATTATAACTTCATGTCTGTTTCAGTTTTCCCCCTTCCTAACCTATGGTCTTGCCTTAATATGTACACATGACTCTGGATTTTGTGTTTACTATTGCCATCCTTTTAATAAAATAGTCTGTCACATATATTATGACTACTTAAACTGTGTGTAATTTGGATTTGTTTGTTTAACATTAAAAAAGGATAGCATTTCGTCTTAGAGACCTGCTTTCTCCTACCCAGTATGGTATTGCTTGGCACCATTTATATTATTATGTACAGCTATAGTTTATTAATTTTGCTGCTGAGTGATGTTTTATTGTGTGAGCAGACTGTAATTTTTCATTATCCTGTCAATAGTATTTGAGGCTACTTCCAGTTTTTTATCCTAAATTAGGACTTGAAGTAAACATTCTCATATTTGTCTCTTCACATATATGTGCAAGAATTTCTCTTGGATATGTGCTTAGGAGAGTGGTCATTGAATTATAGGGCATGTGACAGATTCCCAGTTGTTTTCTGGTCAGGGCACCATTTAATACTCCCCACAGCTGTGCATGAGATCCTGTGGAATCTCACATAGCAGCCAACATGTGGTGTGATACAACTTCTTAATTTTGCCAGTTGAAATAATATGACATGGTTTTTTATTTTCCTGATTTGAGGTTGAACATTTATTTCTTCATTATACATTTCCATTTCCGTGAAGTACCTGTTCATAGCTTTTGCTCATTTTTTCTATCAGGATGTTTGTTTTTCCTTATTGATGTATTCTCGATACTAATACTTTGTCAGTTAAAAGTATTTCAAATGATATTAAATAATTTTACAAATACTTGCTTTGTGTCTGGCATGTGCACTGACTCACAAATTTTGGTAATTCTCCTCTTCCTCCTCATTATTATTATTTTCATCCTCATTCTTATTTATATTAGCCTTACAATTGTTTTTTGGCCTCTCTGTATCTGTTTCCTAATATATATAAGACGTTTAGAAGAAGTAGGCAAGGGAAAAAATATAGGTTTTTATGATTTTAAAATGTACAGTAATATACAATTAGAAAGATGAGGCCTAAAACCAAGACAGACTGGAGCAGTATCCCCTGATGATAAAGACATCTCTTATGCATTTAAACAAAGAATAAGGTTTTCATTTTCTTAAAATGTACCATATCAATACTATAACCATTGGTCAGAAGACCAGGAGATAAAGAGTCACTTTCTGTCCTCATAGTTGCAGTAGCCTATGGGGATATGGGTTAATATTGCTCAGTAGAGTTTAAGGAGGGGAATGACAGGATTTTGACCACTAGGGATGCATATCTGAAGACGTAGATAAAGCAGATATCAAAATATATAGCCTAGGTGGTGTGGGGTAGGGGGCAGAGATGCAGAGAGGAGGTATAGAGGAAATACAGTTTACTAAGGCGTTAAGAACAGGAACATCCTAAATCAAATTGGCAATGTCCATGGGAATCTGGGTGGGGGGAAGACGGTTGAAGGGAAGAGAACAAAGGAGGGATGATGAGAGAGAAAGAAGAGTGAGCCCTGAGACTAGAGAAGTAAGCTAGATAATGTGATATGCCTATGATTAGATGTAAGCTAGAGCTCTCTCTTTTGGTCTCACCCATTGGCCCACACTGCCCCCTCGAATCACTCCAGCTTCATGACTCTGTTTCCTACAGTCTCTCTCCACACAGAGGGCACAGCACACCATCCCACCCTTGTCTTTGCTTCCTATGTTGATTTCATGAGGCCAAACAAATGGTGAGCTTCTAAAGCAAGGATGCCCACCAGGGATGATAACAAGCACAGCATTGTCTGGAGTGAATCCTTTGTGCTGGGCTCTGGATCTTATGTTTTATAAGTTTCCTGTTAATCTTCACCACAACTCCAGAAGGTATCAATTTCATTTCCATTTTATGGGTGAAGAAAACAGAATTCAGAGAGATAAAGGAGCCTGTAGGTATCTGGACATTGATATTTGATGAAGGTGGCACCACAAAGCAGTGGAGAGAGGACAGCCAGCCATTTTATAATAGTTGGGAAAATAGGATACCTATATGAAAAAAAAAAAACAACTGGTTTCTTACTTGGCTCCATATATCAAAATGCTTTTCAGCTGTATTACAATCCCAAACAAGAAAGACAAAACATTAAAGCTAACAGAAAATAATTTATAACAACTTTTTGAGACTTAAGAATAGGGAAAGTCTTCTTAATCAAAATCTAAAAAGTGCAAACCATTTTATGAAAAAATTAAATCATTTTATTTCATAACAATCAAAGATTTTTATCTAAGTAAGGACAGCCTGGGCAGAATTTACAAATAGATGATAGATTGAAAGAAGATATTTACAATATCAAAAACTGACAAGGAACTAATGTCCAGGCTATATAGGGAACATCTGCAAATCACCAAGCAATAAACAGATAACTCAGCAGAAAAAAGATAAAGGTTATGAACAGGCAGTTCTCAGAAGAAGAAATACAAACAATGGAGTCTATTCAAAGGGGCTCAAACTTGCAAGTACTCAGAGAAAAAAAATTAACATAAACAACAGTGTAATATGACTACATACTCATTAGATTGGCCAAAATTGAAAAGGTGAGAGTTGGCAGACTTGTTTGAAATCACCTGTATGGCTAATGGGAATTTAAATGGGTGTAACCTTTTGGAGAACAATCTATGGCAGCACTGAGTCAAATATCTGCATACTTATTTCAGGGTTCTAACTAGGGTCCATTTTGGCCAACAGGGGCCATTTGATAATGTTTGGAGCCATATTTGGTTATCACAAAAGGGGGGCAGGAGTAAAGCTATTCACATCTAGTGGATAAAGAGTTGCTACTAAATATCCTGCAATGCACCCTACAACTAAGATCTTTTGGCCTTTGTCTGTGATCCAGCAACCTCACTTGGTACAAACTCAGGAAAAATCCTCCCACAGAACTACCAGAGGCCTGAGTGAGGATGTTTATTTCAGCATTGTTGGTGTAATGGACAATTAGAAGCAATATAGGGTCCTATCACTTTGTAAAATGCAATCAATGGGCACGTATGATAGACTATGCCAATAAACAACAGATTAGACACATTATATAGCAATGTGGGTAGATTTGAAATACATCCCACTGAATGAAAATGTAAATTCTAGATTGAGATCTTTTGAATGATTTTATTTTTCTAAATTAATTAGTACATAATCATGTAATGGCACTACTCATAGGAACATGGTTCAAACATATTAGGGTGGGTTGCCTATGAAGTAGAATTGGAGGGTCCTCAGAGCTGAGTTATTGGTGTTTCTACACACCTCTAGTGGTAGAAGAAACAGAATAAAGTCTTAAGGTTTCACCTTCTAACAAGTTGCCATATTTTCAAAGATATAACTTTACATAAAGGGCCTGATGATGGAAATGTTGCATATGATAGGGAATATTCAAAGTGGCCAGTCCTTATCCTGGCCATCAGGAATGGAAGAGTCCCTTCTGAGCTCACAGTCAGAAACTGCAAGGGTACATGCAAGCCGGTAAAGTGAAGGAGAGCTGGGTAGATCAGATTTTAGGAGGAAGTAACCAAAAACTCTTTAGTGTGGTCCTCAAGGCACTGCATGTTCTGCCTCTGCCCACTTCCCCAACCTTGCCTCCGCTAACTGCCCTCCTTACTTATTAGGCTGCGGCCACACTGACTCTATTTCAGTTCCTAGATTGTTCCACATTCTTTCCTAGGGTTGGTATATGTCATTTCCTATGCAGAGTATCCTCCCTTCACCGCTTCCAAGTAGATATTTCTTACCACTTTTTTCTGACTGCCTTGTTGATCTACCACTTATAATTGGGTGCCTTGTTGACTGCCATTTTCATCAGATATTAGCAGTGATTGTTTCTCATTTATCCTCTATTGAACCATCAGGATCTGGACTCCACAGTATTTGGCACATCATAAAGACTCAATATTTGTTTGATGGAATTATTTATATGTTATTGATTATTAATTCTTTTGAATATCATATTAGTGGATTATTTGGGTTTCCTTCTTCTATTATGCTTTTACTCATTGATCCAGCAAGTGTTTATTGAAACCCACTACATGTGGGGAAGCACTTTGCTAGTTGCTGAAGATCTTGAACAACAGGAAGGTGGCCCCTGCCTTTGCAGAGCTTTAGGTTTCAGGTAAAGAACAGGCAATTATGATGCATGAGGGAAAGTAGTATTTGTAGTGAGAAAAGACTGCTTTATTAGCTGATGAATGAGATACATAACCCAGGTTTTGGGGGTTACATGTAGGGACAGGGTCCTGGAGGAAGTGTGATGACATCTAAGCTGATTTCCAGAAGATGTAGTTAGGTAGAAAGACAAAGGGGAAGGAGCTAGACTAGTGTCCCGGGCAATGGGAACAGCACAGGCAAAGACTGTGAGGCGAGAAGTTGAGCTTTTGGTTTTAACAGAACTTTATTTATGTGAGATTCCGGTAATACAAACCAATTCTATAAGCAAAGAAGAAGAGCAGAAAACATGAATTCTGGCCCCATTTTTTTTTCTTACTTACTGTGGGTGAATCATTTAACTTCTCTTAACTCCAGTCTGTCTGTATCATATATGAAATAGGAAGAAACTAATGCCTGCCTTCTTTTCTCAGAAGTGAGGCATGGATTCCAGTCGACTTGTAGGAAATCTCAGTGAGGACTTATACTTTGGTTGTGTTGATAGACAAATGGTCCTGGTGTGAGCTCCCAGGTATTGGATTGTGATCCCAGAACTTCACAGTCAATCATATATTTCTGAATACCAGGCTGGCAAATTTAACTTTTATACATATTTGCACTAAATACTGTAAAATATATGGCTTAAGTGTAAATAAACATCATGGTACCTATTTTCTAAATATTTTCATGTCCTAGTTCTGTCTTTTCAAAGAAGTGATAGCTTATTGAATTTCAGAGATTCCTTGAGTATCTATGCCACTCTGGAAGATAGGGAATAACTGCTCGCAAGACATACAACTCCATGATGAATGACAGTCTGGTCCAGGGAGGGGCCGTGCTGTGTGGAGCTATGTTGGAATGTTTAACTTTTCACATTTAGGACATGCTTTGGAAAACAGAGAAAAACCTATGCAAAGATACAGGGAAATTGAGAACAGAAAAGTGAATTTTGCTCATGACACCCTGTTAGCATCTCAATTTAGACATAACCAGCAGCCCTCCTTTCCTATCTTATTTCCAAAAGAATTCCATAGGAAAAAAATGCTGTAGTGAAAGATGCAGCTGACATAATTTGAAAGGAATGTATCAATGTCTCAATTACTCATACCATTTTTCTCTAGAAAACTGAATTTAAGAAATCAGTCACAATTTTAGAAATTGTATTAACTCCCAAGTTTCATAGGAGTTTATGATTCAATCTATGGATCCTTTCCATAGAGAAAACAAAGGGAAAATGGGCATTAGAGTTGTATTTTCCTCCTCAATTTCAAACAAATATCAAAATCCAATGTTTTCACCCTAACCCACACAAGTGTATTATTTATAACCTAGTTTTGTGACCTTGAGAGGTCAACCTCCCTAGACCTCATTATTCTCACCAGTGAAATGGGAAAATTAGACTAAACTGGATACTTTTTCAATTACTTCCAGCTCAAACATTTTGGCAGTGGTACCCAACCCATCTTTCTCCCATGCCTCTGGCTGGTTTAACTATGTTATGTCGTGGTTTAGAAATTATTTAGAATTGGCAATGGTTAATTTCTGATGAAGGTCGGGTTGCGTAAAATGTGGTTGCATATGTAAATGGATTATGAATATGAAAAGGGTTATAATAATTTTATTTCAAAGTCTTTTGAAAAGGAGTCTTCCTAGGACACTTTCACCTTCCCACCTCCCCAGCAAAAACAGCTGTAGAGCAAGCCAGAAATAATGAATACCACCAATGAGGTTGGTCTAGAGGCCCACAAGAAATTTAGCCTCATATAAAGTTACTGAACATCTTCCAGCCAGCATGGACTGCAAACCACAAGCACCCAAAGTTTGTTTGCTACTTCATTGCTTTTTCATGCCCTCGTTACTGTGATTGAAGACACCAGACATTTACTGAGAGGGGAGTTTCCAAGAGGACACCAACAAGTACTCAGCAGCCTAAATTAGATAATTCATTAAGTTTTCTGTAAACCATGAAGTTTTAAATGATGGTGCTTTCCTCAGCTAGATGGGGAATGAGTGCTGGGAGTCTAACTCTGGATACCTTATCGCTAAAACATGAGTTGCCTTTAGCCTAACGACAGCCTTACTTCCGAATGCCTAGTGTTTAGAGGTCATTTCATCAGAAGATGCTAATATATGTACATAGTTATTGGGTTTCTAAGACAGTCTAAATAAGCCCAAAGAATCCCGAGAGACCCATGTGTTAGTTAGGGTAAGGCTATGCTGTTGGGCTTAACAAATATATGTTTATCTCTCTCATAACAGTTCTAAGGTGAGAGGAGTTCAGGTTGATAGTGAAGTCCTGTGGCATGCCATCTGTTATGAATCCAGGTTTCTTCCATCTTATTGCTCCTTCATCCTCTAGCACAGGAGTCAGCAAACTATGGCCTCAAGGCCAAATTTGGTCTTCTGCTTCTTTTCATAAATGAAGTTTTATCAGAAGACACCTATACCCACTGATTGCATATTGTAGATACTTTTGTGTTATAACAGAGGTGTTGAATAATTGGCAGAGATCAAATATCCCACAAAGCTGGATATATTTACTATCTGACCCTTTATAAAAACATTTTTCCACACACAGCCATAGTTAGGTAGGTCTGGGCCATATCCCTTTTTAGTAGTCAGAAAAGAACAAAAATAAGTCATTGAGAAATCGGGTTCTTTGACCTAATGCCAACACTCAGAAATCTACACATCACTTATTCTCACATTATATTGGTGAGAACTTAGTCTCATTTCTAACTATAAGGAAGGCTATGAAATGTCTTTTCAGGCAGCCAAGTACCTAGCAAGGAGGGAACACAGTTTGGTAAACAGTTAGCAGTTTCCATATTAAAGTGATCCCTACTGAAAAAAAAAAAGAATCCATTATAAACATAGTGGACCTAGTTAGGACATTTAGAATAGTTTTCATTATGGAATGCTTACATCACACAAGGGACTATAACAAGAGTTTCACATTTGTTATCTCATTTAATCTACTGCTCTTCGCCTAAGTAAACCCTCATCATCCTTCATGTGTCCCATTCATTGGATGGCCAATAAAAAAGCATAGGTGACTATTGATGTTTTTCGAGATTGGTTTTACAAATATTTTGCTATAGAAGCTGAAAATTGCATGAAGGAAAAAATGTCTTTTAAAAATACTTTTTCTTTTAAGTAATGTACCTGGTCATTCACACAATTTAGAATATCCAAATATAAAAGTTGTATTTGCTACCTAATACAACTTCCTTAATCCAACCTTTAGATCAAGGCATTATTTCCATCTTTAACATTAATTATATTAAATGGAATTTTAATGATATGTTTAATAAACTTTAAGATAATGAATCACAGTTACAAAATTCTGAAATAAATATACAATTTTAAGTTGTATCAAGAATATTACTTTAGCTTTGAGTGCTATAAAACCATCAACTTTAAATGCTTGCTGGAAAGCTATATGGCCAGAAGGGGTTGTACCAGGGAATATGGCTCCACCAACTAGAGAGGGATTAACTGGCATTATTAACTTATTAAATAAATTTCAAGAAGAAGGCTCTGACAGTTTGAATGTAGATGATATTAACAAATTACTGGTTGATCACGACTTAGCTGATAATGAATTAATTTACTTAATAGCTGAAGCCCATCTTGCTGATGAATATGGAATTGACCTTGAACCAGTTTCATTCACTACAGAATATATTTACAAAGCTCTTTAATTGGCCACAAAACTAGAAAATTCAATTCTAAATATTGATCCAAACATCCAACGAGCCTTAAATTTCAAACAGATTTTTTTAAATGTTGTAAGGAATATCGAAGAATTTATGAAAACTCAGCAAAAGATGGAGATGGAAAAAGACCATCCAAAAACATAAACATAAATAATGAGACAGAAGTAGTACTTCCAAATATTTCAAGTAATGAAGATAGTGACTTTTTGCCAATTAAAAAGAGATTGATTGCTTTAGATTACAGTATAGACACCAACAACAAATAAAATTTATTTTTCTTCTGAATTTTCATTAGCATTTTTAGTGAAAATATGTGAAATAAGTATTTTCGTGACTTATATTGGCCTGTTCCTTTAATATTTTTTTGTGCTGCTGGACTCTTTTAACATAGTTTTCTTTCACATAAAAAATAAAGAAGAGACATGTGGAACATAATCTGCGTAAATCGAGGGATGGGTGTATACTTGATATCTGCTGTAAAGATCAAATGAGCTTATGTATGTCACCTGTCTAGAACAGCATTGACATGTAGGCACTTAATTAAGGTTTGTAGAGTTCTTTTCTTTCATGAATTGCCTCATCTGTAAAGTAAGAATAAAAATATTGCTCCTGTGTGAAGATCTGGGGCTAAATATAAGTAACCCCCATTCTATTTCACATTGTATGGCACTGTGGCTTTTAAGATTTGTAAAGCTCTATCATCCACTTTATTTCCAACAAGTTATCACATTTCAAGTAGAAGACCTCCTGGAGGAAGCAGAAGGAACTGATGCTTTCAGATACCTGGCCCATATGAAGTGGATTACCTGCCCTCAATAAAACAGACTATGCCTGAAGCAGTAGAAAGAATGATTGTTGCTCCTTCATTTTGCCAGTTGTTGCTGTTGATTTTTAAGATTCACTCCTTCCTGTAGAAAGTTACTGGATTCTGTCAGTCGCCAGATGGCAGAGTGGCAGAGAGGCTAAGCACTCTGGCTTTCAAGTCAGCCGTCATTCCTGGTTGGAGTTGTATCTCTGTCACTTCTTCACTGTGAGTCATAGGTCAAGGAGCTAATCTCATTGAGCCTCAGTTTTCTCATGGTATGCTGAGATGATTGAAGGAGATAAGGCAATTAAACAGGTAGACTAATTGTGTTCACCTGGAAAACCTAGTAGACTTCTAATCATCCTCTCTGCTTCTAGGATTGGGTGACTACTCATTGGCCCAAGTGTTCTTTCTAAAGGCAAACTGATAGTGTCGTACCCTACTGCCTTGATAGTAGAGTCTGTTTTTCTAAGCACACTACCAGGAGGGCCTAAAGGAATATGGCACATTTAATGGATACAGAGACCTTTACTATAGAAGTAGACCAAAAACTATAAACAATTACCCCCAAAAGGTAACCTGGATACAAAGTGAATAACTGGATATTTGTGACTGTTTTACCAGACACCATGAAGCAGTGACAGATTATATAGCTATTGTTGTTGAAACTTATTTATAATTGTTTTCAGTATTTTCATCTCTTCAAGAGCGTTAACACACTTTCTAATATTTGAAAATATGATTCACATAAAAATATTTGAGAACCACTGCAGGATACCAAAATTAAACAGAGAAAATAGTTTGATTTTGTATTACTTACAGTCAATGGATAGTGATTGCCAGAGTGCTGTGATGAGAACTGTATCACGGCAGGTCTGAGTACTGAAGAGTTCTAAGATGATTTAATAATGTCTGCCACTGTGGGGGAAATGGAGAGTATGCACTCAAGTTCAACTTTTGCTTTCCTTAGATTTATTTGTGTATTTTACAAGTTACTAGGAAGAAGGAGACTAAATCATTTCCATCTCCTGCAATCACCCCCATCGTGGAGATGGCACAACATCTGTTCTCAAAATGCACCAATATTCTATGGCTATGTTTACAGTTTGACACACCGCTATAGTTCACAGTTGTTAACTGTATAGATAAATATTTATAAATTGAGCTCTGTGCAATTTCATTGTGAATTAAGAAATATTGGCAGTTAAACTGATATAAATCAACAGGGGACCAGATACAACATATTCCTTGAACTATTCTTGAAAAAAAAAATGATGCCCTCACAATAAAACATTACCAGGATATTATAGTAAATATTCATCTGTTGAAAATACTTTTGATTTGAAGATTTTCACTGGTAACTGGAGTTTCCCTTGTTTATTATAGTGTTTTGGAAGTCTAACAAAAGTTTTTTTTTAACATTTTTTATTAATGTTATTTCTAGTAAACTCTTGTAATGTGGTACTTGTATTTTAAGCTTCTTCATGTTTCAATGAGGGATGGTAAGATTGTGGGGGGAAATCACTTTATTTTCTCAATGTCATTAGAAAGTTTTTATAATAACAATTATTTATTTTTCTAAAATTACAGTAGACAATGCAATGAGTTTAACTTAGAATACTAGGCAGTTAATTATCAACACTAGAGGCCAAAAGAGAAGAATATACTGGAAATTGCAGACTATTGTGCAGTCATTTGCTGACAGTTTCTTTGAAGCCAGACATGACCTTATCAGATTTGTTTAGTATCACCAGAGTTCTCATACTTCTCCCTGGCTTCAGAACAATGGAGTTCAGAGGTCAAGAATACCTACATTCCACATGAGCAAACTTTTCATCCTTTGAGATCATAATGATGAATAGTCCACAGCCAGCCATACTGTATATCCAGGAAGAGAAACCAGAATCCTGAAGTTGGCATGAGCTCTTACGGGTTGTGATGTAGGAGATGTTTGTGAAAATAAGTTGTCGGTGGCTTTGTGAGACTTTGTGGTAACAGAGAGGTTTAATCTTCTTCATAGAAGTTGTCTGACTCTTTATTAATCCTTAAAGAAAAAATTCACTCTAGACTCACGCATTTTCTCAACTCATAACTTGGTCATTCCAAGTGGAGTATTTGACAATTTTAAAGGTTGTGTTTGTATGTTTACAGGCTGGGTGTTTCAACACAGGATTGAAATGTGTATAATTCTTAATAAACTTTGATAGGTCATCATGAAAATATCTCAACCTTATTTGAAATGAGGCATTCTCTATCTTTTAAAAATTTTTCAGCTATGATGCTTTTTCCGTATCATGTATTAATTATATCAAAACATATCAATGAGCATATAATAGATATATACTTATAAAACAATAATATAGCTTTCCTATATTCTAATTTCTCTGCTAGGGGATCTCACTCATCCTAACACTGATCACCTCCACCACCCATGAGATTACTATTCTAAAAAATATTCTCATGGTTTATGACCTATTCACAAATAATGCATGAGCAAGCATAGTATCCTAGAAAATGATTGACACTTTTGCATTTGTTGAGAATTTGTTGAGAAAGCATTTGTTGAGAAAAGGAATATTTAAATTTGCAGGCAAGTAATATTATTTGGGATATTATTTTATATCTACATATTTAAACATGAATAAATTGTGCCCTTTTATAAATTATAGATATATACTGTGATAGCTAATGCAAAATTCATTTAGACTCAGTCTGGGTTCTACACATATTGGTTATAAGTTAATTTTGTCCAGATTTTTTTTTCCTTTTATATTCTCTAGGGTAGTGGTTCTTAAGAGTGTGATCCCTGGGCCAACAGGGCCAGGATCACCCAGGAACTTTTTAGCAATACAGACTATTGAGCCTCACCCCAGACCTACTGAATCAGAAACTACAGAAGTTGGATGTAGCAATCTGTAGTAACAAGCTCTCCAACTAGGGCTGGCTTCGTAGTCATGTGACTTGTATACTCACACAAGACTCTGCAGTTAGAAGAACCTTGTGCTTGGTTTAATGGTTCTGCTGTCACTATCTTGGAATTCTTAATAATTTCTTGGCAATAGGACCACATTTTAATTTTGCCCTGAACTCCACCAAATTATATCTAAATTACATGTAATCCTGACTGCAGGTGATGCTCATTCACACTCAGAGTTTGAGAAATATTCAGGTATCTGGTACCTGGTCACTTGGTTATTTGATTAGAAATTAAGAAAATTGGTCTTGAGAGAAGTTAATACTAAGTTGTGTTAATATTTTTCTCTATGGGCTTTTCATAGTAATTGCTCAATAGTTACAACCAGAAGTGGAGTGCTCCTGAACTTTCATGTCCATCTTGAACCTCCTTAATGGTTACCCAGAAAATGTTCTTACAACAATTTTTAGCCTGTCTTGTGCTGCCATAGCATTAACCAGTTTTGTTTCCACAGAGAATTACCCTGGTCTCTGAGTTTATGGGTGTCATAAGAAAAATCTTTTCATATGAGTGTTGGTTCACATTGTGTTAGATAACACAGAATCACAAAGAGTAAGTCAATCAAGGCCCCAAGAGAAACAGATATTTCAAATTAAAATAATTTAGAAAGCATTTATTCATAATGGGATTAATTCCAAAGGTATGGGTATGGTAGAAGAACCATTAAGGTTTATACAGGAACCCAGGGTTATGGCAGCAGAGATATCACTGTTTCTAAGCCCAAATGGATAAAGATAGGAGAGGTTCCCAGAATCTAGAAGAAGAGAGCATCATACAGAGCTGCTTTGTGGGTGGTGGTAACTTTCTGTTAAGGGACACAACCAGTCTGAAGTGAACTCACAGGGAGAGAACCAAAAAAAAAAAAAAAATGCACTGTCCTCACTCTCTTTCCTACATCCATCTCTTGCAATTAGCCTAATTCTACTGGAAGCCTGAGGGAACAGAGAACATTGATATGACCTGTATGCATCAGCCCATGGGGAAGAAAACACGAGAAGAGTGGATATGGATCTTGGTGGGACAAATGGACAATGTCTAACACAGTTTACTCCACTTGCCTTGTAGCATCTACCTTCATCCTCCCTTCCAGTGAAAAGTTAGTGTCCCCCAAATAGGACAGGTATGAAGTCACTGCAACTCCTGTGTCATTGGTTAGTGATGTCAATTTGGTCCTATTTCTATCTAAAACTTGAGCTATAACCAGTCTTATAAGGTAATAGAAGGTAAAAGGTAAAATGACTTAATGAAACAAAATGTAACTGCTGTAGCCCCCATCTCTATAGCTGGCCATGAAGCCTCTTTGGTAATCATGATTTCCTTCTTCTATCTCCTCTTCTATGATCCTCTCACTTTCTGCTAGCACTTCAGTTGGATAGGGTTCTTGATTTGATAGGATGATCCACACCTTCATTCTTACAAGATCTAAGTTCATTATGACCTTGACTTTATTGGATTTTCACAGTTTTATACTTTCAGTTAAGGGTGAATGCTTGGATTCCACATATCTCCTTTCCTATACCCATTGCATAGCAGTAATGGTGACCCCCTTTACTGACTGTTGCATCAGTGGAATGAGGAGCCTACAATAGCCAAGGGACAATCTCAGCTTTAATTCGTCACACTGTCATAATGTTCTTCGATGGAAGCAAAAGTTCTTCTAGTGCGTTATTAGGTATTTTAATGAGAGAGGGCACCCCTCCTTCTCCTCTCAGATTCCTGATCTACGTATATTACTGTGGGGGAAATTCCATCATATATTAGCCTATGATTTAAAATATATACTACTTTCCTATAGGACAGTATCTCATTCTATTTGAGTATTTTCCTCGAGCTGGTACTAGACTAGCGTTTCTAGTTATTGGGCCCATTAATATACTTTCTTTGTTTGAAAATGTGTCCCATGGTTGGAGGTGATGTTGTATAAGATAACATGTGATAGATAAGGCATTTTGTATGTCCAAGAATTGTGATTCTGGCAGAAATACTAAAGAAGAGAAGGGAAGTTTCTATCATTTTGCAATCAACACACTGACCTCTTCAAAGTCAGAGAAGTCCAAAGTAATTGGTCTGTCTCTAGGTACCTACTACCCAGGGCTCAGAATTAGCCTTTGCTGTGGGCAGATTTGGTACTTGGCTGTGTTGGTAGTTGGATCGACCTTTGTGAGAAGAAGACTATGTGACTTAGCTGTCATGGCCTCTGTCCCTGCCAGCGTTGCCAGTGTGTTTCCTCTTCTAGAAAATATAAAGATGATGAAACATATTAGCTATGTTCATTACTCTCCTCCATACATTTTCTTGTTCAGTATTTTAATTATGCTTTTTTGATCAACATATTAGCTGTTATTTTAGACAATTCTAAAAAAAACTTGAATATAAAACTGTTTTTTAAATATAATGCCCTTTGTTTTCCACTTCTTCTTACATCTCAGACTTTCCTTCTAATGTATAATCCTTAATGTTTTTACAAGTTTTTTAGTGTAGACATGTTGGTGATAAACTTTATTTAGAGAAATTTTGTTTCTTTGAGAAGTTCTTTATTTTGCACTCATTTTTGAATCATCTAATTTTAGATTGATAATAATTTTCTCTAGGGAATGTATTATTCTACTAACTCTGGCTTTCACAGTTGCTATGAAAAAGCCTGCTGTCTGGCTAATTATAAGTGACTTGCTTTTCTCTATGATTGTTTTAAGGACTTTTCCCGTCTTAATCTGTAGTCTTATTACAATGGATAAGTGTGACTTTTATTTATACTGATTCTGGGTAATTTCTCCATTTATATCTTCCAGTTCACTTAGTCTCTCTTCGGTGCTCTCTAATCTGTTACTAAATGCATTTACTCAGTTTTTTAGATTACAATTATGTTTTTTATTCTCCAAAGTTTAATTTAGATGTTTCAAATCTTTGATAATCTCTTGCTGCAGGCTCATTTTTATTTAATTTCATTTATCTCTAATAATTTTGTTAATGGCTATTTTGTAGTCTGTAGTTAACAATTTCAATATCTGAATCCATTGTGTGACGTACATGTAAATCTGCACAAATTTTGTTTATTTTGTGTTTCCGTCTTTGATGATTGGTTTTCTTAAATGCTTGGTAATTTTTAAGGATTTATATTTGGCATGTCTTAATGGGAACCCCATTTTTTTTTTCTTCTTATGGGAACCATGGGCTACTACTAACCTAAGACAACTTTTTTTTTTTTCCCAAGAATCCTGCTTTATCAGGGCTTCCACGTTAAGCTCCTTCAACTTGCCACTGGCTTAATATCTCAGTTGTACAAATGACCTTGGTATTTGCTCTCAGAGAGACTTCTGTTATTTACGTGGGCTTTCAGCCACCATTCTTGTTTCAGCTCAGTCCTGGAGTTTTGTTTGTTTATTTTAGTTCTTTAGAGGTTTTCCATCATTCCCATGAGCCCAACAATGCATAAAAATTATGTTTTGAAAGGACCTTCATAGCATCTGGTCAGCTGCAATGCTGGAAGCAGACGTTTCTTATTTCCTGTGTTCAATGTAGACACAGTATTAATAGAGATAATCTCTGAAAAATCTTTTAAGTATTATAAGTTTGTACATTTTAATTTTATAATATTCCTGCATTATAAATTGTCCAGGATTTTCAATTTAACCCATCTCTCAAAGATTTTCAAATTAAATCCATTACTTACTAATTCCCTTTGGTATTGAAGATGGTTTATCTTTTTTTAACTTAAAAATTATTTACTTTTTGGTAAGAGCTCAGGTACCTTGAAATTCAGAGAAGACTTCGGTTTAAGTTGCTGTATTTTACAAAATAAAAAGCAGGTTTGGGGCCTGATTTATGTAGAAAATTACCCCAATTTTCTACCTTACTCCCACCCACTTTTTTTGGTTGCGATTAAGCACTGTTGCTAAAGATTATAGTACTTCATTTTTTAGAGCGGTTTTAGGTTCACAGCAAAATTGAGTGGATGGTACAGAGGATCCCCCATATATTCCTTGCCCTCACACATTCAACATCCCCCACCCAAGTCATACATTTGTTACAGT
The DNA here is from genome assembly GCA_030015415.1 of Cynopterus sphinx. Classification (NCBI taxonomy): domain Eukaryota; kingdom Metazoa; phylum Chordata; class Mammalia; order Chiroptera; family Pteropodidae; genus Cynopterus; species Cynopterus sphinx. The sequence goes on from CM057381.1 coordinate 113,311,628, forward strand.
TGGAATCTACATTGGCTCATCATTATTACTCAGAGTCCACAGTTAACATTAGGGTTTACTGTTGGTGTTGTACACACTTTGAGTTTGGACAAATTTTAATGACATGTATCCACCATTGTAGTATCATGCAGAATAGTTTCATTGCACTATAAATCCTCCATGCTTTGTTTATTCATTTCTACCTCCCCTTAACTGCTGGTAACCACTGATATTTTTACTTTCTCCATAGTTTTGCTTTTTCCAGAATGTCATATAGTTGGAGTTATACAGTATTAGCTTACCTTTTTTGTTGTTTTATTTAAACATTTATTGAGGTTTACTCTGTTTCAGAGTTGGCAAACGTTTTCTTAAGGGGCTAGTTAGTAGATATTTTAGACTATCATGCCTGTTGCAGCTACTAAACTCTGCTGTTGTGTGAAAGTAGCCATAAACAGTACACAAATAAATGTGGTTGTGTTTTAATAAACCTTTTATTACCAAAACAAGCAGTGGGCCCATGACCTGTAGTTTGCTGATACCTGATCTGATCTATTCTAAACTCTGGATTGTGTGTGTGTGTGTGGAGGGGGGTGTGGTTTCTTTTTTGGCATGCTGAATCTTCATTGATATTTACTAACTTCATTTCAGAGGTTCTCCCTCCTCACACAGTCCACTGAAGACACACTTTCTTTCTCAAAAAAGCCAGGCTTTACCTGTGTAGGGCCTTTGTGTATTCTGTTCCTCTTCCTGGAATGCCCTTCCACATGTCCTGTGTCTGATTCCTCCATTATAGCCTTAAGATCATAACCTAAATACTTCCCACTTAAGAGACCCACCTTGATTTCCCTCTTAAAAGCCATTTCCCCCCATTTCTCATTGTTACTTCCCAGAGAGTTCTGTCATTTCATTTTGAGCACTTATGAAAATTTTTTAACTATTTCTCATTTGTTTGTTTTGTATCTAACTCCCCAAATAGACTGAAAGAAATTTCTCTGACGGCAGGATTCATGTATATTCTGACTGTATACCAAGTACCTAACACAGTTCCTGGCAAATAGTTGCTACTCTGGATGATTATTTTCTGAATGAATGAAGCAACCCTGTGAAGCAAATACTATTATTAGTATTCACCTTTTAAAGATGAGGAGTCTTATGTTCCACAGAATTAAATAATTTACCCAAAGTTGTATAGCTGATAAGTAGCAGGCCCTAGATTCCATATGAGGTGAGTCTGACTGATTTCAGGCCCTGTGTGATATCACGTCCCTCTGTGGCCTCTTGGTTTTTTGGTTGTGTGCAGAGTTGAAGAACAAAGCCACCAGCTATTCTTGGAGATCTGTCGAGGGAGGGAGAGGTAGGGGGTGGAGAGGTGAGGTTACAGAAGCATGGTGTTAGTATCAAATGAACTGGCTCAAGTTAAATAGGAAAAGGATCAGTTACTTAATTGCAAACAATCCCACTGTTAAGGTACAGCTTTATAATTCAGGGGTCAAAACAGTTTTACCAGTGGGATCCCAGTGTTCTTATGGTGGTAAAGGGAAAAGTAAGTAGGCTCCATTCTCAGTGGAGATCCCAGGCAAAGCAAAGTGCCCCAGCTTATCCAGGAGGTCTGGCAACCATTAAAGAGAAATGACTTCCTAAATTCTAACTGACAGGAGGACCGAATGCACTGTACCATCCAGGAAGCAGAGCCCCCATGCTCAAGGAAATGAATATGGTTTAAAAACTCATGGGATCTTTCCGGTTTGTCCCAAGCTTGAGAATTCAATGTAGAACATTTTCTTAAACAACATTTTGAAAGAGAGTTAATGTACTTTTCTTACAGTTTTGGAAAGCAGTGTTTTGCTTATTAGTGGAAAATCTATATGTTTAAATGTAAGCTGGCTATTAGAACAGGCTCAGGGCAGAATAGACCATTTGAAGCAAATCATCCATTAATTTCAAATGTATTACTTAAGAAAAAAAACATTGAAGCAAAGGGAAAATGACATGATGGTCTATTTCAAATATTTGGTAAATGTAACATAAATGAATTCTCTGTAGTGATTCTGTAAGTTCAGCCAAACCATCAGAGCCAACTTTAAGGACTTCATGAAAACTGTGAATTTAACAAAGTTTTGCAGAATTATGGTGTTAATTTTCTGAAAGGCATCAACTATACATAAGGATATATCATTTTGTCAAAGAAATAATCCATGAACGGAATCAAATTTGTCTGGATAATATAACATTGACTCACACTTAACTTGTATAAAAGTGGTTATTCCCAAAGAGAAAGATAAGGTATGTGTGCTCACACAGTTGTATGAAAACTATTTGTACCAAGAAAAAGTATATTTTGTCATATTTCTGAATCTTTTTTACAGTAAATATAATCCATTGTTTTTCAAAAAGGAATTATTGTTACAATAAATGTCTACAAATTTACACACACACACACACACACACATCATGATTAATAAAAATAAAAATTGAAAAGAAAAACTTTGAAAAACTTGAAGAAGTAACTCTGCTAACCACAAAGTTCATTATAATTACTATGTTTGATCATCAAGTTTGGCCCTGAACTACCTGGCAGCCAGGGCAAAAAGGGAAACAGGGTAAATTCTACCATTTTTGTTATTAGAAAGGAAGAAACAAACTAGTTCTGGAGATAGAGATTTTCCTGGTGCCAGATACTAAACAGAGTTTCAATGCATGATTTTTTTTTATAAGAATATTAAACCACATAATTGATAATGCCCTCATAGCCCTTTCAAACAAATGCAGATGTGGTTTTCATAGAGCTGTATCCTGTAACAACCCCCAATAAAAGTTGGTGCTTTTATACTAAGTGCAACTTAGAGAAGGCACATTCTGTGAGAGTACTGGTTTTTATTTTCATATTGTAAAAGGTGTGTGTGGTTTTGCTTTCAATACATATTTTAAAAGTCTACAAAAAGTGTGTGTGTCTGTTGTAAACATATGGCACTTTTTCTGTATCTAGGCATTTCCCTGGCTATTTTTACTTGGGTGTATCATATGTTAAAAAAAATTCCACTCACCATCACCTCCTAAATGTTTTGAAAGTTCTAAGTGAGTACTCAAGTATTTCTGTGGGTCTACCTCTCTCTTTATTCATTAACGATGTGGTAAGGTTTTCAATAATTTGGTTACGTGTAGACAGAGGTGCTAAATCGCATGGCTATTCATAGGAAGGATACAGTTAACACTTTGAGTAATTTCATTGTGCATTACTTCTGCTTCATCTAGGCTTTTCTATCTGTTTCTAATTTTAAATTTTTTAACAGTATTATTTTATCATTGTATTTATATAGTCAATATGTCATAACAGGCCTAGTATTTTATCTATCTATTATTTATTTATTTATCTGTTTATTTTGCTTTGTGAATGCCTTCTGTGAAGTAAGCACAGGGCAAGGTGATGGAGTGTGGGGAAGGAGGTTGGTCAGCTCTCTTAGACAAAACAGCCCTGCAGACAATGTAAGTCACAGACTTTGTGTAATTGGAATGTTCACCTGGATTTTTGATGAGCAAATACTCAAAAGAAGATGTTAACAATTGGTTGAATCCATTATTAGCTTAGAAAAGCTAAACCAGTTCTCACAATTTGTTGTGTTTACAACATTCTTTTAAGTTTTATAATTATAAATATTTGCAGATTTCCTTGAAGGAATTAAATTTCATCTCCAGTTATTACAGCACCAATACTGCTATTTGCATAGATAATTTACTGCCCAGAGCTCAGACTTGTAGCACCACCACGCATGGTTCTCCCATGTATCAATAAGCACATGAACTTTTGCTGATGACTTGACATTTGTCTTCCCTCTCTAATTTCTTACTTGCCAAGAAATTAGACACTGCATTCTACGCTGTATCCCACAACCCATTTAGCTTTCTAGTTTCTGGAAGATAAGTTGGTTCTTAGCAGTACAGAGCCTCTTTTGTGTCTATTAGAGAGCTATCAAAGACATCATTTTGCCTTGTTAGTTTTGGGAAAGTCATGTACACTCATCTTAGCTCATCTTTTATTTTTGGAAATGTTAAATGTAAAAAATTGTCTGAAATGCCAATTTGCATGTAAATGTAGAATTTTATTCAGGCTTTCATTATTACTGCTATTGGGCATTATATATTTGTGTGTGCACTCATTGCTTCATCAAGTAGACAACAAATGGAAATCAAAAGGAAATTCCTTCAAGGAGTGTTTATTGCATACCTACTGTGAACCAGGCATTGGGGTGGGCAATGGAGTGTGGGGAAGGAGGTTGGTCAGCTCTCTTCATTTTAGGAGTACAATAGTCTGAAGAAGTTACAGACATTTGTTAACAAAAAATTATCTATTAATAAGATAGTGGGTAGCCTTGTACACAGCAACTTTTCAAATGTCTGGCATCAAGAGCTAAACAACATCCTCTCCGTCCTGTCCTTTCTTACCTACATCCTGTATTGGAAAATATGGGGATTTCTTCTTTGATTGTTTAGAGTTTTGCTGAGTTAGCAAAGGCAGTGCAGTTTACCCAGTCTTAACCTCAAGGACTGCAAGGGGAGACTGGTGAAATATTGCACAAACTCAGCCTTGGGTTAGCCATGAATTATGCATTGTGTATTTAGACTATTCTACTGTTATAGTCTGTTTATCTGTTGACTTCCACCAAGATTTAGGGTTTTGTTGTACTTAATAACTTGCTTTATTTTGTTTGACATGTATTTTATGTCCTCCATGTGCATGGATACATAAGATACACAGTCGTGGGTGAGGGTCCAGAGAGAAAGCCCAGCTCTGGAAGCACTAACTTTGAGAACTTGGGGGTAAAAATTTTCACATACTTTTCATTCTTATGGAGTGCTAATCAGTATGATGATAGATCAGAGATTTCCTTGCTTACCCCTGGATCCCAAAACACAAAGCCTTTAATTGAAGGAAAGGAAAATGAGTTTCTATTTCCCTTACTTCTAAATTTTGTGGGGTTTTTTAAAGCTGGTCTTTATTAAAAAGATTTAAAAAGATGTTCAGTTAATTTCATATTGATGTTCAGTATTGGCTACAACTAAGAATTTCACTGTTTTAGACCATATTCTAATTTTATATTCTTATTCTTTTATTAAGTCCCATATTCAAAATTACAGTTTTGTGGATTAATATAGTTTTTGATATGTCTCTAAAAATAAAAGCAGTATTATGAAGCTTCCTGATCATATGATGAAGCTTGATTTTATCTTGATCTGAAAAATATTCAAATATTTCTCAGCATGAATATGTTTGGTTTTTGGGGATTTTGAAGCTGTTGAAGGAGGAAAACAAACTAAAAAAACATACTGAATTCATATTAAATATGGTTCACTTACAGTTTGCTATCATATATATGAAAGAGATATAGACATATCTTTTATGCCTATTTATATTCAGCAATTATTTCTAGGAATTTTAAAGCCTATTTTATTTTTAGTTTTTTCTTTTTAATTTAAGTGATCTTTATATATATATATATATATATATAAAGATCATTTAAATTAAAATCATTTAAAGATATATATATATATAGATAGATATAGATATAGATATAGATATATATCAGTTTCTAAAGACTCTACAAATGAAATTAACCCAGTACCTGTTTTCAACCTTCTCTAGGATATCTCTTTCCTCCTATTCAGTCACAAAGAATTACATGATGCCTAAAATAAGGACTATTTACATTTGTATAGTTCCCTATTCTTTTACACAGCTCTCCTGAGTCTTATAAAGACCCTGTATGACAGAAGGAGATGCTGAGGGTGGAGAGTCTTAATTCTCATCCCCACCTTTCCCGAGGTGACATCAATCAAAAGTGAAGGATTTCCCCAATAATTTTTAATTTAAAAAAAAGTGAAGTTTTTCATTTTTAAAAAAATTGAACCCACGTCTTTTGACTCCAGAGCTGGTGCTCTTTTCTAGGTTTCATATTGCCTTTAAATGGAAAATCAACAATAAATAAGTATTCATTGAGTATCACATTCCTTTTATTCAAAAAACAATAATTTACTATGTGCCAGGCATGTGGTAGGCACGGGTGATGTCCACTGATAAAAAAGAGATCTCAGTTCCTAATTTTACTGAGCTCAGAGCCTGCAGGTCAATGGGCAGTTTTATTTCTCCATAACCAGGCCTTCAGACAAGGATTTGAGTAGCTATCTGGAGGGGGAGAAATCTGTATTATTTACCCTCCGTCTTCATTACACAATTAGCTGAGGGATGTTCCCAGGAGCATTAACTTCTGGTGCTCCTGACCTGTGTGTTCAGGGCAGGCCAAGAAGAAGCCCTCAGGTGAAGTTACAGGTGTCCACAGGAGGATCTGTTGGCAGATTCTGTCTTTGTGAGTACAGAGGGAGTGTGGGTGAAGTACTGGCCAGGGATGCTTCAGCAGGGAACTGGGCAGTAGTCTGTGATTAGTATTTTGTGGGAAGCTACAGGGCATAGAGGAGACATCAAGGAAGCTTTTAATGAGAAACTAATACTTCTCTGAGACCCATTGAAATGAGCAGAATTAGCCCCACAAAGGCTGGGGAAAAGCATTCTAGGTGGAGGGAACTATAAAAAGTTCACGTGGTTGGAGTGTGATGAAAGATGAGCAAGGCAAAGTAGGCAGAGGTGAGATCCCAAGAGCACTGAAAATCACAATGGAGAATTTGGACTTTACCCTGTGATCCATAGAAAATCATGGAAGGATTTTAAATGAAAGCATATCATGATTAGGTTTGTGTTTGGGGACAATTTCAGGCTTCAGTTTAGAGAATGAAAGGAAAGAGTCACAGTTGGAGACTAGAAGCCTAGTTAAGATTATGTTGCAATAATCCAGGCTTGAGAGGTTAAGTCATTGCCTTAAATCTGGACAGTAGAACAGCTTCTCTTCAGTCTGACATGTCCCAACAGTGTCAGTGTTGGCTGCCAAATCAAATCACATTGACACCAAAAGGTCTCCTGACCTTGTCAAGGGATGTGGATGATGGCTCTGGAATTTCTCTTGCCTTTTAGCATCACCAGTAGGAGCATTACTCTCTATGTTTGATCATTTACTTAAATAGGAAGATTTTTGTTTCCTTTTTCAAAAACTTGGCTCCATTTTTAAAAAAATTCTAGCTAGTTTATTATTCCCAGATTACAACAACCCTTTGCCTTTTTCTTTCAGTGTTTCTTGTGAGTTCTTTTCAGTCTAATTGTTTGGAAAGACGATAGCAATTTTACCTGATATAACCCCACAAAATGCCTTTATTCTTCTTCTTGCACATAAACTATTTTATTTTATCTATACTGAATGTGTTTTCTTTAAACTAGATTGTATATTGGGGTTTTTGTCTGTGTCTGTAATCTCTCTGTGTATCAGTGTTGTCTTTTTAGCTTGGACTGGGATTTTATCTGTATAAATCTCATGGAATAGAAGCAAGTACTAAAAGATATTGCATAAATAAATATGATGCTATTGACACTTAGCTGTCAGCGTCTTTGGGCATAGGCCCCTGAGGATTTTAAGGAATATAGCATCCAAAACCTCAGGATTCAGTAAACTAAATCTCTCTTAGGCTATTCCAGATGGGTTCTTCTGTTTTTCTGCTCCTTTTTGAAGGACAGTCACAGAGGGTTGTGAGTTACAAGACAAAGTTAGGGACGTTTAATAGTAACCACAAATAATAAACTTTAGGCTAGTAGTATTATTCATGTAGTAGGATACTCTAGAGCAATGACAATGAACTATTATGACACACCTCCATAATAAAGATGAATCTCACTGACATGTTTGGTGAAAGAAACCAGGCACAAAGGAAAAAAAGAACATGTGATTCCACAAATTCCAAATAGGCAAACTATTATGGTGTTAGAACTGCTAACAATGGTTATTCCTGTTGAGGAGTGACTGAGAGAGCTCTCGAGAAGGCTTTAGGTGCTTGTTATGTTCTCTTTCTTGAAATAGGCACTGGTTACACATATATAACCACTTCATGAAATGCAGGGAGCTGTATATTTATAATACGTGAAATTTTTATATGCATGTTATTCTTCGATAAATGAATTTATTTGAAAACAAAGCAAAAATGAAAATGGAACCTCTAGACCTCAGAATTGAGCAGAGCTAACCTTAATGGCCATCCATCTCAGCCTGTGTATGCACATCTGAGAAACCAAGGCCCAGTGAACAATTAGTGTATGTTCAAGGCCTTCAGCCAACTACCCAGCTGCAGAATTGATAAGGTGCCCAAATAGACCCTCTTCTAGGCCATGCTTCTATTTCACCCTAATTATATGATAGACTCAGTGTCTCCAAATGAAAATTGAAGGAGGTTGAATTCTTAAGGAAAATAACTTCTAGGACAAAAAATCCACAAGACAAAAGGATCAAGTTACTTTTGCGTTGTGTTTGTTGTTGTTTTGAACTGCCTTCAGTCCCCACATTGTAGGACTAAATGAACATGCTGGGACAAAACAGATTTTCCAGCACATGGTTAGGGCTCAAGATACTTGATGAGGAGTGGCTCCTGTTGCCCAGTGTTTAAGGAACTCTGAGATTCTTAGGAGAGATTCTGGACCATCAGTGAAGGCAGACATGTGGCTCTTCTTTATCCCAATTAGAGCTGGCCCAACCCTTGCCACATTCTCCTTGCCTTTCAAACGAAAGAAGTGAGGTGGTAAGACTTGGCCTAAATAATATTTGAGGTAAATGGCTTTAACTGGGTATGTGAGGGATTAGTTGAGAATCTTCTCCTCTCTCTTCTTGTAGTAAGTCTAATGTAGAGGGTTCTGGAAGCACTGGCTTATTTTGTGTATTCATATAAAGAAAGGATTACAAAAATGGTTGTGTTCTTGGCTTGTTTGTCAATAATACTAGGAACTAGGGGCTGGATCTACAACAGGAATCTCTTAAGGATGGAGACATGTATTCCAGATATGGATTTCTTTTTATAGGTACTAAAAGGTCCAAGAATTAGGAAGTCTCTGTGTTTAAGAAACTATCTTGAGACTTCCTTGGGCATGAGCTCTGGTCTCTTCCTGAATGTTTGACCTTAAGATGCTTTTGAGCCCGCAGGGGTAGTATTGTCAGGTGTAGAATGGTAAATTTTCTCAAGTGAGCTTTTGTGATTAATAGAGATCTTTTTGGGATCTTTGTAGATCTGCTGGAGAGATGAATGCTTCTTATTTCCCTTGTTCTTATTTTCCATTTAAAGCAAAATGAAATATTAGTAACGAAAAGACAGATTTTGATTCGCGTGACTTTTACCTTCCCAAGCTTCAGTTTATTTATCTGCAAAATGGGGATAATGATGTTCTTATCCAATAGAACTGGCTTATTGGGAAGGCTAAATGAAGCATTTATATAAAATACTCGACACAGTGCCTGGCTTATAGTAAGCATCACAAATTATGGATATGGTTATGTATAATAAGCAATGGCAATAGGAGAGCCTCATCAAAACACCTGCACTCACAGTTACATATACATACATGAAATTGATTGTGAGGCCTGACTTTAACATGGAGAGCCAGAGACCAGGCTCTCTTGTCCCTCTGGAATAAACTCAATCAGCATAGGCGTTGGCACCCAAAGGGCACATGAATAATTACCATGGCATTAGATTCAATGTGAAGAAGGCTCTGTAATCCCTTCCAAAATATATGGCTAAACCAGATTCTGGCTTTTTCTAAATAACTCCCTACCCCTCTGCCCCATTACCGTTCACACACATTCCACAGGAGGACAGGACTTGGCTCATTTTCGATCAGATTTGCAAAAGAAAAGATCATTGTTCTACTGCGTGTTAGCATATTGCACGCTGTGTGTGACATACTATGGAGAGTTTAACTCAAATGATGAAGGAATTTTTTTTTTTAATTCTCACATTTAAAACAGATGTACAGGCAGGATCCATAAGTGGTAGTCAACTCATGAATTAAGAAAATAAGTGAAAGGATAAATGCACACTTCAAAATCTAACTCTTTGTTCAATATTTTAAACACATGGCTGATTTCAAAGTCCCTGTAACCACTGAGTTGGAAAGCAACCCACTCAGAAGTAGCTGGCACCTTAGAGGAAAGGATTAGAATTCCTGTGTCCTTGATATGTTAGAGAAGTGATCAGAAACAATAAGACTGAACTCAGTGGGGCAGGAGAAAAACAAACTCTGTGAGCAGAAGCTGGTACAGAGCTGGCTTTGTACAGACCCAGTCCAAGGAACCAACCTGAAGCAGAGACATTGCTAAAAGTCACGGTCATTTCTAGGCAGCATTAATGAGATGTGGACTGCACACGTCTTAGAAGGCATCTCTCACGACCTTTACATTGGCACAAGGCAGAGCAATCTTCAGTGCCATGTGAGGATCACAGTGTAGGGGAGAGCTGAGGTTGAGGAATGTAGGGCATTAGAGAGTTGGGAAGGGAGGAAAGACATTTGGTGTAAAGACCATGGAAAGCAGCTATTGTCCGTGGAGGAGAGAAGACATGGGCTCAACATTACAGCAAGGAGTGGAGGTTTCTGAAAGAAGAAACTGAGAAAAAGTGGTGACAGAAACCTTGTAACTTTACAAGTTCAATAGCATCTCTTTTTTAGAATAATTTGAAATTAGATTTGGTGAGAAAGCAGAGGGTGGTGCTGGTTAATTTATGAAGCCCTGCTCTGTATTCTAAACACTGAAATCCTAAGCAGAAGTAGTTAGAAAGTCTTCTGATCAAGACTCACATTAAGGTTCTTGATGTGCACCCTGAATGATTCCACCTCCGGGTAGTTCTTTCAGTAGTAGTTAATAATAATAATAATAATAATAATAATAATTATTATTATTATTATTATTCCTCCTCCTCCTCCTCTTCCTCCTCCTCTTCCTCCTCCTATTCCTGTATAACAATTCTACCATTCCTTCAAAATGCAGCTCAAATGTCACCGTTTCCAAGAAGTCTTTCCTGAAGCTGGAAGTAACCTTTACACTTTCTGAACCATGTATAGCATTATACTATGGTTCCCTCCCTTGTGATGCTTTCTGTCATAGAATCTTTGTCCTCATCGAGAATTATCTATATGTATTAAGTACTAAGCTATATATAATAAAAGCCTAATAGAGGAACTCTATCCTTTGTTGGCACTAATGGAAACTAGTTTTGGCAGTAACTTCCTCCCAGCCACATATAAAGGACTAACTCCTGATAAATACCAAAAGACAAATGGATGTTTCCCCCTTGGCTTCATGTGGATAATTATTGAACCACAATTTGAAATCAAGGAAAATTTCACTTACATTATTGTGATTTGTGTAGACTTTTTTTATTTGAGTAGAATCTGCAAAACCTAGAAAAATGTAATAGGAAAAGGGAATAGTAGAGGCAAAATGTAAAAAGGATAAAGAAAGCTTTCCTGGTCACCCATGTTAGAAGAAGAACTTGAAACAATGAACAGACCATGGGAGGCTTTTTACCTACAGGCATAATTTATGAGTTCCTATGAAGTGTTTCAAAGTCCCACAGAGTCCTGTTGTTGATAAGACTGGTTTAGGCCCTATGACCTCATCAGGCAGCCTTTTTTACACAGTTCCATAAATTGTTAACCGAAATGAAGAAACTTGACAAGCTCTATAGAAAATCTCTTGAAACTCTTTGTTTTTTCAGAAAAGATGAAAATGATGAACTTCTGTGGCCTATCTGTAAATTTCAAGTTTCCTGCAAAATGAAATCACAGTGTCCTCTCAACATAAATTCCATTTCTCAGTGAAGATAAAAGGAAAATTAGAAAGATGGGAGAGACAAATCAGAGTTCTTTAAAACAAAAAATATACATGAATCTAGAAGACAAAGGATTCGGCCTCTTACATAACCTGTGCAAAAACTGTCCTAAAAGGCTGTGATCCATTTTTGTCTGTTCAAAATTAATTTTATCTTCTATAACCAGTACTTTTTCTCTCTTGAATGAAAACATCCTAGTTTAAGATAATATCTTAATCACATGAAATTAATTTTCAGAAAATCTTTGTATTTAAGGATATGAAATGTGGTAGCCTGGTGGTTAAGGTGAAAGATAAAGAGATGTCAGAGAAGCCAAACCACTGAGGTGTGAATTCTGGCTTTGCCATTTACTATTTGTTAAACTTTACTCCTTAGTAAAATGCGAATAAAACAGCCTTCACCTCTGTAGGGGTGAATGCCGATTAAATGAGAAAACATGAAGAAAGCAGTTAATCTAGTGCTTAGTAAACGGTAGTATTTATTATTGTTGATATTGTTGTCATAATGACATAACTATGTGGTACTTTACCTATCTTGGCAACAAACATCCTGTCAAGCTAACATACACAATGTTAGTCTGTTCGTTATGTTTATTGAGTACCCAACTGTATATAAAACAGCACAGGAATAGCTGTGGGAAGATTGGATGCCTAAAAGAGAGCTTGTGGACTATTTGGGAAGACAGAAATTAGCAGTAAAATGGAGCCTTGCTTGTATATTGCCATCAAACCCCTGGCACACAGTAAGTGCTTAATAAATAGTTGTTTCAATAACTGGATTGTAAGCCCTGGAAGTAAGAAGTATGACTTACAGATTCCTTCAGTATTTTTCCATTGAAGTAGCAGATAGAGTACCAAGCATGCAGGAGGCATAGAGTGAATATTCACTCTGATAGTAAAACTGTTTATTTGTCAAATACTTATTTGATACCTCTTATTTACAGTGATAAAAAATGATTGGGATGATGAACATCATTTGAAACGTCAGTGGTTGTTTTCAAGTAGAAAGGTGACTTGATCTGATTTGCATTTTGAAAAGGTGATTCTGGTATGGAGGTTGGGGAGGATCTTGTAGAGAATGGGAGCAGGAGAGCCTTAATGGCATCTTATCAGGAGGCCTTTCCTGATAGAGATGCACCCTATTTGTAACAGTAATACAGTACTCCCCAATCCCATTCCATTTCCCCTGATAGATTTTTATTTGCTGGGCTGTTTTGTTTGTTTGTTTGTTTGTTTGTTTGTTTGTTTACTGCCATGTTTGCAGTACCTAGAATAGTTTCTGGAACATAGCGGAACCCAGTATTTATTGAATAAACGATAAGAGAGTCAGTAAGGAGCTTACTGGAGCTGTGACATTGATATGGTAGCAGTCTTCCCCATAGAAATGGGGAGAAAAGTACTTACTCAGGTTGAGTAAATGGAGTGAATCTGGTGGGCAAGAAAAAGAGAGAAGCCAAGGATATCTGGTCTGATTAAATGGCCAAATGATGGTGCCTTTTCTTGAAATGAAAAAAGATGCAGGGGGAAGAAAGAAGGCTGTAGTAGTTGGGGATAAGCAGAAAAACCAATGGGATTGAGCAACTGAAAGAACCCAGGATAATACTGATATTACATCTTAGGTAAGACTACTGTGGTTTTTGATAGCAGCAAGCATGTCTGCCTGACACATGCAGACCTTCCTTGGCAGGCTGTCTCCCTTGGAGAAGAAAAGGAATTTTAGTTGAGGTATGCTAAAGCCTTACAGTTATGAAAGAAAGTCTTGGATAACAACCTGGGAACCTATATGGGATGTCCATCCCTGATTGTCCAGGGATATCTATATAAGACCCTGAAAGCAGAGGAGCAGTGAGAGAGGGCCTGAGTTTCTCCAGGTCCTTTCTCCTTGCAGCTCGGCCATTCCCATTCTATGGGGAAGCAACATAGAATGGAGAGAGGTACTTACAGGCTACATTTCCCATATGGTTTTTTATTCTTTGTAAGTCTCTTCCTTGATTTATATATAAGGGCTGTTTTCGTCCTCAGACTTTCTCAGGGAAGTTAAGGAAGCAAGGAACTGAGCCATGACAAAAACATTTTTTTAAAATTCTGTGAATGAATTATATTGAATGAATGTATTGAAACAAATGGTTCTTCCCCCAGACCTCCATTATGATCATATGAAGAAGTCTGGGAATGTCTTCTAAGTACCTACCCTGGGGAGCAGAGCATGCAGGGAAGGTTTTAGAGATGCAGGGTCTCACTTTTTCCCCAGTGCTTTTCCTGCCAACAGTTCAAGTGTTTCTTTGAGTCTCACATAAGAGACTCTGGAAGAGTCCCAAAGGCAGATCTGAACTTGAAACACAGTGATGACTATGGGATGTCCTCTACAAAATGTCCCAGTCCTGGACATCTCTTCTGTGTTGTCCTGTGGCTGCCTCAGCATTGTTTTTGAATATTGACAGAGAAGACTCAGCTCAGCAAAGGCAAACTTCATTGTCCAAGGTCTTATACAAAGTCTTGGGCAAGAGCCCAAAACAACAGTTGCAGCAGAGTGTCCAAATGTATTTAAGTGATATACCACAAGCTGAGGCCCTGGACTTTACCAGTGGTTTTCTTCAAAACCTTTATTACTATTTCCCATTTTGGAATTTTTAGTACTACTGAACAAGATACTCCAAACTCATTGAGGGTAGATATTTGTCATAAAGCTTATGGTTAAAAGCACTGCAGATTTGGCTGGATTCGGGTCCAGAACTTGCCAGCTACCATCTTTGTGACCTTGGTGAAAAGTTGCAGCTATAAAATTAGCGTAATATTAGCATGTCTTAACGAAGAGTGAGTGATAATGTTGTGAGAAGGAAATGAAATAATGCATGTAAAACACTCATCTCCACACAAAAACTGGCACATTTTACACATTCGGTAAATAGTTGTTATGATTGAGATATTCTTTTACATTTTGTCATGTTATTGGTATTCACTTATTTATGGGCTAAGATGTAAATTTTTTTCCATCTTGATATTGTTCAAATTGGAACTCATAATTGATTTTTTTAAGCCACTAGTCTTCCTGAAGTATTTTAATAGTTCAAGTAGTTTTTTAGTTGGCTCTTGAACTTTCTGAATACATAATAATATGACCTGTAAATAATCATAATTGGGCTCCTCTTTCATATAAGCTATGTTTTAATAAGCTTTTCTTGTCTTATTGCTCAGTTAGAATATCTGGAACAATATTAAACACTTCTATCTACAGTGGGTATCATTGCCTTGCATGAGAATGCTGGTTTTTATAGGAATGCTGCCAGTAGTTTTGCCATTGTTATGTTTAGTATTCAGATGAGATCATTCTTATTAAAGAGATACACTGCTATTCTTATTTTCCTATGATTTTATATCAGGACTGTTTGATTTTTATCAGATACTTCTTCAGAATATTTTTAATCAGTCATTCTTAAAAGATACATAATAATGCCCAGAGTGCATTAAAAAAATACGAAGACCAGGACGTGCTCCAGATATACAGCAGTATAATTTTTCTGGTAGAATTCAGACTCATGAAGTTGGTTATTTGAAAAGATAGACAAAATTGGTGAACCTTTAACCAGACTCATCAAGAAAAAAAGAGAGAGGACCCAAATAAATAAAATCAGAAATGAAAGAGGTGAAGTGACAATTGACATCATAGAAATACAAAGGATTATAAGTAAATACTAGGAAAAATTATATGTCAACAACTTGAACAATATGGAAAAAAAAAAGATAAATTTTTAGAAACACCCAAGACTGAGTCAAGAAGAAACAGAAATTCTGAACAGATTGGTAACTACTAACAAAATTGAATCAGAAATCAAAAAACTCCCAACAAACAAATGTCCTAGATTGGTGGCTTTATAGGTGAATTTTAGCAAACAGTCAAAGAAGAATTAACATCTACCCTTCCCAAACTCTTCCAAAAAAAAAAAAAAAAATTCAAGAGGAGGGAAGGCTCCCAAGCTTTTTTTTACCAGTCCAGTATTACCCTGATTCCCAAACCAGAGAAAGACATTACAAAAAGAGAAAATTATAGACTAATATCCCTGATGAACATAGATTCAAAAATTCTCAACAAAGTATTAGCAAACTGAATACAGGAATGCATTAAAAAGATGATACACTATGATCAAGTGTGATTTACACAATATTCACAAATCAATTAAAATGATATACCACATAAACCAAATGAAGGATGAAAATCATATGGTCATACAAATAGATACAGAAAAAGCAGTGGATAAAATACAGCATCCATTTTGATAAAAACTCTCAGGAAAGAGGGAACATATCTGGGCCTAATAAAGGATATATATGACAAATGCTTACTCTACAGTGAAAAGCTAAAAGTGTTTTCCTTAAGATCAGGAACAAGACAAAAATGTCCACTTTTACCATTTTCATTCAACATAGTATTTTACCATTTTTATCCTAGTCATAGAAGTCATATAAGAAAAAGAAATAAAAGGCATTAAATTGGAAAGGTAGAAGTAAAACTGTTATTATTTGGAAATGACATAATACTATATTTAGAGAACCTTAAGGATTCCACCAAAAAACTATTGGAACTGATAAATGAATTCAGTAAAGTTAACAGGATACAAGATTAATAATCAGAAATCAGTTGCATTTTTAGACACTACTAATGAACTATCAGAAAGGGAAATTAAGAAAACAAGCCCATTTACAATTGCATCAAAAACATAAAATATCTAGGAATAAATTTAACCAAGGAGGTAAAAGATCTGTTCTTGGAACATTATTAGACATTGAAGAAGATACAAAATAAATGGAAGCATACATCTAGTTCTTGCATAGAAAGAATTAACATTGTTAAAATGTCTATACTGCCCAAAGCAACCCATAGATCGAATGCAATCATTATCAAAATATCAATGATATTTTTCACCGAGCTAGAACAAATACTCCTAAAATATGTATGGAACCATGAATAACCCTGAGTAGCCACAGTAATCTTGAGAAAGAAGAACAAAGTTGTAGATATCACACTACCTGATATCAACCTATACTACAAGGCTAATCAAAACAGCATGGTACTGGAATAAACACAACCATATAGATCAATGGGACAGAATAGAGATCCCAGAAATAAACCCATGTCTAAATTGTCAAATAATCTATGCCAAAGAAAGCAAGACCTTACAATGGGATAAAGATAGTCTATTCAATAAATGGTATTAGAAAAACTGGACAGATACATGCAAAAATGAAACCAGACACCTTTTTACATTATATACAACAATAAACAAATAAATTAAAGACTTAAATTTAACAACAGAAACCATAAAACTCCAAGAAGAAAACATTACTCTTACTAATATTTTATTTGATATATCTCCTAGGGCAAGAGAAACAAATGAAAAGTAAAAAAAAAAAAAATGAGACTATATCAAACTAAAAAGTTTTTGCACAGCATAGGAAACCATCAAAATTGAAAGACTCTATTGATTGGGAGAATATATTCGCCAGTGATACAGCTGATGAGGGATTAATATTAAAAATTTGTAAAGAACTCATACAACTCCACACCATAAAAAATTTAATTAAAAAAGTGGGCAAAGGACTTGAATAGACATTTCTTTAAAGAGGACATACTGATGGCCAATAGACATATGGAAAGATGCTCAACATCACTAATCATCTGAGAAATAGAAATTAAAACCATAATGAGATAACACCTCATACCTGTCAGGATGGCTGTCATCAGTAAATCAAAAAACAACATGTGTTGAAGAGGATGTGGAGAAAAGTGAACCCTCGTGCACTGTTGCTGGGATTGCAAATCACTGCAGCTACCATGGAAAACAAAGGCTTCTCAAAAAATTAAAAATAGAACTACCTTTTGACCCAGCGATTCCACTTCTGGGTATTTATCTGAAGAAATTCAAAACACCAGTTCAAAAAGATATAGGCATCCCTTTGTTCATTGCAGATAAAAAAGAGGTGGTACAAATACACAAATATTACTCAGCCATTAAAAAGAGTGAACTCTTAGCATTCACAAGGGACGGCCATTGAGGGTATTCTGACAAGTGAAATAAGTCAGAGGAAGACAGATATGTGGTACTTCACTCATATATGGAATCTAAAGAACAAAATAAATGAACAAACAAAACAAACAGACTCACAGATAAAGAGAATAAACTGATGTTTGCTAGAAGAGAGGGTGGTTGGCATGCTGATGAAAAAGGTGAGGGGATCAAGAAGTACAAATTGATAATTACAAAAATAGTCACAAGGACATAAAGTACATCACAGGGAATATAATCATTAATGTTATAATAACTATGTATGATGCAAGGTGGGTACTAGACTTATCAAGGGAGATTACTTCGTGAGTTATATAAATGTCTAAGTACTCTGCTGTACACTTGAAACTAATATAAAATAATAACAAATGTCAACTGTAAATGAAAAATAAAATCAGACCCACTGTTTAAGAAGCATTGATTTGGATGATTACATATGTTTATTTATCTTTCTTGACTTATTAATATATTGAGTTATGTTATAGAACTCCTAAGATTAAACCATCCTTGTTTTCCTTAAATAATATGCTACTTGATCATGTTTATATTTTTCTTTTAATGTGCTGCTGGGTTTTCTTTATAAATATTGTGACTTGCAGTTTTTGTCAAACTCATAAATGGAATTGGCCTATAGTTTCTTCTTTTATGTATCCAAGCTATCACCACTTTGAGAATAAAATCGTGAATCAATCTATATTTCCAGGACTCTTGAAGCACTCAAAAAATTGGCCTCTTCTTAAAAGAATGAAAGTATTCTCCTGATAAACAGTGACCCAAACCTAGGGCCAGATTTGGAGATAATTGTTTGACAACATTTTCCAGTAATTTCATTATGTTTAGGGTTTTAGTCCATTTAGATTATCTTTTTTTCCTCATTAAATTTTATTATTTTTACTTTCCTAGAGTATTACCCATTTCATCTACATATATGTCCATTGCCTTATTTCAGTCTCTTTATATTATATTCTCTTGCCTTTTAATCATTTTGTAAATGTTTGAATTCTCCCCCCACCTTTTTTTTTCTGATTAGACTTACCAAGAAGGAGGCTGTTTGTTGTTTTATTTTTTGTTTTCCTAATTATTGGAGTTTGTGAACACCAATTCTTTCATTGATTAGTCATTTGCATGTCTTTCGGTGATTTCTCTACTCATATCTTTAGTCCATATTTCTACTAGGCTATCGGACCTTTTTCTTGGTCATATTGTGGATGCAGATTCTTTATCTGAAATATGCTTAATTGTCATCGATCTTACACCTTTGCTTATGTGGTCTTTGTTTTTTGTTTTTGGTTATTGTGGTTGCATAGAACTTTTATATTTTTATGAATTCAGCCTTTTTCTTTATAGTGTCTGGATTGCATGTCTTTTGAAAGTACTCCCAATGTTAAGATTCTGAAAATAAAATTGGAAAATAAAATAACTAGCTAGGTACATGAAACACAGTAAGCACTCAACTGTTCCTTTTCATCCTCCTCATCATCCTCCTTTTTACCTCCCTCATCACATCACTCTGAATGGAGAATAAAAAGCTAAAAGTAGAGTCTTAGAAACGGCCAGAATTACCAAACCACATGTACAGAGAACCAGATTTTTTTCCTAATTATCACTATCTCTAGCCTTCCTAGGATTGAAGGAACACCTGAAATTGTCTAGTCCTGTATGCATGTACATATATATACATGCTCCCATGTATTCATTTAGTTATGCATAAACATGTGAATATGTACACATGAGTTCTAGTGTAACAAAATCTTTTTAGAAATTTTAAAATATATCTTTCTCTATGAATATTTGGATTTATTTCATTGAAAAGAATCACCTCAGCAAAATATCAACAAGGAAATTTCCTATGCCCTGAAAGTTTTGTTTCTTTCAAAAAATATGAATAAATCCCACAAACTTAATTTTAAAAAATTGCCTCCAATAGAATATAGTCAGTTATGTCACTTTTCACCATGATAAACAGTATACTAAATGGGTACAGTATTCTGAAATTCACATGTGGAAAACAATGACACAAGTGTAAAAAGTAAAATTTATATATAGGATTAGGGTAAAAGTGTATGTTACAACATGTTTGCCTGATAGTGTATAATTGTTGAGCATTATTTGTTGGTTAGGGGGATCAGCTTAAGCCTGATGTATAAAAATTCATGCCAGTAGGAAATTTACTATAAATCAAAGTTCAGATTATTTCATAACATTATGTCTTTGAGTTATAAATTAACTTGCAGAAATTTGGCTCTCTGGGTAATGAGCAACATTTCCAGGGGAGCTAGAGGCCTACCATAAATAAGTTCAGATTAGACACAAATGCTTGCTTCCCCTTCCTTCTGCTGTTCTGGGAGGATATCTGTGGGCCTGCTTTTGTTTCTGGACTTCCATCCAGAGATGGCCTGGAGGGTATGTCCTTGGGTGTAGGTTAAGGACACCCCATCTCTATCCTTATCAGTAGTACATCACAGGAAATTTCATTTTTCCCCAAAACAACTAAAGCTGCTTCCAACTCTAGATGGATGCTCTTCTGCCTTCCAACATAGTATTTGCCCCAGAACTTGGTGATGCATGGGCCTTTAGATGCCATACTGAAGCCCTACACTCCTGATGCTTCTGCCTGGCAGGGCCATTTGTCCCTAGGGAGAAATGACATGTTTTTTGGTGTGAGAGGGGGAAAGAGAAAGAAGATGACACTTAGGCTCTATAAACAAGAAGTAAATCTTTGCAAGAGAAAAGATAAGGCTGAGAAGTTATAGATGTCCACAGTGTTTCTTCGGGACTCACCAGACAAAGGGAATCACATTTAACAGAAAAGCTACTTTGAATACGAATCCTAAACCAATGCTGATGGAAATCCTAGCCATAGTGCTAATGCTTCATATCTGTGTATGTTTGCTGTGTCAGGTAATGTCCCTACACTGTGTATGTGTTTTCTCATTTTCCTCTCCCAGAAACCCTATGGGATGGGTACCATTTACAACAAGGAACCCATGGGTTAGAGAGGTCTGGATGAAACATCTCAGGTCACAAGCTCCAGCTAATATTTTTGAGAATGTTCCGGAGCCAGTATTCACAATCTGGCTGGCTCACAGCTTGCCACTTAACTGACCCCTTCTGTCCCTCCAGGATACACATCAGGGACTCATGCCATTTCTTTGTGTAGGACTTTCCCCTCTGTTCCTAGGTTCCTATGGTTCCAAGAATCCCCAGTTGATCTTTCTAGTGAATTTCTGTACCATGTCTTCTTTAGTACCATTATATCCACTTAGCCATTTCCTTCTCCATCCCTGGGATGGTGTCTGCCTTCTCTCTCACTTGGACCTATTTCACCGTAAGTCACATTTTGTCCCTGAGAAATTAAATCATCATCATTGTGTTATTTTTCCTTAGTCCTTTCCATTTTTCCATGACATCTTCTCCTTCTTTTTTTTTTTTTTTTTTTTTTTTTTTTTTTGGTGAGATAACCCTCAGTTGACCTCACAGATGGCAAAAAACTTGTCAGCTTACAATCCCTTATTTGTTTGTTTGTGTGTTTGTTTGTTTGTTTGTTTTTATACCTACAGTACCTGGTTTTCCTAGGTGGTCTCCTATCCAAGTACTAACCAGGCCTGACCCCGACTCTCCTTCAATTTTTGCCATCTCCTCTCTCCATGGGGCACAGACAGGCCTGTTTCTGACTTTCTAGGGTTTAGGACAAGAGGATAAATGGAAACCCAGTTTGGCTCATGTATCCTTCTTTGTAATTTCAGCTCATTTGGTTAGTTACTAAAAAACAAAAGCTTTAAGAGCCAAAAAAGAAAAAAAATGTTTTTGATGTTGATATTTAATATGTACATCCTCAGAGGAGAGTCCTAGGCCAGTGAACCCTCTTGCCCTATCTCAGGGTAGAACAAGGCTTAGTCCCAGCTCAGTGAAATTGGGCTGGGGATCACCACCAAACTGCCTTTCTAATTCTTTTTCCCTCCTGGTGCACAAGCTCATGTGTCCTTCTTTCCTTTAAAATTAAAAGGCAGATGGATTATCTGAATTATACTGACACACAAACTTCCCCTGGGGGAGCCAATTGGAATTGCCCCTACCTCACAGAAAACAAATTATGTGTAAACTGGCAAAGGCTGGCAGAAAAATGTTGGTTGGGGCTTGTAACTAATTGTCTGCTACTATGACTGTCACAAGGTCAGGATCAGGAAGGGAACATATTTTCCTGATCAGATGTTTCTAGTCAAGCTTGGAGAAGACATTCTCATTATATTTTCTTTCTTTGTCTTATCCTCTCTCACTTATTCATATTATCTTTTCTCTCTTTCTCTAACCTTTATCATCACCTGGATAAAGGAAGGAGAAAGGGAGGGAGGGATGTTAAATTAAAGACAGAGAAGATCTCCCCTGAAGTTTGGTAGATTGAAAGCTGAGTAACAAGATTAAAGGCAGAAGGACATGTGTGGGGACTTTTGAGATAAGACTGGCTTCTGCTTCAGCTGTATAAAGGCCCCCACAAGGATGCTGACTCTCCTCAAATGTCCACTGAATTAATATTTGTTCTCTAGTTAGAACAGGGAGTTAGAATTAGTGTTGGTGTTAAGCAGTGACCTATAACAATTTAAAATTTAATGAGGCAAGAACCGAATTGGGTGTGTGTTTCATGTCTCTTAAACTTGTGAAACGTGCCTTTCTCTCGACCATGCTAAAATAAATATTAGTAATTAGTTAATATTAATGGCTTGATATTTTGATGGAAGCCTTTTTTTAAAAAGGAAAATAAAGCAAATTGACTGGAAAACATATTCTGTTCCCCCTGGCTGGGCCAGATCATGCTGTTTACCTGGTGGCAGGCACCCAGATTGAAGGCAGAGTTTAGGGAAGATGAGCATCTCTAAAGTCCTGACCTTGCAAAGCAAATCTGCAGAGTGAGGACCAACATGACCATCTGTGAATCAAGTATGCGAGAAACCACTGGACACCTATGGAGCAGGCCTGGAAGAACCAAACCCAACAGGAACGCCAAGGAAAGGAGATACCATAGTATCTTAAAATTGACAGAAGACCATCGAGTCAGGGAGTCTCTGAGTATTTTGTCATCCTGCTGCAGGCCACAGCTCAGAGAATGTCTAAATTCACACTTGGCCCTGAGCTTGGGTTGTGGAATACATCTTAATGTACTAGAAGAACTGATGTTGACATAAGCGTCCCTGCATGAGCTTTCTTCCCAACCCATCTAGGTGGTTCTTGGATTACCGGGAACCTTGTGGTTGTGTCCCATGTCCACTTTCCCTAAAGTAAGGACCACGTTTCATCCAGCCTGGTTCGAGACTGAATGTATCATACTAAATGTGTGTGTTAGAAGAGGGTGCTCCATGTCTCAAAAGACTGTGGGTTTAATTACTGCTTTGAATTTAAGCGGGTAGCCAGAAGGATGTTTTTTCAAAAGATAATGATTATGGAACTGCTGGTTAGAATCTTTTGGGTATCAAGCAGGGGTAGCAGCCTAAATTTGGGGGAGAGGAGAATAAAATGACAAGAATCTCAAATTGGATAAGTATATATACAGAAGCTGCCTCCTTTCCCTCTGTAATCTGCTCCTTTCAGTATATCCCAAATGTTTAGTGAACTGAAAAATACGCTTAGAAGGTTTTCCCACTGCACATTCAAGAAGCCTAGGATACTTTTTACCAAAATTGCCTTTCCAAGGAACACCTGTTATCGGTTTGATTTTTTTTTCTTTTTTAATTGAAATTGAAGCACCAAGCCACATGTTTATTCATGGAATGACTGTCAATGGGGGGCCCAGTTTGTGCCAAGCACTCTTCTATTTTCTGGGAATATAGTGAGCAAAAATCAACATCACTGCTCTCATGGAGCTGATGTTCTAGAGGAGGAGAAAAATAATCAACAAGATAGGTAAGATAAATATTAGATTGACCTGTACAATATTGCCATTTTTACAGGTCGAAAAGTTTTAAAATTGGCAATTTTTTAAGGTTGAACTTATGTGGTATTTTGATGGTGATAAGTGCTAAGGAGAGAAAAAATAAAGTGGGAATGTTAATATGAAATGTTGAGATTAGAGATTTTTAGTTAAGGATAGCCTTCATAGAAGTGAGATCTGAACAAAGGTTGAAGGGGGAAGGGAGCCAGCTGACAAATGCATATCTGTGGGGAAGAACATTCCAGGTAGAAAAAACAGCATATACAAAGGCCTGGACTGAGAGGAGGCCTGCATGGTAGTAATAAAGTAAGTGGGTGAGGATGGGTAGAAATGATGTTAGAAAAGTAATTAGGGGACAAGTCACATGGGGCTGGTGTGCCTTTGACTTGACTCTGAGTAAGTAAGGGGAAGAATATTTTTGAAGTTTTTGAGTAGAGGAATGCTGCAGTGTGACATGTCAAGAGGATCTCTGGCTTCTGTGTTGAGGAAAGGCTGCAGGAGGAAAGGTAGAAGTAGAGGGAACAATTAGGAAGCTATTATAATAATTCAGGCAGGAGATAATAGTGATCCAGACCAGGTGGTGGCAGTGGAGTGGTGTGCAGTGATTCACTTCTGGATTTATTTAGAGGTGGAGACGACAGGAAATATGGAAGGATCAGATTTGAGTATAAGAGTGGAGGATGTTAAAGTTGACACTAATGTTGTGGGTCTGAGCAATGGGAGCAACAGAGTTGCTCTAAACTAAAATGGGGTGAATATAGCAGAAGCTGGTTCAGGTCAAGGGACTCTCCTTCTTAGCACATTTTTCAATTCCAGTATGCTGGGCTCACTTCTGATGAGTGAAAATGAACAGGTGAGGGAAAGGAAGGGAAACAGCTTTAAATAGTCTTTTAAATAATAAAAACAAATGATAATTCTAAGGGTAGGTATTGACTCCTTACAGTACACCTGGAACACTGTGCTACCTTTGGTCATCGATTTTTTTTTAAATCCAATAAGCATGACAACCCTACACACAGATGTGGAGCCTTGGAATCCAAATCTCCAAAGCCTTTCCAAGTTGCCCCTGGGTTACTTATGACTCAAAATGAGTGACTATTTGTGAGGACTACAACTGAGTAAAAGCAGAAGCCTAGATACAGTTGAAACTGCTGAGGGAAGCAGTAACTACTGACATGTTAGGTGCTCTGCTCAAAGGTGAAAAGTAGAGCAGGGTGGGACTTGCAGAAGACAGTCTCATCAGATGTGCAGGGTTAATAATCATCTTTAAGCTCAATGGGAATGAGAGATGTTGCTGCCCCCAAAGGTTCCCGGGAGAAGACAGTGGTTAAGTGGAAACCCACTTTGATTAGGTTACTCATGCGCTGTACTGACTCAAACATCCAGCCTAGAGGAGTCTGGGCCTCAACATCCAAGTGAGGGTAAAAACGGAAGCCTGTGGAGGAATGTCTGATATTCAGAGACACCACCTGACTGGGATCCAGTGGCAAGAGTTGATAATCAAATAATCTCAATTAATTGATTGCTTTTCTTAGAATTTGCTCCTAATCGTGCCTGAAGTAAGTCATTCCTGCAGCCATCCTCATGCAGTGGGAAAGCTCAGAATATGGATGTCATAAGTGAAATTATCGAGAACAAAAAAGCATATTTAAATTTTATGAAATGTGGTTAAATGAAAAAAAAAGCACACATACATACCAAACTAATATGAACAGCATCATAACTTTCTGGTTGGTTGTATTTTTTTTGTCAGTCTTTCCACTGATTTTTATCTTCTAATATTTTTGCCATTAACAAGTAATAAGAGAAGTTAAGAACATGGAATTTGGAGTCAGAAAGAACTGAGTTCAAGTACTAGCCTTTTTTTCTACTAATTGTCTAAGCCTTTCCAAGCCTTAGTTTCCTCCTCTGTGCAATAGCAATAGGGTTAATGTGAAAACTCAGACAATACATGGAAAGTACCTAGAAGGATGGGTGTTGCTAATGTTATTCTTCATTTCACCTTTAAGGCAAATAATCAAATAATTTGTCATCTGAGTAATCCACGTTGGTTGGGTATTAAAAAAAAACTGTTTAATGATAAATGGCAACCAACTTTGTGATTCATAATTAGAGAGACACTGGGAAATGATAAGTACTGAGGAGGGCAGTGACGACTCAGTTCCAGGTGATTTCTGTCATGAAGGAACACAGCCTTGGTATTACTAATTCTTCCGGTTGTTACAAAAAGCACCACATTGTAATTTTTATATAATGGCAACTGATTTAAAAAACAATCTTCTAAAATTTCATGCAAGTCTAACAAAAGGTTCCTGTGGGTCAGATGCGGCCTGCCGACTGTCAGCTTATAAACTATATTATCAGCTTTGCTCTATGACTTCCACAACTCTATGTCATGGGTCACTGGGGTTGTGCTCGATATGCCATCTTCACTTGAGGATGTGGTAGCAGTCTCTGTTTCGGACATACCTTTCTCATAGGAGAAAGGAAAGAGTTTGAGGAAGCACACAGTGACTTAAGAGTACCTGCTTAGAACTGGCTTGCATCACTTCCTCTTGCATCTTCCTGGCCAAACACATCACATAGCCAGGACTGACAATGAGGGTGGTGGAGTGTACTTTTCCTACAGGAAGACCCTGCCAATCATGTCGGAATGGGAAGGGATTATGACTGTTCTTACAGGGAAATAGGGAGCAAATAATTGGGAATGGTAAAGTCTACCACAAGAACTTTCTACCTTATCCTCTTCCTTCCATTCACTTGCTTTTCCAAAGTTCAACCATTGCCAGTTATTCTTTTCTAAAATCTATATCAGAATGTATATAGATTTCCTTAGAACAAAGTATATTCTTCATGGCTTGTGGGATAAATATCCAACCCCTTATGATGGCACCCAGGCTGTCTATAATTTGAAATTGCTGATATTCAGCTAATTTTTAATCTGAAAACGATTATATCACCTGGTTCAACCAATCATTTGTAATTTTTTATCCTCTGTGAGCTGACGGCTGGACTATCCAACATTATCTAACAACATCCTGAAATTTCTACCTGCAGATCTTTGTTCCTGCTGCTCCCTCTCCATGTATGTACCTTCTCCACCTTCCACTCACCCCAGGAAGAGACTTTGTGGTTTTGTCCCTAAAATATGCTCAGAAATAAATCATCAGAGAGGGAAAGGAGATCATCCCTAAGGGTATAAATTACTAGATAGCCTCATGTGCCCTGGAGATTCTAACCCAGACTGAGCTGACTCTCAGATCCCAACACACCTTTGAATAAATGTTGAATGACTTGACCTCATCAGCAGTGATGGTGACCTCCTAAATCCATAAGGGCAGACATCTAAAATGGCAAGAGTACAGGTTTTATATATATAGAAAGCAGACATTAATTCCATATATTTACTAACCACCACTATGTTCCTGGCCCTCAGCAAGGCTCCAAGAAGATAACAGTGAAAAAGGCAGACAGGTTCACTGTGGCCCTAGAACTCAGTCCAATACATCACAGATGTTAGAATTTCAGAGCCAAAGAGACCTTAGAGCCTTTGCTGTCCAACATCCCCATTTTACAGACGAGGAAACCACGATCTTGCTTATACTCCAGCCCTATAATCTATCTTTACAGGAGACACAGGAATGGCCTTAGGGCAGGAGTTAGATCGTGTCTGTTTCCTGCACTACATCCTCAGAAGCATATCAATGAATTTACCTCATTAAATAATATTAAAACATTAAAAATACAGTAAGGTCCAAACCCCTTACTGGGACACACAGCCTGCTTTAGCCCACTGCTTACCTTCCAAAACCATCTGGTATTCACTTCCTTCTCACTTCTAAGCTCCAATCCCATTGATTTGCTTTTTCTCAGCTCATTCTTTCCTCACAATTTTTACACTTGTCTCATCACCAGATATGCTCTTCCCTCTGAGCTGCCCATGGATGACCCCATCTCCTCTTTCCTTCAGAGCTCAGTTCCAATGTCTTCTTCACAGAGAAGTGCCTGGCTAAAGTCTACCTTTTTCACTATAACTCTATGATTTTATTTAAGGTTGTCTTCGTCTGACATTATGTTTATTTATTTAGTTATCATTGCTCTTCTCTTCTCTTATTCATTCATGTTTACTGCTGTGTCCCCAGTACCAAGCACAGTGCCTTTTACAGAATTGGTGATAGTTAACTAGTTGTTGAAAAGTGAATAAATGATTTAATGAGTAGTGTGAAAAGGCTAGCTTATGGATACCTAAATGATACTTTACTCTAAAATTGGTGTTCTGATTTGTAAATCAGCTTTTTTGCTATTCTTCTACGTTTGGTACATTGTAGGCACTCAAATATTTGTTGAATGAATGTTAAGGTTTTTCATGGATTCAGTGTCATAGGGAGGACATTTTCATTTTCATGTCTATAGCCAACTTTGCTAGTCACTCAAAGCAGTTATCTCTTGTTCAGCCTTAAAGCTATCTTCAGTCAACCTAGTACTACTGATGGGCCTCACCCGTACATAGATGAGAGCAGATCTGTTTGTCATCCCTTGTTTAAGATGATTATCATGTATCTGGGTATGTCTGATTAGGCCGGAGGTCTAACACATGAAGGACCACCTTTTCTCCTGGGAGTTAAAGCATCATAAGGAAAACTGAGATGAGAGAGGAAAGTTGACTTTTAGCGGAGCTGCACATCTGTCACACTGGGAGTTTTCTGTTTTACTTCCCTCGCACTTGTGCCTGAAGTCAAGGACAGCCAGTGAGAATTGAATAAGCTGCCTTGCTGAAGGCTCTAGGGTCTTTGACAGCCCCTGGAACAAGCCACTTTGGAGCTGGCAGATATGTTAGCAATGGAAGAAGGTGCTAGTGACTTGGAAGCTAGCACCCTTGGCAAAAAACCAAAGCCCTCTGAGAAATTTACACTTTATAAATAATGCATGCTAATTGATTATGCCACTAGAGCACTGAAGTTTACATTTTATCTGTATGAGTGTTTGATTAGCATGTCCTCACTTATTATTGCCCCTCATTAAGTCATAACTCCTAGTTTTGTTCACCACTTTATCCCTGATGCCTAGGACAGGTCCTGGTACATAGTAGGTGCTCAGTAAATATTCATGCCTGAATAAATGAAGGAATAAATGAAGCTTTTCTAAAACCCATGCTTATATGCCCTGGAGACCATAGGTGACAGGAAAAACATGATGGAAGGGGAAGGTAAACTGGGCTATGATGTGGGGGATCAGACTGATGACCCACGTTCAGGACTCCTCTTCCAGGGAATGGATGTGGAAAGGCAAAAGAAAAATATAGGGTGCTGCATCCACCTGGAATGGCAACCCTGCCTGGCCTCCTTGGGTAATTTCCAAGGCTAAACAGAGAGGGCTCTCATGCTGTTGTTGATTTAGTTAAAGTCATCCACCCAAACACTGCATCTGTTTCTCTTTTATTTTGTTTGGGTCCTTGTTCCCTCTCCTTGTGGGGAATAGATGCCCTTTAAGTGGAGTAGATGCGCTTCTCCAAATCCCTAGGTTTTTTGCTTCCCACCCTCAGTGACAGTGGTGATCTTGATTATCTGCTGGGGTTTAGGCTGCTGTGCATAGACTGGACTTTGAAATCAGCCTGTCCTCCCAGTGGGATTTGCCAGTAGACCCCCACAGTTCTCTAATCTTCTAGGTTGCAGAACCTGGGCACAACCAGTATGGGATTCTGAGCCCATTAGCAGATTCCTTTTATAATTTGGAGTCTAGTCTGGTGCCAACTCATTCTATTGCCTTCTCGCACTCATCCTCTATATTTTTTTCCTGAGATTAATGAGAAATAAAACAGAGATGGGGGGTCACTTAATCATTTTATTCAGCAAAATACACTAAAACTAAACTCACCTGAGCAGGCAAGGGATAGTGGCTCTCCTGACTCAAGCAAGATTTCCTGAGGCTTTTGATCTAGTCTGCTGTCCTTTAAAGTAGCCTTTGCAGTGTTTTGTATTAATACACTATCTGCATGATGTAATAGCTCCAGTGACAGCTTCTCTCTAAACCTCAGGAAGAAAAAACCCTCAAGTAACAACCCACTCGCTGATGCGTATTCCCTCTGTTGAGGATGCCTCTGCCAGTTTAGACTGTCTAAAAATGTTCATTTTGAGTCATTAGGGCAGAAGGCCATAACAATAGTTGCATGTGCTACATCATCTAGTAGAATACAATAGCTCTCTTAGACCCTGGGAAAGATTGATTGCTGCATTTATCTCTAGATTAAATATGAGCAAGTACCAATGGCTGGAAATGGATGGGCAAATTAATCTGCCAAGAGAAGTAGATTTTATATCATTCTTGTGTCTTGAGGTGGGGGGGGGGAGTCTTTTTTTATTCAAGCAGTATTGTGGGTAATTGCATGTGTTTTGCATAATTTGATTTATGAGGATACTATAGTCACATATGTGCCCTGGTCTGAATTCTCTATCTTAGGCATTTTAGCCTCATTCAGTCAAAAAAATAAAAAAGAAAGGAAGGAGGGAGGGAGGGAGGGAGAGAGGTGGGAGGAGAGAGGGGGAGGAGGGAGAGAGGAAGGAAGGAAGGAAGGAAGGAAGGAAGGAAGGAAGGGAGGAAGGGAGGGAGGGAGGGAAGGAGGGGAGAGGAGAGGAGAGGAGAGGAGAGGAGAGGAGAGGAGAGGAGAGGAGAGGAAGAAATTAATGAATCTTATGGACTTGTAGGGAGACTTGATTATGACTTACTTTTATGGTTATTGGAAGAACCAGTAGGACGTTGGCAACTTCTAAGAAGCTCTCTTGACTTGGACTAAAACCCATCTCCTAGAAACTGTTCTAATAGGTACTTCTTGAAATTGACAGTTTGGCACAGAGTTGAAGGTCGCTAGAATTTGGCAGCCGTATTTTAACCCTACGTGTTGCCAAAAAGAAGAAAAGCCCCACCAAAAAAATGGGCCTGCTTGGCTTGTGTTCCCTTCATCGTCACATTCAGCTACATACAATGGAGAGATACCCCCCTCATTTAAGTGACAGGGAAAGGGAAGCCCCATGTCTCTATTCTTAGGCCTCTAGACTGTATTGAGTGTTAGTTTGTCTGCAGATGAATCCTCTGGAGATGTGTGAATAAATACAAGTGGCGATTCATTCAGTGATTGCCAAAATGCCTTAGTGGTGCCTAAGAAACTGTCAGAAAACCTTATTAGTTTAGAATGCATTAATTTCTACTTTCAGATCATGCGGCCTAAGCAGAACTTTGCTTTTGCTCTGTCTAGGAAAGTGAAGCGTGACAAGCAAAATAACAGCATGACTAGAGCTGCAAGGCATCTTATTCATTCATGTAGTCATTTAGCCAACTCTTCTGTGGGTTTAGCACCTGCCAGGTCTGGGCTAGGTGTTGGAGACTTTGAACACAGGTCTTGTGTTTACAGTCCCAGAGAGAAGAATCCATTAACAAGTAAACACAATGCAAGCTTCACAGCAGATGTGGCAGAAGTCATTTCTCTCACAAGGAGTAGTGGAAGCAAAAAGGAGGGAGTGCTCTGTGATTCCCTTTCCTTGGAAGTGAAAATTGCCTAAGAAGAAAAAACTTGCTTATAAATGGTGCCAGTAATTACAACTGTGCTTCATAATCTGTTAACTGCTATTGGAGAGACATAATTTCAGTAAAAACCGTCTGTCTTCAGAGAGGTAAACACTTTTTCTAAATTCGGAGAACATTGCAGGGCTCAAAAGTAAGAAATGCAAAACCTTATTCTGAACTAAATAGAAAGTAATCAGAAAAGTATTTCTGATGTTAGTATTTGAGTACTTTGGGGAATTTTAAAAGATTAAAAGGCATAGATCTGCGTTTGTGAGTTAGTAAATGCACTAAAATAATTTTCATAAAGTTGTATCCTGAGAAATCCAACATTTCAAAAAGAGAGAGGCTTAAAATATCTATATTATTCTTTATTTTATTAGATACTATCATATGGGAAAAAGTTCTTATTTTTTAAAAACACATACTTACTTAGGAGTAAAATATAGTAATGTCCAACTTTCTTTAAAATATTTCAGAGATAAAAGGTGAGAAAATATGTCATTTCTGTTCAATCTTGATGATAGGCTCGTGGGTGTTTATTATACTTTTCTCCACTCCTTTTATGTATGTTTGAAAATGTCCGTAATTTATGGGCAGAAAATCGATATTGTATACTGAATACCTTTTCTGTGCCAGACAGTTATGCTTGGTACTGGAAATCCATCCTTTCTAAATTTCACAACAATTCTCAAGGCCAATAAAACCATCCTCCTTTAAAGATGGCAGAACTTGAAGCCCAAGGTCACCCAGTTGGTAAGATGCAGAGTCCAACTCTGAATGTGGGTGTGTTTAATGCCAGACATACCCAATATACCTTCATCATGAGTGCAGTTGCCTGCCCAGAAAGGAATTCTCTACACAGTCTCTGTTAATATGTCTATTTTCCCCCTTCTTGGAGAATTTGATGGATTCCATCTATTCCATCTTCCTTAAGCTGAGCCACATTTCACCTCTGTAAAACTAATACCCACCTACTAATTAGTTTAAACTCTTTAATTTCTCATCAGCATCCCCAGTATACAGTTCATTCTTCCATTGACCCTCCTTTTCCCAACTCCCTAACATATTGAACTTATTGTTCCTTTTACATGCCCTTAGCTTTGCCAGCGCTTTCCCATCTGCCTGCAGACTGCCTCCCACTACTTTCTCCTGACCAAATTCCTGAAGTCCGTGATACTGTCATTTCCTCAACAGTCCCTTCCGGATGCCCTGTTTAATTATGTATTCACCTCTGTCTTTCCAGCTAGACTGTAAGTTACATACAGCCAGGTTCTAGCTGACGTACTTAGTATATGTTCAGTGGAGATAATTCTCCATGTTGAACTGTACTCAGCTCTGCTCCTGCCATCTCCAGCTGCACGAAATAGGTCCCTGGGAACCTATGTGGAATAAATTGGTTCTCTCCCCCATGCAACAGCTCTTTTCCCTGCTTACTACCTCTTTTCTTTGGCCAAATATCCCATTTTGATTATATTTTCTGCCTCATTTATCATTTAGGTGAATGACCTGAGCACATTAAACGGTCACCAAGATTGGTACTGGATATTGTCTTTTTAAGTTCAAATCAGCTGAGGTCCTTTAGTTTTATTGATTACCTTTAGTATTACTTTAAAAAATTTTATTCTCATGATCTAGGTGAGAGACCCTTAAAGTTAGAGACAAGGTCTTATTTGGGGATCTGTTATAGTTGGTAGGATGTTGGACATGTATGTGTGTCAAGCATTAGTTTTCAATGGCTGCATTCTCAGGTGCATTACAACAATAGAAATATTTCCTACGCAAAGTAGCAGATGGAAAGCCTTAGCAATTATATCTGGGCAGTGACGAAGTCTTATACTGTTCATACAAATTCAAAAAAAAGTTCCATTCACCATATTTAGAATAGTCCACCCTTTTATTAAACCTGGTTATTTCACTCAGTGTAGGCTCAACTTTGGGCTGTTTCCCATGGGCCAACTGCTACCATCTTCCCGTATGCTTTTATAAATAAAGTTTTAGTAGAACACAGTCATGCCCATTCCTCTACGTATTGTCATGGCTGCATTCACACCACAACAGCATAATCAAGAAGTTGCAATAGAAAACTCCTGGCCTGTAAATAAGATTGTCAGATAAAATAAGAAACCTAAATTAAATTCAAAAATCAGACAAACGGTGAATTTTTAGTATAAGCATGTCTCAAATATCACTTAGGACATACTTCTGCTAAATAAAATATTTACTATTTCTCTGAAATTCAAATTTAACTGGACTCTTTATTTTTATTTGCCAAATCTGGCCATCCTACCTGTAAAGCCTAAAATATTTACTCTCTGGACCTTTACAGGAAAACGTTTGCTGACACCTCAGCTATAGTAATAATTATAATGATGATAACAAAGGAATAGCAGGAATAAGAACAACAACAATAATAGTAGCAGCAACAACTTCTTTTATTTGCATTATCAGTGTCAATGCATTATCTATTTGATCTGCAAAACATCTCCCTTAATGTTGGTAGAATCTAAGAATCACACAAGGGCACCTGTTGATACTTAAGACTACATCACCTGTCTCTTCATTTGGCATATCCTGGTCCCTCCTAGGCCTACCTACATTTTTCAAAAGAAGTTTGTGACTTATCATTGTTATTTACCCACAGGTTTATATCACATTCTTTAGGCTCTCCTATTGCAGAGGCAATTCAAGACACCCCCAATCCACTACTGTTGCTGTATTTCATTTCTCAGTTAACTGATGCCATATCCTTATTATATGTGTCAAGTAATTGTGGCATTATTTTTGGATTACTCTATCTGAGAGTTGTTTTTACATGGCACAGTTGCATGCAGTGAAGCACCTGCACACAGACCAGTAGGGACACCCTGCAGGAATCCCAATTTCATATGAACATGAATTTAATAGAGATATCCTTAGGACAGTATTCTCAACCCTATCTATTGTTGTGATCCAGTCTTCTCTTGGTGAAGTGTTATGTTTATTGTGCATCATCGTTCGCTCATTTTTCTTCCTAATACATATGTGAAAAAATTTTTTAAATGTATTGAATAGCAACTAGGTTTGGTAATTTTTGCTACTTGGTCTATGTCAAATATTTCTGAGCTAAGTAAAAGAGTAAAAGTTTTTTTAAAAAAGGAAAAATGGGGAAAAAATAAATATTTCTGCAGCTATAGGCACAAACATCAAAGAGCAGATTAATAATGTAACTATTATTAAAAACACTGGGTTGGAGTCTCAAAAGTGCCCTCAGTCAATTTTTTACAACCTGGAATATTTGCTTACACTACAGACGGTAGACTATTACCTTGAAGAAAGAAGATGATTGGAAGATAAAAGGGCTTCAGAATGTGTTTCTGAAGAATTCAGTCTGCTCCTTGACTTTGGGCAGTGGGAGGCACATTAATTTACCTATGATATCACAGGCTCTCGATGTCAGCATGTTACTCTGTTGGTAGTGTGAATTTGCCTTTTTCAGCCATTAGTAAAGGATGAGACCGAAACCTACAGTCTGTTTTCATGTGATAACCTTGACACTAGACTACTGTTTAGTAGGGGGCTTGTGTCAGGGAGGGATACTGACAATCTGTCAGTAAAAAAGTTAAGCCCAATAATAAAGTTTGTGTTATGAAAAGTCACAGTGTTGGAATTTACTAACTTTTAAAGAACCTTCAAACAAAATACTAAAACTTCAAAAGTACAAAGATGAACTTGTTAAAGTAAAGCACAATTTATTACTCTTTTTTTGCGTGTGTGTAAAAATATTCTTTATTTAAGTTTAAGTGCACTGCTCTTCAAAAATCAGCTGTAAAACTTGAAAGTGTCAATCATTCGGATAATTGGAAACATAAATTTAAGGAATGTACAGCTGTAAAATTAACTACTGGATTCATTTAAAAGACTAAACTTACTAAAGGTAAAAGCTGCTGTTTTCCAAAACTTTTTTTTTCCTCCATAATTGTGTTGCAAGGGAAGAAAAAATAATCTTCATCGTACATTTAGTGAATTTTAATGTTACATTTCTTTTGTTGTTTAGTCTTTCGTCCTTCAGTATTGAGAATAGGAACTATCATGTTTATCATACTTATTTTGACCTTAACCTTCTTTTTTTAATGAAAGAGACTTAAAAAGTCCCAGCTGGTCTGACTCCCCGTGAGAGGGAGGAGACAATGGCGAACCTTCTTCCTGTGCAAATGTTGACAAGCTAGATAGAGGAAGACCTGAGTGATTTAAGTGAACTGTAAGAGTAGCCATCTTCATGAAAAATTTAGAAATCTATTTTTTAAAATTGCAATATGATTGTAGTTTTTACAATGACTAGAAGAAATGATGCAACAGTGCACCAACTTGGGGACTATTTCCTTTAGAACGCTATTCATAATTTGCTTTCATTTAGGCTCTGTTGGATTGGTATAAAAGGGGGAATTCCATGGATAGGTATGTTAGAGGAGCCTGAAATGTCATAAAACAGTTGCTTTTGAGGTTTGGCTTAATTGTTAGGGAGTAAAATCTTATCCCAAATTGAAATTCCACTGCAAAGAACTAAAAATATCAAGAATTATTCAGAGTCTATAATCTAAGAAGAAAAATATAAAACCACCTTATCTGGTGGAATTTGGTGGTTAGCCCTCACCTTGGCAAACCAAGCATTTTGAATTTCCAAAATGGACTCTCTTTTAATATGCTTAAACCTTATTTGTTGGTAGAGACCTTACTGAAGAATACATTTGATCCATTTACCTTCATTGACATAAACCCACTGTAACCTTGGAAAATGTTACATAGTTTGAGCTTTTTGCAAGGGAATTGGTTTGCCTTTTAATGTATAATAAGAGTGGAAAGATCCAATATCCACAACTTCTTAGATTAAATGGCTGGATTTCTTTTGGCTACAGACATGACCTACCTTGTCTGAATGCCAGCCTTCAGTATACAGGCTAGCAATGTCCTAGGAGACAAGGAAATCTCAAAAAGTTGTATAATAGGGCAGAGATCTTAAAAGTCCCAGGATTCCTAAAGGTCTTATTTGCCATTGGGGGACTCTGAAGGATGACAGGAAGCCCTCCTTTTCCTCATTAGTTGGCTCCTTACCTGTCATAATACCAGTCAAAGAAGTGGTTCTGAGAATGATGGATTTCTAGGAAAAGTGCAAAATGAGAAGAGGCAGAGGTTTCTGTGATCTTCCTGGGTGTGAGTGGAGTGGTTGTGGTGAATGTAGTTTAGAATTGAGGAACTCAATTCTCATAATTTGGCTTACTCTGTTTCAGAGACCTAGCCTCCCTCAGCCAAGATTCCAAATCCCTTAATCTTTCAGAAGTGCATAACTTTTTAGTATAATATAGTTTTTTTGTTTAGTTTTTTTTGCATAGAAGCTTTTAGTATGAAACTTAACATATGGAGCTCTGTCTCTTCATGAATTTAGAACAATCCATGTTAGTTTGGGGAAGAATAGCAGGTTATTGGAGTCACCTGGAACAGTTCAGGGACTCAACGGGAAATTTTGGATAGCCAAGAAATTGGAAAAGAGTTAATATCTTATCCACATTAATAGTGGTCAAATGTAATTCTCTTTAGATGAGAAAACGGTCCCTCTTTTTATTTGAATACAGAAAATAAGAACTTGACATAAAAGTATATATATATATTTATCTTGATTTGATAGACTTGTCTTTTACAAAAGAGGAACACTACCTGAACTTAAAATAAAATTTACTTTTAAAGATATTAGACATTAAAACAGTTAACTAAGAATGATGATTACATTTCTTAAATTGTAAGCTATTTGGTAAGAAGCCCGTGTTTATGTAAGTGGCAGTAGCCTAAACTATTAGAATGTTCAAAATGAACAATAGTTAAGGGTTTATAATTCTTCCTACTACTTTCATTTACTGAATGTGTACCACGTGCCAGACAATGTGCTAAGTCCTTTATATACAATATCTATTGACTTGTCACATAAATCCCGAGATAATTTTTAGACACATTTCATAGATAAAGTAAGGCACTTATTATTAGGTTGAATCTTTTGATGTTGTCTTTTTTGTGAGTTGAACATATCTAGACACTAGAAATTTTACATAGATCTGCCGACTAAAATATTCTTTTACTCATCTTATATGCATAATTATAATTATCACATGATTTGGATTTAACACTGGTTTACTTATATTGCTTTATGAATTGCCTCACCGCAAAGCCTGGGATAGAGAGATCAGTCTGGAAGGCAAGCTCTCTGATACTTCTCAGATTTCTTTAAAAATCCAAAGTTTCTTTTTGTTCAGTAATATCACTCGTGTAGAAGATAAGTTCTTCTAGAACATCTGCATATTATAGAATTGCTAATTAGAGCTAAGGAAAATGTCACAAAATAAGAAGCCCTTATCTGCTGGAAATGTCAATAATTCACCATGCTATATGTTATCATTTGATGTTGTTTTCTGATTTCCAAGATTCACTTTAGTTTCAAGGGGAGTTGTTTTTAGTTCAGTGTGGAACACTTCACTCAAAGTGTATTGAATTTTGTATGTCTGCATATTAACAAAGTGGGTTTCAAGCTAAAATTTGAAAAGGTAGAAGCATATTTTAACATGGATTCGGGTATGTATTTTTTCTTTCATTTTTGTATCTTATTATTTTTAAAAAGCATAGTTAAATGTAGGTACATTTGCTTTGAGGGAGGAAATTTAAGGAGAAGAAGAGTGTGGTGTTAAGATTCAAAGAAGCAAAAAGGATTGACTACCATTTCTAAAACAGCTAGTAATCTTTCAGGGATTTTAATGGCTTAGAAACAAACAGTTCTTGGCGCTACTTTGTTTTCAAGTTGATTTGATTTTTTGTGGCTTCAGTCA
This sequence comes from Cynopterus sphinx, assembly GCA_030015415.1. Lineage (NCBI taxonomy): Eukaryota > Metazoa > Chordata > Mammalia > Chiroptera > Pteropodidae > Cynopterus > Cynopterus sphinx. The sequence goes on from CM057381.1 coordinate 113,349,738, forward strand.
GTGTTTGGAAATCATTCATCAGAAAGAGATGTCAGGAAGATCAACAGACACATTAAAGTCAAAAAGCCTTTGACATGTCATACCTCTGGCACTTTGAGACTTTTAATTTTGAAATTTTAGAAAGATAAGCAACCGGAAAAACAGTGATCCACAGCCTCAAAAATACTTACTGTCAAGTCCAATTTCCCATTTCTTGTATCCCATTGGACACATATGGGAAGGTCCATTGCATCTCTTAGAATGAGACTAGATTTGAATACTTAGATATTAAACATCTTAAACTAAATTTACCAATATTACAGTCACCTAGGATTATGTTAGCATCAAAAAGCCTCCTGGTGCCCCCAGTTTTAATAATTATCAGTGCCTACCATTATGTAGGCACAAAAACTCTTGAAGATGATAAAAGTGTGTTAAAAAGTCTGAGGATAATGAAATTATATCAAGGTGGCTTTTTAGCTTAGTGATTGTGTTTCAATTTGTAAATGCTATAACTGTTTTAAATTTTTTTTTTTTCTCTAGCAAGCTGCAAACTTTTAAAGACATTAAGCCTGCCAAATTATAGCCACTTATTTCTGCCTGACGTATTTTTCAGCTTAGAACCACAGAGGGACTGCCAAGCCTGTTCCTTTTCATTACCTGTTCTGTGTCTGGCCCAGAGTTTAGATTTTCGAAAATGGAAAAAAGCTGTTTGCAAAATCACAAGGCTCTTGAGCTCTTAGTTTCTTCTTAGTATCAACGTTTATTTATTTAGGTTTGGGCTGGGTTTCAAAAGATTGAAATTGGAAACAGAGAAGGTGACTCTGAACACCATTTATCTGTATATAAGCGAACGGTCGATGTACGTTTAATTTAAAAAATTGCTGTTTCCTACAAGAGGGAGCTATTTTTCACATTGTTACAACATTTTTAGAGGTCACTAGGTGGTCATGTCACCAGCAGGGAGTTTTTGTTTGGCAGGCGGCATTGGCAGTTAGTTACAAATGCCTCCCATGATTCAGTGTTCAAAGGGGGCTGCTTTGCAAGTAACAAATACTTACAACCTGAGAACTGAAGTATAAAAAGTAGTGACAGGGGAAAATGTTTGGAAATGTAAAACAGCATCTTTAGTGGCCAAATTGGGGTGTTTGGGGAGTTGAAGATTACATGTCTACTTTATACTCGAATTTAGCGTTTACAGAAGCAATAATATCTTAACTACTGCAGTTGGCCGTCACCTTGCTTCTCGTTAGCAAGTGCTCTTAATTTGTGACTTGGTGGTTACTGTGATTTGGAATAACATTCAGATTCCTGATGATAATCTTTCTTAACCTCATCTCGTACATTTGCCATCCTGGTGGTTACTCAACCTGTGCCTCTTGGTCATTCTTCATTGTGAACGCTGGTAATTCAAGCAAGATTAAGTGGGCAGCTAAAAGCACCAATTACCAGGGCTTCTTCTGGCTTCGTATTTGCAGACAAACCAGTATTTCAAATTCAGGATAAGCAAATTATGAGCTGTCCTTATGTAGAAATAAATAAATGAAGTGTAGGTGGATCTTTGAGGAAATAAGTTGAAAAAAGATTAATAGCCAATTATTAGCTGAGCATTTTATTCGTAATTAGTTTTCTTAAAATACTGAAGTGGAGATAGATTTTTGTTTTCATACCAGGACAATTGCTGTGTCTCCTTCACCCTCCCTTTTTTTTAAACTAAGGAACGACTTAAAGAATGCTGCTATCACTTAAGAATACAATGCAGTTATTTAGCTATATTATTATAATTTGTGGGTTATAAATACTATATACACATACATATGTTAAATAATTCGATTTGCACAAAGAATTGCCACAGCTCGTGTTAAGTTTAGGGTAGAAAAGCCTAAGAATTTCAGACTTCTTTAACAGGACAAAGAAAGACATTTAGCACCTGTGTCTATTTGCGGTTCAAAAAGAAACTACAAATAGCTTGATGGGACTTTCATTTATTTCACCATAGCAGTCCGTTAATATTTTCCCTGTTATAATTTTGCGGGGTTTTTAAAGTCTTTATGTAAAAACAGGAAACTGTCACAGCCACACAGTTTTTATTTTTCCTTCACATGAATTAAATTCATGTTCTTAATGACACTTTGCTACTTCTTTAATCCTTTGCAGAAAGCTTTTTGGCTCTGAAGATCCATTAAAATATTGGATTTGTATATTCAAAAAGAGTCTTGCTAAGTGATTAAAAAAAGGAAGCCAAAGTCTAGAGTGGAAATGTTGTCTTAGATATACTGTGAGTTTTATAATATTGATCTTCTTTTTGCGCTTATCAGAAAAATTCCTTTTCACTTTCCAATTTACATTTGCTTCAGTGTGTGGAAGTGGAATTGTGATACCATGGTAAATACTAGGAAAATATCAATTCTCTAGATACAAATACAAAAAATCGAGACTATTGTTACTCAACCTTCCTTTTCAAAACTAGCTTTTTCTTATGGTCTCTAGCAGCTGAGAATACTCATATAACTCCCTTGGCAGTTGGTGATTTGAACTTTTTTATCTTGTAGCTGATAATAATAAATTAATAAACTAAATGAATAATAATAGTAAAAATAACTATAGCTTGTATTTATAATAGTAATAACTGCATGTACCTGACTAAATGTGTTAAATGGTTTATATATTTTATCTCATGTAATTCCCCATGAGTGAAGAATATTATTCTTATTTTATGGATGAAGAAACTGAGATTCACAGATAATTGACTAGGGTTTGAATCCAGCCTGTGGAATTGCATTTATTCATTCAAAAAATATTCATTGACTCTTCAGTGGATTTAAAAAGTTAATAAATTTTAAAGTCTATTTAGAATCAGCCATTGTCTTTTCTGCCAATGGATTATGGCCCCTTCTCTTGAAGAATCATGGGAAAAGGAAAGCTGTTTTGTATCTCCTTCAGATAGTAATTTTCTCTTCATGAACTTACATTTGTCCCAGCTGAAACTCCCAGCAGTCATTTAGAATGATGATTTGACACTGGCTTGATGAGTTTGGCTTAATTGATAAGAGGGATGCCTAGCTCGTAGTGGATTCATATCAGATATTGTTTGAGATGAATCAGATTGCATCATCGCAATTAAGGCATTAGGGACCACTGCTATGTGAGTAGGGATACAGTAATACTCACCATTTTTGTGAGATTTTTCAGTTTACCAGGTGCTTTTCTGTGGGCCACCTTATTTAAATCTCTCAGTGACCTTATTAGGGGTAGGTAACATAATTTTTATTTTATACGTCCCACGGCTAAGAAGCATAGTCAAGTGACTTGGCACAACACACATCTAAAATCAGGTAACTATCTTTCTGTTGGTAGGCTGTTACCCATGCCTACCTCCCAGTAGGGCCAATGAGGGAGGGAGGTTGAAAGTTCAGATTTCTCTCTCCTTTCTCATTGGCGTGTGGCATCATGGCCCATTCGGGAGTACTCATGTGATGCGCACTCCCCACTGCATTCAGAAATGCTGTTGGCACACACTTGGGGAATTCTAGCACTCTATACTCTGATTCGCCCTTTTTTCTGTGGGTTTGTAGCAACTTTTGGATTTGGATTCAGTCTACCAGTATCCAGGTAATGGAAGGAATAAACATCTAAACACTAACTGTAGAACTATCCTGGCTGCTTTCATGGATGTCAACATTTTGACAGAGAGGTAATCCTTTTACTGGAATTCAGCAGAGTTCACACTTGGTGCATTGTCTGTTTTTTTGTTTGTTTGTTTTGTTTTTAATTTAGCAGAGTCCTCAAATGGTTGCACTGTATTTGGGTTTGCTTGTTTTTTCTGTTAAGAGTATCACACCTCAGGACAACAATTACCCATTGTCTGTTGGTATTTTGAAGACTTATTTTAGACTGCCTGGGTTCAAATCTCTACTTTGCTATTTATTAGCTATGTGAACTTGGACAAGTTAATTTCCTCTTGCTTATTCTATTTCCTTGTCAAATAGAAAAGTAATAGCAGCTACCTCATTAGATTATTGTGCAGATTGACTGAGTTAACATACCTAAAAGAGTTAGAATAGTATCATGTATAGTATAGTGTTATAGTACTATAGGATAGTATAGTGTTTGGCACAGAAAAAGTGCTGGTGATTGTTAGCTATGTATTGCCTATTGTGGGATCTATAGCATGCCCTCTGGGGTATATAAGAGTCTTAGCAAGAGTGCTCAGTCTTGAATTAGGCCAATGGTGTGCTGATAAACCAGGTCATCTGAAAAGAAAAGAAAAAAAAAAAAGCTCTGATTGGTAGTGTTTGCTAATTTCCATGGTATAAATACTCTGAGCATGGCCAGGGTACATACTACCCTGAAGTTGGAAAAAGATGCATGTATTTGACTCTCACTAACCAATAAAAGCCAGTTCCAGCACACCACTGAAACAGACCTGTTGTTGGGCTATAAGAGCATTAGAGTAATTGCCAATTAGGATGGCCCTCAAATCTTAGCTATCTCCTTTTCTTCAAGTGTGAGCCCACATTATTTATTGTGAATTCTCAGTGACAGGGACCCTAAACCATGAATGACCTGGATTGGGCCAATCTCTTTTTGTCCAGGAAGGTCAAACATCATTCTTTTTCCATTAGGCCTGAAAGTTGTAGCAGAGTTATTATATAAATGGTAGGTCTTCTCAAGAAAGGTTTATGATTTCCTGATATGAGGATCCTCGCGTGACTTTCTTACTGACCCTTCTAAAGTTCATTTGTTAGCTCTTTTATTCTTTGATTTATTCAAGCGTTTCTCTAATACTTCTTCTCTTTGCTAAGTCAGCCAGAATCATTTTCTGTTGCTTGCAATCCAAAGAAACTTAAACAAAACATGCGTTTAGTCACACTACTCATCCTTGGTTGGAGTTCTTTCACTGGGAGTTGCTCAACATGGTCTTCTGTCATCTATACCAATACCTTAAGAGATGGAAATGAGGCAGTTCATGCTATTGTTTGATAGCAGTGACTTAGCTAGAGTTCTTCCTGTTATCGAATTGTCATCAGCCTCATACCTACCTGTGACTTCCATCCTTAAATCCTTGTTCAAATCTTAGGCTCCCCTTGGAGAAAGTCTCATCTGTATTTACTCTAGCAGAATGTTAAAGAAATAAGTACCGTGTTCCTAAGTCTTCCCAGACGCTTATTATTCTGATATTCGTAGGTTCTGTCCATATAAATATTTCATTAAATCAAACAAAAGGAAAAAGGAAGGAAAGGCAGAGTATGTCATATTTTACACTGGACCCTCTCGTTACCTTTTGATGTGGTTTTCCTAAGGATTTATGTTGACCAATTCAACTTTTCTTTACTTCTCTGGTCACTGAAAGCCCCCACAAGGACCCATATCTCATGGCTGACAGGGCCTATTTGTGAAATGAAAGATTACTCTCCACCAGTATCCAAGGATGTAATATCTGAAATAACTATCAGAGGAACAGCAACCTAGCAAGAATGAGTGGCTTTCAACCTGACATTTATAAGGCATCCTGCTTGGAAGCCAGGGCAATATTTAGGGGAACATCAGGCACTTTTCTAAGGAAAGATAAGCCCCAGATGTTCTTCAAGAACACCCTAATTATAATAATACTTGGCAATCAAATGAGTGCTTTGTAGACTTTGGATGTTATGGACCAATAACATGAAAAAAAAATGTCTTTGAAAACAACATAAAGGCTTATGACCCAGTTAAGCTGTTAAATTAAATAAGGCTATTTCACTGTTAACTACTATCACCATGATTTGAAAGAAGAGTATTTTAACACCAAAAAAATAGGAAGGACATTACCTAATTTCAGAATGAGAGTTTGCTGTTACCTAGAAAGGGTGTTAGCAATCTTACTCCCACAGTATGTCTATGTCCTTGTGTGTGCTTGTATGTGTGTGTTGTGCATATGTGAAAACTTCAGCACAAGCTAGTACCAGTCATTGGGTCAGCAACTAGGAATTACTTTTGATCATACTTTTTCCTCGGTGGTACTCATAATATCCGTGGAAGTTATGCAGCTGGAAATAGGCATAAATAAGAAAGTGACATAATTTTAAGTGACAAATCCTCTTAGCTTTTCTTCATATGCTTATCCTCATCCAGAAGTCCCCCCTTTTCCTTCTGGAACCCATTCAGTCCAGTTCTCCTTCACACCCAGCCATCACTTTTATCCTCTGTGAAGCCTACTTCCATCATCTCAGACCAAATTGATGTTTTTTCCCCCTGTAACCAAGTGTTTTAGTGAAATGACCAATTCACACAGACTTGGCTTCAAACTCCAGTTCTATCACTTAAAAGCAATGTGATTTTGGTCAATCTGGTTAAATCTCACAGCCTCAGTTTATTCAACTTCATGATGAGAATAATAATAACTTTCTCCTTGGACAATTTGAAAGGACTAAATAAAACAATGTTCTTTACTTATGCCTCACATGTGCAGATAGCAAACAAAGGGATAACTATTAATATTATTCATCTTCCATTCTAACAGTATAGTCATTAATCAACTATTATTTATCTTTTGTTTTATGATTAAAGTTTTCATAGGCACTTGCTTTCATTACCAGAAAAAATTTGTAGTTTTTCATAGCACCTAGCACAGTATCTTGTGCATAGTAAATGCTCTTCAGATTTGGGCAGATATTAAGATACTTGTTGACATTAGACTGCTCTTTTAGCCTGCCACCATGAGTGTGTGGCCATCCTCAGGGATGCTTTTTTCTTGGGCCTCTCATCAATAGGACTTTGGAAAAGCCTTTTTAAGAGTTCTGCAGCCCCCTTCTTCTTTGACTTCTGCCTTATGTCCTGTGACTTGAAGGTCAAATCTAAAAGAAGGTCCTCCATTGCTGCTCAGCAGGGCTGAGCAGCCTAAATGCTGTTCTGGGAGATAGATGATCTGATCTCAAAGCAATCAGTCAGCAGGTCAGTATCTTGGGAAGTGGTAATTAGTGTCAGATTGGGGTCTGGTCACCAGAAAGTTTCTTACTAAGTGGTTTTCCAGGTCTGGGGGCCACTGTTACGGGGCTTCTAGTCCTCTCCTTCCTCTTAGATTTTATAGCAGGCTCTCTCCTACAAACTAGGTTAATTGTCTCCAGTGATAGTCTTGAGTGCATATGGGATAAAAGTTGGATATTTTAGAGAGGAATTTACCTCAACCTTTTAAATCTTTGAGGGTAGAAGTGGTAAAGAATGAAAATCATCTATGGGCATGTATTATAAATAAGCAAAGAAACCAATAAAGATGCTTTTATTATGGAAGAAAACTATTCAGCTGAACTATACAGATATTTCTGATTCACTAAAAGTGCATTTCTTATCATTCAGTGAAATAGCTATGAGTATGAGTTTTTGTGTTTCTTTTTATTTGTTGGTTTTTGAGCTTCGGATTGCAGCCGGAGTGCACTGGATGTTCAAAATGAAGAGGAAAGGATAGGAGGGAACTTGCAAATCAATTATGCTTTGATACATATCAGGGGAAATACCATGCAGATTCTTATGTCAAGCCTTTGGATTGGTAAACAGGATTCATGAATATCCTCCTTACATGGTGTTACTGATGATCTAGTATTTGTTCCTGATGGAAATAGGACATTTCTTTTCCTTTTCTTCCTTCCTTCCTTCCTTCCTCCCTCCCTCCCTCCCTCTTTCCCTCCCTCCCTTCCTCCCTCCCTCCCTTCCTTCCTTCCTTCCTTCCTTCCTTCCTTCCTTTCTTTTGTAGCACCATTGCAGGATCAGCACGACTCATAAATGACTGTGCAGAGTCTCTGGAGTCTGCTGTGTTACAAGCTCTGCAGAAGCAGGGGTTGAATCTGTCTGGTTTGTCTTTTTATCCCTGGCACCTGGTACATAGTGGGCACTCAGTAAAGATGTGCTGAAGGAATTGAAGACCTAGGCTCTTAACATCTGGCTGGTTTACTCTTGCTTGAATGGCCACAGCCATCCATAGGGACACATTCAGCTCTGTTTCTTTGATTTGGACTTCATAATTTCACATCAGAAATGTTCTAGCAATTGTTCTTCCCAGATTGGAAATTTCACTTCCATGAGTCACCAGGCCACCCATACTATAAATATGAGACTGTTTTCTGTACCACTGAGTCTTGGGCTGGTTCACCCCCACGATTCTTTCCAGATGTGGAGTGTTTTCAGGTAGTTTACAGACTCTTTCATTCTGCATCCGCCCTCTGGTTTCACATTCCCTCACCCTCTGAGAAGGAACATGCCAGTAGTGTCCTACATATTGTATTCATGAATCCAGAAATTTCAGGTAACTAACAGATATACTTTATTATTATTTCTGGATTCATCAGCTATATGTTTTTTGAATCAGTTGCTTAGTAAAGCTGTTATTTTAGGTGTATATAAATATGCATATTTCTATAGTTTTGTAACTTGGGCTTTGAAATAAATTTATTGTCATTAAATATGATCTTGCCCTTCCTTTTTTGTTTATGGGTACATTTGTAAGACGTTGTCAAGAAAATGGCTATATGCAGTTGACAAATTCAACAAGTGGCTGGTGAGTGTGCATTAGATAGGCTCAATATATTTTCATGGTGGCATTTTAGCAACTTCTTTCTAACATGGATCTGTGACAAATTTTTCTCGCTTTGTTCCTCACAATGTTGAAGTGTGTATTTCTAACCTCTTCATTTAGACTTTAAATTATTTCTAGAAAAACATATTTTCTTGGTTTTCAAGGATGAAGCTCCTTTGAATTTACAATCCATTTTATTCTGCATGCTCTCTTAGCAAATCTATGGCAGATACGGAAATGCGGCCTTTTATTCATTTAGAAATAGCTAATTGTCCATTGCCTCTTTTTTTAAAGGGCACCTAAAACATGCCTATTGCCTCTTAATCAATTTCTTAGCAGATCTCAACCCTGTACTGGATGATGATTTGATAATTTATTAAATGATAATTTGAATTGAGGCTTTCATCAAGAAATGAAAAATGTGAGCAGAAAGGGGATTAGAATGTGAAATATCCTAGCTTCCTCTGCATTGTGGAGCTCTCCTATGGCTAAAGTTTATTTTTTATTATAGTAAGTACCCTTTGTTGTACCTTTTTAGAATGTAAGTTACAGAGGTGTGACACACCTCTACTTTGAGGAAAAAAAAATAGAAAAGGGCAGTATTTATTGCAATGTCCACAAGATGGCAGACCTAAAACCCTGACATCTCAAAGTAGCTAAAACATTGATGTAAGGAATTGCATCACTGGGAGGCTTTAAAAGCCAGAGGAAGACTTCTGTAGGGTACTTTGAATTGTTGTTCAGTTCTGTGGCAGGTACAGCAAGGGGAAATAGCTTCAAGTTGATGAGAATCTGTTTAGCCCTCCTCCCAATAGAGTATTAAGACTTCCTGCCCCTCCTAGAAATCTGCTTTTTGCCTGGCCACTGCTATCACAGGTAGAACATATAGACACATGACTCTGTATTCCCTTCCCCCGGTGTAGAAGTACAACTGCCTTTTTCCTTTCCATGAATAGGAATTCTCTCAGAGGAGCCACTTTCAACAATTTTTTATACTTTTCTCTACAAAAATCTGCTTCACAGAAACTTAATTTGATTTTTTTTCAAATGTTGCATTAACACAATTCTGGAATGTGCCCTCTTCTGCTTTTATATTTTTTGCAGCAATGACCTGACAATCTCTTTTGTTTTTCATTATAATATAGCCTGTGGGAATATTTTGTTCCATGTAAATATTAAACCAAGAGAGATTTGATTTAACACAAAATTAAAAAGAGAAATATTTAAGACAACGAGAAGTCAATCTGCTGTCCTCTGCAAAGACTTACTAACAAATCTTAGTAGCTTCACTGTATAGTAGGGAGAAAATTAAAATATACAATATTTGGGGAAACTTACATATATCCACACATGCATACATACACACACAACCAATAAGAAAAAAATAATTGATCAGATGCCCTGGGGGCTAAGCCTTGAAGTCAGTGATAGTTTCTGGTAGTTTATTTACAACAAAAATTTTAATTCATTGAGGTAAGTCTCTTAGTAACTGATCATCCATGGACAGATTTAGTTAGGTAAATGTTGTGCAAAGCTCTGACCCACAGTGAAGTCCAGATATATTTGGTTTCTTATTGTCAATCATCAATAACCCTTACAGGTAGCCTGGCTGGGTTATTTTACATAGAAAGCTATGCTGGCAGAATTAACTGATCAACAGAGAAGCCCTTCTTATCACTGAACAGGAATAACGAGAATGAATGAGCATCTCTGAATATCACAGACTAAAGCCGAGTGTGCTGGTGGGTCATGAAATCCCTTCATTTCATTTGCCCTCCCTGCCTTCCAAATTCACCAATTTTTTAAAAAGTGTTCTTTTCTTTAATGGAGGAATTTTGGTTTTGAAATTATTTAACTTTGGTTAAATTTTTGCACTTGACCCTGACTTTTAAAAGGTCAGCTTTCAGAACATGTTGCCATTTTTCATACTGCATGAAATCACATCTTATCCACTTCTGTGTGGCCTTTACTATCAGTTTGGACAGAATGCTATTAAACAATTATTGATTAAGTCAGAACTGCCTAGTTGGGATGCAATTCTTTTGTGAAGAACAGACTCTTCTTCACATTCAGACTCTGTTTTTTCCCTTTAAATTCATTCACAAAACAGATATCTGCTCATGCAAGTCAAATGTTCATCTTAACAGAAACCAGTTTCAGAGGCTTCTCTGATAATCTGTCTTGAAAATAAGAGACCCATTGGCACATGTAGAAATGTGTATTACAAAGGGGAGCTCCATAGAAAATAATATAAAACTTTTGAATCTTTACATTTGGTGATATCCATGATACAAAATAATAATTGCTAACATTTGTATAGTTATATCAGGCACTGACAAAATCTTGACATGTATTATCATATTTAAATCTCAAAACAATCCAAGAGAGAGTTACTATTATTTTTCTTAGTCCATTTAAGAGGAAATCTCAGTTTCAGAGATCTTAAGTAACTTGCTCAGGGTCACAGAAACAAAAGGTATTGCTGATATTCAAACCCAAGTATATTCAATTCCAAAGCTAAGACACTACATCAGGGCATTCTCTTCTGAGGACTAGAGTCAAATTTTACTTGTGTGGGTATGTTAAACAAAGATAATAGGCTATTGTAATCAAAATAAGTATTTTCTTATATTTCTCTATTTTTTAAATTAATTACTTCTTTTGGTGGATCAGGCACACAGTAACACCTCACAAATGACCTCTGCCAGAATCTGAACAATGGTCCCTCGCATCCTTCAATGCCTTTTTATCAATTCGCCACAGGCATTGGAATAGAGAGAGCAATTTAGGATGCGGCAGTAGCTTTTCTGGCACTTGTCCTTCTCTGGCCTTGGACTTTTTTTTATAAAAGCCTCACACTCACCAGCATCCCTTTGTACCACAATGGCAAGTGGTGCTAGCATTTAGCATCTTAGTGGCCTGAAGTATGCAAGGTTGGCCTTTTAGAGCTTCTTGGTCCAGTTGTACTTAGAGGTAGAGGAACCCAAGGACGAGCCAGCTGCCTCCCTGGGTCATGCCCTGAGTGAGTAGTGGAGTAGAAGCTAGTGCATGGAGCAAAGAACTTACACAAGAATCCATGGCCCCTGTGTTAGGAAATTCCAGTCATGTGCTGTTAGGTTTCAAAGACAAAATTCTCCATAATTGGAGTAAACTATTTCTTGAGGTCAATTTTAGGTGGGCGATGGAGAGCAAACCGCAGTAAGAAGTCTGGGCTGCCAAAGCCTGCCCTTTACAAATCTGGTCTGTTCTTTGTCCTTGCTGAAACTCATGGTTGTTCAAATATATCTCAACCTGTGGGCCCCATCTCATGCAAGCTACTTTGCTTTCTGCGTGGGCCCTTCTCATACACAATAATACACCATTCTACTGGTGGTTAGTGTTGATATTAATCAATATGAAAAGCCTTCCATTCTCAAGATTCCATTTGAAAATACAGCTTAAAATTTAGGCAAATAAGCATCTATCTCCAGGGTTGATCACAGTGAACGTTCACCTACCCTCACCCCAGGGGTGAGAGAGAGGCTGCTTTAAACAGGATCTTTCGTCACCGTCTGTCTTAAGTCACCTCCTACTGAACTTACAGTTGAAGATTCAGGGTCATGAGGGAAAGAAAACAGTAATTAACTGGCAAAAGTTGATTGAGCGGAATTTTTTTTTTTCCCACAGTGTGATTAGAACATGACTGTGGGCTGAGCACCATACATAATGTAGGTTCTCTCCTGTTTGTCATTATCCAAACATTTCTTAATGGAATGCATTTTTTTAAGCATCTGCTTTTGTAATTGAATGTGTTCCTAAAGATGGGTCAGCTAAGTAAAACAAGAGTGCACCAAAAAAAATATGTTAATACTTCTCCCCACAACCAATTTATAACAGTTCCTAATTGGCCTGCCTCATTTACAACTCCTAAAATTAATTTTAGACCCCCTCTCACAGTTCAAGTCATCATTAATAGAAAGACAGCAACAGGGAGTGAAATAGAAATGTTTATAAAGCTCCCTTTTAAATTGACTGTGATAAGTGAAGTAGCAAAGTATTACCGTCAGACCATACTGGAGTTCTCTTTGTGAAGTTTAGCCACAGGCAACACTCAAAAGAAGACATTTATCTTGATGGGAGATGCCCTTCAGTCCTCTTTTGTTTTATTTCATTGAGGATCTTTTTCAGGGTGGCTAAAACCATTTTTTTGGTGTTTTATTAGCTGTATCTTGACTACCTCCTACAAACTGAATGACAGTTTAGGGTTATTAAATGTGTTCTTGCACATATTTTTATCCATTGTTAACCCTGACTAAATGCATGCAAGGGCACAGAATTCCCCCATTTTGCTCCATTGTTGCCCATATTTGTTAAAGAAATTATTCCCCTTGACGTTTGTTTAGGCTGCACTTTGATAAAATGCTGTCCATGGTCCACTTTCTTAGCTTGGCATTCAGCAGACTCATAGATTTATTTCTCTTTGCATTATCTTATCTTACTTTCTAGCATATTTGGACTTCCTTTTCATATTTTAAGCTACATTTTGGGGGTATAGACAGATCACCTCGCTAATTGTGTACTAGAGCATTGCAGTGTTCTAAAGATAATTTTGCAAGCCTTTAGCATATACTTAACCCCACTAACTGTCTAAAGATGAGTATATATGTTCTTTTTGTTTTGTCTGTGAATAAGCAATAAGGACAGATTAAGTGCTGGAAGTAATTTCAGGCTTAGAGAAACTTTCTTCAGGTTGATGAGACAGTAACCATTTCTGAAGCATTATAAATCTGGCCTTGAATCTAGAAGTTGATTCATTTGATGGGGAAAATTATGAGGATTTTGCTTTGTGTTTCCAGTTTATATCCAAGTGTCTTATCACTAATATACTCTTTGCACTTGAGCCTTTTAAAAAAGATGTAGATGTAAAGGAGGCATCAAACTGCAAATACTTTAGTTTCCTTAGTTTTTAAAAGTCTGAATCAAAATTCCCTGTTGGAAAAAAAGCAGAAACATTGAATTAAGCTTCTTAATTTTTTCCAATGTTTGCCATTTTTTCAAAACAGACTTCTGTATATTTTCTGTAAAGTATTTATTATTAGGTAAATTTAAGTAGACACATCAGAAAATGGGCTTATGGGAATTGTCAAAGTTGTAGGGCTGGCAGACAAAGTTAATCTTTAAAAAAATCTTATGTTCAGTATTCTTCATCCTCAAAAACAAGACAAAACAAAACAAAACAAAACAAAACAAAACAAAACCTGACTTCAAAAGCAGGGATAATGAAAACCTGTAACTATGCAGAAATTAGTTCTCAGTCATTTCAGTTATTAGCTAAAATGTATCAGCTTTATAGAGAGTTATTTAAAATTCATTTTATTGCTTTAAAAAAATTAATGTAATGGTTCTGTTAGCCTAGAATTAAGTTTGCTTTGCCTGGCATCCCTGACAATTAAGTAATGGCCAAAAATACCCTAACATATACAGAATATCTTTCCAAGTATCCTAAAGTATGAAATATTCATATTTTTCTAGTTTTATATATATATTGTTATAGTCTGTTAATTAGTCTTTGATTTAAATAGACTGGAATTATTGAATGTAAATTTCAGTCAATGTATTTTAGAAGAAATTATCATTAATTATGGCCAATATTTAAATGAGGGTTTCAAAATATAGATAACCCTTGCCATACTAATTTTATTCAGAGTTCTCTCTTTGTACTATACCAATATTTATAAAACAGAGTTGTTAGCCAAAAGCAAACAAAATAAAATGAAACAAAACATACATAATTATGAAAAATGATTTTAAATGTATTTTGAGGTTTAATAATTAAGAAAAATAGATTTGGGGCTGTATTTAGTGATAAAATCTGTAGGGAATCAGGAATTGATATATGTTTTTTCTGATCAACAGAAAACCGAGAATTAGAAATTAATTTATTAGGTTTTGTTGGTATAATAACAGGGGAAATACATGTTAAAAACTGAAAAGACTAAATTATAGTATTTTAGGGGAAAGACTAAATTATAGAATTTTAGAAGGGTCATTCTTTAGGCTGATGATGACTTTTAACAAAGCTATATAATTCTGAATTTTGACCTAAAAGAGGAAAATGGATTAAAAAGAGCCACGGAAAATAAGGATATAAATGTGGACATAGGAAGCCCAACTAGGAGATAGTTGTAGTTGTCCAAGTGAGAGATGATGTAGATTGTACCGAACGTGTGAGTATGTTAGAGTAGGTGTGTGTGCCCTTACTTGTGCATCAAGAGTGAGAGGGACAGAGAGAATATAAATACATGGATAGGAAAATGAGAAATTTCACATGTGCCAAGTATTCAAAGCATATAGCTGCAGTTTATTTGGTAATTGAAAAGCTTCATTTTCGATTTTTAGTGTTTACTCTTATACTTTGTAGGAGGGAATAATGCAGAAAGGTAGAAGCAGAAATGAAACACTAGCCTGTCATTTCTGCCACCATGAAGTTATGATTATTAGCATTTTGGTGTATTTTCTTCCTGTTTTTGTTATTACTAGGAATATAATTTTATGTTTGGGGATCTTATTGAATATATATTTGCATGTTAAGAATTGTGAAAGGCCTGAGATTTTCTCTATTGGCATGCTAACAAGTGAGTCTGCCTCAATTTCATGGATGCAGGCCAGATGACCAGTGACTTTTGAGTTAGAGATGAAGGACTTTATTGCTGAAGATGTGGACAATAGCATCAGCATATTTATGTTAATTCTCTTTTCCTCAAGTGCCATCGAGGCAAGGTAGATGGGCCAGAAAAAATAGCTATACATGCAATGGGTTTTATTAAAGGAGAGCAACTCTGAGCTTAGGGTACTGAAATCTTTTATAATGGGCAGTAACATGCTCTTTGCTCTAGAAGGAGACACTATTGTATCAGACAGTAAGCATATGTATTCTTTGATCCTAAGGGAGTTACTGCCTCTGTCTTCCAAGGTTATTCACTGTACAAACATCTTTTAAAAATTGTGAGAAAAGAAGATAGTGCCTTTGCTTATCAAATGTGCAAAAATATGAGACTTACAGAGAAATGTCTCTCAAGAAACATAACGTTTCATACATTACTTTTCATCAGCATTTTACATGGTTGCATGTAGCTACAAAGAGTGAATCACAGGGATGCAGTATAATTTACCATCAACACCCAATTTTCTTAATAATGATCTTTCAGGTTGTTTCTATTAAAAAATTTCCCTTCGACTTTTAATTGGGGCAGTGTGAGGTAAAATATTGTAATCACCCTGTGTGTGTTGTAGCTAAGTTAGAGTAGAGAGATAGCAGTTGGGTTCTCCCTGATTTGAAGTCCATGTAGCCTCTTCAGCTTGGCCTTATGTATGAATGTGCATTGGCTAAAACAGCAAGCATATCTATTGTCTCGATGTTATCTAGAAAGAGACAGGCTCTGTAAAGCTGGGTGTTCATGCTGCTATTGGTAGTCCAGCCTGCAATGGTTTTCTTCTGGACAGTGGAGATATTTCTTGACATTTCTGCCACTCACATATCTAATTGATCCTCATTCAGAAGCTTCTACTGCCTGACAGTAGTGGAGTCCAGAAAAGTCCCTACAAATCCCTGCAATGTAAAGGGGAAATTTTTGAGATCCAAATAATGACTGTATTGTCCAAACTTGTGGGGAGAGTCTGGTCTGGTGATGGGGATTAAAGAAAGACAAAACAGGATCATGACCAAGTTTTAGTTCTGGGGCTTGTGTGCAAAGAAAGTACCCAGTAGTAAGGCTTTCCTGGGACTGTAGGGTCTTCTAAATTATCTAGAATATTGCTGAAGTTACACAAATGGGTGGGACAAGACTTCCCTCAGTGGAAAAGAAGACTAAATGAAACACACCAGGAGAGCCACTTCCTAGTTAATAATGGTCCCAGAAAATTCCAGGTTAAAATTTACAACAGATGCTGTCAGAAAATTGGACTTTAAAATGAGAGGAGGCAATTTTAACACTCTACAGAATAATCAATTATCAGAGATTAATCGGGAGTTAAAGCATTGTAATTTGTTTTTAAGTTACAGGGAGTGTGTACAGTGGCATCTTCAAAAGTTTTTAAAAAGTATATAGTGAATTTATATATTCCTTGAGCAAATATTTTTGACACGCCTTATATGCTCAGTGTTCTTCTAGAAGCTAGAGATTTGGTTGTGTACAAGACAAATGAAGTTCCAGTTTCATGGAGTGTCTACTCTATAAAAATAATAAATATCTTTGATCCTTTCAAATAGTGAAGAGTTCTATGGAAAAAACAATGTAATGTGACAGGCCAGTTGCTTGGGTACAGGGTGCAAGCTGGAGAGACACTGCTAGGGAGAGGGAGCAGCTGGAGATGGCTTTTCTGAGGAGGATACATTTGAGCTGTGACCTGAAGGATAAGGAGCTGCATGAGGCCAAGGCATTCCAGTCAGAGGGAATGACAAAGGCAAAGCTTATGAGGTGAGAACAAGTGTAACATTTTCAAGGACTAGAAAAGAATTCAGAAACAACATGTGCTGGAGCTTCGTGATGTAGAAGGGAGAAATGGAGCAAGATGGCCTCAGAGTTGGTGTAATGAGTTGCATGCATCCGTAAAGGGTCTGGATTTGAAGTCTAATGAGTGATGCAGTGGGGTTTTTATGCAGCAAGAAGGTGGAATCTAGATTTATAATGATTTTAAAGATTACTTTGGTCTCTGTACGAGGGAAACCATGGAGTGAACTATGTGAGTAGATGCTGGTGGTTGGGAGACATTTCCTAGCAGTGGATAATTTTAGGTAGATAAGGGATGTATTTTGGAGTAAAACCTGCAGAAGTTGTTGTTGGATTTGCTCTGAGTGGAGAAGAAAGGAAAGGAATCATGGATGACTGAGTTTGATGCTTGGGCTACTTAGTGGATGGTGCTATGATTACTGAGGTAAGGAGTAATAAGGATGGAATAGTATTTGGTTGAATGACAAGCAAGCATCACTAATAGCATTGGAAATGGAATGGGAAGCCTTGTAAATATCTCTGCCTGCCTTCAAAAGGGAATTTTGCAGGAAAAAAAAAAAAACTAATACTTGATATTGAAATTGCTGTCCAATTTTGTTCGGTTATCCTGGAATGCATAGAACCTTAGCTGGCAAATGGATGAATGGATGGATGGATGGATGGATGCATGGACAGATGGAGGGACATGCAGCTGGATGAGTGGCTGGATGGATAAATGAGTGGATGGATGAAAGTGTTTTAGAAGTGAATTTTCAGTTTGACTCCATTTCTCATAGATGTAGCTGTCTCTCTGAAGCCATTTAAAGATTCCTGTCTCAGGGAATACAGTGTGTGGGTCTTAGGGATTCTGACCCAAACAACTTTGTCCATTCTGAGAGTCAAGGAGGTAGTTTGTCTTAAACATTATCCATAATTTCTTCTTGTGGAGACAGTACTCTGTGGCACATTTCTCATATAAATGCCAGATGTTTGGGGGATTTTTTCCACTTTATAAAAATCATCACAATAATCTCTTTTTACCAGACAGGAAGCGCTGCTTGCGGCAATCAGTGAAAAAGATGCAAACATTGCCTTGCTGGAATTATCTGCCTCCAAAAAGAAAAAGACACAGGAAGAAGTCATGGCCCTCAAGAGGGAAAAAGATCGACTAGTGCATCAGTTAAAGCAGCAGGTGGGGCCTCCTGCACGAAAGGTGTGTGTTTGGGTCCTTGGGTGCTTACTCTGGGTTTAGCTACTCTTCATTTTCCCATGTCCATCCTGCAGGCTCAAGCAGCTAAAAACAGGTAGGAGTGAAATGGCCCTAGTTGTCACTGGAACACCATTTTACTGCTTTTCTGTGTTCATGTGCATGTGCCTGGGCTTGTGTGGTTTGCAACCAGCACTGTTTTCCTTTCTTTTCTTTTGTATTAGCATCATCTCCCCAGAAATAATCTCTTCCTTCCAGTGGACTTTGTATGACTTCTGACTAAATCCTAGAAACTACTAATTAAATTCTGGCCACATCCTCTCCCATTAGATCCGTTATCTTTTGTCTTGCTTACTTTCTGGTCCCTGTCAATAAATTCCCCTCATCCAGTTCTTTAGATTTCTTTCTCTCCACGCTTCTAACTTTGGTTCTTCAACTATTTCCTCCAGGACCTTTCAGCCAAGGAACATCCCCCAACCCCTGGTACTGCCAGACTATGCTTGGAGACCTTCCCGGCCATCATTTAGTCAAATATTTTTTTATCACCTGTTTATTCCATTGTGCTATTTTTCCTCCTTGCTAGGCCTCTGTATTTCTTCTGAGGGCAAATGAAGGAGGGACAAGGTCCTAATTTGGGCAGAAAGTTCTTAGCTTTCTAAAGGGTTTTCTGGACGTGGCTGAAATGGAAATGATTGCACCTAAAGCATACTGCAAAATCATCCCTGAAATCTTCAGACATTATTTTTCCTCCATATATATCTTGATGGCTTTTGGAAGCAATGGGTAAAAATATTCACATAGATTCTACCTTCATTAGGAAACCCACTCAGCAGATACTGTAGCTCAGTGGCCTGTGGTCTCACAAGGTGGCTGCCACATCTTAGCTAGGGCCACATGTGGCTTTTCAACTCTCTAAATGTCACATGGCATCACACAGAGTATGTTTACATTGATTTCAGCCCCTAGTTCTGGATCTGTGCCTGGTAGGGTTATCTGGGCTGAACACAATGTACAAGATGAGTGGAAGGGAAGCGCAAAGGGATAAGCACCCTCTCCTCACAACTGGGCCAATCCTTTTCCTCCTAAGGAAGGACAAGGTATCGTTTGGCCCTGAATCAGAGACCATTTCTCCTAGAGCTGCCTTACTGAAAGAGAGAGACCACTGCCATGCCTGGGTGCCCTCTCCTGCAGAGGGAGGGTCCCAGTCACTGCCAGACATTGGGCTCATTCCACAGAGCAGCATGCCTTGCTAGCGCTGGCCCTAGGGGTCGGGGGCCGCTTCCATCTGACCTCTTTGTTTGGGGCTGTGCATCTTCTATACTGGGTTTTTCACCCATTTGGCCACAGAAAATCAAGACAAGCCTCCTTCTTTGCTTTCTCCTAATTCCTTCCCTGTGCGCCCTGCGCCCTCCCCTCCTGCACCTAACCATTGTAGCTTTCTCCCACAGGTTTATAAACCTAGGAAACAGCCCCTGAGCTCGAATATACCATGCACTTGTGATGCTTGCTACAGCCCAGATATTACGGCCAAGTACCACGGGTCCAGCTACGATGCATACATGATCCAAAGGTCTCAGGTCAGTCAGCTGCTAAGGAGACACTTGCCCCCGCCACGGAGGGTGGGGGTGCATAAGAGCTACAGCCTTTTTTGACCTTTACCATTTTCTATGATTTCCAGTACTCGGTAGCCATAAAGTCTGGGACCATCGTATCTTGATTTGTAATGTAATTTCATTTATTATGTATTTGCCAAGGGTTCCAAACTTGATGGCCACCCTACAGGACTAGCTCTTCTGAAATGACCTGGCATGCTGTAAAGCCTAGGCTGCCAGAGGCCTTATGGTCAAGCACAGTAGATTATATTTTTCTTTCTGTCTCTTAGATATTTCGCTCCCCACGTATTCCTTTACTTTTCCCAATAAGGAATTTTTTTAAGGCATTTTTTTTTTCTTTCTCAGTATCATGAAAATGCACTCCTGGATTCCAGGAAGGATTGAGTGTAGCCCTTCAATATGCTCCTGGGAAACTACACAAAGCCTTCATTATTCACAACAGGCTTGGTTTTGGGTATCATGGGGCACATTTGGGAAACCCCAGCCATGTAGAATTAGGCTCCTGCCTGGACTAAGGCAGGGTCTAAAGGGCTGTTGTGGAAAAAGAGGCAGCAAAGGAGGAGGATGGGCTTCTCAGTGATTTAGGTTTGAAGTCCTTCCCCACACCCGACCTGCGACAGAACAGGAAAAAGCACAAGAATTTATGTATCCTTCTTGCAAGTAATGGGTCAAAGAATAATGATTAATTTGATTTTAAAAGCACCCCCATTTTATTGAGTGTTTACCCTGTGCCAGGATGTATACCCAGTGTCCCTGGTCCTCACAGCAGCCCTGTGGTATGGGTAGTAGGATAACTTCCCTTTTCTAGGGAGCATACCTGAGACTTGGAGTGTGGAATAACCAGCCCAGAGTGTGCAATAACCAGCCCAAGACACACAGTTTGTAAGCAATAGAGCTTGGGTTTTGGATAGCCCACCTGAATCCACACGTGCCCCACCAGGTTCAGGAACAAATCAGAGTGACAAGCAGAAAGTGTGTGGCTCCCTTAACTTTGTAAACATGAAGTAGATGCCAAAATACCCATTTAAGAATATCCAGCCATTCACAAAAACTGGATTGTGCCTAGAACTCTTAGACTTAGGCCATTTGATCACATCAGCAATTACTAATACTTTTCAGCTTTCACCATGTGTCAGGCGTGGGTCTAAGGGCTTTACATATATAAACTCATCAACTCCCAACACAACTGAAGGGTTGATGCTCTTATAGGGAAGGAAAGAGAGGTGTAGATAGGTTGAGTACCTTGCTCAGACTTCACAGTGAGACAACCATGATGCTTGAAGAGACCCCTTTGCCACTTAACCATAAACGGATTTTGCAGATGTCATCTGGAGTTGGACTGCTTAGTGAATCTTGCTTCTAGCACTTGTTAACTGAGTGATCATGACATGATACTCAATGTCCCTAAACTTCAGTTTTCTCATCTACAAATTGGGATAGCAACCTAATTCTAAGGGTTGTTGTGAGATGTAATGTGTGGAAAGTGCTTTATGTATGACTAGCACTTAAAAAGTACTGTATATATGCGAGGTGCTATTGCTGCTGCTACTAGTTACTACTAGCACTACTGGCACAACTAATTGATTTTATTACTACATCCACCCCTTAGAGACCCTCAGAGTTTGATTTTGATTTCATCGTTGCTGTTTTCCACATGCCTGGGAGTCACAGCTTACTGAGAACATGTTGTTGAACTGTGGGAGAAGGAGCAGACGGACGTTAGCACCTAAGCCTTTCTGGTCCTCTCTCCCCTAAAACCAAAGCACTTGGGGAGCAGCGAGCAGTCTCGTCAGGAACTCTAGTCCCCAGCTCCCAGCCTGCACCAAGCAAACCATAGTACTTATTAAATTTGCTTGGTTTGTGTATATAGCCCACATAGACATCAATAAGAGAGGACATCTCTGGAAGAGCAGGTCCCAGACCTCAGTTATCGTCACCCTCAAGACTGACTTGGGAAAGTAGAGCTGTTTTTGGCACCCAGGTCAGTGGGAAGAGAAGGACATGGGTCTGGATATTCATCTGTCTGATGTTCTTGCAAGGACACAGAGTCAGACTGGCTCACGAGAGATGCCACTCTCTTCAGACTGACTTTTAAGCTTGTTTCATTTCTTATGGAAGTTCATTCCACTGCCCCTGCCATTCCTAGTGACTGAATATAAGTAGCTCATTAAACAATCCACATAGTTATTACATTTTGACAAGCACATAGTAGGTGCTCAATAGATATTTGTTGTGTGAATGAATGCATGATTCCCACATGCCAGGCTTTATGCCATGTGCTTTATGTATATATAAGTTTATAAACATTATCTCACATTTTCCTTATAAGAAACCATCCAATGTATTGCATGCCTACTATGTGCCAGGCTCTCTGCCAGGTGCTGAGGATTTATCCCCACAGATATTTTACCTGCCCTAATGAGTTTATCAAACCAAGGCTCTAAGAGACCTGATGACTCAACTACCATCATACCATTCATACCTGGCAGTGCAGGGTTGGTCCTCAGTGCTGTAGGACTGCTGACACTTTTGTTCTTAGCTGAGCTATATGCTATATCTCTAACACTATGAGCCATAGATTCACCTCCATACTTCACAGATACCATCAGAGAAGCCAAATACGAATGCATCAGCTTGTGCCTCCCAAGCTGCCCAGGGGCACGAGGGTAAGAAGGGATGGGTAGCTTGGTGAGACAAAGTACTGTGCTGGAATTTACCTCAGCAGCTATTCATTGAGTGCCTTCTATGTGATAGAATGCTAGGCATTTTTGGAATACATCAGTGACCAAAATAGATAAAGATGCCTTCTTCATCGAGTTTACTCTTTAATTGGGATGAAGGGGAGGCAATAAACTATGAACATAAATCAGTAAATTATATGGTAGAAAAGAAAAATATAGACCGATATAAGGAAGAGCAGAGGTGCCATGGACTAATGGACTGGTGACACTGTAAAATAGGGTAGACAGAATGGGCCTAATTGGGAAGGAGACATTTGTGCAGACTTGAAGAGTGTGAGAGAGTGAACCCTATAGATATCTAGGGGTATAATTTTCTGGCAGAAAGAACAACCAGCGCAAAACTCTTAAAGCAAGAGGAGCATTCTGACATGTTTTAGAATAGCAGGGAAGCCAGTGTGGCTGGAGTGGAGTGAACAAGGAGGTGAAAAAGTGAGTTGTCAGAGCGGTAATGGGGTTGGGATTGGCTGTGTAAGACTCTTGTGCAGGATCTTCTAAGAGTGGTATATTCTGGAGCAGAAGTTCTCTCTAGTTAGGAAGCAGAATACTCCAGCCACACAGCCTAGGAACAAGGATGACTCCTTTGGGCACCTCAGAGCACCCTGTTTAAGGCTTCCTAAATGAGCCCACTCTTTAGATCCCTTGACTCAGCCCTCCAAGGAATTCCAGTGCTTCACTTACATTTAAACACACACACACACACACACACACACACACACACACACACACACACACTACCACTTTCATTGGAGCCATGAAGAACTAATGCCAGAATTTGTTTGTCAGGCTGATGAGATTTTCAAGTAGAATCAGAGCCCTTGGACACAAAGCCATCTCTGACTTTCTGGGAGTCTCAACAACGTATCACTGGACTCCAAAATCCTGCACTCATCTTGCTGTGAGAAGGCAGGCAGGTGGACCACCATGCTATTGCCCTGTTCAAGGTGATGGCTGTGCCTTAGAGAAGTGCAGCCGGCCTCCAGGACAGGCCAGAAGTTCTCAG
Organism: Cynopterus sphinx; assembly: GCA_030015415.1. Classification (NCBI taxonomy): domain Eukaryota; kingdom Metazoa; phylum Chordata; class Mammalia; order Chiroptera; family Pteropodidae; genus Cynopterus; species Cynopterus sphinx. The sequence continues at coordinate 113,373,294 of CM057381.1, forward strand.
ACCTCAAGGAGTAGAAGCACGACCTTTTCTGAAGATAAATCTTACACACTCATCACCTTCTAGCCCTCACTTCTGAAAAACCTTCCACTGCTTCCCTTGCTTGTGGGATAAAGACAAATTTAGACCAGTACGTTCTCTGCTTCATACATGTGATTCCCTCTGCCTGGAACACATTTCCTTCTTTCTCTGGTCTAGGTAATGCTTACTTATCCTTTCAATCTCAGTTCAATACCACTTTTTTAGGGAAACCCTCTGGGACTTTCTCAGTCAGGTCAAATCCCCATTGTGGCACCGTAACAGATACAATTTTACATTTGTTTTGTGATTATTTGAATTCTGACTACATGCCCCTTTATGGGCTCCATGAGGACTAAGAATGTGGTCTAATGACTTTTTCTGCTGACCATTTATCTCCAAGCCTAGCACAATTGCTACTACATATTGGGCATTCAGCAGTTATCTGTTGAATATATTAAATGAATGAGTGAATTGCCAAAATACCGTGTTAAAAAAAGAGACATCTTGATCAAGCATGACTTTAGACAAGACTCAGCCTCATAATTCTTCCTACCCCAATATTCTAGGCAGACACCACCAACCTGAAGAAATTGGTGGAGGAGATGGGACCTGTTTTCCAAATGATGACCATAAAATGGTGCCTATCCTTTCTTGCTATTACTTTACAGAAATGCCTTTTCTCATACTTGGATTATTTGCAATGGTAGCAGTTGTGAACCTTTCCTCTGAATTTTTTCACCATGTTCTAATTCAAATCACCTCCAATCTGCGGGGGCGGGGGAGGGGCTCCTCTTGACTAAAATGTCCCTGAGTTTTTGGATGTGGTAGCGATTTCTTGTTGTTATGAAGGGAGCACTTCCATTTCACCTCTGAAAAACTGAGTAGCTCATAAATCAATTTGCCAAGAAATACCTAAATTCCTGTTAAACATCTGTCAGGAGAACCAGGGGAAGTGATATGAAATGAGTTCAAAACTTCCAACTATGCTTTACAACAAAAGAGTCTTTATGACACACTTCAGGTGCTGATGTTTGGGTTGGTTCTAGGCTGAGCACCGTATATAGGCAAGAGAGCAATGCAGATTAAATTTCTGTTGTTGCATAAAAAACAGGAGTAGTTTGGTGGTGTATAGATAAGGCTATCCAACTTTTCTATTCTCACTTTCATTTCTTCACAAGCATCTACCTCTGATACTTTCAATCCACCACTTCCTTTAAAAGTCTGGCTTCCAGGTTTTTGCTATTTTGAGAGAGGGTCTCAATTGAGAATGTTAAAGTTTTGTTCTTTCCCTAAGGAGAATATTTCTAAAAATGTTATTAAAAATTATCATTTTTCCTTCTTTTGTGTCTTGGCTCCAATCTCCCCTCCTCCAACTCTTTTTCTCCACCTTTAAAGAAGGGACTGACATCAAAATAATTAATTGTGAAATCATTGAATTTTCCTCATGCTAAAGATTTTTTGAAGAAAATTTAAACTAACTCTTACCCACTAAGCCTTATTCCCAAATGCTCCCTTGTGTGCTAAAGTAGTGATATGCACATCCATGATGAAAATGCCTTTTAAAATGAGGGCCAGACACTATTGTTTAGTTAAAATTAGAACCAGCTTATTTCTTAGAACCAATTATAATACTTTTGTGATCAGAGATAAATTGTGCTTGGTTTTCTTTTCCCTTTCCTACCAGTTCTAGGCATTGCTTTTGGCTACCAGGAAACACACTGGTCAGTTGGCAGCAGGAAAGTATTAAGACCAGGAGACTAGTCTAGTAATTCTCTTATGTTTTTTCACAGACTTTGCAGAGAAGAAAAATCCTATATCCAAGTCAACATTCTGGAGTCTGTGCCAGGTCCACATAGTGTAATGTATTTGGGTAGAAACAACTCTTCTCTTATGTTCTCCAGACAGTCCTAGGACTGTCCCCAAGAATTATCCAAACAGGTGTGGCCTAGAATGGTACAGGGCAGAGCTGACCCTGGAAAGTGTTTAGGAGAGCTGGTTGTAAGGATGGGGTCCCAGTCAAAACTGGATCTTGGCAGAAGTAGAACCATCCTATCAGGAAAAGTGGGAAGCACCTGAGTGGGATGGTTTGTCAGATATTTCTTTCCTCCTCTACTTGAGGCCACAACCGGCTGTGTTTCCTATTTATATTTCCATTGCATTGTATGCAGATGACTCTATGGTTCAGGAGGTGAGCACAATTAAACAGCAGTGGAGGAACTCCATGCAATACTGTTCCCATAGCCTCATATTGTGGTTGGATGCGCTCCAGAAAAGCTTGATTTGATCCCAGCGTTGTAATGCATCACAGACTTGCCCCGGATCGAATTGCTGAAATGCAAATGCATTGGTTTTTACTGCAGATTCACTTTGGGTTAAGCTTTTCATGTCCCACTGGCAGAATCTAGCCACACATCTCTATTTATCATTGACTTCGATGCAAAGTGTATTCACAGTATATTCCAGAGTACCCCCTTTGAAAAAAGAAATACTCACATTCCTCCACAGTAGTCCAAGGGTAGGGCATTCTCGTGGAAATAAAACCTGAACTGCTCTGTGCTACTGAAAACAGTTTCCTCTTAGTGCCAAAGTAATTGGTCAGGACACTTGTCTGCTCTCTTAGCCTGGAGACATTCCGTACTCTTGACTGCTTGTGTCTCAACCCCAATACTCAGGGATTCCAATTGGATTGCCAGTTGCAGCACAAAATAGTACTCAAAGATTGTGAAGGCAAAATATTTTCTCTGAGAGTCCATATTTCTTAAATACCTTTAGAAGAGCATCTTCCCAGAGCATCAATCTGACTCTGATGGACAGCTTTCTGAGTCTTCCATTTAAATGAAGCCATGTTTTAAAGACCGCTTTAGCTCTCTTTTCTGAACACTCTCCGAGTGCCTTTGATGGAGCTGTGTTGGGCACCTGTGGGCTACAGAAAGAGGTACTGACTTTGTCCTTGAGCCTTTGGTTTTTATCATTTCTACCACCAGTAAGACAAGTAATGGGAAATTTCTATTTAGGGGTATGTCAGTAACGTTTTTACCAATGTTTAAAAATCTTTGCTTTTGGGGGGGGGGAGGTCAGGGAATGCTTCCTACAGGGCTAGGAATTCCTATGAAGTTTATGATTGGAAATCTGTAGCCTGTCTTTTGGGAGAAATGCCTATCCAACCATGATACTTGTTAAGTTTTCAAGGATCCTAGCATACATATTGCTAGTTTTAGAAAAACTTACTTTGCTTTTCAGGTATATCTTTTTAAGTAGGAAAATGTAAAAAGCCCAACTTTACCATTGTGTTGCCCTACTTTTAGAAATACCAAAAGGAGATAGAGTTGGAGTTATAGAGCTATTTGCCAACTTTGCTTCAGAAATTTGAAATTCCCCCACAGTATCTAGCAGTTGGCAGAGCACATCAGAATAACAGACTTAGCTGAAGGTGACCAAAACAGAGACTAGCGTACAAATGCCAAGAAGATCTCTCACGCACTCTCTTTTTTTTATTCAAATTTCACATCTGTGCTCTATTTTTAAACATTTATTCTTTAAGTGATAACGCATGTTTTACCAAGCCTCTTATTGGATTAGACATGTTTGAAATCCCCTCAACTTTAACCTGTTCATTACTGCCTCTAAGAGCATTAGGATCCACCACCAAAACAGATTATATACAGGGGAATTTCCCAAGATGTCAGCCACTGGAGCCAATGTACTTTGGGAAGAGAGGAGCCTACCTGTTGCACTGAGTAGATTGGGGAGAGGATTTTAGACTGACATTGCTTCAAGAGGACAAGTGCCAGTGAAACATCTCCTGTGTTCTTGCTCTTCGTGTTAGTTTTCCTACTCGTGTGTTAGAATGGGAAGAACTAATAATTTTTGAACTCTTACTGTGTATCTGACACTGGGCTAAGGATTTTAACACGTTATCTCAATTGTCCCAACTCAGAAAACCAGGTGTTATTAATCCCATGTCAGATAAGAGGAAACTGAGGTCCAGATCTGGGTAAAGATGCCACAGCTAGTAAAGGGACTCACTCCAAAGCTCTCCCATGCTCTTTTCAGCAGATGCCCCCACGCTGATTCAATACCTTGTTTAGGTCATAGCTCCCATGAAATGAAGCTAAAAAGTAGCATAAAAAGAAGGCTTTATTCTGTGATCCTGAGCACTACTCTCATCCCCTCCCCAGGGCCCCAGCCAGCTCCTGCCATGACCTGAGGTCACATTTGCAGGCTCGGGAGAGCAACTTATCTCTTCCTGCATCACCAGGCATCAGCCACTGCCATGGGGAGAAGGGGCTGTGGGCTTGATCAAGTGTGCTGCATTTTGTTTTCTGGCATAAAATGCTGGCACTGTCCTTTTGTAGCCTTTATATTTCATTCTCAAGATATCTGCTTGAAAGCCTTTTTCTCCTTTAGTTTTCCATTTCTTCTTCATCATATAACATATAAAAACAGGTTTCTCCTGGTCCTCTTCTCTCTCTCCCTCCTTTCCTTCCTCTCATCATATAATTAAAAGACCTTTCAGGCTGTCCTCACCTTATCATTTCAAATGAATTGAAAAAAGATCCAACTTCCTGCCTTTGTGTCTTCTTGATGCTGAATATCAAAATGAAAGAAAAGTCCTTTTCCCCTGTTTTTTCGCTTCATACGACCCCTTGAATAACCGTGTTTAAATCTTACTGATTTTGTCATTGTTTAGCATTGTTGTAAACCAACTGTACCCTTTCCTAGCTTCAGAATTCCCTCTTTGGGGAGTTTTTCAAGTAATAATTTAATAGGAAGAGGATTTTTCACCCCTCTCTCATGATTATGGAAAGACAGTTATCCAGTAGTTTATCTTTACTCTTACTCAGCTCTGTATTCTTTTTGGGAAGATGCCACTTTCCTTTATCATTCTCTGTGACATGCTAACAGCAGAGTTAAAAGTTCCAAAATCTCTCATGTTTAATGTTTTAAAATAATTTTTAACCCATAATAATGAACTATATTAAAAATAAGGACTTAATTTTATAGTCACTTTTACTACATAAATGATACCTTTCCATAGTTGAAAGCATATAAGTAAATGTTTTATCATAAAAATAGTATATGCTCATTGTAGGAACTTAGAAAAAATGTAAATAAAAAACTAAAATCACTTATAATCCCACCATTCGGAAAAAACTGTCAGTAAGATTTATAATTTCTTACATTCCCTTGTTTACATACATATTTGGATAAAAACATGACATACTACATAATGAGGTTTTTAGGCCTTCTTATAAACATTTAATGTTGTATGCATTTTCTCATGTCTTTAAAAATCTTCAAAAAATTTCTTTCTTTTATGATTTTCATCATTGCTATAATTTAATCATTTTTATGTTGTGATTTTAATTTATTTCTAGTTTTTCACTTTTATAATCATACTTGATGACTGTCTCAGTACATAAATCTTGTATTTTTCTATTATTTTCCTTAGGATTAATGCCCAAAGTTGAAATATTGGAGTTATGGGTGTTTTAAGGATTTTAGAAAAATTAAGAAATGGCTCTTTCTTACAAAGTACTTGACATTTGTTAAGTTTTTACATTAATGTCATCTGTTTGTGTTGTTTGTCCAAGCTTTAGTCCGATAACATGCCATTCTTAGATTTGAGGCAGAATATTACTATAGGTAATGCAGATGGTCTGTGAGCTGAGAAAGTAAGGGGCAGAGGGAGGTTTTTTAAACTTCTTAGGGGAGTAGATGTGGGAAGAAGGGACAATTCAGTCAGCAAATTTTTATTGAGCATATACTATGTGCAACATGCCATTCTGGGCACTATGGATACTGTAGCAAGCAAAACACAAAAATCTCTGCCCCAAGGGAGCTTGTATTCTATGAGGGACAAATGAGAAACAGAGACACAAAATATATGACATGATAGATGACGGTAAGTGCTATTGGGAAAAATAAAGATGATGATCTGGGAGGCGATTTTAAATAAGGTGTTCCCCGTACACCTCTCTGAGAAAGGGACCTGTGAGCAAAGACTTGCAGGGAGATGAGAGGTGAGCCATGTGGAGCACTGTGCAGGGAGAGTCCTTGGTGGTGACAAACTGTAGCCAGGAGCGTTGGAATCTGTTCTTCTCAGGTCTCAAGTGCAGTTGCTGAATTGACAAGGTGGGGGAGCCAGAACCCCACAACACCGATGTTTAGATGAGATTATTTTTAAAAATAAGCACACAAAGACCGAAACCCCACTCTCTTATCTCTGTCCTGATAGGCCATTGAGAAATGCCTGTTGGACACAGCCAGCAAATTTTTATTCAGATGATCTTTGACACAGTCTGTGAATGGAATTGTGCAAAGGGGTTGCAAGTTCAGACTGGACAGAGAGGCTGTCATTTTAGAAAATGATGAAAATCGACTGAACAAGAATGACAACGCAGGAGGTTTTCATCTAGGGTGATTCTTATGCTCAGAAACTTCCCATTAACTGACCATCTTGAGGCTGGTTTATTTCCTCTCTCATGGCCCAGCACTCCTAGAATTATAAACAGCTTAGAAGCCAACCAGAAATCCTGCTATTTTGGGCTACTTTGAGTGTGTCAAAGTCCCTTTAGGTGCAAGGGTAGGAAGCAGGCGTGTAGGTCACAAGTCCGGGCAAAATTTCTATTGTCTTCTTGGTTTTAGGATCCCAGTGCTCTCTGAGATGTCTGACACAAGGAGCCATCTTGAAAGTATGATGTTAAATGTTTAAACAAAACAAGGCAGAGTCGAGCCTCACCAGAGAATGTCTGGAAGGTAACAGAAGGTGCAGGTCTGAGAATGGATCTGAGGATCAGAGTTCTAGTTAAGCTCTGACCCCAGCACACCGAGAAACCTTAGGGGATTCATTTGCTTCTCTCACAGGCTCAATTTCCCCAGCTGTAAAGTGAAGGAAATGAACTAAAAGACCTCAAAGCTACTTGTAGCTTTCATAGTCAGAGACTATTCCAGCACATTCACATATAGTACATTGAATACTTGATCTACACCAAGGAATTTGAGGATGCACATGCAAATGGCAATATTTGCTTTCATGGAGCCCATGGTAGAGGAGGGGGAATGCATTGTTCAGTAGGATATTAACATTGCTATAATTTCTTGAAAAAATGACATTCTAGGCACAGTGTTGCCCTTTTGTTGTTTTATTGCAATTCTCACAAAAACTTGAAAACGTAGTACCATTATTATCCCTACTTTGCAGATGGGGAAACCAAGTCACAGAACTGTTGAGTGGTCAAGCCAAAATGTTCAGTAAATCTGCCTGTAAGGGTAGCATTCTTTGCTCCTTCATTTTCTCATTGCAGTGAAGTTGCCATCTTTCCCATCAGGGAATACTTGAGAATTCTAGATTTCAAAGATGACAGGGAAGAAGGAAGGCTATGAAGTTTGCTCATTTGGCTTAAGTAATCCTGACTTATCTCCACTTACTAGTATTTGATGGTAAGCAGGTCAACTTATTTTTAAAATGGGTTTGCTGTTTCCTACCTAACTCAAAGAGAGGCATTATCATGAAGCATCTACCCTGATGGCTGCACACATGTGCAGGATGTTGGTCTCAGTTCTGAAATGCACAGGCGTGGCTCTCTTATTCTTCCCCATAAGAAAGTAATGTGCTTTGAAGTCCAGAACTGTCTATGGTGACAATCTATTGACATAGATTTGGTGCACATGATTCGTTCCTCTGACCGAAGAAGAACTTGAATGGCAATGTTCATAAACAGGCTCCCCTCTTCTACCCTCTTCTATTTTTCTGGGAGCTAGACCCTGATTTATCCTTGAAAAAATAAAAATAAATAAATAAATAAATAAATATCCTTGAAAAAGCAAACAAACAAACAAACAAATAGTGAAGAAGGTGCAAACATTGCCTTGAAAGAATCCACTTCGCTAAGGGTTCAGATATCTTCTTTCCAGGAAAGGAGTGTCTAGACCTCCCAGCCCCAGTTTTGCTCTCCAGGCTCCTGGAGGCTCTGCTGGGCCCAGGGTTCTCCAGGTGAGGTCGGGCTTCCAGGGAGAGCCTCTGTGTCCTTGAGTTTTCTAGTGATGCAATCCTTGGTGAGGCAGGGAACCAAAGGACTGATATTTTGAAGGGGGAAGAGTGTTTGTAGGGGACTATTTTTTATGAACTAAAGATACTTGAGTGTTGCTGATTTATCTTAATAGCAGATAATATGAGCAGAAGTCCCAGTTGCCTCTGTGCTTTTGGCAAGTAAGGATGAGAAATGGAGTGGAGCAGACCGTATCAGAGCTGCTAGCCCAAAGTTCAGGAGTCTTAATCTTCCTCACTCCAAATATGTGTCTTAGAATTGTTTTCCAAGTTACAAGTGGACAACCAGCTTTGGCCAGAGGCAAGGCGGCTTTCATCACCAGGTCTTCTGCTTTCAGGATAATTATCTTTTGTTTGAGAGAAGAAACGTCTGCTTCTACCCTAGGTCGTTAGTTTTTTAAGCTCAGTAACCATCTTCTGGTGCTGAGGGTACTGTTTCTGTATAAAGAAACCTTTTTTGTCACGTGAAGAGCCCTTACATATGATCAGATCTCTCAGAGGACGCCTAAATGCTGCTTTACATCTCCTATGTCAGGGATTGGATGGTTGTCCACTGAACCCAGCACCTTAAAAGTTGGAGTATGAATTATGTCAAAGCCATGTTCGGTGTTGTAACATTTGCTAATCCTTATTAGATATGGATAAATTCGTAGGGCTTAATTTGGCATGTTGACCCAGTTCTTCAGATTGTCTTTGGGGACTGGAAAAGAAATGCATAACTTCACTATAATTTTTCTTTTGTTTCTCTAGAATGGGACATAATTTTTTTATTGTTGGCTGGTGAAAACTTTGGTGAATCATGGCCGACTGTGGTTCACCCCCAAAGGAAGAAAGCATCAGACTCTAGCTGAGAACATATTCTTTGAAACAAACCAGAATATTTGATTTTTGAAATATCTTCCCACTTAAAAAAAAAACAGGCTGTCCAATAAATATTAATGTTCTGACCAAGAGAATTGAGGAATTCGAAAGCTAGAACTTCTCTGTAAGGAAAATTTTAGAGTGATGTGTGATGCTTTAGTTTAATAATAACTCCACTGAACTTGGAAGAGTCTATGAGGATGCAGATGCAGGTACAGCCATAAGAATTTATAAGATTGAGCATCCTTCTCAATCTTGGTCCTCCTTCCTCCAAAGCGGAAGGAGCTAGGTGTCGGCTAGAGGTCAGGCATTCCACATCCCTTTACCAGGTCACCCACATACATATGACCTTGGGCACATCCTGTCATTTTACTTCCATTTCTAGAATTTGGTCCAAGAAATATATTTAATAATAGGTTCTTCCTTTTTGTTGCCAGACGGTTTTATGTTGAAAACCATTGTTGAGTATTTTCAATTGCTTGTATTGAAAGCAATCGTCCTGTTCTTTATTCTTTTTTTTCAGCATCTCACATAGTTTGGTGGTCAGTCATGCATACTCAGTAATCACCTTTAGGGGAATCGAATCTTGTCAAGTTTAACAAGTCTCATCAGGTTAGGGGGTTATTTATCAGCTAGTATTAAAGCTGAAAAATTATTTAAGCAAGATTCTTGTTCTGTTCATAATTGCAGGTTTGTTTTAACGGATCTGTTTTATAGATTTTTATGTGCACGAATCCTTTGAGCAAATCTGACATTACTTCTGAGTGAGATTAAGGCAGGCGATTTTTCATCTTTGGGGTGGTTTTTCAGAAGAGTGCTCACATAAAAGAGCCTAATTTTATCCTCAGCCACACCCAATTTGCAGCTTCTCTGCTGAGAGCAGGACCCCAAATTATCCCCACATCTCCTTATGAAATTCTGTTGAAAAACATTAGTCCCTGTGTACTGTGCACAAAAGCCAAATTACTTTTGGAATGTTCTGAGGAACTCTGGGAATCCAGATAGGGATCAAGGGAACAGCACAACATCTCCTCCCCGCCCATTCCTCCACTCAGTCTGTTGACTGATTTGTAGGAGAACATTTTCCCTACCTCGAAGCATCTGAATTAAAGTCTTGGGTATAACTTCTAATGTTTGTTTACTGATTCCTTTATTTGTTTGTTTGTTTAATTTTTTTCCTCTTTAAACTCAGGGAATGCAAGGGGAAGCCCTGGGAAAGCAGGGGCCTCCTTCTTCAGTTAAAGCAATATTCTCCTGATAGTTTGCCAGGATGTTAGGGTGTTTCTCAGATCTTTTACACTGCAGAAATGTAAATCAAAGGAAGAGCTTCTAGAACCGACCAAACAAAAACCTCACACTTATTCAGGTACAGAATTGGAATATGCTCATGCCAGTTTTCATTCCCAACAGTACCATGATCTTTATGGGCATGAAAGTTTCCCAGTGCCTCAGAGAGGCATCCCTGAGGAAGAAGAGAGAAAACCTGAAAAGGAGGAAGAAAGAATCCATTTCTGATTATTTTTCATCAGTGCCATGCTAGGAAGAGATAGTGAGAAATACTGGACCTTTTCTAGGTATACTGTGATTTCCAGCTTGAAACGCCAAAAGACTTAATGCTGTGCCCCACTGATTCATAGATAGAGAAGTAAGGTCACAAATTAGGGCAGAAAATAAAAGGGAAGAGTTATAAAAATAATACGGATTGTTAACTTTTAGTCTCTAATGTTTCTGGCTGTCTCAAGGCAAAATCTTCAAAAACAATTTACATGTGTCTTAATTTTCAAAATAGATGTATTACCTGCAGCAGCAGTTCCTAAACCTGGCTCTGTTTTGGCATGGCCTGGTGAGCTTATTCCTTACCTTCACCAAATAGCAATTCCAGGGCCAGCCTTTTGACCTACATATTCAGATTCTCAAGGGAGGGACACCGAAGCTGAGGGATCTGCTTGATAGACCAGCATTTGGTAGGTATTGATCTAATGAAGGAGGTGAGCAACCCTCAAAGGTGGGAAGCTTTGTGTCCTCAAATGCCTGCTCTCTCTATTTGATAGACATGTGAATTCGGGTACGATAAATGTAAAATAGTAAGATTTAGGATGCTTTTGGCTGCAGTTATGACTAGAAGAGGTGTAACTGAGGGCGGGTACAGCAAGGTGTAACTAGAGTGAGGGTGGGAGAGTGGAGATAAGCCTGTGAGCACAGGGCATGCAATGATCATGGGTAAGAGAGACAGTTGGTCAACAGAGTCTATTGAGCACATAGAAGATCTGAGACTGTTCCACGTAGTCCAAAGCCATAAAAGGGAATCGGAAGCCGCAGACTGAACTCAGGTACCTAGAGCACCTCCCTTGATATGCCGCCACCTGCTGATCCCTTTGCATAGACTCAGACAGGTTGAATAACCTGCTGGTAGTTAAACAGCTATAAAGGACTTAACTTTGACCGTTTGACCCTGACCTTCTGACCCCACGTCTCGTTTTCTGTATTCTCCATAGTACTTTTAGTTATGGAAATGATCTTCGCAGGGTATATTTTGAGCCCAGCTGTGATATAGGCTATAGGACCTCGTTTTGTGTGGAGGGATCATTTCTGGCAAAGGAAGCACGAGGGTAGAGATGAATCTGTGTGTACATGGGATTACAGACAGATCATCTTTGAAAGAGTTTCTGTGGAGGAAGCTGGTAGGATGTAGATTATTTAAAAGGAAAGGGAGAAGTTGGCTTTGCCAGGTGACTGAACTGTTTCTTTCCAATGCACAAGACAATAGGGAACTGTTATATAGTCTTCGATTTTTTAAAAATATATTTTTATTTTATAACTTTTTATTTTTTAATTGTAGTTGGCATATAATCTTGTATTAGTTTCATATGTAAGACATAGTGATTAAGCATTTATATAACTTATGACGTGATCACCCTGATAAATCTAGTACCTGTCTGATGCCATACATAGTTATTCCAGTATTGACTATATTGCCTATGCTGTACTTTACATCCCAGTGACTATTTCATAACTAACAATTTGTACTTCTTTATTCCTTCTCCTTTTTCACCCATCCCTCTACCCCCTCTCATCTGGCAACCATCAAAATGTTCTCTGTATCTATGAGTTTGTTTCTGTTTTGTTTGTTCATTTATTTTGTTTTTTAGATTCCACATAAAAGTGAAATCATATGGTATTTGTCTTTTTCTGTCTAACTTATCCAACTCAGCATAATGCCCTCTAGGTCCATCCATGTTGTTGCAATTGGTAAGATTCCATTCCTTTATTACAGCTGAGTAATAATACTCTATTGTATATTTGTGCTACCTCTTCTTTATCCATTCATCCACTGAAGGATACCCAGGATGCCTCCATATCTTAGCTACTTTAAATAATGCTGCAGTAAACATATGGATGCACATGTTCCTTCAAAGTAGTGTTTTGGGATTCTTTATATAAATACCCCAAAGTGGGATTACTGGGTCTTTTTTTGTCTCCTATATAGCCTTTGTTTTAAAATCTCTTTTGTCTGGTATAAGTATTGCTGCCCAGCTTTTTTGTTTGTTTCCATTTTCATGAAATATCTTTTTCCACCTCTTTACTTTCAGTCTGTGTGTGACTTTCAATCTAAAGTGAACCTCCTGTCGACAGCATATGGAAGGCTCTGTTTTCTTATCCATTTTGCTACCCCATGGTTTATGATTGGAGCATTTAATAAATTTACATTTAAAGTAATTGTTATTGCCATTTCATTGCTCATATTTTTTATCTTTTTTTCTTCTTCTCAAAGAAGTTCTTTGAGCATTTCTAATAATGCTGCTTTGGTTGTAATGAACTCTTTTAGCTTTTTATGTCTGGGAAGCTTTTTATCTGTCCTTCAATTTTAAATTATAGGTTTGCTGGGTAGAGTAATCTTGGTTGTAGGTGCTTGCTTTTCATCACTTTGAATATTGCCTGCCAATCCCTTCTGGCCTGCAAAGTTTGTGTTGAGAAATCAGCTGACAGTCTTATGGGAACCCTCTTATATGTAACTGATTGCTTTTCTCTTGCTGCTTTAAAGATTCTTTCCTTGTCTTGAACCTTTAACATGTTAACTATGATGTATTTTGATATAGGTCTCTTTGTGTTTATCTTTTTTGATGGGGCTCTCTGTGCTTCCTGGGCTTGTACGTCTATTTCCTTTATGAGGTTGGGGAAGTTTGCCATCATTATTTCTTCAAATAGGTTTTCAATTCCTTATTCTCTCTCTTCTCTTTCTCGTATTCCTATGATGAGAATGTTAGTATGCATGATGTTGTCCCAGAGGCCCCTTACACATTTCTTATTTATTTGTTTGTTTATTTATTTATTGGGTTCCTTGTTATTGTTGTTGCGTTCCAATTGGGTGTTTTCTGCTACTTTATATTCCAAATTGCTGAATCTACCCTCTGCTTCATCTAACCTACTGTTGATTCCCTGCAATTATTCCTTATTTCTGTTACTGTATTATTCACTTATAACTGGTTCTTTTTATGTTTCCTATCTTTACTTTTATGTTTTCTGTCTCTTTATTGAAGTTCTCCCTGAGATCACCAAGCATCCTTATAACCAATGTTTTGAACTCTGCATCTAGTAGATTGCTTGTTTCCATTTTGTTTAGATATTTTCCTGGAGCTTTGTTCTGATATTTCACTTGGGAAGTGTTTTCTTGTGTCCTTATTTTGGCTGCCTCCCTGTGTTTTGTTTCTATGTATTAGGTAGAGCTTCTATGTCTCCCAGTCTTGGTAGAATGGTCTTCTGTAGTAAGTGTACTATGGGTCCTAGTGGCCAACAGTCTCCTTGGTTACCTGTGCTGGGTGCTTCAGGTATGTTCCTCATCTGGGTTGTGTTTACTCTCCTATTGTAATTGAGCCTTGATTGCTTATCGGAACTGGCTGTGACTGGAACTGTGGTGCAGGGCCTAACCCTACAGAATAAGATTTTCTTTAACTAGGTTTTGGTGTCTGCTGAATCTGCTTTTAGCGTATGTCATTTATGGAGGTGATTGGGTGGTGCTCTTGTATTTTCTGAAACTGGCCACTGGGTTTGTTGGTTCTGGGGCCTCTTGAGGGAAGCTCTGGTGCAGGCCAAGGTCAACTGTTGCCTGTGTCCTCCAGGACCACTTGGTATGAGTGACAGAGTGATCTGCAATTGGTTGCCACTTGTCCTGGGCTTGGAGATACGTAGGAGAGGCTGACCTGCAAACTGAGATCGGCTGGTGCGTAAGCTGGGGGCAGCTTAGCAAGAGATATGGGGCATGTTGAGTTCAGATGCTGCTTGTTTGGGGTTTGGAACCTTTGGAAGATTTTAGGAAAGCCTGCAGCATGAGCCAAGACAGCCCATTTGTATAGAAAAGACACTGGAAGTGGCTTAGGTGGGCCCAAAGGTCAGGTGGGGTAGGGTTTCAGGGAATTGCCAGGACAGAGTGAAGGGTGTTAGTTAGGGTTTATGGCACCTTAGTCTTGGCACTTGCCTGGGTCTTTCTGCAGCCTGGGGAAGGTGGAGTGAGGGCTAAGAAACAATGGCTTCTGTCAGCACTTCTGACTGGGAGAAAGCTGCCCCTCCAGCCCTCACCCTGAAGCCAGACAATTCAGTTCCTTTGTTTGTCCTTGGCATGTTTCAAGCTGCTGCCCCAGATCTAGACTTCAGAGTGAGTGAGTTCATGCATGGGCCCTTGAAAAGGAATGCTTGAGACCCCAGCAGCCCTCCATCTCACTCAGACACAATCTCCACTGGCTCTCGCAGCCAGAAGTTATGGGGCCTTCTCCTCCTGGCAGTGAGACCCTGGTGTGGGCCTGGGATCCCTCACTATCAGGGAGCAACTCCAAAACTGAGATATTCCTTCCATTTTTAACAACTACACATGGGAGTGGGACCAGCCCATTTCATGTCTTCACCCCTCCAACCAGTCTCCCTGTGGCTTCTTCTGCATGTCTTTAGTTATGGGACTTCTGTTTACCTAGATTTTAGGTGGTTCTCAGTGATGGTGGTTCTATAGTTTAGTTGTAATTTTGAGGTGGTTGTGGGAAGAGGCGAGCACAGCATTGATCTTCTCTGTCATCCGACTGCAAGCCCACTGTTTATTCTTAAGGGAGGGCATGATGTGAAACTATCAACATGAAGCAAGTTGGAACTAGCATTTTTTTTCAATGACAAAATGGCTTCTGAGCTTGGACTGCTAGGTCATTTCTGTTCATGCAAGTTTGCCCTGGCTTTGATGAAGTTTGGGCACCTTCCAGGGCATGTTCTCGTTTTATGCATACTTAAGAGTAGTTGGTCAATAATGATTTGGTTCTTTCATTCCTGTGCCCACCCCCACCACACCAAGGATAAAATAACAGTTTCCTTCAATTATACCGTCTATGAGACATGGAAATTTGAAGTCTTTCCATTGTAGCACAAATGTCAAATAGTGTCTTATAAAGCTTCAGGGACTGAGAGGTTCTTGAAAGGGCTTATTTTGCTACCAGTTTCTAACTCATGTCTGTTCCTATATAATCATTATGGTGTATTATTCTTTTAATGGGTTATTTTCCAAAATGGAAGATGAAGGGAAAGAAGGAGGGTGGGGGAAGAGAGAGAGAGAGAGAGGCAGGCAGGGGCTACCATTTGATTTTGAGTGTTATTTTCTTATTTTGTAGAGTAGAACCTGCCCTGAAATGTCCCCAGGCACATGCTATTTCCGAGCCATAATTATGTTTTTTAACCCACTCCTTTATGTCTGGGTCCTTAATGTCCAAGCTCCTATATAATTACCAAGTTCAGTGTGTGGGAATGAGACAAATACTTTTTGCATGACTTTAGCCTGTACATTACTGCAAATGCTGTATTATTACAAGATATTTCCTGAACCCAAAGTTGTACTATTAACTCTCAACTTGAAAAGGCCTGGCAAAAGATGCTCCTAGTCTTTGGCATGTGATGCAAAACTCAGATGGGCAGTGACTTGATCCAGCTGAGGCCTGGGACTCCTGGCGGAGGACTTGAATTTGGTACTATTGTTCTGGTTTGGAGCCTGCCACGGAACTGGGAACCTCTCCTTTGTCATCCAGCTGTATCACACAGCCACAGCCATGGCTCTCCCTGCAATTGTGAAGTACTTGCATTCTTCATTATTTGAAAGGGGCCAGGTTTATTAACTACTTCTCCTGGAGGAAGTTACTATGTTGGCTTGCTAGATGAGAGAGATTGGTGATTCTGATTATTAAGAGTAATCAGAATTTTAAAGGGTCAAGCTGAAAGGAGGAGAGCTGTGGCCAATAAGGCAGGGCTCCATTTAATCCTGGACTGCTGAAGTTTTCAAAGACAGAAGACAGCAGGAGCCTAAGTACTCCAGGGTGGGTCTAAGGAGTCTCTCCCCCTGAACTCAAGTGATTTCAACACCATTTTCTTCTAATTTGAGAAATAATTTATATCTCTCAGCATTTTTGAGTGTTGAGCCAAGAAATCATTTTTATTGTTTCATTTATTACTTCCCATTATTTATTGAATATTCAAGTAATGTAGAAAGTAAATTCTGAAATCCAAGTACCCAGCAACAGCCTTCAATATTTTGTGTTCATGTTTCTGGACCTTTCCCATTTATTCATGTATATATTTCTGTATATACACATATTCATACACACATACATATATACATTTATAAGTAGATATCTATATATAATTTTATATAAGCATGTTGCTTTGTCATTTGCTTTTTCCATTTACCTATGTTTCCTTTTAATGAATATGAATATACATCACTCTTGAATGGTTTCTGAGGATTCCATTATATGAATAATAGATATTCAATAATTAGTACAAAATCCAGATGGACATTTTATTTACTTCTCATTAATTGCTATTCTGATCAGCATCCCATTGAATATCCTTTTATCTTTTTCTTCTCTGTGTACCTGTCCAGCTTTTTTTTCAAGAGATGACTTTTGGACCCCAAGGTGTGCATATTTTGAATTTTAGTACTTAGTGCCAAGTTGCCCTTGAGAAAGTTTATTCTAATTTACAATCTTGCCAACAGTAGATAAAAGAGCCTAAAGAATCGAGAAATTAACTTTCCATTTTCTTAGCTTTCTTGAATTTTACCTGCCTTTAGATCCTTACCTCTAACTGCCTAAAAGACAAACGTATTTATAAAGTTGCAATATAATCAGCAATTACCAAGATTTTTTATTTGTTCGCTGAGATTAAGTAATGCTAAACTCACTTTTTCTTTTGATAAGGTTACTGTAAAGGCAGGTCAAGGGAATGACATAGATATAGCGTACCAGGATTTCATCTAGGCATTTGACACAACAAGCTTACATACATATATTTTTTATTCATTTATTTATTTTTTTATCAGGTGGAGAAATAATGACTGAATGGTGGTTCAGCTAGATGGATTTATAGTTGTTAAACAACTCCATGCTAAGCAGGTTGGTTAGGGGGTCCTGTCACCTCTACAGGGAGGTTACTGGAGGCACTAGGCTCTCATTCTTCAAAAATGTACGCAGACCTAATTACAATTGACCTTTGAACAATGCAGGGATTAGGAGTACTAATCCCAGGGCAGTCAAAAATTTGTGTATAATTTTTAACTTCCCAACTACTGTCATCCTTCATATCCACAGAGAATTGATTTCAGGATCACCAACAAATTCCAAAACCTGAGCATGCTCAAATCCCGTATATAAAATGGTATAGAAAAATGCTTACAGTTGGTCTTCAAATCCTGAGATTCCCAACCATGAATGGAAAATACTGTTTATGACCTGTAGTTGAATACATAGATGCAACACCTGGAGATATGGAGAAATGCCTGTATATTTATTGAAAAAAAATCTTCACATAAGTAGACTCATGCAGAAACCTCTATTGTTTAGGAGTCAAATGCATATACAGCCTTTGAAAGCACACTTTTTGAAAGCATGATGCCTCAAAGCTAGGAAGGTTAGCTAAAACAATAGAAGTCATAATTAGAAATGTCCAGCAGGATGAAACTATAGACCCAAATTTAGTTAGGATAAATCTAAAGCAACTATTCAGTAAAGTAAAGAATAAAGTTTATTCTTCAAATTAAAATTTTGGTGTGTGTGTGTGTGTGTGTGTGTGTGTGTGAGAGAGAGAGAGAGAGAGAGAGAGAGAGAGAGAGAGAGAGAGGGAGGGTGGGAGGGAAGAAGGGAGAAAGAGAGAGAAGGAATGGCAAGGAAACTGGCCACCAGGATATCAGTTTAATTAATTACAAATTTGAATAGGAATCATCATTGCATAGTGGATGCTAAGAAATCAGTGCAATATAGGAGTACATTAATTATTTTAAAGTAGTGTTTATTACAGGTGAGAACACATGTGAAGACTTGCATTCAGACCCTGCTCAGGAAATTATTGTGTAAGAGAAGCCCTGACACAGTGTAATGATCCTATATTTAATGGGGTTCAGAGTGGGGTCTAGGAGAGGTAGAGAATAACCAGTCAAGTAGAAAAGAATGATTAGGCTAGATAAGCTAGTGGTAATGGGCATAACTATATTTAAATGTCTGAAAACCTGGGCATCCTCTAAAAAGGCAGAATTAAGACAAGTGAGCTACAATTGCAGCCAAAAGCTCAAAGTATGTCAGGCAGGGAACACATTCCCATTTAAGCCATTTAATACATTGTCTCATATGGTATTGAGTTCCCCATCTCTAGTGATAATGCATCAACAAGAATGGCTACACAAGGAAGAGAAGATTGTTTTAGATTGTATTGGGAGAGAAGATTGTATTAGATTCTTTCCACCAACACATGCACGATGAGTAGTAGCATTTACATGCCCAATACTTTCCCATGAATGGCCCAGTCTTTGAAAAAATCAGGCAAAGCTTTTGCAGAGAAGTAAAGCATCATATTGACTGCTAACACTAGGAGTCCTGCTAATGGTTTACCTTTAACCACCACCTGCTAAGGCTGTGGCACAAAGGGAAGGGGGCTGGCTCTATTTGCATCCTAGTATTCCAACTAGCTCATACTTCTTCCTTTTCTCTCCTACTCAAGTGAACATTTCAGATGTTAATGTGTTTCAATTATGGAGTTCCTGACATCCTCAAATCTATCCTGTCTGTGAGCATTTCTTCCCACTTTTACTTAAGTTCTCTTCCTGAAAGCAGATCCCACTAATTTTCTTTATATATACTATTATTCTCACAACGAGTAAGTATACAAAAGGACATAAAAGAAGACTTTTATAGTGATTTAGAAATGGCCACTAAATGAATGAAAAAGTGCTCAGCCTCAAATTATCTGGGAAATATAATGCAGGCTTTCATGTATCAATTTTTTCAAGATTAAAGACTTTTGTATAGACTTCATTTGGCACAGTATAAGGAAAGGGGCACAGCCTGGAAGTTGACCAACATTTTTGAAGGGAAATTTGTGATATCTTTCAAAGTTTAAAATATGTATATCCTAGAGATCTCTACCAAATCTCTCTTTTATTAGCACATTATAGATATAGCTATTATATGCTGAAGCATCCATCCTTGTTGAGAACATGCACATGAGAACAGGCAAAGCTGTTCCTTTGGAAAAGTATTCTTTGAAGTATTGTTGGAATAATGAAAGACTGGAAATGACCCAAATGTCCATCATTCATGCACACATTCATTCAACAAACATTTACTTTGTGCCAGGAAATGCTTTATGTGCTTGGGATATAACTCTGAACCAAATAAACAAAGGTTCCTGCCTACTGTTTTAATATGTCAGTATAGGACTGGTAAATAGAATGCATGCATAGAGGAATAATAAGTATTCATTAAAAATTAGGTACCTATATAAGATCTTGACATGGAAGGATGGCCAAGACATATTGGACATTTTATTTTTAAAGGGCATTTGCCTGTGTCTGTTCCTGCATTATGCATAAGATTTCCCTGGAAAGTCTGGTAAAGAACCTTGACACTGGGAATGGATTTTGGGGAAGGAGAGAGGGAATATTACTTTTCTATTTATAAAGCCTTTTGTACTATTTAATTTTTCATAGCTAGCATGTATGCTTTATATAATAAAAAAACTTATAGATGTTATAAAAAAGAATAAGTCGTAAAGCTGAGTCAGTAGATTTTCTAGAGAACTAAAGCTCATCTCACAAAGAAAATAGAAAATTCCTTAACCTATCTGTAGGCATTGAGACCAAAATGATTAGGTGTTTGATGCTGTTCAGACTGCGAGAATGGAAATTAATACCATAGTACTTTGGAATGCAAAATGAAAGACAAAAGGTGGACCAGTGGTATCACTGGTCATGGGCATGGTGGACTTGTCTACACATGCAAATCATGGGAAGACAGCCGGGGTAGGGGAAGGGCTGAGACCGGCAGTCAAGTTTTCTGGGGCTTTCTCCTGGGTTTATGATTAATCTTCAATTTCTTGGAGCCTCGGTCTCCCCTTCTGTGAAACTGAACTTGGATTCATTGATTTAAGGGGTGGCCTCGCACTAACATTGCATGAATTTGGGTTTTTCTGGCAAGTCCTCATTTATAGGAAAGAGATTTGAGATATCTCCTGAAATTCTTTAGCATCTTTGAGAAAATCACCTCACCTTTCTAGTTATCCATCTTCTAATGCTGTGAAGAAACATTAGTTATATACTTTATTATCTGTTTTTGTGTAGTTTCAACTTTAAATACAATTAGATATTTTATAGTTAGGCGATTTCAACTACAGGGTCCTAGAAAGACAGGCTTTTTTATATTCTACCTTAAACAAGTGACCAAGAGAAATTGATCAATATGTATCCACTTGATGAACATTAGGAAGGAAAAAGAATAGTGTGATTCAACACACCGGGCATTTATGTTCTAAGGAAATTAGAATATAATTTTATTCTTTTGCAAACTAGATTTCTGTCAGATCCACCAACCCAGAAGTTCCAGTTTGCCTTTTCTTTGGGGCTAAGTTTTCACAGGAAAAGAGGTGGTAGTTATAAATGAGTTTTCATTTCTGTGTGCTGGGGGAATATCAGCTTGGAGGAGCATGTGAGGGAAACTGCGAATGATATGTCTGTCTTGTTTGTGTGTCTGTGGGAGGGTCCATGGAGACCTTCTATCCAGAGTGGAATATGTGACTCAGACTCTCCTTCAATGGTGATCTAAGTCGGTCCTAGTTAGGGTAAGTTTGGAGTATCCCATATAAAGCTAGTAAGGGCACTGATATCCACACAGAGGGAAGATGGCACAACAAACAACCCAATGAGAAGGTCAACGCCGGAGGGAGTGTTTCCTAGATTTGGTATTTGGGACACGCCACTGCCATTTCTCCCTTTCCATTTGTTTTTCAGCTGATTGGAAAACTACTAATGAGCATGTTTACATTTTCTCCAGTTGTTTTACCCAAGTGTGAAACCAGCTGGGGAGAGGGGCTTGCTCTCTGTCCAAGGCCCTACCTGTCTCTCCTTCTGTCTTCCTCTCACTCTCCCAGCTGCCAGGCCCCCTCCACCCTGCTAACCCTCCCCTCGTTGTCTCACCACCACACTCCCTGGGGTTCTCTCTGTTTAGTACAGGCCAGCGGCCCCACCACATGTTTTACATTGCTCACACTCTCCCTTCTCTCCTCCTTTTGTTGTCATTTGTTTTGTTTTGAGGGAGGTGAGGTGCAGAGGAAGTCTTGGGTTTATACCCTTCCACTCACCTCCAGAACTGGGAGCAGGCCCAGATTTTATTTGCTTCTATTTCTGTGCTGAGGTCAAAAGCCCTTTGGGAAAATGTCCTTCTCTCCTCTGATAGTTCTAGGGGACTCATTTGTTCTCCCTGGGCTGCTCTGAATTTCTGGTCTCGGCTGTCAGCAACGCAGTCAACTCTTAGTTGCTTAGCTCTTCTGCTGAGGGTGTCTCAAGCTTCAGTCATTGTAAGAACCACCTTTACAGTGTTTTCTATGCCCTATGACATAATTTCTATGAGTTCGTTGATATGCTTGTTATAATTTATTTAAATGCGTTTTAAAGTAAATCCATAACTATTAAAAGTCTTTTTACTGCCCCGTAAATCATCTTACTTATCAGATATATGGACATTTCTCTTCTTGGCCCTTACTGTGTAAGACTGTTCCTTCCTGAGGTGCTGCTGGGTTACTCAATCTCTTTAAGGTCTCCTTAAATAGTCACTCACACTGTTAGTTCCCAGTATGTTGGCCAATTCTGTTTGGCCCTGCCCTGAGGTTTTTGTTTTGTTTTGTTTTGTTTTGTTAATTTACTACTTGAGGAGATGATTTGGTGATGCCAGTTCTGCCTAAGCTAATGGTAATAAATATTTGCTGAATGTATGAATTGAAGGAATAAAAACTTTACCTCCCTTTTCAGCACAGTTTTAGAGTCTGACACTTTTCTTCTTTTTTTTTCTTCCCTTCTCCCTCCCTCATTCCCTTCTTTTCTTCTTTTCCTCTCTTCCTTCCTTTATTCCTTCTCCTCTTCCTATTCTTTCTTGCCAACCTCCCTTTTTCCCATCTTTTTTTTCCTTTTTAGTTAAAAAACTAGGATTTTATTTTGATGTTCACTTTCTAAAGAAACTTATAATAGACTGTGCCCAGAAAGTGTCCTTAGTTATTAGGAGAGTCTGGGATTTTTTCAGAGACCCTCTATTGACTCTCTGAGTTGAAATAGTTTAGACTCCACATAAAATATGTGTTGTTTACCCAGGCTCTTCATGCTCTGCATACTGTTACAGTCCTTGAAGAGCTTGTCAGTGACAAGTAAGATAAATGAATGAAGAGGACTTTACAAGTGTTTAAAAGCTAAGTATAGCATGTGCTGCCCACTACTTAATTAAACAGGCCTATGCTTAACTAAGTAACTTTGTGGTGGAAACTTCTAGGGCTCTCCCCTTCCCCCAGACCCTTCCACCTCCAAAGGAGGTGCTCAGGATGTTAGAAATTCTTTGGTTGTCTGTAATTGCTAATGTGTTAGCCTCAGTTTGAAACTGTCTTGTTGGTTAGAACACTAAAAATTATTGTGGATGGTGGATAATGACTTTGGAGCATATACTAGGATAGGTAGCCAATGTCAACTCCCTTGCAGCTTGATCACAGTTTTATCATGTGTCTGAGTTTCATCTTTATCACAGACAAATTTAAAATCAAAGTGAGCTGCTTCTCTTCTCAGCTCTGATTAGGGTCAATGTCTAAAGAGACAGAGCCCATTTCCAGATCAATCTTAAATTTTTTTTTTTTAAATGAAGAGGTCAGTCCTTACGGATCTAAGTAGTAGGATATAGCATTTCCGTAGGAAGCTTTGGAATGATAGTCCCCAAAATGCTAGTTGTGCGATCATTGGTAATTTCCTTAGTTTTTCTAAGCCTCAATTTCTTCATCTCTAAAGTGAGGACAGCCTCTGCCAGTAGGTGATGGTCAGGTCGTATATAGTTGAGTCACTTTTGCTTCTTATGAGTTTCTGCCCTTTTAATAGCAGCTATTAAAGATTTTAAAAATGGGCTCCCTCCAGCCTACATCACAGGGTCAGTGAGACTGACTAAATGAGATGACAGGAGCAAAGTGCTGTGCGTGGCAGATAGCAAGGGCTGGGTAAGCATTTGCTATTATAGTTCATGTTTACAGGTTGCTTCATCTCACAGTGCCAGTCTTCTTTCTGCCTCTATCAAGGATCCTAATCTCCAAATTATCAGCACAATACACAGAACTCTTTCTCTGCAAATAATTCTCCCCTCATGGGTTACACTAGCTAGTAACAGAACAGAGGTGATGATGCTCCTGGCTATAATTATTCATAACTTTTTGTGAGTTCCTCAGTTTCCTAAAGTGACAACAGGAAGTTGATGCCAGAATAATTTCTCTCTCCTGATTTTATAGGGGGAAAAAAAACTACACAGAATGTGAAATAAGGAATAAGAATAATAGACTAGCATCTATCCATGTAGAACTTGGTTCCTGCTAAAGACATTCTCTTCCCTCCCTCTCCTGTTTATAGACAGATACAGGAACAGAGGCTCATGAAAAAGTGATTCATTCTGAGTCTCAGAATGAATATTTGGCAGGCAGAAAAAGAATTAGTTCCAGACCTGTGTTATTTCCCCAAGAAAGATGAGAGATCTAGCACTCTAGTTGATGAGAAGTCTCAAGAGCTGAGCATCAAAGGCCTGGTAATCACAAGAATTTTAGTCCTATGCAAAAGTTAGACACAGACTTGTTAAGTATTCAACAAAGATTTTAGTTAGATTTTCACAAAAACAGACCCCAAGACAATAATTTGGTAAACATGGTTTATTTGGGAGATGACCCCAAGAAACATGATGAAAAAATGGAGAAGTGAGATAAGGAAGGGAAAAGGTGGATAAAGTGGCATTATGAGCAACTTTCTGTTATAGTCAACAAGGGCTGCATCATGCTGAGGATCCATTGAGAGATTCTAGAAGACATCATAGTGTTGTCACACTAAGGTGCCAAGATGCTGGTAATTTATTCATCAGCTCACTCCCTCATAAATTGAGAGTTGTTCTGAGGGCATGAACTCCCCAACATTTCTGGTCTCCCCTCTTCCCTGGCCAAGACTACACTTCTGGGCCATAAAAAGGTCTCAGACAGAGAGAGATGCAAGGGCTTGAGGTGGGAAGACATTAGCACATCTGACAATTCAAGCTGCAGTTGACCTCCAGAGAATATGGAATGGCAGTGACATTCTTTATAACAATTAAAATAAAATAAGTGTACTTAATGAGTAAGTATAAATAGCAGCCAAACCCTCCATGGTGACCTACTAATTTTCTATCTATAAATAAGGACTGGGGGAGGTACCTTCAACAAAGGTGGGGAGAGCTTCATCAATGTTCTGTTTGGCTGTAGTACTGATTAGCTGACTGACTTGGGGGAGATTAGACCAGTTTTCAAGGGAGGACCAAAGCAATAGCAGTGGATTATATAGATATTTGTAAAAACAGCCATCGAAAGGCTGGCCCATTTTCCCAGAAATGTCAGTTTGACAGGTATGAGCATATGGCTATGCCTGTCTTAAATTATTTCAAAAATGACACAAGTTGATAAGTTCTTCAATAAGAAAGTGAATTATCATCTTAAATATGTTTTCTGTTCTCCCCATATCCAATAAAGGAATGAAGAAAGCAACACACATATACACATCCCTCTCACATCTTAGGGGGCAGTTCCTCATTTTTATCTGCTTTTCCTTGCAAGGTAATTAGAGAGTGAATTTACCATGGAATCTCCCCAGCCCACTTTTTCTTGTATCCATATCCACACCAACTTTCAAATCTTAGCCCAAGGGGCATCTCACCCATGGAGGCTTATCTGAGGCCCCTGGCCTCAGCTAGAAGGAATTTCTGCCTCTGGACATTTATGTAAACCAAACCCTTCGGTTTTCTTTTCTTTATTGTGTTATAGTCAGTCCTCTACTTCCTCATATCTTATTTACCTTTGCTTTGTCCACTGCATCTGTCCTGAAACCTTTTCCTTCGTATCACTACTGTAGGACTCTGGAATCAGAAACCTGGTTTTAAATCTTGTTCCTCAACTCACTAGCTGAGCAATCATGGGCTTTGTTTTCTCATCTTTAAAAGAGGGCTCCTAAGAATAGCTATCTCAGAACTGAGGATTCCGTGAAAGCATATTGGTCAAACGTTTAGACTGGCACATAACTATACTTGTCTTTGTGGTTGCAGAAGTTTGGTGAGCGTTCAAGGAATTCCTTAGCAGTGTCCACAGTAGAAGCCTTTCCATCACTGATTCTTACTTACTTCCTTAAAGTTCCCTGGTGCATATTCCCCTAATAGCTTCTTTATCCTCTTGCTTCACTTTGTCCTCCAAGAGTGAGCCAAGCAGTGGAACCTAAACCCCACTTAATTATGATTCATTGCCATGTGTTCCTGGTGGATGTCCAATCTATCCCTCCCCTCCTCACTGTCCACTTATTGTCTGGTGTCTCCATCCTTTACTCAGAGAAAAGAACTGTTGACCTGGCTCTGATTTGGCAGAAATAAGACTAGTAGAAAACTTCTGGATTATTTTGGATTTTCCTGGCAGGAAAGCGGGAGAAAAGAAAATCTGATAGAATAAAGTGTAATTGCTATTGTATGGTATTATCTACATATCCCATAGCAACAAATCTTATTGTATTTTTTTTTATTTAAACCATATTCATGAAGGTTTTTGTTAATTTGATCCAGATGACTGATCAAAGCATAGTTCGTTATTGCCACCTTGCTAAAATATTTTTAAAGGCAGTTTTAATATTACACTTTTATAGCTATGTAGTACCATTAAGCTATTGAGTCTATTACCAGTCAATCAAAGATTTTCATTTTGTTTCAAGAGCTCCTTGGATAGACTCTTCAGAAATGTCAAAAGAGATAGAATATATAGCACCTTTTCACAGATGGTATTCATCAGGAATTTTAGTTAATGGAGAAGGTTTCAGTTTCCTATGGTTGGCTAACACTTGTATTCTAAAAACTACTGCTCATCCAAAAGCTAGGGGATAGTAAGGAAATGAACCCCTTAACACCACCAATACCGTTTATTCTTAATGAGGCAATTACTCTGAGATATAGTGATGTATCTCGTGGGATCCATTTTACTAAAGAATGGAGCATTTCTTGAAGAAGACCAGTTTGGCTTTTCCAGCAGCTACAACTATACATTTATCTTGCTCTCCGCATTCCCAAAAACAACCACCAAAAACAAACATACAACAGGAAAAGTTAAACTATCACATGAAGAGTTCCTTACTCATAGACGCTAACTGTGTATTTTCCCTTTCATCTATTCCAAAGTAAGCTGTACCCTTTCCATTCATTCCTCCATGCATTCGTACATCTATTCGACACACATTTACTCGCTATTTATACACCACACTCTGTGTAGGTGGTGAGTACAAGGGTAATTCAGACATAGAGCTTAACTCAAGAAATTTTCAACCTAGTGGTAGAGAAAGCCAAGAAAGCACTATTATCACGTAAGTGGTGTGATGGGAGGGGGTCTGGTGTGGGTACAAGGTTCTGGAGAAGGCAGTGGAAGAGCATTTAATCCCTTCTGAGGTAGGCTTATGGAAGGCAGTTCTGGAAGTGATGGTGTTGAAGCTAAGACCAGGGGAACAGATGGGTATAACTTAGGTAAAGGTAGAGGATTGAAGGGCCTGATATGAATAGAGACAGCATGTCCCAGGGCTGGAGAAAGGAGGAATGAGAGGCGAGGCTGGAAGGTGAACAGCAGTTACCTCCCCAAAGCCTTGTAAGTGTGGAGGAGCTAGTTATCTTTTCCTAAGGGCAATGGGGAGCCTCTGAGGAACTTGAAGCTGGGGGGTGATGGGACCTGATGTCATCTGGCTATGGATTTTATTCTATGGGAGGTGGGAATAAAACAGGAACGCTGTTAAGAGCCTATTGCCCTAGAGAAATAAGGTGGTGTCTGGAAGGAAAAGGAAGTAGACAATGAAATCTGATTAGATTTGCCTCAGCAGTCATGACATAATACAGTAAAAAGAATATAACATGGTGAACCGAAGCAAAGGTGAGAGTGTCAAGTCAGCCATTTGGAAGACGCTGACAAGGAAGTAAAAATGAGCTTCAGTGAATTTCTAAATGAGTCCTTGAGTTCCCACGTGCAGTGTGTGTGGAAAGCTATCCCTCTCCAACTCCATATTAGTTTTCCTGAGAATTCATTTTTGACTGCCCATAGGATTTGCTGTTTAAGGCTTTGTGATAGACACGTTAGGTATCTGATGGCTAGAGGGATGTGAACCACCATGCATGAAATCGCCTGGTAAACATGTCTGAAGTCATTTGAACACATAGCAATACTTGTTTCAATGCTTGTTACAATTTCCTGCAGTTTTTGTTTTCCATCTCACCTTCTAGGGAGTTTTATTCATGGCTTTCTATCTTTCCAGACCATGCTTGGAAACCAGTATTAGGAAACCAATGTAATTGGTTAGTGATGAGGATAGGTAGCGTACATTAAAAAAAAAAAAATTGTAAGAGATTCGTTTTAATTTTATAATTAAGCAAACAGCGCTGGTCAAACTTTTTTATAGAAGGGGAAACTAGCAACCAGCCTGTAAGAAATCCATCACAGTTTAGGGGATATGTTACAAGCAAGATAAATAAAAGTAGTCTAGAGTATCAGGCCAAACTTTCATTTTTCATCTCTATTTCACACTCTTCTCTCCCCACCCAGACTAATCAAAAGAAGCCTCTTCCGCTCACAATTGTTCTGTGTACATTTCCCCCAGATCTGGTATTCACATGAACAACATGGTTTATTTATATTTCAGCACCAAATTGGAAAGATGACATCATTCATTTACAGTCTTTATCCCATGACATGCCTACTCTCCAACACCTCATTTCAGCAGACACATTTAGGACTGCATATAGCATCTTGTTTAGCTTGTACATTCTTTTATGGGATACAGTTCAAAGGTAGGAAACCTTAGGCTTGTCACTAGTAAGAAAATATCTCATAAAATCACTGGAGCTTCCCCAAAGGATAAGGGCATTATAATGTTTACAATAGCAGTTACTTGTTCATTTAGGCTCCATCGTTCATTCTTGGGCGAGTCCCTTTTTTCTTGTCCATAACAGGTCTTACAGCTCCCTTTAGGCACCCAGAATTCTATTAGAAGACACAATTCCAGGTTTATTAGTTCGCAAGTTCAAAAGTACAGGCTCCCGACAATACTGGAACTTTATGGGAATGCTGAGTTTTAGAATCCTTTGTACAATGGTAGGCCAAATAATGGGATTCTCAGGACTAGGTCCACAACAGCTCCACTGACCTGTTTCTCACAGGACATAACTTGTCCATTGAGTCTTCTGATACTTTAAGTGAACAAATGACGAATAGAAATGCTCTCAGCTGCCAAAGGTTGCCTGGGACTTTTTAATTTAATTGTTAGGTGGATCTTGCCCCTAATTTTATTTTCATCTATATAATGCACTTGGGGCCTTTCCAATATTATATGCATTTTAAAAAATGGAGTGAGTAAATCCTTTGGCAGGTGGAATTGGGGTGTGAGGCATTTCCAAAACTTAACAGAACCAAAACATTTATGGCAAAATTATTTCTACCTGTTCAGCTGTTTGCTATTTTTGCTAGCAACATGGCAAAGAGAAAAGCCTAGAGATTAAAAAAGGGAAGACCCAGAAAATCTCCAGAAAAAAGCTCTGAGGGTTGAAATCTATGCCTTGATTTTCTCACTGCAAATAAAATAGTAACACTTCCTCCTTGGAAAGTTTCTAGGATTCGTTAGACTTTGTATTAAAAGTATTACAAAAAATACACTACATTGAGTCCAGAATTATTATCAGAGTATTATTTATATTACATAATAAAATTCCAACTGATTAGTCCCTGCCAGCCTCTGACTTCCAGCTGTCTTAAAGTGCTGATGGCTCATAGTCATCTCGAGCCATCTCGAACTACCAGTGAGATTGTTATGGCAGTTTACGAGACGTCAACTTTCAGTGATCTTCCCTGTCTGAAAACAAATGTGCAGCTCGCCTCTAGAATGGCAGCATCACTCAAAATCATGGCCTTCATTCTTTCAGTTACTCATTGCAGCAACATGCATAGTGTATCTACATTTTCTAGGCCCTGTGCTAAATTCTGGGGACAGGCAGAGGAAAGAAACAGAACTGACAGATTGAACAGATAAATTCATGGTTGTAGAGTGGTGGTAAGCAGGAGGTACGCATCACCTGGCCGCAAGGGTGAGGTCCAGAAAAGGCTGTGGGTCCGACACAGAAGTTAGAGTTGAGGGAGATGGCTGCGGGAGGTGTCGCAGAAAAAGGAAGCAACATGTATCATGAAGGAAAAGTACCTTACAGTAAGCAGCAACAATATTAAAAATAATTATAGCATTAGACTTTTATTGTAAGACATTATGTGCCAGGTCCATAGCTGACACTTGAAGTTTATCCTAGCACTTGCCCTCAGGGACCCCAGGGAGGGAAGCACTATTATTCCCATTTTAGAGTCCAGGTTATTGAGGCTTAGAAATAGGTAACTGTAAAAGACCCCATAACCACAAAAGAGGTGGGGCAGGACTTGAATCCAGTCTTGTCTCTAAACCCACATTTGTAGTCTCTACATTTCCTGGCTTTTGGGGCTGGATATTTTATCTGCCTTTTTCCATGGTCTATAGGCATTTTTCTAGTTCCTCTGATCTTATAAGTTCAGTTCATCACTGATGTGTTCTTGCCTTGAATAATAAAATACAATAAAACACTTCTATGGCCCTAAACACTCCTTTTAACTATTACACCTTGTTGCCTCATGTGACAAACAGTGAGGAGTGAATTAGAGTGGTCAGCTCTTCTCCATTGATGTTGCTCCTTTTGCTCAATTTCCCCGGAGAACTGTATCAGTCAAAACATCCATAGAATGCTCCTTCACTAGAAGTCATCATAGCAACAAACCATCTCCGTTAGTATTTTCGCACTTGGCAGCTTTTGAGTGGATTTCTCTGCCTTGTCCTGTAAGACCATTGTTTGTCTGTAGTTCTGTGTCTCCACCCAGTCCTTTCTCATCATTTCTTCCAGGGCTTACATCTCATGCTTGCTCTAGAGTGTAGGATGTGATTGTTGGCAGTTTGTGATTGCAAGCTTACTCTGGATCTCTGTGATTGCTTGCTAATGTAAAACAAAACACCTTAGGATACATCCATTCTTTCCCCCCTTTTAAATCACATGGGGGAAGTCCACCTACATCTACAAATGTAGATCCAAGAACATAGTAGCTTCAAGGATGTGACAAAGCCTTTTTCACCAAAGCATCTGGCATGGAGCAATTTGACTAAAAATGAAAACTTCTGGACTAGGAACAAAGGAGCCCTGTAGGTGCTACGACTGTGCCCTGACTCTCTTTGACTGGTCTAGCTCCTGAATCTCCCTGGTTTTTGTTCCGCACAGACCCAGAACAGAATGAAGCTGATAGCGGACAACTACGATGAGGACCACCACCATTACCACCACCACCACCATCACCACCACCACCGATCTCCTGGGAGGTCGCAGCATTCCAATCACAGGCCCTCTCCCGACCAGGTCAGTTTCATTGCTGCTTACCTCCAGGACCCCTTTTACCCTTTGGACATTTTAAGATAAAATAAATAATCCTCAAGAAATAATAAACAGCATAAAGTGATACATTCTTTGAACTGAAACTAATAGCTTTGGTATTTATTTCCATCACTCAGGCAATCTAAATGTTTTCCTTTCTCCTTCCTCTTTAAGGTTTTGTCTGTTCTTGTTTATGTTATGCATTTTCTTTCCTCCTTTCCTTCTTTCACAGATATGTAGTCTATTGCTGGCTCTGTATCTAATGGTAGGTTACTCTTGAATGTCTCTTTCAGAATTTTAAGAGAAAGCACTTTATTTCCATGAGCTTGGCAACCAGAGAAGCTTTGAGTTTGCACAGCACTTTCCTAGAAAATTTCTTAGTTATGCAAATTAACAGTGGAGTGAAATAGCATGAGGATAAATCCTTGCCTTTTAGCCAGTTAAGTCAAGGGGTCTGGTTTATTTATTGTGGACCCTATCTTCTCCCTTGAATAATAAAGCAAATGAAGAGATGGATTGACAAAAACAAAAGTCTCTCATGATTTTCAAAAATATTTGCATTCACCCACCAAATGTGAAAACTATGTACAGTGTTTAGTATTAAAACTTTTGAAAGTGAGTATCACGGAAATTATGTGATTAAATGCAAACTAGCAGGATAATATAGTCAATATTAGGAGTATTGCCTCCTCCTTTATTACACTGTGACCTTTTTATGATCCTAATGTAACTTATATAATAAATCTCAAGAGGGATGGTGGCATAGGTAATCTGGACATGTGTGAATGCTTTTGTTATGTACACTTTTGAATAAGTGAGGGGAGAACTTATTGGAATTACCCATCTGAAGAGGGGTTTTTTTTATTTGTCGGAGGAAGGGGTGCTTATTATGCTCCTAAACTTTTTTTTTTTTTCAGATGGCTCTGTTCCTTTTTCACCTCAAATCACTAGCATCCCAAAGGAGAAATTAAAATTCCAAGTCTTAAAGATGTTTAAGCAGGAGTACAACTTCTGGGGGAGCCATTAATATAGTACACAATATGAGAAGGGCCCCTGGAGATGTGCAGTAAGGTAGCTCCGACCAGGAGGACCCTTGCCCCTAGCCCCAACTGGGCCCTACCCTTGTACTTGGAAACATTTGCCCTCAGAGACTTCAATGCTGCAGAAAGTGTTCACACAGGACGTCTCGATTTCTGAAGCCAAGTGCAGAATGGCTCCAGTTTATGGGATTAGCTCTCAAAAATGGGTCTCAATTTGAGTATCAGCAAAGTGGAAGGAGATATTAATTTTATATCTTTATCATGTATGCCTGTGGTTTTAGTTTGATTTGGTTTTATTTATTCATCTCATCCCTTATAAGCACCTCCTTTCCCCTGTACTCACTTGCCTCAATATACCTGGCTTCTTGCTGACCAAACCTCTTCATTCTTTTTCTTGGTCCTTACCTATCCTCCTTGACCTTCTCTCATGAGGGTTGAGTGTGAGGTTTTATTGGTGCCAGGATGCCATTAGAAGGACTATAGGAGTAGAAAAAAGGAGTTGGAGCCAAATTGGAAGAGTGGGTCATAAAAGGACCTGCTGAGATAACAAACAGGCTTGTTTCATCACAGACACATATCCTCATATGTCCTGCTGGAAACAGGGCACCAGGTCAAAATGTATCTGCCTTGTGAATGATATTTCTTACAGAAGCTTATCTCCCGCTACTTTTCCAGAGGTCTTCATTTATAAACTAGGGTACTTGCCTCCGTGTTTGACCCTCTTATGTTTGTCCATTGACACTAGAGGTTGTCACAGGGTAGAAATCATGGCTCAGGGGTGGCGCCCTTTCCAGAAGAGTTAGCATTCCCTGAGGAGTGTCTGGCCAAGATATGTCATCAGGACCTCTGATACATCTTTCTCATTGCTACTGTGAGGAAGATGGTGATGGCTTTCACATCCTTCATTTCAGTGACCACTCTAAGTAACCCATAGACACAGAGGCAGACAGCCCCATTGTCTTTTACAGATGAGAAATCCAGGCCCTGAGAGGAGTGGGATGAACTTGACTAGAGTTCTGATGCTGGTTGTTTGCTCATTAAAGTAATACTTGGAGCACATATTCCATGCCAGCCACTATGCTGGATTTGGGGAAGAGCATTTGGATAAGAAAGAACTCCTGTCTTCAGGGCATTTGCTCTCTAGTCCTAGGACAAAAATTCAGGTCATCTGATGTCCCATTCAGTTCTTTTCTGGATCATATCAATTAAAATGTCACAGCTAAAAGGTAATTATAACTTAATTAGGGGTTCATGACTTAGGAACTTACTCTGTAATAGATTCACTATGAAAGTGAAATATCCCTGGCTAGGATAATTTTTCGGTATTAAATTGGAGTCACAAAGCTATAAGGCTCCCATGCTGTATTCTTTCAATTAAAGAAGGAGAATTCAGCAAGGAACCCTGGTATGAGTAGGCTGACTCCAGTGATAGAGATGGTAAGATCCCCTGGGCTGGTTGCCTTTTTAACTAGGTGTCCCAGGTCTGGACAGTGATGTTCTCCCCTGTACTGGAGATTGAGATTCATAATCATCAACAACTCACATATCAACATGTGAGTTGTTATAAATCCAAGTCCCACAATGTAATATTAAGGCTAGGAAATCTTTCTACACATAATTGCATAACCATATATACTAATATGTATGGAGTGAAGTTATTTCTTATGAGTAAATGACAGCTTTGTATCAGTATGTGACAAAATTAGAGTATAAATAATGGATGGATTTGGATGAAATTTAAAATAAATGTCCATAATGTACCCATGTTAACTAAACTGACTTAAAGGGGAGAGAGCAGTCTCTTTCAGCAATTCCTGATTCTCTTCCCATGAATCTTCCAGCCCTGATTTTCCTGTGGCCCTGAGGGTTGAGCAACAATGTCCTCCGGAAGAGGGGCTATGTTAATATTATCTCCTGAGATTTATTGAGAACAGAACATGAAAATGAAAAAATATTTTAAAAATCAGTCACTTTGCTACTTTTCCAGAGAAATTCACTTTTCTTAGGAAATTCAAGTAAAAAGTATTACCAGGTTTGCAGAATTAGATTGTTTTATTTCCCCATTTCTTTCCAGTCCCTCCCTCCTTTATTATGATTTTGCTTTCTCCTTAGAAGAAACTGAATTCAAGTGTTATAAGACTAGACTAACATTTCCCAAAGTAACTTGTGGAACATTAGTCCCATGAGGAAAATCGTGAAACAAAGATTCAGTGAGCAAAGAATTTTGGGAAAATGCTGCATATTATGACTGAATCTTGGAGAGTCTTGGTGCAATTAGCAGATCAAAGGATCTAAAAAGTCATATAAGAAAGAAAGCTTTCCAATTTTATTTAATCCAGCATTTCCCAGACTTATTTGATCATAGAATCTTTTTTTTTCCTTTTCTACTAACATCTGTGCCCTGAGAAATACTGTTCTCAGAGTATCAGGTGAAGAAAGAGACTACCCAGTTTAAAACATGGCTGATCTAATTTCCAGCAGTGTTTTTAATCATAGGTGGAGTTTTGAAGCAATTTTCCCTGGCTTTTTGCATAGTGAAAAATGAGAGTGCTCCTTTTATTTATTTATTGTGATACTTCTTTAAAGGATGTGACACCAGAGAATGCGCTATCCCACCAAGACCCAATAGATATGAACTAAGGGAGTCATTAAAGGATGAGGACCCAGGACAGCCAGGATCATCATAAATACACAGCCCCTCAAGGACTGAAAATGAGTGTAATGAGGGGAAGGGAGGATTTAGAGAACACATAAGAGAAATTCGGAGGACATGGCAGTCCAGCAGCCTAGAAGGGAGCAGCTCATAGTTGGAGGCCTCTGACCTCCAAGATGTCTGTAGCCATTGACTATGTCCAAACAGAACACTCAGACAGCTCCCAGTATTTCCTTTAGGAAATTTTTCAAAACAAAATGTGGGCAAAAGGGCAGACAACAAATATTTTCTGTAACACAAGCTGCGAGTGAGCTTTGAGAACAAAGACCAAAGAATAAATGGAAAATGCCAGAGACATGCTAATCATTTTATTTCTAGTGAAGTTACCAAAACTGACTTTAGAAAAGCAAAGTGGAAACTAACTTCTCCTAAATGCCTTATATCCCTGTCATCATGAGTATCATCTATTATTTTCTTTAAGTAGCATCTTTCCTTAACTTACCAGCGATGTCAAGTCTTTTTACATTCCTTTTTCTAGGCATTATATGACTTTTATAGTTTCAGAAAAGAAGTCATATATTATTAATCTCCTTCCAGTGGCTCTCAAGTATGAACTAACCCCATGGATAAGAAAAACACAGTTTCAGAGTGAGCTTCACACTCTGACAACTCAAAATGCCAGGCCCTGCTCAGGCTATCCTTTGCATTTCTGTGCCTGGGTTACAGGTTGGCCAGTGCACCTTTACGAGATTGGATCTCACTGCTTTTTTTGTGGAAAATTCACTGCCATTTGTTGAAGCATCTGCCACACTTATTTAATTTATAGGGGCCTAAATGGCAAAGAATCTAAACATTGTTTGGCTGGAAACCCCAGAATATGTGGTCACTTTCCAAACCCAGAACTCACCTCTCCTGTCTCTTCCTCTTTTGAATGAAAATGTTCCTCCTCAGGAACTAGGAAGCTCAAGAAATTTTCACTACCTTGAAGATTATTGTATCCCATTTAAAAGTTAAATTTCACATTTTACTTATAGAAATACTACTTCTAAAGAAGAGCTAGAGGCCAGGAGCATAGGGGCATAACACTAAATGTATCATGGAAAAATTTGGTTAAATTTTATATGTTATTCATGCTCTTTGTTTCATATTGCAAAGCACATTCCTACCTGTCTGGCCTACATAAGTACTCAATAAATGTCGTTGAATGAGTTCTTCCCATAGCACCTTTGAGAACTAGGAAGGGTAGCTGAAAGTATCTCCATAGTAAAGAAAAAGATCTCCAGCTAAAGAAAATGGAGCTCAGAGATACTGTTAATTATCCGGTCACATCTCTGAAAATCAACAGCCCAAAATGAGGTCTCTGAGTGCTGTACATTGGTGGTACACCTCTTTGGATATCAGTATGAATGATTTCTGCAACCACATATATTGAGTATGATTACATGGGAATGATATCAAATTCTCCTGTTATGCACATCTGCTTTTCCCTTTCCCATTAACTTATAGTAAACTCTCCTATTTGATTTTTTTTTTCAAAATTAAAATGTTATCTCATCAATTCTCTTTCCATTTGCCTCAGCTTTCATTGTTTTTATTTCTATTCTCCTGTTCTTTGACTTTTATTCCTTTCCTTTCCCCACCTTTCACCTGTTCCCTGTTATTCTTCTCTATTCCTACCATCTTCATGCTAAACAACATGTAATTTTCTGCAACTCTTCCACTGCCATGTAATCACCAGAGTGAGATGCTCAAGGAGTGGAAAGCATGGAGATGGTGGGGGAATTGCTCTAGTTATAGAGGGATGTTGGCAGTGGATTGCCAGGAACCACATTCCTTTGTTCACTCACCTAGGAGCTCCTGCACATCCAAGGAACTGGTATAAGACAGGCCCCCAGAGCAAAGTAAAGGGTGCTTCACTCGACTGGGGACTACCATCAGAGCAGCCAGGGTTCTGGAAGTGCTTTTGAGTAATGGCCTTCTTATGGCAGAAGCCGAGTTTTCCATTTTGATTCTTTAACTTTAGGAGTCCATGCTGCTGATTTATTTCTAGAAAATTGATTACCCTAGTCCTAAATATTAGCTACTCCACATGGCAATTTCCAAAATCTGTCTGTAGACATAAATAATGGTCTTTGGTCCCTTCTCTGCTGCTCCTGGTTGTGTGGTCCTGGCACATTGGCTTTCAGCCGAGGCATGAGTTTACACTACTGGACATCTTTCAGAGCACTGAATGTCTCCATTTTCTGTTGAAAATTCCCATAGACTTCTGTTTGTGACACATGTCATTTTGCCATAAGCCATCAAATTACTTGGTTCCTAAAGAACTCAGAGCTATTTTTGGCCTTCTTTTCAAGCTAGTGATCATGGGATAGATATAGAGACTATATTAAGATATAATGAAATGATCCCAATGATGCCATCCAAGCTGACTGTACCTATGTTCTGCTTCAAAGAGGCTGCAGTCCTTGCTACCTTGGTTTTGAGATTTCTGGTCCCTAAACACGTTCCCTCTTTCTACAGTTGAAAGAGCCATAAGGTAGAGTTAGCTCAGAAAATAAACATGAGGTTCTTACCCTCTCACCCCCGACCCTTGTCCATATTACACACACCTAAGCCTGGGGGTACCTGCTGTCAGAATTAATCAGTGTCTTGCAGAGCATTACCACAGGAGGGGGTTTTTCAGCCACCTCTGCAATCAGGTCTTCTTTGAGATGGTAGCTGGAGGCAGGTGACAATATTTGTGAGCCCTATGTGTTTTTTGGCCCCAGATCTGTGTGGTAACCACCTCCTTGCTTTTCTCCTCCTCCTCCCAGGGGCTCACATTTTATGTTTGGTCAAAGAGTTGGTGGAGTCTCACTGTCCACCAAGAAAATGAAGCAGTCATAGCATCTCATCTCCAAGCCCTGCTACTTCACAGAAAGCCAACTCAAGGCCCTTGGATCCTCCTCTTACCCTCGGCCCTTTTCTGTGAAATGCTGGACAAGGGTTTGTGATTGATGCCCTGCTTTCCTTGCACTTTCACCAACAGATTAGCCAAAGTGCAGCCCTTTGAATTCTAACAAACAGATGAGGGGTTTAACTTGCTCTGTTGCCCCCAGAAGATGGATTCTGTATATAGAGTTGTTATTCCTAGCTTTTGCTTAAGGAGGAAAAAAGAATTTATTTTATGTTTTGAGGTTAAATGAATGTGGGATAAATGTATACATAGCGTCCTGAGTGTATATATGTATGTATCGCTATATGTCAGATGAACTGAGGACTTTTCCACATATGGAAGAATTTCTCAAGATTATGTTTAACTAGAAATTTCTCTCCCTAACTTCCCAGAGTGCATTTTTGAATGTACATTGCATATACATATGTATGCGTGTGCGTAAATACATTTTCATGTTTCCTATATAGAAGAAAACTTACCACGTATTAGGGCTTTTTACAAAAGCATAGTTACAAGACAAGTGAAAAAACAAATTTTTAGTTCTACATGACAGTAACCTAATGAGAAAAATTGCATGTGTTAGGCTTTTAATATCAGATTCCCATCCAACCTAGTATAGCTGAAGTTTGCCAGAGTAAGAGACAGACAGAGTTTTTGCATTGCAAATCTAATTTCATGGCCCACTTCTCGAAAGAAGCCTTGAGTTTTGGCTTTATGTAAGGATGAAGCCATCAAATTCAAAAACTTATGAAAAAGCCTCTTGTTGGTCTAATGTTTATTGGTTGGGAGAAGGGTTCAGAGATTTCAGCTGTTCCCCGTCTTGGGCCAGTCATGCCAGTATCAGGGCCAAAGAAATTTTGGAACGCATTTTGAAATAAATCTTGTGAGCCACATTGCCTCTTTTTTTTTCCTTTTTAATTAATTTCCATTTTAATTAATCAATTTTTAAAAATTGAGGTATAGTTGACATTTAACATTGTATTGGTTTTAGATGTACAACATAATGATTCGGTGTGTGAATACGTTGTGAAGTGATTAGCAGAATAAGTTTAGTTAACATCCATCACCACACAATGTTACGAGTTTTTTGCTTTTTTTTCTTGCAATTACTACCTTTTATCATAAGTAGATTGGAAGATACACTGCTTAAAACTCAACCATTTTTTAAGTACTTGAAATAGAAAGATAGTCAGACATCACTCTTTTTTTAGCTTTCAAAAACTACTAAAAATCTTCCAAAGCTACTAAAACGTGAGCCGGAAGGTATATGTGATTTTTCACCGTTGGGAAAGAAAGGTTGCAGTTTATTTGTTTGCTCGTGTTTTAGAGCAAGAACTCTGGAATGACCCTGTCACGGCTCTCTGTGAGGCCACAGGTAAAGAAGGAAATGAGAACAGATGTCTAACTGTTGTTATGGGAGGTATTTAACTGCTCCTTTCTCTGCGAGCAGTTACATGCTCACCCAACCATTACAAGCCACAGAAGAGAATGGGAGGAAGGGGTGACACACAGTCTTTGGGAAGCTGGCTTTGCAGATGAGCAGGTTATTGCTATTGCCAGAGTTCTTTAATCTAGGTATGATGTTAATTCCTTACATGTAAGCACATGAGGGCATGATTTGATGAACACGGCCAGGTAGGGTCTTCACATACAGGAAAAAGGCAGAACCAGTTAATGCATCAGTAGCCTCCTGTTAGAAAAGGATTTTTCCTTGCAGGAGATTTCAGCCTATTGAAAATTCCGGTCTTACTCTGTTTTGGAGAACATTACCCCTCCCGCCCTCCCCTCTCCCCTTCCCCCACCCCATTGCTTTACAGATTACTCTTTGTTTTAAACCTTATTTGCAGTACTAGAGTTTCATTAAGAGATTTGTTGCAGTATCTTTTGAGTCAACAGGTTTTCAGAGATAGCCTGCACTCCCCAGCTTGTAGAGGTAACTTTTCTTGGCAATGTCAGAGGGTTGATTCCTTTTCAAATTTCTGCTTTAATCCAGTCACATTTGTCTATGAGGCAGCACATTTGGCTCCCCCATTGAAAGGAGGTGGCCAACCTTGAAATGTCTCGAAGCAGGGAAGTCCATTTTCTATTGCTAAACACCATTTTGCCTCTCTTTTTTCTTAAACTGATGTAACAGGGATCATGTTTTACTTGCACACTCCTGGCACTCACCACACTCTGAGATAACGGAACGGCAGAAGAAAGAGGATTGGAAAGATCCTTTAAATGTACACAGCGCACATAAGTTCTAAAAACTACTGTACTTGCAGATCAATAGCATTCTGAAATTGTTTCAGCATCTAAATAGTAATGATCTGAATAAACTCTAGATTCCAACAGCCCAGAAATGCTCAAATGTCAAAAGATGGTTTTATACACTATCAAGTCCTTTTGCACACACCCTTTTGTCTTTGCCTTAGTGCAAAATCAAATAATTTGTTGTAAAATAGGTAACAAACTATCAAATGCTACCAACAGGTGTGATATGTCCAGTTACGCTTGTATATACTCATACCATCTACAAAATGGTTTAATTTACATTCTCCAGTTCAATTCACATGGCAACCTTATGAAGTGTCAGGATCAGAATACTATCCCATTTTCTTTTTGAGGCAACTGATGGCATGAAGAGTCAAGAGGTGAGAGGATTTGGTCGACCACTAGCCAAGGAATGGCGGAACCAGATCTTTGTTAAAAACACCATTTTCACTGTGTTAACAAAGCCAAGCGTTAATGACTGATGGATGAGGGAATGAAAATAAAGCCTGTCTCCACCTCAACCCCTTTTTTTATAGCTATCTGGCAATGCTCAGTTTTTAGCAGATGTTGATTTTGGGCTCCAAAACAACACTGTTGGCCAATGGAGGGCCCTCCAGCATTTCCATCTTCAGCTGGGTATCTTATGTCTTTCAGCTGAGAGAGCTGGCGCCGTGTACCAAATATTGGTTTGTCAGAATAATTTTTGCTTGGAGGAAATGGAAAACTAGTTTCTGCAACATGCCCTATAATGATGGTCCAAAAATTGAGAAAGTACCTAAAGATGCTGCATTAGAAGTGAAGAGGAAAGCTCCCCAAGCCTTTATAGTGTTTTGAGTGGCTTGACAAAGAAGACTCAGATGGCTGAGTCCGCAGGGTATCCTTGTGTGATAAATGTGCTGAGAATAACCAACCCAGGCTGCACAGGCTTATTCACTGCCTCTACCTTGAAAAACACCCCAGTGTGTCTTATAAAATATGCATGTCTCTCATCATGTTTTCCCTCAGCCAGTGACATTCGGCTTTCACCAACTGGGATCAGAAGAATAAGCCAGGGAGGTCCTGGTATAGTGACAAGGGGGAAGGAGCCATTCTCCAGAGAAACAAGTAAACACAATCTTGGCAACCTTAAAGAACTCTGGAACCCAGGCAGCAGTCCCTCTTAGAGGAGTCAGGTCATTCAGAAAACAAGAACCAAGGCTCAAAGACTCACACATTTGGAAATATTTAAGTTTCCAGATCTGAGACATTGGGAAACAGTGTGAAGGGACTGACGGTACTGCCTTTTTCCTCAGAGACTTTGAAATTTATTTGGGTGCTGATGACTTGCACACATAAGGGACACATGCTGTTGCATGTGAGCTTCTTTCTCTTCCAAGAGTTAGGAAGATCCAACCTAAATTATACCACCCGACTCCAGCCAGGATCTCAAACAGCTTGGAAAGAGGCAGTGCAGAGTCCAAAGTACTTCAGAGCTGAGATAAACAGAACCAACAGGTCAAAATGAGCTCTTCTTTCTGTAGCTTCACAGCTCACATGTTGGCAAGTTATTCCTTAGTTGTCAAATAGACTGGAATTTGACCCTGGCTCCAAATTCCTGGCTGGGTGTTCTTCAGTGAATTACCTGAACTTTCTCTCTGAGCCTTACTTTCCGCATCTGCACAAAGAGCTTGATGGCACCTGCGTCATAGGCTGTGGTGAGAACGCAATGAAGAAACAAGGAAGATGTCCCACTCTCTAACTTGGAGCAGGTGTTAATACCTGCTGTCTGATTTCTAGTCCAGATCAGAAATAAAATATTTACACTTAAACAGAGCACCAACTGTGTATCTGAAACTGGATAGAATTTTCCTATTCTTTGGAGAAACTCATCTGAATACGGGCCCCGCAGTATGTAACAAATGCAAGTCATGTAAGAGTTTTACAGCCATCCCTGACCTCAGCATCCGAACAAAGATCTATCCAAAGGCTGTATACATTCCAGGAGGCAGGCGAGGAGAAAGACACCAATGAAAGGCCTTCGCAGCGAAGCTTTAGACTTCACCCTGAGAGAAACTTACCAATGCCTTGTGAGGCTCAGGATCCCTGTTTTCCCGGCTCACACCCATTGCTTTTCCTCACACATGCTTTTGTCTTTCCCAGCTCTGGCCAAGCCTTCAGGTGAATATGTCAAGAGTGGTTGCTTTGATCCAGCCGGGGTGCAGGGCACATCGTAAATCTCACACCGTGTTCCTGTTTTGGTGACTTTTGCAGCCTAAGTTTGCTGTGTTCCGGGGCTTGACGTTTTCAGAAAGTGTCAGAGAAGCCATGAACTAAAGTAAGGGCAGGTGTGGACCTGATGACTGTCCATACCAGACCCTGTTATAACCAAGACAGTCTTCTTACATCTCCTCCCACAAGGTAGCAAGGATGGACTGGACTTCCTGGCAGAAAAAGTGATTTCTCACAGAGGCGGGCTGATCTGAAGGTTATACCTCCATAGTTTAACTCTCATTTCCAGCTAGGATGAATGTGACAGTAAGGTTCTCTTGTTCTCTGCTTTTAAGAAAAAAGCTGGCTATAAACTTAAAGAGAATTGCAGTTGTTTTGTTTTTGTTTTTGTTTAAAAAAAAAAAAAAAAAGAAGTCCAGAGGTGGGCTGGGGCTTGCCTACTAGCTGTACCTAATACTTCAAAATAGAGACCAATTAAAGGTTTACACTAGGCCATTTATCATGTCAGATTATAGAATTCTTCCCAGAGCTTATTTGCTGGGGCTGAAAAATGCCCCCCACAATAGGGAGTCTCCTGTCTTGTCAGTGACGACTCAGACCTTTGCCGGTTGGTTAGTGGCCCATCTGGTGAGGAATTTTGTTTTATCTCAGTGTTTAGAGAATCCCGTTAGGACACAGCATCAGGGACTGCAGAATTGCCATCAAGGCTTCATATCGTCTGTGGAGCCATAGATTCGTACTGTGGTTATTTGATAGTTAAGCCTTTCGCCTCTTTAAAATTTGCTGTTTTGTGGTCATTGTGCTCTGAGCTTCAGCTCACCTTGGATGTTCCCATCCCCAGATGCTTTGGACAAAGGCACTTGGATGGCTGATGGACTAGACGACGCTTTATTCCCATTCAGATATTTTGGCAACTCCTGGCATAGCCATCACTCACAAAGGACACACAGAGGAGCAAACAAGAATAAGCAACATCCAGAGCAGACACTGCAAAGTTGCTTTGGAGACAGAAATAGGAGGAGAGAACAGAGGCTCTTTCAGGACTGAAGGATACATTTTAAAGCTCTAAGTAGTTTTAAATAACTTGGCATGAAGTTAGGGATCGAGTGATACCTGTTTCTTATTTTTTGGTCCCCAAATTTACATTTCTGTATGGAAAGGTTGCTGAATAAATTAATACTTTCATGCAGAGATTTAGACAGTGCAGTAGTAGAACAGCTGCGAACGTTTGGAAGTACTTGGAGCTCCCTCTATGATTAGCTCCTGCATTTTTGTTTTTTATTCCCCAAGCAGACACTCACTCTGACCCAGATCACTTGGTGATTAGGGTCAATTCATGTTTAAGCTTTGAAGATTAGAGCCCAGAAATAGTCACCACTTCCCTTCCTATTTTCTTTTTAAAACTTTAAATTTTAGAAACTAAAAAGTTAAAAAAAAATGCATAATATTCTGAGTTCACGAAAGGAATTTATCCACATTTCTGCCATGTTAAATGTTAGCAAAGTTTATATTGGACTGTCATATTTCTTTACTTTATTCACCAGCATACAAGACGTCGATCTCAACATCTGGTTTTTAATAACCCTCGACATCTGGGAGCTCCTTTTTATTCCTATGGTGGATGAGGCACAGTAGTGATATTGGCAGTGTATATTTTCAAGCTACAATTCCTGTCTGTTTCAATCATAATTAATTACTGCTTTTTAATATATTTAATTTGCTAAAAGTGATTTGCATTAGACCACATTTTACTGTTAAGAAAATAGTGGTAGATTTTTGTGGCAATGGCTTTATTCTTTCTTTCCTTTTTTTTTTTAAAGTTTAAAACCTTATATAAATGGGTTTGAAGCAAACTGAATGTGTATGTGCTATTGGGTTTTAAATGCAAAATGAAATAAACTGTCTCCTTGGAAAGTGATTTTACAGCCAGTTAGAAGTGGGCAGCAGGGGCTGTCAGTTGCATTTTAGGGAAAGTCTTTTGTCTTGTGACTGGCAGATCACAGCATCTCTCTGTGTCTAGAGTTTTCTTATAGCAGTGACTATGGGAGTCAAGAACACTATGATGAAAGCTAGGGCCTCCATCCAGAGAAATATACTTGCACACATACCCACAACATTCTGCATTGGACTTCAAGGGGTTACAGACCCCTTGAAACCTATTTGTGATGTCCTTCTTTATTAGCATAAAAAGGGACATCTACTTTTCTGCAGGAATGGCAAGTTTAATGAATGTGAAAATATGTATTTCCCCAGTTATGTAGGGAAAAGAAGTTTATTGCCAGGAGCAATTACTAGACTGTGCAGTGATAAATACACATAGGTAAATTTCTCATGAAAAGACCAGCTAATGTGATCAGCTGTACCTTTTTTTTTTTTTCCACTAGAGTATTTCTATGTAAACTGCCAAGTGAAAACTCATAGAGAGCTGTCCAATTCAGACTGTGTGCAGATCTGATCGACTCATATCGGTTGGGGATTCTTAACCCTTTGTGGTCCATAGACCACTTTGGCAGTCTAGTGAACTCTCTGAACCTCTTCTCAGAATAATAGTTTTAAATACATAAAAAAAAAAATACAAAGAAATTCAAAAGAAACAAATTATGTGAAAATTTAGTTCAAGACCACAGATCTAAATCTTTGAGAGATGATACCTTTGCCTGTTGGCAAAATTAGATTAAACTGTTCAAAACTGATGTTTTCCTAGATCAAAAATGGTCAAGTATTGGCATTTTTGTATTATTCCATCTAACAATGCAACAACTTAAGCAACAAGGATCCAAATAGT
This sequence comes from Cynopterus sphinx, assembly GCA_030015415.1. Lineage (NCBI taxonomy): Eukaryota > Metazoa > Chordata > Mammalia > Chiroptera > Pteropodidae > Cynopterus > Cynopterus sphinx. Next base: position 113,418,134 of record CM057381.1, read on the forward strand.
GAGAAAATACTTCAAGTTAATTTTTTTTTCCTAGTCTGTTTTTAAAGCAAGGAAATCATGGCAAAATCTGGTTTCGTAGGAGTTTTAAAAAACTCAGCTCTCAAACTGTGTGTGAGATGAGGATATGGACCACTCAGTCTTCTGAACTTTGTTTCCCTCTTTGCTAGTCAGTAGTGAGAATTCTTGTTCAGAATAGAATTTTGTGATGGTGGATATGCTGCTGTCTTCAAAGGTTCAGTCTCCCTGCCTATCTGCCACTTCACGAAGCGGGGAATTTGGCCAGAGCCATTCTGGAAACGTTTCAACAACAAGAATTCAGACCAAATAAGTTTCAGTTTATCCACAGTCGAACACAGTTTTTAAGTTAAACAAAATTTCCTTTCTACAACCATTCTACTGAATTGAAAGTTTACTTTCGTTACTTTGAAACTTATTTGATTGCAGATGTATAATCATTCCATGCAAATGTATAACCATTCCATGGCATGCACATCCCCTTTTATGCTGAGAGCAAAATAGAACCTGACAAATCAGAGATCACAGCACGTTTGAGCCTTTATGAAATAACCAATGTGAATTATCGTATGCTATAAAAGTTTATTCCACCCAAGTAGATTTTTTTTTAAGTATTCTTCAGCCTTTTTTGGTACCTTAAGCTTAAGAGAAATTAAGAGTATTTGATTACTATAATTACTTCTCTGCTTACTTAAAAGGTTTAATCTACTCCTTAGGTATTTGCAATTCAGATTGCATGCTTTCCAAAAAAATAATCATCTGCTAATGCAGACTAATTTTAAACTTCTAATCCAATCTTGACACAGAGTCAGAGCTGGGTGGGTGGAATGTTTTTGTGTGGGGATTGCCATAGATACAAAATTCAGTTATGTATTTGATAAGTCAGTGCTGTGAAACTTAAATTACTATGGATTTTTTTCTTGCACTTTAAGATGTAAAAACAAAGTGAAGATCAGTGTGCTTTTCCAGTACATCACGGTGTAACTAACCTTCTCTTCTTTCATTCCGGTGCTCCCCTCCTCTCTGTGCACCTCCTTACTCCCGGCCGGCCGCAGGATGACGAGGAGGGCATATGGGCATAGCCGGGCCTGTAAACCAAAGTTCCAGTTTTGTTTTGAGGGGTGAGAAACCATATTTTATATCATTTTTCTTTAAAAGATTGCATTATAGTGTTGTATTGTGTGTGTGATCAATCGTGTTCGCTGATGTTTGTGGCTTTGTCCTGTGTTTGCTTCTGCGTTCTGTGACCATTCCCAAGAGCCCCTTTCCTATCCCCACCAGCCACCCTGAAACCACATTATTGCTCTGCCTTGTTGGGGCTGGGTTGAGCACAATTCAAATGTTTTTGTGTTATTTAAGATGTAAACTATGCCCTTGCTAGTATTTATCCACACTTTTAAAGGCATGATTGTGGACTCAGAAATTGTCACAATTCTCCAGCTGTGGTTTTCAGCCCACTGCTTGCTTTTGCCAGATATGCCAGTGTGGTGTGATTCTCACATCCTTCTGGTTGTGTCAAATGTTTGGCAAGGAATAAGGAAAATAGAAGTATATATCTTCATGGAATTGAAACTATCATCTCTATGAAGCCCATTAATGGCTTGTACTGTCTCTTCTGTGACAGTTCTGAAGAAGACACAAGGATCAAGGCATAGTAATGGTGACTGGGTAACTGTACCTCTTTGAATGAATTAGAATCGAAATATTAATATTGGCAGGTCTCGTTAGTGGCATTTTATCTGTGGCTTTTTTATAGTAGTGCTTCTGTGGAGCTTTGCATTATAAAAAAAAATTTCACATATTGCATTTTTCAGAAGGTTCCATTCTTTGAAAGGTTAAATTTTAGCTGCTAAGAACCCACTCTTTATTTCTGTCCTATCTGCCTTATAATGGAATAGTGGTTCATGTAATTGCCACAGTTATAAATGGAACAGTGAACTCGAGCAACTTTTGCTACTGAGAATTATGTCTCTCCAGGATACTGCAGGCTGTTTAACACCAAGTCACAAACTTTCTGGAGTTGAGTATATCTATGATTACATGGAATATGCTGTTGAACTTGATGACATTGCACATGTCATTTTGTTCAGAACAAGGAATGGGATAGAGTGCATGCCCTAGTGATGTTTTTATGGTCAAAAAAGAAAAAAAAAAACAGTGTGCAGCCCTTTTTCTGGAACAAACATGAAAATTCACAGTGCTGGAGAATCACCAGGTCTGTGATTAGAGAGGCAGTTCTTTGGGATAACTTAACAGCTGTGCCCCTCTTCAAGTCTCGCCTTCATATTTCATGGCACTAAATGAGAAGAAAATGTTTTATAATGTCCAAAAGCAAATGTGTGAAACCTACCCGCAACATGCATGGAAAGTTCTAAGAGTCTGGGGGTTGTCTTGAGAAGTGTGGGTTTTACTTGGGGCTTTTCTATAAACTACTCCTTCTGCCGTCACAAATGTTAGGGCACTGGCTGTGGTTGTGTCTCCTCCTGAATAATAAAGATTTTTATCGCTCTTTCACAAGATTCAAGACGCTTACCCTGCCATCTCCTGAGATGGGAACCTTGTTGTCATCCTCAGGGTGGGAATGGCTGGGAAGCCCATAGAAAACCTTACTTTGCTCAAGGCAAGTGGAGACAATGGCATGAGATCCCTACCCCATTTTTTCCTTCATGAATTTCCCCAAACACCATGTATCCCAGGAAACAAATGGCTTCTGAAAATTAGTCAATATATAATCCTACTTTAATATGTTGTAATAAATTTTATAGGCTTCAGAGGAAAACTACTTATCTTTCTTTATGACTCCTTTAAACATGTTTGCTCAGATATCTTCAGTCTTTTAAAACTGTATCTTGGGGACTTAAATAATGAGATACTGGGGAACACTGTATTGTTGGACAGCCATTGCATGTTTTGAGACGCATTACAGTCTGCAGGGCCTAAGGAGACATTAAGTTTATACCTAAGGATGGATAATAGTGGCACATTAAAAATTAACTGTTTGGAATATTTTGATTTATTGCCCTTATAAAAGAAACATTACAAGAAGTTATTTTACTAAGCATCAGTAATATGCTTATAACAGCATCAGAAGGGCTTGGCTTGAATTTGGTGTTTTTGTTCTGAAATGAATCATAATTTAGGAAAAGTTGCTCCAAAAATGACAACAAATTAGAATTAATGTAACAACCCAGGCAGCCCCTCCCTTTTTTGCCACTTCTAGTTACTAGCCCAGGCAAGATTTATTTGCCTCACTGTGATCATTCAAAGATGTTGTATTCTGAAAGCAGAGCGGACTGGGAAAAGTTTGCTTGCTAAAGGGTGTTGACAGCCCTTAGAGGTAGTCTCCCATCCCCAGCCCTCTCACCCCACCCAGCCCAGCATTACTAGCATGTGACCTTTGTAGTCCATGGAACCTCGAGTGTAGACAAGCTTCAGTCTTCATTTAATGCTCTGCTGTCACTGTCGTGGAATTCTTAATAATTTTTGAAAAAGGAGGCCCACATTCTATTTTGCATTGCGCCTTGCAAATTACATAGTTGCACTGCTTAGATTCGCAGTATATTTCTATACTCTGCCTCTAGCTTCTCTCTATTCCCCTCCTTAATGGCTTATCTGAACCCCTACATTCTTTTCTTTTTGTTTTTTTTTTTAATAGCTAGTGACATTGAGCATTTTTATTTTTTTATTAAGTTTATCAGGGTGACATTGGTTAATGAAATTATATAAGTTTCAAATGTACCACTCAATAATGCATCATATGTATATTGCATGTGTGTTCACCTTAAGGATAGAATTTACCTTTGGCCTGCCTTATTGTCATGGTTTTCTTGTAAGAGTTCATGGGATCACACTTCTAGCATGTTGTTGCCCTCATGGGCATCCCTGCAACACTGTTCTCCTCCGCCCAACCTCTTTTAATTGTGAAAATGTCTTCCTGGAACCCTTACCACATTTTTTATCTTGCTTTGCAAAATGTAAAAAAAACAGCCACTTTATTCTCCATTATTTTCTTTGGGGAAAATCCACTTGATGTGGCAATCATTTGTGTTAGCAAATAACTGTTCATTCCATTGAATGGAGGTGCTTTCCTTGGACCCCCAAGAGGCACTTTGGTTAGTGCACATTTAATGAGGAGGGGTAGTGAGGGACCAAATCAAGTCACATTGCCACATCTGCCTTGACATTTGAATGTTCCAGCTCTTACTGTGAAATCTCGTAACTGAGTAGACATAGAGCACAGGATCATTTTTATTTCTTAAACCACTAGAAAGGAATAAGTCTTTAGTTAAAAACATGCAAAATTTTCAGTCCCAATTCATAAAAATATAGATGTGGGCATTAACCAGTTTTGGCAGGGGGCTGTGGTGCCTGTAGATTCAACCTGTTCAAAATGAAATATTATAGCTCTATGCTACCAGCACGTGGACAATGTTACAGAAAGTAAAAGTGTGAATCACAGCACTCTTAGCCCCAGCAAGGGATTTTTTCACAAGTAGAAGCAGTGCTCAAAGGCCGGTGAAACTCCCTGGCATGCCTCCCCTCAGGAAGAATGACAAAGCAGGCAGTTTATCGTGGCTGCATAGTTGGTGCTTTCCTTGTCTTCCTTTAGCAAACAGACTCTAGACAGGAGGCCTGTGTTCATCCTGGGGCAAGAGAAATCCAGTGGCTGAAAAAGAAGTTGTGGAAGGAGCCATGAGCTTTTAGTCTTCTCAGTCGAAGTCTCTGTTTCTCTGTAAAATTGGAGGTTTTTATTTATACCACCAGTATGGGACTACCACGTAGATATTTTAATTCAGTCTGTATCTCCTGTGACTGAAGATCTGATGCATCTCCTCCATCTGCCATTGACTACTAAGACTTTTCTTTTGTTTATTTATCTATTCATTTGATCGTTTTTCATTTACTTGCCTATTCTTTCATCAAATGGTTAAATTATTAGTTAGATGCTGAGAAAACAATGATGAGTAAGATAGACGTGGTTGCTGCTATGTATCTTACAATCTGGTTGAGGAAAATAAACCATAAAGAATTAAAAATATGAATGGAAACCTTATACATTTAGATTATTGCTTTGATGGAGAAAAAGATATCAAGATTAACAAAAGGAACCTATTTCTGAAAGGATGTTCAGTGAGCATCTATCCAAGGAAGTGAGTTTTATGCTGAACCTTGAAAGGAGAATCAGTAGATATATGTTTGGGAGGTGGTCCTAGGAAGGCGTGTAGAGGGAAGTAGGAAAGAGCCTTTTGGGCTGAAGGACCACAATTGAAGACCACAATTCTGAATGAGGTATAAGACAGTAAATGAGGACAAGGGAGTGGAACGGGTCCAGATCATGTAGAGTGTTTCAGGCCAAGGTAGAGAGTTTGCGTTTTAGCCTAAAGAAAATGAGAAAATAAAAAGAAAATCACTGGATTTTAAGCAGGGACATGACATGATTCAATTTATATTGTAGAAACAACCTTGGCTGCTGTGTAGATGAATTATTATGGCAGGAAAAGCAGAAATAAGGCTCCATCATTTGTGAGAGAATTGGTGGTGCTTCCTCAGGGTATCAGGGGAAGATACAGACAAGTGGATAAGTTGGAGATGAGACTAGCAAGTGAAGTCAGTAGAATTTGGCATGGGCGGGAGGGTGGAGAGGATGGGCGGTAAGAGAATGAACTAAATCGAAAATGCCTCCAGATTTCTATTGTGAGATTCAAAGCCTGGGCAGGCCGTTATTGGAGCATGTGGAGCTGAGAAGGAATCCAGAATTCTGTTTTGCCTAGATGTCCAAGAAAGGAGACTTTGACTTGCCCTCTTTTCCATTTGCCTATCTCACTGCAGTGACATCTAGGCTGTCAAGTTTAATGCATAACTGAAGTCTAACTTCAAAGGTGTGTGATTCCTCTGACTCTGAAAGAAAATGAGAGCATTTGAATATCAAAGATTGCAAAGTAAAATCAGCAGTCGTAGACTAGGAAGACATATGGGGTCTAGTGGTTTGCAAAACAACCAAGCTTCTGAAGTTGTACAAGGTTAAAAAGTTGTACGAGGTTGAGAGAGCAAAGATGCCATTAGTGCTTACAGTCTCCCAGACTCCCTGGGCATCAAGGATTCTGTCAGTTAAGGGGCATCTCCTGAGATTTTGGTTGCTTATAATGAATGACTATATGTTTCTGAGCGTCCAGTGGATCTTTGGACACTGCAGAGGTTAGGAGAGCTAATACCACACACATTCGAAGATCTGTGTGCAATTTTTGACTCCCCCAAAACTTAAACTACTCTACAGTTGTCCCTTCGTATCTGCAGGGAATTGGTTCCAGGATGCCCTGTGGCTACCAAAATTTGAGAATGCTCAAGATTCTTACATAAAATGGCATAGAATAATGCATAGTTGGCCCTGTGCATCTGGAGTTCAAACCTGGGTTGTTCAAAGGTCAACCGTTATTTTCTTCAGAAGAGGCTTTCAATAATCTGTTTTAAGAAGTTAAGACGAAAAGTAACCAGAAGCCATGAGATGTTTCAGAACCACCATGACAAAGGCCTGCCTGCCTGCTTCCAATTGCAGAATTAATTCCTGGGCAAAGTGAGATGTTTTTGCTCCATAACTTCCCCCACTGCCTTTTGTTTTGTTTTGTTTTGTTTTGTTTTGTTTTTTGGCATCTCTTCTCCTCTGGAAGGTATCTGCATATTTATATCTTCTAGTCAAGCTTGTAAAGCTGTGGTTCAGAGATACAGTTTGAATGTACTACCCAAAGTGCTTGCAATCAATAATTCATTCATAAGATTTCTTCATCTTCGTACTGGAGTTGAGGTAGTGAACAAAGTGCAGTTCCACCCAGGAGGAATTTAGAGCAGTACAAAGATTCATAGGACGCAGATTCTTAAGCTGGTGTCCATGTACCCCCAAGGGTCTGCAAATCCCTTGTCATAGTTAACAAGCTTTATATGGGTATTTGTGCATGCCCCAAGGAGAGAGAGAGTATCTATGATCTTTAGTAGATATGTATAGGGGCCAATAATCAGAAAAGATGAAGAACTACTCGTCTATGAGAGGGATGACAATCTGGTAGAGCGGCTCATAGTGTGGTCTCTGGATTCAGATGGGCCTGGGTTTGGATCCTAGCTCCTGCACTGTTTTGCTGGGTGCCCTTGGGTAAGTGGCCTTCCCTTTCTACCCCTCCGTTTTCTCATTTGGAGAAGGTTGTGCACAACTCTCAGGGCTGGTATGAGGATTAGAGGGAGGAGATGAGGTGGTTATGTAAGACGCCTAGTCATGCCTGCTGCATGCTGAGGGCTCAATTCTCATTAGAATATAATTTATTACTGTTACTACTGAGATCAGAAGAGCAGACTCTATATGCCAGCTGAAGAAAGCAGTTAGTAACTATGGGGTGGGTTAATTTGCAGGGGGAAAGGAAAAGGTAGAAGAAGGAAAATTCAAAAAAAGGAAATCTATTATAACAACCACAGCTACACATTTTCTAGCAGGTCTTAAAGCATGTTTCTCCTAAAAACACACCCTCTTCAGTTGCTCTTGATTTTAATGACACCTGGGAATAGCAAAGAACGGTTTGATTGCAGGAGACTGTGGATTAGTCCATGTTTCTAGCAGAGGGTTTCTTTCAGCTGAAAGAAAAATCTCGTGAGTAATGTGAAAAGCCAGTGAATATTTAACAAACAATTTTGAGCTGATAAATTGGAAGAGAGAAAAGGGTGATAATTAATAATGTCTCTGTCTACCTCTTTCTGCTCTCAACTATGTTGGACTCAGTCGGGTGCTGGGGTAGAAGCTTTTAAGCAGAATCAAGAGCAATAAATAAGTTCTTGTGGATTTTTCTGGAGCTTGTAAGGATTACCTGGCAAAGCAGTGCGTGTTGGCTTGGATATGACTGCATTCTCAGGACCTGAGATCTGGCTGAGAAATCATAAACAAATAGTGGTGATAAATGAACATGGACCAGCAGTGGGAGGTGTCTAGCAGAGTGTTGTTGCATTACATTACATCCTTCCTGTGCCAAGGCTGGCGCGCAGGGAGCGCTCCGACCTCTCCCACCCCTTTGTCATTTGCTCTAGAGTGTGGTGCTGGTCTGGTCTTGCTTAACCTCTTTATTAATGATCTGTTAAGGCGAGAAAAGAGCATGTGAAGGAAGTCACAGATGACACTAATTTGGGAGGTGTTGGAAACACTAAAGAAGTCAGAAAAATCACACAAATGGCCTGAAGAAGGTTAGGAACATGGAAGGAAAGTAACAAATCTTGGAGAAGTCCAGACACTCACATCTGGTGAAAATTAATCTGAGACAGAGATATCAATGGGTGGGAGGGGTATGAAAAGCAACACAAAAAATAATAATAATAAGCTGAGTGGACATTGGGAAATTCAGCAATGTGTGAGAGCAGGGAGAGGGGCCAATGGCAATTAGCACTGTCTGGATGTTAGCAGGTGCCAGAGAGACATGCATCACCCTTTGTCACAGTCCTGCCCACAGATTGTGTCAGATACTTCGGACATCACAATGTTATGCACTCTCTTTTCCAGAGGATCACCCAAGTCATCAGGAAGATGAAAAGAGTTTTTTAAAAAATCACAACCACTAAATGATGTCAGTACACCATTTAATGTTGTCGGCTGTTGACCTACAACTTTCGACACGAGTCAGCACTCAAACACATGGCCAGAATAGCATTTTCAACATGACCATAAGAGATTCTTCTTGGGGTATGTAAATGTGATCTCGAGAAGGCTCATAGGTCTCCCCCTCTTAGAGTTGTCCACCAAGACTTGACACTCCTCAGAGGCCTGCTTTGGGGAACCATCCAATTGGTAGGTAGTGTTAACAAGCTGAACCAGAATTTTCTTGATAGTTCAGGGAAAGGAACTCCAGACCCATCTCTTTCCAATTATCTCCACAGTTCCAATAAAGTGGGGAAAACAGACAACAATATCCAAAATAAGAGTACATATTTATGGCTACCACCAACCAGAATGGCTACGCTCCTTTCTGCCAATGAAGCATCAATGGGCTGGGAGCCATTGCTTATGCCCAGACGTATCTTAACTCTATCCTCAGGCCTTTTCTATATATGAGTTTCCTACAGTAATATGATCTCTTCAGGAAGAACGCTGGCCCACTTGGCTACCAGATGATTTCATGCAGTTGGTACTCCAGTCCTCATTTTGCCTGAGTGGCCACAAGACACCCTTCCCATGCACGCGCCCATTAGAGGCATTGAGATAGGAATGTACGTTCCCTCTAGCTATGTTGTCCAGGAAGAAAATATATCATGCAAATGCTAAAACTAATAGCACACAACAACTGAGAACTAATGTCCTGCCATGCCCTGGTCTAAGCTTCCCCCATGCAGATCCTATACCTGTTAACACTGGGTCACACTTGCCTTTCAGCTTAAGGGCTGTTCTCATGGTGACAGAATCTCTGGGATGCTTCATCTGCATAAGGAGGAGGCATGCCTGTTGTTTCTGTCAGCCTCTGAGCTTTCTACAGCCTGAGGGTAAGCCTGGCTTATTCTCCATCCCACTGTGTGTCATAAGTAAGGCTCCTTCTGTTAGGCCTGTGTCAGTCGTCAGCAGCTGAGAATTCTGCTCCTCCCCAAGCATTTCTTTAGTGCCACAGTCACTGCTTATGCAGAGTGGTAGAAACAGAACTTCTGGAAGGATATAGAAAAAAAGGCTGTTAAAATCTCTTTGAGAGAAGATCATTTCTCAGTAAAACCTGATAGACCCGGAATAAAAAGGCAAATGTCGATATGTGGCTAAAGACCCCACTGTACATCGCACCTTTGTCCTTCAGAGGAAAATGTGGAATGAGGCTCTGAAATAAAAATCACAAAAGTCACTTTCACCAGGGAACCTGAATTTCTCACAGCCACTGCTTCATCTATTTATTACTTTTATGTTCACTGCAGAAAACTTAGGAAGTTTAATGAGAAATCAGGCAGAAACGTTTTTTACAACCCTCACTCAGAGAAAGTACCATTTTAAAGCACATTTTCCTATACAGAGGTGGTCATGTAAATATGTACTCGATGGGGACAGAATCTAATGTTGCATAGTCTTTAGGGCTGAGTGATTGGTAAGCACCCAGGCTCTAGAGTCGCACAAACCCAGCTCAAATACTGGTTCCACCACTCATATGTTGGCTTAAGCCATTAAAGAGAACTAAAGCGATTATTGTTGTTATTTACTCAATGTCATATGATTGTCTTTCCATGTTGACAAATTGGCATCTGTGTATAATTTTGACTTCTGCTCTGCATTGCCCAGTTGGAGAGCCGTGTCAGGCTGGGGTGAGCACACTACAGCCCTCTGGGAAGGGTGGGGGCAATGCTGCCTGCCCAGTGTGTTTGTTCTTGGCAGCAGTACGAAGCTTCTTTGTTCCCCATTCAGGTGTCAGCAAGGCAACCTGGATGCCTGTGGCTTCCCTGAGTCAGCATGTGGTGGAATTAGCAGACCTGCTGATCCCCAGCATCCATTCTTTCTTTAATGTACCTTGATCTCTGATGTAACTGCATTGTTTGAGATGAGGTTTTGTATAAACTCCTCTACGAAAACAAAAACCAAAACAAATGTTCCATGATTAGAAAGGGGTGTCCCATTGCCTGTGCACTGGGTTCTGATATGTTCTTCATGTAGGGTTTTTGCTGCTGTTGTTGGTTGCTTTTAAAGTTTTATTTCTTTATTTGATTTTGTACTTATATCCCCTGGCACCAGGACACTAGCTTAGGAACATGATGAAATCACGTTAGAGGAAATTCTCTATTCTTCTCTTTGTCTGAAGGCAGGTAACACGCTAGGAACTGAAAGCACTTCTGTTTTCTTCTGACAGAGGAATGGCTTGCCCAGCTAGGAGCATCTCCACCAGCAGATTCGAAATACAGCTCAGCCTCACAGGCCGTTCAAGTACAATTGGTGGCAGAAAAGAATTGTCCTTCCCTCTCACGGAATGTGGAAACCGGAGAGGGAGAATGAGGAAGTATTCAGAGCCAAAAAGCACTCCTGTCCCCCCTTACACAACAGGCTTAGGACTCTGAGAAATCCGATATGTCAGATAAGGCAGTGACTGTGCGTGAGGGTGCAAGCTGAGACGCGCCAGATGAATTTTTGTCTGTTATTATTTTTAAAAATTATGAACGCACTAACATGTTTGCAGAGGCCAGACTGTTAAGCTGCTTCCACACTTCATGGGTGACTGCAACACCTGGCTGGAGGCTCGCACCCTTGGAGGCCTTCCGGGAGCTTGATGTAATTGGGTGGCTCTCTTTTGTGTGCCTCTCACCTTGGGGAGGGACCAGGCACAGGGGAGGATGAGCTCTCTCCATCTCCCCCTTGGCCAGTCGCTGCTTTTTCCAACAAATACTGGGGAAAGGGGAAGCCTTCAGCCCAGCAATTCTATGCCTAGTCCACTCATTATCGGAAATGCCTTCCAAGTTCTGAGATCTGACATTGCCACTTCTCCCACTCTGTGTCACTCAAAGAGCTCCCTCACCAGTTTAGAGAAAATATCCCATGTCTCTCCCAAATTTTCATCTGATTCCCCGTCAGCTTTATGATGGTGGCAGGCAGGTAGCACCACGACTGCTTTACAGAGTGAAAAAGTGAGATACAGACAGTTGAGATTTTTCCAGAGCTGTAGAGATAGGACATGGGAGAAGTAGGACATGAATTTGAAATATTTCATTCTTGGTCAACTGCTCTTTCCCCTATAGTAGTATTTCCCTCAAGATGTTCCTCAGAGCACTGATAGTATTGGATATTAAGAGACACTATTTTTTTAAATTATAATAAAAGCATTTCATGTTCAAATAAGTTTGAGCAAAACTAGATTAAGCAGAATCAAATGGGTTTCTTCGTTGCAGGCCTTCTAAGAGCCTTTGTGGGCTAGTGTCCTCAAGCTAGTTTTACACTTTGAGAGCAAGAGAGGGTTGGCAGGGTTGGCTGTGCTTATTGCTCTGCCTCCCTCTCCACCCCCTTTTTTCGACCCTCGTATATAATTAGTGCACACAGAATGTATCTGGGGAGAGCTTTGCTGGAACTTGCCTTCTTTTTGGTCTTCAAGATGGACTTTTTGCCCTAGCAAGTGGAGCTACCACTATTTTGGAGGGTAGTTAACTAGAGGCCCAAAGCACCCTATAACAAATAAAGATGAATGGGCCTAAAAAGGATAAAACGTAGAGCCCAGCACCACCATTAAGCTTTTGTTTCCCTTCTTATGTTGGGCAGCTATGTTTTGCCCAGTATTTACCCAGAACTCGATTGGCATGTATATCCAGTATCTAAATAGACGTAGAAAGAGGAATTGGAGCCTTTAGCCAAGTTGCCTTCATGAGGGAAATGGTGCAGGAGGTGTGATGTAAGTTAAAGTGAGAGCCAACATCTCCTTCCCCAGGCTGTTTACTACATGCTGGCCACTGTCCTAATTAAGGCTCAGCAAACTTTTTCTGTAATGGCCAGATAGTATATATCTTAGGTTTCATGGCCCCAAAGGCAAAGTCAGGAATATTATATAAGTATTTATATAACTAAAAAGAAAACAAATTTTCACAACTTTTTTATTGATGAAATTCAAAATATAATGAGTGCATTTTTTAAAAGAGAAATATAGGATTCTTTTGGGGGGAAATAACATTTTACTTACTTAGGGTTCAAAGTTATTCTCTGTCATCAAAATCTATTGCAAATGTTTATCTGTTAATACTGATCTGGAGTTACATTTTATGTATTTCACCTTTGACATTTTCTGTCCACGCAGATAGGTGATACACGTGGTGCTCAAAATGCTGTCAAGTTTTAGCTGCCCTACTGCCATTTGTAGTATGCTGAGCAGCAATGCAAAACCATGAGAGTTCCACACACATACTGCCTTGGTCACAGCTCCTCAACTGCCATTGTGCTGTAAACGACAGAAAAGAACTGAGTGGGCATGCCTGGTGCCAATATCAATCATATTTATGGACAAAGAAATTTGAATGTCATATAATTTTCATGTCACAAATATTCTTTTGATTTTTTACCTGTTCAAAAGGTAAAAACTATTGTTAGCTTGAAGACAGTACAAAAGCCAGTGGCAGTTGGATGTGAGCCTGTGGGCCACCCTCATCCCAAGTGCCCTCACATTGATGGTCCTGTTTAATCCTCACCTCTCCCTCCGTGGGAGGTACTACTCCTATCCTCTTTTCCAGATGAAGAAACAGGCACAGAGAGGAGAAGTTCCTTGTCCAAAGTCACACAGCTCAGGAATGTCAGAGCTGGGATTTGAACCTACGTGTGTTTGACTCCAAAGCCACTCACTGGGAATCTTGATTATACTGACTCACGTTGCATTCTCCAAGGTAACCCTTTCAGGTCTCTGCTTTGATCTTCAAGCTCCCCACTCATTCCCCTCTCATGGGGAAGGGAAGATGAACCTGTTTTTTCTGAGAATCATGACGACAGCAAGGGCTTTACCATCTACCCCCTCTCTATCTCAGGATTTTGCTCCATTGACCACTTCTCCACTTCCTTCTCCTCATACCTTCTATTACTTTATCTTCCTCCTCTTGTTCTTTTCCTTTTTCATAAATAAAAGGTCCATCTTGCATGTGAGAATTCATGGAATGGGGGTGGGAGCTCTCCCTCCCAGACTTGCCCCTTACTAGCTGTGTGACTTTGGGCACATTATTTATCTCTCAGAGTCTCAGTGTCCCCATCTGGAAAATGGGGGTAATAATGATTTATTTTCCTCTCTCACAGAGTTCTTATAAAGATCAAATGAAGTAATGATGTAAAATACTAGCCCAGAGCTGGAACATAGTAAGCACTCAGTAAATACTGGCCCTTGTCTTCTTTTCTTCCCACTGTCTCCTCCTTTAATAACCTTTTCACCGATTACTCCTTATACTCTTACAGTATCTCTGTAATTATTTATCTAATATGTGTTATAAAGATCTAAATGCCTATTCGATGGCCGTCTCCTGAATCAGGTTGGGCACTGAGCACCAGTCTGACCACTGTAACCGCTTTGCATCAACTCACACCATCAAAGAAACGAATGGAATCAGACTCTCTGGGGATCTTCATGCTTTGGACCAAAAGCCACCTTCCTGGAATGGATTGGACATACCTTTCCTAGAATCAAGAAAACAGTCTACATGACAAAAAATATCTGCCCACAAATTCAAAAACCCTCAGTACGCAGTGCCAACACACTAGCACACTCAATAGCTGGTTGGAATTAGGTACCGAAAGGAGGGGCTTAAAACTTTTCAGCCGTTACAGAAAGCTCACCATGATGTGAACTCAGGATAAACTTGATAGAGGCCATAAAGCAAGTGAACTTACAAAGAAAATGCAAAAGCTTCCTTTTTTCCCTCGCATTTGTAAACTCTTATCTTGTCTGATCCAGAACAGATAAAGGGAATAATAGAAACAGCTTGTTTAGAAAGGCAGTGTTGCATCGTTGTAGCCTGCACAAAAGCGTGTACATGCTTGCAGGCTTTGACGTGTTCTTAAAGAGGCTTGCAGAGAATTGTGCAAGCAAGGTATGTTCCAAGAGATTACGAGTCCTTTGTGTTTCGTGTTTCATGGTTGCCAGCAGCTGGCATCTTTCAGAAATCCCATGAGAGTGGGCAGAACTGCTTGAGCAGACTTCTGAGTAGAGGGTTAAGGAAACTTGGTGTGTGACTGTTAATCTTGTTGGGAAATTTTAGGGTGAAAAATGTAATTACATCTGAAATGCCAACAACCAAGGCCAAAGGAATGTCTCCTCTTTGGAAGGTTCTTTGTTGATGAGATTAAAAGCTAAGCTCTCGTGCTCCTGCCTACAAATTATTCAGATTATTTGAAAAGAAATGAAAGACGACACTGGGAGGGAAAGTGCCACATACCTCATTATGTAGCACTTAACTAAGGCTCACCTGTTCAGCAATCAGTTTAACAAATATTTATTGAGTACCTACTATGTACAATTCAACAGAAACTAAACAGAAAAGGTCCCTGCTCTCTTTTAGTCTCTTTATCTGCATAAACTATATTCTTAATTGTCTTGACCTTCAATATAAGGTTATAGGAAGAATTCAAGGACTCTGCAGTGTAGCGCAGGGCGACTTCACATTGCATGATCCATATGACCAGAGATTCTATATCAAAATAGATCAGCATGGGCAGTTCAGTTGGCCGACATAAAGAGGTGTATGATGTGGCCTGACCCCCAGGGTCAGAGGCAAAGAAGGGTAGCACGCAGAGGAACTAAAAGAAGATAAAGTGACATAATGGCATTTAAATGTGAGGTTCTGGCCAATGTAGAGACCCCACTGGACTCTCATAAGCTTTGTAGCCATAGAATCCAAGTCATGGTGATAAGCAGAATTTGTTTGGAGATGGAGAACAGCCATCATCGAATCTCTCCTCCTTCATGTAACTCCACCTACTCTTCTCGTACCCCAATACATAGGTCATAGGTATCCCATTTTACAGAGAAGAGACTAAATCACTCCTCTGAGGTCACACAGCTAAGATGTGGAAAGCCCAGGCTGGAGCCAGTTCAGTCGTTCACCAGCACATGCAACACTCTTTCTTAATATTATGTGGCCACCATACAGCAAGGGGTTCTTCAGACCCAGCTCTTCAAACCACATGCCAGAGTCTCTCCCCAAGTGGGTTAAGTGACAAGAATTCATGAGCCAGCTGGCTCAGCACTGGGGGATCAAATAGTGATTATGTGTAGCATGTAATACATATTGTATAGGCTAAATGGTATATTAGGTGCCCAGGCTAACCGACAAAGCCTACGTCATGTCACTAAATTTTCTATGCTTGTGGAGAGGTTTGGGGAACCAATTAAAGACAATAACTATAAATGGAAAAACAATATTGAATGACAACTTAATAAGGCATTGATTGATTGATCTTGGGTTCTGGTACTTCAGCAGAAGTGGTATTGTTTAAAAATAACAAAGGAAGGCAGTACCTGTCTCATGAGGTGGTTTTGAGGATTAAAATCCATTAAATTACGCAGTGTCTAGCATGTTGTAAAAGCTATGTAAATGTTAGTTGCACAGATAAATGGAGATCTCTGACAAGTTTCCAAAAGGAATTTCTGAATACTTTTAAAGGTTTTAGAGAGGGGTGGCCTAAATTATTTATTCTGCCTGATTTTACTTTGAAACAGGAGTTTTCTTGTACACTGCACCTTGCCATTTGTGCCTCTGTTAAGTGCCTAAGTCAGCCATTCATAAATCTGAGAATATCCACCTCAGCTAAAATTACAGAATCGTGCAACTGAGCAGCAGCTACTGAAGTCCCACGGTCAGGTGCCTAACGTCCAGCTTTGGAAATAACAAGGATGATTATCCTGAGTACTTACACTGTGCCAGGCACTTTATTTTGTGTCTTGCCATATACTAAATTATTACACCCCTCAAACAGACCCATGAGGTGGGTACTATAATTAGTCTCATTTTGAGGATAAGAGAACACTTTGCACTCCTTAGAAGATGCAGAGCTTCCGGTACAGGGAGGGAAAGGAAATAAACTTTCTGAAAATGTTCATGCTTGCATTTGGATATGGAACGAGGGACATGCATGGTGGGTAAAGATACAGAAAAATGTTGCCTACGTAGTGACATGAGAGAGAGGAGATGCTGATCTGGAAAGGGACACAAATATGCCACTGAAAATCCAGAAAATCTGAGCTCTCTTGGCTCCTGTTGAGGTTCACAGACCTGGTTCAAGCCTCAGTTCTACCACGGATGGGCTGTGTGACCTTGGGCAGGTCATTTAACCTCACTGCCTCTAGGTCCTCCTCTACAGAATACAGACGATGTTTGTTTCTGCCTCATGGTGGTGTTGTGAGTTCCTGATAGCTCCTGGCATACTTGTAGAAATGGCTCAATGGATGCTACTCAGTTGTACTGGCCAGTCCACCTGAGATTGTGATGTTGCTGGTAAAGAAAACAGGATCTGGACTCAGTGGCAATCCAGCTTGGCCACCTGCTAGCTGTGTCATTTCAGTTGAGTAACTCGGCCTCTGTGAGCCTCAGCTTCCTCATTTTTAGCTCCTACCCCCCAGATTTGTTGTGAGGAGGCTATGAGATGACACACATGAAGCCTTTTGCACAGTGCCTGGTGTCAGCATTAGTGCTTCACTCCTTAAGATTCGTATTAGTTTGTTAGGGCTGAAATAGCAAAGTACCACCACCTGGGGGGCTTAAACAACAGAATTTGATTGTCCCTCAATTCTGGAGGCTAGAAATCAATGCATCTGCACAGTTCGTCCCTTCTGCGGGCTGTGACAGTGAATTTGTTCCGTGCCTCTCCCCCAGCTTCTGTTGATTTAATGGAAATTTGTGGCATTCCTTGGCTTGGCGTTTATCACCCCAGTCTCTGCCTTCATCTTCACATGGCATTCTCTCTGAGTGGGTAGGTCTGTGTCCAGATTTCTCCTTTTTATAAAGATGCCAGTCATGTTGGATTAGGGTTCAGTATGACCTCTTCTTAACTAATTACATCTGCAATGACCCTATTTTCAAATAAGGTCACATTTTGAGGGACTGGGGATTAGGACTTCAACTTATGAAATTTGAGGAGACGCAATTGAACCCATAACAGGATTCTATGAATCTTTTAAAGGTTTCTCCCGGCTCCTAAGTCTCATGAGGGATTATAGTTTGGGGCAACCAAATAAATGAACCTCCATGAGCAGGATAAAGAGCACTGTTTTAGGAGTCGGGAAATGTGCCCCTTGAGGGAAGTGTCTAGATTTTTTTTTAAGTTTTAAAATTTGTTTACTTGGTTGTGCCTTCTCTGCTATATGGAGAAAATGGTGGGCATTACAAATAGTACAGCCTTCACCCCCATCTGAAAAAATTATTCTGCAGACTGAAGAAGAGTGTGGCTGTAAAGATACCTTGAAACTCTCAAGGTTCTGTCTAGCTACATGATTATTATCCTCATTATTTATAAGAAATAAGAGAAGGGTTGATTCTCACGTGGAGATTTGGTGTCTAGTAACAGGGACTTGTTTCTCCATCCCTGCTCACTTCTCCCCATCGAACACAGACCTGCTGCTGAAGTTTTCAAAAGCTCCCTGTGTTGCAAGATCTGAGCAAACTTGATCTTCCAGGTTTAACTTAAATATTGTTTCCATTTTGAAGCCTGTCATGTGGGTGTACCACAAAGAGCGTTTGCCCCCCTTCTCCGCCCCCATGCCCTGGGCAGCAGAATGTAGGCAGTAACAGAATACTGGGAAGAAAGAGAGAGACTGAAATGGATCCTCAGGCTCTCGGCCTGCGCAGAGACAAAGCAGGATGTAAGTAAAACCATTACTTCTCCCTTCTGATCAAAGGCAAGATGGTAACCCCGCCCCTCCTCCCCACCACCCAGCAAGCAATTAACACAGCCTGGCATCTCTTCCAGAGTGATGGGGACTCAGCCTGCAGGACCAGCTCTGGCTGATCAGTGGCTGAAAGTGGGAGGCCATGTGTTCTCAGGTTGAAAAACGCTCTCATTTGCAAATAGAATACATTACAAAACTCCCTGATGAGGGAGACACACAAACCAAAATTGTCGTTGACGGATTACACTTTTCATCTGCATTTGGTGGAGATGTGAGATCAAAATTTGCCAGAAGAACCTCAAAGTAAAAGGTTAAAATTGTAGGAGCCAAGTACACTAGCGCCTGTTGGACTTTACAACCACCCAGAATTGTATTAAATGCAGATTCTGATTCCTCAGGTCTGGGTGGAGCATGCGTGTCTGTATTTCTGACAGGCTCCCAGGTTGGGTTGCTAGATTTAGAGAGAAAAAAATAGCTGGATGCCCAGTTAAATTTGAATTTTCTGGTTTTATCTGGCAACTCTACTCCCAGGTGATATTAATGCTGTTTCTGTGTGGACCACAATTTGAGTGGCAAGGGTGTACATCATCAAAACAAAAATTTGAAAAATTCACAAAGCTGAGTTAGTGAATGCACATCTGGTACAATTTACAAGTTCATGGTTCACAGGACAGTCAGTCTACAAAATGTTGCTTGGTTATTGGCAGAAACACACCAAAAGAGCAGCAATACATACATCTCTAGAAATGAGATTCCTCGCAATCCCAGGCTTAGAGTCCTCATGTTTGCTTTATGTATTCATTTGCTGAGTCATTTATTTAATATTGGTAAATGCAAAGTGAAATTTTGGCTGTAAGAGTGAAAAGGGGCCTTAAAAAGCTAAAAACGATGCAAAGTTTTATGCTGAGGGCCTTGGGGTGGCATTTTGCCACATTCTGCCTCCCTTCCCAACCTGCCCTTCTAATTGAAGGAGCCAGCATGACTCCTCTTGCAGCTCAGTCCCTGATGGGTGATTTGCAGAGGAGGTGGGAGCCAGGGCTTAGGTTTACTCTGACATTTGACATGCGAACCCAAGGCTCTGTTTCTTTGAAACTGAGAGAACCAATTTCAGCTCCTTTAAAGCCACTGAGCCACCTGAACAGCCACTTGCAGATTGCCAGAAGGTTGATGCTGGAAGGCAACTTAGCAGTCACTTATTTCAGCCCCTGAATCCCACAGATGGAAGGGCTAGAGCCGTGGAGAACTTCCTCCTCCTCTGAGCCCCTTTCTCCTTCTCTGCCTACTCTGGTATGCACTTTATAAGTGCTTTATCCTAGGAGGCTGCATAGAGTTAAAATCAGTTTTTTAGGATCTCATTTTTCAGGGATTTCTTTGGTTTGTTGTTGTTATTCTATTTTAAAGTAGAGCAGGATTGCTTGTATTCCAAATCTTCTTCGCCCATATTATATAATGGAAACCATTTCCCTTCTATCTATTCTTGAGATTGGGTTGAATCTTATATATATATGCCTACCACAACTTTGGTATATTTGATTTAATGAATCGAAGGCATACACCATACTTTTCTAAATTAAATAGTGCCAATTGTTTTATTTTTCCAGTATTTATTGAATATCTACTATGTGCCAGGTCTATAAAAAGCAACATTCATTCATAAATTAGAGGACAAATAGCTCTCTCTCACCCAGCCTATTTTATGCTTAGTTATGCTACAGCAATGAATAAGCATGGGATTTTCAGCTGAAATGTTAAAGATTATTTACTGTAGCACATTGTCAGGCTTTAACTTCTAAAACACTTTCAAATAAAATTGTTTCCCAAGCCCCATCTTTAGAAGTTCTGCATGCTCCCTAACTTCAGTGGTTTATCCTACCTGGTATAGTTTACTTTTTTTTTTTTTTTTTGGTCTACAGTTAATTCATGATTTAATTCTCACTGTAAAAGCTTAAAATTTTACTGAACTCATCAGCTGAAAACCTAAATGTCCCTTGTCCTCTGCTTGCAGCGCTTCCCAGAAGCAGTATACACCAGTTAATTAGATGTGCCCTTCATATTCCATTACAAATATATGTACATTTATAAGTTTTATTTGTAACAGAAACTGGATCTTATTATACAGATGCTTTTATGATTTGCATTTTTCACTTAACAGTATATCTTGGTAAACTTTCCATTTTAGTATATATGAATCTACATCATTCTTTTCTAACAGCTAGAGGAGTATTCCATGGAATTCGCCACTCACAGTTGGTGGATGCTTAGATTGTTTGCCATTTTCTGTTATGACAGATAAGACTTCAATAAACAATTTTTTGTATATGTCTTTGGGCATGTGTGCAAGCATTTCTGTAGCATCGAGACCCAGCATCTCAGTTTCTACATCAAATAGATCTGATAAATGGATGAGAATGGGATTTGTTGCCAATTGGCAAATGCATTCTAACTAGGAAGAGTCTCAAGTTGCTCAGCCCACACTGTCCTGTTTGAATAATGCAGGATCGCCCAAGAGCCTTCCATGTTTGGGTACTGCTGGCTCACATTTTGAAAGCTGAAATCAAGCCTCATAGATAAAAACTTTAGAGTTACAATATTTCAATGCCTTAAAATGGTATGGACTCCATTGAACAAAAAGTGGGAAAGAGAAAAGGGAGTTTCCCTAGTAAATGGATTAATACCTTCATATTGAATGGAACATTAGTCTGTCAGAATAGGATGGGCCATTCTTTTTGAAAACAACTTTTTCATGTTATTCTTCCCAACTAGGCCAATTCCACAAAATATTCAAAACTAAACATCTAATGAGTGTGCTGTGTTGGCATGGATTTTGCTGCAGATTTTAAAGTGTACCTAACAAGGTGTGGTGAGCAGAGTTTCAAAGATGTCTCCCCAAGACTCCTACCCCTGGTTATTCAAACACTAATCCAGGCACTGGGTGAAAGAACTTTGCAGGTGGAATTAGGGTTACTAATCAGCTGATCTTGAAGTAGAGAATGTATCCTGGATTATGCAGGTGGACCCAATATAATGACATGAGTCCTTATGAGTGGAAGAGGAAAGCAGAAGAGTCAGAGATGTGGCAGAATAGGAATGAGAGGAGAGAGATGAGGCAGAAGGAGAAGTCAGAGGGATTCAAAGTGTGAGGAGAGGCTTTAAAGATGGAGGTGGAGGTAATGAGCCAGAAAATGCAGGTTGCCTCTATAAGATGAACATGATTACTAGTCAGCAGTCAACAGGTAAGGTCCTACAACTACATGGAACTAAATACTGCCAATGACTCGAATGAGTTTGAAAGTAAATTAATCACCAGAGATGCAGAAGAGACTGCAGCCATGCCAATGATTTTTGTCTTGGGAAACTCAGAGCAGAGAGATCATAAATGTATTTTTTAAGCTGCTAAATTTGTGTTAATTTGTGGTGACAATGATAGAAAACTAATCAGGTTTGAACCATCATCTATGTGTTGGACATAGCAGAAATGGATCCGTCAGGCAGGCTGGCACATTTCTTACTTCCTAGCATCTGAAGCAGGGTAGAATCTAATGTTATAACATGAGGAGGAGCTCATGTTTCCTAAATGTTTCCCACACGGTAGGTGATGTGCTAGGTACCTTATGTGCACTCCCTACCTTATTCTTTACAATAGCCCTACAAAGATTGTTGCCTTTATTATTATCTACATATTATAAATGAGAGACTAAGCCTCAGAGAAGTTAAGTACATGGACAGAGGTCACATGGCTTATAAATGGCAGGACTGGGACTCAAGTCCATCTGTATGGGACATCACACCCAAGCCTGTGCACATCAACACTATATTTCACAGTGTACCACCACCCCCGATAAAGTATGAGTCTAATGCATTTCCATAAGCAAATGCTAAACATTCACATCCAAGAATGTCTTTTGTCACATAAAGCCCCTTGACCTTGTTTCAGTGCCCTTAGAATACAACACCATCAGATGCTGAACAAGGGAAAAAAATCAAAGTTGGATGGTCAAGGAAACAGGAGACTCCTCCCCCCCACCCCCACCCCCCACCCCACCACCGCCCGGCTCTTAAAGCCAGAGCATAGTGCACAGTCTTATATTTCTCTTCAAATCCTTGGAGGCCCTACTTGTTCTAGATTATGTCAAAGTTGCACCATCTTTTCTGCACAAGTCACTCAATTCCACAGGTGAAAGTTGTGATGGAGACATTTTTATACCTTGAACATAAACATAGGGAGCCAAAAGGAGTACCAAATGGAACAAATGTGGTATATAACTGACGTTTTATTTGGGAAGGGCAATGTGCTGATTTGATCTCAGTTGTCTATAGAGAAAGTGTGACCTCAAATTTAGCCAATGGCAAGTCTGAGCATGCAATGAAGTCCTTCTTGCATTTATTCATTCACATATTTCAACGTTTAACAAGTATGAACTGAGCTTTGCATTGGCTAGAGTTTGCCCTGGAAGCTGAGGATAGAGTGGTGAACAAGATGAGTTTCATGTTCATGAATCTCCTAGGCTAGAGAAGGAAGAATGGATAAACAAGCAATTTCAAGCTGGTCTGATGAATGCTGTGATGGAGAAGGTGCTGGATGCCATGAAAACATGGGGGACACACTAAACTCAGATTCAGAAACCAGATATAGTAACCCTAAACTAGGGCCTAAAGGAAAAGTAGCAGTTAGCCAGACAAATATGGGGTAGAAGGGACTCGACCAGACTGAGGGAATATCATAGTGCAGGTCTGATCTGGAAACATACATATGTTCATAAATATATCTAGAGCAAGGGAGTCAAAGTAGCAGAATGCAAAGGATTAAGCTCAAGATACCCGTAGGGACTGAGGTCAGAAAGGCTTTCTACTATTTAAAGAAGATTGAACTTTTTTACAGTTGAACTTGGAAAGCAGCAAAAGAAAAAGTGAACAGGAACATGATCAGACGTGAGTGTTTCAAAGGATCTTCCTGGTGGGAGATTCAAGAATGGATGGAAGAGAGTGAGTAGATACGGGGAGACTATTGGGAGGCTAGAGAAGTGTGGTATGTATAATGGAAGGGTAGAATTAGAGGTGTAGAAAGGCAGCTGGATTCTATAGGTATCTGGGAAAGAAAGTCCAAGGGATTTGGTTGTGGGTGGAGGGAAAAAAGGGAGTCTAGGATGACAGCCAGGCCTGACTTGGCTGAATCATCCTCCAAATGTCATTCTGGCTGACAGGCTCGAGTTGTGGTCTGCAGAGGTGAGATGGGATTAAAATTTGTAATTTGTGGAAGGCCTGAGAAGTAGGGGATCAGCTAGGAAGCCTATCTTCCTTCTGCAGCACAGGGCAGCCAGGAGTGCCTTTGTAGATGGTGTCTTGGGGTTTTCAGAGCAGATGCCTCCCCTTGATTGTTTTCAATATGCTGACAGAAGAATAAAAGCGTTCAAGAAAACAAAGTCCCAACCCCTTTACAAAACAGGAAATGATATACAGTTTCAAATGTTCTTTCTTTCCTGTGCCCTTTTTTTCTGCAGAGAAGAATGCCTTTTCTATTGAAGGTGGTAGATGAAGGTTTTCTGTGGGCCTTACGGAGTCAGTGTAGCTATCATCTGCCCACCCCATGTGCCCTGAGTTGCTGTGCCATCTTCACAGGTGCATTGACTCTTGGCCTTGACATGTCATACCAGGGCTGCCAGTCAGCTGGCACCGGTCTCTGGAAAGAGCTGGTGAGCCTGGACCTTGGTAACATTTGTTTGGTTAAACACCCGTGGCTGCTGTGATCCTCTGGCGAGGCTCTGACACGGGCTGACAGGTCAAGACTACTCAGATCCATTTATATAGTGATGGTCATTCACTTTCCTTCTTCTTATAGCTCCTCAGCAAGGAAGGGTGATTTTTTTATGAGCAAGTGTGTGAAATGCATTCAATGCCTGACAGTGATGTACAGCTTCTATCTACTACTGTATTCTGTGTAAAATTCTCTCTCTTTTGATACCAGCAGCCACATTTTCTCTGGGGAATGCCTTTCAGTTTCTGCAGTTCTGGGGCAGTTTACTGTTTGCTTAGCACTGGGTCAGCCATGGGCACATGACTCAAGCCAGTCAGTTAGAATCCTCTAATTCTCTCATACTCGATCACTCAGAGAGAGCTTCCCTTGGGCCACAGTTGATTGATTCAGGGATGGGCACATGACCCAGCTAGGCTAATGAGACTTTGGGCTAGTACTATTTGGAAAAAGAAATGTTCGTTTTGTGGAATTGGGAGCTGGAATGATGACATTTGGGGTGCCAGGGGCCACAGCGTAAGAGGCCTGCCTGAGAAGGAAATAAAAAAGAAGAGGAAAGCAAACGCGAATGACAGAGAAAGAGACAGGCAGAGATCATTGTTTGAGCCCCTGAATCCATCTGTGCCCAAAACCAGCTTAGTTCCAAATGATTTAGTTTAAGAAGTAATGAATGTCTTTTTCAGTGAGCCCATTATCAGACATTCCACAGCACTGTATATTATTTCATTTGGCCCTTTGAGCAGATCTTTCAATTCCTTGCATTTTACAGAGGTGGAAACCTGGATCCAGAGAGTTTAAGAAATATATCCAATGTAATAGTAGTAGTAGTAGCAGTAGTAGTAGTAGTATTAGTAGTAGTAGCAGCAGCAGTAATAATAATAATAATAATAATAATAATAATAAATTAGCTAGTCAGTGAAGAAGCAGGCTGTTGTTGTGGTCTACTAGGTCTCCAAAGTCTGTGTTCTCACTACCCTTCTTTCTTGCCTTTTTCCAACTTGGGTGCGTATACTCTGGTCAGAGGGGCATAAAGGAAACACAGAGCAGGTGACGTTACTTCCTCCAACCCGTAGGATCTGGAAAGTAAAGAAATAGACTGCACATAGATGAAAGCAACATGGAGTGGATCGGAGCAGAGATTTGCCAAGTTGTTTGAAAGATCCAGAATGGTTCTCAGCCAACCAGGCTAGACCGAGCTGCCGGAATGTACTGACAGCAAGCAAAGAATGGGTGTGTCAGAAGGGGAGTCAACCGAACAGAGGAGCAGAGAAAAAGGAGAATCTTGGGGATGCCCATTCCAGTATTATCAGCATGAAAATCATACTCATGGAGCTTCCTGATGGCTAGACTATTCCTATGGAAAGATGCATGAGGCGGAACCCAGCAGTTACTCTTCATCTCCACTATCATCTCCACTGTGGGGCAGTGCACTGGACCTTTTAACCTGATGTCTTTAAATGCCCGCTTAAGCCAACACTCCAGTTCTGGGGACACCATGTAGCTCTTCATCATGATCTCTGTTATTCTTTCTTTAAGCTGTTTTAAACCACCACTTCCCTAAAGGGTATGTCTATAAGGAGAGAACTGTGCTTGCCACACATGGACATTCCAGGTTCTTCAGGGATGGCCTACTGTCGTTATAAATGAACAAACTGGCACTCGGAGCCTAATTTGGCTTCCCTTGTGAGTCTGCCTATGAGAGACTGGGTTGGTCAAAAGATGGCAAGCCTTTGGGTCCCTACGTGTGTTAGCGTTTTCAGTGTAAAGTAATCACGAGGAGTCCTGGAGCTGGCAACTTCAGAAGCGTCCCTTTTAGAGGTGGATTTTCTCTTTGCCCTGACAAGGTGAGGTTCAGGACTTCCCAGACTGGAGGCCAGGAGCAGATGATGGCATCGGCATAGTAACCATTTAAAGCACATTATCTCATGCGTATGCCTATGCCCTGGGCAAGAGGGGCTAAACAGAAGGAAGAACATTCACTTTGGAGTTAAATGAACTTGAACTTGAGCCACAGCTTCACAATTACTAGTTATGTAGACAAGTTTTCCAACCTTCTGAGTCTGGTTCCTCATGTAACATGCGAGAATAATAACAGGATCTACCTCAGAGTGGCTGTGAGGACTAAAGTGGAAAAAGAAGAATGGAAAAAGTTTAGCAGGCACCTGACAATTGTCCACATTGGCTCTCTCATTGCTGACATCATTACATCCTCTGGCTCACATACTTTTTTATATATGATCCAGGCCTGTGTCCAGTACAGTGACACAGGCCCTCCGGGAGGCAGGGAGACTCAGAGAAGGAGAACACCTGGCCTAATAGGTAGGCTGTCCACAGGGTTCATCTGTCCACAGCGTCTAAACTAAAGTTGTTAAAGAAGAAATGGACCAGGTGGGAGGATTAAATTAGAGACTCAGGCCCGGCTAAAGAGGCCTCACAAGTCAGCTCCAGCACCACATGCTATCAGGGAATGCAGACCCAATATGGCCACATCTATGTATTTTTTCAAGAAAAGCCAAGAATCTAGATTTTTTTGTGAAATCTCCCATTTTTTACATGAGAGCAACTGATTTGAATTCTTTTAAAGATGCTGCAAGCTGAAAAACTAGCCCATGTAACAGAAAACCATCTTAGGGCTTTAATTTATGATCTCTACTTTAAAAAATTTGGGTGTGGGGATTCTCAGTTTGGGTTCTCCAAGGAACTGATAATAAGGATGCTTTACCGCAGTTTATTTGGGATGAGATCTCAGGCAACATCAATAGGGCAGTGAGGGCAGTGATGGAGTGGGACAGGGATAGGAAGGCAGCCAGTAAAAGGGGTATTTTTAAGTCACCACTGTGGGTGACTGGTGACTGGAGCTCAGTCCTGCAGGGGACCACTGGGAGCCAGTGTTAGACACGTGCCTCAGAGTCACCTGCCTGAGGATGAGGGCCTGGGGCATGTATACACACCATCCTGTCAGTCACTGGCTAAGGGCAGCTCCTCAGGAGCATCAGCCAGTGGAGGGTGGGCTGTGACGGCCAGAGAAGTCCTCAAGCAAAGGCAGACCAGGGTCATCAGTTGGAGGTAAGTGTCAGTGTGAGAGGGGCAGAAGGAAGCAGTCAGCACCGTCCACTGTACTAGCAAGGATTCAAGAGACCCTTCAAAATGTTACATCTACCCCAGCAATTAGTCGATGGCGAAGGCTTCATTTGTCCCATCAGATGAGGCATTCAACGCATGCCTCTGGTTTTCTACTTGTGCCAAAGCAGGAGTCAAGGCTGGAAAGAGATGTGAGCTCCTGACAGGAATGCCTGCTCACCGCGCTTGCCTCTCGAGGATCTGCCTGTCAATTATAGAAAGATCTGCGAGATTCTGTTCTCCTCCATTATCTTCCACCAGGGTCTCCAGTGGCAACTCTGCAACTGTTTTCTGCAGAGTGGTTCAAATTGTTTTATATCTCCTTAGCTGCCAAGTACAATGTCATAAGCAATAAATAAATAAATTGTTGGCCTATATGGAAAGCATATTTTGTCCAGATGCGTCCTTGAAACTTCAGCCATGAAACATGAAAGTCAGATTGAAAACCACATTCTCAAAGCTCAGGGGAAGTAGGCTCACACGAAAAAGCCATTTGATTGGCAGGTGCTGCCACCCAGCACCCGGCGTGTGTCCTGCAGATAGGCCAGGCAGTGTGCTTTCTGAAAAACCCAGCATGCGAACTTTTCATACCCACTCATGAATTGAGTTCGGGTGGCTCAGCTGGACAGGCTGGGGGCAAACAGAGAATCCAGCTTGGAGGATTGTTCCGCTGAGGACCAGCTAGATTGTCACAAGCATTCCTCGTCAAGAGGGCTAAGTCCAGCACCATTTTCTGGAGTGCAGACAGTTCCCAGAAACTTGTCTTGCTGCTTGCGGAGGGTGAGGCCGTGGGGATATGTAGCCAGAAACAGGGGGAAGAGGAGGCTGAAAATCCCAGAGAAGGAGCTCTGTGCATTTTAGCTGGTTTAGCCAGCATTGCAACCTTGAAACAGAATTGGCATTCCAAGATGGAGCTGAATCAAGTGGGTACATGACCCAGGAAAGCAGATGTGGCCTCAGCGTCAGGCATCACCACATAGAGCTCACCAGTGATTACTTAGGCTGCTACTGTCAGCTGTCTGGGCGTGCTTTTAAATGCCATCTTTATTGCTTTTTAAAGTAAAAATAAGGCTCATAAAAAGACAGACCAGAGATGAAACAAATGAAAAGTAAAAGTTCTCTCTTCAATGCCCCTAATTCTAACCCCTCTGTATCTTTCCAGAGATTCTTCTAGACTTATGCATGCAGGCACATCCATGTTTACAGGACATGAGCTTGTACTTTTTAAATTATTCCTCTTTTGCACCCTTGAATTTTGGACATCTTTCCACATCACTATAATCTTTATCATTGCTTTGTGGTTCTCTTTTGGTAGATTTCAATAAATCATTATAATTTTCAAGGTTACTTCTCAGATTGCTTCCCAAATTGCCAGCCCATGGTAAACAAATGAAAATATTTCCAGCTTATAGCTATTATCATTATTTCTGGTACAAGTAATCTTTTATCATCTTACTGCTTGAATTTAATATAACTAAAATTTACAATGGAGGAAATCATGAAGCATGACTATAGAAATAATGATTTGGATATGTATATACACGCATGAAATATGTGTGTGTGTTTAACATGTGAGGAAATTTGAGAGAAATAATTAGCTGTCTGAGTAAACCTAAAACTGTCAGTTATATACTTGAGTTACTTTTCTTGAATGAATTTCTTGCCCCATCCACCAAGATTTAATTTTAGGCTTGTGTGCATTTTTTGATGGGAGCACAGTCAGTACCCAACTGAGAGGCTACTGCAAGACACATGGATGATTAAGAATATAGGCTATAGGTTCAGATACCAATTTTGATGCTTTCCAGTATACAGTCTTAGTGTGCTTACCTCTCCTTGTGGCTCAGTTTCCTCATTCTCAAAGCAAATGACGGCACGTACTTCCTAGGGTTCTTTAGAGGACTAGAGGAGAGAAAGCCTGTGAAGCCCTGACCTGGCACTAAGTACTTGCCCAGCAAATAGGGGTTGTTTGTAGTAGGAAGAGGAGTGTGATCACCAAGACAGCCGACATCTGTCAGGTCTGTGTGCCTGATGAGATACACACACTAAAAATATCCCTCTTTATAGGTGCTCATTGTTTTCTCCCAGCTAGGTAATTGAGAAGGAATCATGGAAAATAAAATGAGTGTAAAATAATTTTTAAAGTCAATAGTCAACTAAAAATATTCTAAAATGCCTTGGAGGTTGTCGCAGACTATCATCTGTTCTAGACCAGAAACAGAACCTGATTTCCAGTTGTAGATGATAAATAAACACAATACGCTGCCCTTTACAATGAGTGGCTATTTTTTTAACCCATGCAGATGTGTCCTATTTACTTTGAAGCTGTCATACAAATTAGCAAAGGCCCACAGAATCTGAAAGAAGGCAGGCTTCAAGCCCTGAAACATTCACAGGAATGGAAAATGGCTTATCCTGCTCCCCATAGCTGTGGCGTTACAGTCCTAGTAGGGGTTGATTGGGAAGAACTAAAGAGCTTTTCCAGGCCAGCAGAAATGTTTGCTAACCAAGCAGGCTTTGAAGCTAATCTGTAAGGCTGAGTGAGTAAAATGAAATGCAATAGGGTTTGCAGCAGCAGTGATTTCGACTTTTTTGCAATCTATGAAAAGTCCTAAATCTTTAACAGATCTGAAAATCACTTCACTTAATGCAAGCTCATGCATGGCAGAGGGAGTCTGGATTAAAACATCAGCTAGAGTGCGATGGATGATCTTCTGTTTCTCTAGGTACAAGACTTTCTTAGCCCATTACTTATTGGTCTATACTTAATTAGACAGACCTTCTATCAAACTATATGTATGAGCTGTTAGAGGGGGACTATGGAGGATGGAGCCTCAAAGTCAAAACCACTAAGGGCTAGGGGGGTATTCAGATTTCATAGTTTTTAATCCATTCCATATGATAGATAACAAAAGTGTAGGGAGGTGAAAGGGACATCTCAAGGTCCCTCATTAAGACCTGAAACTAGAACCCAGGATTCAAGGTCCCCACTAAATACTCTTTCCACTGGACAACATGGCTTCCAGGTAATCTTTCTCTTGGAGGATGCACAGGGGCATAAAGATATAAACAGTTTAAATATAAGTTTTAAAACTCCGTTGGGTGATCTTTTCTGGAGAAGCAGCAAATCTCTGATTGTGTGACTATAGAGACATTTTGATTCTAGAAGAGCAATTCTTTAATTCTCGAAGCATTGGACCTGCAGAGAGCTAGCCTCTAGTGAAGGAGGACTTACAGAATGCTGCACACAGGTCCCCGCCCCTCAAAGCAATGAGGGAAGAATCACATTCAACAACCTCTGAGAGGAAGGCACAAAGGGCTATGGGAATACAGAGAGGGTGGCTTTTTAGTTCTGCACAGATAGTTCAAGGGTGCCTGTATTTGACCTGTATCTTGAAGGAGTAAGCAGGCTTTTTCTTAGCAGAACATTCATTCATTCATTCATTCATTCACTCACATATTTAACTGAAATTTACTGAGCACATCCTTTTTGCCAATCTTAGTGGCAGGTAAACAAGCAGTAAATACAAAGCAGTAAACATACTCTGCCCTCAGGGACTTTGCATTCTCTTGAGAGGAATCAGAAATTAAAGAGGTCTATGAATGAATAAATAGGGCGATTCTAGATAGTGATAAGCACAAAGAAGTAAATGAGGTGATATGGTGGGCAAGCCCAAGAGTGAGGATGCTGCCTCAGATAAAATGGGCTAAAAGGCTGACGTGGGACTGTGGCCCCTGGGCTGAGAAGAAGCCAACACAAAGAAGACTTGGGTGGTGGCTGGTGGGAGGTGAAGCTGGAGAAGTGGGCAGTAGCCAGTTTACACAAGGCCGCCTGTCTAGAGGAAGTAGACTAGATGTCCTTCGAGGAGGACTAGGGAGCCTCGGAAGGATGTTGAGCAGGGGAATGAGTGAGGAGGCAGAGGAGCATAAAAATCACCAAAGTAGGAGATGAGACTTGCAATGAGGAATTTGGGCCACCCCAGGAGCCAGGTGGTCAACTTGAATTCCACCATCCCCTTCTTAGGAATATTCACTGGCATGAACTAGAAGACTACACAGTCCTTTTGGTTCCCCATGAGGAAACAGGCGCAGAGAGTCAGCACGTGTGGCTGCCTTGGGCAGTGGAGGGCTGGGCTGCCACGTCCTGTGCTTCACCCCTGCCTCCTTCCTCTGTCTCCTCACCCACATGTATATCTTCCAAAGACATGGATTTACAATCTGTTCCCCATCAGACGTTTCAGAGAGGGCTTTTGTGGTATGTTTTCAGTAGTGTGTTAAAAGGCAGTTACCTTGAATGACTTCTGCTTGACAGAAATGTCAGTATTGTCACCACCTACTCCGAGGAGAAGCAGCACATGCCAGGGGTGTGCTGGCTCCATGGGAGATGAGAAAGAAGGCAGAGAGCTGCTCGCTAGAGCTAGAATTCATGTCTAGCTGTGCCTTGACTGTGTGGCTTTGAGAAAATTTCTCCTTTGTTCTGGACGTGTATTCTTTTATGTGTGGAATGATAAAATTGGGATATGGGCATTGTCAAAAAATTATTTTGAATCATTTTGACCCAAACTAAGTCAAACAGATTGTTCATTGCAGAACTTCTCAGATCCTTTAATGTACTAATGAGCACTACCAGACTCCGAGAGAAAAATATAGTCTGATGCATGGCACAGATGTACTTGTGTGTGTGGCCTTGGGGAGGACACATCATAGAAACTGTGCTCCTCAGGACGCTGAGGGAACTGGTCTCTGAGATAAGCCCGAGGTTCTGAGGCATTAAAGGTCAAAAGGGAGCCTTCATTCATGTCCTTGCTTGGCCTCATTCATCAGTGGCACGGAGTGCCAGGTGGTTCAGTGTCTCAGTGGTACGCATCCCTTTCCCTGCTCACTTTCATTCCCCTCCCTGCTGCTCCCCTCCAGTGACCCACACAGGCTGTCTTCTGAAGGAGCATGACAACAGAAACAGCTTCTCTCCCTCAGGCCTGCTGAGAGCCCTTTGTGTGTTCTAACCCCTTAAAAGGCAACTTACCCTGCCCAATGCCTGGACCACAGCAGCCATGTCTCTGACACCTGGGCAGGGCGATAGTGATATCCTCTTCTGTAGACAAACTCGAGATCCAGTCATCTCTCTAGTTTCCTCAAAACTTTCCCTGGGGACTTTTTCACTTTTACATTTTATCCTGTTGCTCATGTATAAGCCTTTTCTGCTCATCAGCAACCACGCAAAGTACCCTAGGAGGTAAGAGCCTGCGTGATGAATTTCTAATGCCTTCCACACGACTGTCGTCATGATTCTAATGTCTGCTACTTACTGAGCACTATCCGTGAGCCCGGCAGTGTATAGAGAGATTCACCTGAACTGACTCACAGTCCCCTTGCAGCAGCCCCATCAGGTATGGACTTGTTATTATATCTACCGTACAGGTGAGGACACTGAACCTTGGGCAGGCTGAGTAACTCCCCAGAAGTCTCCACAGGATGTGCTTCCCACGCTTGCTTTCTACAATTCCCAAAAAAGTTAAAAGGGTTTTTTTTATTTAATGACTGTATATAAAATCATACTGTATAGTATTTGGTTCCATTAAAATTGGTTAACTCTGAAAAAAAAAAATTGGTTCATGGGGAGGCTGGAAGTACCACTCAAGTGTACCCCCAAGACTGTACGTTTGATCGCTAGACTGCATTGCTCTGTTGATATTTGAATGAATAGAAGGTGAATGAATGAATAAGTGGATTAATGAACACACGAAAAAAGGATAACCCCCACTTCACCCCCAGCCTCTGGAAGCTAGTCTGGCCATGAGGAAGGCAGCAATTGCACTTTTGAGCCACTGTCTTCTTAGGACCTCATTATCTCTCATCGTCCCACTGCCCCCTCCATCAGGGCACAAGTGGACACTCCCCTATCATGGGGCATAGCCGTTACCTGCCAACAGCCGCCTGTGACATTCCACCAGCAGGCCACGTCTGCTCCACGCACGCCGCAGGGTGAGACAGCCTCAGCTGGATCTCAGTCAGCCAGGCTTTCAGCCTGTTGAGCTTTATGTTGCCACTGCTGAGTTACTCACCAAGCGGAGGGCAGCTGTTCTAGGATTGAAACACGAAGAAAGATGGGCTGAGATCAGATAAGCATCCCTTCCCAAGCAGCCGTACCTCCCAATTTGCAGGCCTTTGTTATGTTACTAGCAGTAAAGGAATGTTGAAATGAAGCTCTAGCCTTGATCTGAATTATAATCTCTGCAGCTACATTTAAGTCTACCTAAAGATATTTCAATTTGCTATCTCTCTTTTTTTCCTCTCCCCTTGGCTCCGAGCATACTTGTATCCCTGTAGAACACAGAAAGCCAGGACGTATTTCTTAATGTTTTACATTACAGTTGTAAGTCCTTCTTATCCTTCGATAATCATATTTTAACTTTTACTCGACGTCCTTGTGGGTGTGTCTGTGTTGTATGTAAGTTTGCATTTATACGAACAGCATTAGCTCCTTTTATCTCTTTTTTCTCCCAAAGCCATACTTGTAAGACTACATTCAGCAGAGGATTAATCCCCAAATAACTTAGTTCAGCTTTCACAGCTGCTGCCAAACAGCCTCTCTCCTGGACGGGTGTATATGGTGTGGTGATTATAATTAACAAGTCTTCGGGGAGCAGGGGTTACAGCACAGGGAATGAGAACTGGGCAGAGAAATCACCCAGTGCTAGGGAAAACTGCCAGCAGAAGAAGCCATGGAGAACTTTTGTTGGAGGAGGACAGGTTTGCGGGGAGGGGGGTTCCTCAGCAATTGACAAGTGCTGATCTGGGGAAGCGGACGAGCTGTGGCAGCCTCTTTTTATGTGTGTGTCTGTGTGTGCGTTAATGGGTGTCTGTGTGTGAATGTGCGGATGTATGTGTGTGTCTTGGATGGGAAAGAGCAGCATATCCTTCGAGACAGTTGGTTTTAGTATTAGATCGTTTGCCACTTATTACCTCTGTGACTTTAGGCCAATCGCATATAATTGGCCTTGCTGTGCCTAGATTTCTCTATCTGAAAATGGGAATTCATTCATTATTCAACAAATATTGGTTGAGTACCTACTCTATTCCAGGCACTGTTCTAGGCACCAGGGATGCAGCAATAAACAGAAAAGACAAATGTCCCTGCCCTTATGAAATTTCCATTCTATCATAGGGGGAAACAAAACTTACAGGGAGGGTTATTATTACAAAGATTAAAAGAGATTGTGAATATAAAATGCCTAGCACACTGTCTGGCACATAGTAAGATTTTGGTTAAAAAGAGCAAATACTAATAAATATTATTATTATTTAGGTTTTATATATAAAATAACAATCCCCCATCTCCTCCCCCCCCCAAAAAAAACATGAGTCTAAATTCCACTATTTTATTTTAAAAACTGGTTTTTCTTTGGGAAGTAACACAAGAGCACTTTTGGAAAAGATGGTCTGTATATGTTTTGCTAGCTCAGTCAAAACAGTCCATCTTTGCACCAGACATCGTGAACGATAGAGATGCATCTTGAATGGACTTTAGCAAAGGAACATCAGCTCTCAGGTGACAGCTCAGACATGACAGACTGGAACAATGCAGAAAGGAATGCGTGAAGGGGTTGGATTAAGAATTGCAGGGCAATTACTTTCTGCAAACTGATATGCAAGAAAGAAACACAGGCACACCTTATTATCCAGAAACACAATAAGCAAAAATTCACTATTACAGAATTGCAGAATAGGCATTCCCCTATGCAAAAATGAGTTATTATTAAAGTAAAGGAAGGTAGTTGTGAATTTGGTTTGGAATGTGGGCCTCATTTTCCACTAGACTAGAATTCATGGATGGATCCTCAACTGTATTTAACATACATATACCTGAAATGTGTTCTTTTCTCTTCACTGGCCACTATACACAACTATGCGAAAATGCCCTGAGAGGCCATCTTTCCTCAGTACCAACCCAGTGCCAGTTGTTACTAATTTCATAGAGGTTCCTCTTATCTGAAAAAATTCACTATCAGAGGCTGGTGGTTCAAAGGTTGCAGGAAAGCCAAAGTTGTCATAACATTAAAATATTCACTCAGGTAGTTGACCACCTATCAAATCAGTCTCACTTAGACATCCTCCCCATTTAATGCTGGGCCTGCCGCTATGTTGAGTCAATTCTTTGTGCATCTGTCTTGTTTGGTTATCCAGCATCTAGAAAGACTGTGAAAATATATATCACTTACAAAATAAAGTAGGAAATTTTTCAAAAGATAGAAGATGTTATCAAGTGATGTTAGAAATCGAGTTTGTGTCACATGCAAATTTATTAACAAATGGAGATAACTTTTTATCAATTAAAAGGAGAAAAGTCAATAAGATAGCAGCTCAGGGGCTTTGAAGTGATTGGTTGGATGTCAGAACTAATGACAGATCTTAGAGAAAATGGTAAATGTCTGAAATATTTTTGCAAATATGCTCTTAATGACTGCATTGATGAAAGTGAAGGATGTCACATCATGTACTCATACAATCTGGTTAAGAAAAATATGGGCCAAATATATCAACACTTATTTTATTCTTTGTTCTTTATAAGAACTAGTGCATTGTTGAAATTATAATCTAAGTATTATTAAAAATAAGATAAATATTCATGCATTTCCAAAAATGTTTGTCTCATTTTTAAAAGTAAAGTCCCAAATCTCTTTTCCACTATTTGCTATGAAACTTTGGTTTGCCACAAAGGGGTACACTCTTGCAGGTTTCACTTTTCTTCCAATAAGGAGAAACTGGTATATTCGCATTGGGAAGGTTCTTGCTCTACATCAGGGATCCCCAACCCATTAGCTATGGACTGGTACCAGTCTGTGGCCTGTTAGGAACCAGGCTATGCAGCAGGATGAGCAGCAGGAGAGCCAGCAAAGCCTCACTCCCCAGCGCTAGCATCACTGCTTCAGCTCCACCTCAGATCATCAGGCATTAGCTTCTCATAGGAGCCCTGGCCCCTGGTGCCAAATATAATGGGATGGCTGCTCTAGAGGACCACTGTTTATGCCCTTTGGATTAGGCGTAGCAGGCAACATAGGAACAAAGTATCCATCAGTCTAATTACTTCCCTGTCCACACTGGTGGTGCTTAGTCTTTTCAAGTTCATGGACCCCTTGCATGAGAACGTGAAATCTGAAGCGTTTCTTTTTAGAAAATGCACATGCACAAAATAAATTTCAAGGGGTTCATCTACCATCTTGACGTCTATCCATAGATCATAAATATAAATAACCTTGTATCTATACCTGTCTCCCTTTCATATATTCTCTCTCGCATATACCCGTACGTACACACATACACAACACACACACCCCACATACACTTAAGCACCTACTGAGTGCCAGAGTACTTTATATACTTTTAGCATTTTTTGTTTTTGTCAGTAATCCTATGAGATATGTGATAATGTCCTAATTTTAACATAGTGAAAAACTGAGTCTTGAGAAAAGTCATGTAACTCACTCAAGGTCCTATCCTAGCAAGTATCTGGTCTTGCATTTCAAACGCTGGGGTTTT
Organism: Cynopterus sphinx; assembly: GCA_030015415.1. NCBI lineage: Eukaryota > Metazoa > Chordata > Mammalia > Chiroptera > Pteropodidae > Cynopterus > Cynopterus sphinx. Next base: position 113,454,875 of record CM057381.1, read on the forward strand.
CTAAGGCCTAAGACCTCTCTTTTCCTAAAACATTAGCTCAACTCTACGCCTTCACATACTACACTAACTTTTCTTCTTAATAAGTAACTTTTACACAATTTTTTCTTATTATACAAGAAATGAATGTTTGTTGTAGAACAATTATTAATTCTAACTTTTAACTTTCGAAGTGTTCTACATTCTCTTTCATCTACTTTAGACTGAAGAGAAAGGCGGTGTTATTCTTATGTAATAGGTGGTAAAATGGAGGTACTGGAACTTAAATGACTTGCCAAGATCATTCAACCTGTTGGCAGCTCACTGATGCTCTAACTGAGATTGCCTGGGCCTTGAGACTTGGGTGGCGGGGTGCATGCTACCCTCTCATACCCCACTTTTGGCATCTCTTTGACACATTCATCCTGTCCACAAATGCCCCCTTATCATTATTTGTCCACAGTCACTTTTTAGCCCATCCTAGCATCCCAAAGTCTGGAGGGCATTAGCGAGTTTGGCCCCTGGTACTTTTTCCACATATTGTGAAACCCGGAGACTTAATATTTATAGTGAAAATTGCTTTGCATTAATAATTCAATCTCAATTTTATTTTGAAATATTTTATCTTCAACTTTAGATGCTGACTGACATCTAATTTTACTACAAATGGGAAGCACAAATTTTTATAAAGATACACTTATCCAGTAATATGTTGAGAAGTGATGAGGAAATAATCATGGTAATAAAGTTGACACTGTGCCAGGTACTCTGTTAAGAGTCTTATGTGCAGTAACTTTCTTAATCTTCACAACAACCCTGTGAGGTAGGAATTATTGTTACCCTTTTTATAGATGAAGAAACTGAAGCACAGAGAGGCTGAGTCATTTGACCAAGATTGTAGCAATAAGGAATAAGGGCGCAAATTCCTCCAAGTCTGCTAAAATTCAACCTGGTTGATATAGCTGCACATACTTTGAAAACAGAATCATACCATAGAGAAAGAATTAGAGAGAGACTCTCTTCTAACTAACATTGTATTTTCCAGAATTTTATATTTACATAATTGTAATTAATGCTCATAATAATTACCTCGAAGCAATAATAAGATTTTGAAAAATTTTCTCAGTCACCAAGGAAATAGCAGTATTGAGGAAATATTCAGGGAATGTTAGACCAGCTTTTTATTGCTTTTATAAAAAGTTGCATCCTAAGTCTATAATTGCTAATCTTATTTTTTACCTTGATAATACTCTCTGACATCTCGTTTATAATACTCCTTTGAACAAAACACATTGATCCTATTGAAAAATAATTTATTGTATAAAAATACATATAATTTTAACCTCCGTGTTGACTTAACAAAAATTTAAGGAGAAATTAAAATGTAACTTCACAAGAAGACATTCTTTAAAAATAAGGTTCACTTTAGGAAAAAATATATTATTATTAAAAATAAAAGGCTTAAAGTCATAATCTATGACTAAAAGACACCATAGATGGGGTGGGATAGTCAAAAAACTTAGATCTGCCTTGCACTTGTGACAAAAACAACCTCTTGCATAATGTGTGCACTTGCTGACCAACCATATAGTGGGAGAAGGACATGCTTACACAGCTCCACCCAAGAGCATAGGTAGACTGGCACTGAAAAAAGTTTCTTGACACTAGCAGCCACTCCCTCTCAAATATTCACGAGTAAATTTCTATGCCCTAAATGTTCATGAAAATACAAACCCAGGTAAATTAAACATTAACAAGACTTCATAATTATTTCTTCTTTAGGCAAATAGACGCAAACATATACCTGTACGTATGTGACTTTTAGTGTAATTATTATTTTTTTTTTTTAGTCAAAGAAAATATTGATCCTCATCTATCGCTGAACTGCTGGGCTCTGAGAATAAAACTCTTCTAAATCCAAATGCAATGTGAATTTAACAAGCACACTCTTCCTCTCCTGTCCCTTCCTCACCCTACCTTTCAGGGTATTTGATACACTTTGAGATGGTAGAGGAATGGTACAATATGATTACGTGGAGAGAACATATCGGAGTAGAAAACAAAATCAGTCGATTAAACTGACACTCTGAGAAAGGTGTGAGAGCCAGAAAGAATGTATAGAGGGGTGGAACTTAGGAGGCGCCTCACAAGAGAGAAAGTGCTTTCTCATGAATGGTGGCAGAATATGACTTTTCAGGTCTCATTGGTTTTCCTTTTTATCTGAGAGCATAAGAAAACATCTCTGAATCATCTACAGACCTCAACTCTACATACTCCTCATTGTTTACTCATTCAACAAATATCAAGTGCCTCCTGTGGGCCAGCGGTGTTTTAGGGCATCACAAAGTATCTAATGGGCAGTGCTGCTTTTCTTTCTTGGGTATCAGGGAAGACTACATTTCTCCAACATGCGAATGGGGTCTGGTCAATGGAATTTAGGTGGAATTGATGGGAAATACTTTTATTCTTAACCATAATATATTCCTTCAGATTCTCTTATGCTCTCAGAAAACACTTAAGACGACTTGAATCAAACTGAGAAACTTAATGAAATAGCAAGATAGGTGAAAAGGTGACTGGTTGTGGAATACAGAGCTTACAAAGGCACCAAGTAGAAATTTCTGCTCTTCTTTTAATACCTTTTCCTGACAAGGTAACTAGTGGGAGGAAAAAGGAGACAGGATTGAGAGGGAAGGTTTCTGTGCTGCAAAGAAGAGTGACCTATCGGACTATCTGAATCCAAAAGGAATATGTGGTGGTCAGGATTCTTGCATCAACTCAAACTCTCTTTAAAGGAAAGAAGAATATATTGGCTCTTATATCTGAAAAGTTAGGTGAAATGGTATTAAATATGGCTGGATCCAGGGGCTAAAAAAAAATATCATTAGGACTCTGTCTCTCACCATCTCTTGCTTTCCCCTAAAGATATTTTGTTCTTTAGCAGAATTCTACCAGAAGATTCACCATAAGAAAGAAAAACAACTGCTGGAATCCCCAGATATTTATATAATAACAGATACCCTAGAAGCATGGAAGCCTCACTCTCTCAATAGCTCCAGCAAAAGTCCCCAAATGAAACTCATTGCACCAGTTTTGCCGTGTTCCAAAACCAATCACCATGTAGCTAAGAAACAGGATATTTTGATCAGTTAAGCCTATGTCATATTCCCTCCTCAGGGTCTGACATTGGGCAAAGTGTGATTCTCTGAAGGAAAAAATCCAGTTACTGCTACAAAAAGAAACTGTACTGAAGGATGAGCTAACAAAAAGAACATCTGCCAGGGATTTGTTGAAAACCTGCAGGGGACTGTCAAAGAGTTGAAGGCTGGAAGTGTAACTGAGCTGCAGAGGACTGGGTCTGGAGGGTGGAAAATCAGTGTGCTTGCCTTCTGTTTCTCGTGTGTTCTTCTCTTCCCTCTCATTCAACTTCCTCTACCTTCATTATACTCTTACTATGGCCTGCATGTCCCCACAGCCTTTTCATGGGCTGACTCAGTCATTTGGAATCCCCCTTTCTCAATCCCTAGAGGAGCAAGCTCATTGGTCAACCTCAGAACTAGGCCACAAGCTGCAGGTCACTGACCAGACTTATAGATGTATTTGCCTAAAGCAAGAGACCTCACTTGGTTACAGTCAACTCTAGCAAGTTAGGGCAAATCAAGCTATTTGTAAGGTTTCTCTTTCCAGGGCTGTGGGTAAGGTAGGATCTCTAGAAAGATATAGCAGAGAAGGAAATGATGTGCCGAGAACAGACAGAAGCTTGAGCAGAATCAGGCTGCAAGGCCGTTTCTGAATGGGAACCTTGTTGAAAAACCTGGAATCTTATTCCTTGACAAAGACAGGTAGACAAGGACTGGGCTGTCAAGGAAGCTGGAAGTGAGTTAGTCATAAAGGAGGCAAACAAAGAATTAAGGCCAGGGCTTGGCTGCTCCAATACAGCCACAGATTTCTCTTCACTGGGAGGTAAAATGCTGTCAGGGGACCTCTGAATTGTGGCAACTTTTAATATCAGGCAATGCACGATTTCCCAGACAGCCCTCCTAAATTTTCTTTCTCACAGTTTGACATGGCTCTCTTTGGGGCTCCAGCCCTCTGTGGGTCGGCAGCATCATCAGAGTGATGTACCACCTCTTCTCTCTTAACCTGGAATAAGTGTGAAACCATCTCTTGCCTTTGATAAACTCATAAGCAGCCCAGAGGGTTAAGTAATTTTATTATAAACAAAGGTTAAACCCATGTACACCACACAGGAACAACAGTACCATAAATTTATGCAACTTAATTGTCTTGGGTTTGGTTGGATTAAAAGGAAGGGAGCATATACTTAAACATGTGTCAAAATTAGCCTAAATGCTGCACACAGATAACCTTTCTTGGCTGATGTTGACTTAAGTTGACAGAGCTTTTAGATCCTGCAGGATGTTAGGTCTCTCCCAGTCATTCATTTACTTGTTCATTAGTCTAACAAATGTTTAAGTGTTTATTAGGGACCCGATATTGTGTCCCAGCATCTTCCTCTTAAGCTCCGAGCTTTTCTCTCCCTTCTGTGAGTGCCCCAGCTTTCCTCCTCTCCTGGGTAGAATTCACTGTCCATCCTGGCCTCAGAGATCCCTCTGATGAAATTCTGTACCTGAGTCTCCATACTCTTAAGATAGTTCTTTTGTTCTGTCCACTTGGCCTAGGAATATGCTAACACTACTTCTGAAGATGAAGATAGTGTCCTAGCACCTGGACCTAGTCTCCCCATGTTGTCTGAGCATCAGAATCTGGGCACAGGCAAAACCCTCTTTGGCCCAGACCAACATCTTCCAGTGTTTTTCACTGAGAACTCCCTACCACTCTAAGTTCATTTGCAGCATTAGATAAGCTCAGTGACCCTGAATCTAATGAGCAATTCACCTGGTTTTTCTCAGGCTGTTCTCAACCCTCAGGTAGTGTCAAGGGAGATATACTAGATAGTGCTTTCACCGGGGACCATTCATCATATTGTCTTTTAAACCAACCCCTGTGCTTCCCCGTCTCCAGCGAGATACGAGGTAGGCCATTTTGTGAAGGCTGCAGCTGCACTGTTAATACTATTCTAATGCCATTTGGTGAATAAAAATGAAACAATTTAAAGTTTTTCTGATTTCCTTTTAGTTTTCAAAACAAAGTGGTTGTGATTAGCCAGCCCTATCCACCTTTAAGGAAGTCAATTTAAAACCTGGGAACCAGCCAGAGTCTCCAGAATCATAAAATATTTGAATGCTGTGTATTTATTAATTAATGTATTTACTTGGGGGATGGGCAAGGACTCAGGCTCCTGTTCTTATGGTGCCCTTTGGCCAAAAGACAGCAAACTCTAACTTGATTTTTTTTTTTTTTTTTTTTTTTGGAATCTCTCTGAAGTAGTAAGTCATTCATGGCCAGCCTTTTAATTGAAGGTAGTAATAATTCCAATAATATTATTAAGAACCACCATTAGCACAGGAAGGACTGAATTCACTGTCGTCATGTTAAAGCTATGCCCAGTGATGACTGCCTTGCTAAGCCCCTGGGGGAATAACTTTCATAATCCATTGAAAAGTTATGAGCTCCTTGTGCTTGCACCAAGAAAGAAATCAGCACTAGCCATTTGGGAAGCCATGTAAAAATGGAAAAAAGTTACTTGTACTTTTAACAACTTAATTAACGGCTGCAAATGGAGTTAATTCTCACAAAAACTCCATGGAGGAGGTTAAGATGTGTGTTGACAATGGAAAATTATCCTGATTTTATAGGCGAGGGCCATTTCCAAACCCTAGAAACAAACATGGTCCGGGAAAAAGAAAAAAGATGACTTTTTGTTGTGGAAGGAATGGGGCGCTGGGCCAACAGGCTCTCTGTCTGGGCTGGGACAAGGGGGATCATTGTGTGTGGGGAGGTTGAATTGAGTAAGCGAAATCTGGGTTAAGAGACTCACAGCATCAGGTTCAATTATGGCTTCTGCCATTTGTTACCTTTCTGACTTTGGGCCAGAAGGGTTAACCATTTAGAACCTCAGTTTTATCATCAATAAAATGGGAAAGATAACAGTAACTAATTTGTGGAGTTGGAGAGGTTGTTGAGATGATGCATGTCAAATTCCTGGCTTAGTGTCCAGCCCACAGACAGTTACTACTATCTAGTATCCTCATTTTTATTCTTTCTTAACTAATTGTGCAGAGATATAATAAACACCTACAATGTGCCAGGGACTATGCTAAGTATACAGATCAGTTTCTTTGGAATTTATAAACTAGTTGGGTAAATGGCAAAAAACAAGTGAACATAAGTAAGCAAAATGCAAATTATACTAACTTTGAAGGCCTGGCTCCAGTGAGTACTCAGTGGATTAGAAACTGCCATATATACCCAGCAGCAGAGAGTGGTTTTTCACATCTTGGGCTTTTGAATCAGTCAGTCTTGGGTCAGAGCAGCCTGAGTGCCAGTCCTTGCTCCCGGGCTGTGCCTTTGGGCAATTTTTCCATGCTTTCTGAGCTCCACTTCCTTTCTCTGTACTGGGGGTTCAGGGCGGGGGCATTCTCTGCAGTAACCAGAACATAGTAGGCACTCAGCACATAGAAATAGAAACGTTGCCTCAAAAAAGTCCCAACCTATTCTTTTAGCATCTCTGGTCGTGCCTTTCCATCTGCCATACCATGAGTCTATGTTCCTAAGATTAAAAGGAGTATGAGAAGGAAAAACATTTCCATTTCTTTCCCTGGGTTTGCATCTCCATCTCTGAGGATTTTGGACGGAAGAAGGCTGTCATTGGTTTGAGGAGGAAAAGAAGGACTGTATTTCAGAAGGGCCATTGACTTGTCAGAGCCTCACCACAGGCCTGGTCCTGAGGAGGAATTGGGTGAAACAGGTTGTTTTGCAGAATGGTGAATCTGCAGATGTCTGGAAGAGCCCCAGCATACCCATGAGACCACAAAGGGTCCTGTCACTGGTGGTGGACAGTGTGACAGGGCACAGCAAATGGCTGGAGCAAAGCTGGAAGGGACCAACTTCTCATTGCCTCCTAGTTTCTTTTTTAATGATTTGACCTAACACTGGGCTTGTAAGTCATGACTGAGCACTTAGTCCATTTTGTCATTGCTAGACCTTTAGAACATGGGTCTGCAAACTATGACTTGCAGGCCAGATCCAGTCCCCTGCCTGTCTATGCAAATAGAGTTTTACTGGCACCTAGCCACACCCATTTGTTTATTGTCGGAGGCTTATTTCGCGCTACAACAGAGTTGGGTAGCTGTGACAGAGACCATATGGCCCACAAAGCCTAGAATATTTATTCTCTGGCCATTTGCTGGAAAAATTTACCCACCTCTGATTTGGAATATTACAGTTTTGGTAAGAATAGATTTATTCATTGATCCATTCATTGGACAAATAGTTATCTATTATCTAAGGTGCTTCACACATTGTGCTAGGCCCACAGTGTCCCAGGTGACATGCTTAATCTTTGTTAACAGCTGTGTGAGTCGATTATGTTGTTATCCCACTTTGCAGATGATGAAATGAAGGCAGAGGGAGGCTGAGTTACTTTTCCAAGGTCATTTGACTAGCAAGTGGCAGAACCAGGACTAGAATCACATTTGCTCTTATTCTCCCCCATTACGATAGGTTAGAGCAAGAAGAGAAGAAAGATACAAATGTTGAAAATAACCTATTTTTAAAATCTCTGATGAAAAGTTGTGCTATTTAGCAGATGAATTAACGAAGTTGCTACTTACTTGGCAAAGCCTCTGTTGAGAAGGTTCGTCATTATGTGTCGTCCTGAACTCACACACTAATTGCTTTAGATCAGTAGTCCCCAACCTTTTTGGCACCAGGGACTGGTTCTCCTATGAGAATCTAATGCCTGATGATCTGAAATGGAGCTGAGGAGGTGATGCTACTGCTGGGGAGTGGCTGCAAATACAGATGAAGCTTCGCTTGCCTGACATTCACCTCCAGTTGTGTAGCCGGGTTCCTAACAGGCCCACAGACTGGTACCAGTCCGTGGCCCAGGGATTGGGGACCCCTGCTTTAGGTGATATCAAAAAATCATCTGAAAATGTTTTCATTCATAATGGCATGATTTCATGACAGATGTTGATAAACATTAAAATAACATAAAGCATTTCCTGTTCCAACCTGAGAGAGATCTTGGAGGATTTGTCTAAATATTAGCATACCTTTACAATAATCAGCAGGTGATTATCAGGATGAGAGGTCAAAAACAGGATGTTTGAAAGATAAAGAAAGAAAGAAAGAATAAAATGACACAGGTTTTACCTTTCAGAATTCCCCAAACTGCTGAGAGGGAAGAGCTGCCATCCTGGTTTAACAGGTTAAAAATGAACCATTATTATGAGCAAAAGTGAGGTTTTGTTTTTGATGCTCATTCTGGATATGGTTTTTGCCAGAGTCTCCATCTGAGAAATGTAAAACAGAGTTTCTAACTGGAAATAGGAGAAGAGCATCTTAGTTGAATGGGCCACGCTTTCCTCTAATGACAATTTATGAAGATGGTTTAATCTTACAGTCCAGGTAGAGGTTCTACTGACAAGTTCTCATGTGAACTGATTAGGCTTCCCCGTAGACACTTTTATCAGACTGATTCATTCCTCTGGAAGAAAGCTGGCTTTTACTTTTTTTTTAGAAGAGATTCCAAGTGGCTTGTCAAGATTACATCTTGCATGTGAATCTCAGCCAGGATTATGTTACAGCTGGGACTGACAATATTTAATAGTTATAATTCAGACAGGATTGTAGAAATGGAGCAAGCTGGTCCCAATAAATAGTAGGAACGTGGATATATGGTACAGATATACCCCCAAGTAGCTTCAAGGCAGTCTGTGGATTGGTTATCCTGGGAGAATGCATGGATACATAAAATGTAATGTTTAAAGAAAATAAATTACCTCAACCTTTGCCTGTTACTTATGGCATGAGCAGATTCTTATAAACTGTCTTCATATCTGGAGCATTCCATAACCTGAATTTCTAACCACCCATTCAGAATCCCGTAAAAACCATATACCTAGGAAGAGAAGGGAACAGACCCCTTTGTGCTAAGCTGACCTAAAGCAGAGATCTCAGTTGCATTTGATAATTGCTGACAAATTCACATCTGAAGGGGCTCCTTAGAAGTGGCAGGCCCCCTGGTCTTGGAACACAAATGGAGCCTCTCAAAGGCCACATGGGAGGAGGGCGGAACATGTGGCCTTTTCATCTGAGACCCTTGACTCCCAGGCATGGTATTTTTGTGGTGAAAGGAAAGGGGACTGGAAAGATGTGTGTTTGAATCATCTTTGTATCAATTAAAAATGATCAAGGATAAAATCCTTTATAGTTTAGTTTTGCTTTTGCATGAAAGGTCAGTTCTTCCTGGACTCAGTAGAATGTGCGCTCCTAAAGAGCAGATACTTCACCTGTGTTTTCACGGCTGTAGTTCCAGGTTCTAGACCGGTGTGCGGTACATAGTAGGCACTCAGTAAATAGTTGTTGAATGAATGAAAGGCCTCAACACATGTCAAAGTAAACACTTATTGTACGCTAGGCACTGGAGTGAGGAGTTTACGGCCCAGCACAGGGAGACGTATACGCCAGCCAGTGATTCCTATATTTTCAGTACCTGTGGGCAAGGGATGTGGAATTATTTTATAAAATCCCCAAGTGTGCCAGTCTGCTCGTTGAATTGACAAATAAATCATATAGTATAGTTGACTGGTTTTTCAAATATATATAGATCTGTTGTGGCTTATAAAATATAAAGTAGTTTTAAAAGGTTCATGTATTCCGATAATTTTTGTCAGTATATGACTTATAAAATTACTATCATGAGAGAGTCATGGAGCTGTGTTCTACACAAAAGGCTGGTCGAAGAGCAGGATGGAAAGAGTGACCTAGGTGTGTTTTGCACTCCCAGCAAGACCCATGAGTTGACCACAGCCACGGAAGAGAAGGGCCCAGCCCGTGGAGGTCTCATGATTCTTTTTACCATCAAGTCTGTGAGCATGCTCTTCCCGTTGCCTGGATCATCCCATGCAATGCCATCCCCCACCCAAACCCTTGGCCTAGTTAAGTCCAACACATACTCCCCTCTGCTTCCCCAGGAAACCTTTCCCTGGAGCCTCCTGGCCATACTCCCTCATCCTGTGTTCTCATAGTCCGTAGCCTCTCCTTCCTGCTCTTCAAACCCTTTGTCACGTTACCACTATTTGTGGAACATAGTTGATTAACCTCTGTGAGAGCAGGAGCAGTTTGGTTTTGCTTGTCTTCACAGCCCCAGTGCCTGGCCCAGGCCTGGCATGTCATAAGCCTGGGAAAATGGATAGAGAAATAAAGAAAATTCTCTGTATACCATTTAAAGATGCAGACAGCAACACCTAACTCATGGAGTTGATACAAGGTTAAATGAGATAATGTGACATTTCTGGCTTCTAGAGCTAAAAATTAAAGACTATTATTTTTACTATTACTATGAATATGATGATGATGAAGAATTAGAACATATTCAGAATTCAGAATATGACGCGTGAGGCAGTGACTGAGTCTTCCAAGGCAAGAAATGCCACCAGAGTTATCTGGACATCTTGTGCTTTCCCTGGCATCAAATCAATCAAGGTTCCAGACCAACCTGGCTAGCTCATTGTGTATGGGAAACCCACCCTCACACCTGATGGTTCTGCAGAAGCTGCGGCTGGTGAGCACCTCGTCACCAGTGCCTGCTGTTGTTTGCTTCAGTGAACCATGTCACTCCTCTGCCAAGCGCATTCAGAGCAATGCCTTGCCATTCTGACATGACCAATTTGATGATCACATTTTGTTAATCATAAGGGATTAATCTCATGAGAGTTGAGTTTTGAATCATGCAGGAATAGTGGTGAAAAGACTGTTCATGTTTTCAGGGGACAGGAAGTGAACCTCCTTCAAACTGTTGGCAGGCAGCATGTCATGGTGGCCAAGTGCATGGACTCTGGGGCCAGGTTGCTGCCTTGAGAATCCCAGTCAGCTACTTTCTGTCTATCTGACTTTCGCCTCTCTGCTCCATGTTTTCCTTGTCTGTAAAATGAGAGATAATAGTACCTGACTCATAGGGCTGTTATGAGGATTGAGTGTGTTAATATTTCTGTAGAGTTAAGATAATGCCTGGTAAACAGGAAGTATACATAGATAAATGAATAGATGGATAAAACAGAGAAGCTTTTACTTAAGACCGAAAGGAACTCCTGGAAGGAACTGTGTGCATTTTTCAGCATTTTACTTTACCAAGTTTTAATTTTCCCAGCAGCCTAACAAGGAAAGTTCTATTATTTTGTCTTCTTACAGAATAAGAGGGAGCGAGGACAAAGTACTGACTTGTCTAATGGTATATACGAGTAGATGGCAGAGTAGGATTCTAATGTATCTTTCTGATTCCAGAGTCTTGAGATGCTAGCTCCTGAAATAACACAAGAACCCCTAAAAAAGGTCATGTAGGGGAGTAATTCTTCCACAGACACTATTGCCTACTGTTTTTAAAGTCCTGCAATGCAGATTATGCTGGACTGACTTATATTTGTTCATTCACTTATTCGTTCATTCATTCATTCATTCAACAAATATTATGGAGTGCCTTCTGTACTGCAAACATTTATTTAGTGTTTCTCTAGGCCAGACACAGTATAAGAATTGATTACTTTTCTTATAACCCACAAAAGAAGGGAGTTATTCATTTTTGCACTTTCAAATGCCTATAGATAGTATTCCTACAAATAGTCCAGAGAATCTGGATTCTTTTGACTATATCAATACATGGACAGATGGATGACTTATGGATATTCAGGAAGAAATAGTGACAGGATGATATAATGGGGAGACCACATACTAGGAATTTGGATACTTATGTTCCTGTCCTGTTTTTGCTGCTAACCTGATGACCCTTCATAAGTCATTTAACCTCTTAGAAACTGAGCTAGCTAACCAATTTTCTTTCTTCTATTCTTTCCTTTTTTCCACAGAATGGTATTGTGGATCTTGACTATAGGTTGGTGGTAATTAGGAGGAAGGTGATATTGGTCTAAATTATCTCCAAAAAACCCACCAGCTCTAAGTTATGTAATGTAATGGCAGTTTAGATGAGTTACTTCTTCTGAGTAGTCTTAAAGTTCTAGATTAAGACTATGGTCACCTCAGGCTACTGAAGTCCTATAGGCTGGGGTGAAGGTGAGGGATAATTAATATATGGACAAGCCAGATGTCCTTGTGCCACCCCTTGGGCTTTCTCTGAAACCAAACCTAAAGGAATGGAGAGATAGGAATGTGGAACAATAATTCTTGCCTCCTTACCTCCATCTCCTCTGTCTCCCAGAGCCGGACAGACTTCCAGTAATGAATTAAGAGCAAACAGAACCAGATTCCAGGAAAAAAAAAATGACTTGAGCCTCACGTGCTTCTCTTCCTCAACTAGTTAGTTCTCTGGTCCAATGTGACCAGAATGGGAAGCCATCCAGGCTTGGATCCACTGGCAGTTCTTACTACTTGCCAGCTTTACAAGTTGGTATGTGAATGGAAACACAACACACATTTGCCCCCTGGTTTAAGTGTTGAACCTTCTTCTGCTGGTGTGCATTGAGAAAGCCAGCTGTTTGGCAGTCCCTCTAGCTCATCCACCCAATGGGAGTTCACTTAGAGAGTAACTTAGCATAGTATCAGGCATGAGCAAGAGTTAGTACAGGCTCCAGGGTGAAGCATCCTTGGTTGCAATCCCAGTTCCTCCATTACTGTGAGACCTTGGGCAAAGGACTTAATATCTCAAAGCCTCAGCTTCCACATGTGTTCCACAGGGGATTATGAGAATGCTGACCGCGCAATGTTGTTGCAAAATTGAATGAGATAATCAACATGCAACGCCACACACAGAGCTAACGCACAGTAGATACACAGTGAACAGAAGCACTTTTAAATGTTGTTATTATCGTTCTTTGTGGAATTCTCTCAGGAGCCAATAGTGTAGATTCAATAGTCTAGCCACCTATCAGCCCAAAGTGGTCCATTTGGTCACAGTATTCTGGAAGGTTCATTTCAGCCACTCCTTCTACCTCCTACTTTTTCTCAGATCTTGTTTTCACTGCTGAGAGCTCCTGACTCAAAAACAGGAAGAAACTAAGTGAGAGTTAAGTTGAGCATGCACTGTAAAGATGGTCCATTTCGTTGGCAGAGGTACAATTTTGGAGAGGGTGTTTGAAAGACTAGCTTGTAACTTTCGGTGCCAGCCCGGAGGCATGAGGCAATATTTTTCCTTTTCTCCTGGAAGTTCCACAACCTCTTTGGAGGCAATCTCTTGAGTTTCATTGAATTGGCTGTTACATTTGGAAACCAACTTGTGCATCTGAGCATTTAGGGAAAAGCTGTTGACAACCCTTGCTCTCTTTCAGACTGTCTCCCTTTTCCCAATATTTAGGAGCCTTGACCAAAACAAAGAGCCCATTGTGTCCCTGGTACAAGCACCAGAACTAAATTAAACATTCATTGAGTCTTAATTAATTGTATTAAGGTTGGGCAATTCCCATTGCTTGGGGAAAAAAAAACCCAAATACTTAATTTACTCACGATGTGGTGTGTGTCCCCTAGTATTGCACTAAACCACCACGAGACAATAACTCACTTAACAGAAACTGGGGCCTCGGCCCAGGAACTAATTAGCCCCTCTTTCTCTATATATAGCTATCTTCACCACCAAGACCATCTGGAAGTTGTTACCTTCTAAATTCTTTCCATCTCTTTTTTTTTTCCAACCGATCATTACTGCCATGATTCTTTCTTTCTTATTTTTATGTTACGTGACTTCCCACTCTTAGATTCTCCAGTGTTATCTAGATCACAGCCCAGCTGCCCTGGATATTTACTCTCTTTAATTCTCATGCGGCACACCTATTTTTGTGTACTTTTCCCAGTGACAGAGGAAAAAACAACCTTTGTGTAAAACTCAGAGGCGGAAGCACGGATGATTGCCAAGGGGTTTAGGCCTATCTGAGCTGACCGTGTGCCCACCAGGGAGGCCCTGAGCTCTGGTCAGCCCCTATAGTAGTGTCTTTGATGGTCAGAGACACATGGGGAGTTCTTGGAAGAACTTGGTTTCTTTCCCAACTCATGGAGCGAAAGCACCAATGTAATATGCCCTTCCTTTGAGGAAAACTTGCCCAGATCCAGGTCTCCTTTGCTTTGAGAGTCACTGAGGAAGTGTAAAAACTGTCTTAGCTGACAATATACCTTGGGAGAATGGCCTCACATATTTCACAAACCCTTAATTAAACCAGTTTTTTTATTCTGACTCTTGAGAGCCCCTCTGGTCTGGCTCCTGTATCCCTCTGCTACCTCCTCTCCTACCCGAGTCCTGGTTCACCACATTTCTGGAACTCTGGCTTTCTTTCTGTCCCCCAACATGCCAAGCTTATTCCCACCTCAGGACCTCTGAGCCTGCTGTCTCCTGTGCCTGGAACCCATTTCCCTCCATTTTTGCAAGAACAGCTCCTTCTAATCACATAGTCCTCAGCTTAGCTATTAAGGCTGGAGTGTCCCTGCCTGACCACACCATCTGAAGTTCCTCACCTGCCCTTCAAGCACTCCAAGTCACATTCCTCTGTTTTGTACTCTTGATAGCACTTGTCACCATGTGAGTTATTATTTATTTGCGAACACGTCTGCCTGTCTTCAGTAGAATATCCATTCATGAGAAATACCTTTATCTATATGGTTTACCAGTGTGAGCCCAGCCCCTGGCATAGTGCCTGGCCCTGTAATTGGTTGTTTAATGAGATAAATTATCATGGAATAGCTGATACCTGAGTCTGTAGGTTTCTGGGTATAATTATATAAAGTAAGTGTTTAAGATTTTCTGGCCTTTTAGAGTACAATCCCAAAGTAGCAAGAGGCAATGATTATTATAAGAAACCTTGAATTACACTAGTAAAATCACCAGGAAAACTCAAAATTGTAAGCTGACTTTACTTGAAGTACTCTCCAAGTCACCATAAGTTTCAATGTGTTTTAGGTTTATTCCTTTCCTTCTGGCATTTTAGAGTCCCTTTGGAGTAAGCCTCTTCCCCTTCCTCCCAACCCCAGGCATCAAAGCAGAAGCAGCCTAATCGTTCCAGAGTTCATCGCTCTGTGGCTTCCGATTGTCTCTGGGAGCTGTGGCCTTCCTGTCACCCCATTGCCCTGGCATCCTTTCTGATACAGAGCTTCGCAATATATATTGCATATTGGCTCAGAACACAGCAAGACCTGGGGGACTGAAAGTGTAATGAATTCTTGCTTTATGGAGGGTGGTTCTCTTCTTCAAGCCTGGAGAATGACTCCCTCCAGGCAGAAGGAGATTTCTTTTTGTCCTTTTACAGTAATATTTCATCTGCTGCTTTTTCCTGTTGCTTCCATCCCTACTTCCTAGTCCCAGATGACAGAAATCCCTGTATAGCTAAGTCCCTGGTTCTCAACTCCACTTATATTAAAAATTCCCTTTATAAAAAAGGCCTATGGTGTCCAGATTTCAACAGGGCTGGCAGGACCCCCTCTACAAAGTATCATATGTCAGAGCCACAAGTCCCAAGGAGGGATTCAGTTACATGAGAGTTCAAGTCCATAACCTGCTCTTCAAGCATTTTGATTTTCCTTTCAGTGTCACATTGGATTCAACTAATTCATTTTTCGGAGGAGAAAAAATATTTTTAACAGCCAGGTTTCTGGCTTGGCTTTCATCTGGGAGGCCTTTAGCTTTTCATCTTCTCTCTTCAATCACCTTTTCATGGACCTTTCCTACTAAGCCTTTGGGACTTGAAGGAAGAAGGAATTCAGGACTTGAATTGAAGGAAGAAGGAAGAAGTCTGTTTCTTGACTAATGACTGGTCTTCATGAAAATAGTAAGAGTGAACAAAGTAAAAAGAGGGAAACTTTTTGTAAAAGTCAGATGCATATGTAAATAAAATAGAAAACACCAACAAGAAAAAGAAGATCCTTTTTTAAAAAAAAAAAAAGGCTGAGAACAAAACTGAATCTTTGAAAAGATCCAGTATGGTAACCACTAGCCACATGTGGCTATTTAAATTTAAATTAATTAAAAATAAAACTAAATTTTAAATTCAGTTCCTCATTCACATTAGTCGTATTTCAGGGGCTCAATAGCAACATTGGGCTAATGGCTACAGTATTGGACAGTGCAAATCTATCTGTATTGTACAAAGCAGATAATGGAAGATTTCTACTGTGGCAGGAATTTCTGTTGGACATCTCTTTTATAGTCCAACCTTAGCCTAGGGTAAACAAAGCAGAAAAAGTGTAGAAGATACAAAAATGCCTTGTTACAAAGACAATGAGGGACATAACTGTAGATACAATATGGACTTTTTTTATTATAAAAGGTGTTATGAATAGCTTTGTGCCAATATATTTTAAAAACCAGATACAATGAACAATTTTCTGAAGAGATAAACCTTTCTAAAATTAACTCAAAATAAAATAGAATGCAAGCTTGAATGTATTTGTAATGGTTGAAAGAACTGAATCAGTAGCTAAAATATTGACCCCACTTACCTTCCTCACCACCAAAAAATGGCACAAAGTCAAGATGATTGTACAGTCAAGTACTACTGAACCTTCAAGAAACATCTAATTTCTTGAACTGAAAGTGGTAGTAGCCAGAAAGTTCTAGCTTGAGGATTTTAGTTTTTCTGTCCCTTCTGTGACAGACTCCTTTTTGGAGTCTATATTATGAAGCAGTTAAACTAAAAAGTTTCCAAGGCCCTACACAGCTCCTTGGTCTTGCCCTCCCTCTGCTCTCATGTACAAGTTTACAGCTTCCAAGTATTTAAGTGACAGTACTGGATCACTCATGTGCCCAATCTGATTTGCCACACTAAAGATGATTGTTAAATAAACCAAAAGAAAAGAGAAATTTCTAGAGAACCACTTGACCTAACATTATTATAGAGCTGAAGCCAAATTTTGATTTGTTCTTATCTCATTTATGGAAGATTTCTCCATTGAAAATAATTTAATCCTAGACTGAGTAACAACACGTGCAGTGGGGTAGAGGTTGTGCTTTTCTCAATATTACATCAATAGCCATAGTTAACATTCTAGAATGATTCTCACATGCCAGGTATAATCTAAATGCTTCATATGCATTTGTCCATATGATCTGTATGATGTCCATTGAGGTAGGTAGACCGTGGCTTTATTTTGAAGGCTAGAAACTGAAACTCAGATTTTACTTGCCCAAGGGTCACACAGGTCTTGTGTGTGGAATAGAACCTCAGGTCCAGGAGACCCTGCATCCTGTGCTCTTATACATAGATGACACATTGTGAGTCTGATGGAGTTTTTGTGTAGCTACCAGTATTTCTCTTTGTGTTTCACATCTTTTGTGAGCAGGAACAATTCTTCCGTACCATGTATCTGTAAGAGGTTACTTTTCCAATGCCGCCTTATCCAAAGGACCCCGAAAAGCCATTTATCTCCTCCTGCAATCAAAACAATCACTGGCTTGGCCTGTATTCATTAAGGAAGTGGGGCTGGCTAGTAAAAATTCATTTATATCATCATATTAGTTGCATGTGTAGAGGATGGAAAGAATAATTGCTCAGGCTTACCATCGTTCAGGAGAGTCAGTGGAATGGAAGAGCCATTCTTTACTATGTATGGCTTAGCAGACTTAAGGAAGTTATTCTCCTGCTGGTTTCTCAATGAGTCAGAAGTGCTTACTTTGGTGGCCCCAGAGCTGATTATCAGCACTAATCAGCAGCAGGTCATTTGGCCTGTTCTTTGATTTTGTGGCTTTTCTCGAAACTTTGTTTTCAAATACCTCACATCTTAACAGGGAAGGGAAGGCTGGCATACTCAGGGCCATCAGGGACAAGTCTGCAAGGGTCAGAAGGGTGTGCTGAGGAAGAATTTCCTTGTGTTACCCACTTCCTTAGCTTTTCATTCTTGGCTTATTAGCTCAAGCACAACCCACCTCTGCAATTGGCATTGTGCAAGGTGGACTTTGGGAAATCTAGGGAGATGAGAAACATTTTTCAGGAACTAAAACAAAAGAACATTCAGTTTAGATTCTCTGGAACACACCTACCTAAGATAATAGGGCACTTCTTTAAAAGTTTTCTGAACCTACCACGAACCTCCTGTAGAAATGCAGACATGCCTTTCAGTCCCCTTGAGTTAACACAGGGGCTTAAAGGGATAATGCACCCTGGATTTAGCTTCAGTTTAAGTCTTTGTGTTGCTGACAGGGCTTAAAATGGGCAGGTAATCACTGGTACAATGTGTCATCATTTTTCCTCCCTCTTCTTATGAAATAAAGTGCAAAGTACTTACCTTTTTAAAAAATCTTAAGCTATTTCTTTTAAATGAAGCAAAATTATCACCATTTTCCTTTGGTCTGATGCTTTTGGAAAGACTTGGTTTCCATGTTGAGATGAACATGAGTGTAAGTTTGATTTGTAAAAAAGGAGATAAAATAAACAAGTCTTTGTTCATGCTGACACCTCTGTTTGTCTATGAGGCATTGCATGACTGATCTTAAATGTTAATGAAGACTCTGAAGAGGTAACCAGGATGAGGCCTGAGTGTCTGTCAGTGGCTTAGGTACCAGATATAGAACCTCTGTTTTCTTGCCTCTCATTTTTTCTTTCTTCCTCTTTATACCAACACCAAAGAAATGGTTACCATTTTTGACCATTTGGATGAGCCAGAGTTGTGCTAAGTGCTTTTCATTTATGTGAAGTACTCTTAACTTACTGTGAGTCGATGCCCTGAGTTCAGGGCTGCTCAGTGGCAGAGCTGGGCATCAAACCTTTTCTATGGGACTCCAGATCCTGTGCATTTAGACCTCATGTCTAGATGACTAATCATTGACCAAAGCCATCAGTTCTTTTCACAGACTGCCTCTCCTATCTTCCACTTTCTATCTGTCCTCTCAGCACCAGTCTGGTATGGACCATATCATCTCACCCCTCCAGTGGCCTCTTGGTAGTTTCCCTGACTCAGAACTTTCCCAGCTCATCCAACCTGTGTGCCTTAGTCAGATTTACCTTCCTGAAACACCACTTTCTCTGTGTCCTTCCCCCGATAACAGACTGCCAGTTTCTACTGTTTCTACTGGCTGGCAGTCTGTTAACTACCTTTGCCCTGTCCTGTTTTTGCCCAAAAAGTTCTCCTGGGCAATTTTAATGAATTTTCCACCATTCCCAGAATATAAGATACTTTTTCCTCTTCTAAAAATATATAGTATTTATTCTTCTTTCCATATCTTTGTATTGTTTGCCATTATCTGAAATGCCCATTTTTCTGTCTAAATCCTTCCTATTGGATCCAGCCACCTCTAAATGTTTGAAAATGTCATTATCCCCCTCTATTCTGACCTCTTGAGGTTCTTAATTTTCCCCAGAATTCCCTTTTCTCAATCACAATGTTTTCCTCTATGGTAGTTTTGTCTCCATCTAAACTATAAATTCTTAGGACAAAGCAATGGTCTTTACTTCTGTTGTTCTCTCTTACTTAACAGAGGAATAGAAAATAATAATTATAGCTAACATTTATTGAGCACATAATATGTGCCAGGCACTGTTTGCATGTCCTCTCCACCACATTTCTGGCTCATCCCCAGGACAGTGCCTTGTATGACGTCAGTGCTTAGTATATATTTACCAAATAGGATTTTGGATATTTTACCTGGCTTCTACAAGTTTTGTTGGTTTGGTAATCAAAAGTAACAGGTTCTCTACCAAGGGCAATGTGACCAGTTTCAAAGAGCTTTTGTTTGTCAAGTTAGACTTGAGGGTGGGTGGGGGGTAGGAGGTGGGGAGGAACTAATGCTTTTTTTCTCACTCAAATCTATCTGCTCCATGCTTCCATTCAGTTGGTTTTCTGAAAAGGACACCATTAAACCAGGTCTCCTTTGAACAACAAAGGTAACAGCTTATGGAACATAAATATAAATCACTGCTGGATCTTGTCCTGTCTTTCCTTTGCAGCCGCAGCTCTGTTCTGGAGCGTCTCACACCACTGCCCATCACATGTGCAATGCTCCAGAACACCGACTTGCTTGGCATTCCCACTCATTCTCTTCCCGGCTCAAATCCATGTCTTTGCTCTTACATAACCCGTGGCAATGCTGTTTTCCCCCAATTGACCTAGCTGTCTCTTTGCATTTTCTAAGCCTCATACTAGGAATTCTTTTTCTCAAGGAACCTTTCCTGACCACCTTCCTCCCCTCTTGAAGTGGAAATGCCACTTCTCGAGGCTTCCAGAATTTGCTCTGTATGACTCTCTTGTCACCTGTTAACACTCTGTATTATAATTATTAATGTGCCTCTTTGTCTCCAGCTAGCTTGGGAATTTCTTGATCTTTGTATCCCTGCCTAGCACAGTGCTTAGAGTATAGTGGATGGCCAGAGGCCTTATTGAAAGAAGAAACCGCAGGAGGGAAATGGTGATAAATAAGGGATATTCCTCAATGAAAAAGAAGCTAAAACCTGTCTATATGAAATCCCCAAATATATTCCGTTCTTTCTTTGTCGTCCCTCTGTTCTGCCTTTCACAGGGGAGCAGTTTGCCCCATGTGAAAAATAAAACCCACTTGTCTTCAGGGACATCTTACACATGTGGAAAAGTCAGGCACTTCCCAGCTGGGTATTTTCCCAGCCCACCACTTAGGAATTTTATCATACTGTGTCTCAGAAGGTGTTATCTCCCCTCTTAGGTCTTTGGGAGGAGAAAAGGTGATCAAAGAAACCAACTCAAAGGAGGAAAATGTTAGGGTCAAACAGTATTTTTGATGGATAAGAAAAGGGTCTGAGCTTCCAAGGATAGAGTAGAAATGGGTATGGTTGATGATAATATAAGGGAAATGCTTCAAGAGCCTCCTGACTATTTTTATACACAACCATCTTTCATACCCCTATAAGATAAAATCACCCTAAGGATCATAAACCACTGTCAGAGTATTGGATAGGACCCATAGGTAGTTGTTCTGAGCCAGTAAAAGCACCTTAATTGACCTAAATGACAACAGTTATGTTATAAATATCTAGAATTTATGACCTGAGAAGGCATAATCACATCTCCCATCAGTTAAGTTTGCATAGGAGAAGCTTGGGGATTTAAGATAGGACTGCAAGTTGGGGGAAATCTGATTAGCCTTAACTTTATGACAAACACAGAGCTAAGTGAATCAGAGCGCTTTCAAGTTCCTGATCCCTGGGAGTTAAAGGCAGTGGTGTTTCAGAGTCCGTAAAAGCACCCCCCCACCCCACCCCGTCCCCTCTGTGCAGTTGTCATTTTATTGGTCTTGTAAAGTCTCACGTTCACCATGACAAATCCAAGACTATATACCTGTGAAGAGGAGATGTTTTAGATTATGGGGTGTGCAGGAAGCAGACAGTGGGGTTGGAGGGTGAAAGCTGAAGGCTAGTGTATGTGCTTATGCCAAGCCTTTTTTGGAATGTGCAGAATCATTATGAAAAGCAAGTAAAATCCTGCTCCAAAGAGAAAACCAGGGCCTGATGAGATGCCTTAGCTCCTGTGACATTTGAGTAGGTAAAATATTTCCAAGGCAGAATATGCAAGTGAATTTATACATCTAAAAATTCCTCTTATTTTTCAATTTATTTGAAAATTAAACTTGTGTTTTTAAAACATGCTATATTTTCTGAAGTTTTTTATGGAGAGAAGGCATTCATCTCAAGCAATACTACTACATCTAAAGCAAAAATCAGAAAGCCAACCCATGAAAAGATGTATGTTTAAAAAGAGACATATTAAAGAGATAAATTTGAGAGCATTGATCAACCAGGTGATTGCCCTGGGACTCCCTGATCAATGGAGTGGAATCATCTTGGGGGTAAAAGGCAAACAGCCAACTTAATCCCAATTTGCAGAGCTTCAAAGGTGAACAGTCATTTTGCAGGGCAATGAAGAGCTCAGGTTATCTATTTAAGCCAAAGTCTGTGAAGTCAGTGAAATTTCTTTAATGAATTTGAGAACAATCCTTCAAAGAAACCTCCAATTGAAACCCACAGAGAGGCCAGTTGTCTTTGAACTCTAGAGCCGAAGTTTATCCCAGATTAACCTGATCTTTCAATTTACTGTTTACCAGGGCCAGAGTTCTGAATTTTGAGAGTAGCGTAGAGTGCTTTGGCAGACTTACCTATCTTTAATAGATTACAGAATGTAGGAACCCTTTTAGCTTCTCATAACTTCATTCATTGGTAAGGAGTCCCAACAAAGGGTCGTTTTACACATGAAATTCTTACACCCGTGCCCATGTTCCAATAGTTACACATGTGTCCGTGTTCTAACATGTGTCCGTGTTTCAACAGTTTCTAATAGGTACTGAGGTGTGCACTCATTTGTTTTCTCCTACTTTCCACTGTACTTCCGTACTCTTAAACCTTGCATCTCCCAAATCCAGAATTCCGTGCATTACAGTGTGGAAGAAATAGGAAATCTGGAACTGATTATGAAATTATAAAGCAGGGAGAGGTAGAAATAGTCAGGATAAGTGTACAAACGCATAAGGCCCGATACACACTGAGCCTGATGCGAAGGACACATTCTGCTTTCTCAGGTCATTTTGGGTTTGAACCCCTGCTTTTACATTTCAGCATAATGCAATCTAGCGTTTGCTTTGTGTGGTGCTTGGGGAGCTTTTGGTGTTAACAGAATTCTTTTCTAAAGAAATTCCTTTGGATTCCTTCAGAGTTTGTCCAGTTTCCAGGTTCCAATAGGAAAAACATGGACGAGATTTTAATAGAAAAATAGTGCTTCAGATTTTTCATTTGGCAAGCATCCTGCTCTAGAGCTGCTCTTGTTTTATTAAGTGAAACAGGTCGGCTTAAAAGAGGTACTCTCAGCATTTGTACCCTGATTTAAGGGAAGAGAGAAGCATGAGCCACCTGAGAAATACACCCTTTGAGATTTTGAGCCCACTTATAGTTTTACCATTTATTCCCATCTCATTGGAGAATACAATTGAACAACAATTATACGTGCTGATAAATCAAGACCAAATCCTTTAATGTTCTTTACTCACGTCTCCTTGACAAAGGGAAGCTGAATCTTTCCATAAGTTATGTCAGATGTGGTTCTCTTCCTGTTGATCGAGAGAGTGGGGGTGGGGGTGGGGGTGGGGGTGGTGGATGTTTTATTTTTCAGCTTTAGTGCTTTCACTGATTATAAAGGCAATACATTTTCATCATTAAAATTTTCAAATAATATAAAAGTCTTTGCAAAAGAATTTCACCATCCAGAAATACTAACATTTTGGTGAAATATGTGTCTTACTCGTCTTTTTCCTATCTTTAGCCTCTGTAAAAAAAAAATGAAACCATTATATAAATCTTTTTATAACTGCTGGTTCAACTTAACATTGTATGTTGCACACCTTTTCATGCTCATTGACGTATACTTATAGCATCATTTTTAAACCTGCAAATCATAAAGTTTTGTCTTTTTTAACCAAAGTCCTTAATGATGAGCATTTAATTTCTTAAATGTTTCCTGTTAGAACACTGTAGCTCCATATGTTTTCCCTTTATACATTTGTCTAATAATTTCTTTAAACTAGATTCCCACAAAGGGAGCTGCACATTTGTACTGATGAATATTGTGAAGTGGCCTCCAGAGAGATTATATCCATACTCTCTACTTTTAGGCCTTGAATGGCACCACCTTGCTGAACAACCCCCATGCCTTTGGGTTTTGTTTTACTTTGCTTTTCCAGTTTAACTTCAGTTGGTACATAGTTCTTAGAATCGTTCTTCTGGGTGGTGAGTGCACATCAGAAAAATAACTAAATTGCCAAACTCAAAAGTCAATTCAGGGAAGGAGAAATGAAAAATGTTCCGCAGAAATGAATATGATGCTCATCACTGTCAGTGATCACACTCCCTTCCTTGCTTCCCCGCCCGGATCCATATGGCCTCTCTCTGGTCAATACAGTTTCCTAACTCGAATTTTAGAGGGTTTTGGATAAGTTGCCTTTCCCGGTTTCCTTGTGAGGACAGTCTTTTTTATTGTAGGTGAAGATTTGTAGGCCTTGGCCAATAAAAGGGAAATGGCTGGTGCTAGAAACGGGCAAGGGGCCCCATTTTCTTTGCTCCAGACCTCACAAACATGTGAAACAAAATTTAGTTAATGGTTTGATTTTTCCTGGGCATACGTTTTGAATCTGGGGTTTTTTTTGGCCATTGAGGGGTCTGAAGTTCGGGGCCCTTTTATCCTTTTATTGGTGAATTCACTGAAGTGTAGGCAGACAGAAAATGTTCTAGTGGCAGGCAGATAAACTTGTTAAATCCTTGGGAGTCTTTCCTTCCTAGCCCTGGGAGTTTATCATCTTGGTGGAGTTAAAAGGCAATTAGGCCTGCAGGTCTTTGCCGGCTTGTTTATTGGGGTTTTACACATGGGTGTTGAAGACACAGGGCTGTATTAAACATTCCAATCCTGCTGGCTGGAGGGGAATAAGACCTCAGCCCAACTCTAACTCTCCTTGAGAGAGAGTCTTGCCAAAAAGCTGGAGGAAAATCGCTTAAATATAGTACCTGTGCCCCACGATGCTCATTGTTGGTGGAAAATTGCAGTCGGCTAGCTCCATGCTGTGTTACATTTCCTGGGAAATGGTTTTATGGAAGGGCGTTTGATGAAAAAGTTCATTCCTTTTGTAATTGTTAGCTGCCCCCACGGTGTTAGTTAAGGTAGAGGCACACTGGAAATGTTTCTTGCCTCAGATCTCTAGGGCAATTCCATTCATGAGACAGGAAGGCTATCAGTTTGAAATTGGATGGGGGAAAGATTTCCACTAAGCCCCGTGGTCCTTCTGGTTCTCTGAGTCTCCCCAGGCAGGCTAGTCCTGGGCGAAATTGCAAAGGAGGTAGATCTTGGGTTTCTGCAACAACTTCTCCCTTTTCTTGCAACCCTTCTTGCACCCCACCAAACTTTGCAGACAAAACTCTTTCACACTCATTTGTTAGTCAAGTAACATGGCTCCCCTACCACCACCACCCCCGAAATTTGTATTTTATTTTTGGGCACTCATCTCAATGGAACTGATGAGAATCTCCAGGACTCAGTATACCACAATGATTAAAAACACCAGCTCAGGAGTCATGCACCCCTGGGTTCGACTTACGGTTCTATGGCTAACTTTGTGGCATGAATACCTTCTAATCTAAGGGTTTCTTTCATCTGTAAAGTAGGGACAAAGACCAAGTCCCTACCATGCTTGTTTGTAGAGAGAGTGAATGAAATAGTCCATACAAAGCGTTTAGCATAGTTCCTGTCACATAAGGACACAATAAATGCTAGCTGTTATTAGTATTAATATTATTAAAATATCCTATATTTATCTAACACATACTTATGTGCAATATATGTATAGATACACAGTTGACAATTACATTTTTGGGGGGGAAAACTTATAATACCTAAGCTACTTTTATTTTACCAGTCTGTGGTGCAACTGAAACATAAAAATCTATCTGAATAAAATGAGAACATCTTTTTCATGTCCAGAATACCTGGAACATGAAGACTTTCATTTTCTACAACCAACTACTGTGCTCAGCAGTCATGAAATGAAACTCCTTCCTAAGTGGCTGCTACTTATCCAAATCTTTGTTTCTTAAGAGTTAGGCACCCTGTCTTAATTTTCTCCGCTAAAGAAAACACAATAGATAACTGCAGCTTTTCTTCCCAACCTGACCTTCCCTGTTCTGAAACTAATTTGCCATACTGTCTTGCCAGCGTCTGTGCAAGGACTTCCTCTAGCCGAGTAATGTGGTTCTGATTAAGGACATCCTATAAGACCCAGGAGGATCGCCTGGGAAGGAAGCCGGCCTGAGACACTAGTGCATTTCCATCTAGTCAGATACATGATATTGAAGACCAGAAGGTATATGGAGTTTAGGAGTTATCGTTAGGAAGACTCGGAAAGAGAATGAAAGCAAATGGCTGACAAATTGGCTGCCTTTTATGCAAAGCTGACAAGCAAGTGGGACTCCTACCAGAAGGAGGATATGCAGAGCCCTCAGGCCAAATGGCTGGGCAGTAAGCAGGCTTTTTGAAGTGCCTGCTTGCATGCCACCACTTTTAACAAGGCCCCTGCTGAACTGCCTGCCTCCTCATAAAGATGTGAGAACTTAATTCTTACGTAAAATATCTTAGTTTCAACAACTGTGATAATTCATTCCTCTCAGTAGTGCATGGGATGTGAGAGTCTAAAGCCCGGGTTATGCACAAACAGGGTGTGTTTTTTTTTCTCCCTACACTCCGAGGAAGTGGGTCATAAATGCTAAACCTTGCTTTATCCCATGGATACTAGACCTTTCCCCGAAGTCCATCAGGCAGGCACTGGCTCAACTCTGGAGGCCGCTGAAGAATCCCATTTGCTCTCCCTGGATTCACAAAAGCTCTGCATCCCTGGGAGGAAAGACGACAGTGGTGTGCAGAGGGCAGTGGAATTTGGAGAGCTCGGTGTTTCTTTATCAAATATCTAAGAGTCTGCTAATAGATGTAACTCTAATATGATTTTCTTGTTAATCACTGTCAAACCATGAAATCTGATATGTTAGCCATGACTAAGCCGTGAAATTTGTCAACTTTGCCTGTGATTTACACAAGCTCTATTAAAAAAGAAAAGCCTTAACACAGTGTGGGACATTGCTTCCCAGCATGCTTTTCCCAGCACGCCACTAGTGTCTTATGACAACAAATAAGAACAGAGTATACACATTTCTTGTGCTATTTCAAGGACCAAGGACGGATAGATAAAACCCCCAAACTAAATAATATATTTTCCTTTGAGGTGATAGATATGTACATGGTAGATCTGTTTAACTGATGTCAATAAGTATGAGATAAACATTCAGAATAGTTTTATGGTTCGTACCACTGGGCATGATAATAAGCGTCCTTAAAGTGGTAGATTATTTGTTTTTGAGAGAAAATAAATGAATAAAACATATTTTTTAAAGAGATAGGTCATATAATTAATCTCTTCAATATATAGTGGCTGTGAGTGTGGGCATTAGGATTTGAAATCCCTTTTTTGTTGTTGGCTACCTGAGTGATTTGTGTAAATCACTTAACATTTTCCCCTCAGTTTTCTTTTTCGAAAAATGGAGTCAATAATACTGCTTTGTAGGACCTGCATTGTAGGTGGTCTAAGGCACAAAAAAAAGATACTGTTTCTAAAGCACGGAGCTGGGCACACATGTCCTTTATCCATATGGGCTATTATAGTTGGTATAACATCATATTATGATATAATAGATCATTGGGTATGCTTTTACTCAATAGAAAATTGATTAAATTAAGTTCATAGAATTGGGAAGACTATTTTTTATTTTACCAAAAGAAAACTGAGGAATTTTTCATGTGAAGGAAAGGAGAACAGCACAAAGGAGGAAAGACATGTTGCAGAACTGAAGAAAGTAAGGGCTGGGATGTTGTTCTCTCTTGTCCCTGCCAAATGCCCTTTTCCTTTGGACACAAAGAAAAAGAATTTTCAGACCTTCCCCAACTATCTCCTGATCTCTATTCTGTAGAATCTAGAATCAGATAATCAGATGACTTAGAACCTTGATGTTTTTGGTGACCATACAGTCCAGTGGTTTTGAAATCTTTTCTTTTTTTTTTTTTAATGCAAAGGCCCTTTTCAGGTATTTTTCAGCTAGATCCATGGGTCATAACCTCTGAAAACAGTCAGGCCAACCTTATATTTTATAAGCGATGAACCTCAAGCCCATAAGAGTTCAGGCGAGTTGCTGCAATTCTCATCACTAATGTCTGAGAGTGGCCTCGCCTTACTCAGTTCCTTTGCTACCACCCGGACTTCTTCCCTTCCCACCCAAATGAGAAGAAAAGAAAAGCAAGGCATAGGACTTCAGGATGGTTTTCATCAGCTTGTCCAGGTTCTTTTGGCATTCATAGACCCTTGAAAGGTCCCTTGTCACAGATCTTTGAACCCGCACCTGGACACCCACCCCCCCAAACCCCACCCCCGCACCAAAAAAAAAAAATTCTGTGCTGAATATTGTGAATGTGTATACATGTATTTTCCCTGGAGAAGGTCCATAACTCTTACCAGATTTTCTTCAAGGGGTTTGTGACCCTCAAAAGGGTTAAGCATGGTTTCCTTATATTTTGTACTCCTAAAGCCACATTTCTAGTTCAGACGGTGAGTTTGCAAGGTTAACAATTACATTTGCTTTCTTAACCTTTCAAAGCAAATGTAGCATATAACCTTATGGGTACCTTATGAGGTCTCAGGCTTGCTTGTAAAACAGCAGTTGGGTCCTGAATCCTTTAGGTTTTCTGCCGCTTTGGTTCCCAGTCTGCATTCTAACTGTCACTAGGTTCTAACCATCTTTGAATCCAGATGGCTCAAAGTTGATAAAACAATGCATGTCTATTTACAGTGCTCCAGAGAAGTACATTTATTTCTAGATATGAACATGGATTTACTTGCTTAATTTTGCATTGGCCTCGGATTAGGGCTGCCAGATTTCACAAATAAAAATAGAGCGCACCTAGTTATATTTGAATTTCAGATAAACAACAAATGGTTTTTTAGTAGCGCTCTTGAGAAGTGAGGAAATTGGGTCAGCTTTGCAGACACGCAGAGAGCCCTTTTTCAACCCTAGAACTCTTGTTTCAAAAATTAAGGGAAATTTACTATAAACAAGAACAGGATCTTTTTGAGGTGATGAAAATGTTCTAAAACTGGTTTGTGGTGATGAGTATACAACTCTATAAATTTACTAAAAATTGTTTAACTTACACCGAAATAGATGAACTTGATGGGTTGTAAATTATAGCTCAGAAAACTATTTTTAAAAATTAAGGGATAGCTTTATAACAACTACTGCTTAATTTTTTTTTATTCTGAGTTTCAGACTAATTTGAGAATATGATAAAAACCATAAATCTACTCTTTAGAATGAAGTATAAAAGTACCTACACCTAAGTTTTACATAAAATTTCTCAATTTACTGAAGTTTATCTCGAGATGCCAGCTCCTGCCTTAACCTGGATTCTATGCACTGTTAAAATGCTTTTCTGAATCTTCGGAGTGAGGCTTACCCCTGGCTAAAGCAAGCAGTTGCTGCTCTTAGATGTAGTCACTGACTCTAAGGGTGACCTCTGTAACTAATACCTGCCACCCCAGTGAGACTGCCTCTTCCGCGTTTCATGCTGAGAAGGACATGGAGAGGGCAGCACTTGTTTTAAGTTATATGTACTGCCCTGATTTTTTTATTTTTTTTTTTTTTAAGGAAACAGGGGTACATGCCTGCTCAAGCAGGCCCATGTTCCTACCTTGACTAAAGCCTTTGGTACAAACAAAATGTTCACATGCCAGTAGGTAGCCTCAGTCAAGGGGCACCTCCATCAAAACACACACAGCTCATTCTGTGGTTTTAGTGCCAGCCGGAATTGGGAAGTGGGCTACTCTTATATCTCAGGATGAGTAACCGATAGAGAGGGGCGGGGTGGGATGTTTATCCACAGTAAGACTACACCCTGAGAATCTCATTCTTTATGTATCAAGAGTTGAGAACTAGGTCCTCCAGATTTACTTACTAAATTCTACAAAGGACAGTTCTGTATCCAGCTCATAAGAGTCCCTATGGACCTCTACCAGAAGATTCAGATGACTGCTTCTATTTTTCTATTATTGTTTGTGTTAAACATTACCTCTTCACCAAAACAAAATAAATAATAAGCCTGAAAGAATGATAGGAAGAGGGCCAAGTCTCCTCAGAAACTCCTTTATTCTCGTTCTTTCTCCACTTGAGACATGGTCACAGCCTAGCAGTCAGATTTCACTGGTTGTAGGAGACAAGTGAGGGCAGTTGAAGAATGAGAGACTGGAAGGATGCGACAGCTGGAACAGGGTGATAGCTGGAGCAGGAGGCTGCCTGGGAACAGTGGTGTCCTAGCCCTGAGAAGCTAAACTCCCCTAATACGCCTTACCAACTCCTAAGGCATTAGAACTTCCTAGAATCCAAACATTCTTCAATAACATCCCAACAAAGGCCAGCCTTCACATACAAACCAGCCTGATTCTTCTGACAGACTTGATCAGAAACCAGTACTTTGAGGTGAGCAGAAGCCTGTGCCTTGAAGCAAACCATTGCGGGAACCCCACTGTGGTGGAATTCCTGGACTGGCCTCAGCTGCTGGGGTGAAGACATAACTAACGAATTAGCTGATACTATTTCTAATTAACAATCCATATGTTAATTAAATGAATTCTAACTTCTCATTCGAATCAACCTGAAAGGAAGGACCTCTGCCAGCCCACTGAATGTAAATGCCTTTGCTTTAAAAATATTCTATAAATCCTTCAATTTTGCTTATATTAAATTTCTTGGCCCATATATGTCCAAATAAGTAAGGCTTTACTATTTTTGTCATTTTCTCTGCAGGGTGAGTTTTAGGCCTTGGCTGGAGGGATTAATTCTATTTGACCTGGGTCTCTTCTACCTTTTTGGCTGGCGCTGAATCCAGAGAAACCAACAACAATCTTAAAGTTCTGTTGTCTTTCCTATAAAAATGAGAGGTCAGATACCTACTTTGGAACTCTCCCTATAGATACCTGTTCTTCGTTTTTAATTTTCTCCTCCATATCATTTTTCTCTTTCTGGTCTTTAGGTAAAATTATATCTATTTGATACAGTTTTGCCCCACCCAGGTCCTTAGTGGGTCATCAAGTCTTATGTGGCTTCAAGGACATGAGAGAAGGCTGTATTGCTATATTGGATGTTCTTGTTTAGTCAGCTCTCCTCAATGGACATTTTAAAGTTCTAATAAATATGTGGTTCCCTCACTTCTCACACTTAAGGAAGACACCAGAATGCTAGAAGAAATTACATTTTCAAAGATACTATGAGGCAAATCCAATAAATACTTCAAATGTTTTATTACAGCAGTGATTCTCAACCACAGGTGATCTTGGCCCAACCCCTATGTTGATGTAAGAAATGTCCAAACCTGTAGAGAATTTTTGAGTTTACTTGAGCCAGACTGACGACAATTGCCAGGAAGCAAATCTCAATGGATTAAAAAAATGCACTAGAGAATGGCAGTTTTGCAACTTATACCTTAGAATCAAAAGAAGAGACATAAGGGGTTTCCATGAAGTCCACTGATGGTCGATTAAGGGACTGGGATAAAGCAAAGCAGGGAACTCTTTGGGATTGGATCAAAAGTAAACAGAGACACATACTTCTTTTACATTGCTAGGTACAGAATAGTTAATAATTACCATTTACAGCACATAGAGATGGTATTTGGGGAACAAGATAACGATGAAGGTTCTGTGATCTAGTGCTCTGGTGGGAGGTAATGCCCTGAGTGGTCTGGAAAATGAGAATACTCTGACATACCAAGGGTATGTTATCTTAGATGCCAAAGACAATAGACAGGCTCATTTAAGGTAAAAGATTGACCTTTGTCAGGGAAGCCACAGGCCTAGGATATGACTCCGCCGTGCCCACTTTTAATTAGGGATATTTTTGTTCAGACTACCCTATGTGGTTACTTTCTATCTCCGAGTTTATAGGGCCCACCATGCTGGCCTTCTCTGAGCTGGTCAGGTTTAGTATATGACACATAGACATTTGACAATGTCTAGGGACAACCTGGGGAGAAGGGTCCTACTGTCATCTAGTGGGTAGAGGCCAGAAGACTCTACTACACATCCTTTAATGCATAAGGCAGTCACAGCAACAAAAATCATCTGCCCCCAAGCTTCAATAGAGCCAAGGTTGAAAATCCTGCATTAGATGAATTCTTGTTCTTTCCTTTTCCTCAAGGCCTGGAAGAAAAAAAAAAAAAGGAAAGAAAATGCTCCATTTTGATGAGTACACATGTCCTGATTTCTTACATGTCGTACAGATCTAGGAATTGGAGAGCACAAGGGTACCTCCGAGCAGGGCAAAGTGCAGGGTTGAGGCAGGCCTCCTCGGCTCCAACAGCTGTCTCAGCTCCAAGGAGAGACAACTTTGACCAAAGCAGAGGACCAAAAAGTTCCAAGGATGTTTAGTTTGTGATAAAAATCATTTTGCAGATTAAAGTGCTTCCTCCTACCCATAAAATGGCATGTTCTTTAAATAACTCAAAAATAGGAGACATTTAACTATATTGTGAGCGGGAGGCAGGACTGCTGCTCAGAGCCACGGTCAATTAATTCTACCCTTGTAATCAAGCTGGGTAGTTAAGCTGTAGGTGGTAGCATTCATATTTTCTCCCGTGTGCTATGCAACTATCCCATGTTCTAAATGCCACTACTGTCAGCATGAAGGGATTCAGGGAGTTTCCTGGAACCCATTTCTCTCTCTGCCCCCCTGGCTCCATTCTCCCTCACTCTTTCTGTGGTAGTAAGGTGGCTGCTCAAGCATCAGATCTTACCTCCTCTCACACGCAACTGTAATGAAGAAGGGAGACTCTCCCAAGATTCTCAGCAAAGTCACAGTGTCTCTCCCTGCCTGAGCCAGTGCTGTGGCTGGGGAAATGCTAGAGGCTGATTGCCTGAGACCTAGGTTGCAGCGCACCCCTGAGCTGGAATGGAGCCTGTTGTGACACATGTGTGCTGAAAGAGGGGCAGATGTGTTGCCTTAAAGAAAAATTGGGATAAGGCAATCAAAATAAACTATCTTATTATTCAAAATGAATTATTTGTATTCTCCTGGATTGAGAATAAACATGCGTGCGCGCGCGCACACACACACACACACACACACACTACTGCTAGTAGGAGGCTTTGGATTCTGTGCTGGAAGACTCAGGTCCTTGCCCTGGCTTTGTCTTTAATGCCCTGGCTTTGCCATTAACTAGTTGCGTAATTTGAGGTAACTCTGTAATTCTCTCCCTGTCTCCTTTTTCTGACCTGCAGCATGGAAAGAATAATACTGTTCGGGTGGTTATGAAAATCAAACAGGTATCTTTGGATATTGGAAACACCGTGCATACAAGTAGTCGTTTAGATGCCAGTGAATTCAGTTCAGCTTCTCGAATCTAGAAGAATCTAGACCAACTACAACCCACCTAGCTAGTCCATGTCAGCCTTCAGAAGCCGGTATCTAAATTTATCCCAGTCCTCATTGTTTCAGGTCAGTGTGGGAAATCTTCTGAGGTCAATGACTGAGGTAATTGGCTTGACACGGATCTTAAAAAGTCTCTATGTTAAATGACATAATTGGTTTTAATTATATAATAACAGCACTTAAAGTGTGGGGGTGAAAGGTTACTATTATATTTAGAAGTGAGATCCCCAAATGAAGCCAGGGTGTTTAAGCCAGGCTTTCTTCGAATTCCTCTTTTTATTTTTTCAGAGGGAAGTCAGAGTAGGCTGGCCTTGGCCCTGGCCATTTTGGGATGATTATCCTGCATGAGGTAGTGCTGGGCCTGCTCACAGCTTCATAGGAACCTTTGTAAAGAGAAGCGAAAGGGCTTCCGTAAAGACCTCATTGTGATCTGAAGTTAATGAGCAGGGGGAACTCAACTGTCAGCAATTGAATCTGATTGGGCAGGGTAATTATATGATTGCCCCTGGTGTTTGCACATGCACAAGAATATTTTTATTGGAAGAAACCTAATTGCTTACTTACTTAGTGGAGGGAAAACCTAAACAAATTTGTGTTGTCATAGGTTAAAAAGACATCCTTTCTTTGTCTCTAAAATAGCTGCCTGCTCCGCTTGTTGGAAGTGAGTGTTTTGTTTCTTTCTGTGTTCCATCAGGGATGTTGTTTGCAGGACTTGAATTTTATGATAATATGAAAATGTGAAGGAAAGTGACTTTGGGCAGCATTTTGGTAAAATGCTCAAGTGCTTATTGCCATGTCTTAAACCATCTCCTACAATGGCCTCTTTCATAATGCACAGGTAGCTGGAACCCTGGGCAACACTCAAGCTATGGGGCTGTTCACAGGTTTTTGTTTGTTTGTTTTGTTTTGCTTTCCTGAGTGGGAAGACTGACTTTATAAGCTATCTTGTTTTCCTTCGTTGCATAAGGCAAGCGGGAGGTATCATGTCTGTGGTATTCTTTTAGACACCAAAGTTACCAAGTGTTAAGAGTGGCAAAGTGCTCCCTTTCTGATTCCCCAGGGACTTGGAGGAGAGGAAAGGGGAAAGTGAAAGCCTAAAAGAAGAAGCCTTGGGGCTCCCACTTTGGTGATGCCAAATTTCAGTCCAGTATCTTGTTTCAACCATCCTGAAAGCGTATGTCATGTCACTTACCTATGATGCTGGTGTGCAGAAAACAGATCACTGCAATTAGGTCTACTGTATAGGTTCAACTCCACATTATAGCTCCCCCCCTCACCCCATCTTCTTATAGAGCAAACTATTTTCTAAGTTATTTCCTTTCTTGAGATTCTACCTGAAGAGGTAGAAACATGACTGGATTGTGGGGATCGAAGGAACACCTTGTGATGGAGCTGAAGACAACAGATCTGGCGCTCTGGTTGGGTGAAGGATTACAGGCTGGAGAAAGGCTGAGAACAAAGTGTTTTCAGCTCCTCGGACCATCCATGCTTTCTCATCTCAGAATCTTGCATATTCTCAGAATCTTATTCATACCCCAATCTTGTCTGGTTAACCCAATGGGTTCTCTGGGTTCAGGGTTAAGTGCCACTTCTTCCAGGAAGCCTTCCCTTATTATCAGCCACCATTCTGGGCTGGCTGCCCTTGCTTTGCTCTCCATGGCATCCCCTAGGTTCCTTTACTTTTTGTCCTTTAATTGCTTGTCTCATTCTTCTAAATGGCCCATAAATTCTATGAAGGCAGGGCTCGTATTTAGATTTGTCACTGCTGTATCCCCAGAGCCTGGAAC
Organism: Cynopterus sphinx; assembly: GCA_030015415.1. Lineage (NCBI taxonomy): Eukaryota > Metazoa > Chordata > Mammalia > Chiroptera > Pteropodidae > Cynopterus > Cynopterus sphinx. The sequence goes on from CM057381.1 coordinate 113,489,706, forward strand.
AGTGCTTGATGAGTGTGTTTGGAGTGACTGAATGAGGAAAGGAATGGTTGCTGGATGTCCTAGGGATTCGTGGTATGTGCTGCCTTGGGCTTCCCTACCCTTGCTGTTAATACCACTTTCTTGTTGCTTATAATTTTCATTGCCCCAGATGATCCAGCTCTGTTGGAGGCACGGAGGCACAGTCAAATCTCATGCTGTACATTGATCACCTGTCCAACCTTTGCCTAGAGTGGGAGCCCCCAGTTCCTTCAAGAGATCCAACTTTACCTGTCTGTAAAGAAGAAGAGGAGGAGGGAGACAGCGGGAGGATCCTGTGGCAGTGTAACACCAGAGCAGGTCCAGTGTTTACTTTTACCCTTTTGGAGGTGGGTAACTGCAAATGCCATGGGGAGTTGGGTTTCAGAAAGGTTCTGCTTGATGACCTTGGGGGGCTCACATGTGCTTTGTTTTTGCTAGGGTATAGGGATCGCTGTTTTCATATTTAATTTGTAGTCAAACTGTTTCATGTTTCCAACCAGCAAGAACTAGAATCCAGATTTGCTATCCATAAGAGGTAAATTGTCACAATGGCCTTGTGTTGTTTGTGTCTTGCTATGTGGACAGAGAGTATGGTTCATTCATTGGTTCTCATTTCATTACATTTGTTGTCTGCTTTTCAAGGCCTATGATTTTCAATAGCCTTTCTAGTTTTGATTCTCTAGCTTTTGACACTTTGAATTTCCCATCCAAGGTCAATCTCTTAGACCATCAGATCCTGAGTAACTGCTGAATAGATGAGATTTCATTTAGGGCCACCCCTCAACGTTTAATTATAGCCCTACACAATTCTGGGGTATGGCTAGTCAGCTTCTTCTCTGAGCGGAACATGACCTATAACTTTGTAGGCCTCAGGGAAGAGAGCTTCCTTCTGAAACCCCCAAGCCCCCAGCTGTCCCTAAGTTTGGACTGTCCATTGTTAGTTGAGCCAAAATAACAGTTTCTGGGCAGATAGATGTTTGAGTATGGAAACCACAGCCTCACGTGTGGCGGGTACAGTAAACCCTGAGAGTCCCTGGGCGCTGCTCATACAGTGGCCTGCTCTAGCTCCCCTGGATCTAAAGTATATTCTCCTCCTGTTGGTTCTGAATTTGTTTACTTTCCATTCTTCAGCTGCATCTCTGCTTTAGCATCTAAGACCCCAAATTGGAATCTTTGGGGGTTCCATCAAGAAAGAGTGTGAACAACCTCTTCCTATAGTAGGTGTGTTCACCAACGCAGTGTGCTTTGAACCAAACAGGGATGGGCTATGGTGGACTTTATTCCTGAATTCCAAGGAAAGGTTTAGTTTAATGTTCAGTTTTGGAATAGCACCAGTGGATTCCTCACCACCTCATATCCTTTCTGGATTGAGGCAGGTAATTACTGCCTACACAAATCACATCCTTTGGCCAGAAAAAAAAAATCTTTGAATGACATTTGATTTATAATTAAACTTGGCAATGCAGTGTCGAAAGAGTCTCATCTTGTCTAATCACAATAATCTATTTCCTTTCAGAGTACTTCTGCATGTAGGGGTCAGTCCTCTTGTTATCATTGTAGGATATGGAGAAGAGAATAAATTAAGGAAGTAAAAAGAAAAGACAAAGAAATACTAAAATAAATGATTGCCATTTTAGATCAAACCGATGTTTGATGTTTCTATTCTTTTGTTTGAAAAAAAAACATTTTCATGTCCCTCCATTGACTGATCTATTCAGCAAACAGATTTAAACATTATCTCCCTAAGTGCCCTGCCTAGACCAGCAGTCTACTTCTCAGCATCACCTTGGACCTTGATAGAAATGCACATTCTCAGGTTGACCCAGACCTACTGAATCAGATCTGCAGGTGGGGTCCAGAAACCTGGGTGTGAATGAGCTTCCTGGAAATTCTGCTACACACAAAACTTTGAGAACTGTTGGTTTAAAACTTTTGCAAGTACACAATGTGAGGGTATTAATAGCAGTGTACCTATAGCCCTGTCATCCAGAAGCTTGGGAATCAGTCGTGGCTACAGGCGTAAATTCATCAGACAGTTAGGCAGAGTGATCTTTATAAAACATGAATTACACTCACTTCTCAGGTCCCTCCAGGCGGTTCCCTTTGTACTGGAATAAATGTAAATGCTTGGCTAGGCTCTCAAGGCCCAGCACACTCCATCCCCTGCCTACCTGTCCGGCCTCATCTGCTGCTGTTCTGTCCCCCACTTCCCCAGCACTCTGCCACATCACAGTGGCCTTGCTGATCTTCAGATAGGCCTGCTGAATGTGGCGTCAGCAGAAATGTAGAAGAAGGAGAAAGAAAAGAGAGAATTGCAAAGGTTAAATAATAGGTTTGGTCACTGAAGTATTTTTTCATATGGTACAGTATTTCTGAGCCAGTGTCTCCATTGGTTAGTATATTGATATACTGATACTTATATATACTTATCACATACTAATGTGATAATAAATGCCAGGGGCCTCATCTTTTAGTGTAGTTGCCTGGAAAGACTTGCCAAATCATTAAGGAACTATTAAATATAGTTTAGTTTAATCTTAGTGTTATGTATTGGTACTGATTTCTCTCTCTGAGAGTAGATCAGGCAGACGCAGTGCTCAGCTACACACTGTAACTGAATAAACGTGGCTGTAGGGATGAGACGCTGAAGCTGAAATCATCTGTGTGGCACCAGAACATGGACAGAGCTAATGCATGATTCTTACTGTCTTCACTTTTAGGAAAAATGGTGACCATGTTAAAATTAGGTTTTATCTCTATAAAAAAAATTATCTGTGAATGCCATTTTTGATCTTTGGGATATTAAATGTGCCATGTGATTTGGGAACAAAGCAGCCGTTTAGATTTTTATTGTTTGTGAAAAAATGGTCTCTCAGGATTCTCCTCATAATAAGAAAGGGGAAGCACATTTTCAAAATACGATTTATTAAACAAAGAAACTTGAATTTGAGGCAGAGGGGTTCTTAAAGGTTTAGGACAAGAGCTAAAAACGGGGGCAGTGTTTTTTGCTTTGCTTTTTGTCTTAATTTTGTTTTGACTGCCCACAGTAATAGGCAATATTATTTTATAAGAGTAGTGTCTCTGGTTTGGGGTATTATTTGCTTTTTAGGAAGCCTCTCATTTGAAATCTTCAGCAGAGGAGAGAAAGGTTGGTTTGGAGGAGCCATCCAAGAGAGTGGGTGGTGGGGAGGTGCTCCCTCCTGGTAGCCTTTCAGCTTCATCTTGCCTTGTAAAGCTCTAGGAAACCAGGACATCTCATCACTAAGCTCCCTGACTGCCCAGGAAGCTCTTCCCATTGGAAGGAGAAGCTGGTTTGCCCCAGGTGGCTGAAATATGCATATAAACAAGACAAACATGCCCTGTCCCTGCCCTCCTGAAGCCCACAGCCCAGAGGCCAGAGACTTCAGTAAACAATTGCGGGGATAAAGGGGCGTTTTCACACATTGAAAGGCGCTCTGAAGGATATGAGAGCTGGAAGAATAGAGAACAGGGAAGCAGGCTTTCTCTGGGGCTGACAGGGAAGGCTTCTCTGTAGACACTGTGAACTGAAGAATGATCAGTTGTTCATTATGGGTATGTGTCTAGGTTGGTGGATAGTGGCGAGTATCCCCGGGAGCTGGCATCACCTCCTGTACTAGCTGGGACTCCGCTCATAGAGGCTGCCACTGCAGAAATTCTGGGGTGAAACACCCAAAGGCTTCCTGTAGACTGAACCCCAAGGGAAGGACTTTTCACCAGAGACTGAGGCTTCCTTGCCACTACGGCAGATGTGCCATGCCCAAGTGTGACATCAGCACCTTGGCGTGTCTTTCTTTTACTTTGTTGGTGGTTCTTCCAACTCTTCAGGTGCCTCTCTCTGAGATCTTATTTTGGGGGCAGCCTTTGAGGGTCTCCTCCTTGAGAGCAGACTGCCTGTGGGGAGCCTTTACTCTTCCCTAGAGGATTCTTACTTACATGGCTTTTAGGGAGAGATTTGAGGACCTTCAGAGACTCTTCCTGGGAGTGACCAGCAGCAGTTTCTGGGAGGGAGAAAATGCCTTAAGCTACTGCCTTCTTGACCCAGGCTCATCACCATATGTTTTATCTGTCTCAGCCAGAACACACTTTGAGGCGGGTTCTGTTTCTTTCTGGGTGCCTGGCATGCTGATTTGCGGAGATGTGGTATTCAGAAATAACTGACAAATGAGAGAAGAGATTCTACAAATCCAAATGCCCTTGCTGTGCTGAGGCTTGAATTCAGGAATGTGAATAAAAGCAATGTCTAATTCATTTAGTTTTCCATCCACCCAACCAAAAGCAGTTCTTGAGGACTTACTGTTCAACTGTGTAGCCAAAACACCATGCCCGTCACATGGAAGTCACTGCTGATTCTGGTTATTATAGACGAAGAGCAGAACTAACTCTGGATTCTGAATCTCTCTGTGTTTTTGTCCCGCTGAGTTTTGCAGAAGCCCCAGCTGTTCATCCCTCTCCTGTTATTTAGGAGTGACAGTCCAGAGTACCAGGCTCTGAGTGTATCTGCTTCTCCTCAGAGAGGCAGAACTGTCCCATAGGAGGGAACTTGTGACATAAGCTCTGACATTTTTAAGTGCCTAAGGACAGACAGCTCACTGACTGTCTGCACAAAGCCTTGGTGGACACAAGATGACAGGAAGTGGTTGAACTTCAGGGCATTCTGACTGTTTTTTCTTTTAAATTAACAAATTAATGAAAACAGTAGTTTGGAGCATCTAAGTTTCTACTTATTTCTGTGGAGACAGGATTTCTTCTCTTAAGGCAAAGGGCCTATTTCTGCAGACCAGAACGATTTGACCTGGTGATCCAAAACAGAGCCTACCAGTCAATTCTGCCCAGGTGACAGTTTAGCTGGCCTCCACAGGGTCCCTAAAACCTTCATATATCACATTAAATCTAGCTTTCTGGATATGGGGGGAGATCAGACGAACAAGCTACACAAGGTCATATACCCAGTGATTCGAACACAGTAATCCCCTTTGTCCCAGCCTATCCTGTCCAGTTTATTGGTCACTGATGTCTACCTTGCTTACAGCAGGCTCACATCCCTCATTTGTGTTACCTCCCTGGTCCCTGTCAGCATGGTATGCAACCCTGATTGAGACATGCAGAAGAGTGCCTTGAGGTGGGCTTGCCATGGCCAGCAGCACCAATCACCTGTCCAGATGCCATGTGTCAAACCTTGTAGGTTCAATGTCACTGGATCACCACCCAACCTGAGCTTCTCATAAGAACCAAGTGGGCACTCATCTAGGTCCCACCTCAGGGATTCTGACTCAGTTGCTCTGGGGTGTGGCTCTGAGGCCAGGTCGACATGCAGAGCTTCCGAGCCTGCAGTGTGGCTCGTACGCAGCTCGCCTGCTTTCTGGACAAGTATTCTGCTCCCATTGACACTTACAGGCCCCAGTCCTTTTCCTGAATCGATCTTGAACATCACAAACCCCTGTCATAAACATAGATTCAAAGAAAGGCACGTGTGCCAAAAGTGGCTCTTAAAAGAAAAGGGATATAATGCAAAAAGCAAAAATGCTTTAGTTGGAAATCCCAGTTCTGTGAACAGAAGTGGGAATTGGGTGTGAAAGATGGTAGACACAAATGCTTGCCTTGTCTCATGCTTGAGAGTAGAGAGGTACTTCTGTATCGCTGGTTCTTGAGGCAGGCCAAGTTTGTGCTTCATAGGAAGCCTGCTATTTTCTCCCGAGATGCTTGTGAATTGTTTTTTCTTTATGTAGATAAGTCAGTATTTTGACCAGACTATATCTAGTGTTTGCCTCCCTTAAATTTTCCTGGTGTTCACTAAGCCCTTTTAACCTGCTACATATGTTTTCCATCTGTATAAATTTATTGCTTCTTTTCGTAGTTTTAGCCTCTTCTTCTGATGCATCTGTTATCCTCAGGTTCTTCCCTATCTAATGCCCATATCCATCATCTTGTCCCTCATAGATTACATCTCTATATTCTGGGATAACTTTGCAAGTTTATGCTTTATCTCACTGATGGTATTTTCTATCAGTGACTGAGCTCATAGCTGCTTCTAATGCCAATTGTGAAACCATTATTACATTTTTAGTGGGTGGTAAATGGTAGAAATTCCTTTTGTTTTCTATCCTTGATATACTCCTCTGCTTCAGTGCCCCATATGAGCTTTTAGACTGATAAGGAAACTGAGGCCCAGAGAAGCATGTGATTTGCCAGAGGTCACATAGTCGGCTCCTGGGGGAAGTGGGAGTAAAATTCTGGTCTCCTACCAGACCAGGGCCCTTTTTATTCCCAAGACCCCACTTGCAGGATTGATGCTGAGGTAAAAAATAAATAATTAGATAAAATCATTATTGTCATCCAGCTGATCAAAATCTCATACCTATTTAGTGTGAGTATTCCAGCTGAGAATTGCTTAGTCCATATTCACCTCTTCTGCAGCATAGCTTGCCTCAATAAACAACTTTCATTAGAGAGGATTTAAATGTGGAGAAAGTTTAAAGCAGCAATTTTCAGTTGGGCACAGTTTCACCCCCCGGGCAGTGTCCAGAGAAATTTTTGATTATCACAACTCAGGTTGTATGTGAGGGAGAAGGGTGCTGCTTGTATCTAATGGGTAGAGGCCAGGGACCATGCTAAACATCCCACAATGCACAGGGCAGTCCTCCTCCCCAGCAAAGATTTATCCTGCTTAATATATTAACAGTGCTGATGTTTAAAAACCCTGCTTCAAAGGGAAAAAAATTTACATTTTAACTCAGTGAAATACAGTTTATCTGTAGACTAATAAAGCCCCTTGGAAAGCCTCAAACACACACACACACACACACACACACACACACACACACACAAATACAATATATATGTGACAATTTCTGATATATGTATGGATATTATTATGACTTTTAACATTCCTTTAAAAACATTACTGAATCCCTTGTAGCTTTTTGTCATCAGCTGTTTTTCTGAATCAAAAGATAAGAGAAATAATATTCCTTGTGTGAAAGGGGTATGCAAAAATTTTTGATCTTCTGAAAGAGTCCCCATCAGAATTGTTCTACTCCTGTCTTTCATGATAAATTTGAAATTTGGTTTTACCTTCATCAAGTAGCTCCCAATCCAAAGAAAAATCCTTAGTGCCTGATAAATCTCACCAGTGGCTATAGTGTCGGGGCAGATCTGGCAAACAGATGTTTATGGTGGAAAGTTTCCATTCTAGAATAGTTCCTTCTGAGGCAGGAGGAGGGTTAGGTCAGAGAAGAATGTGCCAGACAATATGCCCCTTTTGTTAATCGATGCTGTCATTTTGGCTGCCCCTATAACAGCCTCATCTTCCTGAAATCTTCAGTAAAAAGCCATTCAATAAATACATCTGGCATTGGCCAAGATTTCTCTAGCTCAGCTCTAACAACAAGGAATGGATTTAATCAGATTCAAAGGAACCTTAAGACTCATTCTATAACAATATTATATCTCCTAAAGAGCTCCAAAAGGCACATGATCAAAAAACAGTTTCTTGAGCAAAAGTTGCTAACAACTAATGCAAAGTAATTGTGTTGGCTGTGCAAGGACCTGAAATCTAAGCAACATTTATCTAGTTCGTTGGCACACGTACTATATTCAGTGCTTTGTTGGATTAATCTAATTAGTCTTCATAGCAACCTATGAAGTAAGTACTGATTTTATGGTTATTTCATAGATATGGAAACTGAGGCTTAGGCTCACTAGGTGACTGTCCAAAGTCATGCAGTGATTACTCCTTCTTTAACCATTGGTCTGATAATATAGCTACAATGCTGATTTTGAGTCAATAAGCTATCATTTTTAAGCTCTGTCTCATTTCTTTAATCGGAAAATGCAGTCCTTGTACAGACATGCAGTTATTATGAGAAATGATCATTTGAGACAATTTTAATAGATTTGGCAAAGGCCAATATATATAATAGTAATAAAAACACTAACAGATAAAACAGCTATTTCCAAGTTGTCTTCTCTGTCCTCATTTGTGCAGCCTCCACACATGATAAGATACAGAAGTCGCTTGGGGGGGATCAGAGTGAGGCTCACAGTCAGGAATCTGGCCCTTTCATGAATAAGATATGGCTTTAAGCAGGTCACATAGATTTCCAAGGTTTCAGACTTCTTCTGGCACATGGTAGAGGTCATAGGTTATTCAACAACCATTTCTTTGACATCTATTACATGTGCAGATACGATGACTATCTCTTGCTGAGACTGTCACACAAATAATCCTAATGTAACATGATCTGTTGTAGAGGAAAGAGCTGTACCTTTTTGAGGGGCTTGAGTGCTGCAGGCTGCTAAGTCAGGCTGACACTAGCAAATGTTTATTGAATGCCTACTATGTGTCAGGCTCCATTCCAAAGTGAGAGTTTGCAAATGCATTCCATTTTGGGGTATGGAGGGTGGGGAGAGATAACAAACAAGCAAATGAACAAATAAGGTGCTTTCAGAGACCAGTTAATTGCATGAAGAAAATATAATAGAGCGATATAACAAAGAGTGACTGGGGATGAAATGAGCTATTCTACCTAAAGTAATCAAAGAATTCTTCTCTGAGAAACAGGCCTTGGAAAATGAGAGCAATTTTCTGCACACAGAACTGGTAGAATAGATTTAATGCATAAGTTTCTAAAATTTCATTCTATGGAGAATTTCAGATGTCAAGCATGTGATATCACTTTTTGTGATTTGTTGAGATTCTATAATGGCCAAGCACATGTTTAATATTTTTCTAAACATTCTATGTGTACTGGAATAGAATGTGTTTTCTCTGTTTGAGTGCATATTTGTTTTTTAGATGAAGCTTATAGATTATATAACTGAAATCTATATCTCTAGTAATGTTTTAGCTGTTTAACTGCTCAGTTTCTGAGAGATAAGCATTCAGATACTCATGACCATTATGGTTTGGTCATTTCCCTTAGTAATTTCATCAATTTTTATTTTATCTTTCTCTAGGCTGTTATCTGTATTAAATTTCTTTAATGCTATAGCATCTTGCTTGGTTGTTCTTGTTAATTAAAATCTCCTTTTATCCCTATTAATGTTTTTACCTACAAATTTTATTTTGTCTGATAATATTGCTATAGCAACTGCTTTTGTGGTTAATGTGTGTGAGTGTATGCTTTTTCCATCCTTGTATTTAGCCTCTGTGTGTCGCTTGTCTATATCATGAGTAACATAAAAGTGTTTGTATTTTTTTAATCTGGTGTCTCTGTCTTTTAATGGGTGAATTTAAGCTGTTTATGTATAGTGTAACAAATCAATCTGAATTTTGCTTTTTCTTATTATTCTGCATGTTGTATTATCAGGGGTGTGGGTTTTTTTCCCTTTGTTTTCTCTCCTTCACTGCCCTGTTTGAATGGACTGTGCTTTTCTTATTTCTTTTTATTTTTCCTTGCTGGTTTGGAAGTTACATATTCTATTTCTCTTCTCTTCATGGTTTGGATAGTACCTAGAGCAGATTTTGGAAAATACTCAGAGGCTCTTAGTACGTTACCTTCGGTTGGTTTAATGGCTTTCTCTAGTGTTCTCATTCCCCAGTGGTTGGGTCTTTAATGGGCAAGTGTGTAAATGAAAGTGCAGAACATAGCCACTGTGCTAATTATATCTTGATGTGTGGGTTTTCAACTTGCCTTTGCCAAGATCTGTGCCCTGTTGCCTGAGGGTTTTGATAATTGACAAACCATAAAATCCTCATGGGTTATAGGTAACATCGTGGCTTCTGAGCAAGGAGTCACTTGGTTTCTTCTGTTGCCCTTCTCTTTGGCAGTCTGCCTTTGAGCTCTTGTAAGTAATGATAAATGTTAAATAGCTCCTGTAAAACTGTTGAATTATCAGTTTTTAAACTGTATAAAACACTGACATTTTCATTAGATCCTGGCCTTGAGGAATGTCCGGCTTTCATCCTAACAGTCTTGTTTACTTCTGCAGAGAGTCTTAATGTGCTGCTTATGGGAGAGATCTTACCATCACCTGCTCTTAAATAGGAAAGTCTTTGTTCAGCCAAGAATTTTGGAAAAGGATTTGCAAGAGGGTTTTTTCCTGCCCCCTTCAGTCCCCCTGCCATCTCCCAAAAAAGCAAGGGATGGGAATAGAGTCTTTGAAGAACTTTAGTATTGGACAGGAAACTTCAACATAAAATAATCCTGCAGAGTCCATTAGGAGACAAAATGTTGGAAAGATGCTATTAAACCACTATTTAGTTCCAATGTATCCTGTTAAAGATAAGCAAGTTTTATCTATGTCTTTTTGACCTCGATCCTTTGGTCTACATTTAAACAGATATCTTGATTTTGGATTAATAAACACTTTGTGTATATTAGAGAAAACATTTAAAATGATGGGGTCCTTCTAAGCAAATAAGAAAACAGAGAACTTTTATCTTCTGATCATTGCACGTATTTTCAGCACTATTCCAGAAGTTGCCGAACTTCATGAACAAATGTAGAATCATCGCAATTTAACAAGCTGGAAAATGTGTGTGCTGAAAGACAGACTTGTCTTAATACAACAGGGTTGGGAAAGTTAACTTTCCTGGAATCAACAAGTTTGCAGTTTATGAGAAGATTTCTTGCTTATTTTAAAAGAGAATTTCCCTTTCTGTATTAGCTTGTTGAATATGTCATTGACAAGTTTGTCTACTTTTGCATTTGAAGAGAGGCAGCCTAGCATGGAGAGGCAGTCTCTGGGTCAAGCAGATCAAAATTTGAATTCTGCTTCTAGTACATACTAACGTACTGAATTTTGCTTCTAGGACATACTGAATTCTGGTTTTCTCTTCCTTAAAATAATAAACCCACTTTTCAAGAGTTGATATGAATATTAAGCAAGATAAAATATGTGAACTTCTTATCACAGAACCTGGTACATAGTAGGGCGCCATTCAGTGACATTTGATAATGATGATAATGGTAATGATGATAGAGACAAGAAAGAAGAAGGAGAAGAAGGTGGTGGTGAAGACAATGATGATGAAGATGGTGGTGTTGGTGAAGATGATGGTGTTAATGATGAGGATGTTGATGATGGTGGCGGTAGTGAGGATAACTGGATGTTAGGAGTTCTTTGGAAAAGGCTGAGAGAGGTAAACAAGTAACTTGAGAAAAGGCAGAATTATCTATTATTACATGACCTACAGTCCCCCAGCTTCTACTTGGACACTTTTAGTCATTAAGAGATACTATCTTAATAAAATTCCAATATAGATGGCAAACCACAAAAGCCTAGTTTATTCATGCAACTGTGTTTTCAGGCCTGGATTTGTCTTTAAAAAAGCTGAGAAGTGTTACTTTGCATCATTTGACCCTGTTGACACTCATATTCTTTCTAAAGCTTGCTCGTTCCTTAGCGTCTGTGACATTGGATATGCTGGAGTTCTGTCTCTTTGAACATTTCCCTGTCTTCTCTTTGCCACTTCTCTTTCTGTAGTCATTTGAATACATGAGTATGGAATTCAGAGAAGTCAGTGCAGGAATAAAAGAGGGCCATCAGTGACATTGGACAGAATCTAAGCGTAGTGTCACAGAAGCAAAGAAGGGCAACAGTTCCAGATAGAGGAGGAAGGTCGGTATTTTTTAATTTAAGAGACATAATGAGGATGACAAAGGTTGGGCAAGACCATTACTTTTGACAATGAAAGTTCAGTGTTGGTGTCTGACACAAAATCACTGGGGTGGTGAAAGAAGAAGAATGGAAGACTCCCTGGGAGATGAGGGGGTGGAGACCACAGACACTGAAGAGAGACAGGAGGTTGCACAGTGGAAAGACTTTTTTTTAGATAAGAGAGAATAAGGCCTATTTGTAGACTAAGAGGGAGGAGCCAGAGGAAGATGGGTATGAAGACACAAAAGCAAGCAGATATTTGGTCCTGGAGGAAATGGGAGAAGAAGGAAGAGGAGGAGTTCACTGGCCCATTAAATCTCCTACCACATCCTCAGTTAGCATAGAGAGTATATCACTAAGTAAGGAAAAGTCTAATCTGTGAGGCTCATGTTGAATGATCTTGACCTTCTGTTAATAGTAGGTGAGGTCTCTGATGAGAGCGAGAGTCATTTGGAGGCATGAGGATCTTGGGCGAGCCTAACAAGAAACACTGTCTGAAATGGGAGAGGGAGTCAATCAGTGATAACTGGAAGACTTGCCAAGGACCTCTGTGAAGGAGAGAAAGTATGTGTTTCTGGGTCTTCCCTTACTACTCTTGCCCTGGTTTTTGTCCCTCAGATCTTCAGTGTACTATAAGCACCCTGAAATCTCACAGGTGGCCCTTTAGTGTTCTCACTTCCCTCTCTTCTCCCCATACCCAGCCCAGCTGTCAGATGGTTATCACATAGAAATGAACCACTGGACTGATTTTCACCTAGGTGAGGAAGACTGCAAGGGCATAATGTTTCATAAGTGTGACAGGTAGTTGAGTAGGAGGAGCACAGGATCAGGAGTCAAGGACCTGGAGGATAGTCACAGGGCTAGTTTTTAACCTGTTATTTTGCCCTTCTATAACACAGAATGTCATGTCTTTCTTCTCATAACTGGTATACTATAGATGCTCATAGAATTTATCTGATGGATAGAGATAATGAAAGATCTTCAAACATCCCATCGTCCTATTGAAATGTGAGGGACTATTATTCTGATGTGCATGGTAGCCTTCCAGGGAATAACTCTCTAACAGTAGAATGTTAGCTGCCACTGGTGAGTAGGTGAAAGGAGAGACTTCTAGCAGAGCTGCTTGAGTACTTTTCATAATTGCTTGGGTTTAATCACCTAGATATCTCTATCTACTGGTTTGTCTTACAGACAAAATAGCTCCTATTTCTTCAATAAACTGATTCAAGGTGATGTAGTCATTTCTTATTCTTGATATTAAAAAAGTATTTGGTACTTTGTCATTAAAGACAAGAAGCTAAGGTCCTGGAAAGGCAAAGAGAGATGAAGACAGGTAGGTTCTAAATAACAAAGCCGAACTTCCTTCTCACCCACTCTTTCTTTCCCTCCTAAATAAAGTCTTTCTCTGCCTTTCGCCATGACTTCACTAGCATGGAGAAATCGATTGTCAGCAAAACCCCAAAAGAATAAAAGAAAAATATCTCTTCAGAAGGAAGGCGCAGAGTGGAGAGAAAGTGTGGAATTCAAGAGGGTGTTTATTTTAAAAACAAAAGCTTACAGCTCAGGTACTTTTCAACAGATGAGAAAAATGGAATGAGCAAAGCTTGTGCTGTGCTTGTGGACATGCCATACCCACAGTGGCCCAAGCTCCTAGGTCAGCAAGAGCGGCTTTTGTTCTCTTGGCTCTGGTGGCAGCCTCTGATTAAGCAGGACTCATCATTGAGCTACCCCTTACGCTCAAGGAAAGCTGCATCTGGCCAAGCTAGCCTTTCCATTTTGCTGGGTCACTTAGAACTCCAACTTCCTGCCCTGCCCACACATGGGAACAGCCCAAGGAAGCCTCACCAGCCATTCACTGGCAGACGGCCTGGCATGATTAAAGAGATGTCCCTCACAGAGCCCACTTTGGGCTGGCATCTTTCGGGCACTGCTGTTTTCCACAAGTATTTCTTACGAAAAGTCCTCCGAGATAGGAAAGTAGCATTTTCTTAAGAACCTATGTGTCAGAGTGTTTGACAGGCTTCTTATTTCTTGTGTGATTTTATGCAACTGGGTTACCTTTTCTGAGCCTCAGTTTTTTTGTTGGTAAAATGGGATAAACTGAACCTATGTCATAGGGTGTGCGAAGGATGAGGATAATGGAGATGAGGTAGTTGACAGAGGGTCTGGCAAAAAGAAGGTTAGCAATTGGCAATGAACTTGGCTGGAAATACCCCCAGGACCAAGTCAAGACTTGTGCCTTGTTTATTCTTCTGCGAATGTTTGGGCCTCGGTCAGCTACTTCTTCAGTCAGAACCATACACATGCATATAGTTCGAGTGACCATTCTCTTTGTAAATAGCTCTGAGCCCGCTTGAGTAACAACATCCTCCAGGCCCTGCCTGTGCCCTGAATCTCAGTGTCTGTATCTGAAAAGCAAAGGGTGTGGATTCGATTTTTATTCATTTGAACTAGCTTTGGGGTTCCATTCCATCCCTGATGTCCGAGAACTCTCCACTAGACTGTCTACATCCAAGACCTCCCCTCCTGATCACAGTGCTGGGTCCCACAAATGTGGAAATGTGAGGTCACGCATGATGTAGCACAATCTTAACTAAGAGAACAAATGGAAAAACAAAAGTGAAATAAAAATACTTCTCAGTATTTCCAAACTGCTCCATAAAGCGCACACGTTTTTAAAACTTTGTTAGGGAGAAAAAAAAAAACTAAAAATACAAGTGAAAATCCACCACAATTCTTTTCCTTAAAGTTATAAAGAAATACAAAAAAGGAAGTCAGTTTTCTACACCCCCACTTCTTTTGGAAGTTTGGTCACACCCCCAGATGCTACCACTGTTGACAGTTTGATGTGTGTCCTTCCCATTTTTTCCCTAAGTTTAAAATACATATCTCTATTTACATGTGTGCACTTCTGAGTCCTTGCGGTTCACTTGATATTATATCAAGTTCATCCTTTCAAGATCTCCCTCCTATGATTATTGCAGCATACTATTTATAGTATGGAAAAACCATATTTATTTGATTATACTCTTTTGATGAGAAATAGGTTGTTTCCTTTTCTTGTTTGTTTGTTATTGGTACCACGAAGGCTGCAGCAAATGTACATTTATGTTTTGCTATATATATATATATATTCTGGTGCTTTTACTTCTGTGGAATCAACTCTTAGAAGTATGACTTCTAAGTCAGAGGGTATACCCTCTTTAAATTTTAATGAACACTTTCAAACTGGTTTCTACAATGTTTAAAAGCACCATAGGTACCCACCAATAGGATGGAGAGCACTCGTTTCCTCATCACACTACTAGCTTTGGATATCATCAGTCTTAATTTTTTTCCATTCTAATGAGTGGAAACTTGTTTTACTGTTTTCATTTTATTCTTACTTAGATATAGCTTTATTTTCACTTGTTCGTTGACCATTTTATCCTAAGAATTGCCAGTTTGTATTCTTGACCCATTTTTGAGAAAATTTTCTTTTTAAAAAAATATTGTCTTGTTTTTATAATTAGTAAAAATAATATTTAAGTAGGTGCTTTGAGAATGTAAGACCTTCCAGGCTGTTGGGAGGACAAGGGTTTCAGAGTGGAAATGGGTGAGTGAAAGGCAGTAATAACTCCTTCAGTGCACTGTTCAGTTACTGATGATTTTTTTTCACATGTATTATTGCCCCCATATGCTCCTTAGTGCAGTCCTGGGAGGTACGCTGAGCTCCGGATGACCTCCTAGTTGTCAGACCTTCAACTTGCCCCTGACTGATGAGGCTTGCCTCTTTGCCTCTTGGGCTTGACCTGAGAATTCTGAATCCTCTGTTTGCCTGTCTCCTGCTGAGACTGTTGCCTGACAACCTTTCATTGCCCTCCCCATGCCACCCCTCCCAAATCCCTCATGCATGAGCTCTACACACTTCTTGGAGTCCTGGGAACTCCTTTACAACCTCCTTCAGGAATTCAGTGCCATCTGAAAGGATTCTCATGGAGCCTTTGGGTGATGATAGTTTGGATTCTTACCAATAAAAATTAGTTACTGTTTCTTGAACACTTAGCATGTATAAGGCTAATGCTTATGGTTTTGCAGGTTGTACATTGCACAACTCCAGGGGGCACCATGCATATTTCTGTCAGATGTCTTATAAAAGGTGCCTTTAAAAAAATTCATATAGAATGACCAGCATAGTGAGCAGTAGGTTTAACCATGAGACAGTCACCATGCTATGTGCTCTAATCAGTTTTTCATCATTTCAATAGCCTGCTGGGGTCGGTGATATGACTTCCCCTCTGTAAAACTGAGGAAATTGAGTCTCAGAGCAGTTAAGTTGCTTGCTCAGGACACACAGCTCATAAATGAATTCAAACTCAGATCCAGCTGACCCCACAGTCTGCGCTCAACTCTTGCCCTCCCCTTCCTCTATATTGAGATCCTGTTACCTCCAAAGAGTCCTCCACAATACCTCAAGCCATAGCGCTGAGATGAGCACTCGGTTCAGTTCACCACTATCTTCCAACACTTTGGAAAGGCTGTGTGGCCAGTGGGCAGTACTACTGTAGCCACGATGAACTTGAAACTACCCAAGGGACCCTCATGACCCAACAGTGTGTTTTTGTGAATAAAACCAAAGCATCAGGGCCTAGCTCCTGCCCCACAGCAATCTCACAGGAGGTCAGCCATCTCAGGATCTCAAGGGGGTGGGATGGGAGACAAGCCCCACCTTTTTAATGTGCATTCTTCCTGAGTCAGGGTTTTCGGGTCTCTGTTACAGAATCAGTTTTCTCTGACCATGCTCAGAGTGTGGGTAACCATAACTCAGAGGTGCTAAGAGTGAGTCAACATTTCCCATCTTCTGAATCTAGTGCTGATGGATGCGGACCAGGTGAAAGGGTTTCTCTGAAATTGATTCATCAGGCCGAGGGAATTTCCCTCTCACTCTCTGCTTTCTCTTCTGAGGTTCATGTATCTTTTTAACATTCTGTTGGCTTACTGAGGCCTACTTTGCAAGTCATGTTTAGGATCCATTTGTTCTGATTCAATTGCCGAGGCTTTATGATGTTGTTCTCTCTCTTGGAAAAATGCTCCAAATGGTTTGCATGACTGATGCACTCAATGGCACCCTGATTAATGATGGGGAGGCTTTGGCTAAAATACTGTTCCTGAAAGGAGGGTCTGAAATCTGTGAACACTGTTACAGCCAGGCTCTGGAAGCAAGGATGTCTCTCCTTAATGCCATTCAACTTGGAGCTTTCTGCTGGGTCCTTGAGGAAAACCATCAGAGAAATAACCTCAATGTTTACACCAGCCTCAAGATGAGAGTAAGGAATCAGGAGCTCTGGGTTCAGCCTAGGGATGCATACCAATTTTTTGGTCACATGGATAACTTTATTGTCTCTGTGGCTTCAAATCATGTGTCTGGTCAATGAAAAAGTGTGTTTTTGCAGTTTTGAAGCCAATATTATTTACTTTTTAAGAGCTCTGGAGCCAGACACAGCTGGTTGCTATTTCCAGCCAACCACTTCCTGTCATGTTGACCCTGTGTAAGTGGCTTCCCTTCTCCAGGCCTCTGATTCCTGTCTGTGAAATGGGGTTGATAAGATCTGTTTTACACTGTCATTGCTAGGATTACGTGGGACAGTTAATGGGAAAACATGTGTGAAGAGCCTAGCCCAAGGCCTGGCACAAAGAAATCACTGAATAGTGTTATCACCAGCTTGGCAGACAAGGTTAATGACACTGTACACCACAGGGAAAGTGGACTGCCCTGGCTCTGCTACTGTGGATTTTCGAGCCACTTTGGAGTGCAAGTGGGCAAAATCTAGTCATGGTGAAATGAGACACTCATTATGATAAAGCAGTTCTACCTCTAGGTAAACATCCTAGGGAAATGCTTGAATCTGCGTATAAAAGGACATGTACAATCAATGTCACTGAAGCTTTGTAATGGCAAAAATTGGATACAATTCAATTCAATAGAACCAGTATATTGATGCAATAGTATACCTCGCAGCACTGAAGTGCACTTGAACCATCTGCAGTAACATGGATAAATTGCAAAAACATAATATTGAATGAATGAAGCAAGTTTAATAGTGATAAATGGGATATGATAACATTTAAGATATCAGAAGCTATAGATTTATGCTACATTTATTAATGAAGGAATACATAAAGAATGACTATATTAAATGTGTAACAAACAAGCATAGGAATAATACTCGACAACTTCAGTTGAGTGTTTGCTTTGGAATTAGGCTGGGGCAGATAAGGAAATAAAGGCTGTAGGGGCTTAAATTTTATCTGTATTTTTTGTTCCTAGAAAAAGGATTTAGAGAATATGGCAATATGTTAAGATTTATTGATTCCACTAGATGGTGGGTATATAAGTATTATAAATCCTATTTTCAATTTTATTCTGCATGTATAAAATATTTCACAGTAAAATTTTTAAGTAAATTAAATTACCTTATTAAAGAGAATGATAAAGGGATAACAATCCTCCTGTTAAGGAGTTTCTCTTTTTCCTACAGTGAACGGGGAGGGGAGCTAAGGAACTTCATTTTATGTCACAAAGTTTGAAGCATTGAGAGATTTTTAAAAAATAGTTTAAAAAACATTTGATTAAAAAATATGAAATAATGGCTAAATAATCACTGACTGGGTAACCAACTCAGACTGTGTTTCTGTGTTTGCGAATGCAGAATGGAGAAATATATTGGTAATTTGATTTTAGTTGCATTTCAAATGCAGTAATATACATTTATACTTTAATTATAATGTCTTTTCCCAGAGTAACATGCGATCTAAGAATAACATTTCTCTAAGCATCATGGCCAGAATCCTCTTTCATGCTAGCCTAGGATGCTTTGGAATTAACATTGAAAATACAGGGAAATATCCATAGTCCAAGAGCCGTTTCACATATGTCTTCCCAGGACTACTTTGGGGCATTTGCATGCCAGGGTCTTCCTCTTGATCTAGGCAGAGCTTGTGGACATCTGCTTTCCCCACCCACAAGCACACTGTTCTCTTTTGGAATATGGTCCCATCTACCCAGTCCTCTCTCTTTTGGGAAATATCAATCCCTTACTTGGTTTTGTCTTGGTCCTTCCTCTGTCCCCACAATCACTGTTTCTTCTTTAGCTCAGGGTCACCTCGGGAGCACCAGTGCCCTGAACATTAGGCCTGCAGCAGGGGCCTCTGCATGATCCAGGACAGAACCCAGGGGCTCCCTGACTCTTGGCAACTCCCCTCCAGGGTGCCGTGCTCTCAAACACTGCTCTTCCAAAGCTTACCCAGGTCTTCCTTACCACAACTACAGGCTGAGGGTAAAGGATTTTTTTGTTTTGTTTTCAGCCTGGGTTTTTGATTTTCATTCTGTGGTGCTGCTCTGCCTCGCTTTGTTTATCAGCATCAAAGCTGAAACCAGCTGTGTTTGTTTGTGGATCTTTCATTTCCATGAAACCTGCGGATTTTTCTAGGTCACTCTGTGTTCCTAATAATCGAGAAGGTGGTTCACATGGCCACAAAGGAAGGACTGGGGTCAAAAACCTCAAATCCACAGAGGCCCCTCAGTAGCCCTGTCCTTGGCACAGATGACTAGGAATAATATCAGTATGTTTATACTGATATGGTTTGGGGTTTTGTTATCTTCCAGGGTAAAGGCCCCCAAAGAACTTTCTCCAACAAGAAAATTAGGGTAGAAATCCTGCTTATTATTTTTCAGCAACACCCTATTACCTAGATCTCATTTCAAAAGTCTGGAACCCCAGTAGTTGTGCTGTGGGGTGGGGGGCGGGCACGTTAGAAATTTTCTTCATATCTTAAGGACTGAACCCTTTGTTAGATTAAGTGCCTGGCAGCCACCTGAGGGCACATTTGTTGAGTTGCTTGTTGAAGGAGCACTTGGCTAAATGGAGCCTTGGTTCCCTGGTGGTAAACTTAGCCATTGAAAGGGCCACTTAGCACCCCAGGACAGTTATTAGTGCAAAATCCCTAGGCACCGACACAGGAGAAATTGGAAACCAGATGAGGGCCTTTTGCAGAAACTTAGTTCTAAGGCTGTTACCCCATCCTGCTTAGTGCTACCCAGTTGACAGCACAAACAGCTGTGAAGACCATACTGAGTGTCATTTATCTTAGAACAAGCCAGAGAGTTTGAACTAATTAGATGGCACCACTTGAGTTTTACATTAAATGAGGGAACTCAAATAACCAAATTTCAGGGGCAGCAGCAGCAGCGGCAGCAGCAGCAGCAGCTAGCGCCAAAGAACCCAGTTTCTGCCTGTGCTCCTCCCCACCAATGAACTGACATACATCAGGCTCCTGAAACAGCAAAGAAGACCGTATTTGGATTTGTAATTCCCTGGGCGCTTGCAGGCAAGTCTGGTTCTCATAGTCCATTGACTCTGCGATAAAATCAAGGGTCTGTTCAGCTTTAGACAAGCCATTCATTTGGATACCACCATCTTCGGCCTGAGTGCTGCATGGTGATTCCAATTTGTGTGTGGAGTTCCCATGTCAATCTTCCCAGTTCAGTGAGGAAGTGCAACTCTGTCTTATGTTGTCCTGCCTGCACAGGTCCTGCTAGCCCACCCCCTCCTTTGGGGCTCCTAAGAAAGGAAGCCTTAGCAGAAAGATGTGAACCCTGGTGGCAACTTCTCAGCAGTGAAGAGTAAGGTCATCAATAGCCCACTTAAGTGACCTACAAGTGAGAGAGTGGAAAGTCTCAGCCTCTACAAAGTCCATGCTGTGCCTCAGGGTCTCTGAATTAAATGGGGTGAATGGGAAGGCAGAAGAGGTGTGGATTTAAAACTTCTAAATGAGGGGAATTGCTTTCCTCTGAGTCTCAGCAGCATAGGGTTAGAGCCAGGCACTGAGCCCAGAACACCAGGCACAAATAGCTAATAGAAATAGCAGCTATCATTAGTGCACATTGATATAAAGCAGGCAGGGCTCTGAGGGCTTAGTGCCTATTAACTCATTGAATCCTCATCAAATCTCCAGGAATTGGGTTCTGTTATTGATCCCATTTTGCAGATGGGGAGGCTGAGTCTGAGAGAGGTTTAATACCTTGCCTCAGGGGGAACACAGTAGAAAGCGGCAGGCCTAGGCTTCAGACCCAGGTCATCTGGCTTCAGCGAATGTGAGCTCTTAACCAGTAATCTACACCGGGGGGTCTCTGAGGCTACCATTATAGCCAATACTAATACTAATGGCTGTCTACTGAGTACTTTCCATGGGCCAGGCAACATTAAAGAAACACTTTCCCTGCATTATCTCTTCTCCTACTTTCAATCACTCTCTGAGGTTGACACAGTGCTTATTACTCTTTTTCACATAAAAACAAAAACAAAAGCAAAAAAAACGAAGGGTTGGGGAGATTGAGTGATTTACTCAGAACTGCTTAACTAATATGTGGAAGAGCCAAGATTCTAGCCCATGAAGTCTTGGGAGCTTGGACTCCTAACTCCTGTGTTAGGATAGGGAGCTGGAGAGTGAGGGTGTAGTTGGACTTGCTAACGAGGATTCCTGCTAGGTCTTCTGCTGCCCTTTGAGGGCCACATGGGAGAAGCAACTCAGTGAGTCCTTGTGCATGGAGAAGAGCTAGGATTTTCCCATCGTAAACGTCACCTCTGCTGAGCAAGTCCCCCAGCTTCCACCAGCCCATATTGTTGGATGTCAGTCTCGTACCGAGTATAGTAGCTCACACAGAATTGTACTCACTGAATTGCTACAGAAGCTGATATCACCCAGTGCATTCTTGCCTTCTTTCCTGAATGAATGAATGAATGAATGAATGAATGAATGCTTCTGCTTTGGAAACTAGCCAGTAGCTAACAGATATTTAACTTCGCATATGACTTCTCTAGAGTCCCATCTATTAATTCAAAGAGACTAAAGGCCAGCTTTTGGTGGGTAAGAATGTGACACTTTGCTTTGACTCTAAAGACTCTGGGTAACTGAGCAGAGAACCCAAGTCTTCCCTCTTAGCTGTAGGAATATCTGTCTGACTGATTGTGTTCTGGTCTACATAGCATAACAACAGCCATGAGGATAATACAACAATGATACTAGTACAATAACTAGTTAGTACATACTGTGTTGAATCTCTGTGCTAAGCAGTCAGTAGTTTTGCTATAAGCCTTTATTAGTCACATTTTGTCAGATGAGAAAACTGAAGCCCACAATGATTAAGTCACCTGTATAAGGCCACTCAGGGGCAAGTATTAGTTATCATTCAAACTCAGAGTTTGCCTCTGAAGCCTCTTACTCTTAGCCACCACGCAACACACTGTTGATCAAGTTCAGGGAAACTGAGGCTCAGAGATGCTGGATGGCTTGCCAAGGCCTCTCAGCAGGTTTGTAATAAAGTCTGAACTTGAACTCAGGCTACCTATGTTATTCTTTCTGTTTTAACGCTCTCAAGGTCAGACTTAGCATTTACTCCTCAGGCAAGGGAAAGCTCGGCTTGGAGCCTTGCCTAAGACTATCGTGGAGAGTCCTGAAGGCTGATGTGGCACGAAGACATTCACTAGTTTGATGTTGCTTAAGATCTCACTTCAAATGGCAGTCAGTCAACTGAATATAATTCAATCCTTGAGGTAGATCAATAATTTTTTTAACAAAAAGAAGATTCCACCTCAAAAATTTGATAGCCAACTTCTGGGTATAATTACCTAGTCCATGAAAACAGGCAACTCTCCCTATGTTATAGTAGACCACTTCATGGAGCCTGGCCTCTGGTTGAGGAGGATAGCAGATTTGGTATCCAGGAGAACTTGCTTCTGAGAGAAGAGTAATTGATCAGCATATTCAACATCATCCATCCCTCTGGAAGTACCTATTGGGTACCAACTCAATCCAGGGTGCTCTGCCAAGGAAGAGAACCCCACTTCCTCTCCTATAGAGCTTATATTACAGCGGGGTAAGCTTCTATGAAACCAGATAAACACAATAAACTCTGATGGGATGTGATACAGGACATGGAGCGAGCTACAGGGGTTCATAACCTAGCCTAGTAATTGCCTCCCACAGGGGATGTCATTTTAGCTGAGACTTGATGATATGTGAGAGGTAGCTAAGTGAAAAGCAGGGAAGAGTGTTCCAAATAAATAGAATGTCATAAGCAGAGGCCAGGAGGTGAGTGAAAGCCTGTGTACAATTAGAAAACTGGACGATGCTCAGGACAGTTGGATTTGGCAGTGGGGGAGGGACATCATGCATGTGTATTTCAAAGTTCTCGTGTATTAGATTAGAAATCATCCATCTCGTGACTCTGAATGAAGACTCCTGTAATACGAAAATACTGGTTATGCTCTCCCTGATCACACAGTTCTTCCAAGGGGTCATCTGCTGACCACCATCCTGGAATAGAAGTGAGAGCAGAGGTTATTCTACACTTGGTCAATGGTTCTTTACTTTGGAGGAGGTCATACAAATTTCTGAGAAGCTCTGAACCCTTTTTCCAGGAAAAAACACACAGCACATATGAGATATATATCATTTCAGGAGTATCATAGGCATCTTCTGGAGCCCACCCATGTAGTGGGAATGCAAGGATGTCTGATCAGGAACCCTGTTGTTTTTGCTCTCACCTTGACTCCCATGTGGAAAAAGTTCTGGCCACAAGCTTCGAATTCCTTCTCTGTCCAAACTGTACCACTCTTTGCTGCATGCACAGACTTCTCTTCACACAACTGAAGTCACCACTTCTGGGTAACTGCCGGGGTTAATCAGCTATCAGTGTAATTACCGTCTTGAAGAAGTTACACAGTCTATAAACTTCCCTTGATGGATGACCCCCCAGACATCTCACTTTTTCTTCTTGTGGCAGAACTAAATGATATCATTGCATGTCTATTGTCGGACACACTATTTTCTTTCCCACTTAACTTTACTCTTTTAAGAAAGTTGCAATGGGAGAACTAGGGCTTAAGTATTTGAAAAGGGAAAGAGTCACAGGACTTTATTTCCACTCTAAGCTGCTCATCCTAAAGGTGACTCCTTTGAGGGCTGATGGAGATCACCCAGCATGGCTTCCTAGTTAGAGGAACACATCCATAAAGTTGGCACCAGACAGGCCCCATACAACGTGTCACCTTTCCCTCACTCCCATCACTCTCCTCCACCACTAGCCTAGTAGGTGCTCTTCAAACAAGCCAGGTACCCACTGCCATGGGGTTTTTGCACTGCCTGTTCTCTCTGCCTATAATTCTCTTCTACACGATAGTTACGTGCTCACTTCCCTCATCAAGGCCCTTTCAAACGTCACCTATTCAATGAGGCTTCATCAGGCCACCCTATTTAAAAACAAACCTTACACTCTTCCCTAGTTTATTTGACATTTATCATCATCTAACATATCATTATTGTATTTCATATTGATTTTGTTTAGAAGCCCCATGTAGGCAGGCATGTAGGCTGTTTTGTTCACTCTGCCCAGAACAATACATATTAGAGATATTCGACCTATATTTAATGAATTAATGGACCAGATATGTTCCTGAACAGGTCTGAGGAAGACAAGCATCTTGAGGATCAGAATATGTATGGAGTCAATCTAGAGCAGGGGTCCAACCCCTGGGCCATGGACAGAAGTGAGCGGCGGGAGAGCAAGTGAAACTTCAATTGTTATTTGCAGCTGCTCCCCAGCACTAGCATCACTGCCTCGGCTCCACCTCAGATCATCAGGCATTGGAGTCTCATAGGAGCACCCATCCCTGGTGTCAAAAAGGTTGGAGACCACTGACCTAGAGACTTATCTTTCAAAATTCAAGCGCAGCTCAGACCCAGAGAAATGAGAACATTACACTTGCCATGCTCCTGGGTTCCATTCTAGCCGGCACCCTTATGAAAGCAATTAGCACCTTTGATTTGTAAAAATGATTTCAAGGCTCTCATGGGAGTAGGTAACAGTCTGAGGACCCCTGATCTATGCAGTGATTTCCAAAGAAAATGAATTTGGCCTCTCTTGGTCTCCTTCTTCTATCTTTTCTTCCAGATTTCCCCGACGTTAAAAAGCCATTGCTGTTATTTGTGACTTTAATAGGTTTCTTACCTTCGGGTTTTCAGCCAAGCAGTAGCCTTTATTCTTTAGCCTCTCTCGAAATGGAATCCTGTAGGATTCAAGCTTCCTGGAGATAAAGATGGCCCCAAGGTTGCTATGAAGTACCATTTGCATTCCCTTTTGACAACTGTGGCAAAAACCCTTCTTGCTTTGTGGTCTTTTTGCCTCATCTCAAATGTACAGTCATCCCCAAACCATTATATCTAAACTCTTGAGTGCTTTTCCTGTGTCCTTGAGGCTGTGGACTCTATGGTTTAAAACCCTTAACTTAGCACTGCTGCGGAGATATTAAATTAAGCATTGCAGCTTAGTGTGGAATGTGTAGACACTTGAAGCAGGATTTAAAAGACATTGTGATTTCCTAGAAAGGTAACAGTATATTGCCTTGGAAGAGAGAGTAACGCCAGAAGGAGCCTCCTTTTCTAGCACTGAATCGGCTGACTCTGCTGCTCTTCAATGCAGAGGAGGTTAAATCATGAGCCGAATGCAAAGCATGTGAAAGGTTGAGGATGTGTTCTGTTTGGGAGACCCTGTAAACGGACTTGTTTTGCTGGGTGGAGGAATGAATCATTTCAGCCGTGCACACCAGCTGCAGCCTGTGGAAGTAAACCAGGGGCTTTCCCACAGCATGCGCTGTATATTTCATTGTTAGAGCTTTGCATTTTGACAGGTAGTTCTTATCCTTCTGGAAAGAGAGGTCTAAAGCCAGCAGCTGGAGGAAGACCTGGCAGGGCCTGCTGTCTAAATAGAGAGCAAGCATGTGCAGTGAAACCTCATTATAACATGACCTGTTATTACGTGGATTTTGATATCCCATGGGCCAAATACGTCTCCCAGCATAGAACGACTCCATACAGCAGATGCCTGTTACAACTTGTCTAACCCGGAACGCAACCTTGTCCCAGAATACGGTGTTATAAAGGGGTTTTGCTCCATTTTTTTCAAAATGGACAAACACGCCTAACAGATTGTGAGTTGTGCATACTATGTAAGGGAATGGTTAAAGCTATGTATGGCACATGGCAAGTGCTCATTGAAGTCCTTCTTCATCTGTAACTTACAGAATAGAAGGAGAACGTAGTAGATTAATGATTAAAATGTCCCCAGTTCTTCAGGATTCTCTCTCTCTCTGTGATGAGGTTTGGCAGCTTGTCCTATAAGGAAGTAGAATTCTTTTTCACCTTTTCTTGAATCTGGACTAGTCTTGAGAGTTTCTTCGGTCTTCAAAATGCAGTGAAAATGACAGTATGCCATTTCTGCACCTAAGCCTTAAGATGCCTTGTGAACTCCTGTGTGCACACATTTATATTCTCTCTCTCTCTCTCTCTCTCTCTCTCTCTCTCTCTCTCTCTCTCTCACCTATAGCCACATAAAAACAAGCCCACACTAGTCTATGGTAGATAAGAGGCCATGTACAGGAGAGTTGAGCTGTTCCAGCCAACCTGGACCAGTAGACCAGGTCACAGTCAGCCAACCCCCAACCATGTGAGAGTGTCCAGGCAAGATTAGCAGAGCCACCTATAGACACATGCACAGTCCACCCAAGACCAGATGAGCCATCCAGTTGACCTGTAGACTACTGAAAAATAATAAATGGTTGCAATTTTCAGCCGCTGAGTTTTGGAATGGTTTGTTATTCAGCAGTAGTTAACAAATACAGGGAGACTGGCACTATGTTAGTGAACAAATGCATAAGGGAGGGTAAGTAGTTCAGATAAGGAATAAATATCGCCTTGAAGGAAATAAATAAGGGTCACATGATAGAGAAAGACTTGCACAGGCTACTTATATAAGAAGGTGAGTGAAGACCTTTCTGAGGAGGAGACAGGTAACCCAAGATCTGCATGATTAGAGAATGCCATCTGTGGGAACAGTTGAAGCAAGAGTTTTCCTGGAGCAGAGAAAAGCATGAGGCCCCAGGACAGGGTCTGGGGAATAATGAACTAGGAAGGGAATGGGAGGAGGAAAAATCTGGGAGAGAGGCAGGGGCAGACCTGCAGAGCCTATATGCCTCAGTGAGGAGTTTGAATTTTGGTAAACATGCTGAGAGAAGACATCAAGGCCTTTGATACAGAGGAGTGATGGTGTATTTTTTTCGCTCTTTGGCTGTTGTGTGACGGCAAGAGGGACTGCAGGAAACCACTTGGTAGACCACCCCAGAAGTCAGATGAAAGCAGCTGGTGATTCAGTCGAGGATAGCCCTAAGTGGGCAGGCCGCCTGCATACCCACTATAGCACTCAGCACACACTTTCTTGTTTAGAACCTGCTGTTTACTCAGCTGTGCTCCCACCAGGTGATGGTGAGCTCCTTTGGAGGGGAAGGGTCGGGGGACATGGCTCTTTTGTGTCCCCATCTTGCCTCACACATACAGGGCCTTAGTAAATGCCTGCCTTAGGAAAGCTCAGAATTTTTGATCCTGTGATGTCCTCTCCAATCTCTTCCCTTTCCTTTTACTTCAGTGGCTTTGGAGGGGTGCTTGTCCTCTTTCACAGAACTATGGAGACCCCATGAAGCTCAAGGACATTGTCTTTGTTACTGCAAAGCATCTCTTAATGGCCTATGGCCACCACCCAGTGGGTTCCTCTGCAAGGCCTGGAGTGCAATATGTGCTTGGGCTCTGTTTGAGGATCAGCCTGACTCTTCGGGTGGCTACAGGAAGTCTTTCAGATTTTTGGCACCTATTTCTGCTGCTATAAAATTCATCTGATTCATGCTTCCCACTAACCCACCTTGAAGCCCTAGGCTGCGGAGATCCAGTGTTTGTGGAGCACCTGGAGCCAGGGAGGCAATCACTGGGAGCAGGTGCTTAATTTAGACCCTGCCCTGAAGCTAACGTTCCCCTAGGTACCTTGGGAATCACAGATGAAGGAACATTATGGAGATATCACCTTATGTTCACCTCCTCTCTCACTGCCCTTTTATTAGTAGAATTATTTGGGGCGGGCCTCCTCTTTTTGACTGGCATAGATTTTCTTTGACTCAGCTTGACTTCTTTTTTTCTTTTTTTCCGAGGGAGGGTAGGTGGAATTTAGAATTAAAAAGTAGCAGTGCAGCAGGAATGCAGACTTGTCTTAAATTTCACAGCAGTTCATGAACTTCAGGAAATCTGAACACACAGCATGCAATTAAGAGCAGGAGAGGATTTTCTTTTAATCAGTTGTGAAAGAGAAGGTGGCTGCGTGGAGAGGGGCTGCTCTATGGCCTCTGAGGCTGGAAGGCAGCCCCAAGGAGAGAGCAGACAATAGGCTGTCGGAAAGCCAGAAGCCTCAGCTTGCCGTTTGATCTTTTATCACTAACCTGTCTAGAACCAAGTGTGGTAAGTCCCTCCTCTGGAGAGAGAGATCAGAGCCTTGGTCTTAGGGCTGAAATGGGCTCAGGAAAGGCCAGGGGGTCCTGAGGGTGTGACATTACCCCCCAGGAGATTCTCTCCTGAACCTTTCCTGACGCTGTATGACTAACATTTGTCACCATTTTGGAGTTGCAGTTTTCTAACGTGGTGCAGGAGGTGAGGGCTAAGAACCAGGGAGAGGCCATCTGCCGAAGCTATAACTGAGAAGGCTCTCAGCCAGCAGGAAGGCCCACAAAGTGTTAGACTTGCTCCGAAGCTGGTTCTCACCTCTTGTCTTGGCTCAGAGTCGGAGAGGGAAGGCCCAGATTCTGCTTCTGCTCCGGAGTCTGGGAGAAGCCCCATGGTGCAGACACACGAAATGTCTACGAGCAGATGCTAGAGCCCAGCACAGCTGGTACAGGTCCTATTGCATTATATGTGTGTGTGTGTGTGTATGTATATATATATGTATATATGTGTGTATGTATATACATTATATGTGTGTGTGTATATACACATATACACATATGCACATATTTACATATATATATATATATATATATATATATATATAATTATACACACACACACATACAAACACATATCCCTCAAAGGATTTTAAAAATACTAATGTTTCAGGGACAAATGAGCATATTCCCTTAATTCTAAAACTCCCCTTCCATTTAGCAGCAGCTCTTTGTGAATGAGGATAAATGCTACATCGAATGTACTCATTTGGGGCATGAAATGTGCTAACATGTATAAACCACCAGAAGTTCCTGGTGCATGGTAGAACTCCATAAATGTTTTGTTTGTTTGTTTGTTTGTTTGTTTGTTTGTTTTGTAGTAACATTCTGTAGAGATGAAGAGCGTGGGTCTTTAGATTCCCATAGACTTGGGCTTGAATTCACTAGCTGTGTGACCTTAAGCAGATCACTAGACAGGCTGTTTGAGTCTCAGCCTGATCCTCTGTCAAATGGGCATAGTATAGGTACCTCTGTGAGCATTTGTGGTAAGGATTTAATGCAATCAGATATGTCTAATGCATAGCCCAAGACTGAGCACACAGTTCCAGTAGAGCTTGGCGGCTCTTTCTATTCTGATTTATCTCTAAAGCTAGACTGTTTTGACCAGAGGACCTTGGGAGGGTAGAACTTAGTCTGGTAATGTTCTGTTTATGCCCATGCTCCTTCTCCTCACCTTGCACTGAGCCCCTCTTGGGGTCTTGGGGCTAGAGAAGCTCATGAGCCAACACGGCCTAGAGGGATCATGGTTGGCTGGTGGTGGAGGCCTGTGGGGCCAGGAGTCAGATTTGGCATCCTGATCGGCAAGCATCAAAATAATAATTGACTTCTGCTATTTGTGTTACTTAGGTTAAGTACATCCTCTCCAAAGAATTTTTATAGCAGCCTTGCTGAGTGGTTTTCATCATCCCCCTTTTGCAGATGGGGTAACTGAAAGGTTACACAATTTTCAAGAGGTCATCTAGGCTAGTCAGAGTGACGCAGCAGAGATGTGAACTTAGGCAGCCTGGCCACAGGACTCCAATATATCCACTGTACTATGTCAGTCAAAATAACTCTGGGTTGCCCAGACCAGGAGATGGATAGGGAAATAGACATCCTGTGAGCCAGTAGTTCAAAAGAAGGACCACAGAGCCACCACTCCTTTCATCTGTGGTTCCTCGTCATGGGCACGTGGGGTTTTTTGTGGGGACCAGCTAGGACCTGAGAACTGGCCCCATGGAAACATAGAGCTCATTGTAACCTGTGTCTGGTGGGGACGTGTGATAGTTGATCTAAGTTCTGACTCTCTGAAAAGAAATTTGGGGACTTTTAAGCTTGAGGGACTACCTCAGCAATCAAATCAAGTCCTCATAGTCATGGTGTCAAAGCCGCCATCAGTTGAGTTCTCCTATGAGGGCCACCCTGAAAACATTTCGAATCCTCAGTGGCTGTATGAGACTCTTGTTCTCATTGCACACATGCAGAATAAGAGCCAGTGGGGTCTCAAAGGGGCACAGTGACTCAGCACAGGTCACTGTGGTGGGTGACAGACCCGAGGCCAGAGGAATCTTCCTTGGTACCCCATCTGGAGCATCTTTCTCCTCTTGGACATTGTCTAGTGGCAGAGGGCTCATCACTCATGGCTTGATTTATTCTCTGCATCCTTTTATTTAGGTTCATGCGTTGGCCAGATTACTTGGGACATAATGTTTGCTTTATTGCATTGTTTCCTCAAGGGACTTTGGCAAAGGAAGAGCGTATCAAAGATTTCATGAGGGATTTGAGAGAAAAATAGCAACTACCTAATGGTGTAGGTGAAACAGGAGGAATTTGGAAGCCTAGTGGGCCTAGATTCAAATCCATGCCCTTTGGCTGTACAGCTATGAAGCCATGGGTAAGTCAGTTCACCTCTGTGGACCACAGTTTCCTCATTGGTCAAATGGGAATAACAGAACCTGTTCTTCAGAGCTCTTTAGGGATTAAAAATAGCACATACAAAGTCATCAGCCTTTGTAAGAACTTAACACAAAGTAGCTGCTAAGAATAGCATAACAATGACTGCTACTACCAACCCTAGCAGTATTTAATCTGTGTGCAAAGTGCAATGACAGATGAATGTAGTCCCTCAGTTCTAAAATGCCCTCCCATTTACTAACAGTTTTTAAATGAGGAGAAGAAACGCTGCATCAAGTGCATTCATCGAATGTAAACTGTATTCATTTCAGAACTGAAAGGTGAGAAAATAATGCATTTAGGACTGGAAATTCACGACCCCTCCTTAATCCAAAAAAAGTGTGTAGACAGAATCGATCTTACTTAGGCCAATAGCCTATGTCAGGCTTCGTTAGTGCCTGAAGTATGTGCATATGGCCTGAAAGGAAAACAGGAACACATGGGCTCAGGAAGGACCAGGCAGCTGACTCTGGCCAAGTAGAGGACCAAGGGACACAAAGACCTTGGCTGTCAAATGGATGAGGAAGAAATAACAATTGTGAGAAACTGTGTAAGGTGTCACCCAGTGAGTCGTCCAGCTACCAGTTTTCCCTTTGATACCCTGCTTCCATCCAGCTGTGACACTGCCTCTTGGTGCTGCCTTCCAGCTTACTGCCAGACGACTGCTGTGGAACACACCATCCTGACTGCCCTTGTATCTGTTTCCCTTCACACCATCACTCTAGATGTAAGAGGCACATGAATAATAAAGTAAATCATGAGGTCCAATCATACAGATCATATTATTGGCTAACATTTGTGCAGAATGCTTGCTGTTGCCCAGTTCCATGTAAAAAGCATCTTCTGAGGAAATTCTCAGCTAGCACTATAGAACAATGACTATTCTCACTGCCCATTTTACAGATAAGAGAATTGAGGCACAGAGAAAGCTAAATATTTCTTAGTAAGTAGCAGATGTAAGATTCAGTCTGTCTAACATCAAAGCTCATTCCTAACCTATCCCTCTATGCGCCGTGTCTTGTAATTCCACAATATTCCAGAAATATATTTTGAAACAGGAATACTGATAAGGAAAGAAGTAGTACAGGTGTCACTTGAAAAGGAATTGCAATTTGGGGTCACACATTCTTGAGGGCTATTCTGTTCCCTTTTTTGTGTCTCAGAGAAGTTAAACAACTTGCTCAAGGTCACACAGACTGTATATGGGGCTTCAAACCCAGCAGTTTTCTCAGCTTCCAGAGGAAAATCTGCACTGCATGGAAGTATCCCATGTTGAGTCAAAATAATAGAGCATAAAAAGCCCCTTAGCAGGATTATATGGGAACTGCTTCACAGTATAGAGAGGGAAACTGAGGCCCAGAGAGATCACCCACCTAAGGCTTTTGTACACAACAGTTTGGCTGTTTGAAGGAGGCCTTATTGTATAGTGGAAAGACTTTAAAGCTAAATATCAGTAGTTTAAACCTGGTCCCCTTCACTGTGACTTTGGGCAAGTCCCTTATCCCAGTTAAACTCCATGTTCCCATCTGAAAATGGAGATAATGATACCCCCTTTGCAGAGTTATTGTGAGGTTTGGTTATCAAACATACAGTGTGCTCAGAATGGTGCCTGACATGTACTAGTGGCTGGAATAACATTACCTATTATTTTGTAGAAGATTTCAAAATCCCCAGGGGTCAAAAAAAAGGGGGGGAGTCACTGGTGTTATTTAAGCATGGAATTACTTCAGTTCTTTCTTTCTGATGCCACACAGATGTTTTGGGGAGATGATTGGGGAAGGCTGTGAGGAAAGCTAACTGCCAGGAATGATGTCCCCTCAATAACCACATTCTCACTTTCAAATCCCTGTGCCTTTTGCAGTGGCGAGTGTTTCACTAGCTGGAAGACTGGTGGCCTAGGTGCACATAAGTGAGTGACAAAGCCTGCCTGGCCCCCAGTTACTCTCTGGGCTGCTCCTGAAGTGCTGCCAGGTCGAAGCCGTAAAAGGCTTGGCTTCCTGGCTGTTGTCTTTGTTCTCCTTGCTAGCTGGAATGTCTCATAATGACAGGCAGCCAGAAAAAGCCCCTTCAATGTCCCAACACTATCTCCCTTCAGCAACAAGCTTGCCTTCTTAGGCCACAGAAACCCCATAGACGGTGGGAAAAACAGCACTCCCTGGGTTGGGAGGGACCACCTGAATTTTAGCCAGGATGGGTGGCCTGGTGTTGACACTGTCTTGTGGGCAGCCTCAAGAAACAATAGACAGGAATTTTTGTGGACTTTAAAGTTTAGAAAAAAGATTGGAAGAGTCAGCTACATATTTATTTAGTTCGTCCTCTGCAAGTATTAATTGAGCAGCTACTATATGTCAGGCACTGTGCTAGTGTTTTAAAAACCACGTTTTATTAGTCAAATCTGGTGAGGCCAACAGATCAGGAGACAACTGTCATTAAAAAGGTAATTTTGCTACTCACAGCTTCCAAGGAGAGGAGGCACGCCATGCCATGCAGGGCCACTCAGGAAAGCACCAGGATCAGTCAGGATGTGGAGGGAGTATGTGGGTGAGGGGAGGGGGAAAGGGCCTTTATTGTAGTTTCTACAGGAAAGGCAAGGCAAGGCAGGGCAGGGCAAGGCAAGGCAAGGCTAGATAAACAGGCTGAGGACTGGCAAGTCTGAATAATTCTGGCAACCTCTGGGGGTAGAGGCTGTCCAGTGTTGTCTTGTATCTGGCCCTGGGGCAATCAGGCCTGGAGTATAAGAACCCTGTGAGTGTCCCATAAAGGAGATAGTTGGGGGAAATGGGCATGGATTGGTTAGTTTGCAGGTGAAAGGTATACAAGCCATTTATTATCTCTAGGAACTGGCTAACCCTAAGATGAATAGTCCCCCCACTGGTGTCATAAGGCCCCAATGTCAAAACATGAGAATAAAAGGACATGTTTAATACAGCTAAGCTCTAGGGGGTACATGGTTCATAACACAGACCTGATCCCTGTTCTCAGGGAATTTTCCACCCAGCAAGGAAGAAGACATCAGATTACTGATCATAGCAAACTGCACTGGGAGATGAAACAGGGAAAGAGCAGGCTTCTGTGGGAATATTCATACTTATCGTCGGTGGCCTGAAAGAGTCCTCTGCACGGAGAATGGGTATAAAGAAGGGAGCATCACTTCTCTTTATTGATGTTGGTCAGAGCTTACAAAGCTCATTAAGAATTGGAGTATATCAAAAGAGGAAAGGAATAAAATGACTTGTGCAAGGGGAAAGGCTGAAAGTGAGGGGACAGCAGAGAAGAAAAGGGAAGCTCCAAAGGTTCAGAGTTTTCCTTGAACTTCCTTATCACTTCCCGCCTTGATGGCTTATCTGACCATAGACCATCTGTTCTGCTCTGGGTTTGTCAGCGGTGAGTTAGAGAGTATGGTCAGAACTCTTTGAACTCCTGGGAGAGATGTCCTGCAGAATTAGCCACCTCTTCCAATGCATGCGTCATCTGGCTGCTGCAGCTCCACCTGGCTCTTCATCCACACTCACCTTCCAATCCCAGACCATTTGGAACCAGCCTGGAAATCATTATCTTGTCAAGTTACATTGTCACATCAGCAAGTGGGAAACTATAACCCCAGAGATAAGACCTGGAATTTGCTTTTCCTCTGGCTGAGGTTCATATTCTGACCACACTGTTACTACGCTCCTTTCAGTGTCCAGCACAGCACCCTCCTTCTGTCTGTAATGGAGTTGGGACCAAAAGCACCAGGCTAAGGACCATGTTGGAGCATGAAATTAAAAGGGGGGTGATTCAAGGCACCATTGATCTTTGGGAAGAAAGGAGAGTCAATGAATACATGAAATGAAGCCATCTTGGAAGGCATTAAGGAGAAATTTATGGGCTGTGTTTCTTTCTATTCCTAAGCTTTGGGCACCACAAAATGATAATCAAGCCCAATTAATTACTTGTCATGTCATTTTAAAAATAAGATGAATAGTGAAATGTTTTTTAAATTTTTCCCTTAATTGAAATCAGTGTTTATACGACTTGCCAAAGTTTTAAAAATGTGTGTGACAGGTTGAAAATGTTAGCGTTAAGAAGAGTTTCAGGCACATGAGATGCAAAAACACTGAAAACCATTCGTCTAATTTAATTGTCAAGTTGTGCCAAAAACGCTAACGTGATATCTTTGAAGAGTAATTGGTACAAAGAATATCCTCAAAGAGAAATATTTCCACACGTCTGGCTCTTATCTTTTGCCCTCGTTAAAATTTTTTTCCTCCCCATTGGCAGGGAGAGGGCCTGCTCCTTCCACTGCCGGCACCGAACTTGTTCTGCTGCGTTTTCAGCCACTGAACTTGAACATGTTATCAAAATGAGTGCAGATGCCTTCTTCAGATTTGGCCCAATGATCATGGAGGGATTTTTAATCATTTGTTGCCGCCAAACGTGGTCTTCTCGTGTTTTGTTTAATCAGAGAGGTTGGAAAGTTGCTGCCTGCTCGGCTCCTTGGAGACGAGGGTACCTGCTCACTGAAGTGTGATGAATTCTGGGGTTTCAGTGGCATTTCCTTGAAGTGGGTCCAGAGGTAACTTTTAGTTCCTCTCCCTCAATCACATTGCCCAGAAGTTTCTGGAATGGTCCCAATGAGAGATGAATGAAAGGTGAGGAGAATGGAGAGCCCATTCCATTTTCATCACTCTGAAAAGAAGGGGATAAAAAGCAGAAGTGGTCCCTGGGCGAGGGAGTGATGAGAGCCACCCACGAAGTCCCTGGGACACTAGCTTTCCCTACTGCTTGCCTGGGCCACAGGTGACCTGACAGTTGACCATAATCTTCCCACAGCACCTTCCTCCACAGGATTGTATTTGCTAAGGCCCGAAACAATAGATCCCCCTCCCATCGCATTCCAGAGCCCCCTTCTTCCACTTCATCTCTGCTTTTCCCCTATCACTGAGCCCCTTCCAACAGCATAGCGACTACCCATTTATCGTGTTCACTGTCTGTCACCCCTGATAGAATTTAATCTCCTTGAGGGCAGGGAACTTTGTCCTGTTCACTATGACACATAGCAGATACTGAGTAGAAATTTGTTGAAACAATAAATGGAGGTTTAAGTATTCACCAAATGGTTGACATAGTAACATCTGACTTACAAGGAATAGTCAGGGAAATGGGCGTTTCTCCTGGCCAAACAGTCTGGCTAGCCATCATAGGTTCCATGTATTTAAAAAAATAAATCTAAATATACTTTTTTTTTTTTAAGGCACAGAATGTCAAAGGCTGTATCTTCCTCTGATCACTTTAAGATTTTGTTGTCAGCCATGTGGAAATCAGCCAGCACTATGCTCTGGCTAGTGGGCAGGATGCCATGTGTCCATGCTACTGGACACAGCTTAATAATTTGTGAGCTTTTCCAGGCTTGCCCTTCAGCCAGCCTCCTGAAAGGATCTGGCTTTGCCAGCTGAGTTACCCCACCAACCTCACCGTGTGTGGAAGCTGGCCCCGCTGAACCCCAGCCCTTGGCTTCTGTGGTGCAAAAGTAGGGGAATTATATGTGTGTGTATCCAGGGGAAGAGTAAGGGCTGGAGAGGGGTGTTTCTTGGAGAAAAAGGGAAAGTTGTGTTGGAGGAGCTTTGGGTGATCAGTTGGGAGGAACAGGGAAGCCTGCAGGGTATGAGGGAAGTAGATAGAGCTGAAGGGGGGCGGTGTTTACCGTGTTCTTCTGGACTGGGGTAGTCATTTGGGCCCTTTACCAATCTTATTCTGGGCACAAGGCTGGGTTTCACCTCCTTTCTTCCTGAAGTCAGACTTGACCTTGTGTCTTGCTCTGTATACTGAAATAAGAAGAGAGGTAATGTGGTGTTACTTCTGGACAGAAGCTTTTAGAGCCTCATGCTTTCTCCTCCCTGCCTTTCTGACTGTGGGAATTGTGCAAAAAGGAGCCCAAGTAACCACCACAAGCAAGACCCCCTGATGGCCCACAGTAGATGCATAGCATGAACAAAGAATAAACTTTGTTGTGTAAAATTACCGAGATTTTAATGTGTTATTCTAGCGCAACTTCATACATTCTGACTTATATGTGACCAATGCCCTTCCTGGTGGTAAAGACAACCCAATAAAAAGAATTGAATTTTTAAAGAGAGTCTTTTAATTAATTTGTTTCTCCAACAAATGTTTATTGAGTACCTACAGTGTGCCAGGCACTGGATGAAGCACTGGAGGTGCAGCAATGAACAAAACAAAAGACCCCGTCCTCGGTGAGCTCATACTGCAGTTCAGAGAGCAGACCATTTGAAAAAGACAAAAAATTTGAAATATTTCTTGATGATAAGTGCATCTGTTTCATATTGTTAAGAAGGGGAATAGAGCCACAAAAGAGGCTATGGAAAGTACAGGGAAGTTGCAGTTTTAAATAGGGATACTTGGGAAGCCCTCAGTGAGAATGTCATCTTTGAGAGGAGGTCTAAAGGAGGTGTGAGAGTAAGCCTTGCATATATCTGAGGGAAAGAGCGTTCCTGGTGGTGGGAGCAGTGCATGCAAAGGCCCTGAGGTAGGAATGTGTCTGGCATGTATTCATGACACTCAGTAAGAGTATGGAGAGCAGCAGGGATAAGTCGGCAAGGGGAAAAGGCCCAGACGAGTAAAGCCTGATAGGCCATAGTAAAGACTCTGGCTTCTTCTGTGAGGGAGAAGGGAAGCCTTTGGCAGGTTGGGGCAGATGTTTGCTGTGATCTGACTTCATTTTGGTGTGGGAATTCCCTGCCTGACCTGAGAAGAGACAGAAGTGAGGCAAGGGCAGGAAGGCTGTTTAAAAAGTCCAGAAAAGACATGTGAGGATTTGGACCGAGGAGGTGACAGTAGAGGTAAAGGGAAGTGGTTGGATTTTTTATGTGTTTTGATGAGAGAAATGACTGTGTTTAGTGAAAGATTCGATGTGTAGCATGAACGACAGAAGTCAATGATGGCTCCAAAGTTTTGACCCGAGCACCTGGAAAAGTGGAGTTGCCACCATGTAGAGCAGGGAAGATTATAGGAGATGAATTGATCAGGATCTAGGTTTGGGAAATGTTAATTCTGAGATGCCTGCTGCCCATTGGTGCTGTGTCACTCTTCTAGCTTCTTTCCACTCTGAGCTTAGACCCTGTGAGGTCCAGCTTTATACGCCTTGCCAAGTTGAACCAGGACAACTGCTTAACCAGCACGAACCCAAACTCAGGCCTCCACGTGTGATTATTCATCACAACTAAGAGGGCAGCCTTCTGGTAGGTACCTAGAGAACATGAGATTCCTCTCTCAGTAAGAGCTCACCGTTATGAAATGTACTTGGCTAGTAGGGTCCATAGACTTGTAATGAGTTGAATAGAGATTCGACTGAGCTATAAAATAAAATAATAACTAGTTTAATATACGGCATCTCCCTGCCAAGGCAGCTGAAGAGAAGGCTATGAGCAATAAAATTAGTCCGGAGAAAGAAATGAGAAACCAGC
Organism: Cynopterus sphinx; assembly: GCA_030015415.1. Classification (NCBI taxonomy): domain Eukaryota; kingdom Metazoa; phylum Chordata; class Mammalia; order Chiroptera; family Pteropodidae; genus Cynopterus; species Cynopterus sphinx. Next base: position 113,527,651 of record CM057381.1, read on the forward strand.
GAAAACAGCCACCTTCTCTAAAAGGAAACAGATTAGAATGGCCCAAAGCGGGGAGCCATCACCAGGAGTGAAATTCACCAGACAGCGATAAAGCAGTTGCGAGGGAACGGGCCGGAAGGAAATTTTCCAGGCTGCTGTCTGTTGATCCACTAATCACCAGAGTGACCTCATCCATCTCCCTGGCTTCATCTTCCATCCATGGGTGATGACTCTACAGCCCCAAGCAGGCCTCCAGACCCCTGTTTCAGTCCCTACTGGGAAATCTCTTTCTCCGTGTCTTCTCACCCTCGTTCCAGATCTAGTTCCGCCTCCTGGAAAACCTTGGAATCATTGTTACCTTTTCTTGTTCTTCCACCTCCTGTACTCGATATGCTGCCCCTACCACTTTCCATTTCTTACCATCTCACCGTTTAGCACCCAGTTCATCACCTTTCAGCTGGACCACGGTAGCCTCCCAGCTCTGTCCTAGTCTCTATAAAAACCAGATTTTAAAAGGAAAATCAGATTAAGCTGCCTCTGAAAACCTTCCAACGGGGTCTTGATTCTTTTGGAAAAAATCCAAAGGACTTCCCAGGACTTCCCAGTCTCATGTAATAGGGGACTTGCCTGCCTCTCCAAATGCGTTTATAATCACTTTCCCTTTGCTGAATTGGTTCTTTGTCTCTTTCTCACACACATCTAGCCCTTTCTGGTCCCAGGGCCTTTGCACAGGCCCATCCCACTTCCTGGAGTGCCATCTCCTTGATCTGCACACAGTGGTTTAAGCATCTTCTTCTAATCCCCACACACACACACACACACATGCCATCATTGATAACTCTTTATCACATCACTGCAACTAGTTGTATAACCATAGGAAAGGTCTTGTTTATTGACTTTTGTATTCCTTGCCTTCCCCACTCATATGCAAGTACTATAAGAAGGACTTCTCAGGTTTCCCTCTTGGTTCCCAGCACGGAAATGTCATCCATTTTGCAGATGAGAGGTTACATGTTTGCAACAAGGGGTAACAGAGTTTCACAGTAAGTGATGAAGCCAGGAACCACAAGGTGGGATAGACCAGATGCTCTTGATACCTCTTAGAAGTTCAGAGAATGGATATCATAGAATGAAAGTCGAGCCTATTTCAATCCAGTGTGGAAAACTCAGCAGCCAGGACATTGTTCCCCAGCCTTACAGCCCTCTGCCTCCCGCTAGATGTAATAATTTCATTTGAGACATCAGGAATGAGAAATTTGGAATTTGAAAGAAGTGTATTCTTGGATTTGAAACTTGACAGCAAACGTCTCTGACTGGCCCTGATTCGGGTTGCTATCGAATGTGCCAGGGAAGACAGAGTATTTACATCCAGCTCAGTGCAGCCCCGCGGTTCAGAGTCTAAAATCAAATGATTATTTCTGAAAGTATTTTATTTTAAAAGGCTTTGAGTGACAAATGATTTAGCAAGTTTTCAACACTGTACTTCATGTGGTTTCAGTTGCCAGAGGGTGACTTACGGCCAAACGTGGGCTCTCTAACCCAGTGAGTTTACACGAGCCTAGGCAGTCACATCTTTTTTATTATGTTTAATCAAGTTTAGCACTTTTTCTTGTCTGAGTGGTTTATTATCGTCCTGATGGCAGCATCTCAGCTGGCTGGGAAGGGAGACCAACGCATTAGAGTAGAGGAGAGCAGCTTCCCTGACCCTGCGCCGAGCAGGGGTGCACGCTGGAGGGCAGAGAGGGTTAATTGGTACACTCTGCCTGTGGTCCACACGCCTTCCTTTTCTTCCCAGCAGATTTGATACCGGTTAGCCACAAAGTCCTCAACTGGGAGGTGGGTTAAAGCTTTTTTGAATACAGCTATCTGGTTATTATTATGAAATACCCATTTTATTCAATATCTACTTGTCTTGTAATGTTTATTCTGGATATTTTACATGTACCATTTATTCATTCCTTAAACAACTATTTTAGTTAGAATTGGGTTTGGCTTAGAATGACAGAAATTCTAAAACGATCGTGAAATTTATTTTTTCCTTATATAAAGCAAATCTGTAAAAGGCAGTCCCTGTCCAGGTAAGGGGTGTCATGATGTCATCAGAGACCCTGGTTTCTTTAACTTGCTGCTCTTTCATCCTAGCAAATTGGCCCACGGCCCACCGCCTGTTTTTGTAAATAAAGTGTTATTGGAACTCAGCCATGCTCATTTATTTACGTATTGTCTATGCCTGCATTCTCACTGCAACAGAGCTGAGTAGCTGCCACAGAGAACATGTGGTCTGCAAAGCCAAAAATACTTACTATTTGACCCTGAAAGGAAAACATTTGGTGATCCCTGTCCCAGGACATGGTTTTTGCCTTCGGATTCAAAATGGCCACTCAAGCCCCAGCCTTCATGGCTGTGTTCTAGGCAACAGGAATGAAGAAAGATTAAAAAAGGGCCCTTCTCCCCCTATGGACACAATTTAGCATTGCATATAGCCCTTCTGCTTATCTTTGATCAGTCAGAATTTAGACAAATGTCATGCGCAGCTGCAAGAGAGGCTGGGAAACACAGTCATTATTCTGGTGGCCTCGTGCTTATCTGCAAGTCAAAGACCCTGTAACTAAGAACGGCAAATAAAAAGTAGAAGAGACAATTAGCAGCGTCTCTGTCGAAAGAGTCCTGCAACACAGACATTGTTGCTTCCACATTGCAGTTGGGAAAGCTGAATCTCAAGCACTGAAGCAATTTATAAGATACACCCCAAATGGTTAAAATATGGGGGAAAATAAGCCACCTATAATTAGGGTATTAGAAGACATCAGGGAAGTGTCTTTCTTTAATAATTTCCCACTGTACTAAAACACTGTATCTGAACTTCCAAGGCCATATCCCCCAAACTGTTCCTCTTCTCCTAGACTTTAAGAGCAGAATGGTGCCTTTCTGGTTCCAAATAGCTACAAATCAATCCAGTCTTCAAAACACCGAAAAGAAAGCCACCTCTAGCTCAAAAGGGAGCACCTTTAGGAGGAGGCCTGTGTCATATTCGTCTTAGGATCACCCAGCACCTCACATGGGCCTTGGAACAGAATAGATGCTTAGCAAACCATTACCAAACGGAACACAATGAGATTGTGAGTTCCTTTGAAGTAAGAACCGTGTCATCCTCCTGTATCCAACATTTTTTATGGTCTTGATCGTGCTGCAAATATTGTGGGTAACTGTATCAGTCAAAATTAGTTCAGTTCCAAGTGGCAGAAGCCCAGCTCCAACTGGCTGAAGCTGAAAAGAATGTTTATTGGCTAACGTTACTGAGAAGTCCAGGCAAGGGGGATTCTGTTTGTCGGCACAGCTGTATCTCAGATCTCTCTCTCTCTCTCTCTCTCTCTCTCTCTCTCTCTCTCTCCACTTATCAGATCTTATGGAAGATACAGATTGGGGTGCTTGCTATCCTTGAAGTGATATCCATGACCAGGGGTTGAATAATATGATGGCCGGGTTCCAGTCCATCCTGGGGCTGGGAAGGAGTGGGTCTCTAAGTACATGACCAGGTGAAGAGGGTTCAGATGCCAGATATACAAGGGCAATCTATTGTACTTTTTTTGCTCTTTTTACAAGCATGTTTCTTGAAATCAAAAATATAAAGACTCTTAATAAGAGTGCAACTCACCAGTCCACTAGTAAAATTCTCTCTGAGATGCAGAATTTAGATGGCCATTTAGAGGAAAGCAATCCACCCTACTTATTGCTAAGAAGTGGTTCTTATTTTTTTTAAACACTGATGAAGTTCTTAGCAGCTAGCCTTCCAAGCTCACCACCACCATCTTCACATGTGTGCATTCTCTCTGGTATCCAGGACTGATATTCAGGCCTTTTCCTTATACATCAGTTACTGTTTATTTGGGATTCATATGTTTCTTTGACCTTCCGTGCAAGGTTGATGGATGGGTTTTTAAGCGTCTTTAAATGAATTACAATATATGCCAAACTTATATTTTTGTAATATTTCTGCCAAACTGGACTACAGTAGATGGCTTATTTCCACATTCCTTTGGAATGTGCATGTTCATAAAATTTTACGCCTGTCAGTTGGTAATGTGCCAACATTCATTTGCTATCACATCACGATTATTTTTTTTTAAAACACACACAGAAAAAAAATTAAATGCAGGTATTAGCATGGACAGAAATGATTTTCAATAGCATGTCATTTTGGATGTCTCGGCTGGGAAGGATGAACTGTATAAATGAAGGTGTAGCCGGAAAAGAAATGGAAAACAAAAGGTATTCTTTGAGGTTGCACAAACTTTTCAGGCCACCGACCCGGGAGGTTGCGTTCTCTGTAGGCAGGGTATGCAAAAACACTTGGACGTTTCTCATATGATATAAGCTCTGTGTACTCACTCTGTTAGTTGAGACTCTTGGTTTCAGGAGACAAATACCCAACTAAAATTGGCTTAATTTAAAATGAAGGGAGAGAGGGAGGATTTTTCAGCTTAAATAACTAGGGGCCTTTTGACTTCAGGTATAGCTGGATCCAGAAACTCAGGTGATATCATCAAGATACTGTTTCTCTCCATCTCTCAGCTCTGATCGGCTCTCCTCTGGATTGAGTTCATTTTTAGGCTGGCTTTCACACTGAGATGGCACGATGGCTGCTGTCAGCTCCAGGGTGGCATACGACAACCCCATAAAGAGATGGCTGCTTTTCTCACAGTTCCAGTGCGAGTCCAGGGCAAACTCACTAGACTCATTTGGGACCTGTGGCCATCCATCCCTGAAAAATATGCCACGGCCAAGAGGATGCTGCATTTTAATTGACTATGTTTGGTCACACACTCCCACTTTAAATGGGATGCAGACTAAGAATTAAAGATGGGTGGTTTCCCAAAGGAAATTTGGGATGTTGTTGTTGGAAGAAGGAAGTATATACTGTGCAAGAAAAAAAAAAGAGTGGCCTACTATGCCTACCTTTCTGAAAGGTGCAGTGGGAGAAACAGATACACCCACTGCCACACCCACAGCCCCTCAAAATCAGGAGCAGAGAATTTCAGTACGAGGATTCTAGAGGGACCCTTACAAATCATAAAGACTAGTGATATTCAGGAATGACTTTAGCTTTTAATTTCAAATTAAATATTCTGCCAAATGCCAGGAAATTTCATTGGTTGAAGTGAAGCCAAAGGATCCAGATTCAATTTGCTAAGTCCTCCCTCTTACCCCTCTCTAACCCGCAAAAACACTTCCAATCTCTGGGGATCTTCCATGGGCTTCCAGAAATTATATATGAAACCTCTGAGGTTATACAAAACTGTAAGGGACATCAGGAAAGATGAAAAATCCGGGATGTAAAGGAATTTGCACAAGGTAAAAAGCTGGTCACCTTCCAAGGTAACAGAGCTGCTTCTAAATCCCAGGGTGTCTGATTTCTCCCCAAAGTTGTATTTTTTTCTTTTACTTCTCTCACCCCTTCCTCTTTTCCTCCATCTTCTTCTCCTTCTTCTTCTTCCTCTCCTCCTCTTTCTACTTTTTTTTTCTTTTCCTCGTTTCCTTCCTCCCCCTCTCTCTTTCAGAAAAGAAACTATAGCTTGGCATGCTTTCTACTGGGAATACACTTACATAACCTAAACCTTCTGCCCGAGCTGATGAAGCCATATTTACTTTAGCCATTGATGTGTTGATGAGTCAATCTTTTTTTTTATGTATATATCCTAAGCTATGGGTAGGAGATCTGGGGCACCATCCATGCCTTGGTGCCCTGTGTCTTGCTGGAAGGAAGTTTCAGCATACTCAGAAAAGGGATGTTAGGGCTTTAATGAGCTGACAGTCTGCCAAGACAGTGATCTAAATACTCTGCCACAGCACTGAGTTTCTGATTATTTGGCTCCCCTGTGATCATATTTCTAACCTAGGTCGGTAAGACTTTTGACCAAATGATAGATTTTTTTATTCTCTCTAAAATTATTCCAGTTCTCTCTTGTTGCATAACAAACCACCCCAAAACTCAGTGGCTTAAACAACCATTTTCTTATGCCTCACAATTTTGAGGGTCAGGAATTCTTTCAGGGCTCAGATGGACAGTTCAGCTCCATGTGGTGTAGACTGAGGTCACACTCAATGATATTCAGATAGTGGCTGGATTGGAGAGTCCAACAAGGCTTTAGTCACATGCTTGGTACCTTGGTGGGGACAGTGATAGGCTGGGCTCAGCTGGTGCCTCTTCTCCATATACTCGCAGAGCCTTCCCTGTGAGCTGTCCATTGGGGCAGTCTGATTCCTTACATGGTGGCTCAGGACACCGGGAAATCAAGGCAGAAGGTGCCTAGTCCTTGTGGAGGCTGAGCCATTGCCTCACTTCCACCATACTCTGTTGACCAAAGCAGTCACACCCCAAAGCAGATTCAAAGGGGACGGGAAATGGACTCTTCTTCACATGACCACCTTTGATCCACATAGTAATGTACTATGGATCCTGCCCCCTGTGTACAGAAATCTCTGCTTCCCCAAAGAGGAAGATTGACTTAGCTGGAGCAGCGTCCCTTTTCCAGTGAGAGAGTTCACAGGAAGGTACAATAACATGAACTTCTGCATCAAAGGGCCCCTGGAACAGAGCTACTCAGACTTCCTGGCGTGTGCTTCTCTGAGGGGTCTTTTGAAAATGCAGATTCTGAGACAGCAGGTGTGGAGTAAGACCTGACATTCTGCATATCTATCTCCCAGGTGTGCTGGTTCAAGCACCAGACTTGGAGAACAAGGCCCTACAGCAATGGTTTTTAGCTCTGTTTAGCAGTGGAGCACAATTTACAAAAGGAGCCTCAAGTTGAGATTCAATATGTGCAGAAGATAAAAGCAGAGGTGCTGTGGGTAAAGGGAGTGGCAAAAGGGGTCCTCAGTTCTGGCTAATTGGCACCCTCCAAAGATTCCCAAAAGAACCTCAGAGAAAGACTTAGAGGATCCAAGACCCAAAATGAAAATTACGAACTTATAAGGAAGCAGGAGAGAGCCAGTCCAGAAGTACTGGCCACCCTATAGAAAGAGACCATCAGCCCCAGTGACAGTAATGACATTGAGTTTTCTACAGAATTTTTAGGTTTGCAAAAAAGCTTTAACCTAAGTTATCTTTATGATTTTCCTGTAACCTTTCAAAGGCAGTACTCTTATCATTCCCACTTCACTGACTGCGGTCCAAGGCCGCAGGAAGAAGGGGCACTGGCTCAAAGTGCGATAGCTAAGCATGGACCTCGGGGAGTGTAGCTCAGGCCCACCTAGCTTTGGTGGGGTAAAGCAGTACACACTGCATAGTTGTTGCGATGACACCCGCAAGGATGCAGCACAGAGCTTGGCTGAAAGGATGTGCTCAGTAAGTAGGACCTCTGGCACCCCTTTAAGTAATCTCACTCCGGTAGAGTGGTGGTTTCAAGTGAGAATGTCAGGTATCAAGTCTCCTTCTGCCTGTAGATATGCAAGCTGAGGCTGGGTAACCCTGGGCGGGGACAACAGTTGAGAGGACTCAAATATCAGGGTTTCTTTAAGTTCCCTCCAACCCAGTAGTTTTCAATTTCTGAAAGATTTTGCTTCCCAGCAGATATTTAGCAATGTCTGGAGACATTTTTCATTGTCATGACTTAGGGGGCAGGTGCTATGTGCATCTAATGGCTGGAGGCCAGGGTGTTATAAAACTGTACAGGAAAGTCCCCCCACAACAATTAGGGGCCCCAAATGTCAGTAGTGCTGAGTTTGAGAAACCCTGATCCAGCCTGACATTCTAAGATAATTTCTTGATCATGAACTCTATCTTTGTCACACTTTATACTATGACAGAGGTCATAGGTCAGAAAACTATGTTCTTTGAGCCAAACACGTCTGTTTTGGTAAATAAAGTTTTATTGAAACACAGGCACATGCATTCATTTATTCACCTGTGGCTGCTGAAGGTTTGCCTGAAGCTATGGAGGAGCAGCATGCACGTCGTGCTCCTGGTATTGCAGTTTCTTCAACAGCCCAGCTGGATAATGCTTCTGCCCCCACCTTGCTTCGGAGGGTGGGGATGGATGAGATCATGTCTGAACGGCTGCAGTGGACTCCTATGAGATAGGATGGCCATCCATACCCCATGGGGTGGTGCCTTGTTCTCCTAGAAACTGATGATTCAGCATGAAATATGGTCTTGCCCGGGATGGAGCTGAAACAGGCAAAAGCCTGGGGTCAGGTCCTTGCTGGAAAGGAAGGATTAAAAAGAAATTAATCTCTCTTGTTCTCTCTTTGTTTGCCATCTCCAGTGGAGAGGGGCCAAAGGCAAGGAGGACGTTGATGGATGAACTGAGGGTGTTGTCCTCTGAGGCCTCCCTAGGTGGAATTTTGGAAGATTCTAAGTTGCACCCTGAAAACCGAACCCAACACAGTGTTCAGGCTGCATCCATCAGGGAGTTTAGTTCCAGCCTCATTTCACCAGCTAGGGCTCTCAAGGACACCTGGGTTTCCTTATATAGCTAACTTGATTCCAGCCTTGATCTCCGATGACTTAATTGCCAGATAGGTAGATATTGAGACCTAAAATGAGGCACCGTGGTTGGACTCCCTGAGAGGTGGGAGATTAGGTTGGTAGGGTAGAAACCAGTACCCAGGCAGGACTGTGTGCCGTGGTCAACCCAGAGGTGAAGCTCCAGCATCTGGCTCTCCTGCCTGCATTTCTGTCAGTGTTCACTTCACATCTGCCTCTCCAAACCTTGCTGTAGGACTGCTTAAAGGAGTTTTTGCAGAGGGGAATGCTCATGTCTCCACTGCAAACCATGCCCACTTTTGGTCATTCATATCTGAGCCGCCTTTTTGGAGGACCACAGAACAAGGATGGATCAAAAGTTTGGCATGAAAACCACTGTTTACCCCTCTATCTGTAACACATTCCATACTTCAGAAATCCAGCGTGGATCTCAGAGGAGAATTTGGCCCATTATATGGTATGAGGCACATATTAAAAACATACCCCAAACATGTAAACTCGCAGACAATAGCATTGCAGAGTGAAGCATAATATTATTTAAAATCTGGGCCAAAGGTCGCAAACACAGAGAGTTCTCTGGAACTGTTAGGGATGCTAGCAAAAGAATTACAGTCATTTGATGCACATCAGACGGACTTCTGCTAACTTCAGAGTGTTGCATCTGTTTGGCCACGTTTATTCTGAGCCTTGTATCCAGTTTTTAAGGAGGAAATGAATTGCTAAAGGGGAATTCAGTGGCTGAAGCCTCTTCTGGAACCTGTTTTCTTCATCTTTTGTAACCACAGATGTTTGCAACTTTAAGACATCACTCCTGAGTTACTTGAAATCAGGGTTTCTGCAAATGATAAGAATATTTGGAATCTCTCTTTTTTCCATTGGATCCTTTCATTCATGCCTGCATTCCTGAAATATGTATTAAGCACCTACTATGTGCCAGGCAGTGTACCAAGTGCTAGAGGTGTAAGAGTGGGCAAACCAGACATTACCCTGCCTCATGGGGCTTTCTGTCAGTTGGCAAAGGCAAATGTCAAGCAAAGGATTACATGAATACAACGAGTTACATCTGGGAAGAGGCAGGGGCAGAAGGATGTGGTACTCTAAAGTCATATGATGAAGGTTCACGCTTACTTAGTGTTTTTATGTGCTAACACTATTGCCATTATTGAGCCTCTTCAATATTATGCCAGTATTACAGATGAGAAGCCATGGAAAGGTCACACACATAGTCAGCCCTGGAGCCAGAATTTAAACCCAGTCATTCTGACTCTGAAATCCTGACCTTTAACCTATGTGCTAGAAGGAGTGGAGCTCCGAAGGTTCAGGAAGGCTTTTGTGATAAAGTAGTAATTGAGTCATGATCTGAGGGATAAGTTGGAGTTGGTTAGGTAAAGAAATGGTGTTCCGAGCAGCGGGTACAGCATGTGCAAAGGCCCTGTGGCTAGAGGCTATAGGTGCAGAAAGCAAAGGGGATACTGGAGTGAAAAGTGTTTGGGCCAGACCACGTAGGGTGTTGACTGGAGTGCTCCTCATAGACTTCTTCCAAATGGATTTCCTGGCTTTGCTTTATGCTGGAAGCAGCCTCTGGGGAGTGCCAAGTGAGCTGTTTAACTTTCAGAGATAGTAGAGCTCATGTGGCAACTACTCATTGCATAAAGGATTCCCTCTAGAGATGGCCAGAATAAGCAAAAGCTAGATTACTGTGCAGGCTAGGATCTATTATAGAAACCTTTGTCCTCCGCAGTCTGAGATGGCAGAACTTCTGTCAGAATTGCTGCAGGATGGAGACAAAGACATGAGAGGGAGGGAGGGCCCTGGCTATACCACGACATTTTCCCCATTGTTTTCGCTGGTGCTGTCTGTCAGTGCAGACATCTGCCATTCCAGAACATGCCTCCCTCACCTTTTCTCACACTGTCTTCTTTGTGAAGGGTGCCCCCTGTCACTTTGCACTCCAAATTCTGTTTGTCAAATTTCAGCTCTTTTCAAAGTGGTGCTTCAGCACCCCCTCTACACATCCATCTTCAGGCCCCTGGCCAGGGGAAGGTTCTCATTCCTCGTGTGTGAGCAGAACATTTTATCCTCCTTCACAGCATTTGTCACATTTTCCCTTATATTTCTATAACTCAAGCTCATGTCTCATGTCTCCTAAAAGACTGGAAACTCTGGGTCTGTGAGTGTTTTTAGATACTAGAATAACGCAGTGTACCTAGCACAGGGCCAGGCACATAGTAGCTGTCAGTAAATAAGTGCAAGATTTGCTAATAGGCTTTGCCTCTTCTCCATCATGCATTCACCTCTTCTCCTTTCAGCTCTCTCAGTAGTGAGTGAAAGATAAATGAGCTTAAAATCACGTAAACAAACAAGGGCATGTATTGGTTTGTGGAACTGGAAGGTTGAGAGCCACCTTCAGGCATAGTGGGATTCAGGGGCTCAAATGATATGGTCAGGACCTGACTTCTTTCCACCTTGTGCCTTGTTTTCCTGTCTGTCGGCTACCAGCCATCATCCTTTCAGTTTCAGGTCCATTGACAAAGAGAAGGCACCTCTCTTCCAATAGTCTGGCAAAATTCTCAGTACACCTTATTGGATCTGAGTGAGTCACTGTGGGCTAGGGTACACTCTGTGGCTGAAGCTGTGGGTAGACCATGTGGACAGAAGCAAGGTGGGAATGGGGCTACATTCCTGGAGGTAAGGTAATTGGATACTATGGGGTAAAAACCCAGGCCTTCTACTCTGCCTGGAGGGCAGTAATGTGACCCCATGTGGGGCTGTGTGGGGATGGGCTCCCTGCTCTTCAAAGGCAACTGCTGACATTGTGAGAGCAGGAAAATCCAGAGAGTGAGGGAAAGGATGATTCAGCCCCAAACTTTAGGTCCTAACCCTCCTCCCCAAAGATCTGCTAAGGAAATCCCCCAATATTTAAGGCCGGATAAAGAGTTCGAAAATGCAATTAAGCGAGTCCCTGAGGCTCCTTCCCTGCTCTGTCTTTCTCTGCCAGAGAGAAGTGTTCGTCTCCAAGTGAAGACTTCCATCCTCTGATTAAGAAGGCAGAGGTTCCTCCCACTGGGAATTTCTGCAGCCCCGTGTGGCTATCAGCGTGACAGTTTCTGGGTGCCGTGACCTCTGGAGTAGGATTTGGAGAGAGGCATTCGGGATTCCACAGGTTCTCCTGTTGGAAATCTTGAAAGGGCTGCTCTCTCCTGCTAAAACCTTTCCTCCCTGACTGGCTTCCTCGGTGAGTAGGGAGCAATTTCAGCAGCTCTGAGGGTAGTTACTGAAAAGGTACAGGAACTACCAGGGGATACCCAGAGCTGTGCATGAGTATCTGATTAATGCTGCTTCTCTACCTCAATCATCAGCTTCCTGAGCACAGGGACCATGCTAGGTTTGCTTGCTGCTGTGCTAAGGGCTTCCTCTCACTTAATTATCACATGGATCCTTGAAGAATCAGAGGCTCAGAAAGTCGAACGACTTTGCCCAGGGTCACCCAAGAGGTATGAAGTTGACCCGGGTTGTCTGATAGCCATCTCTCTGGGCAGCCTAATTGATTTCTGAGATGCCTCTGACCCTCTTCTCAAAATGTTAGCACCTCTGGGACCCATTTCTCTTTCTGAAAGGTGCTCTGGATTTTGCTCTGGACTCATTTGAGAGTCGGGCGGTGGTGAAGAGACACTGCTTCCTCACACAGGTCTTGCCCAGGACCCAGCTTTGCTCACAGGCCTGTTGCCTTTCTTAATTTAAAGCTCAGATGTGCTCAAGCTGGAGCCGATAAGGTTTCTCCACCAGTTGAGACAATGAAAATGCATTTCTGGCATGGTTTGAATTAAAGGAGAATTTCCCGTTTTTCATAAACATTTACAGTAGTTGTGGATGCAGAGTTGAAAGGTTTAGGGTTTTGGTGTTTAATTAGAAACAAATGCCTTTTATGGTCCTGTTAGTGAGGGCGGCAGGTCTCAGATTATTAGGATTATTCCTATTATTTGTGCCTGCATTTTGATTTTTTTCTGTGGCGCCTGGTACCGACTTCCGCAATGTGGCTGGGTATGGTGGTGGGAAATGGGATCCGCAGACTCTGGTGAAGGTTTTGTCTAGGAGCCAGGGCTCTGGGTCGGCTTCGGGCCCCACCTTGCAGGCAGCCCAAGGCTCCCTTCCTTCCTTTTCAGGGGCGGGTGTGAGCTAAAAGCTTAGCAGGCAGAGCAGCTGCAACCCCTGTTGGGATCCAGGTGGAGAGATGTTTGTAGCCTTGAGAATCCTAGGTGAGGCTGGCCATGTCCCTGGGCTCAGCCCTAAGTCTTAGTTTTAAACAAGGGCAGCCCACAGCATGGGGCACGTGTGTGGAAACCCAGCTCCCTGGGAAGTAGCAGAGAAAAATCACCACCATGCGATTTGCAAGTGCCTTTGTTTTGCATTGATGGAGATGCAAGGCTGTCCCTGCAGAAGGAGGAGAAGAAAGGGCCAATCATAGTAGATATTTCCTACTCCAGGAAAGGGTGTCATCCATTTGGTATCTTCCGAAAACAGGCCTGTGGCTCCTGTCACAGTTCCTAAGAGGCCAGCTATAGCCTGGCTACTAATCCCTCTGGACCTTCTCTGCACATCTGTCTTGAAAGCCATAATAGGAGGATGGAAAATGCCTGAAAGTCCTTTCTACTTGTTAAGGATATCATGAACTCCCATAAAGCAGTGTTTTTGAGTATTTGGTGACAAAGAGGCCGTCTAGGTTATTTCATAAGCAATTAAAGAAGTCAAAGAAATTTACAGCTGGGAAGGCCCTTAGAAGCGCTTGAATCTGTCAGTTGCATTTTACAGATGAGATGACTGAGGCCCAGAGAAGGGGAAGAGCTCGCCCATAGAGTCACAGATGAGGAGTTAGATGGCCAGCACAGTTCAGGTCCTCTGTGTCCTGGAACATTGCACTATATTTCAATATGCAAAGAATCAGGCACATTTCATATTCTTTTCTCTCAGATGCATCCAGACACTTCTTGGAAGACATTCAGTCTTCCCTGTATAAGCCAAGGCTGGATTACATTAATTTCCCCCACAAAACAGTTATATAAATACTATCTCATGATTTGTTACAAAAAAATCTGAAAATTTTAATAAAGTTTAAAGAAAAATCTAAAAGTCACCCATTGCCCTACCTCTTGCAAAGACCAATCCATTACTATTAATATGTCTTGCTTTCCTGTCCTCTTTTTTTTTTTTTAATTTAGAAAATTAGACTTAATGTACATGTTTGGCTGTAAGGTTTGAGTTTCAAAGCTGTTATTTCTTAGCTGTGACATGGGCCTGGTTACCTAACCCTGCAAAGCCTCTGTGTCCTCCCCGGGTGGATTAAACAACGTTATTACCGTAGGGCACTCAGCACAGTGCTGGGTGCATTTTCATAACTTGCCGTTATCACAACAAGAAAAATAGAAAAATCTTGAAGCCCCACAATCATTACAACACAAAATTAAGTTAGAAAAGCTAAACAAAATGACACTGAAGTAGAACGATTACAAATTACTCAGCCACTCAATACAAAAATTTATTAAGTTGTTCCATTTATAGCCCTAGTTCCTAATTCCATTTATACAATTTAAAAGAAGGTATTTTTTCAAGGAAGAGATTATTAGAAAGCAATATAAAATGAATCCCTGTATTTTCTGCCTAGAGGAAAACTCCAAGTGTTTTTAAACAAATAGAAATATGAATGTTTATGTAAAATTGTGGGACATATATGCCAACGGGACGTTGTCAGAGGTTCCTTTCTTTTCCTTTCTCTCCCTTTCTCTCTCTTTCTCTCTTCCCCTCCCCGACACATTCACGGGGTGGGGTTAGTTACACCAGGCAGTTTTAATAGAACAAAGTCATATAATGAACTTTTTCACGTAAAACGCATTTTTCCATGAATCACTCACTGTACCTTGTTTACAAAGCTTGTAAATACAGTAGATTAAATGGGTCCCTTTCTCTAGTGTGCAAAAGTCCAGACTCCTCAAAGCCAGAGAAGGCGAATGAGGGGGAGGAAGAGGGAGGAGAAAGCAATAAACAGACAAGGAGCAGGCCAGTGCAACATGAAAATGAAAACAATGCGTGGCTGTGGAAAATCGGAGAGTGATTTTCCGGAGTGGAAGAGGCAAGCTTTTGACCCCCACCCCTGGCCAAGGTCAACTTATGTGCGGACTTGCTAGAGTACAGAGGGAACTGTTCACTAAGACAATGGAAATTATGCCACAAATCAGATCTCCCTTGCCAGGCAGTGGGGGTTGGGCCCTGGGCACCAGGAAGCATCCTCTCTACGTTTTGAGACGCCAGGCTTCCCCATGACCGGGGCCCACGTGGAGATGCAGAGGACCGTGGCCATGCTTTGTGGTTGGGTATGCTTGAGTTCAAAAGTGGGTTGGGGTGCAAAGATATAGGACAAGGGGTATGTGTCAAAACACTTCACTAACAGGAAAAATTAAAAAGAAGGCAACCGGAAACAAATATAACCACTTCTTGTTAGATATTGAATCTCAGTGATGGGCCTATGGAGATTGTGATACTTAATTTCATGTGTCAGCTTGACTGGGCTGTGGTGCCCAGGTATTTTAGAATCTTATCCTGGGTGTTTTTATGAAGGTGTTTTGTTGTCGTTTGTTGTTGGTGGTGATGTGTTTGTTTGTTTGTTTGTTTTTGATGAGATTAACATTTAAATCAGTGGACTTTAAATAAAGCAGATTACCTTCCATAATGTGGGTCGGCCTCCTTCAATCAGTTGAAAGCCTTAATAAAACAAAAATTGACCTCCACTGAACAAGGAACTCTGCCAGCAGACTGCCTTTCAACTTGAACTGTAACTCTTTCCTAAGTCTCTAGCTTGCTGTCCTCTCCCATCAGATTTTAAACTCTCCAAGCCTCCACAATTATGTAAGAAAATATTTTAAAATCTGTCTATCTATCTAGACACAGACACAGACACAGACACACACACACACACACACACACACACACACACACACACACACACCCCTTGTTGGTTCTGTTTCTCTGGAGGACTCTGACTATATGGAGGTTCACTGTATTATTTTCTTAAATAGTGTATGTTTGAAAATTTGGAAATCAGGCAGACCTGTGGCTGAATTCTGCCCTCATCTCACTAGATGTATGTCTTTGGGCGAGTAATTGACCTCAGTCTCGCAGTCTCCCCACCTACAACAAGGGACAATTTCAGAGTGCTTCCTTCACGGAGCTCGGAGAGAATTACGTGAGATAGTGAGTGTACCCTAGTTCACATATTTATTTATGCATTGATTCAATAAATATATACTGTGCACCACACCCTGATGTTGGAGTTATGACATTGAATACAAAGAGATGAGACCCCTGCCCTCAAGCAGCTTAGATTTCAGTGGAGGAGGTGGAACTAAATGAGATCATCACATTCTGAAACATACAAGCACAAGCTGGGGTAAGGACTTGGAAGTAAAAGATCATGATTCTATGAGACATCAGAGCAAAGGAACATGACCAGGAATGGGCCCCCTGGAGACAGTGATGCGTGAGCCGAGGTGGAACAGGTGATGCAAAGGCCCTGAAGAGAGAAGGCAGGAGACAAGCAGTGCTGCAAGAAGGCCTGGGGAGAGGGAGGCAGCATACGGCTGGTGAGATCACTGAGGCCAGTGCTACGTGGGGACCAGGCTGGAAGTTGTGAAGAGTATGTGAAGAGTGTGGTCTAGACCAGATTGGGCAGTAAAAAGCCATAAAGTTTTCTATTTTTATCGTGTGTGTGTGTGTGTGTGTGTGTGTGTGTGTGTGTACACGCATTTTAGAGAGAGAGAGAGAGAAAATCAATCTAATTTGCCTTTAGGAAAAATGGGTTGTGGGTTGGTAAGTCTTTAAGACTTAGTGTGCTGGTAGAACTGTAGAGAGAGCCCAGGGGACAGCCTACAGCTCTTCCTTAGGCAAAAGTGATAGTGGCTAGAGGCAGTTGCTGCTCTTACCTTTGTCACTACTGCCACCAAAAGTAATGTTTACCGAGGTGCTTCAGCTGTCTTAACGCTTGCTGAGGGCGAGGCCATAGGCATTAAGCCTGTATTCCGAAAGGTGCGTGATTTGTAAGTAGAAGGCCACCCAGAAAAGGATTGCCAGCCGGCAGCAGCTCACAGGACATCCATCTCATGCCACTTACTTTCTCTGGAACCTTCGCCCAGCCATTCTTATCTCTGAGCCTCAGTTTCCCCATTTGGAATGTAACAATACCTGACCTGACAGCCTTGCAGGGCAGCTGTGAGTTTAATGATATCAGAGCTCATGAATGTGGAATGACTTTGAAAAGTTACAAAAGCACTGGAGGAAAAAAAAAAAAAAAGGTAAGGCGGTGTTTGCTCCGCATCTGGTTTCCATATTGTCTCAGGCATTCTGCTTGGGGAGAGCAGCCTCCGAGGTGACCGCTTAGTTCCAGGTTTAAGCCTCAGGGTCCCCAGTGGTGAGAAGAATTTTTCGATAATGAGAATAACCAGGGCATGGCATCCTACCCTTCATCAAGTCCTTTTGCAAAAGAGACCCCATTTAATCCTCACGCCACACTGCTGGAGCGTCAGGCCAGGACTCGCATTCCTGTTTTGTAGACAAAGAGGCCAAACACCAGAGGTGATAGGCTCGTTGAGTCCGCGGTGAATCCGGGGCTCCAGCTCCTGTCTTGTGCAGCCAAATTCAACTCTGTTTTACACAGACTCAGCTTTTCTGTAACAAATAAATATAGATTGTAGAGTTTTAAACCTGGGGTTACTATAGAGATCAGCAAATGGATTTTTTTATCTGCACGCACTGTGTCGTAAACGTCTGCTGTTGTTGCCAAGATTTAAAATTTTGGTGGTTCATATAAAAATTTAGGGTTTTTTAGTTCCTTTTGAAAAATAGACAGTCTGTCCACTGAGGATCTCTGTTTCTGAAAAAAACAACATTAGCTGTCCCTTTAGTTGATGCAGGAACTCTCCCAACTGGCCATTGTCCTTTCCACTCCCATAATGGGACGGTAGCCTGCCTGGCGCCCAAGTAAACACTGTATATTTGTGACCCCTAATCTAAACCAGCCTTCTCGTTTAGAAATGGGAAAACCAGTTCCAGAGAGGCTGAGTGGCCTAACAAAAGACACACAGCTTTTGGACTGGAGAGAGGATTTGGCTGCCTTCATTCCCAGCTCAGCCTCACATTACCTCCTTCCTGACACATGTCCTTTGAGTCCACAAGAAGGGCTTCACATGGCCATTTCCTTTTGGTTTTTGTTTTTCTTGCCCAGAAGAGAAGGGCTCAGGTGAGAGCAAATGTGGCAGATGGAGTGACAAGCAAATTAGGAGTAACGCGTTTAGAGGAGAAAGTCCGTGTCACTTTTGCAAAGAACCCAAATCAATCAACTATGCTTAACCCTTTTATCCCCTGCAATAATTGACAGAAAAATTGGTAGAGTTGTTCCAAATGATTTATTGCCACACAGGTAATCTGAACAGAGAAAAATAGCTGTATCTCCAGGAGAAGAGCATTACTATGCTGTGTAGGACCTTTCCCATGTGGCAGAAGGCCAGATCGCACCCATGGGCATTCACATCAGCTGGCAACCACCGAGTGCCTGGGTGCTCAAGCACATGCATCTGAAATCCTGAGTTTTATACTCAGAGGAGGCCGCCTGCTGTTTGTGAACTCGGCCGCAAGCTGCTTCTCCAACACACACTGCATACCCATCAGATCCTCGGCAAGCATCCCCGAGCCTGGCCCAGGCCTGGCAGCTGAAGGAGGTCCCCTGGCTGTGTGTCACGGAGTCCTCCAGAACAGAAAGCTCTGGATGGGGACCCAGGAGAACCAGCTTCTGTTCCCAGCTCTGCCCAAGCTAACCCATTGCTACTGTGTGATCTTAGGTCTCTCACGTCTCTGGTCCTTGAGCGTTTGTTGAAGGACTTAGAGAACACCTCTGTTCAAAGCAGAAATTCTTTTGGCATGACAGTTCCTTGAGAGGGTACGAGGACCCAAGCTCCATGCTCTGTGTCTGCAGCATTCAGGAGTCGGAGGCCTCCTTCCCGATAAAGGCTGACCTGGCTTCTTTTTCTCCTCTGGTCTCTGAAACTTCCTGGGAACTGAGCAAGGCTCTCCCATGGCTGAGGGGCTTGTGTGCTGCCCCACGGAGGGAGCGTTCATCTTCATTATTTCCAAAGAGGAGCTGCCAGGGCAACAATGAGACATTTTATGAGAAAGAAGACCTTAAACTGGTTTTCATTAAATGTGGCTTGATGGAGGCAAACCGGAAACATCCATTGGAGCAATGGCAGCCTTTCAAAGCCCCCCTGCAGAAACGATAAGCTATAAAAACAAATGGCCCAGCAACAGAACAAAAAACAAGGCTCCGGGAACATTTGCCGGGCTGCAAACACAGCCCTCTGGGCCCAACCAGCCTCTCAGAGGCCGAACCGTCCGGACCTGGCAGATGTAGAGGATAATACAAACCAGGGGAGCTTCCCCACCCCTGGCTTCAGTGGTGGGGGAGCTGGGTGAAGCAGGGCTGGAGTGAGGAAAGGGTCCCGAAGAACAACAGAAAGACAGCGACAAGATAGCTAGCGTTCGCTTTGTGCCAGACACTGAGAGAGTCCTTCACGTGCATCTCAGCCATGTTGCTGACTCTCCTAAGTAGATGTACTGTTATCATTCCCGATTTGCTTTAGAGGAAACAGAGGGTCAGAGATATTGGGAAGTGTCCGAAGGTTCCATGGCTGGGTGTAAAAACCAGGACGCAAAATCCGATTCCAGAGACCGTGCACCAAACCACCTGCTAGTCCACCTCCTGTGAAGAAATGGTTCTGGAATTAAACTGACTTTGAGACCTCCAGAAAGAGAGCCTCAGAAATCATCGAGCCCAGACTCCTTGTTTTCCACATAAGCGAGAAGTGACAGAGTTGGGAGTGGAGGGGAAGCTGCTCTCAGGTATCAGAGAGGCCTAGGCACACACACGTTTTCCTGTCTCAAAACTCACTGCTGTTTGTACTTACCTGGCTTCCCACCCTCACTGAGCCGCAGTTTCCTCATCTATGAACTGGGAAGAACCACAACAAATGGTTTTGATTCATGTCATTGTGATGGTGAAATGAGACTCATTTCAACAAGTGTTTATTGAGTAACTTCTACGTACCAGGCTCGTGCTTGGCCTTGGAGGTAGAGCAATGAACAAAATGAACTAACATCCCTGCCCTCATGGGGCCTAGGTTCTGGAGAAGACAGACAATAAATATGACGAAGAAGGAAATGATGTTGTGTGTCAGAAGATGATGTAAGTGACCTGGAGAAAAATGTGTCTGAGAAGAAGGGGTGGGGGTTGGGAGTGAGGAACAGGGTTAAATAGGGTAATCAAGAGGGCGTCTCCTTGAAATGTGATTTAGAGCAGATACTTGACAGAGGTGAGGGAAGAATGCTTCCAGCAGAGGGCACAGGGAGGGCAAAGGCCCTGAGGGGGAGCAAGCCTGGTCTATGAAGGAGCAGCCATGAGGCCTCCGTGTCTGGAATGGAGACCACAGGAAAGTGCCTTGCACACCACCTGGCTTCTGGGTAGCTGCTGCCTTTGTTATCCTTGTTTTCATTTAATCAATTAACAATGGAGCCAGGTGTCTGGACCACCCCCTACCACCACTACCACACCCAACTGAAACTTTTCCTATTCTACCTCACCTACACAGGCGGTGATGCTGCCTAGTCCAGGCCACTAGGTCCTCACTTCCTCCTCTACCTTGTTTTACTGGGGGCTGCTCTGTGTGCTATGAGCCAGTGAATGCTGAGAGACCCTAAGGAGGGCACTGAAAACAGGGCTCCCTCAATGGGGTTTTCTAACTCCCATGCTCTGTGGATTCCTCCAGGAACTGCCTCCCAGATGTCCAGCCACGTTCTGAACTCTGGACTACGTTTTTTTTTTTGGTTTTTTTTTTTGTTTTTTTTTTTTTTTTTTTTCAGGAATGGCAGGAGAACCCCAGCCCAGCAGGCCATATCTCAGCATAACAAGTATGAGCAAAACCTGCCACCCTTTGTTCTTTCTCTGACTCTTTCCTCTCCATCCCATTTTTTGTACTATTTGTGCTCCATGTGACACAGACAGAAGCTCTTTCCTGGATGGCAGAGATTTACTGATATTGAGTGTTCCTTCGGCCCCAAGAAGAAAATTTCCAGTGGGAGAAGATTGTCCTTGGTAGTCCCACTGAAAGGATGCACTGTTCCTTAGTACTCAGTCCTGACTCATTCCATAACTCACCTACCTGATCCCACGC
Source organism: Cynopterus sphinx (assembly GCA_030015415.1). Taxonomy (NCBI): domain Eukaryota; kingdom Metazoa; phylum Chordata; class Mammalia; order Chiroptera; family Pteropodidae; genus Cynopterus; species Cynopterus sphinx. Next base: position 113,548,381 of record CM057381.1, read on the forward strand.
GCAGAAGCCCCAAGCCTTCTTGACTCTGCAGAAGCTCAGTAGGACATCCGTGCTCCTTACTTTTCACCACTCCATCCTCTCGCCCCAGCAGAATCACATCATCTGGAGTTTGGAGTGTGGATGGGGAGGGTACCAAGACTGGAGTCAGGCAGCCCTGTGAGGAAACCACATGGGAACCTAGGAAAGAGGGGTGGGTGGCAGTGAGGATGAAAAATAGGTGCTTTCTCTCAGAGACATTCCAAAGGTAAAAGCAGTAGGACTTGGTGAATGATTAGATGGGAAAGGGAAAGTCTTTGGAGAAAGGACTCATGTAGCCATAAAAATGATAACCAGCACTAAAAAAGAAGGACAACACAACAGGTTAGAAGTGCAGGAGCTATTCTATCTTATGTGACAATAACATAACAACAACAACCACAAAAGTATGTACCTTTAGTAAAGCCTAACATGGATGTCAGATCTCAGGTCTGGCACTAATCATGGGCTTTGGGTAAAGTAGTGAAACTTTCTGAGACATGTTCTTCATCTGCTTTAATAAGATAATAATGAATCCAATCTCATAGGGTTGCTTGAGGATCCCATGGGGGGAAGGCACGTTGTGAGGATTCATACTTTGCTGTGTTGAATGGCAGTGATTATTGTATGGTGCCTCCTTCCACACACACACTCCTCCAGCCCTGGAAAGGATCTCAGAAGAGGTTCTTTGACTTCAAACTGATGTATTTGACACATAGAAAGAATATAAAGCAATAAAGCAAGGAGCCAACATTTGTCAAACATTTTGGAACTCAGATTTATCCTATGTTATGCTGATAAGTGAGAGGAAAACAATAACCCCCAAGGGGATAATTCATAGAAGGATCCCTCTTATTCCCCCTTCATCGATATGGGGTGGACGAGGTAGAGGACATCATAGGTGGGGAAAAATCGGCCTCTTCATAGCCAGAAGCAAAGGGTGGATGTGGTAGAATTGGGGAAGGGGGAGGGGAACAAATGGCACATCCTTCACAGATGAAAGGCTGTTGTTGAGGCCCAATAAAACCAGTAGCCAGTCACTGGGTTTATTGTGAGTGGGCCAGATGTGTGAGTGGGAAGGTCATCTCTTTCCATCTGCTGAGCACTCACCCAACTACTCAAGCAGGAGGGCCTTGGAGTTCAGGATGGGCTCTAACTCTAATGGGGAGGCTGAAACATGGAGCTTGGAAGACTGAGTTTTGTGCTAGAAAGGGGAGTGGGAGAGTCTCGGGCAGGTCTAGTTGTATCCAGAGATCCATACCACTTTCTAAAGAAACTCCTTCCTCTCTGTAGCTCTTGATGTGTGGACCACCATGTGTAGACCCCACTGCACAGCCCTGCCCCGATCATCCTGACTGGATGAAGGTTGGGCACCTGGACCAGTAGTAGCCAACCTTATAGCCTAGCTGGTAACCTGTGAAGTAGCCTTCTGGGAAGTGATGAAATGAGCCATTCAGGTTCTTGTTTGGGGGAATCTGAATTGAGGAGAAGTAGCCATGAGAAGTAAGGCTGCAAGGCTGGCAAGGCCAGAGAGGCCGGGGCAGCCATGGCGTGCAGGCTGTTACAAGGATGCAGAAAGCACGAGGCACTAGAAGAGGGTCAGCAGATGAAACCAAATGGCACACAGAGACAGCACAAGCAGGAGAGAACAGTTTCATGGTATCCCAGTTCCCAACACTTCTCCAGAACCTCGGGACCAGCAGAATCCTTTCCCAAACTCCTATTTTCTCAATTTAGCTCAAGTGCCTCCTTGATTCTTACAACTCAAACTGACCACACACCGCATCATCTATATGCCCCACCTCCGTGGTCTTCTCCAAGGAAGGGAAACTGGAGGGGGGCCAGCCTCTAACCCACCCAAGGAAGGGAGGCTTGTTTATAACCACGCTGGAGCCGAGTAGGGGGAGCACAGCAGTGACCTGACCATTCAGTCATCTTTATGAGAACATCCCCCATGTGGGAGCCTTCTCTTTTCATCAGGATGTTTTTCTTGATGTCCAGCCGAAACATTCCCATTTTTTATTTCTTCCTATTAGTCTAAGCTCTGGCTCTCAGTGTTACTAGCTGATATAAACCCTGTCTCCCTGCAGCTCTCCCTCTGAGTTCAGATATTTGACTGCTTACGCGTGGACAGCCCTTCGCTGTCCCCATCCCAAACCACTCCTCAACAGCCCCTGTTGTTTTTTCAGCCTTGCTCCTCCATTCGTCCCAGAGACTGAGGTCTGAAGGAGTTCAGGGACAGATGGAAGGACAGATTAAACACAGCAGGCACAGGAAGTCAGGAAGGCAGGCCGTGAGAAGAGCTTGCAGAAGAATACAGGGATATAGAAGCTTTGAGCAGATCTGGGGCCTAAGAGACCATCCCAGAGGGCAAAGCCCAGGAGGGACCCCTATAGAAGGTCCCCTCCCCTAAAGGGCAGAAGCCAAGAGTGACTATATGTGATTGTGTAGGAAGCTATATCTATTTGTCTGTCTATCTGTCATCATGTGTATCTACGTGTATGTGTGTGTATATATATATATGTATATGTAGATGTGATTGTGTTTATATACATTTGTGTGTGTATATGTATGTGTATGTGTGTGTATATGTGTGTGTGTGTGTGTGTGTGTGTGTGTGTGTGTGTGTGTGTGTGTGTGTGTGTGTGTAGAGAGAGAGAGAGAGAGAGAGAGAGAGAGATGAATTTGAATCCTGGTAGTATCCTATAGTTAAGAGTCAGGAAATATATGATACAGATGCCACTACTCTCCTCTCTGTGTCCAGTAACATTGATGCTTCCTAGCTCTCTTTTCATTGGGCCAGAGTGAAGAGAGTTCTCCAGGTAGCCAGGGTCAACTCGTCTCAATTAGCACTCTAGATGAGACATTTTCCATCTTGGGTAATGTCTTCTTTTTGATATGATCTTCCATAATCTTAGATTTTAGGGATGAAGGAGCAAAGAGAGTGGTGACTACTGTTCAGCTATACTGAAAAGAACGAGAATTGACATTTTCTGAAGGATATAGGGAAAAGAGCCTAACTTTGCAGACTTGAATTCAAATCCTGGCTTCATCATATGGAAGCTCTAGGATTTGAGATAAATTCTTAGGTTTTTCTGACTCTCAATTTCTGAAACCATAACATGGGTTTCAAAATATTGATTAATAGTATCCTATAGTTAAGAGTAAGAAAATATGCAGAATTGCTGTGAAGATTTAAGATTGTATTTATCATTGCTTTTCACAATGCCTGGAAAATGGTAGGTGCTCAGCAAGGGGTAGCCTGGTACAAAAGTTGTGGAAATCCTTAAAACTCGAAATTCTATCCAGTTGACTTAGTGTGTGCTTTGGACTGACTTTATTCAGATCGCATTGACTTGATACATCAGCACTTATCTATTTTCAATGTCTGTGAAAGAAACCAGAGCGAAAATAGTCCTGCTTGGATTATTATCTGGACTCAAATGACAGTCTCTTTCTGGCTTTCAAGGCAACTCGTTTTGTGTAGACATTTAGCAGCACAATTTTTGCATTCTGTCCGTGGAATGTGCTGAGAAATGGCCGGTTCTAGTGTTGGAGAAGGCACCATAAAGATTGAGAAATCGCCTCTTGATGAATCATCAAACTCTCCTGTGAACATTCCTTACCAGAGATAATCAGATGCACAAGCCCGACAAGCGCCAAGAATGGAAATGACCGCAAAGTCAGTGGCGTGTCCCCTAGGACTAAATCCCCACCACCGAGGCTCTTGTCAGCTAAGATGCAGCGACCAACCCCAGCAAGCACCTGGTGTGACTTGCCAATCTGACCTCTCATCAAAGCTGTGGTTTTGCTGGGACCTGAGGGGGAGCCGGACTGTTTTTGGCTGGCTTTCGGTCTTTGTAAAAGTCAGTTGTTTGTCATCTTAATTTTTAGAAGCATGGAATTTGAAGTTCTGGCCAACAAAACTAACAACCTTGTACATTGCATGTAGCTTTCATAACAGATGGTGGTCTGGGAGGTTGATATTTTTCAAAAGTTGATGACTTCACGGCTTGATGTCCTGAATGAAGTTGTTTTCTCTCAGATAGCGTTTCAGGAATGGAAACTTTTGATCAGGAGGAAGACCTGAGCTGAACCCAAACTTGAGACCAAACTTATCTGAGTTTTTGAAATTCTCTTCCAAAGAAAACTTTATACACATATTGTTTCGGTGTGTGTGTGTGTGTGTGTGTGTGTGCATTTATTTGTTGGCTTCTGCACATCTGCACTTCTTGCTTTCTTCGTAGGGAGTGGGAGCCAGACTATAACAAGAGAAGCTGTTATCTGAAGGACTCACAGTCCCTGGGGAGTAGGAACAGCCAACCCTACAGAACAGCCCTAGGTGCCTCCCAGAAACGGCATACGTTTTGCATAAGCATTAGTTCTGTGGGGTGCTGGTCTGAACTGACCTCACTCTTTCAAGGAACAAAGAGGATTCTTTCCCAGAGAAGAGGATTTTGACTTTAAAAGCAGCTATTCATGGTACAGTCTTTGTGTCAATGTGGTTTAGAGTGTTACTCCCAGGAGAGAAGGATAAAGAATGCTAAAGCTGGGAGGCACCTTCAGGATGCTGGGGTCCACCTCCCTCGTTTTACAAATGAGGACTCTAAGACCTCAGTTAAGAAGGCATGTCCTGAGCTCAAACAGCAAGTCAGTGGCCAAGACGTCATTAACTCTTGTATTTTCTTCTTCCGAGTGAAAATAGGCTACCTCTTACCCCACCCCACCCCCAGCCACCTCAGTGTCCATATTTTGTAGCTTGCACCAGCCTAGTACCTTAGATTTTATTCTGGAACATTCCTACCACACCAAGCTATTATCAGCCAGAATAGAAGAGAAAGGTGTGAAGTGATTCACTCGAATGCTCAGTGGGCACCTCCTCTGATGACTGGCACCCGAGCCTCCCCAGTACACATCACCCCAATTCCCTAAGTGCATTCTGCCTTCTCACTTGAAGAGCGCAACCTTTTAAAGATGTCGTAGAAAGGCACATTGACTTATCCTGATCATGGACTTGAAAACCATCCATCCTATTTATGTCTCAGCGCTCACCCCTCAGGGAGGTATCAGTGAGATCTAAGCCACAGAACATTGACCTAGGAAGGCAGTGGTCCACCATTCTCTTCCTCCAAGACCATCCTAAGATGCCCTTGGGACCTTGAGGAAATCTTACTCTCTTCCTGAGACTCAGTATCTTTGTTTATGAGGTATGAGATTCCATCAGCATATCCTAAAGTGTAGTCTGAGAAATACGTTCCACGGAACCATTAAGTGTTTATTTAAAAAAAAAATTCCCATGAATATATTAAATCACTATTATTTATTTAATAAGTATCTTTAATTTATCTTAATAAACATTACTTCAAGAAGTATTTTTTTTTAGACAATCACATAAATTTAGCCAAAACTGAACTAAATAAAATTATTTTATTGCAGGACTTTTCCAGAGCCTTCAATATGAAAATGTGCCTTGGAAAATCTCCAAGCACAGATGAAATATATACTATTTCTCAAATATATTTGGCCACAATACCTTTGCAAATCAAGCGCTCTGCCTCAATTTGACAAACATGGCACAGATGATCTCTCAGACCCTGTGGAGTTCTAGCGTCGTGCTTCTTCTGTGCACCCTTCATTGATATGTCTAGTAGCTCTGTTTTCTAAAATAATAGACGGACCCACTTCCAGGTTTTTCTCTCTCATTATCAGTGTGATTCTTTTCGCATTTTCTCAGCTTATGTTTTTTCAGATGCAGAAAGTTATGTAATTAGCTGTGAGGTCTCAGGCCATAATTTGGGAAAAGTTTCCCACTTAAATTAAAGGCTTTGCACGCCCACCCAATCAGTAATTGTGTGGATCTTTCAAAACTCTGTTGGCTTCATTTAATTGTTAAACATTAATTTACTGAGGGAAATCTTCAAAGAAAGAGTAGTGAGATAGAGGAAGCATGGCTGGTAGGACAAAATATTAATAGATGGTTAAAGCAAAACAGTAATTCTTCCCATCTAAGCTTGCAGTCCTTGGTCGGGTGGAAAAGAAATGATTGCTTATTCTGAAATGATATAGGTTTCATTGACTTAAAATGACCTAAAAGCAGTCAGAGGGGGATTTACTTTATCTTTATTTTTGCCCTGAGGAGAAGGAAAGAAAAACAGGGTCTTATGTTTTAAATCTGAATGTTTCCAAAAATGTTGGTTAAATCTGTTTGACGAAGACCAAAAATTAAAATGGAAAAATCCCTTTTTGCCAGCAGTGTTGTTCGTGTAGCCATTTAGCTCAGGCTCCGGTGCAAGGAAGGACTCCTCACCTTCTTGAGCATCCGAGTGGAGACTGGAGATGTGTGGAGTTGCCATGGTGATTGCTGTCAACAAAGGTTACCCCTGGTGGAACCTCTTTGGCCCCATGACCCACACACAAAGTTGGAATAATAGACTCTGTAAGTGGCTTCTGCTCTGCAAATAGAGACAGGGCTGGAAATCAATTATTAATGAGCTGGGTGACATTGACATTCATCCACATTTAATAAGCACAGCCCAGCAACCAGAGGGGAGCTGGGTTTTGCCCCGCAAAGTCTCACGGGTTGATAGGAAATTCAGAAAAAAAGAAAAAGCGAGGGACAGAAACCCAAAAAGAAAGAGATGGTAGTCTGTCTGGAGCCTCTAAACAGGTTTTAATTTGTATTTAGATTTCTCTGCTTGACATTCCTTTTGATACCAGTTTTCAAGTTTTCACCCTAAATCAATTCAAGCTTTGACAGGCTGATCATACAGAGCTTCTCCTCCCTACTGCCTTTCACATGCCTACCAGAGAGACAAATCCAAGGTGGTGGGGTTTGTTCACGATTTGGGAGAGGAAGAGCAGTGCTCTGCTGGACTCAGAGATGCAGCCTTCATTTGTAGTTCAAAAGCCCATTGGTTTATTTTTGGACTTCTTTGCAGAAAAGTAAAATGCTAATGAAACATAACAACAAAACAAAGTGTTGAAATATGTGTCACCACTGCGTGTGTTCTCCATGCAGAAATAAGCGGGAACCACTCTGGGTTGTCTTTCCAATTCCCTTCCAAGGCAGCCTGTGATCTCTTTACATCTGAAATAGTGCAAAGTTGCGTTCATACTGAACCCAGAGGTGTACCTCACCTGAACATGCAGCTTTCATGGCAAGGGTCCGTGCTTTATTGAAAAATCTGCCTCTGCTCTGAAATGGGAGTGGGAGGGCAGAGACGCTGAGAGAGTTTTAGAACCGCTTCACAGATGGGTAAACTGGGACCTGAAGGAAAGAGCTGATTATGAGATTTGCTCAACTGACCTTTGAATTACAAACGCCAGTCAGCCGGCCAGCCGGCCAGGCTTTGTCCAGTCTGGCATTTCACCACTTGGTACTCCAACGGCTTTTCTAAAGTCTGTCACTTCAGAGGGGGAACCGCCCTCCACGTCTACACCCTAAACCTGTCCTAACTTCTAAGACCGTTCCTTCAGCAGACTTGGCACTCTAGACGTTGATTCCTTGTGGCATGCAACAAGGCCGCAAGGGGAGATTTCTCCGGGAAATGTGGCTGCAGGCCCACTGGTCTGCAGAGTCACTCCTGTCGGCGAGCCCGCCCCCCCTCCCAGCATGCTGACAAAGGAGGCCAAGGTGCTGGGCAGAGACTGGAGTCAATTAAAGGCTATGACTGGGGAAAAGCCCTTCTAGCATCTCCTTTTTTAATCTGGACCCTTTTTCCTTTTGATATTCTAGACGCTTTTCTTTTGCGCTCTGTCAGCGTAGACTTTTTGAAGGTGACTGATGTCTCAGGTCAATAATTACATGTGGCAAAAGTTCTTAAGCTACAGGTTTAGATGCCTCTAATTTCAAGGCAAAAGCTTGAGGTTTCACAGTCCCTTCCGGTGGAGTTGAGACATTAGGCAGAGAGGGGTGGGAGGCCATCAGCATGCTGCCCACAGCAATCTAGGACCTGCCCCCACGTCCAGCAGGGTCTCTTGATATCTGAGTCGAGAGTAGGGGCCTCCCCCACTCTAGCCATTGCCTACACCTATGTGTTTAGTGTGGAGCCTCTGCGGGAGGCAAGAAGTTCACATGCTTTACGTTTCGATTTTTATATTTCACAATATGTCAGTTTATGACTTCAACTCCTTAGACAGAGACTGGTAAATCTGGATTCTGTGCGACTTTACCCTAGGCCCTGCATCAAATCAGCTTAGTGAAGCAACAAATGCTTATTGGGCTCATACTATGCTCTGGTCACAGTGCTGGGGGACAGCAGTGAACTGTATAGACAGGGTTCCTGACCCCATGGAGCTTACAGTGGAGCTGACAAAGCCAGGCAGATATGCGTGGGAAGTGCCAGGAATGGGTGACTGGGTGCAGGGGCCTTGGGAATAGGGCGAGAAACGTCTAACTCAGACCAGGCACTCAGGGAAGACTACCTGGTGGAAGAGCTGCTGTTCTAACCTGAGATCTGAAAGGTGAGGTTAGTAGTCAGGTGCAAGGAGAGAGCTAAATCAGAGAGTGGAGGCAGTTGGGGTGATGAAAGAAGCTGGAAGAGGTGAACTGGCCTTGTGCCTTTCTCCTGAGAACAATGGGGAACTACGGAAGGGTCTTACCCAAGGGAGGGGCTTACTTGCTTTTAAGTTTTAGTAAATTCACTCTGACCACACTGGAGACAAAGGGTTAGAATTTGGGACTTTATTGTTTTGTGTTGTTTTAATAACAGGGACAGAAGAGGATGTGGGATGGGGGAGGTGGTCTCACCCCCTTTCCCAGGTCTCACGGGGCAGGGAGAGGGTTTAAACAGCCTCATTCCAAGCAGGAGCCTTGTTTTAGTCTCCTTTTCCACTGTCATTTGCTGCCTGTGGCTCACACCAGTCACCAGACCCTCAGTTTCCCCAGAAGTGTGTGTCCTGGGTGTAAAACTTTAGCTCCAGTGTCACCCCTCAATTGTAAATTGTAGCTTAGACTTTCACTTTATTCTCTCCCTGCTCCCAGCTTCTTTTTCGAAAATTAATATTCCTGGGCCCGCACGCGCTCATACACTCTTGGCCATCATTGAATTTGGAAGGCTGTCATGTAGTGGTAGAATTCCGGCAAGTTAGCTTAAGGTACCCATTTATTTTTGTGGTTTTCTGCTTCCCAGTATTCCAAGGGATATTTCCCCTGTCCTTTGGTAGAGGGGCCTGGTGAAATGACAAGTCAGGCGAGATGAGGGGGAACATATGTCAGCCCCACTCAGAAACCTGGCTAGGAAATGAAGCTCCGAGGCACTGAAATAACCTGCTGATGTCACACACAGTGTAATCCTACATTCTGGCTACCTCAGGGTGAGTTATGGCCACGTGTCCCCCAGCCTGTTCCAGATGCTAGACTCCAGTCACTGGATTCATGGAGGGTACCACATCTCTCCACCCTTGTCTTCCACTAACCATGAGGCCTGTTTTCTCTACAAAGTATAGGGACCCTACTGTTCTATTTGGGTCCCGGTTCTGAAATGACTGGGGAACCTCATGTCATTGCTTGGTGCTAACTTCAGAGTGTAGCCTGACTTCAAGAATAAGAGTGAGAATTTAAATGAGCCTGAGAGTTTAGACTGCAGGTAACACTTGCTGCTGATTATTGGGCTTATTGCTTTGTGCTGGGCTCGGTGATAAATTCTTTAGTTTGTGTTATCAGCAGATCCTTCATCCATCCAGTGAGGAGTTCCTCTTATCCTTTTACAGCAAAATAAATGGCTTTGCAAGATGATTTAACTTGTCCAATGCACCCAGACAGTTAAGAGGTAGAGCTGGGAGTTCACACCCAACACCTGATCGTAGAGGCCACTTCCTTGATCAACTCACTGCATCACCATTTACCCAATGGGTGACCCGCCTCCACTCTGGGCTTTACTTTCTCTATATCCTCAAAATAGTATGAAACCTTTAGTTCATAGGAAATTGCATAAGGAACCCCAAGACATGAAGAGGGAAAGTGCAGAGCTGTTCTAGAGGACTTGTGGGCATGCAAGTCATGGGGAAAACGGGTATCCTGAGACCCTCAGCAAGTCACCCCCACTCCTAGGAGGGGCGCACATTTTGCTGTTTTGTTAGCTGTAATCTTGACATCCACGCACCAGCCGAAATAGTATAAACTGCCACTGGTTCTCCACCTCTCTCCTCATCCCACAACCTCTTATCACCGCTCATTTTCTCATTCCTTCTTCACAATCTTCTACTCTTTGGTTCCTTTGCCTCCTTTTGTCTGAGACAACAGTCATACAGAGAATGGGATCAGAATTGGGATGGGGAACATGATCACCCACCATATAGGGTGACTAAGATTAAATGCCAAAACACTCAGCAGGTGTTCAGCCCGATGTCTGGCTCAGAGCACTCAACAAGTGGTGGTTCCTAATATGACTGACATGAATGTTGCCATTATCATTGAGGACGTAGAGGGGAGAGAGAGATGAAGAGTCCTGAGCCCTGGTCAGCATCTCCTGTCTCATACTTCTCCCCGCCCCTCGCCCTGCCTCCAGAATCACTGAAGCTTGCCACTTGGTTTCAGCCTCCATGCCCAGGAGACCGCTGTCTCCTGTCTGTGACTCCCCTGCTAGACTTCGCTTTGTCTGTGACTCCCCTGCTAGACTTCGCTTTGTCCCTTGAGGGACACATTTTTTTGCTGGCCAAGAAAATAGCCCTGTTAGTTGAGAAATATAGTTTGGGAAAATGGGACCCTACCCTGAGCTCCTTCCAGCTTTGACTCCCATGTCTGCAGTTTAGCCAGGCTCGTCAGCTGGAAAGACATTTTCCGACTCATGTCTTGGGGCTCTAGGGAGAAAGGGTCTTCACCAGTGAAGAAGAGTTTTAGGAATGGGACACAGGGGGAGGGGAGGGCATCTTTCCTGCCCTGTAATGAGCCCTGGGAGAGCAGAGACCATGTCTTTCTCAGCTGCTGCTGTAATCTCAGCACGTAACATTGAGTCCAGCTCCTGTGAAGGGTTTATTAAAATATTCTGAAGTAAACAAAAAAGTGAGCCGATTCATCAATGTCATGGCACAAGTGAGGAAGACACCCCACACCATCTTTATGTCCTCGAGGTAGGGGTGCAGCTTGAGAGGGACCTTGCAGTGAGGCTGAGCTTGACTCTGGCTCCATCATCACTAAGTACCTGTGTGACACGCTGTGTGACCTATTAGGTCTTTGGTGGTATGTATCCAACTAGAATGAAAAGAGTACACATTTAAAAGGGACTTGGGGAGAACTGACGAGTTACTACATAGAAGGAGCTTTAGAAACTATACTTGGCACCTGGTTTGTGCTCAATAAGTATCTTCGTTATTATCACACACTTGAGATATTAGATGGAGAGGTTTGCTTGTTTGTTCGAGAGCAGGAGATGAGTCTTACTGAGCTTTGTACTCCAGTATTAGCTCATGTCTAGCCCTTAATAGGAGTTTGTAATGATAAAGGGAAAGTAAGGACTTAGTGCTGGTCCTTAGGTCAGAGGGAGAGGCCAGTACAACGGGAGGGGCCCTGATCAAAGCACTGCAAAGCTGAGCGATTTAACCCGGGTCTCCCTGTGTGTTGATGCTTAAGCTGGAAAAGTACGCAGGTCCAGGGAGGACTAGACATTAGCCCTGTGGCCCTTCCATTCGTGCTAGGGCTTCTGCAAGTCACAGTTACTTGGGAATGCCCGCCTGTCTTTAAACGGCAAAAGAGGTCAGGAGCTCCTGTGGAGGGGGTGATGTCGCTCCAGCGATCCTCTTGTGTGGCCCTGGCGTCTTGGGATGAAGCTGCCTCAGAGCTGGACCATCTGCACGGGAAGGCTGACGCTTAGAGGACAGTTCCCTGGGTTTTATTTGCCAATTATTTAACAAGCATGTTTAATGACTGTGAAATTTCCAGGCCTCTCATTCAAACCAGCGAGAGGAGCCCCCCAGGTCTGCTTGGGGCCTTAAAATTGTTCAAATATGGTGAAGCTGGAAAGGGAGAAGAAGGAGACTGTGTCCTAGCATTGCCAGTGGTGGCCCAGAAAAAGCCCAGCTTTCTAAGAAAGGCAGCCAGGCAGGGAAGTAGTTTCCATCCTGAGCGGGAAGTGTGGGCCTGGCTGAGAGTTCTCGTCGGCAGGTTGAAATCAGGGGGAGGGTCGCCTCCTCTCCTGACTAGATCACGAGTATCGGTGATTTGTGCGTGTGGTCATACGCCAGGCCACCCTTTATCATCTTTTTCAAGGGAACCGAGAATCTTTGGGGACGTCTCTGTGCTCTGACATCCTGAGAGCAGGAAGTGGAAAGTCATTACTATGAAAAATGGCAGCGGGGACACAAATGCGCATCAGGGGCAGACAGTGGACTGAGCAAACACATTAATGTTCAAGGGGCAAGGGAGGGGTGGCTCATCATGTGGAGGGGTCGGTTTCCTTTCTCTAGAAGCTACTCCCAATGACTGCTTTACAAGATAAGAAAAACTGTGCTTGCTTTGGCAAGGGTTCCTGCTTGTGACTCGAGGGTTGCATCAATTCATTCCAAATTGTGCTGGTAAGCAATGGGAGTCTTGCCTTCTGGAGAATTACTGCTCCTTAAAGACATCCTGGCCAGCAAGCCCAGCCCAAGGAGTAGCAGGCCAAGGCCCCCAGGGTGGATTATTCACTTATAATCAGGTCTTTCCTCCTGGTTCCCTCCATGCCTCTCGGCCCCTCGCCTGTGACTCTCTATCGAGGCAAAAATCTAGTCAAAGGAATGCAGGGGCAAGAGATTTGGAAAAAATCAGAGAAGGAATCGACTCAGAAATGCAACATAATGAGGTTCCCTGAGCAGACTTCAAAAGGTCAGTTGGGCTCCAGAGCCCCATGTGATGACCTCACGATCAAACTATTCCTTCATAGTCCTGTTAGAATCCAAATTGTGCTCTTTTGTGAGCTGGAAAGGTGTTCTGGTGGGAGCACAGCCCACCCCCACCCCCACCCCCACCTCCGAACTGCTGCCTGCAATAATTGGGTATCATAACTCTTTTAACGCTTGGATTTGATTTTCTAGGGAAAATAAGCCAAGTTCCCATGCATGGGTGCTCTATTTCCACCCATCCCTTCCATCTCATTTCCCTGCTCTTGAGGCCCCAGCCTAATGCAGGGAGACACTGTGGCCAGTAATCTTGGAGATCTTTACTCCTCAGCAACTGGGTTCTTGTAAGGAGATATTTGTAGGCTCTGACTACTGAAGGCAAGTGGAGGGAGAAATGGGGCTCTTATTATTGCAGATCTTTCAGGAAGTAGTTGTGCTGCTGTCCAATCCCAGAGCACTACGGGCCGATCCAGATGGAGAGGACACATGTCAGATGCTTTGGCCACCCACTGGGGGCCAGCCGACTACAGCCCATGGCCAAATCCAGCCTGCCACCTATTTTTGTTTTATTGGATCACAGCCGCACCCATTCATTTACTTACTGTCTATGGCTGCTTGCATGCCACAATTGCAGAATTGAGTAGTTGTGACAAAGACCATAAGACCCACAAAGCCTAAAGTATATACTCTCTGACCCTTTACTATCTTGCCAACCCCTGGCCCACACGATGGTTTTCATAAACCTGTAAATCCCTCATGTCCCAGAGTAAGTTATCCTTGGTTTGGGATCAAATAAGATGGCAGAGGCAGCTCAGTTCTTAAATTGCAGGAAAACCACTCCCATACTCATCCATTGAGTCATTCATTCAAGGAATGTCTGCCATGGGATATGATTATCAGTGTCATCATCTCCATAGTCCCTTCCCCTGAGGAATTCCCAGGCTATGGGCCACAACTACTGTGGAGAAGAGGAAACTTCTGGACAAATCACTGACTGTTAAAGCAAGACAGATCTTTTGTTCTCATGTAGCCCAATGACCTAATTTTACAGATGAAGAACTTGAGGCTCAGTACAGGGAAAGTCTTGTTTCAGATCACAGCATAAGTTAATCGTAAAGTTGGAACTAGAACTTTAGTCTCCCGGGCCAGGGAACTTAAATCCCAATCGATGGCTGTATTACTTCTGCATGTCTTCTGGATCTGGTCGGTAGTGGAAACCAGTGGTCTTGGAAGCATTTTGGAGAGCAGCAGTTGACCGTGTGACTCAGCAGTTTCTCTCTCTGAAGATAAGTCCCTGGTTGCTTCTTAAGTGAAGCTGATTGCAGTGGTTATTCACATAAATTGCACCTGTCACATCTCTGTACAATGCCAGACCAGGGGTAATGTGAGCTCCTTGAAAAAGGAACTCGTTTTTTCCAGGGTAATTATAAATTAGATATGAATGTAGGCTTAGGATCCTGGCAGACATTCTCCCAGGGAATTCTTAACTCGCATATATTTGCAGAGTAACCTTTGCAAAGGTTAGGCTACTCTTGGAACTGAAATACAACTTTGAAGTTTAAAAATTTCAGTATATTTTGGGACGATAATAATCCCAATTCTCTTTCCTCTAAGACTTTCTGTACATGCCTACCAACTTACTGTTTGACAAGTCAAAACGTGAACTGTGCTCCAAAGGGTCATCCAGGGGCTCATTGGAGAAGTGACTTATGTTTGGAGCAATATGCAAGGATATCTTGGGTTCAGAATGTGGACTACTTAGAGTTTTCTCCAACTTCCAAGAATTAAATGTCTGTGACTGATGCGATTTAACAGAAAAAGCCAAAGAATGCAAAGGTAAAGTTGAAGGGTAGCCATGCTCTAATAGTAAACAAGACTAGATCACAGTGGCTCTGGCCTGGGTACCCTCACCTCCAGATCTGAATATGCAGAAACAAAGTCACATCAGTGTCAAAGATCAGTGCCTTCTTCTGCCTTTACTATGACACCCTTATTAGCTGTGCAACCTTGGACTATGCCTAAGATTCACTTTCCTCATCTATTTAAGGCAGTGGTCCTCCACAGAGAGCAATCCCCCAACCCAAGGACATTTGGCTGAGTCTGGAGACACTTTTGGTTGTCAAACTAGGATGCCACTGGCATCTATGTGGGTAGAGGCCATGGATGCTGCTAAACCTCTTACAATTCACAAAACATTTCCCCCACGACAAAGAGTTATCAAACAAAGAAGTACTGGCCCAAAAAGTCAAAAGTGCTGACATTTAGAAACCTTAATTTACAGGAGGAGGCTAGACCTTGTTCACCATTGTATCTGTACCACACAGTGCATGTCCGTCACATAATGGACAGGCAAGAAATATCTGTTCAACAAGTAAACCTATGAAAATACATAAATAAACCTATGAATATATATATATAATTGACTATTGTAAGAGTGCTAAAAAAAAATTACCAAATATTGTATCTATGCACAGTTTCTGACACAGCGCCGGGCGCATAGTAGGTATTCAGTAAAGAGTAGCTCATGATGATACAATAACGTTTACCTGAATT
Source organism: Cynopterus sphinx (assembly GCA_030015415.1). Classification (NCBI taxonomy): domain Eukaryota; kingdom Metazoa; phylum Chordata; class Mammalia; order Chiroptera; family Pteropodidae; genus Cynopterus; species Cynopterus sphinx. Next base: position 113,563,762 of record CM057381.1, read on the forward strand.
TGCTTCATGCTTGTTCTAAATAAGAATTCACTTGTTTTCATCCTTTGCCAAGATAATAGGCAGTCTGAGCAGGCAAAAAGCCCAGTGGGGCTTTTACAAATATTGGTTTACAAAGAATCTTTTTTATCTTGTGTTTTCCAGATAGGTAAGCCAAGGGCCACTGGTTGTGCCTTCATTTCCGCTCCTCCTGGCAGACTTTCCCTAGGCTGGGTTTTGTTTCTCTAAAATTATTGTTTCAATGCTTTGTTGTTGCGAAGGAACCTGTTGGTTAATATTAATGCATTTTTATCTTGGGCCACTTCCTTCCGATTCTCTTTTCAGTCTGCCATCATATTTTGCTTCATTCTTTTTAACATCAGTGCTATTTGCAGAGCAGAGCCCTTTCATGAACATATCACCTCTGAGCCTTACAGCAGGCCTGTGGGGGTGTTATCACCTCCAGTGAATAGATAGAGAAACTGAGGCTCAGGAAATTAAATGACTGCGAGTCACTAACTTTTGGTTCCTCTTTATCGCCTACTTCAAGGGTTTGAGAACTACAAGAGATTTGGAGACAGAGGTCAGAGAAGAGTAGGTGACTTGCTCAAACCCATATCGGAAGCAGTACCCAGGAAGGTCTCCAGATGCTTTCATCTTATCTTTTTCAACACCTTCTTCTCTCCCACCTATTCCTGAAGATCATTTCGAAATTGTATCTCATTCATTCACTCAAGGAGAAGTCATTGAGTGCCTCTGAGCTCTGTCGTGATGTGATGGAAAAACTTCTGAGTTTAGATCTTGTTCTGCCACTTATTGCTAGTCAGCATTTGCCTGAATAACTTAATTGCTATAAACTTCAGATTTTCTTATCAGTAGTAGAGATGACAATTTTTGACCTATGTCATAGAATTGTCATGACAACCTAAAATGATCAAAGCAATAGAATGAGGTTGAAAACTGAATTCTTATGAGGATTTTCCACCCTCTTCTCTTTCTCAACCCCTCCCTCAGAGTCTAGAACTGGCAATTTTAGCACTTATGTTACATTGGCACATGGTTACATGAAGAAAAACAATCATAATAGTGATGACTAATAATCTATTGAGCCCTTATTTCTATCAAGGACTCCACTAAGCAATTATGTGTAGGATCTAGTTTAATCATCTGAGCACCTCTATATTTTCAGTCTCTCCATCTCACAGATGAGGCAGTTGTGGCCCCCAAAAGTGCAGTTCCTTGTTCAGCTAACCATGAACCAGCCCAGGATTGAATTCAAATTCAGTGGAGTTAAAAGCCCCTGATCATTATTCGTTTAATTATTTATTAAGAACCTCCTAGTGCCAGGCACTGTACTAGGCTCTGAATGGCCCTGCAGATGCTTCCTGAACCCCAACCCCCACTCAGGCAGAACAAGGGTTTCAGGGCATCTCCTCCTTCTGCGGGAGGTATGGGGACTTGTGTGCTTTCACTGGCCCTCAGTCCCATCAGCTGTGTCATCTGGTCCCTGGGAAGCGGATGACATTAGCACCTCCAGCTGAGAACAGCTGATCAGCACGGAGGGAGAGCATAGAAGCCTCAGCTGAGCCACATGGCAAAGTCTGGCACTCCAGCAGCACAAGCAGGGTGATTGTCTGCAGAGCGTCCTGAAGACCCTGGCCCAGGGACCGGTCCCCTCATGCTTCCTGAGCCACTGCCTGCCAGAGCCTACTGTTTGGGACTTTTGTCCCTCCTGGCTCACCTTAAGGGATTTCCTCAGGACAAAGTTACTTCATGGTTTGAAGACCACACGGATTGAAATCTGTGGGGGGAAAAGACAACCTGTTGGGGGCTTTCATAGTGCAAACACAACTGTTGCCTGTGGACAAATATTGACTTTCGGTGCTAACTCTTTCACCGATGGCCACTCTTGGGAAAGGCCTGTTTCAGGCAACTGAGCACTGTCTGCTCAGCCAGGTCAAAGGGAACCAGAGTCAAGGGGAGATGCTTCTTGGACCTCAGATGACTCTATCCACAATAGACTGCATCAGTCTCAGTGAACAAGCAGCTTGGAGTCTGGTGCTGTTGGCATTGTTGATTCAGCAGTCCACTGTGACTCCTGTGTTTGTTTGCCAGGGCCGCTGTAACAAACAACAGAAGTTTCTTCTGTTGTTTAAAACAGAATAAATTGTATCTTAAAACAACAGAAATTTATTCTCTCACAGTTCTGAAGTCTAGAAGTCCAAAATCAAGGCCTCAGTAGGGCTATACGCTCTTTGAAGGCTCTAGAGGAGGATCCTCCCTTGCTCTTCCTACCTTCTAGAGGTTGCTGGGAATACTAAGTGTTCCTTGAATCACAGACTTGTCACTCCACTCTCTGCCTCCATTGTCACCTGGCATTCTCTCTATGTGGGTTCTCTGTGCCTCTGTGTCCAAATTTCCCTCATCTTACAAGGACACCAGTCATTGAATTAAGGCCCACCCTAATCTAGGATGACCTCATCTTAACTTGATGACATCTGCAAAGAGTCTATTTCCAAATAAGGTCATTTTCACAGGTACCAGGAGCAAGGACTTCAACGTATCAACACCACTACCTGCAGGGTTGTTTGTCCCTCAAGGTTACATACCTCTACATGGCCTCAACAGCTGCCTCCATCCAGCCTCCACATTGGCCTAAAGGGACCCTTTCAATTTGGCCAGGATCCCCCTTCAGCAGTGTCCCATTGCCCTCAAGGAAGTGCTCCCAGTGGAGCCACAAAGCCCTGCATGGCCTGGCCTTGATTTCCTCACTGCCCTGTCACTACCATTTTCCCTTCCACATTCTATATTCAGCTGTCCTACAGGCTTACAGCTCTCTGAGTAGGCCTCGGGCTCTATTTCAGGCCTTTACGTATTCTGCTTCTTCAGTCAGAAGCTCCTCTTCCTCATTTTCTCAACCTGGAAGGCACCTCTTACAAGCAGTCTTTGCTGACCCTCCCTGACAGGTATCCCCGGACTCCTTCTTTTGCCTCCTCCTTAGCTCACACATCACATTGTATTACAATCGTCTCTACTGTCTGTGGCCCTGACTTGGCTGCAACACTTTAAGATCCGGGTCTATATCTTATTCCCTGGTCAAATCCCCAGTCTTAGCTTATGGCCAGCCAAAATAAATGCTTCTTGAATTGAATAACAGATTGAATGAAAAAATGAGAAAGTAAACAGAAAGCAAAACTAATAACAGTAGCTCGGCTGCCTTCCTAATTTTGTGAAAATTAAAGACGACTTTTCTGCCTTTCTGCCAATGACCACCTAACATCAAATTCAACCAGGAGGCAATGCTCAGAGAAATATTTCAGAGAGACTGTTGTTATTGCCAGGGTTTGGTCAGGGCTGAAGATAAACCAGAAAGGCAGTTCTTGAGTCAGTCTTAATTTGTCATCAGGAATGTCCAGCCTTGGGCCATGCTCAAGGTGACTGTAGTATCTAAGACCTTCTTTTGAATTTTCAGCCCCACTTCCTTTCTCAAGAAAGGAGGGTGGCCACAAAAAAGTGGGTAAACTGAGCTAATTTCTTTTGCTTTGGCACATGTGCGGTGTAGCTCTTTTGCATGATTGAACATTTTGGCCCACTGAAGAATAAAAACTGTAATCCCCCCCTTTTTTTCATTGTGTTTTGCCAAAACAAGCTGTGAAAGAATGTAAAATATATCATTTTGTTGGCACCCGTTCACAAGTGAGTCAGTGAGCTCGCTCGCATTTACAACGAAAATCGGATTCTAACCTCCCAAAAATTTATGACAACTGCTCCTTCTTGTGGCTTAAATGTTGACATATAATTAATTTAGGATTTCTTCCTGAGGCTTCCTGTCCAGGTTTGTACCTGCCACAGAAATATCCTTGAAAGTTTATCTAACAGCTGGAGCCATGAAAAACCCCTACTAAAGCTTTGTAAAATGGGTGGGCTGTGCCAAGGGAAAGGGCCCAAAGAGAAAGGCAGAGGCTGCCAACGTGGCTGGCTGCCAGAGTTGCCCCAGGTCGGAATTTGCTGTTGAGAGAAAGGTTTGGGTTCCTTCTACCTCTGTTCCCTCCAGGCTCCTGTGATGTGCTTCCTCTTTGCTCTGCATACTTCCTTTCTTAAAGACACTGGGCCCTAGACGTGTGTCTGACACATAATAGGTGGTCGACTACCAGTAGTTCTTATTATCTCGCTCTCTATACTAGCCCAAACAGAGCAGAGAGCTGAGCATCAGGACCAGCTTGATCCAGAGTGTGGACAGTACCAGTCTGGGGTGTTGGAAGCCAAAGTTGCTCAAAAAGCAAGAGTATGGGGAGAAAGGAAGGACAGAATGCTAAGGGAATGCAAGGGGATTTCAGTGGGAACCATAGTCAGGGACTGCCCCTCTGAAGAAGTGGCATTTAAGCTGACATCTAAGAAGAAGCAGAGGCAGCCAGGTAAAAGGTGATGGGGAAAGTCCTTCAGGCAGAGGGAACTGCATGTTTCAGAAGCCCTGAAGGAGACCCAGCTATATGTCTCCTCCTGCAGTAGGAATCCATACTTGTAGATTGGTGCTGCCAATCAGGAATTTCATGTGCTTTTGCAGGGGTTTGCAGCATCAAATGGGGCTTGATCCTAAGTCCTCTGCAGCAAAGCCGAGGCCTCTGGTGTATCCTGGGTGACATGGGGACTGCTAGAAGACTTTGGAGTCCTGCCGAAATAGGCTTTGGAAGCGACTCCAAGGTGCCCCTGATGTCATGCCTCAGGTGTCCACTTTGTCATGCTCCAAATCCTAGATCACTGGCCCAGTTCTTCCCCAAGGCATGTCCTTGTCCTCAATCCTGGTTGCCAGGCCGACCTTGGAAGAGTTAAACTTGCCCTACCTGCCCAGGACCTTGGGATTTAATGGGGAAACTTCCATTCAGTTCATGTATTATGAAAATGTGTTTTCTCTCCTTCAATCTTCCAAGTGACCAGTGAGAAAAGCAGTGAAGGAACATCCCCTCAGGGCACCTCCATATCTAAGTTGGAAACATCTGTGGTAGTCAGAAACCTCCTAGCAGATGGGAGAATGGGCACACTCAAGAGCCCATCGTTAGTTTCTCTCATTTACATGGGGAGCCCCTCATTCCTGGTGAAGATTACTGAGTTCACTTAGATTCCTGAGCAGAAACTGGAGGTGGAAGATCAAGGGCCTTGTCCTTGTGCAGTCCTACAAATATAGACTTTAGCATGGAATTTAAATATAAATTCAAACCAGAGAGCATGTCTGCCTTTTAGCACTGTGCAAATGTCCCTGGCCTTAGATTCCCTCGGAAATAACCTCTGCTACTCTCAGACTTCTCATTCTTTTGGAGAAGACATCATGTCTCTTTAAGGTGGTCTATTGGTTAATGGACTTCCTGAGAAAACTCTATGCAGGGGCGTGTTTGCAGAAATGGATTGTAATTTTGGAGGCATCTTGTTTTGTGTGTGTTTCTTAAAACCTAACCATGTAAAACACAAAGTAGGTATTCAGTTGGGATCGACCATTATTGAACACATACTTAGACTCAAAGACCACATTTTTGTTGTCTGCTCCTAACCACACATCTAGCACAAGATCAGTGGTCCTGTTGGCGTTCCAAAAATCTTATTCTGTAGCATTCCAGCCACTTTTGCTACTGACCAAGCAACCCTACCCAACAAGGAGAGATTATAATAATGTCCTATATGGAAACCAAAATGGTGGCTAAGATGCCAAGGGCCTGACCCAGATGTCCTGGGAAAGAGTCATTTTGTTTATACTGCAGTAAAAATTTCTTTTTGACAAAACAGCTTTAGACTCACTAGAAATCTCATGAATGAGAAGTCAAGTTCCATCAGTGTGAGTAAGTTGAATGTCAAGGTTTTCTGCAGGCCTTTCTGGGTTACCTATGAAAGGACAAGGCCAGGAAGGCAAGATTCTGCGTGCACGGAGGGAGGGGTGGGAGATACAGGTATCCTGGCCATCACTGGGGGAGGCTCTGATTTGGAGCAAATCAGGCCTTGGAGTTATACTTTGCTGGTAAAGGCAGACCCTCCCTCAATAATCTTTTTAGCATCCCACTCCTTCAAAGACAACTTACACCCCAAAGCCCTCATGCAGTCAGAAGACATGTGAATATCCCATCAGTTGCATAGAAGCAATGGATTGGAATCCTCCAGATAGTTCACTCAATCTCAGAATGATAAATGATCAATCATTGCATTCCTTCTAAATGAAATTAAGATGTTAAGATATATTGCTTGGGGCTTCTGGATGGGATTTCTGCAGTTGAATTTTCAGCAGAAAATGTATTGCTTTGGAATCACTGGGAAAGGGAAACATTCTGGATCTATGTTAAAGCAAAACATTTGACAGTGGAGAAGAATGCTTTAGACATGTTAATTTTTTTCATATTTAAAAGTGATTAATCATCCCAAATACCATAAAGCTGGAAAGCCATAATGCAACCTCTTGGAGGTGAAGGAGGATGCATATGCCTTGATACTCTGAAGTGGAGGCTTTTGAAGGAAGCTGCAGGTGAGCTTTTGATGAAAGACAAAAAGCACAGACCAAAAATCCATTTGAAAGGAGAGAGTCTGGACAAAACTCTAGGAATGCATAGAAATCCACAGACATATTTTTCACGTTTTTCAATTAGCACTGTGCAAAACAAAAAGTGGGAGGAGGAATGATTCTCTTCTAGTAGGTATATGTATGCCATCGGAGATGTTACCTCCTTGGAAAGCCTTTCCAACCCTCTTGTCACACCAGGTCAGGGCCCCAGGGTGTTCCTATAAGCTGGAGATTTGACATCTCAGTATGCAGGATCACACCATGGCCCCTCCATATACTAGCTGTGTGGCTTTGAGTGTGCAAATTTACCTCTCTGTGCCTGTTTCTGGAGCAGCATAATGGGTTAATAATGGCAACCTCTCCAGAGTGTTAAGGACTGGCTGCCATGAAACAAAAGTGTCTGTGCTCAGTGAATGTTGACAGGTCATTCTTCTCCTCGGTATTTACCACAATTTTAATTCATTAATCACATTTTCAGTTTAATTATTTGTTGACTGTAATGTGTCACTAGATGTGTATTTCATGAAGTCAGAACTAGTTTCTGTCTCATTCAATCACATGTCTCCATACCGAAGGAAGGAAGAAAGGGAGGGAGGGAGGGAAAAGAATTGATTCTCGTACTTTTCAAAAAAAAAATGCAGTTTAAACACAATAGAAAATCCAAACTGAATTTGTCTTTGTGCCTCATTTAAGAATCCATTTCACTTCCAGCCCTACAGACCAAACTGAGGTAGCTTTATTCCTTTATTTGCAGGTGGGTGTGAATTAGGATTTACAGGGCTCAGAGACACTGAAGATCTCTTAAAAGCCGGACTTCTCTCAGCTAGTTGCTGGCCCGTGTTTACACATTTTCCTTTTCCCTTTTTCACCTCCCAGAGGAGACTCCTCCTCCCCCAAGAAGACTAGTTCTGTTTGTTGCAGGAAACTCTGATTTGTTGGTTGCTTAGAAAACACAAAAAAAGTTTGAAGCAAGTTGAAATTAAAGTACAGTTAATCACATGCAAAACTCCATTCAGCCTCTATCTGCCAAAAATAAATAGTTTTTAAATGATTTTCAGATCACTGACAATGATGACTGTGTTTATGGCAGTGGGTTGCCTGCCTTCAGCGGCCATCATTGCCAGCGTGCACCCAGCATTTAGAAATTAAACAAAAACACATTGAACTGGCTGCATTAGCTGTTGCCACATCAGAGCGCTAATGGGTTTAGTGACCACAACCGACCCAGGCCAAAGTGTGTCAACAGCCAAAGGACCAACCTTGCTGGCTGTTTGTACTTTGCCCAAGTTGTTACAAGTTTAATTCTTTGCAGCTTACTTGTCCTGCTGTTTTGGCCTCTCCCCCACCATGTCTTAAAGAGCACAGAAGCCAGCCCAGCCACATACAGGGAGGCCATGGGGCCCCTGACAAGAAGTCCACAAATGCAGGCACTTCAACCTCTTGGGTCTGATTACAGATTAGATTAGGACTCCAGAAGGTGCACTTGACTGTCCTCCTCCTCTGCCTCCAGCCTTCTGTAGCTAGTCCCTTCTAAGATTCATTCTGGAAAAGACCCAACCTGAAGCAAAGGCAGAAAAGCCTCTTGATTCACCACTCATCTGGAAAAGTGGAGTCTTCCTGCCTCTGTCCCCATACAAGAAAGCATGCTGCACAGCATTTGCGCCTTGACAGTGGTTTCTCTGCATTACACCCAGGCCTTTAGCCCTGCCTGACAAACTAGACCAACTATCTCCATTTCTGGGCAGCCAAATCAAGCACTGGGTTGCAAGACCTTGGTGGTGAAAAGGTTAAATTGCTCAACCACCCGGATGTGGGATGTGTGCTTTCCTGCCCACACTTGCTCCTGGCCTAAGGCAGTGCCTGCTGTTTGGGGAGGGGGAAAAGGGAGGTCTCGCCTGGACCCAGGTGGCCAGCAGGCAAACCATGTTATTAAGAAGCAGGGATCGCAAAACCTTGATCTTCAAAAGAGACCCCTAATTAGTCCCTGGCCCAAGAGTAAATGGCATTCCACCTCAGCGAGGCTGGGAAGGGGCCTTCGAATCCTGGGGACTAATTGCCATTATTGGCTCTATGAAGATCCTGTTGTAAACACTTGTCATCCGAGCCACCTCTGGTCAGCACACTTGAGATATCAAATTGTTCCTTCGTGTTTCAAAATCTCCTGAATGCCTGGCCAGCTTCTTTTTCTAGGAGGGGCATCTCATTCTTGCACAGGATAGCTTTCTTAGTACCCAGACTACAGAGATGTCTCTGTTCCTCTGGTATGCTATGGCAAGATCATCCTCACACTGAACTCTTTCCAGTGCAGAAATTGAAAGAAATCTTTCACTTTATTCTCATTTGAATTTGCAAATGTTATCTCAAAAATCAACTTCAGTCACAGGCAGACAGCAGTTATCATGAAGCTAATGGGGCTTAAACTTCAGGCCCCTCAAGTACACAGACCTTTTCCAGGACCCCAGGAGGGGCCCTAATGATGTATTCACGTGGCCATATACTTTTGTCAAGTTTGAAATAGCCAGCTGTTTGTATATTCCTTTTCTAACAGAGGGCCCACCAAATGGTATAAAACCGAGGTGTGCTCTGTAATACTCAGGTTTATTTCTTACCTTTTGTATCCTATTGCTTATGGAGGTAAGTATTTTCTCCCTTTTGCTTGACTTCTTGATCCTGTTTGACATTCATGGGGAGGGGGGGAGCCAAATTTCTCCAGGCCACATGGAGGATGCCGCGTTTTGAAAGTCTCAAGAGCTTGGGACCCAGAGACCCTGGGTTCATCACCTTCAAGGGCAGCCTGAATAAAACCAAACCCAAATGGCAAGAGGCCAACCTAAAGATTGTTTTGGGGGCCATGGGGATTTGGGCTTGTGTCTCTCGGACCACTAGGATTCTGAATACTTTGAGGGCAATAAGTGTATCTGAGTGGAGAGGAGAGGAAGAAAGCTGTGAATAATTTCTGAATATTTCTGTGAAGTGCAAGTTTTCTATTCACCTTGAGGATTGGCTTTTAGCAAACATTTAGGGGCCCTGAGATGACATCGTCCACATTAAACATCCATATAGAAAGCTATGTCACAGGGCCCAATGTCATAGATTGTCTTCCAAAGCTGGGCTTCAGAACCTTTTGGTCAGGGAACTAAGGAGTCACCATTACTCAGCAATAATTCCTTTGTATGAACGGTGCAGGGTGGGACAGGAAGGTGGACACTCTATACACAAGGCTTAGGATGTTTGCTCATAGGATTCCATTGTCTCCATGATGAAAGCGGATGGTTTTCCCTCTTCAGGTAACCTAAGAACCTGAGACAAGAGATGAGGGTATGGAAGTATGGAACCTCCTGAGTGGGGTTTTCCAGAGGGTTCTCCAGGATGACTCAGGCACTTTCCCTTCTCTGGGGCATGGTGTTCTGTTTGTTGAATCAGCCCTGTCTCCCACGTTATGCTCAGCACCCCCAAAGATTCCCAGAGCATTATTTTAACCTATATGTTTCACTGGTTTGAGTTGTTAGAAATTGCATGCCAAACTTTTGGTTATTTTAACTAGTTCAGAAAAGAAAGACTAACATCAGTTTTGACAACAAACAAAACAGGTTTTTGTTCTATCAGTTATGTTTAAAAGATTCCAATTTCAAACTAAACATGATGTGTGGTTATTCTGTCAGCGATTTATATAGCCACCAGGGCGCCACAGTTACACACTGCATACATCATTGTATTTTTAAAATGTACTTAATGAACATTTTTTTTCTTTTCTAGTAACTACCTCATTGCCTTAAATGAATGCATTCCAATAGAATTTGTAACAAATGACCACTTTGTGTTTGCATTAATGCCAAACACGTTTAACAAATTTTTAACAAGGAACCCTGGCCAAGTGCCAAACTCCTAGAGGGACACGGAAAGAATGCTATAAATTTAAACTAGATTTTACCTTTTCACTTAGTTCAGCGACTGTCTTAGGTGTCTTACTATCTCAGGATTGTGGCATTTCTATTTTCTGTCAGATAAGCTGTACATTTTTATTATTTTTATTACTTAGGTTGTGCCTATTTCCACAGGACATTTCAATCTATGCAGCGATGTCTGAAACAATGTGATACCAGCTTCTGGCTTATGGACAGCCTCTCAGGTTGAAAAAGGTATTATTTTAAGAAAAAAATTGCAGCTAAAAGCACATTTCTACTTGACCAACATTTTAAAAGTTGCGTAGAATACCAGACGCTGATGTTGGGTGGCAGACTTCTGATTTTCACTTCTGCTGCCCTTTGCCCTTGTGAAGAGAAGAAAAAAGACAGGCCCGTAGTAGCAGGACCTAAAACGTTGACTGAGGTGGTGCTAGGGTTGGCTGGTGGCCCGAGTATGAATATGTGCCAATCCCACCAACATGGACCAGGGGCTGCCTGCTGGAGAAGGCCACTGCTGGGCAGCGGGAATGGTCTCCCAGGCTGGGTTAGAGGTGGGCAGGGCGCTGCAGTCCTCGAGAAGATAGTTTCAGGTCAAACTCTCATTTTAATAGCTGTGCAATTATTATAATGTATATTAGATAAATACTGGCACCAATATGATAGTAAATAAATCTTTCTTTAAAAGGAAATTTCGGTTTTTAGGAAAGATGTTTTAGAAAAGAATATTAATTAAATGTGACAGGGATTATGGAGAGTTACAAAATTGGGATGGTAGAACACAAAAGTGTAGAGAGTCCTGGCCTCATGGTAAAGAGAATGGGCTCTGGAGTCGAGAAGATGTAGACTCAGATCAGGCCCCAGGGGGAATTTGACCTAAAACATGCAGTTCCTTTAAGCTTCAGTTTCCTCATCTGCTAAGGGACTAGCAACCGGGTCAGTGTCATGGTGCTGTCAAGCTTGTTTGAGATAATTCACGCAAAAGCACAGAGCGCCGTGGCAGATAGCATACACTAAACTTTAGCTGTAAATAATTCTGACCACAATAATAACGGCAAGAATAAATCCTAAGGACACAGAGCGGTGTATGCTGCCATTTATATCTACACATCTGAGTCTATCAAATTTCCTTCATTTAAAATACCGTGAATAGTTGCACCAGTGGACAGAAACCAAAGATGAAATCTGGAGTCTCTCAGTTGCCCACGCCTTCCCACAAAGCAAGCGCCATCATCTCCAACAGCAGTTTGCAATTCTGAGCAGAGGGCTTCCTGGCCTGCCCCCACCCACCCCACCCCCAGCCCTTGGGGCTCTGAAGTGTTACATTTTATTGCCCTGTGGAGCTGTAGGAGGCCACTTGCAAGGTAAAATGTTGCTCTCCACTCATATTTTTGAATTATGGCTTCAAGGTGGTTGCTCCTATCAGGAAAATTAAATGATTTAACATAATTTGTTGCCACTTTGATCACAACAATAATAAATAAATCTTCATGAGGAAACCGGGAAACCCATTCCGTCCCATTTTAAAAGATGTTAAGTAATAACACAGATGTAGTTACAGAATTTTTTTTTTTTTAGGAGAAATGACTCTATTGGGTTTTCTTGTGAGCAGAGTCACTTAGTGGAGTTGTTCTGCAGGATGCCCACTGCCCCCAGAATGAGCAACTCTTCTCCTCAGACCCTTGATAATTAGCCTATCAGGGGCTCGCTTTTATGTAGGCTCCATGTGCAATGTCAGGGGCATCCAAAGCCGTGGTGAATGGGTGTCTGTTTTGTACCTGGGGGCAAGCTGCACACATTTGGAAAGCACATGGAGCGTAATGGACATTAACCCAGATGTCAAAAATAGCCTGCATTTTACTACTGTTATTAAACAGTTTCCCCTTTAACCCCTCCGTGTTTACCAAAGACCCCTTTCTCCCAGCCTGTTTCTGCAAATCACTACTGAAAGGGCAGGAGAAGAAAGCCATAATCGGGCAGGTGTCTTTATTCCAAAGAAAAACAGTCTGAAGGAATATTTGTGAGACACCACACGTTTATAGCCTGCTCTCCTGGGGGTGCTGGTCCTGGGGCAGGCTCTTACTGCTGTGTTCAGTTCGCCCCTTCCTCCCACCCCCCACAACCCCTCCCCTGCACAGTAACTGCAGGTTCCCTTCAGAACTAAGTCAAGATTTTTCACAATCAAAATAGCTTTCTATTTTACTATGATGCCAATTATACATTCTTAGATTAAAAAATCCAAAAAGTGTAACAACAACAACAAAGTTATGAAGAAGAAAATTTAAACCACCACCCAGTTATAATTGCTAACAATATCCTGGCATATATGCTTGCAAGTGTTTATATTTTATGTATGTGGATGCAAAAATGAGATCAAATTATACATGTAGAATCGTCATCTGCTTTTTTCATTGAAAAATTGTGGACATCTTTTCATATAATGAATACCTACACCATAACTGTCATATAGTCACATAATAAATCTTACGCATCCCTATCACAGCTCTCTATTCATTTCCTTCAAGTGACAAATTCTTAAAGTCCTCATTCTTTTATTTATTTTTGTATCTAATTGTTGTCTGTCTTCCTCCCAAAAATACAGGCTCCATGGGGGCATAAATTCTATGTCGTTTTTACCATTATATCCCTGGCACAAGCACATTGCCCAACACGAAGAGGAGTTATATTAGGTTTCTACTGCTGCATAACAAATCGCAACAAACTTAGTGGTTTAAAACAATAGCCGTTGAATATCTCACAGTCCTGTAGGTCAGAAGACCGGGGTCCCACTAGGTTCTCTCTTTTAGAGTCTCATAAGGCCAGGTGTCAGCCAGGCTGGACTTTAACCTGGAGACTCTGGGAAGCACCAAGCTCATTCCCAATGTGACTATAGAAGCGAGGTTCCTGTTTCCTTGCTGGATCCTATAGTATAGGTCTTTTTGCACCAGAGCTCCCTCCATCTCAGCACAGCAAATCCCTCTTGTATTTCAGATTTCTCAGACTTTCTCTTCTGCTACCAGCAAGGGCTATTAAAGGGCTCCTGTGATTAAATTGGGTCCACTCAGATAGTCTCTCTTTTGATTAACTTAAAGTCAAGTATACCTTAACTACATCTGTAAGGTAGTATAACCACCAGATGAGATGTTCATGGTCCTGGTTCTAGGGTTAAGAGCAGGAAGTCATTGTGGGGTGGGGGAGGGTGACTTTAGGGTTCTACCTACTCTAAGTGCTCTTTAATACCTGGAGAATGAATGAGTGAATCAACTCATTCCATTCTAGGAACTGTGTGAGACATAGGGGATGCTAATTAAGCAAGACTGGCCTGCCTTAGCCCTCTTAGAGCTTATAGCCTAGACCAGTGTTGTTCAATAGAAATATACGCAAGCCACACCTGAATTTTCAAGTAGCTACATTAAAAACAGTAATAAAAATAAGGCGAATTGTAATGATATATTTAATTTGATCCAACACATCCAGAATGTCATTCTAACATGAAATCAGTATAAAATCATTCATACTAAATCTAAAATTTAATATGTTGATTTATAGTCATTCAAAATCAGTATAAAAAACTAATTTCATACTAAATCTTCAAAATCTGATGCATAATTTACACTTATAGCACATCTCAATTTGGACTAGCCCTATTTAAAGTGCTGAGGAGCTACATGTGGCCAGTGGCTACCATGTTGGACGGTAAAAGTCTAGACAAGTCATTAGAAGGGGTCAGTGCAGTATGTGTGAGACTTCCTGTGCTGCATCCCACACTCAGGAGGATCAGAAAGGTCTTCTTGGGAAGAAGTGACATTTAAATTGTGACTAAAGAGTAAGTAGGATTTGATCAGGTCATGGGTTAGTGTATATGCATGTCTGACAGAAAGACAAGTTTGCAAGATGGGGAGGAGAGAAAGCTTTAGGACTGGAGAGGTAAGTTCAGCATGGGTGGAACATGAAGCATAGCACTGGAGAGAGAGAGACCACATGAGACCTTACCAGCATGGTCAGGAGTCCATCCTCCATCCCAAGGGCAATGGGATTGTAAATGAAACCTATAAATGTGAAGTGCAAGATAAAGTAGATGTCATTATTGAAAAAACACTGTTGGCTGCATTCATGAGACTGCAGAATTGGGTGCTATAGGAGAGGATGCATAGGGACAGGTTGGGCCTGCTGGGCTATCAGGTGAGGAAGGACTAGCCAGAGACTGTTTCACAGTGGGTGGCTGACTAGATTGCTTGCTTCATTGCTGGAAACCAGGATACTTTTTAAAATTCTTAAAACTATATGCATATTTGTCCTTCAGCAAGGAATCATCTGCATTTCCAACTGCTGGCAATGTCATTTGAGTTCGTTTCTCTCTCTCTCTCTCTCTCTCTCTCTCTCTCTCTCTCTCTCAGTTCCATTTAGGCCTTCTGGTGAATGGATTGTCCTACTGAAGGAGTGGCAACACTATTTGAGAGCTCTTTTTTCTACCATATAATCCTTACCCCAAAACAGTGCACTGCAGTTGCAAGGCACTGTATTCTGCCTTGTGACCTATTACCCAGCTGGAAATCTTTCTCCCAACTGAATAAATGATTGTTCTTTGCTACTTTATCTTGGAAAAACATCAAGGACATCGGACATTCACTGTAATTATTTTTCACTCGTTTCCCCATCTGTAAATGTGACCAGTGCTTTTTAGTACTATGTTGGGTTTCTCTTTACCTTTCAGTCATATGCCCTTTTAATATATTGGTCAGCCTTTTATAAGGATGATTAAGAAATACTTAATGCACAAAAGAATTAGAGCTATGCACAGCTCATGAAGCAGAAAGCGTGCTCTGACTTACAATTTTCATACAAAGTTTGCAGAGATTTTATGTGCCAGAATGAGTAATATGATCTGCTCTAGGAACTCCCTTGCTTTCTGGCTCTGCAAAAGTCATTTTTTTGCCCCGATTCAAGTTTCTTAACCAGAAGGGTTACACCAAACTCCTCAGAGTATGAATTAGCAGAGTTCATCCAAGCCACATATTTCATTAGCACTGTTTAACGATGGCTTGAAATAACTTCCTACCTGTGCAGACTTTGGGATCTTTGGCATGCTCATTAGTCAGTGCGACTCGAGAAACCCTGTGTATCAACCACCAAATCAGACAGCTCAGGCTATATATAAAAAGTGGCTCACATGTGTGTGAGTGTGTGTGTGTGTGTTTGATCTTTCCTCTCTCTTGCCATATTCCCCAGAGAGCTGCGCTATTGCCATATGCCCGGAAACTCCCGAAATATTCAAAGGCCATATGTGAATGATAATGATGCAGGCACACAAAGCTGAGCATCAAGCAGGAAAAAAAGCCATCATTTGAAGGGTTGATATGGGATGTTCCTCTCTTCTTACCCATTTTACTGTTTCTTCCCAGGCTGCAGTTACATTCCATATTCAGGGTCTCTTACTGGGACAGTGAGACAACTTGAGGTGCTGTGGATACCTGTTCCCCAGGACATGAAATATGCAAATGAGTAGCTGCTGCATTTATGTGTAGGTCTGAGCATAAACACACGCCATTGGATGTGGGGATGAAAGACAACTTTATTTCATTCTGCTTGACTTAAGAAGATATCTATTTTCTTTTCTTAAGTGTTTTTATTATAGTAAAATATACATAAAATTTACTGTTTTAACCAATTTAAAGTGTCCAGTTTAGTGGCATTAAATACATATGCAGAGTTGTATAAAAAACACTACTATCTATTTCTTTTTTATTACCCCAAACAGAAACTCTGTACCCATTCAGCAATAATTCCCCATTTCCTTACCCCCAAGGCCCTGGTAACCTCTAATCTATTTTCCACATCTATGAATTTGTCTACTCTAGATATTTCATATAAGCGAGATCATACAGTATTCGTCCTTTGGTGTCTGACTTATTTCTCTTATCATGTCTTCAGGGGTCATGCATGTTGTAACGTGTCGAACTTCATTTCTTCTTAGGGCTCAATAATATTCCATGGTGCGTACATACCACTTTTTGTTTATCCATTCATCCGTGGATGGACACTTGGAAGTTGCTTCTATGTTTTGGTTATTGTGAATAATGCTGCTATGAACACTGACGTATCTGTTTGAGTCCCTGTTTTCCATTCTTCTGGATATATACTGAGATGTGAAATTGCTGGGTCCAGTATTCTTCTGAATTCTTTAAAACTGTTGTTCTTATGTGGTTTGTAAGTGAAACTTCGATTTCAGGTATTTTGACTATCTCTAAGTCTCCAATCTCTATAAAGTCAAGTTAAAAATTACTATAAAAATCGTACTCATTTTACAAAAGTGTGGAGAGAAAAAAAATTGACACAATCTGATCCTATAGAAATTATGGCATAATTTCTTTTAATTTATTTTTGCATACCAGGAGATCTAATACCTATATGTGACATATTTTGAAAGAGGCCTCTTCTCGGATGTGTTTGCAGGGCACAGTTTAACCTTTCTGTTCACTTTATCCTTCCAATATGCATCCTCCTCGTTGCCATCCCCACCTCCTCAATCCCAACCAACCCCAGCCAAATAGAGTGGTGGAGGGCCAGTACAGGAATGGGAGGGGACTGTCTGTGAGGATGATCTCCGATATCATTGCCAGTTATTGGAATGCTAAATCACATGCTTTTTTGTTACAGCTATCAGAAGGGCTGACTAAAGGGAAAATGCAGCTCTGCAGCAATATTCTGATAATCTTTTGCGTGCGGCTCACATCGCTGTCCATCACCACCTGGAATGCTCATCAGGACTGAAGAGGAGTCTCACTTCCATTATTGAGCACGATTCTGTTCAATTTGATAATTCCTTCGTCATCTCATGTCGTTTCATATGTTGGAAAGGAAGAACAAGGCAGAGGAGAAAAGTGATAGATCCTCCATTTTTTTTTTTGAGATTTGGGCATTAAAATTTGATCATTTCTTCTGAATGTCATTATCTGATAACATTTTATTTATGTTACTTAAACATCATCGGAAAATTTGAACTACGTGGGATTTTAACTGTGGATTCATCTTCTGTTGGACAACTAGCTTCATCGCCAGTTTTTCTGCTGGTTCAGCCTAAGCGGTCATCCCTAATGCATTAGATTATCAAAGTTTGAAGTCTGTGAGTGAGTGAGTGGTATTTGCAGTGTTTGTCTACCAAGATGTATGGAGCGTTTGACAAAGAAACCAAAACACCAAAAATGGCGAGCCTTTACCCTCCTCTATTTCTTTAGTCTGCTGTTTGAAGAACCATAATTTGATGGTGTAACCAGTAGTTACCTCTGGGCCAGGTTGGAAATGAAATCAATTTTTTAAACCACTAATACTTGCCAAGAAATCGCCTTATGAGAACGTGGTGTGTGTCTCTGACAATGCATGGCACATCTAAATTGATCATTCATAATTTTATCTATCCTGTTCTTGTACTGAAGAGTGGCAACAGCCTGAGGCACCTGCATATTTCTATTCATGTGTCCCATGTGTTCCATGGGATGTGACCAAGCCTCAGACTCTTACCATTCCCGTACATGCAGGTCTCCATGAAGAAGCTGGGACTCATTCACATTTCAAGATCCAAATGCTGTGCAAACAGTATAAGCTTAGATCTTCTGTAAATGAAGGGTCATTTCTCAATTTTTTAAAAATGTCTCCAACATGGATTCCAAAGCATTTTAGCATCAAACATGAAAACATTGATGAATGAGGAATAATCATAAAAGCTGTGTATCTGTATATAGCTGTACACAACATGTTTGTGGGTACAGAGTCATTATTTAAAGCACATGCCAGGGAAAGAGACCAAATTTTGAGGTCTTTTACATTCAGTGACATGGTACTAAGGAGAATTAAACTCCTACTGCTTCCTCTGAAGATTGAAAAAAAAAAGTTAAAGTGTTATAACTTCATAAAACTCATGACCAAGTCTGGCAAACATGTGCAACTCTTGTATTGATCCATTTTCTTGTCAATGGAAGAAACCCTTCCATGTGTATGCAAGTGGGAGATGAAAATCTGCATTTTTAAAGGACAGTGAATTTAAGCATGAGTGGCCTTAATAAATATAGTTGTCTTTCTTTGCTGCTGTGAAAAGGATTCTAAACAGATGTTCCTAAAGTCTTGCATTGAATTTAGTTGTTATTATTACTTTTTTAAATGTTGGTGCAATTAACTCTGGACCTCTCCCATGAGCCATAGAGATATTTAAAAAACAGACACCGTATTTGTCGGGAAAGATGAAATTGTATGAATTGCACTGTTCATCCTCTGTGCATTAGAAGTAATCTATTCAAGCAGGTTTCTCGCTTCCGGCTTTGTTCTTGTAAGTATAGCAAGCTATGTAAAGCTTATGTGTTGCATAGATCATCCAAATACATTCATGTTTAAAAAGTTGGTTCTTTAACTATCAAAGGAATCTAGGTCTTGATTGGGAAAATGAGCAGAGTTCTTTGCAAGCATATTTAGCACATTTTGACACAATGTCGTACTGAAAACCCAGGCCACAAATGTACCCACGTGGACAGCTTGGGTGTCCTCAAATAGGCAGCCTCACTGCCTCCCACAGCCAAGTCCTGACCTGAACTCTACAGCTGAATACTTGAAGTAGGAAATAGAAAATCCAGTAAGGAAAGTAGGGTCCACCGAACAGAAAAAGCAACCAATCGTGTACAGTTAGCTATTCCTAATTATGTGCCAATTTTGTCACAGCTGTTGTTTGGGGAATCATTTTTGCCCCTCTTTTGTTGGTTAAAACTTTTCTTGATCTTACCTTTATGGGGCACATTATTTAGTCCCTGAAAAATTAAATTCTGTCTAACATAGTATCCTTTCCCATTTCATGTAATATTCTCTGATGTTTTGGGGGTTATCAAAAAATTCCCTTTTCACATATTAAAAATAGTCTCTGGGTTTACAACAAACACTGTGATGTTGCGATATTTGCTCAAACTTTGGCAGGTTCCCCTCTAATCATAACGAAGTTGGGAAAAAGAAGTGGAGGCGAACATGTGGGAGAACTTGGTCTTCTTGCTTCATGCAAAAGCAGGCTTGTACTTTACACCCCATTTGATTTCAATGTACAGTCTCAATTTTGTATTTAATGATTTTTGTGTATCCAGTATGCACGTTAACAGCGTGTCAACTTTCATTTGAAAGTGGGTTTCAATTTTCTTTTTAAACAGTGTTTATGACGAGCCCTCAAATGTGTTGACATAAGCTCTATCTGAGATGTTTCTGTCGAGTGGCGTTTGAATGCCGTCAGGGGTCAGTGTATCTAATTCCCAGAGACCCTTGTTTGATAGTGCTTCTTGTAATATTTCTTCAAGTGAGTGGCATGTGGGTTGTGATATTGACCATGTGATTATGGACTTCGATATGAAAAAAATAAATAAAACTAAGGAACCCTCAGAAACTACCAATGGGCATGTATTAGCCAGTCGTCGTAACCTCGTGTCTAGTAGAAGTACAACATACAAGGTATGTACAGTTCATAAATTTGTTATCATGTGTATGAGAAGTACTTTGTGCTGATCGCCTTATTTATATTCATCAAATAAACTTTGTTTCTTTCTGAAGTGAGTTCATTCCACCTCTCATAAATGTTCTGATTGTGGTGGTTTCAAATCTTTTGGGGGTCATGGATCCCCATTTGAAAAAACTATGGACTCAAAGGAAAAAAGGGAGGGCAAAAGGAAAGTTATGGATGAACTTTACCAGAATAGCCAAGGCATACATTTTCTTTTATGTGTAGCTGGATCTAGAGGTTTATTCTGAGAAATTAAGTCATTGGAGGTGTCTCCCTTCCTCCTTCCCACTTTCTTTCCCTTATTTTTGCCTCTCTAGCTCTCCATCTATCTCTTTTCTATATCTCCCTCCACCTCTTTCTCCATTCCTCCTTTTCTCCCTGTTCCTGTACTTTCCAGGGGTTTTATGTCAATCTCTGCTAGGTTCTCTCCATTTGGTAGCAAAGATGACTCCCACCAGCTTTGAGGATTCTTGTATTTTAGAGAAGAGCCCCTTTCTCACCCAGAAGCTGTATCAGCCCCCTAAAGGGACTCTTACTGGTCCTTTTTTGGACCATACATCCAATTACCTTATTCAAGGGAGTCGGGATGGCGAGACTAAGTGTTTGGCAGCCCCACTGGATGAGCGATTTTCCAAAGAGAAACAATGGGCTACATTCTAGAAGAGAGGGACAAGAATGCTGGGCAGGCAGGAATAATAGCTAGCCCTGCCATGACTTGATTACACAAACAAAATCATCCAAAAAAATACAGAAGATTGTCCATTAGCCTTCACAGGCCACCTGTGGAGAACCAGCTTCTGGCTGCTTTCAAGGTTTGAATTATATTGCAGGAAATCAGCTGCCAATTCCTACCATTATTGAAATTGGAGAGTAATTGACTATCAGAACTAGAATATAGGTTAGATGTTATGTAATCCAATAGCCTCATGTTACTGTTGAGGAAACTGAGGTTCAGTCAGAAGTGACTGATCCAAGCATGGTAAGTTCATCGTAATCCAGAACTGTCCCTAGAGCTCCTAAAACAGGAACATCTGTCCCTAAAGACTCTCCGGGAAGAGAGCATGGGACAAAATCTCTCCCCAGCTGGCCCTTGACAACACAACGGAAATATTTGGCTTCTGCACTTCATGGACTCAAAGTCGCAGGGTGTGAAATTCTCTCGCAGTCAGGCCCGTTTTGGGGCAACCTGCAAAGCCGTTTTTCTGTTTCATTATGTTGCCTTTTGTAGAAAAAGAACTTTTGTTAAAGGAGAATTTCTTACCTCATAGAACTTCCTGAAGCAGCCAGCTTGCATTCAGGTCTAATTATGTAAACCCAGCTGGCCAGACAGAACCTCTGCTGCTTTATCCACAACCAGTGCTTTTGGAAAGAAAGGCACCAGCCTACACACTGCTAGACATGACTGCAAATCAGTTCATACCTTTAGCTTGTACACCTGAGGCTTTGACCTTAAAAGTGAACCCTGATTGCTTCTAGTGAACTGCTGTTACAAAAGATTGGAGAGGTATTCTAATTCTTGGTATTGCTAATCCATAGTAATAATCATACTAATAATAAGTAAATATAGGTAAAAAACTAATTGAACACTAAATGTTTGCTAGGAGACAGGCCATGGCACTAAGGGTTAATATTTATCCACTCGTTTATTCCTGGAAATAGTCCCATGAAGTTGGTACTGTCATGACCCACATTTTACAGTGAGGGAAGTGGCGCCCACAGAGATGACCAGCAACAGTGTGTATTTATACAGTATTTATTTGGTGCCATGGTTGTGCTCGTGCTGTGCTTATACAAACTCATTTATCCTCGCAATAATCCCAAAAGGCACTACTGTTATTACTGTCACTTTACAGACAAACAAGGAAAAGGGGATCCAGAAAGCTGATGTGCTTTACCCTGGATCCCCAAGACTGTATGTGATGGAGCCAGACTTTGGACTCAGTGCTCAGCAAACTGCTCTGCCTCCGGCCCGGGTCAGATGGGAGAGGACATTTAAGGCTGGGATTCAGATCCCACTCATACCTACCCAATGGTGCTTCCCTGTGGCAGGTTTGGTCTCTAGCATGCTTTTAGAGTTCACAGAGGATAAAAGAAATTGGTTGCTCCATCAGCGCCACAGGTGACCCATAATTATGAGAGAATGGCCATGGATTCCAATGGAAATCAAGTCCCATGTGAAAAGAGGATCCAGACAAATTTTGTACATCGAATTTAAACTGGCTATCCATGGGTCTCCCTGATTTCTTCTAAGCCCTCAGGGTCTGGACATCAGCACCCCTGACATCCTAGGCATCCCTGGGTTTACACAGTGGAGCACTCGGCGACAAGAAACTGAACAGGTGTCCCCAGGTGGGAGAAGGTCCTGCGTGCCATGTAGAGGGGTGTGGACCCGATGCTGTTGTTGGCCACTGGTTCTCAACTTCAGTATTTTGAGTACCACTTTGCTGATTTTTCCTATACCTGAAGACAACATGTTGTCATCAGTAAGTAATGTTTTAAAATTAAATGAGCTTACATTTTTATTTAAATAAATTTAAGAAAAAAATAACCACTATTGAAAAAAGAAAAGTAGGACCATTTTCAATACATAGACATTACCAAATAAAAGAACAATAAATATGAAGATAATGTTCTGAGGCTGAAGCTCTTTTGTTTTTGTTAAAAAGGGAGACTGACAAAGGTCAGAGAAGTGTTTCTAGGGCTAAATGGAGATTTTTCACTTAGTTACTGAATCAAAAAAATTGCAAATGATCAGTGAAGGAGTACTTATCTGTGTGGTTCAGGAGTATTTAAGATTTTGTCTGTGAACCACCTAAAATCATTTTAAGGACCCATTCTGATCTCTGAATTTTGGAAACCCCCCCACAGAAATCAAGTGATGGGTTTTTAAATGATCTTTATTTTTAGTAAACTTTAATTTTAGAACAGTCTTAGATTTTTTAAAAAATTGAACAGGCAGTGCAGAGAGTTCCCACAAAAGCTCCCTTCCCATACATGTACCATTGCCTCTTTTAAGATCTTTCATTAGTACTGAATAGTTGTCA
The DNA here is from genome assembly GCA_030015415.1 of Cynopterus sphinx. Classification (NCBI taxonomy): domain Eukaryota; kingdom Metazoa; phylum Chordata; class Mammalia; order Chiroptera; family Pteropodidae; genus Cynopterus; species Cynopterus sphinx. The sequence continues at coordinate 113,586,745 of CM057381.1, forward strand.
CCAATTGAACCACCAATGATAGATTGCTATTAACTAAAGTCTATACTTCATTCAGATTTTCCTTAGTTTTTACCTACTGTCCTTTTTCTGTTCAAGGACCTCATCTAGAATACCACAAATCATTGAGTTGTTATGTCTCCTTGGCTGTGAGTTTCTCACGTTACCCTTGTTTTTGATAATCTTGACAGTTTTGAGAGGGAGGATCAGATATATCCTAGGTGGCCCATCTTCTAGGATTTGCCTGATCTTTCTCTCATGTTTAGACTAGGAGTATGGTTTATGGAAGGAAAACCACAGAGGTAAAGTACCATTCTCATCACATCATATCAAAATTATGTACTTTCAACATGACTTTTGGCCTTGATTATCTGGCTGAGATAGTGCTTGCTAGGGTTCTCCACTATAGTTACTCTTTCACCCAGAATGATGAATTTTTAAAGTTCAGAGATAGAAGAATAAATCTCTGCCTTAGAATATTATATTAAACATAGAGAATGCACTTGGTAGAGAAGAAAAAAACTCTGAAAGACTTTTTGACAAAAATTGTTTGAATTAACAGCTCTATTGTTTGGACCAGTTTTCCTTCCTATTTGAAAATAACTTTGCCACCCCTAACCTTGCCTTCTCTTGTAAAATGACATGGGCATCTATGGAAGAAATGATCAATGTGGGTGGTGTAAACTCCATCTCTTGTGCAGGGCAAAGCCAACGTTTCTACAGTTTCACAACAGATATTGTCTGTGTCAACACAGTGGCTTCACTTTAGGGAGAACTCAGGAGAGAAACTTTGCCTAAATTCAAGACAAAACCTCCATGTCTGCTTAACTACAACTCACTAGATAAGGATTTTATGACTCTTTGAATTTGAGAGGAGAAATATGGGGATTTATTTGAATAAATGGATCTGCTAGGATTTTTTTCTTTTGCAGGTACCCCCATTTAACTAATATGTCTCCTAACTACCTGGCATGGGCTATGAGAGGATAAAATGATACAATAAATGAGAAAATGTTTAGAAAAAAATTAAACAACAAACATTTATCCAAAACTCTGACAAAGTCCTAGAATGGTTTGTTTCAATTTTTAGAACCTGTATTCAGAGAAATAACTTTTCCTCCTTAGTTGTTCAGGTATAATCCATCAAATAATATTTGAATCTATCAAACAATATTTTAAAATACAAGCCATATAGGCCATTGAGAAAGAACTATTGCCACATGCCACTATCTGCGTGAATCAGCCATGATGTAAGGTGAAAGCAGATAGACACAAGAGAACATACTGTCTAATTCTATTCATATAAGGCTCAGAAACAGACAAAATTCATCTCTGGGGTCAGGAATCAGGATAGTGGCTAACCTTTGGGGTATCAATACCTGGTAAGGGCACCATTAAAGGTTTCTGGGTGCCAGTTATATTCTGATTCTTGACCTGGAAGGTGGTTACATAGTTATGTTCAGTTTAGAAAGATTCATCAAGCAATATACTTAAATTTGTTTACCCTTTTTTGTATGCTCTATTTCATTTAGAAAGTTATATTTTAAAAAAAAAATTAATATTGTTAAGCAGTAATCATTTCAAATTACAGAGGTTGGAAAACAAGGGCTTGTGGAATGCATTTAGGCTTCAGATATTACTTGTCTGGTCAGCACTGTGTGTTAGAAACTTTTGACAGGGCAGTAGTGGTAAGCTTGGAGTCTGGGAGCTTGGAGAAGTGTTAGATACACTTATCATTTCTCCATTGTCCTCATTATTCTCTAAAAGGCTATTCTTGGCCGGCTTCTCCCAGTGTGTCTAGCTGCCTGACCCTGAACATATTTGAGTTCGAATCCTCAGGAAATGTTAAAATCCTGACTCTACCACGTCCCAAACAAATCACACTGGGCTGGTTACTTAGCCTATTTGTATTTGTTTTCTTATCCAAAAATTGTAATACATTTCCAGGAGATTCCTTTATTATTTTTTTTTAACAAGGATCAAAAGGGCACTTAACAAAATGCTAGCCACATAGCATTTTCTGAACAAATGAAAATAATAATGATTATTAGTAGTAATATTATCATAAATAGCAAACATCTTTAATGAAATAAAAGTGATGGCCACTCGCTGGCTCCCAGCCATCCTCTCACAAGAACTGCTGCCAAGCTGGTCCTTGTTCAGATCCCACTTGCCACGTCAGGGTTTTCCTCGACCACGTTTAATAACCAGTTTCCAGATCTGGATATTGGGGGCTATAAATTTCCCTGGTGACTGTTGCCAATGACAGGGAAGGAAAGACTTGTGTAATTACCACTTGTACTTCCACAAAACACATGCACTCAAGTCAAGAGCAAGGGTTTTGGACAATAAAGCACTGGGTTTTTAAAATGCAGGAAAGACCTGCTTGACTTGTATGATAAGAAATGTGTGCCTGGTGAGAAAAACAGAAAAAAAAAAAACTAATACCAGTAATACGAGTGTGATAAAGCACCATCAGAAGACTTTGCATAGGACAGGACTGTGTCCCTTTTCCCTCCCAAATGCTATACACATCTGAAAGAAGAATTAAGTCTTTAGAATCAGCCAGGGATTGACTGGGAATCAGCAGCCAGGGATTGGTTGGGAATCAATCAGTGTCTTTGCCTGCAGCCAAAAACTATGACCTTGGATTTTAGCATACTGTTAGTAAGGCAACCACTTTTCTTGGTTTATTTTATAGCGTGGTTGTTTGCAAGTCATGCCATGCTATTCAGCATTCTTCAAATAGGGCATCTTAATGGGCTCCATGAAAATGTCCTAAGACAGCCACAAGCTAGGACTTTTAGAAATAGTAAGACACTGTAACTCCATTTGGAAATGCTCAAGATAGTTCTTTGCAAGATGTTGAAGCTGGGCCCCACACTTCCAGTTGAAGATGCTTTGCTTTCTGAGCACCATGTTTTCAGTTGATAAGAATGTGGAAGTAGGTTACGGGGAAAGAACTGCCTTGCTTTTGGATTCTCCCTAAGTGTTTAATTTTTGAAAAGAAGAAAATGGATAAACTTTAAAAAATATTTTTTCCCCTGCAGTGTCTGTAGATTAGCAAGATAGCATTCCTGTAGCCGGCTTAGGTTGAGTTTGTGTTCCTGGAAGGAGCTGTCCACATCAGCACAGGACTGAGGGGGTTGAGAAAAGGTTGAGCAGGGTAAGCAGTGATAGGAGACAGAATTGGAATTTCTTAGAATGACCACTCCCAAATCTCCTGGACTTGCAGAAATGAGAAAGTCATGAGAGAAGAATTTCTCCAAGAATCTGACTTTACTGGCTGGAAAAAAACACACACACACACACACAAAATTCAACAAATCCTAAAGAGATCACCGTGAATGCTTAAAGAACAAGCTCAGAGCATGACACGTGGCATCTTTAAAAGTGTAGACTCACTCTTAGCAAGTTAATGAAATGGGGCCTTATTTTCCTCCCAACAACGATTTAATTAATATCTCATGTTGCCCAAACCAGTCAAAACTGATAATGGAGTAGGTGACTTTAAATTACCAAAGACAGAAGTCAGCAGAAAGAAATAAAAATTTGCTTCAGGTATTTGGAGGAGCAGGGACTTTGGTAAAGTTGGAGAAGAGAGGTCATTAGAAGCACTCTCTCGAGTGGACTGGTTTTCCACACATATACCCTTGGATTGTTAACTTAAAGCATGGATGTCCTCCTGGCTGACCAGGAACTTTTCTCTTCCCAACTTTGATTCATACAACTTCACCTACTGTCAAAAGTGTACAGCTGTAAAGAGTAAAGGGTATTTGACTGAAGAATGATGGTAGGCTCAAACGCGAGTAGTTAGATTCCAGATTTTGTACAATTCAGAGATAGATTATTTTCATCTTTCCTCAGTCGTCACATCATAGTAAATGGCAAGATGCCCCCTAAACCCTTTTTAAGTGCTACAGTTTATCTCTGAAAAAAAGGAAACACAAGCAGGGCTTCTTTGTGGAACAATTCTCCCTCTAGTCTCTCAAACTGTGCTTGCAGGTATGATTAAATGTAACAGAGCTAGGTAAAATGGATACCACATTTGGAGCAAGGAGCTGTATTTTCCTTTAGCCAACATTCTGGAAAAATCTGACGTCAGTTTGAACATTGGTATTAAACGAATCCATACAGTTTCAGTCAAAGGCAGTTGCAGAAATCTCCTTTAAAAGCCAGTCATTTTGCACGGAGGGCACCTAACTGGATAGCAGCTCATGGTGGTAACTAGCCAATCAGTTTGTGCATTTGACTGGAATTTCACAAGATAATTGTTTCACTTCCAGGTCTGGCTCTAGCTCACTATTTGACCTTGAACTAATTGCTTAATCTCTCTTGGCTTCAGGTTTTCTATCTTGAAAGAGGCAATAATAATCACTTCCAACTACCTATCTCATCCGGGTATTGAGTGGATTAATGGGGTCATGTTTGTAAGGTCCTAGAAAATTCTCAAGGGAGAAAGTTCTACCACTTTTGCAATGCTGGCTGGTAATGTTTTAGAACAGTAGAAATAGAGGACTGCATTTAATGGGATCATTATCACATACGGATGTTCTTTGCTTCCTTATAACTAAGGAATGGGCAACTTCTTAAAGCAGATCCTTTTATTACTATGAAATCTGATTCTCTTTTGTTGGTGCAATAATCTGGAACTCCTGAGGTAAACTAATCTTTCGCCTCTGTGTAAACTGTTCATGGAGCTCTGAAAGAAGGCACCATGATTTTATCACCACAGGAAATGAAATATTACCTACAAAATTTCTGCTCCAGTAATAAGCAGATTGACTTTGGGGGTCAAACAAACTTGGGTCAAGCCATGTCTCTTCCCCTTCCTGGGTGAGTGACCCTCCTGTGCTTCACGGCTGTTGGGAGCGTGACTTTTAGGTAAAATGCTTATTGCAATGCTGGCATCTGGTAGGCTCTCAGGAGATATTACCTATGTTAATATTATGTGTAACAGTAACTGTATATATTCTTCAGTGCCATAAAGAATCATGACAACTAGTCCTAACCAAAATCTAATTCAACAGAGCTTATGCTTAACCAAAACCTGGCTAGCTGTAGCCACCCTTTAACAATACCTGCATTTTGTGAGCACTTTAGATTTAGAAAATGACAAATCAGAAGGAAACGGCCCAGTGTCAGGGATTTATGCAAATTTTCTGTCCTTACAGATCTAGCCCAGTTTCCAGACCTACCAGGTGCAATACCAAAGAGTAGCTCTGAATAGCTGACATTTACTAAGAAGGAAGTACATGCCAAGCATGATGCTTAACAAGGCGAATATGTTTTCTCATTTAACAGCATCCCGATCAGGTAGGTACTGTTAGTGGTTTCTTTCTACAGGGAGGTCGGGGAACCAGGATTTGGTAAGATTGTCATCCTGTGTCGTATGGTTCTTAAACAGAGAAGCCAGATTTCAATCCTCACTCTGGCTTTAGACTCTGTTCGAACCCAGTGCTGTCCAAAAGGGAATGATGTGAGCCCTGTATGTAATTTTAAAATTGCTAGTAGCCATGTTTTTAAAAAAGTCAAAAGGAACAGGAGAATTAATTTCAATAATACATTTTCTTTAATCCAACATATTCAAAATATTATCATTTCAACATAATCAATATAGAAGTTATCAATGAGATATTTTATAATTTTTTTTCTTTTTCCATACTAAGACTTTGAAATTCAGTTTATAATTTGCACTACGGCCCATCTTAATTTGAACTAGCCATATCCAAGGGCTCTGACAAGGGCACAAAGCCAATGGTTCATTTTTTCCCTCCATTTCTGGGCTCTGCTTAATTCTATGTTGCCTTCATTTTCAACACTGCCTATGTCATGTGGTCCTTTCCAACCCCTCACGCAGAAATTCCACATTTACAGCCAACCAGGTTAGCGACCTTAAAGGAAAGTTGGTTTCCTTATCTTAATATTGCCAAAACAAAATCCTGAGACCATCTCCCATCGGTCTAATCTGTGTCACATGACTCTTCTCTAATTGGCCAGGCCTGAGTTACATGCCCTACCTTGAATCATGGGGGTCGAGAGGGAGCCAGCCCTGCCAAATTACCTGCCCTGAAAGGAGAGTACGGGTGAATCCTCAAAGGGCAATCAGGTGCTCTCACCAAGGAAGGAGAAAACAATGCTGGACAGGCACGTGTGCTAACTGTCCAGATGAGGTGCCCTATCTCCAGAGCTGGCATAATCCTTTATCTTCTCTCTTTAATAACAGGTCTGCTTTTCTTCTTTGCTACACACTACATTGTGTAGCACTAATAAGAAGTACATTGCTCATCATTACTGCACGTGCCTGGATAGCCTGCTTTATGATGAGCCTTGGAGTGCAGGAGCCATGGCTCATTATTTCTGCATCTTAAATGCCTAGAATAATTCTTGACACGTAGTAGGTAATTAAGGGAAAGTTTGACAAAAAAAAGAAGAAGAAAAAGAAAAAAGAGAAAGAAATGAACCACCTGGGAATCAAACTCCTGGCTTGAGGGATACCTTTCAAAGGTACGTTCATAGTTTTAAGGCCCAAATGAAAACTCTCCATCATGAGCAGTGATGCTTGGAAGCAAACTGAAGACTGTACTGTTATGAGACTGCACAATTGGGTTCAAAAGAAACAAGCAAAATAAAAAGTGAATAGTAGCAATAAAATTTTAAGCAAACGGAAGACTATACCATTATGAGACTGCACAGCTGGGTTCAAAACTAACTAACTAGTAATCAAATTTTGGCCTCGTGACTGCTTCATGAGTTATATATGCAAATGATTCTTCTGATGGTGACCTACTGGGGGAGTCAACCCTTCTCTCTTGTGGGTCCCTCTGGTACCTTCTAGGGTGCCCGACAAGCATAAGAAAAAATCCCTAAAGATGAACTTGGTTTTTTAAGACCTTTAAGCCCTATTCTAAACCCACTGAGCTAAGAGGCCATAAGCCCAGTGATCTCCCCCCAGAAGCAGTAAAATTCAGGATATGTTTACAAACACACTTTGAGGGAGTCTATCTCACCCATACATTTGGGGCTTTCTGATAAGCCTGTTCAGGTCTAGCACCTAGTAAGTGCTTAATATGATCTGCCATTTACAATACTAACTTGATGAATGAATGAATGAATGAATGAGTATAATATAAATGCTCATTAAATGAGTGATTGATGATCCACAGTAGATGATCCATGAGTATTTGTTGAATGAGCAAACAATACAGTGTGAATGAATGAATGAATGAATGGCCTACCAGTCATGCCTACAACTATTTCTTTTCATGTGTGTTATACTGCTCTTTGATTTATTTCCTTTAGCTATAATTCAGTCCCAACAAATGGACTCTCAAAATTTATTATTTGTTTCTATTTTCTTTTGTTGAATTTTGAAATAGATGATGCCATCATATGGATTCTGTAGTGAAGAGATATATTCAAACATCCTTGAGTCGAGCATGCAGAACAAGGGGGAGATGGCACTTATGTACTGACTAATCTCTGTTATGACATATCTACATGACTGAGAGGATCATGCTCCTGGACTGAGAAGAAGAGGGTTGTCCACAAATGACACATGAGTGGAGCCATCATGTTCCTGTATATACTCAGTAGATATATGTACCGGCTGGAATAGGTAAATTTAATCCTTTGCCATCACTCATTTCACTTGCCTGAATTCTGTGGTATTTCTGGAGAGTGACTGCTTTTCTTCTGGGTTAAGTAGAAATCTTTGCTTAAGTCAAAACCACTTACTTTAAATACATTCAGCGACATTGGGATTTTTTTTTTTTTTTTGCCCTGGGAGTGTTTTTCATGTTTTTCAGTCAATGAATTGTCACTTGACCTTAATGGACATTTATAGAATATTGAATCAAGGATTAATATGAATGGAGAAAATAAGCTTTTATCCACAATTCATTGATTTATTGACAGATTTGGGAAGTTATTACAGTATCACTTTATTGAGCATTGATGATTATAGCAACAAAGTATATAAAATTAAAAACATGGGATTTAATTTTACTGTTTAGAATTATATGTGGTCCCTTTTAAAAGGGTTGAGAATATTAGAATATTATATTATAGAGTCGCTCCAGTTCATTCAATACGATGTGAAATTGCTATATCAGAACATTCCTGAAAGGTTAAAAAATACCATCAACTTTTTAGATGTTTTATGCATAATTTGGTGTCCAAAAGATAAAGTAACTAAATAGCTTAACTCTGTTTTCATTTCAATATTTTGCTGTTATGTATATCTCTTACTTAAAAATTTTCCCCGTTGGTTTGATATTGAAAATTCAATGTCTCAAAGCTGAAATTGACAAGGAGTGATCTTCATGTTAAGAAGTTTGTAAAATACCAGGATGTACTTTTCCTCTTAGAACAAAGCCTATTTTAGCACTCATTCAAATGTGTCCTCCAGGTAGGCTTTCCAGGTGGTCATGAAAGGAGAACTGTTCATTGCTTCTTGTCTGGAAGGGATAGATTTGACCAATGTTAGAATCCAATTAGAACCAGGTCTGAGTGTTATCCCACTGCTCTCTAATGAGATCTTATTCTTAAACCAGCCAGTTTCACAGCTTATCTAAATCCAAAAATTGTAAATAATACTGTTTTCTAGATTCTCCTTCCATAGAAAAGAACTTAACTGAAGAGTTTAAAAACCTGCTATTATATATCCAAAGGAGTATGGCTGTGTAATGAGTTGTTTGGGAACAAAAGTCATTATTGAGGTACGTAATTCAGATCTCCAAATTCTAATACCCAGATTTAGGCACATAACATTGAAAATTGTAAATAATAAGTAAATTGAGACAAAATAAAAATTGCAACATTTTCTCTTATCTTTCACATAAGAAAGTTTCTTTCATATTAGTAAAGGGACTTGTTTTCCTCAAAAATGGTTTATCTATGTTCTAAACCCAGTTCTAAACCTAGATGCCCAGTGGCCTACATAAAATACAGAATGGACAAGACTGACCATGCCAGCTGTCATTGATAAAAAAAGAAAGACAAGAGAAAACAACCTTTCAGCAGAAACAATTTGACAAAAGGGAAGAGTAATGAAATACTGTGTTTTTTCAGAAGAAAACTATTTCTCTTATCAGACTCTATCCACTTAAGGTAAGTCTTATGTGGGAGAGACCGTGGGAAAAGTGTGGACACATTTTGGGAACCAGGGAAACATATTTTAAAAAATAGCTTTGGTCTACAATCATGCCACCCTGAACATGCCCAATTTCGTCCAAACTCGTCTGATTTCGGAAGCTAAGCAGGGTCGGGCCTAGTTAGTGCTTGGATAGGAGACCACTTAGGAATACCAGGTGCTGTAGGCATTTAAAAAAAAAAAAAGTGTTGTCTTTATTTATAGGTAGATAGAATATGGTGGTTAAGCCTCTTTTATTTAGAGTCAGACTACTAAAGTTCAAACCCTTGTTTAACCATTATGTGGCTATGGCCATGATCATTCAATTCATTCATTCATTTATACTGTGCTAGTCATTGAACAAGAAAGATGAGATCCCTGCTCCCTTGGAGCTTATGTTCTAGTAAGGAGAAATAGAACACAAACAAATAAATAAACATGCATGCAAATAAAATAAGATAAATTTAGATGAGGATGAAAGAAGAAAACATACAGAGAGAATCATTGGCAGGGAGAGATGGGGCTGCATTAAGTTAATGCAAACATTGAGGGGCTGACCTGAATAGAGGGAAGGTGCCCAATTCTAAGGAATAGCTTTTCAAATGGAGGGAACAGCAAATGCAAAGGATGTACTCTGATAAGCCTGCAGTGGGCTTAACTTGTTTAGGCTTTATCTGGCAAACTGGGAAGTCCCTGAAGGACTTTACACAGGAGAATAATACAATCCGATCCGCACTGCACTAGAGAGGGAACCCTCATGTCTTCATCAGGGATGATACAGGAAGAGCAAGAGACCAAACCCTTTTCAGAGAGGAGGAAATTCAAAGGAAGCTAACTGCCCTACAAGGTCAGAATTCAAGGCGGATGGCTGAGTCTAGATGCTGTAGTTCCTGATGGTGGTAGTGGAATGAGGGCAGGGAAATCATGGCTTCATAGTAAGTCAATCAATAAAAGAAGGTCAAATTTTTGAGTGCTGCACTGAATTGGACTTGAATTAGGCTTTCCTGGTGTGGCTGATTCTGGTGATATTCACTTTTGGTGTTTAGTAGAGTGGATCAGAAACTTTCCGGACACTATCTACTTAAGGTGAGCCTTGTGTAGGAGAGGCCAAGGGGAAAAGTGTGGGCACATTTGGGGAACCAGGGAAACCTTTTCAGAAATAGCTTTGTCTTTATTTAAGGTAGATAAAGTATGGTGTTTAAGCCTCAGTTACTTAGCATCAGATAACCTGGGTTCAAACTCTTGGATTTGAAAAAGAAAACACCTTGGATTTATAGAAATTGTGATCTTTTTTAGCTTTTCCTTTTCTCCACATTGTGTGGATAATAAAAGGATTTGCCACATGAAATAGTAAGGTTGAAATAAAGCAATGAATATAGAGTTCACACAGTGGCTGGCATCTGGCACATAGTATGAGCTCAATAAATATTATTATTACATAATATTCATTGTTTCAGCATTTATTCGTCTTATCCTTATTGGATATGGTCATGCTGCCATAACAGATAATCTTATAATTGCCTCTTACATTTCTCTCCTTTTCTGGGACCCCCATCCCCACTGTCCTTAGCAACTCATTTGTCTCTGGATTTTACCCAGGACCCACAAACAGATATTCCTGTTGGTGAAATAATCACAGCAGCTCCTGCCACAGAGGCTGGACCAAGGACTCGCATACATTATCTCAATTGGTAGAACATCCTTAATATACTCCACTTTATAGGTGAACAAATTAAGTCTAAGAAGGAGAAGTGACCCCTGCAGGGTCACCCAGTCAGTAAGAGGCTAATCTGGGATTCAGACTCAGGTCCGTTTGCCGCTGATATCCCTTAAAAGTCAAAGCATCCATTCAGCCCCTCCCCCACCCCCACCCCCCAGCAATAGACTATAAAAATAAAGAAGGCTCTAAGTTAGGATGTCACTGTGATTAGTGCAGGAAGACTTGAGATTTTTAAGGAGCCTACTTGAGTAAGCTCCGTGTCCAAAAAGTCCTCTAAACTCAAGGGAACCTCTGTCCCAGCCAGGCCAGTGGCCAGTGGCCACACAATATGATGGTATTACTTTGACTGTGACCATGTGGTGGTGAGGAAGCCCCGACCCGCTTCCGGCCTCTTTGTCCTGTTTAGTGCTCCATCTGGCCACCACCCCCACCCGCCAGCACAGGCAGCTGGGCTGGTCTTGACTCTGAGGTGAAGGAGTAAACATTTGGGGGCCCTTTATTAGTTTATTTCAGAAGATGGAGCCTGTTTGTCCCTGGGGCCCGTCCCTCTTTTATGGCCTCCAGCCCTTCTTGACAAATTCTAGTGACTGGAGAGAAAACCGCTTTCTACAGTGGATCATTAAAACACCACCATAAACCCAGGGCCATAAAATATTATTTGCCTGGCATAAAAAGGGGGTAGATTTTCCCAGAATGTCAACCCGATCCCTGTTTTCTCCCACTGGGAAAGGCGGCACAGGGATGAGATGTTCATAAATTCCTTATCTTGCACTCTGTTTTGTGAAATAACTCTTTTGGGAGAGCAGCCAAAAATATTGATTTATTTTTTCCACAGACTCAAAAGCACTTTTAATGAGTGGAGAATGGTGATGCCTTGCCAGTGTGTCTGCAGATGACTCAATCTGAGTACACATACCCAAATGCACACAGTTTGAAAGAGGAAAAGAGTAGTTAGTTCCACAAACTACTAGGTCTGTGGAACAAGGACCTTTGAAGATGGAGATGGAGAGGCATCGATTTACCTCCTTTGCACTGCCTGCTCATCGCCCAGCCAAACTGACCAACACTCATACTGGGATGCTCTTGCAACTGAGCCTGGCTTCCATGAGCAGCATTCCCTGACAGAAGGCTCCAAGTGGATTTCCAGTTGATTCCCCTGGACATTTTTCTTTGGAAATAATCTTTTCATTCATGCATGCATTCATTTGGTCATTCAATGAATATTACTGAGCACCTACTAAGTGCCAGGCACTGTTCTGAGCACTGGGGTTACAGCTACAGAAACACTGTCACAGAGCTTATTGCATCCTCATGGGGTATAATCTCAGCACACCCATTTTGAATTATGAATATCATCAGATAAAATTCATCTGAAGTCCTTGAGGCCAGATAGGTTTGTTGGAAATTTTGGAATTTTTTTTTTGAAATATAAAATAGAGCATATTATTTAGTTTGCAAACAGCCTCAGTGAGGTCTGGGGAGGTACCCAGTAACTCAACATCATTCATATTTCTTCTGTGAAAAGTATGAACATTCACTCCAACTGGAATAAATTAAGACTATAAATGGTCTTGTCATGTGAAGTCTAGTTTTGTCACCAAAGGAATTTAAAAATCTGTTTTCAGAGCTGCTTTTTGTAGAAGAGCAAGTATTGAGAGTCCAATGAGTGCCTGGCTCATCCTAAGTGCTCCATGATCATTACTGTTCTTTCTCCCACAGAGAAGCTAAATGATTTGTCCAAGGTTTCACAGCTACAAAGTGGGAGAGAGGGGACTGGAACTCCAGATGTCAGAGTTCTCACTCTTAACCACTACCTAACATCATCTTCCACTAGAGGAAAGTCAGCAAAGCAGGAAAATAAAACTGTTGGGGCTGTGTATACACAAACAAGCAAAGGCAACTGGAGAGAAACGAAATAATCCACATAATTCGAAACACAGCAATTTTAAAGGGGAGGGGGGTTGTGGTTTGGGTAATCAGTGTTTCTCGACTGGTTATATGGGTGGGGCAAATTCTTAAGGTAACAGCCTTTTCCGTCCTGGGAATGGAATCATCTAAGCCTACTGCCTCTGGGCACTCAGGTGCCCAGTGGCTTCAGCACACTTTGGGACCTGCATTCTTAGCCAACTCATTTCCTGCCTTCTCTCAGTGCCTCTCTCCTCTCCCGAACTGTTTTCGAGGTGGAATGGACACGAAAGGCATCACTGGGGTGCATGCCAGGAGGTTCGTGAGGTTCCCTAGTCAGGAGAATTAAAGAGTGGGGAGAGGATACCGCAGTAAGGGCGATTCCCCATTTTGTTTAGACTTTTGCCTCCCAAGGGCAGGTCTCATGCTAGACTGGAAAACAAGAAAATGCCCTGAGTTAAGTGGCCAAGGCCTAGAGAGGGTGAGGGGAAAGTGGACTCAGGAGGAGAAAGGTCCCAAAGGGATCTTTGATAACTTCGGGCTCCTCCTCCTCATGGCTGTGTGTGCCCCCAGAGAAAGAAAGTGAGCCCCGCGGGAGCAAGGGCATCTCTTGCAGTTCGTGGGAGGCCCACACTTGCCATTTTGGTGCACTCAGCAAAGGAGGACAGACCTGGGGAATGGTCCAGTCGCTGAGACAAGTAAGGACCAGGAAAGGAGTGCGAAGTGTGGGGGCATCGTCTCCAGAACCTTTCCCTGCGCACGCTGGGGTGGTTAACCAGGGGTGGGATTGGGGCACCGAAGTAACAAAACAAAACAGCCGCCACCCTGAAGTACCCAGGCTACGGATTTTGCCCCTCAGGTCAAGTGCATGCTAGATGAATGGTGGTAGCAGAGTGTGTGCGCGCGCGTGTGTCATGAATGTCTGGAGAATGGGGAGGATTAAGAACAAGAATCGAGCTCCAGTTTGAGGCATTGCTCGGGTGGTTGAAGGTGGGAGGCACACACATCCACCAACCGCGTCCCGCTTGGGTCCCAACAACTACAGGTGTCTGGCAGTGTCTAGAATTTCCAGTGCCAGTAACCCGGTTTTGCCGAACTCCGCAGGCTTCTCACCTTAGGGCACCCGACAAGATCCACCCGGCAAGACTTTGCGTCGCATCTGGGTGCGCTGCGTCGCCGTCAGATGCTCAACCTCGTATCCCAATACCTAAATCTACCACCCTGGGGGCTCTGCAGGATGTGCGAGCCCGCGTTTTCCTCCAGCTCTGGGAATGAGGAACCCTCTCCCGGGGGTAAGAGTGAGGAGGAAGCCCTCCAAGAGGTTCCGTGCCAGGGCAGCAGCCCCCGTGCAGCCCCAGTGGAAGTGGCCTTGGGACAGGCAAGCCAAGGGCTCCGGCCCAGGAGGTTGGGGGTCAGCCTCCTGCGGGTCGGCCACTTTGCAAGGAGCGCAGAGAGCGGGGCGGAGGGCAGGCAGCGGCCGTGGAGGGCACCTCTCTCTTTCGGCCGATGCCTGGGGGATGGGGAGTTGAGAAAACGGGGCTCCAGCAGGGAGTGTATCCCGCCCCTCTGCACCCCGGGCCGTGGTACGGCTTTAAAATCCTGCGGAGTTTGTCATAGGCCGGCCTCACTACGCATGCGCATAGGCAAAGTTGCGTTTTTTTTTCTTTCCTCCCCCCTTCCCTCTTTCTCATCTGCAGCCTTTGGTTCTGCAACTTAAAAAAAAAAAAAAAAAAAAAAATTCTCCAAGAACACCAGGGGGAAGAGGAGTCGGGAGAGAGGGAGGGAGAGAGCGAGGCAGTTGGCCAGGAGGGCTGGGGGTGGGTGGGGGGGACGCGGTCTTTGCGGTCGGTCAGTCTGTCTGCGGGACACCGGATCGCGTGGAAGAGGCTGCTGCAAAGCGGCAAGGCGCCGCCTCCGCCGTCCGGAGTCCGGTTCGGTGCGGCCGCAGCCGAGCGAGCTCCTCCCGCCGCAGCCGCGGTGCCCCCGACCGCCCGCCGCCCGCCGCCCGCCGCCCGCTCTCCCGCCCCTCCGGCCCGGGCCGAACGAGGAGGTGGGCAGTCGCGCCGGCCATGGACCTCCGAAGCTGAACTGCCGCCGCGGAGCCCGTCGCCCTTGCCCCTCCCCAGCCCCACGCCCGCGGTCCCCTGGCTTCTCGTCGCCTATCGCCCTGGAAAGGCGGGGAAAAGAGGGGGATTAACCCGAAGAAAGAAAAAAAGGGGGGGGAGGGGGAGCCCGTGTCTTTCCTGGGGCAATCGCTCCCCGAAACCGCCGCGCAGCAGAACGTCCGGACAATTTCGACCCATTTTGCGCCCCCTTTTTGCCAAACCCTAAAATGAAAGGACAAAAGTTGGCGCTGACTCTTCCAGCTCGGATGGCGACTTGTGCGTTTTCGGCGGCATCTCCAGGAGCAAAAGCCGCGCGCGCCTGATTGTTCCGTGGCCCCCAAGCTGCGGTGTGTGTGTGCGTGCGTTTGTGTGTGTGTGTGCGCGTGCACAGACGTCCACACACTCGCGGCCGCAGGATCAGCGCCTGGAAGCAGACGTTTCGGCCAGACTTGGAGAGGAGGAGCTGGAGATCAGGAGGCGTGAGCCGCGGGGAGTTTGCAAAATCCGTGGTGTGAATGAACTGGGGGCACCTGGGTGCACAGATCACCAACCCCCCTCCCGCCCCAGGCCAGAGTTGAGTAGTGGGGCATTTTTTTCACTCTCTTGTGAAGAATTTTTTTTTATTTGTTGTAAAGTCTTTTGCACAATCACGCCCACATTTGGGGTTGGAAAGCCCTAATTACCGCCGTCGCTGATGGACGTTGGAGAAGGAGCGCCTCGCCGCGGAACAGTTGCCTGCGCGCCCTCGCCGGACCCGCGGCTCCCTCCTTGCGCTTCAGCCAGGCCCTGTCCCTGCTGCGGGCCGGCGGGCTTCCGCGCCCCCTCGGTGCCGCGGCGCATCCCAGCGCTGCTCCGGCTCCGACTCCCAGACTCGGGCTCCAGCAACCGCTTCGGCTCGGATTCCCTGCGCCTGCCGGACGCGCCCCGGAGGAGCCCGCAGCTCTGCGCCAGATTGTCCCTCTAGGCTTAACCCGGTCGCTCTGCTTGGATTCCTCCGCTGCCCTTGCTCTGGTGGCGACTTCCTCCCCGGGCCCCCTCCCCCTCTCCGGGAAGGTAGGTGTTCTGAGCTCCGCCGACGCTCATCACTTTTTTTCTTCTTTTTCTTTTGGAAGTTAACTGAATCCTTCCCCCATCCCTCCTTTTCTCCAGCCGCCTCGAGAGGCAGAACTCCCGCGGCGCTAGCAGGGACTCCTACTCCTTTGCCCTCTACCCCTTTAGCACTGCCTCTGTCTCCCGGGAGACCTCTTGTCCCACCAAAAGTTCTGCAAACCCTTCGACTTCGGAGAAAAAGTTAGAAAGAGCCAGGGCAGAAAAACTGAGTGTAGTTCAGGGACGACTTTCCTTTTGCCCTGAGAAATTCAAGGGTAATTTACTATGTCTATTTCAGCCACAGGATAATGATTCAATTCAACAAATATTTACCAAGTGCCCACTGCGCGGGGCACCGAGAAGGTGTGTGGCCAAGGCTTGGAAAGGGGAAGGGGTCTCCGTGGTTGGGAGACCGAAGAGCCAGACTAGGGGCCCCAGAGCAGCGCACCTCCCGCCCTCGGCAGCCAGAGACCAGGTTGCAGGCTAGCCTTGGCCAGGGAACTCTAGCGCTGCAGGCCCTGCGCCTTTAAGAGTGCCTGGCGGGGGGCCAGCGCGCACCCCGGCGCGGGGAGCAGGGTCGCGTTATTAGCATTATTAGCCGCCACTGGGTGAGCTCCGGCACTTAGCGGCGGTGCTGGGGGCGGGGAGTGCTGGCGGTGGTGGCTCTAATCCTGTCCGCTGAGAAAGCGCGCCCCGGCCCCCTGTGCAGAATCTGCCTTGTCCTTTGGAAACATTTGGGCCTCTGCTTTGGGAGAGCGGGAGGGGGCAGTTTGTGAACTCTTGTTTGTTTTAATTGTCAGTTGTATGTTAAAGCCGAGTCACACACTCCGAGGGTCACCGAGAGTTCACTTTTACGAAAAGTTAACAGTTCTTCCTGCAATATAACTTGCTAGTTTCCAAACCTTTCCTCGACCCTCCAAGTTTCTATGCTTACTTCCATTTTTCTTGATCTCGCCCATTTTCAGTTTTTTAGAAGATAAGGTTGGAACTGGAATTAGAATGTTTCCTGAAGGCAACCCTCCCCGCACCCCACAAACGAGTTAAAAAGAAAAACAAACAAACAAACAAACCTGGAGACCCCGCGGCCTTGTTTTCGTTTCCAACCCGTCTGGCATCGGGGGCCCCATCTCCTCGTCTTTCTTTAAATGGACAACTCGCTCTTTGGAAGTCACTTGTAGCCAACAGTGGGGATCACACCTCCTCAGCCCCTGCCCTACCACCAACGTTCACTGTTGCTCCAGCCAGATGCGGATATTTTGTTTCTAGACAGCCAGGGGAGTTTGAAGAGGGCAATGCTGAGAGCGCGCGAGCGATGGAGAGGCAGTGGAAACTGAGTGTGTGGATTTGTACCCAGTGTGTGTGCGGGCGACGGGGCGGGGGGGGCGGTAACGGGTCAGTTGTTCTCGGGTCTTAGGCATCCTGGCCTTAGTCCCGCACAGCCCCACTCCGGAGGCTCAACCCGAGTCTCTCTTGCCTTTTCCCTCTCTTCACCCGAGCGTCCCGGTGCACAAGGGGTTAGTTAGCAGCATGCGCGCAGAGCTCAGCTATTCCCAAGGCCTTGTCTTCCCCGCCGTGCGGTGCCGGCTGCCCCCTATTGGTTGCCTTGAGGTAGGACGCCTCGGAGTCGGTTTCTAGGGGCTAGCGGGCGGCTAGCTCAGTCGTTCGCTTCCAGCTCCAACCTCTGGCTGCGCACGTCCCTCCAGACCACCAGGTCCCACTCTCCCGGGATGGCCGCTCCGAGACCTTCCGAGGCGAGCTTCATTGCGCCATAGCTGCAGTACGGAAGGGACCATGGGTCCGACCCAGCAAATGGGGCTCGAGCGAGGGGAGGAAGGGTTGGTACCTCTTCTCCGCTGCATAGGAACAAGAGCCTCGCCCTATCGGAGGCCTTGGGTCTGGCCTTGGTGCTCTCACCAATTTTCTCTGTAATCGAGGACAAACGTTGCTTTCTGTTTCCTTCCCTCAGTTTCTTCATCTGTTTAAAGGTGGAGTTGAAACTGTCTGAAGAGTGGGGGTTAAACTTATCTTTAACTTTCTTCCACTGGACACTGCTGTTCCTCTGGACAAAGTTGAGAGCCTGTGTTGAGAGTTAGATATCCTGTGTGAGAAGGTAGAAGTGGTGTGTGTGTGTGCGTGAGAGAGAGAGAGAGAGAGAGAGAGAGAGAGAGAGAGAGAGAGAGAAAGAGAGAAGGGGGGCAGGGAGGGAGGTGTCTTGTGGTCTGGAGAGCCTTGTCCCAGGGATGGATGAGAGGAGGCAGGGATCAGAACTAGACTAGACTTGGCCACTCTTCCGTCCTCAGAGACTCCCTGTAACCGGACCTACTGCAGATCCTGAGTCGAGCAATCAGAGGTTGCTCAGGTTCCTTGCACTGATTTGGGCTCTATGAGCTCCCTCCACCTTCTCTCTCCCCACCCCCACTTCGCGCAGTGGACACCTCCCGGCAGCGCGGCCGCGGCTGCACCCAGGCTAGCGCCGGCTCCTAGTCTTCTCCACGAAAGTGGACTTCCTATCGGCCTCGGCGGTTCAACCTTTATCATCCCCTCTTACTTTTCTGACGGCCCAACTTTGTGGCTGCAACCGGGTTTTTCTCCCCCAGTTTTCTTCATAGCTCTCCTCGCTTTGTGGAGGAATCACAGTGGGGAAAACAATGTTTATTTCCTCCCGAGAGCTGCGAACCTTGGAGTTTTCTACCCTTTTCGCCACCCGGGTCTAACTCACTTATTCCTCCTAGTTGGTATCCCTCATCATTTCCATTCCCAGACTTGGGGTGGTAGGGGAGGCTGGACACAAAGAGCCTGGTGGAAGGAGGTGCCCAAACCGAATGAGGTCGCGCCGGTGGCGGAGAGTCAAGGGTCTTATCCTTGCCTTTGTGGAATTTCTCTTTAAGGGCGGCGGGCGAAGGACTTGGGTGCTGCGCGCGATTGCGCGCGAGTTCCGATGCGTTCTGCCGCCTGCAAACATGCTCTAGCCCGCGTGACGGTTTCCTTTCTCTCACCCCTCATTACTCACGATCCGCACCCCAGCTGATAGGAAAGCGGAGCTAGGAACACCTTTAATCCAGTGCGAAGGCTTTGGAGGAGATAGAAT
Source organism: Cynopterus sphinx (assembly GCA_030015415.1). NCBI lineage: Eukaryota > Metazoa > Chordata > Mammalia > Chiroptera > Pteropodidae > Cynopterus > Cynopterus sphinx. The sequence goes on from CM057381.1 coordinate 113,605,782, forward strand.
AAGCAGTCACTGCTTTGAGCTGCTCCGGGCTGGAAACCAGTGCGCGCGAACGCGCTAACCCTGCCTTAACCCTCCCCTGCGCTTAACCTCTCAAATACATCCTCCTCCTCATCTCACACAAGGAACAGATTCCGAGGATCCTCACAAAGTCGGTTTCCACAGGCCCTGAAAGTGTTCGAAAGCATTTTGTCCGTGCTTTGGTAAACCCAGCTTCTGCCTAGAACTTTTGTTTTACGCTTGGTATGACAGTCTCCGGAGAAGTCTCGTTTCGTCAAGTCTTTCGGGGCAGGTCTCTTGGTAAACAAGGCAGAGGTGTTTACCTCACAGAGTTGGTGTATTTACGAGTGGCTTCTCTGTGCGTTCCTTCAATATTTCAAACTTGTGGGGCCTTTTCTTGGTCGCGCAGGTTTTGAAGCGGGAAGAGGGCCAAGGCGTTTCCGGGCAAGCGCGCGGGGTTAAGTGGAAACGCGACTCGAGGGGCTCTCCTGCGGGTCTCTTTGGGGACACCTCCCGCCTACCGCCAGCCTGGAGAGACCCGAGTCGCGGAGACTTAGTGGCCCATCCTAGTTGGCCCCAGCTCTGGATTCGGGTGTACCTTTCCCGGGGTCGTCGGGCCGAGAGTGGGTTCGGTTTGTGTGCGTTCGGTTTGTGTGGCTTTGCCTCTAACAAAGAGATCTGCTGTAATCCGCCGAATCTGTTATCAATTTCTCCGCTGCCCGCGCCCCGCCCCGCGCGCCCCGCCCGCCAGGAAGCTCAGAAAAGAGCACGCGGCCAGCAGCGATGCGCGCCCGTGGTCTCGGAAGCACATCGGGGCGTGTGTAACTGTGCACTCGTGTGAGTGTGCACTCGTGTGAGTGTGCGTGAGTATGTGTGCGCGCGGCCTTGGCCGCCTATGGGGAGAGTCGACTTTGCAGCAAGGGCCGCGCGCGAAGGCAGACCTCGCGGCCCACCCCTCCCCCGGAGGAAACTTGACACTTCGGGCGGGAGTGGGGAGGGAGACCACGACTTCTCTCTCCTAGGCTGGGGAAACCTCAGGTTTCTCTTCTCTGGGATGCACCCCAGCTTTGTGGCATTTTGGGGACGAGCGAGCTACGGGCGTGGAGCCCTAGTTAGCGGGCACTGGGGACCACATAAGCGTTCCTTCTAGGAGTCCCGACGTGTCCGGGCCAAAGGGGCGGCAGGCAGGGGAAAGCTGTGGCAAGCTCTTGAGCCCCTTCGCTTTTCCACGGCTGCCTAGGTTCCATCAGTCCCTTTCACGGTGCAGGCTCCAGGCCAGGCCCTTCAGCTGTCTGGAGGAGGCTCACCTTTCCTTTCCCAAGGAAGGAGCTCCCTCGGGAGCGGCGGGAGGCGCAGCGCGGCCGGGTTACACGTATCAGAGATGTAAAAGGGGATTTTAGAATCCCGCTCCTCCCAGCCCCCCACCCCCTCCACCGCCTTGCTCCGCCGCCGCCTACAGGTGGAGAAGTCACCAGTGGGGAGGATGGGCAGCCGAAGTTTCCAAGGCTGCCCCTGCCCCGAAATTCTCGACGACGGGAACCTTTGCCGCGCGGCCCTCCACGCCCTGGAATCCAGGGAGCTCAGCCGCGGCGCGGGAGCCAGCGCATCTCTGGCCCCGTCGGGGCTCCCTCGTACCAGCTCTGGCCTCGCCCTGCACCCTCGCCGTTCGGGACTGACCGAACCGAGTCTGAATTGGGCTGGAGAGTGGGGTGGCAGTGTTACAAGGCCAGGCTCGCAGTGCTACGGTGGAGAAGCGGCCGAGCGCTCCGGACGAGGGCCAAAGGAAACCGGAGTCCCCCTTGGCTTCCTTTCCCCTTTCTCCGTGGCAGCTGCCAGGAGTGGGGACGGGAGGGGCGGGAGGAATAATGAAAAAGCAGAATTGGGAGGAGGATTGTGGGAGACCTAGGAAGGGATCCTCTCCGAGTACCACGGGACCCAGCCCCCTTTCTTTCCTCTAGGGTGCCATCCCTTCTCTGGGTACACTAAGTCCGAGGAGGAGGCCGCGGGGAGGGGAGCGCGCTGTCTTCCGGATGCCTTGGTTGGAAGAGCAGATCTCTGTCCTCAGTGACTCCTGTTCCCCCATCTCCTTCTCCCCACTCTCATCTGGCTGAAGAGCGTTCTGCGGAACCCCAGGCTGCCCTTCCCCCTCTGGAAGTGGCTTCTCCCCAAACAGCCCGCAAACTGACTCTGAAACAGACGATGTTAATTCAGAGCTGCATTTCCCAGCTGGGCACTTTCGCGCGCGCTGCTCTCCCGGGCCTCGCCCCCCCCCACCCCTTGCCCTTCCCTCCCGCGTCCTGCCCCCACCCACCACCCCCGCGCCGGCCACCCCGCCTCCTCCACAGCCGCCCGCGGCGCGCGCTCCACTCGCCTTCGCGCTCCTCTTGCCCATGGAATTAATTCCGGCTCCACTTGTTGCTCGGCCCAGGTCGGGGAGAGGACGAGGGTGGCGGCGGGTTCCCAAGTGAATTCCCGTGGAGGGACCCGGCACAGCGCGAACTAGAGGGGAGCGAGGGGGTGCGGGACGCAAGCGAGCAGGAAGGAGGCAGCGCCTGGCACCCGGGCTTTTGCTCCGCAGCCCTGAGACATGGTTGTAATCGCTGGCGTGCCCCGCGCACAGGACCCCAGCGAAATCAGATTTCCTGGTGAGGTTGCGTGGGCGGATTAATTTGGAAAAAGAAACTGCCTATATCTTGCCATCAAAACACTCACGGAGGAGAAGCGCAGTCAATCAGCAGTAAACTTCAGAGACCCGGATGCTTCCGTTGTTTAAACTTGTATGCTTGAAAATTATCTGAGAGGCAATAAACATCTGCTCCTTTCTTCCCTCTCCAGAAGTCGATTGGAATATTAAGCCCAGGAGTTGCTTTGGGGACGGCTGGAAGTGCAATGTCTTCCAAGTTCTTCCTAATGGCTTTGGCCATATTTTTCTCCTTCGCCCAGGTTGTAATAGAAGCCAATTCTTGGTGGTAAGTTCATTCTATGTACGTATTTTATGTTATTTTTTAAAAGATTCATTTGCATGATGCTGGAATATTTTAAATGAATTTTGAGTTTTGGTGCATTCCTCTAACACACATATAACATTTTATTTATATATATCTTAAATCAGAATTTCCTTTGAATATGCTAATATCGTAAAGCTTATCTTTAGCTCCGTAGGGAATCAGAACCTATAAATCTAGACCTTTTTCTATGAGGCCCTTGTTCAGATGTATGCTTGTAGTACATCATATAATAAAAGGGAACCAAAATTCACTTCTCTAATAATTGTAAGCCTATCTATAAAATTTACTTTCTAGGTAGTAAAAGTGAGTTCCAGCTTTTTATCTTTCTGTCACTTGAGGTTATTAACCTTCAGAGTCTGATGTAGGCAGAATTCTAGGAACACAGCTCAATTCCAAGTGGAGACATGTTTGGGCTCAAAATTTGATTAAAAAAAAAAAAGGTGAACTTGAAGTAGTCAAATGTCCTTAAACGAGGATTTCTTTCTGGTAGGGGCCTCCTAGATAGGCTGCAGTATATCCAGAGGATTATTTTTGACGGCGTTCTGGATATTTTTTCCCTGTAAATGAATAGTGTTTTTCTGATTGTCAAACATGACTTCTGGTCACTGGATACCTTGTCTTAGGTCTTTCCCAATCACATAAGGAGCCCTTTTAAAATGTTCAGAGTATGGAGAATTTTCTTTAGTCTATATACTTGTCTCACTGTTCTTCCATCAGTCAAAGGGAACTCCTATCTCCTACCCGTGTCTAATTGTGTCTACTTTCAGCATTCATACATTTTTAAGGCAGATCAGTCCAATTTGTGGGACAAAGTGAGTCACTTTCTCTTAAGGTCAGAGGCTTGTTCCCAAAACCGCTGTTTCCCTCTTTTCTGAGTGGTCCCTCTTTTCTGAGTGGATTTTGGAAATGTTGGTTTAGGTATATGGCAGTGGGGGCAAGGAAGGGAATAAAAACTCTGAGGAGCCAGATGGCGGAATGGGGACTACACAATACCTCCGTTTTCTGAGTGGAGTTAAACAGAGGAGTTTTATGAAGCCGTTCTCATACTTTGTCATGAGGACAAGCAGCAGAGAAAAAGCATCTGTGTGCTTGAAACTATGTCTTGCTGACATGCTTTCAGGGGGCCTACCTCGAGGGTTCACGTAAATCTTGAATGCACATCTCCCCCCCTTTTCAGGTCGCTAGGTATGAATAACCCTGTTCAGATGTCAGAAGTATATATCATAGGAGCACAGCCTCTCTGCAGCCAACTGGCGGGACTTTCTCAAGGACAGAAGAAATTATGCCACTTGTACCAGGACCACATGCAGTACATTGGAGAAGGCGCGAAGACAGGCATCAAAGAATGCCAGTATCAATTCCGACATCGGAGATGGAACTGCAGCACCGTAGATAACACCTCCGTTTTTGGCAGGGTTATGCAGATAGGTAGGAAACTGTTTAACATATTTTTAAATATATATAAACTTTTTCCTAGAAAAAGTCCTTAGTATTTACTAACCAGCTGGAAAAGGAGGGAATCTTCTAGCAGGGTAATTGCTTGAGAATTTTTGTCACTATTGTTACCGGTGTTAATTCCTGTTCCCACACTGATTATACGTTGTTTTGGACTTCTTTAACCAAACCAGGAGGGGAGCATCAAAGTCCCCTTCGTTCTTCTAAACACTTAATTTTTCTAAGAAATATTTTGTTTAAAATAGAATCAGCACACTTATTTTGGTTTCTCAAAAGTAGATGAGGAAAGCTGAGTCATTTATGTTCTTTTAAACTTCAGAACTCTTTTAACTGTAAGAAGGCTCCCAACTTAAGCCATAATTCAAATGTCCCAAAAAGCAAACTAAAAATTGTCCTCTTTCAGAATGCTAGAAAGGTTGGAAGTGAATAAGGTTCTAATTTTCCTAATATAGATATTCCCTGAGGTTATAAAGATATATACGTTAGGAGTTTTATTTTTAGTCCCAGAAAGAATTTTAATTAGCAGTGATCCAATTTACATTTGCGATTTTGGCCATTGATATAAAGGCACATGTTTCAGACCTTAACCTAGAAACTTAAAAAAAAAAAAACTTTAAATGTATCACTACAGACCAATTCTTTATTTTAAATGTGTTGTTGAACTTGTTATTCCATTCAGGGAGAAGATGGCATTAAAACTGGGCTAAAGGCAAAGAGTTTGAAAACTCAGTTTGTCTCTGGTTTGGTTTAATAGCATAGGATACTATCTGATAGATGTGGTCCTGTGTGTGTTTTCTAGTGTGAAATTTTAGGTCTCTTTACTTTTATGCAAACCCTTATAATTAATATGACTGCAGTGACTCCTAAAATAAGAAGCAATTTATCAAAGCAATTAACTGTTTATACTGACTGAAGAGAAAAAGTTGGCTTAATATCCGTCACGGATGGATAAAATGCTTTTTAAAAAACCCTGAAAAGTGTATTCATTGAGAACAAAAAAGAGTTGTCAGTGGATGTTTGAGCCAGGCGGCTTCATAAACTAAAATAATACAGGACTGGAAGCCGTTCTTCTAATTGAATGGGAAAATGGTCTGCAGCCTCAGCCTGCAAAGTTTCATAGGGCTTTGTCCTTCCTGTTAATGATTAAAATGTGCTAATGTATATATACTGGGATCGGAATCTAGGAGTTAAGCTTCAGGAGTTTTCCCTGAATATAGGCTGTCTTATGTAGTTAACTGGGGGTTTGGTGAGGATTTAATTCCCCTGCATTTTGATACTGTGAGTGAGAGAAAATCTTTTTTTTTTTTAAGTTATATTAGAATAGTAAGTTGTCAGCTTTACCCTCTCACATTTGCTTTATGTGTCCCCCCTAAACTGCCTTTCTTTCAAATTATGGGGCTACTTTTTCACAAGTATAGGAGTGAGCAAAAATCCTACACCTCTGATGATAACCAGAAAGGAAAACAGCAATTGAAACTCTTTTTCTGTGTAGTCACTGGAACACAGGTTTGATTTAAGATCCTCTTCTTGTCTTTATGCATAGCCTGTTTTGGCCCAAAACATTCAGAATAAGCTATCATTCGCTAAGTGGATTTGAGTTCTGCTGGAGATTTATTTAAAATGTGGTCCAAGATTCAAAGAGCCTACTTCCTTAGGGAACAAGCAGAACCCTTGGTACAAAGGCCTATGTTTAATTGTCCCTTGCCAATATACTCTCTGGTCCTCAGCTGTGTGGTACTAAGGTCTGGGCTGATGGGAAGTGGGTGGGAGTAGAACCTCTTGACAACCTTTAAGGGAGCCCTTCTAGATTCTATCAAGTCAGCTGCTGTCCTGGGAAGGTGAGAGCACTTGCTGCATCTCTTGCCAAAAGTTCCCCAGGTGGCTGGGGTCTCAGAGTGGGCAGAAAGCTGCTGCTGGGTGAGTTGTGGTGGAACACTGACAGGGCCTTGTCTTTTTTATTTATTTAAAAAAGAGTTGTAGAGAAGAAAAACCAGAACAGCTTTTTGTGGAAGAGGAACATGAACCCAACCCCAATAGTGGGAAAGTTACTTAGCTTTCACTTTTCTATTTAAGGGTATGTTTGAAGAGCATGTGCTAAGGGAACATTTTGAATACCTTTGAGGCTGAAAGGTAGTGTGTGTGTGTGTGTGTGTGTGTGTGTGTGTGTGTGTGTGTGTGTTCCAAAGCACTCAGAACACCAGGGACATGGAGAGCAATTCTTGTCCGTGAGAATCTGACCCTGTGATGGGGCCAGTGTCTGAGAAACTCAGGGCTGCCACTTCCAACCCCTCCTCAACTCATTTTTCTAGGGTGCCAATTGCCTTGGAGGCACTGTACACAATCGCCTCATGAAGGGCCCACTCTTCATTTTGGAAACTTTCTCATTTTTCATCATGCTACCCTTTCTTCCAGCTTTTGTCTCTGTCTCTTCTTTGTTTCCATGCTGTGAAAAGATATGTCAGAAAGGCGCCATTTTTAAGGAGTGTGAGGATCAGAGAGGATGTAGATTCACAGGGAGGAAAACCTAACTGAATCAGCAGTATTCCATCTAGGATGACTGTCACACAGGCTATTAGCCAAAGAGCACTTTTCATATTGATGTTTTTCCCTGCAGTGACCAATTAGTTTAGAGACTTCTACCAGGTTTTTATTCTGGGGGAGAAAAGGAAATGCTTAAGATAGACTTATGAAACAAGCAGCATTGTTGTGTTTTGTATAAAAGCTCTTTTATGCTCTGTATACCTATAGAACAGTGTCTTATTTTCCTTTATCTCCAGAGGATTGTTTATCTCCTCTTCCTCTAGATACCTCTTTATTCTACAAGTCTTCCATCCAGGCCACAGTGTTTTGTGTGTTATCAGTGTTAATCCCCAAATAACTCCCTAGAATCTGTCTTCCCTCCTCATTTCTCTCCTCTCCCCCCATATTCTGTGCCTCTCTAATTTGAGCAAGATAGATGTCATACCCCACAGGAACTTTCTGAATTCTCCTGCCAACCACCAGCTCACACCTTAAGTTATTCATTTTTAAAAACGTGAGAGGGAAGGTCTGTGGTAAATTGGAAAAATCACCATTCCTAGAAGGGGGATTACAGATGGCTGTGGACTGAAGTGTAGAGCAGAAGTCCAAGAAAAGGATGGCCTGCTGGATTCTTGAATTGGCATGGCCATTCTCCTACAGAGAGTAGGCCTGGCTAGGGCTGAGTTTGGTTGTCAGTGGTTCTTATGTCACCCCCTTCACCCCACCCCACAGAAGAATTGTTAGCAAGTTCTTCAAGTATAGGAGAAACTGATTCTGGAACAAGGATTTTAGTGCCAGGGGGCCTGTTTTTCCTAGGCATCTAGTTCAGTATCCTTATTTTATAGTTGAGGAAAGTGAGGCCCTCTTCACACCACCCCTAGGCAGAACTTCAGCTGGCCTGGTGTTAACCCTTTCTCTTTCCTAGTACAACATTTTTATTAAGTGGCTTCTTGTTACATGTAGAAAAGTCTTGAAGTACAAGTGGAGATTAAAGTGGTCTGTGATCACCTCCATTTTCTCCTTACAAACAGAACTCACCGATATAACTGTTTTACAAGGAGACGTAGTCTTTACAAGTTTTAGGGGAGGAGAAAACTTTTTTCCCATAGGTTTGTATATTCTTTACAAGTTTGGGGAAGGAAGAAGCTTTGTTGTTGTTGTTTTTTCTTTTCCCTTTAGATTGTGCTTTTCCCCGACTTGCTATGATTCTAATACTTTGAGGCACAGGCTGTCAGGGAGTTGCAGAAGTGATACTAGAAAGGCTTTTATTTTCCGAGAGGGAGTTATTTATTCCAGAACCAGCAGGTTGTTTTAAAGGTAGGCACTCATCCTCCTTGAATAAGAAGCATCAGTCCAGTCAGCTTGGGATTTAAGAAGAGGCAAATTTCATGTATATCTCACTAGGAAGGTTTAGAAATGTCCACGGGGAAAGTCAAGAGCCTTGTCCTGAGACAGACTTCATTATGCATGATGGAGCTGGGGTTGCTGGTGGTGGTGGTGGTGGTTAGATTGCAGGAGGAGGAGGGCCAAGCTAGGCTAGAACTAGTCCCGCCACAAGCGTGGCGGCTGTAGTGTCCAGTTTCCATTGGAAACTCAGACTTTCCAAGGCTCTAGGCCTAGCACATTCTATGCTCCCTGTGCCCTATATGTATCTCAAACGTTAAAATCATTGTGAGGAAGTGGCCCCAAATTCTGACTTTTTCCTCAGTGACTTCTTTCTTGCGCAGTTTTGGGCAGTGTTTCCAACATCTTCGAAGGCGTTGTGGAGCAACCCAGCCCAGCACTGGCCGGGATGCTGCCATAGGCTCTGGAATGTCAGAGCGGAGGCAGCAGGGCTGTGCCCCTCCTTTGTCATCTGTGGCTCCTGCCCGTTTCGGGGGCTGTCTCTTGGCTGCCCTTCCAGGTGGGCGCAGGGCCTGGACTTCAGTCGGGGACGGGGACCCCCACGTTCCCCGTCGCGGGCGGGCCCCGCCCGGGGTGGCACCTGCGAGCGAGCGAGCAGGCTTTCCTCCGCCCTCGGCCGCACCGCAGCCCTCGCAGGCCAGGGGCTGCCGGGCCCGCCGCGTGTCGGGACCCCTGGCATCCCCTCCGCGCCGGGCCCCGCTGACCTGCGCCCTCGCCCGCAGGCAGCCGCGAGACGGCCTTCACGTACGCGGTGAGCGCCGCGGGGGTGGTCAACGCCATGAGCCGCGCGTGCCGCGAGGGCGAGCTGTCCACCTGCGGCTGCAGCCGCGCCGCGCGCCCCAAGGACCTGCCGCGGGACTGGCTGTGGGGTGGCTGCGGCGACAACATCGACTACGGCTACCGCTTCGCCAAGGAGTTCGTGGACGCGCGCGAGCGGGAGCGCATCCACGCCAAGGGCTCGTACGAGAGCGCGCGCATCCTCATGAACCTGCACAACAACGAGGCCGGCCGCAGGGTGAGTGCCCCGCCCGCGGCCCCGCTGGCCCCGCTCCCTCAGCCCCGCCGGGCCTCGTCCTTCTCTCTACCCCTCCCGCCGCCACCCCTCCCCTCTAAGGTCCCTTTCCCCCTTTCTCCCTATCTCTCTGCGGCAGGCATCTGTCTCCCCCTCTCTCTGTCGTCACCCCCTTTCTCTCTTTTCCCACTCTTCCTCTTTGTCTCTTCCTCTCTCCTTTATTTCCGACCCCCCACTTCCACACACGAAGGCCACAGCCTTTAGGGAGAGGGCCACACGCCCCTGAAAGACCTCCTGGGGGCGAATCATCCTGCCTTGGCCCCCTCCAACCAAGGTGCTCCTGCAGTTGCCCAAGAAAGATCTTCCTATCCCTTTTTAATTAGTCCCCAGTGCAATTAGCCAGCCCAGCTCAGAAGTAAAAATATTAATGTTTGCCCCCGTCCCTGGAATATGTTTCTTGTTGGACTTAAATTTGGGAGAGGGAGTTGTTTATTCCAACGGTGCCCAGATGAGGAAGCCCTCTCCCTAGCTTCCAGGGCTTATCTTTTCCTGCTTCCTCCTTTCTCTTTCTCATGGCACTAGATAGCAGGCCTGATAGACCAAGGGCTTTTTTTTTTTAAAGAGCTTTTCTAGGAAAACTACAGCATTTTTGGAAGTCTGACCATCATGCCAGTTGTGGGTGGTTCTGGAGAGATGAGAGAGCCACTCCGAATGCCCAGAAAGGACCTTGGTTTAAGCCCTTTTGAGTGTCCCCATTCTGCTCTTTCTTTCCCCTCATGGGGCTATGAAATGCTGCTCCATAGTAGTTCAAAAGACCCTCTTTCCCCCCCTGTGGTTAAGCACATGGCACTTTATGGCTGCTCTAAAATGAAGGGGCGAAAACTTTTCTTAACTTTGGCAGCAATGAAAACCAGGGCCATTATTTTTTTCACTGAACCAAAGGTAGGTGCCAGGAACTTTCTGGTCAGAGATTTCACTCTTCTGTATTTTGGGGTGAGGAAAAGGGAAGATAATCACCAAGTAAAATATCCAGGACTGGAAGGAGCCTTAGAACTTTCTGGCTGCACACTCTCAGTTTAAAGATAGGGAAACTGAGGCCTAGAGAGCCACATCATGGCCGTGGAAGAAATTTAATGGAGGTCCGAGCCAGGCACTTTAAAAAATTAATCTCATGCATATATCACAGTTTAGGGATGAAGGGCTATAAGTTTTGAAATTAGAGAAATCTAGGTTAAAATTCAGTTCTGTCTGTGCCTGAGACTCAGTTTCCACATTTCCACATCTGTTAAATGGTCATGGCATTAACTATCTCTTGGGGTTATTGAGAGCACTAACAAGGATCACTAGTAGGTTAAGACATACAAAATTACCAATACTTGACTATTTCTGACCTACAAAGTAACAATTTCATGTGGTTCAATGGAAGGTCCTAGTTTAGTGTCTGCCAGTAGGAAAGTGCTTGATAAATGATAATTACTAAACATTATGAAGTTAAAGACAGAGAGAAGTCAAAGATTATCTAGATAATTCCAGCTAACTTATCTTCTCAGATTTGATGTTAAACATTTGGTGGTGTTGCGGAAGGACTGAACTCTGCAGTATTTTGCCTGTGCTGCCCTGAGGAGTCAGATAATTGCTCTGGAGGGAGTGCAGGCTCTCAGTTCTCAGGCGTCCCCCTGCTATGGCGCCTGAAGTGTTGGTGGACTCTCCTCACGGTGGCTGACCCAGGGCCATGCAATGGGCATGTTAGCTTTACTCTCTCTGGGAGACCAGGGACACATCCCTTTACTCTCTTCATACAGTGTGCCCAGTGCCTCAAACCAGGCATGCCTCCAGGTCAGAGATGTGGCTGACTCCTATGGGCCCCGATGTGCCCATATTTGGTGCTTTCCTCTATCTTTAAGGATTTCTTAGACTTCTCTCATGTAAAGAAATCAGCAGGGGATTAGCAACCAAGGAGAGAGGGTCAAGGGATTTCCAGGTGAGGAAAGGGGATTTTTGGAGACTTGGAAGAGCACCTTTAATATTATAATTTCATTTAACGTCTGCATTTTTTTAAATATTAAAGTTTTTTCCCCCCATAAGTTTTATAATTCGAGCAGTGAGCTGAGCTTGTATCCTGGTGGATGAGGTTACATAGAAGACAGTTTTTCTCCAGGATAGTAGGGGTGGGGGTGGGGAGGGGAAGTTGGACACTATGCCAGGAAATCATAGTAGAATCTCCTCAGGACATTAACTTTTTATTTTTCTCAAAGAGGGGATAAAGGTTAAATATATTTGCAAAACTCTTCCTCAGACTAGCTGCTTGCCTGAAACTCTTTATGCCAAGGGAATATACTTTGGCCCTCTTTGTAAGAAAGTCCCTTCTGAATCCTCAGAGGAAGAAAGTAGCTGGTCTGTGTGAAAGCAGCCTTCTAACTCATTCAGCCTCAGGGTTCCTGTTGGGCCTTCTGAGACCTGCCAATACCATGTCAACTCTGGAGGGTAACTGGTTCAGGAACTGTGGGCCATTAGAACTATAAATAGGCAGCCACTACCTTCCAGTCTGACGGGCACAGTGCTGTGGAGCCAGACCAAAGGGCGCTGTTCCTGGAGGCCAAGGTGACTATGCAAGGGCCCAGGACCAGCACCCAGATGCCATGCCCTTAGCACCCTGGAGAAAGACTAGATTTACTGATTGCATCCTTAATACTACATACTTTCCATGCATCCTCTAATTTTGTCTTATAACAGTGCTGTGAGAATAATGCTGTCACAATCCCCTTCACAGATGGAAATCAGAGGCCCAGAGAAGTGAAGCCAGCTGTCCGTATTCAGGGGCAGATTCAGGACATAACCTCTATCCACGGTGGGCGCTCTTAGCCTAGACAGTGTGGAGAGGGAGCAAGGATTATTTGGGAAACTGGAGGGAGAATACATCTGAGATCCAGGCCCAGTTCTCCCACATTCTAGCTGTGTAACCTATGCAGGCCATTTGTCCTTTCTGTGTCCCTGTGCCACCATCTACTCCAGCTCATGTTATGACTTTGGTGAGAGGATGAAATGAGATAAAGTGTGTGTGAAGGCTTTTATGATAGTGCCTGGCACATGGAAATCATAGTAATAGTAATAGTGAGTAAAGATTTGAGCCCTGATCCTACCCGGGCTGAACCCCCTCCCAGCCTACCACTTACCAGCTGGGTGCCTGTGGGCAAATCACTGAGCATGAGCTTAGACAGACTGCCTGGGTTCCAATTCTGTCATCCCTACTTCCAAGTATTTGGTAAGTAACTTACCTCTCTGGGCATCACTTTCCTTCTCCGTGAAATGAGGATGATACTAGCACTTCCCTCTCAGGTTGGTTGTGGGGATTAATCCAGGTGGTGTGCACAACCTCTGGGATGTGTGTTCAGGATGTATTAGTTGGTGCTAATATTGTTTCCTTTCAAAGCAGAGGTAATTGGAATGGTTTTTTTTCCTGTTCCTATTAAAAACTTGTGGTTGTTTATTATGATGATGTGCAATAATGAGGGGCTGAGAACATATTTATTTTGTAGACTTTTAAAAGAAAGCAACACAGACTCCTGGTAGTGGAGAATGAAGAGGAAATAACCCACCCCTAGTTTAGCTGGTGAACACGGCTCCTTCTAGAAGGTGAAGGGGGGCTCTGTCACACAACCCCACCTGGGTCTGTACACTGACTGTCCCCGTCTCCCCACAGACGGTTTACAACCTGGCTGATGTGGCCTGCAAGTGCCACGGGGTGTCCGGCTCGTGTAGCCTCAAGACGTGCTGGCTGCAGCTGGCAGACTTCCGCAAGGTGGGCGATGCCCTGAAGGAGAAGTATGACAGTGCTGCGGCCATGCGGCTCAACGGCAGGGGCAAGCTGGTGCAGGTCAACAGCCGCTTCAACTCGCCCACCACGCAGGACCTGGTCTACATCGACCCCAGCCCCGACTACTGCGTGCGCAATGAGAGCACGGGCTCACTGGGCACACAAGGCCGCCTGTGCAACAAGACGTCCGAGGGCATGGACGGCTGCGAGCTCATGTGCTGTGGCCGTGGCTATGACCAGTTCAAGACCGTGCAGACGGAGCGCTGCCATTGCAAGTTCCACTGGTGTTGCTACGTCAAGTGCAAGAAGTGCACGGAGATCGTGGACCAGTTTGTGTGCAAGTAGTGGGCGCCTGCTGCCCGCCTGCCACTCAGCCCCATTCCCAGGACCCACTTATTTATAGAAAGTACAATGATTCTGGTTTTGTTTTTTTTTTAAATGTCGTTTTATTTTCCCTCAAGAATTGCAACCGGAACCATTTTTTTCCTGTTCCCATCTGAGAACTCTGTGGTTTATTATTAATATTATAATTATTATTTGGCAAAAATGGGGGGTGGGAACCAAGAAAAATATTTATTTGTGGGTCTTTGAAAAGGTAAGACAAGACTTCTTTTGATGGTATACGATGAGGGGGAAGTAATACATACTCTAACTTGTGTGCACATCCAGAAGGTAAAGGAAATATGTTTTCTTTTTCTCAGCTATGGGGTCATATGGGACAGGTAGCACCCAGTGCTCCAAATCTATGCACGATTCAGCCTCTGTGACCAAAACGAATTGTAAATGCTCTGGCAAAAGATCTTGAGAAACAAGAAAATGAGACACCCCCCCAACCACCACTCCTTCCTGGAGGCTGCCAGCCTGGTAATTTAAAATGTAAAAGCGGGACTTTCATGTCCCTCAAAGAAAAAAGAAGCTATATCATGTATCTCATACTTCTCCAACATTCCATGTGCAGATGGTCCTATTCTAAAAGCTACTGAAACTTAGGGAGGAAAGCCCCAGAAATTATAAAACTTAAAAACTTCTACATTAATAGACAGTGATTTGAAGCTGTTATAGGAATTAGGTTATTAAATTGGAAAAGCATCCCCAAATGATTCTGGGTAATAGACTTTTTGTTTGGAGAGGGGCAGGGGAAGTTGGCTTGAATATAAAGGAAAATATACTGTAATTTTTTTAGGAATACTTGGTTAATAAATGATAATAATAAAAATAATACATGAATTCCATTCACAGATCCTCAGCCCAAACAAGGTAATTGCATGCAGTTCAGTACTGCACCAGAGCGGAAAACCTGTTTGAGGGGAAAAAGTGAAATCTGCCCTCCCACTTGACCCCAAGCCTTTCTGATTCCTCCTTGCTTCTGGGAGGAGTTGGTGAGGCTGGCCACATTTCCAAAGGCTGCTCCACTGGGTCCCCTTTGATTGCAGGACAGGAAACGAACCATTAGGAGCGCCACTAGGAAGACAGTTCACTACTTAGGAATTGTTTTCTCCCCTAAAACTTTTATTCTTTTAATGATGTTACTTGGCTAATGGAGTTCACAGAGGTGTTACCGCATTTCTCTGTTATGATCCTGTGTTTAGACTCTCCACTCAAGCTTTTCCTATTATGCTGCAGGTGTACCCTGAAACTGTTCCTAGTGTACTTGAACAGTTGCATTTATAAGGGGGGGAAATGTGGTTTAATGGTGCCTGATATCTCAAAGTCTTTTGTACATAACATATATATATATATACATATATATAAATATAAATATAATTATATCTCAGTGCAGCCAGTGATTTAGATTTATGCTTTACTCTGGGGTTATTTCTCGGTCTAGAGTATTGTTGTCCTTCACTGCAATCCAACTGGGATTTTTCCAGAAGGTTTCAAGTAGAGCTTGGGCCGTGGCCCTGTTGTGATTCCACCGTGAGCATCATGAAGCAGCCTTGTTTCTGAGGAATCTCGAAGGTCTTCCTCACTGATAACATATGTTGGTTTGAAGATTTCTCTTACCTTTCCTGCCGCTCCCCCTCTTTCTCCAACCTCCCTTTCTGTACACTTTCTTGAGAGGGCATTACTTGTTCGGCGTAGATGTGGAAATGAAGAGAGATTTGAAACTCACAAGCATGGTCAGCGTTTCACTTAGTTCATTTGGCAGAGTGGACACTGCTCCTGTGCGATCCAGTAGTACGTATTTGAGTCCCTAGGAAAAATCTGGCTCATGACATACATAACTAGTTTTTAAACTTTTTTAAACAAGGACACCTCTTTCCAAACACCTCTTTCCAAAAAGTTCCATCAAACGTGTTCTTATCTCGGACTTATGCATTTTTAAAAGTTTGGAAAGAAACACATCTCCTGCAACCCTCCTAGACTTGGTGGCCTTCGTATCACCTCAGCCATCTGTGGCTCTTAATTTATTGCACAAGGATATTCACTTCCCCTCAGTTGCAGTGAATTGCAAGCAAAAGATCTTGAAATTAAAAAGCACTAATTAGTTTAAAATGTCACTTTTTTGGTTTTTATTATACAAAAACCATGAAGTAATTTTTTATTTGCTAAACCAGATTTTGTTTCTTTTTTAGTGATTCATGTTTATGAAGAGAGTTGAGTTTAACAATCCTAGTTTTTAAAAGAAACTATTTAATGTAAAATATTCTACTTGTCATTCAGATATTATGTATATCTTCTATGGCCTTTATCCTGTACTTTTAATGTACATATTTCTGTCTTGCGTGATTTGTATATTTCACTGGTTTAAAAAACAAACATCGAGAGGCTTATGCCAAATGGAAGATAGAATATAAAATAAAACGTTACTTGTATATTCGTAAGTGGTTTCAATTGTCATTCAGATAATTCATGTGGAGATTTTTTGAGAAACCATGAGGGAGAGTTTAGGGTGACTACATGTCAGAATAACAGAAGAGTGGGGAATTTTAACAAAACCAAACTATTTGGAAGCTTCAAAAGATTTCTGTATGTAAGGGAACAAAAGGGGAATTCTCTTTTCCTATATATGTTCCTCAAAAAAGAAATCAAGCAGATGGCTTAAAGCTGGTTATAGGATTGCTCACATTCTTTTTGCATTATGCATGTAACTTAATTGTTTTAGAGCGTGTTGCTGTTGTAACATCTCAGAGAAAGACTGAAAAGGCACATGCTCTTATCCTTGACCAGAAGTTTAGTCCAAAAAGAGTGTATTTGTGTTTACCACTACAACTATTGTACCTCTCTTTTTGAAGTTACCGTGGACTGTCTCTAAACCCCTTTGAAAATAATTTCTTGAAAAGCAAGCCTCGATCTGCAGAGAATGAAAACTCATTGGGAAAAAGTTCCTTGTGTTAAGTTCCTTGTGTTAAGTGCAATTAATGAGTTCTCGTGCTTTCTGAAAGTGTACACTGAAGTCTGGCCAGCACTATGCAGATTGATGCACTAGCCCTTTGCTTTTTTTCTTGCCGGATAACCTTGTAACATATTGAAACCTTTTAAAGATGCCAAGAATGCATTATTCCACAAAAAAACAGTAGACCAACATATAGAGTGTTTAAAATAGCATTTCTGGGCAAATTCAAACGCTTGTGGTTCTAGGACTCAACATCTGTTTCAGTTTTTCCTCAGTTGTATATTGACCAGTGTTCTTTATTGCAAAAACATATACTCGATTTAGAAGTGTCAGCATATTTTTTTTCTTTTCATCCTGGAATGCATTCAAGATCTTCCCGATACAGGAAAATTAACAAAAAAGTTTTATATATAGGCAGTGGCAAGCAAAGCCGTGTTCAAAATAGTAATCATGGGCCCAAGTAAAAAGAAGACTGTTTTAAGTTTGAGTCCAGTTTATCTGTTCTGCTGACCTCCTGACTTATGTTTTAGTTGCCTACCCCAATCCTTTTCTCATGCGATTTGGCCAGTATCAATTTTCAATTTTTTTGGTAAAACATTGAAGCCAGTGGAATTATCAATTATGACACTCTAGCATAGACTGGAACTGGCTGATTCCGAGAGATCATTAGCAAAAACAGTCCCCAGAGACTGAGTGTTTCATAATATAAATAGAGACAGATAGTAACTGTAACAGTACAGTGCCTATAACTTGAACCGTATTTTATATATGTAATGCCAATATGCACCAAGGCATAGTCTAAAATACTGCATTCTCACTGTAAAGGGTACTTTTAAAATATTTATTTTTTTTTAAAAATGTATTTTTTAGTCTCCCGTCTCTATGAAATGGTAAAAAACAAATACTATGTTTTGAAAGTAAGACGATCAAATGAGTTTCTAATGCAGGAAACATTCAGCAATGTAAGAATTAAAACGTAGTAAAGAAATTTAATTTACCTGTTCGAACAAACTTTACACTTAAATCTGATGATTGGATAATATTTTAGCAAGACGTCATTGTGTCAGCAAACTTTAAAAAAATGGGTGTAGAATGACTAAAGGTTGGTATGATTTTTTTAAAAAAATGTATCAATTTGAATCGAGAAGATTTAATTTAAATGCTGTCTCAGTATTTCAAAACTAAAAAAGGGATGAGGAAAACTGCATCTTAGACCAGTTTTATATGCAGTGTACAATTTTCTGAGTTAAAAAAGAGATAATTATTTATTTTTGTTCATATCTTGTACTTTTCTATTAAAATCATTTTATGAAATCGGCGCAGTCATGTGTGTGTTTAGCAGAGATGGTGTTCATGGCAATCAAAGTTTGATGTGGGCACAGAGCACAATTATGGTTTAGGGGCATCCAGAAGAGAACACACACTACAGACATGCAGTTGATGCAGTGGATATTATGATTAATTCTCAAGGATTTATTTTGTATTTTTATGCTCATTATTCTTTTGCCTGTTGCTAATTTTTTCATTTTTATTTGTTCTGCTGCTGCTAACATATAAAAGTTGCATTAGGAGATTATTTTTCAGGGTAGGCATTTAGCACAGTGACAAAGGGTTATGATGAAATTCCAGGGCAAGAGAAGAAAAATAGCATGATTTGAGGAGAGACATAAAATGATGTTCTAGATAAACTGAATCACCTGGAATATTCTGCTGGTGGTGTTTTGCAGTTTCAACGGTTGCCAGCCAGGTGTTTTAATTCGGGGTTTCTCAGCCTCAGCACTATTGGCATTTTGGGCTGGAGAATTCTTTATTGTGGAATTTTCAGCAGCATCTCTAGTCTCTACCCACTAGATGCTGGTAGTACCCCCCCCCCCATTCAAGACAACCAAAAATGTCTCCAGACATTGCAAAACATGCTCCAGGAGCAGAATCACTCCCACCCCCAGTTGAGAACCAAAGCTTCATATAGAGGGACTGAGGTCTGAGCACTTGAGGCATACAGGCTAACCACAGCGGTAGACTGTTACTTACCTAGGGTGACCAATAAGCCAGGTAAGTCCTTTGAAAGTTTTCCTGTGCAGGATATGGAGATGCAGCACCTTCCACAGGGCAAGCTGCCTTAGCAATTAATAACATAGGCTCTGGAGTTTAATTCCTGGTGCTGCCATTTGTTGTGTCACCTTGGGAAAGTTGTATAGCCTCTCTGAATATTTGTCTTTTAAATAGGAGAGAATATTACATCTATCTCAGGCTGTTGTGAAGATAAAAGGAATTAATGTGTCTCAAGTGCTTAGCAAGTTCTGGTACATATTAAAAGCTCACTTAATATTTACTAGGAAGGATAGAATAAGTCTGAAGACTAAACCTAGGAGATATAACATACTCAACAGTGGCGAGCTCAGTGCTAGGAAGGCACCCTTAGTGTTCGGGGAGATTGCAAACTTGTGGCCAGTCTACATCCTGTATCCAGATGCATTTTGTTTGGCAAAGCATTAAAAAATACATTAGTTGCCAGCATTTAAAAGATGAGTATTTTCACATTTGAATTTGAATTTCTGGCTTGAAGAATGGGAAAAACCGGGCTCCTGGGTACATGGCATCGTGGTTCCCCAGCAGCATCTATCAGCTGGGTTAAGCAGCTGTTTCCACTTCGAGACAGGGCTATGTCCAGGTAGCCATTTATGTCACCTAACTAACTCTTGTAGGCTTATGTACTTGTAGTTTTCAAAACTGATTTTTTTTCTAAGTCAGAGTTTCTGAATCTCACTACTATTGACAATTTGGGCTAGATAATTCGTTGTTGTGAGGGGCTGTTAGATGCATTATAGCATGTTTAGCAACATCCCAGGCTTCTATCTCTAGATGCCAATTGTACCCTCCCCATCTGTGACAACAAAATAGGTCTCCAGACATTGCTAAATGTCCCCTGGGGGGCAGAATCACCCTGGTTGAAAAACATTGATCTAAACTAAATGGTCTGTATTCATAAGACAGCAAATGAGGTTAAAACAAAGAATAAAAGAAACAAAAAAGATTAGTCTCTGTGTAAAGAAATGTCTGGCTCAGGAACTTGATAAATATTTATTGAGTGAATGAAAAACATCCATTTCCAGGTTTCAGTCCCACTGTCATTCTTGAAGCTTTCTGATATTTAAGTTATACAATGTAACCTGAAAGGCCACCTCCAAAGTCTCATAATAGTACCATCTTAAGAGGGGGAATTCATATTAGAAAAAAGACAAATTAGTGGCTAAAGTTCCTAGTTAGCCTGCCCCTACATAGCCAAATAGATATGTGCTCTGTTCTTTGATTTTTGTTATGAAGCTGCAATTTCTAAAGAGCCTTCTATTACGTACAGACCCAGGAGATGCTCGGCAGAAAGTTTTACCACCAAACAAGTTTGGGAAATGAGGAATGATGGATCATTGCCCCGCTGAGAGATGTATGCTGTTCATTAGCATATTGGCAGTGCTAAAATCAGAAAGGCAGGAAAGAAAGCTGCTGCTTAACTCAGAGTTGTTGGAATGTTTTTGATTCCTGTTCATTTATCACCTTTTGCTATCCTCTGGGCAAACTGGGAAGGGCTGGCATGGAACTTCCCTCTGGCAAGTTTTGAGGGCATGCATTCTGTTGAGGTCGGGAGCTGTCTTGCTTGCCTTTTGTAGCTGAAAAAGGAAAGATGGAGTGCTACCTGGTGACATGTCTAGAGAGCTGGCATCTGCAACTCTTGCTAATGGAGGGGCTGGCTCTGAGTGGCAGTTAATCCATTTCATAGCCTGGGTCATTGAATGGAAAGAAGATGCTTATTGGGGAAATGTGGGGAGTCCCAAGAGATATAAAGATACCACAAAGTTAGGGAAGAGACAAAAAGGGAGGGGAAACAGAAAAGGGTAGAAAGAGGGAAAGAGGAAGATGTGAAGAGCAGAGGGGGTTAATTAAGGCAAGAGAAGATGCAGGTGTTCTATAACCAACACCTTCAGACAAATCTCATTTCTACTAGTTAAAAAAAAAAATAAAAGCTGAGGAGAAAGGTCATATTTGACAAGCATCTGTTCTGTATCTGGTACTTCCTAAAAATTTTTCTTTCACTCATTTAAGTAAGATTTCTAAGTATCTACTGAAATTGTAATGTTACTTGTTGTTTTGTAGATGAAGAAATGGAAATTTAGAGAGCATAAGTGACTCGAGAGCCCATTTGTCCACCAAAAATTCTTGCTCTTTCTTTATAAATGTGGAACTGATCCTGGAAGTTGGTTGTGTAACCGAAGACTACATTTCTCAGGCTCTCTTGTATCCAGGTACAGCCCTATAAGTAGTTTTTAACTTGTAGGACTAACTTATAGCAGAAACAATTTATGTCAGTTTTGGATCTCGGGCATTTACAAAGTTGGTATGAATTCTCCATTGCATCTTTCCCCTCCACAAATTGGAAGGAGGGGATTCTGAAGTTCTAGGGGTTGATGGAGCCACAGTATGGAAGACACCTAAGTCCTTGCTCCACCATATGGAGGAAAGCCATTGGCTGAGCAAAAACTTCCTCCTTTGACTGTTGTGTGACAAAATTATAAACTTCTGTTGCGTTGGGATTTGATATAGTGCCTAGTTATTCTACTCAACACACTGCTTTTCCTAGTACTTCAGTCCACTTGACATGCTCCTGTAGTCAGACCCAGGGCTGTCACTGAGGGGGTTCCTTGGACAGAAGATTAATAGATTGGGATGGTCCGTTGCAAGTCTCTTTCCCTTTCTGAGCCTCTAATTTTCTTTATGTTCTTTGCTGCTTTTTCTCTTAGGGCTGATCTAATTCATTTATTGATTTATTATTTACACAGGAAGGGGATTTAGTAAAACCTGCTGTGTCCTAGGCACAGATTTAGGTGTTGGGTTATAGAGGTGAGCAAAGCAACTTGGCCCAGGCTGTTCCAGAGTACCCAGCAGTCACAATTATGGGGAATCAGAGAAGAATAGGGTGCTATGGGGGCGTGGGAGAGGAGAGAGACAAGCCCACACTTGGGGAGTCAAGGATATTACCCCAGAGAAAGTGGTGTTTCAGCTAAGCTTTAAAAGACAAGTAAGGGTTATCCAGGTTAAGCTGTGGAGGGATGAGTAGGAGCATTTAAGAAAGAGGGCACAGCTTATGCCAAGTCTCAGAGGTAGGAGAAGATGTGGTTCATCCCAGGAACCATGATTTTGCTGGAATGTGAAGGTGAAGGGGAGTGGTAAGGTTTGAGGCTGGGGTGCACTGCAACCCAGGCTATAGTTGATCAGGGCCTAGACATCCCCCTAGGAAAATGGGGAGCCAAGAGAAGGTATTAGCAGGGGTGGGACATGTCCAGGACTGACCTTTAACAGCCCTATTTGGAGATACTTGCCTCCTCAGTTTCTGAGTTTCTAAAACTTGAAGGCTCCCGTGATCTTAGACAGCAGTCTCCAGCCTTTTTGGCACAGGGACCAGTGCTCCTATAAGAATCTAAAGTCTGATGATCTGAGGGATCTGTGGTAGAGTTGAGGTGGTAATGCTAGTGCTGGGGCGTGGCTACAAACACAGACGAAGCTTTGTTGGCTCACCTCCTGCTGTGTGGCCTGGTTCCTGACTGACAGCTACCCATCTGCAACCTTTGGCTTGGGGACCCATGATCTTAGGGACATTTTGGTGTTCCATTGCCTTGGCTCAAACGCTTGCAACCCTGGGCTTCCAGCCTAACTCAGGACAGCCTTAGTTTTCCTGTAACTGAGACAATTCTAGCCAGAAACTTGCCCACCTCTGCTCTACCAGTGTGACTTGCTCTAAGTTATACCTCGCATTCTTGTCGCAGGGCTTCCCTCTATATCACCCCTGCCCCATCTGCCGAAGGGCTTACCACATGCCACTTGCCTCAAAAACTGAGCTGCTTGTGCCGATGGTAAACCTTGATGGTGATGTTACAACCTCGGTGCCAGACCCAGTGCTTCATAATTGACAGGCTTCATCTCATTCCCTTATCCATATAAAATATGAACGTGAACATCATTCCCATTTTATAGATAAGGAAACTAAAGCTAGGAGAAATTAGTTCACTAGTTTTATCTGTCTATTGCTGAATAATACACCGCACTCATACCAAAACTAAGTAGCTTACAGTACTGTGGGTCAATGGTTCGGACTGAGTTAGCTGCAGGGGGGGTGGGGAGTTCTTCTGCCATTGTTACTTGGGGCTGGACGATCCCACATGGCCTTACTCACAAGTCAGTGGCTGATTCTGGCTGTTGACTGGGACTTTCTCTTGATGTGCTCTCTTATTTTACGGAGGCTAACCTGGGTTACTTTACATTGTGATACCACATTCCATGGAAGTGAGTCTGGAAGCCTCACGACTTCTTGAGGCTCGAAGACAGAATTTTCATTCACTATATCACTTCCACTGCATCCTATTAGTCAAAACAAGCCCAAGGATAGTCCAGATTCAAAGAAGTGGAAAAATAGGCTCCACCTCTTCCTGAGAGGAATGGTGAAGTCACATTGCAAAGGGGATCTGTACAGGATGGGAGAAGTTGCTGTAGCATCTTTGCAAAGAGTCTCTCCCATGGGTCAGGATTCCACAGTGTTTGAGTGATGTTCTACCTCTTTTCTCTCATGACAGCACCTGCGATAAAATACTCTTCTGCCACCCCGAGACACCCATCATGAGCATAGTTCAGAGGGTAGGACAAATTATATGGAGTCAAGAAATCCTGGCTCCAAGCTTGGCTTTTATTAGCTGTGTGTCTCTTGGCCAGTCACTCTGAGCTTCATTCAGTATTCACCTGTGTAACATGATGATCTGATAATGGTATAGAGTGATGGTGAAGACAGCTAATCATGTAAATCAAGGGCCTGGCACAGAGTATTTATTCAAGCACAATAGAGATAATAATGATGGTGATGGTGATTGCTGGCCTGGGGAGAAACCAGCCACATTTCCATAACTGGCTTTCTATGATTCATGAGCCTCCCTGAGCCAGCAAACTGCAGGGCACTCCCTTGGAGGCACTGGGAGGAGGCTCCTGTAGGTTCTTGATCAGGTTGAAGCTAAAGGATCAGAGGGTGGGGAGTCAGGATGGGCTTAGCCTCAGCTCAGACACACCAAGTCCTCTCCCATTCCTGGGAAACTCTGCAGAACTCTTTCTCAGGTTTTAGGAGAGACCCATGACACTAGCAGGGTGGGAACTCACCTCCTCTTTACAAAATAAGTTTCTGAGGCTAAGAAGAGCAGCCCTGGACTCCTGAATTGTAGGCACACCCTTTATCCCACTTTGCTTCCTGCGGATAGCAAGCTGTGCCTCCTTAAGCAAGCCACTAATCTTCCTTTGAGACTCAGTTTCCTCATCTATAAAGTGAAAATAATAAGTCCCGTGCAACTCGCAACTCAGATTTATTAGCAACTGTTCCCATTTATGAAACATTTGCATGTACTGTTTTTTTTTTTAGGTGTTTTTAATTATAGTATTTTGTTTGTTCTCATGACATTTGGCAAAAAGAAGGGTTACTCTTTCCATTTTTCAGAAGAAAGAGATGGCCTTGAAGATTAAGTATCTTTTCCCAAACTACTGAGCTGGTAAGAAGCAAGGCCAGGTGTTTGATTATAGAGCCCTGGTTTTCATCCACTAGGGGAAAGTGCCCCAGGGTTCCTGGGAAGAGACAAATGGAAGTCTGGAAATGGTAGAAACCTAACATTTCATCTATAATCAAGAGTCAGTTGTCCAAGTTTTTGAGTTGAGGCCACCTCAAAGTTCCTCTTTTAAGTTCTCGAACTTGTGCCATCAGTAGGACCCAGGTGGATGTCAGGCAAAGCTTTCCTCTGCACATGAGCCAGAGCTGGGAGAATCCTGGACCTAGATTTTTAAGCAGCCTACTAGGATTTTCTCTGTCTGGATTCTTTCCTTACTTTGACTACCACTTTGCTGTGTGACTTTGGGAAAATCCCTTCCCTTCTCTGAGCCTCATTCCCAGACACATGCACAATGGTTTGGATGGATCACGTGAATAGTCCTGTATAGAAATATTGTGTCCCGGGAAATTGATGCTGTATTGAGGTGGAGGATAGGACCTCAAGCCATGATATTTCGGAATAAAAAAAATGCAAATAAAATCTGGCCCACAAGACTTTTGTCCAGCAATATTGCAATGTAGGGGAAGCTTCTCTCTGGTGCGTCTACCTCCTCTACATGCCCATTCACGCATCACTTCTTGTCCAGGTTCTTCATCCAGCATGGGAAGTTGAGAGGGAGAACCAAAAACTCTAAACTTTGGAATCAGAAACATCTGCACAGTCTTGGGCAAGTTTCTTGACCTTTCTGAGCTTTCATTTCCTCATCTGTAAAAGGGCAAACCTTATCTGCTGCTTAGGGGTTTTGCAAGGATTACACAGGAAAGTGTGCAGTGACAGGCACATGGTAACCACTCAATAAATGGAAGCTATTATATTATTATCCTAATCTGCAAACCCTCCTGTCTGCCAGAACCCATTCTGCCCTAGAGAGAGGACTGATCAATTATGTAGTGGCAGATAATTCAGTAGTTCATCCACTATGCGGTGTAGAGTACTGTCTCATGAGTATGTGTTTTCTGGAGGAACAGAATGAAAACGGGCAATTCTTACTGCCCTTCAGCAGTCTTTACGGAGGGATTTCTGGCACCACTGAGGTGGATTTCCTTTCCTAGGGCCCCTCTGACTTTCCAGATTCAGGCTGCATGGGGGCTGTCTGCTTTCATCCCTCCTGCCCTCACTTCCCAAACGCATCTGATTGCCAGGCCTTTTCCGAGGTGCAGTAATGAGTAAGATCCTCTCCTGTCCCGAGGAGCTGCATGTCTCCATCGAGGTCTGCTCCGTGGTGCAGCCACAGGGTGAACCAGGGAAGAAGACTCAATTATGAATTCCCGGGGAGCCTCCACATGCTGGCAGAGAAACCGCACTCCGAGCACGTTTTCAACGAGCAGTTGAAACCACTTGAATTCGGGTCTTGAAAACCAAGAAACCAGCTCTAAGTGTTTTCACCTCTCCCACTGCTTCCTCCTAAATTTCATTAGGGCTGACAATTTGTATATCCACTTACAGTGTAATGTGATTTAAATGGCTGACCGTAACTGTTAGAATGGAGTTTTCCCGGGGCGCGGCGAGCGGGGGCGGCAGCTGGGGATGCTCCCCAGGGCGGCGGGACCCTCCCCACGGCCCTGCGCTTTTTTAAAGGCCTGGATTGGGTTTGTCAGACCCTCAGAGACAGGAGGGACAGCCTCTTGGCCTCGTTCTCTCTTCACCCCACAATCACTTTTGTTCTTGGAGGCTGAGATATCTGGAGTTTTAGGCCTGCAATAAAACACACTCGACCACAAGGGCCGCGTTGAGCCAGGACGGCTGGAGGAGAAAGCCAAGGCCGTTGGCTGGACGTCTCCATGGTTAGGCAGAATTGATAGTATGTGTCCTGCTTCGTGGCTTTCCTTTTTGTTTTGGCTTTGTAACTAAAACAGAGCTGATGTCTCAGAGATGGGATGTGCAGTTTTATTTTATCCCATATTCATATCTGACACACACTGTGTATGTTATCATATCGTGGATTGAATATGGGTTTGAATCCTGGCCCTGTCTCACTCGGTGACCTCAGGCATGTCATTCTTCCCATCTGTAAAGCTAAGCTGGTGTTTCCTGCCTTGCATAATTAATTAGGTGATGTGTCTGGAACTGCACTGTCCAATACAGGAGCCATTAGCCACATAGGACTGTTTAAATTTAAGTTAATTCAAATAAAATATAGCATTCAGTTCCTCCGTCATACTAGCCACGTTTCCTTAGCCAGATATCTGAAATAACAGCATAACTATAGGACTTTCCATCATCGGGGGAAGTTCTATTGGAAGCGCTGGCTTAGAACCACACCGGCACCTACTAGCTGCTCAATATGAATCTAATAGAGAAATTACACCCCCGTGACCTTTATTTAGGATAAGCTCCTATGGTCAACAGAGGGTTGAATTAAGTCAGCGATACATCTTATAGTGACCACTTTCTCCAGAATTTAGAATTTGAAACTCGAGGATCAGCTGCCTTGCTCTGTGAACCCTTTTTCTTGTATGTATGATGTCCAAACTGGGAAAATACTCCACAGAGAGGCAGATGCAACAGAATAACAGCAAAGATTGCAAAACACAAAACGGAGGGCAGGTGTTTAGTGTGCCAATGGTTCTGGACCGTATTAGTTAAGGTTCTTTTTCACTGCAGTCACAGAATCTAACTCCAGCTGGAGTAAACAAGACGCAAATTTGTTGGAAGATGTTGAGATGTCTCCTGGAATCCAAGGACGACTCCAGCAATCAGGTTGGGTCTGGGGACCTCAGGTCAGAAGTTCATGAAATTGCCTTCTGCTGTGCTTTCCAAAAGTGACTGAGCTGTAGAATTGACTAGGAGATTTGTAAAACACAGATTCTAAGGACTTTGCTTGGCTATTCAGATTCAGTATGCTTGGAGTGAGACCTTCTAGGAGGAAGCGTACTTGACCCAGACTCCTCAGGTGAGACAAAAGCAGCCGTCTGGAAATCTGTGCTCCAGACCTGTGCTCTCAGCTTTCTTAACCTGTGTTCCTAGTAATCTCACTGCCAGGGTGAATGCCATGATCCAGAGGGAGAGGATCTGATTAGCCCACCTTGTCCGTCCATTGTACAGTCAGCAGAATTGGAGGGTGGGTTGGAAAGGGAGTGGAGTCTCTTGGCTCAAGCCTGACTCCTGAAGTCGAAATTCTTAGAATTACTATATAAATTCAGCATATATAAACTTCTGAGCTTATACTGCCAAAATAATTGAAATCAGGATCAGGAAGAGATATCTGTTCTCCCATGTTCATTGCAGCATTATTTATAATAGTCAAGATATGGAAACAACATAGAGTGTTCATCAACAGATGAATGAATAAAGAAAATGTGGTATATGCATATTGAGCCCTAAAATAAAAAGAATACCCTGACATGTGCGCCAACGTGGATGAAACTGGAGGACATCATGCTAAGTGAAATAAGCCAGCCACAGAAGGACAAATAGCACATGATTCCATTTATGTGAGGAATCCATAGAAACAGAGAATAGAGTGGTGGATGCCCGGGGCCTGGAGGGAGGGGGAAACAGGGAGTTACTGTTCAATGGAAATAAAGTGCCAGTCAGGTGAGATAAAGGAATTCTAGAGATCTCTGTACAACACAGTGCCTACAGTTAATAATACTGTATTGTACACTTAAAAATTTGTTATGAGGGTAGATCTCATAGTAAGTGTTGTTATCACAATATAAAAAAAGGGGAAAATTTCAATGCGGTGTTCAGAGAGTGCAGACACATTCTTGTGGGGGCAATACCATTTCCAGTGCTTTATTTTGTGACACAGTAATCGATAACTAATACAAAGAGCTACATTTTTCTTTTTTGTATAAAACCATTTGAAAGTATTTCTCTTACTATTTAGTCTGCTGTTGAATTTGTAACTTTTTAGTGAAAAGCTTATAGTTAACCCTGGGAATGTGTGATTTTTAAGAGGATACTTAGTGATATCTGATCCCCTTTTTGCCCTCAGACTAAATGTTCTATTTTATAATGGAAGAGAATAGGTAAAACTACTTGTGTATGCATGTGTAGTACTACTATTACATAGTATTCCTATAAATGTTTTGCATCTCCATAAATGTCTATTAGATTTGGTATTAATATGGCTATTGACATATCCTTTTGGTTATGATGAAAAAAAGTCTGAACAGCATTACACCAAAGTGTTCATAGTAATTCTCAGTGGCAGAGTCAGTTTTTCATCTTGATGTTCTAATCTTTCTACAAATGTAATTTTTTTGTAATGATTTAAGGTCATTTTTAAATATAAAAATGGATACATGAAACAATGATTGCCATGTGTGTGATTACCTCTCATGTAAATTGTGGGAAAGGATCTCTGAGGGCTAGATTCATGCTTGAAGTTGGGAGATGCTTTGGTTTCTGAGGGTAGAAGATTGTTCAGCAGTTTGGCAATTGGTTTCACATACCTCCCTCCCGAGATGGTGATAGAAGCAGGATCTTCTAGGCTAGCTCCTGAGAGTCAGATTGGGACCTCTGAAGGAGTTTTCCTGTGTACTTGGGCCAGGGCTCACTACCTGGTAGGTATGCAAAAGTGTTGAATGAATGAATGAAGAAACAATTTAAGTCAGACTCACATGGTGGAGCTTGAGAAAAGGGGAGGGAGGAAATCAGAAGGTATTTATTTGACACGGAGCATTCAGGTTCCTCTCGGTTTCTGACCTGGGGTTAGAAAAGCAAGGGACCACTGACATCGTGGGTAAGCTGTTGTGTCATTACGTGGGGGCTCTTGAAGAACTGTGTCAGACAGTAGCAGAAATCAATCTGCTTGGCTAGTGGTCAAGGGAAATGAAGCCATGGTGAGCTTGGGTCAATCTCTGCTTGAGCCGGGTGGTAAAAAGGGATCACATGTTTCTAGCATGGTGAGACATGCTCAGCCAACAGGTGAGTTTCCTCCTGGTTTTGACAGAGCTGCCCCATTTTACGGAAGTGTTTTCCTAATGACTTGAAGATGCAAAAAAAGTTGGTGGCACCTACTCATTTCCTCAGTTGATACCTTTCTGGCAAATGGAAACTTTTACTATGACATAGAGTTTCTAGACATGTTCTGCATCTTGGAGTCTTCTGCATTTGGCATTAACATGGCTACTGGCCTGTCCAGTAGCGTTGGTGTTTACCTCTTTCAGCCCTTTTATTCAACTGCTTTGTGACCTTATATTTTCAGTGTTTTCTTTGAACAAACATGGTTGGATTTTTTTTTTAGTTTGATAATCTTTGTCTTTTAACTCAAAAGTTTAGTTCATTATATTGATTATGATTATTGATAAGTTCTGAGTTTTGTATTTGTCCTACTTTTATTTCTTTTGTGTATCTACCTTTCTCAGTCTTTTAGATGATTTTTTCTTTTCTTTTTCTCGTTTATTTTCCTTCTTTTTTGGAAGGTATATATTTTGTCTAATTTTAAAAAATGTGGATACCCTAGATTACCTAAAGATTTGTGCTTAATAAAGTCTAATGTTAATCAGTGTTTTGATTCTCTTCTCAAACAATGTGAAGCTTTTAGTTCATTTAAATTCCAGTTGCCCTCCTCCTACTGTATATGCTCTTAAGTAACCAGTATATTAGTTATTTAAAACCCTAAAATAGACATTATAATTATTATTTTATATTGTCAATATTAGTTTAGATTTTCTAACATATTTGCCAATATCTCGTCTCTTAGAACTTCTGTGATTTCAATTCATTTTCCGTAGGGCCTTGAAGTGTAGCATTTAGAAGTTCTTTTAGTGAATTGGTGGGAATTGTCTCAATTTTTGTTTTATTGAAAATATCTTGATTTGACCATCAATCTTGAGTGGAAGTTTTCTTGGACACAAAATGAACAATTATTCATCCACCCCTTTAAGAGTTTGCAAATTGTGTTGAAGGTTTTGGGCTTTATACCAAAAAGATATATTTCTATTTGTGATTCATAGTAGAGAAGTTGAAGGAAAGAGAGGAGGAAAAAGGAAAGGCAGACAGACAGATACGCTTGATTGCCAAAGGCAAAGTCTTGCTAACAGTAGCCAGGAATGTATTTAAGTTCCTTGTCTAGAGCATTCTTGAAAGGGATATAGCTTGCTAAAATTCATTTTATGAAAAAAAAAGAGAAAATATATAATCAACTTTTTTCTTGACTAATTTTTCAAAATAGTTGGTAAAAAGTATCAAAGTCGGTATTAGTAATCTCAGGTTCCATTCTTCACTTGGGTCCCTTCTCACGCTCTTCCTAAAAAATACCAATGTGTCTGTCTTCCCAACACTAGAATCAATGTTTTTGATCTTCTGAATACACAAATACAGTGTTTTGAACTTCAAAATACACAACTGAACTCAGATTTATGGTATTAAATTATTTCTGAGAAATTGATTTTTATTTTTTACAAGCCAGTGTTTTATCTGTTTTGGTATATTGTAAATAATCTTGTCCATATTGCAACCAGAGGTTTCATAAACCACTTACAAGTCTAAAGTATGGATTTTTTTTGTTTATTTATAGCTCTCTGTGAATGGAATTCTTCATTAACACATATTCATCCTTTGTTGGACTTTATTTATTTTTTTACATTTAACTTTTGTATACATTTTGAGGAATAAATGCATGGAAATGTGTTAGGTTATTTGTGATTCACTGCTGTTTTCAGCAGAAGACAGTTTAAGTGACTGCTAGATGAGGTTTTCCTTCCTTTGGGAAGAAGTTTGCTGAAGAATCTAGTAAAATAAGCAGATTTTATGGGGCTATTTTACCCTATATAAGAGAGCTGATCTTCAGACTAAACCATTTTACTTCTGATCTTCAGACTAACCCACTTTTATTTCCACCCATTATTTGCACCGCAGCCTGGGAAACAAAAAGAACATAGCCCTGGAGCAAATGAACTTGGGTTTGAATCCTAGCTACATAGCTACTGCTTGAGTGATCTGGGTCACTTACAGACATTCTCTGAGCCTCAGTCTCCCCATATATAGAACTGGGAATAACAATTCTTTGTGAGATTTAAGATTTAAGATGGTATTGCATACTAAGAACAGATTACTTGGAACCACTCAATAAATATTGATATTTGCCTTCTCTTTTGTTTACCTGTTTCGTAAAGCAAGGCTGTTCAAGAGTCTGCATTATTTACTTTGCTGGATACAAGTTAGAATTATAAACTACAGGTTAAATGTAATAATACTGCATTTCTTGAAAATAAATGTCTAATTCTAGTTGGTGTCAAATTCAGTAGAACGTTTTTCCTATTTGTTTTTTTGCCAGAGCCAGATTTTGTAAACCTGTGCTGATTTTTCCTTGTATTTAAAGTAATGCACAAAGAAGTATCATAATACATTATCAAAAGATTAAAAAGATAATATTGAATGCTGGTGAGTATGTGATAAGACAGGTACTCATATATATGCCACTCAATGTGGGTCATGAGTCATAAAATGGCTCACAAAATCAATCTTAGTAATCCTGGCTCTATGAATCTGTCACAAGGAAATAATCAGGGAGAGGAAGGTGAATAAAAAAATATATAGCAGCATATTTATTGCAGCATTATTTATGGTACTGTGCTGTTAGAAACTACCTAAATATCTAACAATAGAGAAATGATTCAATAAATTATGGTACAAGCAGATGATGAAATATTATTCCACCCTTAAAATGTTTACAAAGAAGTTTCAATGACAAGGGAAAATATTTTTGATGCAATATTGAAGGGGAAAGGCAGGCCATGAAAGGTTATCTGTAGCCTGAATTCAACTATGGAAGAATCTTAAAAAATGTCTCTCTCTTCATATAGGCCTTGAAAAGTTGGGAGGAAATGCACAAAAAATTAATGGTATGTTGTCTTTGAGTGATAAGATTAACATGTATTTTCTTCTTTATATTTAAAATATTTTCTACAATGTACACTATTCATTTTGGAACCAGGAAAAAAATGCGTTGTGTGATTGTTTCTTAAAGCATGGTCTGGACTTCATGGTGTGTCAGTTCTTCAGGGAGAACCTCTCACCTGGTCAGTGTCCAGATGATGGGTCACTGGACTTGTTTCTCATACACAGACTGGTCCAACTCAGTTTTTTCTTGGTTAAGGGGTCCAAGAGAGGAAAAGTGAAGAACTGTCTTCTTACCCCAGCTGTGAGGTCTTCCATACAAAGAAGCTCTGAAGTTAGGAGATTCCCATGATACTAGGAAACACTATTTCTCATTCTCTGAGCTTTTCTCTACAAGGAGAAAAGCAGAGTGACCACTGTCTCAGTTGGCTCAGGTTGCTATCACATAACTGGTTCATAGTTCCAGAGGCTGGGAGTCCAAGATCAGTGTGCCAGCATGATCAGGTTCTGGCAATAGTCCTCTTCTGGGCTTGTAGTAGGCCACCTTCTCACTTTTCCACTCAAGATAGAAACAGCAGGAGAGGATAGGAGAGGTAGAAGAAGAAAAAGGGAGAGGAAGGAGGGCTCTCTAGTGTCTGTTCTTATCAGGGCACTAATCCCATCAAGAGCCCCATCCTCATAATTTCATGTAACCGTGATTACCCCCCAAAGGGCCCATCTCTAAATACCACCAATTGGGGTTTTGGGCTTCAACATATGAATTTGGTGGAGACACATTTAGTCCCCAATACCTGCATTCACGTGGATACTTCCATCTTGCTGTCATTATCACAGCACTCACAAGAGCACCACTGGAGACTAGAGCAGGGAAACTAAGAGTGGCCCATGGCACATCTCCCATACTCCAGGAGCTCACAGCCTAGCGCAGAGAAGGCTAAGTACTCATTCATATCGACAGCTACTGATTGTTGAGCACTTTCTACATGATACCTGTAGGTACTGTTTTAAGTGCAAATCCTGTACCAACTCACTTAATGCTCATAACAATTCTGAGATAATTACTGACATTTTACAAATGAGGAAACTGAGGCATAGAGGAATTAAGAAGCTTGCACAGTCATAGTCTCTGAAAATGATAAAGATGAGATTCAAACCTTGGGCCATTTTTGTGCTTCTTATAACACTTAACAGTGTGGAAGTTTAGAGGCAGACTGCTGGGCTTCAGATGATTTTGAGCAAGTTCCTCAGTCACCCTGAGCCTCTGTTCCTTCATTTGTAATATGGGTGTGGTTGTTACCATATGGAATTGCTCGCTGCAAGGATGAATGCTGCAAGTGGAAGTGCATGTTGAGAATTAAAGGACCACAAAGAACAGGGACTCCTGTCTGTCCCCTGTAGTAAGTGCTTTTGGAGTTTCTCCTAAGAGCAGAAGTGTGGACTTGATTGAGCTGATGAAAGAGGGAAGGCTGGGATGGTGGGAGAGGGCTTTCACTGGAGCCAGTCTGAATTCTTGGAGGAAGAGCAGACAGGGAGATCACTGCTAGCAAAGTTGCTCCTGGGGACAAGTCA
This sequence comes from Cynopterus sphinx, assembly GCA_030015415.1. Classification (NCBI taxonomy): domain Eukaryota; kingdom Metazoa; phylum Chordata; class Mammalia; order Chiroptera; family Pteropodidae; genus Cynopterus; species Cynopterus sphinx. The sequence continues at coordinate 113,639,317 of CM057381.1, forward strand.
TGGGAAAAGGGAGCATCCAGTCTCTGTCACTCAGTGTCAGTGCCTGACAGGTGAGCAGCTCAGGTTGAGAGCCTGGGCTCAGTGAACCCATACCTGCTGGGCACGAGCACTAGGGTGAGGTGGGTGTAGCCGGGCAGCAACCAGCTCCAGTCAGAGGGCAAGTCTGGGCCCATGTTTCCTCCACCCTGGGAGCCAGGAGCTCATTAAAAAGGAGGAGAGGGTGCAATTATGTGTAAAATTCTAAAGGTAATGACCATGAGGAGGAGTGGGGGTAGGAGGGAGGGTATTCTTCACTTGAAGCCCCATGGCTGTGCCAGAAAGGCAGGAGGATGAAAGGAGAGAATAGAGATGGCTTCCGGGGTTACCAACAAAGGTCAGGACAGGGCCAGTGAATTAACAGGGCAGCCTAGAAGGCTGGGGAGTGGCTTAGGGTTGACATAACCTGTAATGGGGAGCCCTGGTGAGCTCTGAAGCAAGGGAAGGATAGGCTTCAAAGGGGAAAAAGGTGCAGTGGTGACTAAGCCAGTAGGGGCCAGAGGGGAAGGAAGAAGCACCAGGGGTGGCTGTGTCCAGGGCCTGAACTCTGGGAGTGGCCATGCCCTCTATCTAGGGCAGAGCTGTCAAACAGAGATAGAATGCTAACCACTTATAATTTAAATTTCTCTAATGGCCCATTAAAGACAGCAAAAAGAAAGAGAATTAATTAATTAAGAATTAATTCTGATAATTTATTTAACCCAATGTATCAAAAATATTTATGACTTCAACATGAGATCAATGTGAACATCATTATTGAGATAATTTACATTTTTTCTTGTGCTAAATCTTTGAAACCCAGAATGTATGTCACACAGGACTTCTAGATTCAAACTGGCCATATTTTAGTTGTTACAGCTGGCTTGTGGCTGCTACATGGGAAAGTGCAGGTCTAGACCTAGAAAAAAATTTGTGTGAAGTTGACTGTAGTTGTATCTTTTCCCGGGGTTTTCATTTGGCCCCTTATTTGACTGCCACTGGCAGGCTAGAGGGGCTGTGCTATCCTCAGGCTGAGAGCCACGAGCAGGGAAGCAACCCTGGCCGGCCTCCCTTCTCTCTGCTCTGTTGAGCCTGTGGGCTGGGCTGGGCTGGTATCTACTGCATGCCCAGAATTAAACATTAACCATGGATTTCTCAGGGATAGTCCAAGAGAAAAAACTTTTTTTTTTTTTTTGAAAATTAACTTCTCTCTATTTTGAAATATTCCTTTCTTCTAAGGAGTGGGGTGGGCTAAGGAAGTGGGCTTTTGAGTCCCCGTAGCTGCTCATGTCTTGATAACTCCATAGGGATAGTGTTGGAAAATTTAATTTGAAAACTAGAATTGAGCTGGGAGCTATAGCTGAGGGTTATGGTTATAGGTAACTGGGTACCCCATGTAGGAAATTTCCCTCTGCTTTCAAGTTCCTTTTCTTAGCTGCTTCAGCATCTGCTTGATTAAGGAGAAAAAGAATCTCTTCTAGACTGATTCTTTTTTTTAAATTAAAATAATTTTTAAAAATTTATTTATTTAAATTAGTTTCAAATATACAGTACATTGGTTAGACATGTATATATAGACTGATTCTTTTAAATTCCCAGGACAATTAGGGTGTTGTGGAGGTTCTGAAACAAACTTCGGTCCTGGATAATTCTGGGTTTGTTTCAGCTTTATGACTTTCTGACTCTCAGTTTCTTTATCTGTGAAGTGGGAACATGAATACATATGATTTGAGGGTTTAGTCACAGGATCAAATGAAGCTCTTTACCTGGTACATCAGGACTCATTAGATGGGAGATGATTTATGGTTATGATTACTGTCTTTAGCATTATTATTCATGGAGCATGGCCTTGGTTGAGTTTGTGGTTTGGGTCAGGATAGGCAACTGGAGAAGAGTAATGGGGGGAAGGGAAGAGTTCTGTTTCTTTACAAAGCAAGTCTGAAAGGGGGAGTCTCTTAAGGTTTAAGTTGGAGCAAGAAGCCTCCAGATGATTAGGGAAATAATGGGAGAGGCCCAGGAAGCCGTCCTGGACTGGCAGGCAGAAGCTCCCCGGCCATACCCATGAACTCTGTCAGATGGGTCATGCTCTTCCTCAAAGGTTTCCAGCTCCACCTCCCATGTCCAGAATTACCCAAACATTTTCCAAACCAGTCTGATCCTTTTATAATGCGTTCCAGATGTTTTTGCAAGAAATTGGAAAAATACCGAGCCAAATGGGAAGTCACACATTTATAGCGCCATGTTGGACCTGAAGGGTTTGCCAGTGTATTCCCCGTTTTGTGGGAGGGGTTGCCTCTACTCCTTCCCCTCCACTTGTCCCCTCAAGCAGGAGCCTGCCACAGCCCCTTCCCAGTTGTGGGATTTAGAGCTGCCTTTGGCGAGATGGGGTTTGTCTCAGGCACACGTACCAACCCTCAGAGTTATCAGTAGGGCTTTGGTTCACTCATTTTCTGAGCACCTACTATGGTTTGCTTTATATTTTCTTTTTTAGTGAGATATTGTTGACATATAATATTGTTTTAGTTTTAGGTATACTGTATTTTCCTAATAATGAGTGATTTATGAAAGTATTTTTGATTTCGTGAACTCCCTGAAAGGATCTTGGGAACTTCCCAGGGGTCCAGGGATTACACTTTGAGAATTACTGTTTTAAAGAAAAAGTACATGGGGCTATGGGAACTTAAAATAAGGCAACCCAACCCAGGCTTGGGGACAGGAGACTAAATAAAATAGGAGGACATTAGGGAGTGTTTAAGACATGAGTGGAGCCTGTGCAAAGTCCCAGTGGTGAGAAAGAGCGTGATACCCCAGAATAACTGAAGGAAGACCTCATGAATTCTCTGACTGAGGTATACTGGGACAGCCACAAGCCCCACATTCTCCTTAAATTTGTGTCATTAAAAAGTTTTTGAGATGCTTGCTGTCACATGACAAGTGTACAAATCAGCTCTTCCCTTTTGGAGCTGACAGTCCGGAAGATAGACAGCATCACTGTGATACATGCAGAGATGGAAGGGTTGGGTTTGATATGTATGCATGCAGGAGGGGCACAAAACTCAGGTGAATTAAGGTGGCAAGGAGGTTAAAGTTCAGTTTTGAAGATGAGAAGGGGTGATTTGGGCAGAGGGGAAGGTGTGTGTGTACAGGCTGAAGGACAGGAGGCTCAAAGGGCTAGAAACAAGAGACAATATGGGCTTTGGTGGTAATGGGAAGAGTGTACTTGGATAGTTGGGGAGACTGTGATGGGTTTTGGCCATCCAGTGCAGTCTGAGCTCTAACCCTATTGTAATTTGTTGTTAAGATCCAGGCTGGATTCTAAGCCATGATTCTGTATCTTGTGGGCAGGTCACTTCATCTTTTGGAACCACTTAAGAGAGGCAGCATAGCTTAGAGTTTAAAAACACAGATTCTAGATGCTGCTTCCCTGGGCTCAGACTTCTGCTAGGAACTACCTGTGTTACCTTGGATCATTACTCAATGTCTTTGGACTTGGTTCCCTCATCGCTATTAAAGGAATAACTCTAGGCCTACCACATAAAATTGTTGTAGGGATTCAAGGAGTTGTATGTACAGTTATGGGCCTTATTATTATTGACAAATTCCCCATCCCAGCCTACTCACTTCAGATGATGCTGTAGGAAGCATAGCATCTCAGCATTGGCATCATCCCTGGAGGTTTATCTGGCTTAAAGTCTCATGTGATTCAGGTGTTGTTTACTGTCCTCATCCATCTATGAGTCCTGGACAAGGGGTTATTTGGGCTGGCTCATGCATGTCCTGTGATGGTAAAATTGTATTGAGAGAACAGTTACCCAGATGGATTATCCTTCACTCTTGGTAAGGAAGTCAGAAAGGAAAAATAAAGTCAGAAAAGTGCAAAGCAAATCTAACATCTTTATTCCTTTCTTCCACTTTAGGAAAATGAGCATGTATGTTTCAACAAAAAAGAGAAGACTCTCCTGCAAGTTTCCACTCTATTAGTTCTCTAAAGCAGCAGTCCTCAACCTTTTTGGCACAAGAGACTGCTGATCCTATGAGAATCCAATACCTAATGACCTGAGGTGGAGCTGAGGCAGTGATGCTAGCATTGGGGAGCGGCTGCAAATACAGATGAAGCTTCGCTCTCTTGCCCACCACTCACCTCCTGCTGTGTGGCCTGGTTCCTAACAGGCCACAAGACAGATACTAGTCTGAAGCCTGGGGATTGGGGAACCCCTGCTCTAAAGCACACAGATAAACATTGTAGGATGAACTAGAAAAACAGCGATGACATAGCCCAGCTCTGAAGAAGGGAAAAGCCACTAGAAAAAGGACAACACAAGATATGGTAGGCAAGTTCAGTTGCTCTAAAGGGTGCTGGTCCTGTAGCTTCAGAGCACACAGCAGTCATTTACTCTAAAGAGCACGGACTCCTTCTAATCGTGCTCACTGCTGGCCTGAGGAAGGCTGGGCTAGGTACAGCCTTTCGAATTAAGTAAAACTTGCTTCAGCAGTGTCTGCAAAAGAGGTGCTCTCCAGAGCTGTCGGCCACACCACAAAGCCCACTCAACTCACTTTTCCACCAGTGCGCTTACTTGAAGGTGGATTGTGAGAATGGTGCTCCAGGCCTTTTCTCACTGGCCTTCTGGACTATTGAGACCTTGCCCCGTCAGGGATGCATTCAGTGCTGTCAGCCCTGGGAATGACTGCTTCTTGCCTCCCCACACAAAGTGACCCACCCATTCATAGCTTCTTTCCTTGCTCATCCCCATGGCTTTGTTTCCAAGGATGACTTTCTATGTGGTAGAAGGAATGTCAGCTGTGCCCTCTGGTGCCTGTTCTACTGAAGCACTGAAACCAGGTTCAGACAGGAGCAGAGCTCGGCAAGGAGGACTTCGGGCATCTGGTTGGAATTCTGGCTTCACCAGTTAAAACCTGAGCAAATGAGGTGAGTGACATACTACAATTTGCCTTAAAAGTGAGATAACATCTACCCGGTTGGTTTTTAAGAAGGATCAAAAGACTTGAAATTGTACCTGGCACACAGTAGGTACTCATTAAATAGTTGCCAGCGCTGCTGTTTGCCAGGCAGTATGCTCGGCCCTTTGTGTGTGCAGTCTCACTTTTATCCATAGTAGCCTGATGAGGGTACCACTGAAACTGTTACCATTTGCACGTGTTGGGTTAATTGCCTAGGTCATATAGCTGGGAAGTCTAAACCCAACTCCAGCTGATTGCTAAGCTCACGCTCTCAACTGGGCTCCATGTTCCTTCCAGCAATAAATGGTTTCCAGTCCTCATACTATTACTTTTTGGTTGGAGGACTTTGGTTAAGCCAATTCCTTCATTTGATCCCCAGTTTCATTTCTGTTAAAAGACAATATAATGCCTGAGAGACATAGTGGGGGAAGAATGTGACCATGAGGTTGGACTTCCACTGAGACCCTGGCATGGCTCTCCTGCTCATCCTCATTCCACTGCTCCCTGCCTCAGTTTTCCCATCTGTTATAATGAGAGGATTTGCCTTGATCACTTCTGAGGTCCCTCCTATGTTGGACATTCTGAAATGCCTCTGGGGAAGCTGAGGTCCAGAGATGCTGAGAAAGTGGCAGAACACATAACTATTAGACCTTACAAAGCAGCCAGGACCTCCACTCATGGGCTGTCTGAAAGTTAGCCCTGGAATTGCAGGATGGACTCTCTCTGGGAAGTCAAACCTGACTGAGGGGCCCTATGAGTGCTTAAGAGCAAAGACACTAGAAATTATCCTGCCTGGGATTGAATCCTGGCTTTTTCTGTTATTTGCAATGTATATGAGCTCATTGAACAAGTTGTTTACTCTCTCTAAACCTCAGTTTCTCCATCTGTTAAAATGGGGTAGTCAAATGCCTCTTTCATAGGATTGCAGAGTGAAATGAGGTCATTCATGCAATGAGTTTAACACTGAGCATACCTAACATAACACATAAATTGCTGACCATGGCCACTATCTTTGTGCCCATGCCAACTCAAGCGAGGATCCAACATAGATTCTAGTCTCCCTGAGGGCTGGTACTTCTCTACCAATATCTGTATCCCTAGGGCCTAGCATAGAGTCTTTCCCTTCTCACCAAATGCCTCTGATATAGGGAATAAGCTTATTCCTGTTATAGATGAGGATTCCAAGACCCAGAGAGGGATTGCTCTGTGCCCAAATAGCCGTCTGGTGGAAGAAGCAGTAGAGGAACGCCAGCTTCTAGATTTAAGTCAGTGATGTTTCCATGGCAGTGCATGGAACCTTGAATTTTGTCAAGACAGTCACTTGAAGGTTTTACTAGTACTTATTTCACTTAGGGCCATGGAGTGGAGGGGGGGATTGAAAGCATTTGGGTCTGTACCAACCTTTACCACTGGGAGCTGGTAAACACCTCTTTCAAATTTTGAGGGGAGGTCCTCACAAGCCTGTAAGAATGTAGACAGAATCTCTGTGATACAAATTGAGTAATTTTATGCTTTGCTTTCTTACAAGATGGAGCTTGCCAAGGAGATGGGAGCTGGAGCCAGTGTTGCCTGAGAAGCGACCTTGCTAATAGTTTTTCAGTGACCCAATGAGTTGGAATGCTCACAGAAGTCCATAGAGCCATCTTGTCTACCTGACTGTCCTGGCATTTCCAAGCTGAGCTCTCCTACTGAAAGCAGAAGATTGGTTTTCACAGGCCCAGAGTTCCTTCAAGTTGAGCAGGCAACATTTTTCATGAGCCCTGTATAATGAGGTGTGGTGACCTCTCATAATGAAAACTTGTTCTCCCTCCAGGAAACCTGCTTCATGCCTAGGGATAGTAGGCAGTGACTGACATGTGACTTGAGGAGATAAAGAGACTAAAAAGATGCTTATAAATGTTTGTCAGATGGCCAAATAGATGTGCACTGAACATTCCCCTGGTTGGGAGGGGCAGGGCATACTTAGAGCATCTAATTGCTGGTGGCCATTGAAGCCCTACGGCCTGTTGGCAGGGAAGTGGCTGATTTATGAATAGAATCTTCAGGATGACTCTAAACATACAGACTCAAAGGGTAGGCTTATCAGATTTTCCATCTCTATCCCCAGCATTTCCCTTGAGTTGCAGATCTTTCGATCCAACCCCTGTTTGATGTCTTTCCTTGGGCATCTTAAAGGCAAATTCTCAATTTCTTTCTTTACTCTTATACAAGCTGTAGCTCTCTTTGCTTCTAGTCTTATTCCTACAATTGGAGTGATCAGGTCCCGCCTGACTCATCTCCTTTCCATAGCTCCTCCGCTTCCCATTCCCACTTGCCCCAGGACAAGCTCGTTTTCCAACTCTTTCTGCCTCAGTGTCTTTGTATCTGCTACTTCTACTGCCCGGAATTTTTTCCCTACAGCCATTCACAAGATACTTTTTGTTCTTCTTGGGGTCTCAGTTCAAATCACATTTCTCTTTTGATGTCTTCACTGACCCCCTGGCATCAGCAGCTCCCTGCCAGTCTTCAGCGATGTCCTCCAGAGTGTCTTCCTCAGTCTGTAATCATCTTATTTTTGTGTTTAGTCTGCCTTCTAAACAGCATACTTTTTCACTAAAGGGTCAGAGAGACAATATTTTAAGCTTTGTGGCCATACAGTCTCTATCACAGTGATTTAACTCTGTTGTTTTAGTGTGAAAGAGCACAGTTAGAAATACATAAATGAATAGATATGGCTGTGTTCCAATGCTTTATTTGTAGACACTGAAATAAGAAATTCATATAATTTTCATGCTATGAAATAGTTCTCTCTTGATTTTAAAAAATATTTAAAAGTGTAAAAACCATTCTTAGCTCTTGGAATTTACAGAATTATGCAGTAGGACAGATTTGGCTGTAGGCTGTAATTGATAACACCTGTTCTAAAATGTAAACCCTCTGAGACCAGGGGCCTGTCTGTTTGGTCCATGACAGTATCACAACTGTCTAACAGTTCTTAGCACATAGAAAATGCTCATTAAATACTTGAGGAATAAAAGAAGGCAGAGGAGACTACACCTGGAATTAATCATACAAATCTTAAACATTGAACCTTCATATTTCTGAAAACAAGGAATAAAGGAACAAGGGAGGGACAGTCTTGGAGATGGGCATCTGAAGACCTGACAACAGCAAGCTCTGGACTTAAGTCTGTCCTTCTGCCTCCAGCCAGGACAACAATTGACCACCCATAATTTATATTTTCTAGGCCCAGGGATTCTTTTAAGTCAAGGAAAAAGCCATTGTTCCCAGTGAACAATCCTCCAAGCTGGCAATTTTGCCAGGCTGTCAGAACTCTAGTCCACAGAAAAGTCATGGATATTTTGTCCTGGCACAGAGTTAATATCTGAGGAAATTTACATTTATATATTTTTATGAAGAAAGTTATTCTTGATCTTTAAAAAGGAGAATCAACTGTTCAGTTTCGCCTGGCATTTGTATCATTTGTATTCCTTTTAGTCTTCGCTTTTGTTGAGCACTGGCTCAGAATAAATCTTTCTCCGAGTTTTTCTAATAGCGTTTGTCCCTTCTGCTATAGCTTTGAGACAAAATACTTTTCATAATAATACTCTCAGAGGGAAAATATTTGGCTCTCTCCTCAATAATTTCTGATGGAACCTGTTTATTGCCTTGTGGTCATTCCACTGGCGGTCATTTGATGCTTTGGACTGCTGAATGAGGCCCCATTTAGGCTATGTCTCCGGACACCAGTAGAAACATTTGGAAAGTTTAAAGAAAACTCAGGCAACTGGTTGAATTTTGGGAAAAATATAACTAGATTCTGTCTCTCATCTCATATCAGAATTCTGGATGAGTTAAAGATTTAAATGAGAAAAGATGAATAAACATTTAAAACACATAATTTGGGGGATGTGAATGTCTCTAAATATGTTACCAAAAACAGAAACATAAAGATCATTATATACCAGTTAGAAAAAATCCTCAATGTAGGCAAAAGTAAAAAATCTCTTAAAGAAAATCATGAGAAATGGCAACCTCATAGAATTACTTGCTGACAATAGGGTTAATTAATTATTATTATTATTATTATTATTATTATTTAATTTATATTTTTTTAATTTTTTAATTACAGTTGACAAACAATATTATATTAGTTTCAGGTGTACAATACAGTGATTCAACATTTATATAACTTACGAAGTGATCACCCTGATAAATCCAGTACCCATCTGACACCACACATGGCTATTATAATACTATGTACTACGTGTCCCATGCCATACTCCATATTCTTTTCTATTTTATAACTACCGATTGGTACTTCTTAATTCCCTTCTCCTTCATGCACTCCTTCATGCCCCCTCAGACTGGAAATGATTAAAACACTCTCTGTATCTATGAACTTGTTTCTGTTTTGTTTGTTCCTTTATACAGTTCTCTAAATTTCACATACAGTATTTGTTTTTCTCTGTCTGACTCACTCCACTCAGCACAATACTTTCTAGATTCATCCATGTCATTGCAAATGACAAGATTTTATTCTTTTTAATGAATGAATAATATTCCATTGTATATATGTATCACCTCTTCTTTATCCATCCTTCCACTGATAGATATCTAGGTTGGCTCCAGATGTTGGCTACTGTGAATAATGCTGCAATGAACATATGAATGCACATGTTCCTTCAAAGTAGTGTTTTGGGTTTCTTCAGACAAATACCCAGAAGTGAGAGTACTGGATCCTTCTTTTTCTTTTGTTGTAGCCTTTGTTTTAAAGTCTATTTTGTCTGGTATAAGTATTGCTAACCCAGCTTTTTTTTTTTTGCTTGTTTCCATTTTCATGAAATCATTTTTTCCATCCCTTTACTTTTAGTCTGTGTGTGTCTTTTGATCTGAAGTGAGTCTCTTGTAGGCAGCATATGAAATGGTCTTAGCTTCTTATCTATTCAGCCACCCCATGTCTTTTATTTGCAGCATTTAATCTACTTAAATTATTTATTGCTAGATATGTAGTTATTGCCATGTTATTTTTTATATTTTTTTATCTTTTTAAAAATTCTTAAAGAAGTCCTGTTAATACTGGTTTGGTAGTAATGAACTCCTTTAGCATTTTGTCTGAAAAGATTTTTATCTCTTCTTTGATTCTAAGTTATAGCTGCTAGGTAGAGTAATATTTGTTGTAGGTCCTTGCTTTTCATTGCTTTGAATATTTCATGCCAATCAGTGACTTCTGGTATGCAAAGTGTCTATTGAGAAATCAGCTGACAGCTGAACTCCTTTGTAAGTAACGAACTGCTTTTCTCTTACTGCTTTTAAGATTCTCCTTTTGTCTTTAAACTGGCATTTTAATTATAACATGTCTTGTTGTGGGCCTCTTTGGGTTCATCTTGTTTGGAACTGTCTGCACTTACTGGGCTTGTAGGCTTGTATGTTTATTTCCTTTGCCACATTAGAAAAGTTTTCCATCATTATTTCTTCAAGTAGGTTCTCAATCCCTTGCTCTCTCTCTTCTTTTTCTTGTATCTCCAATGTGAATGTTGGTATTCTTGATGTTGTTTCAGTGGCCCCTTATACATTCCTCATTTTTTTTTATTCTTTTTTTTGTTTCTGTCCTTATTGAGTATTTTCTACTACCTTATCTTCCAAATTGCTGAATTGACTCTCTGCTTCATCTAATCTACTGTCAATTCCTTTAATGTATTCTTTATTTCAGTTGTTGCATCCTTCATTTCTGACTGGTTCTTTTTTATATTTTCTACCTCAGTTTTTATGGACTCTATCTCATTGTTGAAGTTCACACTGAGATTACTCAGCATCCTTATAAGCAGTATTTTGAACTCTGCATCTGGTAGATTGCTTGTCTCTATTTTGTTTAGTTCTTTTTGGGGAGTTTGTTATGTTCTTTTATTTGAAATGTGTTTCTTTGTCTCTCCATTCTGGCTATCTCCCTGTGTTTGTTTCTATGTATTAGGTAGGGCTGTTATGTCTCCCAGTCTTAATAAAGTGGCCTTATGTAGTGGAAGTCCTGTAGGGTCCAGTGGCACAGTTTCCCTGGTCATCTGAGCCAGGTGCTAAAAGTGTGTCCTTTGGTGGGTTGTGTGTGCCCTCCTAATGTAGTTGAGTCTTGGTTGATGTTTGCACATCAGTGAGTTGTGATGGACTAATCATGACTAGTGGAGGAGTTGCTGTGCATGTGTTGACGCTAAAGTGCAGGTTTTACTTTAGCAGGTCACTGATGCTTGCCTAGTCTTCTTTGGGTGTGTCTTGCATGGAGGTAGTTAGGTGTTACTCTGGTATAGTCTGAAGCTGGCTACAAGGTGTATTGATTCTAGGCCCTCTTGGGAGGGGCTCTGTTGCGGGCCAAGGTCAGCCACTATTTGTGCCCTGTCAGGGGCCACTGGTATGAGCTATGAAGTGATATGCAGATGGCTGCCACTTATACTGGGCTCAGAGGTGCCTGGGGGAAGCTAAGCTGCAAACCAAGGCCAACTGCTACTAATGCCAGGCTTGGTGCTGCTTACCAAGTGGTATGGGGAAGGTTGAGGCCACATATTGCTTGTTTGGGGTTTGTGAACCTTTGAGAGATTTTAGGAAAGCCCATAGCATGAGCCAAGACAGGCCATTTGTATGGTAAAGCCACTGTAAGTGGTGTGGTTGGCCCAGTAATTTGGGTGGCATGGGCTCTTAGAGAATCACCAGGACAGGGCAAAATGTGTTAGCCAGATTGATAGAGACCCAGATATGAGAGCTGGCTGTGTGTACAGGTTGGAAAAGGGAGGGCTCAACTAAGAATTAATGAATTCTACCAGCACTTTTGTCTGGAAGAAAGCTGCCCCTCCAGCCCTCACCCTGAAGCAGACAATTCAGTTCTTCCCCATATGTCTCCGGCACCTTTTGAGCTGTTGCCCCAGCACTGGAGCTCAGAGCAAGTGAGTCCGTTAGCAAGTAAATTCAGGTACAGGCCCTTTAGGAGGGGCAGCTGGAGTCTCAGATCACAATCTCTGCTGGTTTTCACAGCCAGAAGTTGTCAGGACTTCTCTTCTTGGCACTGGAGCCCTTGGTTGGGGAGCCTGGTGTGGGGCTGGGACCCCGTGCTCCTCAGTCTAGATATTCCTCCCAATTTTTAACCACCCCATGTGGGTATGGATGAGCCCTTTCAATGTCTCCAACTGCTGCTCCCCGCACCCTGCCCCCAACCAGTGTTGAAGTAGCTTCTCTATGTCCTTAGTTATAGGACTTTTGTTCAACTAGAATTCAGGTGATTCTTGATGATGATCGTTGTACTTTAGTTGTAATTCTATTTTTTAATCTTCGCGTGTTACTCAAGTTTTATTTGATTATGTAGACAGAACAAAGACAAAATTAATGGTTTGGATAAACAAAATTAATAAGCCTCTATCAAATATTTCTTACACTAACAAGAAGAAAGCCAGTTGGTGGTAAAACACTAGTTTACTGATACACTTAGAAACCCTTTAAAGACTCTGAATCAACCCTTTGTTTGAACCCTTTACACACTGGTAGTCCCCAGGAACCCATTCCTTTGCTGTACATCTTCCCACAGCCAGTTTCACACGCTTGCTTTGGTTTCCTTGCTCCATGCATGTTGTTTCCTTTCTCTTTACCAAGGCAATGTGAGGCCAAACAAAATCAAGAGGCTTTCCTAAATCTTCTTACATTTTGTGTTACAACAACATAATCTTAAAACCGGCCATTTTAATTTTATTTGCTATTCAAACTAAAAACTAAAAATTAAGATTAAAATGGCACACTAAGCGTAAAACTGATTGCAAGTACCATCATTCATAAAAAAAATCAAAGGATTTCTATATTATAGATTTTAGTTGTAATTTTGATATGATTGTGAGAGGAGGCAAGCACAGCGTTTACCTGTTCCTCATCTTGACCAGAACTCAAAGGTTAATTTATTTAAAAAACTTTTTTATATATCTTTTTTTGTATGAGAATATTTACATTCTACTTTCAGCATATTTCAATTATATGATACACTGTTATTGGCTACATATAGTAATCATGTTATACATTAGATCCTCAGAACTTATTCATTTTATAACTGAAAGTTTTTACACTTTCATCAACTTCTTATTTTTTCCACACCTCAGCCCCTGGCAACCACTTTTCTACTCTCCGTTTCTATATGTTTAAATTTTTTTAGATTTCATATGTAAAGAATACCATACAGCTTATTTTACTCAGCATAATGTCCTCCAGGTTTATCCACATTGTTGCAAATGACAGAATTTTCTTCTTTTTAAAGGCTGAATAATATCTATATCAATATCTAATCTATATCTATATCATCTATATCTATGTCTATCTATATCTATGTCTATTTATATACACACACATACACATACATACTACATTTTCTTGATCCATTAATCCATTGATGAACACTTAGGTTGTTTCTATACCTCAGCTTTTATGAATAATGCTGCAATGAACATGGGAGTGCAGGCATCTCTTCAAAATAAAGGTTTTATTTCCTGGATATATATCCAGAAGTGGGATTGGTGGGTCAGATGGTAGTTCTATTTTTATTTCTATTTCTATCTTAATTCTGCTATACTGCTTTTCAAAGTGGCTGTACCAGTTTACAGTCCCACCAACAGTATACAGTGTTCCCATTTCTCTATATTCTTGCCAGCATTTGTTATCTCCTATCTTTTTTATAATTGCCATTCTAACAGTTGTGAGTTGATATCACACAGTGGTTTTGATTTGCATTTCCCTAATGATTAATGTTGTTAAGAAGGGTTAATTTCTATAATGTGTAAAATGACCTAATCATTGAGGGAAAAAAAACAAGTGAAAAATGTAGAGAATATGTAGAATTGTATGTGTAAAGATGTTAATAGAAAAAAGCATAAAGGACATAAGCAGATAACTCACAAAATAAGTCCAACTAGACAACAAATATTTGTCAAAATGTTCAATTGTATTAGTAATTTAGAAGAAAAACATAAAATAACCCTGAGATACTGTGTTTTGTGTGTCAAATTGGCAAAAATAAAGAATGATGGTGAGGCACTCCGCGACTACCACCTTGCAGAGTAGACTCACTTGTTCTTGTGCCTCATGACGCTTCTTATGCAACCATGTTTGACAAACAAGGTATGGCTGAGATTGAGAAATTTGATGTCGAAATTGAAGACGACAGGCATGCAAGAGAAAAATTTACTGCCTTCCAAAGAAACGATTGAACAGGAGAAGCAAGCAGGCGAATTGTAATGAGGCATGCACTGCCAATATGCACTGTACATCCCACAAACATTACCTTCTTATCTTACTTTTTTAGGCTGTTTAACTTTGTAAGATGCAAAGAGGTTGGATCAAGTTTAAATGACTGTGCTGCCCCTTTTTCACATCCAAGAACTACTGACAACGGAGGCTGCACCTGTCTCTCCCACCTGCCTGTCTGGCTGGCAGGGAAGGAAATGAACTGGCATGTTGATGAAGGCAGAAGCTGGGTGGGATAAAATCTAGAGTAAAAACCAAGCTGGTCCAAGATGTCCTGTGGGCTGTAAAATGCAATTTAATCGGAGTGCCATTTTTTTTTTGTTCAAATGATTTTAATTATTGGAATGCATGGTTTTTAATATGCAAATGAAATGTTTTAAAACCTGGAATAAAAATGAATGAACAGTGAACATGTAGTTAACTATCGGTGAGGCAACATGGCCATATGCCTCCAAATCCAAACTCAACTGTTCTGCTTCTAGAAATTGAGATTCACACAGTCTTTGGAGAGTTTTCTTGATTTATATCACTATGGAATGGGGACCCTGTCTGACTGAGACACCATTTGTGTGCTCCTACCAGGTGCTTAGTAAGAACTGGTGGAATGAATGGATGACTGGATGTATATAAAGCAGTATATGCCAAGGATGTTAGAGTGTGTAGAGTAGCAAAATATTGGAGACATTCTCCATGTTCCTCAGTCTTGTGTTGCTTAAATATATCAATCGTTTAAATCAGTAAACAACCAGTAGTTTAATAAATTAGCTACCTTTCGTTTGACTGAGTTGACATTTATTCACTCAAAATTAAGCTTTGAAGGAGTGGCATATGCAACGTTTCTTTTCCATCAGGTGGCCATGCCAGGTACATTATTATTGATTCTGTGTTGAATGAGAGTCTAAGCATATGAAACACTTTCTGTATTAAAGGGTTAAATAATATTTATGCTCACCAATTGCTGAATTTTTCAGGGCCTAATAAACCAAGTTTAAATATGCCTTTCTTCCAGCCTCCTCTGGTGTCAGGATTTTGTAGGAAATCCTGTCTTTTACTTCAGCCGGCACCACATACATGTGTAAGTGGGACTCCAGTCTTGGAGTTATTGCCAGTGTCAAAAACCCTGGAGAATAACATTCCTGCTTGAGGCAATCTAATTAAACTTCTCCTGTCAACTTGAAGTGGCCCCCAACGGACAGATCAAACCTATTTTTAGGTTGCAAGAGTTATAAGAAGAAATATTTAATTAGAATGGGGAATGTTTAAAATAGCTTTCTCTCTTAACGTTGGTGCCTGCTGGCTCGTTTTCCCTGATGTCATTAATCACCAGTGAACAGACATCAGAATTCAGTCAGCTGTAGCTCCGACGAAATCTGCCTTCTGCAGGTAGTTTGTCTTATGACTCAAAATGCCAAGCCTCTGCAGGTTTTGGCACTTTCCTGAAAGCAAATGGCACTGAGAGCTTTAGACAATTGAATTTAGAGCTTTTTTCCCCCCCAAAAATAAGAGCTCCATGTGGGGTATTTTTCTCCCAGAGCTCTGTGGTTCTTAGTGTCAGTGGAAAGATGGTAGTGTTCAGACTGAGAAGATGACGTTCTCTGGTCATGGGACCACGAAGGACTTGCTGCTGCCTCAGGACCTACAAGAATAATGTGGAAAGAAACCCAAGCTCAATTAAAGTACAAATCTAATTTTTGTTATTCCTTTATAATTTTTCTAAAGCCATCTTTGGAAATTGGGGAACTAGATTTACTTTGCTTTGCTTAAGAGTTGTGCTATAAAAGATTATATAGGTTACACTTTTTAAAAAAAAACTCATAATGAGTTCTTAGTGCATGCCAGGCACTGCTCTAAGTTTCTTTGTATTTTTTACTCTTTTAATCCTCACAACAGCCCTTTTAGGTGGATATCATCAATATTATTCTCACTTTACGGATAAGAAAATTGAGGTGCAGAAGGGTGAATAGCTTTCCCAGAGCCACTTCGTAGTGTTTGTCAAACTAAGTCAGTCTGGCTCTGGAGTTGGGTGCTTAGCCACAACTTTTGCCTTATTACTTTATGATTAAATAGGAATTCTTTTTCTTCATTCCTGATAAGATCTAAGATCATCAGAATTTAGAACAGTTTCTAATACATAGTGGACATTCAATAAAGATTTATTAAAGGAAATGAACTGCAAACAAATTACAAACAAACAAATAAAACAAAGATACACATTAAACCTCAATGTCCATCCAGAGCATGAAATTTTAGATCCATTAATGATATACTAAATAGACATTACTAGTCATGTTTGTAGAAGAAATCTCATTAATACAGAAGCTTTTAAAATTATTTGTTAATAAGTCAGTCACCAAAAGATTAAGGATCTAATTCTCTTCATTCCTATAATACAACAACAACCCTGATCAGCAAAATAGTATGTTTATACTTTTAAATAGTCTGGTAGAATCCATTTTCAAACATCACTAGCAGTTACCTGTGGTTAGTAAGTTGTGAATGATTTTTATTCTGTCCTTTAAATTTGGAATGATTCTTACCTTTTCTATAATAAATATTTAGAATTGTGTCTTCCATAGGTCCCAAGTACAAAATGAAGGAGTAAATAATGTTGATAGAAAAAACACCAAAAAAAAAAAAAAAAATAGTGCTTCTATTTACCTGGTGGGATTGAGGTTAGCAGCTCACTTCTTTTAATTTATGTATGTTTTTCAATTTTTAAATAATAAAAATATAACTTTTTTTTTAAAAGGAAAAGAATAGAGTCAGAGAAGGGAAATTTTTAAATTGGTTGCAGCATCTGCCACTAGTCAGGGAGTTTTATTCTGGTCCTCACATGTTCCACTTGTTTCTTCTATTTGTCTCGTCCTTATTATCTGGCCATCTTGCTGACCAGTTGATGACCACTGTGTCCCCAGTACCAGGCACATAGTAGACTTTCATATGTTTGTTTAATGACTGAACTAAATAGCTGTGTAATAAATTGTTAATTTAATATTTTAAAATATGTTGTTTTCTTTGTAAGAAACATTAGTTTTCTTACAGTGTTACTCACTCTTCTAATCATTCTTGTCTCCAGGGTCAGATATCCATTTCCTAGTGGATTTCAGATTGTTGTGCATTATGTGCTCTCGATGCTTGGAGAGTGTCGGGAGTATCAGTAATTCCTGTTCGCAGAGAAGCCTTTGAATCACCTGCAGGAGAAAGGCCATGCCTGAGAAACATCACCTTAAGCTCAGATCCCTACCTCCTGACAGTGTTTAACCACCTGTGCTAGAGATTTTGTGGTGGAGGTGGGGGTGACAGTAAGGCTCGAGAATAGTCACTAAGCTCAGAGTGCCCACTGGGGGTCAGCCTTATGCACGGGAAATGCTTTGACCCCCAGCACCTCTTCTCCCCTAGTACCTTCCTAAGAAACAGACTGGTAACTGAGGTTCTGCCACAGGAGACCATCTTTTCATTTTAAGATTTCTGGTAGGTTAATATTTAAATATTATCAAAGATTTACAATTCAGTGTGATCAAAGATACTGAAAGCACATTGGGCCAGAAAGGCCTGTTTATTCTTTGTCAGGATTTGTGTTAGGAGCTTTATAGATAGGGTGATCATAAAATTTATCCTCGAAACTAGGATGCTTTTGAGAGTGAAAGGAGGTGCTAATAAGATGGGATGCCAGGGCAACAGGTAAAAACTGGGAGTGTATGGCATCAACAGGACTTCATGGTCTCCCTATCTATAGATATATCTCATTTATGTTTGTAGCATTATTAAGATAAGTACCCTCCCCATTTCATAGATGAAGTCTTTTAGACTCAAAAAATTAAGAAACATCCTTAAAGTCTCTGATTTCAAAGTCCATATCCTGATATTCCTTTAAGGCATATGGTTAATGGGCCCCTGAAGTCAACAGGAAAGGAATGTCACTGAGGAGAGAATGAAGAAGGCTTGAATGGGGCAGAACAAGGAATAACCCAAAGGCACTTTGTTAATATAATGATTTTGCCAGGAACAACTCTGGTTATAGCCTATAAGATGTGTGGGGTAAGGCTCATGGCTGAAAAAGTCCACTGACCTATTGCTGCATTGCCTCATATATATCTCATCATCAGGTGTCAGATCATATCTTTGGGTACTGTGTGTCTCATCCTTGAGTAGTGTGTGGCCTTCCAGAAGCCAGAGTTATGGCTCAGTTCACATTATTTTACCTCCATGAAGTTGTCTTTCTGTTTCACTGGCCAAAGGTATGAAAAGTGAGAGGGTCACATCCCTCCAATAGTACTTTAAGATTCCTCTCACATGGTAAGGTTTTGAAAATTTCCCTGGACTTTGCTTCATGAATAGGGAAAGAGAGGGACTTGTTTCATGTCCTAGAGAGGCTTTTGTCACAGACAGCCAGGGAGGGTTTGAGGCACCCATGCTTCATTTTAGGGTCTGGGACTTCAGAGAAGGGATGAGAGTCCTGAGCACACATTTCATAAATTAGGATAGACATTTCCCAGAGGGGAACACCCATGACAGGTAGGTAACCAGCTCCCTACATCCCCATACTAGGATGTCATCCTGCGTCAGCCCTACCAACAAAGCCATTTCATATTGTGGATTTCCTTTCCAAGCAGAAAGGCTGATCTTTTTCAGCTCTCACTCCCCCCCCCCCACATTTATTCACATATCATTGGTATTCATGTATTGGCCTCCTCTTTATGAAGTAGTCAGCAAAGCTGCAACTGAACTTTTACCTGGAGATTTGGGGACATCCTGAGAAGACATTACTACAAGAGGAGACAACCCTGCCACTCCTCACCAAGGGTGATGAGCTAAGAGCTCCTGACTGGACTAGAACAGATGACAGCTCCCAGGGCTGTCGAAAGCTCTCACAGACACCGGTATGTCTTCTCAGGGCTACCTTCTCATGGTCCCCTCTAGTCCTGAGCTACTTTTTCTTTTGAATTTATTTTTGTAAATGTATTGTCTCACCATTCTGTATTTTCTTATCACCCCATTCTGTTCTAGGTCAAACCAAATGTGGAGTTCACCCATTTCCTTGATTTCCACCAAAAAGCAAAAGAAAACCCAATTTTAGTTTCTAGGAAAATGACAGTAGATGCATCTTTCTAAATCTCTTCAAATTTCTACATACAAAAAGGATTACATACAAAAAGCTGGATAGCAAAGCCATAAACAAACAGTCGACATTTACTAAAAAGGCAAACTCCCTTCCCAAAGTGAGGCATTCCTACAAACTCCTAAATGGAAATGAGTGAAATAAACCATCATGAACTGCAAGATCGACATGGTATCAGAATCCATGCAGCAGGAAGCAGAGGGGAACAACAGGGCATCTGATGGGCTTGCGAACAGGAGAACCTGAAAACATCTAACAGACGTTCACTTGGCAACATGATTGGCCAAATCAGGAACAGCGTTGGAAATTAGGGGTAAGGTTTTCTTTCACTCATCACAGGTGAACTTGAGTGTCCTCAGTAAGCTTAGAAGGAGAAGGAGCAGCCTAGCCCCTGTGAACTCTAAAAACTGACCTGCCGGAAAATTTCAATGGTCCCCTACTGTTTAGAATGTTAATTCTAGACTTTCCGTTTTTTTAGCTTGACATTCAAAACCTTTCATAGTTTTACCCTGACATACCTTTCCAGTATAATTTCCAACCACATCTTTCCATTTGCCGTGTGTGCTAAGTGCAGTTCTCAACGGTTCCAGTTGTACTCCTCAACTTCTTGTGCCTTGCATTTCATCCAGCCATTACGGTCCGGTTTACGTCCATTCTGGACAACATCAGTGAAACACGCAGAATCAAGACACAGTTGCTGGTTCTCAGTTAACTTTTGGCATAAAATTTTTATCAATACAAATTGCTTTTGGAAGAGAATGCTGTATCTGCAGATGAAGTTCACTTTATTACACAAAGAACAGCAGGGTTCCTACCACTGTAGTTCTTGCTTCAACACAGGACACTCACTCCCTTGACTTTTCACTAATTTAAAATAAGAATGTTTTTATTAAAAAATTCATTCTATTTTGGAAAAAGGCTAAAGGGCATTTGCTTGATTTTTGAAATTGTAATAGAGCTTCCCCCTGCTCCCCCAGAGAATGCCAGCTAAGTTCAAGTTCTGCACAAGGTGCTATGGGGACATCTACGGTAATGCTAAGGCTCTGTTGCTCCCAGCATTAAAGACTGCCCAGGGAAGTGAATGTCCATACAGGAAGCTGGAGACAAATAAATGTGATGTCAAGGGTCATCCTGGTGACTCTGGCTGTGCCCTGTCCTATGCCCCCTTGGAATGTGAACAAGACTGCCTTTTTTCAGAGAGGGAATGCATGCCACGTTTCCCTTTTCTTCCACTGAATGCGAGTGTGTTGATTTCAGGGTGGGAAGAAGATTTTGATATTCAGAATCACACCACGTCCTCCGTCAGAGAAACAGATGTACCATATGATTTTGAGTGTGGCACCCAGGATTTGGGTCTAGTTCAAGCACTCAGCTCATAAAAGCCTAGACAATAAAAAGTGAAGATGTAAAAGATAAAAGAGTTGCTTTCACATGCCATAAAATATTGTTTAAAATCATCCTTAACCATAGTGTTCTAACCTTTACATTTCCATTTTTATGCATGGAAAAAAAGACTGTTCAGTATACTAACCAAGCCTCAGGAAATGAACATCTTCTAGCCATTAAAAGCAGGTTCTACTAGTTCAGTCATGACATCTGAATCACTCTCTTTGAGATAGGGAACTTGCCATCATATATTGCAATGCGTTTGTTTCCTTGTGCTCAGGACCTCACTAATGCTTTAATTCCTGTAAGCAAATCCCGTGACAAAAAGCAATACTCCATCTGCAATTTCTGACAAAAAAATGTCTAAGACTTATATAACTTTAGAGAGCTTTGCTAAAATGATTTAATGTAACAACAATTGTGGAGACCCCTTGAATATAATCATGGTTAGCCTTGAATTTCTAAACATTTACTTAATGTGATAGAAAATAATAATGTTGGGTTACCTAACATCTAGCTCCTACTGTAAGTTAGGTCTTGGGCTTCCTACTTTACATACCTCATTTCACTTAATTAGTTCTTGACTCATAAATACATCAAATTTCTCTTGAAAGGAAAGTTTAATTCCAAATACTTTTAAATTGATTTACCAAGCTTCATGCAAAGGGTTTGGAATCAGACAAATCGGAGTTCCAAATTCACCTCTTACAATCTGTATTACCTTGGGTAACATATTTAATGCAAGCTTCAGTGCCAATTTCTGCATCTGAAAAAGGGTTAAATAATACTTACACCTCAGAATACTACTCTATTCAGAAAGAAAAGAAAGAAAGAAAGAAAGCAAGAAAGCAAGCTAAGTGAAATAAGTCATATAAAGACAAATACTGTATGATCTCACTTGTATATGGACTCTAAAAAAACCCAAAGCCCAAGCTCATTGAAAAAGAGATCAGATTTATGGTTACCAGAGATGGGGGTGGGGGAATTGGATAAAGGTGGTCAATAGGTGCAAACTTCTGTTTATAAGTGAAATATGTATAAATGGGGATGTGATGTTACAACTGGGGGTATAACATACGATATGATGGCTCTGGTTAACACAATCCTGTGGTATATTTAAAAGATGCTAAGAGAGTGTGTATCCTGAAAATTCTTATCACAAGAAAAAAATTTTTTTTGGTATCTATATGAGACGATGGATGTTAACTAAATTTATTGAGGTTTGTGACACATGTAAGTCAAATCATCATGCTGTACACCTTAAACTTATACAGTGCTGTATGTTAATTGTATCTCAATAGAGCCGAAAGAAAAAATTAATACCTACACCTCTTATTGTAGTGCAATTAAATGAGCTAACTTAATCCAAGCACCTACAAGCACCAGTGCCCAGCAGTAACAGTTACCCCAATCATTCCCATCTGTGAATTTAAACAAAGTATAAACAGAGGAAAAGAATTTTTTAACAGACGTTCTCAACCTGTTTCCAGTCTGCACCCTGATGACCTTGTGCATAACATATCTACTCCATCGGCATTACCAGGTTCGTGTTTAATTTCTTCTATCTCATTTTCTCTCACTCAAGGAACATATCAGAGGATGAAAGTGACGTCATAGCCACAAACTTCAAACCATTCTCAATTATAAATAAAGATGAAACAATTGTAAATTTGAATAATTTATTACCTGAAAATTGCTGACAGCAATTTGACATCTATCAGGATCCAGTAGGAGGTTGTCTCTGTAGGTATCATCAGGGTGCTGAGAGAACCCCTCTCTCCTGCTCTGCTCTCAGGACTGTGAGTTTTCCTTGAGCAAAGGCTATACCAGATTCTTTTGTTCTTGGCATGTAACTTGTGGCCTGGTGCATAAATAGTAGTCAATAAATATTTGCTGCATGAACAAGTGTATTCTACCACCCCAAAGGAGTGGCAGAGTGAAAGCTTCCTCCCTTCAGTAAGTCAGGGAGCCCTCCAGATTTGGGAGGAATTGGACAGAATGTAATTATTTGAAGGGTAAATGGCAGATTCCTGTCAGCAGCTTGACTATCCTTCTGGCTTTATCATCTCAAAAAGAATGAAAGAAAGGGGGTTTGTTACTCTAGTGTCCCATTACCAATGGCTCAGTTCCCAGTATAAAGCTAGAAGAGAATTGTCTTTTCAAGTCCATGTGCAAATTATCTCTTGAATTTCAAGCCCCAGAGTCTGCTTTCCATATTGCTAAGTCTCCTGGTATATAGAGGTGGGACAGCAAGCACTAAATAAGGCAAAGAAGTAAATTCATAGAATGTTAGATGGTGATGAATATGAGATGAAAAAAAAATAAAGCAGAGAACAGGGATTGGAATATTGAGGAGTGTAATTTTACATAAGGAGTTCACAGAAGGATTTATTAATAAGGTAAACTCTGAGTAACGATTTAAAGTAGGTGAGGGAGTGAGCCAG
Organism: Cynopterus sphinx; assembly: GCA_030015415.1. Taxonomy (NCBI): domain Eukaryota; kingdom Metazoa; phylum Chordata; class Mammalia; order Chiroptera; family Pteropodidae; genus Cynopterus; species Cynopterus sphinx. The sequence continues at coordinate 113,662,480 of CM057381.1, forward strand.
GGGCTATCTACTATGGTGTTCCAGGCAGAGAGAACAGCAAGAGCCACAGCCCTGAAGTGGGAGCATGTTTCATGCGGCTGAAGATTATCGATGAGACCCTTGTAGCTAGATCAGTGTGAGCTGGTCAAGAACAATAGATGGTGATGGGCTTTTAGGTCATTGAGGGCCTGGTGGGTCATGGCAAAGATATCAGCTTTTGTTCCTCACAAGATGAAAGGGTTTTGAGAAGAAGAGTGCTAAATTCCAACGTGGGGTTTGACGGAAATTGAAAGACAAAGGTGAGAATGGAGAGACAGAAGGTTACCAGGTAAGGGATGATGGTGACTTGGAGGAAGGTGAGAAGCAGTTGCATTTCAGATATACTTTGAAAGTAGAGCTGATGGCTTTGCTAATAACTCAAATGTGGGGCAAGAAAGGGAACCCCTTAGAATGCAGCTCCCCCTCGCTATGAAAAACCTGTTTTATGTGGAGGGGATGGTCATGATATCATCAGGGGTATAGGTAGATGCTTACCCACTTTAATAAATCCTGTAACCAATGGATGGGATTCAAGTTTCCTTTTGAAACCATTTCCAAAATTAATACTATTTGTAGCTTTCATTGAATATGCAGCCTTCTCTCAGCAAGCCACAGATGGTCAGCTAGAAAGGAAATTTGAGATCAAATAAAACTGTGTGTCCCACTGTGTTGGGGAGGTCCCTGGTGTGTAGCCAAGAGATTTCAAATGATACTTAATAATGGATGTTACCATGCCACGTTTTGAGAAAGCAATTTTCTCTTCAATCCTTTGTTCATTATATGTCAAGAAGCAATCTCAACTTGGTGGTAAATCTTAAATGCACCTTGAACACTTCCTTATTTACCCTTTTAACCAAGAAAGATCAGGCTTTGGGCTCAGAGATGCAGTAGGCAATTGGATTCCACTCGAATTTAATAACGTGGTTTTGAGTTCACTAAGTGTATTTGTTATTTCCAAAGGCATATTATTTGCAGACTCCTTTATTTAATTTTTGGACTCATATTAGTGTAGTACATGAAATGACTCTAACATTTGATTCAAATAATTCCTAAAAGCATTATGATGATTGCAGATATTCTCTTGTGTGTTTGACTTAAAAGAACTTATTTATTGATGTATACATTCATACTGAAAAGCACACAGAAGTATACAGTTTGAGGGTTTTCACAAAGTGAACATGTGTGTAACCGCCACTCAGATTAAGACATCAAGTATTAAAAGCATCTCAGCAGTCCCCCTCTCTGTCGCTGTCTCCTCCCCAACCATCAACAAAGAAGATTACTACTTTGACTTCTAATATCTTAGGTAAGCTTTGCCAGTTTTGAAATTTACATAACTGAAATAATTCAGTATAAATTATTTTGTGTGTGGCTTCTTTCAGACCATGTTATATTTCAGAGTTTTACCAGTGTTGTTTATGTCACACAAATTCATTCTTCTTCTTTGATGTGCATTATTCCATTGTTATTCCATATTTTACTCCATTATTACTCCATTATTCTATTGTTACTCCATTATTTTATTAGTACATCACAATTTATTTACCCATCCCATGGTGGATGGATTGTTTCCACCCACTATGAACATTCTTTGGCATATCTCTGCATTTCTGTCAGGTACATGGTTTCCAATAATTTTTGTCGGTGGTTAGTTATATCTCCTTGTGGTTTAAATGTGCAGATTTGCATTTCTCTGGTGATTAACGGAATGAAATACTATTTCTCTCATTTTTTTTTGATCATTTGGGTATTCTCTTTCTGAAGTACCAGGTAAATTAAGGCTTTTGTCCATTTTTCTATGAGGGTGTCAGTCGTTTTTTAACTGACTTGAAGAGTTCTTTACATATTCTGTATACAAGTTTTTGTTTGTGTATTTTTTTTTAGGTAAGTGCATTGTAAATAACTTCTTTCATTTTGGGGCTTGCTTTTTGATGTTATGGTCCAGTTTATCAATATTTTTCTCTATGTTTTTTTTTTGTCCTATATAAAAAATCTTGCCTATCCCAAGGTAATAAAGATATCCTCTTATATTATCTTCTAGAAGAAACTTTATCATTCTACCTTTGAAGTTTATGTCTACAATCTACCTGGCATTGATTTCAGTGTATGGCATAAAGTAGGAAGTTAGAACTTGTTTGTTCCCCATTGAATATATAATTGAGTCAGCCTCAATATTGAAACAAAAAATTTCCCCTACTGCTTTGCAGTGACATCTTTGTTGTGAATCAAGTGCCTGAATGTTTGTAGGTTTGTTTCTGGTCTTACCATTTTGTCCCATTGATTTCGTTTCTAACTTTCAGCCAATACTGCGTTATCATAATGAGTAATAATGTCAAACATCTTCTTAAGTATACTGGTGGCCATTTGTATATCTTCTTCATAGAAATGTCTATTCAAATCCTTTGCTCAGTTTTTACTTAGGTTATTTTTCATTATTTAGTTATTTTTTGTTTTATTTACACATTCTGTATACAAGGCTTTTGTCAGATATATGATTTCAAGTGTCTCTTATTCTCTGGGCTTCTTGATAATGTTCTTCACTGCACAAGAGTTTTTATTTTTAATGAAGTTTAACATATCTATTTTTCTTTTGTTGCTTTTTTGGTGTCATATTTAAGAAACTTGCCAAATGCATGATCTTGAAGATTCATACTCACGTTTCCTTTTAAGGGTTTTGTAGTTTTAGCTATTACACTTAGATCTTTGACCCATTTTGAGTTATTTTTTGCATATTGTGCAAGATATGAGTCCAAATTCATTCTCTTTTATCTTATATTTTTTAAAATTTTTTAATTACAGTTGGCATACAATATTATATTAGTCTCAGGTGTGCAACATAGTGATTAGACATTTATGTAACTTATGAAGTGGTCACTTTGATAAATCTAAAATCCATCTGACACTATACGTTGGCATTACATTATCAATTATATTTCTTAGGCTATACTTTACATCCCCATTACTATTTTGTGGCTTCCAATTTATACTTCTTAATCCCTTCCCCCTTTCCACTTTTTTCATGGCTGAGTAATATTCCATTGTCTATATGTACCACCACTTCTTCTTTATCCATTCATCCGTTGATGAACACTCAGGTTCCTTCCATATGTTGGCTATAGTAAATAATGCTAAAATGAGCATATGAATGCACATGTACCTCTGAAGTAGTGTTTTGGGTTTCTTTAGATAAATACCCAAGTGGGATTATAGTTTCTTTTTGGTCTCTTATTATTGCTTGTTAGATAACATTCTTTATTTTTTTCTTTTAGTGGTTAAACATACATTCTTAATTTATTACAGTATCACATAACTTGAATCTCTTCCTATTTCCTGGACAACATAAAGCTTTCAGAACACATTAACTCTGTTTAACTCTCTTCACACTTTAAAAAAAAAAAATTAAAGTATGATTGACATATAATGTTATATTAGTCTAAGATGTACAACTTAATGATTCAATATTTGTAGGTATTGCAGTGATTGTCACAATAAATCTAGTTAACATCTATCACTATAATAGTAATTATTTTTTTTAATGAGAACTTTTAAGATTTACTTTCTTGAGCAACTTTCAAATGTGCAACCGAGTATTAAATACAGTGACCATGCTGTACATCATATCACTGTGACTTATTTATTTTATAAGTTTGCACCTTTTGACCCACTTCACCCATTTTGCCAACCCCCTCTACCTGCAACCTCTGGCAAACACATATCCATTCACTGTTCAGATGTTCTGTCCTTTCCTTTCCTTTCCTTTCCTTTCCTTTCCTTTCCTTTCCTTTCCTTTCCTTTCTTTTCTTCTTTCTTTCTTTTTTTAAGATTCCACAGGAGACTGACTGTTGACTGAGCTTCTGGGATTTACAGGTCAGCAAGTGCCTGTAGGAAAACAGAGCTTTAGATATTGAACCTAGTTGCCTTTGTATTTGTCTTTCTCTGCCTGAATTACACTTAGTATAATGCCCTTAAGGTCTACCCATGTTGTTGCAAATAGCAAGATTTCCTTTTTATACCTGAATAATATTCCATTATGCATGGACATTAAGTTGTTTTGTATCCTATCTCTTCTCTTCCACCTTCTTGTGCTATTGGGGCATCTATTTTAGTTATGCATATATTTTACATGGCATAATAAAATATTAGTAGTATTTTGTGCAGTCAGTTTTTATTTGATTGTACCCATATATTTGTGCTTTCCAATGTCTTCATTGTTTTCTGCATTTCTCTGCTTTTATTTGACCTCATTTTCTTCTTTCCTGAAGGATTCTCTTTAGTATTTCTTTTAGTGTGTTTCTGTTGAATATGAATTCATTCAGGTTTTGTTTGGAAATGTTTTAATTTCATGTACACTTTGAAGATGTTTTCACTAAGCATAGAGTTTTGAGTTGATAATTATTTGCTTTCAACACATTGATGATGTCATTTCATTGTTCCTTGGCTTCCATGATTTTAATTTAAACATCAGCTTACACAACTACTGTTTCTCTTTTAAAGGTAATATTTCTTTTCTTTGGCTGATTTCAAGATTTTTTTGTCTTTGTCCTTAAATAGTTTTACTATATGACTGGTTTTGGTTTTCTTTATTCGGTTTGAAATTGTAAAATTTTTAAATCTTTAGCTTGATAACTTTAGCAAGGTTTGAAAACTTTAGCTGATATTTATTCAAGTATCATATCTACCCAATTCTCTCTTGCTTCTTCAGAATCCCCAAATACATACCTGTTAGAACTTTTCATCAAGTCCCACAGCCATCTGCTGCTCTTTTTTGCAACAACTACATTTTTTTAAATATACAGTCTGAATATTTTCTGTTGACCTATATTACAGTTTAAAATCTTCTTTTCTGAATTATCTAATCTGCCATAAACCTTATATATTGTGTGTTATTTTTGGTTACTGCATATTTATTTAAATTCTAAAGTTTCATTTTTCATTTGGTAAAGAATATAGTCCTTGTGAAATTCTCCATGTGAAGTGTGTCTGATAATGCCAATACCTTGTTCATATGTGGGTCTAATTTTTTTCTAGGGTTTTAGTTATTTGGTTATGTCTTCTGACATGCCTGGTAGTTTTGGGTAAATGCTGGATGTAATGTATGATAAATTGTAGAGCCAATTTGAAGCTCTGGATGATTTTATCTTCTCTCCCCTGAGGAATTACTTTTTTTTCTTCTGTCAGGTATTTTGAGTACTGGTTTATCATCTTGTTTCACCTGCGGTTGAGCTGTGCTGAAATTCAGTTTTAGTCTTTGTAAGATTAAGCAATTTCTTACTCCTTCTTCTAATCTGTAGCCCTTTCATGGTCCTACATGGAAGTATGAAGTGTTTACCAGGTCCCCTCTCTTTGATAGATTCCAAATTCAGTTTTTGTTATTATGAGACTGATTATTGACTTCTGAGCCTCTGGGTCCAATGAAGTTTACAGATCGGCAAGTGCCTATAGGAAAATAGTGCTTTAAATACTGAATTCATTTCAATGTGCTTTTTTTTCTCTCTTGGCTCTTGGCTCTTCTGGTCCTAGCTGCCTTAGTATCTACCCAATGTCTTCAACAGAAGTTCTTTGTTTTTACATTTTATATACCTTATCCAGATTTTAAACTTATTCTTGGCAAGGGGGTTGGTCTGAAGCAAACTAGTCTGTCATGGCTAAAAGCAGGAGTCCATTGTATTTATTTTTGTCGATACTTTCTATGTTAAGACCACTGATTCTAGCTTTCCTTTTGTATTAATGAAATAATTTCATTTCTAAGTAAATGTATTTACAAATGCTCTTTTACTTATGATAAAGTTATGCCCTGATAAACCCATAAGAAGTTGAAAATATTATGTCAAAAAATGCTTTTAATATACCTAACACACCAAGCTTAGTTTAGTGTAGCTGGTTTCTACTGAGTGTGTTGCTTTTGCACCATTGCAAAGTGAAAAACCATTAGTTGAACTATCATAAGTTTAGGACTGTCTATATAATGAGAAATGTAAAGTTGTAGCAAGATGCAAGAATAATAAATACTTGTTTCCCTCCTTAGTATGTAACCATATTTAAATAAAAAAAAGTTGACTTAAACAAACTTAGTAAGTAAATAGTGGTTCAGATCATGCTTGGAGATGGTAAAAATGGTGGTGAAGATGTTCAAATAAATTGTTTTACATAGAGAAAAATAGAGACCCACAGAAGTCATTCATTGTCTTGCCTAAAATTACACAAATGATCATGGTAGGACTGATACTATGATTCAGGTCTCTTTGGTTCCATTTCAATTTTTTATCTGCTCTAAAATAGAGCTCTCAGATAGATTTAATTTCTGTAGTTTATTTTTCATTTTGTCCCAAATTCTTTTATACGTATTCTAAAACTATTTCTATAATTGTCTTTTAGTTATTAAGTTGGAAAGAAAGAAAGAAAGAAAGAAAGAAAGAAAGAAAGAAAGAAAGAAAGAAAGCAAGCAAGCATGTCTAGGCATAACTCATGAGTCTGTATCTGTATATGAGTGGGGTGTGTGTGTGTGTGTGTGTGTGTGTGTGTATGCTTTAAGTCTCCATCAGTTTTTACTAGTAGTTTCTATATAATGTTTGAGCCCAAGAGATTCAGGGTGATTGATCCTCCTAAATGCTCAGCTCCTTTTAAAACTGCATGCAAAAGAATGACCAATTCCGTGGAATTTATTGTTACTAAACCTCCTCTCCATTTGCTTAATTGTATTATTTGCCTGGGGGATGCCATTTAAATGTGGAGGCAAGTCAGCTAAATGAAATGTGATCCCGGTATAAGAAAGTAATGATGTGTCTCTTTTGCTAAATAACAGCCTCCCCCCTCATTTCCAGATGCTTGGAGCCACACCCTCATTTTTTTGGAGGCAAATGAGGATTGTGCCCAGCTTGGTCTTGGCTGTCAAGGGTATGGGCCAGGGAGTGGGCAGACCAATGCATTGGGAACTGAGCTTGGATTTGGGGAGTGAGCAGATGAGAACACTATGAATGACTGGAGAGGCAGAATCACTGGCCTTTCCTCTGCTCTTGGATTTAAGCCATGTCTCATGCCCTACCCAACCAAGCAGCTGAAAAACAAAGCCTTAGGTTAGCTATTTAGTTTTGAAAATTGTCAAAGTTAGAGGAAACTTTGAGGGAATTATCTGCTTCCCACTTATCTTAAAAGATCACTGGGACTCAGTCCTTAAAATTTCTAGATTAGATTTTTTTTCAACCATGTCATTATGCAACCCTTCACAATCCACCTCTTGTCTCTTTGACCTTCCCTTTTGGGACCCTCCAAGGTCAAATAGGAGCATATGTTGTAGCAAAGACCATTCTACTAGTATTTACTGAGTTTCCACTTTGCACCAGGCACTGGTCTAGGCTCTGGGTTGTGGCAATGAATAAAACAATGAGGCCCAGCCCTGTGGAGTTGACATTCAGGATTGGATGGGGTAGGAAAAGATAAGTAAAACATGCGACCAGCATAATGAATAGAAAGTGTCATGGAGGAGGGATATAGGGAAGGCTGGGTGGGGTAGGGCTGCTGTGTTAAATAAGGTGTTCAGAGAAGGCCTCCCTGAGGAGGTGAAGGGAATAAACCTTGTGGTTCAGGACATATAGAAAGGTAATAAGTGCCTGCTAAACTGGTGATCATGAATGCTAGTGGGTGTCAGAATTGTGGGAATATAATCTTCTAGGTCCCACCCCCACAGATTCTGATTCGTTAAGTCTACAACAGGGCCAGGTTATCTGCTTTCCTATAAAGCTCCCTATGCAATTCTGATATAACTGTCAAAAACCAACTTAAATATATATATAATTTTGAACTTCTTATACTTTGAAAGCCTGGAAAATAAGTATTCCAAGGACCAGCAATTTTTACAATTCAGAGAGAAAAAATTTCCTTGTAGACTGCCATTTTGTTGGCAAATGAAGTTCCCAGTCCATGAAGTAGGGAATGGGCAACTATTGAGTGCCTGCCGTTTGCTGGGTACATTCTCCATTCACTGTCTTATTTGATCCTCCTGACACTTTGTAGGACTAATGGCAAATAAGCACGGTGATGACCAGGGAGGTCCAGAGAGGCCAGGGACCCACTGCTTGGAAGGAGTAGACCCCATGTTCAGAGCTCACCCACTCTGGAATGAGCTTTGACATGGAGAAGCATGTCTACAGGTCTGCTTGGTCTTCCTCACACCAGAATAAGTACCTTCATCCATTCAACACCAGTCTTTGCTGGAGAGCTAACTTCTTGGTGAAAATTTTCCTCAATAAGTTTCTGGAACAACTCCTGGGTGTCAGGTACTTTGAAAAACTGCTGACTTTCTGAATGAAAAGGGACCTCAGAAATCATGTATCTGCCCGGGAGAAGGAAAAACATATATGTCTGCCAACATCTTTTCCTTTTCCCTCTATGTTGTAGGAAGCATCAGTAATTGATGGTGGCATCCTTTCTTGAGGAACCCAAATGTGACCTTGGAACCATCTTCAATTCAATATACTAGTTAATAGATATTGATTCACTGAATGTGGCTCACAAACAAGAAACTTATTTACCATCCATTATCTAGGTAATTCTCTCTTTAATTCATCAGAAAACCCAGGCTCAGTGGAGTCAAAGTTTATCAAAGACACAGTTGTTTAGCAGCAGAGCTGGATCTCAGGCCAGAACATTGCTTTTCTTCTTGTTTTTTTTGTTTGTTTGTTTGTTTTGTTTTGTTTTGTTTTTTACCAGTGGTTAGAAATCTCACTCCTTGGTCTCAGATATATAAGATGTAAAGCAATAAACAACTGTTAAAAGCACTCAGTTTCTGAATTGAGCTATTTATTCCTAGAGACAGCAATGTAGCATCAGCTTTTTCCTTTGGAGCTGTCTCAAATTCTGGGAGACAGTAGAGGGCCAAGGCATGGGTAGTCCTATATGTCTCTCCTTGGTCATGACTCTCTGTGCTGGCATCTATTGGTGTTACCCATCCTCTGGTCTCCAGTCATCCTTCTGCTGGTCTGCTGGTGCCCAATTCCATGTTTCTCATCTCATCTGATCATTGGTCTTTAGACCTGTTGCTTAGTTATTCCCTATTAACATTTTCAAGGTCCCTTTACATCCAACTCACTCTTCTTCAGCCACTGGCCCTGTGTCCTGGCTATTCTCTAGGGATGTTGGGTCTTTCTGCTGTTTTTGTGTCCTTCTCCGATGGAGGGTATTTGGTGAGGTTATCCTAGGCTTGATTTGTCCAGCCCACCTCTTCTCTGTGGTTCTGTCATTTTTTTTTCTGGGCCTCTACTCAGCATTTGGGGCCCAGGATTTATTAATTCTCAGATCCTGTATATCAGCCAGGGGGATTTGAGGTCTCTTCTCTCTGCTGGCACTCAGCCTGGGATAGGGTGAGAGAACTGATGCTGGGTCCTCTTTCTAACAATGCACTTATATCCACATACCCATGAATCCAGGCTCAGAGCTGTCCCCATCTCCAGCAACCACCTGCTGGGACTTTACTTGAGTCTTAGGAGGAAACTTTGACAGTGCAGATTCATCGCCTCCCCTCCCATATGCATTGTTATTCAGGAGTCTTTTCTTATCCCATATTCCCACACAGGGAACAAGTCTTTTAAAAGTTTTCTAGAATTCTTTTTAAAAAGTTTTTAAAAACCTGGAAGAGATTCTTTCTTTGTTGACTTATATTGTCCTGAGGCAATGAACTCAGGGAGGTCTTACTTGAAGAAAAGGCCAAAGGATCTTTGGGAGAGGAAAGAAAAAGATAAACACACTATTTCAAAACATTATCCTATCACATCAAATTGCCTCAGAGGTTTAGATTTCAAAACTTGCCTATCGACTTTCATTTTGATGTTGGCAAACTATGGCTCATGGGCCAAATCTGGTCTGCTGCCTGTTTTTGTATGGCCTGCAAATTAAGAATTTTTATTTTATATTTCAAATGGTTACATTTAAATTCTTTTGTGAGGTAACTATGTAGCATCCTCTATTTGCATATTGGTCCATAAATTCTAAAATATTCATTAAACAACCTTCAAAGAAAAAGCTTGCTGAGCCTGGTTTAGAGTACTGGCTGGAAGTGGAAACATTTTCCTTCACCTCTCCGAGGCTATTGGAGCAATAAACTGGTTTATCTTTGCTCATCCACATTCCAGCTCCTTAGAATAAAATGTCACAGACTGCTCTGCCCTCACCAGTTGGTCCCAGTTCTAAATCAGTTGAAAAGTATAAAACTTCAGAAATATGGTGAGGGAAAATCTTACTAATAAAAATCCTTTTTGGCATTACTGTTGTCCTTAGTGATCCCCAGGAGCAGACATTCCCAACTTCTTTGGAGAGCTGCTTTCCACCAGCAGAGACATAGGGGAAATCTATTGTGGATATGAAATCTCCTGCCTGTAAGCTTACATTTTGGCCTTGGCCCACGGAATACATTGGGAAACAAATGTGATCTCACGATATGGTTTACCCAACAGGAAAATATGTTGCTTGAGTCAATGAATAATATATGTTGCTATACATTTTTAATAAAATGAAAAATTGTTTTTGAGTATTTGGAAGACTTAATTCTTCATTTGCTAGTTCATTTTGAAACCATTACATTTCTGTGTATTACTTCGTACAAAGACGTGAAATTAACTGTTGTAATTTCTTCTGTAGTCTGAAAGTTGAATAAGTTAATGTTTCACCCAAATTAGTTTATTTCCCTTCACATTTGCTCTGTCATTAACATTCTCTATTTGAGCCTGCAATAAAAAATTACATCATGAATGAATTCAAGGAAAGGTTTTGTGTAAGCTGTGCCTAACATAGATATTTATTACGGGGCTTGAGAGTCAGGAGTCAGATTTATTTGGATAATTTGTACACAATTTATGCTGTGACTATTTTAGACTCTTGAACACACAAGTTCTCCTGTCAATCCATTGCCATAGTGATGGGCACATCAACTATACCCTTAAAGTTAAGGTTTGTTGACATCTATAAACTGAAATCTTTGAGCAAATCTTTTTGGCATGGCCAATCTTTGCTATGAACTGGGAAATCCATCTTCTCAGTTTTGGTTAGGCCACTGGCTATATCAATTAGATTACTTCTACTTTCTTTATGTAGAGTTGGTAGTAATGATAAGAGTTTAAATTTTAAGTATATATAATATATGTAAAGGTTAAGTCTTTGCATATACTTTTTCTCTTGATTCTTGAATTCCCTGTGGACCAAGAACATAACTAAGAACAAAGACACCATTTCTATTTAAAAGAAGGGAATTCTAAGGCCCAGAGAGGGAAAATGAATCAGAGGGGGCCACACAGCTGGTTAATGTCCAATTCTCCTATCTTCTAGCTTTAACTCCCTATTTTAGATCATGCTATTTCCTCTGTTTGTTTTATGGTCAATATTTGAGAGGTCCGGATGACTCTCATTGTGGTTAGATGGCCTGAATACATTTAAGACACCTGAGAGAAGAGAGTTTATGGAGTTTAGAATGGCCTTAGGCATCTTTGGTTCCAAAGTAAGAAGCAATTTTACTTTTTTTGAGGTTTTGGTCAAATTACTTGAGGCAAATTGAACTTCTTTGTTCAAAGAAAATAGATGTTTTTATAAGTTTAAAATAGACCCATAATGCCTTTTTTCAGACTCAAATAAGTCTGTCCCAAAACATTTAAATAAATTAAATGTAAGTGGGTTAGAAACAGATTATCTCTCCATGAAACAAGCCAGACCCAGAGGGAGAAACATGTAGAGAAATGTGTTTATGGTTTCCATGGATGTTAGCCTCACTTCTCTTTCTGATAACAGAATGGAGATGAAATCTGGTCTTATTCCTACGACTATTGCATTGTGCTTTTCCAATATGCTTCTCTGAATGTGACTGTGTTTAGCCTTTACCGTATTGAAGCGTAGTATTCCTGCCTTCAGTGGGTAGCCATTTAGTGAAACGTGGTAGGGTGATGGTGTTCTACTTGATCACTCCCATTATCTTTGACATTATACCTAAATGATGTATATGTAACATTGATAACAGAGCAATGATGGGGCAGTTTTGGTGGGTTGTAAGTACAGTGGCCAAGAGTGTGGGGTTTAGAGTCAAATGGATGAAGCTTCACCCACCCCTTCACCTGTGTTACAAAAATAAGCATGTAATTCAGGTTTCTGCTCTCTGTATTCCAAAAAGCCTCTACTCCCTGGCCTGTCTAAAACCTCGTTGGTCAGCTTTCCATACATTCCATGAACTAGTGTGTGTGTGTGTGTGTGTGTGTGTGTGTGTGTGTGTGTCTTTTAAAGTTAAGCAATGCCATTGTTAGTCAAGTCTGATTAATTGTATTGCTATATAGATCCTAACTTATTAATTAAATTTCTTCATCATTGCTATTAGTACATGCCTTAAATAAATAACCCATCTTTAAAATTACAAATGTGAAACATAATTTAATGGAAAAAAATTTTAAATCACCATAAAAGGAAAGATCATCTATCGTTTTTAACCTAGTGGTAGCCCCTCTTAACATTTTTATAAATATGCTTGTTTTCTCTACAAATGTGAAGTTTGTGTGTTTTTGTATATTTCTATGAAATGATATTTAAGAATATTCATATACTTTTGAAGAAGACATAAGAATAAACAGTGTGTGAAAAAGTATTTAGGGTAACTTTTGGAAATTATCTGTGGTATCTTTGAGTGAACCAGTGACAGAATTCTTATAAAATATTTATATAGGAACTGAATCTTATACCATAGGGTATAGCTTTGATAGTCACCTAGGTCACTCCCCTGTCCTATCTGCTCAAGAGTTCCACATAATCTGGTTGGCCATCTCCAGTTCTTGGAAATTCAAGATATTCCATTCTCTTCATTGAAGAAGTCTTTCCACCAGAGAGATGATTCTGATAGCACAGAGGGTGGATGGGCAAAAGGTGAGGTGCTGAGCACACTGAGACCCAGAAGATAGTGGGCTGTCACTGTTCTCCATATCACCACATTATATATGATACAGGAGTAAGGTCCTAAAAGGAAGCATGTAAGGCAAAAATAAAAAATAACCATCATTACCCTCAATTTTGGACAGATGATTACTTTGCTAGATACTGAAAGAACACTAAATGAAGGCTTGCCTGTAGATACCAGTATTTATGAAATATACATCCGAATGTTAGGATCATCCTCACTTTGATGATCTCTCTCTTCTTCTTTATACAATCTTGCGTGTAAAGCTGAGACCAGGCATGCATATAGCAATCTCTCACCTTTCATCTTGCACTCATTTCAGGGCATATAGATACTGGCACACCAGCAGAAACCATAAAGTAGATTTTTTTCTTTGAACGGGGCGGGGAGAGGTAAAAAAAAATGGTGAAAACAAAACAAAAAAGCATGTTCTCCTGGGCAATCACAGTTGGAGTCTCTGAAGCCAAGTGTTTATATATGCAATTCTCTTGGGCTAAGCTTGGAGATGAGGAATTCCAAATCTAAACCACAGACTCAGAGCTGTTAGCTTCAGGGGCTCTAACCACGACAAGGCGGGCATGCTGAGTGGTCCACACTGGTAGGGGTGCATCAGCTTACAGAACCTCCTCAGTGACAGCTGTTACTCAACAAGTACAGATTCCGTCCCATCAGTCTGTTAAGGGGGTTCTTCAATTCCTGTGCACAACCTCAGGACACATCCTTATGGAGAGCATTAAACTCAGTTTTGTTGATATCTATTTGGTTGTATTTAAAAAGATGATTGTGTTATAAAGGAGGCTTCACTTCTTTATCTCTTGGATCATGCATTTAATATACTTCCTGTGCAGTGCTTGTAAAAGTGATGGATATTACATTAGTAAAGTGGTCATTTACATTGGAGTCATCATTGCACTTATTAATGAAGCCATTTAATAGAAATTGTTTCAAAATTAGCCTAAATCTCTGTAATTTTGAAGAATTTGAAAAATAATCTTATCTAACCAATAAAATTTATTGTGGTATCATTCTTAACAATTTTAAGCTATTTACGTGAAAAGCATTAGTGAGACATGTCGACCATGACTTCTCAGGATGCAATCACAGCACATGTTAGTAGAGAGGCTAGAGTTTTTCAGTCTAGCTCAGTGTCATGATTGCAAGTGCCTTGGAGCCAAACTGCCAGGGCTCAGAGCCTGGTTGTTCACCTGTGACCTCACACAAGTCATTTCATGTCTCTGAGCTTCAGTTTTCTCAGTTATAGAGTAGGAGCAATAATAAGATGAGCTCATGAGTTTGTGGTGAAGATGAAATAAAATATTACGCAAAGGCCTTACGTACTATAATCACTCAAAAATATTATCTATCTGTTACAGTTGGCGTTTCTGTCATAGCAGTACTGTTACAAACTGTAAAGGATGTGGACTATTATAAGAGAAGTGGAGCACTCTGATATTTTCAATTTGTATAATAAGAAAATATATATTTTTTATTAAATATTATTCTCTGGGTTCCAGAAACTAATTTCTATCAACTTTATCAGCCAGCTAAATATTTTCTGAGACCATCTTTATATGAAAAACTAAGCTGAGCTCTGTGAGAGCTTCATGGGCCTTGACATGCTTACAGAAAAACTGAGGCTAAAGGGTTTGTATACAGCAGCCCTCTAGTATGTCACTTTGATGGCCAATGTGTCCAATAGCCATGCTTGGATAGCCCAGGGGAGGGAGCAGTGGCCTGGAATGGAGTGGTCATGGAAGACGGCTGAGAGAGGAATCTTGGTCTTGAAGAGCATTTAGATTTTAGAAAGGTAGGGAGGAATAACAAAGGCATTCCAGATGGTAAACTCTACCAGATTGCAGAGGCCAGTGGGCATCAAGGTTTGGGTGAAGGCAAGAAGTAAATTGAATGGTACATGTAAGTGTGATCCATGAGAATGTAGGCCACAGGCATAGATAGATCTACATATTCTAAAAATGCCACAAAAAAATCTTTTCTTCTCTACCTCATCCCTCGTTCTCTGACAGGTCAATTCTCAGAAAGGATCGCTTCTTCTAGTAGCAAAATAGCTGCAGAAGCATTGTCTGTGACTTTTCTGGCTTTAGTGGAGCGGGGAGAAGACTGGTTCCTCTCCTCACATTGCTGACTAAAGGTCTGATTGGGTCTCACTGACTTTAATTGAATCTTGTTTCTATCCCTGAGCCATCACTCTGAGCAGCGGAATGAGGTATAAATGGCCATGAGTAAGATAACAGTTGTTTAATCTATGTAAGGGAAAGATAGATCTCCAAATGCAAAATGGAAACCACCACTGACAGTAGCTGAGTAATGCAGGATTCCTATGGAGGACAATGTTCTTCACCAGAGGAGAACTTTTTATGTCTAGGTTTATCTCTTGAATTTGATATCTTATTTACAACAACCAGAAAATTGGGAAATCTGTTATATACCTTGGAGATACTGAGTTTAATTCTCTGTACACTTTTACACTGAAAAATGCACAATCGGGAATAGTTGCCTTGGTCATATGAGTAATACTGGATTTACTTCACGGCAAACCATAACCCCCTAGTCCCCTAAGTGTACTTTGCTTTTTATAATACAAGGGACAGGATATGACTGAACAGGCCATAATTGCTGCTTTAAAGTTTTTTCAAGACTGCAGCTAACTTATTTACTCTGATTCCCTTGGTACCTTGAGTCATTTTGGAATGAGCTCTCTGTGTTTTGGTGGCACTCGGTCTCCTCAAAGTTGAGGAAGTAAAGTGGGAGTTTTCCGAAGACAAGCACAATGAAAATAATTGGACTGCATTTTTAAACCAGTATTTTTATACCAATGAAAATTCTCCTATTTCTTCCTCCTTTGAAAGGCTTTACCCAGTTCCTTTATTGCATGGGAAGTTCTGACATCCACCCCATGCAAGATAGGTTGAGATTCCTCTTTCACTGTAGCCCTATTGGCTGAAGATGTGATAATGATGACAGTAATGAATGTGGCTGAAACAAAAGCTATCATCTATTAGGCACTTGACATGACAAGAATTTTACGTTTATTGTTTCATTTAATCATCACACAACCCTGTTAAGTTCGCCTGGTTATCTTAGTTTTGCAGACGAGGCAATGAGGCTTGGAGAAGCTAAATAATTTGCCCAAGATGACACAGTCATGAAGACATGTAGCCAAGATATAAAGGCAGACCTGCCTTCCAAATATATCTATCAACCTGAGCCGATCTTGCAGATTCTATAAAACGCTACGTGATGGCAACCCTTTTGATTAGCAGCAATTTCACTTGCTAAAGTCATATTAGTGTTATTAATCATGTGATTTTGAGCTAAGTATCTTGACACACGGGACTGTGTTGTTGGGAGCATCCAACATGTTAGCGCAGAGCCAGGTTAAACTTTTAAAGTTTTCTCTAAGAGCTAGTTTCTGCCCTGCACAGTCCCGTCTGCAGTTACCTTTTTTCTACCACTTGGTGCCACTGTTGGAGATGAGTCCTGCATGGTTTGACTAAGTTTCCCCATGGCTCTGCGGTGCTCTTGCTGATCAATGTACAGTTGCAGTGGTGTCTTTGGGAAATGTTGCATCAGTCACATGTAGAGCCAAATTAACATCCTCTGGGGGTATTAGGTAATAATCTAGTCCCTATTCCTAGGTTCCTAGTATAGGGCAGTATTGGATCTTTCTTTCTGCCATTGGAGATGGAGAGCTCAGTTTTATAGTAACTAGTATGCTAAGGTATAAAAAGTAGATACACAGAATCACTAAATGAATTAATGAGTGGAGAAATTATTCCTTATATGTAATAATCTCTTGGGGAGGCAATAGATACAGTGGTGGAAGTGTGGGTGTTGCACTGCTGCCAACTTGGTTCAAATCTTGTCTTTCCCATTTATAGCATGAGTAATTTGGCGCAAATATTTTAATTTCTGAGCCCCAGGTTTTCTCATTTGTAAATAGTAACCATTTTTTATGAGTTGGATGGGTGCTTGACTAAAAATTTTTATATTGTTCTCAATAAATTATAATATAATTAGTTCTTTTGCCCTATGAGCTAGACTTTTATAGAGTCAGTTGTGCTACGATGCTTGTTTTATAAATTCACACTTGTTCCAATGAGATTGATATAATAGGGAAAACTTTGAGCGTAACACAAATTTTGCATCTGAGTATGCTGAATTTTGTCCAGGACACTTTGTGAACTCTGGAAACTGCACCCAGCTGAATGAAGACATGGAGGAGTACACAAAATTCACACACCTCAAACATCCACCTTCCACCTCAGGTCTCCAGGGATGTTATAAACCACACCATCCACATGTGGTATTACAACTTTCTGTCCAATTTCAGATAACCTTTTCCCACCACTGCACAATAAAGCTCACAAGCTGCAACCCTTCCAACACCCACTTCCACAAGGAAATGTCAGTTTTTTTTCAAGATAAACTGCCATATTTATTGTAGTACTACACATTTCTCAACCATTTAACATGTGTAAAAATGTGTTACTATTTTTATGAGGTTACTATCTTTTAAAAAATGTGTCACTGATGAAGATTTTGAGTGTTGTGCTCCAACACCTTTTTTTCTCCCACATGTCCTGTGGTTTTTATTGCATAATTTTGCATAGCATGGTGATTTTTAGGAATGCATGTGCAGTGTTAGACCGATGGTACTGGCCATTCATCTATAAAACACTGTTCTTGTTCTCAGTGGAGGTTTGCAGTTATGTAGGGTGGCTTGCGCCACTAAAGTTTGATTCAGATCACTGGCAACCAATCCAAATGCTAATGGTTTAACTGCAGAATGGGTGTGCTGTGCTTAGCATGTGCTTAGCTCCTGCCCACTGGAACTTTCCTTGGTTCCTCAGAGAAGCTAAATGGAAGCCATGGTTGGCATAGTTTGGTATGTGCTGAACTTTCTTGACAGGAAATTGTCATAAGTAAAGTTTGCCAGCATTTTTATTTCTTTTTTTCGTTTCTCATGCTCTTAAATCCCTGAAGATGGGCATGTGATACTTCCGGTAGTAATGATGTCTCAAATTGGCATAGGATTTTTAGATTCTTTTTGATGTACTTTTATACTTAATTGATCTACTTTATTATTTTAAATACCTGGGAAGTTAGTAAGACTCTTATTTTCATTATGGAATATCTAATGTGGGAATAGCACATCATGCCATGGCAGATACTATTGATCAATTCTAAATTTCTTTGCTTGCTGAGCTTGAATTCTTCTTGAGACAGTGCTCCGCTTAGTTCCTATCTGTGTGTTGCCCATAGGAAATGATATGATTAGCCTTCTAAGATCTAGATGTTCAAGCTTCTTAGGGCAGAATGAATCCCTAATCTCTATCACAGGAGGGATGAACAAATGTTTAATGAGATGGACTAAACGAGAAAGCAGGCAGGGCAGGTTTTGTGATGTTCTCATGGTGGGGATTTGTGTTAGGCAGTGAGGTGTTAAGAATGTGCTGTTAGCTATGATATCAGGCAACCAATTCACTAATCAGGAAGTCATACCCCATGATTAGTGAGTCAACATTCTAATCAGAAAGCCCATTTGGCTCTCTGTAGCTCCTCTGTCCATGCTATGAGCTCTGGGGATTTGCATAAGAAATGCCAGAGTTGGGTCTCCCTTGGTGAAATGAGCAGTTGTGTCCATTCATGATGGGCTTTAAAAATGGGCTCTCACTGATCCAACTACTGAAGTCAATATAGATGGATTGGTTAAAATATACTAGGGACAATGTCTTATCCTCACATTAAACAGGTTGTAAAAATCTACCTGGAGCCTGTTCACTGGGGCTAGACCCTAAACCATGACTTTAAGTGAGACTGTGCTCAGCCAATGGTTCACAGATCTCTTTATATACAAAGCTGACTATATGGGCAACACAAATGTGACTATACTATTGGAACATCTACTGTGAATCAACCTTTCATGAAAGCTAAGGTCAGCATGCCTGAGAATTCACAGAGCTGGGAGCTCATCAGTTTTATAGTACAGGTCAGTGAACTGTTTTGTATATCCTTGCTAGTTATAGCTTGTTTATAAAAGGACTTCCAGGGGGACAGACTTAGGCTGAAACTTGTTTTTAGCTGAAAGGTAGTAAGGTAGGGCAAACTCTCACATTTAATCAATGGCAGCTATCTACCCCCCCCACCCCAATGACTTCAGCATGATTAGCTTAGGTCAGTTTAGAATGCAAGAGTCACACAGAAAATTAGGTCAAATGTGAACCACCATCCATGTCAACGCTTTTTCATTAGAACTGTAGGAATTTTTTTTTTCATAGAACTACCATATATGATTACTCAGGTGGTGCACTGTACAAGAGTTCCACCTCAAAAGTCACCATTTATATCACAATACTGCATATTGGGATATTTATTGTTTATTTTTTGACAGATATCAATAAAGTGCTATATTCTAAAACAAGTAGTGATTATGTGATTATAACTTTTAGATAAGTGGAAGTAAAGAGTCTTGAGGGAAAGTTTGCCTATTTTTAATGTTCACTAGTGCTAGTGTGTTAATTTCTTTCAGCATTTCAGTGTAGTCTTTCCTCCAGGTGAAGCAGCAGGAGGGTTAATAACCGCTCATATCTGATACCTAATAGAAACTCTATAGAATTTATTGAGTAAATAGAAGTTTATGTCCCTAAACACTGCTAAAAGAGCTAAGTTATGGGAATATAAAGCTCTTGAGAGCTGTGTACTAGGCTGCAAAGTTAGGAAAATAGGTGATCAAAGAGAAGAAGAAAGCATAAAGCACCTAAATATACTTGAACCAAGAGGATCTTCTGACCCCTTTGACTCTCTAGCTAAGGGAGCATCTCTCTCTCTGAGTCACTCTAAACCCCTTCACCATGTTTCCATCTCTGCATTTCTCAAACTCTGAAGTTGTTGAGTCCATTTGTTCCTTCATTAGGATGTGCACTCCATAGGAGCAGAGATTTTTTAATAATTTGTTCAGCGTTGTATCCATAGACCTAGAACAGTGTCCAGCCCTTAATAAAGATTTGTGAAATAAGTGAACGCAAGCTGATGATTAATCAAAAGTGTGCATTCTAAGAACTGGAGATTTAAAAGGAAACTTCAGGAAACGTTCCACCTGCTATGGTCTAGTTCATCCTTTCTGTTATTGACGCATAGTAGAGTTGCTTCTAGATTTTGACTTCTTTGAATGAATCCTCATCGTGAATTTGTACACAAAAATTTTTGTGGCTGTGTTTTCATTTCTCTCAGGTCACTGTCTAGGAGTAGAATTTCCGGGTTGTATAATCAATGGACACTTACTTTTATGAGCAACTACCCCATTGTTTTCCAAAAGTTATTTCATCATTTTACATTGCCATCAGCAGTTCCTCTTCCTCTGCATTGTTACCAAGAGTGGGTATTGTCAAGTTTTAAAATTTTAGCCATTCTGGAGTAGATGGTGGTATCTCATTGTGGTTTTAATTCGAATGTCTTTAATAACTCAAGATATTGATTTATGTCCTAATTGGCCATTTGTATATCTACTTTTGTGAGTTATGCATTTAAAGTTTTTATTCATTTTTTATTGGATTGTTAATCTTGTTATTGAATTTTATGTGTTCTCTGTATGTTTTTGGATATAAATACGTTGATAGATATATATGTTGTGAATATTTTCCCCCAGTATGTAGTGTATCTTTTACTTTTCTTATGATAACTTTTAAAGAGCATATGTTTTTAATTTTTGTGAACTTCATTTTATCAGTTTTTCCCATGATTCATACTTTTTTGATCCAACCAGAAAACTTTACCTAACCCACACTTGCAAAAATTGTTTCCTAATTAAGTTTTATAGTTTTAGCTCTTACATTTAAGTCTATGAGCTTTTTTGAATTAAATTTTGTTCATGGTATGATGTAGGGGTCGATGCTCTTTTTTTTTCTTTTTAAATAAATGTATCCAGTGATTTCAGCACTCTTTGTTGGAAAGACCATCTTTAGCAAGTTATTTTGGCTCCTTTGTTGTAAATCAGTTGTCTGTACATATGTGTCTATTTCTGTTCTATTTCTAAGTCTATACGTATGCCATTATCACACTGTCTTGATTACTTTTTCTTACTAATAAGTCTTGAAAGCAGGCAATATAAGCTCTTCAACTCTATTTCTCTTTATTAACGATGTTTGGGCTATCCTTTTAAGTTTTAGAATCAGTCTATCAATTTCTACAAAAAGAGTACTTGGATTTAGATTGTGATTATCTTGACTCAATTAATGTATTTGGGGAGAAATGACATCTTTACAATATTAAAACTTTCAGTCCACGAACAGGGCAAGTCTTTTCATATAGTTAGGTACTTTTAAAATTTTTTGTGAGCTGCATTTTTTTGTTTTCAGTATGGTACTTTTATTCATAAATGTTTTCCAATTTGTAAACATTTAAAGATTTTTTTATTTTATAATAAGTTTAGATTTACAGAACATTGGAAGAATAGTACACAGATCTGTTCATCTCTCACCTCGTTTTCCCATTTAATAACATCTCACTTTACCATTATACCTTTGTCACAGCTAAGAAACCAGTACTGGTACATTGCTATTAACTAAACTCCAGCTTTGTTCAGATGTCACCAATTTTTCCACTCATGTTCCTTTTTAGTTCCAGGATCTCATCCAAGATACCGCATTGAATTTAGTCATTATGTCTCCTAGTTTCCTTTGGTCTGTGGTGGTTTCTTAGACTTTCCTTGTTGCTGTGACCCTGTCAATTTTGAGGAGTACTGGCCAGGCATTTTGTAGAATACCCTTCATTTGGAATTTGTTTAATATTTTTCTTATACTTGTATTTGACTTTGGGAGAAAAAGAGCATAGCCATAAAGTGTCAGTCTTATTACAACAACCACTTCCTTTTTGATTCCAATAGTTTTTGAGGTAGGAGGAGGTTGGGCTATAGTTTCAAATATTTTTGTTTTATCTTTGAATTCAACTCCAGCAGGACCCTCAAATCCTCTTTTCTTGTCCCTCCTGTATTGATGTTTTCTTGGAGAAATTTGAGGGTATAGAAGAGGGGTGAGAATTGTTGAGATGAGTCATTTGTTTTTGCATTTAGATTCAGTCCTTCCAGTCCATGCTTTAATTGAAGGTTTGGCTGATTTCTTTTATCTTTACAAATTATCTCCGCTTACTTCAAAGGCCACACCTGCCTATCTGTACCCAAACTGAAGCTGATGCTCTACTTACTCATGAAGTCCTCTTCTTTTTTTCATTCTGTTTTTCAAGGAATTAGTTCCTCAGAATAGTACGATTTTAAATTTGTCTGTTTTCTTATTGTTAACATGAGAGAAATGCTCCAGCATATCTTCCTACGCCATAAACAGAGCAAAAGTTATGTATGTTTGGGTATTTTCTTTACCTTGTTTATTCTTAATGTTTTTTTTTTTTATTTCTCATTTTCTTCCTTTTTTGAATTGCTTGATTTCTTTTACTTTATAATTTTTCTTTATATCTTCACTGGTTTGTGTGTTGTATATTTCTCTTATATATTTTTAAAGAGTCAATGAAATATTTTTAATGTGGTTGCTTAACTTAAAAGCAAAGTATATGTCATGTTTTAACTCTCATTACCCTCCATTAATTATATATTATTGTAATCTTATGTTTTTGTCTCACCCTTTTGATCCTAAAAAGTTAGTAATTATTATTTATACATCTAATTCTTGCTCTAGATTTTTCCCAATTTGCTAACTATTGTTTCTCTCATCCACTCTCTCATAAGAGGTTCAGATCCCTTCCCTCTGTGATCTACTCTTTGATAGTTCTTTCAGCAAGGGACTTTAAGTGGTGAATTCTTGCAGACTTTGTGAAACTATATTTATTTTATCCTTTGCTCTCACTCTTGAATGGTAATTTAGCTGAAGGGAAAATTCTAGGCTTGCTATTTATTTTTGCTCACTATTTTTGGTGTATTACTCAAGTTTCTTTTGACCTGTGCTTTTTTTTTTTTGCCAGTTAAAGTAAAATCTCTTATTTCATAATATAGCCTTCTGCCTACCTGCTTTTAAAGGTGATTTCATTGTCTTTGGTGTCTTGTAGATTTAACGGGAAGTATCTAGATGTGGATTAACTTTTTTTTATACTAAGTGCTTTAATGTATTAACTTTTATTTAAATTTTTAATGCTTACGTAATATTTCAGTGTACTACTGTTGCATAATTTATTAAATAGGCTTCTGTCAATAGACATTTAGATTGTTCCTATTCTTTTATCATATCAAAAGTACTCCAGGAAACATTCTGGTTTAATATACTTGTATATGAATAAATGCATGTATCTTAATATCCAGGAGTTTGAAAATTCTCTGCTATAGCTTTACACTTAAAAAAAAAATGTTTTTCTTGCAATTCTCACTGAGTATTCTTCAGACTAATTTTAAAAAACAATTTTATCAATTTCCAAGGCAATGAGATGGCATTTATTTTATATGCTAATTTTGAAGACAAATGCTATAATATTAAGTCTTTCTATCCAAGGGTATATCTATGGCATATCTATTTTTCTTTATTTTGTAGCTCAGTATAATTTTGCAGTTTTTTTAAAAAAGTGGATCCTGAATAGGTCTTCTTGTTTTATTTGTAGGTATCTTATGTTTTTAAACATATTTTTGAATTTGATATTTTTGTTTTTGTATTGACATACAATATTATATTATATTCAAGTTTAGAACATAGTGATTAGACATTTATATAACTTACAAATTGATCACCCTGATAAGTCTACTACCCTTGTGATACCATGCATAGTTACTCCAATATTATTGTCTGTATTCCTTATGTGTACTTTACAATCTCGTGACTATTATGTAACTGCCAATTTGTACTTCTTAATCCGTTTGCCATTTATATTCATCCTCCCCACCCCTCCCCTCATCTGGCAACCATCAAAATGTTCTCTGTATCTGAGTTTGTTTATCTTTTGTTTGTTCATTTATTTTGTTCTTTAGATTCCACGTATAAATAAAATAATATGGCGTTTGTCTTTCACTGTCTGACTACTCCACTCAGTTCAATGCCCTCTAGTTTCATCCACGTTATTGCAGATGGCAAGATTTCATTCTATTTTATGTCTAAGCAATATTTCATTGTATATATGTACCACCTCTTCATTTATGGACACCCAGATAACCTCATATATTGGCTATTGCAAATAATGCTGCAATGAACATATAGGTGTACATGTTCCTTCAAGGTAGTATTTTGGGTTTCTTTGAATAAATACCTAAAAGTGGGATTACTGGATCCTTCTTTGTCTCTTGTTATAGCCTTTATTTTAAAATCTATTTTGTCTGGTATAAGTATTGCTACCCCAGATTTTTCTTTTCTTATTTTCATTTTCATGAAATATTTTTCTATCCCTTTACTTTCGATCTGTGTGTGTCTTTCAATCTGAGATGAGTCTCTTATAGGCAGCATATGTAAGGGTCTTGTTTTCTTACCTATTCAGCCCCTATGTCTTTTGATTGGATCATATAATTTATGAACATTTAAGGTCATTGCTGATAGATGTATAATTATTGCTTTTTTATTATTAATATTTAAAAAAATTTTTTTTTACTTTAACATTTCTTGTAATACTAGTTTCATGGTGATGAACTCCTTTAGCTTTTGTTGTCTGGAAAGATCTTTGTCCCACAGTTCTAAGTGATAGCTTTGCTAGGTAGAATAATCTTGGTTGTAGGTTCTTACTTTTAATCATTTTGAATATTTCATACCAATCCCTTCTGGCCTGCAAAGTGTCTATTGAGAAATCAGCTGACAGTTTTACGAGAGCTTCCTTGTAAGTAACTGTTTTTCTTCTGCTGCTTTAAAGAGTCTCTCTCATTGTCTTCAATCTTTAGCATTTTTATTATGATGTGCCTTGGTATAGGCCTCTTTGGGTTCATGTTGTTTGGGACTCTCTGCACTTCTTGGGCTTATATGTATATTTATTCACCAGATTAGAGTTTTCTGTTACGATTTCTTCCAGTAGGTTTTCAGTTTCTTGCTGTCTCTTCTCCTTCTGATGCTCCTATGATGTGAATGTTGGTATGCTTAATGTTGTCACAAAGGCCCTATAAACTAGCCTCATGCTTTTGGATTTTTTTTTTTTACTGTTCTGACTGGGTATGTCATGCTACTTTTTCTTCCATGTCTCTGATTTGATCCTCTGCTTCATGTAATCTACTGCTGATTTTCTCTGATGTATTCTTTATTCCAGTTATTACATTCTGCATTTCTGACTTTTTAAATTATGTTTTCTATCTCCATTTTTATGTTTCTTATCTCTTTGTTGAAGTTCTCACTGAAATCATTGAGCACCCTTATAACCAGTGATTTGAACTCAGCATCTGGTAGATTGCTTGTCTCTACTTCATTTAGTTCTTTTTCTGGAGCTTTGTCCTGTTCTTTCATGTGAGACATATTTCTTTGTCTCTCCATTTCGGCTACCTCCCTGTGTCTGCTTCTATGTATTATTTAAGGCTCCTAAATCTCTTGGTCTTAGTAGAGTGGTTTTATGTAGTAGGTATACTGTGGGGACCTGTGGCACAGTCTTCCCTGGTCCCCTGAACCGGGTTCCCAAGGTGTGTCCCTTGTGTGAGTTGTGTGTGCCCTCCTGATGTAGCTGAACCTTGGTTACTGTTTGTACTTTTATGGAAGAAATTAACCCTTGGGCTGATTGCTTCTGAGAATTGGCCAGTGAGGGGCTGACCCTATGGAGCAGGATCTACTTTAGTAGGGCTCTGGTGCTTGCCCAGTCTGGCCTTTGGCTGTGTCCTCCTCAAACACAGCTCATGGTGGTACTCTGGCTCCTTTGTTAGTCACAGCAGGCCATTGGGTGTGCCACCCCAGTGGCCTCCTGGGAGGGCCCTAGCTGCAGGCAAAGTTCATCCATTGCCTGTGCACTTCTGGAGCCACCTGGTAAGAGTCACGAAGCAATATGCAAATGGCTGCCTCCTGTGCTGAGCCTATAGGTGCCAAGCTAGAAACTGAGGCTGGCTGCAGCTAGTACCAGGCTTAGTGCAGCTCAGCAAGAGGTATGGGGCATGCTGAGGACAGATGCTGCTTCTTTGAGTTTTGTGAGCCTTTGAGAGCTTTCAGGAAAGTCTGCAGCATAAATGGAGCTAGGCCATTTGCATGGAATAAACCACTGGAGGCAGCTTAGGAGGGCCCATAAGTTGGGAGAGGCAGCATCTCAGGGAGTCACCTGGGCAGAGTGACCTGTATCATCCAAATTGATGGAGACTCAGGTATGGTGGCTGCTTGCTTCTGCATGCTGGGAGGATGGAGGGTTCAACAAAGAAACAATGGATACCGCCAGCACTTCTGTCTGGGAAAAGACTAACCTCCAGTCCTCTCCCTGAAGCCTGACAACTCACTTCCTCCTTGCGTGTCCCTGGCACTCCTTGAGCAGCTGCCATAGTGCTGGAACTCAGAGCAAATGAGTCCATCAGTGAGGCTGGTCATGGGCCCTTTAAAAAGAATATCTGACTCCTACAACTTTCCATCTCACTTAGCCACAATCTCTGCTGTTTTTTCACAGCCAGAGATTGTAGGGACTTCTCTTCCCAGCATTGGAACCCTGGGCTGAAGAGCACAGTTTGTGGCCAGGACCCTTCACTCCTCAGTATGGGAAAGGAAGCTCTACAGTCAAGGCAACCCTCCTGATTCTCCACCTTCACATGCTGTCGTGGGACTGACCGTTTTGCATTTCTACTTCTCCTTCCAGCCTCTTTTTTATATGTCCTCAGTTTTACAACTTCTGTTTGGCCAGACCTCAGGCAGCTCCTAGTAGTTCAGTTATAATTTTGATATAGTCGCAAGGTGAGGCAAACACAGAGTTTACCTTCTATGCCATCTTGGCCGGTCTCTCCCTCCCAATTTTTAATTGCCATTTGTGGGTGTGAAACCAGCTTGTTTGGCCTTTTTGCTCCTCCTACCAGTCTTGAAGTGACTTGATAAGTATATATTAGTTGTAGAACTTCTGTTCAGCTAGACTTCAGGTTATTTTTAATGATGATTGTTCTCTAGTTTAGTTGTAATTTTCAGGTGGTTGTGGGAGGAGATGATGTTTACCTACTCTGTTTACCTACTCCACCATCTTGACAGGAAACCCAGATCTACTCAGGTTTTAAAAAATAAGATATTGCATAAAAGCTTATTTATTTTTGTATACTTATTCAATTCTCTCATTCAATTCTCTTTCTGCCTCTATTAGTTTTTTTTAAAAGGAAAAACAACATTTAACCTGCAAAAAGATAATTGCTAGGTTATTTCTTTTTAATACTTTTACTTATATAATGTAAGGATAGCAATATCACTACTATTATTTACCATTCTTCACTATATAGCCAATATCCTTTTCTTAACTTCATTGGGAATTATAGCCTTCCTTTAAGGATGCAGTACTGCAAGTTGATGTAAGACATTTAAAACACACATATAAAAATATCCTGCTTCTTTTTAGAGTCTTTCTAATTTTGTAAAAAAATACTAATTTTATTAAATGCTCTTTTAATTGTAAAATATACCATATATACAAAACTTTGTAAATTGCATTAGCATAGTGTAAAAAAGAATAATGATATGAACCCCAAGTACCAACTACCCACATTAAATAAAATAAGCATATGTGTGTGCACGCGCGTGTGCGCATGTGCACACACACACACACACACACAATTTCCACTACTATCCAAGCTTTCTCTTAATATTTTCCTGATTGCATCTGCCTTTACCTATTGTAACCAATATTCAGAATTTCTCACTCCTCATTTTCTTGTTTTCCTTTATGGTTGTGACACTATTTACAAATCTCTAAACAATGAATCCATTCATTTTCCTAAACTCAAACTTCATGTAAATGGCTTATGTTGCTTACAGTCTTTTGTAACTTTCTTCTTCACTTACTGTTTTTGAGATTCATCTGTTAATACATCAGGCTGTAGTGTAGCCCTAGTAACTGTTACATGCTATTCATTGTAGACATGTACCACAATGTATCTATCCATTCTACTACGGATGGGCATTTGGATTGTCTTTTGTTTTTCACTTTTATGAGGAATCTTGCCATATCACTTTTGTATGTGCTCACTGGCACACATTTGTAAGAGTTTTCTGAGGGGGCATCTCTTGCAAGAGTTTTCCAACCAGCGATTAGAATTGCTAGGTCTTGGTGCTTGAGCATTGTCATCTTTACTGAGTTCTATGCCAGAATATTTTTCAGAGTGGCTGTTCCAATCTACATTCCATTAGCAATGTAATAATGCCTATATCGAATGCTGTCAAACTTTTTAATTATTCCCAACCCAAAATTAAATCTCACTGTAGTTTTAGTTTACATTTATCTAATTACTAATTGAGATTGATCAACTTTTAAAATATGTGTGGTCTATTTTCTGCCTATTAAATGCCTGTTTATGATATTTTCAATGAGTTTTGATTTTTTTTATCACTAATTTATAGAAATCTCTTATCCTTGATACTAATCCTCTTTTGGTCATAAATAGCAAAAATGTTTTCTCAGTTTGTGGCTTTTTATGAAAAAGTTCTTAATTTAAAAATTGTCAAAAATTGTAATCCTTTCTTATGTAGTTTATTATTATTTAAAAATGCTTTTTCTTACTGAGGTAATAAATTTATTCTCATATTGATTTCTAAAAATATTTATAGATGAATACTTTCAACTTTTGTCATGAAGGATCTTATTTGTGATAGTTTTGTTATGTGTTTACTTCATTGGGTTGAGTTTTATGGAACGCCTTTTTTGAATTTATGAGGATAATCATGTGGGAATTCTTTTCTAATTTCTTAATATGATGAATTGCATCAACCTATTTGCTATATTAAATCAAAGTTACGTTATTTGACCAAACCAGAATTGATAATGGTATTTTATTGTTTTCATGTATTTCTGAGTTGGTTTCCTAATATTTTATTTACATATTTTCATGTATACTCATGAGTTAACTTGGCCTATCATACTATTCTTGTCTTATTTGGAATCAAGGTTAAGTTGGTCTAATAAAAATAATTCTCTGGAACCAACTGTGTAAATTTGGAATTATCTGTTCCTGTCTGTTTGGTAGAACATAGCTATAAAACCATCTAGGTTCAGCGTTTTCTTTGTGTAACATTTTAAGCTTTTGGTATAATTTTAAAAACAGTTATAGGATTATTTCTATTTTCTCTTCTTTCCTAAGTCAATTTTAATAGATTATATTTTTCTAAGAATTTATCCATTCTATGAAAATATTTAAGTTTATTGCCATTAAGCTGTCTATAATAACCTGATATTAACTATTGATCTCTATAGCATCTGCAGTAACATCTTTTCTTTCACTCCTAACATTATTTATTTGCATGTTTAATTACATGTTTAATTGTGTTTTCTGATTTCCATTATTATTTTTCTCTGACACATAAGTTATTTGTTTTTTAAATTTACAAATATATACAGTTTTTATGTTTATATTCCCTCCCCATACACATTTTCTCATGTAAGTGATCACTGGTCAGAGAATGTAGCACAGATGACGTTAAGTTTCTGAACTTTTTAAGGCTGCTCTATGGCATACTACGTGGGCACTTTTTATGCTTGAAAAGAGTGTATTCTCCAATTGCCGGCCTCAATATTCAATACAACCCATTAAATCAGAATTGTTAATTGTCTTTTTCAGTGTTTAATGATTTCTTGGTCTGCTTGATCTGTAAATTATTGAGAAAGGTGTGTTAAAACAATTTCTGTTATATTTGTGGATTTTTTCAGTTCTTGCAGGTCTGCTCCTCTTTGTTTAATATACAGCATATTATTGAACTTTTTAAATTCTAGCTCTGCTGGGCAGTTTTTATCTTTTATCTATAGACATTAATTCATTTATATTTATTGTACATGCTGATACATTTACATTGATTTCTTCTATCTCGTGCTTTCGTTTTTGTCTTACTTCTGATTTTTCCCTTCTTTTGCCTTCTTTTGGATTTTGTCTTCTTATTCCATTTTTTCTCTGTTACTGCACTGGTGCATATATGCTCTATGCTTTTTTTTTGTAGTCACACTAGCAATTTCAATAAGCATGCTTAGCTTAACTAAGTCCAAATTTATTACATATTTTCCATCTTTCTGAAAAATCCACAAGTTTAGCATAGTTTCACTCCCAGGTTACCCTCCTCTGACTATTATTTTTTATTATTTTTGTTTCAGCAGGAGCTCTATTGCTATTATGGGGTAGTATTTTTTTAAAGCTATTATTTTTGCATTGCCCCATTGCTTCTGGTATTATTTTTTATTATCACTTTATATGATCATTGGATCAGCCCACATATTTATCAACATCTTTATTTATTCCTACTTATATCAGATTTTCATCTAGAAGAACATTTTTATTAACACATCTTTTAAATTTCAAATTTTAAGGTCAATTTATAGGTTACTATTTTCTGGATAAATGCTCTTGGCTCTCAGTTTTCGTTTGTTTGTTTGTTTTTGTCTTTATTTTACCATCATTATTGAAACAGTGTTTCATAAGGTATTGATCTCTAGATTGATGGTAACTGACGGTATCCCACTCCTCTGAGCACTCTTGTGGGTGAGAAGTCAACACTGATTCTAAAGACTATTTATAGGCAATCTGTGTTTATCATTGCCTGCTTTTGAGCTTGTTTTGTTTTCTTTGCTTTCAGCCATTTCACTATGATACATCTATGGTAAATACTAAACCTGAAAGTTGGTGAAATTATCTCTTTGATAGTATTTTCCCCGTATTCTATCTTTTATTACCTTCTAGGACTTGAATTAGGTTTGTGTTATACCTTGTTGTTCCATCTTCTATGTCTCTTAATTTCTTGTGCTTATTATTCATCTGTTTATCTTTGGACTGTATTCCAAATACTCTCCTGTCTTCCACTTCATTAATTCTCTCTTCATCCCCAAGGCTGTTTTAAAGGTGGTCATATAGTGCCACCTTTAATTGTTGAGTAATTTGCCTCCATTGGTAGAAATCATAGGTTTTACCATAAAAAGCAATGTAATTCTCTAGATGAAGATCAAGTCTTTCCAGTTTTAGATCTAGAGACAATAGTTTTACTGAGAGAAGTAGAGACTCTGCTTGGTAATACAATTACAAGCTCAATAAATCATAGATACTCAAGTATTTCTAGCCAACTCCTTGGTAGGTAATGCCAAGAGTCCAACAGAGTTGCTACCAATATATGTACCCGTAAATGGCCACATTACAGGATGAAATCAACAATTACAGGCTTCATGCTTTCAGCAAAGAATATAATTTTATCATAATACTGATAACGGTTCTACACTCAACCCAATTTGACCACTAGAAAATGATTTTCCTCCCTGGGGAAAAGACAAGCCTGTCTGGCCCAGCAGGCATGCTAGTCTCTGTTCTTTCTTCCTATCCATCTTTGTCAAATTTTAGAAGACTTCTTCCTGCTGCACTCCTTGGCACAGTACCCTTTTGGCGTTAAAGGGTATTAATCTGAACCTACTCAAATGAGCGGTTTATACTACCATGAAATTTGTAAACCAAGTAGATTATCCTAAGTGATTTGCTGGTTTGTTTTGTAACTTCCAGAAAAGACATAAAGCAGCAGTAAAGTTCTGCTGACCCTGTCCCATTTTTCTTCTTTTGCTGTGTTTGCTGGAGTATTTGGTGTCTAACTGAAAGCGGCTTGGAGTAGGCATTCTGAAGCAACTGTTGAAGGCATCCATAGATGAAAACATTGTGAGTTACACAGAACTTTGGAGGTCTTTTGAGAGGACAGGGCCCCTGCCCAGAGTCACTCAGCAAGTCCAGGCTAAACTTATCTTTTCACTCCCAGTGAGGACTCTTGTTAAGTGCTTGACTTTGCTCTTAAATGGTCACTGTGATTTTGGCTGGCACGATCTACCTTTCTTTTCCAATCACCCTCTCCAACAGCAGTGATGCAGCCCTCATCAAATGTATTATCATGTTCCTGTAGCTTCAGTGATTAGAATAGCCCTATGATTTAGTCAGAAAAGCATTGAAACTTTTATGGGGAATGTCAGAAAAGAGGCATATGCTCTTTCTCACTGGTCTAGAACCTACAAGGATGTAGACAGAAGCTATATTATCTATCTTAATAACATGAGGGTAAAGTCTTTGTGATAATGGAGCCAACACAGAAGGAACAGGACAGATCCTGGTGATCCTTTCTGAGCACTTGGATCCTGCCATGCCTGTAGCCATTTCTCCTCCAGTCTTCTCAGTTTCATAGCTCAATCAAACCAGGACTCAGAGAGTCCTGGTATTTTTGAGCAGGCCATCCCTAGATTGTAATCAAGGCACAACATGACCCCAGCTATTAGAAATTTTGTCAAGGTTAATTGCTTTAATAGTTAATTTTATGTGTTATCTGGGCAAGGGATACCCAGATGGCTGGTAAAACATTATTTCTGGTTGTGACTGTGAGGGTGTTACTGAAAGAGATTAATGTTTAAATGAATAGACTGAATAAAAATCCCCTCACCAGTGCAGGTGGGTATCATCCAATTAATTGAGGTCCTCATAGAATGGAAAGGTAGAGAAAAGACACATTTGTCCTCTTAGTTTGAACTGGAATACCCAGTTTCTCCTGCCGTTGGGGATCTGTACTTTTGGTTTTCTGGCCTTCAGCCTCAGACTGGAATTTATACCATCAGCCCCCTGATTCTTGAACTTTGGGTTTTGGATTGAATTATACCACCAGATTTCCTGGTTTTCCAGTGGGCAGAGAGCAGGTCCTGGGATTTCTCAGCCTCCATAATCATGTGAGCCAATTCCTATAATACATTTCTTTATCTATCATCTATCTATCTATCTATCTATCTATCTATCTATCTATCTATCTATCTATCTAATCTCTATCTCCTTTTTGTTCTGTTTCTCTAGAGAATTCTGATAATAAAATTGCTTAACTTTTATTTATAATAGTATTAGTCTTTGATGATCTACAGACTTGTTGAGGCTGTTTAAGCATTGTTCTGGTTGTGAGATGAACATAGTCATTTTTGAGTATATCCCATGATTGTAAATTAATTGGAAAAAAATGATTCAAACAAATTACAAAATGAAGGGTACATTTTGAGTAGCAAGAGCTAGTTTATGTTCCCTTAGTGTTATTATTCTTGGTTGGTTCTGAAATGCTCTTCCTGGCAGTAAGTCAAGAGGTTTGGGGGTGAACATAAACCACGATAACCCTTAGGATCTGCTCATTCCCAAAAAGACTTCAATTTTACCTTAAATAGTAGAAAGAGAAAGTTATTAATTACTTGGAAGGTTGTTCTTAACAAATAACATGGAAATTTTATGGGTGTTAAAATTGATGAAGAATGCCAAAGCTCTGGGAACAAAGTGAGCATTTAATTGTTGACAGGAGAAACACTGTAGGTTGAGTTCAGCTAGTTTGCATAGGAGAGCTCTGGACCTAACCTGTAGGTAGAATGGGGTCTCTCTCTATCTCTCAGGTTCTCAGCCTGAGGAGTAAGACACTTGAGATGGAATAATTCTCTCCCTTAGCATTGCAAGATGTTCAACACTATCTCTGGTTTCTACTCACTAGATGCCAATAGTATCCCCTGCCTTAGTTGTGACAAACAGAAATGTCTGCAGAGATCGCCAAGGGCAAAATCATCCCCCATTGAGAACCAGTACTTCAACCCGAAGTTCTTCCTTTACCTTCCATCTGAAGCTAGATTGCAAACCAGGCCTGTATTAGCAACTACTGATGGATCTTGACAGGTAGTCAGGCATAACCTGTGCTAAATATTTATAGAGAGACCATGTCATGCACCAAAAAGAACCTGAGCCTGAGAAACAGGCAGAGCTAAGTTCAAATCCTAGATATTTCCAGCTGTTTACTTTCCTTGAGTTACAGTTTCCTCATGTGTAAAATGGGAATAATAATTCCCTAGTCAAAATGATGGTTTGGATTAAGGTAAGAATTGTCAAGTATTTACATTTGTTAGTTGTTAGTGTCTGTGTGTATGTGTGTGTATATATGTTTGTGTCTGTGTGCATGTCTGCATGTATGCACGTCCGTATCTGT
This sequence comes from Cynopterus sphinx, assembly GCA_030015415.1. Classification (NCBI taxonomy): domain Eukaryota; kingdom Metazoa; phylum Chordata; class Mammalia; order Chiroptera; family Pteropodidae; genus Cynopterus; species Cynopterus sphinx. The sequence continues at coordinate 113,696,488 of CM057381.1, forward strand.
GTGAATGCTTCTGTGTGTTTGTGTGCCTTTTGTCACAACAGTGCCAAGCTTGGTCTTATGTGATTTAGCTCTTGATGGATCAGATGTCTCCCACTGGTCTTGGTTAAAGAATCTATCTATCCTTAGTGCTGAAGAGAAGAACAGGTCATAATTTGAAGAACAAGAGCCTTTAAAAGTTTTTGTTTTCACAGCCTGACTTCTCCCTGGCTTTGGGCTGGTGCCAGTGTGCATGGTTTATATTCTCCATAAAGAGCCAAGTTAGCTGCCTGATCACAGCACTGGTTGTGCGAGTCAGTTTGCCCCAGTGAAGTCATAGAGTAAAGATAAAGTAATGAAATGGAGGATTTTATTCATCATATTTCCTGGGGGACTGCTTTTGAGAAAATCAGAGATGGGCAGAGTCTACAAGTTCTAGGCAATAGTGTGTGAGTTGTGCTGTGTTTTGTGTGTGTGTGTGTGTGTGTGTTATTATATCACTGTCAACAATAATGTTGGCAGCTGACACTTTTAGTGCCATTTATATGCCAAGAATGGCACAAAGGACTCTGTAAGCTTTAGATTGTTTAGTTTTTTCTGTATCTAGAAAAGTTGGTACTAGCATTACCCCATTCACAAAGGAGAAAATGCAGAAGTTAGGAACTTGTCCAAGTTCACACAGATAGGAAGGTTGGGGGGGGAGTGATTTTAGCCTCAGCTCCTGGAGGCCAGAGATTAGCCCTGAACACTGACAGTTTCTATCCCCACCCCCTCTTTGCCGCATAGCTCCTTCTATGCTCTCACAGAACACATCAAGTGCCTCACTAGGGATGGAGGCGTGAAGAGCTTTAGTTAGCCTCTCACTGGGAAGCACTGAACAGCCGCTTCTGGGACTAGGCTCAGGCAGGTGGCCTGGCGGCTTTGGCAGGGAAGGGTTTTGGGCTTCAGCCTCATGATGCACCTTGAACCAGTGGAGGTTGTGCAGCTGTCTCTGACTTTCCTCACAGTAACCAATGATTGGTCCCTCCCTTACAAATCCTTGGGATTTATTTTATGCTTTGCTCAAAAGATCTAGGGTGAGCATGACACCAGCACATAAATCTCAAAGTAGGAGGGCTAGTGGGAGGACAGATCAGAAAAGAGAAAGCCCACAAACACACGGAAAGGGCGGCCGATTCACATAACCTCCACTCTGGGGCAACCCAAGGCCAAGGAACCTGCCCCCCCGTGACCACTCCCCAGGCCTGGGACTCCATGGTCAGCTTATCGATTGGTCTCTGGCCCTGACAGAGGCAGCATCTCCAGCTGCAGTTTTAAAAATGTTCCCATCTGGTGTTGTTGCAACTCATTTGTCAGAGTCCTTTCGTACTGACTCAGTTTCCTAGACATTTATGGCATCGACACCCCAGCAGGGTGGTGCTCGGGCAAACTGTGAGGTCGGCTCGCCTCCCACCAGTGCTACTCCTCAACCTTTTGCTGCCAAAATCTGACAGCTCTCCACTCTTTGCCACCCTAAGAACTTAAAACAAACAAAAAAATGAAAGAAATTCAGTTGAGCTGGTCTGTGTATGGATACAGCTCAAACTATCAACAACTACTGGCATTTTAAAATGGAGTAAATTGTTCAGGCATTCAAGAACTCGAGAAATAATTTTAATAAATTGGTCACAAAACCCCTAACTTTCTGAATGGGTCACTCCTCGCCTCCTTCAAGTTAGAGTCCAATGTCCCATTGCCAGGTAACCCTACCTCGAACACCCTGTTTATAGTAGCAAAACTGAGCCCGTGATGGCTCTAAATCTGCTTTATTTTTTCCCATGGTACTTGTCGGGTACTTGTCACCTTCTAATGTTCCACATAATTTATTATCGTTATGTTCTTTCTTGATTACCTTTCTTCTGTCTCTAGAAAATAGGCTCCATGAGTCAGGGGCTTTATCTATTTTGTTCTGTCACGTCTCACAAATACCTGGACCAGTGCCTGACACATGAAAATCACTGAAAAATATTTACTGAATTTATAAAGAAATGAATGAGTGAACAAGTAAGTGTGCAAACAAAGCTTGCTGAAGGGTGTGGATCAGAATGTAGAGTTCATGCTTAGCCTTTCCCCCTTTCCCTGAAAAATTTAGTTGCTGAAGAATTTTGAAGAGTCAGAGTTGGCAGATTTTGAAATGATAATGCTGGATAATGGCCAGCATCCCAGCACTGGGGACATTCACATGGCAAGGAGGATGAAGAGAAAGTCCAGGCATCAGATGCCCAGCTGCTCCCCAGACCATTTATGGCCCTATCCACCTCTGTGATACTAAGACTTTTGTCACATTAGCTGGTGCTGTCCTCAGTTCCAAAGGACAAATGGCAACCCCGTATGTTTCTTCAACCAGATCAAAGCGAGGTTGGCAGTGGTAGGCCTGGAGGATCTTTTCCTGAGATCCATTACATTGAGGAGTTGGAGAAATGGGTGTTGCTTTAAGTCTTTTTCTCTTGGTTGCTAGTAGCAAAATACTCAACCTTAGAAGAGTTTAAGAAAAAATAAAAAGGAATTTTCACTTATCAACATTAAGTTCAGGAGTATCTGACTTAAGGTATATTTGGATCCAGGGGCTTACATTATATCACTAGGAATTAGTGATAACTTCTTCCCATCTCTGATCTGCCTACTACCATGTTGGTTTTATTCTTAGTCTCCTCATTGGTTGCCTCGCTACTGTAACCTCACATGACTATAACAACTTGAGAAAAAGAGTCAGCTTTTCCATCAGCTCAACAAAAGTCCAAGAATGCTGGTTCTGTGGGGCTTGACTTAGAAAAGCCCTCAACCAAATTCTGTGGCCAGGGGAATGGAGTGAGTCAACTGGTCATGCACTCTACTTTGGATCCAGGGTTTGAGTCAGTGTCCCTAGCTGCCAATAAATTAAGAGTAGAAGAGAAATGGATCCTCAAATGAAAATTAGAATGTTATTATAAGAAGAAAGAGTGACTGCTGGGGAGGAAAAAATAACCAATGACTATTAGCATGATGTGAAAGGAAACCCATGTAGAGCAGAGAGACAAAATGGATCCATCCTGAGGGCCGACTCCAGTTGATTGTCAGTGGCTCTCTGGAAATCCATGCTGAGAAATAATCTGAAACTGAGGTGAGGAAAAAAAAAAGCATTGGGAATGATTAGAATTATCTGCTATGTGCTCAGAAAAAGGTTGGGGGCCAGATATTTGTTCTCCGTTATTTACGCATTTGCCAGTGGAAATGATTACAAATGAAAACATGCTGTGAATGACAATGAATTCTAGTTTGTGGTCAGTTTTGGGACCTGCAGTGAGTTTATTTATTAGAGTCCTTGTTGCTTTATTTACATACTCAGTCAGGATAAAAAGTAGTGCTCTAACTGACAAGGTAACTCATTGCCGTCAGTCAACCTGTGATGCTGACGCAAGGTGACATTTAACCTTGCCTTTTTCATTGGTGTCTGCCACAACTACCTACAATGTGGTGCTGACCGGGACTTGCCTACTGGCATTTGGTTGGTAATCACTTGCTTGTTCTTTTCCTCTCTTGCTCATCAAATCTTGATCCAACCCCTGTTTGTGATAGGCACTGTTAGGCACCTGTTCTAGGAACAGATCTGATCCCTTTCCTCACTGAGTTTATGGTTCATTGAGAGTGGCCTCCTTGTCTTCCTTATAATGTCTCTTTTTTATTTCTGGCTTGTCATCTCCAAAGAAATGATGCTGTGGTATATTCCATTCCAACCAAATGAAAACACCACCAGTTCTTCTGCCTGAAAATGTCACTACTTCTAAACATGGGAGAGAACACCAGGTGGCGGAGGCAAACTGATTCTCCCCGGTGTCCACTGCCGCATCAGTTCTAAGAAGGTGCTTCTCAGCAAAGCCGTCATTTTGAAGCTGAACGATCATGCTGGTATTTCCTAGGCATTTTCTCTTTTAACACGATCAATAATCCAAATGAACCGAGACTGTTTATCACCAACAACACTGTCCTACCAGTAAGAAAGCCAAGGCTTGGACGAGTTAAGTGATTTCTAAACACCACACAGGTAAGAAACGGTGCAGAGATGAATTTATGTTTGCTCATTCCAAGGACTAGGTTCCTAATGCTGGGCAGTACTGCCATGCCATAGGCTCCTGGGAATAGAGGTGGTATGGTTTTGTTTTAATATAACCCCAGGAGCTTCACTGGAGAAGGGATTTAGATGCGAAGTCATTAGTGATTTTACTTAGGTGTTCCCTCCTTGTATTAGTCTGCTTAGGCTGCCATATCAACCTGGATTGTGTGGCTTAAACAACTAAATTTATTTTCTCACAGTTCTAGATATTAGAAGCCCATGATCAAGGTGCTGCTGTGCATGCATACAGCGGTGGGGGGCATAGGGGGGGGGAGAGAGAGAGAGAGAGACAAAGACAGAGACAGAGACAGTGACAGAGACAGAGAGAATGAGAGAGCACGCTCCTGCTCTGATGGCTCCTCTTCTAAGGACACTGATCCTATCAGATAAGGGATCTACCCTTATGACCTTGTTTAAACTTAATTACTTTCTTAGAGCCCCCATCTCCAAATACAGCCACTGGGAGTCAACATCAGAATTTCAGGGAACACACATATTCAGTACATGATACTCCTTTACCTGAGATTAAAGTTATCTTATAGATTTTTAAGAGATCTCTATGAATACTGGGTGTTTCCAGTGGTAAGCATTAACTTTGCCAATAACCTTATAGAAGCTCAAGACATTCTGTGACAAAAATCATTAATTGGACATTGAATTATGAGGAGTTAAGAATCTAATATTTGTATTACTTTTAAATGGGTAGGATCCAAGCCCTAGCTTCATTTTGATGCCTTTCTTGCTTCTCTGTTAGATGCAATGCCCAGAAGTAACACCCAACCATGTATCATAAGGCCTTTTCTTTTTAGTGAACTCCTGATGAATTTAACTAATCGAGATTTAATTGTTTATCTCTGTAAGAACTTCTGTAAAAATAACCAGACTGGAAAAGCTTATTTTGGCATTTTCTGCACTTTGCTTAAAGGATTCTCTCTCTCTCTCTCTCTCTCTCTCTCTCTCTCTCTCTCTCTCTCTGTGTGTGTGTGTACACAAAAGTATATCACTATATTTACCTTTTGAATTGAGCTAGGTTTTCACAGGTTTAGCAGACTATTGAAAAATTTTCCTTTTCTGATTCCTCATGTAGGTGTCCTTCTGCCAAACGGATCATTATGGGTCTATGGAATTAGGGGTGTGGTTATTTCCTTGCTGAGTTTTATAATCTTTTCCCAGAGCTTCCCATCCAAGCACAACAACCATGGTTTTAATGGAGGCAGCAACCTTATCTGGAGGTGCCTAAGCTCTTATGGATGGGCCAGAACTGGCCATGAAGAATAAGCCTAGTAGGTTTGTATCACAGGCATTTAGGAATTTGGGGATGAAATTAAAATTTTGTAAGCATTATATTTCAGAAAGGAAGGAATGTGAAAGGTCTGTAGGAAAGAGATTCTCGGGTTCCCTCCCTGAGCAGGAATGTCTGGCAAAGTAGATTTCGTGATTTCAAAGGGGCTGCCTGTAAATGTTTCCTCCTAGCAAGCTGAAGATCATTATCCTGATACATAGTCATGAGTTCTGAGAGAAGATAGCCCTTTTTTTCTGGGTGAGTCCATACCTTTTAGGCCTCAACATCATGAAGGGAGAGGCCATTGGATGGTGAAACTTCTTGGGGAGTGGATTTCATGGGTCTAGATGCCAAGCACTTAATTTCTACCTGGCTTTACAGAGAAGAAGTAATAGCTGGAGAAGAGTCTCGGAAGGACCCCTTGATCAGAGTCCTGTTTCTGACCCTCGCACACATGCTGCATTAAGGGAATAAAGAGATGTGACAGATGATTCCAAGCAATAAAAATCCAAGACAACAGAGCTAAACAATTTGGGGTTTTATAATCCAAAGTTATGAAAGTAACTAAAAAGTTTAAGTTCGAGGGTGGTATTGCTAAACCTGGATTAACATGCTTATACAGAGCCATTATGTATCTATGTCTCTACATTTTGACTCTGCCTTCCTTAGTGTTGTAGTGCATTCTCAGGCAGGCTCTTCCCACATGGAAGCAAGGTGGATACCAATCACTCTGGGCCTTATTCTACCAACTCAGGAACACCAACAGAAAGACAAACTCCCTTGCCCCCAAATCCTGGCAAAATTCTCAGGGCTCACTCTCATTGGTCTTTTTTCCACTCATGCAAGTGAAGGATGGAGTCAGCCTTATTTAATCCACAGGGCCTGAAAGTGGTGAAATAATAATTTCATAAATAGAAATTTGGAGTGCTGTGGCCAAAAAAAGAGGGAAGGGATAGATAACATTCAAGTCAAATCAATGGGAAAATATCTTAGATTACACTGACTATTGCCATCTTGGAGAGATAAGAAGACTTTGAAAAATCTTTCAACTTAACTCTATTGTTTTATTTGTGCATTTTCATTTATAGATTCATTTAGCAACTTTATTGAATGCCAATCATGTAGAAATGCTATGCTAAAAATCCAAAGGTGGACAATAAAAACCATGGTCCTTGTCTTCTTGGATGTCCCAACCTTACAGGGAAGACTGGAATTAGTGTGTAAGGTGCTGATATGGGCAATACCTGGTGCAAGTACATGGACAAGACCCATTTTCGTCTTAAAGAGAATACTAATTTATTCGAGGCCCAAAGTTAAGTGGGAAATTGTCAAGTTCTTTGGGGGATGGGGTATAGGTGGGAGGGCCAGGAGGGAGAAGACTATTTCTAACAGAGGGAACAGAATGTGCAAAAGCCTAGAAACTAGGGAATTAGAAGTATTGTATGTCTGGGAACTGAAAAAACTCAGTGTGTTCTGAGACTGAAGACTTCTCTGTTTTTCCAGGGGAGCATTGGGTTGGTGGTAGGTGATACAAGAAAGGGAAAGATGAAAGAAATTAGTTTAACTCCCTAATCCATTGGCCTATATTGTCACATTCTGAACTGAGACCTCTCCTTGGTATTACAGAACCAGATACTGTAGCTCTGAACTCAAATTAGTCAATTTGTAATAAAATATTTACAGATATATTATCATAGAGAGGAAAAAATTATTTTGTTATATTTTATTGTGTGAAAATGTTTTTGATAAGAAAATTAAGGATATAGGATAGTACATGAAGTATAATCAGAGCTACATTAAAATAACACAACAAAAGCAGTTTATGCATTGAAAAAAGACAGGAATAAAATATACCAATATGTTAACGCAGTGGGTGATGGAATTTAAAGTGTTATTTTTTTATTTTTTATTTGTATTTATTATTCACATTTCTATGAATTAACAGATATCAAAAAGGAGAAAATCAAGATAAAAACTGTACCAGTTAACCACCAAATGGTTATTTAGTCATGCCTTAAAGAAGATAAGCACAGAGCCCCTAGTCTTAAGATCTTGTCATCTGGCCTCCTGAAGAAAATTTGTGATTTGCAAATGCTGTGTGAGAAAGAAGCACTTAAGCTCTGATAGAAAGCTAGGGGCAGCTAGGTCAAGAGAGATTTTTGTTTGCAGCCCCTATCACTTTAATCAGTTTTTAGAGGGCATGCATGCATCCCTTGAGGATGTGAGATGACAGGAGTGGGAACGAGCGTTCTCCAGAAGGATACTTCTATTTTATTTTCCCATGGATTTCTCCATGGAATTGTCCCTGTTTCTTACTAGCCTGGACCTTCATAGACATGATAAGGTCAGAGGTAATGGGACCAAACAGCAATGGGCAACTGACAAACACAAAACTCAAAAAAATAAATGTAATACCTAAAACAGAGAGAGATCATAAAGGACTATCTCTACATGTTTAAATCACTCTTGAGGAATGAAAATAATAATCTTCTGATTCATATGTACAAAATACCAAATGTGATATCACAGGGAAAGTAGAATCTTAAGCAATCTCATGATTAAAAATAAAATACAATATATGGAGTAAATGTTTGCATCATAGAGCAATTCCTTATCCTTAAATAGAATTGCCCATGGCAGAACAATAAAATATCTGCTTATTGTTCATTAGACCTCAAGGTTAGGGTTGATGAGGGTACAAAAAGTAAAGCTAAAGCATTAAGACAAATTTAAATAACACAAGTGTGTGAGAAAAAAGTGAGCTTTAGTCAATGAATGAGAAACTCTGCTCTACTTTAAGGGTAAGTTTACATGAATTTTTTAAAAATCCTCCCTTGAGACTTCAGTAATTTTTATAATTGTAGTACAAAAGCTAAATGTTTTAGTTTAGGGAAAAAATGAGTTGAGTTTTCCAGCTGCATATCTGCTCTACTATTCAGAGACAGTAGGAGAGGGGGTTGCTAAAAGTACAAATCAACAGTGTTATCCTTCAGGCTTGGGAAGCTACTAGCGTCTGGTTGAATGGTTACATTTATGATGATCTATCTATAGTAGCATCAGAAAAAGGCAGATTGTCAGTTTTCCTTCAGCACTTTTGCCCTGAGAGAGTAGGATGTTAAAGGAACACATCTAAAATCAGGACATGAACAACACTTGGGGAATGAGATTGTTTCATTTCACAATCTTTGAAATTGTCACCAGAAGTCCAAACATATGATACCGGAGATTAAAAAAAAAAAAAAAGCTGAAGAAATCAATTCCTAGATGTTGGCTAGCTCTTCCTTCATGGGGCTTGAGGTCACTAGCCAATGAAATATAAGGTTATGATGGATAGCAACAATATCATATATTATAATAATAAAAGATGTTACTGATACCATAAGAGCTATTTTTATCTTGTTCTTCCCTTATTTTTCATCTATATCAGTGTGGTTTATGTAAACCTGACACATTTGTGTATGTGAAACAGATGCAGGGTAAAGCACAGTTGTGTCTATTCGAACCATATTTTTTTAATCATAGGCATGATTTATGAAAATGTCTTTGCGTATGAGGTTTTTCTTTCTCTCTCAAACAAAACACAGTAATTATAAATCTAACATTCAATTTTTCCGGTACTTAGAGAGCTAGAAGAAGCAAAGTTTTTAAGTTGCTTTGCCTAATCTGTCTTCATTAGGTGTCGTAAGAAAAACAGATGCAAATTAGAATTTTAGAAAAGAACTCTCTACTCAAATGCATAATGTGGAAATGGCCCTTTTAACTACAAGGAGCCACAAAATGCTCTCCTTCCCTGAGGTCCTGGGTGATGCTTTCTTTGGAGTCTCATAGTGAATGGCACGAAGAAAATTTTCACCCCCAATGGAGTAATTCACAAAGTTTTTCCATGAGAGAGATTATTAAATCCAAGTGTGTCTTATCACTGCAAATGGTTCATCATTCATTAGATCTCAGAGCTACAACTTAGGAGTCTTGTCAAAGTCTTGGACAAAATTTAACTCTTTGACATTTTCAAAACCTATCTACTTCTCTACGCTACACTTTCTAGACTGAATCATCACTATCTTCCTCTTGGACATAGAATAGTCCTCACTTAATCTCTCGAAATCTATTCTCGCTCTTCTTAAACCCCTGCAGCCAGTTTGATGTGAAGGAGTAAGTAGAAGGAACAGTTGCCAGACCCTGGCAAGATCTGTGGCTGGAGGAAAGAGCTACCTGCCAGGAGCTTTGGCTTTCAGAAAAATCAATGAATAAATAATGTACCTTTCACTGACTGAACCCAGCTCAAATGTAGACAACAGGAAGGCCTAGGGCATGAACTTTGTAGAGGTCACCCTCCTGTAGAGGTACAGAACAGGATAGTGAAGGATGGAGTGTACATCTGGAAGTAGACAAAGAACACTCTACACACAGCTCCTCTGCTTATAACATTTCCAGTGGCACCCCATTGTGCATAGGCCTGACACCTACTATCTTATTTCAAACAGTAACAAATCAAAGTGTTAGAATTAAAGAAAAAAATTGGAGTTTTCTTAATTTTCCTAGCTATAGTAAGAAGCTGATGCTAAGTCCTTTTATGAGAAGACTTTCTAAGATTAGCATATTGTTTCAATGAATACTGTTAAATTAGTATTATTTACAGAGCTTGCAGGGGGTCTCTGCAGTCCTGTCAATATAACTACTATCATCTTCTCCATATCAACTTCATCATGGCCTGTGGGAAATACAAATACCACATCATAATGATCCTGATTCTCAGGTCCTTTCCATCAACAGAACTTAGCTTAGCACCAGGATTCTTGCAAAGGTGAATCAGCCTGTTCACCCAAACATGATTAATAGCTGGTTCTAGCACACCTCTTACCCTTTGCAAAAAGGTGGGTGTTAGCCATACTAGTTCTAAATTAATGTGTGCATTTACCCTGCAAAAGAGAACATCACTTTGAAAGCACACTTTTAAAGAAAATAATGGTCTCTGTTTTTGTCATGTTTTATGCCCTGGCTTTGTTCTTTTTCTCCTTTTACCATCTTTTCCTGCCTTTTTGTCTTGCCTCTCTCCTCCCCTCTTTCTTTTTTGTTCTTTATATATTCTCTCCTCTTCTAGAATTTTCTGTGCTTTACTAAGAATAATATCTTACTTTCCTTTTTAAAAAGTACAGTGAAAAAAATTACTTATAGTTCCAGCCCTTGAAAGGAACTACTATTAACACATAGCATATGTGCTTCTAATCTTTTTTTCTACTGTCGATGAAAGACTGTCCAGCCTAAGAAAAAGTCTTATACAAGTTTTTTTTTTTTTTTTTTTTTTTTTTTTTTTTTGAGCTAAGCTGACCACAATTGCCAGGAAGCAAAAATCTCAATGGATTGAGAAAATGCTCTGGAGGATGGCAGTTTTACAGCTTATTTTATACACTAGATTCAAAGGAGGAGACATAAGGAGGTTACATGAAATTCATCAGTTGTAGATTAGGGGGGCAGGAGAAAGCAAAGACTCTGGGATTGAATAAAAAGTAGAATGGAGAGACATATACTTTTTTTACACTGGTGGATACAATATAGTTAATGATGAGCATTTATAGTACATAGGGATGGTATTTTGGGAAGAAGATAACAATGAAGGTATCTGTGGTCTAGTGCTCTGGTGGGAAGTTGTGCCTGGAGGGGTCCGGAAAAAGAGGAATCTCTGACATTCCAGGGTATGTTATCTTGGATGCAAAAAGACAATAGCCAAGGCTCACTTAAGATAAAGATTGACCTATGTCAGGGAAGCTACAGTCCTAGGTTGCAGCTACCCACCATGACTCACTTTTAGTTAGGGATTTTTATGTTCAGACCATCTTAGAGGTTGTTGCTGGTCTCTGAGTTTGTAAGACCTGCCGTGCTCGCCTCCCCCAAGCTTGTCAGGTTTAGCAAGTAGCCCCTTTTTCATCCACAGGATGTTATAATAAAACCTTTTATGTCCTATTTGGCAAAGGATCCAATATTATTTAATACCTGTTGTCTTGGGACCACTGCATTTTATCATCATTAGTACTTTAAAAATTTTACTAAAACATCTATGTAAGACTAGGTAGGTGAGAATGGGTTTTGTAACCTTTAATCTCTGGTTGGAGAGAATAAAAAGGTTAGAGAATTGGAAAGTTCAGTTGAAAAGTTAAGGAAGCTGAGAGGTGGAAATAGGAAAAAAATGTTTTAGAGAGAGTTAGTGCGTATGCTATGATTCTCACTTTATCCTCAATCCTCATCATGGTAGATGGTGGAGGGAGGGGCGGTACTTTCTTTCAATCCCATGGCACATGAGTGAGATTTCAAGCTTATTCACACAAGGGTTTGCATAGATTGCCTGAAGATGTTTGAGACATGGTGGCTGTGGAGGGCTGCTGTTCTGGTAGGCACAGGGAAAGAGACTGCTCTGAGTACAGCCCACACTCCCAGAATTTGTTCCCTTTGGACCACATGCAGGACATGCAAGAAGGGTTCCAGTCCACCAGGGATGTTGGGACTCCAACAGAGAGACGCTGCATGGGGTGAACCATACAAGGGACCCAGGGAAAATTGTGGAGCAGCTAGCTAGGAGCTGTGGCCTACATAAAGGAACTAGAGAGGAGAGTTTCCTTTGATGGAGGAAACACCAAACAAACTGACTCCCCCCAAAAGGGTGGGCTTTAAACATCTGCATGGCCAGAGACAACCAATGTCAGGTGACACTAATGTTGATCCAGCAGGAATTTTCCAGCCTTTTACCTCTCCTTACCACCACTCAGGCCCACAGAAGTCGGAAATGCAGCAACTGAGGCAGGAAGATATAAGTGGGACACAGAAATAAAGAAGGATCTGCATGCTTCTTCTCCTGTTAGAAATCCCGAACAGAGGCAGCCTGAGCTGGGGAGGGGTGAAGCTTTAAATGAAAATTTGACTATTCTGTGAAACTCTACACTATTTGTCAAAATGACACAAATTCTGAAAGGACATTTGTCAGTCTCTGGTAGACCAGAAAATTTATGGGCCCAATCTCTAGACTTTTTCCAAGAGATAGGGAAGAACTGGCCTCATAAAGTGGGTTTGAATCAATGAATAGGGAAGTGAGCAGAGTTGTGTGTTGGTATCTAATTGAGCTGCAACTCTTTATAAATATACTGATATGTACACATATTACATTTACACATGCCTTCAAAAGACACAAAATGATATATGAATATGCCACCCCCAAATGAAATTAAGGCTTTGTACTTAAGCCAAAGCCCCCTTTAATTCTTGCCCCTTTCTCCAGCTTCCCCCTTACCTGTGCCTTAGATTCCTATAAGGCATTTCAGTTTTCTTTTTCTTTTTCTCCTGTCTCTTGTCATTTGATCCTTATGGCCATTCCTTGCAGTTACTAGGAGCAAAGTGTTACAGAGTGTGAGTCTGAGGCTCTTGATGTTATAGACGTGTCCATGTGCTCACATCTACTTAGTGGCATCAAGTGCTCTTGACTCGGGACACATTTATGATCATGAGGACAGATTTTTTAAAACAGAATATCCCCAAGGACATTGAGGCTTGTCTTCTCCTCTTTCCTCCTCTCCTCTCTGTACTCACTTTTCAGAGAGGAATCTTTATTTTTGTCTTTGGTATGCTGCTGACCCTCTATGCTGCCCCCGCATGCCTTCCCTGTTAATGGAAGTGTTGGCATCCATGCACCTTAGTCACGCCCAATTCATCTTAGTGGACCAGGTCAGCCAAGCTAACATTTACTCAGGCCCGAAGCCATTGGGCAGAGTCTTTTACAACATTGACAGCAGCAGCCAATGAGGAGGCTTGTTTAGTGCAAGTTCATTGCCTTTTGGCAGTGGTGCCCGAGGTCTTTGGGATGGGTCCATGAGGTTCCTTTGAAAGGTACAATGGCCACCGCTTGGGCAGCTTGGGAGTCCCACACTTCAAATGAGTCCACTGAGTGTCATTTCATTTGGCACTTAAGGCTGGAAGCCACCCTGGGCTTTTTGCAAGATTTGGATTCCTTACCTTATAGCTCAGAGTGGGAAATTCCTCATTAAACAGCCAATTCCACATGGCTCTTTAGAGGAGAGAGGCTATAAAATGCACACTGGGAGTATTCAGGGGAAATTTGTTCAAGTTGTTACCTTCCTTTCTTGCCTTTTAAAATCCAACTCAAAATCTAACCATTTGAGGAACTGTAGAATCCATAGTTAGAGTCACATAAAATATGTCATCTAAACCAAATGTATCATCTGAGACTGTTTAGGGACAATAAGGACAGGGTCGCCCTGCTCTAGTGTACCAACCAGTTTATTCTTGGGTTAAATTCATTTGTTGCTTTCATATACCCAATTTATTTAAAAAGAAATCCCCAGGATTTGAATTTCCCCTCCACTGAATAACCCAGCTACTCAATGGTTAGATTTGTTGTTGGGGTATCCTAGGGCTGTCAGAATGCGAGAAAAGCTTTGGAGTCAATTCTGAGTCTGAATTCTAGGTTTACTACCTTATATAAGTGAGACCTTGGCCAGATATTAAATATTTTTTTTTCAGAATAGGCAGTTGAGAGTAATGGTGAAAAGAAGGGAAACAAAATACTGGGTTGTAACTGCAGCTTCCCCACTTACTAACTGAGTGACTTAAGCAAATGACTTATATTCTCTCTGCTACAGGTCTGCTATCTGTAAAATGAGGCTAAAATAGCACTTCATCAAAGTTGCAGGATACAAAAACCAACACACAAAAATCAGCTGCATTTTTATATATTAATAATGAACAGTTTGAAAAGAAAATTGAGAAAACAATCCATTTATAAATAGCATTAAAATACTTAGAAAAAACTTAATCGAGGAAGCCAAAGATTTATATACTGAAAACTATAGAATGTTGCTTAAGAAATGGAATAAAACACAAATAATTGGAAAGAAATACTCTGTCATAGATTAGAGGACTTAATATTGTTAAGATGTCAACGCTACCTAAAGTGATCTATAGATTCAATGCAATCTTTATAAAAATTCTAATAATTTATTTTTTCAGAAATAGAAAAATCCATCTTAAAATTCATATGGAATCTCAAGGAACCCCCAACTAGCCAAAACAGCCTTGAAAAAGAACAAAGTTCAAGGCCTCATACTTCTTAATTTTACTGTAAACTTTCTGCAAAGCTACAGTACACAAAACAGCATGGTACCAGTGTAAAGACAGACATAAAGACAAATGAGATAGACTGAAGAGCTCCAAACAAGCCCTTGCAGATATGGTCAAATGATTTCAACACAGTTCCCAAGATCATTCTGTGGGGAAAGAACAGTCTCTTCAGCAAAAGATGTTGTGAAAACTGGATATTCACATGCAAAAGAATACAGTTAGACCCTCACCTTATACCCAAAGGTGGAAGCTAAAACTATAAAACTCTCAAGAGAAAACAGAAAAAAAGCCTCATCATATTTGATTTGGCAATAATTTCTTAGATAGGACTCCAAAAAACACAGACAACAACAACAACAAAATAGATAAATTGTTTTATCAAAGTTAAAAGCTTCTGTATGTCAAAGGACATCAGCAGAGTGAAAGGCAGCCTATGGAGCAGGAAAAATTATTGCCAAATCTTATATCTGATAAGGACTTGATATTTAGAATATATAAAAAACTTCTACAACTCAACAATAATGAAAAACAAGCAACCCAGTTAAAAAATGGACAAAGACTTGAATAAACTTTTCTCTAAATAATATATACACATAGCCAATATATCCTGAAAAGATGCTCATCACTATTTATTAGGAAAATGTAAATTAAACCCAAAATGAGATATCACTTTATACCCATTGGGATAGCTACTATTAAAAAAAAAACAAACCAAACCCAGAAAATAAGTATTGTCATGATGTGAAGAAGTTGAAACTCTTGTGCATTACTGATGGAAATGTAAAATAGTTTTCCACAGCTGCTGTGGTAAAAAGTATGGTAGTTCCTCAAAAAATTAAAAATAGAATTTCCAAATGATTCAACAATTTCATTAATGGATATATGTCCAAAAAATGGGAAGTGGGATCTCAAAGAGATATTTGTATACCTATGTTCATGAAAGTATTATTCACAGTAATCTAAGGTGGAAATAACCCATGTCCATCAATAGATAAATGATAAATTAAGTGTGGTGTATAAGTGTGTGTGTGTGTGTGTGTGTGTGTGTGTGTGTGTGTGTGTATCTCAAATGATATATCCATATATGTGATAGAATATTATTCAGCCTTAAAAAGGAATGAAATTATGACATATGCTGCAACACAGATAAACCTGGAAGACGTTATACTAAGTTAAAAAGTCTAGACACGAAAGGAAATACTGCATGGTTACATTTGTATGAGGTACCCAGAGTAGCCAGATTTACAGAGACAGAAAGTAGAATGGTGGTTGCCATGGATTTGAAGTGTGGGGGGATAGGGAGTTACTGTTTAATGATTATGGCATTCCAATTTGGGAAGATGAAAATGGTTTTAGAGATGGATGGTGGTGATGGCTGCACGTTAGCGTGCATATATTTACTGCCATTGAACTGTAGACTTAAAAAGGGTTAAAACAGTAAATTGTATGTTATGTATATTTACCACAATAAAAAATACACCCACATGTAGTGTTGTTAGGATTAAGTTAACAGATTTAAAGAGTTTAAAGCAAAATTTTTTCTGTAAAGGGCTAGAGAGTAAATATCGTAGACTTCATGGATTATGCTGTCTCTGTTACAACTATTCAGTCCTTCTATTTTGGCAGGAAAGTACTCATAGGCCATACAAATGTGCAGCTGTTCCAATAAAACTTTATCAAAACGGGTGGTGGGCCAGATTTGGTTTATGGGTCATAGTTTGCTGACCCTTAATCTAAAGCATTTAAAAGAGTTCCTGACACAGAATCAGTGATCTTTAAATATTAGATATTATTGTTACTACTACACAGAATTGCTGTAATTAAATAAAATAATGCATTAAAGCACCTGGTACAGAGTATGTATTATCTAATTTATAGCTTTTAAATCAGAACAAACTGGGGATGTGTCATGCTAGGTTTGAAACCTGAAATGCAAATTAGCAGCCTAACAAAAATGAGGCAACGTATAGAGTTCTGAAGTGTGAACTTCCTTCAGATGGAGTAAGCGCCCCATGGCTTTGTTGGATTCTGCCTTTGAACCTGTGACAATCTTTACATTGACTGCTGCTCCACCTCTTTAATTAGTGATACACTGAACCCACCACTTGCTGTTGATGGGCCTCAGTGTTTTATCTGTATACTAGTGCTCAGTGTGATTCCTGTTCCAGTAGCTTCAACATCACTGGGGATTTTGTTAGAAATGCACATTCTCAGCATCCACAACCCCCAGCTCTGCAAATCAGGAACTCCAGGGGTAGGGCCAACAAGTGGAACAATTCTTCTCCTCACCCGAGGTGATTCTGATTTTGCCCACATTTAAGACTCATTGTTCTTTATAATAGAGTGATGGTCTCTCTTTTTGCCTTGATAGGGCTAGAGTTTATGATTTGATGAGGGTACAAGCTGCTTGTCACTGCTCTGCCCTGACACGTCTCCCCATCTCCAGCACAAGGCCCAAAGCACATAAGATGTTAGCAACATCTGTCAGAGGGTGAGCCCATCAAAGTGAAATGTGGTTTATTCACATCTTTGATGTCATCACCACAATGACATCTATATAAGTCACTAGTAGACAGACTCTCCAGTCCCATGGAGCTCTTATGGCAAGAGGCAGTCATTGAAAGGATGCTCAGTGACCATGGAAAGGTGCTCACTGAGGTGGAGGCCCTTGAGGGACACAGGCAGACAGTGAAGCCAGTGTTCAAGTCCACACACAGGTCTTACAATAAACCTGATCATAGTTAGACTGAAGTATTCGGGACCCGCATATATTCCTCATCTTGCCACCATCTGGGGGAACATCTTTCTCTCTTCGTTCTTCTCTCTCAACTTGGTTTGGCGGTGGTGTTGGCAGGATCTTCTCATTAGGAGAAGGTTAGTGTAGATAACTCTCCAGTTGGCCACAATCCTTCATGTGTGTCAAGCATGCCAAGAGACATTTCCCTTCTCTGCCATCCAGGACCACTCCGGGCCATGCGCACATAGTTTCTGCATGAACACAATCCTCTCCAACACCAGATGACCGCTTCAGTCATCCTGAGCACAGACCTTTGGATTCCTTTGCAGGGGCATATCCCTGGGAAGGCAGAGGAGGCTGAAAATGTCTGCTGAGATTAACGGCACTCAGTCTTGAAGGGGCTGGAATCAGCACCTCCTAGGTGGCCATGAAACCTATAGTCTCTCAGGTAAACTGTGAGAGTATGGAGGTGTGAATACATCAGGCGATGCTGACGGGACAGAATGTCAGCCTTTCCCAGGCATCTGCAATTCAACCCAAGGTTTGTGATTAGAGGCAGCTTCCCAACCAGACTGCAGTAAACATCAGATCTCTGCTCCACTCCATGATCAAAAACAAGTCATGAGGAACAGTGCCTTCTCACTGGAGTCGTTTTCTGCCTCATCCAAAACACTTTGCATTCAGAAAAAGAAAACATACACTCAGAAGACCTCCCCTGACCCCAGACAAGATATAAAACACAGAGTGAGAAGAGAAAGGAAGACTATTTGGACACTGACATTTGAACAGATTTCCCTTTAGGAGAGGTAAATTGCTGAGGGAGACAGCAGATAAAAACACATGCACGTTACCCACCAATAATAAAATCAGAGTTGTGGCTTATTTCTTCCCATATTGTTTCCTAAACTTTTGTCTTGTGTGGGTCCCTAATGGGTCTTCCAGATGTCTCCTTGTATTGGGACTCAATTATGGTATTTTTATGTTATTATTAATATTTTTGTCTTTGTTTTTCTCTATTATTATTGACATTTTGGAGGAATTAATAATGATAGTTCTCTTTAAAAGGAAATTCGTAAACTTGGTACTGATTTATTGAATCTCAGCTCACATAGTGTCCACTTCTCTTTGGAGAGTCTGGAAGGCAAGAGCAAAAGGAAGAGAGAGGTACATCAGTTTAAAAGAAAAGGATCCAAACAGTATGCACCCCACATTTTTCACATGTAAGTGAGAAGGGAAGTGGTCACCACTCTTAACACTGCTCAGTACAATCCACTTGCACAGTAGCAAGAGATGGTGGAGATGGCAGTGGTAGCGGGGTAATAGCATAGCTCAAAATGAAATTCATTAACAGAGCTCCTACAAATCTAAAATAAGTAAGGGCCTTCCTGCACTGCATTCAAGGACCTTCGGATTCCCCAAATCCCCCTGTTTCTTGCTGGTTCGTGCTCCCACTGTATTGACTGGGGCATGATGTCTTTCATTTTTCTATGAGAAAGAAATAAATAGGACAAAGTTTAACTACATGTGGGACAATGTGACTAAGAGAAGATTAATGCATATTTGACTAATAGAGTATTTTCCCCCCAGTGACTCTGACTAATGAAGAACACACCAAGCCCTGAAGGCAAAGGGAAGGGCATCCAAGTGCTCAGGATTTTATCATCACAAGTCGGACATTACTGATTTATCACACATCCCTGGGACTGGTATTAAATGCTCACCTCTGCACTGAGTGTTCCGAGAAATTCAGACTCCAATACACTGTGGTCACTGTTCTCTGTTAATCTTCTTGGAGAGAGACTTTCATAATTAAGTCACATGAAGTCTGGACTCTAAGGAAACATGTGGGTGCACACACAAAGCACAGGATGGTGGGTAGGACTTGGACCACAGGATAGGGGGAAAAGGCCCTGCAGGCAGAGATGACAGCTTAAGTAAAAGCTTGGAGGTGGGGATGGGAGGAGGTGTTTGGTGATGGGAGATGAGATCACTGTGGTTGGGGTGAAAGCTGTGAGGAAGCGTGCAGTGGGGCAAACATGGCAGGCTGGGGAGGTGGAATTTCATAGCCTTTGAAATGGGGAGACTTAGTAGGTCTCCAACTATGAGAATAATAAGATCTTATCTGTGTTTTTGGGAATGAAAATCAGTGTAAAGTGTGGAGGACGAATTGAGAGAGGGAGAGGCTGGCAGTGGGCTGGCAATTTGGTGTGCCTGAATTTTTTTTAAGGCAAACATGTATTGACAGGATGGGAAGCAGAAATGGTTGCACAGCTGATATGAGGGTTATTGCGGGACAGGAGTTTTTGGTGTTGTTTTGGGGTACAAGTTGCTGGTGGCCATGCCACAGTTGAGAGCCTCTCGTCATTCATCTCAACCCATGATTTGTGAGGAACAGTTCCCGAGGGCATCTGGAGCCCTACCAGGCTTTCCCCATAACCTCCCTTGAAGGACGTGGGCAACTGAGACATCTGAAGAATGAGGCAAGATTGCACAACTGGATTTTTCTCTTGGGCCCAACTGAGGTCTGGTACCTTTCTCTGGGAGGCTGGTACTGCAAACTTTGGAGATCTAACTTCTAATTCCATTACGGCAGAGGTTTCTGAGCTGGTGTGGTTTATCCCTGGAGTCCTGAGCTCCTCCTAAAGGAGAACAGACTGCTTTGGGAGCTATGTCTATACCAAGGTGGGTTTTGATCAGTAACTGGAGAAGATCCCCATTCATTGCATTTCTGAATACTTCCTACATTGCCTGCTACTTCATAAACATAATAACCCTTAATCTACATTCTAACATTTTATTACTAATTTACTAATAATGAAGCTGGGCTCAGAGAGTTTCCGAAACCTTTATTTCCTAGTTTTTGTAAAAATAAGTCCATTAGTATTCTATTCTGTTAGTATTTGCCATTATGCTTGCCTCTGTTTGTAAAGGAGCTATTTTTTTTCTCTTTTTCTTTGACAGTTTTTGAACAAATAGAGAAAGATTAATAAAAAGAATCTATTGGCGGTAAAAAGCATGCGGCCTCTTGAAGAGGTTATGCATACAATGTCTTCTAGTAGCAACGTTCTGTGATTCTGAGGGCCTTAAACTTCCCAGCAGTTTTCAAATTATGTAGAAACTTATTTCCAACTGGTTTAGGCCCAAAGGAGAATTTAGTGCTTCATGTAACTGAAAAGTACTGGAGTTTCTACTTCAGGACTTCTGGCACAACAGGAGCCATGCCCTCTAAAGCTGTCTTTAGGACTCAGACTTTCTCTTAGCTCTGTTTTGCTTTGTGCTGATTCTCTCAGACAGGATGCCTGTCTGCACTTTAGGCTTACATCAACTCTTTCTGCAACTCCTGTGGAAACAATGCCTCTTTTTGACAATTCTCACAAAATTTTTGGAGTTGAATTTTGCATTGGCTCTGAGAATGTGAGCCTTGATTGGAAGTCTGTCTACATTAAATCATGTAAAGTTGAAAGAGAAAGCAAAGTGGGTATCCCTAAGAAAAATCAAAATGCTGAATCTAGGAGATGGGAAAAAAGATGTTGAGCAGTCCAAAAAAAAAAAAAAAAAAAAAGGTATTCCCGTATAGAGCTCGGGGGGAATCCCTTGGAGGACTCTGAGAGGTAGAAGTGGGGGTTGAGGGCTGAAGCAAGGTGGAGAGGACTCGGTGGGACCCAGACCTCCAAGTTAAGAATCATTAACTCGCAGACCTCCTGGATGCCACTATTCATATCTTTTTAGTGTTTTGTTTGTAGGGTCTATGAACAATGCCCTTGCCCAAGCCCCATTTCAACTACAGCAAGTCAGTACTTATCAGTTTTATATGGATAACTGTGGAAGATTTTAGTTTTTTTGTTTTTGTTTTTGTTTTGTGTTGTTTTTTAAAAAGCTTGGAAAACATTGCATTATCCTAAAGGGATTTAATAGCAGGGAGGCAGGGATCCTGGAAAATTGACATTAGAAGGAAGCACCCATCTTACATTCCAAGTAGCAGGCAGAGTGTTTGTGAAAGGAAATGTGGAGGATCTGGGAAAGAGAGAAGATTGGTGCTGGGAGCTCAGATAAAGGGGTGGTCTGGGAGTGGACTGTCCTAGGGTGCTAATCCTGGGTGTCATCAACTAGCTCAGGTGGGAGCCCACACCTAGGCATGGACTTCCTGGATGACTATGCCAACAACCCAGAGTTGGTGACATCTGCATGAAATTAGGAAAGCCCTGTTTAAGGACCTTAGAGGAGTCATGTCTCTCCTCATTATCTCAGGAAAAATAAAAGAAGGATAAATGTTATCACTTGCAAGGTAAATATCAAGTATGATATGGAACTACCAGAGGGAATCAGGAAAATATCTGGTGTCCTGTCTTGCATCTTTCCTGCCCCTAAATGAGTCTTTGAGTATCTGCTGTGTTCCTGATGCTGTGGTCAGCAATAAGGGGGAAGATCTGAAATCTGCATAAATGTTTGAACAGCTATGACTAAGCCACCCCCTGCAGAACTTGCCCTTGGTCCAGTGGTATGCCAGTAAATGTTTAACACAAAACTCTCTGGAGGTGGGGACGGGGGAAATTCCTGATTTGTGGCATTTGCTAATTTCTGTGGTGTAAATACTCCCACCATGACTGATTTCATGCTACCAACATGATATCATTGAACATAGAGTAGGGGCAGTAGCATACCATCATGCGGATTTTCACTGTATAGATTCCAAGATGTAAATAACCTCAAGAGTATAGATACAGCAAAAGGTAACAAAATAATTAGGAAGTGATGGGTCTTGAGTATTTATCTTTGTTTTTAATGTAAGTCAAGCATAAGTGTATGTAATTTAATATTTAATAACAACTGCACTTAATAGTTTGTTCACAGAATTCCAGAAAGTTAGCCATTAGCTCTGGTGTGTCCTTTTTGCCCATCTCTAGCACAAGACTACATTGTTCTATTTATTCTCCTAGGTCCCAGGAGTTTAGCCCATTTTCTTCTCTTCTTGAGAAGCCTCACCCCAGGGCAAATTCATTGCCTAGACTTGTGATTGGTCAGTCTCTTCTGGGATGTGTTTCCTGTAACTGAGACAGGAAGCCTGGTTGCTCATCTCCATCTCCTCAGGGTAGTCCAGAAAGGCATAGGGAGTGTTTGATGAGTGGATAAGTTAGTGTGAGTGTATGAGTGAATAGCTACTGGGTGTAGAGTGACTGTGGAGGCCACAAAGATAAACTCCAGGTCCCCTGCCCCACCTTTTCACTACCCATGATGCCTCTTGGTTCTGACCATATCATAAGTGTGACCATCTGTTTAATGGCTGTTCGTATGGCTGGACCATCCCTCCATGGGGACTGGGGCTGGATCTGGCTTTTCACTGTTGCAGCCATAGTATCTAGCACATAGTAAACATTCCATTAATACTTGTTGATTTTGGCTGACCATACAAAGTTAGCAATGCTTTTTTAAAACTGCATGAAAACACACACACACAAATACATAACAGCTAGACAAATGTTCTAACATTTCAGATAACACTAAGTGCCCTCTGACCAAACCTTAATCCCAAATACCCCTCTTCTGTCAAAATAACCACAGCAATCACTATGGTATATATCCTTTTAGTTTTTGTTTGTTTTTATTTAAAAATATATCTATGGAAATGTTTTGTGATTTGTACCTTTCACCCAGTTTCTTCCAGCAGTTACATTGTATATTACTATACTAAAATATCAAAACCAAGAAATTACATTGGTAAAAAGCCTGTATATAGGTCTATGCTGTTTTATCACATATAGATTTGTATAACCACAATCACGATTAAGATACAAAATTATTCCATCAATAAATTATTCTAATTATTCTGTCATCTACTCCTTTGTAGTCACCTCTTCATGACCTCCACTATCTCTTAACTCCTACCAACCACTAATCTTTCCTCATCTCTATCTTTCTGTCATTTTGAGGCTGTTATATAAATGGAATCCTACAATATTTGATCTTTTGAGACTGTGTTTCTTTCCACTCAGAAAGGGCCTTTGAAATTGGGTTTTGTTTTTTTTTTTTTAATTGAGGATTTTGTTTTGTTTGTAAACAAAAATGACATTATGTTGCATGTATGCTTTTTAACTGGACTATGTGTCCCAGACCTTCCGCATTCAGGAAATTCAGGGAATAAAGATATATTCACTCTGACAGTCATATGATATTCTATAGAATAGTTTCATCATACTTTTATTATTTCCTTATTGATTATTGGCTGTAGGTTCTTTTCCCTCCTCTCAAGAGGCTGCTTACAGGGTGGTACATTTCCTAACCTGCTTCACATAGAGGCCTTTATCTATGAGTTTTACTAGCCGCAGATTGAAAAGCAGAAGAAATGGTATTAGAGTGAGGGTGCCCCCAAAAGTCCACAGTGGGGGGGGGTCTCAAATTTTTAAGAAAGGTACATGAACAAGTTCTCATGATTCTCAAATCTCTTCTGTTTAACTCCTTTGCTAGGCAGTAACTTGTCTTCACCACCCAGAAACATGAATGGAGCCAGAGGCTGGGGGAAGGAGGAATAAATGAATGAGTGCCTTTCCAACAGCCCACTGCTGTCAGTAAGTAGTCTCAGGGCAGTGATTTCTGCCGAACTTCAGTGCTCCCAAAAGAACTTCTAAACACACAGACATGTCAAGGGACATAGAAGCAGGTGACAGAATGTCATTCAGCATTCTTTTGCCTTCTTTGTAGGTAGTAAGACCACCTCCTGTGTGATGAGTGGGTAGAAAGACATCCCACAAGCACATAATGGGGTGCTGATGCTGAGGGTCCCAGGGTGTAAGGTAACAGGATGGAAGTGAGACTCTGGGAACCCTCCTGTGAGCCCCACTAAGCCAACATGAATTACAAGCTCTCAGCTCTGTCCCGAGGGACCTGATCATGGTTTCCAGGCCAGAAAGCTTTGGCAAGCCCCAAACCCCAAACTCCGATACCCAGGCAATCCTGATTTGTGAACACTCCAGGCCCGAACCTCCCACAAATTCCTTTTCTGCCTCCCCACCCTTCTCTTGCCACGCTTTGAGGCTTTTTTATAAAATTTTGGGCCTATTATCCATGTCTGGGAGGCTCAGAACTTTAGAGTTTTCTTATTCTTTGGGAGAATAAAATAAGGCTCATTTTAATAGACTAAACCAAGAATCTAAACTGAAAGCAGAGGCCATGTAAACAAAACCCTTTTATGTGGTGCCTCCAAATGAGTTTACTTTAACAAAAACAGGACAAGTAAATAAGTGAGGTTTACAAATATAAACTGCAAAGTTGCTGAAGTGTGAGATAAATTGTCTAAGACCCTTCTGTTTAAATTCTATGGCCTGGCATTTTTCCTTTTGAGTTTTTATCAGAGGGTATCTGAGGTGGAGAGAATGTTCTGTACAAGAGAAAATAATTTCCTATAGTGCGGCCAACCAGTGATCTGATTAGGGGCCTTTCTTTGATGGTTGGCCCTTCCTCCCCCCCAAGGCTCAGGGAGATACCTGACTGGTGAAATCTCCTGAATGTCCCACCCCATGGAAGGGACTCTGAGAAACAGCCTGTCCTGCCATCACGACCAGAGAGAGCAATGCAATGACCTTCAAGGGATGATGAGAAACCTTCCATCAGATGTCATTGTTGCTTGAGGAGATATGTCCATTCTTTATTCACCACAAGCATAGGGTGTGCCCAGCAGGTGGAATTTATTATGAGGAAACCTTCCTTGCCAGCAGGATTGGTGACCTGGCATTCAATCACATTCCCAAGGAAAAAAATCTAAACACAGCAGGAGATTTCATCTTAGTGGTTCTGAGACAGTCCATTGGATCTAGAGGTGGGGTGGGGGTCAAAACAGTATAAGTACTGTGGGAAGAAGGCAAAGAACAGAGGAGGGGTGGTAAGACGACCTGTGTTCCAAGGTGTGCTAATTAATGTTTAACAACCAGTGCTAGAGGTTGGAATGAGAGCCCTGATTTGTCGCATTTCTGTATTTCCATGGTGTAAATATTTCCAGCAAGGGCAATTCAAGTTATCAACAGGAAGTCATTTGGCTCACAAAATTCTTCAAAATTTAACAATTGGCTCTCCCTCACTGGCATGAGCTGGCTCCAACATACCACTGCCTACAAGGGCCAGGAAATGGATCTCTAAAGGTTCAGAGAGGCAGCAGTGGGTGGAGAGTAATGTCTAAACCATTTTTTCAAGGATTTAGATTGCCCCAGGATTCTTTTTTTTTTTAAAAATAATACTTAGAATATTTGTTTAATGTCTATCTGCACTTCTGGACTTAATGGCAGAATTGGATCTCTCTGGGTTACTGATATATCCTAATATCTATCACAGCACTTAGCTCATAGAGGGGCTCAAAACATGTTTTGATTGGTCCAAAGATCTGTTGAATGTTATAACTAATAGTAAGAAAGCTTACTACGTACCAGGTATTAAACTGAGTCTTTGACAGGAAGTATCTAATTTCATCTTCATAGCAGGTTTATCAAATTATGATGGGTATCACATGGAGGATTGAGTACAAATAAAGTTATTTAGCCTCTACCCCAGTTCTTGTCCAGAAATCTTTATTTAAGCAAGCTTCTTAGATGGTTTTTACACAAACTCAAATTTTGGAACCACTTTCTAATGGGGTAGATCTTATTATTCCTTATAGGAATAAACTGAGGCTGGTGTTTTGATAACTTCCCCAATGTTGTGCATGAGGTAACTGATAGGTTCAAGACACCAAGTTAGGTCTGCCAGATGCCAAAACTAACCAGTAGGCTAGATGGGTTCCCATAGAACAAAACCGAATAATGGAAGAAGGAAGGAAGGAAGGAAGGAAGGAAGGAAGGAAGGAAGGAAGGAAGGAAGGAAAGAAGGAAGGAAGGAAGGGTATATCTCTCTATTTGTGTTCACTGTGGGATCTAAGAGGTGAGAATAGAGGCAGGGCAAGCCAATGGGAGTCAATTGTGCTAGTTCTAGGGTGAGGTAATGAGCCAGGCTTAGAGTAAAGATAGTGCACATACAAAATAAGAAAACAAACTGGGTGAATTTTGCATCATAACCTCATTTAATATGTATAACAACTCAACAGGAAAAATGCTGTCCACTAACCATGTTTTATAGAATGATTCAGAAAGAATAACTTATTGAGTTCCCCATTAGGAAGTAGAACAGTTGAGGCTGGAACTCCAGTTTCTCTGACTCTATACTTTTTGGCCCATGATAAATTGGAGTTCAGACCTATGTGTTGCACTAAAGGGAATGGGAAAATCTGCCCTGGGGGAAGGCGGAGGCAAGTCATGGGTAGTAGGCTTCCTGCCAGTCCCAGTGAGGGGAACTTTGGCAATGGCTGGAAGAAACACAGGACCAACACAGTTGCCACAACCACTGGAAAACAGAAGTTCCTGTCTGATTTCTGTAAAATGTCACTGTGTCTGAGGCATCCCCAGCACTATGTGGACCCATGCTATTTGCTGGTGAAATGATTTTCTGATGCATTTTATCTTAATCTCATGGTTATGTTCAGGTCAACTGAAGCTGGGAGCATCTCTTTTCAGAACTGACGTAGTTTCTTTGGAGATAATAGTTGTCAGTGGTGATTAAAACTGCAGAATAAAAAGGACGTGACTTCTGAAAAACATACTCTGTGTCATTGTTTCCTCCCTCTTCTTCATCTTCCCCACTCATAATTTTGCATAGAGCTAATGACAAAACTATGAAAATAAAGGTCTTGCTGGCCAGCAGAGGCACATATTTGCGTGAAGTTGGAGAGTCTGCATTCTTCCAGGAAGACAGCTGTCCTCGGAATCATCCTTCTTGAATCCAAGGGTTTGGAATTAACATGACACAATATAATTAACAAACAGATCCATGTCTGAATAGAGGCTTTCTATAAAGAATGTCAGGGATTCTTTGGGTGGGAAGAAAATAGGACAGGACTCTGAGGGTATGGAGAAAGGGTCATCACCCAAATGACTCTGCCAAGAATGTGCTTTTTATTGATCTACTCCTGTGCTGTTTTTTTCCTAAAGTGTAGGAGTAGCGGGTAGGTGGTGGAGTGGAGAAGAGAGTGTCCAGTTTTTCTATATTACCACTGAGATTATAAATTTGTATGATCTCTCTGGAGGGCAGGTTAGTAAATGCCACAGTTTTTGATGGTTGCTTACTACTGACCATTAAAAATCACTACAGCTTTGAAGTCATTTGTTACTGCAGCGTATTTTAGACCCATCTGACTGAAAAAAGAGACAATGATTTACATTTAGGTAAAAGGTATTTGCACTCTACTATAGAACCCTATGCAGCTCTAAATTAAGGAGATAGCTTCACATTTATTAATATGTAAGGGTCTCCAAAATACATTTTCAAATAGAAAAAGCATGCTACCAATAACATGCATGACATGGTCTCAGTTTACCAAAGCTAGACACGTAAACTGTAGGTGACCATTGATATCAATATACTAGACTATATAATTCAACTTGGCTTTGTGGCATCTCTAGCAGGTGTTGTCTCCATCTGTTCCCAGGCCTCTGATTGTTAGGTGGACTGCTTCCTGATTTTAGTTTCTCAGCAGCTCTTATTTATACGACACCATAAATGCTCAAGAAGCCACAGCCTATAAAAGTCCGATCTTTACTCTTGCCTTATGTTATACAACGTATAAGGAGTTCCCAGCATCATAAAGATCTCACCAGGTGCTGAGAGGTGTGGAAAGTGCTTTATGTTGATGCATTTGGGAGGATAGCTTCCCCCAGTTCCCTGTGTGGCTTCTTTTCATCCTGCCATTCATCACCATGTGTGGTTGCATAGGATTTGTGAAAAGACATATTTCATGTTTTATCACTTCACAGAACTCTGACTCACATTGTACCCTAATACCACAACTGCCACTTAAAAACATAAAAGCTTAACGCAATCTTTGGAACCCTCACCACTTCATAAAGGTATTGATTGCTGACGTGACTGATGACTGGATTTGCAGTGGCTTTTCCAGCTCTCTCGGAGTCAGGTAGGCAAAATGTGTGGTGCTTGACATCAGTGTTTGCTTATGCAGCCAAGCCTGTATTTATTAGTAAATGTAGGTCTTTCTAGCCTTAGGAAGACTTAAATTAAAACCAACTCAATACTAAAACTTCTACTACTAAAATAGTAATCATTGTAGTTATTTATCATTTATTGAGTGTTGACTGTTCTGAGCCCCATGCTAAACACCTTATGTGCATTATCAAATTCAGTACTCACCACATATATCTTTTTCAAGATTTAATGATCATCTGTACTTTATGGATGAAGATGCTGAATATTAAAATTTGAAGTAAATGGGCCAGAGTCACTTAATTTGGAAGGGGTAATACTGATATTGCAATACAGATATATGGCTCCAGATTTTGAGCTAGAATGTCTCACTCTCGATCCATGGCTCATTAATGGTGAGGCACATGCTTTGAGGCAGCCCTCCCCACTGTGATCTCCCATTAAGTTGATAAGGCCTAGATGTGAATCAGTAGAGGGAATGGGGAGAAGGGATCAAGAAATCTACCATAGGCACAAGCAAACATCAGCATTGCTCCCTCTTGATATCTCCCGAAATGAGATGGAACAGACCTGCCTGACTGCTCATGAGCCACCACTCCAATCAATCAATCAATCAATCAATCAATCAAACACATCTTGGCCCATGTCCATCATTCCATATTATTATGCAAGATGGCTTTCAAATAGAATGTCCAGGGACCCATTCTTCCCCTATGGCATAAGTCCCTTTCTTTTTCCACATGCTATCAAAAATGGAATGGGGGAACAGTGCCAGTAGCCTGACAGCCTTGCAGTTAATTGGTCTGTTTCTCTTTGGCCTGAAGCTTCTATCTCTCAAGGGCTAATATGGAAAGAATAAAGCAGAACATAATTTTAAATAATTTCACCCTCCTCCTAGCTTTGCACCCCCTTCCACAGAGTCACTCATGCAGCCTCATTGGAACATCCCCATCTCTATCCACCAGAGAAGTTAGAAAGGTAGTTTCCTTCTCTACGGACCTGGTCCAAACCCCTTAGGATGGCTGTCAGGCCTTTATAACTTGCCCTGTGTTCAGCTTTCACTGTTGCCACCACCTCATAACCATTCTCCTCTCTGGTGAAGGACTTACAGTTCTATCAACAAATCATATTCTGCCCATTCTCTGAGCCTTTGGCTGTATAATTTCCCTTCCATTTGGAATAGTTTCTTTTTGTGGCTACCGCCCTCTCAAACATCCTTGCCTGGAGAAAACACACCCTCATCTCATCTTTTCAATCCCTCTGTATTTCTTACTAAAATTATAAGACTTGCCATACTTTTTGACTATTTAACTCTTTTCTGATGGTCCTTGACATTTTTTTTTTTTTACAAGTGTATCTATACATACTTGTTTGTGAAAGGAGGCTCTTCTAGAGAGTAATTCTTTCCTATGGCACCACAGGCTGGTTGACTAACTGGACTTTCCTATAAGGCCCCTAGATTGAGGGCAAACTGGTGATTTCTACTGTAGGTGTGAACTGGGTAGAGGAATATTTTTAAATAAAGGTTTATTTGGTGCAGATTGATAGTGCAACAGGAGACGTAACTTGGGATCCTGGGCTATAACGTGATTTTTCTGTTTTCTACTCCTGAAATGTGTGTGTGCTTCTATAAAGCTTTCTCACTTGTAAAAAAATGTAGGGGAAGGAGAAAAGGAAGATTATAGATTCCAAGTCTACTTTATTCATAGTGTATCCTCTAGCACTTTCAGTGACCAGTAGGTGATAGACTGTATGTGAAGGAGGGAGAAGTTCAGCTTCACAGGTAACTCAACCATCTTCACCATTATAGATAGATATCTCAATTCTATGGTCCTATCTCTGGTGCTTCCCTCCTCTGCAAGGACTATTTCTACCCCTACCATCCATGGCAGAAACTCACAGCTGGTTATCACTAGTCTTGTATTTTTCAATGCTGAGTTTTCCTCCCCATTTCTGATAGTGGAAACTTTTGCTTTTCTCCTGTCTTTCTACTCCCACACCAGCTCTGCCCAGCTCCCATGACCCCCATGGCACCCCTTCAGGCTGCCTTTCCTGCTTTTATTTAAATGCATCACTCTTGGCAAAAGCAATGCTCCTTCTGGCCATCCTCACATTTCCATCACCCTGAAGCTTGTCTTGCATATGTTATAGACACAGTGTCATCAAATACAACGCTGTTCCCTGTCGCAGTCATTTACAAGCCCAGGCCACTGATGAACTGGTGGACCACCCCAGAACCTTCTTGGATGGTCTTGCCATAGCTGTTCCCTTGGGAAGAATGACACAAAGAAGGCATTATGCCAATCTTTGTCTGAGTAAGTCCCTCCCACTGTATTGCTGCTGTTGCCATAAGGACCAGCTAAGAAATGTTTATATTAATTCAAATGCTCATTGGGGTGGGGGTACAAAACCAAACAACGCAGGCTGAGGAAAAGTTGCAGGTGTGCTGCAAAGGGATTAACTCTGCTGTGTACAGCCTTGTTTCCATGGCGACCACATGTGCTGCTCTCCTTGGAAACGCCTGGATTTGGTTTGATTTGTTGCGCTGGGTTTGTCAGAGCATGGGCCACTCCTGGATAGGTCAGTGTGGTGAGTGACCATCATTCTGTGTCTTTGGTCTCTCTCTCTCTCTCTCTCTCTCTCTCTCTCTCTCTCTCTCTCTCTCTCTCACACACACACACACACACACACACACACACACACACACACAGTTTCAGTCCCTTATGAGAGACAAAGCACCCTACACAATGAGGAGGCTGTATGTAAAAAGAGGCTGCTGGGCATTCCGTGCTGCACCAGGGAATTGAGTCCAAGTGGACAAATATTTGAGCTCAATTATGGACTGAGGCATTTTGGCAGAGTACTTTGGAGAGCTCATGGAATTCTCTTCAGTTGGTGCATGACAGCTGGATTGTGGTCATCTGAGAGCTGAAGACGTCTCTGTGCAAATCTGCTCACTCCTTAGATTGTCCCGCCAAATGTCCACACCAAGGTTTGGTGCCTGTGAGTGACCGTACACACACTTCATCCCACCAATGAGTATTCAGTCTCATTTGTGAGACTGTTTGTCCTGTCTGCTTGTCTCAAGTGTAGCTGGTCTGGGTCACACAGTAATTCTCTTGAGAGCATGGCGTGTGAGTGTGCCTGGGTGTATGCATGTCCACATGTCACTGAAGTGTAACTGAAGTGCTCTGGCTTGCACAGCTCTGCGGTGTGGCAAGTCTTTCCCTAGCCAGGCATAAACATTTGTTCTTGGCTGAGCCTATAAAATATTTATTCTTTAAACTGGCGTAATCCTTCTCAACTTGGTAAGACGTGGAAAAGAGCCCTAGTGGTCCAAGGGCAGGGATGAGGGTCTGCAGGTCCCATTTCCTCCTCCTCCAGAGAGTAACCTGCCCTGCCTCCTTCATAATTCCAACCTCTTGGAGAGGGCTTTAAAAAGCTACCACCTGGGGGCCCCTTCACTTGCCCCTAAATTTCCTTGTGCTGGAGT
Organism: Cynopterus sphinx; assembly: GCA_030015415.1. Taxonomy (NCBI): domain Eukaryota; kingdom Metazoa; phylum Chordata; class Mammalia; order Chiroptera; family Pteropodidae; genus Cynopterus; species Cynopterus sphinx. Next base: position 113,728,238 of record CM057381.1, read on the forward strand.
AATCTGGGCCTCTGGGGACTGAGTGGTAGTGGACCCTGCCCAACAATGGCCTACTATTTCGGCCCAAGCCCCCATAATGCAAGTGAGAGCAGAGAAAGGCAACCTCTTCGTAGGAAGATGAAAGCCCCCTCCCACGTCACCCTGACTGTGCCGCTAGCCTTCCCACTATGGTAGTATGGTGGAGGCTCAGTTCTTTGATGGAACCAGTGGCACAAAGGACATTGTACAGGGCTCGAAGTGGCAAATTTAGGGCCAAGACCCCTCTAACATGAGAGCCTGGGAATAAGAAAGTAACACAAGCAGGGAAGGCCCTTTCAGTAGCTTGTCTCTCCTCCTGAGAAAGAAAGCTGTGTTATTTCATCCACGTTATGATGGATTTAGCCCTCAGCAGTTGCAGGGGAATATAAGGGGAGCAGGGTTAACCTTTGGAGTGCTCCCTGCTGGGTCCCTGGCCTGGGCTCAATTCTTCTATCTTCTGCTCACTGAAGCTAAACTACTGAGTTCGAGACCTTAGTTCTGAGAAGTCTGTGACTTCTGCTTCCATCTGTACACACTTCCTTTCCCACCTCCCTCCTGACTTCCATTACGGAGGAGGCAGAAGGAGACAGCCTTTGTTTACCCTAGTCACCTTCAGATAAATAGCCATAAGCATTGTTGTATAAATGTTGCCCTTTCAGTACTCTCCAAGGGTAGGTCTCCTCTGTCACCTCTTCTTGAAAGGCTGATTTTTTTTTCCTAATGGTCCTGCTGATTTTAGTCTCCTGGATGCTTACAAGTCAATGACCTGCATCTGTTGCAACCAACTGATTGCAACTGATGGTTCTTAAATTAGAGAGTGTTTAAAAATCATCCAAGTAGCGTTTGAAATGCAGATCTCCAGGCTCCACGCAAAGATTTGGATTCCAGGTGATTGGAAGGCCCTGGGAATCTGCAATCTATTAGGCCCTTCAATGATTCCTGTATCAGTGGTCACCAGATACCACTGTGGAGTCACTGCTGTTGCAACTGCAAAGCCAGGTGGTCTGGGTTGGGATGGTTCTGGGCTGCTTAGTAGCTGTGTGATCTTGGGAGCATTACTCAACCTCTCTGAAAGTCAGTTTCTCTTCTAGAGCAATCATAAACATCATAATACTACTCTTCAAAGACTGATATAAGCATTAAATGATTTAATGTAACTAACCCCTTAGTCTGGTACCTGGTTAAACACTAAACAAATGTCACAGGTTGTCATTATTATTATCAGTGAATTTATTATTAATATTATTAATATTATAGATGAGTAGATTTTGCCTCTCAGCCCTAGATCATCCTAACTTGAAAATCTACTCCTTTCTCTTTCTAGCACTCCTTTATTTTCTTCTGCTTCTGTAGGTAACTTAGTGTCTCCCCCTTTGAAAACAACCTTGCTATCTATAATTTTTCAGTGGGTTCCTCTCTCCTGCATCTTTAAAAGGTTGATCACAGCTCTATCTTCATGAGCGTTTTCTAGAACGTAGATTGAATTTTGTGATGAACTTTTCATTAGGGGCAAAGACTTGTATAATTCGCACAGAAATTTGAGCCTAACAACCTCTCAGTCTCCTTTATCTAAGGCCAGGCCGATACCCTTGACTCAAGCTAGAAATTCATTCTCACATTTCCCAGGCATCTATTGCTCTGTTCCAACCCCAACTTCTGCAGTGTATGATTACATTTATAGTCATCTAAGTTAGGGTGTAAACTGAAATAACTTAAGAGACTTGACAACAACTCCAAATTTCAAAGCTTACTATACGCCAGCACACTTCTGCCAGGATCTGTACAGCCATTGTTGGCTTCCAGGGAGAGTTATTTGTTTCTCTATTTTCAGAAGGTGCCCATCAGTTGCTGTGGATGGTCCTACTGTCCAGGCCTATAGTTAGTTGGGAAAGGAAGTCTCTTACCCTCCAGCAGCTTCCAAATGTGGAAGCCCAGTTGATGGGGACACTCATGCAGACACACCCTCCCTCATTTACTTCATTTGTCCTTTGTGACTGGCACCTGTGCTCTCTCTTTCCTCACACTGAAATGCCAACATCAGTATCTGGGTTTAGCCTTTCCATTAGAAAGCAGTTTACCCATTCAGACAAGTTCTGTTTAGAAATGGGTTTTTTCTCAAAGTTTAGTTTTACTCTCTAGAATTCTGTACTGGGTTTGGAGACCAGAGATGCAAAGAGTAGTTTTGATTCTCCTTGCTTTGCTTTCTGGTTATAAGTGAACCTGCCCCACTTTCTCTCCTTCCTCTGTCTTTCACTCTTTTCCATTATTGTCTTCATAGACTTCTTATTTTCATAAGTGAGCATGTTCATTTACTGGTGTATTATTTATCGTACTTTATTTTACTTCTCCCCTCACTATTCTGGAAGCTCCATGAGAATTTTTACCCCATCTGTCCTTTTTATTTATTTATTTGTTTGTTTGTTTGTTTTGCTACTATTTTATTATACAGAACTGGGCACGATACAAGGCAGACACTCACTAATTTTGAATGAGTAAATGAATGAAGCAAGAACTCAAGCAAGCAGGATTAGACATCTATGAATTCCCTGGCTAAATGCCATTTTTAATATCTTCACTAATATCCCAATATCCATTTCCAATATCCATTTGTATGAACAACATCCCAGAATGAGCCATGAGGATATCAGTCTTTGCAGGTAGATAGACCAGTTTTACCCTAAAAAACAAAAAAATGTGCTCAGTGGCAGACAGAGTGTGATTAAAGAAACACCAAAGAATATACATGACTCTTAAAAAAACTTTCCAACCTTTCTGATAAGGGGAAACCCTTTCAATTCAGAGTGAAAGAAAACCTTAACAAGGGACAAACATTGACTTAAATTTCTACTGAGGGACAAGAGATGGAGAGCAGGGTTAATAGTGGGATATCCTAGAGAGCCAGGGTTTCAGAGCGCATGAATGGAAGAAGAGAGGGCAGTGTGTTATGAGGTGGAGGTTGAGAAGGTGCCCATAGTGAGGGATGTCTCCTAGCACTCGTTATGGAGCTTGTATGATAGAAATGTCCATTGTATCAGCTTGCTGACTAAAGTCTGCATTTATATTGCAAGTGAACAAGAGGCCTAGAATCAGACCCTGGCTTGGGTCCAGAAGCAAGTCTCGGTACAGGGTCTGACTACGGGAACTGAGGTAAAGAGGAATCTTGAAAATTGACCTGGAGAAACCAAAGAATGATGCTGAAATAAGTTTCAGGGATGGGTGAGGGCATAGGAACAACGTGGACACAGAAGGGTCAGCCGTGGAGGTCCATCCTGAGAGATGGGATTCAGGGGGTGAAGAAGGCAGGTAGGGAGGAGGTGTTCCCTGAGGCCTTGGATGTAGGGATCAATTGATGGGGCACTTGTGGCTTCACTTGTGGGTGGAAAGGAAGCTTTTAAAGGCACTGAGCTGATTTGGACAAATAAAGATTTCTTTCTGAGGCTCCTTGTGTATTCTTCCTCCCAAGCAAGATCACCTCCCCTGGTAAACTTCCTCCTTGCCCCACAGTGACCAGTGCATAGTTCTGAGTACACAGAGAACTTAGTGTAGAGGTGGAAACCCCACAAGTTCTGGGGTCCTTCTTCCTAGATATCTTCTCAGCCCTAGAGTCCACCCTGGGACCCTTTTTCAGGTGCTAAGTCACCTGAAAGCATTTAGCTAAGCACAGTGGTTGTGAAGAACTCAGAAGCAGTTTTAGCATTCAAAGGGAGAGATGTTTGCTAGTGTACGCAGTCCCTAGATCCATGTTTTACAAGGTAGCTGGTCAGTGCCGAGATGGGGCCTCTGTATTTCCCATATTTCTCCTCTCCCACACTCGTGGCCTGGTGGGCGGCTTTCACTTTAAAGTTAGAAAACATTCCAGTCCTTGCCCGTTAGTGTGACTCCTGATACGCCTCATAAACTATTCATAAAACAAAATGATTCCAGCCCTAGTTGCTTCCCCGTCTTCCTCCTCCTCAAGGTTTATTTTCCCCAGCCTGTTCTGCCCCCTCCTCCTTCTTGGTTAACCCTTGGGGTTCTCACTTAACAAAGCATTGCAGCCTAGCATGCATAATGTGGACGCAGCTCCACACGTCCTCATGCGATAGTTCAGATCACCTCTTCACCTCAGTCCCCTCTTCCCGTGTGGCCCTTGTACAACCTCTGGCTATTCCCTTATCTTCTGTTCTTCAGCATCAAAGGCATTCAAAGTGCTTTTCAGAAAAGTTGCCCCTCTGCTGTGACCTTGTGTCCCAAATGCATAGGGCCTGACGGAGGCCTGAGAAGGCAGTTGGCTATATTGTCACAGGGTGTCCCAGGTGTTTCCTTTGCCTATAGACAAGGTCATTACTTTAAGAGAAAGACCACTGGTAGTTACTTATGGGGCTAGGAACGAATAATGAAGTTGGTGCATTCTCCCTTTAACCCACCTTAAGTTGGGTGAATGCGAGGTTTTGCTGCAGACCTGGGTTCAAAGCCTGGCTTAGACTTTTCCTTGCTGGATGGCTATGCCTTGGCTTCCCATCTATCCAGCCAGCCAATAATTAAAGAGCACCTACTAGACCCTGCCAGGCCCTGTTTTGAGCATGGGGAGCTTGGAGGTAATTAAGCTGATGAGTTTCTGTCCTTGTGGAGCTGACATCCTAAATGAACTAAGAATAATGAATCAACCTGCCTCACAGGTAGTAAGTGTAAAGTATCCATTTGGTTGAGCCATATGAAATTGTCATTTTTGTACGTCAAAGCTGTTTGAGTAGAAATCATTTCACATGAATTAAGCCAATAGTAGTTTCTAGCACATAGTAGGTCCTCAATGAAGAGGCAGGAAATGAACATCTTTTGTGCAGAGAGTATGTACTCCTCAATAAGAAAGAAACCGTCTTCCAAATGTCTATTTTATTTAATGAAAAATGCAGTTGAAATCAGGTATTATTTATAGCTCATGGTTTTTTATTAAGTGTTATGAGCCCATGAAGTCTTGAGAAGCAGCCGACAGGAAGTAGCTTGTTGAGTTTTACCCTGTGTTTTAAGGCTCCCGTCCACCAGACCATATACCCAGTACTTTAGAATTTGCTGATCCTTTTCTTGAGTAAAGTAGCAGGACTGAAAACAGACTTTGCATTATTCAAAGCATCCGTAGGGGAAGGGTGGGTGAGGAGGAAGACCCTGTGTTAAACATTTATGTCTCACTGACGAAACTCTAACATCACCCATCTTTACTAAAACCTCTCCAAATGGTTGAAATAAATTTTACACAATGAGTCTATTTTTCCCCCACCAGAAAATATACAGAAGCAGGTGTCCAGACTTCCTGGTGTGTGTATAAAAAACAAAAACAAAAACAAAAAACTCAATTTTTAAAGTTTGCTTGTTTTCAGGTGCAGTTAGGGGTTGTTAAGAAAGCATTGACACAGCTTCCCAGGGATTCACGTTGTTAAGGTTTTCGGCTTTCCAGGACTTTAAGGCAGTCACCCACTGCTATTCCTGTGACTCAGAGTTTGAGAGGAGCGGGCCCTGCAGCCAGAGGACCTGACTTTGAATCTTGACCCTCATATTTTCTAGGAGTATGACCTCTGGCCCAGTTTTTTCACTTGTAAACTGAAAATAATGAGGATACCTAGTGCTGGCATGGTTCTGAGGAACAAGAGGGAGAGTGCTTGGAAAGCTCTTAGTTAAGTTTCAGGCATACATTGAACAAATAATTATCATTATTGTTAATAATGATAATACAATCAATGATACCAACATTGTTATTATTTGAGAGGTACCCATACTCTTATCAAGACTCAAAAGGTGTGCAATTCTTTGGTGATGATTATTCTTCTGTTTTGCTACATTTCATTTTCTGTCCTTTTCTGATCAGCTCAACGCCCCCTTCAATTGGGTTACCCTAACTCCCCTTCTTTCTGGGCCCCAGTTGACTTAGAACAATAAGATATACCATGGTATAAAACACAAGTCCAAAAGACTCTGAAAGCATTTTTAAGTGGTACTAGATTTGATTAGAAAAACATCTTGTGCTTGAGACTTTACTACACGGCTTAAAAGACTTGCAATGCAGAGCCTCTAGCTTGTAGAAGACAAATCATTTTATATATATAAAATGATATTCAACCCGCCTTCTTGAGAGATGACCATTGCTTACTATGGGGTCTTACAAACAACAGTGATTCTTTTTAAAGCAGTTACTTAAATATTTATTGGGCATCTATTTCATGTTTGGTATTTTTTTTTAAACCAATACTTTGGACTCTTACCTTAGGATCAACAAAAATGGAAGGATTTTTTTCTTTAAAACAGTACCATCTTTTGTCAGGAAAAAAATGGGTTCTAGATATGTCAAAGCCCCTCCGAGTCTCATTTCTTTTGCTTGGCACAAACTAGGGATTAGGTTGGTTATGTGGCCCTTTGGTCACCTGTGAAACTGAGAACCCCATATTAGAAACTTGACTCTCCTCTCCTAAGGTCATTCTCTCCTTTCACTCCAGCTTCTCTTCCACTATACCCTGGAAGTTCATTGCTTCCACACTTCCCAGAGGCATCTGCTTTGGCATTCCAATCAGTGGAAAGGATCAGGCAGGTTTCTCTCTGAGAGTCTTGGTTTCTGCAGGTATTTGAGCTGTCCTTAAAAACATACCCTGCTGGTTCCTTCTCCTGCCTGAACCTCTTATATCTACCCAGAACCAAGAAGCATTTATGACCTATTCATAAAGTGAAGGGAAAGTGAAGGAAAATACATGTGGCAGGAGTAGCTGGACTTCCATATCTGCCTAAAATGTTTCCAAAAAGTCCCTTTTTGCTACCGGCTAGTAGAAGTGCTGAATCTTGGGGAGTTCAGGGTATGGTGACCAGGAGAATTTTGTTCTCCAGACAGAATGTTTCTGGGTTATGGTTATGGTGTTTATGAAATCTGGTGCTATCTCAACTCATTCACCCATTAGATGTGAAGAGTCTGCTTACCAGACAGTGAGAAATTCCAAAGGAAGTCAAAAGACTTTGTTTCTTTATCATAAAAAATTTATTAATCACCTTTTCTTGCACGAGGTATACAGTACCAAACAAAATAGATACAATTTCTACTTTTAAAGAGTTGAAATATTAGAGCTATGCTATCTGATACAGTAGCCACTAATTATACATGCCTATTTAAATTTAAACTAATCCAAATTAAATAAAATGTAAAATTCTGTTCCTCAGTCACACTAGCCCCACTTCAAGAACTCAAGAGCCATGCGTACTAGTGGCTACCATGTGGACAATGCAGGGATAGAATATTTTTGTCATTGTAAAAGTTCTATTGCACAGTGCTGGTCTGGAGGGGAATAAAGATCGGTGAAAATCAATTATGACAAAGTATATTAAATGCTATAATGAGAAAATATAGGCAGCTGTGAGAGCCCATGGGGGCACTGTTATTTTTAAACTCCTTGATTGTAAATGATGGAAAACTGACTATCAGCTATTTATTCACTCAATAATGTTGAATAATAAACCACTCCAATTTTCAATGAATTAAAGCTCACAAGTCAGTGGGTCAGAAATTTATACTACGTTTAATTAAGCGGTTCTTCTGGTCTTAGCGACTCACTTATTTGTGTTGTGATCAGGTGACTATTGGTTAGGGCCACACTGACAACTTGGTCTTGTGTATTTCATCCTCTAGCTCAGGGATGTTCTCATGGCAATAACAGAAGTGTTAAGAATGAGCAAGTTCTATCATGTGAGCACATTTGAAACCTTTGTTTGTGCCTCCTAACTCCCCAAAGACTAAGGCAAGTCATAGTGCCTGCCTAGATTCAAGGGGTTGGGAAATGCACTCTGCCTCTTAGAAAAACTGCAGATTTACAGGGCAAAATCTTACATATAAGGTGGAGAATTAAATTAGAGATAAGGATAAATTAACCTGCTATCCCACTTTAAACTGGCTTGATTTTAAAGGTCACTTAGTGGTTTATAAAATTCGGAAGACTAAGAGTGTCTAACTTTAGTCATGACTAGATGCAGGTGCTCAAAGTGGTTAGTAACCTATCATAATCCTTCCGCACTTCTTACCACTGTGTTGATATCTTTTTTAGGCAATCTACCCTAAGTAATAGCAAAGGTGATCCCAAACAGGTCTAGACTTATTTTACCAGCTTCACAACCCCAGCATATAAGGTATTGGCATTCATCTCACTGACCTGTCTTGGGTCATGTGCTATTTATAAACTAATCACTGCACTCTGAGGATTGAATGCACTTACTGGCCAGATATATTCAGATCCATGGTGGCTGAGAAGGGAAGAGATAGATGGAGACCAGAGGAAAGATAGTTTCCTCAAGAACTGGCATGCTCTTTCCAGAAAAGGGGTAATAGATGTCAGGAATAGAAATGATAGATTTCTGCTAGAGGCAGACTTTGGGAGGAGGTTTTGTGTGTGTTCCATGACAAAGCAAATGAGGAAATACAAACCTGAGAGCCAGCATAGGTCCCTTCAAGACTTTAATAGAGTTTTAATCTGCAGTAGAATTGTAGATTCATGGTAAACTAGAGTGAAGAAAGGAGTGGAATGAAGGAAAAGGTAAATAAAGACAAATAGGAAGTGAGAGGAGAGAATGAAGGTAAAGAAAAAATGTTGAAGAGAAAAAGTGAAAAAAGAGACATGGAGAGAGAGAGAGAGAGAGAGAGAGAGAGAGAGAGAGAGAGAGAGAGAGAGAGAGAGAGAGAGAGAGTATAGGGTCTGAACTGATTAGCACGATATTTTAGTTCTGATCTGGTTTCTCCGATCCAGGATTTTTCCCAGCCTCTTGACAAGTCTTCTGTCAGTTTCTCCAACTCTAAAGTAGGCACTAAAATACCTGTTCTGTCTGTCAAATATGGCCATTTCAAATGATCTAAGAGACATTAATGCTCTGTAAAACATTCTACAAGTGTGAGGTACCTGATTGCTAGTGGGAGTGAGAAAGCTTTCAAACAAGACCCCACAGACAACCCTGTACCACCAAACCATGGGAGTCCACTCCTGCTTATAAATGGATTGATTCTTGGGAGATATTGAAAATAGGCTTAAACATCATTCTTAATTACTCCCCAACTTAATAGTAAGTAGGGCTCCAGTCATGTTCCTGGAGGTATAGCTCCATGAATTTTTACTTATGTATATACAGTCAATACTCTTTCTAATAACCACTCTTTCATCACCATTGATTAGCTTTGCTTGATCTTAAACTTTATACAAGTGGAGTCATATAGTATGTGTTCTTTTATGCCTAGCTTTTGCTCAAAATAATGTCTTTGAAGTTTACCCATGTTGGTGTGTATATGAGTAATTGGATTTTTTATTGCTGTGTAATATTCTATTATATAAATTTATACAATTTATCTATCTATTTTCTTATTTATGAACATTTAGGCAGCTTTCATTTTGGGGCAATTTTGAATAAAGCAGCTGTGAACATTCTTTTATATGTCCTTTGGTGGACATATGATTTTATTTCTCTGGGATAAATACCTAGAAGTAGAATTGTTGAGCCCTAGTTTAGTAAGAATTACTAAATTCTTTTCTAAAATTGCTCTATCAATTTATACTTTCATCAGCTTGTATAACTTTTTCTTGTTCCATATTATTATTATCACCTGTTATTATCAGGCTTTCATTTTTAGCCATTCTGGTAGATTCATAATAATATCTCATATTTGGTTTTATTTTGCATTTTCCTGGAGAATAGTAATGTTGAATTTCTTTCATATGCCTATTGGCCATTTAGATGTTCTTTTCTGTGAACTCCCTGTTCAACTTTTGTCCATTTTTTTTTTCTATTGTGTTTTCTGACATTTTTTTATGGAGGAGTTATTTATATATTCTGGATATAAGTCCTTTGTTAGATTTTTATATTTTACTTGTATTTTCCCAATTTTTTCATTGCCTTAATGGTGTCTTTTGATAAATGAACATTCTTAATTTCAGTGAAATCTGGTTTACTGATGATTTATTTTATGATTAGCGATTTTTGTGATGAGTTTAAGAAATCTTTGCTTATTCCAACAATTTAAGTTTTTAATAACTTCCTGTCTTACTGCTTTCTATTATCTTTGGAACTAGAATGAAAGAAACTTTTCTCAAACTCTATGGATTCTAACATAGGCCCAAACCCTTTTGAGGCCCCATGGTTAATTATTAGAAAGAATTACATGAAAAGAAGATGAGAGAGAGGAACGACCATAGGAGAATGGAATAAGAGTATATTAGCCCAGACTCTGTCAGATGTATGTGATGAGACTTACATACAACTTTTTAAACAAAAAGGGAATTGGCTCAGGTGACCATACTGTGCTAGGAACAAGAATGAAGCTAGCCGGCCTCTGAGACTAGTGAAGCCAAGAATTCAGATGACTTAGAACAGTTTGATTTTTTTCCTTTACTCCCCATGTTGATTTCCTCTTTCAGGCAATTTGGAAGAAGAAGGGTTGGAAAGATAGAGATGCCATGTACTCATCGAGAAGCCAACCAATGTGGTTGGAGTGGTGGTGTAATGTGATTGGCTCAGCCTGGGTCACGACTTCCCCTCTGTGGATAAGGAATTAGGTTATGTTCCCAGAGGAAGAGGCACTTGGCAGACTTAAAGTATAGCCATTGATGGAGCTTCCAAGAAAGAGAATACCAGTCCAGCTATTGAAACGCTGAGCTATCCCATTTTATTTTTAATTGACCAATTACTTATGATTCTGAGTACACCCTTAGGCTTCCCTTTGATGAACAATCCATTCCTCCATCTGTCCATCCATCCATCTAGCTATACCCTGGTTGGTTCTTTAATTTATTTGTGGCTCAAGACATAACAATATAATAATAACAAAGAAGCAAAAATAGAGAATAGAGACCAGGAATAACATAAAGAGAAATATAGTGGTGATGATTTGTTGTACAGGAGACTGTGAAATGCCTCAAAGACAAGGAAATATCTTTTTATCTTAATTTTTTTGCAGAGCTCAATGCCATGTGGGAATTGAGAACTTAATTCTAAATTAAAAATTTTAAATAACTACAATCTGTCAAATGCCTCCTCCACCCTAGACAGGTTGCACATATCATTTTTCTTAATATTGTTTCTAATATTTTATTAAGGGAAAATTTCAAATATACAGAAATGTTGAAAACATAATATAGTGATCATCATATACTCACTGAATAGATTAAATAGCTAGTAAGAACGGCCATGTTTAACTTTGTTCATGTTACACATGTCATTTTAAATCATTATGATAATTTGTTGTGAGGTAGATACTATTATTCTCATTTCATATGGGCAAAAGGTTCACGCTTCTGTAAATTGCATAAGGGGAATTTGAACCTAGGTTTCTTCAACTCCTAACTCATATAGTCTCCATATGAAATATTGCCTCTCACTAAAAGAGCAAATATGGATTCCAACCCTGACCAGTGGTCCTCTTGCCACATCTGTCACCTGGTTCCAAGCCTGACTTCTTTTTCTCTTTCATACTCCACGCTCATCTTCTCATAAGGGAGATCTGGGTACTGGCACATTTTGAAACTTAGAAAAGGCCACCATGCCAACCCTTTATCAGCAGCATCAGTTTGAACCTACAGGCAATTTTTCTCTCTTCCCTACTGTCTGTCACACAGCACGTCTGCTTAAATGGTTGTATGGTAAAACAAGCAAATTTCGCCATAAACTGGACAACTTTTATATCTCTACTGCATGTTTACTGACTTCCTATAGTGTCTCAGGCATCACAACATGCGCCCCATCACCAGAATCTTCATTCAGAACTTAGCTTAAACGTCACCTTCTTGAATAGCCCTCATTTCACCCTCATAACTCAATTTTTTCTCCTCTACTTTTGTCACAGCTTGAAATATTAAAAATATATTTATCTAATTGTTTATTGTCTTCCTTTCTCCTGAATCCTCCTTTAGTCCTCTCACCACAAACATTACAAAGTTAAGCACATGTGCAGAAACTTTATCTATCTCAAATGCCTGAAGCAGTATCCAGAAAAAAAAATAGATGCTCAATAAATATTTGCTGAATGATCAACTAGATTGTTTAGATTTTCTCTAAACCTGTAATATGAAACCAAGAGCCTTTTAATTATCATTTACTATATGCTAACTACTATGTGTTTACTATATGCTACATACTAAACCAACTTAGATAAATTTGGTTATCTGATTTGTATCTCATAATAACTGTATGAAGGTATGAATTATTATAATTGACATTTCATGGTTTAAGAAAATGAGGCACAGGGAGGATAAGTAATGTGGTCACAGTCACAAAGTTGGTAAGTAGTAGAGGCAGGTCTTGAAACCAGGCCTGTACACTCCATATCCATGTGGACTTTGGCATCTGTTCCCAAAAGCTCTTGGACTTACAAACCAAATATGGCCATTTGAATACCAAGGGAAGTTCCTATTGCATGGTATGTGGTCCACCATCTGTCCTGATGTGTATGGAGAAGAAGATTAAAGAGGAGTTCTTATTGGTGATCATTCTAAGATTTTCTCGGGAGAGGCCCAAACCATAAGAATATAGTATAAAGAAGAGAAAAGCAAGGAAATTAAGCCAAAGAAAAAACTGGGTACCTTCTCAAGTACCACTTGAAGAAAGAATTCTGGGAAGAGCTGAATAACTTGGGCTTGACTTCGCTATTTTCTTCTTGTGACCCTGAGCCAGATTCTGTACACATCTAAGCTTCAGTTTCCTCATCTGTACAATTCAGGATAATAATCTCTGGTCCATAATCACTCAACAGTGGGCCTTATTTTCAATGTTAATCCATTATTTTAGGTATTGGTACTATTAATATTATAGCTACCCGTACCAATGAGGTACATTAGCTGAGACACGATAAATTCTCATCTTAGCTGTGGGGTTCTATGACAACACTTAACCTCTCCAAACCTTAGTGACTTTGTCTGAAATCTGGGCTGATCTGCACTTGCTGTGTATGCCAGACATTCAGGACTCGGCGTTGGAAGGAGCTCAAGGTGTTTAGATGAGGGCAATACACATCAACAAGTTTGTCATTTTAACTGGGAGAGCAGGGAGAAAGTGAGGATGGGCAGGGCCTGGAAGCTATTTGCCATGGCAGACATGCCCTCTGCTGCTTTGAGATCTCTCGAGCTGTGTCGCGATTGGAAGGGTGCTGGTAACGGTCCTGTGTGTCAGGGAGCATTACGTGAGGAGTGCGGCTTTAGCTTTGTGATTGCCCTTAGAAACAGCTGGTTCTGTTTGCCTTAGCTTATTTTCGTTCTGGCAGGCCTAGTGTGGTTTGATAAGGCAAACTACAGGTGAGCCTTTGGACAAATTCCGAAAGAGCTCCTCTTTAGGAAGATGCCATGGAGTACAGCTGGCACCGGTGGTGCAGAATATTTCTTGAGTGTCCAGTGTACCTCATGTTCAAAATAATAATTGCAATGTACGCTGTTTATTACACTCGCATATGTTTGTAATCAAGGTACAACTCTAGCGGATGAGAAGCAAAAAGCTGTAATTTGCTGCTTAGCATCATAGCTGTTGTACATTCATTTAAATAGCTTTATTTATCTTCTTCTCCATAAAGAACCTTCCATATTGCACATTTATTGAATGGTTAATGGCCTAAAAGTATGGGGTTCATTATAGAGTGATGTATTTATTGCAGTGTTAATTAAATAAAAGCATTGTAATCTTTCCAAATTGAACAATTATGTTCATTTAAACATTTTAAACAGAAAAATCTTTTATACACTAATTGAGTTGTATAATGAAAAGCATGTGTAATGGAAATTTAAACAAAACAAACGCTGAAATAATTTGAACAATTTTTTTTTTCACAATATAAAATGTCTACCTCCATCTTTATTAGAGATACTCTAATGGCCAGCTTGTTTTTAGAGCTGGTGACCTCTGAGCGGAGTGTATGGTTTCAGAGCCCATTGGCCACCCTCACATACCATCTGGCCAACCCTTAGACATCAAAGTTCTGGTGGCTACCAGCCGCAGCGCCTGACACTCTGGCTGTTAGCCTGGATCTTGACAGGCTGGCTTGAGGCCTGTAGGCCAAGCTGACAGCCTTTTCTGCAGAGTCTGATGAATGGATTCTGGCAATAGACTGCTGTGTTCTGACTGCCTATGAGAGCAGTACCCCATCTAAAACATGTACACTGTCTCTCCCAGCCTGCCTGAGGTCGGGTCTTCAGAAGTGCCTTCTGCTGCTGACTTTTTACACCCAAGAGGGGTCTTTAGAATTCCCACTCTTTTCCCATTTCTGTCAGGCTGTGAGAGGTTGGTGACAAAAATGGTGCCATCGTCAGCATTAAAGGGATTAGCTTTATCGGTGGACTCCGGTAAAGACTGTTCACTGCCTGTATTTTGTGGCTCTAACCCATGTGTCAGTTATTTAGAGCTAAATCTTAATGTTACATTGAGATGGTAGGAGGGGTGTGGAGAGAGAAAAACAGGCACATTTTTCAGCTAGATGCTCATTTCCTGGTTCCACAGAGGATTTATGTGGGATCCTTAGTTTGCCCACATCTCATTCTCTGATTCTCTGCTTTTGAAATGGTCTTCAGTTTAGCTAGACTCCATTAACACTATGTCTTGGATACATGGCAAAATGCAGGAGAGTTGCCTCTCATTTTCTGACACCTAGAGTTTGCTTGGATTATCAAGAGGCTTAAGAATAAATCACTGTACTAAAACCTTCAATTAAAGGTAGCAATAGTAAGTTGCTTTGGAAGCAAATTCCTGCTGCCTTATCCTTAGGATAAAGTTTTAGAAACATGAATATATAATAATAATCCCCTTACTAAGTAAGCATATTAATAAAAAGGCTTATGGAAGCATAAATGAAAAAAATATATATACTGATTAGGCATGTAACTCAGGCACATTTTTCCTCTGACCCATTCATGAAAACTTGCCCAAAGTGTCACTCAAGCTGAAGAGATTTAAGTGGATCCCAAAAGAATGGAGAAAAATCCATGAGGTTAATGCACTATACCCAAGGTTATAGGGGTGAGGTTTATTGAAGACAGGTAAATACTCAGCATGGAAGGTATATTTCTGGCTCAATCAAAACTTGGATAAGAGAGTCTCAAGTCTAAATTATGTTCCTTAAGAGAATCTAGTCATTGGCTTTGACTTTCCAAATAGAAAGAAAGAGGACATTCAAAGATAGGCCATGGTAGCATGCCCTCCTCGCATGTTCTGCTCCCACATAAGGCTCAGCAAGGTTCCAATTTCCAGTATAATCTTAGTGGATGGAGTTGGGTCTGTGCCATTGGTTAGTGAGGGCGTTTGAACTTTAATAAAAGGTCTACCCCTCTCACAGTCCAATTGTTGAGGCTTCAAGTTCATTTTTCACTTAACTTCTTTTCTTGTATTTTGGCTGTGGTCCTAACAATCATTGAAAGGTGCCATTTTGCAGAAGGTGTTAGAGAACCAGCTTCAGGTTGAGATGGTTTAGAGAGAAGGTCCTGAAATACTGACTAAGGGTCTAACCCATATTTTATTTTCAGTGGCATGAGATTATGCCTGAAATTTGCAGGGGCTTGAGGAATTTTTAAGGAATAAAATTAACAATAATAACAATAGCAATAATAATAATAACAACAATAACAACTTACCTAAAATCAGATAGGCAGTAAACGGCAGAACTGGGGTTTGTGCTTAGGTCATTTAATTGCAGAGTTTACACTTTTAACTATATTCTCTACTAGTTCTTTGAACACCAAATCTGTTCCGATGTTATTCTTATTAGTGATGCTGTTGATGATATGAACAGCTCCTTATGGACTTACATAGAGTATCAAACTCTGTACATTCTGACACACATTATCTCAAAACAATCCAGGAACACAGATATTTGTGCCACTGATGAATACTGAGGCTTGGGAGAATTACTGAACTTATTCCCAGGTCATATATCCAACAAATGGTAAATTCAAGCCTAGGACTGAGAGTCATAATATTTGTGATCCTTTCCGCAACCATGCCCACCTCCTCTGATACTGATTTAATAACAATGAAATCCCCCTGGGGAAGCTCATCGGTTAAAGCTCCATAGGGGAGGTCTTTTTCATTTAAACAGACTGGGTGCCATTTGTATTCAGGATTTCTAGAGCCAGGGCACCTCTCCATTGACATGAATACTGGAACATGGCCATATATGTTTGAGAAACAATATCCCTCCTGGTTCCTTACGATTGCAGTTACGTACAGTGTGCACCACACTGCTCATCCAGCTCTGGGGCAGAGTCAGAAACACTGCCTTCTAAGGCTAAGAAAATCCATTCACCAATTTGTTCAGCTACTCAATACATATATTAAACTCTTAGCAATTGCTAGGCACTGGTCAAGGTGCTGCTGACACCATAATGAACAAGACAAAAGAAAATGGCAGCTGGCCTCTTGGAGCTCACATTCCAGTTGGAGGGACAGACTCTAAACAACCAATTTAGATAAGGGCCATAAAGAAAACTAAAGCAAAATCTCCAGTGGAGTCCCTCCAGCACAGATGGGATATGAGCCTCTTCTAGAAAAGGGATCCCACTCAACCCTAAGAAGCCAAGCTGTCCATTGTGGTTGCAGAGAACATTTTCTCTCTCTCTCTCTCTCTCTCTCTCTCTCTCTCTCTCTCTCTCTCTCTCAAGTTGATGATCAGGAGGAATATGCCCAACTGCAAACAGCTGATTTCACCTATAAATCCTTGCAAACCCTAATTAGTATTTTGGCCCAGTTTCTTTTCAATGATGGTTGCTATTTGGAGCTGATAATTGTGCATGGCTATTATTATCCGAGATGGGGAAACCTCAGCAGTTCACAAGTTCAGCTCAGATAAGCAGTTTAATATCTGGTTGCTTAACCTTCCCTCATGAGCCAGCAGGATACTCCTTCCTTCCCATCTTTTCTTGTGGCAAAGTCATGACCTGCAAATCCCTCAGCCCGTAGGCATTTATGTGGCTATTCAAGTTCCTCTGCATAAATGCAGTATGCTTACCAGTGCACTCCTCAACTTGAGTGTTTCTCTAAGACCCCACGTTTTGGTCCTCCCTCTGCCACCTTCACGCACACCCCTTTCTCTGAGCTTGCTCCCCTGTAGTTAGCTTCATACATTTGGAAATTATTTCTAACCACTGGATCACTGTGATGGAAGTTACCAGAGCAACACAAAAGGTTTCAGAGCCTCTGAGAACTTTATTTCCTCCTTAGGTACCACCAAGATCTTGCTTTTTTGCCTTTTATGGGATTTTAGGGCATAGTGAAGATGTACTTGGCAAACATTTTTCAACCTCACATGTCCCATGTTTGTGACATCTGTCTTCTGTTGCTGGTTGTATTTTTTCTGGATTGGATGAAATTTTGAAGAAAGATTCCTGCTTTTATTTCCGGAAATTTTGTGCGTCATTGTAAATCATATGTAATTATGTGTATAAGAACCAAAAAAAGAAATATTTGGATTGGAACTCTGAAGCTTTGATTTGGCTACTTTAACCAGTTAGATCCAATTGAATGGAGTCATTTTCAATATCTCCTTAGAGGTAGTTAAGTAATAGTATTGAATAGTATTGGGGCTTTCCCAAGCCAATTGAGTGAGAGAGTTTCATTAAGAAAACAAATTATCTTCAGCAAATGGATTGGTCCATGACAACATGGTGCAAAAACCCCTCATCTTTGATAAAACAACAGAAGTAGCTGCTGCTGCTGCTGCTGCTGCTGGTGTGTGTGTGTGTGTGTGTGTGTGTGTGTGTGTGTGTGTGTGTGCACGCGCGCGCGTGTGCATAGGAAATTTTCATTAAGTCAGCTTTTAAACTGCTTGCAAAGAGACATCCCACAAAATAGGCAGGTGATATTGAGGGACAGCAAGATTCAGATGGGCAGGAGGGCATGTTTCCCCAGGTACAAGCCCTCATCTACAGAAGTTGTTTTTCGCTACTGACAATATTAGTTATCAGCTTGATGCACTTGCTTGCAGTGGTTGAAACCATCTCAGTGCACGTGGAATCAGAGCATGTAAATAACACTTCTTTCTGAAGTACCTCTTGGTTAGAAGTATTGGTTACTAGCATCATGAACTAATTTGGGCTAATTGAAGCCTTGTGGAATTTATTAGGAGGCTATTAGGGAGCTTGCAGAGAGAGGAGGTGGAAAGGTAGTCAGGTGCCAAGGGCTGGTGGAAAGGTCATGAAGATGGGAGCAGGAAAGCAAGCAAAGCCATAGCCAGGATAGCCTGATCAAACATGGTTGCTATTCTGGGACCTGGCCTCTTGCCTTTGAGTTCTGAGACAAAGGCTCACAGTCCCAGGAGAGAGCCTACCCTGTCTATGCTGGTTCTGTGAAAGGTGGGTCTGGCTCTGGCGCTTTGATTTCCATGGAGAAGGGTGGTACCAGAACTACAATCCCTTCAAGGCAGCACAGAATTAGTAAATCAGGGGGAGAAAATAGATAGTGAGCAAGCAGGCAGAGAGACAAAAGGGAGGTTGGGAATGAGAGAGAGAGAGAGAGAGAGAGAGAGAGAGAGAGAGAGAGAGAGAGAATCTTTTATATAGTCTTTTAAAGAGAAAAACCTATTAGTAGATGCTGTCTTGACTCACCACCTCCCATCTCTACCAGGGTAGGTTACAAGTTCCAAGTTTTATAATTCTTTTGTCTTTCAGTGGTTTTCTATTCTATCCTTCTGATAATGGCAGTTGGGGTTAGGGAATTAAAAAGAGAAACTGAGGGGCTCAGATGAGAATGGTTTAGTCACGTTAAACTCTCAGGAGGTAATACATTTCATGCTAATATAATTAGTGTTTTCACATTTGATTCATTATTTTTCTCATGGCTCTCTGGTCCATTTATATAAAAGAAATCACTCATTCCTTCACTTATTTTATTTTCTATGAAAAATTTATTGAACTCTGACTTTATAAAAGGCAACCCTTAAATACTCTTGAAAAGGGGGTCACTAAGGATCTATGAGCTCACCTCCTAGACAGGATGTCATGTCTTCACTCACCTAAAATAAAAGGCAGAGTGGACGATATAACAAAGGACAGAAGTAAAAGTAAGGTGAGATCATGCCCAGTTGGAGAGAAGCAAAGAAAGCTTTCCAGAGGAGATAAATTTGAGCAAGGCTTTGGAGGATTAACAATATGCACCATTAGAGCTATGAAGTCCCAGACATAATGCCTATGCTACAGTGAGGGAGATATACGTCTATGTAGGTGGGTATGCATGTGTAGCTCCACACATACTACTTCACATGTGCATTAGAAGAGGGGGATATTCAAAACTTTAAACTGGTAGAGCAAAGCACTTTGGGCACTGACCAGTTAGAACTTTCATTGGCCAGTCCAGCACATCTATGTGTAATTAAGCACCAGCTATGAGGAGGTCAGTGAAATCCCTTTTGTACATGCTTAATTTAGTCAAACTAACCATGACCACTCAGATTAATTTTGGGTATCATTTCCTTCAGTTGGATTATGCCTTGGAGGAGCTCAAGTTTGGAAATAGCAATCTGATGTTTTTATTTATTTTAATTTATTTTTATTGTGGTTCTCTAGTATACCTCCTAGTGTAAGCATCTGCCTATATCGAGGGCAATCCTGTTGTTTAAATGTCTGTATTGTTTGAACAACATGACTCTTAAATTTAGATCATGTGGCATTTCCCTTTTTTATCTTCACTCCTTACCCTCTGGAACCATTCCTTCACCTCTACCCATACCTTTCTCCTTATGGGACCCCACAACACCTTGCTATGTTGGTGGTGAATCAAGAGGAGAAGCTAACCTTCTACTTTCTTTTGTATCTGAGACCACAACAGCCTCTGGCTCTCCTCACCTCCGTATATTACATCTTCCTTCTCAAATTCTATATCCCATCAATTATATGCGGGATTACCAATTTTCTTGATTGCAAATTTATGTCAGTAAAAGAAATAAAAACATTGGTTAGGATGCCTAATACACACATATACACACACACATACATATTTATAAGTGAATTTTTTTCTCATTGTTAAGTGGTGTAATGTGGTCAAAGCTTGGACTCAGAGCTGGGATTTGAGTCCTGGTGAAACCCTTACTGGCTATGAACATGAGAAAACTAAAAAAACAAACAAACAAAAAACCCACAAAAGAATGAAACCTCTCTGTGACTCAGGTTTCTCGATGGTGGAAAGTGTGAAATAACACCACCTACGTAAGAGCTTTTTTGTGAGGATTAAATAAGTCAATCCATGCAAAGTGGTTGGTACAAAGCCAGTGCTAATCATTAGCTCTTATTTTTATTATTTTAAATCATGATTGGGTTCATTACCAGTGATAGAGAAATAAGGTACTTATTTGCCCCGTAACTTTGGGACAGCATACTTCTGGTTTTACCATGGCAAGGAGAGTTTTACCCCCAAGGAGCCCCAAGGATTTCTCATGGAGACCTCGCTATGCATGGTAGTAACGTGCTAGCTTTTGCCAAGTACTACTCATTGTGGAGACCTAAACAACTCTGGCCACTCC
Organism: Cynopterus sphinx; assembly: GCA_030015415.1. Taxonomy (NCBI): domain Eukaryota; kingdom Metazoa; phylum Chordata; class Mammalia; order Chiroptera; family Pteropodidae; genus Cynopterus; species Cynopterus sphinx. The sequence continues at coordinate 113,748,723 of CM057381.1, forward strand.
TCCTGGAGAGATGTATTTCACACTCTGCCCATTCTGTCTGCCAAGCAATACACAGTGTAACCTAAATTACAATTCTACCTGGGAAAGTGATGACATTAGATAGTCCTTAGATTCACAGACATCACAAGCAATTATTCATTTGGGTTGTGTATCTCAAAAATGATTAAGATCCTCCGTCATAAAGAACTCTGCAAATTTCAGGTAGGTCTCTTTTTCAAGGCATGCTTTTTAAACAACACAGAGAATGAAGTTTTGTTTGTTTTTAAATTATAAAATAACTGTGGACAATCCTCACCAAGCATCGGGATTTTAATCAAAACTTTAGCTAAAAACTGAACATATTCTAGAAAGTAAACAGAGCACCCCAGTTTTATTCCGGCTATCATATGCCACGCTACAATCTGGGTGCAAGATAGTATGTTTTTCTAGCATAGAAAAAAAATGTTGTGTCAGTTCCTGTGTTGCAATTCCTTCTGGAATTCATTTTAAGAAACAAGCATTTATCTTATTGAACTATTAAAACCATTTATCTCCAATTTATAAAATGTCTTCCTTTATCTACCTCCCTTCAACAGTCATAGTTATCACTCCCACAAACACATACATATCACAAGCTGAACTGCTAAATAAACTTAGACAAAAATGTCTGGGAGTTATAGGGGATTTTATCTGAAAGGTTTCCTCATTACTTCTTGAGCATTTATTACTATCTGGTTATTGTATTTAGTGGTCATCTTAAATGACAGACAGATCGCTAGAATTGTAGTAATTGCCTATGCAAGAAAAGACCAGAAATCATTAGGAGGTTTCAAATTTCATTTGTATCCAGGTAATTGAGTGAAGTCTACAAAAACAGAAACTGTCTGTCCTTCACCCCTTAGTGTGAACTGGTTTCTGAATAGAGAATTCTTACATCAGTAATCAGTCAATAATTTAATAAATGTTTGATTCAGAAGCTCAGTTTGACCCTCAAGGGATCGAGTGTACAGAATCATTTTGACTTGCCCAACCTGTTTCTAGGTCATCCCAGGGACAAGTTGTGTCCCTCTCAGGGAAAGCTGACCACCAAGCTTTCCAAGTGTGGCTCTCATTTCTCTTTGTGAAAAATTTGGCTTGACTATGTTTTCCAAATAGTATTCCCTTTCTGAAATGCAAATTCACATTTATTTCAAATCCAGGTGAAGACTCAGCACATCAAATCGCTTGTTTCAAGGCCAGACATAGAGTAGCGACCTATCAAGTGATGACATTTTTTAGATGTATTGGGTCCTGAAAAGGTGTTTGAAACAAGAATCAAATTAAAAAATGAGTGGTTACATATGTGTAACTGACTCTGTTGCAAGCCATTAAAATGGAATGTGTTGAGGCCGCCATTTGCTTCAATTCCAGAGACCCTTTCTCTGCAAACTCGAATGGAAGCTGGGCCATTTTTTGGCTGTTTGGGTGTGGAATTGCCTGTTCTTATTTGAATTGGGGGCGGAGCTCACCTTGGAATCCCAGACCAGGGTTCTCATTTGTGAGAAACATGATCGCAGAGGTAATTATTTGACTGCTGAAATATTGCTTTTTCAAACATAAACCCTCTTTTTTTTTTTTTTTAACAAGGTCTGTGTCTATTTTATCTAAACCAGCAGTAGTCATAACAGCTCTCTCTTCTCAGGGAGAAAAGAGCTATCAGTTTTTCTCAGGCTTGAGCATTCTCCCACCTGTCCTCAATTTAATGCACAAATGAAAGCACATAAATCTTTGTGACATTTTGGCATAAAGCACCTACTTCAGATGACTCCTTTAGGAAACTCTGAACCCAGGTGTTTGGTTTTTGCATAAACTTTGCAAAATGAGAATTGTAACGCGACTGTGTGTACACACACACACATATATATACACACGCACCTCCCCCCAAAGGTGGTTGCATGTGAAATGTAGAGAGCCAAAGGGATGTGGTGGGGGTAGGGGACTAACATGTGTGCAAACTTAATATATCTTTTCCTCACCTTAAGTTAGACCCAGACAGTTAAATTATAATTATAGCCCCATCTGGAGGAGTAGAAAGTACAGTACTCCAGTGCTCCAAGACTTTCAGCCATGGGTACTTTGTCAGGTAAAATAAACACACGTCCCATTTTCAGCCTGGGGTCAAACTCAACAAAAGCCATGAAAGATGGAACACTCATCAAGAACCAGATTGTGACATGGCCAGAATAACAGCAACGACAGGAAAAAGGAATAAAATGGTTGGTTACTTCTCTCAAACCAGATGGTTCAGGAAGGCTGCTCAAGGCTTACCTCAAAGGAATATAAATTTTCAGCAAAACTCATGGTAGATTGGTGCTGCTGCCAAGTCTGGTGGGTGGAATGGGAAGGAATCCTTCCCTGGCCAGGGAAATTTACAGTGACTTGGGCTGGTACATGGCCATCTCAGGAGTGTTTGAATTGAACCATCTTCTCTGATCACAAAATGGTGAGACTGTAAAACTGGAGACACTTGGTGATCATGTTCCCTTCCCTGTGAAAAAAGCTAGTCTCGTTATGAGAATGAAAGTGAGGCAGAGAGAAATAGAGAAGAGAGAAAAAGAGAGAGGATCCTGAGTATATCTGAAGCCCTGGTTGCATTGGTCCTTGGGACCAACTCATGCCATCATTTCCACCATTTACACAGACCATTTTCTATTGTCTATTCTTGCTCTATATTTTATTGCTTGTTATCAAAAGGGCTTGGTCTTAAAATGAGACTTATGAAAGTATTACTTTTGTTCAATCTAATAGCAGTAATACAAATAATAATAGCTAACGTTTATTAAAGGCTTACTATGTGCCAAGTCCTATCCTAAGAATGTTAATATATATATATATTCTTTCATTTAATCCTCACAATCCCATGAGATAGAAGCAATTATTGTTCTTGTTTTACAGATAAGGAAATCATGACACAAAAAGGTTAAAGGCTTGCCCAAGATTTCACTGCTAATCAGAAGAAGTGAATTCAAACCCAAGCACCAGAACCAGTCTTTAACCATCCATTCTTCTACCTGTATGCAAGTCACAATGGTAGATAGCACCATCACTCCCACCGACCTGCAATTCTAGTTATTCTTCCGTGAGTAAAGTGTGGAGTTAAAGACAACGTGTCCACAGATCACACCTGAGTCTATAAACAGTTTTACCTATTCCACAGCTAGACAGAGTGACAACTACTTCTCTCTTTTCTGTAGTTAGAGATTTCAAATTAGTACAACCTTTTATTTTTCCACCATCTTTTTCCTTTTGTTTCCCTTGAAAACTGTGTCTTAGGGGAAGGTATTTGTGAGCACCAAGTGGCATATGTGTTGCAAGAGAATGACAAAATGAATAAATTTGATGACACTTGTATCCTCAGTCATTCTCTCCGTGGTCCTCAGACTTGAGGGGGCATCAGAACCACCTGAGAGACTTGTTAAAAGGAAGACTGCTGCGTTTCTGATGTTTTCTGATTCAATGGGTCTGAGCTGACTTAGAGAACTTGAACTTCTAATAAGTTCCCACGCAATGCTCATGCTGCTGGTCTGGGGATCACATTTTGAGATCCATTGCCTGATGGCAACCGAAGCTGACTGGTTTGTAAGCACATGTGAAGCATCCGCTCCATTCGGTAAAATAAATCTGCCAGTTTCATTATTTAGATACATTGCTGATAGTTAAGCCTAATTGATCCTCCATGTACAAAAATGGCCAAATCAAGGTGAGCATATTTCAGGGGTACTGAGATTAATAAAAATGGTATACAAATATATTTTACAATTTTATAAGCAAGAGAATATTAAACTATCTTTTTATTAACAGTGCTTTATATAAAAATAACTTGAAGCAGTGTATTGCTCTTTGTTGAACAAAACCACAGCTCTTCATCACTATGATTGGAGCCAAGTGGTTACAAGTCTTTATAGTATTTGAATATTTCCCATTTCAGGAGTGTGCGCCTGCTTTCACCTGCAATTCATCACAAGAACAGTGGGGAATGACCTCACTGTTACCATCATTTATGTTAGCAGATATTTGTCATGCAAATGAATTTGGGTGAGCTGAGCTGATGTCATTTTACTCTTTTAATTTTAATTGTTTTCTTTAAACAAACCAAAAATTGATCCAGAAAGAGGAATTATAATTAATAATTTTGTCTTTGGGACACAAATATATTGTTTGGGAGATATCAGGCACAAACTATATGAACCTACTTTCTAATGAAAGATTTCAGTATGAAAAATTTCCTCTTCTGAAATCTTTTTATGAGCCAGCAAAGGTGTGCTGAATATACTTACAAGTTAGTCTAAGTAAACAAAATAGACATGAAGCAAAGGAACGTCTTAAGAAAATATAGTGTTTTTTTTTTTCAGGAAGTCATTTTTTGGTATTTGGTTTTTAAATTAATTTTTTGGGGGGGCAACATTGGTTAATAGCATTATGTAAGTTTCTAGAGTACAACTCTATAGCATGACGTCTGTATACTGCATTGTGTGCTCACTATCAATCGTCCAGTCTCCCTCTCTCGCCATATATTTTGACCCCCTTTACTCTCTTATTATTTGTTGATGCGAGAGATTGCCTTGTCGTTTTCTTTTCTTGTAATGGCTTTGTCACGTTTTGGTGTCAGGGTTATGTTGACCTCATAAAATGAGTTTTAAAATATTCCTTTTCTTTAAACTCAGAAAGAAACCATCTGAACCTGGAGTTTTCTTTGCGGGAAAGTTTTTAGTTAAAAATTTAATTTCTTAGATTTTTTTCTTCTTGTGTTGGTTTTAACTTGTGTTTTTACAAGGGATTTATCCATTTCATCGAACTTGTTTAATTTATTGGCATAAAGTTACTCAACATAACACATAATCTTTTTAATGTCTCTGTAATCACTAATGATGTGGTCTTTTAAAATCTTGATATTAGTAATTTGTATTTCAATTTCTCTTTCTTGCTCTCTCTCTCTTTTTCAATCTCTCTCTCTCATTTTTTCCTCATCAGTTTTACAAGTGGTTTATTAATCAATCAACTTCTGGCTTTGTTAGGTTTCCCCACTGTATATCGGTTGTCCATTTCTTTTCTTTTCACTCTAATCTGTATTATTTCCTTTCTTGGAGTTTAATTTGCTAATATCTTTACTGAATAGTAGCTTATATAATTTACTTTCACTCTTCTTTTCTAATATAGACATTTAAAGCTAAATTTGTCTCTAAACACTGCTTGAGCTATATCTCAAACATTTTGATATATTATTGTTTAGTTCAAAATAACTTGTAATTTCTACTTTATTATTTCAACTTATAGGTTGTATGGAAGTAGGTTGTTCAATTTCCAAGCATTTAGAGATTTTGTAGTTATCTTTTTGTTATAAGTTTCTAGCTTAATTTCACCAAGGTGAAAAACATACTTCTTTGAAATTTGTCGAGATTCGCTTTTTGCTCCACCAAATGGTCTATTTCAGTAAATGTTCCATAAATAGAATCTGTACTCAGAAATTATGGAGTACAAAATTCTAGACAAATCCAATTTGTCAAGTTGGTAAGAAACTACTTCTCAAAAGGAAAAAAAAAATGAAGTATTTTCCAAAGTTTAAGGGGTAAAAAAAGAACCATATCGATTGAGCACTTACTCCTGGAATTTTAACATTGAACCTCTCAGCAGCAAATCATGGATCTTCGTCTCACTTCCATCTGACTGCTCAGCATCCCTATCTGGATGTATAAGGAGCATTTCAAATTAATGTGCCTCAAAGGGACTCCTGCTTTCCCCCTTAAATCTGCTCCTTTTCCTGTCTCCTCATCTCAGTTAGTGCACCCAGTGCTCAGGCTGAATACATTAGATGTTGTACCTAATTTTTCTCTTTTCCTGGCACCAGGAGATTGTTTCCTCTACTGTAAAATCGGGTTGCATCTCACAGCCCCCTACTACTTCCCTGGTTTAAGGCCCTGACAGTTCTTTGATAGTTATTACTGTAGTAACTTCCTAATAGGTCTCTCTATTTTTTTTTCTCTTCTTTTTTTCTCCATCTCCAGAACCTGCCATGTCTTGTAATAGGTTATTCAGATTTTGTTTTTCCCAAAACAATTGGAGTCATTTTAAAAAAGAAAATTAGATCGAATCACTTCCTTACTAGAAAAACAAACGAATATATGAAATTCAAATCTTTCCCTCACATGTAGAATAAATTAGAAATCTTTACTGTGGTCAATGAGGTGATCTGGCCCTGCCTGCCTCTTGAATCTTATTTCCCAGTGTGCCTCTTCTCCTTGTCCACTGCTCCAGCCACAATGGCCTCCTCGCCATACTTGGAAAATGTCTAGGTCGTTTTTCATTCAGAGCCCTGACATTTCTATTCTCTCTGCTTAGAAAGCTCTTCCTGTACATCTTTAAATATGCACTCTTTCATTTCATCTGTGTCTTGACTTACATGTCACCACCCTGTTTAATGCCCCATCCCACCTCCACCGTGCAATCACTTGGTCTCCACTTCTGCATAAAATTTCTTCATAGGACTTACCAGTACCTCAAATCACTCATAAAGTCATTTATTAATTGCGTTTATCTGTCTTCTGCACTAGAATATATATTCCATGGGGTCAGTATCAAATTGGTCTAATTTATCACTGAAACCTAATCAGATAAACCAGTGCCTGACATGTAGCAAACACTCAGTAGATGGATCTTGGTTGGGTGAACATATGAATGCATGGAGGATGAATGTTTAATTGAAAATAATAATTATTATACACCCATTTATATGTAACAATTAAGTTCTTCCTCTAAGCAGCACTGGATTGCGAAGGTCGGTTTACACACTATAAAAGGTTAAACTTCTTAAAATAATCTTTGGATTCTAATGCCACTAATTCAGGTTAAAATTGACACTGCTTAGTTTGAGTGAGTTTTCTGTGAGAATGCAGAAGCTCCACAGTTTTCAAAGACTATGTGCACAGACATTCAATTCTGAAACAGAGGTCTAATCTATGCATGTGTGTGTGTGTGTGCATATGCACATTTGTGTGTGTGCCTAAAAGCTGCTGCATCCTATGTACCTAATCCATGAGTGAACTGGACTGTGGGCATTAGTGCTGATGGATTAGGATTTAAAGATAGTGGGAGGGTGAAGGAAATTTTTTTTCGGTCTATTTTTTGTTTTTTAGGGAAGTATTTTTCCCTTCTGATTTTCTGTAGAATGTGGTAAACATTACTATCTACCACCCCTAGCAAGATAGGCTAGGTCTTTATAAACAATAGCATTAGTACTTCTCACTACAGCCCTATGGACTGAGCAGGGCTGTTTCCATTTCCCAAATGTGGAAATTGACTCACAGAGACAACATATGTGAGATGACGTAGCTGAGAAGTTACAGAATCAAGACTTTGCCTGTTATCTCTCTGTCCCCAAAACTGGTGCTATTTCAGCTGAAACACATAATGTTTCTTTTTATGTTGAGCGTGGAAAATAATTCAAAAATAATATTTAGAAATCAAGACTAGACTTCTTGCAAATATATATGTACTTGAGTCTCGTGTAGTAATTTATCCATAGTTTTTCTTTTTTATAACCAGGCAGACATTGATATTTTAGAATCTTTTTTACTTATATATCCTTATGCTTTCTCCTTTTCTACGTACCTCACTAATTTCTACCAGCCTAGTAAAAGAAACTGTGTTTCTAATGATTTTCAGCATTCAAATATAGTTGTGGATGAATTATTCCTGATTGTTTTTATGTCATTGTGTGATGTTGCTTTAAACACAAAAGTCTTTTGTGGTCTTGTTGGATGTCAATGGCTTCTATTATCATATAGCATGTATTTTTTTACTTAATTCAAGTGTTTGTTCAATTGTTCCCACCCCAGAGAAGCCTTCTTGAATACATTATCATCAGTACCTTCCCCTCCATTTACTTTTCTCCCATCACAGCTCCCATCACTGACCTTCTATAATACTTTTTAAAACTGCCTTTCTCTTCTGTAAGAATCAAATAATCTCCATAAAAGCAGGGACTTGATCTTATCCCACTGTCTTTCCAGGGCTTAGGACAGTATCTGGCACACAAGAAGGCCTTGTGTAACTATTTATTAAATGAATAAATGTTGTCTTCACCCCCCAAAACTCAAGGCTACTCTGAGCATTTACTTCTCCCATAATTTCCTTTTAAAATCTATAGTGCCACCTATCTCACTAATAAATTCAATTGTAGTAGAAATTCTCTAGAAGTACTCTGAAGACCCAGCACATGCATTTTGATCACATGTTGCTTCTGGAGATGCTTGTTGCTCCTGGGAAGGTAATGAGATTAAGTGAATGAGATTAAGTCCCTGCCTTCAATCTTTGTTAGAGAAAAAGGTGATTAAAAGGAGTACAAAATGAGGGCTGACTTGTTTAATTGCATATCAAGAACATAGCCATAGTTTTAGCTAGAAAAGTTGTTCCCAGGTCATGTACTGGAAAAAATGGTATCAGTGTTTCTTAGGATTCACCAGAGAGAACATAGCTTCCAGATGTTCGTTCCCTGAGTGCGTTGGGGAGTGCCCATGTTAGAAAAGGGGTCTCCTAAGCCTTGGGTTGTGGTCTGAGCCTGGTATTTGGGATCCATGATGTTGACCCCACTATGGGTATTTTAGGTCCAAATTCCACCAGCCCCCATTGCATATATTTGTTTACTTAGCCTGTAATAAATAGCTTCATACACAGAGATTCCGTCAGAACACAGTCCCAGCCTTTAAAAAACTCTCCAGCAAAGCTCTGGGAACGCATGTGTGCTTTGGGGTAATCATCTCCAGGCAACACTGGTCAGTCCTAGAAGTAGTCACTGCCGTCATCTTCCTGTAAAATTCTTCATCCTTTTGAATGCTCATAAATGGGCATTTTCATCAAGAGTACATCATTTTGAACTGAATTTCAATAACTCCTCCTGTGGCCGCCTGCCAGCCTGACAATGTGCATCCTTGTGAAACGAGCCTCAGTGAGTCTGTTTGGAAGCATGCTGGCTTTGGTTTTAGCAACAGACTAGGCTGAGTCCAGAAAATATTTTGTGATATTTGTTTTCATAGCATGAATAAGCAAAACATTCAAGAAAGTGCTGATGGGTCTCTAATTCTCAAACTCTGGCTTAGAAAATAGAAATTCAGATTCTCTATTTCACCTCTCAGCCTCACCTCATTCTCCCTGTTTTTCCAATGGAGGCTGATCTTGCTGGCTTTGGCAGAAGCAGGGATGTGTTGAAATGCTATGAATTATAGTTAATGTGATATGGTTCTGTTTATCCTTATCCAACACTGTTGAACCTACCAATTTTTCCCTTCTTGGCTTCCCATGAATTAAGGCAACCAGAGAATAGCCAGTTGGAAGACTGGACCATTTTCTTTTTTTCAGTTAGAGTAAAACTAAGGCATAGTTGATGAATGTTGGCCCTAAAGAAAAGGTTTTTCACTTTGATAAGACATTCAGAAAAAAAAAAAAACCCAAGACACTGTCCTATTTAGTTCTGAAGAAAAAGAATTATGTTCTTGGATCTAAGAAATTGAAAGCATAACTCAATTTCCTAGAGGAGGTTCACACCAATAAAATTTAAGTGGAACATGTCAATGACTTTATAACTATGAATTGAATGCTAAAGTGACAGCTGCCATCTTTGAGTTTCTCATTCACAACTGGAAGGATCACTTCAAACAGTCACTGATAGGGTTTCATTGCCTTATACCTGACTCATTCAAAAGCACTGTACCTTCAGAGGCGAGACTCTTGGATGCAAGTGACTCAGGCACTCTTGTTGTCATGGTGCAAAACGACCAGCATTACTAAACTGTTCAGCTGCAAATGGCTGGATTTGTTAGGAAGATGTAGCATTTATCAGAGTTTTAATAGAAGTCAGAGAATTGAGAGTTTTATTTCATGTAAATGGAGGTTTTGAGAAATGGCCGTCTTAGGGCTGTAGAGTTCTGTGGGGAGGAAGTAAGAAAAATCCACATATGTGGTCAGAATTAATAATCATAAACAATTGAAAAAAGGTTCAAATAGAACATTTAGAGATCTGGTGCTTTAAATATTGTACAATCCAATTTAGGTTTTATTAAATATACAAAACTGAACAATGACTTTAAAGAACAGTGGGGAGAAATTTAAGAAAATTCATTCTATCCTACACTTAATAATTAGCTTTCAAAATGTGTCAGGGGTGGCTGGGAAAATGTAATGTGAACTTAAGAGGTTGTGAATAAGCACTTTAGAGTTTTCTAATACAGAGAGAGATGATATGTTTTTTGTTTGGAGAGAGAAACTACTCCTTATGCTACACGCAACTTTTCTGTGATGGACCTGTCAATTCAAATGTCTTACATTTGTCTTACACATTATATTTGTATATATTTGTATATATGAATTTAACAGAGTACTTATGGTTTGCTGGAGACTGCTTCAAGTACCTGCAAATATCAATCCTGTTAAAGCCTCATGACTAGCCCATGAGTTAGGTGCTCATAATTTTTTGTTTTCACATAGGGAAATAGAAGTATCTGATGGATAAATAACTTCATTCATTCACTTAACGGTTCATTCACTCACTATGCACTTATGGGAGCCTTTACTAAGTACAGACACTGTACCAGGTGGTAAAGGCCCAGTAGGATTCTAATTTAGTCCTCACCTTTTTGGCATTTTTGGAATGTTAGAGAAGACAGACATCTAAATAAAAACACACAATAGAAAATGGTAAGTAAAGGGATAAAAACTGTGTATAAAAATCTCTCTTTTACACTGCAGCACCTTAATGAACCACTATCATCGAGTACTTGTGGCATGTGTTTTACTGCGCCCTGGCCATACCACGCATTGTCTCTTTTCACTGTGACACTGACCCTATGGAGTGTTTGTTTTTTCCACTAATAGCCACTTAATGCCATTCAGTACACAGTGGCCACCATAATGAGATTAAATTCTAGTCAGGGAGATTCACATTCATCAAAAATATATAAATGAGTGCTACCAAAAAAAAAAAAAAGGTGCAGAGTTCACAGTAGGAGGATTTGAGCTCATTGGGGGAAATCAGAAGAAGCTTCTCTGAGGATGAAATCATATGAAGGATGAAGAGATGGAGAAAGCATTTCAGTAAAAGGGAGCAGGGTTGTATGAATAACTGGATGAACTCACTGAAAGTAAGTCAGGAGAATGCAGTGTGGTACGAGCAAGGAGAGGTCGGACCCAGAAAGGCCTTGCAACCATGTGGGGGAGGGATGACATCCTCACCATGGCACTGAGAAGCCACTGGAGTGTGTAGCACTTGGAGTTGGTTGACATTTCTGAAGATGACTTTGGCTGTGTTGTAGAGAGTGGGTTATAAAGGGCCCAAAGGTGAAAGCTGAGAGATTAGATCTCTGGGAGAGAAATACTAAAATGGACTAAAATGGTGGCTGTGAAGATGGAGAGAAGCACAAAGATTTGAGAGACCCTTCAAGAGTTAAACTGGCAGGGTTGCATGTGGTAAATGTGGGAATGGTTTAAGGGTCATCCGTTTTACAGGTAGGAAAACAGTGGACAGAGAGAGGTTGATTACCTGTCCCAAGGACACACAGCTGGGAGAGAGTCCATCTTCACCAGAGTCCTTTGACTGCTGAACAAGCACTTTTACCCTTTGTTCTACGAGAACAAAAAGAGGGAACCAGAAACCGAGGCTGAGGAAGCTGAACAAAATTCTAAGAAGAAAAGAATATTTGAACTAGGTGTCGCAGAATGGGCAGGAGACAGGAAATGGGAGAATTTTGGACAGAGGAAATTGTCCAAAAGCAAATAGGATTAGGAAACTTTGAGGGAAGGAAACTCTATGCTTCAATTGTGATGGTAATGCTAAGAGCTCATAGATTTGTCAAAACTCACCAAACTCACTGAAAATGGGTTCTTTTGAATAAGTATGCCTAGTGTCCAGATCTTGGTCTCTAATATCTTTACTCACTAAAAAGAACCAAGATTCCTTAAAGAAATGTCTGCTTCTGGGGCTGGAGCAGATTTTTGCAAGATGGACCTAGAACATTTTGTTGTGTCAGGAAGAAAAGAGGTGATTTAAAAAGAGAGATAGGCATATCACAGGGAAATAAAGGCCAACTTAAGGAGTTTTTATAAAACTCTGAGAGAATTTGGGCACCAAAATAATTAAGAACAGTAATGAATTATAAGCCATGGGAAAAACTGGAAACTGTAAGTTCATACTAAGAGCAAAAGCACAAATGGGTAGGAGGGGCAATCTCATCTACAAAAGGAGGCTGCATATGGACTGGTAAGTGTGGATGAAGTGCTGGAGTTGGAAAATCATCATTTTGAATTCACCATAATAAAGTTTTATTCATACAAGAATCATCAAAAGACATTAAATCCACAGAGATGTTTTAATGAAGAGCAGGATATTTGAATGGTGGCAAAGAATATTCCTATAAATTGCTTATTAGTTGCAGAATGCTGAGTAGGAACTGGACAGTGGCAAAATCTAATAACACTTTGAGTGATTAGCATCAGCATTATTAGCAGAGCAGATGGCCATCGTGGGTCTCCAGATGTAACATTCATATTCATAGTTCCAGTTGTTAAATTAAAATAGGATTAAAGCAAAGGATATCAAGAGGGAAGTCTCAGACAAAGAAGAAGAAAAAATGGGCAATGGATTTATTTAAAAAAAAAAAATGCACTCCATGGCTAATAATCAGAAAAATGCAATGAAAGCAATACTGTATCGATTTTCTTGGAATGATATTATTTAAATGACCAATGATTTGGCAAGGACATGGAGAAAAGTAGGAATATTTACACTGTTTGCATGAGTGTAACTTATTAAATATTTTTAGAGGTTAATTTTTGTGGTATTTATCTCTGTTGAATGTTCTTACCCTTAAACTGAGCAATCTCAGGTCTAGGACTTGATCCTAGACTTTACCACTAATTATATGCAGAAGAACATTTGTTCTAGTGCTGTTTGTGGTAGAAAGCAATTAGCAACTGTACCAGTTATCTATTGCTACATATCAAATTACCACAAATTTAGCAGCTTAAAGCAATGCACATTTAGTATCTCAATTTCTGTGGATCTGGAATCCAGGCACAGCTTAGCTGGGCCTTCTGCTTCAGTCTCTCACAGGCTGTAATTAAGGTGTTGGCCAGAACTGGAGACTCATCTGGGACCCCAGTGGGAAAGGATCTGCTTCCAAACTCACATGGTTGTTGGGAGGATTCTGTAACTTGTAGGCTGTTGGCCAGAGGCTACCCTTGCTACATGGGCCCTTCGATAAGTGAGCAAGAGAGTCTGCGAGCAAGAGGCACATAGCAATCTCTTGTCACACATTCACAAAAGTGATATCTCATCATCTTCACTTTATTCCACTGTCACTAGCGAACCCACACTCAAGGGGAGGCAATTACAGAGGGACAAGAATACCAGGAGGTAGGGATCATTGGAGACTATCTTAGAGTCCGCCCACCACAATGACCCAACTGTCCATCAAGAAGGACAAGGCTTAATGATAATATATAGTACCACCACACCATGGGAAACACTACAAAAGTTCATAAAAAATGATGTCAATATGTGAGTGCAGAGACAGACTTGGAGAGATTTCCCAAACCTATTGTTAAATGAATAAAGCAAACAAAACTATTTCGAAAACAAGTATGATACCATTTGTGTAGAAACAAAATATTTTTTCCAAGCAAAACATGTTTATGTGCACATATATTTGCATTCAGATGCAAAGAAAGAGCTTGGAAGGAGACACATCCAATCTACTACTGGTGATTACCACATACCCAGAAAATGTGGGTTCAATGCAGAGGTGGGGAGTAATGAGCAACTTTCTCACTTTATTCATCATGTTCATTGTTAGTGTTTTTTTTTTTTTTTTTTACAGTGGGAATATATTTATGTATTATCTATTTTTTTCTTAAAAGCTTGTATGTCCAGTATTTTAACTTCTGAAAATGTAGTATGCTATGCATAAACATGTCCCAACAATGTCTTTTCATTGTGTTTATTTTAATCTCTGCTTGGTTCTCCATTCCAGGTTTTTCTCAATTGTTTGCAACTATGCTCAGAACAAGGAGGCTAATAAGGGCTCTGTTGTCCCACCCCAGGTGCTGCTCTGCAAATACCCAAGGAAGGCTGCAGTGAGTTGGCAGCTGGATCCTACCGAGCACTCTTCTTTCTCAGACACAAAGCAAGAACCACAGTAGCCACCCAGAGTGAAGCCTGGTGCTGCAGGGCACTTCTAAGGGGCCACAGGAAGAAATGTGGAACAAAAAGTCCCTTTTGTGGTGTGTCTTTTTGTCAATTCCATTTATCATTAAAAGATGAGCTCAGGCTCCCATGGTGGAGTTGCAGTTCAAGAGTCATTGCTTGCTAGTGACCTTGGATAAGCTACCTCATCCCGTTGGCCCCAGTGGCCTCATCTGTCAAATGATGATGGTGATCCTTTACTATCATAGGTTTGCTGTGAGGATTAAATGAGCTGATACATCCTCGGCACTTGGCTTATTGCCCAGAATGTATTAGGCATTCCGGGAAGGCTAGCATGTGCTGCTGTTGTCGATGTTATTTATTGTTATCAGCAAAAGTTGTCATTTGCTGAACATGTACTGGTTTCCTGATTGAGCTTCATGGTAAGTGTTTTATGTGCATTATCTCATGGAATCGTCCCACCTTTCCAGAATGGAATTTATCCTTAATCTCCCCATTTTATAAACAGGAACTCTGAGGCTCAGAGAGTTTAAGTTAGCTCTCCAAGTTTATAAACTGGGAAGCCATGCTACTGAGATTTAAACTTAGGTTTGTGTATCTCTTAAGCTTCTGCTCTTAACAGTAATACTCCATTTCTTCCTAGGCCTTAACACCACATTGCTTTGCTGCAGGCTGTGGGGCAATCTCCATCAAGCAATAGAAGACTTGGGAATAGACTAGAGTACTTATGAGAAGATTAGAAAGGAATCTCTGGTATAGAGATATGATAGAAAAATGAGGAGAAATGGATAAATGAGTAACTGGTGTGGGAAACTGTCCACAACTTTCTCAGAAACCAACAAATCAAGATCAAAAAGTCAATAAAGTAAACTGGATTTGACTTATACATTTAACATGCTTGATGTGCATGTATATAAGTTCTTTGTACTCAACAGAGAACACCCATTCTTGTCACACACACAGAATATTTACAAAAATTGACCAGGATTTCCCTTTCACATGGTAGTGGACCCAAAGGCACTGCCACAAAGCTATAAGACCTCAGGAAGAACCATTCAAAAGAAACTTTCTAAATTGCTTATTGCATTTCATATGAGCTTTCAGGTATATTCACACATGTCTCATTTTATTTTAAGGAAAACTGAAATACCATCTTTATTGTACCTATGAGACCACCAAGGACTGGGCAATAACCTACCAGAAGTGCACCATTTGTAAATCGTGACACTGAGGAGGTTACTACAAGGACTTAACTTGTTCTTAGGCATAGCAGCTTTTCTTCTCAGGAGTCAGAGGTTCAATGAAAGTTTTATAGAAAAACATTTCTGGATACACTTCTTTTTCTAAAATTTATTTTCTTAAATAAAGCTTTAGACTAAGTCTACAAGCCTGATAATCAACAAGACAGACAAAGACAAGTGTTGGTGAGGATATGCAGAAATTGAAATCCTTTTACATTGCTGGTGAAAATGAAAAATGGTTCAAGTCCTGTAAAATGGTTGGCAGTTCCTAAAAATGTTAAACATGGATTTAGCGTGTGACCCAGAAATTTTACTCCTAGGTATCCACCTAAGAGAGGTGAAAACATATATTCACACAACAATATGTAACCAATATTCATAGCAGCATTATTCATAATAGTGAAAAAGTGGAAACAACTCAAGTGTCCATCAACTGGTAGATGGATAAACAAAAGGAGATCCATCCTTAAAATGGATAAAAATGAATGAAGTACTGATACATGTAATAAAATGAATGGACTCAAAAATACTATGTTAAGTAAAAGAAGCCAGGAACAAAAGGCCACATGTTGTACAATTATATTTATATAAAAAGTCCAGAATAGGCAAACTCACAGCGATAGAAAGTAGATTTGTGGCTGCCTAGGGGTTGGGTATGGGTGGAACGGGCATGACTGCAAAATGTACTATGTATGTGGTTTCTTTGTGGGGTAATGGAAATCTTTTGAAATTAGATTATGATGATGATTGGACAGCTGTGACTTCACTAAAAACCACCAAATTGTTCACTTTCAAAGGGCAAATTTTAAGGTATATGAATTTTATCACAAGAAAGCTGTTAAAAAAAATAGCTTGACTTGACAGGCAAGATATCCTGCTTTTAAAAATTGAATGAACCAACACTTGGAATTTGCTATTTCTTGCTTGAAAATATGAAGAACTTGAGGAGATGACTTCCAGTAGAGAAACCAGGAAAGACTAGAAAATAAGACATTTGAAATTGAAGCTTAGGAGCCTTTAAATGTGCCTTCAAAAAGGAAATTAGTTTGAGCAAATGTAGGAAAGGTATTCTAGATGAAAGGAATCATGTGAGCTGTTCTAGAGGTGCAAAGGCAGAAACGAAAAACATTGAGCAATGTTATTGAGTTAAACAAAGAAGACATACTTCATTTTTAAACAAATACAGCTATGAATAGCTTTTGGATAACTTACATTGGAAATAAAAAGAAAAAAAATACAAAAATACAAAAAAAAATTACCTGAAGTTCACTTTATAAGAAATATTAGTAGGCAACCTTTATTCTTCCTAGGAAATGTATCAATAATGGTTTCCACTGAGAAATTAAGTATAGATCTGGAGTTGCTAGAAACACTTTTTAAAACTCTGAAAAACAATTTAATCCTAGCACATCCATTTTCGGTAATCATCTGGTCTTGCTCCTTGATTGGATGGCTGATTCGGGCCACATGCAAGCCAAACTCAGACTGATAAAATGGCATAGCAGACATTTGTCCTCTCAGAGAAGAACCTTCATGGGACAGGTGGCCAGAGTGATAACTGTCTCAGAGTCTTCAGTGGAGATGATTCATTCCAAGCCCAGGGCAAACCAGAAGTTCTTTTATAGAAAAGTATGTTAAACAGCTTTCTAGATCTTCTCCTCTCCATGTACGTGTCTCAGCAAACTTAACATCCATATGTTTTCTGATTTTGGTTCGCTGCTCGAAAGTTCTGTGATGCGACATGTTGATCCATTAAAGGCGATAATGAGGAGTAGTATAACTCAAGTTCTCATGAAATCCTACTTCTATATAAGGCTGGAATAAAGCTTATGAAGAAGGATGAATCCGGCTCTTTCAGAGACTGAATTCAGAGGGAGAACATAGATACAAGCAACAATTAAAAAGAAATCAGTAGAAGACTAAAGAGATAATAGATGAGGATACATCTCTAACTTGTAATCCGTGAGGTCTTATACAAGCAGAAGGGCACATGGATGCTCAAGGTGCATAGGCAAAGGTGGAAGAAGGGCAATGGGATAAGTAGGCTGAGGCTGAGCAAAAACTATGACCTCGCAGTCAGTCTTTGTGGGAACAGAGGTTTGGGTTCCTCTTAGTAGCAGAAAGAGTAGTGATCTCAGCCAATCTGAAGCCTGGCAGCAGGTAGGCATTTCTGGAAGATGGTCTGGTGAAGAATTTGGGAAGAGGGAATAAGATGTGAAATGTAGTAGTGCCAGCAAAAGAGGGGCCACTCTCCTGTCTCCCTCCACCCAAGAAAGAGACATACAGAGAGAAGGTCAGTTTTTATATACGTATCCAGAATTTTTACCTCTGAAAATGGTATTTAAATGTTTAGCATAATGTAGGTTTGGGGACTATAAATTTGTTTTGTATGATGTATGTGTGTGCACATGAGTGTCTGTGACCATGAATAGGAGGAAAGTGTGGATGAACTAACAAATGGGCCAGTGTGTATGGGTATGTGGGCATGTGTGTGTGACCATGTGTGGGTGGAACGGTGCGGGTACCCAGGCGTATGTAGGATTTCTGTGTAGGTGTATGTGTATGTACGTGTGGTAGATGTGCCTATGTGTCCACGTGTGTAGGGACAACAGAGCACCATATTTTTTTTATTGCCAAGGGTTCTTAAAAGTCACAATCTGGCCTGAGATTCTGCCACCCATGCTGTATCTGTGACCAATATTGCAACTCCCATTACCACCACTAACAGATAAATTCTATTTAGGGGAGTCTACCTGAGTCAGGCGCTTTTTATACATCATTTCTGAATGACCTCAAAACCACCAGATGACACTGGCTGTAAAATCCCAATTCTCAGTAAGGAAGGTGAGATTCCCATTCCCCAGAGCCTTTGGACTGAAATTCACTCCCAGTAATTCCAGACACCAAAGCCCTTAGTTCTTTGATGGGAGCCTCAGTGAGAGAAGGACTGAAGTAGGGGATACTGAATTGGATGACCACCGATAAGGCAATTTTGTTTGATTAATCCTGAGCTTGAGTTTCATAGCTGGGCCAGTCAGTTTGAGAGTGCCTTCTCCAACAGTAGCTCGACTGCCTGGAATGCAGGATAGAAAAAAAGGAAAGGGGGAGGCAAGTGCTCCTCAACATCTCAAATGAGAAAAATATGGTTTTCTTTGACTCCCATAGACAGGTTCCTAAGGCTATCTGGGGATGGGGCCTCCAGGCAGGCTGATTTGAAATACTTCCAAACGGATATCATGCTTCAAAGCGTCAGCCCCCGTGGGCCAGAAGCTGAACCTGAGTGTGGGAAGGGGACAAGAGGGCTGCAATTCAAGCTGCTCTCCCCTCCCCCAGGCCCGGGAGGGTTTGTTTAACCCCTCAGGGGTGCTGTGTGCCTTCCTTGTCGAGGTGGTTTGTGGCTTAGTGAAGCGATATTTATAGAGTGCTCTGTGATTCTTGGGCGAACATTCGTTTTATAAATGAATGATCAAATTTATTAGCAATGAGTAACTAACCCGTCTACATTTATTTTGTTGATAATACAAATTTACAAGGTTTTAATTGCCAGTTTTAAAACCCCAAAAACCCATACATAAATACATGGGTAATAAAATATCTTCTCACTGTGCCCTTGACTTCTGTAGTTACATTAGGGTGTAGGAGGAGGGTCTGAAGGAGGTTTCAGATGTAATCACAAAACTTGCCTAAAAGGAGTCAGGGCCAGAAATAGTCTAATTCAAACCTGGCTGGTGGTAATTTCATGTGTTTTAACCAAAATGCTCCTACTGATAATAATTATTAATAATTTTTTTTACAATGCTGAGTAATATTAATAATAATATTCTTTTATTTCTATTATCTCATGTGATGTCCTAGGACCTTGCTACTCTGGGTGTGGTCCCCAGACAGCAGCATTAGAATTACCTGTAACTTGTTAGAAATGCATAATCTCAGGCTTCATTTCAGACTTGCTGTGTCAGAGCCCAATCCACATCCTAACAAGACCTATGTGTACATCCAAGTTTGCAATCTGCTGCATTCTGATTTAAGTTGTAATTGAACTTCAGAGAAGTTCAATACAATGCCCACAGTCCCAAGATAAATCTGGTTTTAAATCATGTTTGATGAAGTCAAAGGTCTCAGCCATAAGCAAGATGCTGCAGGTGTGCAGAGTCCACACAAGAGTCCAGAAGCAAGGACTTGCAAGGACAGTGATGACAGTCTTGGGCCCCCAAAGTAGTGACTTCACTGGGCTCTGGTCCATGCGTTGTATACTCAGCTGTTTATACCTTCATCCTTTAGATCTAGTGTGGGAGAAGCTTGTGATGTTCAATTTCTGCACACAGTCCATCTAAGAGAGAACTAGGAATATTTTGAGATTATGACGAAGGGTGGGCTTATGTAACATTTTCCTTCAGTGGTAGAAATGACTGTCAGTGACTTATTACTTAAGGAAAAATAACCCATATTAGAACAGTGATATGAATCCCAGAAAGTCAGAGACCTATGTCTAAGGTCAAAGTGAAGTGGCAAATTGATCATATTAATAGCAATTGAACAAATATTTAATGAGCATTTATTATGTATGTCTAAGGCAATATCCTGCACGCTGAGAATAGAGTAGGGTTACAAAATTAAGTCCCTGACCACAAAGAGGAAGAAAGGTTACCAAGTAAAATGATTGGAGCCATTCCTGGATCTCTCCACCAGACACAAGAGGAAGACAACTCACTTCTGTGCCTTAAATACTGAGTTGATTAATGCAAATGTCAGCTACAGCAGGATTCATTCAAATTACCCAAAGTACCTGAGCTGGCCATATTCCTCTATAATAGTGGCCTTAACTTAATATTATCACCCCAAATGCATCTACTTTATCTAAGACAAGAGGTCTCCATTTGTCAAGCTGGGCATTTTTGATGTCAGTCAGATCAGATTCTAAGCATCAAGAGAAAGAAGGAGGGATATTGGGATACATAGAACCTGCCCTCCTGGGCATCTCCCCTACAAGGTGCTCTTCAGCCCTGGACTCAGTAACCTCCAGACTCAGTTTGCCTGCCTGTCAAGTGAGTAAGTAGACATCCTCTCTATTGGTGCACAAAGGTGTGTGACTTGGGTGACCAAAAAATATGTGGATGTTCTAGAAAGTAAATTGGCCTGTATTCTTGCACAGACCTCTCCTTTCTGAATCCTCTGGCAAAACATTTATAAAACAACCCTCTCCTTCTGTACTTTATTGAAATCATTCAGAGTGCCTTCTGAGACCAGGACTTTCTAAATTTATGAACTGTCATCTGAAACTTTTCCCTAAGGGCAAAGTTCCTCTGCAAGAAACGCCCTTCATTGAGTGCCATTTTCAAAGAGTTTCATGGGGCGAGAGAGACCCACTCTTCCAATGGAACCACAAACAATAAGACCTATTTGGGCCAAACCTCATCCAAACCTCTGAAAATTACCCCTGGAGGCTCACTGAGGAGGGGGACAGACAGACAAAGACCCTTCACAATTGCCTTTTGTTTCTAATTTTATTAGAAATTATTTTAGGATTATTGAATGAATAGGCATTTAGGGATCTAGTTTCATCTTTCTGGGTGTCCCCTTATTAGTTTCCAAAAGCCTAAAGAAAATACAGGCCACCCAATAAACAAAACTTGGATTCCTGGATCAGTTTACCTGGCTCTGTCTTTTCATCGTTTGAAAACCACATTTATAAAGCAGCTGCAAGTTTCAGTTGCTGGATTTGAAAACGGGCAAGTCCAATGGGATCCCTGCCCTCCAGGTATCTTAGATAAGACGACTGATGGAAAATACCAAACTCAAACAGTGAGGATGGACAGTATCCTGTGGTTCAAATATAGATATCTGGTCTACCCGTGTGTGTGTGTGTGTGTGTGTGTGTGTGTGTGTGTGTGTGTGTGTGTGTGTGTGTCAGGGGGGTGGGGATGAAGTTATTCTGAATATACATGGATTTCCTGGAAAAGGAAGTTACTGGGACAAGGTAAATGCAGCAAAATGTGTCTATAAATATGGTTTAGAATTTCTCACCATACAGAAAACAGAGATATTTGGGGTATTTTTGTAGGTGCCTCTTTTTCTCTAGTGCTAAGATAAATATTATCTCCACTCTCAATGAAGCTTATACCACAATAGGTAAGAGAAATGGCATAAAAACAATATATATATATATATATATATATATATATATATATATATATATCATTGTGAAATGTAGTAATTACTAGGAAATGACTATGGTACTGTTTTCATGGATATTTTCTTTTCTATGAAAGTTTCAACTTCCATATATGTTAAACTCACAGTAAATTCAAGTCTTTAGAGAAAGTGCAAGGTTTAGAGAATAGGGGCATCTAGTCGATAGAGAAGAAGGTGGCTGAGTGAGTGATTTAGAAAGACCTCTCTGAGGAGGTAGCCATTTGGTTATGACCTAAAGAATAAGGTCTTGGTCATGACGATCATGAGCAGCAGTCTTACGGGTAGACAACAAAACATGAGTGAAGGAATTGAGGCTGTATGTTTCCCAAGAACTGAAAGAAGATCAATCAAGCTGCAATTGCATTGAAGAAATGGGGAGAGAGTAAGCCGGGCTGATGCTGAAAAGCAAGAGAAGAGCTAGGTCACACAGGTTACACAGTCCATCAGTGATCCTTTGACATGATCTGTTTTAAGTTTGAGTAGCAGACTTCTAGGAGCCATTTGAGTAACAGAGCTTAAGGGGTTGGTATGGAAGCAAGAGAGCACTTAAAAAGCTGTTGAAATAGTTGAGACCAAAGATGGTGAGGGTCCATAATGGCGGAGCTAAAGAGAAGCAATCTAAAATTAATTTTGGGCATTAGAGTTCATAGGCTTAGTTAGTAGATTTTTCAAGGATGCTACCAGTGTTTTGCTTTGTGATCTTGAGAAGTTATGTGAATCAATTTACTAAGATTGCAGGAGGACCTAGTTGGGGGAAAAGGCAGAGTGCTAACAGAGGGACAATCACCCTGAGGGTGCAGAAATTCAGAAAAACTGCCCTGGCCAAGGTGTTACTGTTGCTCTGTTTTGGTTCATCAAGAAAAGGCCATTCTAAGTGTTGATGCCTGACATGAGCAAAGGGGGAGTTACAGCAAATTTGTTTGATATTTGCCATTTTTGCTTTATCTGATATAGGACAATGTCCAGCTCATAGCACAGGGTCTGGTGGCATGTCTGTGTTGAAGCCCTTCTCTTGCCCCACACTGTTCTAGACACTGTCAGGAGGCATGCTGAATGACAGTGACAAGAACCAATTACAACGTTTCCTTCAAGTTTTAATGCAGGTATCATCACTGGAGCCCGAAAGCATTTTGTTTCCTTTATAGTGGTAAATGTGTGCTGTTCTTATATAGTACACAAATATTTCTGGTGGGAAAACTTAGGCTTAGAGCCTTGAGTGTACACACGTGGCAACTTTCAGTCGAATGGGACAACCAAGAAAATTGCAACGAGATAAATATTCTATCCACAAATCTTTTCTACCCCCCTAATACCTGACTAAAAGGAGTCTTTATTTTTGCACTTTGAAGGTCTTAGTTGTGGACTGCTAAGGGTAATAATCTTTTGATGGTAACAGGACCTTAACTCCAGAGCTCATTTCAAATAACACTGGGTTCAAGGCCAAGTGCCTTGTGTCATTGGCCGGTCAAACCATACTGAGAATGCCCATTACAAAAAGATCTTTATTGTATTTT
This sequence comes from Cynopterus sphinx, assembly GCA_030015415.1. Classification (NCBI taxonomy): domain Eukaryota; kingdom Metazoa; phylum Chordata; class Mammalia; order Chiroptera; family Pteropodidae; genus Cynopterus; species Cynopterus sphinx. Next base: position 113,771,876 of record CM057381.1, read on the forward strand.
ATCTCTTTAAAGCAGCAACCCTTTCTGGCAGCTGGAAGTGCCTTTTCTGGATCCAGTTAGTGGCTGTAAAGGAGGTTCAGGTTTCTGGCAGTCAATCAGAACACAGGTGGAGCCAGCCTGTGGACCCCAACAGCCTCCTGGCCTAGGCTAAATGGGGATTTAGTGAATGTCCTTGGGATTTGTCTGGGAAAAAAAATCACATTTCAAGTGGGAAGAGACTAAATCTAGAATTCAGGAAGGGAGAGGCAGCTTATAATAATATTCTCTTACCATTTCTTTTTACATTCTCTTTACATTTCACAAATTATATACATTATTCTATTTGATTTCTCATCCAAAAATTCTGTGAGTTATATATTGTGATCCTCATTTTACATATTTGGAAACAAAGGCTCACAAAGAGAAAGTGACCTGACCAAAGCCACAGACTAAGAAATGGGATTCAAATTCAAGTCTGACTTTAAGTCTAACTTTCAAGGGCAAGCTTTAAGAAAAGTATTCTACCTTGTACCAGACACAGTGCAATTACTGGGGCAGAGAGAAGAATTCAATACCGTTTACAACTTCCTTTGTCAGAGCTGATACTACTCAAGACATAGCGTTTAAAACAAACAAACAAACAAATAAATATCAGCCAGTGTCACAGGGATCAAAATGATACTGACATTTACATGTGGCCTCTATCATATTTAGTGAAAATGTGAGAATGATTTAGAGCAGGGTCAGCAAACTACAGCCCACGGGCCAAGTCTGGCTGTTTTTGTAAATCACAGCTTGTTGGAACATACCACACCCATTTGTGTGTGTGTGGTCCATGGCTGCTTTTGTGCTGCAATGACAGGATTAAGTAGTTAGAACAAAGACCCACATAGCCTAAAATGATTACTATCTGGTCCTTTACAGAAAAAAATTGCTAATCTTTGATTTAGAAATTTTTCTCATCTTGACTGAAACCATGAACTCATTCTTGAAGGCCTTTTAAAATAGAAATTGCTGTGAAGGGTAGATTACAAACTGGCTAAAAACATAAATTTAGTATTTAAATTACGTGGATAAGATCTCTGTGGTATCCTCTGAATATGAAGTTAACGATGTCTGAGATATGACATGAATGTTTGAAAGTAGTGTAATTTATTTAAGTAGAGACAATTTATCCACAAGGTATCGATTAGTATCATCCTCCATGGATGAAACAATGGGGTGAAGGAGTTGTAGACTGAAAGTTTGTGTTTCCCCTCAAATATATACATTGAACCCCAATCCCCAATGTGATGATATTTGGAGGTAGAATCTTTGGGAGATGATTAGGTCATAAGAGTGGAAACCTCTTGTGTAGGATCCGTGCCCTTATAAATAAGATCCCAGAGAGCTCTCTCACCTCCTTTGCCATGTCATGACACAGAATTAAGACAGCTTTTGATGAACCAGACTAAATGGGCTCTTACCAGACACCAAATCAACCAGTACCTCAATCTTGGACTTTTAACCTCCAGACATCTGAGAAATAAATGTTGTTATTTAAGCCACCTAGTCTATGTTATTTTGTTATGGAAACCCAGATGGGTTAAGACAAGGCTGTATTGTTCAGGGTTGGATAACTATATAGAAACAACCCTCATATCTTGGAGTCTTACTTTTCTTTCTCATGTTGCAGTTCAATATGGGAATAGCATTTTGTTCCAGGCAGTCATGCAGAACCCCAGGCACCTTTAGCATGTGGCTCTACTATCCAGAGCCTTGGACACCTCCACTGGAGTCTTTTCATGTAGCCAGAGATTTTAGAAGCCTTTCCTGGAAGTGACACATGTCCCTTCTGCTCACATTCTATGGGAGAATTTGTCACACGTTCTTGTGAAAATTGGAAAATGCAGTTTAAAAGCATGCTAAAAGTAAAGGAAACAAGGATATTGGTAAAGAAATAACTATATTTTGCATCAGTGATCTGTGGGGATCAGATAAAATGTTTTAGGTTTACATGTCCTTTAACTAAGGAGCCTCTTTCTTTCCTTCTTTTCCTTCCTTCCTTCCTTCCTTCCTTCCTTCCTTCCTTCCTTCCTTCCTTCCTTCCTTCCTTCTTTTCTTCCTTCCTTCCTTCTTTTCTTCCTTCCTTCCTTCCTTCCTTCCTTCCTTCCTTCCTTCCTTCCTTCTTTCCTTCCTTCTTTTCTTCCTTCCTTCCTTCTTTCCTTCCTTTGTTCTTTCCTTTCTTCCTTCCCTCTTTCCTTCCTTCCTTTCTTCTTTCCTTTTCTCCCTTTCTCCCACTTTCCTTTCTTCTCTTTCTGCCTCTCTACCTCTTTCCCATTCTTCCTTCCTCCCTTCCTCCCTTCCTTAGTTCATAGTCTGTTAGGTTTAGCCTGGTCTTTGTTCACAATGATGACAAAAGAAATGCTAAGAACTAGTTCCTGTCCTGTGATCTGTGTTTCTAATTTTGCCTAAATAGGTAGAAGAAAAAATTAGAAACTAATAAATGCAAGAATTGTATCTCCATCACAGCAGCAGTGATGGAAGCAGGAGCTAGGACCCCAGGCTCAAAAGCAGAATGGATTGGTAACAGTTGGCTTATGCATGCATGAGTTTAAAGTGGTATTTAATTAAAAAGTTGCAAGCTCATGAAACAAAGGGTTTTGTTTGGCACTCCCTTGTATAATTCCAGTTTCTAGGAAACAATAACTTGTGATTTATGGGTCCCCTTCTCACAGAAGTATGGAAGTTATATGTAGCTCATGTTAAAATGAGAAAATAAAAAATCCTGATGGTAAGTCATTACCTGTCTGGCTAACAAAGGACAAAGGACAAATCCTGGAACATCTTTCTTTGCCATTTCATATTTATGACACATCCTGTTGGTAAAATGTATTCTCAAGGCAAGATCTGGAGTTTATTATTTTTTGTCTTCTCAGTCTTCATGACTGCACCATTTTAAAAAAATGCCAGGCCAGATGGAAGCTTTCTTCATTTTGGGTCAGGAGTGGAAAAGAGACTGTGAAGCAGTGGATCACGAATCCTACCACATGCGATCCCTTTTAAAAGGAACTTAGTTATGTCTCTTCACAATTCATGGACTTTGCATTGGCTTAGTAGGGTTTATTCTGAGAAATGTTCTGGTTAGGAGTATAGACTGTCATAGAAGTACTCTGAGCTCCTCTTAGAGTCATTTTTTACTCCTTCATGGACATTTTACCTTGTGTATTGTCAGTCTGTCTCCTTCAATGAATCTGTGAACTCTGAGAGGGCAGGAGCCTTTTAGGATTTATCCGGTACTATTTCCGCGGTGACTAAAATAGGGCTTGGCACATCATATGCACTCTGTAATATTAAGACACAGAGAGAAGGAATGAATACATAAATGAGTGAGTAGTGGTAGGGAATAGATATGGGTACCCTATCTCCACACATTGCTGTGTCTAGAGGTAAATGCATCTTAAGACTGTGCCTCCCTTGCCTGAGAATAGTCACCTCCCATTGTTTGGGGTCTGCGGATTAGTCTCCATTAATCACCCTGAAAATATTCCACCAGACTGTTAGTGACAAAATGATGCTTCTCTGACTGAAACACTGTTGAAAGGAAACATTAATAAATTCCTAATTTGTCCCTTAGGGAAAATGTCTGTTTAGAGGCCTTAGAGGCCTTAGCTACTAAAGTGAACTGTAGTCTAAAGAAATTGGGTCTCTTTCTTAGAGTGCAGTAAGGAAGAAAATATTTTCAGAAAAACATTTGTTCTTCAAGATTTCACTTATGAGATTCCCTTCTTAATAGGAACCAAATCAATAAAAATACCTGAGAATAAATATTTCACTACTTTCCCAGTCTCTTCTAAGGATATTAAACCACCCTGGCACTGATCAGGTTCCTGAGAAGGACTCAGACGTGGAATGAAAATCATTCCTTTTCCCGTGAATTGGTGAAGCCCTATTTGGCCAACCTGCTCTCATTCCTAGAGGTGGTGAGATGTGTTGTTCCTGGTGGAAATAACAACTTCAACCAACATAAACAAACTTGGGCAAGATTCTTAACCTATGATGTTGGTTTTCTCATCTAGAAAATGATAATAATAGTAGCATGAACCTTGTAGTTTTCTGAGAGAATTAAAAGTGATAGTGCTCTCAGAAGGGTTCAATATAACACGTAGCACACAGCAGAATCTTTGTCCATGCCATTTAATGTTGCCATATTTATTATTACATCAGCTCTACAAGGAATCCCAAGGATTGCAGGCATTTTTATAGACTGTCATAGAAGCTGAAGTAGCACATTGTAGGCTGAACTAGATAAACTAGAGTATCTTCAATTCATAGAAACTGTTTCTTTGGTTTTTCTGCTCCATATAAAAAAGATTTTACTGAAAATTTGCAAAATTGGAGTTTTCCAATCAAAATGGCAGAGTAGGCAAATGCTGTGCTTGCTTTCTCTCATGACCACATCAAAATTACAACTAAACTACAGAACAATCATCATAGAGAATTGCCTAAAGTCTAGCTGAACAGAAGTCTTACAGCTAAGGATGTACAGAATAAGCAACCTCAAGTTTGGTAGGAGGGGTGGAAATGCAGAACGAGCTGGTCTCATACTCACAATGTGGAAGTTAAAAATCAAGAAAGATATTGTTGCAGAAAAATTAGACCAATGAGAAACCAAGCACCACGTGGAAAGCTGGAGAACTCAGGTTTGTTATGCCAGCAGTTCCACAAGAGTTAGTGCTCTGAAGATCTGGGCCCTGAGCTCAGGGGCTACCTTGCTTTTATAGGGCTTATCCGTGCAGTTACAGTTTGCATGAGCCGATTGGTTAATTTGTCCTCAGGTGGTTACAGAGTGCGGGAGTTGCTATGGGTTACAGGCAGTCACAGAGCGTGAACTTTTCAGACAGGAACTCAGGCACTACGTCTGTCATCTAGACAGAACAAGCAAAAGGGAGGATGAGTCTTTAGTTAATTTCAAGGTCACCCTGCCCTTTGGCCTATGTGGCAAGCATGTCTGCAGAAGTAGAACAAAGAGCTGATTATAAGCTTAGCCACTGAGTGGAAAGTTTCTCTTTAATATCTCAGCTGCAAAGGTTGCTGCTGAGGAGCAAGGAGTCCCAAACCACCCCAGGCTCCCCAGCTCAGGGTTCTAGTCTTGGGAAGAGAAATCCTCACAACTTCTGGCTGTGAAAACCAGCAGAGATTGTGGCTGAGTGAGACTAGAGCTGCTGGAGTCACAGGCAATTTTCTTAAAGGGCCCATGCATGGACTTACTGGCTGATGCACTCACTCACTCTGAGCCCCCAAGCTGGGGCAGCAGCTTGAAAGTCACCAAGGGACATATGGGGAGGAACTGAATTGTCTAGCTTCGGGCTGGAGGGGCAGCTTTCTCCTAGACAGATGTGCTGACAGAATCCATTGTTTCTTCGTTGAGCCCTTCCCCCTTTCAGCTTGAACATTCAGGCAGCCACCATATCTGTGTCTCCATCAACCTGGCTAACACTGTTCCTCCTTGACCTGGTGATTTTGAGATTCAACCCCTCCCAACTTGTGGTCCCACTTAAGCCACTTCCAGCAGTTTTTCCTTACAAAAAGCCTGTCTTGGCTCATGCTGCAGACTTCCATAAAATTTCTCAAATGGTCGCAAAACCCAAACAAGCTTCATTTGGCCTCAGCATGCTCTATACCTCTTGCTGAGCAGCCCCAAGCCTGCACTAGCAGCAGCCAGCCTCGGTTCACAGCTTGGCCTCTTGAGGCACCTCAAAGCCTAGTGTGAATAGTGGCCATCTGCAGATTGCTTGGTGGCTCATGCCAGGTGGCCCAAGAAAAGTAAAAGGCAGTTGCTGAACTTGAACAGTGGCAAGGCCCCTCCCAGGATGACCCGGGGCTGGCACGCCTAGTAGCTGACTTACATCTGAAGATGATACATGGAAATGGCAAACTTGGCAGACAACAGTGCTATGCTAAATCTAACTTTGCTCAGATCAGCCCCTGCACAATAGCTCCTCCACTGTAATTACCAGCCAGTCCTCACAACCAGTCATAACAAAGAACAATTCCTCCCACTGATATGCAAAGAGCGACCAAAGCTTAACTACAAGAAGGCACAGACAACCCATACAAGGAGGAACACCTGGATCACTCAGCTCAGGTGACCAGGGATACTGTGCCACTGGGCCCCAGGGACACCTTCTACATAAGGCCATGCTACTTAAAAGGCCTGGGAGAGATAGCAGCCCTATCTAATATGAAGACAGAAAACACACACACACACACACACACACACACACACACACACACACACACACACACACACGAAAGAACAGAACAAAACTCAGAAAAAGGACTAAACAAAGTGTAGACAAGCAATCTATCAGATTCACTGGTTATAAGGATGCTCGATTAACTTAGGAGAAGAGTAGATTAACTCAGTGAGAATTTTAACCAAAAGATAGAAAACATAAAAGTGGAGATATGAAATGTAAAAAAAGAATCAACCTGAAATAAAGAGTACAATAACTGAAATGTAGAATACATTAGAGGGAATTGATAGTAGATTAAAGGAAGCAGAGGGTTGGTTCAGCAATTTGGAATATAAAATAGCAGAAACCATCCCATCAGAATAGCAACAAGAAAAAAGAATTTTTTTAAAAAGAGGAACATTTAAGGGGCCTCTGGGACAATATCAAGTGTACCAATATTCACATCATGGGTGTACCAGCAGGAGAAGAGAGAGAGCGAGAAGTTAAAAACCTATTTGAAGAAATAATGACGGAAAGATTCCCTAACCTAGTTAAAGAAATAGACATACAAGTCCAGGAAGTGCAGAGAGTCCCAGATAAGATGAACTCAAAGGGGCCCAAACCAAGACACATCATAATTAAAATGTCAAAGTTTAAATGCAAAGGAAGAATCTTAAAAGCAGCAAGAGAAAGGCAGTTAGTTACCTGCTAGGGAGCTTCCATAAGGTCATCAGCTGATTTCTCAACAGAAACTTTGCAGGCCAGAAGAGACTGGCACAAAACATTCAAAGTGATGAAAAGCAAGGACCTACAACTTCGATTATTCTACCCGGCAAAGTTATCAAAGGATAACTTTGATAACTTTAGAATTAACCTTAGAATTCTAAAGTTAAATAAAGTTAATTCTAAAGTTAAATAAATTCTAAACCTTAAATAAAGATTTAACCTTAGAATCAAAGGATAAATAAAGAGCTTCCCAGACAAGAAAATGTTAAAAGAGTTCATCAACATCAAACCAAAATTACAAGAAATGTTAAAGGGACTTTTTAAAGAAATGTTAAAGAGACTTTTATATGTGTTTGTGTGTGTGTGTGTGTTTGTGTGTGTGTGTGTGTGTGTGATATAAGTATATATATACTTATATAAAATAAAATGGCAATAACTACATATTCTTTAACAATTACTTTAAATGTAAATGGATTAAATGCTGCAATAAAAAAAATAGGTGGCTAAAAAATAAGGTGGCTAAATAGATAAGAAAATAAGACCCTTACATACACTACCTACAAGAGACCAACTTCAGATCGAAAAACACACACAAGCTAAAAGTAAAGGGATGGAAAAAAAATTTATGAAGATGGAAACAAAAAGTCTGAGGTACTAATACTTATACCAGACAAAATAGGCATTAAAACAAAGGATATAAAAGGAGACAAAGAGGACCCAGTCCTTTGTCTTCTGGGTATTTGTCCAAAGAAACAGAAAGAAAAACACTACTTTGAAGGGACATATGAACCCTTATGTTTATTGCAACATTACTTACAATAGCCAAGAAATTGAGGCAATCTGGTTGTTCATCAGTGGGTGAATGAGTAAAGAAAAGATTGTGTGTGTGTGTGTGTGTGTGTGTGTGTGTGTGTAATGAAATATTACTCAGACATAAAAAGAATAAAGTCTTGCTATCTGCAACAACATGGATGAACCTTGAGAATATTATGCTAAGTGAAATAAGTCAGACAGAGAAGACAAATGCCATATGATTTCACTTATATGTATTTTCTAAAAAACAAAATAAAAGAAAAAAACAAATTCATAGATGCAGAGAATATTTTGATGGTTGCCAGATGGCAGGGGGTGGGGGTTGAGGGTGAAAAAAGGGAAAGGGTTAAGAAGTACAAATGAATAGTTACAAAAGAGTCATGGGGATGTAAAGTATAGCATAAAGAATATAGTCAATAATATTATTATTACTATAATAATAATAATATTATTACTATGTGTAGTGTCAGATGGGTACTAGATTTATCAGGGTGATCACTTCATAAGTCATATGAATGTCTAATCACTATGTTGTACACCTGAAACTAATATATTGTACGCTAACTGTAATTAAAACCTCAAAAATTATTTTAAAAAATTATGCAACATTAAAATTCCTTTTCCTAGCAAGCTTGAACAGTCACAGCCTATTACATCTATCAAATCTAATAGCGTTGCTGTCAATCTCAGCAATTAGAGTGTCATCATGGTCCAAGGAGGACAACAGATCTGCACTGCAGCTATTGCTCCAAGTCCAAGTGCAGAGCAGACATTACTAATCAATCAGGATACTCTTTTCTGTCAGGTCCAGCCTCAGTCGTGCATTTGTGCATATCACTCCAGACTGTCTGTCTCTCTCAGTTGATTAGATAAAGACACATATTTCCTTCCTAAGTGAAGGAAGCTATGACAAGCACAAGCTCTGGCTCTGGTTAAACCCCTGATTAGCTGTTTGGCATTTAACTTTGTTTTTCTATGTTATAAAGCTTATATTTTATTAAAGCTCAAATAAACATTTCTCCATCCTTTCCACACATACGTTGGGAGATTGACATGAGGGAAAAGTTGAAGTTTTATAGCAGCTTAACTCACGTAGAAGGGCTTTTTCACCTATTGAGAGTATTAGCTCAAAATCTCATTCCTGACATGTATGAAAGTCATGAGCCCTCAAGATTTTTGTGACTTTCAAGGAAGTCCCTAGTTCTCATTGTCACATTAACTTAAAACTGCTGCTTCTTCTCAATGTTATCTCATGTACATTGTCCCCTGTGGGATGGATACATTGACCTGGCTAAGGGTCCTTCCTAGGCTTTTTGCTAGATTCACACCCTCCTCCCACAACACACACCCTTTACAGGGGTTTTGTGAATGTAAGTCTGGGCAGATGGAGATGGGTTTGCATACTGGCCATCCCTGTTATACAAATTCATTTAGTTACTTTACCACGTAGGCTTTTTTTTCTCCTCCCTTCTCCTCCCCTCTTTTTCATTTCCTCCTCCTTTTTCTTTTTAAAATCTCACTGTACTACCTGTCAGAGTTCTCTTGACACTTCACGTATTCTTAGTGCTTTATCTTCTCTCCACTTATTCTCCCTACTTTTTTGAACACACCACAGAAGTCAGAATTTTTGCATTTAAAATTCAGCCTTACTTCAGATCTGTCCCCTTTCTCCATATCCTGACTTAGGCCTTGTCTTCTCATACCCAAGTGCCTTAGTAGTGACAGCCCCTTCCCTAAGAAGAATTTTGATAACAGTTATTAAAATTATGCATATGCGAACTGGTACATTCCTACATTTGGCCTCCTAATAATCTATCCATCCTCCCATTCTACTTAATTGAAAAGAATGCTAACTTTTAGCTAGTTCATTACTACCTGGTTTAAAGAACAGCTTCCTCTACCTTACTTTGTAGCTACAGGCAGCCAAGTAACTCAACTGAGATTTAGACAGAAGCATTGTGTGGAATTTGTGGGAAGTCTCCAAAAAAGGGAGAGCAAATCTCTTCCTAGTCCTTCTTTAATCTGCTGTCTGGAATGTTAATGAGATGGCTAGCACTGCAGCAGCCATCTTGTACCACTACACCAGGGCCCCATCTCAGGGGTGATGGAATAGTCTGGACACTTTATCAAATGCCTAGACTCTTTAGCTTGCAATTTTTTCTCTGTTTGAAAATAAAACTTTTATTTTGTTTAAGCTCCTTTTATTCAAGCTTAGCAATTATATCAGAACACAATTCATCATTTTCAAAGCTTGTATCCTTTTGCCATTCTCAAACTTTACTCAAAACACTTATGAGATGCACTCACTGTACCCCATCTATACACTGCTCTTTTTCATTTCTAAGGCTGAATGGAGGAAGCTCTGTCCTAACAGATAGGTGGATTGGATGTGAGCCCTTTGCTTTCAAATGGTAGAATAGTACTCTGATGGGACACAGAAAAAAGGGTGCTGTTGAGAACTTCTGCCCTAAGCTAAACCTCTGATCCAGGCCAAGAAGATTCAGATAACTTCCAGAAGAGAGCAGGCAGGGTATTCCAACACTAATGTTGACCTTATACAGAAGACAAATGACTATGGTACTGAGGAAGGCAATGAACCCCGTTATTCCGGTGATGGGCTCCTGGGGAAGCCACAGACAATTTTGTGGTTCAAATGACGGACGTTGCCCAAAAGCTGAGGAGTTCACATCAACTAAAGTGCACATGTAAGAATAATCAAAACATAAAACAGATGTCAATATTAAAATACTGAGTGTGTAGTCCCAAATTAAAGTCATACACGAAAAATAAGTTGAACCAAAGCATGCAATTTTTTTCAAATATTTTATTGCTCTTCCAAATCGAAAGAGGTTGGGAAAACCTAAGAAATTGTCAGTCTAGTGGTGGAGTTGCCACCACCTGTAGCAATGTGGGAGTTTTCTGTGGCCCTTCCATCTCAATTATTGAAACTAACCATTTAATGCCTCACAGGAGCTGTAGTTATATGATTTTTTGGATACTCAGAAGACTTCTTCTGGTTTGCTAAATTTAGACATGAAATTTTGTGTGAGAGTCATGTGTTTATATGGACAAGAATATTATTTCTGTTTTAAATTTGATAAACAGTGATAATACATTAATCATGCTGGGATATACCCACTGCAGTCTGAATAGATACAAGTTCTTTCCTTATTTTCTTGCACAGCTCAATTGCCAAATCCACCATGCCTTCAATCACAAATGATTTCTACACTGCTCAGAAATAATGTTTTCCCAATTAAAATAATCATAAATGTGCATTTTAAAATGCTCAAACAGTACAAAGAGAAATGAAGAAGAAAGAAATTACCCCAAATTTTATTAAATACGAATAACCACTGTTCATGAATGGCACTCATTTTCTTCAGACATGTCAGGTGCTAGTTTTGGCTTATGCTTTTGTTCTAATCTCTAGGAAGGTGGCAACTTTTTTGTCTTATTTACTGCATCTTCTCACAATGCCATGATGGATGTCTGGCACATAGTATAAGTATTCAAAATATTTGTTTTTGAACTTATAATTTTATATTTACATGCTTCTCTTTTTGTTTAACATATTGGAGACAGCTTTTCAAGTCAATAAATGTAAATGGCACACATTTTTATTGGCTATTAAATATTAAGTTTTGCAGTTTGTGATGCACATGTGCATATGTGTGTATGATTATCTTATTAGATCATATCCTTGTGAGTGAAGTTATTTGGTCAAAGGCTATGTACATTCAAAAGTCTAGCAAATATTGCCAAACTGCCCTTCAGAATGTATGGATTGTCACTTTCACCAGGTCCAAAAAGATAGCTCATTTCCCCTCATCCTCCTCTAACCTGGATAGTGGCATATCTTTTCCAGTCTCATGGTTAAAGATGTTATTCGTTGCTGGTTTGATTTGTAGTAATGTAAGTACTTATGAGCATAAACATCTTTGTATATGCTTATTGGTTCTTAATAGTCTAAATTTGCATTCAGTTCCATTTTTCACTCCTAAGTTTTAGTAGTGAGCAGTCTTTGATCATTGATTAGACTGGCTACTGGTCTATTTATTTTACTAGATTTTCCAAGAATTAGTTTTTGGATTTAGCAAATGCCTCATTTTTTTTCTGTTTTCCACATTAATTTACCTTTATGTTTACCAATCTCTATTTTACCACTATGAATTCCTCCATTCTACTTCCTTATTTATTTTTTAGTATTTTCTCTTTTTTTTTTTAAGGAAATGCTCACCTTACTATTTCTATACTTTCATTTTAAAAGCAAATTAATCTTTACCTTATTAGCTTTAGCTATATATCAGAGAATTTGGGGTGAAATGTTCTTATTTTGTTTCCCACATATTTACATCTATTATTCTCTGTAACATTAGAGATGCTATAGAGATTTAAATCTTTATTTTCATTTTTTTGTCAGGGGAGTTGTTAGCAGTGTTTGTTCTCTTAAATGTTTTGTGTTGTTGCGTATGATTAAAAAGTATAGACTGCACTATTTTTACTTTTTTAAAATTAAAAAAAATAACTTGAAATATTATTGAAAATGTTCCTTGAGTTAACTAATATATATTCTTGATTGTGGGACATAACATAGATATTTATCTAACTGATTATATGATTTAAAGCCACTTTTATTTATTGATTCATCTTCTATTTCCTGACAAGGTCTAGAGAAGTGTTTACAGTCATTATCACAATTAAGTTTTTTAAAATTTCACCTTGTATCTCCAACAGTTTTTAGGTTTTTATCCTTTTGCACATGTGTTTTTCAGAATTGTCCTCTCCTTTTATAGCATTGAACTATTTCAGCTTTTTGACATTTATCTTTATCTGCCTTGTATTTGAGTCATGTGTGTATGTGACCAGTGAGACTCAAACTGTCAGTGATGAAGGACAAATTGTTTTTTTTAGTGTCCAATCCACTATAGACCCTTACCTTTATAAAATATAATATGAATTGAATTTGTAGAAAATTAATTTAAAATATGACATAAAGTACAAACTTAAATTTTTGTTATTAGATTGAATAGACATAATATTACTTGCCATAAAGGTTCTAAATGCTTACTCTCAATTCCTCTTCTTATTTAGTGTGGTGGGTCACAAACAACCCATGGGCCAAGCACAGCCATGGTGTCCCTTTGAGTAGCTTCATTATAAACACTTCAAGGACAAGGGCAAGGTCTTATTAACCCGTGTGTCCTTTTTAAGGCTTACCTAGCACTATGACCCAAAAATAACATCTACAGAAAAATAACTGTTGAGTATATGAGTAAGACAATAATACTCTAAGTAGCAATAATAATTAATAATACTCCTGAGGTCAAAACTCTTAAGTTTATTCATGACCTTCACAACTTCCTTTTGCATTGAAAGATACAGGTGCTATTATTTGGATTTATAGCCAAGGCTTAAAGAAGAATGGGTCTACACGCAGGAGGCCTTTTTATCCATGTTGTTTTATTTGACCCAAGGTATTTTTCCTCATATGCTATTTCATGCCTCTATAGGGAGTACAGAACATGGTGTGAGAGACGAGGCAGGATATTAGCCGGACCAGGGCCTGGGCCAGGTGTGAGCATTCTGTCTTCTATCTGTCACTTTATTTATCATCTTTCTCTTGAGGACTTTGTGAGGACCCTCCGATTCCCAGTCACACAAATGGACTCTGCTTAAGGAGCGTGTTTTGATGAAGTGCTTATTGGCACTTATACTGTCCCTGAACTAAGAAATGATGATCAGGCCTAAGTATTTCAGTGTATTCCTCTTAAGGGCACTGGTTTACCAAGCTGAGGAAGTAGCATTAATTAAGATGGCTACGGAGCTGAGAGTCAAACATCACCACGCAGGAAATTACGATGAACAGGATGAAAAGAAGGGGCCCCACTTACTTATCAAATGGAGTCCAACTCGAGCACTGAGCATCAGTTTTGTGCGGAGAACTGAACTGCCCCAGGGGACATGTAAGATGGATAAGCAAGGGCCTGCTCTTTACTGGTGGGGAAGAAAAACACAAAGAAATCTCCTGGTAAGGTAAGGTAAAGGCTGCAGCAGACCTATACTTAAAGTGCTAGGAGCATGAAGAAGAAAAGTAATCCTTAAGGGCAAAGGGTCACTTCCCAGATTATGGGAATACACAATCCTGCTGAAGTGTACGTATGTATGCTGCATATTTTATTTGTTCACCTCCCTTGACTATTTAACATCCTTTTTTTGCCATCCCAGGAGGCCATCTCATTTTACACACAATTTTCTCATATTTTTCATGATTATATTTACAATTTCCTCATCTATAAAGTTATTGAATGCTAATTTTTGATCAGAGTTGTTCCTAGTGTATGTGAGATGTGTGAAAGAGTATATGGCAAACATAGGCATTCAGTTAATAGTTTGCCCTTGTTTCTGGCTTTCTGGACTCTACTGTCTGGGTTAAAAAAAGAAGGCTGTCTATTAATTATGATAACTGCAAGGCATCATATTGAGCTCCTGGTAGTACAGAGATGAAAAAGTGAAGCCCTAAACAGGCAAAAGAAAGATTGAGCCTAAGGATAAAAAGTGACCAAATTGTCCTGAAACACAACAGAAGAGACATATTGTTGACAGTTTAAAAATATTGTTATGATTTTTCTTTTCTTTGAGACAAGAAAGAAACTTTACCTCATGAGAAGCTTCAGGTGGATCTTTTTAAAACTCTATAATGTGGAATATTATTTGATAAATATTTGTTGATTACTGGATGAACTTAAAGAAGCTATTCTCATGTATGTTAACATTTTCCTCAGGGGGACTTTGAATCTGCTGGACTCAATGCACTTGGATAGTTTAGAATGATGAGTGGTGAGAGGTCCCTAGCCTTGAAGAAAAGTGTAACCTATTTGAAGTCTTTTGAAAGCTGCATACAGTTTTAACACTAGGTTTCATTTCACAGCTAAACATGAAAATTACCACTGTCTAGACCCAGGGTCCTCAAATGGGGGAAATTTTACTCCCCAGGGAACATTTGGTGATGCCTTGAAGCATTTTGATTGTTATCACCGGAAGGAGGAGGGTGATGCTACTGGCAGCCACTGGGTTAAAGCCAGAGAGGGATGCTACCAAATATCCTACAATGCACAGGACAGCCCCCATGACAAAGCATTATCTAGCAGTTTGAGAAAATCTGCTGTAGATAGATTTCTTAACTTAAAAGTCAACTCTAAGGTAGTAATTCCTAAAGGCTTTCCTTTGAAAGAAAACTTGGCAATTGTCACCTCAAAGACTCTTTGGATTCAATTCCCTATTTGGTTAGATGACCCCTAGACCTTCACAATACATCTTTGTTGCTGTGCTTGCAGATTTGCCTACCCCAGATCATAAGCTCTTCCTCCATATACAAAGAAAGCTCAGGTCAAGTTCTTTATGTCCCCTGCTCTATTGCTGCTAACTTAACTGTTTAGATGTTGCCCAGCCTTGAGCATCGACACATTAGAAAGCACTTGAAATTAGTGCTATAATGAGGGCTATGATCTGACTGGTCTCTCCTCTGGGGGGTGTGGAGGTAAGGCAGACAGAGGGCTGTAGGTATGTTGTGTGAGGAGAATGTCAACTTCACCAACGAACAATGTTCAGCTTTCCCCCCATTCGCCTTGCTGCCTTTCGACATGTGATTACCACACGAGGATTCTATTGCACAACTGAGGTTTCACTCTCACCAACTTGTAGAAAGTTCTGAGCCTAGCAGACTAGTTGGACAAGAATCCTTGAAGCTTGAAAGTGACTTTCATAAAGTAACTAGGTGCTCTACATCCATCTCTGGTGTGTGCTTCAGTTCCACTCTGACTAAACCACATCACAACACAGCTAGCAAAAGAAGTCGCATAACACCCGTTTGTAGCTGTTTTAAGCGATGGCAAAGGGGTCACCAAGACGTATTTCAACTTGTTTTCTTATGTGTCAGTAGCATAACACTTGGATGATACAAAGTCATCTCCAAGAAAGATATACTGTTCAGTTTACACCCTGTATCTGGGAGAAAGTTTCAGAACATTTCAGCAATCCTGTTCAGTTAACACTAATGGGGCTCCCGCCACGTGGCAGGAATTCACAAATCCAGCCTAGTGGGCAGAACGAAGCAGGGAAAAATGCAGAATGCACAGGAGGGGAACTCAACTCAGCCCATGGAAGCAGGAGGAGGTGGGGGAAGAGTTACCAACAAAGAACCGGAGGAGATTCAAGGGAGAAAGCCTCCAACGGTAATAAAACCCAGGAACCATTAGATCAGAAGGTATTTTGCCATTGACAGTGAAGACTGAAAAATCCTCATTTGCTCTGTTCTTCATTTCAGCTTCTTGTGTATCTGTCCTTTTTTTCTTCCCTCTCTCCCTCCCTCCCTCCATATTTCTTCACCCAGTCATCTCCTTTCTTCTTGTTGGCTACAATTTCTCAGAATTTTAAGAGATGTTTGCCCTGAGCAAGCTGCATGCCTCTTCTTTTCTAATTGTAAGTAATGAAAATGCTGTGGACTGAAATCTTAGACTGTCAAACTTACAGTACCTATAAAATAAAAACTCACTTTAATGAAATAATGATCAACTAAACAAAACAGCTGCTTCATTGGGGACTTTATAATTGAATGGAGAAGAAAGACATGTACATTAATATTATTATCAACGTTATAATAGAAAATGCCTATCATGGACCAGGCCCTAAAGGAGACATTTTATAGACATTATCTTTAACTGTCACAGGTGACACTGAATATTTCCGTTTTAACAAGTTACTGAGATTAAGAGATTAGGGTAAGAAAGAACTAAAGAGACATTGGCCCTGAAATATGTAGGATGGACTATTTGGTTGGTAGTAGAAATCTATTTTTGTAATAAAATTTTTACTATATTTGTTTGAAGCTCTGAGAATGCTTGTCTTCATTATAATAATTAAGATAAACTTACAAACACATAAATCACATACTTTGCATGTAAAAGCTTGGTACGTCTTACTCATCTCATTGCTTTAAAAACTACATTATAGTCTATGAGGGGAAAGGATACAGAAGATAAGAAAGAATCATAAAACAGAATATCCAAAGATTGCAGTAGATATGATGGATGGATAAATTTCTTCCTGTGGAATTTTCCCACATAACCAAGTGATCTTGGGTCCCATAGCCAGTGTTTGCTCTCAACATTAAATTTGAAGATGTTGGAAATTTCTTACATAGTCTCTACTAGCTCTTCCTATTGTTATTATTTTCTATTATTAATTGTTATTAACTTTGATTTGATGGATGTTAATTTTCTGAGCCTTGTTTTCTTATTTTAAAGAAATACATATTAATAACTACTTTGTAGGTTCATTGTGAAGACTAGATATAAATGGACATAAAAGTGCTTAGCACTATGCCTGGCATAGAGTAAGCTCTCAATATATTTAGGTATTATTACTGAAGTTTTCCTACTTACGGGATGCTAAGACAAGAGAAATATATATCTTCTCTCTTTATGCAGTGAATTTTTTCATTTCTTTCAGAAAAGTAGTCTTAAAATTTCGTTATATTGAGCTACAGATTTTAAACTGCCCTCTTAAGCAAAGTTAAAACAATTGCTAATATTTTATAAAAGCGATTATTCCAATAATCAATATCATGCCAATATCAATAAGTAATATCAATATGTATATCTCTCCTTCGGCTACTCACTTATCACGCCTCCTCTCACTCCTACAAGTTTGCTGTGGTTTTCTGAATATTCAGATAGAAAAGTATTCTCCTGTTGTTTGTTTGTTTTTGTGGTATGGAATCCTTTTTTTCCCTCCCAAATAAAATTGTTTTCAGGCTACTATATACAATAGACCAATGCAGATTTGCTCTCTTTGAAAAGAAATGAATACCTGCTCCTGCTCTCTTCCCATTTTGATACCACTCAGGGAACTCATAAGATTTTTCCAAAGGAATCTTAGGATTTCACTGAATGTATCTTAAGACTCACTCATTCACATGAATGAGAGAACAATATTAGTTCTCTCCTTCCTAGGAGGCCTATACAAACAGTCCTGGCTTAGCTGGGAGTGGGAAGAGAAAGTGGAGAAGGATGAACTTCAATATAGTCTCCTTAGTATCCACACAAAATACGTAAGATAAAATTCCCTGGCCTGGAGCTGGCTTTATAGGACTCCAAACATCTATGTAGAACCAGAGCATGCAATTCAGTCACCCACATGTCTCCAAATACTTTGATACTTTGATAATTTGACATCACCTCAATGGTCCAGTCATACAACCTGTCTTCCCAAATATCGAGCACATTTTTCATTACTATATCTTTGTACTCAAGGTTTCTTCCTCCTGAAATTATGTCTACCCTTCCATTTCTGCATGGATATCTGACTCATCCCTCCTCCAAAGCCTTCTCTGTGAGATCCTTCCCAATTCCTGGGGCCAGAATTCATTCCTTTTGTGTGTTCATTCTTGCCTCCCTCTCCTCGCATTGTTCTATTTTCTTCAAATTCCCTTCTTGCCTAGGGCAGTGATTTGCAAGGAGAGAGGAACTGCTCACTGAATCAAATGGAAATGGATGCTGTGTTGATCAAGTCTTCGGTCATCTGCCTGCATTTTCCCTTTGGCATTGCTTCATTAGCACTCCCTGCAAAGTCAAACCGGGGAAGAATCATTTCCAAAGAAAAGTCCCACCTTTTCATTTTTAATTTCCTTCCCTTTCAGTGTCAAATGAAAACTGAGCAAGATATAATCATTTATTTCTTCAACAGCCCTATTTTTCATCTTGATCCTGAACTCCAGCTAGAGTCTGTAAGATTTCTTCTTTGAGTGAAACCATTTTCATCTAGATTCTAAGTGATTATAATGTACTAGTGACCATCTGTTTGTTCCTTGAAAGTCAAGCTAGCTGGTTTGGGTGACTCTTATCTATTCATGATCCAGCAGATTTGTTTAAACCTGATATTTCCTGTGGAAATATTTTATTTTAGCTATTTCAGCGCCTCTTGCCTGAGTGATTACAGAACTGTTGTTTTCATCAAGGGCAGTGCTCATAGAAACTATTTTAGTGGGATAAATTATATCTACAAACATTTATTGAGAAATATATTGCCTACAGTGTGGAGTATTAAGATAAATACAAAGATAAATACCATGTTCTAATGAGGGAGACAGAACCCTTGTCCTCAAGTAGCTAATCGAGCACAAGGCAAGAAACGCTGACACATGACTAACTAGAAACATTCTTTGGTTGTTTATATCCAACTTTGAGTTAGGAATTTATGGCATCTTGCAAAGAAACATACAATACTGGGGGTGGGGGGGAAAACGTGAGTACAAAATATCAGGGAATGGAAAACAAGCTCAACTAGAGCCAAAATTGAGGCCAGTTCACAAAATATACTCCCTGGAACCTGTAAAAAAGCAATAGCCATCTCTGATGTGTGCACAAAGATACCCTCAGTGAATGGCACAGTATCTGGTACATAGTAGAAATTAAAAATAAAACAGAGAGTGCAATGGGCACATTTTCCATTGTAGGCTTTTGAAGCACTTCTATTAACTACACCAAAGCCACATTTGGAGAATCCAAAATTTGAGGCCACTTTCTCTAGACCAGACCAAGGCTCTGCTGCCATATCTTTCCATCTGGGATGATTGTGTTTTGTTTAAGGAAAATAAGTTGGGGATACGTATTACAGTTTTATCGCACTAGTCTAGTGGCTCTAACTTTCCTAAAACATTTTTCTTAAATTGCATCCTTGTTACACTTTATTTTGATAGGCAGAATTTTTCTCCCCATGTTTATCATTTTCGTCTTTCCATCTAAAGGCACTTAGAGAGCTGGAAATACATATTCTTCATCTTTGCAAATTTTTATGTCTCTTGAACATATAGCACAGTACCTTGGATATAGTGGGCACATAATATTGACTTTAAATATTTTTATTTTTTTTGGATATTAACAATAGCTAACAGCTTGTGATAGGGCTCTGTTATGCAAATATTCATGATGTGCTGTAAAGCCTTGTTTACATATTGACAGCTAATAGGGTTCAGAAGGCCAGTGTGAAGAAAAGATATGTCAATGTGTGTGTCTGATCATTCTATCAACCCAACTTCATTCTTTGGCAAAATGACCCTAGACTTTTGTGATACCAAATTTGGAGTTGGATAGAAGAAATTAAAACAGGAGGGTCAGGAGAAAAGGGAGCGTGATGTAAGAGTCAAGGACTAAGTGCTATAATATGTTGGATGCAGTTTTTAATGGAGAATGTAATGGAGAGAAAGAAGCTTTCAGGCAGCTACAGGGTTAAAAAAATAGCAGAAGCAGGGCAATTTTTAAATTGATGGCATGGATTATAAATTGGATCTTAAAAATATATTCTTTAAGAGAGACAAGGATAGTTAGATATATGTTTAAAAAATAGTATTAATTTTGGCTTCTGTAGCATGTTTTTTTGAACAAGTAATCACATTAGAACTGAATCCCGTGTTACCAGGAAGCTATTCAGGTTACAAAAGTGATGTAGTTTTACTTCAAAACAAATTCTTTTGGTTACACCAGTCACAATTACTCGCTTTGTGAGTTAGAAACTTATGTAACTAGGAAGGAGTAGAACAGAGCAAAACTCTTCATGCATTACTTTAATAAAAATAAATAAATAACTTGAAAGCCAAAAAAGTAATAAATTTTATTAGTCAATTCAAAGAGCAATAAGATAGTATTTTCACCTAGCAAATTAGCAAATATTTTGGAAAATAGTGACACATATAAAGTGAATTATGTTTAATAGCCCCCACCCCCCAAAACAGTTAAAAACCCCTACATGTATGGTGCAATTGTAAGTTGAAACAGAGTTCCTGAAAAATTATATGGAATGCATATCAAAAGCCTTAAAACTATTCATACTGTTTGGTGAAATAATTATCCTGAAGCAATAATCATAATGGAGTCAGAATCAGGAATATGATATATCCACTGAAATCAGCTTTTTAATGAACATGAAAAGAAAGTAAATATCTATGTATATAAAATGACTTCAATTTTTAAAAAATATATGTACTGTTGACCCTTGAACATTGTGTGGTTCCACTTATATGTGGATTTGTTTTCAAGAAATATCTGTACTAACTTTGATCTTTTGGTTGTGAATTCATGGATGGGAATAGTCAACTGTATTCATTGATCTATGCCACTTTACATAGAGGATTTGAGTGTCCATGGATTTTGGTATCTGCAGTGGATCCTGGAACCAATCCCCCATGGATACTGAAGAACAACTGTTTTTGGAGAGTCAAAAGTTACACGTGGATTTTGGACAGCAAGAGGGAGGGAACCCCTAACTCCTGTGTTGTTCAGTGATCAGCTGCATACTCATACACTCAAAAGGCTGGAAGGAAATGCTCTGAATATCAGGTCTTATTGGGCTGTTAGAATTATGGGTAAGGTCTTTTCCTGCTTTTTAGAATAAAATTTGTATAGGTGGACATGGCTTTAATAATGTGACAAAAATAAACATTTTTGGTGAAAAAAACAGTTTGTAACCTAAGCCAGTCTCATTCACTTTGGCTAACAAAGGATTCTGTTAAATTTTCTGTTCAAAATACTTGACATGCAGACCTATCAAATAGATTTGTCACTGTCTCTTCAAAGGAGAAAATTCTGTTTCAAATTCATCCTTAGCCCAAAGCAGCTAATTTGATTTTATCAGTGATCAGCAAAGCCCTACGTTAAATAATTTATGCATTTTTTAGCTCCATCCCTACAGGGCAAGATTCAGTACTTAATGAAAACCATCACACCATTCGACTGCTAGAGCTCATTTGACATGTTGGCTTTGAGAAGGCTTAAGCCTGAAGCATAACAGTGGTCACCTAGAGAATGTTCGTTTAATCTGACAGCACTGGAGAGGAACACAGAGGTGGAAACAAGACAAGAAATCATGATGTTCACATATCAGCCCTGTGATGGAAGGTCCAGAAAAGACGCAAGGACTTGAGCATCAAAAGCAGGTGGAAAGATCCACGAATGGGATATTTTTCATTAAAAATTAACTAATCATCAGCATCAAGATACATCTTCTTGCTTTAAGACGTTACCAGATCAGCCTCCTTCTCCAAGGCATCTGCTATCTGGAAAAGCCCTTGCAGGTCTTTTTCTCATTACCAGTCCACCTCATCTCCCACCTTATCAAAAATCATACCTGTGCTCACTCTTTTGCACCTCTTCACTTTGATTTCTTTCTGTTGCTGGTGTTCGAACTGAATTGAATTTGTTCATTGTTAGAGGCCTTTTTGTCACTAGGTTTCTCTGGGAGTTCTGATACTTGGTGTTTATTCCCTTGACAGGTAGGTCTTGAGGATGAATTGAATGTGGCTTGTCAGGCGCTTTGAAAACAAATCTGGCAGCGAAATTGTTGCTCTGAATGGTGTTCCTGGCTTTGTTTCAGGGGCCAGTGTGTGAGACAGATAGTGAAATGGGGAGCCATTTTATTTTTCATGTTTGTTGGTGAGAATATAAGAAACACACCATGGGGTTGCCTTTAGAAGCACAAGGGCTACGTGGATTCAGGCAATGGTCTGTATCAAGAGAGATTTGTGAGATGCTGGAGTAAAATACAGAAGCTGGAATTAAACTTTTCTACAGAAACGGCAGAAGAAACAGTTTGTTAGATTTCTTAACGAGTCATTATTTGGATTCATCTGCAGTCTGCTTTACACACTTTTACCAGGAAGGATAAATTATAGGTGAGGATACAAACTTCAAGTTAGAGGAGGAATAAGTCCTGGGGAATATAATGCACAGCACTGTGATTATAGTTAACAGTAATGTATTACATGTAGTTGAAGATTGTTAAGAGAGCCAATCTGAAATGTTCTCACCATGAAAAAGAAATGGTAATTATGTAACACGAGGTGTTAGCTAACGCTAAGGTAGTAATTATTTTGCAATATGCCTGTAAGCGAATCAAATCAACACATTGTACATCTTAAACTTACTCAATGTTATATGTTAATTATGTCTCAAAAAGTTGGAAAAAATTTTTAAAGAAGGTGAATTCCGAAGTTCCATGTGTGGCCTTTATCTCGCTAGGAGAGGCAGAGAGGGCAGGCTACCATCTTATAAGCAGTCCAAATAATGTGAATAATAATAAAAAACACTAAGCAATTAGATACAAAAAAGCATTGAACATTTTTAATTATAGAAATTTTCCAATGTCAGACATTGTTCAAGTGTTTCTCAAATGGACAGTCCTTCCAGACTCTCTTTGGCTTGGTTTCTGGTGACCATGCACCTCTGTCTATGTCTGTGGTCCACCTGTGGAAACTCGGTGACACTAGTGCTGTGCTCAGCTCCACTCTCTACAGCTTCATCCAGGGAGACCAGCCCAGGGCACATGGTGTCAGCTTATACCTTGTCTTATCCATCCATCTATTCATCCATTCATCCATTCATTTGCTGGTTTGTTTAGGATGAGAATCAAAGGATGAGTGATATCACTTTATGCATGATTATTTTAAAACTTTGTCCATGCCATGGATTTGGGCCAGGTAAATAAGTGATTTGGGTTCCCCAGAGAGCTAAACTTCCTGTCGGTATTACTCAAACATAATCGTGACCACTACTCCGAATGAATAGCATCCCCTACGTGCTTTGTCTAGCTTTAGTGTGCATCCCAGACAGTGGTGGCTTGTTGAATGATGGTCTGTCTTGGGGCCCAAGGATCTGGACTTTAACAAGATTCCCAGGTGATTCTAATGCTGGCACTCCTTAATTCACTCCAATATTGGTATAGTGGTTAGGAAAGTATTTTAAAATCAAAGAACAGGGTATTTATGTTTTCTACTGTTCTTATTCTTTTATTGAGAGCATTTCTTACACTTCCACCTTTGGTGCCTTTGTTCTACTCATCTCTCAGGGACATTTTTTTGAATCACCAAGCTTCTCAACCTCCAGAAATAACTCATAATCTTTCCTCCCTTCTGCATGTGGACATTTATTAGCATAGGTTTTTGCCCTGCATTTTCTTTCTGTTATCATCATAGCACTTGAGATTTTTTTATATTAAATGTGAGAGAATAGGATTATGGAGACCTGATTTCAAAACCCAGCTCTTTTATTTGCTAGCCACATGTCTTGGACAAGTTACATAACCTTTTTCAGTCTTCTTTTCTAGAAAATGAAGATTACAGCATTATTTACCTCATAGGGTTGTGGTGAAGTATAAGAGTTAGTGCATATGAATACTTGTTGAATGAATGAAAGTTTAGCCCAATGAAGACTCACTATGCTAACTAATCATTGTCAATATTCTTATTTAATTCAATAGATGTGTATTCAACTTTTACTATGCTTATTATTGCTTTTGAATCACCCATTAGGGGGATTTTTCATTTTTTTTTCCCAGACAGAAGTGTTTTTAACCTACATTAACATTTCCTCTTTGCCTTAATGTCTCCCTTTTGGATCATTGTAAGTTATTTCCATCTTCTCTTTTAGCTTTTCCTTCAAACTATTTTACTAGTATTTTTGCTTTTATTCCTTTCCAATTTAACATGTCCCAATTCTTGCCACAGGTGCTGGAAAGAGAACAGCACCTTTTAGTAAGCAAGCGACTGTGACATGTACAAGGTGCATGCTTTCCTTTCAATTAAAAGGCACTCAGCTAGGGCCTCTTTCTAATCGGGAGGTAAATCAGCCACATTTCTGGGTGAGAAACAATTAGTTCCACTTACATTTTAGTTGAATTTTTACTCCCTCAGGTTCATATATGTTGTCTGCCACTTTCTTTTTTGTTATCTTGTGCTTATGTCATTTTTTCCTCTTTTTTTCACCTTTACCTTCTCTATTGATTTAAATTAAGCTTGGCTGGTATTTTTTTGAAAAGAAAACACAAGCTTGCTGGGTTGGGAGGTTTTTCCAAGGCCTCGCTGCTCTAGTAAAATCCTATATATGTAGGTCCTGCAAACCAACATTATTTTTGCTATACAAACACCACATGCATGTTCTAAGACCTGAGTCCTCTGTGAAAGATCCTTTCACACATGCAAAAACAGTTGACATGTCAGCACTTTCATAGAGTGAAAACAAAAGGATCCTGGTTCAGAAAGGTTAGGGCTGTTCTACCGGGATAGGTACATGACTTACCTTGACCCTCATCTCCAGCATGAGTGATATGATTGTATTCCAATTTTGTATTTTCTTATACACAGTCTGCTCCCAAAGATGTGTCTCATATTTTGAATTCCCCCAATGGAGGAAGTGTTCATTTTCTACTGTCATGAAATGATATTACCACAAACTTAATGGCTTAAAAAAATGCACATTTATTCTCTCACAGTTTCTGTGCATCAGGAATTCAGGCATGGATTAGCTGGATCCTTTGCTTAGAGTCTTATAAGACTTCAAAGTTTTGGCTGGGGCTGTGGTCTCATCTGGGACTTGACTGGGTAAGAACTCAACTTAGGTTCACTCCTGTTGTTGGCAGAATTTAAATCCTTGCTATTGTAGAACTGAGAGCTTCTTGTTGGCTGTCAGCCAAGAATATCATCAGCTCCTACAGGCTGCCCAGACTTCCTTACCACATGGGATTCCTCAACATGGCCTGAGAGAGAGAGAGAGAGAGAGAGAGAGAGAGAGAGAGAATTAGCTGTATGGTAACAGAGCAGAGGTGTCTTAGGGAAAAATGGTAGGGTCATTTTCTTCAATATCAAGCTCTGAGCCAGTATGAATTTTGAGGATTTAACCTATATTGTTTAGTGTGTATACCTGTTTTATAGATGAAAAGACAATTAGGACTGGTTTACAGGGCTTTTGTGATAACTAAATTGATAAGGTGGCTGAAAGTCCTTTGTAAACTGTGTAATACATCTTAAGGATATAAGTTATTTCTATATTTAGAGACCTAAGGGAAAATTTATCCTATTTTTTAAGATTTCTATATAAAGAAAGGAATATTTTAAATTTAATAAAAATATAGCAATTCAACTCATTCCCTTTGTAAATAGGTCAAATATTCTAGAGAAGGCCACTGTTCTCTTGATGACTATCTCTAATCCCAGCCCTTCTGCAGAAGTGAACATTGCAGTCAGCGAGTTATGTGTTTTTTTAACTTTTTAACATTTTGTACATTTGTTTATAGATTACTCTAAATGTACTTAAAATATTTCTAAAGCTAGTTTAGAAAAGCAAACCAAATCAATCCCTGAATATCATGTTTTTTTATGCTTTCTATTATTGAAGTCTGAGTTAATAAATTTAATTAATTAAACTTTAAATTAATCTTAGGTGTCTTTATGCTAATATAACATTTTGTCTACTAATAAAATATTAATTAAAGAATCCTTGTGAATTTCTGGGGGTTTATCCTAAGGAAATTGGTAAAGAAATCCAAAGGTACACATTTTTAGTTACAAGATGAATAAGTCATGGGGGACGTAATATACAACATGGTGAGTACAGTTAATAATACCATATTGTATATTTGAAAGTTACTAAGAAAGTAGAGATTAAAGTCCTCATCAGAAGAAAAAACATTTTTTGTAACTATATTAACTAGACTTATTGTGGTGATCATTTCATAATATATACAAATATCAAGTTACTATGTTGTAAATCTAAAACTAATATAATGTTATATGTCAATTACACCTCAATATAAAAAGAGAAGGACATTTATAAAGTAAAAAAATACTAATTTAAGAATCCCTGTGAAAATCTGGGGGACTATCCTAAGGAAATAATCATGAAAGCAGCAACAATTTCTGTATGAAAATATCCGTCACAGCATTATTTATAATGATGAAAGATTGAACCAATGCAAATGTTTAACAAAAAATAAATCATTAAATAATCACATAAAGTATTTTCACACCCATATTCATTGCAGCACATTAGCCAAGATATGGATACAAACTAAATGTCCTTCAACAGATGAATGGGCAAAGAAAATATGATTTATATACAATAGAATGCTAAAGAAGGAAATATTCTCATTTGTGGCAACATGAATGAATCTGGAGGGCATTATGCTAAATGAAATAAGCCAAAAAGAGAAAGACAAATACTGTATGGTATTACTTATATGTGGAAGTAAGGGGGGAAATGTGTGGAGAGGAGTTTATAGTATGATATAGGTCAAAAGGCAAACATTTTCAGTTATGAGAAGAATACATTCTGATAATCTAACGTACAACATGGTGACAATAGTTAATAACACAGTATTGTATACTTGAATGTTTCTAAGAATAGATCTTAAGCATCCTCACACACAAAAAAAGTTGCCTGTGTTAGCTATGTGAGCTGGTGGATGTATTAATGCTCTTAGTCTTCACAATGTTTTTTTACGATGTATATGTATATCAAATCATCAAATTGTACACTTTAAATGTATACAATTATGTCATTTATTACTCAATAAAGTTAAAAATAATCACATTATAACACTAGTAGGCTATTATAAAGTTGGCAAAACTGCCATCTACAAAATTTGTTTCAATGTGTGAGATGTATCCATAATATAATGTCAAATTTTGAAAGGAGCCTATAAAACTTCAATGCTGTATGATTCCATCAAAGTGTGCTTCAGCAGAAAGAAAAAATAAATAGAAGATCATTTATATTTTTGTGAGTGCTAACAGTTGGCAGAGCTGGGTGGTTGGTGTACTGTGAATAAACTTTGTTTTCATTTTTTCTTTTTTTAATTTTCTAAATGTTTTCAATAAGCATGCAAAAGGTTTGCATTTTAGTTTAACATTTTTATCAAAATAATAGATACATATATTTTTAAAAGTCAAATAGCACCACAAGACCATAAGATAAAAATAGCAGTCTTTCAGCTCTTTATCTCATCCCTGAATCTTAGTCTCAGAAAAGTCATTTCTTCTAGTTTCTCAATAACATAAATATTTGCTCTTTATTTATTTATTTTTTAAGTTTTAGATGTTATCATTAAATTTCTAGAATAGATGAAGACTTAGTTCTCCTTTCCAATTCACCTCATACTATGCATATATGTCTCTTCTCTCCAACTTCCATATACACTAATATAATAACACATAATTAAATATATTTTATTATTATTGTTGCAGGTACTGTTCATTAATAACATATGTAATGTTTTATGATTATATGATTATTTCTTTCGAACTCTTTGTTTTTGTTGAATTTGATAATTGTCTCACTTTTTCTATCTTTTATTTTCTATCTGCCTAGCAATCATTCATTCATCAACAAACTCTCCAATAGAACTATTTACCTTCTCTCAACATGGCCATGCACATCAGCAATGTTAAAATGAGAAGACCAATGACATTCTAACACCTGATCCTGTATTCAAGACCCATAAAATATTTTCTTTCTCGTGGTGGTCTGAAACTTCATGATAATGTACCTTGTTGTGAATTATTTTGTATTCATTTTGCTGGACATGAGATCCTTTTCAATTTGAAAACTGATCATACAGATTTAAGAAATGTTTCTTGTTATTGCTTAAAAAAATTCACCTTTCAGTTGTCTCATCAATAGGTCTTTAAA
Organism: Cynopterus sphinx; assembly: GCA_030015415.1. Lineage (NCBI taxonomy): Eukaryota > Metazoa > Chordata > Mammalia > Chiroptera > Pteropodidae > Cynopterus > Cynopterus sphinx. Next base: position 113,800,125 of record CM057381.1, read on the forward strand.
ATTTGTCTAGTTGGTTGTTTTTATTTCGCTTTGTTTTTATTCTTACAGAAAAGCTACAAGGAACACCTATTGTGCGTACCTCCTTATACTTACTTGTAAATTTTTCTGTAATAAATACTTAGATGCAAAGTCAAATTTCTACCCCATAGGATATGCATATTTTTAAAGTTCATGCAAAAAAATTCTTATTTCTCATTTTGAAAATAGTCCCCAACATAAGTAGATCATTTTGTTTAGTGCTTAATCATCATATTTCCATATTCCAGTATCACATTTGCTTTTTATAATGCCCACAACTTCATATTTCACTCCCACACCCTAAGCCAATTTCTGATTCTCTCTTTATGAAGGGAAGGAGCAGGCAGAGCCAGTCATAATCTTAGCTTTCCCCATCCTTAGCTACAAGGCTCAGCAAGACTCTCTGAACTTGTTTCCTCATGTGTAAAATGGGAATAATATCTAATTCTCAGTGCTGTTAAAGGATTCAGTGAAATTCATTTAGCACAGTATCCAGCACACAAAAGATACAAAAAAATATGAACTCCTCCTTTATTATCAATTTTATGCATTTGAAGTTAATGGAATTAGCACGTGTGGTCAGAGATACAACTTAAAAATCCACATCATATCTGTAACTAGGATCTACCATGATTCTGATCAGATCTAAATCTACATGCCAAAATCCAGATATTCCTGAAGGTCATCTAGGACCTACTCCAAGCCACATTCCAAGAAATAGAACCTGGACTAGTTCCTTCAGAGTGAACATCCTGCTTTATATGTCCTAGCATCCTCCCACCTTCTGGAGGAATTTGGGATTGTTCCCCTTCTACCCTTATGGAGCTCTGTATATTTTAGATCCATAATAGGGACCCATGGTAAGAGAGAAAAGTTTCTATTCCATAATTCATTTTTCTGAGTCATTATCCAATCCATTTTTATGAAGCTTTTGTTATAAAGTGACAACGACCAGAGTGATTATTGTTTGTTTGATTATATCACGATTCATGTAACAATTATTTCTTGAGCACATGATATTTTGAGCCTGGCTTTGTAAAGGCAAGTTCCCCTTACTTCTCTTTCCTATTTCTTTCTTTCTTCACCTCTTTATGATATTGAATGCATGCAGCCCTTACTTTGGCTCTAGCTCCCTGTCCTACACCACTGGCTGGGAACTAAGTGGGGAGAGTTTGGTGGCATCTTGCCTGAGTACTACTTACTTCTCAACATGTTTCCCTTGAACCTTGCCACTCCAGAATGCTCTTATGGGGTCTGGAAAAAACCCAGATCTCCGGCCCCAGGTTATAACTTCTGCTAGTGACCAATACTTATCCTCATGCCAGTAGGGTCCTTTCTGATATCAACAGGCCAAACTTGCAATTCCTGCAGCAGTCTAGGCAAAGTCACAGGTCAGAATACATGGTAAGGATGGGTGCATAGTGACAATCTAGAGATGACTTGATCAAACTCTGCATTCTAGAACATCTGTCTGTTTATCTGTGTTTCTTGTCCTAACAAGCCCAGAGGCATAACCTTATAACTTCTACTGAGTATTTCAGAAAACAATTGAAATATAACTTGGTAGATGAAGCTGAATTCGTTTAATGAACTGAAAGACCTGGTCTGCATGATTCATCACTGGGAAAAACTTATTGAGTGCTACATGTCAGACATTGCACGTGCAGTTGGGAACCCTTGGTCCATGGTATATATACCCATCCCTGACTCTCTTTCTCAATCCCTCACTTGTTCTTATTTCCACCACAATGATAAAGATTTAAATTTCAGTTTAAAGCATGAAGTTATCATTTATTGAGCATTTATAATATTTTAGATGCTGTGCTGATTGCCTACTGAACATAATTTATTTCATTAATCCTCGTTTAAACTTGAGATCAGTGCTTTCATTATCTCCACTTGAACAAATGCAGAAATTGGGGTGTAGAGAGGTGAACTAACATGCCCAGAGACAAACAAGTGGAAGTAATGATAGCAGGAAATCTGCTTTCAGTTTATGTCTGTTATGACCACCTGACTCTCTTACCTCAAATACTCAGCATCAGGGATCCTATTTCTCTTCAACACTGAAATGATAAGAATCCTACTTAATCTTAGGGATTCTTGTCTTTTTTTCCAGGTTCTTCTTGAGAGACACATTTCTCTCAGAATCTCTATTTACCTCTCTCATGTAGTAAATAGCTCTGCCCAGGTTGCCTCTCCTGCCCCACCTAAAAGCTGCCCTCAAATGTGAACCCAGTTCCATCTCTCATTTCCCTGAAACACAGCTAAGACCAGACCATTGATTTAACAAGAGATTACTAAAGCCTTTGAAAAACAGAAGGGGATTAAAATGCGCACAGAAGAACCCCTTCACAGACTTCCCACAGCACCTCCCTCGCTGACATCCAACCAAACACCATGTTGAAGGGGCCAGTTGATCCCTGCTATTGGGAGACCCTAGCAGCACCTCTGCCCTGGGCCCCCATTCAGCTAAAACCGATAGCAAACAAACCAACCACAAAGTCTTCCCCTAAAAGGAAGCATAATCTGCATCTATGTCTCCATCACCAAAGAAGGTTTTACCCTATTATGCAGAGCCCTGTGGTCTGCAAACATCCCACATCACAAAAGGGTCTCAGTTTCTTTGTGCAGAACCCAAGTGCCCTTTCAACAATTGTCCTTGCCTGCAGCACCACCCCTTCCCCGGGCAGCTGCCAGCACACTAAAATGAATTTAAGCCTGCTATTTCTAGACTCACCAGGATCCAGCAGGAAGCTTTAAAAGGGCCATCCCCCCTCCCATTTCTATCCATAAAGCTTTAAAAATATCCAGATTAGGTTTCATTAAGGATGCCCATCTTAAATCTGATGAAACATTACTTGGGAGCCCCCATGTTCATGAGGAGAGACATGGTCAAAATATGCCCCCAAAAGGTGCATAAATTCTCTCAGGCCAAAAATAATAGAAAGTATATTATAAAGAACTATTCCTCCCCCACCCTTGTACATGGGTCTAGCCTTAAAAAAATCCACCCAAACAAAAACAAAACCTAGTAATATAGTTCACTGATAGTCTTGGATCCACTTATCTATGGGATAGCTTAAAGATGAGGGCAAGTTTTGCCTGGATTTTATCTACAGGCTACTGTATTTATTATCTTCATTACGAATCCAATTTTAATGCTCTTGACCATCTCCACAGAGTCTGTCACTTTGTCTAACAGCCTTTGATAGTCCCAGGTCATAGGGCACCTCATTTCCAATTTTTACTTTATCCTCCTATGGCATAAGAAAGACAACTGTAGTCTATAGGAATTAACAGTCTAATAGAAAGGCTTCCAAAGAGTCTGAGAGAGAGAGAGAGAGAGAGAGAGAAAGAGTATGAATGAAAATGATTCTATCCATCCAATAGCATAACATCTTGGTTTAATGTTACCCATGTAGGAAAACAGGAAAGAAATTAACGGATGAATTTATTATCACAGTTATTATCAAGTAACCACAAGCTCAGGTCTGGTTTCATGGCCAGCACGAAATCTACGCTTGGCAGGGTTTCATCACCAATGGGAAATCTGACAAGCAGACAGAGAAACCAATAGGATTTTAAAATATTTTTTGAATTACTATTTAAATATTCAAAAACCGGTTTATCTAAAACATAGTAAATCTTTTCCATAAACTTACACTCAGGACTTATTTCCCATACACGTGGTAAATTTGCTGACCTTTAATAAATTATCAGGGAGATAGGAATGAGATCATCTTTGAAAATCCATTCCTGGGTTTCTTCTGTCGTGGAATGCAAATGGGTGGCTTTCACCCTTATGTGCAATTAGATGTGAGGGCCCCTATTCAAGAAAATGAATCAAAGAAGGAAGTCTTGTATCTATGTGGAGAGAGCCTTGAATAAGCATAAAGCTATATTAGTTAAAAAAGGAAAACACATTTTCCCAATTTTTTTTTCTTTTTTCATTATACTCAGTGAAGTCTGGCTGAAAGATCTTACACATTAAGTGAATCCTAATGGGGACTTAGTCTGGCTGGAATGCTTGATGGAGTTTTGATAATGAAACCATTGCTATGGCTGCATTTTGTGAGTTTCATGTTGTCTTCGAACTTAGGGCAAGCTAAGTCACCTAAAGAATTAACTCCTGTGTTAGTAAAACTCAATGACCAAAGGACCCCCAAGAGAACTTGGAGCTTGAAATTTGCAGGCTGCATTTGTATTAGTTGTTTGTTTGAGTTTCATGTCAATTCTCTGATGTAGACGATACAGAATTGTTCTCCATGTTTTACAAGGGTGGAAACTGGCTGACAGAGGGTGAGCGGCTTGCTCCAGCCCAACTCTTCCAGTGGTGACAGAATCACAGTTAGAACTGTGGTGTCTCATCACAGATGCTTCAAACACACAGAGGAGGTCTTTGCAATTTAGCAAAAAGGAGCCACCATCTGTCTAGTTCATCTTCGTATCCACAGCTTTTAGTCTGAGATAGGTGCTCGGAAAACAGTTGCTAAATAAATGGAAGCACCAGCAAGTTGCAAAGAGGAGAATAAAGCAATTACGGCCATGGTGTGCCACATTCTTCGTCCTCTCCTCCACTACAGCAGTCTGAGCCATTGTCACTCACACGGCCGGTTTAAGGAAAGCATGATCAGCCTGGGGTGTTGTCAAATTTGTTGTAAGACAAGCCCTGCTGTGATTAAAGTTTTTCTGCCAAGTCCAGTTCTCAGGCTTCAGGTATCTTCTCACTCATACATACTGTACGTCAACCCACAGTGACTGGACCATGCTGGAAGCTGTAATACTCATTAACAGTTATTTCCACAGTATTAGCATTCAGCTGAACAGAAGTGCTAAAACACATTTGCACCTAAGTGACCATATAGGGCCATCAGTTGAATGTCAACAGGAAGTGTCAGACAGGGATTAACATATTACAAAACTCTAAGCAAAAAATCTCTCAGATTTCATGAGATGTCAAGATTGGAGAGACAATAGCTATGTCCTGTTCTTATTTATTGCTCAGCAAAATGTAATATGTGATCCCGTTTCTTGAAAGGGTCATAGGACAAACACTCTAGACGCTGAACTGTGTGCAGTAGATTTGGCATTTAACTGGAATTTTCATTATTGATACAGTTTGTGTAGCAGGGTGGAAGTGTGAAGCTCTTTACCTGATGCTGGTTTCATTCTCATTAGTATATTGCTAAGCTCATTACCTCAGAGTAATGCTATTAGGTAATGAACTCTAAGATAAGAGTAGAATGTACAAATAAAGAAAGATATTCTGGATGAACTATTCTTGCAATTAAATATGAACTGAAACAATTCATTCTTTTTTTTAACCTCTAGACCATAGTGAAAAGGTTTTTTTTTTAAAAAAAATACCTTGTAACAAAGATTATTTTAAATAAGTTTGTCCTTGCTCAATAGTCTAAAGCTTTGACTGTACCACCCATGAATTCTTGTGCCCCAAATTCCAGCATGAGCTAAGAATATTATATTATAACTCACATATAAACCTCTCCCTTGCCCACCGTTAGAAATTTAAGTCCCAGGCTAAGAGTAGGTCTCTAGTTGAGTACAAATTTCAGTGGGATTTGGAAAAATCCTTTAAATAGGTTTTTATTGGTTTTTAAGAACAGGGTTATTTTGTGCTAATAATGGGCATACATTAGCTTTTAGATAATTGCTTTATGTAACTTAGAGTTTTGGCTTTCAGCTAAATAAACACTCTATGTGTTCACAGGTGTATTGTCCTCAAGGGCACTCCGCTTTTAAGGGTGGCAGCTGTTGCCAAGGTGTTGCTGATACAGTTCTGCATATAATTTATTAGAAACAGGTGCTGGGTCATGATGAAGATAGACAGGAAACTAAAGCAGACAACATGTTTAACCACCATTAAAAAAGTTCAGGTTCAGAGAGACAATGTGTCTGAGATATTTGGGGGATGTTGCCAGCATCCCAGCACAAGTTTAAAAGCTCCTGCAGATCAGCATAAGGAAGAAATTGTACATGAATTTCAAGCAGCTCAGCCTAATGAGTGCCTGATGCCATACTGCCAAATTTAATTGATTGCATAAAAAAAAAAATCTTAGTTAGTGTAAGACTAGCAAAAAATTATAAAATACTTTCCTAAACTAATCATTAAAAATTACTTTCAAATGAGGTAATAACTGTTAGTTTTCAATTACCTGGACAGTGGATTACGCTATAATGTGTTTTCTTTATGTCAGAGTATTTGCTTTGGAATCTTCTGTGGATCCCTCAGTGTTGGGAAGAGCCTAGGTTGAGTGTTCGCATGGCCCTGGGGCAGGGTAGGGCAATGAGGCAGGAGAAAAGACCTAGAAACATGAGGACTGGATGTTCTCCCTCTCCCTTTGGATATTACCCTGCTATGAAGCTCTTCAGCAGACTTGGGGCTGGCTATCATGTTCAGTGTCTCCTAGTGAAGGAGTGGAAATGGCCTAGAATCTGGATGCTCCAGGAGTGAGCGGTTTGCCCCCAGTAAAAACAAGGAGACGTATTAACTCATGCTCTGCAAGACATCCTCCTGTGAAGAAGCATTTGTATATTTTCCCAACTAATCTCCAGCCTAATCAGCGTGCCACATAATACACATGTGCAATAAATATGCATACTAAATACAGCTGAAAAGAAGTTGTTAAAAGTGCGTGCACAGTTTTTCAACCTCAAAAACCTAAATATCTTGGCCATTTACATGTTTAAAAAATACCCACAGGCATTAAACCACATTACGGACTAATGGCCTGCCAATTTCATTTTTGGGAAAAGAATCTGTGTTTGAGTTACAACACATGAGTTTTTAAAAAGCAACTGAAACAACAAAATTTGGTTAAAAACATTTTTTGACCCCCAGGCTCAGACCTTGTATGCCAAAAATGTTGACAAAACTCTATACCAACACCAGCGGGCATGCACAGTTTAATATCTGCTTTATGTGAAAAATCATTGACAATTTAATGCTTGCATTAATTTGAAAGAATTTTATGCAGTAGGTAGAAACTTTTACATTACCATCCCTAATCTCTACCAGCCGTCTTTTTCCCTTCTCAAAGGGAAAGTGACTGACAGGGCCGAAAAAAACAAATCTGCTGAAGGGCCCGTGCAGCTGCTTTTATCACCTTTCCAACAGCCCCATCCCAGACCGAAATGCAGGAATTCGGTTTGCATGCTGCTCAGAGCCTTCTACGGAGGTTTAGCAAAGGAAAGCAAATAGCTGATGTAAAAATAAACCTTTTATTAAAAAAAACTTTATAAGGCCCCTTTATTTAGAGGGAGAGTCACTCAAATAAATACACCGTTAACAAACTTATATAATGAATAATAATATATACTGTAGCAAGTGATGAAATGGAATCCCACAAAACAAGTGCTGAAATCTGATGATTGATTATCAAACCTATAGGATAAATAAACCTTCTCCAATTAATAACTAGTCTTTGGGATGAGTTTCTATAGAAATGCCCGACAAGGAAAAGCACCAGGCACAGAGTTCTAGGGAGAATCAAATTCTGAAGTTAGCAGGACTGAGCTTATACACAGTTCTCTTTCCAGTGCAGTTAAGTTATGAATTTGGAGGTCACAGTGAGATGAGTCCAGCCCACTGATGAAGAAATATGTTTTCTCCATCTAAGCTAATGAATTATCCAGGCCATTTTGGACCCACGTGTCTAAGTATCAGAAGAAGCTATTTTTAATTTATTAAAAAAGGAATTGAGAACCACCCTCATTTCCTTAAATGTGCTCCTTGCCAACAAACCAATGAAAGCACCCATTCAGAGAATTTTATTCTCTAGCTTTGGTTTTCTAGCTTTGCATCCTTATTCTTCTCTCTCATTCGATGCAGATAGCCCAGTCAGAAGCTTCCTATTGATTTTGGAAGAGCACTGACTTCATGTTTGTAACCAGCCATGCTCTGATGTGTCAGCAACAGTGTTATAGTGAATAACAACTAACATGAAATCCCAGATAGCCAGTTGTAAACCTACAACTCTCCCTCTAAGTCATTTAGCCATGTCTTCATTTTGAAACAATGGAAGAAATGTCTATCCAGTAGTCCCATGAATGCTGCTTTGTGATTGTGCTTTATCTCTGATCTTGAAATAGAAAAGTTTCTGCTGAAATACCCGAAATGTTAGCCTACTACTATAGACATTAGGAAGAATAAACTTTATACCTTTGTTGGTCCCTCTGACCATCCATCTATGCATCCATCCATCCATCCATCCATCCATCCATATTAATTGTTCCTGTCTGCTAGATTCCTTCTTATAAGGACATCCCTAAGTCTATTCTCTTCTACGGTGGTGTATTAAGTATCTCTTTTTATTTTGATGCTTTGACATCTTGGAGCCTTGTTGACTCTGAAAGGAACTGCCCTCCAGGGTTAGCTAATTCCCATAAATAGCAAGCAACTCACCAGGGAGTGTTTCCTTTGTGTCCCAGGGCCTACCAAAATTATTCAAACTAGCCAATCCAAAGCCTGTTTATCTTGCTTACTGTGCTCTGCCTATTCCTTCCCATGAGAACACCCAAAAGGTTCTTGCTCACATTTTCCCCTCGCTCCTTCTGCTTCCTGACTGATCCCAGTGCTTCCCTAGGTGAGCCAGCACAATGTGGCATGTACCTTCCTTGGAAAATATGAGTAACACACTATCTTTCAGTAGCACTTGTCTCCTCATCTGTTGGTCTCACCATACTTGAATATTAATAAAATCTTAAAACAGGTGGAATATATAAATATACCTTCCTTCAGAGCCTCAAAGCAGTTCTGAGAGAATGGAAGTAAACCTGAGGTTGGAGGTCAAGGAATCTAGTTCTGGCTTCATCATATGCATAACTGATGGGCTTGGCCATGCCATTTGCTCTTGCTAAGGTTCTGTTTCCCCTTCCATCAACACGAACAATTAGCACATTATAGAAGTCATATAGGTGTGCATAAATGAAAGCACAAGCATGCAATAGGAACAGAGTTGAACCTGATATCATTCCCTTAAGTATCTTTTCCTTTCTTCCTCAAGTTTTATAAACCCCATCTTAGGATACTTTTCCTTGTGCATGATCTCCATTTGATGGTGGGGATCACAGGGAGGCTGCTTTTCATGCTCTGTGTGAGCAATAGAGTAGATAGTGGTGGCTGAGAGCAGAGAATGTGGAGTCAGATTTCGTGAGGTAACTACACCGCTCACTGACTGGGTGGTCATAAAAAAGTTACTATTCTTCTCTGTGCCTTGGTGTACTAATCTGTAAAACAGGGAATTTTTCCTACTTCAAATGATTGTTTTGAAAATAAAGTGCATTACACATTACTCTTCCTTGCTTCTACTCTTCCAGCAAGGAAGAGAAGAAGCAGGTAACCTGTAGAAACAGTATTACAGGTAGAAATGCTAGCAGGTTTCTCATGACTAGAAATCTCAAAGCACCAATGTAATACCCTCCTACTGTTGCCAAGATGCCATTTCTCTGGTCATTTGCCTTCCAGGGAATGGGGCTGCTGGCTTAACCAAGACACATTTGACTTAGACATAGCACGTCTTAGCTAAGTTTTAAACAAGAATTCACATATTGCTACAACTTCAAACCTAAACGATTCAACTGTTATAAATGAATTTTTTAAAACCAGTATGAAGTCCTGCAGGTTATTAAATAAATACACTGAAACATCTGAACTGAATGTAAACCACCTGTTATTTGAGCTGATTTCAACTGAGGCCATTTTGGACCACCAGACTTAATTGTCCTTTCATTCAATCAGAAACATGCAATTATGAGACCTGGGCTTCTTCTCGCTGGCCCACTGCTTGATTCTTTTTCCTCTCAAGAAGCTTTCTCCTGGTGGATATTTTTAAAGTCTACTGGGCTATAATGATAAATAGTTCTCATAAATACTGGACTAATAACCAACAGATAAATAATTGAAATGTGTGAACGTTGATATGGCAGAAGTGCACAAACTTCAGGATTGATTTGACCTGTGCTTGAATTAAAACTCTAGCGATTGCCATCTCTGAGCCTTATCTACTCATCAATATTCTGAGAGTGACAAACTGAGCTCACAGGCTTATACACCCTGGCTACATGTCTTATGGAACACTTACCAATAACCAGGCACTGTATGAATTCATTTTAGCCCAAGTGGCAATCCTACACAGTGATTATTTTTATTATCACATTTTATAGATGAAGGCCCTGAGGCACGGAGAGGGAAGGTGATAGTTGGAGCCAGGATTTGAACCCAGGAGGCCTAGTCTGGAGCCTGTGTCCTTAACTACTCACTTATGTGGTCTCCCAGGAATGTCTCCTCAGAGTGGTCAATGCACATTTTTTCTTGATTTCAGGTTACTTTGGGGCCTCTGGGACTTGGAATGTCAAGACCTCTCCCATCTCATCCCATTATTTTTCTCTTATGGCTCCAATGCCCACCCACCCTCACTGCCAAGCCACTTCTGTCACCAGCTCATATCTCTAAAAAGGCAGCACTCCCTCTACTTCCAAATTCAGGCTTCAGGAGCTGGTGGAAATGGGGGAGTTTGAAAGGCCAGGGAGGGAGTCGGGCTGCCTAAAGAAGGGGCCTAGGGAAACTTGGAAGCAAGGCTGGAATGAGTCAATCAGTCAGCAAGTATTTATTTAGTGCTAGGCAGCTTGGGAGATAGAGAGAAACTGTAAGACGCCATCCGGTCCCTGGGCGGATTTCTGGCCGAGTTCCCCGCATGAGAACTAGGCCTGGAGCTGAGGCCTGCCCAGCCTGTGGAAGGCTGCCATGACTTGGGAGACTGGCTACCCTGAAGAGCAGCAGTGGGTGGTGAAGAAGAATAGGAGCTGAAAAATGATGGATCGAGTCCCTGTCTCAGCATTGTCGTACAACGTGAGTGAGGTATATCTTACCATGCTGGAAGGCGCTTAGCCTATGTCTTGTGCAGAGAGCTGGGTTCTCCAGAAACAGAATCTGAGATGAGGATTCATGAAAAAGTGATTTATTGGAAGGCAATTCTAGGAAAAGCCAGAGGAAAGTGGGAGCAGGAGAGGAAGGAAGCTAAGAAAGTATATCAAGCCAAGTTTTTCCAAGGGTAATTCTGTCTGAATTTCCCAGGGAGTTCTGGGGACAACGTGGACACTCATCAGAGGGAGGCAGCATCTTAGTGCAGCCAGGCATATGCAGAGTCCAGCAGGCCGTGGGTGTCCGCAGACAGAGACTCAGGTGCAGGTTGTTGGGAGTGAGCACACATGAAGAGCTATGTGCAAGAAAGGGATAAAGGGAGGAAATAATGGGATCTAAGGAAAAAGAGCTGGCACGGATCATGTTGGCCTCAGTACACTAATGGTGATATTGTTTTGTTTATTGCATTTTTTAAAAACCTTCTGGAAAAATAGAAAAGATAAGCTTTAGAGTACAGAAAGCATCAGTTTTCCCAACTTTGGAGGGCCTTTTCTTCCTGGACCTCATCTTTACTGAAGTTCACACAGTGATAGCCTCTCCTCTGAAGTACCAGCTCCCTTCCACGGGCCTTCTGCCATTTGTCAGCAATGTCTTAAGGGTTTCTCAGTTCCCCAGGGTTATCAGGAGGGCTTCCTTGAGATGTCCCAAAGCTGGAAGCAGTAATGCTCACTTTCTCCCTCTCTCTTTCTCTCTCTCTCTCACTCTCTCACTTCACACACTCAAAATTCTCTGGTAAAGACTGGACTGGGGTTGAGGGGTTGTCAAGAGGCACAGTGGGGAGACCAGGTTGGAGCTGGAAGCAGTTGGAATCTTCTAGGAGAAATGTGGTGGTGGTCTCAACACAGGCAGAAAAGGCTGCCTGGCCATATTTTCCACTTGAACAAATGAATATATGGCAGTGTATCCACTGGGATGGGAACCAGAGGAGAAGCAGATTGAGTGGTGAAAGACAAGACCAGTTTGGGGCCCTTTTTATTTGACACGGACAGGCAAATAAAACTGTTGTTGGCTCCATGGGTCTGAAGCTCAGGGAAGGCAACTTGGTAAAGACATGGACTGGAATTCTACCAGAAAGAGGCTGAGCTAGGACCTACCATGAAGGAGGAGCAAGCCGGGGGTGCAGCCTGGCCCAATGAGGAACTTGGAGGATGAGCATATCTACAAGAAACCATCAACTTGCCTCCCTGTTGTGGAGATCATGGACTGGCTCTCACACTGCTCCTTCCAATGTCCTCCCACCATCTTAATACTCCAGGCAAAAGAGTGTTTAAAATATATTGTTGACAAGGCATCCTTCTAGAAGAAAGTGCACAGGGCAGGGGAGCTATTGCTGTCCCCGCTCCCCATCTTCCCCTGCCCCAGCTTCCCCCTGACACTACAGGAGAGAATGGCCCTTGTTGGGTCTCTCTGGCAGAAAGCCCAGGTACTGCTTCTCTCCAACACCTTCGCATAGGAGTGAATGCCTTCGAATTTCCTTAGGATCTCCCACAAGACCTGGTTAACTTCTTTTGCTACTCTCCTAGAGTTCTATTACTTTTCTTAAAGTCATTGATCTCGGCTTATAATTATTCTTTCCTTCATTTCATTATTTGGCCATCTAATCCACAACATTTGAGCTCTGCTTTTGCTTACCATCGTATCCCCAGGGCCTTGAATGGTGCTTTCTGACAGAATAGAAATTCAGTCAATACTTATGAATGAATGAGTCCTGTCTTGGTTCCTTCCCTACTCTTGATGCTTTGGGTCTCAGACTGAAAATAAGGATTCTCAACAATATAAACTCTCCTTTCTTATTGTTCTAATTAAAATCATATGAAAAGCAGCTAAGGCTTCTGTCCTCCCTTTTTCTCTGTTTGGTTGTATATGCTATAGCATCCTTAATTTCCAACGTGTTCCTGGTTTCCTGTTGGGCTGGTCTACCTCTCCTCAGGTAGCCTGATGGAGACTGCAGGCTTTCTCAGTAGCTTTGGAAAAGGATAACTGAAGCCAATCCACTGCTCAGCTGTCAGAGCCTGAAGAAACTTTAATTACAGAAAACATGGACATCACAGAAGACATTTCTAAGCTTTTCAGACTGTAGATCCCATCTGGAAAATTTCAAAAAGGTTGGCCATGTGGTGTATTCCACATTACATAACCCATGCCCAACACCCCTGCTTATGTTCCCAGACGTTCTCTACCCAAAAGAAAAAAGAAAAAACAAAAAAGATAGTTCAGGACGCTTCTACTTTAAAGTATCTGGAGTCCTTATGGAAAACCCTCTCAAAACATTCCTGTTTATTTCCAATTCAACATGCAAACCCTTTCCTTTGCTTTCCTCTTTGAACACTTATGCAAGAATAGAATCTTAGGTTGTCCGAATATTCCTTTAGTCCTTCTCCTGCCCCATGTCAGGTGGTAATCACCACTTTAAAACATTGAGATTAGTGCAGTAAAAAAGATTTATTAATATTAATTCATTTTATAGCAGGTTATAATGTGAGCTGGAGAACAAACAGAGTACGGTTTCATTCCAACGCTTTACTGCAAACAAGAATGGGGTTGCATGTTGTGGAAAATATTAGTTGGAGATGCTGGTTTGAAAACCAATTTGTTTAGAAAGCTTTGGCTATAACTTGCCAGACACCCTAAATTTGTGGAGAGTCTGTTCTGGGGAGTAGGAATCGTGAAGTTTATAGCTATCATGTTTTTCATAATCAGCATCATTATCCAAAGAATTTTTTAAAATATATTCTTAAAATGCAACCACAAAGCACTAAAGTGGCTGGTATTAGAAAGAAGGATGAGTCCTTCTCAACCTTTCTAGAGCTAGCTGTGGTTTAAAAAATCGAATTGTCTTGTTGGCTGGTCACTTCTTTACAAGACCAATGTGGCCTCCACTTTCACCCTCTCTCTGAACACAGTGCTTTCGGAAAGTCACTAGAATGTTAAATTCAATGGCCTCTCCTCATCATCCTTGCAGTACTGAACATCCTTGACCCTTTCTTCCCTGACTTGCTTCTCTTGGCATCAGCAAGGATATTCCTGAAAGGCTGTGTAAACATAACTAAGGGGACAGACTCGGGATTTGGCCAGGTTATCAGGGTTCAAATCCAAGCGCTACCATTCACCAGCTGTGTGACTTTACTTAATCTCAGTGTTTTCATATGCAAAGTGGACGTAAAAGTTCCTGAAGAAGAGTGAATGATTGCCTGTATACAAAGTACTTGAAACAGAGCTTGATACATAGTAATTGCTTAATTAACATTCTTGTTTAATTAATAACACGACAGAGTCAAGCCTGACCTCTGCCTGATAATTTTTTCTATGGTGTATTTTTGAAGGAAAACCTTCCATTTTATCTATTTAGGGTTTATGCTTTTGAATCTTGATTAAGAAATCTTCTATCCCAAGGTCATAAAAGTATTGTCAACATTTTCTTCATTAATTAAACCTTTAATTTTCACATTTAGTACATATTCTCTGTAAGATTTACTTTTATTCGGTTTAAGGTAGCAATTTAATTTCAATTTTCTGTAGACATAGGCTATTTACCAAATAATCAGTCCATTCTCCCACTGATTTTTTAAAAAGTATAGTTGACATACAATATATTAGTTTCAGGTGTACAACATAGTGATTCAACATTTATATTCCTTATGATGTGATCACCACAATAAGTCTGGTAACCATCTGTCATCATACAAAGTTATTACGATAATATTGACTATTGTCCTTCTGCTGTGCATTATATCCTGTTAATTTTTTTTAAGTAACTAGAGGTTTGTGCCTCTTATTCCCCTTCACCTTTTTCACCCATCCTCCCACCCCTCCACCCCTCTGGCAACCATCAGTTTGTTTTCTGTATCTATGAATCTGTTTCTGTTTTGTTTTATTTGTTCTTATTTTTTAAATTTTAGATCCATATGTAAGTAAAATCATACAGTACTTGTCTATCTGTCTGACTTGTTTCACTTAGCATAATACTTTCTAGGTCCATCCATGTATCTAATTCAAAAAGATATACACAGTTGTATGTTCACTGAAGCATTATTTACAATAGTCAAGATATAGAAGCAACCTAGGTGATCATTGATCGATGAATGGATAAAGAAGTGGTATACCTATATTATGGAATATTATTCAGCCATAAAAAAGAGAATGAAATTTCTCAACAAATATTTAACTCTATCTCTAATATGCCAAGTTTCCAGAGGCACCAGGAAGGAATTGATGAGGCTATTCTAATCTGCTCCTTTAGTCTACTGGTCTGCTCCTATTCTATTATCACTCTGTCTTAATTATTAATTGCTTTTTATTATGTCTTAATACCTGGCGAGACAAATCTCCCTGCCTTCTCTTTCAAAATATTCTTTGCCATCTATGAAACTTTATTCATCCATGTATGTATAAAATATATTTCCAAAAAATTATGCTTGAATTTTTTATTGGAATTGCATTAATTTTCAGCTTAATTCAGGGTGTATTAATTAATATAATTTCAATGTTAAATTATTCCAGCCTTGAGTTGAATATTTACATATGTCTTCTTTCATGTCCTAGAATAAAATTTAAAAATTTTCCGTGGAGATTCTGTGCAGTCTTAATAAATTAGCTAACAGATAATTCATAGTTTTAGTCATCATTGCATATTTTTATACTTTTTAGTAATACTTTCTAAGAGAAATTTACTTTAGTAGGTGCACACTATTGGTTTTTTATAATATACTCGTATTTCTGGCAAACTTGCTGAACTCCCTTACAAATTCTAATGTTTTACTCCTAATTCTCATGTATTTCTTCTATGTAATGGAAATTTTGTCTTGTCCTTTCTAATCTAAGATTTTTGTTACTTATTTTTATCATCTTACAGCTTTTCCAAATATTTGGAATAGTAATTGCTATCTTGGTAGATTTTGTCTTGTTCCAAAATGATTACAAAATTTTTTCATGAAAATAATGTTTTCAACAGATTTTGGTAGATAAATTTTATCAGATTATTCTTAGTTTTCTAAGAGTTTTTCACAAATAAAAAAGTCTTACATTTCTAGTTTTCTAAGAGATTTTTTTATTTCAGAAATGAATGTGGAACTTGATCATTTGCTTTATTTCTGTTGTGACCCTGCAATTTTCAGCTTATTTTTTAAAGGTGAATTATATTGCTAGTTTTTCTTATTTTGAATTATCCTTGAATCATTTTATTATACATTTGGAATAAATAGGTAATATTTTATTTAAGATTTTTAAATGTAAATTTTTAAGTTGACATATATTATTTTTTTGGTCTCAAAGTCTTTTAATCTGATTTAGCTATTAAAATGATAATAAACTCATGAAATGAACTGCTCAGACTTCCCTTATTTTCAACTTTCTAAGAGTACACATATAAAATAGGAATTATGTATTCTTTACCTCATCTGTAGAATGTTCTGTATTGGTCATTTATCTTTATGTTGCCATCTTTCTTGTTTCTTTAGATTTACTCTGTTCTTTTTTCACAATCTATAGATGATCACTCAACTAATTTTTATTTTTCAAATTTCTTTATTTTCAGAATGTATTCATAGCTATATATTGTACTCTAGAAACTGTTAGCTACATCCAGCAAATGCTGACATACAATTGTCATTAAACTGTAAAATTTTCCTCTTGTTTTTTATTTTACCCAAGGTCTACCCGATAGTAGATATTTTTGTTGTATTTATTTTTTTTATTTTATAGACACATGGATTTTTATTTTTAACTTAGTTTTAATTAATTAAAATTTTTATCACATTGAACCTAGAAAACAGTTTCTGATATCGAGCCTTAGAAATATATTTGTTCTTATTTTTGTCTCTAGTATATAATTTCTTTTGATGATTGATCTATTTATTCTAGAAAAAGGTGTATATTCAACATCTAGGTAAATATTATCATATGTAATTATTATGTATAACTTCTTAATTATTTAATGTTATTCATATTCTAGTTTAGTTTTGTTTTATTGAATTTAGTATGAGTTTCTGAGAGAAGTGATTTAAAATCTTTAATAATTTTTAATTTCTTTTTCTAAGATCTCTTTCTACTTTTCATTTGAAAGTTTATTTTTTAAGTTACTAATTCTATTTTTATTTTTCTACTGGTTAATTCCAAACTTTTTAGGACTCATACTTCATTATTTTAAACCAACCAAGTTTATAAATATTTATATTTTCTCCTTTAACAAAAGACTAATTCCCTGTCACCTACTTTGGTTTCTCTCAATTCTTATTTTTACATCACCCCTATAGGAAACTGCAACTGAATAATTTTATTAAGTTTGAAATGTTAGGGCATAATGTTTCCTTTTAAGTTCATCTAAATCTACAGGAGAAAATATCTTTCTCTTTAATCATTCTTTACATACCATATCTGGTGAAAAAAATTTGCTCTGATAAGTAAGTGAGAAAATTTACGTAAATTGTTTAGAACAGCTCTTAGATTCCATTAAATGTTTCACAACTGCTTATTAGTATCTGGAGATTTATATAATATTTAAAAATATATAATGACAGAGCTCAAAAGTCCCTTAGGCAACAAATAGTAGAGATATTTCTAATCTGATTAGCTTCTCTGATATAAAATTATATGTAAAACTATATGTATGAGTATGTGTTATACTTTTGGATATACATGCATATTTTCTGAAGAGCATTTCATAATATTCTTTATGGGTTTCAAAACCCAAAGAAAGATCTATTTTAACCTACATATTCTGATTTTTAAAATTCCAAACTGAGGGGAAAAAAAAGGGAAACTATCATCTAAGATGTCACAGTGAGGTGTTAAAAGAGTGAAATACACATTGGTAGATGTCTAGTCTAGGAGATGATCAGTCACTATCTGGCCATTTCAAAGTTGAATCTAAAGATCTTATCATTGAGTTGGTACAAAATGCATACTGGTAGAAGAAAAGAATATTTGAATGAAGGACTAGCACCAGAATCAGGATGTTGCATAGCTAGTTCCCAAGATGCATTTTACATCTCAGCACTAAAAACTACCCCTTTTTTTTTTGGCATCAATAGTTGCCAATATGTAGATAACAGAGATACTAACATTATCTGATAAAGATTTTTAAGGCAGCCACATTAAAATTCATCATAGAACAATTACAAGCATTCTTGAAACAAATTTTAAAAAATAAAATGAAATATTGCAAAAAATAGAAAATCTCAGAAAAGAAATGATTTAAAGAAGAACTGAAAATGCAATTTTTAAAAAATAAAAATAAAAAAACTAAATGAATGGCCTCAATATTTGGATAGAGGGCACAGTGTAAAGAATCAGCAAACTTGAAGATAGAACAATAGAAAATATTAAATCTGGGCATCAGAGAGAAAATAGACAAAACAAATAAACAGACCTTCAGAAACCCATAGGAATATAATGAAAGATCTAACATTTATAACATCAGAGGAAAAGAGGAAGGACTCAAAGAAATAATGACTGATAACTTCCCAAATTTGACAGAAGGTATAAGTGTACAGATTCAAGAAACTATGAGAATCCCAAACAGAATAAACCCAAAGAAATTCACAGAAGGACACATTGTACTTCTGAAAACTAAAATAAGGAAAAATATTGTGAAAATAGCAAAAAAGAAACAACACTTTACCTATAGGAGGGAAATGATATAAGTGACAGCAAATTTCTCATCAGAAACAATGGGGGATATAAGGAAGTGGCACAACATTTTTCAAGTACTAAAATAAAAAAATTGTCAACCTTGAGTTATGTATCCAGCAAAAATACTCTTCTAGGAACCAAAGGGAAATCATGACATTTTCATGTGAAGGACAGATAAGAGAATTTGTCACCGGATGATCTAAGAAGGAATCTTAGAACAGAAAGAAGAAAAAAAAACTACAGAATAAGTAAAAATGTGGATGAAACAATCCACTTTCCCCTCCTCTTGGATTTATGAATTATGTTTGGCAGTACAAGCAAAAATTCTAAAACCATCTAATGTGATTCTTAATGTACATATAAGAAATATTTCAAACAACTATGTAATATTAAGACAAGTATATTATAAAGAGGAGTAAGATTTCTACATTTCACTAGAACAGGTAAAATGTTAACACCAGTAGATAGTGATAAGTTATGAATATATATACTTTAAAATCTCAAGAAATCACTAAAATGCTATACAAAAATATACTAAAAAATGCTATAGATGAACCAAAATGGGATTCTAAAGAAAAGTTTAGGTAACCAAAAGGAAGGCATAAAAAAGAAAATAGAGAAATGAAAAGCAGAGAGAATAAAGAAAAAAAAATAAAATGGCAGACTTAAACAATAAAATATCAATAATTAAATTAAATGTAAGCAGACCATAAACAGCAATTAAAAGACAGAGATTGTCAGAGTGGGTTAAAAATCATGAACCAACTGTGCACTGGCTAAAAGAAACTCACTTCCAACCTAATTATACAGGTAGGTTGAAATTAAGAGGATAGAAAATTTGTATCATGACAACATGAAGCATATTAATATTGGATATTAACATATTATTAATATATTAATATTAGATAAATGAACATTACATGGTTATAAAAGGAATAAATCCACCAGAAAGAAAACAAGAATCCCAAATGCGCATTCATTCAGTTTTATCGTCTTTTGCTGCAATATGTGAGCAAAAAATGATAAAAATGAAGAGAGAATGCATGATTACATTTGAAGTCTTCAACATTCATCTCTTAGAAATTAGTAGGACACTAGACCAAAACTTCAGCAACTAACAAGATCTAATCAACATTAATAACACACTTCATCTATGAAAAGCAGAATACACATTCCTCTCAAGAACCCATGGAACGTATACCAAGATACATCATATTCTGAGATATAAAACAATCCTAAATACATTTAAAAGATTTGAAATTATGCATAATTTGTTCTCTGGCGACAATGGAACAAAACTAAAATCAATAACAGAAAGATAACAGGAAAATCTCCAAACATGAGGAGAGTAAACAATATACTTTTAAATAATCCATCTGTCAAAAGGAAGTCTCAGGGAAATTAAAACAGTATAGCTAATGCAGTCCTCAGAGATAGATTTTCAGTACTAAATGTTTAGGAAAAAAGTCTCAGTCTCAGATTAACAGTTAACCTCTTATCTCTATAATCTGGAAAAATAAGAACAAAATAAACCCAAAGCAAGAAGGAAGAAAGAAGCAATATAGATAAGATTAGAAATCTATGAACTAAAAAGCACTGATGAAAGAAATCAAAGATTTAAATAAATGTTAATGGATTAGAAAACTCTAAATGTAAAAATGTCAATTTTCCTCAAATTTGTGTAGAGGTTTAATGCAATCACAATCAAAATCTCAATGAGAGTTTTTATATAAACAAGATTACTCTAAAATTTACATGGAAAGGCCAAAGAGTTAAACTAGCCAAAAGCATTTTGAACAAGAATAAAATGGGAGGCATTACTCTACTAAATTTTAAAACATTTTATAAATACAATAATCAAGACAATGTGGTATTGGCAGAGGGATAGACATTAAGTCAATTGAACAGAATAGAGAACCCAGAAATAGACCTGCATATGTACAACTAGCTGATTTTTGAGAAAGGTACAAAAGATTTTAATGGTGGAGGGAAAGCTTTTCAACAAATGGTCATGGAGCAGTTGGACATTCATAGTCCAAAAAAAAACCAAAAAGTTTTGATTGATAAATTTGGCTTTATCAAAGTTCAAAACTTTCTGCAAATGACTCTGTTAAGACAATGAAAAGACAAACCACAGACTTGAAGAAAATATTTGTAATTTGCATATCCAACATAGGACATAATGTATTTAGAATATATTAAAAACACTAAAAAGTAAAGCAATCCAATCAGACAATGGGCAAAGATATTTTATTAAATAGGAGGTACACATGATGCTTAAACACACTGGCCATCAATGAAATATTATTAGGCATCAATGAAATATTATGACACACCTATCAGAATTAATAAAATAAAAAATATTAGCAGTATCAAATGTTGCTGAGGATGTAGAGAAATTGGATTACCCACACATTGCTAGTGGAAATGTAAAGTGGTGCAACCACTGTGGAAAATAGTTTAGTTAAAGAACTAAAAATGCAACTGCCATCTACCCAGCAATTTACTCCTGGGCTTTTATCCCAGAAAAGTCAAAACTTATGTTGACACAAAAACCTCTGCATAAATGTTCATCCTGGCTTCATTCCTAATAGCCCCAAACTGGAAATGACCCAGACCTCCTGTCTCAATGGATTGAACAGATTACAATATATCAACATCACAATGAAAAGAATGCACTATTGACACAGTACAAATTGAATGAATCTCTAGAGAATTATGCTGTGTGAAAAAAGCCCATCTGAAAAGGCTATATACACTGTGTTTCCATTTGTATAATGTTATTCAAATGTAAAAATTATAGAAATAGAGAATAGATTAGTGGCTGTGAGAGGTTAAGGACAGGGTAGGGGACAGCAAAAAAGTGGGTGTGGTTAGAAAAGCGCAACATAAATGATCCTTACAGTAATGCAAATGTTCTACATCTTGACGGTATCATTTTCAATACCCTGGTTATAATATTGAGCTAAAATTTTGCAAGATATTACCATTGGGGAAAACTGGGCAAAGGGTACAAAGAATCTCTTTGTATTATTTCTTGCAACTATATGTGAATCGACAATTGTTTTGAAATAAAAGTTAAAAACAACAACACATGTAACAACAGCTGTTTTTCATCAAATAGAATTTAATTAAATTTTATTTGGCTTTGTTACTGAATAATTTGGTTAGGTTAGATACCTAGTTTCACCCAGGTTTGCTATATTTCTCTCTTATTGCTTTCAGGAAAGTTACCCAGGCACCTTCGCCCTGCCCTGCTCAGCAGGGTTGCTCAGGCTTCCTGACTCAGTTCTCAAGTTCTGAAGAGTCTTATTCCCTTGTAGGGAGAGTGTGAGGCATTCTGAATGAGACCACCTCTCCATAAGGACTTGGTCTTACCCATTTAAATTAAGGGAATGGAGGAAACATACATAATCCAGTTTCATCAATTTGAAATGATGAAGCAGTCACACCATCTTCCATAGAGATAAAATACAAGAAATAGAGAAGAAATATTCATTTAATGAACCAAGGGAGTGAAAGACCAGTCAAATTAAGAGAAAGCGCAAAAACAGTAACCATTCATTAAAAACTGGTTTGGTGAAATATCACTGCCTGAGAATCCCCGCAGACTGGACAACCTCGGGAACATTTATACAGAACAGCTACTTGTGACTACAAAATTGAGATGCATGAAACATGCTATATCTTCCTTGGGTCCTTAGCTTGCCTGCCTCCTGAAGTTATAGAGCCACGGACTTCATACCACTTCTTGATTATTTGAAACTTGTTTTGTTAGAAGTATGAGATTCATTTTATGCAGGGTTTTTATTAAAATTTTGCTCCTAGGCAACTGGCCATTTATAGGTCACTGGCATCCCTGAGTTTCCTGCCTTTACATATATGATCGCATAGCTCCTCTGGCTGAAAACCACTGGCTGCGAGATGTGGTAAGCAGATTTTCTCAACCACAGCATGACATTTTGGGTACCTGCAAGTAACAGTTAGCTTTGAGGGTCGAGGAAAATCAATATAAGAGGTTTAACATATTCATATTACTATTTATAATCAACATTTTGTTTATAAGAACTAAATAGGTTCTCCAAAGCATATGCCTTTGACTCAGTTCATTTATACTTAATTATTTTAAGTTGTCTAAAGTTTGATATTTAATTATAAAAAGAAACTTGCATATATTACATACTAATATACACATAATTTAATTTATATTATTATTTATCAACCCAACATCTGTATGTTCTTATAAAGCCAAAATGAGATTTAACTCATAATAAGCACTGTACCTTGACCTTGTTATCAGTATAATTTGTCTTTATTGTAAGAAAAACCTATATGTCACATGGCATAAGGAAGAAAGGGAGGGGGAGAAAAGGCTGATTTATATGCTCTCAACAAATCATACTCACATCTTTTCTTGGAGGCCCCTTGACCTCTACAAACCCATATGTTATTCGTCTCCTGTCCACCAAGCATGTGGTCACTGGCTCTGTGCAGGGTCTGCACTTGGGGCTCATGTTGATTAATGAAGAGTTGACTTAGACTCCATGTGTGACCTGACTGAGACTGAGCCCTCGGGTCTCTGAAATTGTTGAGATGCAGTAGGGGTATTGGTGGGTGTGGAGAGAAGCAGCCATTAGTTCCAAGAAGTTTTCTGTTTTTATCGTTGGAGTTGTTAATTCACATTAGACAGATGTGTTTTCTGAAGGATGTGGATTCCTGGAGATAAAATGATTCCCGAATGCTGCTTATTCTGTGTAATTTACTGAATTGTTTTAGGAAATAAGGAATGAATCTAAGGCCAGGGTAGCTGGGGAGAGCCCTTTCTCCACACTGCCTCCACAACCCAGCACCACTGAGTCACCCCAGGGAGCAATGACAAAAGGAACATCAGGAATAGCCTCTCTGGCCTGAATGATGGTGACCTAATCATAGGGAGCAAACTTGGCAGTGACGATAAAGGAAAAGAAAACACAAGTCATACCACCCGACAGGGGATCCTTCTGGAGATGGTCTCAGACCATTTTGTGAACACTTGGGAGACAGAAATTCGGGTAACTTGAAAAAAACTTAAGGGTATTGGTGGGGCAGAACTGGCACCCAGCCAGCACACCACTTGAAGTCAGGATCATGGTCATTTAGGAATTAAACACAAACATTTCATCACTGCTGGTGGATGAGTTTGATAATTTAGTATATAACTATATCTATGTTCATTATTTTTAGTAGCTACAATATTTCCAGCACTTTGCAGGCAGTAACTCCAATTCTTACAAAAGCCTTTCAGGACAGACATTGTCTCCATTTAGCATATAGGACTATCGAGGCTTAGAGTGTTTCAGTGGTTTACATGAGGTCAATCAATGATTAAATGGCAGGTCTGTCTTCAAAGGCTGGGCTGCATTTTTTCATTAGTTCTATGCCAGGTTTCCATTTCTAAATTTGATTCCAAAGTGCATGGGAATTCTGAGGATCGATGGGTGGACATGCCACAAGTTGAATCCCACTTAGAAGTTCACCTGAGGGATTGCTTTTGACTCAGGCTGGCCAGTCTTCATACCTCATCCTGCAGAAATAAAGAGAGGAACACTTCTATGGTGCAGGGCAGGAGGGCTTTTCCTAAAGATGATGATGTTCTTGGCAGACAAACCCACACCTGTCCACTATATCTTACTATCTGAGGAGAAGCAACATATAAGTTGGGGCTGAGGGGTCATATGGGGGAGAAAGATTGCATTGTGCCCTACCAGAAGCTCCTAGGGATATGCCTTGCTAATGATTCGTTGTGATTATCTCCACAGTGTGAGCCCCTGAGAGGGAAGTCTAGTCTCCTTGACAGAAACAGATAGCAGAGTTGTTTCTCCCCAGACCTGACACCTGAAACCAACATCAGCTGGCCACCCCTTCCCCTGACCTGGAAAAAGTCCTCACTGACGGATAAAGGGACTGCCAATTCCAAGGACTCTGATTCTAATTTGCCTTGTCAGGTCAACCCAGATCGACATCTTTGTAAAAGTGCTGCTCAGAAGATAGATTTCTTCAAACGATTATATAGCAAGCCTTGGCCATGTCCTTCAAAAAAGGATACAATGACAGAAAAGAAGTTAGAGAACGGGGATCTACATCAATTTTACTCCCACCTCCCGAACTCCAGTTGCAGACAGTAAAAGATAGAGATTAGCCTGGAGTGACATGCAGAGTGTATCGCCAACATAGAAGTGGCAAAATTCATTTAGCTTGAAATAAACGGTTACCATTTATAATTAAACTTTCAAAGGGATGTCCGCTGATTGAAAAACATTATCCACTGCTCTTGTTTCCAGCTGTATTTAGAGCTGATTGGCTAATTTAGGGGCAATCTGCCTTTGATATTTGAGTCCGTCATTCAATTTAACTTGAAACAGACATGCTGGGAAGAGGAAGTTGGGCTGGTGATGTGCTAATTCTTGTTTGTGATTTACCCCTGAGGAACTATAAGAAACCTGCAACTTATTGTACATTAAGAACTGAAACTGGAGCCAACCACATCTGGTTTGTTGGATGCCCCCCGCCCAGTCCCCTTTTAAAAATTAAAGCAGCAACCCAAAATGCTTAGGCTAGAAGTTTGATTAAGATGATTAATTTATCAGGGATAAAACGTTGCAGGCTCAAGTGTCCCAGAGAGAAGATGAGGAGATTGGCGAAAAGGGTTATGAACATCAATAAGTAAATGAAAAATGTAATAATATATATGTATTATGGAATTTCTCAGAAATATTATGCACTGAGATAAAGCTTTTAAAATGCATGTGCTGTCGTTGATGGGTCAAATGGCTCTGAAATGCTGTCAGGCATGCTTTTTGTTACAGTTTTGGTCTGTTATGGGGCCCCAGGTTTCTGAGGGAGAAGCAGCGGTGTTAGGGAGGAAGTAATCAGTTTAATAAGGACAGTATTATGATATTCATGAGCCCCTTTCTCCATTAAAATATTAAAAATTGTATTTTGACTGTCGGTATAAAGACAAAGATATTAATATTATATATGAAAACATTTTGATAAACTCAGTCATCAAAAATGCATAATATTTTTTAAAGGATCAAGGTTAATGCAAAAACATCCATGAAGAACAAAATACCAACATCTTAAAAAAGGCAAGATCAGCTTTATATTGAAGCTTTTCAAAGCCCCCAGTTACATACTTGAGATTCTTGGGAACATGGATGAAGCACAAGAGAGAGGCTGAGGATACAGAAGGAAAAGTCTGGAGTGGAAGCCTTGAGCCCTGGATTTTGCCTCTTTTCTTCTCTACTCAGAAGTATTGGGTATGATCCAACCTTTTTCTACCTCTATTAACAGGGGATATTTCTGAGAGGTGATAGAAGAAAATATTCTTACCACTGGCAGAGCATTAAAGTTGGTTGTAGGTGGTCTGCAGATTAATATATATTTTTTTATTTTATCATTTTTATTTTAATGTGTGTTTACTTTCATGTATATTAGAAAATCTGAAAAGCACATTAAACCCAGGATTTCACAGATATTGTTGAGGGCGAGAGTAAGTAAAAAGGGAAAACAAAGGATGGATTAAAATACTTTACAAATCAGTATGTATTGACAAAATAGCTATCAACAACTCTCAAAGCATTCTTCTAATGATGTCTGAGGAGAATACCTGAAATGGGACAACGATCGAAACCCGTTTGAAAAGTCACACTGCTGGCTGCCTATACCAGCTCTCTCCTTTCAGACTGCGGGGCATCGTGCATGTTACTTAGCCTTGGTAAGCCTCATTTTCCTCATGAATAGAGGTAGGTCTCAGATGATTGTGCCTACTCCATGGAGCTGTAAAGATGAAATGAGATAATGTCTCAAGGCATGTGGCCCAGACCTGGCACAAAGTAAGTGCACAACCCAAGTGAGCTCTATTGTTATTCTCATTGCACCAATGTATATATTATTTGATTTTGCTACAGGGAACATGCTTTGCCATCATAGAAAGAAGTAGCAATAAAGTTATTTTAGCCCCTTTCTCTACCACTAAAAATTGAAATGCATAAATGATGAGCCAAGGCAGTGGGGTAGATTAGAAAGAACATGGGCTTTGGGATCACAAATGGCTTGGACTTGGCTCTTGTCAGTGTGTGTCCTTATATGAAACAGGTAATATCTAGCTTCTGTGACCATCTGGAAATTAAAAAGAGTGCCAGTGCCTGTAATAAAGCTGCAACTATTTCTAATGAAAAATAAGTTACCTTCATCTGGTTGAGTTTGGCAAATTCAGTTTCCCTACTTTCTCTTCCCTTCCTGACCCTCCTCCCTACCCCTTGCCCTTCCTGCTCTCCTCTTCCTTTCCCTGACCCTTTCCTTTTCCCTCCTCTCCTCATCTCTCCACTCCTCTTCTTTTCTTCCTTTACCTCACTTTTGCTTTTATATTTCCATAACGTTCTACACAGTTTCTTATTCTAGCCACCGCAATATCTTGCCTGCTCTATTTCTTTCACTTGCCTTTGAGATGTTCCTTTGACTTTAATTAAACTCAAGAGCCTGGAATATATATTCAGTCTTGTCTTTAAAAAAAAAAAGACAAGTATAATTTCCAGGCCACTTTTTTTTTCAGCCTCTTATACTCCTTTTAAGCTTTCAGTGACTGTAACCTCTTACTTCATACTTTTCCCCCTGTAGTCAACCAATTTGGCCTCAAGTCAATTACATGTTGGTTTTTTTCAATGTTATGTATAAAGAGGCTGAGCAGAATAAAAAGAATCCAGTGGCAATCAAAATAAATGGTCCTACAAAATTTTGCTCTTCTGAAAATGACTTTTCATTTAAGAGATGCTTTTGACTCTAGTCCAGACTAAAACAAAGCAAGGTCAATTTTTTTTTGAGAATCACAATGTAGTGAAGCCTGGGATTTATTGGGAAAATTTTTCATGATGAGATTTCCAGTTCATATTTCCAGGTGTGGAGAGCGTTTTCCCAGAAGTTTAATGACAGAGCCAACAGAGTAGGTGCTTTCCTGATTCAAACAGGTAAATAGATTTGTGGTCTTCCATCACACATGGGTTTTACTGATTCTACTGTTGTTAGTGACATGAAATTAAGAAGATGTTGAAATGAACTCACCATGTTCAGGTCCTAGAGAGAAAATCCATGACTCACACAGATGAGTCTTAGTGAGTGTACTTGGCTACAAGATTGGGTATCTCCTGGGAACGTCAGAGCTTGGAAAAGAATAGGGGCAAAACCATTTATGAAAACTCCAACCATGATTAAGGAGCATATGAAAAGACGATGAGGAAATAATGAGAAACCAAATGTAATTGAGAGGAAAAACACTTTCTGAACTTCCACTGTGTGCTGGGCATATCGCAAACAGCATCTATTTTATTGTCTCAAGAGGTTTCTCAGAAAGATATTCTCTCTACAGACCTTGATTTAATTTCTGTTTGTGCTACTTAGGAGCTCTGTGACCTTGGCTCAGTTTCCTCATAGGTGAAAGGAAGTACTAATGATACCAATTTCATAGCATTATTTAACAATACCTCACAGTGGTCAAAAACACAGGTTTTGAGATGAAACAATACCAGGTCTAAATTTCAGATCCTACACTTATTTGCTGTGTGTTTCTAGGCATGTCACTTAACTTTTCTGATTCTAAATTTTCCTGGTAAATAAAATGCAGATAATAATACAATGCCTTTAGGGTTGATATATAAATTAAATTAAATATGTTAAATGATGAGGCCAGTCATGGTAGATAATAAGTGCTCAGTAAATGGACATTAAAATTATTCTGATTTTAAATAAAGATTGTTTCCATAATATAAGAACCCAAATCTTATCACATAGCTATAATATATGGGTGTTTAGCTGAATTTTATAGGATTCTGTGGAATGAGGAGGCAAAGAATACAGTAGAAAATCACATTTTCTGAGAGAGATGTTCTTATATGATCCTGTTGGCCTTGAACAAGACATTTTTCTAACTCTTCTACTTACAGTCTTAGGAGTAGAAGCCATTTATATTAGACCTCCCAGAAAGTTGATATCATTATTTAAAGAAAAAATATTCGCATTTTGTTGGAAATTCCAAGGCTTTTGTGGGATGACAAGAAAATCATTGGGACAAGTTGGGCATGGGGCTTGAGGAGTATGGGGCAGACAAAGGGCATATCCCTGGTGAGGAGCCTGCTATCGGCAGACTGATCCGGACACTGCATGTTGCCTCTCTATTCTTCTGGGCTCAACTGTCACAGCAAAGCCCTTCAAGGCAACTTAAGATCATAAAGATAGCATTCCTTTATATCACTTCTTGAAAATGAACCAGGCAGAATTATTAAATATTGTAATATCACATATGTTGTGTCTAATATAGAAGTCACCATAAACTAAAATCAAAAAAGCTGTCTGGGTGCCAGGTACTTTCAACAAGAATCCCCAAAAGTGAGAAAAGCACAATAAACATGTTTTTTATTTGAATGCCAAACTTGAAGAGATTACCTTATTAAAAATCCAAGTTTTCTTGTTCATATAAATGCCAGCTGTTTATATAATATCATAGTTCATAAATATTATTTCCCCTCAGATCATCTCCTACTCAGCCTATGTCTTCAACATGGTACCAGGAAAAATGTCAGAACTTGCAAAAACACTTTGAATATGAAAATAAAATGTGGGCATTTTTTAAAAAATCAATATACTAACTCCTGAGAATAGTGGAGATAAGCCAAAGAAATGGACTTTTTTTTTTTTTTTTTAAGAAACTTTCAGTGAGGAGACAAATCTTCCAGAGGGACTCCAAACTGGGTAAAAAATGGTTGAAAATGGAACCATAATTTAATTGCTTCTTCAGGAGCTAAGCCAGGCCTGGAGGATAAATGGGAGAAAGGCTTTGAATCAGAGCATCTCTACCAAAGGACTCTCAAGATGTGCGGACTAGTGTGATACCCTCCCCTCCCGGAATGTGTTTCAACTTACTGTGTCTCCTGCCCCTCTCACCCCCACTCTAATGTACCTGTGGGTTTAGGGAAGTGGACTCATTTTCATGGCTAAGTTTTGGCCCCAAGAAGGAAATTTCACAAGAATATGGTCATTCTGGGCTTGTCTCATTAACAACCTGCAAATTAAGCCTGATCTGTCTGCCAGAGTGAAGAGAAATTTGGGGGGACTTTGAACACCAACATAGACAGTGGTTCTCAAAGTTTGGTGCCTGGACCTGCAGCATGTACATCATCTGAAAATCTGTGAGAAATGCAAATTCTGACGGCTCACCTCAGAAATACTGAATCAGAAACTCTGAGAAGGGCCCCACAATCTGTCTTGCAGCAAGCCCTTGAGGTAATGTTGATGCTGACACATGCTGAAATTTAAGAAGCACTGGCCTGGTTCACTGGGTAATGGTAACCCTCAGGATTTTTCCTGACAGAGCCTACACTTCCTTTTATTGAGTGCTTACCCTTCATGTATGGTGTTTTATTTAATTCTTCCTGCAACTTTTGTGGTTGGTGCTAATATTTTTCCCATTCTACAAGTGAAGATACTAACATTCACAGAGTGATCACAAGATTACCCAGCGAGTAAGTGGGAGGATCAAGGTTTAAATCCATATATATCTCATAGCACTCTTTACATACATTAAGATATTCAACACTGAAACTCTTGTCCCATCAGAAACATCTGCCTTGTAAAAGAGAACTGCAAGAATGGAGTAAGGCCTGACATAGAACATCAGATTATCAACTTGGAGGAAGTTTTGGATCTCACCCTTGAACTTACGTATAAACCCTCTGCAGCAGGGTTAGCTGTAGTGTGCTCATGGACCACTACTTTCACAGGATATTAGCAGACAGTTATACAGAAATAGAGTTCTCTGGCCAGATAAGTTTGGGAAATGGTAATTTAAATTTTGCTAAATTGGTTTCTTAACAGCAGGACTTCTCAGTGCTATTAGTGAGTGTGTTCAGGTACAAGGTAACTCCCCAAGGGTCCAGCATGTACGGCATGTCTCTTAGTTAACTACAGAAATGTTTTGTCACAGAGCATTGCTTATATCAAAAAGGCCACAGAACAAGATTTCAGAAGCCCTACTCTATAATATGCTTTCGAAGGCAGCATCCAGGCTATAGCCTGCTTGGAAATTCTTTATGTTGAGTAGAAACCTCCTACTCAATAGCTTTCTGCCACTGCTATTTATTCTTTCTTTGGCAATACTGAGGGACTGTACTCTCTGTTTTACATCCAAACTATTTGGATATATAAAGACAAGGACTATAATTCCTACTGAGACTTGTTTCTTTAGGATTCAATTCCCAGGCCTCCCAGCCATTCTTCAGTGGCCCTATTGCCATTCCCTTTAAGCTAGTCTATTGCATTATCCTCATATCTGGCCTTTCCTCTTCTGATTTGATACCTCCTCAAGTTCAATGGCTCTTCATTGAACTTGGATTAAAATCCAACTCCTTAAAATAGTCTGAATTCCTTCTTTCTACCTGAAAGTTTAACAATTCTTTTCTTCATGAACCTCCAATTACACTTGCCTCTCAGTTCCTCAAATGGCTCTTTCTCACCTCCAGGCCTTTCCCTTTGCTATTCCCTCTGCCTGGAATGCTCTCCTATCACTTGTTGGGAGGCTGTCTCCCACTGACCTCTTGGGTTTCAGTCTAAATGTCACTTTCTCAATAGCCTTCCCAGAGAATCGATCTAACTTAAAGGTCCTGTTATATTCTACTACATCACTTTGTAATTTTCCTTAATGATACAACTCCTATTTGTTAATTCTATATTTGTGTCATCATTGATTTAATGCCTATATTCCTTTCTCAAAAGCAAAATCTACTCCATATTCAACAAAGTCCATTGTGCTTTGCATATGATTGACTCTCAAAAATTGGTCTAGACTTCTTAGTCTCCAAATCCCTCATGTTCACTACCTCCACTTGCTAAGATATTAGGGTGCTCTGCCTGGGGAAGGTTAAATGGAACTATCACCTCCCATTCTCTGGATATCATACCTCAGTTCATATAATCAAAGACCAAATTAGGTTTTCCAGGGCCTGCTTCCTACTTTGGGCTCACATTAGACATACATTAAGTCTTCGAACATACTCAGCTTTTTCCATATGTGTTCTCCTATGGTATGACTTGCCTAGGCTAATGCTTGCTTTAAATTCCCAGGACCCAGCACAGATCTTCCATCTCAACATCTGTCATCTACTTCTCTCTTTTTCAAGCATGAAGTCATATGTCTTGCCTATCAGTGTCAATGGTAACTTGCACAGAGCTAGGGTGAGGAGTGAAGACTCAGTCCTGTGACCCAGACCCTCAGAGGCCTTCCATTAAGATGGCACCATCCTTTGATGATAGTTCCTTTTGCAGTTGAGGACTAATCATGGTATTTTAGACATAGCATCACCTGATGAAAGGAGAGCTATTTGAGTAGGGCATCTGCATAGACTGACATCCATGACAACGCAATTTGAACAGAAAAATAACACCCCTTTATTCTCACTGGCACTTTTAGCCCACCCATTTTGGGTTGTATATATCTTCTTTTCTTTTGCCTATCTTGGAGCATATATCCTCATCTCCATGTTATGGACCTTTCTGAGCTAAGTGGATATGCTTCTTCTTCTAGATATTCATGTTTTAATTTAAAATGCTTTTTGCATTCCCCTTCAGTGCTTACCATAGGGTTTGAATTAAGCAGAAGAGGAAGAATATAAAATGTGATGGCTAGTGATTAATAATTAAGATTATGGTCTTTAGATCCAGACAGAATTGGTTTAGAATTCTGTTCCATCAATTACGAGATGTGACCTCAGGAGTTATTTAACCTTCTTACCAGTCTCAGGATCTTCATGCACAAAATGGACAGTTTAAATGCACCTTTTAGGATTGGGGTGAGGATCTAATTGACACCGTATTGGGAAGGATAAAAGTGAGCTGGAGCTGTTGATGCTTCTTCTTATTGTTGGCCAGTCTCTGTTATATCTTTCTTCCAAAACTAGCTGCTCTTGGAAGGGAGTCAGCAAAATTTTTTTTGTGAAGGTCTAGAAAGTAAATTTTTGAGGCCTTAAAGGTTATGTAGTCCTTTTGAAACTACTCAATTCTGTCATCGTAGTGTGAAGACATCTGAAGACAATATGTAAACAAATGAACATGTCTGTGTTTCAATAAAACTTTACTCACAAAAGCAGATTTTTGACTGAAAGTAGGGCTTGCCAAACATTATCCCTGGACTTCATTTTTAGTAGCCTACTTGATTTCTTCTGCAAACTCAACTTTTGATTTCCATCCACTTGACTTTTGTCATTGTGATTAAGTAATCTTTAATTTTACCTGATGAATCTCCATACTATTTGTGGGAAACCTTGAAGAAAGTACAAGAAGAATGATCTCAGTTAGCCAAGAAAATATCCTTTCTTAAGAACTGTCATGGAAGCAACAAAACCAGTTTGTAGAAGGAAGACAAAAAAACTTGTCCAGTCAGTTGAAATGCAGCAAATGACAAATGTGAAGAGGTTCTGACAAGTATCAGTTTGTAAAAAAAAAAAAAAAATCTAATATATCTCGCTGGATTTCTTGGCTGACTCTAAAATCTTTCCATTTACTAGAATTGCATTTGGCTGCTTGTACCTAAAATCTGACTATAGTAGCTGAATCAAATAGAGATTTATTTTTTTAAGTTTATTTTTTAAATTTTATTTTATTTTATTAGTTTCAAGTATGCAATACATTGGTTAGACATTTATATAGTTTATAAAACAATCCCCTTCATTTCCCTTTTTCTCCTCTGGCTCTCCACCTAGCCTTTACATTACGGCTGACTGCATTCTCTACGCTGTGCTCCCCATCCCTGTGACCATCTATCAACTACTAATTTGTACTTCTTTAATGGGAAGTCTAGATGCAGCAATCAGAGGTGGGTGGTTGTGCAGGATGTAGAGAGAATAGCTGGTCAAGCTTTCAAAGACCTTGGCTTTTCTTAGCTTCCTGTGGCTCTTAACTTCATAGTCACAAGATGGCTGCTGTGCCTCCAGGCATCAGGTTCAAATTTCAGGCTTGAATAAAGGACTAAGAAGCAAGAAGCAAAGGGCCTGCCAGAGCTGTATGTCCCAGGAGCCTTAGGGATGTGATTACTCTTAGCTGCAAGGAAGTCTGGAGAAGTGGGTGTTTTTAACCAGGTATACTAATAATTTCAACAAATCTGGGTTGTCTTGGTGAGGAGAAAAGGAGAGTAGATTTTAGAAAGGCAGTAGCAATGTTTGCCACATTCTCCAAACTGGCAATCCGTGCTGCATGCTGGCTAAAAGGAGGGCTGTAAAATCAGCTTGACTAGGTCAGGTTTCCTTATTTCTGAAGGGTTGTTCTTAGGATTGGATAAAATAATCCATGTAAAGTGCAAAACATTGTTATTATTATTATTATTATTATTATTATTATTATTATTACTGCTACTATCCTCACCCCACCACCTTCTGGAAATTTTATTTTTCTTTAAATTGTCTGATTCTGTAGCAGCACACCTGTGAACTAACCTAAGAAGGAGTAGTACGTACTACCTAACTTTTTACCTGTCATTAACTTTATTAAATAAGTGCTTTAATCCCATTTCATGTGTGAGCAAACTGGAGTTCAGGAAAGTTAAACCATTCCCAAGTTCACTCAAGCAAGAGCATTTGAACCTGTGCCAGTTTTCAACTGAGAATCTATCATCTCTCCAGGCAAGCCACCTACCCACTCTGTCATCATTTTTATATCATCTTATATTATATCATTTTATATCATCTTTATGTAGGAGAGGGTAGCGAAGTTTCTCAAGTCTTAAAATTTTAGGGCTAGTAGAATCTAGAGCCATGCTGTCCAAAGGGGAGGCCAACTAGGCACATGGCTGCATGATCAGTACAACTGCTGAACTGAATGTAAATTATATTTAATCTTAGTTAATTTTAGTTTAAAAACAGATAGTTCAGATATTAGAAAACTTTTATGTTTGAAATAGCTCAAGTATGGGAATATACATTTCAACCCATAAATATTGTGAAATCTAACACATATCAAATATGACTGGTGAAAATTTAGCATCTGAATTGAGATGTGCCATAATATTAATCTATCCTGGATTTCAAAGACGTAGTATAAAGGAAATAATGTATAATATTTTATGTTGAGATAACATTTTGGATATATTGGGTTAGATGGAATGTCTTATTTAAATTATTTCTTAAAATGTCACTACCAGAAAATTTAAAATTACTATGTAACTCACATTATATTTCTATTGAGTAATACTGTTGTAGAAAATACATTTCACTACCCAAGTGAGAGAACTTGCTTCTCTCTGTTTCTAAGAGAAGACCACTGGAGGTGAACAAATCCTATTCACACCTTTGTTTCAATTGGCAAAAACTTGGGCAAATCATCATGCTTCCATAGATCCACTTCTAAAAATCTGGGTGGCATTTTTTTACACTTCATGTTTCTACAATCCCATTAAAATCTTCAGAGTTTCAAAAATATTAACCATCATAGGTCTATATCAAGAGGAAAATTGAAGATGAAGATATGATATAGAAAACTGGTAATGAGTTATATTACTATAGTAGTTAGAGACTTGATTTGAAAGCTAAATAATCATGCTAAGTGAAATAAGTCAAACAGAAAAGTTGAGAACCATATAATTTCATTCATACGACGGATATAAAACTGAAAGTAACAAACAAACAAGACAAATAAAAACCCATAAACACAGGCAACACTTTAGTGGTTACCAGAGGGAAGGAAGAGGTGGGAAGGTAGATAAAGGTAAAGGGGGTCAAACATATAGTGATGGAAGAAGATTTAACTTTGGGTGATGAACACACAAAGCAATATACAGATGATGTATTATTGAATTGTACACTTGAAGCCTATGTAATTTCATTAACCAATGTCACTCCAATAAATTCAATTTAAAGAAAGCTAAATAAGTTAATAATTATCCTTAATGGATAAGTACAGTTATATACATGTGTAGTTAACTACATACATATATACATACACACATACATACACACACATACATATATATATACATATGTGTGTATATATATATATCTGTTTCTAATGACTATTTATAACCACATACATATACATACATAGATATACACATAAATATATAAGGTGCTATGCTTATTTTCATATTTTAGATAAGAAAACTGATTAAAGAACTTGCCCATAGTCAGTTACTAAGAGGTAGAGCTGGGACTCAGGTTGTAGTCCATTTAACTCTAATGTCCGCAATCATACCAACTATACTGCAGTGTCAGTGCCCAGAGATCTTACATGGCATGCCCGTTCAGGATGCCCTTTTCTTTTATTAGTCAGCTATACACCCATGGACCACAACTGGGTCTGTGCTAAAATGGAAAGGAATTCAGAGTCTGGATGGCCTGAAAGCTGCACAAGTTTCAGGGTACTTGGAAGTGGGAGGTTTGAATTAGCCTTCCAGACCAAAGGGAGTGCCGCCCATTTGTTAATTTGATTTTGTTTAGGTTACTGAGCCATGATTCATCCTTAATTGCATTGTTTCGAATGACTAAATAGTCTAAGCATTAACCAACTGCTAAGTGGTTGCCCAGCCTTGGTTTAACTAGGACACGTTCAGCTTAGCAGTCATTAAAATCAAAACACTATTGGCCCTCTGCTGGGTATTAGATTATCTGCCCACTGACTGATGGTGCCTGGGGTGACGGAGCTCCAGCAAATGTCACTGTTTCATGGGTGGAATGTACCCCACCCCCTTCACTTTGGGTTGAAAATTCTCATAGATGGAATGACAGAAGACAGACTAATCTGATTCAACAGATAGATTTTCCTTCTGACTATGGACCTTTGGAACGTGTTTCCTTTGCAAAGGAAGTGTTCCCAAACATGATAAAACACAGTTAGATTTTCAGACTAAAAGTGTTTTTCTCAGCACATATTCTATTGCACCTCAGATTCCTTATTTATCAAATGGGAATAAAATGTCAGCTCTACCCTTTACTCCACTAAGTATTTGAGTAGAGAAAATGAGGTGATCTTTCATACTACGCTTTGGAAATGTTTTTCAAACAGCTTACCAAAATGTAAAAGATTATTGGATGAATATTAGTCTTTTCCAGCAGTTTGTGGGTGTCATTAGTCTTTGAATGTAAGCATGTCTATGTTTAACTTCATATCACATTTCCAGTCCCATATTTAGTATTAACAATTTCAAAATATTCCAGCAACTTGTTAAAGATTATCAGGAATTGAGAAAGGACGTGAACATGGCTCCATTTATGGTTAAGTTTCCAGAAACAAGGGTTGAAGGTAAAAGACATTACCTTTAGTCCCAGGTCAATGAGCAAGTTGGTTTGAGGATCTGGCACACCTCACATCCTACATTGATGCTTCTTACACTTTAGCACACATAAAACCTAACTAGAGAATTTGTTAAAATACAGATTCCTGGACCCAAAGCCCCAAGATGAAGACTACTAGTTCAGTGGGTCTGGAGTCTGGCTGGAGAAAGTCCATTTTTAACTCAGTCCTAGTGAGTGCTGATGTTGCTGGTCCATGCTTCGTACTTGGGACAGGACTGACCTAGGTGAATTCTGCAAATGACCACAGCCTCTAGGACCATTTCAACCAGCCTCAGACTTTTTATCTATCTGGACAGCTGGCTAATGCTTCCAAGGAACTCCTTACCCCAGATATAGCCACCTCCAAATTCTCCCTTTCATTTTTCCCGAGTGCAGTGGCTCTTTGAGTAATCTCCCTGTCTCAAAATGCATTTACGACCACACATAAATTTACTTAAAAATGAGCACAGGCGTGAACATGCAAGAATCCACTTAACATGAAGACTGACAGATTTCAGAATAATGTTCTTGTCTTTACAAATACCCCCACCCCAGGACGGATTGTGGAGGGCTTAGAAAAGAAAGTGTGATTGGATATTCACATCTGTGAGGGGGAAAGGGAGAAAGCCTCTGTCACTCTATTCTCCCTTTCAATCCTCCGCCTGCTTATTGAGACTGAATCTGTGACTGAGTTCCTGAATCAAGCTGGTGTAATGCAAAGACAGAACATCTGGACAGAGCAAGAAAGAGATCGACAGCAAGTAGTGGGGGTCTGTCCCAGCTATCTCCTAGAAATAAAGATATTCGCTTTTAAAGTGTCTGAGTAATCTCAGCATGGTGCAAAATGTTTTATTTTGAATTTGAATATAGGCAAAATGTCCTTAATTTAAGTCAATAACATGAAGACCTGCCACTATGACAGTAAAAATTGATTAGGAAGACGGTAAGTAGGAGGAGACATTTGTATTAAATTGCAACGATGTTAGGAGCATCAGTCTCATGGTTGGTGGAGCATTTGGCTATGGATTGTTTTAATCCAACTAAGTAATAATATGCATATCTAAGTTTATTGACTCTCTGGATTAGCACAGTATTGTATTAGCCTAATACAGCATTAGCCTAATTTAATACGGAAGCATAAACTCAGGGGATTCCTTTTATGATGGGGTATTATTTCTATAGCAGTTTAGTATTTTATTGGTCTGTGACAATGCAGTGCCAATTTACTTTGCTCACAAAATACACCCTAATAAACGTGAGCTTCTTTGTTCTAGCTGTGGTTTCAGAGCAGCCTTTGGACAGACATAAGTCTTGATCTCCCACAGATCAAACATCTGTGTCTGCATCACCATCACAGGCTCTTTGGTATTGTTGATGGTCTGTTTGCATACCTTTCTCTCTTGCCCAAGGGGATTCAGATGGGATAGTTAAGGTCCTTCCCAAGTCCCAGATTCTAGGATTGAAAACAGAGTTATAACGTACCCGCTGTATCTCAAGACCAGAGATGATGTCATCCTTTCAGGTTTCCTGGAATCTCCATGGAACAGGGCTTGTGTCTCATTTAAGTGGAAAAGTACAAGCATGACTGAAAAGAAAAATGTCAGTCAGTATCACATCATTATCAAGGCCCTAGAAAAAGACTGGAGGTCAGCATAGCTTTCCCAGAAACATTCTGACCCATTCCCCAAAACAAGAGCCCTGCCCTCCTGCCCCCTATCTAAACACAGTGTGAGTCTGAGACTCAAAGAGAGGCCATGCTGGACTTGAACATAAGGGATGGCTGCCTCTTTAACTCCTACCTCCTGCCAGCTTTACCTCCCACAAGGACTTCTACATATCTCCTACTTCTAGGCCCCTGACCCTGACCTTGGACAAACCCTCATTAACTCTTGCCTGGGTCTTTCAATTGGATGTCTTTGTCTCCAGTGTTTTTTCTTCCACTCTAGTTTCTACACTATTGAACAAAAATCCTTTAATAATACAGTCTGAATAAGACACTCCTCTGCTCCAAAGCTTTCCATGGCTCCCCATCACTTATAAGACAAAATCCAAGTCCTTGTGGATTTTTAAGGCTCTGGCTACATAATCCACACCTCTCCTCTGCATACTTCTTCCCTTCAAGACGTACATATTTTCTTCTTCTGCTTGAGCAAATCCAGAGACCTCCAAAAATATAATGACCTTTCCCATCTCTGGGCCTTTGTTCATCTTGGTTCCTACAATCAGGAATACTGTGCCTGGTGCCTTTTGGACCACCATTCAAACCTGAAAGCCAAGTTCAGATTCCCTCCTTTCCAAAATATTTTCTCCATGCCACCCACTTAAAATTTGTCACTTTTGGTCACTTACATTAGGTCTCCCATTCTGTTTATTTATGTGCCTATCTGGCCATCCCAGTAGACTCTGCAGTCTAAAGAAAAAGGCCCTGCCTGGGTTATTTCTCAGAGAATCTGTCATATAAAATGCTCACAGTAAATCTATGAGTGGACAGAGCTCAGTACCTGCTCCATAGAAATTATCCATACATGCCTGTCCATTCTCCACCTGTACAGATTTCAGTTACTTTCCACATTCTTCCAGACATCATCTGTATTGAATATCAAGATCATTAGCACAGTCCCTGATTGTTGCTTCTAAGTGTGCAACTATCGTCAGGCAGAATCACTGGGATGATGAGAGAAAAATTTCTTTACTATGTAGAGGGTACCTCTGGATACCTTCTGTTTAGCTTGAGATGGGCTTTGTGGCCACTCTGTATTGCTACTTGACTGTAGACCATACATGATGAGATATGATGGCAGTGGAATAATGTGGTGAATACTGAAAGCCTGGTTAATACCTAACCTGACCACCTCAGTTTGAATCATAACTCTGCCAGTACTTTCTAGCTGTGTAAACTTGACCAATTTACCTTACCTCTATGAGCCTATTTCCTCAGTTTTACAATGGAACTGTAAATGGTACCTTTAAAATGGTACCTTTTCAAATGCTTTTCAGAGAATAAATGACATAGTATGTAAATAAATGCTGAAAAGAAACATATTAAAAGATGCTCAACATCGGTAGTTACTAGGGAAATGCAACTCAAAACCATAATACCATCTCACACCTGTTAGAATAGCTGCTATCAACAAGATAAGCAATAATGTGTTGGAGAGAATAAGGAGAAAAAGGAACCTTCATACACTGCTGGTGGGACTGTGAATTGGTACAGCCACTATGGAAAACAGTATAAAGTTTTCTAAAAAAAAAACAAGAATTGATCTACTATATGATCCAGCAATCCCTCTATTGAGTATTTATCCCAAAGACACGAAAACCCATATCCGAAAAGATATTTGCACACCGATGTTCATAGCAGCATTATTCACGGTGGCCAGGACAAGGAAACAATCAAAGTGTCCTATGATAAATGACTGGATAAAGAATCTGTGGTACGTCATACAATGGAATATTACTCAGCCATAAGAAGAGATGAAATACTGCCATTTGTGACATAAGTGAAATAAGCTGGACAGAAAAAGTTGAAAACCACATGATATCAGTTATATGAGGGATATAAATCTAAAAGCAACAAATAAACAGGACAAACAGAGACTCGTGGATATGAACAATAGACTAGTGGTTACCAGAGTGTAGGTGGAGAGGGAGGAGGAGGAAGCTAGATGGGGTAAAATGGGTCAAATATGTAAAATGAGAAGTTATGTAAATTACATCAAATGAATTAAAAAATAAAGAAAACATCAAGACAATAGAAAAGAGTATGGGGAAAGAAAAGTAAATAAACTTTTGAGGAAAATTTTAAAAAATGCAAAAGAGGACTTGGTACCTAATTGATGCTCAATGAATGTTATCTGTTGTTGCTGTAATTTTTATTTCTTATGGCCACTATTTTTATTATTTTTCTCTCATTCTAAACTGCTGCTCCATATGCGTATGATTATCTTAGCATGGATAGTTATAATACTCAATTATAAAGTGTACAAATAAATGATCCCTAAATGTCTCCATACTGGTCATTTGCTAAATATCATGTCACTTAATTTATAATCTCTCTATAGTCTGTAGTCTTTTATATCTGTATATATTTGAAAAATTATAAATTATTTCCAAATAAAGTTTTTGCCTATAGAGACTCATAGAAAGTTTGAGTTAGATGGATGTTAGCAACTCTCAGTAAAAGGAAGTCATTGTCTCTGAACCTAGATACTTCTCTACACCTAAGGCAGACACTGACAATCAATAACAGTGCCCTTTCCAATGACCCCACATGCAACTTTTCAATCTTTCCAACCCAGAGCTCAAGCAGCATCTATTAATCAGTTAGAGCTGACATTCATTTTCCATCCCCTGCCATCTTCAGCCCTCACTTTTTAGTTTTCTTCCCCCTTTTTCTTATGACTGGAATTGCACAGAAGTTCTACTGGAAGCCTTTGGGAAGGACCATACTATAATAGTTGAAGGTCTTTGCTGTTCTTTTAGAAGTCTTCAGTAACCAGGTAGGTAGCATTAATGACGCTAAATAGGAGATCATCTGGGATTATGTTTATTTTTATGAGATTGATATGAGCTCATAATGACACTTTAACTCTTACAGTACTGGAGAGTAGGCAGCAGAGATGTTTTCTCCTTGGATATGAAATCAACAAGTTTCAAATAAAGAAGGAAGCCATACTTAGAAGAATTTTACAGAAATATGTTTTAGTCTTGTGGAAAAACCCAATATTATGAAGGAGCCACTGATACCGCCAATGTGGGCTCACCCTCACAAGTCAGGACTGCTGAGATGACTGAACACTCTCACGTGGCCTCTGAGAATCTCCAGAAAGTCAAGCTCTTTCAGGTAACGTGACATTATCAAGGCTAAAAAGAGATATTCCCTCCAATAGAGATTTTTAATTACTTTTTTTGGTACTAGGAATAGAAGAGTCTAGCAAATTGTTTCCCTTTGCTTTGGCAAACTTAACAATGAATCATATTCTGACTGCACTCTGTGAATGAATGCTGACATTCACATTTATCCATCTACTCAAAGCCAGATGAGGTTGTCTGTGCTGGAGTTATGACAATGACTTGCCCTGGATCAATCCTTGTCCATGGAGAATCTACACCCACTCTGTGAATGCATGTGCAAGTGACATTCACATTCAGGATTTCCAGAAAAGGATACAGAAGTATGACTTATAACTCCGTTGTGATATTACTTCCCACTGAAGTGAATATTGGGCTTCCTCTATACTCATCCTACTTGGCTCCTCCCCTCACTAGTTCCTACTCATCTCTAAGAGTCACTGTTCTTATTACCATCTCTAAGTCACCTCCTCTGTTACATCCTGCCTCCCAAACCTGGTGAGTAAGCTCTCTCCATCTCTACACTTCCCCTTTATTTATAAACTCTCTTACAATACTCTGCCTTCTTTAAAGCAGCACCTGTCCTATTGACTGTTGTCACTCCATCACCAATACAATGCTGGAACATTGTAATTGCTCGATAAATATTTATTGGGGAAACGATTTGAATGAACTTATTTAGAACAAACTTTAACATTAGAGATGAAATACTGGTTGAGCTGCAGGTCACCAAACTGTCATTCAATTTCATCTCCCTATAAAAGAAAGGGGACAACATAGAAAAAAAAGAACAACACAGGAATTCTTCCCGACATGTAGTTTCTTTGGAACTTTATAATATGAATTATCCTTTAATCTTATGCAGTTGGTCAAGTCTTCTGTATGAGGCTGTGTATTCCTCAAAGTCAGGGACTAGATATTTTATTTCACCCAAGGCAACCTTTCTCTCTCTGCCTCTCTCTCTCTCTCTCTCTCTCTCTCTCTCTCTCTCTCTCTCTCTCCCTCTCTCTCTCTGTCTCTCTCCACAAGGACCTCAGTTAAAAGGTAAATAAAATCTGAGCATTCAATCCTTTGGCTGAGTCATTGACTAGGTGGTACCAGGCTAATGGCTTGGTGGTTTTTCAGTTTGGTTTTTGTCTTGTTTTCTGAATTTAGCATAAGGTAAAGAAAAAGCATAGCTGAAAGGTGTACTTAAAATGTTCTGTTTCTGAGCTTACTCAGACAGGTAATAGAAAATGGCACCCTTGATAATTAATGCCCTTAAAGAGATTCAGCAAAGGCTAGAAACTGTAAACAATGAATTATTAGTCAGGGAACATACTTGTAACATGAGCATGGAAATTCCCAGGCATCTTCAGAGAGCAGGAAAAGGAAGATGTAAGATTCTCAGCATAATTTTAGCATCTCTGCTTGATCGCTTTGTATATAAGCTGACAGTTCATCACCACTATCCCAACCTCTTCTGCTAGTTTGAATTCCTCTTAATTCATTTATAAAAAAAATTAATGTGTTGACTGCAACCTTTAAAATAAGTCCACGTCTTTCTTTAATTATAGATTCTGTAAAAACTATTTTAGCATTACTGGAGGTATGTGGAGAAAGAGTAAAGAGAAGATGATTATCCTGCTAAAATGCTTATTAAAAACAAACAGCAATTTTCTAAATGTACATTTATATCATGGAAGAGACTGGGTTAAAATACTCAAACTCACAAAATTTTTTAAGAATAATGCCAGTAGACAGCAAAAAGTAAAAAACAAAACTGGTTGAACATAAGATATGACTGGTTGAAATATGGTTTAATTTTTTTCCTTCTAACTCTTTTCTCCCTTTTGGAAACTGATAAAAGATTCTGTATTTTTTTTAAGGAGTTGACCTCATTTTTAGTTTATTTTCTAAAAGTAGAGATGTCTTTACATGTGTTTGAAAGTATGTCTGTCAAGCCTTTGGAGGACTTTTCAGAAGGAAGAAACCTACAATGCATATCTTACCAAATCGTTTGGGGAT
Source organism: Cynopterus sphinx (assembly GCA_030015415.1). Lineage (NCBI taxonomy): Eukaryota > Metazoa > Chordata > Mammalia > Chiroptera > Pteropodidae > Cynopterus > Cynopterus sphinx. Next base: position 113,843,913 of record CM057381.1, read on the forward strand.
TTTCCGCTTTTATAAGTTTGGGCATTTTTCCCTCTTAAACATCAAAACCTAATAATCGTGGCCGAAGGTTAAATATTTTCCATACTTTGTTTCTGAAATTTGTTCCTTACAAAGAGCATATGGGGGAAGAAATTTACACACTCAACCTTTTACTGATGTTTACCGCCGAGGTTAAGGAGTAGGATCTGGGACTGTGAGCAGTGAAGTGGGCAGGGGGAGGGGCTCTCACTACTTTTTCTGCTTCATTTGCAATAATAATGGACTCATGCCACTTGTATAATTTTTACAGCTACTTAATAAAGAAGAAAACATCATATTTAGACAAAAATATCTAGTTGGATAATTTAAAAAGTTAGATGGTATCCGTGATTTGAACATTGTACATAGGATTCGCAAGGGAAGGGACAAATTATAGCCTGCTTTGCTGGTAGCATCCACTCCCTGCAGCATTTCTGTACAGAAAGATCGAATAACAGAATGGGGAGTGCAAAGGTAGAATGAAGAATTTGATATGCAGAATGGAGGGTTTCTGTTGGGGAAAGCTTTAGGAATCAACACTTTGATAAGTTATATCAAGATCATATTGAATTTATTTTCCATAATATCAGTTTGCTTTAACTCAATATCCTTAAAAAAAAAAAAGCCTATGCCTTCGTGAGATCATCAGTACATTTCTTGGGGCTTTAAAATAGAAACTTAAAGCTTACATGTAGCAATTAAATCTGAGAGAGCACCTTATTTAAATCTCCAAATCTCTTAGGGTCTAGGAATAAAATGCAAAGCTAATTTAATTGAATAATTTGTTCTCTTTCCACCAAAACACACAATCATTGCTTGTGAATGATTCCTCACTCCTCCTTACTTTCCTCATCAAGATGTGAGGAGGAAAATAAAAGCTGATGTGAGGTGCAATGTCCAGTTGCATCCCAGACCCGGGCCTCCAAACATCCAGTGTCATGTTCATGACCATGTCGCACCCTTCATCTTACCTTCCAGACATTGATGTATGGGTTAAGTGGAGGTAGAACTTTTTATTCTTCCAGGATTAAGACGGTATATACATAAAGCAAGCAACTGGCACAAGTCCTTTCTCCCTCCCTCCCTCTCTTCTCTCTCTGTCTGTCTCTGTCTCTGTCTCTATCTCTGTCTCTGTCTCTGTCTGTCTCTCTCCATAGAAAGAGTTGGATCAAATGAGTGATTTCCTGTTCAGAGGAGGACTTAGGTTTCATTCTATGAAAGGAAATATAATTGATTCCACTTCCATCAGCACATCAGAGGATAGCCGGTAACTCACTTCCTCCCGGCCCAGACTGTGGGGGTGACATGGCCCAGAGAAAATGATCTGGGATGAGCCCTGGCTCGCAAGGGAAAGCACACACCCAAACAGTCCCTCGCCTTTCGTGGTCCCCCTAGAGTTTGTCAAAATTTGAATTCTGTGCTTTTTCCACTCTCGTGAGGACACACGATGTCCCTGCAGGTCCTGCAGTCTGGGTTTGATTAAATAATTATAAACTCCCAGCAGCAGATCTATCATTTATGTTCCGAAACATGCCAGCATGTGTCTTTTGTGGCCATGCCAGCCTCTCATCAAGCCACTCTCGTTATTGTCACTGAGAACACAGAGGTTCAATGTTTGTGCTAGTTGCTGGTTTTTGGCGATAGAATGTAGCCCAGCAGTGTGCTGCTGGTGCCAACATCATTATAGAACTTCATAATAAATCCTTTCTATATTTATTCAGTCCACCATTCTGACACTGAAATTGCCTTTTATGAGCTTATGATCGGAGGCTCCTATTTTCCACTTCTAACTCTGGATGATTATATATTCTAACAGAGAAGACGTCAAGGCCTGTTGTCTACACATGTAGCAGAGTGTGGTGGCTGCTGACTGGCTGGGGGAAGGTAAGGGACTGAATGTGTGTAAGACCTGACTGTTCATCCCACACAAAGGACACACAGAGGCCACCTCTTTAATGTGTTTAGTTAGCATGTTTAAAATTTTCCACTTCTTACACAGCTGAAGCCCCAAGTAAAATTGTTAAAATCGAGCAGTACTATTTCATAGTAGTCTGTTATCTCCTACAAAAGTACAAAGGGAGGTGGCAGACACAACCTAGTGGAGTTCAAGGAACATTTAAAAAGATATTTTTGGTTCTTGCCTTAATTGAGCCACAAACGATCTTAAATTGTCCCCATTTAAAGCGTATAATATCAGCTTTCAGCACAACTTGGGAAATAACTGAAGTACCTGAATCAGGAAGTCTCTGCTTTTTGTGTACATGAACAGTCTTGCTAACAATAAGTTATATGGTCAGAATTGCCTTCCTATTCTACTATTTCACTAATGATAACATAAGAAGAAGCTGCTGGAAATCATGATGTAAACAAATTCAGCAATGAAATACAAGATTTGTTTAGGAAAGAGAAAGATGCATCTTATTTTGCATAGTTCTGTGCAAAAGGTTTCAGAAAAATATGAATACACATGGCACACGTGTGTTTTCCTTTTTGAAAAATGATCAAAGTCACTCATCTATTGAAAGGAGTACAATGAAATGAGATAATAAAGATTAGTGAAAAGAAACTATATAAACTGATGGAAGAGTACTAGAATCACAAAATAAATTTCATCAGTCACTTATATTTCATCACTGTCTTTTATTTGCGTCTACATGTACTGAAATGCCATGGACTTGGATTAGTTTGTGGAAGAAATGTATGTGAATCTTGAAAGAAGAATTACTTTATACAAAGGTAGAGTCTACTGAGTTCTGTGTTTTGTTTTTAGTGCTTCCTTTGAAAGGATGATTAAAGTGTTTCCATTTAATGTAAAAAATGTAATATTCTATCATCGCAAGAAAGATTTCAGATATTACATTTTATTTTTAAGAGTATGGGTTTTAGAAGAATAAATATTTAATGAAAGCTAGTTAAATGTGTACGATTTAACACCATTCTTCAAAATGAAAAAGTTCTATTTTCAGAAAAATACAGATTTAATTATTATTTAGTTTTTAAGATTGGAGATACAACTTCTGTCTTTGATATAATTCCTAGTGATATCACAATCACCCAACACTACTCAAATAATGTTTTAGTTTTAATATTTTTTGAAAATGAAGTCAATTATTCTTTTAAACTTATACTTCAAAAATAAATCATTCCCAAATATATCAACTTAAAACTAAGGTACTATTCTACTAAGGCAAACTCAAGTTGGAGAAAAATTGATAATAAAGATGCTCCAATGTGAAATGTGTAGTAATATATAAAGACAGGTTCTTTGAGTGAATGTTTCTGGGGGAAAAAAGCAAAACCTTCAAATGAGCTAGTCGTAGTCAGGAGATAGAAATATGGTTTTGTTCTCTCTTTGCTTTATATAAGAGTACTTATGTTTCTAAACATAGAAAAGACAACTAATTTTTAGAAGAGAGCAAATATTTGAAATGTAGGACCTATAGCCATCTGTGAGAAAAGCTGTTTGTTAGTGCTTCTGACTATCACACTTAAATAGAAACGCAACCTTATGCAGAACTGTTTTTAGTTAAGGATGTTGCTGTGCCAGGTCAATTAGAGAAGGAATCAGTCACTGGCCGCTAGGGGGCCTTCCTATTAGTTTTTTTTTTTTTTTTTTTTTTTTTATAAAATAAGGAAAGCAATTAATAAAAAACAAACTGCAAAGACATACCCCTAATATTTTCTATAATACATAGAAAACTCTGGTTGAGAAATGATTAAAATGCTATCATCTGGTTATTCAGATAATATGAAACTCATGACTGAATTTTTCCCTTCATTGAACAGAACTTAAAAAAATTTCAATTGGTATTAATTTTGGTTTTGGCTTTTCTTTTCAGCTCAATTAATGGTTGTTGTAGTTGCTTTTTAACATTATATTATTTTGTTTTGTTAATTTGCCTGAAAGTCTGAAGTTAGAAGTTTAATATAATTCAACCAAGTGTATTGATTCAGTTTAGAGAAAGAACCTGGGTCTGTTTATTCAGATTAACCTAACTAGATGTGCATGCGGGTCTGAGCCCATGTTCATCTCTTTCCACAACTCTCCCCTCTGTGCTTGCTCAAGTCAGGGAGGCCATGGTGTAATGCTCACTTGGCAAGCCTCTGCTGAGCACTTATTACGAGCTGGGTGTTGTGCTTGGTGCTGGGCTATAGCTGGGAACTAATGTGGTGTGACTGCTTTCGGAAAGAGCAAAAAACACACAAGCCTTTTGAAAATAGAAAATACTGAGAGGCAGAAAAAAGTGCTTTGAGACTGCTTTATAAAATGAACATTCAAAAGTGATGTGATTGTTCAAAACAATCATTGTTTTTTACTGAGTTAATTCTTGATGAGTACTTTAATGAAGAGGAGACATTTTATCCTCATTTCTAAAAATAGTTAATGATCTATTAGCATGAAAAATATTCCTATACATTAGGTTTAAAAGATTTTTGAAAATAGTATCATTTTTTTTGTAATATAGATACATATATGCATAACCAGGTCAGCAAGATATAATCCAAGGTTAATATTGCTGGTTAAATTATGAGTATTTTAAGTTTCTTTTCTTTCTGTTTTTTGTACCTTCTGATTTTCAATAGTGACTCTCAAATGTTTTATAATAAAATTATGTTAATTAAACAAAATAATAGAGAAAAAGAGAGAACGATAATCTGGGTGGAAAAATTTTATTCCAACCAAGATGAAAATTTTCCTTGTAAAATATTTTGTTAAATATTCACATGAGGAGACTTTAATCAAATATTTAGATAATTTTTAAATCCCCACAAAAACTAATAGTATCAAAATATTTTTAAAATTGAAATTGAAATTTTCTTTTATAACCTAAATATCTTTTACTTATCTACCCCTAAAGAGAAATTTATAAAAATAATGAAAGTTATTTTCCATGTAAATATAAATTTATTTATTGACTTCCATGTTAAAACATGTTTCTTAAAGATTTATTTTTAAACAAATAGCTCTTCTGAATGGCTCTGCTTCCACATTTGGTGCATATTAGGGTGACTTTTGCTAATTTATATCAGTTTCCAGAATACATTTGAATAGCATGCGTGTGAAAAGTGCCCTGACATTACCCTTTCCATGTTGCTCCGATTTCGTTTTAAGGGGCATTTTGTGTTTTTCCACCTCATTTTTATGAGCTGTGCAACTTTGATCTATCTGCTTATTTTCTCTGTCTAAATTCCCTGGGTAACTTGAAATTTGTTTGATCTTCTACACTTTTGCTTATTTTCAAGAACACAAGTACTGAATTAATAAAGTTTACTTGTTATAAATACAAAATGTCAAATAATGTCAAATCCCTTCTTTTCATTCTACCCTCTTCCTAGAGGTCACCACTGTTGTTATCGTGTTGTGTAGCCTTTCTGTCATTTTTTTTTTCTGCATTTGCATTCAGAGATACATGCCTAAGGAAACAACTAGTTTGGGGGTTGCTTTCTCTTTTAAACAACGTAAGTGGTATCATATTATAAGTTGTTCCAAACTTTTTTCCTCTTTGAGATTATATCTTACATATCTGTGTCAGGATCCACAGGTCTACATCATTTAAAAATATCCTTCTATTTTAAACACTAACTCCTTAGCACTCTTTGGGTATCTCGTATTGGTTAAGAAACTTAACTACCAAGTAATCAAAACAGGCAATTTCAAATCACTTCAGAATATGATGAACCTCTGCTTTGGGCAGATCCTGAGAGGAATGAGGTATTACCCCTGCCCTTGAGTGGACTGTAGGGTATTTCTCAAAAGGGGAAGAAGAGTAGTAAACCCCAGGACCATTAACTCTTCTCTATCTCACACATTTAATAGTAGAGAAATACGCAAATTCACTCAAGGACAAAATAATTTAAACTCCAAGCTCAAAGACTCAGAAGCTGAAAGAAACCTCAAGAGGTCCCCTGCATCTATCCTCTACTTTTAGACACTAATTTAAGACAGAAAATTAACCCTGGGGATGGGTCTCAAGTTTGTGGAAATACCTGGTAAGAAGAAATTCCTCACTGCGAGGCCAGGCAAGGCGAACGTTTGCATGGTTCGGCTTCCTGCCTCACAGTGGAGTTAATACTGCCACAGTTTTGGAGATTTGAGGGGGAGCACCCACTCTTCCCTTCATCTGAGTCTTCCCTTTATTCAGGTGCTGGCATTTCTCACCATATTTGTCTTGGGTTTCCTAAGAACTGTCAAAAATGATCAAACCGTGTGGGTGTCTTCAATATTCTTCCAAATTGGTTTGGCAAAATAGGAAACAGGATACATGTTGAGCTCCAGGTGAGGCAGAAAATTAAGAGTAGAACTAAATTCCACTAAGGCAGCTGTAATCAGCCGGTAGAAAATAGACAGCCCTGCTGAGGTCAGTTCTGCGCCTGTCGTCTGTAGATTCCAGCAGACAGGCAGAAATAAGTGCCTGTACCAGCCAGGTGGAGCTTTAGAAAGTTCTTTAACTTTCCCCAGCAAACATTGAACTTTAGCAGAATGATCATTGAAATTAAGAAGAAAGTTTTCCCCCTGAGACATTGAAAGCAATGTTTTAATAGATTGTACTACCAAAGATGTGGGGGGGAAAAGTATTTTGTAATATAATTGATTCAAAACACCTAAAGTACACAGCTTAAGGAGAACTTCTATTTTTAAAATTAAGTTTATTTTCGATACAAGAAGATGAGTTATTGTTGTTGTTGTTTTTAAAGACATATGTCAGGAACCAATTATTGACATCGCAGAAAGATCTCCCATGGGTTGCTTTAAAATATGATATCCCACTGAAGCTCTTATGTTCTTATTAAACTTTTTTAAAGTCTGTGTTTATTCTGGTTGTTTTTAGAAAAAAAATTGTATTTAGGATCTTTGAATCATAAAATATTGAAGCCTCATGTCCCTGAAGCTGGATCCTTGAAGGTAATGTCACAGAAACATAACAGGACATCTGAATAGAGCTGGTAATTTAAGATACTTTATTAAAACACATGCCAACTAATAAAAACAAGGTAGAATCCATCTCTGGCTGAGGAAATTATCTGTTAATTCGTTTTTATTTTTGTTTTGTTTTAATTTGGTCTTTTCTAAAAGCAAGTAATATTTTTAAGACAAGGCAATATGATTTGTATGCATAGTTGTATTTTCCTTGTACAACACAGACATAGGAAATACTAATAAGAACCATGCTTTGGAGCTTACTAGAGCTCTCTTGCTTTATATGGCTCTTACTTCTGAGTGGAAAAGTTATATAGATCTATTCCAGCTCCCAGACTTTTCATATATAATATATCTTATTAAAATCAGTTACTCTGATTTACTAACAATAGTATTTTTTATTTTAATTTATGAGGACATAGTATTTATCAGTTATATGCAAATAGGGTATTATTGAAATTTTACTCAAGGGGAAGACAATTCTCTGGACCAGAAAACTTTTACTAAAATCAAGTCTGCTAAAGTTGTTGAAACATATGGCTATCCTTTTGACATTGACCAAAAAGAGTCAAAAATTTACAAAGATTTCAGTTTGATTTTTAGCACCTCCTGATTTATATGTAACTCACTAAGAATTTGTTATTTAGAAAATATAGTTTTAAAGCAATTTAGAGTTTAATTTGAAACTGTGGAGATTTTAATCTGTACCATCTTTAAAGATAGGAAGGTAAGAGTTAAATGAATTTACTCCCCGAAATGCAAAACAAGGCTTCTTTAATTTGAGCTCAGCTTACATCCTTTGAATAGTTATTCAGAGTTTGGGGGACACACATTTGCTCATAGCAGCACCCACTTCATGAACTGCACCCTTCAAAGTCTTAGTTTTCCACACTTGAGTTTCAAACCTTTGGAGATTCATATGTTACAGAGAATGTCTGAGGGACCCTGTCCAGCAAAGGTGGGCTGGAGACCACATGTGTTGAACCATAGCCCATGTCCTTAAGGAAGAGGGGCTAATGCAGGACTTTGAAGGCTGGGGAGAATAAAGAGTCTGGAAAATGCTTTGGAAAATAACAAAGCAGTCTACAAAGATTTTAGTTTTATGTGTCTTTAGGGAAGGCCAAATATTAAACAGGATGTAATCTGATATTTAGATCTAATTCTGTTGATAATCTGCAGATTTGGGAACATGTATCGTAGAGTGACAATGTCATTGGGAACTGGTTTTACACAGAAATGGTACTTTCTTATAAGAAATGAATTGCCAAAACAATTTGCTGGTTCTCTGGATTTCAATGAAAATGTAGTGGCAAGGTTTGCCAGATAAAAAGATAAAAGAATAAAAGATAAAAGAATAAGCCACTGTAGGTTTTCACTGATAATCTACCACTGATGGGCTGTGTGACCTATTTCTGCAGAAAATAGATGGCATCTTCTTAATGGCATTGTTATGAAGATTAAATGTTTGTTAAAAACTCAGAACAGGGCTCATTAAGGACTAGATAAGTACTCGAGCTATTATTATTATATTAAAACTTGTCATCTTCATTAATGAGCAAGAATTAATTAATTCATATAAATTACCTGCCTGTATATAATAAATATCCAATAAATGAGTCCTTTGGGAGATTTTGTGCCAAGTGTGAGACATAATTTAGCTGCTGGAGAGACATGGGCACTTGCCATGAAGCTCACAGTCTATGGGGGTGAAAGAAAAGAGTTTTAGTTTTCTTAGCTCCAAGGTATTAGCAAGTTGCATCTTTGAGCATCTGGCTACACATAATTTCTCACCTGCCTCTTATAATAGCTCATGTAATAAGATAAATGGACGGATGAGCCATCATAGACCAGCTCAGGGGAGAGAATCTTATGGTGGACCCTGCATTTCTGCCCCTCCCCACGCTCTGTGAGGACTGATTTTGACTTAGAGGGTGGAAAAAGCTGAGTCAGTCATCATAATAAAACACTCTGTAGGGGGAAGAGGAGGAAGGAAGGTGTAATCCTCAGAACACAGCAGGGGCGTATGCACAGGTGCATGTCGTGTCCACCTGTGTGTGTGTTTTGTGAGAGTGTGTTTGGGTGTGTGTTGGAGGCTGGGATGGTTCCCATATAGCTGCAGGATCTGGGGAAGATAGAAGACAAGAAGTGGGATTGCAGTAAATATTTCAGGAACTAGCATTTTCTTTTTTGTTTTTGAAAGACAGGAGTAAAGAAACCCCATTCCTTTTTATTACTTTTGACTCATTAATTGTGTTTGTGTGAGCCATGCTCCTTAGAGACCAAAAAAACACATGATTTTATGGAGTCCAGAGCACCTGTTTGCCAGAAGCTGTGCTTGGCCTATTTGTTCAATAGGGGTTGTCAGTTCCTGCCTACCTTGGCCATGCCCCTACAAAAAAGAATGTCTCAGGGCCGGGCTGATCTCAGGAGGGCCACAGCCATCAGCTAGCAGGACTGGCCAGAGGTGAAGGGGCAAAACCAGGTAGAAGATAGCTCAGAAGCCAAAAGAGCTTTTCCTGAAAATCAGGCATGCTCAACCACTGTCGACACAGTGGGCTCACTTCCCTGCTTGTGGTTCTTCTATGTGTACACCAAGGAGAGGTGAGGCTGCTTCTGTCAGCACTTTCCAATGGAAGTGTCACTCAGAACTGAAGCAGGCTTCCTCTGTGTGAGAAGATGGGCTTACTAGTAGTGACATTTCAGAGGAGACGGGTAGACGATTGACAAAGATGAACAGAAAACTAAAGCAAAGTTTGGAGCCAGACTGACTGGGCCGCCCGGTCCAGAATAAATGAGGACAATGGGGAGGAAGAGTGAAGTCTTTGGCTGATCCCCCCGCCACTCCCTCCCCAACACACACACAATGATAATTCAGGTGCATTCTGTCTGCAAGCACCAATTTTGCTGCATGTTTTCAATTTTCCAAAGAGTCTCACTGGACGACCAGTTCCCTGAGGGTTCCTTGAGTATGTGGATGGTTAGGGCAGATTCCTGATCCTGTCCCTTTGGGAAATGCATCAACAGAATCTTTTGCATTGGGGATTCTCTGAGCCTTCTGTGCAGTACTCAGGAGGGGCGTCTCGAACGAGCATCATTTTGCAGTCTTGGACCACAGTGGCTACCTGACATGAGGTCAGAACTATTGGCATGCAGGGCAAAATCCACAAACACTAGCTAGAGAGGTTTCCCAGACTGCCCTGATGACGCAAGTCACAAAAACTGAAAGCACTTATTCCTGATTCAGACCTAGACCTGCTGAACCAAAGATTTTAGGGGAGAGGTCTGGACTTTTAAAATTTTAAAACAAGCATTACAGGCAATTTTTATCAGTAAAGTCTGGGACAATAGTGTCAATAATGACAGCTTTACAGTCACTCCCTACTCTATGTAGAGAAAACCAGCTGTCTCCTAATCAGTGCATCAGCCACCTGTGGTCACTAAAGTTGGGCATAAGAGATGAGGGCTCCTTCCCTGAAGTGAGCATGTACACCAACTAAAACCCCCGCTCCCAACTTAGCAGCAAAGAAAATCAGTATCTTTGAGACTACAATTAGTTCAGGCAGTGTAAAGCTACATGGCAGACAGCTCCAGAACAGAAGTTTCCAGGCAGCCTGCCTCACCCTTTCTTATAGCTCTTCCACATTCCTCCTTGGGCCACCTGCCTGCTGCTTCTGAGCTCCCTACCATTGTGAACTCCTGAGGTTGGCATCTTAAATATGATGTCTCCAACCCCTAGGTGAGCTTATCACTCAGTCTTCTGAGAGCAAGTTTCCCAGCAAAACATATCAGAATCCCGGCAGGGGCTGAGGATCACCATTAAACCTCTTCCACTATGCGAATGTGGACATTCTGCCTAAGGCTCAGGGCATCCCTTCAATTGACTGTCAGGCATGGCTATTGTGCCATGCCTTGACTGCCTAGAACAGTATGGCTCTAATCAAAACTTACTTTACCAGTTTGTACTGAGAACCTGTGTACCTTCTTTTGTATTTTTAATTTAAAAATAGTGTACAGTTTCATTAGTTTTCTATTTTTGTGTAACAACATCACCAGAAACTTAGCAGCTCAAAACAACACACATTTATTATCTCGCAATTTCTGTGGGTCAGAATTCCAGGCAGGGCTTGGCTGGATTCTCCACTTAAGATCTCACAAGGCTGCAATCAAAGTGTTGGCCGGGGCTGTCATCTCATTTGAGGCTTGACTGGAAAGAATCTGTTTTCTAGCTCATTTAGGTTGTTGACAGAATTTTGTGTCTTACTGCCAAAGGACTGAGGACTCAAGTTTTTTGATGGCCATTTACCAGAGGTCACCCTCAGTTCCTTGGCATGTAGGGTCTCCCAACATGACTACCCGTGACCTCAGAGCAATTAAAGAAGATACTGCAGCAAGTTGGATGCTACAATCTTATAATACATAATCTTATATTACATAACCATATACACATAATCGCACATACCCCATCATTTTTGTCATATTCTATTCGTTAAAAGCATGTCATAGGCCCTGCCCACACTCAAGTTCATTAACACCAAGAGATAAGAGTCATGGGGGTCGCCTAAGGAGTCTGTCTATCATAGTAACTGCTCAATCCCAAAACACTTTTTCTCTAAGAACTGGGCCAACCATAGCAGCCACGTGTTTTCTGTGGGCCCCTATGCCCTGATCAGAGTTCTTAGATGTGCAGGTAGAAATCTAGACCAAAGTGAAACAACAAGATTCTTCCTTCCAGGATTTCAGCATTGAGATTTACAGAGAGCCAGTTCGTCTGGACTATTTCCTTTCAAGGGAAAGAGACAATTAGTTGTTGAGTGACCTTTTCCAACACATGCATGTGGGACAGAAAAATTGAAGTTGGAGCAGAGAGAAGAATGAAGTGGATCCACAGGAAAAAAAAAAAAGGAGATTAGACATGGAGAAAAAATTTTGTCTGGGTTTCCGAAAGCTATCCTGTTGCTGATTCTAGTTTCTCATGTAGCCCAGTGATTTCTGAATTTCAGAATTCTTTCTATGTCCTTTCAGTAAATTCTCTATTTTGCTTAAGCCTGTTCAAGTTGGCTCCTGTTACTTGTCAAGGTAAAGAACTGTGACTAAGTTAGGATGTCAGGGCGAGCCTTATTTATTCTTTACTCATAACCTCTCCATCATCTATCCACCTGCCATCTACTAAAAAACATTTCTCTAATCTTTATCATGCACTGTCACCCTCACCAACTCATAATCCATGGAAGCACCAGGCATGTAAGCAGAATTATAGGTGGGAGTTGCTGAGGAGCACCAAGAGGGAACATGTACTTGAGTCTGGAAAGGAGGCCTTGTTCAGAGGGGACAGGAGCATGACAAATCTGAGAATCAGAGAGCCGAGTATATGTGAAGAGATTTTTCAGGAAAGTGGTGAAGAAGTTAACCTTTTTTATATGTCTGTTCCCCCAAACTATTACCTCTCTGAAGCTAGGGACTATATTTTTTAAATTATTATTGTGGAACACCTAGCCTGGCACTTAAGGATTTACTAATTAAAAAATGTGTCTAGGTACATATATATATATATACACACACACACATATATATATTATACACACATACATATACATATGTGTATATATGTATGTACACACAGATGCATACATATATATTAACTAAAATTCACTCGTTTTAATATCTAGGACTAGCATACAGCTATGTAACCACCATCACTATGAAGATACAGTTTCACCACTCTAAAAAATTCCCTCATGCTGCTGTTTTGTAGTTAATCTCTCTCCCTACTCTTTGCCCTTGCTGGTATTTTATGTATATAGTATTTTGTTTAATCTCAAATCCATTTACTTGATATAGGTAGTATTATGTCTCCTCGAAAGATGAGGAAACCAAGGGTCAATGCATTCTTCTTCCTTCTTTTTCTGGCTTCATTTTGGAAATCGAGAGATTGGTGTGTGTGTGTGAAGATAAGAGATCCCATTATCACAGAGCATCAGGTAAGACACACAAATTTCTCACATCATATATGGGAAAAGATAGAGTCAGCTCAGAAAAATCACACCTGGTTTCCCCAGACTTGGGCTTGTGCTGAAAAGATATAAGAACAGAAAACTAGCATTATCTCTGGGTCAGGTCTGCCTTTCCTGGCCTTTTACTGTAGGGCTAAAGGCACACATTTCACAGAGCCAATAAAATATACCTTCTCAAGAAATGTTTCAACAGCTGGCTTCCAGATCCTCTGATTGTTATGTCTTTTTCAAGAAGTACCATTAATTATTTTTAATCATCTCTTGATTTTACCAAGGAGGTCATTATTTCTACAGGCAGTTCACTGATAAATTGAGGAGTGTTTTCATGTTGTTTTTTTCCTGTGGTGTGGTGTAACTTTCTTTGTCATCAATACATACGTCAAATCAGGCTAACCAGAGTATTTCCCCAGCCACAGCATATGGTTGGGTCATGCAAACAGCCATCGTAAATCCTCCTTGACAATGGCCCAAAATGATATCGTGACCTGGTCCCCTTGGAATCCAGATTTATGAAGATCTGAATGTGAGAACTGAGTGTTAGGAGTATAGGTTTTTAAAAATGTGCCATGTGAGTACATCTGTCTCTTTATATGGCTACTTGCCTCCATATGTGGCAAGTGAATGAAAAATATGTGCAGAGGTATTTGAAAAATTCTCGAGGTGCCTCAATAAGCTTGCCTAGAGCCTGATTCAGAGTAAGCACCCAATAAATATTCATCGAGTGAGTGGATGAATGGATGGATAAATGAAGTGGAACTTGAATGAGTTATAAAGCCATCTTGTTTTTCTAGAAAGCAGCTCATACTAGGAAGGCACACACAGTTGCCTTTCCAACACCTTTCTCCCTTTTCTACTTGTGAATGCACACCCAATTTTGTTCAGGAAGCCTCTCCATCCCCAGGGGTAGAATCTCACTCTAAGCAAATCAGTGTACGGCATTTTTCATAGAGATCGTGATTGGTCAGGAAACAGGCATGTGACCTTTTTTTGGCCCTTTCAGGCTGATGGAAATGACTTTACAGCATGGGGAGTTTTCCATTTCTTCTAATGGAGACAAGTAATAGAGCATGTTATTGTATTTGATGCTCTCGAGTTTTCCCTTCTATGCCGACAAGTTCCTTCCTGGACTACCCTTCTTATCTTATGACTGAGGGGAACCAGCTTTGGTTTGAAGTCAGTACCATGCAAAACAGAGTGGGAAAGAATCTCATTCTTGATGACATAGTTGAGTTTCTGGACCTTCCCAGAGAACCATGAGATTCTAGACCACTTGTTATTTATGAGAGTAATTTCCTTTTGGTTTAAGTCACCTTGAGTTGAGATTTCAGCTGCTTTTCCCTGAAAACAAAGAACAATAAAGTAAAAGATTGAAGATGAGAAGAAAATAAGAAAGAAGAATGTGCTCAGTTACTTAGTGTTGTTTCAGTAAGTAATTACACCAACCTCTGCATGTGGCACATACATGAGGGTCACTTAGATTCTGTCCTCCACTGCAAGTACCTGGGGAGAGTAAGAGTGTTATGCTGGTTTTCCTCACTTCCTTCAGGTAAGATACCCATCTGGAAAAGAAGTACTCCTCCTTGTCCAGGTGGAGTAATTGAGATTTTTTTTTCTCTTACTGGTTTTGCATGGTTCTTCTTCAACAAAGGGGAAGAGATTTCTATCATCACATCTTCCACAACAATTCATGGTTTCAGCCATTCATATCATTCTCCCTTTCACTAGTGCATGAAATTTAGAAAACACCTTAGCAAATATTCCTTTTATAGTTGCTATAAGCAAGATGCCATGCAACTTATACAATAAATACAAATGATTCTTGCCTACAAATATTTTATCCTCTAATAGAAATGACAGGGCATAGCATTTTAGAGAGTGATAGGAGACTTGAATAAATAGAAATAGAAAATTATGTTACCCACCGAAAAATAGTATCTCATTAGTTTTAGGATGAGAGGAAAATAAGAATAACTCTCAAACACAAACATTTTTTGCCTTTTATCACACTGCCATCTTTTACCTGGAGGCCTGCAGTAGTTTCTAGATCTATCTGCTTCTACTCCATGTATTGTCTGATTATTTTCCTCACTGAAGCTAGAGAGATCTTGTGAAGAAGCAAAAGAGACCATGTGATCCCTCTGTTCTTTCCTCAACACTAATAAAATCCTGCTTAGGCTGCTACTCTGCCCTCTGCAGCCTGGTCTCATACCACTCCTCTTCCTATTGTTTCTGTTTCTTTTCTTCTGGGGGATTTCTGGTCTCATTCAACAAAAGCCTTTGCATGTGTTGTTCTCTATGCCTGAAATACCCTTCCCTCCCCTCTTCAACTAGTCAACACCTAATCATCCTCTTTCCAATATCAGCTCAAGCATCTTATTCTCAGAAAAGTCTTCTCTGACCTCTCTGAGCAGGACAAAACCTACTACAGGCTCTCATAGCAGAAATCTTGCCTTTGGACTTGTCCCCATTGATCTTCTACAGTTTTTATTGTCATAATTTGAAACATCACCTATCTTCCCCACTGGCTGGGATATTACTGTGTTTACCCACCATTGGCTCTCCAGAGCTTAGAAAGTGTCTGGCATGTAGTAGATGCTCAATAACTGTTTAATGAAAAAAAGAATGAGTATATAAATATGCAGTCCACACTCACTTTGAGCTAAGCACCATGCTCTGAACCCAACCATATTGTCATTTACTCCTTAAAACCACCTTATGAGAGAAGTACTATTGTTGTCTTATTGATAATTGAGTACATTGAGGGTTAGAGAAATAAAGTAACACGCCCAAAGCCACATATAAGTGACAGAGTAGGGATTCCAACTAGACACATAACTTCAGAAATTAAACTGTTAATCACTGGCCTTCACCATGTCTCACAGATGGAAGAAAAGTCCGAAAGTTCAGAGGAAGAAGCTTAATGAGCAAACAGGATTTGGGCCTAGTCTCATAAGACAATATAGCTTTGATCAGAGAGGTAATAAGCATTAGGGTAGATGCATGGGGACACTGCTAACATAAAGGTAACTTCGAGTAAGTCTCCATTTATAGATAAAACAACAAAAACAAAAATAACTTCCCCCCACTCCACCCCCAGTCCACTCTTCTTGCAAATACAGCCTCATACCAGGACATGTAGGTTGATGAGCCAAGCATGGGCTTTACTTTATATCATGCTCCTACTCTGCATCCAAATTAGCCTGATCATGGAAGTGGATGATTGAACAAAGCAGAGATTGAGGTCAGGGAGTAGTCTAGGCATGACATGATAAGTTTCAAAGGAGAGTCATAAGCTTCTTTAGTAGAAACCATCAGATGCTCCTTATTCTTTGTTCCCAGCCTAGAGTTTGCTATAGTGTCCTTCTTTTCTTCCCTAACCATTAATTGCAATGAACTAAATTTTCTCAGGAATCATCTTTGCTTACCTTTTTGTTCCTTGTGGTGGTATTTCTAGAGAAAATTCTGTTTGCATTAGGTTTTAACCTCATAAATTTATATCCCCTGGGGGACATCTCTTGCCTCATCCTGCATTAGGCCTTCCTCTCAAGATCCCAGGACACAGCTGGAGAGCTTGTGTGGGCCCTACCACAAGCCAAGCCCAGAAATCCCATCTGGAAATGTATGTGTCGGAGTCCTTCCCTATTCTCCCAGTTCCCCCAGTAAGTGGAAATGCACCAATGAATCCAACTTCCTGCTGGGATAAATGGTGTTTTGCTTCTTTGGCTTTCTGTGTTAAAGGTAAGCTTTCACATGGAGTGGTTCTCTTTACATTGTATGTTCCTGCCATCCTGAGTTTGTGAATGTTTCTGCTTTAGGTAAGGTTTGTCAAACAATGGAGATAGATTGGCCCTCTTTTGGTCTTGTAAAGAACTGGTTTCCAGTATTTGGTTTCATGGATTATGGACAAGCAGATTCCCATTAACCCCACTGAAGAAGTCTGAGAGAAACCATTGGATACTGATATGTATGACAGTGGGGGAAACTGAGGCATAGGAGGAAGAAGAGAATTTCACATGGGTCAGAGTTATAGAACTAGAAAGAAGCCATGTCAACCAGGTTGCTTGGTCATGCTTTAACTACAGTCCACACTTGCCTATTTAGTTACAACAAACACAAAAGAGATAAACATAGATGTAAGTTAGTCTAAACACCAAATTTTAGAAGTTTTTCCTCTGATGTTTAGTCAGCTATCTTGACCTTTATTGGAGGGTAAACCAACTCGCAACAGCTGTGGACAATTATTTACTGTAAGTCAGAGCCTAAAGAGCTTGGATAATGAGGTGAATTCAGCATTAGAAGAAGAGCAAAGTGCTCGGTATGAGAAAATTACCTTTTAAGTAGATTCTTGAATTCCAAAGATTGAGGTACCAAATTAAACAGAGGAAGTGTTGGAAAATCCCAGGATATGTGGAGTATTGGGCTTTGCTTATATATGTGGTGTGTTACACAAATGCACAGCCATACCTTGACCTTCCTCAGCCTGGAATGGTCCAGAAAGATGCTCTGTGCAGATGCCACTGAGATGACATGTTCCTTGCCTCCATAAAAATGATGTACAGCTGGCTGTGGAGTTACTCAACCATCTTGGCTACTCAGTAAGAAACAGATTTGGATTCCCTCACTCAGGCTGTCAGATTTTACAACCACCTGTAGTCTCTCTGGCAGTGTGGCCTCTCAGCAAGTAACTGCTGAAGGGGCACTCAGAAACCTTTGGCAGTCAAGAGAGAAATAAAAGCTTTGGATAATTCAGGGGTGAGTTCAAAGCCAATAATATTTACAACCCAATATAAGAAAGCACTTTAAAGCCAGTGAGGTAGGAACCTCTAAGCCAATAAGGTGTTATTACCTTCGAGCACATCCCTTTTGCCTTTTGATAATAAGCACTGTATTAAAGTATTTGAAAATTTCATAACAATTTAAAACAGAATATGTCATCTGTGCACTTTGAACTTCCAAGAGAAAAAGGAGCTTTGCTTGAAGTTGATGTACTTCATTAACAGGCTGATAATTTCTCTCTCTCTCTCTCTCTCTCTCTCTCTCTCTCACACACACACACACACACACACACACACACACACACACACACTTCCTCATTCTCACTCATGTGTGCTGCAAAATAATGGAATCTGGCCACCCTGAGTGTGGCAAGTGGAGCAATGAGGCTAATGAATCTTTTCTGCAGGGCTTCCTGCCTAGAGGCCAGCCTACAGTACAGGAGAAATTTTGCTATAAACACTCCCATCCTTTAAATGGGGTTCAATCCCAGGATGCCTTTCAAAGTAACCCTCAAAAGGAAAAAAAGTTGAGGACTCTGTGTTCTAGAATTCTAATTAAACAGACCACAAAACCCACTTGCTCCCAAATTGAATTCTAAGTTTGATTTTGAGAACAATTACAGTCTTTAAATTACAAATGACAAGAAGCAGAGAATGTCATCATTATCCTGGGCAAAGTAATCGAACATAATAGCATAGAGACACAATAAGGGTTAAAAGAAAAAGCCTCAGAGCAGCGTCTAATCCTGGCTCTGCTATGTGCTGTGTGACCTTGGGCCCATTACTTAATTTAAGTGGTTAGTGATTCCTCATAACTTGGAATCATGACCTAGAACTAGAATTACCCTTAGAGAGCATTTTATACAACCATTATCTCATTGGTGTTATCCATAATGGTTTCATAAGAAGACTCCAGAATTCCCAATTCTCAGTTCTTTATCATTTCCACCAGAGATGTCCACAAAAGGAGGTCTACTAAAGGAGGTCTTTGCCAAATATATTGGCCTAAATTTGAAAATATCTGAGAATCACTGATATTTTGAGGATGAACAACAAAGCTTAAAGTTATGGGGCTTAAGAGGCTAATTGACAGCTAAGAAACTGTTTCTTAGCCCTCTTCCTCCTTCTAAGATTCAGTCCTCTGTTTCTGGATTGAGTTGTATAATGTTACATTCCACTGTGCACTGTATAAAGCATGATGTTTACCATGGAGTACAAGGTCCTTGTTCAACTGTCCTATCCTATTCGTACAGTCTCAACTTTCACCCCAGGTACTCTTTGACTGACCGCACTCTGACCGCACTGACCACCTCCTATCACTTGCATTCGTGACTCCAGGCTATCCACAGTATTCCCTCTACTTGCAATGTTCTTTCCCCTTTTCTACCTGGCAAATCATTATTCAGGATCAAGACCTACATTAACTTTTCTGTAAAGTTTTCCCAGACATTATGGCTAATTCTGAGAATAGAAAAGTTGAGAATCTACTAAGTATTGAACACTGTGCTGAATGTTTGTCATGATTATCTCATTTCATTTATAAATCCTCACTACAAATCTGTGAAGTAGATACTGCTATGATTCCTATTTTAAGGCAAGAAAAACAAATCTTATCAGAGTAAAATATCTTGTCCGAGGTCATAGAGCTAATTAATGATAGAGCCAGGTTCAAGTACAGATCTGTCTGACTCAATAAGTAAGTTTTTTCCCTTCTGTCCATACTAACTCTCCCAGTTAACTTTACTCATGCTTTGGTTGCATCATTTTCCAGCTTAACATTACATCTTTTTTTCCCTTCTAGTTCAAAAGTCAGATTATGTATTATTCTGTTTTATATCTCTAATACTTATCTCATTGCTTAGACAACAATAGAAGCTTAATATAAATGTATTGAATAAAGAAATGAGCAGCTGATTGGATAAACGGGTGGAGGGAAAGAAAAAGTCAAGGAAGAAATATTCAGCTATGTCTAGGTGCATGTTCTAAACAAGTTATCTTCTCCCAAACACACCAAACATTGTGTTCCATAAGGAAAAATATTAATGTTGTTTGGGAAATGTACCTAAATATTCAGTGCTTATTTCCTGTTGAACCTGAGCATATTAACGGCAGAAAGTTCAAAGGAAAGTCATGTCTACAATGTGTACACCTATGGCCACAGAAGAGGAATCTAAAATTGTTGGACAAAGTAGAAAACATCTGGGCTAGGTTATAACCTTAATGAGTAAAGATACACCCTCTCTGAGCTCAGTCTTTTTGCTTATAAAAAATCCTTTATGTACTTCTCATGACTAGAATACCTGCCTTTTGATATGTCCTCCAAGGAAGAATTCTCATCCATAGACTTCAAACAAGTACGCTTACAGCAGCTACAAATTCAAGTGTTTAGATTACAGCAACTTGCTTTTATTAGCGATATATAAAAGAATCTAGAAAAAACGAGAACAGATCTTACCCTCAAGCAAAAATGTTTAGGGCACCAAACAGACACATTACAAGAGGTTCAAAAGTCAATACTTGTAGCTCAGTGTTCAAATTGGCCTGGCCAGAGTGCAAGCCTCTCTCAAAATTTATAAATGGTTTATCATCTGGTGTTTTCAAAGCATGTAGGATGCAACATGAGAGGCAAACATGGGAATTTCCAGGCACAGGTAGAGATAGAATCAGAATTCTGAGTGACCTGTTAAAATACAATCTCACATTCTGAAAGGCTTAAATGTTTTGAAGGAGCATGACATTTGGAACTTCTGTGGGGTGGCCATGTCCAGCTATGAAGTCATTTCAGGTTGGTCTGTGGTGAGTAAACACCCTCGTACCCTGTCTCAGTGTGCCCTAAATGTGGGGAGGTTGACTGCTTGCCTGATTGGAGGCAGACAGGAGTTTTGGAAGCTGAATTAAGTAGAAGCTTTCTGCCATCTGTCTCTGACCCCAAAGGAATAAGTTCAGACCAAGATCTACAAAGAACTCTGTTTCAACTTAGTGACCACTAAAGGTTCTCAGCAAAGACTTTGCTTTAGTTTTAAGCATATGCCTTTGCTTTGGGAAGATGCCTGAAGCAGCTTTCTACCTTGATATTGTCCAGTTTTATTTTGAAAGAAGAGGCTTTCTTGTCCTGTACATGCTTCTACATCCTAATTATGAGAAGTAATATTGCTTCCAGTTATGAGGTGTTAATTAAGTGTGAGAGGCTCTGCAAAATGCTTAATATGATGCTGTCTCATTTATTCCTCACAAGCAACACTGAGAGAGGTGCATGCTCCACTAGTTTATGGATGAGGATAATAGGACTAGCCTAATAATTCCACAGCAGAATCAAGACTCACATGTACGTTTGCTCTAACACCAAACTCCACACTTGCTTTTTACTATAATGCAGTACTACCCAACTTTTCACATATTTGCAAGTCTCCCCCAGGTTTTTGATGACCAGAACTGTGTTTCACCCTCTTTTAGGCAACAAACAGCATAGTGTATAGATGAACAGCTAAATAAGTTGATGAAACAGTTTTTAATAAAAAAGACAGATACTGAATTTTTCAGAAGATGAGTGTGGCCTGTGTACTGAGTCCAATGGTAATGAATTAGGAGAGGAGTTATGTCGACACGACAGTGGAAGACTCTTAGGTGGGACTGGAGTTGAAGACACCATCTTATATCAAGAAACCGTGAATCTGGAAGACAAACAAAGGGTGTTTGTTGCTGAAGAATAAATGTTCTGTTCACTCAGGAACCAAGACCACTTCAAAGACCATTTCTTGGCTTGGCGAGGAGCTATTGTCAAGATGGAGAGTCCCTATGTCCCAGCTGCCCATAAACATGTCTTCAAACCGCAGGAAGGAGCTGTACAAAATGGCTGTATCAGGCCGAGAAGGGAGTGGAGACTCAGGAAGTGCATGTGTCTCCCTGGGTAGCACTGACTGAGCCAGGAAGTTTTCCACGTGCAACAGGCCAAGAGAAACACAGTCCAGCACTGACAAGGAGGCAACCATTGGAGAACAGCTGAACCCCCACAGTCATGCAGCCTCTCGAAAGACTGTCACCACAAGAGCGAAACCCGAACCTGTGGTTTCCTGTCGTCCTCTCTGGAGCACAGCTCAGGCTTCCAATGACTCACGGCCAATGGTGTGCCAAGATTTCATGTCCCATCTCCAATGGAACCCAATCTGCTCATAGCCACGGCCGTTCCCACTGCTTCCTCCTCCTGAGAAGCTTAATGAGGGGATTAATGATGACCAGGATGTGAGCAGACATCTTCACACGAGCAGCCCGGCTGTAAAACTGACCATGACAGGCACGCAAGGGCAAAGTGGGGGGTCAGTAACCATCAGCTGTGCTGAGCCAAGGCTGCTGTGACTTAGCTCTGCTAGTTGTGTGGGGAGAAGGAAAAGAAACTAACATTTATTAAGTCAGGCCTCTAGAGAGATGATGCGGTTTGGTGGTTAAGCACGTGGGCGTCAGATTGCATCTGGCTTTGCAACTTACTAGCTGAGTGATCCTGAGAAGTCACTTAGCTCTCTGAACCTCAACTGTCTCTTGCAGAAAAAAAGGAATAATAGTAGTGTCTATCCCATCTAATGGTTCTGAAAATCAAATGGAGATTGTAAATGTAATGTTTGGTAAATGTTACCTTTGTCATTACTATTATACTGCCACTGATAACCAAGTTTTGTTGGTGGTGGAGCTAAAGAACAAAAGAAATTATTTCATAAGGAATTAATATGCAATATTGAATAGAATGCTTTATGAAAATTGAATACAGTTCTTCATTTACAAATTGGAAGAGTCTTGACCTCAGTTCATGGTGTGATTTTTGGACAGTTAAGCCTAAAGACACTTTGGGATCTATATGTACCTCAGGAATAGATTGATTAGATTTACAATCTCACTTCCCACTTGGTACCCTTATTAATGACCCAAATCCCAATCCCATACAAGCCTGCTATTCAATTCTACCAAAACATATTGAAGGCTTGTCACTGGATGAGCACTGCGTGAGGCACTAGTGTGGGGGTTGGGGAATATAACAGAGAGGAGTAGAATGTGGAACTCATTTTTGAAACACTAAACATAGGAAAGATGGACACCTGTACTGTATACTTGACAGGAAAATCTTTGCTCTAGTGCTGTATATTTGTATATTTGAAAGCTGCCAAGAAAATGAATCTTAAAAGTTCTTATTACAAGAAAAAATCATAGCTATGTGAGATGATGAATGTTATCTAAATTTGTGATAATTATATATATATGTATAAAGCACTATGTTGTAAACTTATGCAACATTATATGTAAATAACATCTCAACAAAACTGGAAACATTAAACAAACAAACAAAAAAGATTCAGAAGGGCTGTTAGTTTGGGGGCAAACCAGGACCACATCTCACATGGAGTCCAGAGCAAGGAAGAAAGACTATGTTTTAAGTCAAAGAAAATTTCTCTTTAAGTTGTTGGTTGATTTCAATTTAGTGTACCTTTATCTTCCAGTGGACTATAGATTCTCTCTTAATAACTTAATAAATTTTCATAGGTTATTAAAAAAAACATTGTGTAGTGGGATTTTATTCCTGTAATTCTCTGGAGAAGCAGAATAGGGAAGCAGGAATCAACAAGAATTGATTTGAAGTCAGAAGTCGAGGCTAATTGCTTCATAAAATCTCAATAATCTGGCCTACTATTGGAGAGTGCCCATCAGAGGACAGACCGGGATTCGAACGAGATAGTATCTGTGCATGACTTTGCAAACTGATGTGCAATTAACTCGAGATGGTTATTTTTCTTTATCATATTTATCATGTTTGTTCCCAAAGCTGTTTTTGGAAATCAGTCCATGACTTGAAGAGAAAAAGATGTCTAAGACGTGACTAAAATGTAAAGTTTGTCCCGTGCTTTATTTGTGTCATAAATAATATGTGATACAGAAGAAAGCAAGGCATATCTGGAAGCCAGTCCTTGTCAAGTACTTCAAAAGATGTGCCTCAATAACACTGGGGGATTTTGTGGACTTTCCACTAAGAAAGAACCCTTCTCCCTCAACTTTTTTCCAGTGATGTTTCCAACATGGTTTTGAGGGACTCCTATCACTTTTCTTGTGCACATTTGTCATTTCCCATGTTTCATTATTTGGGCATTTCCTGAAATTCAGCTGAATTTCTGATTTTTTTTTCTCATTTGAAAAGGGATTCTGTTTCAAGACTCAGCTGTCAAATGGGAACTCAACTGTGACAGTAGTGAATACGACTGTGACATTAGAGTTTCCAATGGGAACCCAACTTTCCACCCTAATGTTCAATTCCCCCTAGATTCAGGATTTAAGAATAATGCATACTTTGTAAATTACATAAATGTCTAACCATTATGCGGTACCTGAAACTAATATAAACTAATATTAAATGTCCACTGTAATTGAAAAACAAACAAACAAACAAACAAAGAATTCCTGTTTCAGAAAAAAGAAGAATACACAGGTTTCCAGACCTTACCACGATGGCACTGCTGGAGCCCATAGCAGCAGGACTCCAAGTTGCCTTTGAGGTTGATAGCCTGCAAAGATTGTCTACCAAGAACTCCCTTGGAACCGCATCACCTTTCCAAGACCCTGTATTTAAGCAGATCAAAGTACTCTCCTCATATTGATGAAAGCCAGAGGTTCAGGTCAAGGTGAATAAGCATGAGATTCTGAAGAAAGCTGGAGGAACTTCAAAGAAGGATTGGGTGGGACCTGAGTCCATTCTTTAAAAACTCTTTTCCATTGTTTCCCAGGCCTTTTCATGCTGACACATCATTGAACTTTGCTCTCTGTTCTTATCTTAGCCTCTAAAACACCCATTCAGCTGTCTATTAGTTCAGTCATCTGATGCTTAGATCTCTTAGGTGTTTACATGTTCCAAAAGCCAATGAACATACATATGTACTGATCTATACATGTGAATAAATGCCCGTGCTCACCAATACTTACCAACCATGTTACCTTAAGCACTGAACTCATAATTTAAATTTAATTTAAATTTTCTTTTCTTTTATTCTAAAAGCACTTTTCTGTGTCCCTCATAACGCTGAATGCATAGTTCTGGGTCTCCCCCACCAGACTGTACACATCCTGAGGACAGCAATCATGTCCTATTCCTCTTTGTGCTTTTCCTCAAGCCTGCTTAGCACAGAAACTGATGCACTTCAAATATTTGTTAATTGATTAGTGATCACTACAGGTAATTTTAAACTTCTTCCTGATTTAAACAAATATTCATTTATACTCTCCAGCAAGAACTTTCTTGGAACAGAATTATCATTCTTGATGGTCCAGGAAAAATATATATTTGAGGTCATCACTTTATGATTTATATCAATAAAAAAATCTGGAACTATGGATAAAATAAATATAATTATAACCATCACAGGTTAACATTCATCGAACATTTACTATTTGTCACACATGTGAACTGTGTGCTCTTCCATGTTACCTCATTTGGCTTTTAATGTTGGACTGTTTTGGGCTCAGCCTTTGGTCTTCAGTTCTATCTACACCACCTTTGGTGACTCCACATGTCAATTGTATGCCACCAAATCACAGTTTCTACATATCTGATTTTCTCCCGAATTTCAAACTTATATATTCACCGCCTCCACTTGGATGTCTAATAGACATCACAACTTAACAGGTCCATAACTAACTCCTGACCTCTCCGCAAAAGCTGCCATATCTTTTGGCTTCCCTGGTTGATGGCAACTGCAACCTCCTAGTTTCTCAGGCCCAAATCCTTAGTCATCTAAATTCTACACTTTATCCATATCCCACTTCCAAATGCATTGGAAAGGAAATTTTACTGTCTCTATTTTCAAGATACATTCAGAATTCAGCCATTTCTCATCACTTCCTTGGCTACTGTTCCAGTCCAAGCCAAGACCACTTCTTTCTTAATTAGAGCTCTAGCCTCCTAATAGGGTCTTGTATTTCTACCATGTGTCCTATGGTATTGTACCAACAAAGTAAAAAAAGTACGCATTTTGTCAGATCTTGACCATTCAGTGTTTCCTCATTTCACTCAGAGGAATAGTCAGAGTCTTCCCAAGGTCTGAGATGATGTGGGGATCATTTTTTCTTTGACCTCATGTTCTAATACATCCTCCATTTCTCTCTTGACTCCAGCCACATTATCCTTTTTGCTCTTCCACATTGTGCCAGGCAGTCTCCAACTTTCAGGTCTTTGCTCTGACAGTTCCCTCTGCCTTTAGTGCTCTCTGCAGGCACTGCTGGGTTAATTCTCACCCTTTTTAATCCTCAATGAGGCTTGCCCAAACCACCTTCTTAATGACATGGCTTGCTCACCCCCAATACTCCCAATTCCCCGCACCTTGCTCTACTTTTTCTTTATTTCACAGTGTTTATCATCTTTTAACATACTATATAAAATCTTTTGTGTATGGTGTTATTTGGTTATCTTTCTTTCCCTTGCATAATGAAAACTAAGTGGGTACAATTTTTCTCTTTTGTTTGCAAGTGTCTGACTCACATAGTAGGTACTCAATGTAGAATAAGTAGCTGAGAAATAATAGATGCTGTTGAATCAAGATATTCAGCCTCCTTGCCTCAAAACTCCAAATGGCCCTTATGCCTAAATGTAACACATTCTTGCACCCCTCATACTCTAACTCAAACTTAAAAGCCCTTGCATCACTCCATCCCCAGTCCTCTAAATTCTTTTTCTACAGCCTAAATCTGCCTTGAGAAATCACTCTTGTCTGAAGATAGTGGTGAGGCACCATTTCACTTGCTTGAAATCAAATCCAATTAAAAATTGGAGACGTCTTTGTCACAGATAGCTGCTTGGTGAATGAAAGCTAATAAAATGCGACCAGCATGGGCAGCTCTCCTGACAGACTATTTCTTAAAGAGAGAATTACAGTCTGTCACAATTCCTGGAAATTGGTTATCCTTTCCTGTTTCTGATGCTCACTGAGTAGAAAGCTGGGAGTTGGGAGCGAGCTTTCAAATATACAAGAGCAGTGATGGAAAAAGGATGCTTACTTTGGGAAACAAAAAGTAATGTTTTCCATTTTGGGAGCAAGGAACTATCTGCAATTTTAGTGACCACAGTTCCATTAATTGGCCATGTAGTCTTTTATAGGGATCTAGATTAAGGAAAACCAATTCAACTCAAAGACTTTAAATTCATTCAAAATGAGGGTCTTCTGGTGAGCTTCCCCTTAGCATAAGCAGTCAAATGTCAAGATGAGGAAGTGCCAAGCTGAAGGTGAAACAGTTCCATGGCAGCATTATCTTTCCCTTCTTCTCTTTCTTCTCCTTCTTCTTCTCCTCCTTCTCTTCCTCCTCCTCCTCCTCCTCCTCCTCCTCCTCCTCCTCCTCCTCCTCCTCCTCCTCCTCCTCCTCCTCCTCCTCCTCCTCCTCCTCCTCCTCCTTCTTCTTCTTCTTCTTCTTCTTCTTCTTCTTCTTCTTCTTCTTCTTCTTCTTCTTCTTCTATTCTTCTTATTCTTATTCTCCTTCTTTTTTTAATATACCTGAGCATTGGATGTTTTCATCCTAATATCTTTCCTGAGCTTTGATGAAATACTTGCTTAGGCTCTGTTAAGCATTCTTAGGGAGAAATAACAAAGAATCCCAAGGAGATTCCTTGACATTTCTATCAGAAACACCAAAGAGGAATTAATCAAAAATGAGTTTATGAAGCAACAAGGCTCTAAGCTGAATCACCTTTCTAGTATAAATATACCCCAATGTCTATATTTTCTAGTTCTTCATATCTACTCGTTTTGCATTCTACCCAGCAGACCCGCTCTACAGAGTATCGGTTAAGCATTGATTCCATTAAACCATTTTTACCTACAGTCATTTTATTGCCATCCTGTTATCATTTTATATGTCCCCCTCCCTTTTTTTGCATTTATAAAGTACTGGCAATAGATTCACATCCATTTTGTAAAGAATTATTTCTCTCCCTTGACCTTCTTATTTTTTTAATATCATCTTTTTTATTATTTTTGGAGGATGTAAAGAGTTTTGCAGAGAGGCAGCTTGAGGTTATTCCATTTTATCTATCTATTGCTTTCTCTGTCTGTATGGCACTGTTTAATTTCTGGTGCTTGGCCTCCCTTACATCTGTTCTCCACACAAAAACCAGAGTGATATTTTAAAAGTTTAGATTTGCTCATCTCACCCCCATTGCTTAAAATATTTCGAAGGTTCCCACTACTCTGACCTTCAAGATTAACATCTCTAAGTGGCCTCTGAGGTCCTGGGCATTCTGGCTTCTGGTCTCATCTTACACTTCTGTGACATATTCTCACAATTCTAATCACCTTCATCTTTTAGTTCATGAATAATTCAGGATCTGTGCCCCACAAAGACTTTACTAGGCTATCCCTCTGCCTAAGATGATCCTCTCTGCCTCCACCCTGCACACCTACCTCCTTTCCTAGTTAAGTCATCCTAAGATTTTAGCTGAAACATCATTTTCTCAGGGAAATCCTTTACCCACTGAAATCCTCTCTTCTCAAACCTGACTATGTAAATGCTGCTTTGGTATTATCATGCCATCATGAACCACTCCCTTATAGCACTGCTCCCCTTGTCTATGTTTGTCATCTACGTTTCACAGTAGATACAAGCTCCAACAAAAGTGCTTTTCCCACTGTTGTATCCTCCACATCCAGTAAGTTCTCAAGAACAATATGTGCTTTGCTATCAAGTAAATAAATTAGTAAATAAATAAGCGAATAAAAGAAATATCTCATTAAGGCATCTCATTTCATAATCGAGGTTAAATGTGATTAAGTGATGACCTTGCAAATGAAAAAATAATCTAATAATATATTAGGCAGGGTAGATTATGCTGCAGTAACAGACAACCCCAAAATTTCCTGGTTTAAATAACAAAGATTTTCTTGGGAATATAATATGGTCTAGCAAGGCAGTTTCTTACAATACTAAACATTTGCTTACTATATGATCTAGTAATTGCACTCTTGAGCATTTATCCCAGTAAAAACTTATACACAAATGTTCTTGGCTGTTTTATTCATAATAGTCTAAACTGGAGACAATTCTAATGCCTTTCAGTGGGCAAATGGTTAAACAAACTGGTATATCCATACCATGGAAAACTATTCAGTGAAATAAAGAATTGAACTACTGATCCACACAATAGTTTGAACAGATCTCAGAGGAATCATGACAAGTGAAAACAAACCAATCTCAAAAGGTTACATATTGGGTTGCACAGCATTGTGAATGTAATTAACGACACTGAATTGTATCCTTAAAAAAGGTTAAAGTGGCAAATTTTATGTTTTATATATTTTACCACAATAAAAAAAATTTAAAGGTTGCATATTGTATGATTCAATTTATGTACTCTTAAAATGTCAAATTTGTAGATATGGAGAACAGATTAGTGGTTTCTAGGAGTTAGAAAAAGGAAAGAATAGAAGGGGGTGGCTGTGGTTATAAAAGGGTGGCACCTTGTGATGAAACTGTTGTGTTTCTTGACTGTGGTGGTGACCATACAAATCACACATGTGATATATTTCATAGAACTAAATACAAACAAGCAAACACACATGAGTGCATGTAAAACTGGTAAAATCTGAATCAAATCAATGGATTTTATCAATGTCTATTTCCTGGTTGTGGTATTGTATTATAGTTATGCAAGATGTTAGCATTGGAGGAAATTGAATGAAAGTTATATGGGATCTCTTTGCATTATTTCTTACAACTGCGTGTGAATATATAATTTTCTAACAATAAAAAGTTAAATGACAACAACAAAGGGCTATTTCTCATTCATGCCACATGTCTTAGTTGGTACAGCTGGGATTCTAGTCAATGTGGGTGGCACCGGCTATTAGAGCCTCCACCATCTGGAACATAACCAGTCACTTCGTCAAGGGAAAAGCCCATAGCAAGTTACTCGCTGGCTGTTAAAGTCTTCCACCTAGAAGTGACACACTCATTTTTCATTGGCCAAAGCAAGTTCCTTTGGCTCTCCTAACTTCTAGGAGGTAGGGAAATTCATTCTTGCCAAATTCAGTCTTCTCCAAAAAGAGGAGAAACAAAATATTGGTGAAAAGACTAATGATCACAACTGTTATTTAAGATTATTTTATAAATAGCTAAAATATCATAAAGTATTTTGCATTTCCCCATCATCATGTGACTAATGAAATAAATGACTTCCACTTAACAAATCAAATATAGGCAAACACAAACGTGAATATTACACTGGTCACTGTGGATAAAACTTTGTTTTGGACCTGAGCTTTATCTTTTAGAAAAAGCGAAAACTTTCAGAAAAAAACAACGAAAATGCTAAAACATTCTAAATACACCCATGTAACAAAAAACATTTTTCCTTGGCTTTTTGCTCTTCCAAATGTATGTGGAAAAGAATGTCCCACCAAATTTTTATGGAAGTAGTATTTGCAAATGACCTTCAGCTTTTCAATCTGAAGGCACACATGGCCAATTTAAAACGTAATTCAGGTGTGCTAAAGTTTCTACGTATTAAGTGAGGTCATGTACAGACCATTAGGGAGGGTAGGCATGGGAGGATCCGGTTGATAGATGTCCAAGGATATAAGTGAAAGACAAATACCAGAAAACCCAGGAATTTTCTAAGAAAAATGATACCATTAAATGACAAATACTCAGATTGCTCCAGAAATGACCAACTAAATGTTGTGGTTGTTAAAAATTAAATCAGATACTTTTCTGTTTGCAAATATATCTAAGATATGATCTTTAACTTGTATTTTTTCTAAAGACAATTATGTCAATTGGAGTTAGCTAAAATTGGGGGCAAAGAGACACCTATGTTTTTTGAGCATCCATTGTATGCCAGTCACTGCCTTTGTCAGGGACCGTTAGCCTGCACTACACACTTTTGCACCATCATTAGTCAAAGCCTTCTGTTCAGAGCTGCCACTTGCATCCAGGCCTGCCTTACTTCAGAGTCTGATTTTTTTTTTCCTGGTGGACTATGCTCTACTCTTATTCAATATCAGTTCCCTCAAGGCAGGGCTACAAACAAGGGCTTCAGGACTGTACTGAGGCTCCTTTTCCAAATTCTATTTAACTGCTTCTTTCCATGCCTCCTAAACTACAACCATAGGACATCTCTCATACCTCCCCAAACCCAGTCCTTAAAGTCTAACCTCTATGCCCTTGGTAATATTATACCTTCTGCCTTTCTTCTCTTCTGAGCCCAAATCTTACTTATTCTGTAAGTCCTAGCTTATGTGCTGCATTCTTCAGATTTTCTTACATCATTTCCTTAAAATCTTTCAGATATAAGGAGAGAAAGGAATAAATTAATGAATGAATGGACAAAAAGTAATGCTTCATCCCTCCTTTCTTTCCATAGCTTCTGTTGTCATTTTATATTCTTCTGGAATTTAGTAATTATTTCAGTTAACTTCAGAAAATATTAATTGACTTCTTGCTATCACAACGCTTGTTGCCCAGTAGTGTAGAGAATACGATAGTGGGTAAGACCCAGCCCAGACCCTGCTGTTAGGTGTTCAAAGTCACACACACAAATTACAGGAAATTTTTGTGAAATGAGTGCTTCTGCTAGACCCTCAGCTCCTTGAAGGACAAAGTACATTTTCAGAGTGTGAGAGGCAACTTCGTGGCTTTTTGGAGAGAATTCTGACCCACTTCAATATCTTTCATCAAGAGCAAAGCCCAGCGCAGAATGACCCCATTCCTAGCCAAGTCAAGACCCACCAGGCTCTGGGATGAATGGCCTCATCACCCAGGATTGCAAATAGCCTATTGTGGCTTCAGCTGGTCCAAAATGATAAGGTTAGAAAACCAAACAATATCATCCTGAGTGTTCATAAAAATAAGCAGAAATTAGAGAGGCCTTAGCATTCTTAAGAGTTATCATTTATTATTATAACCTTACTCATTTCAAAAGTGATCCCAGAACATTTTAAAAAAAATTATAATAAAATAAGATGGCAACATAATACTACTATTTAAAATAAAATCACAGATTAATACCAGAAAACTTCAGACTATTTCATTTAACTTCATGCGGGGAAGTCTTTGAAATTAGGTTAAGTGACTCCAGCCTTTTTATTTATAGAAACAACTCAGATGTTGGTCTGAGAAGTGAGATATCCAAGGTTTCAAATAAACTCGAATCACAAGGAATTGTAAATACCGAAGACCCATGTGGATGAAAACAAATCCTTTAAATACCCTGTCTAATTGATAGGAAAAGCATTCCATATTAGATAAAACCCAATAAAATGAGTTAAAGACAGGACATAAAAATTATATGTGTGTGTGTATATATATATGTATATGTGTGTGTGTGTGTGTGTGTGTGTGTGGGTGTGTATACACATACAAGTTACAGGAAATTTTTGTGAAATGAGTGCTTCTGCTAGACACACACACACACACACACACACACACACACACACACACACACATAAACACAAAACCTGCACCACCATTCTGTACCTTGAGAGGGGAAAAAAGAGAATGGGGGGAAAACACACTTCTATAATTTAAAAAAGCAAATCCTCAGCCTCTCCCCAAAAGGAACCATAGAAAAGAAGCAGAGGGTACAGTCTGGATGAGTGCCCAGGTAGCCAGTAGTATTCCTTTGTTTAAATTAGCAAAAGGCGCCCCCTCTGGGTGTGGATACAGCACTTTGAACACATGGTTTGGCATCTAAAGAGCCTTTGTACTAATAAAAGGTGCCTTGGCTTTCCAGAAGAAACGGTCTCATCCAAGTCCTGAACCTTAGCTTCTGGGCCTCTTGTAGTATGTAAATTTCACAATTGACCTTACCTGCCCTATAGCAATCTACATAAAATGTCTGAAGAAAAGGCATTGGATTGTAGCCCTCATTCTAGTATTTGAGTTAGACTTCATGTCTCTGAGCTCTATGTCTTCTGCCAGTGAGAAACCAATGCCAGCTCAGACCTACTATGCAGTGATCAAATGAGCTTACTCTTAGGGAAAGGCTGGGTTAGCTGCCAGTCATCTAGCAGGAACAAAACTCTCATTGAATAAGCCATGTCCCATTTACATTTAAAGAAATAGTAAAATTTTTATTATTTTAACTCCTAATATGTTCTTGGTTTTAAATGTATTCTTATTTGACATTTTAAAATATGTTCATTTTTATATTTGCCTTTATTTATGTTTGTTTCTTCAAGTAAAATAATAATTAATAATAAAAATAGTAACAGTAAACCAAAATAAGGCAATGATTACCATTGACAAACCATTTTCCCCTGTGCCTGGCATTGTTTCAAGGACTCCCTATGTCTTTATGGTTTTATATAATCTTCACAAGGTGAGAGTGTCATTTCCTCCATTGTAGAGATGTAAAAACTGAGACCCAAAGGTTATGTAACAAAAATTAGCACAAACAGGGTTTAAATCTACATTGTTGTGATCCAGAGCTTCTGCTCCCAACAGAAAAATGGTAGACCTGTTCATTGTAGATAATTTGAAAAGAGATAAACAGGGAAATAATCATTACTCTTACTCTGTCACCTCACTGTTAACACAGTGCTGTTCATCCTTGGGATATTGCTCTAACATTGTAAGATGATCACTTTTAATTAGAGTCAGTAGAATAGAGGGGGAATTTTTTAAACAGTTGAGGATGTAGTTATTTATTAATAGGTAATCTCCACCACCAGTTTAGGAAGAAGGGAGAAAGACTAATATTGTCTGCATTGTAATTGCCTTCTCTTAACCTCTGCAAGTGCCATTATTATAATTCCTAATATCATTCCTAGCATTAGTTATTCTTGTTAATGATTGCAGCAATAACACATTTGGAATCTTTGTAGCTTTGGTAACAGCTGTCAAGGATGTATTCATTGTATTTAATTAAGTCTCTATTGAGAGTAAGTGGAAGGTGCTTAATCATGTTCATGAGCCTATAACCACTCTTTCTTATCAGAGACTCCACTCCACAGGCCCTGTACCTTCTTACAGCTGACAGGCTACAAATCAAGGCCTGGGCTGCACTGCAGCTGCTTTTGACAAATAGCACCAGCAGCTTGTGTACAACATGCCTCCAAACATTGGGCTCTCTTTATGGAACACATCAGGTACAGAAAATTGATTTCAGAAAATCTTCCTAGTATCAGAATATGAACATCCATCTTGGGTTCCAAATATCTGATTCTCATAGGTGTGAGCAATGCAGAGTTGCTCATTCAAAATATCTTTTGCTTCTCTAGTGTTTTGGTCTAGGGATGACCAAAAATTCTTTTTGAGAAATTACTATGTGAAAGGTAATAGGTTAGGCATTTAAGAATTGTCTCTTTTAATGTTCAGAACAACCCCTGAGATAGTTAGTAGCCTAATTTTATAAATAGAAAAACAATCTTAAAGTATTTGTCCAAGGCTCTATTTGTCCTCGGCATGTAGAAATTCTAGCTGGCTTGACCCTTGCAAATTTTTAATATTATACTACCTCACAGGTTAAGCATCAGCCACAAAGGAAGTAGAATAAAAGGTCCCTCCTCTTTCATGCCTCTCTCTCCAGTGAGCTCTCTGCCTCCAGCAAGTCAAAAAGAGCACTCTTCAAAAGAATTTTTCACAGAAATAAAAATCTTAAAATTTGCATGGAACCATAAAAGAACCTGAATAGCTGAAGCAATCTGGAGAAAGAAAAACAAAGTTGGAGGCATCTCACTTCCTGGTTTCAAACTGTACTATAAGGCTATCGTAATTGAAAGAGTGTCGTATTAGCATAAAAAATAGATCAAAGGAACAGAATAGAAAGTCCCAAAATAAATGCGCACATATATGGTCATTTAATTTTTTTAAAAAAAGAGCCAAGAATATACAATGCAGGAAGGATAGTCTCTTTAATAAAGGTGCTGGGAAAATTGGACAGCAAAATAATAAAATTGGACCACTACCTTATTCCATACACAAAAGTCAACTCAAAATGTATTAAAGACTTAAATGTAAGGCTGGAACCCACAAACCTCCTAGAAGAAAACATAGAGATAAGCTCCTTGACATACGTATTGGCAATAATTTTTTGGATTTGATACCAAAGCCAAAGGCAACAAAAGCAAAAATAAACAAATGGAACTACCTTAAACTAAAAAGCCCCTGTAAAGCTAAGGAAACCATCAACAAAATGAAAAGACAACCTACAGAATGGAAGAAAGTATTCGAAAATCATATATCTCATTAGTGAAGGGTAAATATCCAAAATATATAAAGCACATATAAAACTCAATACCAAAAAAAAAAATCTGATTACAAAAAATAGACAGAGGAGCTAAATAGATTTTTTTTTTCCACAGAAGACATACAAATGATCAACAGGCACATGAAAAAGGTGTTCAACATCATTAATCATCAGGGAAATGCAAACCAAAACTCTCACATCTGTTAGAATGACAATTATCAAAAAAAACACAAAAGGATAACAAATGTTGGTAAGGATGTGGAGAAAAGGGAATACTTGTCCACTGTTGCTGGGGCTATATGAATTGGTGTAGCCACTGTGGAGAACTATCTGGAAGTTCCTCAAAAAATTAAAAAAGTAGAACTACCATGTGATCCAGCAATTCCACTTCTGGGTATTTATCCAAAGGTGTGGAAATCACTAACTCGAAAAGGTACCTGCACTCCATGTTTATTCCATCATTATTTGCAATAGCCAAGACATGGAAACAATCTAAGTGTCCACTGATGGCTGGATAACAACATGGATAAAATTAGGGGGCATTATGCTAAGTGAAACGGGTCAGAGAAAGACAAATACTGTGTCGGTGTGACTTAAATGTGGAATCTAAAATGAAACAAAAATGCATAGATATAGAAAACAGATTGGTTATTCCCAGAGGTTGTGTATGGGGTGTGGGCAAAATGGGTGAAGGGAGTCAAAAGGTACAAACTCCAATTATACAATAAGTAAGTCTTGGGGATAAAATGTATACAGCTTGGTAACTATAGTTAACAATTCTGTATTATATATGTAAAAGTTGCTAAGAAAGGAGATCTCAAAAGTTCATATCACATGAAAAAAGTTGTAACCGTGTGAGGTGATGAATGTTAACTAAACTTATTTTGGTCATCATTTTGCAATACATACATATATCAAATCATTGTGTTGTACACCTAAAACCAATATAATGTTTGCATCCACTATATCTCAATTTAAAAAATCAGTCTCTCCAGTAGAACTAGGATTAATCTTTTGATTGAATCCATTGTCTTGACATTTTATCACACCACACCTGAACCATAATCTACTCCTCTGTGCATGCTCTGGAGGCATTTCAGGAAGTAAAAGAGGAGTTACAGAGCAATTGCAGTCAACCCAATATAGTTTTTGAACAAGTCAAGGACCTGGAAATTATAGTTTATTTGCTCTCCCTCTTCTACTGTTATGTGCTACTTAGGAACATCACCAGAAATTAGATATGACTCTACTAGGCAAAAGTGGCCCCGACATCATTTTCATTCAGATACATAAGGGTAAGGTCCTACTGCATCATTGCTTGAGTTAATCTCAAAGTGGACAATTGCGGGTGGCTTGATCATGCTTGCCATAGCCCTCCTAGAGGCAAGCAACAGTTAGGTCCTTGTGAGAAATTCGAGTGCTTGCAATTCCAGCTGTGCAATGGATGTCATTCTCACTTTGTCTTTTACTGGTGTGGGATATCTGAGAAAATGCTACACTTGTCATCCTTACTTTCAAGGGGAAAAACGTTTTTATTACAAGGCTATCTATAGTTTTCCAATGTTTTCTCAAGGAAGGAACAAGAGGATGTGTTGAAAGACAAGCTTGCCTGTGGACATTGCTGAGTAAATTTTGGCCAGCTTAACATAGTCATGAAGCTCCAAAAATATATTTTTTTCTGGTTCAATGGAAAAGGAAACAGTTCTACCACTCTACTAAAGATATGCTGGACTTGACAAAGAGGAAACCTACTGTTGCTGCTTTGCTCTAAAGTATTTCCATAAGCCCAAATTTCTGGGTAGTTACAAGTAATTTGCTTCAACTTAATTTCTTTCATTCAAATTTATGGGAAAAAATGTCTGTCACCGGCAATGGAAAATAATTAAGACTTTAGCCTAGTGCTGGATGTTCAGACAGCAAATACCCATTAGCTTACATGTCAATGCTGATTATGGTTGAACTTATAGGAGTAATGGAAATTCTTGGAATGAGATGACCAAATGGGTCCCTGTCATACACTTTAAGCTTCTTGCCTTTCTGTTCTGATCTATATCTCTCCAGTACTCTGCTGCTATCTCTTGAATGAATTGATTTTGCCAACTTCAAGGATCCTCCTTGGTAATCTATTCAATATGTGCATTCCCTTTGGAAGAAATACAGTAGCCTTGTGTGCATTTCCTATCTGATCCTAATTTCCTATTCTGTGAATTATGTCATCTAGTTTTTGTACTGTTGCCAGTGGGAAAGGCTGTCTAGATCAATTTGGTCAGATGGCTTCATATCTCTAGAAATACCAATTAGGGCACCGCAAAGTTAACTCACACCCAGGAAGACCAACCCCAGTTTCCTGCACTGTTCCTTGCTTAAAATTTAGCTTTAGGAAGGCTCTTAGAAAAATCATCTGACCCACAATGCTTCTTCCAAGGTCTAATACTATGGTGAGCCAGATGTGCACACATTTTGCAAATTCAATAGAAATATGCTGAGTTACTAAATCTAGGAGGAGATCTATTCTGGTTATGGAGTGTGGTTTTTGATCCATGAGGCAAAGTTTTTGATTCTCATACCTGAATTTCATCAGTGCAGAAGTGAAATTCAGGTGAAGTGGAAAACTCTTGTGATTGACAGACTTATTAGATTGGAAAATAAAGGCTAATGTAATGTCCCCATCTAAACAAACAGTAAAGAGTAAAAAGAACTTCATGTCAAGTGATCTAGATAATTGTTTCTCTTATTTAGTTTGATATCCACGGGAAGAATACATAATTTGAAGATTTTTAGAAGTATTTTAATTCAATCTTGTCCTCTTGGTAGAATCCAGTTGAAAGGACAGAAGATTAATCTCCAAGTCTCACTCTGAACCTAAGATCCTAAGAAGTCACACCTATAATCTGGTCATATCATCCAGAAGAAACCTTGAATATACAGCTAACTAATAAGAAATGTTCAAATATACTTTGTAGATGCAAAACATTTTCTATTTTTTGACTACCCTACTTGTTGTTAATCATTTGATTGATGGATACAGGTTCAGTAAAAATTGGACTAGTATGTAGAAGTTGTTGAAGGGGAAGAGGGAGAAATTCCTTTGGCTCACCACCAGGACTTAGTGGAAGCTGGTACTTATCACTTAGCCTGGGAAGGAGAGGTGGGAATATGGCTTCTTTGTGCAGAATGTAAATTGCCAGCATTCCTTACACATCTGGCTCCAAGTATCTCAGGGCTCAGAACCCTACAATTTCTGTGCCTGGACAATGATTACAGAAGCTCCTGTCAGTGTTCTGGCCTCTGCAACCAAATCTAACTAGTGATGAGTAACTATGGCCATATTAATTCAAGGCTAGAATCTGCTTTCATCGAGGCCAATCAGACCGACTTTTAGCCGCATCTGCGTGGAGAACAAAGGAATTTGTTCCTGGACTACGTTTCTGGGCTGCGATGAATAAAGCCAAAGTGTTCGGTTATTTTGCCTAATTTTCCCAAACAGCTAACTCTGTATACACCTGCTCTGGTTTTCATAGTTTCTTTGCTCTCATCAGGACTAAAGATACTCAATGGTAAAAATAGAATGAATTCCGGACTCATCACAGGTGCCTATCAGCATACTCCAGATGTTCCAGTGCACGTATCCTCATTTAGAAACATCATTGCGATGGTTTTGCTTATTCAACTTATATAAACTAATTTTTAAGATTTCTCCATTGATGCCAGTGCCTACATGGAAACATTTTTACAGATCGTGGAAGTAGTGATTGCCTAGAATCCCTTAAGTCAGTATAATATTCTTTTAAGAGCAGGACATAATACATTACTTTATGAGAATGGTATTACATGAATATATTATTGTTTCAAACGATGTAGGCATATAAAAATATAATAGAAAAATTCCCTTTAAACCCTACTATTTCCCACATATACACATGGATTCCCCTTCCTTCTCATAAAGTAATTGCTATGAACAGTTTTGGATATATCCTTCTAGAATGTTTTCAGCTATACTAAGTATCTACGTTTTTATTTTTCTGTTTTGTGTAGTTTTAGTTTACAGACATCAGATAAGCTTTTTTTTTAAAAAAATGTTAATGTCTTGGAGCCTTTTCCACATCAACACATATACATCTTACCACCTTCATTTTAATAAAAATTCTAACCCTCTCTTTCCCAGTATCAGAAGAAAGTTTTTCAATTTCTCACCATATCCTATGAAGCTACCCACAGGTTTTTGTAGCTTTTTTTTATCCAATTAGGAAAGTTTCTTTTATTCTTAGTTTGCAAGGTTTTTAGCATGATGGGTGTTAAACTTTTCAAATGATTTGCATGCTTCTATTGAGATGATTAAATTTATTTTCTTTTTATGTGCTGAATTATATTAATTTTTCAAATGTCAAAACACTCTTGCATATATGGAAAAAAATCTTCTTGTAAATGCTAAATTATCCTTTATTCTTTTCATACACCACTAAATTTTATTTGCTAATATTTTATAAAATTTTTATATTTATATTCATTAGATAATTTGTTCAGTAATTAATTTTTGGAAAGCCTTAGGTTTTAAATCAGCTTTTGCTGACCCAATAAACAGAATTATTTTCTTTTTCTATTTTCTAGAAGCATCTGCAGAAGATTGGTTTACCTTTTGCTGAAATTTTTGGAAAAATTCATCAATGAAGTATCTGTGCTTGGAATTTTGTTAGTGAGAAAGTTTAAAAAATGAATTCCATTTTTTTAATAGATAGCAAACCACTCAGATTTTTGTTCCTTCCTTTGTTGACTTTCGTAATTTGAA
This sequence comes from Cynopterus sphinx, assembly GCA_030015415.1. NCBI lineage: Eukaryota > Metazoa > Chordata > Mammalia > Chiroptera > Pteropodidae > Cynopterus > Cynopterus sphinx. The sequence continues at coordinate 113,883,622 of CM057381.1, forward strand.
TGTCATGGAATTTGTTCATTTCATCCAAATTTCCAAATCTATTAGCCTAAAGCTGTTCATTCTATCATTCTCTTTGCTGTTTAATGTCTGTAGAATTTGTAGCAATACCCTTTCTTTCCTATTAGTTTCCTTTTTCTTTCTTTATTTCCTCTTTCAAAAATTATTCTTAATATAGGTTTATTAACTTTATTTTAGGATTATTTTAAGATTGATTTATTTCTTCTGTTGTACTTAGGTTTTCTATTTCATGAATTTATCATATAGTTTTTTAAATACCTTTTTAGCATAGAGAAATAAAAATTAAACACTTTAATAAAATAATATACAAAGTCTCTATATTGAACAAAATCTCTATATTGAAATGGACCTTGTCATATTTTAACATAAAAGTGATTTATACATATCTTTACAAATCAGTACAGAAAGATACAAACTGAAAAGTCAAAGCTTCTTTTTCACACTCACCCAAATGCTTCTTCACAAACATAACTATGTTTTTTAAATTTCTTGTGATTCCATTTAAGAAATATAAAAGTACTCTCCATGTGCTTAACTGTATGTAGATATCTTTGATATATATTTTTAACTAATAGGATTGTACTCAACACAACATTTTTTTTCTTTATTTACTTAATAACATATTTAGACATTTTTTAAAAAGAGTACATATATGTTTTCATTGTTCTTTTAGAAAGTTGTATGACATTACACCATATGACTCTACTAATTTGCATTAAATATTTATTAATTTTTAAATTATTTTCAAATTATTGCATGTCTCCCTACTTCTCCATATGGCCCCTATTCCAATTCTCAGATCAAATACTTTTAATCCTTTTAGCAACTTCTTTTTTTTTTATAATAACGTAGCTATTGATGTTTCAACTTTGCATATTTTCTCTTAAATTCTTAAACTTAATTTGTTATTTGCTGAATCACAATAACATCCAAAGTATTTAATATCATGAACAAGAAAACTTGGCTCCTATGCAGAAGAATGAACCCCCAAAGATCTCTACATCCCAATCCCTGGAGCCTGTGAGGATGTTACTTCACATGGCAAATAGGAGTTTCCAGATGTGATTAAGATTATGGACCTTGAGATAGAGAAATTATCCTCAATTCAACAGCTGGGCTTAATCTAATAACATGAGCCTTTAAAAATGAAGCACCTTTCCCAGCTTCAGACTTAACGTGCTGTTGCTGGTATTGAAATGGAGGAAGGAGACCACTAGTCAAGGAATTTGGAAGTCTCTAGAAGCTGAGAATGGCCCTCAATTTACAGCTAGCAATTGGTTGCATAATCTCAAGGAGCTGAATTCTGAAAACAACCCAAATTAGCATGGAACAGGCTCTACCTTAGAGTCTCCAGATAGTAAGGCAACCCTGCCTAGATATTAGCTTGGTGAAATCCATAACAACTCTCTGACCTACAGACATACAAGATAATAAGATTTATATATCTTAAGCCACAAAATTTGTGGTTATTTGTTACAACAACAGTAGAAAACTAACGTATGACCCTCATGTAGCTTATAGTCCAAAGGGGAAACAAAAAAGTCACTTGGCAGTGACAATATAACCTCATGTTTTACAGGATGCAGATGATGTGGCCTCTAATCTAAATTGGACTTTGTTAGCAAATGACGATACACATACATATGGTCATTGTATAATAAGTTCTAAATTAATGTTGTGGGTAGGGTCTGTGAGTTTAAGGAAAATGACATATAGTGAAAACAATTTTGCACAGGTTAACTGATAAAAACTAAAGTTAACTTCCTAGGGCATCTCATCAACATCATAACAAAATGATGTTGAAAAAACAATGTTTTTGAGGATCTGCTGTAGTATGAGTACATCTGTGTATATTAAATAAACCAATTTGTTGAATGCAAACCTTTAAATAATACAATTTTGTTACCCTTTTGAAGCATTTATTTGTTTTCATATATTGCAAATCTCAAAGAAAGTGGTCTGAGCGTCTTCCTTTATCTTTTAGTGTCTAGAGGAAAGTGTGCCTCTTACCTATGCTGAAGTGAATGAGGATGAGGAATGTGAAAGGAGGAAGTGCTGTACAGAGTTAGTGGAGGTGTCATGGTGTGTTCCACAAGGAAGGAACAATGTGCAAAGGCCAGTGGTAAATATAGAAGTCATAGGCACAGGGGACCTGAGAGGAGACCACAGTGTCTGGGCCAGTGATGGGGTAAGGGTGGCACAAGTGATATAAGAACCTGGGGGCTGCGCTAGGAGTTTAGACTTCACGCTAAAGGCAAACAGAAGCCAAGAAAAGTTTAACCAGTGACGGGAGGTGCAGGTTGTATAATGGGAGCCACACAGTTGTTTCATCTCTGGCAATACTCTCTGGTTGTAATACAGATGTTCCTATTAGCTGCCCTTTTGCTCTTTACATCTTGACTCTCTTCTGGAAAACTCATATTTTTCCCCCACTTTTCCATTTATGTTTGATTCTAAAAATTTTCAGACAAACAGAAAAGTGGAGCATGATATAATTAACATCCATAAACCCACAGCCTATATTTAGCAATGTTAACATTTTGCCATTTTGAGCCATCTATTTTTTTATGTTGAAGTAAATTATAGACAAGAAGACATTTTATCCTAAAATAGTTCAGTGTGAATCCCAAAGAACCTTACATCAGTATCATTCCTAATGGAATTATCAATTGCTTAATATCATCTAAGCCCAGGCTACATTTCCATTTCTTCATTATAGTCAAATGTTTTTTAACTGTTTTGTTCAGTCTAAGACTCAATGTAATGCATTTTATTAGATTATTATTTCTCTTGAGTATCTTTTAATCAGAACAGATACTCACCACCACCCTTTCTTTATTTTTCCAAGACATTTGAACTTGTTAAAGAGATCAAACCACATGTCCTGTAGGATGTCCCACCTTTTGGATATCTTTCATTGGTTCTTCATAATATTGATAAACTTGTTCTTCTATCCCTTCTCCATTTCCCGAAACTTGGTTTTTGAATCCTTTAGCACTTTTGGCATGAATACTTCACAAGGGTTGTTAGTTACTTCCCACAGTCCTCCATTAGGAGCACTTCGTGTCTGGTGCTTCCACCATGGCATATGTCAAGATCAATCTCTACTTAAGGAAATGATAATGATAGGTTTTGCACTAATAAAGAGCAAGTATCTATAGGAAAACATGTTTGCACCATATGTATATCTAGTTCACCACCAATATCTTGTCTAAAGATTTTTGCAGTCATTCCTAATTTTTACTTTAATAGAGTTATTTTGTAGGAGTTGCAAAATGATCATAAGCTCTTTGATCCAAGGATGAGCTAAACCATGAGAGTGATCAAAGTCTTTTGTTTGGAGGACCAACTAATATGAAAAACCTCTAGTATCCTGCATTGTCCTTTCTTACAGTTCTGCCTCCCCAGGTGTAGTCTGGAAGGGGAATGTTCAAGGTTGTCAGGCCTGATGTCCCTCCCTGCAGCCCAGGTGTACATACACACTTACCAGCCAACGACTGAGGTCATCTTTCAATTATTGACAGAATTGTAGCCAGACAGCCAACTTCCAAGAGCAGAAGGTGTTTGAGGTGGCGGAAAGCATGGGGCCTGCTCAGGGCCTCCTCTGCATGCATGGCCCTGTCACAAGGGCAGTCAATTGCCCATCTCCTGTTTGTTTTATGGGGTCACTCAGCCGTGCAAGAATGGTGGGCAGGAGATTCATTCAGCTCTAAGGTTACAGCAAGGAAAGAGCTCCTAATTTGTGACTCCAGAGATTTATCATGACAACTAGAAATACTTCCAGTGAAAGGCAAAGAAAGCTGAACTGACACATGATTTCTTACCCAATCAATGTCCCTTACTTCTCCATGACACAGGCACTTGGCAGAACCACCCAGCACTTTTCTTGTAAACGGGGACTCTGTTAATTAAATACCATTGGGCTTCCGGGAGACATTTTCTAGGCAATTATTGATTCCAATTCAACCTGGTGGAAATGTTCCCCACATTCTTGGGAGACCTTCCTGAGACAACAAACTTTCCCCCTATCTTTTTTTGCTTTTACTATTTTCTTAACCTTCCTATACATTTGGAAATTATACAATCCTCTAATAAAACTGAAATGGAAATAATTAGTTTCTCAGCATTTTCAAGTATTTCTTAATTTCTAAAAGTGGAGGTATTTTATTGTTTGGGCTGCTTGTATCCTCTTTGTAAATTTAGGTTGTATACCTATTGGCTGTTATTTTCTCCAGTCTCCCAACCACTAAATAGTTATAAATACAGGGATGCAGCTCAGAGGACATTTCATGTGGTTCCTTTCTCTGGAAAACCACTGGCTTGGCATCTATTGGCTCAGCATATTGGTCTAATATTTTGTCTGCTAAGGTAACATTGTGGTTTAGCAAAGTGAAGAGAAAAAAAAATACAGAGGAAGTGGAATGCCACACTATGGTGTAAAAAACTTGTTCTGAAAATCATTAAAGATGCATCAAGTTTCGGGAGGTCTTTGATTTCAGAACCATTAATGGGGGGCAGGTGGCTCAAAATACCCTGGATATCCTAAACACCATTTTGTGGGTCTTTGCACTTGTGCATTTTCCTGGGGAGAAGGGTCATGACTTTAACTAGATTCTTAAGGTGATTCATGATCCAACTAACTAAGGTGATGACTTCAGTGTTCAAGAAAACATAGCAAAACATACTACATGGAAAGAAACTAAAGAACAAAATAAACCTCAGCATATGACCTCCTCAGACAAACAGCCCTGATATAATGACTGATACCTCCTTTCACTTTTAAAAGAGTCTTTCTTTGCATGGCTTGCTGTTTATAACCCTGGTCCTCACCTGCTGTCCTAAGTTTCCCACTCTCCTCTGCTATCCTTTCCAGTACATCTGCTTAATGAGACTTTCAACTAAATTCAGACTGTGTCTTTTTGGCTAGAAATGGTGATAGTGTTCCAGAATATCAGATCTTAGAATCCTGCAGGGTAAGTTGTCCCCTCTAAGGACAGTCCTAGACCCAAGATATAGATTCACTCAATCATTAAACAAATATTATTACACACCCATGATGTGCTGGACACTAGGAATACATTGTGAGGAAAACAGATGTGGGTCTTGCCCTCCTGGAATTTACAGTTTGTACTTGCATGGGGTGTAGAGAGGTGTTTTAGAGATGCTGCCACGTGTCATGCCCCCAGGACATTGTAGGCATTGAATAAATTGTCATCATTAATGTATCCATCTCTGAATTTAGCACAGACTGGCTCTTTATTTTGAATAAACAGGCTAATATTGTTTCTTTTTTGATAACCAATAAATAATTGATATTTAATTGCTGATGTTCTATTTAAAAAATGAGAATCATCAGAGAATTACAAAGAATTACTCCTGTTATAATGATGCATTTAACATGATAAATTCTATCCTATTAATAGTTAGACAGAAAAATTAGGAATTAAGAAATTTCTTTTAATTGCGATATGTATTTTTTCCCAAAAAATCAACTATAAATGTAGACATGCACACACACATATACACGACAATAGAAAAGAAAGAAAGATAGACACCCAAACATCTTTCTCATAAGGAATATTGATAACAGAAACTGGTTTCTCTTAGAAAACATTACAACTATTTAAAGAACTTGATAATTACTATTGTCAAATAAAATAATTCAAGGATTTTTATTTAATTTTGTTAGCAGTAACTGAGGCTGCTTGATTAAACTTTATCTTTAAAATCAGAAGTGTCATTTTGAAAAATGGATGGAAAAGGTTTTTGAAAGTGTTGTTCTCTGCAATTTATCTTTCTCTTTGGAAATAGTCACTTCAATAATAAACTCAATCTGAAATGCATTGTCTGCACTTGGTGAAAGCACTTTGGGAGGTCACGGATTTCACAACTCTCTAATCTCTGCAAACTGCAAGATCTTTCCCAGCCCAATGTGATAAATCAAATTAATGTCTCCAATTACAGCCTAGAAAAATGAGAGACAATTGGTTCAGAATGAGCCAGCCCCTTTGCAAATTACGACCTTTCTATTTATTGTATATGTCATGCTTGCCATTTAGGCGTTTTTATTTGAGGTGTCTGTAATTAATGATATGGTTCATTAGTTGGAGAACAGCTCATGCAGCTCGGCAACACAGTAGTTCACAGCACTGTGGGACTTAACTGATTCCACATGGCCCCAAATATTTCCCTAATAGGGCCCTCGCAGGAATATTTTGATGTGTTCATAGCAAATGACATATTTCCAACTAAAAGTACACAGTGGAGGTGTGGTATGCTGGACAGTGTTATTTTTGGCGGATACAGAATTAATATCACAAGCTGCTTCCATGACTTAGACTTTTCCCTCCTTTGACATCTGTCAAACTCAGGTGATAGCATTTTTGGCTATTGATAAGAATGTTTTGGATTTGAGTTACTGAGAATAAACCGAACACCTGCATCAGTGTGAAGAGTTTTAGTTTATTGTTTCCCTTTTCATTAAAGGCAGCCCAACGAAGAGAGAGAAAAGCCTCATCAAGCCCCATGCTGTAAGAGGTCCACTTTTCTCAATAGATCCCAGCTCTGGCCACACACGACAGTTGCCAGCAGAGCACTTAAAGAACACAGACCCTAACACACAGATTGACTTAGTTGGTAGGGGCCAGGTGTAGGTATTTTTTTTAAATCTCTTTAGAGTTAAGAGCCCCTGATATATTTTGACTCCTGAGCCATCTTTTAAAAACATTAGTTGTTGGATTGCCACTGTATTCACATGTCATATGAGCCTCTTGTGCCCTTGAGACCCTGAATGACCCAGCCCTTGACCTCATCTTCTACCACACCCTGCCCCACTACTCTGGCTCCACTATTTATGTTGTTAGTTCAGCTGACAGAACTCACGTCTGACTCAAGCCTGAGCCTCATGTGCTCTCCCTCCCTCCTGTTGCCAGACTCATTCCCATTCATGTTCAGGTTCCAGCTTACATATCGCTGGGCAAGGACGTTCTCTCCTCCCAGTTTAAAGTGTTTCCCTGTGATTCTCCTGGCAGCCCATGATTTTCCTCCCTGTCATTTAGCAGCATGTGTACTCAGGCATCTGTTTGTGTAACTCGTTGTATAACATCGTCTCTTTTTTAAAAATGCAGACTCTCGAGGGCCAGAGACTGTGTACACTCACTAATCAGTACCTCATGTGACAAAGGGAACATACTAAGGACCGACGCATTGACGGAATGAACAAATGCCTAAATGAATGACTATGGACTATCATGGATTACAGGAATCAGAGAAATTAAACCTGCTCTATGGAAAAATGTACAAACTTACAGTGAGCAGTGATCAAATGAATCAAATGGTGACTTATTTATACACTTATACTCTGCTTTTATAGAGTAAGATTCATTCTCAGAAAGCTTAATGGAAGGAAAGCACCAACAATTTAGAAAATTTATCAGGTTTTAACATCTTTGAGTTTTAAGAAATTTTAACATAGCTATCAGTGCCTCAGTATTTCAAATATGAGAAATAGAAAAACAGAGGTTTTATAAAAATTTATTTTCACTGTATTTATCTATCAGAAACCTCATGTCATAAAACATGTAATATTAAATTTGAACATCTATTTGAGTAGTAGCTAACTACAGCTGTCAGTCTTAGTGATATTTCTGGGCATTTTAATTTCACCCTTTACAGTCCTCCAGCCTATAATGGGAATATATAGTGATACTACACTAAGAAGGAGAATGAAGAATTAATTTAATACAAAAATAAAATGTCTCTAATGCTGAGGCTTTGTTACTTTCCTGGGAATATGTTTTTTAAAAAAATAATGAAAGCTTGCACTTGTTATATATAGTAAGGTATGTTAGCTGTACCCACAATTGGAATTCTGGAGAAGATTGCCTAGCTTGGCAGGAAGTACCATAGATCAGGAGGGGAAAACCTTGTATTCTAGTCTTGGATCTGCCACAACAGCTCTGTGACCTTGGACCAGCACTTTTTGTCTCACAGCAGAGTGAAGAGGGAAGACACAGTGACCGTCAAATCCAAATCTGCATCATAGGTTTTATGTTCATCTTTGAGATAATTTGCCTTTCAGGAGGAAAGACAAAATCTCAGTAATTCTGTCTCTAGTAAACATCAAGAATGGACTAGGAGTAAGGTGAGGAGAGTGAGGCAGTCACCCTAGAACCTAGAACCCTCAGCCTGGTATGTTTAGCCTTGGTTGGGATGAACTCAAGTCTCCCATCTGCTGAGATAAACTGTGGACAAGTCTTCAAGGAAAAGTCCTCCTAAATCACTTGGTGGCAAAATGCTTTCAAGAGCTATTCCCTCCTTTCAAAGAGTCCAAATGAAACTCTAACTACTGTGTTGAACTCCAAACTGAATACCTCTCACATCATGGGTCCTCCATTCGAGTTTCATCCACATGTTTTGGCTGGACCAAACATGATGCACCTTCTAAAATTTTGGAAAAGTAAAACAATTGATATCAGTGATTCTAGTGATTTCAAACTTGATTCCTTATTAATACAGCTATTTAGATAATTTTTTTGCTCTCCACAAAGAAGTGTGAAAACGCAGCAGATGTCATTTCTCTTCCAATTTACATTTGGAGAAATTGAGATCTCAATGGTCACCTTTTAGAAAGACCAGCTTCTTTAAAGTACTCCTCCTCATGCTCACCAGTGATTCTCCTTTTCAGATTTTTGTTTTTCTTTAGTGGCATAAATCACTTTGTGCAACTGTTGTATTTATTAGTTTCCTTACTTTTTGGTTCATATACCTTCTCGACCTATGTTGTCCAGTCTGGTAGCCACCTGATGATACATGTGGCTATTGAGCATTTGAAATGTGGCTGGTCCAAATTTAAATATGCTATTATGTAAAATGTACACTAGCCTTCAGTGAGTTGATAGCAAAATGTTTTAATTAATTTTTTTATATTAATTAGATACTAAAGTAATGTTGTAGGTATATTGGATAAACAAAATATACTATTACAATTAATTTTATCTATTTCTCTTTAAATTTAATGTGGCTATTAGAAAATTTTAAATTGCAAACGAGGCTAGCATTTGTGGCCTGCTAAACAGTGCTGGTCTAGAAGTCATGTTCTTTGAGCTCAAAGTCCAGTTCAAATTTTTTTTACACCAGTCTTTAACATCAGTTCTTGCACTCATTGTATACTAGTTCTAAGCACAGGGCCTGATGCATGTTTGGTGTCCGCCCTCCAAAAAAAACCCAATGTTGAGTAAATGAATGAAGCCATGACCGTGTCAAAAGCTTTGTAGAAATCCAAATCTAAAAGATACAAGCTGTTGACTAAAATGGCAAACAAAAAGCTTCAAACTGTTTATTTTTGGAGTTTGTTTGGGGCTACATCTATCAGATCACCACTTGTTTGAAGTCTCCACCATGGCATCTCAGAGCATTCATGGTGATGCTCAAAAAACACAACCAGAAAATCAGCAGATTCCAGGCTTCCTGTGTCCTTCTCCTTTTGTTTCTGAGAGTACCCCAAGTGGACTGAGAAAGTTAAGACTCTTGCTGCAGTCTGACCATAGTTTTGGAATCTTGATAAATTATTACTAGGTCAGTATCAGAAACTACTAGCTAGGCAACCTAATTCTTTTACTAATGGTTGATCCCTCTGGCTTAAGACCCTGTCAAGCCACTGACCCTTAATGTGTCCAGTTTCTTCCTCCATAAAGAACACATAACAATATTCGAGTGGGGTCTTTTACTGCAGGGGTCCCCAACCCCTGGGCCGTGGAAGGTACTGATCCATGGCCTGTTAGGAATCAGGCTGCACAGAAGAAGGTGAGCAGCAAAGTAATGAGTGAAATTTCATCTGTACTTGTAGCCGCTCCCCAGGGAGAGCATCACCGCCTCGGCTCCACTTCAGATCATCAGGCATTAGATCTCATAAGAATACTGGTCCGTGGTGCCAAAAAGTTTGTAGATTGCTGCTTTATTGGGTTGTTGTAAAGCTCTAGTGAAATGTTAATCAATATTAGGATGTTTGGAAGTAACAACATTTCTTGTATAGCAAAGAAAAAGAGTACCTCATTTCATCAACAGTAAATCTTTTTGCATACACAGAAGATGCTCAGAAACTTTCTCAAAGGAATGATGCAATTTGTCACTGCAATTTATTTCCCCATGTTTCCAAAAAAATGACTTTGAAGCTAATAAAGTATCAAGAATACTCACCACACAACTGATGGACACTACTGGGGAAAGAGTTAGCTGGTGGTAATGGAGAGGAGACTGTGAAAGACCACCCCTTCCATCCTCTTCCGCAGACTGACCACCCTACTGGAGAATCCATCCCGGTGATTTGGAATGTGTGTTCTTTACCGTCAGCCCCTTTACATACATTTTAAATATAATTCAGCAGTGTTTAACAAACAAGACTTTATTTCCTCAAAGTTTGTTCTTTACAATTCATTTAAGACACAGCAACAGTATAAATTTGTGAGAGAATACTAGGTATAATTTCAAGTGCCCAGAATTTTCAAAAGAAATTGCAAGCACAAATATTGGTGTGCTTTGCCTATGTACACACAGGCAATAGAAGCTATATTTTTCCCAAATTCTTCAACATGTGTGACAATATTTTAGTCCCAAAACCAAGAAAAAAATCAGGGATAGGATAGAGAAAAATATGTAAAGATTCTTTCCGTCATACAGATAATTTTTGGCTTAAATTATTGTTTGTTAATGAGAATCAAACTTTCCTAGGTCTTCCATGAGAGAAAACACTTCATTTTTATCCCTATAGCTTTGAAGCAAAATTTTGCCCCACAACCACAGGGAGCTGTGCAGTCCCACATCTACCTGAATAGGCCAGGAAGAGTAAGATTTTTTTCTAAGAATCTATGGCTCAGTTAAAATGGTAATCCAGACACTTGTCCTTTGTGGATTTCAGATGTTTTGGTTGATTTGCTTGTTCTGGTAGAATTACACCAAAAGCCCTTGAATAACTAACAAATTTATCTTTGTCAATTGATGATGGTGGAATGTTATTGGTATTATGTTCCAAGTATCTCAGCCTTTGTCTGAGACAGCTAAAACATCTAACAATAACTGTTCCAAAGGTTTAAGATTCTTCCTGGATGCTTGGGAGTAATATAAAGATCAAATAAAACTGACTACAGACTTTTGGTCATTTATTCCAACAATTGCCTTGTTCTTCATGTAAATGTAAGATATGACTTATTGTATATTTATTCTGTGGATGAATATAAACACATTACCCTTCCTCAGAGCTGGTACCCAGATGATAGTACAACACTGACCTTACACTATGTATTCACTGTTTTCTCATCACATCTAAAGCAAGTGGCAAGTAGACTTTGGTCTTCTCCAACTGGGAAGAAATGAACATCCCTGAATACACTCTTTTCTTCTAAGCATCTGGTCCAACCATTAGCTCTCATGTAAGATTTAGTTTCCAGATTTGCAATCTAGGATGCCTCTGACCGTTGTCCTTCGTGCAGTAAATTAGGCTATTTCCTTACAACCCCTAGACCTGGACCTGAGTAGTGTTCTTTATTTCACGTTTCCCCTCAGCTTGTTTCCTGGTAATTCCAGGACTGCTTCTTTAGGAATTGTTAATGGCAGCTAACTGCCATAGTCCCCTGTGTCATTTTTGACCTAGTGGCCCACGCTGAGTCTCTCATTAATTCCAGACCCTCTCTTTTCAGAGAAAGTGTTGCCTCCATTGTCTCTCTGGACATGGTTTTATAAACTTGTGAGAAAGGTGGTTTTCCCTTAACCTTTATTTTGGAGGCTTTTTCTTTGTGTGATGGTAATCCTATGGTGAATATCTTCCATTTGCTAAAGGAAGCTGGCTTCTGGGCATGTCGCATTTGTCTCTGTTTCAAGGTTTCACACCCCTTTGCAGTAGTGATTTCCAACTGAATTGGCAATGATCTTATAGTCAATGAAAACAATAAAGATTAATCATTGGTCCCTTCATGTGCTTTGGTAGATCATTAATCAACTGAGCTTCTGCATTGTGTAGCATTATTGGACCCAACCTGCCTATTTCTGTGGGACAGATCAATCATTACTGCTTGGTGAGAGTACACTCACCCTTCCCCAAGAATGTGACTCACATGTAGCCATCTGCTCTGGGCCTGACTCTAATCGGAACAATTTCTTTCATATGAACTTTTACTTGCCACCTGATAAAGAAAGAGCATGCTTTAGGAATGAATTAGTGAGACACTGTCAGTAGTGTCTGGCACATGCTGATATAATCTGGATCTAATTAGGGTATATGTCATCTATGCTTAAGCTTTAGATGTTCTTAACTTTTAGACCAATTTATTATTTCCAATCATCAGAGTAAAAAGAACTCCCATTAAGGAAATGCTGTGACTTGCCCTATCTGTGTGTACACACGTTGCATTCACCTTTCTGTTTGTGCTTCTTGACAGTTTCATGAGGCATGTGTACTACAAAGGCACCCATTTTGCAGATTAGGAAGTGAAAGTGATGAGGAGGTAAAGTGATTCAATCAGGATTACAGAATTTTTAGTGTTATATTTAGGTATTATTGAAGCAACAGCAATTCCTAAGGCTTTACAATAGAACCGTGAACTTCGTGGATTATTCTATATGATTAAGGCACTCTTAGTGTTCTCATACTTTCCTCACCTACCTGGCTGCCTTCCTTTTTGAAGCTCATAAATATGGCTCTTTACTCTCCCATTAGTCTTGATTGCTATCACCTTTCTCAGCTACAGATATTAAGCCAGCTGACTCTGAGCCATCTGCTCATGAAATTTTCTCTATTGAATTGGCAGATAACTTACACCCAACTCTTTCTCAGGATGCTAAATTTTATAGACTGTAATGAACTTTAAATCACTTTGTTCCAGCCATTCACATACAATTAACGTTTGCAATGGGCTCCAGCCCACGAGTGCCAAAAAGTCACAAAGATGCTTGTGTGGATTTCTTTAACCCTTTTTCACTAATAATACTTTCATCTGTGATGAGTTGAAAATTGTTTTTTTTTCTTTTTCTTTCTTTTTCTTTCTTTCTTTCTTTCTTTCTTTCTTTCTTTCTTTCTTTCTTTCTTTCTTTCTTTCTTTCTTTCTTTCTTCAAAGTAAAACTGGTAATAAAAGCTGAAATGTCATCTGGAGAATAAACTCTTTGACCACTCTTCAAAATCACCCAATAAGTTAAGGAAACAGTTAATGTATTAAACAGAGTAGGAAGTAGACATAAATTAACTAAGCTTCTGTATATTGTTTTAACTTTAAACGATATTATGAAGGCTGTAAGCACCCAGGAAAGAAAACAGCCTGGTGAGGTCGATTCCCCTTCATCAGCTCCCAGACACCCTGCATTCCAGGAGAATTTAATTAAGGTCTCTTGTGTTACTCTCACATTTGCCACCTCCATACCAAATCTGTTGAAAGAAGTTCTGCCCCAATAATGGGTCAAGACATGAGCAGGCATAAATTACCTGGTAAGTCAGCAGCTCCAGATCAGAATGGTGAACCTCAACCCAGCATGCCTTTCACCCCTGAGAATCCCAGGGCCACCCTGTGCCTCTCCTGAAGCTCAGGTTTGAAGGAAAGAAGAGCTGGAGAAGGGATGTGAAAAGTTGGGAGCCTATGGCTCAGGTGTTCACTCGCATAGGCAGCCCAGGGTACATGTGTGTGGGAAGAGAGACATTCTTTCTGATGATGTCGCCCGAAAATTGGGGACAATGCTTTGGTGGAAAGACAAAGTGTCTTTCCTTGTGCAAGAGTCTCAGACACACTGAAGCTGTTAGAAAATTGTCAGGAAGCTACTACTGAGGCTTGCTTTTTTCATTTGCCATGTGCTTTCTTTCACAAATAATACGTTTCCTTGATGAAACATGAGAAGATTCAAATGAGCAAAAATTAAGTACCTGAGTACCACCTGATGTCCTGCTTGTCTCCCCCCTCATTCCACCGAGGTAACCTCCATCTACATTCGCTGAATGTCTTTTATGTCTTTTTGATTTTAAATGAGGAGAAAATACCCTCACACCTCTCTTCACACTCGAGTGGAATCTAATGTTTTAGATCCCTCCCGCTTAATGTAGCTCAGAACGTTTTTCCATGTCAGTTAGTATAATTTGCTTCTAATGATTTGCTTCTTATTTCTGTCTAAACGAGGTGGGGATGAACAAGTTTCACCCTTATCATTTGTGAATCTATAGCCTTGTCTATCCAAGAGAACAAATGAAGGTTGATTTGATATGTATCTAAATATTTTAAAGTTGTGAAGCCAGCCTATGAGTGGTTATAAAAATTGTTTTATCCTCCTATCTCGATAAATATCACTTTATAAGAACCTGGTGAATCAGGTTCAAATTTAGAATCCTTGGCCCTCTTGGGTTTCATGCTGGAATATAGCGATGCAAGGTGAGCTGGCCTCTGGTCCTTGTAACCCCTCTTCCAGTCCCAGCTAATCTTATACAATAAGGGGCTTTCCATGCCAACATGTTCAAATCCTGCTCATACTGCCTGAAAAGGGCCACAACTTAGGCTTAGGGGTGAGCACACTGGTGGCCCAGGCTACCCTTGGGAGAGAGGCTTGTGCACTTGAGGAGTGATCTAGAGGGAGGGGTTCAGGGGAGGCATGCCCCCTTTCGTTCAAGGCTCCCTCACCCCGAAGGGAAGGGCTAGGCTGGCTGCAGGAGGGCCGGAGGAGTCTCCTAAAGTATGAGGTTCATGGCAGGGTGGAACTGGAGGCACTGATATTTATATACTTCTCCAATTATTTCCACAAATTGCAAGTGCATTAGTTGAATCAAAAAGTGTGACTGTGTTAAGGTATTTGTAACGACATTTCTGAAATGTGGCTCCACCTCTCAATCCTACCAATAGTATAAGGAAGTATCTATAAATACATGCCATGAACGCATCTGCCTTGAGTAACAATTATTTTGCATTGTTACCAATCTAATAGATAAACATGGCATATTACTGATTAAATTTACATTTCATTACTTAATATGAGATGAATCCTTTTTCACATCAGTATTTCATCCTTTCTGAATTAATCAATTAATGTTTTGGGTGGTTTAGATTCTTCTGTTTGGGCTCATGGTACATTAAAGATATTAGCCCTTTCCATGTCCATGAACAAATTTTATTCTGGAGCTAGGTAAATTATGTTTATTCCCAGTGTCCTTTTCTGATCTATTACATCTCAAGGATGAGTTCAAAAAATAGGTCATTATTAGAAATCAATAATGGCAGACTCAGTGACCTGGTAATTTACATGGATCAGTTCAATTTAAATATTTTTCCATCACCTATATGTGTCTGTCAGAGCAACAGATAGAATTCTATAATTGTGTTTAAAATGATTAAGGCTCAACATTAAAACAAAATCAAGTTAATATTACAGGAACACTAAAACACTTTGAAATTCTCCACCATCTTCTGCTTACCACTAAGGAGGTGATCTTCTTTTAGAGGCAGATGATGAATACCTACATATATAGAGATATGAATTACAAATAATTTCACTTTTCTGTTTGGTACCCAAAGCCATGTGTGCTGTACTTTCTTGGGATCTATCAAAATTTCAAGGATAATTTCAATTACATGCAATTTATACCTTATACAATGAAGTTAGCCCTGTCGTGATATGACACCTTTGTATACTAGTTATCTCAGAAAAGTAATAAAATAATAATAATAATAGCAATATTGTCACATTGAAGGACATGGAAGAGGAACATATTGATTCTTATTGATGGAGAAACCCAGAGGCCTCATGAGAAGCACTGTCTTGAGAGAAAAGTACAGTGAGTTAAAAAATTGCAAGTGTTTATTACATATAGGTGGGATGCCATTCATTGCACTAAGTGAATTGCACTATCTCATTTAATTCTTAAGACATTCTATTTATGACATGGATGCTCTTAAATGATTTTATAATCCCTGTTCTACAGATGAGGAAACAGGCAATGAGAGCTTAAGTAACCTGTAAGAGGCATCATAGGTAGCAGGAGGTTGACATTGGATTTATTCCACTTGGCTATGGAGCCTGCATTTTTATCTCCTACACTTAGATCTCTATTGCCTCTCATGAGGGCCTATGACATTCTGGGAAAATTGAAGGTGTAGAGATGGGGAGATACAGAGTACACTTGTAAAATAAACCTGTAAATCTAGAAAAGGATGAAAGAATGACAAACACCTTCAGGGCATATGGTGCTCCTTCCTTTTGAAAATACATTAACCTTAGGCTCCCTCTAAAAACCTCCCTCCAGGTCATCCGTGCTGAGTAGGAGAAATTATACTATCCTAGGACTACCACAGAAGTTCTTTACCTGAGGCCCAAGGATTTACTGGGGCCATGTCTAGAGAATATGATTAGAGTGTACCTTTATAGAAATATGTTCTTTCTCTGGGGAGACAGTCAACAGCTTTCAGCAAATTCTCAATAAGATCCTTGACCCAAGAGAGATTATAAACCACTGATTAGGGTTTAAGAAAATTCTGGCATGTAACGAGATAGCTGTAACAAAAATTGGGGAACAAACTCTGAGGGTCTTCAGTTTAACAATTATTTATTGAGTTTATGCCATGTGATGATCTTTTCGTAGGGGGCTAGTTGTACAAAGATTTGGAAGCCACTTAAGCAGAACAAAAGTTAATGGGTGCTAAGAATTTTGGGCTTTATTCATATACAAAGAAAAAGACTATTTTTGTGTTATGTTGTATGATGTCAAAATTTTATATTGTATGCTCTTTATCTGTTTCTGCCCCCATAAATTGAGCTAGCAATTATCCATTCCCATAATTTTAGAAGAACCTGTTTCCATAGACTCTACTATATTCTTTGCTAAAATTGAGTTGAGAATGAATACACCAGCAGTTAAGGGAGGTCTTACTTTGAGTTCCCTCAGTAGCAGGCACAGTAACAAAGGCTCTAGTGCAAACAGTTAATTTAGAAGATGGTCCCAGAAATCCCAGGAGTGGCGATCAAGAATGGGAAAGGAAAGGCAGCCCATGAAGAGTGTGTTATCAAGCATTAATCCTGCTGGGGGAACTCTGGGAGTCAGTGTAGCACATGCAGTAGGAAGGAGATGTAGGTGTGGACAGTGTGGACTGAGCAGGCTCTAGGTTCCAGAGAAAGTCTGCAGGTGAAGACATACAGGGCACAGATATGAGTGGCACATCAGTAGTTCTCAGCAAGGGAATTGTACCAGTTCACTTTCCTACCTGGCCTTTTGTAATCTTTCTTCTGCTCTAGTGCAAAGGAAGGGCCTATTTCTCACCCACCCTCTTCTTACCATGGTATGCTGCCCAAAGTGTACATTGTCCCAGGGTGCCAAATAAAGGGACAACTTAAAGTATTCAAACTGTGTCCACAAAACCTTTTTTCATGAATGCCCCATAAACCTACTCCTATTCATTGCATTAAGAGATGCATTACCAATAAAATTTTACATTTTATGTCTTATATAATATTTTATTAAAATGCATAATATATTTCTACTTTCATAAATTATGTATTAGTACTACATAATGACAATTCAATCCAGAAGAATTTTTTATTTATAAATTTAAGGTCATGGAAATACAGAAAATTTGATATTCTAGTTTATATGCATATTTGTGTAACAGAGTATTATGATAGGTAATCAATAAGAGACTTTCAAACATAGAAACACATTACATTAGTATAAGATTCCATAGAAAGAGTAAATGGAATACTATTTCAAGGAAAAATGCACAATTTCTCAGTCAAAGATGTTCATTTATATTTTAAATGATGGGTTTCAAATCATCAATGTATTTCTATTCCAATGAGTATATTTTAGGATGCAAAAATATTTCTATTACAAAATTTTTAATATGATATAACTATCGAAATGTGTTGATAAATATTAGTTGTCAGATTTAAAATATGAAAGATCATACATGAGTTTCCAAAGTTCTTTTAAGAAAGAATATTGGAGCAAAGAAGTTTAGAAATGTCCTGATCTCTAATACTTTTTGCCTTCTTTGTCTCCATTTAAGCTAATGGTTCTCACTCATCCTATACTGGTGGCATATATGTAACCTTTGTATGGTGAAAAGTAATACAGACAGAGGAGTGTATAAATTGGAAATACACAGATCAATGATTTATCACTAAGTGAAATTCCAGGTAACCATCGCCACATAAAGAAACAGAACACTCCAAGTCCCCAGAGGCCTACCCCATGCCTGATCTTATCCCAAAGAAGACCCCAGTCTTCATCTTTATGGAAATCATTTCCTTGCCTTCTTTTATGGTTTTGTCAGTTAAGCATGCATTCCCAAACTTTATAGTTTTGCCTGTTTTCCCCCTGTGCTTTAGATAGTCAGATCCATTCAGTATATACTCTTTAGGGCCTAGCTTCTTTCACACAAGAGTTTGGGTTATTCATCTATGTGGATTCATTTTAATTGCTATATTTAGTTCATTATCATGGTTCTAGGCTAGATATTCAACTTTACAAATATACTACCATTTATTTATCCATCTTAATGCTTATAGGATTTTTGGATTGTTTCTACCTCTGGGCTTATATGAGTAATATGAGCATTCCTGTGTAAATCTCTGGTGCACACTTGCTCACACTTCTGTTAATGATATGCCAAAGGATGAAATTGTTGAGTAGTATGATAAGTATAAATTCAGGTTCAGTAATCAATGCCAAGAAGTTTTTCAAGTTTTTACATTAATTTATACCTGATAATATCCATCAGTCCTCATTCATTCTAACACGTGCTATTATTCAACTCATTCTGATGGATAGATAGGACATGGTATCTTATTGTGGTTTTAACTTATAGGTCCTTGTTTTTTTAAAAAATTGAGCACCTTTTTGTATGTTTATTGACCTTTTGAGTATCTTCTTTGATGAAGTGGAGCCTTTTGCCCATTTTTCTGTTGAGTGATTTTATTTATGATTTCTTCATGCATTTTCTATACAAACTTTGCCTATTATATGTTGTCAATATCTTCTCCCACTTTTCTGCTACATTTTTCATTCTTGTAAGGGTGTCTTTTGATGGAGTACAGTTTATTACTCTTTGCTTTTAGGGTTAGTGCTTTTTGTGCCCTGTTTAAGTAAACTATTCCTACTCCAAGGTCATGAGGTACTTTTCTATATTGATTCTAGAAGCTTTATTATTTTACTTATCACTTTTACTTCTTCAATCCACCGAAAATATATTTTTGTGTCTGGTGTGACATAAGGGTAACAGACTTTTTAAAAAAAATATGAAAAGAAAATTGATCCAGCAGGACTTATTGAAACTATCTTTCCCCACTAATTTGTGGTGCAAATTTGTCATAAATCAAGTGTCCATATATGGAAAGGTCGGTTTTGGGGCTCTTTTATTCTGCTCCATTGTTCCATTGGGCTATTCTTGTGTTATTCCCACCCTATCTTATGAACCATACATTTAATGTTGGAGAGCTAGCTTCCTACTTCTTTCTTCTTCATTAGAATTGCCCTACCTTAATTTTGACCTTTGTATTTCCACAGAAATTTTAGAATTAGCTTGTTGATTTCCACAAAAATGTCTGGGATTTTGACAGGGTTGCATTGATTATATAGAATTGAATTAACCTCTGTAAAGATTGAGCCTCAGATCTATAAAACATGTATTCTTTAAGTTATTTAGATGTCCTTTAACTTCAATAACATTTTACGATTTTGATGTAGAAGTCTTGCACATTGTTTGACTTCCTACCACCCCAGGTGATGGATGTTTCTCAAGGCAATTATAAATAATAAATTTTAAATTATTATTATAATTAAAAAATTATTTTTGTAAGTTTTTTAAGTTCTAAATTATTTTTTCTATATTTCAGTAATTTCATATAGAAAAAAAATATTTATTTCATATTTCCTTGCATCTAGCTATCTTGATAAATTAGTTCTAAAAGTGTGTAGATACTTTTAGATTCTAGAAATGTATATTTATTTTATCTAGAAATAATATTAGCTTTTTTTTTATTCATTATACATATGAATTATTTACTTTGCCTCTTTGCACTGACTGGGATGTGAAAGACTATGTAGAACAGAATGGCACTAAAGGGCATCACTGTTTCTTTCTCCATCACAAAAGAAATGCTTTTAATATTTCACTATTGATGACAATATATCTTATGTGTCTTTTGTAGATACTTTTATTAGATGACAGAAGTTTCATCCTACCTAAGGCTTGCTAAGAGTTTTTAATCATAAATAGATATTACATTTTATTAAACATTTTTCCTACATGTGTTGAGATTCTCATGTCCCCTCATATATTCTATTAACAATGACTTACACTGACTGATTTTCAAATATTAAAACAACCTTGAATTCATGAAACAAACCCAAACGGCTGTGATGTGTTATCCTTTTCATAATCAGTAGATCCAGTTTGTTGATATTTTGCTTAGGATTTTTACATCTATGCTCATGAGAGAAGCTGGCTTCTAATTTTCTTTTCTGTAATGTCCTTGTTAGAAATTGATATCAGGTTATTCTGGCCTCGTGAAATGGATTAGGAAGCATTTCCTCTTTCTTTTCTCCCAAGGTGTTTGCATTTCATTGTTTTTTCTCCAAGCATCATTCTGGTTTTTTCACGAGGCCTATCTTCTACTTCTCTTTTCAACTGAGTTCAACAAGTTACACTGTTCATTTCAGTTACTCTATGATTCAATTTTAGTTTCTATTTATTTCATTTTATAATTTTCTGTTGCCTGCTGACATTTTTAGTATTATTTTTTGAATGGAAACTCGTCTTTCAGAATCCCATTATCTAATGTTTTCTGGATTTATTTCTATTATCCATTATTTCCTTTGGTTTTTGATTCCATTTTTCTACCTTCTTGCCTGGGAAGGAGAATCAGACCAAGTCACAAGACCAACCCAGAATTCATGAAGTGAAAAAATGGACTCCACTGCTTGCTGGGAGGAGATGGAAAGGTACAATCTAGCTACATTTTGATGGATTAATTTCTAATTCTTAAAATGAGCATGAACTAATCATGCTTGGTTAATTCTCATTCATCTCAGAACTGGGTCACATCTCCCTATTATTCACTCTCATAACACCACTTTATACCTCCTTTGTAACATTTGTCACTATATTATATTTTAGATTTATATGGGAGTTTCACTGATTACTATGCATTTTCAACTTCATGTTTATGTATTAATAGTATTTTAAATAAGCCACACAGTAAAAATGGCAACAACTAGACTATGTTACCTAATCTGTACCCCATAACGTGCTAAACACATAAAAAAAAAGATACTACTACATATTCCCACTTTCAGATGTCAAAGTTTAGGCCATGGGAGATTAGAGCTGGTCAATGATAGCTCTGCAATCTGTCTGATTACAAAATTTATGCTGTTGGCCACTGTAGCTGCTACTATCACAGCATTTCAAGGATTACATTCTTCCCAAAAAGAAGGACCCATAGTCAGAAGTAGGCATTTTCATATTAGATTCATTTGTGGATTAGAATCGGTTCTTTATGAAAGAAGAGATTTAAACTGCTGCTGGCCTAACAACCATTACACAAGCCATTTAAATGCTTCTTTTTTTTTTCTTCTTTTTTTTTCTTAGTAGGCAGTACCAACTGAGATAAACCAGATTTATTACCTTTGTGGCACAGGGGGCAGAAAATGGTCAATTTGTCATCTCTTTCTTCTTTTTGACTCATGAATGATTGCATGTGGCAGAAGGCAGTTTACATTCAGAAATTTCCCTTTCACACCTGTCAGGTCAGTTTCTCAGGATCATTAATCCCTGCCTACCCCGTGGCAGGCACAGAGCTGGCTGCTCATGCAGTCTGCTCTCAGGATAAAGTCAGTGGGAGACAAGGTGAAGATGGCCACAGTGTGGCCCAGTCAGCCAGTTGAAAGTCAACAGAACTGCTGCCCAGCCAAAGCTTGATCCTAAAAAGGCCTGTTATGGAAAGCAGCCACGAAAGAAATAGTCTTTCACTAAGATTTGGCTTTGGAGTCAAAAGATTAAGTGAGAGTTTTAACTATGCTTTTTATTAGCAGGGAGACCTTGCAGAAAGTTACTTCATCCCTCTGAACTTCCATTTTGTCATTTGTAATACGGGATGGGTGATACCTAATCAATTAACTTCTGAGGGTTAACTTACAGAATTGTAAAATATTAAGGTCCTTGCTCTAGAGGAATGTTGTCTTACCCTGAGCAGCATCAATTCCCTCTTCTCCAGAGAACAATGAACCACCTTTCCTCTAGAGAAACACTATTCCTTGACAATTGGGCTTTGGGTTTCTGGTTGGCTTCCATTCAATTCAGGCCTGGCCAATAAGGAAACTTTATCACCCTGACACACTCCAGAGTGATTGCTTCACAGACAGGCATGTGACCAAACATAATCACAGTGAATCCTAGACTCAAACCCAAAAGGATGTAG
Organism: Cynopterus sphinx; assembly: GCA_030015415.1. Taxonomy (NCBI): domain Eukaryota; kingdom Metazoa; phylum Chordata; class Mammalia; order Chiroptera; family Pteropodidae; genus Cynopterus; species Cynopterus sphinx. The sequence goes on from CM057381.1 coordinate 113,906,072, forward strand.
GTGAAGAGATGCTTTTTATTATTTTGACATCACAGGGAGCCTGGACATGAAATCAGCTAAGATGACAGAGAATCTGAAGATGTATAGCATCAGGCCCAATTGACATCATTTAAGTTCCTAGATTAAGCCACTCCTGACTTTTCTATTATTTAAGTCAATAAATTTCTCTTTTCAATTAAAAGTGCTAGTTGAACTTAGAAAACTATTCATATTGTTCCCCCATTTTACAGATTGGGAAATCAAGATTTGGACATGAGAATTAGTCATAACACATATCTAAGCACATGGTGAAATATAAACCGCCTGCATAAAAATGAGCTTTGTCATTGCCAGGCCCTCCTCTCTTCTTTGCACTTTCCCCTTGCCTTTCTTTTCTTCTCCCCTTGTCCCACCAAATTAAACTCACCTAAACTTCCAAGTTCAGCTCAGGTGCTGCTCTCTCAGGATGCCCACACTACTTTGCCTCATGATGTGTCTGATGTGAGTTAGCCTGTTCCACAGATGCACAGTTTGCTCTCTGACCTGTTTCTCTTTTGAAGTCTTGGTGTCGAGATTGCCCAGGTTGCTCAGATATATAAAAGGGATCTAAACACTGTAATTCTCAGCTCCTCTTGTTCACATTAGGCACCTTTTCTTGCAGATAGATTGAAACATATCAGTCACCAATATGTATGTGATTTTTAGCAAAAAGAGTTTTTAAAAGTTAATTCATAAAAAGTACATCTTAATACAGTAGGAGGCCATATTCAGTTTAGTCTTTTTCTCATTAATGTCATATTTCCTCTTCCTGCTGCTGGATAAAAAGATGGTTGGACTCTGTCTTGCCTTTTTGACCAATAATGCTATGGAATTTCAAAGCAGCTTGCCATTTTTGCACTTTAAAAAGTATTAATGGCAAAAAAAGAAGAAGGTAAATTGAACTATAAAAAGCAACTATAAAAAAATGGAAGAAATAAACATGACCCTTTGACTTCAAATAGAAGAAGCTTTCCTCAGCATGGGGACAAGTACAAAAACCATAAAGAAATGTAGAGCTATAAAGAGATATGTATTTATACTTTGCACATTAAAAAACCACTATAAGCAGAAGTAAATGATAATGACAAACATACGTGATAGGTGAAGATTGTAAATTGCCAACAAATTCTTTAACCAATAAAAAGTGAACAAAGAACTTGAAAAGGAAATTTACAATAAAGAGAGCTATTGATGGCCAATTCACAGAGTCAAAACACATGCATTTTCATGTGGACTCAGATAAGCCAATTATAAAAACAATATGTTGTAATTTTTTTGCCTCTAAAATTGAGAAAAATATGTTAAAATGATATCTTGTACGGATCAGAATGTAAAGGAGTGAGCAACCAAATATGCTCCTGATACCAATTGTGAAGGGTGATTTAATGGTAAATGTCAAATCAGAAATGTGCATTGTCTTGATCCTATAATCTTACAGAAATTTATCCTGAGAAAATAATCATAAAAGATTCCTGCACAGAGATTTTATTTTTTATCTCAGCCCTTAGTAATACTGAAATATTGGAAATAACTTTAAAGTCCATCAACTGCATGTTGGTTAAGTTATGATGTACCATTGTACATCCACATCATAGATAATTATCAATGGTGGTGAAATAAATCTATATTCAATGTTTAGAAAGATGTTCACACTATGTTGATGAATGAAAAAAAGAAAGCCATGAAATCTGCAGGATCTCAAACTTTTAAAAAAGTGCTTGTATTAAATATTTGGAGAATAATAGAAACATATATAACAAGATGATAATGGTGTTAATCTCTGGATTAAAAGATCATGGGTGACTTTTCTTGTTTCTGCTCTTCTGCATTTTCTGAATTTCTGTAATAAACATGTTACTTTTAAAAATTAGAAATATCTTTTATATGCAAGCAACATGTCTTTATACTGATTTTCACCAATGGATCTGAAGCCTATATCTGATAGAGATAGATACCATTAGGCTTGCATCATATGCCAACATACGGAACACTTGGGCTTCATATTTTTCACCGGGACTGGTATTTAGGGGTACAAAGAGAGATTTTCTTACTACTTACTTCATCCATCCACCAACTGGGCACAGGCACCATAAACATTGTCATTTCCCAAATGGAAGAAGGTATGGCTTTGATGAGTGGAGCCTTTAATCAGACAAAACATCTCACTTTGCTCTAGTCATTAAACTGACTTCAGAGACAAAAGCCCAAGGCCCTTCATCTGTTCATTTTGTATAAAGACGTTCAACTGATGCTGAACACTGGGGATACCGAGTGTTTATATTAGAAGTAATGAACTGAAAGCAGGGCATCTAATCCTTTCTCTAGCCAGGAGGTACTTCCAACATTTTAAAGTCTTTTTTTAAAGAGTAATAGAACTTTATAAGCTTATTGGTCCTTTCATCTCCCAGAAAGTATATTCAAGGCATAATTCAGACCTTTGCATTAGATCATATTAAGCCTAATTTGGTTCTTCAGTTCAACAAAGAGCCCGGAGGTCTTTAGGAAGTTGTAAGAGTCATAGAAGCTAAAGAACCCGACTTTTTAAACAAACATGCATCTTTCCCTATGATAATGAATGTGTTGAATGTACTGCCTGGGGGGTCTTGCTAGATGTCATGTTGAAGGGTGAGTAATTCCAACTACAAAGGACTTTGGGGGAAGAGCGCACCCAGCTGGTGTCTGTCTCCCACGAGATTTCCATTTTACTAGGAGAGCTCATCTTCCTCCTTTTAACTTTCTAAGCAATGACTGCTGAGGTTGCTTTTGGCGAGACAAGAGTGTGTGGTAACTGATGACCCCAAAATTCCCAAATGCCTTGCTCCAGGGACCTGACTTTTGATTCTTAAACAAAGATGACTTCTATCATTTTATTTTTCAGCCACATCTGAGATTTCAGATGATAGTCATGAGTCAATTCTTTAAAAGACAAATTTGATGGCTTAACCTCACCAGCCAGTATGTCACTTGTGGCATAGCAGAGCGGGCATGGGCTCTGGTCACAGGCCTGGGTTCAAATCCCAACACTATATTACATAGGTATGTATTCTGGGACAAGTTACTTAGCCTCTCTGAGCCTCATTTTCCCAATTTCCGAGGAAAGGGAAATGGGAAGAAATGAGGTCGTGAATGTGGAAACACTGCAAACTATAAAAAACTACAAATTCTGACTATCATCAAAGTTTTGTTGTTTCTCCAGCTCCTCATGCAGTCGACTATCAAATGTCAGAGACTAGAAGAGTAGCCATGAATTAGTCACAGAGATGCTCAGGGCTGAAAACCTTCAAGAAGTGTCTCTGAGTATATTGTAAACCTGAGTCCCACCTGTTGTGTAGAATCATCAGTCTTCTTCAAACAAGGACAATGTGCCTTGTTTGATGGCCGAGAGATTTGTTGCAATGACAATTGCTCAAGTTCATAAAAGCTAGTTGCTCTGCTGGGACAAGGAAATCTTTACTGAGAGATTCCATTGGCTAATGGGATCTTCTGAAGGGGATTTGGCCAGCAGCCACCTTCATCCACCAATCCTCCCCAGGCTGACTCTGCATCTATTAGCATGAAAAATGGGGAATTGATTGGACTTATATCATCCATAAGTTAGCTTAGCAGAACGGAGATCATTTGTCTAGTGCACATATTACCGAATCCAAGGGAGGCCCACCATTCTCTTTTCCAGTGAGGTCATCCTCCCTCTCTGCAGCTTTGACATCTAGCTAACCAAGGCTCTCACCACAGGCTTCATGTTAACAGATAAAATGGCCTTTCATCTAGGACTGATAGTCCAGCTTTGGGCTTTATTTCCCTTTTTTCTGTTCTGTTCTCTTGTGCTACAATCTCTGCTTTGGCTGGGTTGATAAGACCCTTAAGCCTCAAATAGAGGCACCTTTCTTAGCCCTGAGTGTTCTTCCCGGTGCAGGCCAGGGAACACATTTGCCTCTAAAACTCATTTTGAAGTTTTGTTTTTCATGTGGTGTGCTCACAGAAAACTTTTTATTTATTGACGGGGCTGCTCATCACTCTCAAGTGAAAACACAGGATTTGATCCAAAGGGATGGTCAGCCACGGAACGTCTGGTGGCACTGTACTAAGAAAACCAAATGTGCCTGAACTAAGACAGTAAAGCTCATTATTCTGGGAACCTGAAAAGCCCCATGTTGATCTCACTATTATGGATTCATATTGGATGAAAAATTTATTATCTTTCTACTATGTGCCAAACTATGCTGATGTACGCTTGTAATCTTGCAATAACCCTACCCAGTGGACATTCCCAGTTTCGCTTTTGAGATAGGAAACCTAAAGCCCAGAGAAGTTAAGCAGCTTGCCTAAGGACACACAGTTAGAAAATCAAAGCTAATTAGCAGTGCCTCACAGTCCACATTCTTTGCACTGCTCTCAAATATTGTTGAGTCAATCATTTATTCACTTACACACACTGAGCACTGTATGCTGGGCACACTTTCATATCCTGGGAGTATAAGGCTAAACAAAATACACCAGATTCCTATAGAAATGACAAAACAAAGATATATACAGACAATTTCAGATGTTGTTAAGGATTTCAAAGCCCTGATAATGAGGTGATTTAATGGAAAAAATGGTTGGGTGGATTATCTCCTTCAGCCAGGGTGGTCAGAGCTACCTTGGAGAGAGAGAGATCTGATATCACAAGGTAAGTCACCATGCTACCTTCTGCAGAAAAAAAAAAATCTATCAAATGCAGACGCTCTGAAGATAAGACAGAAACAAAAAGGAAGTCTGTGGATTTGCTATAAAATGCAGCTCTTGGTGGGAAGAGACATACTTGGAAAGGCAGGCAGTGCCTGATCATGATCTTGTGGCCTATGATCAGGTGCTCGTGCGCATGGGATAACATTGCAAGGTTTTTGGTAGAGCATTTATCTCCTGTTCTAAAGATATCACCCTAATCTCTTTAGGGATGATGGCTCTGGACAGAATAAGAATGGTGTGTCCTTATGCTGGGGCTGCCCACAGAGAAATCCCAGCATGCCAATATGATAAGGAAGGTATTCACATAGAGAAGTGGCATGGTGTGAGATGTCTAAGCTTGGGCCAGGTGAGGAGGGCATCCACCTGGAAAGGCAGCCTAATTAGGTGGTTAAGCCTGAGCAGAGTAAGGGGGCATTCCATAGGTTAGCCTGATGCAGGGCGTCAGAGCCCAGATGGGGTAAAGAAGGCATCTGCATGAAGTAGGAGGTAACAAATTGACTAGATACAGAGATTAGGTCAAATAAATAAAAATATTAGGATAATTTCTGTTCAAAGTATTCACAAATATAGAAGGGGAGAAAACTAGTTTTCTAGAACCAAGAACTCTAAGGTGGTGAGTCGAAACTAGAGATATTAGAGATGTAAACTCAGATATCAATATATGTAGACATAGAAGTAAATACAGACGTGTGGATATGTTTGTATACGTATATGTGGTTTTCACGCATTTGTGTATATATTATGCGCATGTTCATGCATGCGCATACATTACACATGTGTATGTGTATGTGTTCATGCATGCATGCATATATGATACATGTGTGCATATGCATGTGTGTACATGAGTCTCTATATAAATATATTCATGTACATTTATATGTATACATTTATTCCCTAGCTCTGTTCACTGACAGGACTTAGTAACAATCCCCCAAAAGCATGCCTAGTACTTGAATCTTAGCTTCTATATACCATTCTTCTCTAAAATGAATAGAGCTCCTTGGAGAAATGAACGATTCCTGGGATGGGACCAAGAAAGTACAAGGTAAATCCGGAACATCTTATTATGCCAAAAAGTAAGTGCTTAAAGAGTGAATGAAAAGGCCAGATGGACATTTGAACTGGCCAATTTGAGGGCAATTTGAATATCAAAATAAATGATAACTTATTATGATTCATTATATTAAATAAGAAACTATTAATTCATGAGAAAAATAAATGAATAAATTGAAAGTATAATGAGAAATAAGCTGCTTACATAGTTCCAGTGTACCACCTTTCAAAGTATTTATTAATTACAAGTGGGAAAATTATTTTAAAGTGGACAGAATACTACCTTAATCAAGTATTCAAAATAAACATTATTGATAATGGAACAAATTCAAAATGTGTGCCACCTAATAGGATATAATGAGAATGTGGCATCACTTCTCTGATACTCCTGCCAAGGGTGTATGACCTCAATTTGATCCTGAGGAAGCACCAGACAAACCCAAACTGCAAGAATTCTACAGTAAAACTTGCCTGCAATCTGCAAAAGTATCAGGGTCATGAAAGTTAAGAAAAGATTGAGCAACCTTTCTGGACAAAAGAAACAACAAAATCTGATGTGTGATTCTGAAATGGATCTGATTGCATAACCAATATTACTGTGACTATTGGTAAAACTTAAATGAGATCTGAAGATTAGATGATGGTGGTGTGTCCTTGTTAATTTCCCAATATTGATGCTTTTACTCTGGTTATGCAGAGATTCTAATCATAGGAAAGACACTACAGAGTGATAGGACATCTGGTTGGAAATTTATTCTCAAATAATTCAGGGAAAATGTTCTGTGTACCCTACTTGCAATTTTTTATAAGTGTGATGGTTTCAAATATTTTTTAAAGTAAGAAAAAAAGCTGTCACAATGAAAATGTTTTTTTTTTACTTAAAAAATTTTGGAAACCATCACAACTTATTGAAGAGTTGCAAGTAAGGTACAAAGAACCTTTTAAAGTATATAAATTTTGAATCACTATATTGTACACCTGAAACTAATATAATATTACATTCCAACTATATTTAATTTAAAAAAATAAAAATATTTTTAATTAAAAATTTAAAAATAAAGTAAGAAAAACATAAATTTTAAAAATGTAATTCTTGCATTCTCAATTCCAGAAACAAGATGAATTTTAAATGCTAATCGACTACAGAGTTTCAGTTGCCTTTTCCCTTATTTATAGGCTGCTGTGATGTGTTTTTTGATGGAAGAATTGTTGTTTCAGGAGTAACTCCTTTAAACTTTTATCTTTCTACAATTTTTGTCTTATCCCATAAAATGAAATTCACTTTACCTCCAAAGTAAGCTGAAACTTAAAAAGAAATTCCACGTGAAGTCAGGATGAGGATTACATGCCATGGATAAAGGCTGAGAAACATATTATTAAATCTTAACTTCCCGACAATTATCTCATGAAAACAAAAAAAGAGATTTACAACTTTCTAAACCAATCATAATTCACCCCAAGACTGTGGAAGGAAGCCCCTGGAGAAATAGACTCTGGATTTGTAGACAAGTAGAGTATTTCTGCTATAAAGGAAAATAGTCAAATAAAAGATGCTTAAAAATGTGTGTTTCTCTAACGTTATCATCTTCAGCATCCTCATTACTGTTGTTAACTTTAAGAATTTTATAAATAATTTAAAAATTATATTAAAGCCTGTTAAATAATTTACATTGTTGAATGCGTATTTCTATAAAATAAGAAACTTACTAAATGGGTATATTTGAATGTTTCCTTAAAAGATTATTTGTGTAGTAATCACCAGATTCAGAAATTTCATAAGTGAGAAACAATTAGCAATTAAAGAAACTACAGAAAGTTTATGATTTTTAATTTTGCCAGTTAAGGACTTAAAATACAAATAAACTACTATCCTTTTGCTTTTATCATCTCATAATGAAGGGTAGTCTTTTAAGTGAAATATGTTTAACTTTAGGAAAACTTAGGTTTGTTTGTTTTTCTTTTGAAACTGGGAACAGGTAGACACGTTTTCATTAACCAACCTAGACAGTTTGGAAACTCCTAGTCTACACTAACTACTTTGTTCTGCAGATGCCAGATGCAGATTGGGGCTGGGACTTGCCTAAAGTGAGGCTGCCATTGAGGGGAGGACCAAGATCTTGCACTTGCTTCTTAGTTCTCAGCTTGTCACTACACTATACCCAGTAGATATTTTTTAACCCACATAGGTCTATCGGTTAATTTCCTTAGAACACAATCAACAGAAAACTAACCTAAAGTGAATTAAATAATAAAGTGAATTTATTGGCTGAGGTAATGAAAAAATTTAAAGGGTAGCTTCAGGCAAACCTTAATCAAGGATCTCACTTGCTTTGTATTGTCATAAGCCTCATAGTGGCCCTTCTAGCCATTCTAGGGAGTTCACATATATCTGCAAAAATCCCTGTTCTTGCACCAAGTTCAAAGGAATAAAAACTGTCTCTATGTGTAGTTTCTGCACACCTTAGAAATTATTCTCTTAGATGAGATCACATGCATTAAGTCAGTCTTTGGTACAACTTTTGGCAAGTAGGAAAATCGATGGTTTGCTCCAGGCTTGCTCCTAGAGCTTGGAGTTGAGTCCACTTTCCATAAACTACTTGTATGACAGTGGGAAAGAAGTGGTTTCTCAAAGAGAAATGAGAATATTGTTTTATTAGAACAAATGTGAATGACACAGGCCAAAATGATAAACCTATGTGTACACTACATTAAGTTAAAGACACTAGTCAAGTTTATTGCATTAAAAATGTTTTTATGCAAAAGGGCACAGACTGTATACAGAATATTAATAGCTATATGTCTACCACTTCCAGAAAAATGATGGAAAAAATTTGAAATCAAGGAAAGTACAATAAAATTTAATATTAAAAAATTGTGTTCATAATCCCATATTCTAAAGGTGATCACTCTTAAAATGTTGAAATCATTTCTTCTTTTTTTCCTATTTAAAGATGCATATATTCATATTTGACAAAATAATATTTACCCAGATTTTACCTTGATTTTATTTTTCACTTAATATTGTACCATATACATACCCAAAGTCATGAAAATCACTTAAAAAAAAACAATTTTAACAACTTTTGTGAGCATTCACAGCCTTTCCTCATCTTGCATTCTAAAGGTTTGCTGCTGGATTTATTGCGCTGATAAAGATGATAGGGAAAAGAATTGGAAGAATAGAAATGAGCTAAATTTTTGTTAAATAAATTTTTCATTTAACTTTTCTAAAATTAACTTAAAAAAAGACAAGTGGCTACTTGAAGAGAAAACAGGGGAAAATTAGGAGGACATGGCTAAAGAACGGAGACATTTTGGAGGGAGATTTAAGTGTGAGCCCCTGAGGTGATGCATGAGACGTTAGAAGATGAATGCACAAAGAAAATTCATCATTTTGCTGTGCTGTGCAAAGTGGAGTTTCCCCTTTGCTGTTCCTTCAAGAAGCCTCGCAAAAGCAACACATTATAATTTAGTGTTCTTGGAATTGGACTTATTTTTCTTTTAGAAGTCTGAATTTGACAGGAGATGGAAAAAAAAAAGATTAGAAAAGCACCCTCTCTAATTCCAGGCTACTGTGACATCTGGAAAGGGTAGAAATTTATACTCTACTAGCAGAGGATAAGAGCATGTTGCTGCTCTTTCGATAGATACTCTTAATATTTTGAGAAAGCAAATGTTTGTGTGAATTTCTCTCCAGGCATTTTGGAGTGGAGGATAGCTCTTATGGACAGATGGCAAATTCTAAAGTGGGGCATCACATGTTTCTTGTAGGTCTCGCCCATCCTGGTTTGGGCCAAGATCAAGAAGAAATGTCAAGAGCCTTTTAAGGCTTCCATAGTTGAGCTGAGCCTGAACGACACTGCTTTATATACTTGGATTCAACTCTTTATTTCTTGGGGACATTTTGAATGGTTTTCTTGAGAAGAACCACATCAAAACAGTATTGGGGAGGTTTTTCCAAGAATATAGTATGGAAATGTTCTACCAACTGTTCTCACAGTAAGGATAGAAATAGAAGGGCTTTGGGGAAAGTGTTCATTCACCTGCTCTTTCAAGAACTTAGGAATACCTTATCCTGTGTGCTGATACTGAGACATACAGCATGTCCTCTGAAACAAAGAACAACAGAGCCATACTGAAAGAGTTCACCTTGACTTGTTTTTTTCTGTCATTTCCAATATCTGATCTTTGGGAAATCCCAACACATCCCAATGGGTCAATGAGACTCATATATCCTCCTGTTTTTTTGAAATGACCAAGCAAGACAGTACGTTCTGTTTTGCTACCTCAGACATCTGAATCATTAAACCTTTTTTCTACAGTAAAACCCCAACAGGAATGTATGCCCCCTTCTAATTTGAAACAGCTTCGCCTCCAGGTTTCCGTCTTGAGACAAAATGCTTTGGTGCTCCTGGAGCTCTTAGTCAGGACTATTCTTCTTGAGACTGCTTGTGAGTCTTGCTTGCCGCTAAGTGCTTCTTGTAAAATATGGTAAATGTAGGGCCTCAGAAATGCTTTCCTTGGGGGAGGGAAGAAGAAAGCATTGTGCGAGATAGACAGCTGAACACACATAATGACTGCCATATGTCAAAGGATTTTGAGCCTTTAAAATGGACTTGGGCAATACTTTGCTAAGTGTTCCCATAAAACAACTGCTTTTATAGGTTTCTGAGGTCTTAACAATGGAAAACGTGGATTCCTGATCTTTCTGTATCTTGTTTAGTTTTACCATTCCTTTGTTCCAAGGACTTGAGGGCTATCTCCCTTTGGTACCAACCGGAATATGACTTGGATAATCCAGTATGACCCATGAGTTCACAAGGAAGCATTTCTTCTCATAATAGTCTCAATTTTCTTTAGCCTTTTAAAAACTGGGGAAATTGCCCTTAAACTAAAACTGAGAGCCCTCGGAGCAGAAGTTTATAAAAATCATGACCAAATGAACCATTTATCTGGCTTCCTGTGTCCTTCTTCCCCTTCAGTGGGAAGATGAAGTGATTAATTTGATAATGAGACAAAAATAGGTGGGAGGAGCATATATAAAGTAATAACTTCCTGTGTAAATAATCTCCAATCCCAGGAAATTTCCTGTGAAGGCCTCTATACCATTCAAAATGTTTCAGTTGGCTTTAATATCTCAGAAAGAAGTGAAGGTTCTTTCAATAGCCTCAAGGGAGAGATTTGATTAAATTTTTCAAATCAGGGAATCTGAGTGGTCTGCCCACAACCTCTCCCATTTACCTCTTTTGCAAATTGCAAACTGCAACTTTCCACCTAACAAAGACTAAGACTTTGTATGTGTAAAGGAGAATTCAACAAAGTCCTTCTTCCCCTGAATCTTATGTCCTGGCTTCAAAGACAGAAATAAGAGAATAAACAAATAATATTGCTATTTATTTATTAAGCACTTTTGAGGCGATAAACAGGATGATGTGCAAGAAGGTGATTATAGAGAAAATTTCCACTTGAGGTGAAATGGTCAGCAGAGGTCTCTTCAGGAAGCTGATATTAAACTGACACCTGAAGACAAGTTAGCCATGAGAAGAGCATTCTAGACAGAAGGAACAAAAGGACAGAAGTCCAGAAGCCAGAAAGGGCTTGGCAAGGACTAAAAAATGCTCATGTGGCTAGAGCACCATGACCAAGGGAGGAAAGCATGAGGTGAGGTTGAAGATGCAGGATGGTGGGGCTGCTGGTGAGACCCTGCTGGGCCTTGTTGGCTATAGAAACGAGTTTGGGTTTCAGCAAACTCTAGTTATTACTAAAGCCTTCAAAGTAACTTGAGTCTAGAACAGAACTTGGAGACTTTGATTTGGAAAGTCATATACCAATAAAGGAAATTTGCATCATGAGAGGTGCCAAGATTATGAGTTTGTGTAAAGAAACAAAGGCATAGCACATAAATGCCATTTAAAATTGTCCCCTCCCATATGGATGGCCCTCTTTGTTTATCATCATCTTCTGTCCCAACCCATTCAGTCAACATCTTTGTTGGTCTGCCTCATGTTGATTGTGTAATGTAAACATTGGACAACACAAAGCAAATACGAGGCTAATGGATTGTAAAATGAAATTGCAAACTTTACAAATGGTGCAAAACTTCTTGGAGCCCCTGAAAGTTGAAAAATTGAGTTGGCCATACCCAAAGCCAAGGACTAAGGAGGATTTGGCATAATTAATACAAAAGAGAAAAATCAAACACATTGAGGATGTAATTAGAGCTTTAAAGAAGAAGATTTGGGTATCAAAGATTAAGAGACATTTGAGAAATGTGAAATCCTTGAATAATTTTGAAAAAAGAGAAAAAAAGACAGTTTATGGTAATGTTGCAAAAATTCAAAGCAAGGTCAACTTTGTCAGAACAACTGAAAAAAAACCCTCTATAGTGAATATTTTCTAAGAGAGCAGAATTTCAATTTAGTCTTTTGATTTGATCTATTTTGTTAAATATTAAGTAAAATAAGCTTATTTTCATAATTGCTAGCTTTGTTTTCAAGATAAAGCCCAAGTCAGTGTTTTTTACAGTTTATTTTGAAAATACAGTCCTTATTTTTGATGGTTCATGCTAGGTAGCATTTTTCCAGCACCAATTATCTTTGGACAATGAAGACCCCCTGTGCACACAGTTAGGAATGTGCTGCCTCTGCTTATTAGGATGGCTGCTCTGAGTCATTCACCAATGCCCATGCACCTTGAATTACATCTTAAAGAGTGAGATGCCTCGCCTGAGTATTCATACTCTCCCCTGACCTTTCACCACATGTGAGAAGCTATTTGGAAAAGGAAGAGAGCTGAGTCTAAGACCCAGTTAATCAGTCATAGTCCAGCCAGCAAAGGAAGACACTTACCCCCAAGGAGAAATGTTTCTGCTTAGCAATAGCTTTCAGAAACTACATTACATTTTCTTTGTCCCGGAAATTTTCAGATGTCTGGATAACAGTGTGAAGACTTCCCAGATGGAAGATGTACTCTATTCAAAAATTACAAATATGAAATAAGTACTTGAAATTCCTTCCCACACTGCCTTTGAAATGTCTGTCTGTGAACACCTCTTCAGAAACTTTGTGAGGCACAGCCAAAAGCTTAAGACTTGGTGTCTGAGGGACTTGGGACTGTATCCAGGTTTTTCTATTTCTTAATCATATGATCTTGGACAATAGACTTATCCCTTCATTTATCTCTGCTATGAAGTTGGGCATAGCAATATCAACCCCCTTATAAGGCAGTTGTGAGAATTAAGGCAGACAATGCACAGAAAGTGCTAGCATTCTGCCAGTTCAGGAATAAGCTCATTATCCATGCTCTCTGTAGTAGTACAGCAACAGTACCTGAAAGTTACACCTGACAATTCTAAACTAGTTATCACCTTTTGAAAAGCGAAGATATAAAACAACTGTAAGGATTTTGTAGTCACCACAAGAGTTTCTTTTTAACTCACATTCCATGATCTGTTGAGAAGAAAGAAGATTTAAGAAGAGTTAATGTCTGCCTTGGTTGACCAGTTGACTGAATTGGGTCTGGGATAGGGGAAAAGAAAACACAAAATGCAGTTTTGGACATAAGAGGTCTAAAATCCTTGGAAACATCCACAGATAAATGTGAAAGAATTTTGTAAGCCAGATAACATGCCAGGAATTCTAAGGAGAAAGCAACACAATTTACCATTAAAAACAAAAACAAGACAATACACAGAATTTAACAAAATATTTGCAAATTATATATCTGAGACAGAACTTGTATCCAGGATATATAAAGTACTGCTTCACTCAACAATAAAAAGATAAATGACCCAATTAAAAAAAGAGCAAAGGATCTGCATAGATATCTCTCTAAAGAAAACATACAAATAGCCAATAAACACATGAAATAATGTTCAGCATCATTAGCCATTAGAAAAATGCAAACCAAAACCACAATGAAATGCTCCTTCATATTCACTAGAGTGACTATAATAAAAAAAAAGGTAATAACAATTATTCAGAAGGATATGGAGAAATTCAAATACTCGTGGCAATGGAAACACCGAGTTCTGCCCTTTATTTTTTGAATAAATTCTTTATTTTTTTAAATGAATTTTTAAAAAGACTCACAAATGATATCTGTGATTACAGAAAAAGCTATAACTCTGATAAGCTCCTGGCAACCAGCAAGCAAATGAGTCAAATTAATGTTAAACAGGCACATTTCAAATATTTATGAAGTCTAATTCTCATCCTGTTTGAAAGTGGTGTTACTGAGTCATGGTTGCATAATGAATTCAGGTGGTAAATGGTGGGAACTGGAAAAGATTCAACTCAAATTAATCTAAACCCATAATGTTATGATTTTACAAACAAAGTTTGTTGCACTTTAATTCTGGTGGGTTTAAAAGTTTTCTTCCAAAGGCCTTGTCCTTCCAGAATAGTAGCACCTCTTACCTTCTTCAAACCAAGCTGATTTTCTATCATCAGATTTTAGAATAATTTCATTCTTTTAAAACCAAAAAGGCAGTTCTTGTTCTAAATTGCAATTCATTAGGAGAAGTTCCATGGCATTTGTCAGACCTGGTGCAACATAGTTTCATTAAAATGGGAATCGTACACTTTCACGGGGCGATGGTCTGCATTCACTTAAGATGCCTACCATGTGGTCGGGAATTTTATATGAGATTTGGAAATAAAGCAATGTGAGGATCAGACAAGAACCTCTCTGCTCATACTGTGTCTGTGGGCAGCAGGGATAGAAAGCACAATAGCTGGTACTGGTATGAATCTTGAGAAGATAAGGTGAATCAGAGTATGACTACAAGCTAAGATCTTTCAACTTTGTTTGATGGTCATAAGAAAACCCTTTGAGGTTTTTAAACAGAAAAATGGAATAATCCAAGATGGTTCTTAGTAAAATTATTTCGATTGTATGAGATCTGTACCATGACTTCTAATGATGGGTATTAGTGAGTGCTTCCTGTATGCTAGGCACCACCTTTACACTTGACCTACATTAAAGCATTTACTTCCCCTAATATCCTGTAAGAAAGTCTTTTATTATCCTTGTTTATAGGTAAGAAGACCACATTTCAGACAAGTTAAGGAATTGATCCAAAGCTACTCAGTAAACTGCAAAGCCAGGACTCAAATTTTTGTCTAACTCAAAGATTTACTCTGCACATTTTCGTACTCCAGAGGATAGTGCTGAAGTACTTAAGCTCTCATTGCCTGTTTCCTCATCTGTAGAACAGGGATTATAAAATCATTTAAGAGCATCCATGTCATAAATAGAATGTCTTAAGAATTAAATGAGATAGTGTAATTCACTTAGTGCAATGAATGGCATCCCACCTATATGTAATAAACACTTGCAATTTTTTAACTCACTGTACTTTTCTCTCAAGACAGTGCCTTCGTTTTAATCAAAACTTTGTGGAGATTTGGGGAAGGTGTTTTGGACGATTCTTTCTTCTGGGCCACAGTGGTGTGGGGGTTCACTCCCACTATGTGTGGATGGGTTAAAACAGAATCCAAGGAGAACTGTCCAAAAAAGGAAGCAAAATATCAGGTAAGGGACAAAAGAAGCTGGACTGGTGTGGATGAAACAAGGAGAGGAGCCAGCAACCATTTCAAGCAGCTCATCTATTCTTACGCACCAATCAGTAGAGCACAGTGGACAGCATTGAGGCTAACAAGATGTAACAAGGGTGAGACCTTGGTGCCCTGACTTTACCTTCTTTGCTAAGATACCTTAGTATTCCCTTTTGTAGAATGGGACTAAAACCAAGCTCATGGGGCCTTTTGAGGTTAAATTAAATGTTGGTGCCTAGAATATGATGAATGTGTAAAAATTGGCAGATATTCAGAGCATCTTTGGTTTCTCTATTTTTTTTCCAACTTTATTCAGATATAATTGACAAATAGCACTGTGTAATTTTAAGGTGTACATATGATGATTTAAGATATATATAGTGAAACGATTACCATGATCAGGTTAGTTAACACATCCATCACCTCACAGTTAACACTTTGTGTGTGCGTGTAGTGAGAACTTTCAAGATTTATTCTCTTAGTAAGTACAGAATACAGTATTGTTAAATATAGTCACCTTGTTGTACATTAGATTCCAAGAACTTATTCATCTTATAACTGAAAATTTGTACCCTTTGACCAACATGTCCCTATCTCACCCTCCCCACATCTCCAGCCCCAGACCCTGCCAACCACATATCTACTCTCTGTTACTATGAGTTTGACTTTTTTAGACCTGACAGATAAGTGAAATCATACAGTGTTTGTCTTTCTATGTCTGACTTTTTTCACTTAGCATATGACCTCAAGTTTCATCCATGTTGTTGCAAATGGCAGGATTTCCTTACTTTTATGTACACATACAATGACATTACATTTTTTCATATATATAAATAGATATAAATTATATGTACATTAATTTATAAATTATATATATACACATATGTGTGTGTGTGTGTAAATAATCTCCCACTTTTTTTATCCATTCATCTGGAGACTGGTACTTAGGTTGTTTCCATGTTTAGCTATTGCAAATAATGCAGAAATGAATGTAGGGATACAAATATCTCATTGAGGTATTGATTTCAAAATACAGTCTTTTGAGTGCAAGCCCTGGAATTGCTTAATAATGATGTAGGTACTGACACTCTTGCTTTAGAAACAGGGAGACTGAGGCTGTGGAGGTTAAGTTCTGTATGTAAAATGAGGATATTTATAACTACCTCATAGTGCTGGTGATTGTGGCAATTATACATTAACAACAGATATTTAATAAGTACTGAGGCATAAGAGTAAAGAAGACATATCAAATGCTGTTTTTGGTAGAACATATTTTCATTGCTGAAGATAGACAATGAAGCTAATGATAAGGGTTCCAATGAGAATAAAATAGTGTCACACGATAGGAAGTTACTAGATGAAGACTTAATTTCAGTGCCAAGACAGGTCTCCCTCAAAAGGTGACATATCAACTAAGGCTTGAATGACAAAGAGATGCCAGCTATAATAAGACCCTGGGGGAGAGCATTCTAGGCAGCAGAACAGCCAGTGTCAAGGCCCTGAAGCAGAAATAAGGCTAGTGTGTGGAAGGAAAGAAGAAAGGAAGGAAGAAAGAAAGGAAGAAGGGAAGGAATGTTTTTGTGGGTGGAAGATGATAGTGCCTGAGAGGTTGAATAAGAATGCAGACGAATGACAGAAATAATAAGTGTTGGAAAGTTTGTAGGGGAAAAGGAGCCCTCATTCATACACTGCTGGTGGAAATGTAAATTGGTACAGCCACCATGGCAAACAGTATGAAATTACCTAAAAAAATTAAGAATATAATTACCATAATACCCAGCAATCCCTCTTCTGGGTATGTACCCCCCAAATTTGAAAACATTTATCTGTAAAGATGAATGTACCCCAATGTTCATTGCAGCATTATTCAATGGCCAAGATGTGGAAACTAACATAATGCTCTTTGGCAGATGATTGGGTAAAGAAGATGTGGTACATATATATGGTAAAATATTACTCAGTCATAAGAAAATATGAAATATTGCCATTTGCAACAACACGGATGGATTTTGAGAATATCATGCTAAATGAAATAAGTCAGAAAGAAAAAGCTGAGAACTTATGATTTCATTTGCATGTGGGATGTAGAGCTGAAAGCAACAAATGAGTAAGACAAACAAGCAGAAACTCAGACAGAGACAACAGTTTAGTGGTTACCAGGGGGAAAGGAGAAAGGGAGGTAGATAAGGGCAAATGGAGTCAAATACATGGTGACAGAAAAAAATTTGACTTTGGGTGGTGTCCACACAATGAAATATACATATGATGCATTATTGAATTATACGCTTGATACTTATATAATATTATTAACCAATGTCACACCAATAAATTTAATAATAAAAAAGAAAAATGCAGGTAAAGAGCTTATAGATTTTCAGAGCTTGAATTTTTTCCCCATTAAATTACTATGGGAAGTTTTATTTTTAACTGTTTTCCCAGAATTTTATTATGAAAATTTTCAAATATACAAGAGTTGAAAAAATTTTAAGTTGAACTCCCGTCTATCTACCACTTAAATTCATAATGAGCATTTTATTATATTTTCTTTATTACATCTAGCCATATAGCCATGTTTCTATTCATCCATTAAGGCATTTTATATTTTTTATGAATTTTGAAATAAGTTGGAGACATAAATCGACCTCCAATGAAAAGATAATCAAGAGACACAACTTGACCTGTCTTCTATGAGGAAAGTGGATCAATAGGTAGAAAGTGGGGTGGTGAGGAGCAGCACAGAGACCTTTGGGTGGCTATATCAGTTGTTTTGTGGAGAGATCCTCATGGCTCTACCAAGATTAACTGTGGAGATGGAACATAGGAGAAAATTTTCAAACGTTTTAGAGGAATGGTCAGCAGGACTTTCTGGGTGATTGGATATGAGTAAGAAAGAGAAGAATGAAGGCAGTTCATAGCATTTGGGGTATATGACTGGCTGGTGGTGTTGAAGCTGGTGAAGCTGTTTATTGAGACAAAAAACAGGAAGTAGCAGGACTGGAGAAGAAAATACAGAGATATGTTTGCGGTATATCAAAGTTGAGATGCCTCGAATACAGCCATAGTGGGTGAGTGAAGTGAAAACTGGGTGTGTGAGTCTGGAGCTCAGTGGAAGAGTCATGGATAAGAGGCGAACCTAGGAATCACTTACATAGTAGTGGCTTTTGAAGCTAGGGAGCTTAGTAAGATGACCTACAGAGGGAAGGCAGATGGAAAAGGGAAGGGGTCTTGGGACCAAGAGCTAGGACATGTGACATGAAAGGTAGGGAGACTGATCATCTACAACAAAAGAAGGAGCACCTATTGAGGAAGGGGGAAAATCAGGAGAGGAGGGTACCAGGGGCCAAGAGAAGTCAGGGTTTCAAGAGCTGGCAGCCAAAAGAACATGCAAGATGAGGATAGGAAGATAAATGCTGGACTTGGCCCCATGGAGGCTCTTGGAGGCCTCAAGAAGAAACTTCTTAGTGGAGAAGAAGGAGTCCACTCAGGCTTGCATTGAGGGAAGAATAAGAGGTGAGAAAGTGGAGACCAGGAGCACTGGCAAGTAATTTAAGAAGTTAAGGAGTCATGCAGGAGAGGAGCAAATGTGGGTAATGACTGGAGGGGGTGGGCTAAGACAGGGTCTATCAAAGTGAGAGCATTAAGATCTGTGTGTGCACAGGATGATCCTGTGAGAAGGGAATTACTGGTGCAAAGGAGGGAGTATGAACCCAGGAGCAAAGTCCTGGAGGGGTGAGGGAGCATGGAAGGCAGGGCACAGGTAGAAGCGCTGCCTTAGACCGGATGGCACACTTCACGATGGCATCAGTGGAACAGACAGAGTGAATATAGAGGAGGCAGGTCAGCAGGATTTGAGGGAGATGGTGGCATCTCCGTTTGACACTTGTGTTTTGGTCTGGGAGAGACAAGCTCATGAACTGATAAAGAGGAGAGAGGAGAAAGTATGACATAGACGTTTTGGAAATCAGGAGTCAAATACACAATGGAAGAGTAGTGAGATTATCTAGTTATGGTCAGTGCTGCTTTGAGATATGTTGTCATGAATTCAAAGTGTGACTAGTGAACTGTTTCTGTATTTGGCTACAATCATGTTCAGTTACTTCAAGCAAGGCAGAGAACAAATGAAAGCTGGGTTTAACCAGAAACGGAGGCTTTGTCAAGTGGGGGTGAAATGTTTTATGTGTGTTGAATGTTGTAAAGACCCTTCTAGATCACCACCCTGGCTTGTCAACAGACACTGGCAGCCCCTTGGAAATCCCTCCAAACCATGTTGCCCAAGTAGCTATTGCCAGAAAGCTGCTTTCTCTTTTCCAGACAAGATGGGAAGGACCAATCTAGGGCAAACCAGATCATCTCACCTGCACTGAAGGAAAGGTATAGACTTCTCAATAGGAAAAGTGGGCATTCATTTTAAGATGGCAGCAGCTTCCCAAGTCTTCACAAGACCCAGTGAGTGATTCTGCTGCCTTAGGCAGTCCCTCTTCTAGATTAAAGAATTTAGTGCCCCACTCAGTACTCTACCCAGCATGCAATTAGTAAACTTTGAGGTTTCTCAGGAATTATCCACACTCCAAGTAGGAAAACTGTGGAATGTACACATGCTAGTGAGAGGAGGGCTGAAACTTCATTTGGCATTTAAAGAATACAACACTATTTTAATTGCCCATCATGTATGTGGGAAGCTAGTTAGGTTGATCAATTATTTATTTATGCACGTCTTGCCAAAGTGGGAAATAATCTGGCTCAGCAGCGAGGAATAATGGTATTTTAATATGGTATAAGATGCATGATTCAGACCCAGGGCCCTGGAGTGAAGCCATGTAGGGCAGTGTGCTTGATGTCTGTATGTCTTAGCTTCCTTTATGAAATGCAGATAATTGCTGTGGTAATTTTAGAGGGTTGTGATGATTACATGTGTAAAGCACTTAGTACTGTGTTTGATGTGTGGAAAGCATTCAATAGTGTTTCTTCTTCTCTTTCTCCTCTCTCCTTCCTCCTCCTCCTCCTTCTGATTGTCATTGAATTATTAGTGCATAATATCAAAGTAATTGATATGAGCACAATTAATAGAGGCACAGGCATGACTATGCTGAGGAATATGTTGACCAAGGGGGTTGATCCTACTGAATAGGATTTGGAAAGATTTTTATAGGTATAGAGAGAATGGAATTCTCAGACAGAGAATAGCTTTTGCTGGTGGGAGGGGTTATGGACTGAATGCTTGTGTCCTTTCAAAATTTATATGTTGAAGTACAAATCCCTCACATGATTGCATTGGAGATAGGGTCTTTTAAGAAGTGATTAAGCTTAAATGTGATTGTAAGAATGGAGATTGGATCTGATAGGCCTTGGGTTCCTATAAAAGAGGAAGAGACACCAGAGATTACTCTTTCTACACCATGTGAAGACATAGGGGGAAGGTAGGCACCTGCATGCCAGGAAGAGAGTTCTTACCAGAAATAGACCCTGATAAACCTTGATCTGGGACTTATGTCCTCCAAAAGTGTGAGAAAATTAATTTCTGTTGTTCAAGCTCCCCAGTCTATGGAGTTCTGTTACTGCAGCCTGAGTGGACTGATACAGAGGTTTTCCTCAGTGCCTATCCCAGGTACTCCTTACACTTCATGGGTCAGGTGACCAAATGAGGAAACTGAAGCATGTTGCATGCATGATATATCAGAACTCTATGAGAGTATTGTCTGAGTATAACTTTTAATATATGTTAATTAGGTCTTTACTAATAATCAAGTTCATTGGTCTCTATCTACTGTTACTTAGGTTTGTCTAGGTGATTGTCATGTTCTGAGAGAGGTAAGCTAAGGTCTCCCCCTGCTATAAGCTACATAACTATTACTAATTTTACTCCCTATTGTTCTGTTTCAGATATTTCAATGGTTTCACTTGCTAATGAGCTATGCCTGGTTGTCTCAATGCTTTTTGCTTTAAATTCAACCTTTTGTATAACATTTTGCATCAGTCTTTTTTTTTCTCTCTTTTTTTTCTTTTTTAAGAATCTTTAAAACTTTTTCTGGCATGTTTTTTGATCACTGAAATGTGCTTTCTTTCAAAGCTACCTGCATTTGAATATCATCATGATGTAGTTTCAAATATGTCCTTTATGCCATACAGAACGTAGCCAACTGGAGGGGGCACCTGGGCTCTTCACTCATCATCTGTGCAATCTTCTCAAGTTATTAAATCCTTTGAGCCTCAGGTTTTGTTTTGTTTTGTTTTGAATCTGTGAAATGGAGGAATGCCAGTATCACAAATTTATTGTGTCAACTCGTAATCAGAGATGTAGTACACCAGTTTTGTGGTCAATTTTGTAGTGGTTGGTATTGCGTGGTTTTAAAGAAATATCCACCCATCAGGGAAGTACAGTATCTATTTTACTTTTAGAAATATTATTTTACCTAATTTATGGACATGTGCTTTATTTTGACCTATTCATCTGTCATTAAAAAAATCAAGAAGATGTAGAAAAGTTGATATTATATGCCAAATCTGGGGTAATTAAGATAAAATAAAACAATTATATTAAGAGTTAAGAATGCACCAGTTTATTAAAAGAAAAGGGGAAAGATATATGTTCAACTTCTATTTTGTTATGAGTTAACTGAGAACTTTATAAGTCAAGCTCATTTCCTCCTTACCTCCCAACTCTCTGTAACTTCCTCTCTACTTCCTACCTCCTTAAATTCTTGTTCTACCAAGACTGTTACTAAATCCAAGGACAAGTTTCATTCCTTATACTTTTAACCTCATGACACAAATCACACTTTTAATTTTCCTTTCCTTTTCAAAGCATACACATCTCATGACTCCTGCAGCAGGACACTCCCTTATTTTCTTCCCGTTGTTTTGGCCACTGCTTGCTGGTCCCTTTGTCCACCCTTCCTTAGTTCTTCAATGCTGGAGCCCGTCATGATCCTAAACCCTCCTCATCCTATATGTTTCCCCAGGCTCCCATTGCTTCCACTGTATGTAAACAGATGCCCTTGAAATGTTAACTTCAGATCCATCTCCTCACTTGTGAACTCATATATCCATTTGCTTGCTGGACATTTTCCGTTGGGTGTTTGGCAGAGATCCTAAACCAGATATGTCCCTGATAGAGCTCATATCTTTCCACCTACCTTCTCCCTTATTTCCCAAACTTATATTCCTTAGTTCTGTGTTCCTTACTTTACTGAATGGCGCCACCATAAATCTATTTGCCAATTCAGATGTCATTCTTGACTATCATCTTTACCTCATTTCACAACTAGACCATGACCAAGTCTTCCACTAACTACATTGTAAATGTGCCCATTTCTGTTTGTGCCCACTGCTCGTTTACTGCAATACCTAATAATTGTTCATTTTCCTTCTCTTCTTGGCTCTTCCAATTCTTTCTCTTCTCCATGGCCAAAATAACTTTAATAAACTAAAAATATAATGAAGTCACTTCTAGAACTGGCCTAAAACATTGACCATTGACTTATTTGGTCAAAATCTGAGCTTTATTTGTTTTCCACATACATACACACCCTCCAGGCTCTAACAGATTCTATTTCCATTCATAAAATTAAAGTCAGATATGAGCACAGACTTTGGTGATACAAATGTGGGAACAGAATTAAAATATATTAAGAGTGTACAATCTCAACAACAGATAGTGTAATACATGTTAACATGATACAGGTCAAAATATGTAACTAAACTTCAAAATTGTACCCCAGAATTTAGTAACCTAAGAAATTTCTTACGATTGCATGGGGAATTTAAGAGATTCATCATGTTATCAGATGTTTAAATGTTTAAGGCCATTAAATGTTTAAGACTATTGTTTGATGTAAATAAAATGAATTGAGTTGTGTTGAGACTTCATAGAACTAAAATATTTTAATATATAGCATCTCATCATTATGCAACATAGTCAAAAATAGCATAGAACCTCTTCTGTTACAAATTTAGCAATAAAAGTAATATTAATACTAAATTAAAAATGTATAATTAATCTTCTCAATTGGTATGATTGCTAACAGCATAATAGCATGGCAATAATACTGTTGCCTGATACCAACAATGACACAGCACTAATAAACTATTTAAACTATCGGCAGAAGAGTGTAGAATATCATGGCATTATCTTTAACAGTATTGAAGGTAACGTCACCAATTAGGAAATATAGAAATTCATAGTATAGCCACTTTATTAATATTACTGAGATTAGGGCATCAAACCATGATGATATTAATATTATTGCTATTGTAATTACAAGTACCATATTAACGAACAATTATCGTTAAGAGATTCATCGTATAGCGTAGAGCACAGTGTGATGCAGTTGTGATGAAATGTATACATAGTATGACATAATTGACTAATAACATTGAGACTAACATAAATAGTAGTATGAAGTTAACTTATTATAGCTATTACTATGAAAAGTAATGTATTTTATGGCCTACCAGTATTTACAATGGTATGATACTACCATCGCTGTCATCAAGCCCATATTGGATGCAGTATAAGTTAGCAGAATACAGCATAGTAGAGCTATATCAGTGTTACTATTCTGTATTAAATTTAAAATTAAAAATACAACAATCTGTAGGTTGTGACATATACATGCCTTTCTATTCCAGTTTGATAGCCAATCCAAATTGACTAAACATAATTAACCTGGCATAATGTTGTAACGTCTGCATATTGCCATCACCAGAGGTAAGGTATAATTTAGAATGGAGTGGTTTAAAGTTGTGGTTGAAAGAAGAATAGTATTAAAGCAGAAGAAAGTAGAGGAGAGCAATGCAGCATAAGATGATATGGAAGCATTGCTTTTACAAAATTGGTTCTAATTATTGATGGCATATTATATAGTAATATTATTTCTAAGTAGCCTAGTAGTATTATTGTTACCAAAATGAGTGTGAGGTATTAATATAATAGTAAAAATAATTTAGACAGTAGCAACTAATAATTATTGAAATCATCACATCCTGTGCAATTAGAAATATTTCTCATTTAGATGTATTGTCAGATTTAAATCTCAGAACAATAGTGTGAAATGAGTTCTGTGATGAGTCCCATTATATATATGAGAAAATGGAGACTTAAAATGATCACGTACTTTGAGCAAAATCACCCACGGAGTAAGTTGTGAAGCTGTGACTCAAAACTTGTGTGTGACTTAGTCCAACTTCAAAGATCATGCATTATGTAATATTCATTATATTCCTTTCGGTGGTGTCAGAGTCGTATGCCAAATGTGACATCCTGTAGTTATTACAACACTAAACCTAAAAAAATAATACTAATGAAAACTAAAATAATACTAAATTTATGGGTTGGTTGGTACTTTGGTGTTATTGCTACAAGTTAAGAGAAATAATACCTGTAACATTTAAGTATATATAGTTTGGTAGCAAATTGTTGCTAAATAATTGCATAACAGCCCCCATCTAATACAACTGCTGCTATTGGAGGTAGAAATTTATCACAGTATCATTATTTCTAAACTTAAAGTAATTTTTAAAAAATGTAGTGTATATTACTATTTTCTAGTATTAGAGGAAGTACATTATAGTAGAACATTATAATATTCCTGCTAATAGTGAAAAAACAATGTGAATCTCAGCACGGCACACCGCTTATGCATTATTAAATTATATGTGTATGCACTATATTTTATTGCTATGTCTGTTATATTCACGCTAGTATAGTAAAGAATAATAACATGATTGATGGTTAATATAAAAAGCATAGCATAAGATACTTATATAAAACTATAAATTATAAATATTGGGACTTTCATAATATGTGTGGTTCATCAGAATACTGTTTCATTACTGCATTAAATAAACCAAAATGCATAATGGTTTATCAATTCTGAAGATATTTGAAAAGTATATCTCTTCAGTGAATACTTGCTATTTAAGTGTTAGAATGCTTATATTAGTATTTTGTTAAAATTATAGGTATCGCATGTTAGCTAGTTAATATAGTGCGTGATCTCATCCAGTTTGGAAGCAAGTATGACATTGCTTAGCAGTAATGTCATCATGAATGTTAAAGTTATAGGACCATAATATAGAGTGGTGCAGCAAAGGTATTACTTTCGGTGTCAGAGATGGCATAGAATCTAAGTGATTCCTAGTATGACAGGCAAATTGCAAGGTATCAGTGATGTAAAAAATGAGACACTCAGAGCCCATAGTCCTGCTTTGAGGATCAGTGACACTTCATTGACTATTTCACTGTGGAGTTGTATTCACCATGGTGCTTTTTCACACCCAGGATGTTCTGTAGTATAGACTGGTGGGCTCCATATTTGTACTTCTGTTGTTTCTATTAAAACTGTAAGTCACATTAGCACAGCGGTTCTGTCATTCTCATAACCAGAAAGGACTATTTACAAGGGACGGCAGCATTACTGTTAGAAAAATTATAGAGTGTAATTGTGTCGCTGTTACTGAAATTGATGATAGAGTGGTACACATCTGTGGAATAATAATCTTGTCAATTTTCCTGTTAAAACAGTATGTGGAATAATACAGTAGTAATGCTGGTGCCAGCGTTACAGACAATATAATGCAACATGGCCGAATGGAATTGTCCTTGACTGAGCCTCAATGATAGCACATGGATTGAAAAGAAAGTGACATGGTGAAAGTTGACATGGTGGCAAAGCAGACAGAACACAGGCTGGGATCCATCAAGGCGGCTTCAAATTCTGGCTTTGTTCATCACTGCCTGTGCGATTTGGTCAAGTAGTGTTATCTCTCTGAACCTTAGACCTGTAATTTGCAACATGTGCCTTCTCACAGCTTGTGCCGATTAGTGAAGAAATTATTTGGAATAATTATTGGGAAGTGCTTTTCACAGTCAACATTCCATAAATGCCCCCATCTCTAACCCAAGCTTATTGCTATAGCTTGGAGATTATGTGGCAGCATAACTAACTAGCACATTCGAGGACAATATAGAATTATTCATAAATATGAGGGTGGTACGATTATAATTTAGTAGTCTTCTTGATACTACAGTTAGCGATGACATATCATGCCATGGGACAATATCTTATTTAAAAGATGCCCCAGAAATATTTACTTCTCATCAATAGTTTACTGTTAATCATTTGGAGCTAGGATAATTACAATACGAGGTTGTTTGGTATAGAATTTTATGGTAAGATTTTCATTTACAAAATTTTTGGCAGGCTAACATAGCAGTAATATGACACACAGTATTAGAGTTTAGGGCAATGTCTGGAGACATTTTTTGGTTGTCACATTTTGGGGCAAAGGGAGGTGTTGCTGGAATATAGTTTAGGGCCACACAGTACAACGTAGGCTGAGGGAAGTAACTAGTTTAAGACAACCAACGCTGGCAGCAGCAATGGGATTTTATGATTTGCTTTACTACATGTAATTATGGGAACAGAAATGATAAGTTACTATGCCGAATTGCATTATGTCAGCCTATACCCTTTGCCTTACAATTCAAGTAGCAGTAGTGCTAGTACACTATAGTGAGTTATGCTGTTTATAGTTACATGAATGAAAAGATATTAGATTTGGTGTTTGAAACAGTGCTAGTTTGTATGTTGCTGAAGGAAAAATTGGGCATCACATTTTTTAGTACAGTATAGTAGCTCCAATATCTGTAGCACTGACACTCTTCTAGGGTACACGTTTCTAAATTACAAGCATCTTTCTAATTCATCATATGAGAGCTTCAAAATTGGCAACAGCTATATTCTGAATGAAGGAGTTGACAAACTGTTCCATGTCAAATCCGGCCTGCCGTCTCTTTAATACAGTTTTCAAGCTATGAGTGATGTTTACATTTTTAAATGTTTGAAAAAAGCATTGATGCGTGAAAATATATGAAATTCAAATTTCAGTGTCCTTAAAGTTTTATTGAAACAAAGTTGCTTTTCTGTACAATAGCAGAGTTAAATAGTTGCAACAGAGAAGCCTAATGTATTTACTCTGGCCCTTTATAGAAAAAGTGTGGAGAATCATCCTGTACTACTTTTAAGGTGTTTATGAGTAGAAAGTACTATATTCTGAATGTAGTAAAAATGTAGCCCCAGTGTTATAATAAGTTGTTTTTAATCATAGTTAACAAAAATATTACTATAATCTACTGTTGCCTTTAATATGTCCAAATGCTGTTGAATTGTAGTATGCTAAACTGTTAAGTATTGCCATCTTGACTTACTATTTATCTGGGATGTGGCAGTGAACCAGAGAGGCCCTGTCCTCACAGGCTGTGGGGGTGGAGACTCAGTAAACAGGGAAATGTCAGGGCCTCCTCACTACCATTCCAGTATTCCTGAATATTCAGGGGAAGACTGAGGTCTGGATGACAAGCAGAAACCTACCATCTGAATACTTTAAGATGTGACATAGATTGCTAGTGAATTGAATCTAGTTTAGTATCGTATTCTATGTAAGGATTTCTAGCATTGGTGGTGTGAACATCCACAATTTAGATGCCATTTAGGAATCCCGAAGGTCCAAAGCATCTATCAATTTATAAAGACAAAACCTTAATGATTGTTAAAGGATTACAGCAATGTTTCTCAAATTTAGCCCATTGAAATATTCCGCTGACAATTCTTTGTTGTGGGAGCTGTCCCGACCTGTAGGGCATTTAACAGCAACCCTGACCTCTACGCCACTGATGCCAGCAACACTGCCCCTTGCCCCAAATTGAGACAAACAAAAAATGTCTCCAGACTTTGCCAAATATACCCCGGGGAGCAAAGTTTCACAGGCTTTGTGATCACTAGATTAAGAGAAATGATGCCTGCTAAATCCCCAGCAGGAACCGTGGCTGCTGCTAGATGGCTGTATGAGTCAAAGTCATATTAGCGACAATGCCCCCGACAGGCGCCCCAGCATATATGTGCCAATTAGCGGCATCTGTGCAAAGCTTCCAAACTGCAGATGCTGAAAATTGCTCTCAAGGGTCTGTTAAATTATTTTGACTCTTATAAAATTATTAGAATATTGATAGTAATGAAACTGTGCTCTTCTGCCTAGAATTTTAATATCTTACTAAATTGTACAAGCTCTTATAAAAAGAGGAATATTATCCTCTGTCATGCTACACTGTTCGTAATTTAAGTAGTGATGTTACACTTCCTTATTCTAAACTACTTCAGACATTAAATAGTGCTTTTTGCCACCACCCTGACTATCTTACTTCAGTGTAGTACGTTGTCCTAATACTGTTCCCTTCAGCACAGCTGGTGGAAGTACAGCACATGGAATGGTCCTGTCGTCAATTTTAGGACACAGGTATCACATCATTATTCTCACCTGTGCTGTTGTATTATTATATTCTCAATAAATATTGCTATTGTTCTGCTATATTTTAATAAAAAATTTTAAGTATATAGGTATAAAATATATCTTATATAATTGTATATGTATACAGATATATGAAAGCTTCCCACATTTTAGGAAGAATATTGCTACACTATACTATGTTACACTATGATTAGCTATAGGTGCCTCCCGAATCTGTAACCAATTCTAGAGTGTCGCAGCCTAACCTTGAATAACTAGCTGTACTGCATAATACTATGTTAAACTACCACCTTATAGTCCATTTTCTTAATTATAAGTGGCAAACCATACATTTTAATAAAAAGTTCTCTGATAGGATACCTTTGAATATAATTGGTATCAATCATGTTAATGCTGTATACGGAAGTCTTCAAAGTGTAGTAATGGCAGAATAATATAGACTATCCTCTTACTCCTTGCTGTCTTCAGTCACGAGGGTACTACGTATGGCACTACACCGTAGGGGTGCACACGCTCACTCCCTATGTTGGCAGCACTGCTCTTACTACTACTTGCTTACGTAATTAAAAGTTTCTTGAGGATCTGCTCTGAGCCAGACACCCATCTTTGGAGATGTGAATACAGCAGTGGAAAAACAAACAAACAAACAAACAAACAAACAAACAAACAAAATCCTTGCCTCCTTTTTATATTCTCTTGGAGGAGGCAAACAATAAGCAAATCCAATGGTGCTAAGTGCTCTGGAGCAATATCAAGCTTAGCCAGTAGGATAGACGGCCATGAAAGCTACGACTGTAGAGACGTTACAGAAAGCTGCTGAAGAAGGAGGGAACTCAAGCAGGAGGGAATAAGGCACACAGATATCTGGGAGAAAGAGTACCCCAGACAAACAAAAATGGCAAGTGCAAAGGTCCTGGGGCAGGTGCCCACCTCACATATTTTTGGAGCAGGGAGACCTAGTAGAGGGATTGGGGACATATGACAAGGTCAGGGAATTGATGGGGAGAGGGTAGACTGCATGGGACCCTGTGGGTCACAGTAAATTAAATTCTGTTATAGCCTGCATTTCCCAAAAGCATTTAAAGATAACAACATTCTCATTGTCTGCTCTGTTGCCTAGCACTTTGTTCAAATGCTGCTTTGCTAGTACTCTACAGCATACTGTTTACAATGGTGGCAGCAAAGATACCAATGGAAGCTTGTTGAAAACCATGCACAATTCTCTCCAATTGGAATAGTAAAATTGCTGCTATTAGATTACTTTATGCTGTAGCACACCTTGCTGTTTCATTCTCTTGTGCCAGGACTATCTACATTTGACCAATAATAACATATATGATATTGTTTTTAATATTAACAACACTAATGCTAGTTAGAATACTAATATTTTATACTCAGCCACAAGCTGTTATTCTTGTCATTGTAGACACTGCCCTAAATTCTATCAATTGACATAATCTATGTTAGTAACAAGACCCATTTCTATGGGTCTACCCAGATGGGCTCAGCGGCCCAGGTACCCACAAGCGTGCAGTTGTGGATGGCGGATTCTAAACTAGATTAAGGGAGAAGTGGAAATAGGACAGAACTAGTAAACAGCAGAGAAGGCTCTGGAGGTGGGAGGACAGGAATAGTAGCAATGGTTAGGGAGGTAAGCTAATACTTGCACTGGAGAGCAGGTAGTGGAGACCCAGCAGTTTGGGGAGGTGACAATGTCAGTGGGTGGGACATGCTCAATTATACGTAGGCATGGAAATCATTTCATTTTATTTGGTAACCATGATACAATAAAATCTATTTTCTTTGGTCCGGGATCCAGTGTTTTGGTTAGTACTAGGTTATTGGTCATTTACTCAGTATTTGATTGGTTGAGTACCCAGACATTGGAGCCAAATCGCCTTGGTGCAAACTCCAGCTCTGCCATTTCTAGCTGCATGATCTCAGGAAAATTACTTTACCTTTTTGTGCCCTTGTTTTTTCATCTATAAAATGGAGATAATAATGACATCTACACCCTAGGTTTGTTGTGAGAATCACATGGGTGAATTAAACAAGTATTTCAAATAGTGCCAGGTGGAGAGTCATATCTCAGTAAACATTTACTATCAAGTTTGTGACAGTTGTTGGTGGTTTATTTTTTATTATATGCCATACACTGCTCTAGGAGCTGGAGACAAAGCCTCAAAAAGTATCAGAGAAGTCCTTGTCCATATGGAGCTACAATATAATAGAAGAAACTGAACAGATGTAAAGAAAAAATAAAAGCAGGGTAGTGCAACTGTGTGAGAAGGCTGCTTTATTTACCAGGGTGTCTCTGAGGAAGAAATATTTGAGCTCATCATGAATGGTAAGAAGAAGCAGACACTTAAAGACCAGAATTAGGAACCTTCCAGGTTCAGTAATAGCAGAGCCCTGAGTTTTCAAAGCTGGGACAGCCAGCAGAGTACAGTGAATGTGGGACAGAGTAGCACATGGCAGGATGAGAAATAGAGACAGAACCCAGAGCTGAGACCCTGTATAGCCCACTGGTCGGTGGTTCTCAAACTTGTCTCCATATTCGCATCATGGGGAGTTTTTCTGAGACTATGAATGCCTGGGTCCTGCCAAAAAGTTCCCTAGGTGACTCTAACGCACAGGAGAGTTTGAGAACCACTACTGTGGACTTGATGAGGGGTCTGTATATTTTCTAATTGCACTGGGGAGAAGTGTGATCTGGTAATTTGTCTTAGAAAAATTGCTCTGGTTGCTGCGTGAAGAATGGACCTCAGAGTTGGGGGATGGAGGGTAGAGCAGAGGAGAGGAGAGAAGACCAATGAGGATGCAGAGTGATGGAGCTATTAATGGCTTCAAAAAGGATGGCATCTGGAAGGGGACAGTGAGAAATGGAGGGCAGAGCTCATGGTACTCACTGAACTATGCGCTGAGGGGGAAAACACAAACAAGGGTGGTTTGAGGAGCTGAGTCAGTTGGAAGCAAAGAGTATGGTAGAGAGGGATCAAGGTTTCCACACTGGACACATTAAGTTGGAGAAATTTATTAGATATCCAAGTAGATAAATGGAGTGGCCAATTGTCTGAAGACGTTTGAGGGGACATAATCTGAGGTTGTAGGTGGTTGGGTCATTCACAAGAAGGTGATGCCTAACAATGCCACGGGTCACTAGTGTGACTTCTACTGTCTTTATGTCACAAACAATATACTAAAAATGACGCCACTCCACTGTTTGGAATGTGATAGGGAATTAAAACATAAATATTTCTATTTAACATATTTTACATTGTTAACGTGAAATTATGGGCATTATAAAGTATTATGCTGGACCTACTGTGGCCAGTTCTTTATAATTTTAATGAAGAATGGCCAGTCATGCGGTTATTTTTGTAAAAACATTACAATTGCTTAGTGTAAAAATAACAACTTTTGTGTAAGCAACAAATGAATTAATTTCCTTACTTAGTGCACAGAAGTGAACAATATCAGCGACCACAGTGGTCACAATACTACAGCCCCATTGTTGTTAAAATTTTGACAGCTTGGCAGGTTATAGTTTTGTTACATTATTAACAACACTGGGGGTAACTTAAAGAACAGCAACGAAGTATTATTATTCCTATAAATACTAAAATTATTTTAGTATAAAGTAGTATGATAACATCAGTTTTTCTAAAATATTAACAGCATACTGTGTGTGTGTTTTTTTTTTTTTTAAGTTTCAGTGGCATGCTCCACATGGCTTTCAGACATCTGTCCTATAAAGCAACACATTCTGGATTGTACCTAGGCATGGAAATCATTTCGTTTTATTTGGTAACCATGATACAATGGAATCTGTTTTCTTTGGTTCAGCATCCAGTGTTTTAGGAACGCTTACAGGTCTGGGTAGTTTCACAACTTGTAATATTTGAGATCTAATTTCATCTCTTGTTTATGGGGAAAGCCAGAAGCCAAATACTCAAGCAATAAGTTTGAGAGTCATTGTAGTCATTGTTCTTCTCCTTCTTCAAGTCTTCTCACAATGAATTCTTAAGATTTATGGCTCTTTTATTTCTATTGCCAAATAGTTCAAAACTTGAATATTACGGGAGCATGTGTTTTCATCCATATTATGATTTCTATTGAAGGTTAGTTCAATAAAATTCAGGATTCTGCATAATAAATTCTTGCCATGTAGATGATATTTTTATTTCCTTCTGTAAATATTTTTATAACTGATAGTGGAACATCAAAACAATTGTTAAATATCTGTCTAGAGTCTGCTTTGGAGCAAAGGCTATGCCAACAATCATCCTTTTATGGTGTCCGAAATGGGTAACATTTTCATGCATTTTTTAGTCTGGATCCTCACTGATAAAGTGATGATAAAACCCAAACAAGGAGATTATGATTTTAAGATACTTTATTTAAAAAGTACACAGTTTTAAATTGGTTTCAATGGGTTTCAAGCAGAAGGGACATTGCCCACTCGCAGTCCCATTTCTGATGAAGGGTGGTTATCATGTAGCAAACTCACATTTACATGACTGGCAAAGTAAAAAGATAACATTTTTTGTCAACATATCTTTAAGAGTTTATATCACGCACAGTTCAAAATCATGAGATGCTGATGGTTGGACTATATTTCATGTCTTCTATGTTGCACCATATTTTGGTTCACAGTTTATCCATTATTTAGCATGCCAAGAGAACATCTCAGTCAGTGTCACCTTGAGAAGAGCATCAAAAGCAGAGGGAACAGGATAAGGACCATCTTGGCCTGAAGACTCGGTGCACCCCCACACTCCCGCGCATTCTCCTACAGGGAAAGGTAGGGGTAATTAGAGCAAAGATAAACTCCAAGATGCCTTAAACTTTCTAAGTTATATCAAGTCCCCAGACCTATTCCCGCTCTTCAATTGTATAAACAAAGTCTTCTGTGACTACATAATTCCGGGAAATGAGCTTGTGTAAATTTCATCAAGTTAGTATGAGAATCTCTGACATCAGCTGTCATATTCACAATTACTCTTTGCATACTATCATGTAGAATATTCAAGAGAAACAGGACTATTGCTGGAATTGTCTGTTGTGATCATACTGTAAAAGGATAATATTGGCCTTCTAATTTTTTCCTGTCAGAAGTAAATAAAAGATCACATGGAAGGGGCCTGATCATTTCAGTGACTTGGCTATGAAAGGTTTTGTTTCTTCTTTCTTTTCATTTGAAGGAAGGAGGGCTCTGTTTTATAAAAATAAAACCATGAACAGTGTGCAATTTACAGAAACTATATTATTGAATTGTACACCTGAAACATATAATTTTATTAACCAATGTCACCCCAATAAATTTGATTTAAAAAATTTTAAATAAATCCTTTAAATTGTAAAATAAAAATAAAATTGTAGTATTCGTACTTTCTGCAGCATGCTTTTTACCCACTGACTGATGGAAATTTCTCCAACTTCATTATAGTCTATTTTATTCAGCTATTTTCATATTGATGGGCATTCATTTTCTCATTTGTTATTTACTACTACAATGAATGCTGAATATAGCTCCCTACCAGACAAAGATATTCGCCTCTGCCCCTACCTATGGTAAAGATGCCCAGACGTGGCAGTACAGACTTACCGGGCATGTTATTGTTACCTGTATATTCTGATCACCCAGAGGCTTGTATCTTTCATGTTCATGGTTTATTTTTATACATAGTTGTTTGACTTATCAATTTAAAAGAGCTCTTTATAATTTGATTCATAATTTTTTTCAAGTTCTATAAACTGGCTACTGAATTTATCTTTTTCCATAGGAAAGTTATAATTTTTATATAGTTAAGTAAATCTGTTTTTCTTCCATAGCTTCTGGTCTTGGATCGGAAATTCTCTCTAATCCCTAGGATTTCGTGTGAGACTGTTATTTTACTATTTAAGTCTTATTTATATTCTTCTGTTTGAATTGAAGCTTTGTCAAATATAAGAGTTTCTATTCTGTTCCAATGACCTCATCTTACTAGGTCTAGAAACTTACAGAAAAAAATACTGATATTTAAAATGTTTATCTTGTATCAAGATACCAAAGCTAATTATCTTATTAACTTTAGAATATTTTTACTGTAATGACTTTAGTTGTTTAAGTATGCACTTCTGGTTTTAACTGAAGTCATTTTAGTGTTTTGGGGACTATTATTTATATTTGCATTTTATGTAGAGCTTTTATGAGGGGTGATCATTGCATTTTATCAAAAGCTTTTTCAGCATATATTTATATAATATGTTGCTATTGAACTCCCTTTAAATATAGAAGCAAACATTCTCAATAAATTCCAAGTTCTTATTATTGCTATACTGACTTGAAAAATCTTTTCTAGGACTTAGATAGTTTAAATAACATTAAGATCATTTGCTATTTAAAAGTGAGATTAACATTCAGCTGGCTCTGGTGGCATTAAAAAAAAAGCTATCTTCCCAGTTTCCCTACAGTATTTGTCTAGGCAAGCTTTCCATTTTTTGAGGCGGGTGTGGTGTTAATTTAAAAAATATATTTTTTGCTATACTTAAAATTTTTTTGTCTGTAGTAGCATAGAAAGTGTTCTCTTATAATTCACCTACATCTATGGTAAACTTACCTTTCTCAGTACTAAGATTAATATTCCTTTGATCATCATTTTTAGTATAAATGGAGTTCCTTTGTAGTTGTGTAGTTCATGTGGTTAGAATGTTTAGAGACTTATCATTTCACTTTCCTAAATTGTGAATTTTATCTGATATTAATATTGCTACTTTTGCTTTAGATGAAATTTTTTTATATAAATAAAAGCCTGTTTAAAAGTAAGCAGGGGAAAATAATTTTTGACTACAATTCGAAATAGGTAAACCCAGACCATCAGAGCCACTTTGCGTGTGTTAGTGGAAGTGATAAAATGACAGCATATCCATAGTAGGGAAGATAGTAAAGACGCTTTTAAAATATATACATGGATATTATAAGAAAACACAATTAGCACAGACTAAAAAGGAATTGAGGAGCTGAAAATAAGGTACCATTAGCCTTCCTGTATATTTTGCTTTGATTTGCCTTAGGGGATTATTTTCTCACAAGTAAACTTATTAGTTATAGTTCTTTAACACTTGTGAGATACTCATGGTAAATCTAATGAGAAAAAAACAAAACAACAGTAGGAAGGGTTTTCAGACTTACCTCAGGGTGGAAGCCATGACAAGATTCCGGACGCCTTCTGATTTTCTGGGCCTTTAAACGTTCACACTTAAGAGATTCGTTATGTTGACTGTAGTTAAGGTGTATTTCCAAAACATTACTTTCCCTTACTCTGCATTTCAGAGGTCAAAGCATGGCACTAAACTCCCTTAACAACTACTCTTTCTCCAACAGTGCAAAGGATATCATTTTCCCCTTTCTAATGTTTCTCCCCCAAGATTCCTTACTGTTAATCCCTCTTACCAGCTTTGGTAATACTGACTGGACCTACACACCAAAGGATATACCTGATTTCAATGGGTGCCATTGTGATGGGGGCCACAGACTCACAGAGGCAGCTGCTGTCCACCACCACCATGAACAGATTGCTGCTTGGGATTTGCTGGATGACAAAGGACCTGTTGGGACAAGAGGTACAGACTCTGTGAGTGGTCGTTTGCCATTCCTCAAGTAATGAGCCATGAGAAAAACTTCCCCTTGGGTGGTTAACTAATACTTTGGAAAGCAAGTTTCAGAGGCTACTTAAAGTTGTCTCCTTCCATGAGGCTCTTCACTTTCAAATATCAAGCTTCACTAAGAAGACAATAGCTTTTAACCTATAACTATAGCCACATACAGCCCATACAACCTTGGGAAAACTGGACTTTTATATGTACAACACAGTAGAGTCAGATTTGGCTAAATCATCTCATTTCCAAGGTCTAAGAGGTAAGGCTTTTCCAAGCCTCATTTTCCACCTAAACATTATCGAAAGTTGTATTCCATGTTCCTCTAAGTAGATTTTTCTCTCTTCCTTTCCTCAAAGATTGTCCGAAGCTGGGTCATACTGATGACAAAAGATGAAGTGAATTTTCTAAACTCTTCCCTGTACCACTCTGAATAATATCTGTCCAAAATAGAGGCACAATGTTTTAATAAAATTAATGTTAGTCATTTAAAAAGTACCACTCTATTCAGAGTCCAAATTGTGCTGGTATAGGGCTATATAGCCGCTCTGACATTCTGTGTCCATTCGTGCAGTTAATCCAACTGAAGTAAGCTTAATGACACCTGCTTTTCATATGACCCACCACAGCGAAATAATGAAATACTCGTTTAACAAGAACTACTACTAATTATTTGGAGGAAAAAACTAGAGACTGAAATCCCATATTTTTCCAGAGGCAAAAGATTAGCTAAATATTTAGCCCCAGGCCTAGAACCCCTGTCACATAACTTTCCATGATATTTCATTAAACTTAATTTACTTGGATGAAATAGACTATAACCTAACAAAATGTTCACTTTCTCCATAAATTTTATCTTCATTCATCTTTCTCTCAACAAATTTGTTCTATTCTCTAGAGTATATAACCCTGCTTTACTAAAATCATCCTTCTGTTTTGTGAGAAATTATAAAGGAGAAAGGAGCCCCATTTTATTTTTACCTGTTACCACCTCATATGTTGAATTATCCAAGAATGCCTCTGAGATTACAGCACAACTGGCTGCCTTTCTACAAATGCTCAGTGCCTGTTCATAATATCCTATAATATTGTTTATTTTTTTCCCTCCATAATAGGGAACAGGGCATGCCACTGCTCAATAAGATTTCCACAATTCTGAAACTACTATCCATACTCTGGGAAACTTGCTCTCTGTCTTTCCTATCCTTGGCTTGAGAAAAAAAATCAAATTGCCAATTGTCCCAATAAAATTTTAAAACTCTCTGCTTTATTTCCCCATTTTAGCTCTAGGTGCCTTCTCATCTATGTAAGTACATGGCTTTAGCAGTTGGCTTCTGTAATGGTATGCCTATCAGAATAAAAATAATCTACCTGCAATGGCTCTCATTAGAGAACCAATGATTTCCATGTTGAAGGCAAATTAACACAGTCTCAAAAAATATGAAAAACCAAAGTCACACAACTCATTAAAAACAAATGGTTGACTTGAAAATTAAGTAAAATGAGTCTCTAGATAGATAATAAATGATAAAGAAATTAAAATATTAAATAGAAGCTCCAAAAGGAAAGAATATTTTCTAATTGAAGAAAAATCCGATTTTTTTTTCATTAAAAAGGTCCATTTAAGCTTGAATGAAACCTCAGATCACCAAAGACATAGAAAAATCCTAAAATCTTCTCTAGAAACAAATTACTTAAAGAGAAATAAGAATGGCACAAACTTCTCAATGGAAGTACTTAATATGAAGAAAACAGAACAATATACTCAAAGTTTTAAGGGAATAGAAGAAAGGAAGTAAAAAGTATGCCAGGTCCAGATAAAAACCGATTCTAGATAATGATAGAAAATTATGGTTTAAAATTCAAGGGTAATTGCTAAAAAAAAATCCCTGAAAAATGAAAACCTGATCAATCTAAGATAGTATGATAAACAACACACACACACACACACACACACACACACACACACACACACACAGAGATTGGCAATATAAGACTGAAATTATTACCAATCACAATGGTTAGATTCACATGTTAAAAGGCAGACACTCTTAAATTTGGTTTCAAAAATACCAGCATTATGATATTTGCAAAAGACACTCCTAAAACAGCATGACAGGAAAAAGATGTCAGGATGAGAGATGTCAGATGACAGAAAAAAATGTAGAAAAATTCTATCAGCAAAACTGAGGAACAGAAACAGGTTAATAGTATTATGCAAATATTCTAAATGAAAATCATTAATATGTAAAAAAATAGTTTATATTAAAATAGTATAATATAAATAATTTTTCATATTAAAAATAGTATAATAGTATAAAAAGAAATGACATAAACTTTTATGATCATAGCGTATAAAGTGACAGAAATATCAAAAGTGATCGATGAATGCCTGATCTATTAAAATATAGAGCAAAAACTTTTCAGATCTAACTAATGTAGAATATGTTATTTTCAAACACAGGGAACTGCAATGTTCCAAAGAGTAGAAAGCATCAATTACATGTTCTTCTTTATAGTAGGGCACAATTAGAAATTGATAGCTAAAAGGTTTAAACAGTGAAAATTAAAGGTTAAAAACATATTCAATTAATTCTTGAGAATTTGAGAACAGCCCAGACCCAAATCTCATTTAATATGATCTTAAATACTTTTATTGGAAGAAGAAAAATGTTTGCAAATAAATAAACTAAAATTTTTAATTTCTAAAATTTTGAACTAAAATGTGAATTTTGAGAAGCTGAAAATATAAGAATATAAAGTTGCACCAGTGCCCATAAAACTTGGTCTTCCCTCTGGTACACTGGACTGAATATTGATACCCATTTGAAAGCCCAGCTCTCAGGCTTCTGCAAGGATGTAACTGATGGAAGACAATAGAGGTGATTATTGAACAGTCTTCTTTGTCTATTAGCTATACCCTTCGGTTTACAAAAACATGCTGTCACATCTCTCACCTCAGGAAAAACAAAACTTTCCCTTAACCTTACTTCCACCTATTGCCCTGTTTCTCTGTCCTCTTTTATACCACAATTCCTAAAAAGAATTATCCACAATTTCTCTCTCTACCCTCTCACTTTTCTCCTTCTTTCACAAATCCACTCCAATAACGTTGGAGTCCTTACAAACACCACTGAACCAGTCAGTTCTTGTCAAGGATGCCACCTTTCTTCTCAATCTCCTTTGCCTCCACTTTCTTCTTTCTTGCTCACTGCCTGCCTCTCACAGCAGACTGTGGTTGCCATGGAAGGCTGGTTGCGGAGGAAAACTGTACCTATCTGTCCATGGTTATCTGTCATCCCCAGCACGTAAAG
Organism: Cynopterus sphinx; assembly: GCA_030015415.1. NCBI lineage: Eukaryota > Metazoa > Chordata > Mammalia > Chiroptera > Pteropodidae > Cynopterus > Cynopterus sphinx. The sequence goes on from CM057381.1 coordinate 113,945,685, forward strand.
CTGAGCCTTGGATAGAAAAGAGTCTCCATAAATTTTTATAAAATCAGTAACAGAATTAATTAATACAAATAAAGCAAAAGTATGCAAATAAAAATGTGAAGATAATGGAAAGAACCAAATTCTGGTTTAAAAGAACATTGACATAAATCAACTTTTGTCATTTCTGATCAAGAAAGAAGTCACTTGGACAATAAAGAAACATTTAAAATATTTTAAGTGACATTATTATGTATATTATTGCAAATAGTTTTAAAACTTAAAGCAAATACATCTTTAGGGATAAAGTATAAATTACCAACATTCAAACAGGTATAAAAACAGGAGCAAACCAATTGCCAAGAAAAACCTGAAATGCTCATTGAAAATCTATCCCTAAGTGAATACTACCAAATCCTCCAAGGAACAGATATCACAGTGTTCACAGAAAACCCACTGACCAACTATTAGAGCTAATAAAAAATTCAGCAAGCTGACCAGTCATATAATCAGCATGTAAAACCACAACCTTTCCCTGACACTGGCCATAACCAATAAAAAGTATTTATGAAATAAAGAACCATTGATAGTATCTAGTAAAAGACATTTCTTTATGAAGAAAATAACCAAAATTTACTGAACATAAACAAACTAAAAATTGGAGAGAAGTACAATGGTTGTGGAAAGAAATGCATATATTAAAGATGTTGTTTCTCCTTCACTTAACCTTTTAATTCAAAGCAATCTCAATCAAAATCTCAAAAGAATTTTTGATGAAATATGAAGTGATGATCTTAAGGTTCATTCAAAAGAGTAAATATAAACAATGGTGTAAACAATTGTACAAAATTGGGTTTTATAAAAAGGGAAGGAAAGGTTCTTGCCTTAACCAATATCAAAATCCATGAGACAATTTACAAAAGAGGTAACACAAAGGAACAATTGATGTGTGTGTGTTGTATTTAATCCCACTGAAAATCAGAGAAATATAAGTTAAAACGAAATTTAAGTAATGTACTTTTTGCTAGCAGATGGGCAAAAATTTAAATCTGTGGTAATATCAAATGGTGGAGGGTCTGAAGAACTGAATATTATTCTACACTGCTGGCAGGAAGGAGAACTTTTACAGCCATTTGTTATTATTACAATGGAAGTCATTTAGACACAAATTTTTCAGTAGTGTTACTTCTCAGTAAGAGAAACTCTTGTTTCGGATCCCAAGAAATCATGTAGAAAGATGCTCTTGGTAGCATTGTTCACTGAGAGGAGAAAAAAAATGAAACCCAACTGAGGGTGGATCAGTGAAGACTAAGCAACAGCGTGTGATTCTCTGGTCTACTTGGCACCACATGAAAGGAGGTTAAAAAACACATTAAATTAATCCTTGATAATTTGAGAACAGTCTAGACTCAAATCTGGGATAGTATGATCTTAAGTATTTTTATTGGAAAAAAAGTCTGCAAATAAATGAACTAAAATGTTGAATTGAGAAGCTGGAAAAATAACATAAAATTGCATCATCTCTATTTACTGTCATAAAAAGATATCCAAAGCAAAGTAAGTGATGAAAATAATGTTGTAAAACTATACAAAAGTATGACTATTTTAGAGTATTTAATTCTGCTACAGAAAACAAGAAAAAGAAATGGAATGGATAAGAAGTATTAGATGTATTGGGAATAGATAGCAAATCAGTAAGGATTCCATGACTCATGTTAGACATAGAAAGAATAAATGGACTGAGAAAGTAGAACATATATTAGTTGAACAGAAATATAAAAGAACAGAAATATAAGAAATATAAGAAGGAATGGAAGGACCAAGTGAAATTAAAGATTAAAAGGCACAGACCATGTCATCTCCAGACTGACAGTTCTCACCTTTGTCATCCTTCAATCTGACCACTGGCAACTCCTGTTCTCTGCCTGAGACACACAGGCAAAAGTCCTGGCTGCTCAGCACGATAGAAGCAAGCCACAGACTTGCCCTAGCATCTCTCCAATGACTCAAGCCTGTATTGGCTTCAGGCATCTTCTGTCTACTGAGCTCACATCCCCACCCTCAAGTCTGATCCTTCTACTACATCATCAGTGGGAGAGAGAGCAAGCGAAGAGGAAACAGCAAGGTTGGGGACAGAAGAGGAGAGCAGTGGAGAAGAAAGGAAAAGATTGATGAAATAATTATCAAGGGAGGCTTGAACATAATTGTAACACTCAAGTCTTTATAAGGAGAATGTGTTCATGTATTCTTAAAGCATTTGTAAAGTGGAACTTTATGATAAGAGCAAAGAGTACTGATATTCTCATTTTACAAAAGAGAAAGCTGGGACTCAGAGAGGTAAGTAAATGCTCACAGAAGCCATATAATATATATATATATATATATATATATATATATATATATATATATATATATATATATATATATATATATATATAAATTGTGCCCATTTTAGAGATGGGAAACAAGAGGCTAAGTAACTTCCTAGAGTAACAGGGGCAGAGCTCAAGCCCCTGGAGTCCAGGTGACTGTGGGTTCACTACCATAGGCTGCAGCCCTCTATCCTGAACTGGAATTATTAGTGCGCAAGTTCCTTGAGAGCAGATCCAGGGTCATTACTTCATAGAGATGCTTAATGACAAGTGCAAGCTATTATTGTTCTTAACACATGTACCCTCTTAGCAGAAGGCTCCCCAAGTGTTCCCACTGAAGCCCCACAGCAAACTTCTCTTTTCCCCCCAAATCCTAGGAGATGAAAAGTGCTGCCTGCAGCGATACTGAAGCAAGGAAAAAAAAAACCCTACAAAGGATTTGCCAGCGGAAAGATTAACTACTTTTCCATATTTTAAAGACTTACTGTCTGCTTATTAACATGGTGCTTCAGAGGGGTCTGGGCAATGTTAGCTGTATGCGTATGTGCACAATGTATATTTATGGCCCAGGCTGTAGGGTTGAACTTCATAAAACACACCTCCATCCAGCTGGGCCCAGCAGCCAGGCTGACATCACCATGCAGAGAACTGTGGCATGGCAGGTTTGCCTGGGGGCCAAAAAAGGCAAGAGGGAAATGCCTCAACAGAGAATCACAGCAGTCATTTCTAAGCAAGGATAGGTCAAAACGCGTGAAATAAATTAGGTTCTCAAGAGAAAGACGAGTAAGGAAGAGGGAAGCAATTTTGATGTGTCCATTGTCGGAACTGAAATAACCCAGTCCTCCCTTTTCCATTCACTACAGACTAAGACTAGAGGGAGAAAAATGATGGGATTTCAAGACAGTGTCCCCCGACGAGACAGAATACTTGCTGTATGCTTTGTACCGAGAGGGGCTTTGCTGACCAGATGAGGAAAGCGATCATGCGGCTTCCCTAAAGCTGCCCCTGAACAAATGTGCGTAATGTGTGGGATCCAAGGATAAGATTCCCAGAACATCCCGTGATGCACATACGGAGAATTTGGTTGACTTGCCTTTATTAACAGGGTACAAAACTGTGGCTTGCAAAAAAACAGGGCCAGGATAGAATCTTAAAACATTTTGAAGTCTTTCACTATCGGTTTTTACCATTTACAAATTTTTCAGATTTTATCCAAAGATAAAAGACAAGGAGTAAGTCACAGAGAATTTATTTGAATTTGGCATTCATCCTGTTCTATGTTGTACTACTCTCCAGGGCAGCTGGGTCTCCAACAAATCCTATTCCCTGTGAAGGTAGGGAGATGCCTGTCTTCCTGCAACATGACCCCAAATGCCCACTCTGACCCAGGCCTGTGTGTTGTAGAGAGCAAACATTTGGTGACTGGATGTTTAAATTCAAGCTAGAAATTAAATATTGAGGATGTGTTCTAGCATAACTCTGTAGCCATGCTACTGACCAGCATGGGGGAGGGGAGAGGGGCACACCAGCACCTGCTCTTGTTCAGTCCAAACGTGTGAAAGAAGAAACAGCAGCGCCTCACCAGCTCACCCCAAAAGTGGCAGGCCTGGGAAATTTCACAGGTGAATCATGTTAGCATGTCAAGGCACATGTAAATCTGAAATATTTATTCTAGAGCACAGAGAAAGAAGAAAATTTTTCAGAAGGACCCTGATATAAAACCTGACCAAGATGATATTTTTATACAATAATTTTAAGCTGCTATGGAATATCTTTTTTAATGAGTCCTGATGCAAAGATCTTAAATAAAATGCAGCAATTAAATTTCAACAGGACATTGAATACGGCAGCAGCAATACAAGCCCCAGTGAGGAATAACCCAAGAATTCAAAGGAACGAGACTATTGAGTTGTCTCAGTAAAAACATGAAGCGATTCCATTTGAAGTCTCCGTTTTCCACCCTACTATACTGAATTTCTACCTTCTCATCTTTAAGTGATATATTAATTTATAACTTTCTGACAATTTTAGGTTAATAAAATTAGTCTAGTTTAATATTCTAATTTCATATCTAGTTCAAAGCTCTACACTCGCTATTTTTCCTTCAATCTTCTAGGTTTTTGCTTTTTCAGTAGTTTTGGGTAGAAAAAAATGGAGCAGCAAAAAGGCAGAATTTTCTTCTCACCAGGCCCTGGTGCAGTCCTCTCACCATGGCTTGTTTTCTTTCAACACAGGTTGACCTTTGGTGCCCTCTCTGTGGCCCAGCAGCCTAATACTGGTTTTCTTGTGAGGTTATCATGGATTCTTCAGAGAACGTTGAGCTCCTCAACATGGCCCCACCTTGACCACCCATGCAGCTCCTGACGTCTGTAGGTACTCCACAACCCCTTGCCCTTGGTGTAGACCTCACCTGGGGAGCAGCCCTCTTGTAAGGTTTAAGCAAGATGATAGCTATCTTCCACACTGTCCATCTGACCCTGAGAAATGTGCACCCTTGCTGGTCTGACCATAGGCCGCTTCAGTGCTGCCCGTTCTCCAAACCTTGCCCTCTCCCTCCAGGTGCCTTTCTCCTGCTCAGATAGGCTAAAGAATATATCACTATATCTTCCACCTAGCAGATCTTCGACCAGTGTCAGACTGATCTTCGACCAAGGTCGGACCTCTCTTCTTTCAAGCACCCCAAAACATAGAAAAGAGTCTTAGAGCATCTGTCCACTGCCCATATGACTCTTGCTAAGAAAAAGCAACTCTGGAGGAAAAAAACCCCTATTTTCATGAACCCTGATCTCTTTTTTGTTAGGCCCCTCACCAATCTTCACATGGCAGACTAAAGGTGGACCAGCTGCCGACCTTCACATGAGCCTGGGTGTAGGAGTTGAGGAGAAGGGTTTCCAAGTATAAATTAGTACAGGCTAAAGACTGTTCTCTTTAGAACCTGTGGTGCTTAGTGTCATTTTGTCCTCACCTCAATCTGGGACTATAAGAAAACCCCCACTTGACATTCTGTTCACATCCTCCCAGTAAATCTATTCATGTAAGACACCCTATACAGAGTTGGGAAAGAGCCAGTGCTGTGGGATCTGTTCAATAGGTGCCTAAAAGACTTTTGACAAAAATCCCATCCCTGAAAACAATCCCTAAGAGAACAGAAAGAGGCCTTTGATTGTGAAACGAATTTAGCATCGAGCTTCAGGATAAAGCACTCAAGAGTTAATTAGAGTCAGCAGTGTAGGCTCACTCCCTCCTCTATTATTTATCATTGTTCTGAAAGTGCCAGCCTATGCAATTAAACCAGAGAAAAGGAGGATGATTAAATGTTGGAATAAAGGAAGAATTCACAAGTACCTAAAACTTGTTCCTGGCCCCAATCTCAATAATTATTTCCCATTTCCCTGTATCTCTTCATGGTACCACCATCCACTGAGTCATACAAGCCAGAGAGTTTAAAGCAATTATCAACAGGCTCCTTTTTGAACATCACCACTCGCTGATTTGACCATTTCCTAATACTTCTCCAGTCCATCCTTCCGTCTCTCATTCCTCTGAGTCAGCTTTATGGGCAAGGGATTAATCCAGTCATACAGAAACCTTCACTCCAAAGGGATTGTCATTTGGGGTTTACTGCTCTGCAGGCAGGGTGGGCTTGAAATTTTTAATTTTATCTTTGCATGTGTGTTTTATAAGTGACATCCAAGGGACAATGCAGCATGCATAAGGGTAAAGGGAGGTGGGAAGTGCTTAGCTGCATGGCTCCTGTCCCAGCCCAGAAATCCCATCACCCTCCAGCCCTGGTGGAGTCTGCGGTGAAGCCATGAGGCAGACGTGGCAGCAGTTGGCAGCACCGCAACACATTCTGCCTATGACTTAGCAGGAGTGAACCTTTCATCCACCCCTGACCCAGTACCAAGTATAACCTGATGCTAAGATGAAAATCCTTTGTTGGTGGCTGTCCACCATGAGTTGGGGTGGAGAGCCTGTGGTAAGGGAAGACTGGGTCCCCTTTTCAAAACTGGACATTGCACCTCAGTCCAGTGACTAGTCAAAGGGAGAACCCAGCAGCCACCGGGCTACACACCCCATCAAGTAATGGGGGCAGAACCTGGGCGTGACTTTGAGTGTCTGCACTTACCCAATGAGTGTCCCTATGTCTAACAAAGCACAATATTAAATAGAAATGTGTGTGTGTGTGTGTGTGTGTGTGTGTGTGTGTGTGTGTATCATGAAAGGTCTAGAAAGACCACACAAAGAAGACAAATGTTTTATCATTAAGTACCTTAAATGGCACTTTAAGTACCTTTTTCCTGCTTTTTGAACAAGCATCTCGCATCTTCATTTTGCACTGGGCCTGCAAATTGTTCAACTGTCCTGCTGATCTGAATAATTTTTGGCATACCTTCCAACTGTTTTCCTTGCTGTAGCCTACTCTTTATTCCTGAGGTGGTGTAATCCTTCCCAAGTGCAAGGCTGATCACTCCATCCCTCTCTTTGCATCTTTCCATGGCCTTCTTAGCATCTACCCAATGGTCTATACCCCAGGGAAGCAAAGAAGGCCCTGTATGAACCAGCTGACTCTCTCCCCACCACGATGCATTCAATTGTCCTGACCCCTTCCCAATAATTTGGCTTGCTGACCTGCCATGGGCCCTTGAATGCATCATGCTGCTTCTTTCTCAGTGCTGAGACCCAGATGGAACTCTGTTTCTTAGCCTGGTCTGCTCACTGTAATTACCTATGGAGCTTTTTGTTTTGTTTTAACATATCTGCTGGGCTACACCTAAAACAAATTATATTAGAACCCCTGGATATAGGGCCAAGCCTTCTATATTCTTTTAAGCTACTCAAGTGATTCCAATGTGCTGCAAAGGCTGAGACCTACTGGTCTAGAGGAGTGCTCTTCAGACTTAATATGCTCACAAATGTCCTAAAGAGCTCGTTGAAATGTAGCTTCTGTTCGGTGGGTCTCGGGTGGGGCCCATGATTCTGCCTTTCTCACCTGCTCCCAGGTAATGGTGCTGATGCTGCTGGTTCAGAGATCAATAAGGCTCTGAATGTTGCAACCACCTTTTCCCTACCCTTTGGAGAACTCTTATTCAGTTCTAAAAGACATACTGAATGTTACTCTTTCATGAAATGCATCCTCACATAAGGAAACATGTCCTCCTTCTTTCTCCTATGGCATGTTGCAGGTACCTGTGTCACCCATAAAAATACATACACTTCTAAATCCACTTGGAATGAAATGCGCACAACCATTTTACCTCCCTTGTACCACACACACCAGCAAAGGATGGAAGGATAGAAACCAACACTCCAGGCTACGTTTGGAATGGTCTGAAAACTGTAAGCTATGGAACCTGTAGAAAACTCCCTTTTGGTGTCCCAGGAAAACACACAGAACTGTTAATCTCTAAGTAGTAAAAATGAGGTTCAACAAAGGTCCCTCTGGATATCAGGTAGGAGGCACAGGTCACGCGCATTAAGACACCATGAACAAACCAAAGATGAAAACAAACATGCACTGGTTTCCCAGTTTGAGCTCTAATAAAAAGTCATGAGGGCAGATACTTCCAATTTCAGAAGCTGGTTGGCCACCAAGCTGCTGCTTCCCTATGTGCCCCATGATATAACTCATTCTATGGTTGGTGGAGGTAGAGACTGATTTACTCAACAATACAATACAGTGAGTAAGTCAGCTAGTGTCTTCTCTCTTTCCCTTCCTCCCTTTTATTCTGCCCTCTCTTTCCCCTTCTCTTTCTCTTCTCCTATCCCTCACTCTGTCTGTCTCTTTAGATAACCAGACAGAAATCTATTTAGTTTTTAAATTCAGGTCATTTTGTCTCCTACTAGACTTCTGAGAGCAAGGCACAGACCTTTATCATGTGTGTGTGTGTGTGTGTGTGTGTGTGTGTGTGTGTGTGTGCATGCGCGCGCACACATAAATGAATCAGCTCAGAACTAAAGCTTATTTAATAACAGTGGAAAAGAAGTGAAAGGTATAAATATAATTCAAAGTAGCAGAACCTCCTGGAAAATGAATTGTACAGAATGTAGTGCAAGTTTAAGCAGCCCAGAAGTGTTTATTTTGAGCACTTTCAAGACTGAAACCTCTCTGTTTCTGGTTGACTTCAGAAAAAAGAAGGCTCTCCTCTCTACAGCAGTGTTCTTTGATATCCAGTCTTCCTCTCTTTGATACCAATATCCTACCCTTTGTTCAAGAATCCATCATTCCTCCAGTCAGCCCGGGTGCTTCTAAAGCCCTAGCTATGCACGGGCATGATACCTGGGCATAAACGATTGGTACAATTCCTTCCCCTAAAGACAACAAATGGTTTAGAGATGGGCATAGGACCTAAATTATTCTAATCTGACTGAAACCCAGAACTCTTATCTCTACTCCCAATACAGAAGAACAAGGGAGCTTCACCCTTAAGAGTCACTGGCAAATTTCCTGTGCTCATGAATGGAAGTGCCTGCTGGAACATGCAACTAGAAAACTTAGGTCTTGGTCCTAACCTTTGGGAAACCATAGTAAACCATACCTGCAGCCTGCATCACAACTTTTCACCTTATTGTTTAAGCTTGCTTGAATTGAGCCTTCTGTTATTCGCAATGAAGAGATACTAGTTGATGTGCTCCTAGATTCCTTATGATGGCCATCATGTTACCTGATCAATCTGCAGTTGGAAACCAGGCTATAGGGAGCTGAGGCCCAGAAACCGTCAGTGCAGCTTCTACCAGGTATACTTTGGATGGCTTGCCAAGAACCAGACTGCTGCAGGCTTCACCTGCTCTACTTCACTAGCATGGGAAATTGTCATTTTAATGCTTAAGGGCTGAGATTGAATGGGAGATCATGTTGTCTTTGTTATACCTATTTATTCAAAAATTCATACAATGGACACATTATGGTGTACCATCTGTGACTTACAGATTGAGAGGGCACACAAACTGTACAAATGATGCTTTGTCTGTTGGGCACAGTGTCCCGGGGTGGTATTTATTATATTGCAGACAGAAAGAATAAAAAAAAGCCATAATAATGACTCATCCTCAGCCCCACCAAGGATTTGTTGAGATTTATGGTGCTGACCCAGAGCCTGAAAACAACTTGGGCAGGAAGTTCTTTGGCATATAATAACCCAAGGCAGGTGGCAAGGAACGGTATTTTGTGTTTGAAATATGGGGGGTTGTGTAGCATAAAATGAAAGCAATAAGAACCCAGTTTTCTTTCTCATCTCAAAAGAAGAAAATCTTAAAAGAGCTGACAACAAAAGATATTTTCAAAACTGGGCTATTATTTTAGCTTTTCAAAGTTTTTCTTTTTTTTGTAGTAGTGTCTTTAGTAAATCCTCTTAATTATGACATGAACCATTTTCTTATAAGCCCTTAAGAAAAGTAAAGAATTTGTTAAATATTTCCACTGGAACTATTAGTGTCTTTTCTTATAAATAATGAGAATAAGAGCTAACATTTATGGAGTGTTTACTTATTGCCAAGCACTTTCCTGAGCAGTTCTCCTTTAATCTCCACACCAACTCAAAAAATTATCATCTTTATGGTACAAATGAAAACATTCAAGCATTGAGAAGTTAAACAACTTTTCCAAATCCTAAAACCCATCAAGTATCAAAGTATCAAAACTCTATAAAACCAGGCTTTTTGATTCGAAGCCTTTGTTTTAACCATTACACTATAACTAAGCACCGCCATCATCATCCCTATCATCACACTAATCACCATCTACCACTTCCTGAACATTTACCATATGCAGTAATTATATGAAAGAAAGTCTATAACTGACTCATTTCACAACTTGAGGAAGCAGGTAATATTATCCTTAAATTATTAAAAAAAACCACCCAAGTCCTAGAGAACTTAAATAATTTGGTCCCATCTTGATTTAAGATCACATATGTAATAGATATCAGGACCATAGTCTGGATTTAAGCTCTCAGATTTTACAGCCTGCCATCTTATCCAATAAACAATAAAATTTTATGTGGAAAAGTGTTTGGGCAGTAGTAATACAACAATTCACTGATCAACTAAGACCAAAGAATCTGCTCCTAGATTGAAGGGGGGAAATCGGCATTGCTTTTGACTCAGTTACAATCTCCCATTTTCTAGTGTGTTAGATTGTCTTCCACAATCCCCATCTGAATTGCCAAGTTGATTTATTGAAATAGAACGGCATCATAACAAACTATTGGGAGGACTGAACAGACTTTAAAGTACACGAATTCACTGGGGAATTAAAATTCTAATTTTAAATGACCTGGCAAAATTAGATTCTGAAATTGCTTTCTAAAAGGTTGCACATCTTGCATTACATAAAAAAAAATTTGTTCAGTCTACTGTGTTAAGGGCAAGGAAAAAGTTAGGCTAAGTATGAGGTCAGTTTTGCATAGAGAAAAAGACTGGAAGGAAATGTGGCACTATTTAAATACTTCTACTTATCCTCCATTTTACAGATGTAGAAACTAGGTTGCTTACCCAAAGTTATCAAGCTAATAAGACCTGGAGCAGGGATTCAAATACAGGCCATCTGGCTTTTGAGCCTAAGCATGTAAATTCTCAGCATCAGTCTTGAGATTGCATGTGATTTTTACTTTTTTTTTATACATTTATCTATTGTTAAATTTTCTACAATGACCAGGAATTACATTTTAATAAGAACCAAGAACTATATAATAATAACTTTCTATTCTACTGGGGTGAGTCCCCTCAAGGAACCCTCTCTGAGCCCTTCTATAATATACGCTTTTACACAGTCTGGTCTACAGCTGATATTCAACACATTTTTCAACACTGATTAAAATAAGGGCTGAATCCATGCCTTCCTAATTTGACTCTAAGCTTTCCAAATAATATATCTTGTAGATTTGATTGCTCTCAGGGAGTAAGACAAATCATATAGTTTGCTATATTTTGGGATCTGACCTCTGAATCCAAGACTGTTAATAATTCCTACCCCTATTAAATAGTCCCTTATCACAAAACAGCATGATTATTCATTTTCAGGTGGAGACCTACAGTCATAGAGGAATTTCAAGAGAGACAAATATGTTACAAAGATACTTTATCAAAGACACTGTTTTAGATTAGACTTCACATAGATTTTGGGGATGATTGGTAATATACTCCAAAACAGAAAAAGTCTACTGTAACAAAAATCAGAATATTTTCCCATATCTGCACAGAGAATATCAATATGGAGTAGTGGGGCGAAATAAAGGAAAGGAGGTGGGTGATAATGGGTACTAAACCTGTTGCGCATTCAAAAGTCAGTGGAATTGAACCAAGCTCTCAGTGTGAAATTAATAGGCAAACCACCTTGGGAAGTATTCTGTTGCCTATTTCAGCTTGAGTTCTCCTATCTTGCAAAAGTGATTTCTAAGGTCCCTTCCCAATCTAAGATTCTAAAATATTTGGCTTTCATACCATTGTTTCCATATTGCACAAAATTCTTAGATTTCTCCATGCTGAAGTAACAGACTTCGGTTGCTACTATCATTCTTTTCTTTCCTTTAGCTCCCTCCACTGCCACCCTAAAGAGAATCATAATTTTTTTTTTATCAAAAAGATATTTAGACTCTAAAAGTTAAAATTCAAAAATTCTGAATGTTAAAGAAAAAATTAATACCCATTCTTTTCAAACTATTCCCAAAAATTGAAGAGGAAGAAATGCTTTCAAACACATTCTATGAGGCCAGCATCACCCTTACACCAAAATGAGAAAAAGACACTACAGGTAACATTACAGACCAATATTCCAGATAACCATAGATGAAAATTTCTCAATAAAATGTTAGCAAACCTAATTCAATAATACATTAAAAGGATCATACACCATGATTGAGTGAGATTTTTTCCAGGAATGCAATGAGGGTTCAATATCTGCAAATCTATCAATGAAAAATATCACATTAACAAGACAAAATATATCTATTCATGATTTTTAAAAACCCTCAACAAAATAAGTATAAGGGAAATATATCTAAACATAATAAATGCCATATATGATAAACCCACAGCTAGCATCATTTAACATCACTTAACAGTGAAAAGCTTAAAGCTTTTCCTCTAAAATCAGGAATAAGACAAGGATGCCCACTCTCATTATTTTTATTCAACATAGTATTGGAAGTCCTAGTTACAGAAATCAGATTAAAAGGAAGGAAGGAAGGAAGGAAGGAAGGAAGGAAGGAAGGAAGGAAGGAAGGAAGAAAGGGAGGGAGGGAGGGAGGGAAAAAAGGAAGTGAAAAAAGGAAGGATTAAAGAAAGAAACTGAATGCAAAATGAAAGCAAGAAGTAAAATTGTCACTATTTGCAGATGACATGATACCATACATAGAAACCCTAATGATGCCACCAAAAAACTATTAGAATTAATAATTAAATTCAATAAAATCACAGGATCCAAAATTAATATACAGAAATCAGTGGCATTTCTACACACTAAAAATATAATAATTATCAGAAAGAGAAATCAAGAAAACAGTCTAATCTATAATTACATTACAAAGAATAAAATACCCAGGAATAAATTTAACCAAGAGATAGAAGACCTGTACCTTGAAAAATACATGACACTGAGGAAAGAAACTGAAGACAACACAAATAAATTAAAGGATATACCATTTTCACAGATTAGAAGAATTATTGTTAAAATGTCCATATCACCCAAATCAATCTACAGATTAAATGCAATCCTTATGAAAATATCACTGGTACTCCTTTACAGAACTAGAACAAATAATCTTAAAATTTATGTGGAACCACAAATGACTCTGAATAGCCAAAGCAATCCAAAGAAAGAATAACAAAGCAGGAAATATCATGCTCCCTGATTTCAGACTATACTACAAAGCCACGGTAATCAAAACATAATGGTACTGGCACCTAAACAGACACATAGATCAATGGAATACAATAGAGAGCTCAGAAATAAACCTATGCTGATAGGGTCAATTAAACTATGACAAAAGAGGCAGAAATATACAATTGAAGAAAATGTAGTCTCTTCTATAAATGGTATTAGAAAAACTGGACCAATGCATGCAAAAAATAAAGCTGGATAGCATGCTTAAAACATATACAAAAATGAACTCAACATGGATTAAAGACTTAAATGTAAGACTGAAACTATAAAACTTTTAGAAGAAAACGTAGGCAGTAAACTCTGACATCGATCTTAGCATATTTTTCTGAATGTTTCCTCATGCAAGAGCAACGAAAGCAAAAAACCAAATGGAACTACATCACACAAAAAAGTTTTTGCTCAGTGAAGAAAAACATGAACAAAAATTAAGAGATAACCTCCCTAATGGGAGAAGATATTTGCAAATGATAATAAGTGGTAAATATCTAAAATATATAAAAACTCATACAAATCAAAAACAAACAATCCTATTAAAAAATAGGAGGAGGACCTGAACAGTCATTTCTTCAAAGAAGACATGCAGATGGCCAATAGATATATGAAAAGATGCTCAATATCACTAATCATCAGGTCAATACAAACCAAAATAACAATGAGATATTACCTTATACCTATCAGAATGGCTATTATCAAAAATTCAATAAAAAACGTGTTAGTGAGGATGTAGAGAAAAGAGAACCCTCCGCACTGTTGTTGGGATTGCACACTGGTGCAGCTGCTATGAAAAACAGTAAGGAGGGTTCTCAAAAAAATAAAATTAGAACTACCATACAACCCAGCAATTCTACTTCTGGGTATTTATCAGAAGAAAAAAAAAATAATAATTTGAAAAGATATATAAACCCAAGATATGGAAGCAACCTTGATGGATAAAGAAGATATTATATATGCATGTAAAATGGAATATTACTCAACCACAAAAAACTAATGTACTTAGACATTATTATGTTAAGTAAAATAAGTTAGAGAAAGAAAAATATTGTGTGATTTCATTTATATGTGGAATATGAAAAATAAATGAACAGATACAACAACAACAACAACAACAACAACAAACTGATACAAAGAGAGAACCAATAATTGCCAGAGGGAAGAGAAGTGAGAAGATGGGTGAAAAGATAAAGGGAAATAAGAGGTACAAACTTCCAGTTACTAAAAAGCAAACAAACAGTAAGCTACAGGCATATAAGGTAATAGCATAGACAAAATGGTCAATATTCACAAATTAACTTTGTATGGTGATAGATGGTTACTACGCATGATGTGGTGATCACGTAATAAGGAAAATAAACATTCGAATCTATATTCTAACCCTGAAGCTAATATAATATTGTAAGTCAACTATACTTTATAAAAAATTGTGAATGTTGAATTAACCTAGGTTGACACCTGTATACCAATTCTTACTACTGCAGAGAAATTCTACACATGACCAAGGTAAGAAGTTTTAAGGTATAAATACTACATGCCAGGCCTAGGGGCATAAATGAAACATATTAATCTACTAAAGCCTAAAACCAAGCCACCAAAAGAGCAAGGTGATCTACTGGTAATTTATGCATGCTACCATAAAAGTTAATGTTCTTAAGTGGAATAACAAAATCCGGGGCATTTGCAATGTACCATCCACAATACTCAGTGTATAAAAATTACTATATATGTGAGAAAATAGTAAAATGTGACATAACAGTAAAGATGAAAAGCAGTCACTAAAAACAGACTAACATACGGCCCAGATGTTAGAATTAGTAGATAAGTAGATGAGATTGTATATATGTTTACAGAGATGTTAATGAGCCTAAAACCATGTGTCCAAGAAACAGGGGAATTTCAGCATAAAAATGGAAACTCTGTAAAAGAAGTAAATGCAAAAGCAAAAACAAAGAATAATATATCTGAAATCTAAAATTCATTGAATGGTATTAAATATAGATTGTAGAGAATAAAAGAAAAGACGAGCAAACATGAAGTCAACTCAAAAGCAACCATCCTAATTGGAAAACTGAAAGAGAAAGATTGAAACAAAAATAAACAAAATTTCAATAAGCAAAGACACAGTATTTAACAGTCTAACAAACATGTATTTGGAATCTCAGAGTCGAGCAGAGAGACTGGACAAGAAAATATATAAAAAACACTGACTGGTATAAAATAGAAAAGATGTGTACACTATACATGAAACAATATAGTATTATTTAAAAGTAAACCATGAGAAATTAAAGATATATATTGTAAACCTTAGTATAACTACTTTAAAAAGTATTTAAAAAGGTATATATAAATAACCCAGTAGCAGGAACAAAATGGAATCATAAAATACTCAATATAAAAGGGAGTAGTAGAAAAAAAAGGAAAAAAAAAAAAACAAAGAAGAAAAAACAAAAAACCAGAAAGATGGTTGATTGTAAGTCAAAAATATCAATAGCTACTTTAAAAATAAGTGGCCTGAACATTCCAATTATAAGATAGATATTCATATCCTGGATAAAAATGTGGGATCCAACTATCTCCTGTCTATAAGAAAACCTCTAATTATAAACATATAGATAAGTTCAATGTAAAAAGATTGAAAGAAGTATACCATGAAGATGCTGATCCAAAAAAAGTTGTGATTATTACCTTAATATCAGACAAAGTGTACTTCAGAACAAAGAATATTTCAAGTAGAAAGAGAGACATCACAAAATGGTAAAATAGCTAATTAACCAAAAAGTCATAACAAACCCAAATGCATATGTACCTAAACAAATATCAAAATAAATGAGGCACAAACTAATATACTTTGAAACAAATAAACAAAAATAGGCAAATTTACTATTTTAAGTGAAGATTGCAAGAGTCTTCTCTTGGTCATCAATAGAAAAAGCAGAAAAGTAGATGGGAAATCTTTAAGAATATAGAAATACTTTACCTAATTGACATGTTTAGAACACTCCAATCATAATAGCACAATATACATTTTTTGAGTGCATATAGAACATCACCACATTAGAACTTATTATAGGCCATAAAGCAAACTTTTTCAAATTAAAAAAATTTAATTATACAAAGAATTCTCCTAAACCATAATAAAATTAAACCCAAAATCAATGACAAAAGTATTTCTGGAAAATCCTCAAATATTCTGAAATCGAACAACACACTTCTAAATAACTCTAAAGTCAAAGAAGTAGCTGGAGAATCAAAAAAATACTTTGAAATATTACAAAAAATATATATATTTTTTCCCTCTATAATTCCCCCTTCACGACTTCCACCCCTGACCTATGGATGTTGCTGTTTCCCTTTAAGACCTAGATCTCTGAAGGTGGGGCATCTCCTCCCACAATCTCATGGCGTGCACCCATGGCCTGATGCACTCAGGGCCTGGTACCCTTGGTGCACTAGGGGGGCTTGGTGCACTTGGGGCCGGGTACACCCGGGGCCTGGCACACCCGGGGTATGGTCAGTGGCTCCACCTGGGGCATAAACCCAGGACCTTATGCATGTAAAGCAGATGTGCTAACCACTACACTATAGAGTCACCCCGAGATTTTTCAAAAATATTTAATGAAAAATAAAATACACAACACTGATCAAAAATTGTAGGATACAGTTAAAAAAATGCTTCAAGGAAGATTTCTAGATTTAATGCTTATATTACAAAAGAAAAAAATGGTATCAAAACAAAATTTTAAATTTTTATTATAAGAAACTAGAAAAAAAATCCAAAGCAAGAAGGACAAAAATTTCATAAAGCTAAGAGAAGAACAATAAAGTTGAGAACAAAAATCAATAGAAGAAATCATGCAAAGCAAAATAAGTTAGATAGAAAAAGTTGAAAACCACATCATTTCACTTATATGTGGGTTATAAATCTAAAAGCAACAAACAAACAGGACAAACAGAGATTCATGGACATGGACAATAGACCAGTGGTTACCAGAGGGAAGGGGGGAGAGGGGAGGTAAATGGTGTAAGGGGTCAAATACATCTTAACCACATAAGTTCTATTCCAGGAATGCAAGACTGGTTCAACATTTAAAACCAATGTAACATATTATATCAAAAGACTAGTGTAGGAAAACCATATGATTATCAAAAAGAATAAAAAAATTTTTGACAAACATTTGTATCCTTTCATGATAAATAATAGATAAATAAATCTCAACGAGTTATAAATAAGAAGTAATTTCCTTAACCTCATAAAAGGCATCTAAAACTACTAATAGCTAATACTAGACTTGATAACAAATTTCTGAAAGCTTTCTCTCTATTTTGGGGAACATGACAAGATTATCTGCTCATACTCTACTATTGAATATCAGTTTGGAGGTCCTAGTCAGTCCAGTAAGTAAGAAAAGAAATAAAAGGCATGTATAGTGGAAAATAATTAAATATAAATATCTCTAAGCACGTATGACATAATTTGTCTTTATAGAACATCCTAAGAAAAGTAAGTAGAATAAGTAAGATGGTAGAATAGAAGATCAATATGGAAAAATCAATTATATTTCTATATACTAGCAATAAACAGTTGGAAATTGAAATTAAAAAGTATCAATTAAAATAGAAGCAAAGAAACAGCAAATATTTAGGTATAACTCTAAAAATATTTGAAAAATTTGTAAGCCAAAAACTATAAAACACTGATGGAAGAAACAAAAGACCAAAATAACTGGGAGCTATATCATGTCTATACATTGGAAGACTCGGTAGTGTTGCATCAAGTCCACCAAATTGAACTATATAGTCAACCCAATTTCAAACAAAATTATAGCAGAGTTTTTCATAGAAATTGACAATTATATTCCAAAATATACATGAAAAGGTAAATGTATTAGAATAGACAAAGGCATTTTAAAAAAGAAAAAAGTTTACAGATTCTTATTTTTTGATTTCCAGACTTAATAGAATGCTACAATAATCAAAAAGGCTGGATTTTGAAGAACAGACACACATGTAGATCAACTGAATAATATAGAGTCCAGACACAGACACAAATACATACAGTCATTTGATTTTCAACAAAAGTACAAAAACAATTCAGTGAAAAAAAGAGTAGTCTTTTCAACAAATGATAATAGAATAATTGAATATTTGCAAAAGAAGAATCTCAAACACGTACAAAAAAATTTCAAAATGGATCACAGATCTAAAAGTAAAGTTGAAGAGTATAAACTTTTTATAAGAAAATATAAGAAAAGACTTTTGTGACCTTGGTTAAGCAAAGATTTCTTGGCTATGAAACAAAAGCACAATCCATTTAAAAAATTGATTTATAAGATTTCGATAATTAACTGATTTTCAGAAATGAATTGATTTCTGCTCTGTAAAAGACTGTTAAGAGAAAGAAGAGACAAGTTACAACCTTCAAGAAAGTATTTTCAAATCATATATTTCTGTAGAAGACATGTATCTAGAATAGACAAAAAATATCAACCATTAAAACAATTTTAAAAAATTAAAAAGTGGGCAAAACATAGCAAAACAAACAAACAAACAAACAAAACAACTTGATTTAAAAATAGATAGAGGAACTGAATAGACAGTTTCCAAAGAAGACATACAAATGGCCAATGGGCATATGAAAATGTACTCAGCATAACTAATCATCAGGGAAATGCAGAATATAGTGTATTCTGTAGGACAAACGACTTCCCAATTAAAGGCAATGTGAGCAATTCATTTGGTTGTGTTTCAAACAAACTAAAAGTAAAAAGACACTTTGAAACAGTTGGGAAATTTCAAATACAAAGATAACATTTAGAAATTAATTTTGTAGGGTAGAATAATGGCATTATGATGAAAATTTTTAAAGTCCTTATTTGTAAGAGATGTACTCTAAAGTATACAGATGAAAAAAATATGTCAGGGATTGGCTTTAAAATATTCTAGCAAAATAATAATAGTCGTAGTACTAATGTTTTAATAATCATTAAAAAAATGTAGATGGGGTTAAAACGAGACAAGACTGGTAATTGTTGAAGGTGTGTCATAGGTTACATGGGTCCATTATATTATTCTTTGTAATTTTGTATGTTTATTGCATTTCCATAAACAAGTTTAAAATTAATCTTTTCCAATGACCATTAAAAGGTCGAAAATAAATTTATGTGTCAAGGGCTTTTCTGAACACGAACTCTTTTTACATCTTTCTCCTTAGTCAGTTTCCAAACTATTACTTGTGAGAGATAAAGGAATACTGCAGAAAACAGGCTAGGACATTTTCTGCCAGTAAACATTAGTGAGAAGGTCCTTGACTGTGCACTTGTGGTTCTTCGCCTTCTAAAGATAGAGAAATTAGCTCTTATGTCTCTTTTAGGTTTCCCTAATGTTTTATTTTCAAGAAATATATTTTGGAAAGGTGCCAGAAGAATCAGGGTAGCCAACATGTCTTTCCTTTCTTTCTTTTTTGTAACTGAACAGGTGAGGGGAGCAGCTCTAATTCACATATCTAGTCAGACATCTGATGACTACCTTCTCTGTGGCACACAGTTCTAATCTGGTCTGTCTAACTAAACCTCCTTGCTAAATAAATGCACCTATAGATTTATATTTATTTATATATAATGTCCAGCATTTGGCAACTTCATTTATCTTAGCATCATATTCAAGGTGTTTAATATCTTATAAATATCTCAAAAGTCATGAAAGACTTCTATCTCATTCAATCCATAACAGAAATTATTAGCCTAACATAGTCATTCTCAAGATGAGTTTTATTCTGATGAATACTGATAAATGTTTGGTGAATTCCTGTTTAAAAATAGCTCAATAGATTTGTTTAGTACAAGACTTCCTAGAACCTTTAACAGGCTAAACTGAATTCAAACTTTCTAAAAGGAATAATGAATAATAGGAATAAGAAATAAATTCATACCTCCACATATACTACATTTCATATCTTTGAATATTCTCACATACATGTTCTGCAGTTAATTTCGTGCCCATAGGTGTATATTCATAGATCCATATATAGCATTTTATTGAATTCTTATAGATAAATATTGACACGCATATATAGTCTCTCATATTATACCTGTGATTCCACCTTCATACAGCATTTCTCAAACACACTGAACAAACATGACCTTAAGAAATCCAAGCTATGTCTCTGGCATGAAAATTTTAGGATAAAAATAAGAGAACTGATATGTTCATCTTAATAAATTGAGAGGGACAAAACAAAGGTTTAAAAAAAAAAAACCCAACTCATGGACCTTAGTTAGTATGGATTTTACTCTTATTCTAGGTTTCATGATCAAATTTTCCAATTTTAATGAAATTTGGTTGCTTGAGGTTTTCATGTCTGGACAAAACAACCCAACTTTTAGAAGCAACTACTTTATCACAGAAAGAAGGAGGGTTTTGGAAATTAGGCAAAATAAGTTGTTATGAGAATGCAACAACTTCTCAGGGAGGTCATACAACTAGATTGATTATAAAGGACAACAGCTTAATTTACCTGATTTTTAATCCTGGTGCTTACCACAGCATCTGTCACCACATGTGTGCACAGTAAACAAACTATTTTATAAATACACATATTTAATAAAACATTTATTTTGATCTAGAAACAGCAGAGTTATAGCCTATAGTATTTTGCTTTTAGAAAAATGTTTAAAGCTAGAGGGGAAAAAATGATTACTTCAGAGGGGAAAAGTGACGTCAAAGAAGACAATTTATAAAAAGAAATAAAACATACACTTATATAAGAGGGGAAATGTCTGCCATAATACACTAAACAGTTTGTCTCATCTTTCAAAATCACTGTATGGTAATTTTGAGAAATCCCCTTCTGTTTACTTTCTCCCCTTTCTAAATTGAAGGTGATGACTGACTTCCTGCATCCTGGCTTTGGTATATAGTGGGACACACCCTCTTGCAGAAAGGAATTACCTGCTTTCTCTAAGATACTAGGACACAAATCCTGAAATTTCTCCTCCCAAAAGTGTCATTGATGTCTGGGTGAATTCTGTTCAGGTTTTCCTGAAGCCCTGATTCACAGTTCATTTATGATTTCCTTATCCCTTTTTAAGTGTCACTCATTTTCCATAAACTCAGCTTTCAACACTAGGTTGGCCGTCTTTCCTTGAGCCTGGTTGCATTATAGCAACATATCTAAGTAGTCGCCCTGAACATGCAATGCTGGTTCATCATTACAAATAACTTCTGAATCTGTGGGGAGGGTGAGGTGCAAATGAAACTTTTGGAATTACTTCTCCTTGGTTTCTTCTTTGTTTGTTTTTCTTTTTTATTTCTGGGTCTTCCTAGTTTATGCCAATAAGAAAAAAAAAAAGAGAGAGTATCAAGCTTTTGACAACGAAGTCCATGAAAATACTGTCACGTCCTAGGAAATCCTGCAGAAGTCTCCCAGCCTGGCTATGCATCAGAAACACTGGGGGAACTTGGCCAAAATACAGATTCCCAACCCTATCCTGCGGAGACTGGGTATCAGTATGTCCAGGGTGAGGTCCAGGAATGTAAGCTTCCACAAATGCCCCTGGATGATTCTGATGAGCCCCATACTGTGTTCGAGAGCTACTGATAAATATTCTGAAAAAGAAAAATAATATAGAAAAATGACATCATTTTAGAAAGCAAAAAATAAAATTCCTTTGCATAAGGTGACTATTTCAAAAAATAAATCACAAGAGGTGATTTATTATTAGCTATATTACTAGAACTTGTCATATAAGTAGGATGATGATCACAATGTGGTTAGCTGGCTTATTATATGGTTAATAGTCTAAGCCAAATAAACGGTCTAATGAAACTGTCCACAGGTACAGGTGCCCAAAGAAGAACCGTCATTTCAACCTTGTCCAGTTTTACTTTTTAAAACAACTTGAAACTATTGTTCATGAAACACCCGATGGGACTGGTGTTGTATCTACAATAGCAAAACTAAGTGGAGAATTCAAATTAAGGTGCATTCAAGACCTTTCTCTTGATTCTCTCCATCACTGGGGCCAACATATTTTAACCTCTACCCTAGCCCATTAATTAATTACTAGATGCTCATATGAATTTACTGCTTCACATAACATGTAGAGACAAAGCTTGAAAGCATTTTTAGAATTATCCTAACTACCCAGATCATTCTCCTTTTTCTAGCCTGCACAGTTTTCAAACACAGAAAACAAGGTTATTTAGTATTTATTTTGCCTTCCAATTCAATTTTCAGAGCTTGATAGATATGCGTTTGAAGCCAGAGTCCTTCATAATGGCAAAATGACATAATGAATAGGTCAGTCAGGAAATGGCTGGAATCAATAGCATTAACATCATTCATTTGAGAGATTTACTGTAGGCTGAAATAAGCGTTCTGGAACACACAGGCCTCTTCTGAGAACTGTGTGACTTTTTATATACCCTGAGCACTTTATCCTGTTTTAATCAGGGTTCATTAATCTCAACAATTTTTCTTGTTGCTTTAATTTCCTGATTAGTTGTACTTACAGCCATGCTCACACATTAAAAAGTGTTTCTGAAGCTCATTTTTTTTTCTGTGACCCCTCAATAAGACTGTAATGTCATTTTAATGTTGCTTATTATTAAGCTGAAATAATTAACCTGGCACCCTGTTAGAAGTCAATACCTTTTGTTAAAACTAAACTTTAAAAAAATAATGTAAGGAAGTTTATAAATAATTACTAACAAAAGCATTAAATGCATAAACCTGTCTATCACTACTGTATTTTTTGTTTTTCTTACGTCTTAGGCTAAATTACAAACAGACCTCTCCTACCACCTTAACGTTACAGAAAAGAAAAGCTCACACTACTTATGTTTCCACTCTCAGTTGGCACTATATTTTCCTGAAGAAGGTTTTTAAGAAACTAACTTCTACCTATTATCTGTTCCTTGTAAAAGTTAAATCTTATCCAAACAAGCAACAGAAAAAGGAATCTGAAGAAAATTATTTATATCTATATTATATGACCAACCCTTATCAACATTTTTCTTAAGAAAGATATCCATCTAGGATGGCACTGCTTACATAGCAAATATTACAAACAGCTTAAATGGGGTTGGTTAAAGAAACTAATAAATCTGCATACTGTGTAGTTATTTTTAAAAATTACGTTGCTGAACTATTTAAGAGCAATGAAATATGCTTATGACGTTTCAAGTAAAAAAAGGATATTATAAAACAATATTTATAATATTGTTCCATTAAAAAAACTTACAGAAAACATGATTAAAAACAAGTATATCACATTTTATCAGTTTACTTCTGAATGATGAGATTTTTGATAATCCTCTCTTTCCAAACAGCCATATATTACTTTTGTAATGAAAAAACAGTTATGATGAGCTATGTTTTTAATACAATAAATAGGACAAATAGTTAATTTTCTTACTATATGTGGTCAATATAAAAATCTGATACCTTAAAACAAGAGACTAACAACATAAGACTAACAAGAGAAAAATAAAGGTAAGGACATAATTAGAGAGTACACAGAAAGAGAAATAAAAAACATATAAAATATATTCAATCTTAGTCATTAAGAGAAAGATAACAATGATATTCCATTTTTCACCTATCAGATTGGCAAAGGGCAAGACATCTGATAACATGCTGTGCTGATAAGAGCATAACTAACATCTATTCTCATAAATTGGTAGAAGGACAAATTGGTTTAATAGCTCCAGAGTACATATTTGCAGGATCTATCAAAATTACAAATATGCATACTTTTTTACCCATCAATTATTCTAGCAATTTATCATATGGACAAATTACATATTACACAGGGATTTTCCTTTCTATCTTGTTTCAAGTAGCCAACATTTTGGAACAACCCAAAAGTCCAATTTGGACTCAATGAAAATATCCTCCAAAATCAAATCTCAGGTAACCATTAAAAAAATATCTTTATAATGATGTGAATATAGTTTCAGATACATCAAAGAGAAAAAGATGTAGAATGCTACCATTCTTATAATAAAAAAGAGTGAAACATTCAATATACCTATGTCCTTATGTTTACATAAGACATCCCTGGAGCGTTCCACTAGGACCCAGAAACAACGGTCGCCCTTCTAGAGAAGTTCCAGGGGATCACCAGTCAGAGAACTTAATTCTCATTACATATCTTTATGTATTACACATTCAAATTATTTACCATGCTTGTGTATCATACTTTGTATAATATTTATTTATGTGTTTAGTTAGTTAGCTAATAGTTTCCTAAAAATGATCGGCTATGGAGAAGCATCAATGTTGCAGAGAAAGATTCCTAAATGGCTGGCCGTCTATTGGGCTTTGAGTCTGGCATCAGCTGTTTCTTCCCACTGGGACTGCAGGCAAGTATTCTCCCCTCTCTGGATCACCTCTTTTCCTAATGAAAATCACGAAATTCTCTTTCGGCTCTTGGGAATCTGAACTTCTAGTTGTTTTCAAAACAGATGCTTGTTTTCAAAAATCACAATAAATAGCAGGTGTCTCAGCTACTAGAATTACACAATCCTCCTTCCCTGTTGCTCACACTTCACAAGGTTGTTATTCTCTTGGGAAACTTTGCCTCAATCAATAATTTTCTAACCACTATTTTATATACAAGGCCCTATGTTAAGTGTTAAGAATATAGAAATCAAATATGACACGTTCACATCTATAATGAGTTCAATATAGGACCTCACAGCTATTGAGTGCCAACTAAATCGTAGATGCTGGAAGACTTTTTGAATTAGTTAATTTTTGGGGGGTAGGATGGATGACATTGATGAACAAAATCCAGTAAGTTTCAAAGTGCATACTTCAACAGTAAGTCATATATATACCGCATTGTGTATTCACCTCCCATAGTTAGATTTCTTCCTTCACCACATATTTGACCCCTTTTATCTCTATCTACCTCTGCTCTCCCTTCTTCCCTCTAGTAGCCGCTAGTCCACAGTCCATATATCTATGAGTCTCTGTTTGTCATGTTTTGTTTGTTGCTTTTAATTTGTATCCCACAGATATGTGCTATCATGTGGTTTTCAACTTCTTCTGTTTGGCTCATTTTACTTAGCATAATTATCTCAAATCCATCCATGTTGTCATAAAAGCAGTACTTCATCTCTTCTTATAGCTGAGTAATATTCCATTGTATATATGTACCACATCTTCTTTATCCAATCATCTATTGTAGGGCACTCCAGTTGCTTCCATGTCTTGGAAGAAGTCTTTTTTATAATGCTACCTTGTGATGTGCACATCAACCCAACCCCTGTAGATACAATTAGCATCTTCCTTTTACAGACAAGTAGTTGGCAACTGAGGGTAGTAAGTCACTTGCTGGCAAAGATAACTCAATTAAGAAGGTATGGCACTGAGGCCTCTGACCCAAGTTTGCATGACACCAAAGCCAGAAGTACTTTTACCACTGTTCCAGCCTATTTCATCTAATTTGGTGGGGGAAGAAGACAAATAAACAGATGCTTAAACAGTAACGCAGTAAGTGCTACTAGCAAACCATGAAACAGGTCTGATGGAGATTTACACAAAACTGGCACTCAGGAAATGTATGGCTCTTGTCAAACTGGATGTTTGTAGATTTCTTCCCATAGGTCAAGTGAATGGTGGAATTGTCAGTTTCCAAAGCAAACTCAGACGGTGAGATGAACTCAGTTTGACATGTGGCTACGTAGGTGACTTGGTACTGTGACAGAGAGAAATTTAACTGGATGCTACAGGAATTCTCTGTCAGGCTTTGGAGTTAGGCAGACCTTGATCCAGTTCAGATCTAGCACTTAGTAGCTCTGTAACACTGGTCAGGAGACTTAACTCTTTTGAGCCTCAGGTTCCTACTGGGTGAGATGCAGATGAAATTAAAAAAAAAATAGAAAGAAAAATAAATGTGGAAATGTACATGAAGCCCCTGGCAAAAAGTAAGCATTCAATAAACAGTGATCGTATATGAATTCTCACGTAAGCTTGGATTTACCTAAATAACCAAAGATTGCAGGGCAATGTACATCAATAGAAATAGAATCATTCATGAAATATATAATTTGTTTTCTAAAAGTGAGTGTAACAATTTTTTTTTGAGAAGCATCTGATAAAATGATTCTAGCCTGAGAACTTCTCCCACATCTTTCTGACTTTGATCATCTGCATCTCTAATTATTATGGATCATGACTAAATCAGATCCTCATTTTGTACCCTCTCCACCTATTTTTCTTCCAAATGCATAAAGAACCTTGGTCATTAGTCAGTGGCTGGTGTGTTTGTTAAAGTTCTTGGACTCTATCTTCCTAGGCATGAAAACTACTGAGATTAATGGTTGCTTTACCCTAGGTTGTCAATGGGTTTTCTTGTCAAAATCATGAGTTATCTGAAAAAGGTGGGAGTGGAGGTCACCTGAAGGAAAAGAGAAATTCCAAGTCCTAAAGAAAAGCTGGTCATTAAAAAATGAATTTCTTTCTTGAGTATACAAAATGTCTCATGAAAAAAGTGGTTTGTGTCTAGAAATTTTAAGTCTATATCAATACACTGCATTTCAAGCAGCATTTCTACTTTGATCCTTTGAGCTCCTTTAATACATCAAATGGGTTTTTAATACCCATAGGAATATATAAAGTCTCTCCAAGCTAAACAAATGGAGGGCAAGCTGGAGAGTTAATAAACACATATCTATAGGGTTTTGGCAACTTGCTAAGCCACTTCAGGTGCAACACTGGGGAGCCCAAGGGAGGAACACAGACTGCTCTTTGAGGTAGAGATGGTGGGCGTCAAGGCACAAACAGCCATCAGGATGGAGACAATACACCGCAGAAATGCAGCTTGCAAATGTCAATAGTGTGGATACAACTCTGCACTCCTCCGTTCCGCATGCAAATAAACATGCTAAAAATATTCCCCGGCTCTGCTGGTCTCCTACCCTGCAGCATGGAAGAGGAAAGCCTTGCTGTGTTATGAACTTGGCCACACTTACATGGACTCCCACCCCTCTTTCCCACACATTAAGAAATGTACAAATGGGAAATTGTGAGACTAATTCATGGCAGGTAGAGACCTGCCTAGTCATTATAGGCATGCGTCCGTCTCATTTTGCATTATGGACTCATGAGGGAAAACAGTAATTTACAACATTTCCTGTACTAAAATCTCTCCAAACACTGCTTATCAAAGGGCAAGTAAAGATAGCAACACTTCTAACAACAATGGCCATTCTATCTGGAGCTTCAAAGATATAATCATCGTTGGGTCTGGAAAAAAAGCACTTTTTTTCCTGAGCATCTGAGAAAGAGAATCAGTGAAGTCCTATCACCAGTAAAGTGCTTCAGTGAACTGGGATTCAGAAGAATTGGTAGAAAAATCCGAAGTTTTTAATCCTAATTATTCTAATGTTTTTGGACTACATTTTCATCTTTTGACACTATTTCAACAATTCATTTATTTGAGCATTTATTTCCCCCTGCCCCTATTTGAAAGTTTAAAGTTAAGATGTTTTTTAGCAACCACAAACATATAGCACTTACTAGGTTGTTCAATGTAAGACTGAGCATGGAATTATTCAGCCTTGGTCTCACACCCATAATATAAAAAGAACATAGCTCAGTTGAGTAGCACATCTTCAGAGTTACATAAATCATTGAAAAGCTTTTAGATTTGATAAAGTCATATCTGAAATCTTTAATCACATAAAGAAATCACTTTTAGGATCCAGAAATTATGCCTACCACTTTCTGAAACGCAGAACAGGAAGATGGATGTGGTTTCCTCCACCACTACATGGGCCTGACACTATAAAATTCCAAATGACAAGACCTATTTTGATTTATGTGATTCACAGCTCTGCACATTACTAGCCAAAATGGCAAGGTGTACGTAAGTAAATGACATCAGTGAGAAACCTGGAAGAAAATAAATGCACAGCCCTCAATCTCCAAAGGGAGGAACTGAAACTTGTATTAATCTCACTGTAGAGAGGAAAGTTAAGTTGTTTAGAAGAGAACTAAGCCCGTTTGAAAGGGCCAATGATTATTTCATGGGAAATTGAATCATATTTATTTACATGTTTTAAACAAGATTGAGTGCAGTAGTTTGGCAGGAATCTATGGAGCAGGAGATACAAAAATATTTCAACAAATTAGTGTATGCTTGCAAATCAAGTGGTTAAATGTGTTACATTTTAACACCTACAAATTTTATTATTCATGACACTAATGTACTCCCACTGGCAAAGTCTGTGTCTAATTTGTGTAATGAAGTAACTGATCACTATTGAATAGGTGGAGTCCCTAACTTAGAAGTCCAAATTTTTTATGAACTAAGAGCTCAAGTAGATCAGGCAGTGGTAAAAATCCAAGATCTACTTTATCTAGGACAGTTTCATTGGAGTAGAAACCTCACCAACTACTTTCTTGGTTTTACCTTCCAGGCTGAGAAATCTGGAAGAGGGGACTGACTGGAATTGTGTGGTTTTCCTACATCCCCGTCAACACAGATGGATCTATTGGATTGTGCTCTATAAAAATATCTCCCATTTACGAAGCATTTACTCTGTGCTGGACACTGTGCTAAGTATGAGGGTCATAGTTTTTTTTTTGTTTGTTTGTTTTTGTTTGTTTGTTTTTTAACCCACATATAGATTTTATGAAGCAGGTATTATGCCCCTTGCGGAGATGAGCATACTGAAACCCAGAATATTTAACTGGTTAAAGTCTTTGCTCTTAAGTGTGGTAGCCCAGACTATAGTCCTCTCCCAGAAGCCATCCTCTCAGCCTTACTTAGTGAGGACACTATGTCACCATCGTTCAGTGGATCCATTTTACAGGTTATTTTAAGAAGGCCCCTTGGGTAAGAACACCTGCAGGGCATTTGCTGAAAACTGTCTAAAGACTTGTGGCAAGTGGCCCACCCAGTGTGAGACCTCAACAGGAAATTGGAGTAGTTTGTAGAAAAATGGAATCCCGGATCTATGGTTCTCTGAACTGTAGCCCACGAAACATGTCAACACAGCTTCGAGACCAATTACTTTCTTTCAGCTTAGCGGATAAATGCAAGGCGCGTGGGGAGAAGTGATGAGAGAAGAGAAGTGCAGCCATAGCTTTTGGGGCTACAAGAAAGATGAGCAAAACTTGTGCTCAGATCCCAAAGTGAAACTGATGGCAACATCATTTTTATGAAAAGTGATGAGTGATACTACCAAAAAAGAGATACATTCAAAAAAATTTTTAAAAGAACCCAATCTGATTTGCCTTAGAAATCAACATCTTGTCAGCATTGAAATGTGACAAGAGTTTTAAAGCTCTGGCATTGCAGATGCTACATGTTTAACTTTATTTGCGATTACATTATTTTTCTTAACTAGTTATAAGTATTTAACTTAGGCATTGATTTTCATTCCAAGGAAACTCTTGTGGATCCTTTTCTCAGCAAAGGTTGAGGGGGTATCAAGAAGAAAAGCAATGTATTGAAAAATAGTAAAACATTATATTCTTTTTCGATATCCAATTTTGTTAAACTTGTTGACAGTCACAAATACCCAGAAAATATGGGCTGAGTTGTTTTCGATTGCTGTTTGAATAACAGATTAATTTAATAATCAGTGGGATATTGAATGACGAAAATTATTGGTTAAAGCAGCCAAACCACCAACCCTAATGACATTCTTATGTAAATTCTTATTTTCTTTTAGGCTCCTGCATTCTTAATAAACCCTATATTTTTGAAAATCCTTTTTTAAACACTGCATACTGTCCCTCTGTTATAATATATCTGTCTATAATATAGACAGATAAAAGTCCACTTTCGGAGTTGCCAACTTAAGGTTTCTATTTAGAGCATTTGAGTCACCTCTTGATGTATTTTCCACATGAAACCATCAAGTAATTCTGGAAAAAGGACCCAGAAATGGAGTTGAGAGCAGTCAGTCTTCGAAGGAGACCACGATGACTTTTTCTATATGGCTAGACCCACCTGACATGGTTTCCTGAGCTCTAGAAGACTGTTTAGGCACCCAGGTCGCCTGATGTCTTCTAAGAGAGGGGGGGGACTGTTGGTGTCAATCCCAGAGCACACTGCAGCACACAGCACGTTCCCGTGGGAAGCACACAGTTCGGATGGTTTGCCGTACTTGTGGAGGAAAGTAATCGCCGCCTTGAGAATGGTTTGTAATGGACACAGTTTTCTATGTTCCATTGCGGGAGGCAAGATGTTTTTCTTTGAAAAAGATCTTAGTGCATAATTTCTGAAATACTATAATTTTCACCAAACTCAGTTTCCAACTCACTTCTGGCCAAATGCTGTAGAATTGTGTTATTTTTGAATATCATGGCTCTTGACCTCAAGTTACCTACAAAGTTGGTCAAAAATTAGTAATTGTCTTAGAGAATGAGTCCTGGAAAAATTTCATTCTTTCCAGGCAAAGGCTGACAAACTTCTACACAAATGAGAAGTAAAGCAGATATACAAATCTGGCTTCCTGGTTCTACCAAACCTGATGGCCAGTATACCGAAAAGTCAACTAGCTATCAAGAGGGGAAGTGACAGAAATTAATATTATTTCTCTCCTTAATATGTTGCATTCTAAGAATACAAAGATCATACAAAACGTAAAATGTTATCTTCATAAATACTTTGAGAAATACTCAGATATATCATCTAATAAATTTTATTTATAAAATGGAGCAATGAAATATAGAGAGAAGAATAAATATTAAGAATAAAAGGGTTCAAATCATCTCAAGTCTCTGAGAGACTATTTTTATGAGCCTATTTTTATGAGCCTAGTTTTATGTGAGCATTATACCATAATTTTATAACAAAGCCTCACAAATATTTTTGAATAGAAAAAAAAGTTGTGAATTGATATCCCAACTAGTTATCACAGGTGATCTATCAATTTCGAATCCTAAAATTGTAACCTTTCTGCCATTCCACTTGGGCTCTTTTAACTCCATTTGAAGTCCTTTCGCTTTAGTATTGAAGTCCTTCAAAGGACTTGTTCTCTTTTACAGGATCAGAGAGGCAACACAATTTGGCCCTTACTTGTCATGTCCTCTCTCATCTCTCTCTTCTGACAATTTGTTGAGCACATCACCACTTCTCTTGCCTACACAAGGCTCTTCCCTCTGCCTGGATACTCTTACCTGCTAACTCCTCAATATTCTTGTGGTATCATATCAGAGGTCACTTCTTTTGTGGCCAACCCAGGTCTCCCTTTTAAGTTCCTGTGTAACATTTACTCTCTAATCCTGGCACTAAGAATGGAATGTTGAGATTGCCTCGTTATTTGTCTGTAAACTCCATGAGGACAAGAATCATGTGTACCTCATGGATTACTGTCTCCCTACAGTTGTAGCTCAGTGTCCAGGAAATAACAATCAATAAATATCCACTGAAGCCCTATTATGCTTGTATTAAATGTGGTCATTTATTGAATACTTACTCTGTTCCTGGCATTATGCTAAATTCACAATATGAATTTTTCCATTTAGTTCTTATAAGAAGCTTATGATGTACTTACTATTATTGTCTCTCAAATTACCAAGTAAGAAGCTGAGTTTCAGAGAGTTTAGGTTCTTGCTCAAGGTCACACAATTAGCAGTTGCTAGAATTAGGACTCACACTGTGAACTCTGATTCCACAGCTCCTGCACTACACCACGATTCTGCAGTGCTTTCCTGTGGCTGCTTCAAATGTCCTCAGAACGGTAAACGATAAGATGGCAGATTGGGCAAGTATGGAAGCCATTCTGCACTAAACATTTAGAAATGCTGGGTAAAATAGTGAAACAAAACAAGTATGCTTAAACACGCAAAAAAAAAAAAAATCTTTCAAGTAAAGATACTACAAGCCAAATTGTACATTTATAGTTAAGTGTAAAAAGCTAATAATCTGGTGCTGTCTGGGGCTCTGAAAACAAACTTTAACACTAAACTATATGCTGCTCAGAAAAAAATATTTACTGTAACTATATGATGCAGAAACTTCCAAATACAAAAACTCACATAATAATTATTCCTAGACAGTCAATACCAATAAGATACATGACTAAAACCCAAATATAAATCCATCATAAAGAGTAACTCAATCTCTATTCAGTTCTCACAAAAGTAATAATTAATAATAAAGATCAGCTTATAGTTAAAAATGACAAAACACATGAGCAAATAATCCTCCATGACAGAAAGTAGACTTAAGAAACAAGAGAATTGGTACCCTTAAAATTTAAACTACCAAACCAGTCTTTAAAGTCCTTTATAATCAGGTGTGGAAAATGTAAGAATAAGATTTTGTATAGAAGAATACACAGATTTTTAAAAGAAGCAAATAAACCTTCCAGAAATATTCATATTAAAAACTCAATGTATTCTTTAAGTAGCAGACTAGACCTGATCAAAATGAAATTAATGAACTCTAGTATAAGTTTAGGGAAATTATCCAGAATAAAAGACACAAACAGAAATAAATTTATATCTAGACATACTTCAGTGAAACTTCAGAGCATTAAAGAGAGAGTAAAGACTTTACAAGTAATTAGAGAAGAAAAAAGCCAGACTACTTACAAAGGTACAAAACTAAAAGCCAGAAGACAATAGAATAGTATGTTTAAAATAATTTGATTTAGAGAGTATGAAATTAAATTATTCTGCAGAGTACATATTAAATAAGGTGCTTCAGACAAAGAATGAGAGAATTTACCACTCTCAGAACATTCCTGAAAAACTTCCAAAGTACTATAAAACAAAAGCAATGCTTAAAAAAAAGCGATAAGTAAACAAATTGTAAATATTTCATTTATGATAGGCAGCAATGACAATAATACAGTATTTAGTGGGTTTAAAACCATAATAGAGCTAAAGTGTTAGAGAATATTACATGAAAGAGATGGGAAGTAATCTAAGCTAGAGAGTTACAAATTATTATTCTGGAGGAGAGAAAAGATCTGACCAATTAAAATACATTTAAAAAGTCAGGGATAACTACTAAAAGAAAAATGTGTATACTTCACATATCAGTTAAAAAAAATGAATAGAGATAATAAATCCAAAGAGGGCGAAAGAAAGGGAGGGAGGGAGGAAGGAAGGAAGGAAGTAAGGAAGGAAGGAAGGAAAAGAAAAGAAAAAAATGGAGAATAAAGGACATACAAAATGACAACAAAATTTAATCCAAACTTTTTGGTAAACCATAAATTTTAAGATTAAGTCTACCAATAATAAAGATATTTAAAATCCAGCTATATTTGATTTATAAGACAGAATCCAAACTCAAAATGACAAAAAGAATTGAAAATGGCGGGAAGGAAAGAAATATGCCTAGGAAATGTTATCAAAAGAACTACTATACCTACACTATTAGCAAACAAAATAGACATTAAAGCATAAAGCACTTTCATATAAAGAAGATTATTACATAGTGATAAAAGAAATGATTTATTAGAAAGCATGTCCATGGTAATATAGCTTCAAAATATAAAAAGCAAAATGCATTGAATGACATGAAGGAGTTGAAAAATCCGTAAGCCTAGTAAGAGATTAAGTGACGTCAAAAACAGACCCCACCCCTAAACAAAAAACTCTGAAATACAATTAACACACTTGAGCCAATAGATATGTATTAATATATTAGTTCCTGTACCCAGCTATTAGAGAATAAAACTTGATTGCAAAAACACATGGACAAGTATAAGAATATAAAGCAAGTCTCCACACATAGTAAAACATGTGTTATATAGACCACAATGTCATTTAATTAAAAATCAATAAAAATTAAAAGATAGTCTCAAAACTCACATATTGGAAAATCCTAAAATGCTATTTAAAAATGTGTAGATCTACATCTGAAACTTTCAGGATTTCACTTACCAACATCATCATAATAAAAAATAAAAATACAAAATAAGTTAAAAAATTATAGATAAAAAATTGTGGAAGTTAGAAAATTATTAGAGATAAATAAAATGAAAGTTCTATATATTAAATTTAACAAACTAGAAGAGAGAAATTTTATATATACAATGTTATATATATGTGTGTGTGTGTATATATAGATATATATACACAGACACACACACACACACACACACACACACACACACACACGAAGTTGAAAAAGCTCAGCAACGAACACAAAATGTTAGGAAAAAAAAAAAGAGTAAACCCCAAAACATAAAAGAAGGGTAATAAGACAGATAAGAAGCAAAATAAATGAAATAGAAAGTCAAAGAAACAGAGGGAATCAGATAACTAAATGATGATTCTTTGAAGAAAACCAAAACAAACACATCTCTGCCAGTACAGAGAGGGAAGAAGGAAGTATGAAAAAGAGAAAGGTGGGAGGGAGGGAATTAGGAGAGAAAGACTTATCTGGAGCAGAAGGGGAGGGGAGAGAATAAGGGGAAAGGGAAGGAAAAGAGGAGGGATAGGAGAGGAAGGGAGAGAGAAATTAATTTAAAAGGAGGCAAAATCACAAATATTTCAGCATTTTTAATCAAAAGAAAACACTATTAACAAATGCATGCAACAACCTTAAAAAGTAAAATGAAATAGGCAATTTTTAAAGAAATATAATCACCAAAATAATTTCAAAAAGAAATAGAAAATCCAAAGAGATATCTAACCACTAAAGAAATGAATTCAATAGTTGAAAATTTACTCAATGCAAAAGCAAAGAAATAAACAAAAAAGCCATCAGTTACTGATAGTTTTATGGGTAAGTTTCACCAAACTACAAGAAACAGATCATTTATTATTGAACAAAATATTAAGACATTAGAGAAAGAGGAAATACTCCAGGTAATTTTGTGACAATAAAATGACCTTAATAGCAAAGCCAAATGACAGTACATGACAGTGAACATATAGCTCACTCACTCTTTTTGAGCAGATGCAAAAGGTCACAATATAATATGAACAAATGAATCCTGCAATATGGTTTTTGTTATTTGTTTTTTGAAATCATGACAATGAAAGTCCACCCTGGAAAAACAAGTAATTTTCACAGTAGACAATCCATCTACTGCTAAAGACACACACACACACACACACACACACACACACACACACACACACGTATATTTGTATATATGTATATGTATATGTATATGTATATGTACATATTTAAAAACTGAAAATGTTTCTGGATCATATCTATCTAAGTCAACATATTAACAAATTAAAATTATTTTAGTAATGGATATAGAAAAATTTTTCTTTGATAAGATTCAACATTCATTGAAGTTTCAAAGAATAACAACAGCAGCAAACACTCTTAAAGTGGTTTTCTTAACTAATGAATGGTTAACCACCGAAAACCTCTAGTAATTGGCAAATGGATTATAGTTTTGGATGTACATTGTGAGTGTACTTAATGCCCTTGAATTGTACACTTAAAAAGTTACAATGATAAATTTTATATTATATTTTTCTATAATTTAATAAACCCTATTGCAAACATCATACTTACCATGGAATTATTAGAAGCAATTCCTTTAAATTAGGAACAAGACACAACTGCCTACTCTCATTTACTCTCATTGTTTTTATTCGACTATGTATTAGAAGTTCAGTGCAATAAAACACAAAACAATAACTAAAAGTGGAGATTAGAAAAGAAAATTTTCACAAGTGAAAAGTCCAGGAGAATCTATACACAAATTATTAGATCTAAAAGAGCAAATAGCAATTTGTTGGATATGGGATACAAAATGTATAGAAATTAGTGATGTTCTCATTTGCTAGAAATTACCAAATAGAAAAATGTAGTTTTAAGTTATACCATTTATGACAGCAAAGAAAACTATAAGCTGTCTATGTATAAATCTAACATAAAATTATAAAGCTGTATTGAAAGGCACAGAAAAAGACATGTAAATAAAGAGATGTACTTAGTTTATAAGAAAAAAGTTCCAATATCATAAAAGATAGCAGTTACCTTCCAATTAATATATAACTTATAGGAATTGTAATGAACACCCTGGCCTAAATCATGGGAATTAACAAGCTAATTCCAACATTAATACGAAAGAGTAAAGAGGAAAGAAAAGCTAAGACAACTTAGAAAAAGAATAAGAAAGAAATATTTGTTCTAAATATCAATCATATTATCAAGCTAGAATAATTAGAGACATGGTGTTGACATAGGTTTTGACAAACCATAAAACCTGGAAACAGATCTGCATATCGATGGGAACTCAGCCCATGGCACAGGTATCATAATAAATTTATAAGGCAATAAAGACTATTCAATAAATAGTGCTGGTTAAAAGGCCAGCTATATAGAAAATGGTCAAACTAGACTCTACCTCATGCCACACACACAAATCCCATAGGGATTAAAGTCCCAAATATGAAAGGCAACCCTTACAAGCACTCAGAATAAAAATGTATGAGAATATCATTATCACATTAGGGTAGAGACTAATTTCTACTAATTTCTAAACAAGGAGCATAAAGCAGATATCACAGAAGAAAAGAAGAAATTAGACCACATTAAAATAAAAGCAAAAGAAAATTTTCGTGCATTTAAGGATATCCATAAATGTGAAGAGACAGAAAGACACGTATATGAAGCATATGACACCAAGAAATCACATCCAAAATATAGAAAGAACACCTAATTGTTTAATCAGAACAGCTCCACAACCCAGCAGAGAACTGCCAACAGGAATAAAGAGGTCAGGAACCCCAAATGATGGAAATGGAATTCTTAAAAAAAAAAAACGGCCCACCTTTATTAGGAATCAGGGAAATTCGTATTAAATCACCAAGAATCGTTTCCAACACATCAGATTTCAGTGAATCCTGAAGATTGGGTGCCTTCAGTAAAGACACCTAAGTACTTTCCTTGAACAAACAGCTGAATTTGCCAACTGTCAATTAGGGAAACACCAATTAGGCCTTTTTCCAACTACCAACAAACAGGACTAAAAATCCGCCTATATCCTAGGCTGCGTTCTCATGCATTTTGAATGTTTCCCAAACTCTAAATGATCTCTCGAACAAAGCCAAGTGATGTTTCTTCCAAGCTGATGGAAATACTTCCTCACACAAGAGGGCAGCCATGCTTGCATCTCTTCATGTAATTGTGTGCATGCCAGTCTCACTGGCCCATCTGGGGAAGTTCTGTACTAAGCAGAAAGGTGGGGGGCTTACTTGGAGCAGTCTTCACAAGCAATGTTCCCTGAGGTTTCCTTGATCGTGCGCTCAGAGACAAATGCTGGATATTCAGTATCACAAGGCTCCAGGGTCTGTTTCAATTTCTGGGCTGCAGGGATAAGGGGAAAAAAAAAAAATAAAGATAAAGAACGCGAAGCACAGGCTTTATTGTGACTGGCAGCCCATAGTAACTCAGAGCGCAGTTCCGCTTCTGCAGCTCTGTGATTTTTCTAGGCACAGCATAATGCATTATTTTCTAATTAGCTGAGTGATTTCATCTGCCAAGCAACTCTATAAGCTATAATTCCTCAAGCAGTTGTGTTGGCTTGATCAGCTATCATTTATGCATCATAAGAATTCTACTTTCTGGGACAACATCAGTCCCCAGGTCTGTGACCTCAGACTTTCTTGAACTTAGCAACAAACACATATGTATATCTAAATAAATGTAGAAAATATGTTACACCATATTATTTAGGGTGAGACAAAGGTCATGATACAATTGCACGGTTTTATTACAGAAACAAAATTGAAATATGGACTAGTAAAATACGTAATGTCTTTGAACCACAGCCATGAGCGTAATCCTACTATTATGAAGTTCCATGTCCAGTAATACAGCACTAAATAACCCTGGTACGTAAAAGAGTACATAGTAGGCACTTGGTAAAAGCTGTAGTTGATTAAATTATTTAAACAAGATAAGTCCAGTGAGAAAGTTCCAAAACCTAACTCGCAACTTTTTAAAATTTCTAAATTGGGGATAATATAGTTCTATCAGAGGTTGATGAAGAAGTGAGAAGGAAAAAAAAAAATATATGTTGAGTACTTGGTACAGTATCTGAAACATCATGAGTGCTAAGTGTCAGTAAATAATAATAATAGTAATAGTAAATAACAATAACAAAAACAATGCTAGCACTCCAATGAAGCCATTGTGGCATTAACACGATGACGATGATAGATGTTATAGCATAGTGGTATAATGGGTAAGGGGGAAGGGCCTGAAGTTACAGAAATTCAGAGTACAAATCCCTGCTCCACTGTTTCTAGCTAAACCTCAGTATTCTCATCTGTGAAGTGGAGATGCCAGTAGTACAGGTATCTCCACTGGAAATGTACTCCTTAACATTTTCCGATACCCAGAACACTTAAAGGTTTCTAACACCTGAACTCCGCACAATGTTTTTGGCTGACGTTTATATAATATAAAAAAAACATATTTATAAATATATATATTATATATGTTAGATCCCTATATACAATTTACAATTACAGTTGCATAGCTCAATAGGATTTTGACAAAATGATGTGTGGATAAGGTCTCCTGTCATAATACAATTGGTTGGATATCAGAACCATGGGTAGATGCTCTGTGGAATGTCCATTTGGAGGCTGCTGGCACTAAGTGAGCCAGCCATCATAGGGGTACTGAATGCAAAACAACTGTTTGGTAACAATCAGATAACCATTGGGTAATCAGGAAGCCATGCTCTAAGCACTTCTATTCTAATGTAATTGTGTTTTATAACGCAGGCTTTTCACTGAGCTTTCATTGTTTTGAGGAAATTAATTTGGTGTTTGTGATTGAAGTGTAATGCATTGTAATTTTTCCTATTTAAAACAAAAGAAAGCATACTTTTAATCAGCTTTTTAAAAAAATGCAGATCATGATTTTCAGGACCTGTCACTGACATAAATAGGTGATATCCATGCTAACTCACAGGATCCAAAGGAATAAATGAACTAAAGCATTATAGCTCTCAACAGAGTGACACACATGCACTCATATGCATGCACACACACACAAAATCTTCATGAAATTCTAATTTTTTCAGAGTGTTACCATCCACATGCTGGGAGTTAGGCTAATTCAGTAGTAGCTAAGAGCATGAACCCTGAGGGTTGTGTATTCTGCCTCTGCTGTGTGATCTCAGATGAGTTTTTTTTTTTCATCTTTACTGAAATATAATAGACAAATAGTTGCTTGTATTTATATTGTACAATTCAATGAGGTTTTTAAAAAAATTATAGTTGGCATACAATAACATACCAGTTTCAGTTGTATAGCATAATGATCATAGATCCATATAACCCGCAAAGTGATCACCCCACTAAATCGATGCCCCTCTTCCCCTTACATATTTACTACATTATTAACCATCTTCCCTATGCTACACTCTACTTCTCCATGTCTATTTTGCAACTATCTATTTGTACCTCTTAATCCCTTTGCATTTTTTGTCTTCCCCCAACCCCCTCCCATCCAATATCCCTCAAAATATTCTCTGTATCTATGAGTTTATTTCTGCTTTTGTTTCTGTTGTTGAATTCATTCTTTAGATTCCACGTGTATGTGAAATCATGTAATATCTGTCTTTCTCTAACTTCATTCAGCACAATACCTTCTAGGTCCATCAAGGCAATATTGGTTCCCATCCCCTTCCTTTTAGTCTGTGTGTGTTTTTTAAACCTGAATTGAGTCTCTTGTAGGCAGCAATATGTTGGGGTCTTTTTTTCTTATCCATTCAGTCACTCCATCTTTTGGTTGGAGCACTTAATTCTTTTCCATTTAAGGTACTTGTTAGTAGGAATGTAGTTATTACCATTTATTCCTGTTTTTGATACATGTTTTTTATTCTTAAAGAAGTCCCTCAACATTTCCTGTGATGCAGGCTTGGTGTTGATAAATTCCTTTAGGTTATTTTTGTCTGGGAAGCTCTTTATTTGTCCTTAAACTCTAATTGATAGCTTTGGTGCACATTCTTGGTTGTAGATCCTGGGTTTTCATCTTGTCAAATATTTAGTGCCAAGCCTTTCTGTCCTGTATAGCTTCTTTTGAGAAATCAGCTTCCAGTCTTATGGGTGCTCCCTTGTAGGTAACTATCCACTTTTCTCTTGCTGCTTTTAAGATTCTTTGTATTTAACCTTTGGCATTTTCATTATGATGTGTCTTGGTGTGGGCCTCTTTGGGTTCCTGGTGTTTGATGTCTATTTCCTTCACCAGGTTAGGGAAGTTTTCCATCATTATTTCTTCAAATAGCTCTTCAACATCTTGTTTTTTTCCAGTACCCCTGTGATACAGATATTTTTACCTTCAACAGTGTCTCATAGTCTCCTTAAATTATAGTTTAGATTATTTTTTCTTGACATTCTAATTGAGTGTTCTTGGCTTTCCCATCCTCTATATAGGTCATTTGATCCTCTTCTTTATTCACTCTGTTTATTCCATTTAATGTACTTCTCATCTCTGTGTTCTTCATTTCTGACTGGTTCTCTTTTATAATTCCCATTTCCATTTTTATATTTTTTATCTCTTTGTTAAAGTTCTCACTGAACTCGTCTACACTTCCCATAAGTTCATCGAGCATCTTTACAACCAGTGTTTTGAACTTCGAATCTGTTAGATTGCTTGACTTCATTATTTCTGGATCTCTGTTCTGTTTTCTCACATGGTTTCTGCTTCTTTGTCTTCCCATTTTGGCTGCCTTCCTGTGTTTGTTTCTATGTATTAAGCAAAGCTCTTAAGTCTCCTGTGTCTTATTAGTGTGGCTTTGTGTAGTTGGTTTCCTGTGGCACAATCATGAGAGAGTTTCAGCTGCAGGTCAAGTTTAGCTCCGGCCTGTGATCCTCCAAGGCCACCGGTTAAGATTCAGCAAGCAATCCACAGATGCTGTGCTTATAGTTGCCTTGAAAGTCCA
This sequence comes from Cynopterus sphinx, assembly GCA_030015415.1. NCBI lineage: Eukaryota > Metazoa > Chordata > Mammalia > Chiroptera > Pteropodidae > Cynopterus > Cynopterus sphinx. The sequence continues at coordinate 113,986,761 of CM057381.1, forward strand.
CACCAGAAACCGAGGCCAGCTGTCTCCAGTGTGAGTCGAGGTGCTATTCAGCAAGGGGCACCTGACTAAGTGAGGACACACCTGATTATTGTTTGGGTGCAGCCATGGGTTGGGGGAGTTTCAGGGAATCCTCTGGGCAGAGTGACCTGTTTTCCAGTCTGATGATGTCTCTGCTATGGTGGTGCTGAGTCTGCACACTGGAAATGCGGAGGGTTCAACAGAGGAACAATGGATACCACTGGCATTTCTGTACAGAGTGAGTCTCCACTCAGCCTTCACTCTGACAACTCAGTTTCCCCCTGAAAGTGCCTGGTGCCTCCTGCACAGCCAAACCAGTGCTGGTGCTCAGAGTGTGCAGGTCCATCACCGTGAAAGTTCACTCGTGGACATGGCCCCTTTAAAAGGCATCTGCAGCTGCCGGCTGCCACTGCAATAGCCTTTGACTCAGTCAGCTGCTAGGGACCGGGCAGCCTTGTGCCGTCACCCCATCCTACTTTCTGCTGTTGCAGGGTGATTTCTTAATTCTTAATTCTCTCACTAGTTGTATTGCTTTTCCAGCTAGATCCTAGGCAACTTTAATTTGGTCACCGGAGGGGTGAATAGAGCCTCTATCATCTATGCCATTTTTTTTTCTGACCTCAATCTCAGATGAGTTTTTAACCTTTCTACACTCATCCGTACATGGGAATAACAATATCAACTTCACATGGTTCTTTGAGGATCAAATGACTTAAAACAGAGAGTGGCTGGCACATTGCAAGTGTGGCCTAAGTGCCTATGCTTACTGCCACCAAACTTTACTGCCCATGTTATTTCGTCGACTCTTCAGACTGTTCGCCTTTTCAGGCTATTTCTTTTTGGTTAGAAAAAGCAAGCAGATGGCTGTTCCCTGCCTCCTGACTCCACTAATAGTACAGTGCTGGCAGTTGTCATGCTCCCAAAGGGCTGGGTCCCAGACACTGTCTGTCCCTCTGTGCCCTGCAGTGCTAGCTCATAGGAAGCACACATGCTTGTTGAATAAATGAATAATTCTCCTGAATGGTGTTTTTTAGGCAAACAAAATAGACAAAGGAAATGTGAGCATCTCAGACCCTAATGGCAAATTGCCTGCCTTCAGGGGAAAGGCAATTTAGGTGACCCAAGCCATAGATTAACAACATAGAGAGGGGATTGGTGGTAATATCATTCTCTGCCCAGTTATTTCTCAATGCCTCTGGTTTATTCAGGAGGACCTCTTTGTTTGATGCCAGGGGGTTTCTATCATCTTTGTTTTGTTTGCTCTTCTCTTTTTAACCTTGGGATGTCAAACATAAACCTCAAGGTATTTTACAATTTGGTAAAACTTTTCACCGTCCTCATTTTTACAATTCTTCTGTACAGCAAATGACACTGACTTTCGATTTGGGAAGCTTCCTTTTAGTATTTACATTATTTAAGTGCCAAAAAATGAGTCAGATTAAATATAATAAAGATTAAATAAACAGCATAGATTATGAGTGGATATGGCACAAACATACAGACAGCATATAATAACCTAATGATAGTAACAGCTACATTTATTAAGAAATCACTATGTGCCAGATGATGTTCTCCTTTACATAGATTTATTTAACAGTTAAACAAGAGAAAAAATAAACTATGAGGCAGAAATGATTGTTATCTCTGTTTTGTAGATTAGTGAATGGAGGCAAGGACTGGGGAAATTGCCCAAATTCATCCAGTGAATGTGGCAGAGCTAAAATTTGAACTTGGCCTATCTGGCTCCAGCACATATATAAGTGCTCTGTGAAGTCTGGCCAATGAACGCAAGGAAGAAAGGTCTTTAGGGCAGGCTGAGATAGGCAGCACACGTGATTTAATAAGCCCGATAATTGCACCATCTCTAATTCTAATTGTCTAGGCCCAGATACAATGGAATGAGTCCAACAGATTCAATGGCGAGACTCATTTGGCTCTGATCTTTTCTGGAGATGAAATTTTTGTTCCTTGACAATTGCAGGGCACTCATACTGATGTGGTGACAAACTGTTGAGTCTATTTGCTATATGACTAGAGATTGGCTGGAGGTTGCTTTAAGTACTTTTGTGAAACACAAATTATCATATAAAACCAGGGCCATATTTAATCTAAATAACGTGGTTTATTATGAAGCCTTGTCTGGAGTACTGTGAAAAACATCACATATATTTGCCAGTCATTACTATTTATCTATGGAATTTCAAACCAATAACTAAGCCTTCCTGTGATCTAATGAGTACTGTTTTAACTACTAGGCATTTAAAAGTCATTATCTTCCAAAGGTGTAGGTGCACAAGGATAACAGAGCTCAGCTAGGCTGATTCTTTCCTTTTCCAGAAGGGAAAGTTAGGTTTCAGAAAGCAGATATAGTCTGTCTTAAGCACCACAAGAGAGTGTCTAATCACCATGACCATTGTTTGCTTAAACAGCAAAACCACCACCACCACCACCCTCACAAACAATGCTCACTGAGTGCTTACTACACACCGAACATCATGCTAGACTCTTTGCATGGATGAAATCCTCACCATCACACAGCAATCAAGGCCCTACTACTCTCATGCTTTACATATGAGGAAACTAAGATGCTTGCCCCAAGTCACACTGCTGTTAAGTGCTGAAGCCCAGGTACACAACGGGGAGGTCACATCCAGAGCCTGCACTCTTTGCCATCTCACTGCTCTCCTCTTACCCCAGTTATACTGGAGGTGCAAGCTGAAGCCGCTGTGACTTATCACTCACTCACAATGAAACACCCACACAATTGAATATCTTTAATTTTCCCTTAGCAACAAATGTCCCTGATGAGAATAACTGACTTGGGTTCACAGTAATTATGTGCAGACAATTGGGAATGAATAGAGTTGCCATTTGAAAAGCTTTCCTATTCTTTTGTCTTTGTGAATGCACCCCCATTCATAACCGGGTGCCAGCAAGCTCCATTCTCTTTGTGCAACTTCGCCAAAATGATACCTTTGTGATAATCAAGCAGAAATGGGCTTCCACAGTCCCCTTCACTAAGGAAATGAAGCAGATAAACAGTGTAATTATGGATTCCATTTTTAGCTAAACAAAGATGTATGTCTCAGCTCAGAGTCTTTATCTGGTTAGGGAACAGTAAATGTAGAATAAAGAAACTTTGCAAGTCGATACAGCTTTGGTGCTTGAAACTTTTCTCTCCTTACACTGGGTTCAAGGTTTACATTTACATTTAACGTGTGTTCACTCTGGGAGCTCATGTACATTTACATCTAACAAAGATATCCAGGTGAGAGCAGCCCCACAGATGAGTTTATTCACCCTCGTTTGACTCAGTTTATCTCCAAAATGGAAAAAGTCATAATCATGCCCACTAGAGGGCATTAGGCCTGAATGTGACAATTCATGTGTGACAGCCTGCTTGGCCTGAGGCCTCAAAGAAGGCCAGAGGTGGAGCTTGGTTTAGGTCTGAGCCCATTATCTCTATTAGCTGTCTGCCTTAGGTGCCTCGGAAGGTTCAGTAACAAATTCTGGCAGTCCTGGCCTCTCAGGTATGTTGAAGGGATCTGAAGATCATCTAGTGCCAGCACTCCGAAAATGAGGAAACGCTACACATAGGTACACCATGTATCAGTGATATAAATATCTGACGATGCCTTTCTGTAGTCTGTGGGGAAAAGGTCTCATAGTGTGGCAGTGGAGGGAGATGACTTGGATTTACCTATTAAAGGATCTTTTTATACAGCTCCCTCAAACAGAAATAGAGAAGTGAAGCACCATGTTATTCTCCTAAGCTAAAATTTTGTCCGCTCTTGGTTCTGGTGGACAGAAAAGCAGGGGAGAGGGCATATGAAATGTCAGCATGGGAAGCTTGCTGAGTGTCTGTAACCATCACTGAGTGCAAAGACTGTACCCTCTGTCCTTGTCCATCATCATCTACCCTATACTCCTAGGCCTACACCAGGAATCCCCTACAGTGGCGCCACAGCAGAGCCCTCATATCCACGGGTTTGCATTTTGTGGTTTCAGTTACCTGTGGTCGACCGTGGTCCGAAAATACAAAATAGAAAGTTTCAGAATTAAACAATTCTTAAGCCTTAAATTGCATGCCATTCTGAGTAGTGTGATGAAATCTCACACTGTTCATCTTCATCCCCCCTGAGATATGAATCTTCCTTTTGTCTTGTGTATCCATGCTGGCTACGCTACCTGCCCACTGGCCACTTAGTAGCCATTGTAGTTACCAGAGACGCCCCATTCACATCATGTTTATTACAGTATACTGTAACGATTGTTCTACATTTATTATTAGTTATCGTTAATGTGCCTAATTTATAAATTCAAATTTATCACAGGTATGTATGTATAGGAAAAAACATAGTGTATATAGGGTTTGGAACTATTCACAGTTTCAGGCATCCGTTAGAGGTCTTGAAACATATACCCTGCAAATAAGGAAGGACTACTCTATTGACATTTTGAGTCAGAACATTCTATTTCAGCCACTTTGTGTTGTAGGATGTTTAGCAGCTTCTCTGATCTCTACCCCCATTCTCAGCTGTGACACCAAAAATGTCCCCAGATGTTGTGAACACCCATGGGTGGCAATATCACCCCAGGTGGAAAACTACTGGTTTAAATAAAGATTATTGTAGCTGGTATTCAACAGAGAGTCAAAAACTAATTGTCAAATCTGAAGGACAGAACAAGGGTGTGGGCAGATACCTGTGGCGGCATCAAGTAATGGGGAAGGAAAAGCAGGCCCAGGTGAGAATGAGGGAAGTCGGAATGGGGATTGGCATGGAGTAGGAAGGCATCTTTCCTTCATCATCTTGTTCACCATCAAAGCCCATCTGTGAGGGATGGGCAGGCACACCAGTGTGAAGAAGAATGCCAAAAACTAAACCAGTGAAGATATCTAGCCTGCTGCTGTCAACATGGAGTACACTCCCACCAGACAGCCTTACCCAAAAGAAAACAAAAACAAAAAACTTGAAACAACCCACAACCACCCCAAACTGAGTACCGCCTGCCAGGCGTGGAGCACTTGCCCTGTGCCATGTCCTGCACGTGGGCTTTGCACGCACTGTTTAACTCATCTCCCACAACCCCATCATGTTATCTGTTGACCAATGAGGAAATCAAAGCCCAGAGAGACCAAACGATTTGCCCGGAACCTCACAGTTCAAGTGGCAGAGGAAGGCTGCCTGACTCCAAAGCCATAGCCCTTAATCTGTAGGTGGTGAAACAGCCATTCGAGCGGACTCCCTGAGCACAAAGTCTGATCCACAGGAGTGGTAATTTGTCCCCAGGAACTGGTGCTGCAGAGAGAACAGCCACTTACACAACTTGTAATCCATTTTCTTGGCCTCTATTAATCTTCCTACTTTTCTCTTTATAAATCTCATTTACCATTTTTTAAACCCCTAATAATAAAATTGTGGAAAAGCTAATCAAATAAGAAAGGCAAATAAAAAAAAACATATAGAAAGCACAGACTTAGTAGGTTCCTTCTCACCTCTCTTTTTCAGATCATGTGCACTTTTAAACAAAAACAGGTTCATGCTAAAAGGTAAACTTTTCTTTGGGGTACATGATAGCCCTATCTGCTTACTGACTCCCCATTGACTATACTGATTGCTGACCCTTCTTGCCTCATATACTCCTCCTCCACCACTAAATGCTTTTTTGGAGGTAGATACAGTTTTGTATATAATTTTTATTATATTACTTAATTTCATGAGCATTTCTGGTTTTAATAAAAAGTTTTCAGAAACAGAATCTTTAAAAATTTTTCTGTGCCTCTCTGTGGATGAACTGTAATTTATTTTAAAACATCCTCATTGTTCATTTAAAGAGTTACCAGTATTTGCAATGTTAAATTCCCTGGTGATGTTCATCCTGTCATAGAACCCTTTGTTTCCGTCTCGGTTTATTTCCTTAGGCTATATTTCTAGAAGTGGGATTCTGGGCACTCATTGTCATTCAAGACGGTACCAACCCAGCAGGAAGGGGCAAGAATACCTGGAGGGTCACCAGGAGAGTGTGCCTGTGGATGAAAATAGAGCATCTGGGTCTGGTCCACTGGGCCGTCAGCTTCCCAAGACAGAGCCAACCTTCAACACACTTAGATCATGTTCCCCATTATCAGTGGCTGCTCCACACGGGCGTATGCCTGCATGAAGCTCTCTGCACATGTTGCTCTGTCTCATAGTCTAACTAACAAGAAATTAGTGAGTTCCTGAATTTAGGCAAAATAGGTCTATTTGTAAGATACACAGCCATGATGGCAGCAATTATAATGGTCACACTTGACAACAGAAAGATGTGTTATAATATTTAGTAAACAGAGTTTGACACCCACTAGGCACTAAGCGCCAGTTAGGTGCTTAGGGATAAAAATGGTTAAAACACAGTTCCTGCTATCGAGAAATTCTAGCTTAGTGTGAAACAAACAACTGAGGCAATAGTGGTATGGAAGAGCTGAGAAATACTGGAGCTGGCTGAGACAGAAGCAAGAAGGAAATGATGCTAATTCTTCCTGGGAGAATTGAGGGAATTCTCAGGGACTGGGATCTTCGAGGAAGGGAGAGGGAATGTCAGACAAATATATCCAGCACAAGGGGGAATGCTGCTACATTACTAACCTACCTCTTTTTAAATAACATATAATTAAAAAAAATAATAATTGTAGTGGTCTACTTATATCTGGCATCTCAGGTAAAAAACAAAAAGTCAACATGAATAAATGCACAAAGGAAAGAAAGAGCAGAATGTATCTGAGAAACAAAGATTGACTGAACAGGCAGGGAGATGCCTGAGAGACAACTCTCATTAAAACGCACTGGTTTTGTAGACCATGGGGACTCAACTATTTATTCATGACTGTTGTGGTCAGCACTATCACCACCATGATCATGAATTAATTACAGCTGCTATTTTTTTAAAGCGTCCAGTCCCTGTGCTCAGCATATAACACGATCTATCTCATCATCACATACACACATGCACATGCACACACACAAGTGATAGAAGATAAATATTATTATTTTCCTATTTTGCTTACTGTGGGAAAACTGTGCCTTGCCCAGATCAGCTGACTTGCCACAGGCTAATTTGGAGCCAGGACTCAGGTCCATACTTATCTAACTCATGCCTCTGAGAGTGTCTACTAATTATTACTCAAATCATTAAAGGTTTTTGGGTAGGAAAAGTAATATTACAAGGCTTATATTTTATGAGGGTGATTATTTAAAAAAAAAAAGAGTAAATAGCTCTTCATTCAGCCTGAAAAAGGCATGTGTCTGTCTCCTTTGACGCCTGTAGCACCTGGTATTCCTAGGTGGTCTCCCATCCAAGCACTAACCAGGTCTAACCCTGCTTAGCTTCAGAGATCAGAAGAGATCCGGCAAATTCAGGGTGACATGGCCGTTGTCTCCTTCAGATTTTCTCTCTGCTTATGCGTTTTTTGAAGACTTCACCTGGGTAACGTATAACCTCGAAGTCTTCGTTTAGGAAACAGGTCAAAGTGTATATTCAGCATGGGCTCAGCGAAGCTCGGAATTTTCGTCTGGCTGGTGCTGCTGCACTTAGCACAAAGGATGCCTTTTGCTGACTGAGCTGAAAAACCATCACTTTGTCCTGGGTAGTTTTACACAAGCACATCCCTGATGAAAAGTAGCCAGTGAACCCAGGGCTTATCACTCTGAGCTAGGAAACAGAAACCAGTTGCTGCTTACCTTTAGCTGTCATATCTGAGTGCCACCAGCTGCAGAGGTTAAATTCCACCAGGAACCTAAATGGGTGATGGAAAGCCCAATGTTACCTGGTTATCCACACCCTGAATAGAGCAGTGATGTCCTATTATTGGGCAATGCTCACCCCGTTCGAAAGAATAACATCACAATGGTTATCAACGTGTTTAGTTTAAATAGTTTCTAGTTGTCTGTACCCATAGTAAAAATTCAACTTCTAAAGGGCTCCCTCTGCCTTGGTTTAGAAATACAAATATTTTCTCTACTACATTATGATCTGCAGCAGTAAGGGGTGTTTTCAAAATTTATACTGTAATGCAAACTCTTTAGCCGTGTGTGTGTGTGTGTGTGTGTGTGTGTGTGTATGTGTGCGTATGCGAATAGGGGCAGATGGGACAAATCTCTCTTTATGAAAGTATGCCACAATGCAAATTTTAAAAAATTAAAAATTTTTTGTTGTTCATAAAGACAGCAAAAGTAATATAAATCATCCTCCAAATTAATGAGATAGACCAAAACACAGCCATTTCTGTTTTTAGGTACTTGGTTACATTCTCTAGCAATTCACGCTCAATCAAAACCCCACTAGTATCCATGACTGTATTGTGTCTCATATATATACAGAACTTTCTCCCCACTTGAATTTATAACTGTGTTAAATTAATATGTTACATTAAGATAATAGAGAAGACGATGTCTATTCATCAATGTCTGTTTATCAAATGATTCCTCCCTTAAATCCAAAGAACGGGAAACTTAATGAGGAAAATAAGAAAAGGAGTTTGGTGTAGCTCAAATGATCTGGTTCCCAAGTCTGTCCATGAACACCCTCTCTTTTGTGTGACACGGTATTTCTGTGATGTGTCCAATATCTCGTCTGGAAGTCAAGCCTTTCATCTTTGTGCCATTTCAAGTCTGACCCAAGTCACAGATGCATTCCGCACCCTCTGAACAGGACCAAAAATTGACAGGGTAAACAATTAAATCACACCTTGAAAAGCCCCCAATCCCTGGCCCATGACTACACAGGCCCTGTTCCTATACATGGCAAGACATTTGAAGTAGCACAGTGGACAGCCCCGGCAATTTGCTCTTCTGACCACAGCCCACCCAGGCAGCATTAAAAACAGCCAGACATCTATGTTAAATTTAACAGTTACCACAATAAATAAATTTGGTTTGTGTATTGCAAGCTGTTAGTCTGCTAAACAATTACATAAGGGCATAAGCAGTGACCATGAATAACTTAATAAAAGATCATTTTTTGGTCTCAACATTCAATATTTTGAGATTTTAATGAGGTTATTCAGAGTATTATGAATCAGTTATTGAAAACATGAAGCAGAGACGCTCAATTCACTTAATAATACAAAAGAAAAGAATAACAGTTTTTTAAAAATGGAACAATTGTACTTACAAGACAAGTTCTGTCATTATCCATTTTACTGCAGCCAGGAAAGCATTATAAGGCTGAACAGAGGAATTCAGTTCATTAAAAAAAATGTATCACACACAAAATTTTTAGTTTAACTTAAGGCTTTATATAAAGACAATGTTATTCTTTTAGAGAGATTGATATCATGTTAAAAAACAGTGAAGCTCTAGCTAAAAGAAGAAAAGGGTTGGATACTGTATCCCAAAACTAACATTTAAAAACTTTGAACTCTCCTGTAGTAAGATGTGATTTACAAGTAAAATAAACATGATCTAATACAGGGGTTATCTCTGGGAGGAAAAAGGAAGTTCAGCAAAGGATGCTTAAACCTTTACCCTCTAGGGGCTAATATTTCACAGCTTAATGCTGAGGGGCTGGAATCTTATAACTAATTTCAAATGGTAATTTACAGGGCTGCCTCTCAGAAAGGTGATTCTCTGTTCTCCATCACTGTATGTCATTCATTGAAATAAGCAAAAATTGCATATGCTTGATTTTAATGTTGTCCATGAATTATGTATGATTCAAGCTGCCTTTTCTCACACTTACATATTTGGACTTGAAAAAAAATGATAATCATATAAATATGTGATTTTATCCTTTCAGAAAATCCCCTTCACTCTATAAAAGAAGGCATTGACAGCTTGATCTTTATTTCAGAATATTTTAATTAAAAAAAGCAGTTGGATTGTTTACTCTGTGATATTTCCTATATGGATAATTCAATTTCCTGATTCTGGAAAATACCAAGTCTCCCCCTCAGTTAGTTCTTTGTACCTAGGTATGCCAGATATGTGAGTGGCGGGCAGATACTGGCAAAGCCAGTCTCCAGATGGCAGGTCCAGAAAAATCTCAGAACCTTCCATGGTTCCATTTAGGTATCAGAGAATTGAAATGCCAAATCTTGGTTTCTTAAGTGATTATCCTACTTTCTGAGCATTTTGATGGTAAGAACTAGTGCTAGGAATGGGGGAATTATCCAGTTTTAAATAAAACAAGAACCAATTTTTATACCCTTAACCATTCTTGAAACTTCCCTATTTCAAGCCAGTAGGCAAACAGAAAAACAACAAAACTCTACAGGGGTTACCACTAGCTCATCCAGATTTCAGACGCATCTCTTGCTCTGATATCACTATAATTTCCTGAATCGCAAGGCCCTCAGGATTAGGGTCAGATAACAATGTGAACTATTAACTATTTGCTAAAACCAAATGCAATCTTGTAGTGCTGTGGGTCTTGCCGTTATGATTCCTGATCCTTAGGGCTTGAAAAATAATCTTCTTTATTTCAAAATGACCCAGGTGGTCAGACCACGGGACAGTTCTGCACCTCTGTACCTGCTGGGATGGGTAGTGACGTTTAAGTGGTCCTTGGTAGTGTGAGTCTGAGGGAGGACAGAATGAATAAGGAGATTAAGGAGGTTCTGAAAGGGGAGAGAAAGGGGCAGACACTGGGGCAGCTCTCCCAGAGGCCAGGGGAAAAGGCACTCAAGCATTTCCTGCCAGACACTGGCTCAATGTTTGGATAAACAAAGGGATTATGTAAATACAGGATTAACAAATTTAAATACACATTATCATTCAGAAGGTAAAGCCATTGAGCTTTTAAGCCTAATGATGAAAACATACTTTGGGAACATTTTAAATATGGAAATACTCATGCTAAGGGAAGCTGAGTTTGGAAACACAGGTTGATTTTAACTAAAAAGCAGTATTTTTTTTTTTAAATGTCAAATTTTTAGTTCCTAGTTGCCTCTCAGATATTTTCTAGCTCTGAATCATTTCTCGTTCTCTAGTATAGAACTGTGTTAAATACTTGGTTTTTAAATAATCCCCTTGCAAGATCCTATATCTGCAAATGAGAAGGTGTGTATGTTGTAAAACCATAATGACTCTTAAATTTTGTTTCAAACCAAATTTTAGGATAACTTTTTGGAATTTACAAAATAATAACGTATAAGGGCTATAATTATACATATATGCCAGACTATACTGAAGTATCTATATCTGGGTTTTAGGGTGTGTGTGTGTGTGTGTGTGTGTGTGTGTGTGTGTGTTTTCAAATCATTGGTGGTCAAATTTACATTGCTTGCACATTGTAAATTATGTTTTTAAATGGAGAGTAAATTGTAGCAGTTACTGGCATTCAGAAAGTCATTTTCTAATGCTACCAGAGTTAAATTGATTGATCCTCAACTCTGACATCAGCCATGGAAGCGGCTTCAGGAAAATGCTGCTGAAACAAAGCAGCAGTGTGATTAGGATGGAGAACCTATGATCCAAATGAGAATTTGTTCACAGGCTAACGGCTCTACTACAAACCGAAAGGAAGATTTCTGTTGAGCCAAAAGGAATTGTCTTTTATATAAAGAATAAGGGAATCCACAAAACTTTTCTCCTTTTCTATCCATCAAAAGGGGGCTGCTGGATTAATCCATCAGAGATTTTAGATCTGTTTGCCATTCATACAATCACTGAATTTGGGTTTAAACAGAAGTGACTTTTCTTAACCAGTAAAATCAAGAAATACTTTCAAACCTTCATAGTTTTGAAAAAGACGACTTCACTGCCCCAAAGGAAAAGACTGCTCATACACAGAGACAGAAACATACAGCTGTTTTCTGGGTGAACGCACTGTACTTACATCCAGGAGACCGTGGGCACCATCGCTGCTCTCCTTGTTGGCCCTGCACATGGCTTGATAGTCATAAAGGGTAATTCTACAGGAAAGCATGGAAAGGAGTTTCACTAAACTGGGAAATGCAGAAACCAAAAGATTCTGGGAAACAGCAAGGTGGACAGTTACTAATACTACTATCGAGTGCAGTGGCGACTTGTAAATACAGACCTAATAAGAATGATAAACCAGTGAAGGGGTCCAGCAAAGTTTTGCCACTCTAAAATGTGCCTTTTGGGATATTGATTTTAAACATGTTGTTAAGAAACAAAAACCTCAGCAGGAAACTTTGACCTCCTCCCCCTTCCTGCCTGAAAGAATTCAGATAGAAAGGCCTGTTTTAGGAAGGGTATTTTAGCAAATCCACCATAGCCTATTTGAGTTAGGTATGGTAGACAGGAAGGATCCATGCAAAAATTTGTTCTGCAGACGTGATCCTTGGTCTCATTGTCTCTGGGGTGGCCAGCAGGAATTTGTAAAGTGTTCCCTCTTTCTTGTCTACCTGTGAATTACCCACTTCCCCTTCTCATGTGCCCAGAATGACATATAAATTTAAGTGCCCAATGCATCGTGGGTCACATTCTTAGAGACTCCCGAATCTACATATAAACTTTGGACATTTTCTCCTGTTAACCTGTCTCTGTCAATTTGATTATTAGCCCAGCTAGTAGAATTTAGAAGGCGAGAGGAAAGTTCTATTTTTTTTTCAGCCCCCACACCAAGAACATAGTAAAGTCCAGGACTGAAGACGCAATCAGAACCAGCTCAGAACTGTTTTATTTTGTTTAATGAGATACCGAGTATTTTCCAGAGACAGCCCATCAAAACCGCCAGTTACGCAGCTGAAGCATGTGCAGAGGAGAGAACTTTGACCTCCAGCTGCACCTGGAACTAAAGTCTCCACATCCCAACCCACCACCCCACCCAACCAAAGGACTGGGACATAACTGGAAGTCGAACACTGGAACCCTTTCAGAAGCAGAGGGTCTGTGCCAGGAAGACTGTGTGTTGACGCCCTTACTAAAAATGACCACGCTCCCAGGCTTCCAATTAAAACTCGCCCTGCCAGTGCTTCTGCATACCAGTTCTCTCTGTGCCTTTAGAAATGCTCCCTGAACCCTGGATTGGGGAGTTTGAGATTCTGAGCATTAGCTTCCCATTCTCCTGGGTAGGCGCCATTCATAGTAAAATAGCCAATCTTCCTCCACTCCAATTCTCCGTGTTTAGCATTTGGCTCTCAGGGTTTAACAGCAGGTAGACAGAGTCTCTCTAGTCTATACCACTTGGAACTTGAAGAATGAAGGAAATAAAGGTATCATCGTGGAAAGAGAAGAAGGAGAAAATCCCCAGAATGATGAAACAGTCATTTTGAGTTGACAAGGATGATCTGCATGGACCAGGATACTACAAAGGGAATATGCTGTTCTGAACTGGATTCTGGGCCCTGGATGGAATCCACCTTGCCATGGCTCCAAGCTCAAGGAAAGCTGGGGAAGGCCACTTTGGACTAAGGAATGGAAAGATCCTCTGTCTCTCTCAAGCACTAGGAGACACGCTTGGACCAAGATCAGCCCAGCACTTTGATGATTTGTTGGAAACCAGCGGGCTCATTGGTTCTAATTCTCACTCCCCACTACCAGAACCATAATAGTTGAGTGTACTTTTACTTTCTAAACCTGCAGTTTATGAAACAAGAAAATGAGCATTTTTTCCCCCTCCTTAATGAAAGTATAGCTTTTGTCCCAACTATGAGCTTCAGTCAGTTGCAAAACTTTAAAATTGTTCCAGATATTCTAATTTCTCATCAACAATTTTACAAAGTAAAAGAGAATGACAGTTTCTGGTAGGTAGCAAGTTAACAGCTTTTAGGTGAAGCAAACTCCTTATCCCAAAGGAGACATGCATTCCATCCTTCCCCTCAGCTCCCCTTCCCACTCTTCCGGGCACCCCAAAGGAGAGACACTTAGAGTCCAGCCTGAGTTACATAACAGTTGCCAGATGACATGTTAACACTGCAGCACTACATGAACGCCTACGTGACTGGAAGGAATTTTCCCCGCAGGAATTCCTTTCTAGAATAATACAATGCTTAATGTGGAGCATACTTAATGCTGTGCTGGGAATGAACAACCAGCCAAGTATCTGGCTTGGGGAAGTCCCCAAACAAACTTCTCACAGAAATCACTGCCACAGCCCTGACAGTAACCCGGCCACAGAATCAACGGCAGACCACAATGGACAACTCTAATCGGTCCCTGACTGACCCACTGGGCCACAGTCTACAGACTCATTCAGGGAATTTCTGCAGAGGGACCCAGGAAGGGCTTTCGAGGATTTGGCAAGAATCATGGTAGGCGTCATCCTTTTTACATTGCCCCACTCTGTCTCTGCAGCTGACACGTGGGCCAGAGCTGAGAGGCAGCATGGGTTGAGTTTCCGGTTGTAGATGTGGATACAGTTTGGCCTTGGTTTTAAAGTTGGGTTCTGCCATTAATCTACGGTGAGATCTTGAGCAGCTTGCTTACCCTTTCTTGAGGCTTCATTTTCTCACCTGTAAAATGGCTCACAGAGAGGTTCTGAGATTTAAATGGTCAGGCCTATGAAAGTATGTAGTGTGCTGGGTCTCGTACGTCCTTATGACAGAGGCCCTAATTTTGTTCTTTGTTAGAGTCTGGGTTGTGACATATGGCAGTGTGACCTACTGGTTAAAATGCCAGCTTTGAAGTCAGTGACATCTGAGTTTACATCCTAATTCATCTACTTGTTAAAGTGTTTTTTTTTTTTACCTTCTTTATGCCTCAGTTTCCTCATTTATAAAATGATGAGAATAATGGCTACGTTATAGGGTGGATGTGATGATTAACTGAGGTTACATATGTGTTGCATTTAGCACAATGCATAATACAGAAGAAACACTCAACAGAAGGCAGGGTTGTGGCTACCACTATAATTTATTAGTTTGGTTTTCATTGCTAATATTAATTAATGTGGTTGGTGTTTAAGACAATGAGAATTGACAGGCCTTACCCAGCTGGTTGAAAGATGGACAGGACGTCTGGTTTTCTTAGCTCATTGGCACATCTGATATACTTTAAAATTCACACATTACTACAGTACAAGTAGTCTTCAGAAGCTGTAGTGGGGCTATCAAAAGATGGTGCAAATCCTCATGGATTTCTTAGCTGAGGACCATGATAACAATAGCTGATGTCTGATGAATTCTACTCAGCAACCATAAGCAAGGTACTCTCCTAAACATGTCCCTACAAGATAGATTCTAATCATCCCCATTTTACAGAGAGGCAGAGGAGAGGCAAATCAAGTCTCAGCCAGCCTAAACAATGTGCTTAATTTCATATACTTAACTAGTGGCAGAACGAGAATTAGATGGGGGCCAAGCTGCACGCACCCCACTCTGCCTTCTGCTCAGTAGCAGGTTCTGATACATTCTAGGAAATGCAGAGAATCCAGCCCTATGCCCCATCCTAAAGTCTTACTGGACAGAAAGTGCTGTCCAATATAAAGTCTCAGAACCAATGCTCAGAATCAACTCTCAACCCAAGCTGAAGGGCTGCTGTGGGGTCACAGGGCCAGTCTGGACCAGCTGGCTGGGCTAGTGAGAGCCTCTTGCCATGGCAACCACCCTGACGGACAGATGGCAGGAAGCTCAGGATTCTCCTGGGATCACTTTCAAAGGCTGCAGTTTACATGTTGGGACCAAACTCAGTTGCTCTGTGGCAGCCTCCAGGACGGCAGATCTGCCTTTCCTTTCACCAGGAGGCTCTCCTGATACCACTGCCACTGGGGAGTTACAAAACAAGCCTTTCCTGTCTTCTCCACGCTTAGCTTTAACTAGATGTTGCGGAAAGAGAGACTTCCAGATTATTACCCTTTCTGAAGTGATTTTGTTATTGTTTTAAATAACTCCATTTTGTGGCTACCTGTATCCTGTTTGGTTGATTATAGCTAAAGAACATGATAATTGCCTGCTTTCGTTCACCTCTGAAAGAAGCCCCGGGCGTTGCGCCCAGCCCAAGACTGGTGCTGCACTGCTGCCCTCAGCAGGGGGAGTTTATTCCTGTGTAGATGACATGCCTTAATCCCCGTGACATCACCACCAGAGCTTATCCTTAGCATCTCTGTGCCCCCTAGACAGTTCTCTTTGAAACTTTGAAAGAAGGCAGATATGGCCTCTGAAGAAAAAACTCAAAGCAATGCCAACAGAGCCTGGGCAAGCCGATGTGCTGCTGTACCAGAGAGGGACTTAGGTGATGGGGCCACGACAATGGGACTTTTTAAAGTCATTTTACTGATTCTGCTCTTCTCCAACTTGACAAAAATGATGACCAAGGACAATATTTCTTCTAAAACTTAGAAAGTCAAATTTCAAAGGCATGAGTTCAGCTACTTTAAGCTTGTAAGCTTGTTGGGAGCCAGTATTTATTAAACACCATGAGGCCAGGCACTTTACCCATAACGACTCAGTGAATTAGCTCACTTTGTCTAGTTTGTCTAAAAAATAAACTTGATGACACAGCTTACCATTTGCAAATACAACCCTAAAAGCAGATCAGGGAGGCATTTGATATAGAGACCTACTGTGGGTCATATTTAAGCTATTTTAAATCTAAAATTATGAGAAGCAAAGTGACTCACTAGGGTAGGATGCAAAAATATGTATTCTTTGTTGAGTTACACAATGTATTCTCTGGGCAGTTTTCAATTTGTAAGCAATAGGGCACAGAGCAGGAACTCAGAAAATTCTCAACAAAGGGACTATGGCCAAGGGAAGCCTTATTCCTTTTTTTTTTTTTTATTTTTTTATTTTACCTCTCAGAAAGCCAGGAAAGTGGAAAGGTCAGTCTTTTGATCTGAATAATAACAGAAGATCCAAAAGGTGCTCTGCCTTCTCTCCTTTTTGCATCACCATGTCACTCTACAGCAACTTCTTACAGAAACTGCCCTGTTCTTGAAGACCATCGCAGCATATCTAACACAGCACAGGTGGCATGTTTACACAACCTTGGCCCTGCTGCTTTGAACGCTCCGACTGGAAATAACTAAAACAAATCTAGTTTGAGCACCTCTCATTAGCCGAACACCCATCATTAGCAGAGAATAGCATCATGTGGCTGCACTAGCCTGGAGCCCGGTGCATGGAGTACTGGGGCCGCTCAGGGTCCAGTGCAGAAACAGAGAGGCGAGCCGTGAGAAAGGCCTCACTCATTCTACAGATTAAGCAAAGGGTATATCAGCACCAAATGCTTTTCACTGACAGGTGCTGATGATATAAAAAATAAAGGTACAGATACTAATCACATTGGCGTCAAATCCAGGTAATAAAAGCAGTAACAATAAGAAATAGTCAATTACTTTCTGCCATCAATGTAGGCATTATTATTTCTGATGTCAAGGGCATGGTACATTCATAGGAGAGGAAACGAATGCTCGGAAGATGAAGTCACTGTTCCATGGTTATTACAGCACTGGTGAGTGGAGGGGCTGGGATTTCAACCTACGTCACCTCTTCTTTAAAGATGGATATCCTGCTTCTTAGGGTCTTATGGGGGTAGGACTCAGCAGAAGAATCTGGAAAATGGGATGTAAACTTACTCTCAATTCTTAAGACCATTTGTGAGCATACCAGTTGGCATTTGTTCAAAAGAGGAATTTTCAACCCTGCCTGTCCTTTAGAATCACTAGGGGAACTTTGAAAATTTCGTATATATGCTGAGGTCCAGGCATCACCCACCCCCCAAGATTTCATTGGTCAGGGTTGGCCCTGGAAAGCCTAAGAAGCTTCCAGCATCAGAATCAACTGTGTCTCCATGCCAAGCAGAACACTGGTCTCTCAGCCACATCAGCTTCAATCTTAGGTCAAAGGATAACATGAATGGGTGCCAGGAGGTGCACCTATTTGGCAGCTGTTTGCCCGTTCACCTGCCCCTTCCATGAAAATTATCTTTATTTGATAAACCAAAGGGGGAAATGGAATCATGATTAATCCCACATAAAAAAAGATTAAATTTCATTTGCTTCTCTGAGTAAGAAATGCAAGAAAATGGCTGAATTTTGCTTGGGGAATGAGGTAATTCAAAACCCATTTGAGGCCAGAAAACTGGATGCTGGGGGAGCTTCCTGGGCTCTGCCAAGCTACATTTCACAGCCACTGTAACAAGGTAATGCCGGTGCGACACTTAGCACAGTGTGAGGCTCATAACTGAGGCTCTGTACAGCAGTCCGTAGGGGTGCCAGCATTGCCATTGTTGCTACTAGCCAAACCCAGTGGGTGTTATTGAGTATTCCTGCTTTCATTGCTTGGGGTCAGGCACAAGGGACAGATGAGCTATGGCCATTTGTGTCTAGGACTACACTGGGCATGTGGGGTGTGGGGGACACTGGGAGTGGTGAACACAGCCTCATCTCTGGAATGTTTTCAGAGGGGATTTCACAGGGGTGACAAATGAGGCCCCCAAATTATTATGTTCAGAATTCCTTTGCATAAAAGAGAAAAGGACTCATATTCTTTAACCCCTTGTTATATTGCAATTTCCCATTATTTCTACTAGAACTTGCTACTAACTGATACATTAGACTCCCTCCCTCACTGCTGGGGGTGAACTTGGACAAAAAATAAAATAAAATGCTTGGAAAAAAATAAAATGAAATGCTTGGAGCCTCCACTTCCAGTTTGTCTTTTGTCAAGTGGAAATAATGATAGTAGTTACTTCATGGAGATGTTATGGGGATTAATTAAGGTAATGCATGTAAACTGCTTGAAGTCATGGCCGGTAGTTAGTATTCAATAAATCGAACACGCTATAATCATGATGAAGTTGAGGGCAGCTATTGTTATTGTTGTAACTGGGCATCGTCAAGCAGCAGCTTTTGGATTTTAAAGAGTGGTCCATTAGAACCTCCACATCTCTGCACTCCAGAAAGTTTGGCCCAGAAACATAATTGTCCAAACCAATCCGTCTTCTCCTTCCCTTCAACACCGCCTTTGACAAACATATTTCTGTGGCCACAGTCATGTCCACAGGAAGCCAAGAAGCCATTACATTCATAACCTAAGTTGTTGAGTACTAGACATCAGTGGGGCAGTCGGCATTGAAGGAGAGCAGACATCCACATAACAGACTTCTCTTTGAACACTCTGTAGACTCCAAGGCCAGGCCATTCACTGAAATGAATGTGATTACCAAGGGCAGGGAAAGCTCCTTGTCACCCACGGTCGTGCCAGGGCAGTTCCATCACACCAAACCAGAAGTACAGATGGCCCCACTCTTGAATTCTACCTCATGTGTCACCTTTGTAGAGAGGCTATTTAAATAGCAGAAGGACCCAAGCAAGGAACTGTACACAAGTCAACTATGTTAATGAATGTGTGTGGGATGAGGGGAGGAGGACATTCCCCAGGCTCCACAGAGAAAATAAAAATGGTCCTGAGGGGTGAGAGCTCAGGCATGTGGACCAAGCACAAAGCAAACAATCCAGAACAAAACAGAAAAGACAAGGCCAAGAGAGATAGGAACTATCAGTAGCTCCCAAAGTAGAAACAAATTATTAGCAAACAGTCCCGTTTCTTTCTCTGTAAGCCATAGGCCAGGTGTGTCCATTTGCTCTTTCCTTCCTCAAACTTAATTAGATACACAAAGAACAAGGGAAGACCCCTTGGCACAGACCGCAAGAATGTTTGCTAGAAGCATGCATTATTCCATTTAACCCTCACTTGCAGGTATATGAATAATTCTTCAGTTCTATTTTTTTACAGAGAAAAGTAAAATTTAGTGAGTTAAAGCTGCCAGATTTCAGGCAGCAACAAAGTGTGCAGCATCTAGACCAGTACCCAGGTGCTTTCAACTTAGCATTTCTTGACCTTGGTTAAGTATGAGAATCACGTGGATGCTTTTAAAAAGCATCAATGCCCGGTCTTTGTCCTCAGAAGAACTGAATATGAATCTCTTGGGGTGAAGCCCCAGGATCCACTGAAAAGCTTTCCATGAGATGCCAGCAGAGGCCAGACCCATAGGCCCACCCCCAAGGCTGTGCTGTGGAGGAAACTGCTGTGCAGTGACCACCTTTTTGGGGGGGTGGGAGGGAGGCATCATTAGTGACTAAAAGAAGTGCATATAAAAAAACCCCAGTCTTTTGGAGCTCTTACGCAAGAACTAATCCAACGTCCTGTTTGCAATAGTTTTGTAACTTGCAAAGCATTTTTACATATCTTGTTTTAGTTGATTCTCACGAAATCCCCTGAGGTACCAGTTTTGGTGACTAAAAAACTGAGGCTCAAAGAGACCGAGGAATCTGTCCAAGACCACATGGTGGTGATTCTCACGCTCAACCTGAATCTCCTTATTTCAAGTCTGGTGTATCACAGAGGCCCTATCAGGAAGCTTGAATACTCTCCTATGCCTGGCTATATATATATATTTTCACTTTTTCCTGGATATTTGACATTGACTTTGCATCACTGGGGGCAAAGAAGGTGGGGGAATAATTGAATTCTAATAAGAATATTTGGGAACTAGGTTTTCTCTCACTAGTTATAAAAAGGGTGGCATCATTGCTGTTGGCACCACAGAGAGTGGATGTTAAAAAACATGAATGTAAGGCTCTTGCCAGACATAAGCAAGAGCGAAACAGAGAAAGAGCTAAAATGAAAAGCCCTAAATGAGTCATTACTCAAGGAGTCCAATTACTTCCTATGATAAGAATAAAAAGTATTTGAGCTCTCTGTTTGAAACACAAAAAAGCTGACCAGGCATACAGTATCTTATGAGAAAACCCGTGAAGCCTGGGAATGTGGCTTGGTTCAACGATTTATCAACTTCAGCTGAAAGAAATCTGGGTGATCTTATCACTCAGGCCTCCCATCCTGAAAGTTCTGCTTGTCCAGATAAGACACTGCTGAGACGACATCTTCCTCAGCTGTCCTTCATTCCTCAAACAGAACTGAGGGAAGCTCCAGGGACTATATACCATGCTATCATACACAGAACCAGGTCAAGCGCAGGAGCTAGAAAATTCTCTCTGTGCACAGACTGCAGGATGTTTGAAACCAGCTTTGTTACACAGAGACTTGGGGGCAAGTTCTTAACCTTTCTAAACCTCATTATTTCCATCTATAAAATGAGTATATTTACACCCAGGGTCGGCTTCATGGGCCACAGCCTGTGTATTTGCACAGAACCCTGCATTTAGAAGGGCCCCATCGTAGGTTCAATGCTCTGCTGTCGCTGTCTTAAAATTCTGGATACTTTTGAACAAGGGGCTCTGCATTTTCATTCTGCACTGTGCCCCACAGATTGTACAGCTGGTCTTGTTCATAACTGTTTTCACAGAGTTGTCAAAAAAGATTGCGAGGGGTAAGATTAGTCAAGTGCCACCAAGGCCTGGTGCATGAAAGGTGCTCAGGGAAGGTAGCCATGGTGATGATGATTTTCGTACTGCTGTAGTGACTGGTATGTTTTCTGGCCCCTGGATGCTAAGTCAGATGCAAGCTGGGTAGACAGGGTCATGTCAGAGACTCAGCTGAAACGACCAAGAGTGATCATTCTGCCTCAGATCATTCGCCCATGCTGCTGCAGAGCTTCTCAAAGCTCCCTCAAGTTGGCCATTTGTTCACACAGATCAGTGGCTTTCTTTCCTTCTATGTGCACTGCAGATGTGGAAGTGGATGTTCTTTCCCTCTAATGTCACTGTTCAGTAGAATGGCTATCAGGTCACCAGGCAAGGGGCCAAAAAATCCACTGCTATGCAGGCAAGTGCCATAGAGAGGCAGCAAGTATGGAGCAGTGGAGGGAGACAAAAGAGGTTGATAAAGGGAGGCAGTGTCCTTCTCTTTGAGCTCTGTCTTTCGGCTTGTAGGGTTTTTATTCATGAAACTCATTTTTTAGGACTTGGTATAAGCAGATCAAATCAAAAGCTTTGTGTCACCCGGGCGCTAATCAAGATAATGGGATCAGGGGTCATCTCGGTGAACCGTTCGCGAGCTTTACTTGGGTCCAGCCACGTCACCAGAGCAACTCAGCCTCCATGTATCTTGAGTTTGACATTGAGGCTCAGTTTAACGTGGTACACAACTCCTGTCCCAGAGCACGGTCAGTTACTTCTGGGTGCATTCTTTCAGTGCTTCTGAAATACAGATCTCTTTACAAGACTGTCAACCTATGCTGTGAGTAAGCACTGCGTTCTGGAAAGGGCAAGGGCTTGAAGGTCTGATTTCAGAAAGGACTGCAGGACCCCAATACTGGAGACCCCCTCATCAGGTGTCCTGGGAAGCCTGTTGCTGAAGAAGCACTACCTGGTGCCAAGCAGAAGGCAAAGCCAAGACTATGCAAAGATCCACAACCACAAAAGTCACAGCAGCAGCTAGCAATTATTGAGTCCTTAATGTATGCCAGGCACTGTGTAAGAACTTTAGGCTTATTATTATCTCATTAACTCTGACAGCAACCCATGGAAGTAATTATTATTATCATCTTCATTTTCCCTGTAAGAAAACCAAAGTTTGGAATGGTAACCTGACTTATTCTCAGTCATGCAGCAAGAAAATGTCAGAGCCGGGATTTGAACCCAATCTATCTGACTCTAAAACCTAGACTCTCCTTGCTCTCCTGGCTTCAGGGAGGGGGGCCTTTCCAAGAGACCAGGGAGGTTTGTCAACTAACTCCCAGATGACAGCAGTTGCTGTTAAAATAGAGAAAAGCCCCCAGCCCTTCCCTTTTCTCAAAATGTTAGCTACTCTCATAGTAAAAGGAAGTTCTAGATTCATGCCAACCATTTTTCACTCATGATAAGGAGACTAGGAATTTAAAATTCCATTACAACCTTTTATTTTCTCCCACCAAACTGTTTAAAAGAAATATCCAAGAGGGAAAAACAACAACAAAAAAAGATTTTGTTAAAGAAGTTGAAAAATATGCTTTCAAATGAGAAACATGTGTGTGATTATTCTTCATCTTTTGTTTCCCCCCACTCCAAACTCCAAGTTGAAAACAAGCTAACGTGATACAAATGCATACATCCACATAAAGATATGAAAAACCAGAGGTGCCCTGGATGGCAGACAACCCAGAAGCTGCCCCGAGAAGCTTTAGAAAGTCCAGGAAAACTCTACAGCAACCCAAGCCCAATTCCAAGCAGTTTTCAAGCATATGTACAATGACTCCTGGCAAAAAAGTAAAAAACTGTGGTTGAATTTGGAAAAGGGAACTGAGCAGGAGTGAATACTCCTGCTACAGGCAGGCCTGAGAACAAGTGTGTCAGAGATTGCAGAAGTGCTGAAGTCATGCCAACTATTTTTTTAATACCATTTCTTTATTCCCTCCTTCTGGCACAAACCAGCTATGGAATCTCAAAAATTGGGTCATCATTTTTGAATTCCTTGCTGTCAGCACAGTGCTCAGTTGGTCTTGTTGACTGGCTTAAAAGTCTGATTTCCTGAGCTAACACTTCCTGGCCATTCAGCTGCAGGAGAGCAATAAACCGGGAGACTGCCTTTCCCGCCGGCAGCCAACGTGCAACAGTTCTCGCAGGCAAGCCGAGGTCCATCCTTGTATTTCCTGCTATTATATATTTAACAGCATCAAATATGCCCATGAAAGAACCACTTCAAAGGCCGCCATTTCCTGGGAAGCCAAGAGGAGGGAGACAGGTTGACTCCTGGAGGACATTCCTTGCATCCTGATTTCATAGGGTGATGGCTTTTCCCGTAGGCTTTGGTGCTCCCAAGGGCAAGCCTGGCCCTCCTCAGAGGGACACAGTGAGGAAGTTGTCCTATACGAGCTTCACTTAGGGTCAGTGAGAGCTCTCAGGACCCAGATGAGTAGTACATGTCACCAGTGGAATTTGGCAACATCTCAGTTTTCTTCTGGCAGCAGATGTAAATCTACCTCCATTTGGGAGCAGGTGTTGAAACCTTTCACTTGATTTTCTAAAATTATATCAACAAGCCCCTAAATATCGCTTTCCATCCCTGAGTTCCAGATTTCTAGCAAGCATCCCTGGTTTGTCAATGTGAGACAAAATACACTGCTCCCACTGACTAGGTGAAAACATGTTTCCTACTCTTCTGCAGGCACTCATTTGAGACAGACATAACCGTGTCCCAGCGCAGGCTCCAGCTTCAATACTGGCCTCCAATAAACTCTATGCTGGGTGAGCAGGAAATTTACTGTGAGCTGTGGTTCTAAGACTCTTAACACTCATGCAAGAGGAATCAAATTTCAGCGAGATCTTCTGGAGCATAACATAAGTACAAACCAGCCATGGGGTCAAGTCTGGGCTTGCTTTATTTGACCTTGGGTTGTTTTATTTTATTTAGGCAAACTTTCTCGGGGGTGCAGGGGACCATAAAATCCTTACCTTTTAAAGGAGCCCATTGTTAACAATTTGTTCATCACAGCTCCCTCGACCTCACCGAAAAAGTCTCCAGTCTGTGAGGAAGAAACGAAGACCCATGAGGAAGTGGAGATGGAGAACAGGCCCAAACACCAGAGAAGAAAGAAAAATGGACACAGTCTGTACTGGAGCTGACAGGGGCAAAGGCAAGTTTTTAGGACTGCTGTTACATGAAAGTGGAAAAATTCCTAATAGTCATGAGAAGTTATGGGATTATAGAGCAACCTAGTAAGCAGATGTGATTGTTCCACAATGTGCGACAGAAACGGAGCAGTGGAGAGGGGGTTTGCATTGCATAACACATGCCAAGTGCTGGAATTAAAACACAATGCACACATGCGCCTCTGCGAGCACGTGTGCACACACACATACTCCACACCATTACTCTTGGATGGAGCAAGCATTAATCTGCACTCAATCCCTTGTGATTAAAACACTACTTCACACAGATAAAAAACAGGCTGTGAAAAGGACTTCCTAAGCAGTAATAAAAAGAATTGTTTATAATTCCTGAATGACCTGTTTAGGGAAATATAGCAATCCTCTTCATCAGCCCTATAAATCTCCTACAGTTGAGAATATGTCCTTTCTCAAAATCCCTTTCTGAAGAACATTCTTATTTTGTCCATAGGCAGTTAATACATTGAGAAGGAATAAGATATTCCAGCCTCTTGAGGACACAGCATGGTCGATCAGATTTCAGTGGCCTGCCCCTACTCCGGGCTGTCTTCAGTGTATTTGAGGTCGAGTAGTCCTTCCCCATCACCAGGCTGATGCTTTTGCAAATTTACTTCATGGGGCTGGTCGAGATAGCAGACTCTGAAGGGTGGATTGAAGGATTAACATCCTTGTGCATCCCTCCAGACTGCTGGAACCAGTAACACCAGGGTCTCATGGGGCTGGTCGAGATAGCAGACTCTGAAGGGTGGATTGAAGGATTAAAATCCTTGTGCATCCCTCCAGACTGCTGGAACCAGTAACACCAGGGTCTCCTAGGGGAGGGGGCGTGCAGTACAGCAGAACAGAGCTTGGAGCAACTACTGTCCTCTGCCAACATCCTGGAATGGGTTGGTGTGGACCAGTAGAGAACCCCTATGTCTACTGTGACTGCTCTGAGGATTTACAGCTTATGTGTGGGTGGGTGGAGGGCAATACTCTAAGAGCCTGATTAATACATTCTGTAGGCTTTATAGTAACTAAATCCTGATTCCATGACAACTGAGTGACTTCAATCAGGTTCTTTGGAGTTATCAGGCAGAAAGGCCTATATAGACTGCCAAAAAGTCAAGAAAGAGATGGAAGAAGAAAACATTTCACTGACTGAATATTGAGCATCGCCTTTTTCACTCCAGGGACACCTGGAAGCTTTAAATTCTGCAAGCATGTGTTACTGCTAGGGGTGAGAAGGACATTGCTATTTCATGTGTGTAAATATGCCGGTGTCACTGGAGCTGGTAGTTAGATGAAGAATTATCCGAACTAGGGTACAGGAAACCAGATAACCTCGAACAGGCCCTGGCAGAGCAGGCTGGGCAATGCTGCAGGCCTTGTCCACAGAGAGACAGAGCAGGACACAGAGCCCACACGCAGTGACCACAGCCTTGTCAGAGCTGCTACTTCAGTGGTTCATGTTGTTGGCTAGTCCAGGGCTCATCACTGACAGACACCCAGCACACCCTTCCTCCCCCAGGACCAGGTTCCTATCTCAGCCCTTCACAATTGCAGCGAGAGGACACAGTTCCCTCTCCCAGGTAGTTAATTTGGGTTCTTGTCCATCAATGAATTCTTCTACTTGTTTTCTATTGCAGTAACTTTGGTTAATAACATTACATGTTTCAGGTACATAAGGTTATAATTTAATATTTACGTTTCCTATAGCGTGTCTGTCACCAAAAGTCTAGTTTCCCTCTGTCACCATCCCTTGAATATCTCAGTGTTTTCCCTCTCAGCCAAATGAGCATATTACCATAGGACTATGGACTTCCCTGCTCTTTCAGAGACTGGCCTTGTTTCATGGGCTTACTCTTCTTATATAATGTCCATTAACTCCAATGCCCAGAGATGTTCAGCACCTAAGAGATGGGGTGTGGGCTGTCTGAATCTCAATAGTATGTTTTCTCTCTCATCTAAGGTGCATTTAAAAATCCCACAACAATCTCATGGATAAGAGAGACAATTCTAAACATTAAAAGCACTGGGACCAGGGTTTATAAATTAACAATCATTAAGCTCCGACCCTAAGGAGTCACGCTTAAGGACAATTAACTATTTTATTAAGCATTAATGGGCGATTATACTGTTGACTAGAGAATTTCAAATGACGTAAATGAGACTTCATTATAAAATGTGAGCATCCTCAAATATTACAGGCAGAAGAAGCCTTATGTAGTCAACTATCCTTCTTTTAGAGCTCTCCTGATGGCCCAGACAGTCTAAGTGAAGCACACAAGATCCTAAAACTAGTTAAAAAAGAGAGCTTCCACAAGAAACCCTCTGCCTTCACCTCTATATTACACAACACTGCTAACCATGCCTGTTTTGCTCTTTTAATGCTAATTTAATTTCTTATTGCAAAATAGTTGTAGTGCAAAGTTTTAGAAGGGAAACCTGTGTTTCTCTATTGCTATGCTATTGATTTTAACTCTTATTTTGATTTCTAAATACACTGCATACTTACTTCTATGCTCAGCCCCATAGCTTATTTTCTTTTTTCCCATTCCTTTCCCTCCTGCCCCCACATTGCTCAATCAAATGAAGAACATTCTTTGTCTATTTCTGGATCCTTGTCCCTCAGTGTTGAGAGCCCAAATTAATGCTTAAACTTAGATAACTGACATTTTAAAAAGCAAAAACCAGAAAGAAAGCCATAAAAAATAATTATGTTGATATATATATATATATATATATGTATATATATATATATATATATAACCTGTGACTGTGTGTATATATAAATTATATATATATGAAGATAAAATATCAAAAGGAGGAAAACTCCTTAAAATTGTCCAAGCTCTTTAAGGCACCTCTACCCTTGAGGCAAAGAGTTCTATAAATTGAACATTTTATGAGTAAGAGAGCAGACCCTGGGCTCTGTATCCCCTCTCCCACCACTGGGAGGTAAAAACTCTTTGGGGCCTGCTGAGAAGAAGGCTGTGACATTCTTAGAAGGATGGAAACAATCTTTGCTATTACCTCTTAAATGTAGATCATTGTCTAGAAGTTTTAACACCATCACTTGTTTTCCTTGACCCAAGCACATAATGAGCGCCTTCCTTTGAGTTGGGAGGAATTTCTCACTCACCTGTGTGTAGTCTTCCGACACCAGAATAAATCCATTATTGTCTATGAGGTAACAGTTCACAGTCTAGAAAATAAAAATACCGCAGTTTCAACTTTGTATCCTCAGACTGCTTTTACACACAATGACGTACTTCCAACCTGAGAGAAACCTATTTTGAGTGTTTTTGGAGAATGGAAATGCCTGCTGGCTACAGGACTGAGTGCTGTGGCTAAGCCAACCCCACATTTACTTTGCAAAACTAACAAACAGAAATAAAA
Organism: Cynopterus sphinx; assembly: GCA_030015415.1. Lineage (NCBI taxonomy): Eukaryota > Metazoa > Chordata > Mammalia > Chiroptera > Pteropodidae > Cynopterus > Cynopterus sphinx. The sequence goes on from CM057381.1 coordinate 114,014,595, forward strand.
CACTGGAGCAAACCTGAACATCCTAGATTAGAATAATATACATTTAAAAAGTTATTAAGTACGGTTTCTCTTCCTTCTTTTTCCCTTTATATGACCTGAATAATATTTCCCAAGAACAAAGTGTTCAGAGGCCCCAAGCCTGTATTCATAGCAGTTGAAGTACAGGCTGTTTTGAAAGCAAAACACCAGCACAATGTCATTACTCTAATGATGTATTAATGAAAACACCGTGTCAGCTCAGAAGACCATCAGGGGACCAGGTAGTATTTTTTAATTTGTTCATAGACTTAGGCAGGGAGGGAAGGGGCAGACTTCTGTTCAAGGGGCCCCTCAGGCCTCCTAAAGGTTTTCAAACTGTGTTTTTAATTGGGAGCTGGATTTAGAGGCAGGGCTGTTAGCTTTTGGTAGCTCAGACTTATAAATTGTGGAAAGCAAGGTAAGCCCAAACCTCTGCTTCCCCCACACTACTTTAATCTCAAGTGAATGATTTGCTACAGGCTAAGTTTTAATTACAGTGCTGTGCAGTTTAAACTTAAGGTTTAATTCCGTCCTTGATGTAACTCAGTTTCTATTTATTGCAGCTTTACATACCAACTGCACCATTTAATTTGTAACATATCTTTACCCTGAGCTAAATTCCCCCTAGCTCCAGGCCACCGAAGGGCTGGCGTTTTCTGGGGTATTTACCTATCCATGGAGTTGGTTTTAGTCAGGCACAAAAAGTACAGCACCGAGTTGGTCAGAAAGAGTCATCTTTTATTACTCAGCAGTGGTGGAGAAGCAGCAGAAAATGAAAAGCCCCGCCTGCTAGCACCTTTTATGAAAGAGTGGGCTGTTTTGGTGCGCGATGAGGTTTCTCTCGGTTATTCAGAGGAACCAGATGAATGACTATGTGAAGACTGCTATTTGAAGAAACTCTTAGCTGCAAGGATACTCCTTTGGTCCTGGTGGGTATTTTGACAAAATTTCTTCATTTTTAGGAGACAGCATTATGGAAGCAATCTCATCGAGATGTGAGCTGTGCTGTCCAATATGGAAGCTATGAGCTATATGCATATTTGAATTTCATTTTAAGTGAATTAAAATTTAAAATCCAGTTCCTCAGTTGCACTAGTCACATGCAAGTGTTTCATACCAGCTGTAGCTAATAATTATAATCTTGAACATTCCATCACTGTGGAAAGTTCTTTTAGCGAGCCGTGTTTCTTTTTCTTTCTTTCTTTCTTTCTTTCTTTCTTTCTTTCTTTCTTTCTTTCTTTCTTTCTTTCTTTCTTTCTTTCTTTCTTTCTTTCTTTCTTTCTTTCTTTCTTTCCTTCCTTCCTTCCTTCCTTCCTTCCTTCCTTCCTTCCTTCCTTCCTTCCTTCCATCTTCCTTCCTTCCTTCCTTCCTTCCTTCCTTTTCTCTCTCTTCTTTCCTCCCCTCCCCTCCCCTCCCCTCCCCTCCCCTCCCGTTCCCTCCCCTCCCCTTTCTTCCTTTCTTTCTATTAAACTAATACTCCAACGAGTTATAATCCAGTTTACATTGGATCATATTAGACAAATCCATATCCTTATTTTTTTGAATGTCATGATTCCTATTTTGCAAAGCTAGACACTGAAGCAAAGATATGGATTCCATTCGATCAATAAATACATGTTAAATATAGGAGCAGCCTCTATATTCAGGTATTGACTCTCTAAATCCTCCCAAGTGTGTAGAGAATCAAAAGTCATTATAAACCATCTCCCCAATCCTAATTATAAAATTAGTTACTACTCGAACATTCCTAGCCAATTAGTACTGTTGCATTAGACCTAAATCTTTGGTCAGTATCTCTCTGTTTATAGAATATTGTAAATATTGGACAATATAAGGCAGATACAATGCAAATAGATGCTAAAGTCAACTGAAATCTTGAGAAAGAGGTGAGATTTCTTTGAAAGTCCATGAAAGTGATGTTGGTGGTCATCTCCTATCACATAGGAAGCCACTGGCACATTAGAATTTATCAGAGGTAACATGTGGAGAAAGAAAAAAAATCACCATAGATAATATGAAAGATGGTTCCCAAGAGAATGACTACAAAAGCAAGAGACTAAGGGAAGCTCCCGGGAAAACTGACCAAACTCTACCATATTTGACTCTCCTGTGATTGTTCTGAGAAAATCAAGTGTAAAGCAAAAGACCCTCTGTTGTAATATTTTACCATTGTATCAGAAATATTACATGGTTGACCCTTGAACAACATGGGTTTGAACTGTGCTGGTTCACTTACATGTGAATTTTTTTTAAATAAATACTGTAAATGTATTTTCTCTTCCTTATGGTTGTCTTATATTTTCTTTTCTCTAGCTTACTTTATTGTAAGAATCCAGCATACAATACATATAAAATGCAAAACGTGTTAATCAACTGTTTATGTCATTGGTAAGGCTTCCAGTCAATAGCAGGCTTCTAGTAGTTAAGTTTTTGGGGAGTCAAGAGTCTACAAAATTTCAACTGTGTGGGGGGTTGGTGCCCCCAATGCCCATAGTCATGAACTGCACTCTCTACTCCAGAACTTCACTAAATTTATTTCTTTGGAGAATTGAGTACAGCTGCAATTATAACCTAAATTTGTTAAAGAAAATAAATGTATCTTCACAATTTCCAGTTCATTTAGAAACAAAACTTCAGTGAAATGTTTCATTATTTGCTGTAAAAGGCTTTTGGAAATGAGGACCTTGGTGCTCCTCATACTGGCCAGTAGTGGGTGAGATTGAAGTTGGACTGGCCAGTAGGGGACTCACTTCTGATGCGCCTGCCCTGGCTCCCACTCCGAGCTGGTGCGGAGGGAACAGAGGTGAGTCCTAGAGCAGGAGAGAAGGCTGCTTCAGCTCTGAACCTGGCACACCAAGTTGTAGAAGTAGAAAGATGGCAAGCTTGGGGCACACCGAATGAAAACTGTCACACAAAGAAGTTTTTCTTAAAGCATACGATCCTTTCTAATAATAATAAGATGACTTAATAGACTTAATAAAGAAATAACAATAAGATGAAGAAAGGAGAATGGCGGCTACAGGTTAACATCAACTCATGCAATTCTTACTTGTCACATTGCCAAGTAGGAGTTATTTTCTTGGACAGAGGAGAAAACTGAGGTCCAGAGATGATACTGTCCCCTATGTCAGACAGTGAAGCAAGTGGGACCTGAATCCAGTGCTATGTGACTCCAAGGCCCACTGCTTCCACCAGCCGAACCCCGCTGCCTTACCAAATTCAACAGGACACAGGTACGACCCCAGGTCCTGCCGGTTGGTGGAAGGTTTTCCTTGTTTAAAAAAGCAAGATCTCATCTGCCACATTTCACCAAAGGAAACAGGACAAATGGCAAAAAACTAGCCAGACCAGTCGAGACACTAAGTATCTGGAGTGTTATTCTTATGGCTGAAAATAAGTAAAAACAACAAAAGTGACAGGTGTTTGGGGTCACTTGGTAAAGTGGTATTGATCTCAATTGTATGTCCCTGGACTCCCCAAGCAAACAATTTTTAAGTTAATATCTGAAACCAAGAAGCTTAGTCAGACACAGCTGAAGGGGATTTTCACATCCCCATCACTTGCTAAGAAACAATCTATGGAAGGAAAAGAAAAACAACAACATACACTAGAGTATAAAAATACACATTATGATCCACTTCTTTTGGTCAGATTGATCTGCATCCTACCAGTTGATGATGAGAGGAGAAACAGTGGACTGACCAAGGCTCCTAAAAAATTCTATGCCAAAGATTCCACTGGTCACAAAGGTGCCTTACATTTCGTTCCAGTATAGTGGGCATGTTCTCCTTGGTAAGGACTGGGGAATAGTATTGGCTTCGTCTATACTGAGTACCAACTGGCTTTTCCTGGACCATGCTTCCATTTAATAATTTTTTAATTCACTTTTTCTTCCTTAAATTAGGATTCCACGACAGGAATTTGGTGGCAGAGAAGATGCCATACTGTACTTTAATAATGTGTGTAAACTTACTCATGTTTTGAATATAAAGGATACACAGATTATTAAAAGATTTGGCTACACCATTAAGCAAGAAACAGATACTGCCAACAGTGTGATTCACCAATTGCTGAGAAATCTCAGGTCAAAAGCAAGGATGCTATGCCAGTGATCTATACCTGGGTCGCTGACTCTGAAAGGTGGTATTAAGTTTTCATAGGCAATTCTGTTATGTCAAGTAAATTTAGTCACCATGATGACTTCTTGAATAGACCTCACTGCCAACAACCACCTTGATTAAATTATAAATTATTATTAGGAAGGGCAGTGGAGTGGAGTAAGCCCACTGGAATTAGGATAGTGGGTTATGGTACAATCAGGGCAGAATTAGCAAGATTTTAGTCTGACCCATTGTTATATCTATGTATTCACAACAAATAGTATTCAATTGCCTTTTTCATACTTCTCCTTTAATAAAAAGAAATAGATATTTCTTTTTTCGCTTTCCTTCACTATTCTACTTTCCCCTAAATTAAGCCAAACATCTTAGAAGGTATCTGCTCATATCCCTGTCCAAAGGGTAGACTGACAGGCTGAAGGGCTTAGAGAAATTAGGAACTCTAAATTTTGACAGATAATGTAAGCGCCTACTCTACAGCCACCTTTGACAAAACATCTAGGGCTGAGGTTGTTTGAAAAACATGGACATAGAGACAGAGAATGAAAGAGTCAGAGAGAATTGCTTTTGTTTTTGTTTTTGAAGACATCTTTCTTCAACTATATGATGATTCAGTATTGCTCAAGTCCTATTCCAAGTCACAAAGGCAGAACAGGCAGAACCTGAGGTCAAAGCCCCAAACTAGGCCATGGATATCTGGCAGTCTCAGATGGTAAGGAAGAGTGCCTGTGGGTGAGAAGTGGAACACCAAGCTTGTGTTAACTGTAAAATGGTATGAGCTCCAAGGAGGCTAAGATACTAGCTTGAGAATCAGAGACTCTTACATTTGCTATCAGTGTGACCTTGAGCAACGTCTGTTAACACTCTCTAAGTCTCAGTTTTCTTATCTGAAAGATGGAGACAGCAATGCTTATTTCATAGGTTGTTGAGAAGATTAAGTGGGAGGCTGAGTGCTAAGTGCTGAGTGGGTGTAAAGTGCATAGTGGATAGTAAGCCCTCAAAGAACCTGTGTTTACATCCATAAACAGCAAATAATGTTTATTGGCCACCTACTATATGCTATCTTTACAAGTATCCTAATGCTACAAATTTAGAATGTCTCAGAAAGGAAAGTTGTTCTATAGTACATATCAAGAAGTTGTGGATACAGGTTAGTTGAGCTTGGTTGCGTTTTGTTCTGCCTTTTGCTTTGTGGGGAAAATTTTTGTAAGTTTTGATTGGTACGACCTCAACAATGATCACTTAGAAGCCCAATATTGTGCCTGTTGTTCTCATTTGTGGGCAAGATGAGAGGCAGGGAGAGAAGTGGCAGCGAGGGGGGGCGGGGGAGGAGAGAGGAAAAAGCAGAGAGAAAAGGAAGAAGGGGGAGGGTTGGATTCTTACACCTGAGGATGGGGCCTGAGTCTCTGCCTCTCAGGTGCACATGGTGCCACTTCTTACTACCTTTCCTCCAGGTGTCACAATCTGATCCCTAATACTTTGATTGTGGAGCAGACTGACCCTTCACATCACTTGATGTATCTTTACATCATAGGTCAGTAACTATCATGTCAAAATACTCTCTTTTTAGAGATAATTTTATTTTCCAATTATAGCTGACCTACAACAGTATATTAGTTTCAAGTGTATAACAGAGTGATTAGACATGTATATACCTTCTGAGGTGATCACTCCAATAAGTCTGGTACCCATCTGACACCATGCATAGTTAATACAATGCTATTGACTATATTTCCGATGCTGTAATTTCTAGAACTGCCAATTGTACTTCTTAAGTCCTTCACATTTTTCACCCATCCTCCCAGCCCCACCTCCCACCTGGCAACCATCAATTTGTTCTCTATATCTATGAGTTTATTTCTGTTTTGTTTGTTCATTTATCACAATACCATTAAAAAAAAATTCATTGCAAAGGGGTTACTTTGGACAGAAAGTGCCTGGTAGGAGTCACCTGTGCCCTTGTCCTCAAAAGTTGTTCCAATGACTCTCCAGCCCCACTGGCTGGGCTGGGTTGTTGCAGAAGTGGAAGTACCTGGCTACTTGATTTAGTTCTCCTCCCAGCTCTTCAAGGAGGCGTTCAGATTCTAGAGAAAATGTTCAAAAGGCTTTATAAAGTCTAATCATGATGATTAGTCTCTATTTCTTTGGAACAAGGGAGGATGGCAGCCGAATTTCAACATGAAATTTTCTATCCACTCGCTGCTCTCAAGCCTCCTCCAAAGGCCTCAGTAGGGGAGAAGCTTCACACTTTCCACTCTTTTTGCAAAATACTGTCCTCTCATCAGGAGATAATGGCTGTTGGAAAGGTGAGTGGGGGGAGAGAATGAGAGGAGTGAGGAGACAATTCTTCCTATGGGTCACACTGACACCAGGGGTGGCATGGCTTCTTTCTCCCTTCCTTCTGAATGGAACTACATTTCAACAGATCACAATGACCTCTGCCACCTCCACAACACCTCGCACATGGTACTTTCTGTCTCAAAAGCACTTCTCTTGCTCTGGGCATTGCCTTCAATGTCATCTCCGTCTTTATTTTCAGTTGACTTAATTGCTACTCCTCAAAGAAGCCTTCCCTGACCATCCCACATTAGTTTAATCCATAGACTATCACAGTTGACAATCACATGTGCCAATCAGTTAGCTCCTGGAGGACAAGGAGCCATTTCTGACTCTGCTTCTCATCAACTCCCCAGGGGTCAGGAGGTACCAGGCACTGAAGAATGGCTCGGTATACCTGTCTTGAAGGATTTAGTATATAAAGTCTTGCCTCTATGCTCTGAAGTTAGCCCTCACCCTGGGTGGAACAGAGCCCCTTAAAAGTCTTAGTGTTGTCTGGGCCAACCAAAAATATATTTCTATAAGATGGGAAGATATCTGGCCATACCAACTCCGCTTGCCAGCCTAGGGCACCCCAGCCAAGGCCCAAAGAATCCACTAATGGGTGAAACAGAGGGGGTGAAGTGGATCCAAGGTCAAGCGTGTCTGATAAGTCTGAGAAAGCTGGGCAAGGTCTTCAGTGCAGAGGAGAAGCTATGAGCATATGAACTTAATGAGTCCCCACAGCTGTTTTTAATGGGGACCTGATCACTTGAGGGCAGTTCAGGGAGAGACTTAATTAAAAGTTATGAAAGGAGACTGACACATGGAAAGAGTCTGCTGAAAGGTTGGGAAGGCAGGGCTGGCTTTTCCATTTAAAACTATGTCAACTGGTTGCCTGAAGCCAAAACTTAGAGTCAAAATGGGAAATGGATGATAGTTTCAAAGTGCCAAATGAGGGCGTCTAAGCATCACATCAAGTTCAGAAATCAGAGAAAATGCAATGCTTAATTTTCAGTGTGTAAACCTTTAAATGACATTTGAATGGGGATTTATCCCAATGGCTGATAAAATGATCAATAATAATGTAGAAGGCATCTTACTTTGTGTTTATTGTGCCCGGGGGAAACTGTGAATTGCCTAAAGAGCATATTGCTGTCTGAGGTTTTAGATTCAGGTGAAACACTACTCCAAGGGAAGAAAAATTCTGCAGACATTTTTCATTTATCGCTAACATTTATTGAACACTTCTCACTTGCATTTTCTCGTGTTCATCTCTTCATTCCTCACTATTACTCACTCTGTGAGGTGGATATTCCTACCTACATTGTATAGCTGAGGAAACTGAGGCACAGAGAAGTTCAGAAACTTGCCCAAGGTCACATAACGTATTAATATCAGAGTCACAATTTGAAGTTATCCTTAATTCACAGTCTGCCTGCGACTTTAACCACCATGCTATATCACCTGTGAAATCAGTCATTGAACAACGAGCATATATTGGATGCTTCTAAGTGGAAATCCATTTCTACTTAAAAAAAATAATAAGTATGCTAATTTAAATTATGAATTTGACTACTCTAGTTGTCCCTTCCTCTTGTTTTTATATGTGAGGATGCACAGAGGCAGAGTGTGTTGTAACAAGATTACTGTTTCTGGCTTTATTCATCAAGTTGTTTTAACCAATTATCCATGTACCATCCAATGAACCAACTAGTAATCCAACCAACCAATTCAGCAACCCGCCCAATGAGCCAACCAACCGATCAACCGATCAACCAACTATCTTCAGTTCTCTTACCATTAATTGGGATTTGTGATTGTACCTAAGTACAAGTGAAGGGCTTAATCAATATCATTATTGAGCTATATTGTTTTGAGCTGAGCACTCCCAAATGACAATAAATGTCTCAAAGACAGAGGACAGGTTTGAGGCCACTCATCTACCCTATGAATGGCATTCCCAAACTTACTAAAAAGGTGTCAGCCATAAAATGTCACAAGTTTCTCTTTCCTATGAGAAAATTATTTTTGATCTGACAATCAGAAAACAGTTGGGCTTTTGCTGGAAAGCCAATCGAATGGCTTTTACTCTTTGGATAGCGACTCACACAACAATTATGATTTTTTTAAAAAAAACTGACAGCCAGATCTTTGGGGTTAGAGCATTGTTATGTTTTAACTTCTTTCTTTTTTATATATTTCTCTATTTGTTTTTCTTTTGCTTACTTTTTTGAAATATACTTCTAATCTATGTTTTCCGTGTTGAAATTGTTTGGCTAGGATTTCTTTAATCCCTGTGGTAACTAGAAGAAATATAAATATAAGATTATTTATAAATTCCAGTTTATATATTGACTAACAGTTTATGTTTAGCTAACAGAGAGAGAGAGAGAGAGAGAGGCTGCCGGAGCCAAAGTGAAAGGCCCCTCCCTACACATCTGCTTGCTCTAAAATGTGGGGCAGAGAGTGTGTGGGACTGTGCAACTGTAAGTATGACATACAGACTTACAGCAGTGACACTTTTTTTTCTTCTATTGCTCATATGTAGGATTCTAGCACTGTGCTAGAATAAAAAAAAATGTTTTTGTGTTTTTAACTCCTAGATTGTCAGCTCACTTTATACATGAAATCAAGCAAATCACATAATTTCTCTGATCCTCAGTTTTCCCCTTTGCAAAATGGGATAACTGTTCCAATCCATTTCACAGGGATGTTATGAGGATAAAGAGATAACACATGAGGGAAAAGCACTGAGAACTGTCGCATGAGCTTCAAATGGCAGCAATTTTTTTTCCTATAAAATGTCAGAATTTCACTATTGACATTAAAATGTCACTATTGACATTTTAATGTCCATGTGACATTAAAAGCACATTTCTCTGGCTCTCATAAATTGTCTGGTTGGGAGAAGAAAGAAAAAAAGAAACAAAGCAAATACCCTTGAGTTTCAGGAGTTGGTCCAGAGCAATCTGTCAGACCTGGCTATTTATAGCAGCATTTCCTTTGTGAGATGATACCCTCTGTCACCTCCCATTGACCAAGGCAGAAGCAGGCCCAGGAGGCCTTCTTACCTCATCATCACAGCTGATGGAGCACTTGCCATCCAGAGAAGCACACTGTGGGTGGGAAGAAAGCATGGGGAAACATGTTACTCGGACATCACAGGGCTGGCCATGGCTGCCGCTTACTTACTTAAGGACAAGCTATAAATGTTCTTGCCTGTTATCAAATACCAATTTCATCTGTCGGGAAAACTCCAAGACAGTCTTGCCTGCCCTTGCTAAGAACAATGCCAACTCCAAATAATAATGTAAAAGACAATTTGGGGGGCGGGCAGAGAGGAGGAAGCATGGCCTTTTCATTTTAATTTATGTTGTCTATTTTAATTTATTTATAAGCAATACATTTATGTACTTATTTATTTTTTCAATTAATCAATCACCAGTGGTTCTTTAAAACAACTCCTCTGTGTGTTTAGTATATAGTTTCCTAAAGTATCTTCATTTAAGAAACGATATATCATTGTAATATTTAGAATGAAGCCAACTTATGTGTTGCCATTTCTAATGAATTACTGAACAAATACCACTGGCATGACTTAGTACAGAGAACATAGTATCTGGAAAGAAAATTCCCAGATTCTCTAAGGTAGAGGAGCCTCTGGCCAGGGGAGGCAGATGCATGCATGCATGGTCAAATCTAGTGATGCAAAGGCCTTCAGAGCATGACAAGAAGGTTCACAAATAAATAACCAGGCATCTCAAGGCTAGAAGTCACTATGAAAAGTCACAAAAATCCCCAATATTTAAAAAAAAAAATTCTCCTTTGGAAGATCATTATCTTGATCTCACAATTAAAACTGTTTATAGGAGCAAATTACCTGCTTTTCCAGCATGTGGTGTCTAACATGCTGACAGCCCTTTATTTTGCAGTAAAATGAAAGGTAATCTGAGCAGCCAGCAGTTCATTTTACAAACATTCATCGGAAATCTGGTACTTTTAGGCTCCAGGTACCCAAATGTGAACACCTGTGTAATAACAGTGCTGCTAATGCTTCGATATGCTGATTATAACTTACCTGTCTGCTGGCAGTCCAGAACTTCCTTTGGAAAAATTCAAGTTTCATCTGAATGCCTACGGCTGGAAGACATTATAAATAAAACAAGGCATTAGAGATCCCGTTACACATATTTTTAAAGATTATCATAGAAAATTATCTGTCATGGCAAGAAGCTGATATAAGCATATCAGATAAGAACATGTAAAAATGAAATTTACAGTGATGCATTCAACTAAGGCTTTTTTTTTTTTTTAAGGTAAGGGATTCTCAAGGTTACCTGTACGCACAGAATTGTCGGTATCGAGCAAACTGAGAATAGTGCAGATGGTTCTTTAGCTTAGAGACATGTTACTTGAGTATTTCTAAAATTTATACACTTATGGTTACCTCCCTCCCCAACACAAACTAAAAACAGGAATTAAAAAGAAAAAAGATATTCAGAAGATCACTGTTTCTTCAGAGTTCCTTTCTGGAAACTTGCATTTCTAAAATGTATGCTATATGTGTGTTCATGAGATATAAAATTTGAAAAGCACTTGTCATGAAGCTGGCACCTGGAAGTGAGTGAGTCACTTTGCTATGATGTGACTTAGTTTTAACTGGCTCCTACTTTTCACATCTCAAAGACCTCTCCCCAAAAACTCTGAGGGAGTTATATAATTCTGTTTGTCTGTGGAAAGCTCCCTGAGGCAACGGAGAATGCCAGTTCTAGTTAAAGAAATATGCAGAAAGGGAAGAATTTAAGAAAGGGACTTAAACTTCAGGAAGCAGAATTTTGTAGATCTTCAGAACGGTGACAAGAACAAGCTCATAACATCTCTCCCCATGAAGCCAAGACAACGTAACTATTGAAACCATTTCAGAAAGTGCTCTAGTTGTGACAGAAAACTTGTCAGAGGGTGAGAAAACTTGAGAGGAGTTTGAAAAGAAAGAGTGAGACTGCTGGAAACACTGGCCTCCCTGTGGAACAGCACTTACCCTTGAGCAGGTTCTAGACTTCAGTCCATTGCATACAACCTCCCCATTTTTTGCCATATCTGTACACCACCAGTACTGTTATTTATCTTTCCATATTTTCCCCTTTTATTTAAGTGTTTAACATACCTTCAACCTAAGTAACAATATGTATCAAAAGACATACACAATTACAAAAAAAAAAGTTCACTCAATGCTCTTAAAATCTCGCATGCCTCCCTCCATGTCAGACTCTCCCATTTAGGTATTCACTGCTGTGTTGGCTTCAAGAACGTGAAGATTCATGAAGGCCTTGAGCTATCATCCTTATAACTATCCAGTGCATTCCTACCTCCTAACAACACTGTTGAAGTCAAGCCCTGAGAGTCAAGGCTGACTGGGTCTGTACACTTTCAGAGAGTCACCCTCTATCTACGTACTTAGAATGTCAGATTCTAAGATAAGACTAGAACTAAGCATGGCTGCAGTACACAGAATGGAAAGTCTCTGAGATGAGCCATTTCAGCACTCTGGCTCCACCCTGCTTTGCCTTAAGTGTCCTCCACTTGCTGGACCATAAGCAACCCAAGGGTAGGGACCTGTTCATGCTCCCCACTGGGGCCCTGACCCCAGCAAGTTGCCCAGCATACAAGTGATTCATTAGTAAATGCTTGCTTTCTAATAAACTTTTCAGATGATATAGTCAGTCGTTAGAGAGAAACATGAAGGAGTAACATTAATGTGAATTATAAGGATACTCAAGTAAAAGTTTTGCAGTAGCCGTTCTCAACACATTAGAATAACAACCTGGAAATTTTTAAGAAAAAGTTTAGTGATTAAGAGGTTCACAAGCCAATTGGTGGGTCAACTTCATGACCATGTGTTCAGTAGCTTTCTCCAAGCAGAGCTCCAAACTGGGTACCAAGGGGAGTGAGAGAGCACATGCTTCCTCTGAGTCTAGGCAGGGAGTAGGAACAAGGTAAGGAAGCCATGAGAGGCACAAACAGAGAACTGTGGAGCACAGAGGGTGAGGCAGCCTTGGCCTGTGTGCCTTCTCCCTCCACACTAAAACCAGTTAAATCAGAATTTCTGGAAGTGGAATCTAGGCATGGATGGTTTAATAAAAGCACCCCAGGTGACCTAAATGTGCCCCCAGAGTCCAGCATAGTTGCTCTATATGCCTTAGTGAAATGGCTATCAAGCACCTACCATGATGTGGGCCCCTTTGTCTGACCATGACCTGAGCTGCTCTGCCCAGCCCTGGAGGAAATATCAGAGAATACCTGAAGGAAGCTGATTTTGGAGCCTGAGGGCTGTTTCCTACAGTGTCAAGTGAATCTTGTCTTCTAAAATGCTTGACAGGCCTTGCCCCTGTTGGGATGAGCCAATTAAAGAAACTGAACCAGAGTGCAGGCTGGGTTTTCTCAGATCCACCAGCAGGCAGAGGTGAGAGCAGGCCCTGTGCTCTCAAGAAAGGGCATGGGATGAATATCTCTGGTTCCACCAAAGACAGGGAGGCAAGAGAAAGCTGGCTTCAGAGCAGAGGGCCTCAAAACTGCCTGGACATCCAATCACTGGTATGTAAGGGGGGAAGGAAAAATAAGTTTTTCTCTCTTCCTCTATTCATCTCGCTCCGCAACTCCCCTTCTGCATCAATCTCCAGGCTGGCAGTCAGAGAGTATTTCTGAGGCCACCTCTCAGGGCCAACGTCAGCAGCCATGGCAGGCTTTGAGATTTTACAGGATAAAAGCAGAGGGGTCTCTGAAAGAGTTACCTCATGGTGACCTTTCCATAGTGTTTCTAGTCCTAAGCCCAGAGCTGTCCCGGCCTATCTATCATCTACTGAGTTACTCCATCGGTGACCCATGCCCTTTCTGAGCACCCCTCCCTTTCTGTGGTGGAGCCCTGTTTTCACCTCCCTAATGAAGCTGGTTGCTCCCTTCTGGGTGTTTATCCATCTCACATACTTACAGGCTGCTATCATCTGCCCCTTTCAGTCTGTACCCCAGCTCCTCAGAGCGCTTTAATCTTTCCTCATGAGTCAGTCCCTCCATCCCATTAATCATGTGGGCTGCTTCCCTCTGATCTCACTCCAACAGGCTGCATCCTCTCCCTGGTCCCTGATGCCCTAAACTAGACACCGCTTCCCTTTCTCGTTACCAGCTCCCTTGTCTGGGCCATGAGGTTGGTGCCAGAGAGCTTGCACACAGTCCTGACTGCCATGGGTCATCTCGGTTTTGACCTGGCTATGTTTTTGCCCACTGGCCCCAGTATCCTCTCCAGAACTTCTGACCTCTGACTTCCCACAACATGTCTGGGTTTTTAGTATTTTCACCTATAAATTACCATACTTCTTTATGATTAGGAGATTCACAAGCCAACTGGTAGGTCAAGTTCGTGAACATCTGTTCTGTGGCTTTTTCCAAGCGGAGCTCCAAGCTGGGTACCAAGGGGAGTGAGAGCACACACTTCCTCCTAGTCTAGGTGAGGAGTAGGGACAAGGTAAAGAGGACATCAGAGGCGAAACAGAGAAGTGTGGAGCACAGAATGTGGGGTGGACTTGGCCTAGGGGAACTGGTGAGAGCTTTGTGTAAGGTAAAGCATGGAGATCTGGTAGGTAGAAAAAGTTAGAACAGAGAAATGATGGTAATCCAAGTGCAGAAACAACACAAGCAAAAGGATAAACCTTTTTTAGACCGCCATAGCCTCTGAGGCTTGAAGGAACGGGAGTCTGGAATGTGGCTATGCAGGCCGAGGTCAAATGGCAAAAGTTCTTGAATGTCAAGCCAAGACACCTGAAGTGTATCCTGGAGGCCTGGGGTTGGCTTTCAGGCTAGACCCAGCCTTTGTTTGTAAATAGGGGTTTATGGGAACACAGCCACTCTCGTTTGTTTACATACTGTCTCTGGTACAAAGGCCGAGTTCAGTAGTTGCAACAGAGGCCAAATGGCCGAAAAGAGGCTAAAATACTTAGTATTTGGCCCTTTACAGAAAAAGTTTGCCGACTTGCTATAGGGTCTGAGGAGCAATTTAAGACCTTTAAGTAGAGAAGTGTCAGGACCTCAGATTTATAGTTTAGAAAGTCCATAATGAAAGAGTACCAGAGAAATGGCCAGTCAGTTGGAGAGGAGGAGAAAGAGATGAGTTTTTGGCATTCATAGCCAATGGGGACATTTGGCTAATTATCTCTTAAGCACGAACATGATGTAAAGTGACACACACACACACACACACACACACACACACACACACACACACACACACACAGAGAATAAAAACTGCCCCTCCACCCCGCTACAAACAAACAAAAATGCTTCAGAACAACATAGCCAGCTCTACTCAAGAAAATGCATATGAGGTTCCACAACAGAAATTTATCTTCCTCTCACTAGTTTTCTTTGTTTTGTTCCACATTTTTTTTTCTTTTTTTCACCTCATATCAGGAAAAAAAATTATTTCTGCATGTCCCACTCTTTCCCTCCCCCAACATGTTCCAAAAGGAACCTGAAGGTATTTGTCATGCCCATCCCCTTTGCTCTTTCAACATTTCAAGTCATAACAGTATATTCTGATTCAAGTCAATTTGCTAATTTACTAATAAAAACAAGGACAGAAAGTACTGTAGTGAAACCCAAGTCCCAAAGAGAATCCAAAAAGAAAAACACCATTCTTGGGTTTGAAATTGCTTAGACAGTCCAGAAGATCATTGACACATTTGTCCCGGAGTTGGTGGTGCCTCTTACTTCCACTGATTACAGATTCTCCCAGGCTCCTTGTTAGAAATCTTCCCCCCGAGGATAGAGGCAGAGTCCCTTTTCCATGTCTTGGAACACAGGAGCACCTTGTATGAGCAGAACAGACCCCTGAGATCCTTCCTAAGTGCCACTACATATTGGGTGAGCCTCTTAGGACAGTGACTCCAAGACACTGCAATGGTCTTTGGAAACCAGCAAAATAGCAGAATCACTGTTAAGACAGTCGTCATCCCAGTGTCTTTCACCTGAAACAAACACACTGGAAGCACTGACATCCCCTTTGGTTATTCAGGTTCCTGTTTCTATTTCTCAACTAGATGCTCACAAGGGCCTGAGCATAGATTTTCAGTACAGCAATACGGACCACACACCTTCCACTGAGTATCTAACTCCAGACAACTTTTTTTTCTCCAACTTCCTAACTTCCTTCCTCCTTATTTCCCTCTCCTCTATTCCTCCTATGTTTATCAGAAACCTGGCACATGCTAGGTGGTTGGTGTATTGAGATAAGATATGAGGGATGCAACGGCCAGGGTGGAGGTCTGGAAAAGGCAGTCAAATCACTGAAGAAAAGATTACACTTCTTCATTCTCAGGGCTGATGGAGACGAGCACAGAGCACCATCCAAGCACCAAAACGTACAGACCATTTTATTTGCAGAATGTCAATAATTTGTGCCCTTGAATTGGGACAGAGAGCTGACCTCAAATGTTCCAGCCCTGTGCTGTCCAGATTGGTGGCCACTAGCTACATGTGGCCACTTGAATTAAATGAAATAAAATTGATAATTTGGTCCTTGAGTTGCAATAGTCACATTTTAAGTGCTCAATAGCCACACGGGGCTAGTGGCTCCTCCACTGCATCATGCAGATCTAGAACATTCAACCACAGCAAAGGGTTCTGTTGGACAGTGATCAGTGATAATAGGAGGGGGTCACGAAGAGGTGGACACTGGAATTCCTTGAGGATCAAAGGTAAAGTTCTTCACAGACCTGTCCATGATACCTAGCCCCTGGAGGTGGAAGAAATAAGGATAACTTAGGTTTGAGGATTTAGATCAGCTAGAACGGCCAGTGTGAGAAGACCTGGATTTGCAAGGGGAAGTTGGTAATTAGTTTGAAAGAAACCCAAAGAAATCAATGCAATATGCTCAATGTGGCTACCACCCTCAAGATTTATTTATTTTGCTTTAGAAAATTTGAGAATACAAATTACATTTCCAGTGCTATTATATTCAAATGCATTCAAGATGAAATCATGCATACATCTCATATCAGGTTAATAGACATGCATTCAAGTGTAATCCGAGACTCACCAAAGAACAATGTTACACGTAAAATTAGAAATAAAATAACTTTTTCATATTGTTTTCATTTAGAAATAATTTTCTGGGGCTTGGCCTCCAGTTGCAACATACCCCTAGGAGCACAAATCTGTTTGTAAAATAGCGCTCGCCATGCCTGGCAGGCAAGCTCACGCGAACACCCCCACTTCTATTTGCCCGGCCCTCCCACCACACGCTACATTCACATACACATGGAGAACTGTCCAGAAGAGCAAGCCTGTCCCCATCAATGAATTATAACCACAAGGTTTTTCACCAGGAAAACTGGTTGTGAATCCTGTTTCTATGACTACTGCAGTGTGCTCTTGGGTCCATCACTTCACCTCTCTGTCTCTACAAAGAGAATCCCACTGGCATTAGCTTCTAACTAGAACTTTTGTGGGATTTGTGTAAAATGGACACTCTAAAGGCTTGATAGTGTTATCAGCAACATGTTATAATTTGTTCCTACAACGTTCATCCATTATTCTTGTATTTTACCAAGTACACTGCTCATGTCAATATATTGAGACTGAACAGAAAATTCATCCATGATCATCCATTCTGTCCACTGCTAGAAATTTTCTTTAGGGTCTAGTATTGGTGGGTAAACACTCTATAAAATTATGATACTGAAGGAGAAGAAAAAAGACAATGTGAACACTGGCAAAGTGAAGCAGAAAATGGAAGATGGTTGTTTCAGCTGAGCAAGCCTTTAGAATAGATTATTTTCCTTCCAGGATTAATGAAAAGTGAGTTCCATCCTTCCAACTCTATCACTCACCCCTTCTGAAATTGTGATTATTTATGCACACTCAGGATAAGGCTAGACAGGCCAGCATAGAAAATCAAGAGGGTTAGTGTCCTAATATTGGCACCATCAGCTCCAGGTGTTCATCAGCCAGGCTACCTGGGTACAGAGCTTCTCAACTGATTGGCTACTGCTGACAGCATGGGGACAATTATTTCATTTCAGTATATAGGCAGAGAAACAGATCCCAGAGCTATCCTGAACTGGCTTAGCTCACAAACAGGAGTGTTTTCTTCTAATAGATTCCAATCCATGGGAAGGAATAGGGTAGAAAACTGTATCTTTATTAGAAAAAATAAAACTATAGTAAGTTAATAAATAAAATACCTATTAAGGCTTTCCTCTCTATTTTATCACTGAGGAGTGGAACAAGTTTTCTTAAAACCCAAATTCTACAAAAGAATACTAGCCATGCCTTATCTCATGCAGAAAAGGAGCTCTTGACCAGTCGGATTTCTCAAGCAGAGTGGTGGCTATCTTTGCAGGGCTGGGGTAATGTCTCCCACCCTGTCCTCAGCCCGCCTTTGACAGAGTCTCTGAATTTCCATTCCTTTGTCCACAATGGCAAGGACTGTTGGCAGTGACAGTAACAAGGCCTGGCATATTTAGATTCCAACTTGACTTAATTAACGGTCAACTGTAATAGCTGTTAGCCAAGCCACATTTGTTTAAATGTTTCTTCTGTTTGTTTTCAAAACAGTTAATTGCAAGTAGAACTAACAATGCATCTGGATGTCACTTTTTTGGAATATTTCACGATTAACTGGGGGTTTGGAATAAGGCCACTGTTCTGGAGTGTTGAGGAGAAGAACTCTAACCTTCCTTACATCAAATACGAGCCCACTCCAGAGGTCTGCTAATGTCCAGGATAAATGACTTACCACATGAATAACAATTTAAAACTGTAATGTGAATTATGACATAGCTCATCTGTTAAATATTTCATGTGAGGATTTTAATGAATTGCATGATGGAATGTTGGACAAAAAAAGACAACTGAAATCCTGGGACTAATTTGGGCAAAATGGAGAACAGAGTATCCTCGTGAAGATGAGGGGGAAGAAAAGGCAGCTGCACTCACGTCCCTCTGGGTGTCAGACTGGCAAGCCCAAAGTCTTCCTTAAAAGATTATAGGGGAGGGAGAATGGTCAGCAACAACCTTTTGAAAAGTATTCATATCAAAGTAAGATTCGTTTTTTATAATCTTGGTCAAGCCTGAACATTAATCTCTAAGATATGGTATTATTTCAAAAATTAGGAGGAAGAAACATTCTCACAGCAGCAGACGCACCTCATATTTTAGCCAATGCAAAGTGAAGAAATACAGTTATAAAAAGGGAGGAAGTATTTTAAATATAACCGCTTAACTGATTGCATATTTCACTTCTGAAGTATTCCCTGTGGTTTTGGGGGGGTGGGGAGGGGGTGGTGGTTATCGTTCCTATATGTGCTTTTAAGTAACAAAGACCTACATGATATACGTCTGTGGTGAGAAGGAGGGATGGGAAACGGGACTCATTATCACTCGATTGACAATGCAATAGCAGATTTTCTTTGAAGGCTCATAGCTGCGAAGGCCTATTTTAATCTGAAACCATCCCCACCCGCTGGCTGACACTGTCTTCTGGGAATGAGTGTCAGAAGGCCTGATCCATTTGCCTACACTCTTCTTTCATAATCACTTTGTTTTTGTCCCATCAGAGTTTCTTGGGAGCAGTCACCTCTGGTGAAGTATAATAAATGGCAATTATAATGTTTCCTCCATTTGGGTTCTAATTATTTGACAGAATCAATGTTGAAAAGAATTAGCTGGGCTGTGGAATGGAATAACAATTTTCTTTTCACCCCTGAGCTAATCTGGAAGCATTTTTCTAGACTTCATCTGAAGAAACTTATATTCCCTCAGCTTTCTGAGGCCAGTGGAGCTGGCATAAAAACTTTTTGTCAGATCATTTTATGCTCACAAAACTCTTCAAATAATATTATTTCAATAAAGTTTTCAAGCTAATACATTTTTAGAGTCAATTGCCACCCTTTCAACCTTTCATAATAAAACATTTAAGCCCCAGGCTTCATTGTATTTTAATCAGGGTTACACAAATCAATGTCCATTAAGAAAATTATAAACTTCCAATTACAGCTCCCTAGTTAATAATTTCTTATTAGGTCACCATCTAATAATAGTTACCAAAGAGATTATAACAAAATCAAGGGTCAGATTTCCAAACATTTCAAAACCCATAATAGATTGGTTACGTGTATTTGCCAAACACCTCTGAGCTGGATGTTAGTGACAGAATTTAATCCCAAGCAGCAGGAAAATATCTGCGTGGGTGGTTCGTGGGGCTGGAGGGATGCGTCCAGCTCCTCTGATTCTCCAGTCATGTTCCAGGGCACAGAGAAGGAAAGGGGCTTATCCAAGCACACTCAGCTCCTCTGAGGGAGCCTGAGTCAATTCCAGAGACCCCAAATTCACATCCCTTCAGTGCTGGGTGGGAGCTGTGGTGAATGAGAGACCACTCTGTGCTGGTATGAAGGGAGCAGCTCAGCGCAGCTCAGTTGATGTCTTGTGGGAATATGGTCTGGACACTACAAGTTATTCTGATGCCGCAGGAGAAGCTGAACACATAGATGATTATATCTATATCTAATCTATATCTATATCTATCTATCTATATATATCATTGAAAAATTACCACACTCTGATAGGGTTCTCAGATAAAATACTTCTAATTTGCTAAACCTGGCAACTGATGGTCAAATGGCATACCCCAGGCAATGAATGACCTCTGTCGCATACTTAGCCCTGCGAGCCCCGAGATACTTTTGTGTTCCACAGCTAAATATCAGGACTGCCAACCAAGGCTGCCTCCATCAATGTGAGTTTACTAATTGTTAGAAAATTCATGCCTAGAAAGATAAGACTATAAATGACTAAAAATATTTCATGATTTACTTGAGAAGTTTTTCCCAAATCAATTTGTCCGAACAAGAGTGCAAAGGACAAGAAATGGCTCAGCTGAGAGAACCACTTACTTATCAAACAACTGATTTATCAAGACTTGAGAGATACACTATTCTTCAAGTAGCCAAATCCCAATCAGATCCCTAAACCGAGAGAACTGCCCAGACCCCAGAACCCTATCAATCCCTGCTCAACCTTCCCTTTCTGGGCCCCTCACTACTAAGACCCTGTGAAGGTGCTATTTTCCCTCACTACAGTAGGGAATAAATCACTTTGCTTGGTCTACCAAATATTCTGCTGATCTTATCAACAGTCAAAATTGCTTTTTTTTCCCCCAAAGCATTTATCAATATTTGGCATTAAATCATTTAATTACGTTATATATTATTTATTGTGTTTCATTCCCACTTGGCAAGAAGTAATGTCCTTGAGGGCTGAGGTTGTTTGTTTATACCTGTATTCCTTGTACCTAGAAAAGTGCCCAGTTCAGGTAGGTGCTTGTGAACTCATGTCGAATGAATGACTGGCAGGTGGATGCTGTGCTGATGGGGATGTCAGCTATTCTTAGACAGCTTTCTTTCTCAGAAGACCTACCTTTACCATGCAAGAGGCCTGGGCTCTGTCCTGAGGGAAATGGAGAGCCACGAAAAGGTTCTCAGCAAGGAATGAATGTGAGAAATGAAAAGATCTGAGCTTTGGAAATATCTGCAGGTAAAGGTGGTGGGCTACATGCTGTGTGTGAGGGGGACTGGTGGGGAGGGGGGAGCATTCACACAATCAGGTGAAAAATGACAGATGTCCATAGAGCAAGGGCCCGGGGGATAGGATAGAGAGGTGTGGTCTCCTGACTGAGCGAAGCCTGAAACTCTGAGTTTTGCCATTTGGTACTTCAATCTACACTTTGCCAGATACTACCCATCCCCCTGACTTCAAGTCTCTTGTCATTTCAACATGTTTTGATTTTGCTTGCAAATGAATTATTCATGAAGCATGTGTCCCTGCTCACAAGATACAAGACATATTACATGATAAAAACTATTTTATAAATCAGGTCATAGGAATGACATATCATATAATAATAGTAGCATCAATAATAATACTAATTAATATATTTTTAAAACTCCCTACTCTGTGTCAAGTACCTGCTAGAAGCCTCAGAGACTTCATAACCAACCCTTGTACCACTGTGCAATGTAGGCAGTACTCTCAGCCACACTATGTATGTAAGATTAAGGACCAGAGAAGTCAGTTACAGGCCTAAAGTCTCCCTTCTAGGAAGTGATCTTCAGCCTTGTTTTCGCCTCATATAGTGAAGCCAAAAAAGTTTCCACAACTGTGAGTTCTATCAAGCGCCCTATGATTTTACAGTCAGATAAAATGCAGGCAGGAGGTTTCAGGACAAGTAACACATCATTCTCTATTTAAATAATCCAGAATATTTATACCAGTTATTGGAATATTCAAATTGGTTCTGTCTTATTGCCTTCTCTGGAGGTAGAGTTAGGGATGTATTCAATAAAGAGGCAGGTCAGGTAGGATGAGTAGGAATTCATGCGGACATAGTGACCAGGTGAAGAGGAAGGGTGAAGAGAGACTTTTAGGTCACTTGTAAAATCCCATGGTGAGAATGAACCTGGAGAGTCTGAGAACCCCACGACCATCTACAAGGCTGATGCAAGTGAAGAAGCTGCACTTCCCTGGTCTTTATAAGACAACGTCCAGCACCTAAGGCAGAGGTTTAAACAAATACCGGTGACCATTTGGGGATAGCTCATCACAGGCAGGACAGCCCTCTTGATGGTGGGTCAACAAGACGATCATTCCCAACCTCTACCCAGTGTCTCCATTTCAATAGACCCCAGGAAAGACAATGACAGAAACAGGCAAGGCGAGTCCATGTGCTGGAGAGTAGCAAGGCAGCGTGCTAAAGCAAGTCTAGCATGCCACTGGGCCTGGTTCCCTCTGGCCATCTAGAGACCCATTCCGAAGTCAAACACCTGGGTGGCAGATGTGTCTGGCTATGGTAGACCTGGCCCAAGGCATATCCTCCCAGAACAGCTGCGCATGAGGTGATTATGAGCGGGGAGGGAGAAGGGAATGGAGAAGCAGTAATGAGAGCGGCAGACAGCATTTTGGAATAATCAAGCATTTTTTTTTTCCTCCAACCTCTTAGAATCTCAGGAGCTTGGAATATTTGGGAATCAACCTTGGAGTGAAGGATACCAGTTTTGTCCTATAATTTAATCAGGCAGATGTTGAGGATGGAAAAGCCATCTTCTGTGATTAAGTCATTGCTCCCAGACACGTGCTTGGCAACACCCGAGTCTCTCATCTGGGTTCCCAAACAGGCTGCACTGGTCAGGTCCCTGTGTGTGGGTGGGCTTTGGGGGTGATTTGGCAGGGAAGTCCAAATCCTTCTCTGCAAGGCCTACTCCCAAGAGTACTCTGTGTAGACAGAGGCCTCTGTGGTGAGCCAGGCTGCCTGGCCTCAATGTCCCTCAACTCAGACCTTTATCCTTTCCACAAAAGCTCTTCCATGCCCAGTTGGCTTTCAATACAAACTGAATGAATGAATAAGCAAATGCACCGTATTCCAGGCACTAGGCAGTTAATCAGTTGCCTCTCAAGCTTCTTTTGAGAAATAACAGCTTGAAACAGGGTTGTTACCAATGTTCTTCCCAGAATTTCCTGTCACCCCCTGGCTATTGTCCATTCCCTCAGCTAAAGCATTCCATGCTTAGGGCCTCAGGGAAGGGAGGGCACAGAGCAGCTCAGGGAACAAAGGCATAAATTCTGGATTTTTGAATCTCAAAAGCCAAGGCCCTCAGGAATCTCAGGGCTGTAAGGATAATTGGGGAACTGCCAGGGCCAGTTCTCTCTTCACCCAACCTCCAGGGCCCTCAAAAAAGTACACAGGAAAGATGATCTGACTGGAAAAAAAAAAAAGGGAATCCAGGGAAGCCAAAGTCACAGAAGGCCTAGGGAAAAACTTGCAGGTGTTCACCTTCCTGCTTGTACCCTGGGTCTAACACCAAGGTCGGGGTGGGTGTAGGGGCTCTCAGAGCTGAGAGTCGTACTCCCCCAAACAGCTCCTAGCTTCAATAGGAAGTGTCAGGACACTGGAACTTAGCCTCTTCTAGCCCTACTACTGGTGGGAACAGACAGCTTTGCAGAGGCCACAGACAGACACCCCAGTGAAGGCTCCCTGCAGGCTTGTCATTGTGGCACAGAGAGCTGCCCACTGGCCTGTACATGGACTGATAGAGGACTAGAGGGGACCAGGTGACTTAGGAAAAGGCTTCATGATTAGATGGTTAAATGCCTCCTCCCACCCTTCAGCTCAGGTGGGCCCTGGGGAAAGAGAAGAGAGACACTCGACTCACTGAAATTTCTCTCCCACCAGGATTATTGAGACTTCTGCTAGAAATTCATTTTAGTTCAAATAAAGCTGCATTGATCACCCACTTGAGTGTGTGGATTGAAATTTGTAGCCCTTTCCCCATTTGTGATCCAAGAACAGAAACAACGGAGCATTTAACGGAAGTGGACAACCTTAGGTTTCCAATCAGACGCCATCTCCTAGGTCCACTCAAGGCCAGTCCGAGGACAGAACCCAGGGCTGTGGAGACTGAGCGCCACCACCCTCCTCTTAGAGTAAGCCAGTGTCTGCTGTGATGGCTGTACGGGCAGATCCCGGAGGCTGCTTTCAGTGTCCCGACCGCTTTCTTCACAGACCGGGGAGTAGTGGATACAAACGTTTACCATGAACTCCTCTCCTGCTTGGTGGAAATTAGACCTTTCAACTTGGACAAAAGCCTTCGAATGGAAAGGATAATGGGGGTCCTCTGAGGGTCCCATCATAAGGACCAGTACCTCTTCTCTACCCATAACATGGTCATCTGCCTGCCATGCGTTGGGGCCTCAGGAGTGCCCCATGATCTCGGCTCAGTATTGTCTGTACTAGGGGTGGGAATTTCAAGAGTCTCATCTCTGTAGGTGAGAAGGCTTAGCAATTTACGAAGCCCCACAATTTGAGTAGTTTCTTCATTGTCATCTGTGTCTGTTTCCTTACACTTATGCCCAGATTGAAAAATGTCACACAATCTTGGGTCTGAGTCCTGCCTGTCTCATATGCAGGCCGTGTGCCCTCCCACTCAGTTTCCTCATCTGCATAATGTGACAGGTGTCATGCACACCTTTGAGGATGGTTGTGAGCTAATACATGTCATGACCCTCGCACAGTACCAAGCATGTAGTAAATAGTCAATAAATGTCACACGTATGCATCAAGAGGAACAGTTAATGTATATTAAACATGTCCAATCCCAATATCTAATATAATACATATCCTGTTCTATTTCCTTGTAGCTGAGTCTCTACACAGTTTTTCCAAGACTGTGTGTCTGTAACTCACCAATCTGTCTGCTAAGTAGCTGAGGTCCCTCTATCTGAGGCCTGAAATCAAGTTCATTTGCTGCTGGCCAGACTCCTTGTAGATTCCATGTGAACTCCAGCAACATTGGGCTTCAAACTACTGTGGAATGTTTCATCTTTTTTGCTAAAAGGTAAGCAAGTTAGATCTGGCATAATCGCAACTGCCCAGAACATTCCCAACTCTCCTAAGTTTTAAAATCTGAAGATTTGGTAAAATCCTCACAGGTAGATATCGTCACCGTCACCTCTGTTTTACAGCTGAGGACACAGACATTTATGAATGGCCAAGCTGGAAGACACATAATAGAAATTTCCATTTTGGAAGCTGGGAGGGACTCTGGGGGAACTAGGATTTGAACCCAGATCTTTCTGACTTTGAAGCCCAAGAAACAAATATCTAAAAATGAATGAACTAAAAGGACTTACCTAAAATTACTTAAAAAGAATATGTATTTGAAGAGCCTATCCCTATAGAAAATAATAATTTCTGCTTAATATGAGACTGGTAAATCCACATATTTTGCTTTACGTTTTCTCACAAATTTTGCTTTATGCTTACACTTTTCTTTCCAACTTCTGTGAGCTGGTCAGTTTCCTGGAAGCCAAAAAAAAAAGATCTTAAAATGCTTACGGCACCTTTCAAAGCCTTCACACTTTTGCCACTCTCTGAAGAAAGAAGACAAAAATGTGGCTCCTTAGAAAAGAGTCTGAAGCCCAAAGGAAACCTATGCCCATGGGAGACGCTGCAGAGCAGAAACAACATCCTTTGTCTCTAAGGAGGCAGGTAACATAGAGGAGACATGGCCCAGGACACAGGGCTGCAGGACCTGCCCCTAATCACTGGGAACATGTAGGGCACAATTGGGGCCAGGTGCCCAACTAGCATTATTCCACTTACCCTATCAGCAATCTCAGGAGAAAGATGTTCTCTCCATTTTAAGGATATGATGCAGAAAATTAAGTCACTTAACTAGGGTCACACAGCTGCTAGGACTTGGGTGAACTGGGACATCAGACCATAGCCTGACTCAGATGCCTGCAGCCCCCCACCTCCTCTGTGGTTCTCAATGAGGCTGCATCACCCCCTAGGGGGCTGCTTTGGAAGTTCATAGCTTGCTTGCCACAATAACTAGAAGGTCTATACTTCACGGGACAGCCCCCAACCAAGAATGGCTCCATGCCCTCAGCGCTTCAGGTGCTCTGCCTGGTATGGATGTGCTTGGAAAGTGTGACCCATATCTAGGCCTTGACTGAATGAACTCTGCTTCAATCTAAATAGAAAGCATGCCTTGCACATGGAATTTTCAAAAAATGTAGCTACGGTCCTGTGGAAAAGAGAGATCAGTGTGTTTTGTGTGCCTGCAACCTGACTATTTCAGAGAATCCCATCACCAAGAAGACATGGTTTGTGGTTGAGATATCCATACAGCAGCCGCTGTGTTTACAGGGTTCCCACACAAGCTTCTGGCTACTTCTGTCTGCCTCCTCTTATAGTTGTACCCAAGCATGTACACATTAAAATATATATTATCCTAGAATAAACTACTCTCCTTTTATTTCTTGAGATTATAGTTTCAGTAGTCTATAGCAATGTTTTTTTTTGGCATGTAGAAACAGGTTATATTTTCCATGTATTTCATTTTGGGATAGTAAAAAGAATATTCCAAACTTTTATAAATTGGGGGCCTTGGGTGGGATAGGAATGAGGACCGTCCTGGCTCTACTTTTTCCTTTGCCTCTAAGTCTGGCGATTATTTCCCATTTTCTCCAACACCTACCCCCAACTCTGATTTTGTCTGTGGCTCCTCTGCTCTCCTTTGGCCTTGTGAGGATAGATTTGGCTGGGCCAAACCTCATATGTTGCCATGGCTTCCTCTGTGCTTCCCTTCCCGTTTATTTTGGCTTCAATCAAGGTGCAAGATATTGGTATCTGAGGCTCGGCTCAACTGCTGGATTTCCCATCTCAGAGGTGAGTAGTAAAGGAGCAGCTTCCTCTGTGCTTAGAGAATTGAGGTCCTCAACAAGGAAAGCTACTCTTTGGGCTGCCCTGCTGGAGCCTAGAGCTAGGCAAGTCAGCTCTGCTGTTGCTGTGTTTTCTTTTATCAAGCAGCACTGTCTTTGAATTCCAGGCAAGCTGTGAAAGGGAAGGGAGCCTTGCAAACTGCTTTTTCTTGCACAAAGCATTTTAATTATAATTATTGTCACTACTTATGTCATTGCCTTGAGAGATGAAGAGGGAAGGAGGGACTACTCTGCAATTTCACAGCATACACCAGTTCCCTAGAATGATGAGGGGGGTTGCAGACAGTAAAAGAGCCAGCAACAGAACCTCCATTCGATTAAAAGGGGCCTTTGTAGTGGCTGCATCTGTACATTAAAATAAATCTCTCCTAGCACTAAAATAACATCTACATTCATTTGGGCCAGTGCCACATTCAGCATTTAAGAAATCTGACAAAACGCTGCTTGAGCATGTTGAAGTTTGCCAGCTCACAACAAAACAAGAAAGCTACCTCTTCGGCATGAAAATACTTCTCCCGGTTCCCCACTTTCGCTTATGACTCCCATTTTCCGGCTGCACTTAAAAGAAAAAGACTGCCCTTTTTTCAGGTGCCAACCACTTAACATGGCCCTGAAACGGGCAGCAAATTGCCGCTGGAGGTGGTAAACTTCAAGAGGAATCTTTTTCTTTTCCCCTAAAGGAAACTGCTAGAGACGCCGTGTGCCCGATAAAGCCTTTAATAGCTACAGAAACACTGTTTGGGGTGGCCCTCAGGTAGACTAGACATGAATAATGCCTCATAAAAATAATTCCTTCTACCCAGAGCACAGAGCACCAGATGAGCTTGGCAGGGGCCCTGTTTCCAAGCGAACTGCAGACAAAAGAAAGCTAGGCTCCAGCAGGATGTACCTGTCTGTGGCTGAGGCGATAGTCACTTCTGTGCCCATTCAAAGTTTTGAATTTTTCTGAGATCCTAAACAACAACATTGGGTAATTTTCCGACTACTTTTTGCCACGTTACAACACAAATAGACCTGAAATAAGCAACTAATCCACCTGCTGAAGACGGTGCTAATGGACCACGTCCCAGCACAGTCTGTTTGGCTGTGGCATAGCTGGGTAGATTTGCAGAAGTTGAGTTGGACATGGTGGAGTGAACCATTGAACCCAACCTACTTATTATATAAATCAGTAACTAGAAGTTAGCAACTTGACTGAGATGATTCAGAGATGGCTTAGACTAATTCAAACTCCAGCTGTGCTGGAATAACAGACAGCTGCTGCTTTTGCCAGCCGGGCACGCATGCCCCTTTTTTTGGATAGCAGAGCCCCACCCCCACCCTTACACACCCATACCATTTCCTTTAGGGAGCTGTCCTGCCTTCAATTTCAATCCATGTGGTTTGTGTAGGGTTTGCCCCCTAAGCAGAGGCATAGGAATGCATCCTCCTGTGCCACAGTGATGGGCACCTCCCCAAGCTTTGCCAATGAGAGCCAGCCCCAGGACTTGGAACTGAAACTTTCAGGAAATAAAAGGATTCTTTCCATTGAGTTTGCCAGGCTGGTCAGATGATTGCTTTGGGGCACTGCACAAGGGTCTGCTTGAGAATCAGGCCCACACAAAGACAAGTAAAACAAGAGACTAAGCATCCTGGTGGCTTCAACTGAGCCCTGGATCAACTATACCTGAAGCTTTGGACTTTTTAGTTATGAAATAATGAATTTCCACCCACACCAACAATTCAAACAATAAACTTTTTAAAAAATTTGCTTATTTCGCTTATGCAACAGAGTTTGTTTTTGTTGCTTATAATAGATGACATCCTGAAAAATGCAACTGTAGTCTCAATTAGTGTCTCTTTCCAATAGAAGATGGGCATCTCCTCCTCATGTGCAGAGATCCATCACATTAGCACTTCAACGTACACAGTCAAAAACGATTGCTGATAACAGCAATGGCATGGAGTGCAAAGCCGTGGCATGCATGCTGACCTTCCTTACTTCATGTCAAGCATCACTAGTCAGACCTGGTACTCTTTCCAAGGGAGCCTCACCATCCACCCAATGTGGCTCCCCAGGCAACCATGGCCATTGTACAGTTATGCCAGGTCAGCATGACCACACTGATGCTCATGGTATAACATTTATAGGAAACACGGTACCTTTTCCAAGAACAGTTGAACACACATAGGCCCTTTAACTGCTCTTGGTAACCATTTTGTGGATAACGATAAAGGCAAACACATGCATCTCCATGAATGACCTGGTTGCTCACTTTTTAGGACTATTTTAATGACTTCCCATCGATGACTATGGAGAATTTTGCAGTTTTTACTGAGGCAGAGTGTGAGTTGATATGGTGAGAGAACAACTCAGCTTAATGGGCTTTCGGGAGGTTACCTGGAATAGACCTTAGGCTCATGCCATACTTAAACTTTCCCAGGAAACATGCTCCCTATCTCACCCCCTCACCAAGACAACCAGGGTAAATAGGAGGAGTGCGGGGCAAAGAGAATGCCATTGTAACATGAAGTCATAAGTTCCAGGGTATTGATGGATGATATTCAACTGGATGTCGCCACCTCCTCCTTAGAAGGTCTGTCCTGCACTGAAGATGAGGTGGGAATGCATTTCCCAGAGTCCTGCTCACCCTCCTCCACGCCATGTGAGGCTCTAGATTAGAGTTAGCTAGTGAGAGAGCTAGGGTAATGTTAGATTTGCAGCAAGGAGATAGAGGCCATGGTGCTCTGGAGGCAGTTGCAGGCAGATGTGTTGGCAGATGTGAAATTTGAAGCAGCTTCCAAGAGAATTTTTGAGAACTATATGTAGTGATGCTTCCCACCTCACATTCTCTACCCTTCGGTGATTACAAAAGTTCTTGGTTCCCTATATTCAAACGCTTAATACTTGAAATACCTACAGTAGTTTCTTTTCCTAGGATCAAGTCCTGATTGGCAAGGCCAGGACCTCCCATCTTCATGGAGTACAGCCAGAGGAAAGATTTCCTTTGTGCAATGTTAGGTCTCTACCATCTCCTCATTGTAAATAGGGTCTTTCTCTGGGATACTACACCACTGAGGGGATACTTAGCATTTAGGATGCTGCGGATCTAGGCTGCTATCTCTTAGACATTATACTCTCTTTCAGGTCTTTAGCAAAATGCCCCAGCGACTCCTGCAAAGTCCTACCCTGCTTTGGTAGCTCAGCCTGGCTCTGGTACTCCTTTGCTTTCTCCCTATCTGGCAAGTCCTACTTACAACCTTTTCTGTTCTTTATTTTCTGTAATTTTTAGGTTTGTTTTAGCACTCCTTGAACGATTACTCCAATCTTTTTCTGTTTCTTAGTGTGTTGAAAAACTCAAGAAGCACAAAGAGTAATGGTGGGCTCAGTAGTAGAATCCAGGCTTAACCTC
Source organism: Cynopterus sphinx (assembly GCA_030015415.1). NCBI lineage: Eukaryota > Metazoa > Chordata > Mammalia > Chiroptera > Pteropodidae > Cynopterus > Cynopterus sphinx. The sequence continues at coordinate 114,044,767 of CM057381.1, forward strand.
CCTCCATTTGGTTATACAAACTTGGTGATAGAGTTAGTTAGATCTACCACAATGTCTGGCACAGAGTGAAAGCTGAATAATTGCTAACCTCGATATTTTAATATTCTCCCAGAAGATCACGCTCTTTATAGGGTTCCAGAAAGGATTAAAGATGACCCTTCTGCCAGCCAGTCAGCAATTTGCTGTCCTCTTTCCAACAACAGGTGCTCAGATTCAGTCTCCCTGGAACACTCTCTGTCTCTCCTCTCTCCCTCCCTCTCTCTCTCTCTCTATCTCTATCTCTGACTGTTCCCATAACAAAACATTGAAATCCTCCTTGAATGGTTGTTGCTTAGAGCAAGCAACAGCAAAGAACTGCAGATTCCCTGCCTAAGGCTCTCCTGGTAACTCTAATCAACTTAAATGCACTGTAATCACAGGCGGATTAATTTTTCACAATGCCTAACTATTTTTAACAATAGATATTACTATTACAGCTAAAGGTCATTCACACTTAAGCTCTGTGCCCTATGATTAACTCAGTTGGGGACAAATGGTCCCAGGAATTTTTTATAAAACTACATCAGGTTCTCAAGTGGCATTTCTTACCTTTTATCTCTTTCTTTGTTTCAAGTATTTAAGAAGGTGTTGGATTCTTTTCATTCAATGGAGAAGAGAGCAAAGTAATATATTTTTCCAGTTTTGGGAAGACTATTTGCTCCTTCTAGGTGTGGAGCTGATTCCCATGAAGTTACACAGCCTCTGTCATTATTTGGAATTCTAGAGCAAGGCATTGGTGTGGGTGAACCTGATTTTCTTTGTTATATCAAACTTTTAACTTTTATTATCCTCTGTGAGGATTATTCCTAAGAGGCTTCAACACCTTTTCTGCTGTTATAGTTCCTCACATTGCCTCTACCTTTCGCTTACTTCCCCTTTTTATACCTCTCTTCATTCAACAGATACCACCGACTGAGCACGTTCTGTGGTGGAGGTCACAGCAAAGAATATGACAGGTACAGCCCATGTGTTCTCTGGGCTTAAAATCTCTTAAGGTACACATATATTACACAAGCAGTGACCATTGTGAGTGTTTTGAAAGGCATGTACAGGATTATATGAGAATATAAAAAAGGGGTGCCCAACCAAGCCCAGCAGATCAATGGGAAAAATGACATTTGAGGCTTTTAGTACATGTCCATCAAGGTACATTGCTTTTTATACTTCTTATCATAGCATCTTAGATTCAATGATAATGAGGCAGGGCTGGGTGAATGGGAGTGGTGAAGGACATAAGCAAGGAGAAGAAGCTAGAGCAGTGGGTAAAACCCCTCCTTCATTCCAACAGGGGGGACCTCTCACCACCCTAACAGCACCCTGGCACTCCACCAGGTTGGCTGAATTGTCCGTTGACTGCCCAGAGGGAGTAACTTGCTGCAAACCCTTCCAGATCCCTGTCTGATTCCCCACATCCTCATCATGTAATCTTGAGAAAAGGGAAGGGGGGTTGTAGACATGTAATAGAGGAGTGATAGGGAAGCATTTCACACCTACATTTGTCGGTGAGGGAGTGACCGAACTAGACAACTTGAGATTCCACTGGGCTGAGCAAAGAGTTCGTGACACTAACTCTTAGCCAACATATTCCGAGAGATCAAAGAGATATTGTGTCCTTGGAATAAGAAAAAGAGTCTGTAAAAAAGAACTCTTGGAAATTTAAAAGAATAGTCAAAATAAATAAATTTAAGAGTAGAAACAAGTTTAAAAAATATCTCTCAGAAAATCAAACAATAATGTCAGGGGAAATAATGTAAGGAAATTTCCTAGAACTGAAGGATATGCATATCTAAATCAAAGAAACTTACAAAATGTCCAGCATGATAAATGAGGAAGACTCAGAGCAGCAAGAAATTTCAGGCCACTAGCGACAAGGGGTACATTCTGAAACCTTCTGGGATGGAAGTTGGGCAAAGCTGGTCATATTAAAGGGTCTGGAATTAGAAAGATATCAAACTTTTTTACAAAAACACTGAAATTCAAAAGAAAATCAAGCAATGCCTTCACAGTTCTGAAGTTCAGTGATTTCCAGCCCAGAATCCTATACCCAGCCAAATGATTAGCAAGTGCAGGAGTGAATTAAGACATTCTCAGAGCTACAAGGACTGCAAAAATTTTATATTCTTTTCTAAAAAAACGAACAAACAAACAACAAACAAACAAACAATGGAGAATGATTGTGAGTGAAATGAAGGATTAATTCAGGAAAAAGGAAGACAGGGTCTAGGGAAACGGGGGGATGAAGGGAAGTCTTAGGAGTCCAGCTGACCAGCCTGCCTGAAGAGCAATTACCTAGATGGAACAGGATGACAGAGGGTGCACAGAGCAGGGTCTCTCCAAAAATGATGAAATAAACAGAAACACTGAATATTTAGAAAATAGTTAACACTGGGCATTTGAGATATCTGATGAAACACATGGGGAAAAATAGTGATGAGCAGAAGGAAACTAAGCAAATAAAAGGACAGAGGATTTTTCAGCCCAGGGAAAAATGTCATAAAAAAGGAAACACACAATAGCACTATATTTAACATAGCAGGGAATAGATATAGAGGGTCCTAATAATTAAATCACTGTCTAATTATTCAAAAACTGAAACAGATACGTAGTGGTATTGATAAAACAGGGAGAGGGCCTGAGGGGCTGGTATAAAAGTACAAAGCACCCACATATTAAAAAAAGTAAATAAGTAATGTCTAAAAATAAATAAAACCAGTAATCTCAATTTGCTAATGAGAAATAGAGATGCTAAGAATGGCAGAAGCTGTTGTCTACAAGAAGTGGGACCAGGGTTTGAGAGTGGAGCGGGAGTGGGGGGTAGGAGCCTGCTTTTTATCTTTGTAGGCTTTTAAAGTGCTAATTTTTAAAAACCATGTTAATATATTTGTTCTATAACTTTGTTATAAAACCAAGTAAGTTAGAAATAGAAAGTGAAGCATTGACAGGAGCAGGTAATCAGCAGATTCGAGTTCCTGGCACCATACTCTGACCTGAACCTACCTCTCACCTTGTCTATTTTTCTCTGTGCCCAAATCAGAAAGTGTACATACCTGGAAGGGGCAGCCACTCTGGAGGGTGGATGGGAAAACGTGAGGAGTCAGTTCCTGCTCCTGGGGTGAGGGTCTGAATCTTTGGGCTCTGTCTGACTCTACTCAGCATTTCTTCACCTGAAAGGTGAGTCTCAGACACGCTGTGACCTTAGGACCCTGTTCCATGAATCAGGGGACCACAGAGGTATGAGATGTGCTGACACACTTGTGTAGGGGTACGTTAGTGTGTCACTGCACTGTCACCGAAGTCTTTCTATAGATGCTCTCAGATGTCATGGCTAAGACATCAATGATCACCAGGTTCTTGTTCATAATCACACAGTAAACCCGTCTGATGTTCATAAATGACTGAGGACGTGTTTTTGCAATATGGAAACTGATCCCACAAATGCCACCTATGATCTCACAGCTGAACAGCGTTCCAAATAAATCAAGTAGGTTTGCTGAATGACAGGTGTCTTTGACATTCCACCAGGCTGAAGTTTATCCCATGGTGAGTAGTTTCAATTTTTACTACGGCCTAGACAGGTGCAAGCTGAGCCACAGAACTGTGCAGTGAGGAGGTCAGTGAAAGTCCTTGAAGTCTCTCTCTGCCCAGGGTTCCAGGGACACTCACCCCAGCTCTTGGATTAGTGCCCTTTCCTCTAGCGGTCAAAGGCATCCATTTGAAACTACCATAGTTAACATTCTACAAATATCACATTAGCAGAGAAGAAATTATTACCTTCATAAAACTTAATCTTGTAACGTCCCACAAATCGTTAAACCTTATGAGTTATCTCTCTTGTCACAAGAGACAATGAAAACAATGTATGGGGTATATTTGAGGAGCAATGATACATACTGAAAACTCCAAATGTCATCAGGACTTTATTTACTGCTCACCCACATAATCCCAGCATTATAAAAGCGATGAACAATGAATGGAGGGGGGAAAAACTGACAGACTAAACCGAAGAATTAAAGCTCTCTCCCTGCGCCAATAAGTAGTTTGAAAATGGTGTCAGGATCCATATGTTTTCTGCATGTGCAAGAACACTCTTACACAGGGGGCTTACTTCATAACTGAGATTCTTTTTCATTTAATTCAGTCATATTAGATTATGGGGCTGATTATGATCATATCCACAAATCAGTATTTTAACAGAGTTTCCATGGAAACACTATATGCCCCTGTTTTTTAACTTTTTGGACAAGGCTTTGCCTGTTTAACAACTTGAACAAGTTTGACGAGGACAACATGTTTTGTTTAAATTACATTAGCTGGGGCCAATATTTCCTAATTGCATTACCAGGAGAAACATTCACAGCATTACTTGTACCATGGAAAACCTCCCCTAGCCCAGCATTCGATTTGCTTTAATCACTGGAGAACAGGAAACATACCAGGATTGCCTTGTCTTATCAAGTTTTAAATGTGTTAACTGGTTTTAACTTTATGAAATAATCTCCCTTATTAAATGACGAAGTTAGTCTTGTTAAGAGGATCGGCATTTATGGCTACATCCATTTTTTTCTTGAAATGCAAACACACAGGTACCTTTGACTCCCTGCTAGAGAACTGACCTCATTGTGCATAAATACATATCCTTTTTTTGCATATGGGTTTCAAAAATACTCCACCCCGAAAAATGGCCCCTCAAGAGTGAAAAATTTTTGCACAGTTAAATGCAAAAATGATATCCAAGAAACGTTATTTTTCATTCTTTTCATAAGACAACTTTGTTTTGCATTTGTACCCACACCACCAGAGATGTTTACTTCTAACAGTCCCTAATTTGGGAGCAGCCTGTAGCAAAGGTTTTGAAAATGCTGCACTTTAAGAAAAGTGGGGAGTGGGCTTTACCGACTGAAATCAGAGTCCACCCTGACAGCATATAAAACATATGGCCTGAAGCTCTATGAGATGCCTGCGTCTGAAATGCTGGTGGAGCTTAATAAAGTATCAGCGAGGAACAGTTTAATTTTACAGCATTAGGCACCAAGGCAGTAACCTGAGTGGGGTGAGCTGTATTTTAATACATCAAAGTATCCTATACTACAGGGAAGTCGAACATGTATTTTAAAAGTCATACATTCCCTATTCACAATTATTTGACCCCAAAATTTTCTTTTCTGAGGAAGGATACGTAGAAAACAGTCTCCCACGAACTACCTGTCTTCTGTTTTTAAAAGGGTGGTCATATTTCAAAACCTAGCTGATCTGTTTCCAGGCCCATGTCTGTTATCCGGGGCATCAGTTGTGGACAGAGACTGGAAAGTGACATGGCGACTGAGTAGTTCTTTCCTGACCACAGGAATTCAGCTGCCCAGCGGGCTGGCCATCAGTTTAGCTCCATCTTCTCCCTCTCCTACCCTCTTGGTGAGCGACTTATCTGTTTAGATGAGTTTGGCATCTCCTCCTCTGTGTTATGACCTAGATCCTTCAGCGTGAAGGGGACAGCCATTCCACTTCTTTCTTCCAGGATATGCTCTGTCTTGAGTCCAGAGGTTCTACAGTAAGCATAGCCAAGGGACTTTATTCCTGTGGCTGTCCAAACACTCCACTGGAAGGAGGGGAAGGAACAGGTCCATGAAATGCTATGCTTCTCCTGCTACCGGTCTAAAGATCAAAGAGAGTTCTCCCCTTCCTGCCCAGCCATGAAGAGAGGGTGGGCCTGCAGGGGCAGCTTCTAAACAGGGGAGCAGCCATGACAAAGTTGTCCAAGATCTGACCGATAGTGCCGTTCTGGGGATTAGTGCTAACTCTGTGCACAAAGTACCCGGCTTTCCTCACCTCCGGGCCCAGAACCCTTTCCCCAACCTGTAGCCAATGCAGACAGACGTCAGGCTCTCCTCTTCTCTAGGTGGCCCTTGGCCCGAAAAAGCAATGGGCAGAGACCTACAAGGGCAGAAGTCATGGGAGGGGGGGTTAAAGTATCATTTCTTCCAAATCTCTTTTGTCTGAGCTAAGTGTCTTTTAGGACCCTTATCTGCTTTTCCCCTGAGGAAGAGGAAGGGGTTAGGAAGAATGAGATGAGACAAAAAAACACTGGAGGTAAAAGGCTTTGAAATCACACGGATGTGGGTTCAAGTCCTAGCTATACTCCTTACAAACTGATCTCTGGCAAGTGACTCATTCTCACCAAGACTCAGTTTTTTCTTCAGTAAGATATAAAACAGTAGTTCTACTCCTGGAATGATGGAAGAATTCGTGATTGTCTTCAGGTAAAGCACCCTATGTCTTAGATTTTCTGAGTGTTCTGTGAGTTTTAGATGTTTTGATTCGGCTCAGAGAATTTAGAGACTTATTGTGTTAGAGCAAACAGATTTCTATATAGAAGAGCTAAGTCAAAAATAAGCTGCTACTTAACTGCTAAGTTATCCCAAATGTTATGAGGAAGCATGGAGAAATAAATAGGGAACTAGATTCCCAGTTTCTTCTGGTCTCAGTTTGTTGTTCGACATTTGTTATCCTTTCAGATTGACTTTGGGATTGGGCACTTCAGTTGCTTAGGCCAGTGGACACGCTGAGCAGGGAAAGTTTCAGTGAGCTAACCTACATGAAGCTCATGGCTGACCCATTGCTCCCAGCAAACCCCTGGCAATCACAGGGACCTCTATCTGGTGACCGTCCATGTGCCCCCGTCAGAAATATGAAATGCCTGCACCATCCTCTGACTTTTCTGGAATTATATTTCCAGCGCAAACCATGAATTTCCTGTGCAAACGCACAGACCACAATCTAACTCCTTTTTCAACATACCCTAAAATTTTCTCATTTTTGAAGGCCATTTTAAAAACTAAAAAATTAACTTCTCACTGTAGAAAAATTACCTACTCACGAGGACAAGAAGAAAACAGCAAGTTTACATCAAGATGTAGAAGTTGGGGGCGGGGGTAGGTGGAGCTGGGTCAGTAGCTTCCTAATTCTTCCCCCAGCAAAATGGCACTTGTATTCCAGACTTACAACTCAGACTTGCAGATAACAAGGATTTACTTCAGGAACAGCAACAAGGATTATGTCAGCACGATGCCACCAGTTGTCTGCTGTTGTCTGCCTCAAACACTGAGCTGGAAAGGATTTTGAGGCCATGCTGGGGACCATGGGGCTGATGATAGGGCCATTTGGGCCCACAAAGCATGAAACTGTGGCATACAAGCACTTGCTTGCCATCCCTTGCCTGCTGGGTATCATATCCACACTAACATATACATGAACACTCAGGAGAGAAAGTTCTGTCCCATCAACCTAGCCTCCAAGCACCCTTGGCTCATCCTCGACTGCAGTGTGTGGGGAGGATGACAACTCCGCTCTGCCACTCCTCAGGCAGGTGTGGAATGGATTTGTTCACAACCACAAGCTGTAAGTAAAAGCTCAGGATTTGATAAACGGGTACTGAGATTCTGTAATGCTTGCCAAATTGCAATCCTCTCTACATCTTTATAGAGGACAGTGAGATGCATCTCTTTAGCTTTGGTGAGATGGTGGAGCTGCCACAGGACACTGCCTTGAAGTGCCAGCACCTCCCAAGGTATATTACAGGGCACACTGCATACTGCATACTGCAGCACTCTAAATCTGACCCCAGCAAGAGACAGCTACATGTTTGCAGAGGTGTGTGTGTGTGGAGGGTGGGGGTAGAAAGAGAGATAGCTCTTTCTAATATTAATAATAATGTTAACAGTTATAGTGAATACTGGGAATGAGAGGGGGGTCCACAACCAGTTTCTTGACCGCTTCTCTAGTATCTTCTCATCTGACCTCTTTCCTCACCTTTTGTGTTACAGCCACATTGGGTTCCCAGTAGCTCCCAGGGTACACTGCCACCTCAATGGCCTTTGAGAGTTACATAAGCCATGTCTCTACCTGAAATGGTCCTTGTCCCTTCCCCTCCCTGCAGTAAACTCTAGCCCATCCTTCCATTGCAAACTGGTTATAAAATCCATAGGGATGGCTGCCCAAATATCCTAAATCAGATTCCCTAACTGTATTCTCTTATGGTACCATGTACCTCCACTTCCTAGCACTTTTCACAGCTGCAGGTTTTCTTATATTTGTGTGGCTGCATCATGAATGCCGGCCTCCTTGCTAGACTGTAGAGGCCATTTGGATTGTGGGGCCACCTATTTTGCTGTGTCTTATTTTCATGTTTATAATATCCCCAAACATAGAGCTTAACGGTTAGGAAACACCCAAGAGATATGTTTTTACTAAAGAAATAAGAGAATGAATCCTATGACAGACTTTCAGAGATGAGAAGAAATAGGGGTTAAGAATGAGAGTGCCTCTAATATGCCCTATTTTACAAAAGGGTGTTTTCACCTTCAGGAGAAATTTACAGTACCAATGAGTAGAGACATGTCAGTCCCTAAGAAGTAAACACCTACATTGCCATTCTCAGGAATGTCTCAGTAGATTTAACCATCTTAGCTCTTCATCACACGCAGCAGCAGCTCACAGCTGCATTTCCAAATGTCTTCATGCTAAGAGCAACTTGGGGCCATGGACTTATAAACATCAGCTGTAGCAGTGGAGAGCCGTACACCAAGTTTATTTTCTCCTCGGCCCTCATTAGAATCACAAATGAAATGTTGACAACACATGAAGGAGCTTGCTTGTTGAACACAAATGTTTCCACTCCCATCAACCTCGAAACTCTGATAGTCATGCTTCATGCTGAAAGTTAAACAGCCCTAGGGAGATGACTATATGTTTTTGCTAATTACGCAAGGATGGGGAACAGGGCCCATACCAAAGAGGGACTGACGAGAGGAAAGATCGGTAGGTAAACCTTTAAAAATAACAGTACAAGCATAGTAGGTGGCCCAATATGGGATACTTGGATGAAATAAAAGGATGAGAACATTACTACTAGACCAAAATGGGAAGTTGTTCACTATAAACTGGGTTAGCGGCTGCATCAAAGTCAATGCAGGACCTTTGTTTTGCTAACAAAAGTCCCACATGAAGGCTGCAGTCACATGACACCAAAGGCCAACTTTCTTTTGTTTGTGGAATTATTTTGATGACAAGCAGAGATATGTAGAACATAAATTCACTTAGATTGCAGCTGATTCTAGGCAAACACACATTCACAGACAAGCTTTGTAATCCAAAAAAATGGTAAACTCTGCCACACCAGCAAAATGCTCCTTTGCATTTAACTCACAGGTTTTTGTTCCAAACAGATTAGTGCATATAGATACAGGCTAAGTGCCTAGTTGATACATATCATACGAACACAATAATAAGGGATACTAGCTAAGGTATATTGCTATGTGCAGATGCATTTTTGCTAAGATTTTACACAAAAATATTATTTAACTCTCTGCAAATCTGCCAGTTTTGCCAGGGTTCCTCTGTACAGATGATTAAATTGAAGATCAGAGAGGTTAAGTAACTTATGCAAAGTCACGCAGCCTGTAAATCTGTAAATGTTGGAGGCAGCATTTGTACCTAGATGGTTTCACTCCAGGTTCTGTCTTTTATGACTGGGACTCTGTTCGAAAACGAAATGGTGAGACAGATGAAGGCTGGAATAACAAAAAGGATTCCTACAGCCTCGGATCTGTAATTGGTGGGTTACAATATAAGTCTTATTTGAGACAACTGTGTTTTCCAGAACATTTCAAGCTACATGTATCAAAGAGCTAACGTAGAGCTAACTTTAAAGAGAAAAAGGAAAAACAGATTTATTACTGCAATGCAATATACATACACTAAGCTATAACTTGAAAGTATGAAAAACACATTGTCATTTATTTCAGACTCTGAACTATCATGTTATAATAAAAGTACAAAAGCAGATAAAGATTCACCGAGAAGAACTGCGCAAAACATTCACTTTATGGGTAACATGAACAAACAATCAAACATAAATTTGATTCCAATTTATATTTTTGGGGCAGAGACAAAAGTAGTCAATCAAAAGATCTAAGTAAAACGAGTCAGTGTGAGGCCTTGGCCAGGCTTCCTAAGCTGCCATGTTTCCTGATCCTTTTGTTTCTTTCATTAGCTTTATATCAACCAGCATCTGTCTATGTTTACCCTACCAGCTGCATGAGCTCACTAATTACCTTTAATCATACTTATCTGAAATGCATCTTTATCTTCACATAGATCCTGTATGCAGACAAACTGAGTGCTGGAAGGCTGAGGTTGGGAAGAGATTGGAATGGGAAATCTGTACTTCCTCTAAACTTGACAGTACAGAGTGAATGTACCAAAAAAAAAAAAAAAAAAAAAAAAAGCATCTAGGTCTGGTCTGCCTCTGCTACCAGCCAAAGTACTTCTGAGACTTGGTTCCGGAGCGTTGAAGAGTGTCAGTGTCCAACAAAGTCATACTCAGTCTGCTCATGGGTAACAGATTCAAAGTGATGAGACGATCAGCATGGAATCTAACTTAATAAATAAAGTTTGCTAAATAGCACCCTACAAACTGGTTACGTTCTTTGAAGGCCAGAAGTCAGTGTGGTATGTCTTTCCTCATTCCCACAGCATCTGCTCAGATCTGGGCTACATGGACAAATGGACGATGAAAAGCTGTCTCATACATTTTGGCCACTGTCTCCCTTAATTTTAGGGGCGCTGGAGGTACACATCTCATATGAACTACTCCACTAATTTTATTTCAAATCCAGTACTTTACTAAATTTATCAGACATCTAAATGCCAGGTGAAGGGAGTTTAAACTCCACAGAGTCATGTGAAATAAACTGATGGTAGCCGTTAAACCTCAATTTTTACTTCAGCATAAAGGCAAGCAAGAATGAGGAGGGGCATACATCCTTCCCAGCTTCTCACTAGAGAAACCACATGCCTTGATTCTCCATTGAACAGCTCAGAAGGAAACCATGTTCTAATCTCCTGAATTAGTTAAAGCTTTTAGATCATCAAATTTGTAGCTTAATGGATTATATAAAAAAGACCTTAAGACATAAAATACATAAAACTATAGGTTCCCTAAATAGTGTGCCTAACATAGATACTCACAATTCATGTATTTGCAGCAAATACGCTAGAGACCTTGGGGAAATTACTTAGCTTCTGTCCCTCAGGATTGTCATTCATTAATTCACTCATTCATTAATTCATCATTTACTTAATAAACCTACCATGTGGTACTGTAGAAACTAGGGGAAGAAATACGTGAAACCATCTCAAGCTTATAGACTAGTGAGTTGTCACCTTTAAGTGAGATATTGCAAAAAAAAATGTGGAAACAGAGATGCTCTCCAACATGCATGGCTCCTCTTTTCCAAGGCACATAGTTAGATTATATTTCCCAGCTTCCCTTACTGTTAGATATGATTATGTGATTTCATTCTGGCCATTGAAATGTAAGCAGAAGTGATAAGTACCATTTCCAGGCCTGGCCCATGCCTGACCCTATCTTTTCACATTAGCCAGTTGATGGAGAGGGCTCTGAGAACTAAGAGGAGGGCAGAGTAACAAGAAAGAATGAGCCTCGGGCCCTGAATGCATGGAGCCTAGTCCCCATCAACCTGAAAGGGACAGTGCTAAGGACAATAAATAAGCTGTTGTGGTAAGCCAGTGAGATTTGGGATTTTCTTGTTACAGCACTTACATTACTTTAACTGATACACATCCTTAGCAATATCTGTCTGGCCCATTGTAAGCACGAAATAAATGATATGATTGACCTTTTAAAATACATACCTAATTTTCTTGCTATATGTTTTATAAGCTCAAAGAGAAAAAGAGAAGGAAGGAAGGAAGGAAGGAAAGAAGGAAGGAAGGAAGGAAGGAAGGAAGGAAGGCAGGCAGGCAGGAAGGAAGAAAGAAAATACACTGGGGCTTTTTAAATAGCTGTGTATAAATTTTATACCTGGGTGCCATTTTGTCATCTGCAATTCCTAGAGAAATATTTTCCAAATGTCATCTCTCTTCCACAATCAAAGGAGATATCTGAGTGGATGTGTGGTATTAAGCTCCCCCTGCCCCCCAACTTCCTACTATCTTGGGCTGCAGCTGTCACTCAGTCTGGCTGCATCCCTTGCATCATGTAACCATAGCATCTGCTTTGGATGCGGGCCCACTGGCAGGGATGGGGAAGCACTTTGCCATGATTTTACCAAAGCAGACATTAAAACTGGGAGAAATGCTTATATGCATTATATGGTTTGGTCGCTTGTGCAGATCATTTGGCAGAGAAAGGCAGATGTCATCTTTGTGACTAATCCTGTAGAATGAAAGGATGTGAACTCTAGGAGTGCTGTATTTGCACATCCAATACAGCTAGTTACCAGAAAATAAGTCATCTCAAATATCCCAACAATTAAAATGTACCTTTTCTTGCTACTTAACAAAAGTCAGTTCTTCTCCTTTGTATTTTTAAAACTATAGATGTAGTACATGTTGGTTGTAGCAAATTAAATACACAGAGTTATAAACAGAAAAATTTAATTTTCCTTTCTTCTTCTTAAATTATCCCTGCCCCTTGGGTAATCAGGGTTTCCTTCTTCAGACAAACCAATACATATTTTCAAGGTTAATCCCTCCACCACTGACTTGACTTTTCTTTTCTTTTTTTTTTTGCAATATAAATGGGATTCTATAATGTGCATTCCTATTCAAATTGCTTTATTTAACCTAACAACTTATTGTGAGTATCCTCCCTGTGAATATATTTAACTCTAACATGTTCTTTTAAAATAGCTGTATAGCATTATCTAGGAGAAAAAGCTATGACATATTTGCTGGATTTGAAGACATCATCAATTTTAGAAGTTAATAATTATTTTTGTGTGTGTGAGGTGAAATGTTAAATAGACTAATTTATATTAGGACACATTCTGACTTAACATGGACAAAAGTATGCAGGAAATAGACAGAAACTAGGAAATTCTTGAAATCTGAGTGAGAGACTCACCACAGGCTCTGAGGTGTATCTGAAGCAAGTTTCTGTGAGGGAAACACCCTGTACACTTGACTAGGTCTTGTTATCAGGAGCACCTCACAGTGGAGTGTTCCCCCCTAGGGAGCAACTAGGCCTGACCTGACATTGAGAATCTCTCCTTGGCTACTGTTTTGCATGCAGAATTGACTTGCCACTTCTGGGATCTGGTTCATCACAGGAGGGAGGGAGAGAAGGCACAGCAGGGAGAGATTAGCACGTAGATCACGCACCCTCCCTTTGTTCTCTGGACTGAGGTCAGACAGAATAAATCATTCAGCCTCCCAACCTCCACATGCAAAGTCCAAGTGTGCACTGCCTATCTTTTAATCACCATTTGGAGTCAGCAGGAACAAAAGAGAACCAAAGAACCCCTCTGAGGAGTAAGCCACTGCTCCCAAGAACTCATAGCTGGGAATGTTCTTTGTGTGTTCCAAGGGTATTCACGTCTTAGGTAGGAGCAGCCAGTCCAGACTCTTTGAGGTCTAAGAATAACCACTGCTAATAGGAAAGGCCACTGTAGATCATTTGCTTTACAGGTCTCTCCCAGAAGTGTCCTGTGCACTCAACACTGATCCCTCCTGTATCCTATGAGGTAGCTACTATCTGCATCCAACAGATGAAGTAGCTGAGGCTCAGAAAGATTCGGAAGTTCACCTAATACCACACAGCTTTAGGGTGTAAACAGCACAGTGTATGATGCTTCTTTGCCACCCAGACTGGCCTTAACTGCAGTTTCATGGACATTCTCATGGATAACTAAACATTTATTACAGTACTCTGGTTGGCTGCAGTTTCTTTGCAGGTGTCCTGGCCTCCTGCACCAGCTGTGCTGTCAATGTAGTCATCTTTTTCAGGCTTCTGAGTATACAAGATGTGGACCCTAGCTGGGCTCTGCAAGGACATAGCTTAAATAGCTCTGCTACAAACCAAAAAGACACTCAAATTCTTTGTCTAACCTCCCCCTGAAGTCTTTCAAGTCCACTCAGGTGTTCTGACCAGAATGATAGGTTGTATACATCAGAGGGCCTTCAAGATCATCCTACCCACCACTCTTCATTTTATAGACCAAGAGACAGTATAGTGAATATGTCCAGCTGGGTGGTGGAATTTGGGGGTGGGTGACAGGTGACAGTGGTAGAGCAGTGACAGCAGTGGCTACAGAATGGGCTAAAGCAGGGTTTGCAAACTATGGCCTGTGGGTTGACCTGGTCCTCCACCTGTTTACATAAATATAGTTTTATTGGAGCACAGGCATGCCTCTGTTTTTATGGATTGGCTATGGCTGGTTTCGCACTACATCAGGGTTGAATGGGTGCATCAGAGAGCATTTAGCCCTCAATGTCTAAAATATTTACCAAGAACATTTGCTGACCACTGGGAAAAACAGTCATACAAGTGAATATGAGTTATTGGTAATCTTCTAGTTCTTAGAGTGAGCTTTAGGTTCACAGGTATTTGTTATTTTATGACAAATTAATGACTGAAGGCTACGTGTCGGCCATTGATAGTCATGTATCATCAAGGAATGATTATTATTAAACTCTCTGCACTGGAAACAGGATAGCGGGAAGGCAGACAGGAAGGAAAGATGGAACCATTTAGCCCTTATTAAGATTCAAATGGCTCTCTGTCACCAACATCTGACTTTTCCCCCCTGTAGCTCTCATGATCAAGAACTACTGGAGAGAGGACAAAACATGGCAGGCTGAGTGCAAATTTTTCCCAAAAGGGTTCAGGGTGAGCATACTGGGTTCTCACTTGGCCAAAGGAGAAGAGGGATCCCCAAGAGCAGGGTATTAAGGATGGTCACTCTGATTTTTCATCTTCATTCTTTTGAGATCTGAGGGGCCAGGCTTCTTGGTCTTTTGTCAGGATCTCTCTCTCTCTACCCATCAAGTCAAGTTTGCCCTTTGGAAGCTAACAGCATGAAAGTCCTAGGAGACATTCTCATGGAAAATTGTGCACATTTTTAAGGTGCTCTGGGCAAGGACATGCATTATTTAATCCTAGGAACAATCCTGTGAAGCAAGGAGTGCTGTTATCCTCATGTCAGAGAGAAGGCCACGAGGTTCCCAGTGGGCAAGTCACTTGCCCAGAGACACTGAAGGGTGAATGGTAAAGGCACATTTAAATCCACATTCACTTGATTCCAAATCCCACACTCAGCTGCTCTAGGGAGTCCTCTTCATGCCGTCTCAAGAAAAGCACAGCTTTTTACCCTTACACGTAGTCACAGTGGGCACACGGAGCATTTGGGTGTGCCAAAGGACAGCTTTAAGCATTAAAACCCTGCCTCGACAAATGGCACAGTTAAAGAGACCTTCCAGTCCCTGGTGGGAAAGTTCCCAACAGCTTCAATTAGAGAAGTCACAGTTCATTGAAGCCTGATGCCCACAGGAGCGGCTTTATTGTTTTATATGTGAAAAATCAGGGAAATGATGAAAGATTGTGAAGAATTTCTAAAGTCACATAAACAGAAAGGTCAATTCAAAAGGGGGTGGGGAGAGGAGATGGGCAGCAAGTGAAGGAGCAGCTGAGAAATGTCTGTGGCACCAGGGAGAAGAGACTGTGATGTCCACTAAAAGAAACCATGGCTATGAATTTCAGGGCATCAAGACCCTGTCAACACAGCTAATCCTCGCAGATGTTGGCTGAATAACCCTTCGATGACCAAACATGTGCACTCTGAAACCGTGTCAACCTCCAGCAGGCCAATTTGTCCTCATATTACACACTCTGCTGGCTCTGTTGCTAGACCCCGCGATCAGGGATCCACGGCGAGCATCCCCCAAGCTGACAAGGGTTGACACAGCATGGTTAATAAGTCAACAGAATTCAGAAGCCACGACCGGATTAAGAAGGCAGTTTTATTTTGGTGCCTTGGACTTCAAGCAGATTAAATAATCAAAAAGGCTGAGCCATTGGGGTCATGTTTGAATGCTACAGCTGTTCACCGAGGTTTGACAAACATTCTTTCTGTGGCTCGTCGTCTGAATGGGAAAGGCAGGGATGATCTTGGGGAGGTCGGCACGTTAAGAAAGAAGAGGGCACAATCAAAAGATCCTCTAATGGAAAACAATCCCAGCCAGATGGAGACATGGGAAGGATGGCTTAAATAAGTGGTCTCCTAAAAGCCACAACTGTTTTCGGCATTGAAGAAAAGCATAAGCAGGATTCAAAAGAAGCGAATGAAAAGCTGGATTCTGATTTTGCTATGTCTTCAGTTTGCTGATCTGCAAATTAATGAAGGCGAGCTACAGGTTCAACAGGGAAGCCTGTGGAGACTCAGTCATGACAGGTGAGCCATGATAAATCCCCTTGTGCCTTAGAAAAGTTCCCCAAGAGAAGAATAAGATCCCCTCAAAAAGATGTCTGTGGGAAATCTATTTAAGTTGTGTTTCTTAAAGGACCAAACAGATATAAAAAATGTGCCTAATGGAGAGATTTATGTTTGTGCCACGTTGGGTCAGAGGAAGGGTGTAGGGATGAATGTACCTAGCCGTGATCAGATATGAAGTCGGCATGTCATGGGCCATTTCATAGAAAACATCATGCTTCAAGTTGGAGTTCATATATTATCCCCTTTGGAGGAGGGTACAGTTGGATGGAAATAAAAATGAACAAACTGGCTACAACCTCAGGAAGACAAGGCCTTTATTAAAAATTAGCAGAATCTGTGGAAAACATGTTCGCATTTAAGATTTAATTTCTTACAACTAATGAATACTTGAGACCCACAGCTAAAGTGTGGGGTGCTGACTATCTCTGATTGGAAGACATTTAGCTTTGAAAGGTATCATTTAGGTTATTTACAAAATTATAAAAAGGAAAACATGGATTTCGCTCTTTTATATTTTGGAAGAAGAAAGGGCACTGTGATGTACTACATTCCTTGAGCTAAACTAAACTGAGCACAATCGGCTTCAGAAGGCCTTCCAGACATCTTCCCTCTTACTCTAAAGCACTATTCACATCAGGAGAGAATTAAGAAACAGGCCCTAGTGCATTTGACAGCCACATTTTGTTTTCCCTAGTTAAGGCCCTAAACAAACAAACAAACAAAAAATCCTCTTTCAAGATCATTTTTATGAGTAGATAATTATCTTGAGTTTTAAATATTATTGTGTAGCCTTGTGAATTCCTCTATACCAATTTAACACAATGTCCTTGACAGATGTTTGCCATATTTTGAAATTCAAATCTCTGGATAAAAGCAGGGAGTGATCTAGCTACTCTGGAGGATGATCTAGCAGTGTCTCAGAAAACTCAGCATCCTCTCTCAACCCTGCAAGGAGGTGCCTACTGATTCTAGAGCCCCTCTTCCACGTTTCTGCACAGTGCTATGCAAAAAAGCTCTTTGTAACATTATTTATAATGAAGAAAAACTTCAATAATTCAAATGTTCACCAGTAAGGGAGTGGCTAAATCATAAATGGTATGGTCTCACCATAAAATACTCTACGGCAGTTAAAATAATAAATTGGCTCTGCATGTATGATGGATCAGTTTTGAGTGAATAAACTGCAGAATGAAGCATGCTGATGATTATATTTCTGTAGGTTTTTTAAAAACATGATAAAAAACAGTATTATATGTGTATATGTGTGTGTGGGGGGTGTGTGTGTGAAAAAGCCTTTGACAGGAAGGAAAGCACAGCAAGTAAGAACGCTGACAGACTGTGGAAGCAGACTGCCTGTGTTCAAATCATGGCTCTACTTACTTCACCATATGTGTGACCTTGGGCGAGAGGTTTGAAGCCATTCTTGAAGCTACTCCCTGTGCCTCAGTTTCCTTACCTTCAAAATGGGGATAACGGTGGAACCAGATTTACAAGGTAATGAGCATTAAATTAATTAATATATACAAAGCAGTTAGAATAGCACCCGTCTCAAAATACACGATGCATGGTTATTTGCTTTTGTTATTGTTATTAAGGCTATTTTTAAAAGGCCTAGTGGGATACATCATCAATGGTGGGGGCAAGGAGGATTCATGCCACAAAACATAACTTCAGTGCTAATCAAAGGGAGTTTAGCTGTGTCAGTCATGCATTGTTTCTTTGAGTTAGAAGAAATACAGGGAAGAAATACAACTCATGAATGACTGACAGAACTGTGTTATAGGAACGTGGGTGTTTATTATCCTTAATGTGTTTCTGTACCTTTAAAGAATTCTTGAATAAAAAAGGGGACAATCATCAGTTATGAATTATTACACTTGCAAAGCTGAATATCAATATACAGGAATGCCTTAGACCTGCCCTATCCAATAAGGTGCCCACTGGCACCATGTGGCCATTTATATTTAAATCAATTAAAATGAAATGCAAATAAAAATTTCGTTCCTTGGCTATATTAGCCACATTTCAGAGCTCAGTAGCCAGTGTAGCTAATGGCTACCATATTGGACAGCAGATAAAGAACATTTCCATCACCACAGGCAGTTCTCTTGGACAGCACTGACCTGGAGCGCACTTTTCAGAAATGCGAATATCTGAATCCCCTATCACTCTCCCATACTTCTGGCCCCAGAAAATTCTACTACATCTTCAAAGGGCATGTGCCTCAGAAAGATTTCTTTCATCTTTCTAGATATCCTTAAGTCTTCCATCTTCTGCTCTCATAACCACTGAGGAAGTATGTTTTCTAAGGCCCCGGTCAATATTTACCACAGAATTTGCAATAGTTCTTGGAGCTTGGGAACATACCCAATCCAACCCAATTCTATGAAAGTATGGTGAACGAAAGAACCTCTCTTTCAGGTTGTGGCAGGTGGCTGACTCAGAATCACATGTGACTTCAAAGGGGAACAAATAGTGGCGCTACAAACCGGTTCCTATCCCAATTTCTTTCTGTTTGTTGTAGGTGAACTGCTCCTGCTTTCAAGTGTGATTTTCCTGCTCCAGGTGGTGTGTGGCTGCCCAGAGAAGTGCCGCTGCCACTCATCCTCCAATTCTGTAGACTGCAGCCAGCAGGGTCTGGCTGAAATCCCTTCCAACTTGCCTCTTCAAACTCTAACACTGCATTTACAAGATAACCAGATACACCAGCTTCCTGCTTTTGCATTTAGGTCGGTGCCACAGCTCATGACCTTGAACTTGTGTAACAATTCCCTTTCAAATCTGGCCCCTGGAGCTTTCCATGGACTTCAGCACTTACAAGTCTTAAACCTAACCCAGAACTCCCTGCATTCCCTGGAAAGCAGACTTTTCCATTCCCTCCCACAGCTGAGGGAGCTTGATTTGTCATCAAACAACATAAACCACCTTCCCACATCCCTGGGTCAGCATTGGGAGAACCTAACCATGTTTTCAGTTCAACAAAACCATCTTCAGCAGCTTGATCGTGCGCTCCTAGAATCTATGCCCAGGGTGAAGCTACTACTTCTCAAGGACAACCTCTGGAAATGCAACTGCCACTTGCTTGGTCTTAAACTCTGGCTGGAGAAATTTATCTATAAAGGTCAGTAATGTCTCTCTGGAAAACCCTGCGTAGGATAAACCTTATCTGTTCTCTGCATTAGAAGGAATGTTGAGGAATGTGCAAGGGGCTGGGGTAAGCTTTTTTCACATTGATGTCATTTCACAGTATGGCAAAAGTGGCCAGTGAGTGATTAAAGGCTGTTTAAATTTATCTACAAATATGATTCATGGAGATAACTTTCTACTTTTAATTAACAACAACATTATTTATCTAGAAACTAGAAGCCTTTAAGGAGGGAAATTCAATCACCACCTGAATAAATGCTCAACTTCAAAGTGACATCAAATTCTCTTTTCACGTGTGACCCAACTGGCATGGGTTGAGCTTTGCCGTAGCCACCAACCTCAACCTGAACTGGGCCACCATAACCATTGCACTGCGAAATGGCCTTATCTACTAAGGGGGCCATGTAACACTCGGCTTATCAGGCTCAGAGGGGATAGATGTGAAGGCATCCCCACAACTCTGAAGTGCTATATGACAGAAGGTTCTAATAACATTAAAGTGGTGACCTCTCACACATGACTTTCTGGTATAATTTTGTAATTCACCTGTGGTGTATACAAAGAGTCTCCAACTTAACGGCTAAGAGCAGTGCCAGGCTTCCCAGCCATCCTGGGGGAGAGGTTCATGAGCCATAGGTCATGGGGGTGGGGTTCTGCCTCGGTGAAGGGCTTTACTGAGGGTCACTGAGTAAACTCTGCTGACCTCAGGATGCTCCAGAGAGGAGGAAGTAGAGATAGGCAGCAAGTGTAGTGGAAATACTGGGATCAAGGGGGTGAGCTGGGTTTGGGTGTTGTTTGTCCCCTTATGGATAACCTTGGACAAGAATTACCCATCACAGCGGACTTATTACCCATTGTGAAGACTTGTATAACAGTGCTTTACTAACTATCAAGCCGGATACAAATATGTTTTTATGGCAAAAAAATGTAGTCAAAATAATTTTTGCCTGAGCTCACGTAGTAAATTGGTGGTCAAATTTGGCCAGAATGGAACATTAGCCAGTGAGTGAGTGCCCTTTCTAGAAAAGAATTACTGGTCACCAAAATCCTCCGTATAGTCTATATACCTGAGGAAATCAACGGCCTTAGAGAGAATGAAAACTGGGTCTAATAACCCATTGGAAAGTTCGGCCCTGGGAATTATTAAATGTTTTAAGGCCTGAGGAGACATGTTAATTGTACTTAATCCTATGAACTTAACTAACATTCCTGCCAAATCTTCAGACACATGACATACGAAGACCACAATGTCTCCATTTGGCATCGCTGAAGTGCCGCTAGACACATGGGGTCTTTGTAATTAACACATAACATCACAGCAAAGGATGTTTGTTTTATTTATTTACTTACTGAGAGTCCAATGGGAATTTGGTGCAACAGATTTGTTTTGTTGGAGGGGCTCATTATGGGCGTGAGTGGCAGGAATGTCGTCAACGGCAGTGCCCTCGGGTTAGCCCTCGGTGCCCCTTCTTGTCAGCTTTTGCCCTGCTTTTCCCTTGGCATTTATAAGGTAAAGGTGACCTGGCTTCTAATGAATTCTTGGTCATACATAATTGCCAATTTAGTGTGTGGCATTTTTAGCATTTTGGCCAATTTAGAAATCCTAAAATCATAAAATATGGTTGTTAAGTTCTTTGACTCCAGGAGGGGAAAAAAAATGGTGCTTTATAAATTCCATCTGCCTAACTTTTGCAGGTCGAGGATTCTGGAATTTAGCTGTATCAGACTCTGTTATCATCCTTTGCTTTTGTTTTTTAAAGGGGGAATAGTGGACAGTGTCATCTGTGCATCACCGGACACCTGGAAGGGACAGGACCTCCTTAAAATCCCTCATGAGCTGTATAAGCCCTGCCCTTTTCCATCTCCAGATCTAGAGCCCTCGCAGGTGCAGCAGCCGGGTTCTGCCCACCAGGCTGTCCCCAGGCCTCCTGGGAGCTACGGCACTGGGGACCGAGACCACTCGGAGTGTGAGCTCAAACCCAAGCCCAGGCTGGCCAATCTGCGTCATGCCGTGGCCACTGTCATCATCACTGGAGTTTTGTGTGGGATTATGTGTCTTCTGATGTTGGCGGCCGCCATCTATGGCTGCACCTATGCAGCTATTGCAGCCCAACAGCAAGGAGGACCTGTGGTTCAAACCGATGAGCCTGCAAAGGCCGAAGGAAAAGAGCCAATTGACAGCTCACCAGCCTGAAAGCTTGCATCTCAAATAGAAAGAATCACTTTAGACTAGAAGAAAGTATCTGAGTAGGGCTGATGTGTTTATTGTTTACTGCCTCACTTTGCTTTTTCCAACAGGGGTGAAAAAAAAAAAAAGAGTTTGTAAAATTAAAAATCCCTGGGAAGAAATTTATGTTGAGATTTGAGATTTTTAAAATACCACAGATGAAACAGATATTTGTGTTTCTGTGCTTGAGAAGTTATTAGAATTATCCTCTGTGGCAGAAGGCAGTACAGAGAGAAAGGGGAGATAACATATCTTTAAGGTACTCTTCCTTGCATTAAGTTGCTTTTACAGAGAACAGAAATTCAAATATGTGTGCCAGTCAGCATTCCTGGGAGCTATATGGTCCATTGGAAAATTGCCCAATTTCAAGCACCTGGGAAGAAGCTGGTGCTCTTTCCCAAGGGGCACTGAATGCCTCTATAATTCAAGTTCATGCTGGATCGGTGATACTTTTAGATGTTGTGTATGTTATATATTTAATAGGAGCGTCTGTTGCTTGGGAATTTTGTAGCTTGCCACAAGAGTCAGATTATATTTAATTTTCTAAATCAGAAAACCATTTTGGGCTTTCTAGGCCACAGAGGAAGAGGAGGGTTCCATGTCTGGATAATGGGACTCAGGCCCAGGGTCTGGGGAAGTTTTTTGATGCAAGGGAAAAAAAACACATAAACAAACACAAAGAGGACGGGGAGCCGGAATTCGAGGCACATATTACTGAAAAGCCATATCCACCAGGCGATTGGAACCTTCCATTTATAACTCTCACAGCAGGAATGAATTTAGGGTGGGCTGAGAGCGAGATAATGGCTTATGTGTATCTGTATCCACAGACACAGTGCACAGAGTGCATAGACTTGTACGACCACACCCACACATAAACATACTCGGAGCAATCAGTTTACCCACTAATGAAATGCAGCCGTGGCAGGGTGGAAGCCAGCAGCTGTTGACCACCACCCAGATTGTCTACTCAACACTCTGGCATAGGAAGTAAGAAGGAAGTCTGAAGAGAGTGGGAATTATCAAGAGACTCGAGATATGTGGCAGCAGCCATCCTGAACATTACTTAGGCCGTCGTTTTAAAAAATCAGGCGTGGCTTGCTTTACTCCACAGACACGGTCCTGAAGAGTTGCATGCAAAGTGAATTTTTGTAAATTGAATCATCATTTTAATGCAGCAGGGGAGCTCGCTATTTAAAGGAACTTTTCATGGAATCTTTCTGTAATGACAATAATTGGCTCCAGATTTATGCATTTTGTAAATTGGCATTTTCTCATGCTAGGTTTTCTTAAAGTGGAAACTACCTGCTCGCTCTCATGATGCCCCATCTCATACTTAGTCATGTGTTAGTACTAAAATGACTTTACACAGAAATGTTAAGGAAAAGTCAAAAGCAGAGCATGGCAAACACAGGACAACCTGTCCCTCCAGAAGCCTTGAAAGACATTGCTACTCAAGCCCAGCTCTCTTCCCAGCTGAGCCTGGATGCACCACAGAGGCCTTCTTAAGACAGCACTGTAGGCAACCACAACTCATCAACTGAAGTTGGTTCAAAGGAGAAAGCACTTTTGCCATTCAGGGTACTGGCTCGACGTTCACTCTTTCAGGCCATGTAAAAATGGGTTTGAATCCTAAATCTGGAGTCCATTCCCTAACCTGGGATGTGAATGAGAGGTCCACACATGCGGGAGTACTGTCTCCCAAATTAATGTGGCCAGAGCCTTGCCCAACACTGTAAAGAGGCCGAAGAGAAAAGACTGATGAACCTCCCATAACCTACCCTGCAGGACATACACCAACCTGCCCTTAACTATCACAGAGGCCATTGACCACTGCCCACTGGGCTTCACAACTATAAAAAGCATCGCATATAAAAGACCACCCATGCCCCCCGCCCCGAAGCTAACAAGGGACCATCTTTTTGAAGCAGGAATTTTGCTAAATAATTTTTCTGGGGTAAAGTATAAACTTTGTTGTTAATTTATTCTGAATATTAAAATAAACCTGGATGTATTAGAGTAGATAAAAAGTTAGCATGGGTTTTAAGATCAAAAAGAGACCCCAGAGAAAGCGAGCTGTTTCGTCAGCTCCATTCCCAGTCCTGGCACCTCCTTTCTGCTCTGACTCCTGCTCCACTGCATTTGGCAAGGCTGAGCAAACAGGCCTAAAGATGTAGTGAAAAAGTCTTTCTTTTCCTTGCCTTGGACTGTGAGCCCATGGCCAAGAAAGTAATATGAGAAAGGAAATTTAGAAGAAGATCTTTTTATATGTCATTCCCATTTCACCAAATGTTTCCAGAGCTCGTGTTATGTCCTAGGCATAGTGAAAGATGTTCTCGTGAGCATTCGTCATGTAATCCTGGCAACCATCCCGTGAGATAGATACTCGAACATATATTACACAAGCTGGGAACTACTGAGGCCAATACGTGTGCTTCCTCTCACTGCTGTGATTTAAGACTGCAAGTGCACAGCGCTCTGCCAGAGGTTTGGTGACACTGCAGGTCAGCCCCATCCCCCTGCCCACAGTGATTACATGAAAGAGCATCCAATTACATGAGAGAGCACACCACAGAAAACCCTGAATGTGGTTAGCACCCTCACTCGTCAACACCCATTTCCTGTTAGATATCTAAGTAAAGTGATAATTCAGGCAAATAGATTCCTGCTTTATAAGCAGTCGTTAAGGGAAATGATTAAAATGGTGCATCCATATATTCAGATTTCCATCTTTTGCCTACAATCACCACAAGCAGCAGTTGGCAATGAAAATAATTACTTATTCCGAAATGTCAACAGCTTCTCAGCACAGAAAAATATAAATCAAATTGTTTAGATTAACAAATGCAGAGTTATCATTTGTTAATATGAGAAATGAAATGTTTTAACTGTAAAAAACATCGCATATGAAAGACCCAATTTGCAGGGTATTCTGTGAGAACCACAAATTATCTTTCACAACCGCTACAGCTCATGAGGGGTAATTTTCAAACGCCTCATAGATTACTTTCAGCTGTTTATTGCTGCTGTCATATTCATAGATTCCCCTATAAAAATGCCCTTCCATCATAGAGCCTAGCTGAGGGTACGCTGTGAACAAAAATCACGTTTAGTGTTGACTGTTTCTGAGAAAGCCATCTAACATATAGTTCTTCATCATATTTAGTGGAACGGTATGACTATAGACACAATTTTTGCTTTGCCAGAGATCACAGATTCACAAAAACAGGACCCAAGGGATGTTATAGCTGTCTGAAGTGAAGAATTAAGGAGGGAGTATGAAGAACGCTCCCTGCCATAGAGGCTGTGGAGAAAGAAGACACAGCGTCACATCTTTATCTGAAAAGCTTTTAACATTAAGGCAAATATCCCTGACCCTGTAGGAAAATGATAAAATGCCAATTACAACCAGGTGTTTAATTTTGTCTTACAGAAATGGAAGGCTGAAAAGCCACTTTATTTCCTCCTAAAGGTTTATGAAAATCAAATCTCATTATTTGAGTGAACCAAGTTACCCCAGAAATAAGACACTCTTGTCTTAGGTCCTAAATATCAAAGGAAGTGGCTAAATCAATTTCTAAAATAATTTATTTGTAGCACATGTTAATACAATTATACAGTTAGAAACATTATTTTCTGTTGCAGATCAGGAAATAAATGCTTCCAGTTTGGTCAAACTCACCAGGGTGTCCATTGCTGAATGCTCTTAGAAAGAAACCTACCAGCAAATGATATTGCAACCCCACAAGGCATCGTTAGCCTGTGACACACACACACACACAAACACACACACACACACATATATTATGTGTATATATATGTGTGTATGTATATGTATACATATGTATATATTTATATACATGTATATACAACTTTAGAAAATTATCCTTTTTTCCCTTTTGATGAAACTGCTTTATTTATTTATTTTTATGCTCAAATTGCAAGGAAGTCTCAATAAAATCCCCATCTCATTCCAAGACACAGCTTCATCATCCACTAGTCTTTCAGATACTCGATTGGAGTAGCCACACCTACTTTTCACTCTGATGACATTGAATATTCATTTGGGTGGATAGAATGTCACCCAGTTACAAAAGCCCATCAAGAAGACCCAGAAAAAGAACCAGAGAATTGGGAATTGTGACGGTTTTCTGGAGTCTATGCTTGGCAAATTTTGGGAAAGCTGTGGACTAGCATCCCTACTCATTTCTGACATTGCTATAGATAAGTAAACTTATTTATTGAGCCCAACCAAGGCCTCAGAATCCTTTTAAATCTGTTTTCTAGGTACCTACTATTGGTCAACTGGAGTTGACACATGAGATCAAACCTATTTGCTACCCTGATACAGTTCTCTGTCCTTGTTTTACAAATGGGAGATAGAAGCATGAAAAGGGAAAGGAACTTTCCCAAAGTCACACAGATAACTAACTGCAGGCCTGATAAATGCAGTTGCATGAGCACAGGGTTAGCATGGGTGGTACAATCCACCCCCGCCATTTTTTCATTCATTCTGTCAAGCCTATGATATTATTATATCGATATTTATTGAGCATCCAATTTTGTCAGTTGTTTTCTAAGCATAATACTTTCATTTTCTCTAAGCCTCATGATTGACCAGAAACATGTAGGCATTTTAGGGCCATGTTAGAGATGAAGAAACAGGACCATTGGGTTTGATTTATTTGTTCAAGGTCACACCAGTAGCAAGTAGGCAGTAAAAAATTTGGATGCAGGTCTTTCCAAGGCCCAAACCTGGGCACCTTAGGGGATATGACAGGTTTGAAAAAGTCAGAATTGGAATCCTTTCCTGGCCCTGCCAGCATTTACCTTAAAACATGGTAGAGAAAAGAAACCTGAACGCAAACCAGTATGTCACTGCCAGAATCTGTTCCCAGCAACATCCAGAAAGCAGCTGAAGAAGCCAAAGCAAAATGGGAAAAAGAGGGTTTTTCTATTACCCATGACTGTGCTAGAAAAGATGTTTTTAGTTGGGAGAGGAAGAAACTCAGATATACTCTCTTGTAGCTATTTGAGGAAATAAAAAAAAAATAGGTGCTGGCTAATAAGTAGTATTTCCCATTGAAATACTCATGAGTACACAGGGGATCGTAGAAGTTAGAAATAATGGTCAGTGATATCCAAGTCTCCAGGAAGAATGCTCACTATTCATAGCAAAGATGTAACCTTTAGACGGATGAGTGGGATGTAAAGGAAGACTAATAGTCTACATTATTCATCCTTATGCTGCTATTCCTTATTCTGAGACAGTAGGCTTTAAAAGCCAGAGGGAAACCATTCCCTTCTATATGTAAGGCATCTGAGGACATTTAACTCCTACAACACCTGCCATTAAAGCCTTGTTGTCTTCATACACTAGAGATGAAGAATCTCTACAATACAGTATATCAAAGGATGATAAAAGGAAGGGAGGACAATAAGATATGTACAATCTAGGGGCTATAGTTTTTACCTACTGTTCCCTACAAGGGTGAAAACTACAGATGACTTTGATTTATCTAGGTTAACTAGCCAGACTGCCAAGCTGCAGGGAGTGTCATCACTGTCATCCTTTACCAAATCCTGCAATGCTGCACTAAATGGAAGACATCTAGACACGTTTGTCTAGGGGCTGTGTATAACAGTTAGCCTTTCATCTTAGTCTCCAAGGAGTACTCTAAAGTCAACAGGAGGGGACATTCTACGGGAAGCCATTTCCTCTATTCATTGGCAAACACCCCATATTTTAACAATGATTAAAATTAAGAAAGATACCTGAGAGCCCCATAAAAGATATTTAGGAAAAAAGAGGGAGAAAGGCAACATGGTCCTCAAGATGCAGAAGACACACGAAAGATCTATTTTATAATATATTCCAATACAATTTTTAAAGTTTCTGGTTGAGTTTGGTATATATTATACCTACTCACATTTGATTAGCAAATCATGTCATATGGCTAAGTTTGGAGTTAATGGAGGCACAGAAGCACCTAGCTCCAATAGGAAAATACTACGAGTGACATGGCAATGGGCAAGGACATGCAATCCCCTTACAGGGAAGGAAGAAGCGAATAATTGCAAATAATCATAAAATAATATTAAATAATAAAATAATTACTAATAATAGCAAATAATAAGCACATATGATTAGATAAATAAATAAGTGATAATAAAATATACCACCGTCATCCTCAGAGGTACAAAACAAATCCTGCAGCATATTGATTCAGTGATAAGAATACATAAGATAAAATACTCACTCCCAGAATATAGAAGGAAAAAAAGAGATAAAAACAAAAGAAAATGATACAGAAAAGCAAGAGTAAAGAACTAACATATGGATAATTGGTTTTCTCAATAAACAAATCAACATATCAAACAGAAGAAAAAAAAAATCTGTGAGGGGATTTTCCTGGGCCAAAGAAAGCCTCAAGTTATGTAGATCAGGAAAGGCTTACTACAAGTCAGATTAATAAAAAAAAAAAAATCAAAAGTTAGTCCAGATTACTGTGTGGCACATATGTCTCAATCAGTACAACTCAGAGAAAAACAAATAAATGAAAGAAAGGGATTCTGGTAAAATTTAGAAATTAAAGAACAAAAATAAGAATTCTGAAATCTTGAAACAAACAACAAAACGAGGAACCAAATATAGATTGTAATTTTCAGACGTGCACGGGCTCAGAGAGCATGGTATCTACACATTGCTCTTAAAGGACAATAACTCAAGATAACTTTAATTGATCAAGAATGAATTATAAAAAGCTAGAGAAAAAGGGAGAAGGACTTAAAATTATGGAAGTCATGTCATTAAAGTGCCAGTGATAAACATTAAATCAGTTTAACTCAAAGTTAAATCTCAGTGATTTTGCTAATATGTCTACAAAACAATGCAAAATGACTAATTTAACAAATTTCTAAGCATCTACTGCATGACAGGCAATTTTCTAAGTTGAAGAGTTGAAGGGGAGAATAAGAAATATAAAGTATATGTCCCATGGAACTTAACATATAGCAGAGGGAGAAGATCAAAATATTAAAAATGTAATAGGTGCTAGAAAAGTAGGTGTAAATGGAAGAGAGTGCTGGGAACATGGGAGAGAAAGAGTTTCTATTTTATATATGATCATCAGGCGAGCCCTCTCTGAGAAAATATTTGAGCGGAGAACTGAGGGAAATAATGGAACTAGTTATAAAGATATCTGGAGGAAAATTGTCCCAGAGGGCAGGCATAGCATGTGCAAAGGCCCTGAGACAGGAGCAAGCTTAGTATGTTTGAAGACTAAGAAAGGCAGTGTGGTTGTAGTTGAGTGGACAAAGGTAGAAGTACAGGGAGCTGAGGTTAAGAGGTAACTTGGGGTCAAACTAGATAGTACCTATGGGTTGTTGCAGGAAGCTTTTAAGATGACAATGATTCCCACTTCCTGGTACTCCTGCCCTTGGTTAATCACCTCTCCTTTCTTTTGTTTTCTGGTTTCTTTTCTTTTCTTTTTGCCAAAGAAATATGAATGAAGTGACCTGTGTCATTTCTGGATAGAAACATTTAATTGCTAGAATAGAGTCTGGAAGGTTGAACTAATACCTGAAGGTATAAGATAGCTGCCCTTGAGAGTCATCTGTACTTTTAAAAGCAAGAGAAAAGGTTTTATTGTGTTAAACTGCTGAGATTTGGGGGATTTTTGGTGCTGCAGACTAACTTAATTTATCCTAATTTACACACCATCTAGGGTATTTGAGAGAAAAATGCCTCTACTAATAAATATATTTTAAGTGGCCCATTTTATTGACAAGTATTTTGTCATCAAAATTAAAATAAAAAACCTGTATTAAAAGTGACTCTACTATTGTCCCAGTAATTTAACCATAAAATCTTGGAATTATCTATGATTCTTCCATCTTGATATTCATATTTAAAATTTGCTAAGTTTTATTGATATCAGAATTGGAGGGCAGAAAAGCTGGAATAAAAAAGATTGTGGCTCCAATTCTTGTGCTCTGAGTTGCTAACAAATATTTTGGGGCAAGAGAGTTAACATCTATATGTGTCTCTGTTTCCATTTTTTAAATGAAAGTTGGGCTATGAGATCTTAAAATTAATTTTCATCTATAATGACTTTTTGAAATGTTTCTCAAATGAGATTTTTGTTTTGTTTTGTTGTGCAATCTCCTCCCTCTGAGAGTTGGATGGACTTAGTGACTTGCTCCTAACAAAAACAGTGATAGGATACCACTTCCAAGATTATATTACAAAAAACTCTGGCTTCTATCTTGCCTATTCTCTCTTGTTCATTCTAATGAAGTCAACTAACATATTGTGAACTGCCCAATGGAAACATCTATGTGGCAAAGATGCAAGAGAGGCCTATGGCCAATAACCAGTTAAAACTAAGTCCAATAATCCTGTCAATGGTCGCATAAATGATTGTGGAAGAATTTCCTCTGCATCTTGAGCCTTCAGATGAGACCACAGCTATCAACAACGCTTTCACTGCAGCTTCATGAGACCCTGGGCAAACACCTTGATTGCAGCCATTGTAAGAGCCACAGGACACAGCTTACTGACCACACAGATTCCTGACCCAAAGAAACTGTGTGATAGTAAATGTTTGTAATTTTAAGCTGCTAAGTTTTGGAATAATTGGAACTGGCCCAGAGGGGTAGCACGGGAGGTATTGAGAAGTGGTCAGATCCTACACATAACTTGAAGAAAGAACCAATAGAATTTATAGATAGATTGGTTGTAGGGAGGAGAAAAAGGGAAGAGTCAAAAATGACTTCAAGACCCTGATTCAAACAAAGAGTAAAACAATAAAAATGAGTGTTTTGAGACAACTAAGAATTTAAACACTGACTAGGTAATAGGTAATTAGTAGGAATTATTATTTTCAGGTATGGTAATGGTGTTGTTATATTAAAATGTAATGAAGTTACATTAAAGTGTAAAAATATATCATTTAAAGATATATACTAAAATATTTATGGATGAAATGAGTTAATGACCAAGATTTCATTTGAAATAGTACGAGTGTGGCAGAAGTTTTTGAGGAGCGAAGGGTACAATGGCCATGAAGTCGATAGCTCCTGGGATCGGTTGAAGAAGATACATGGAATTTCTTGTTATGCTTCTGTCTACTTTTGAGTAGATTCAATATTACCCATATAAATATTTAAAAAATGATTCCAAGTTTTCAGACTTATGAATACTAGATAACTAGAATTTATCCAGATGAGTGAAGCTGAAGAGGAAGAGTGGAGGGGGAGGATGTGAATGGAATCAGGACTTAAACTTGGAATCTATTGCATTTGATAAGTCTGCTTGAGAAGGCATGCAGCTGTTGAGTAGTTGGGGAAGGGTCAAGTGAGAGAGGTCTGGCTTGCCATTAAAATTCCATGAGTGAGTATACAGACAGAGACCTCTGGGGCCCTATGACATTTGTAATTAGGGAGATGAGCAAAGGAGACAGGGGAGGTAAACAGCTAGGTAGGCCAACAACTAAGTAAAGAGATACTTTCAGGAGTATGTGATCAACATGGACAAGTGCTGCTGATAGACCAAGAAAAAAAAAACTTTCGAAGTTCATTTTTGGATCAGTAATGTGGAAGTCTGTGGTACCTGTGATGAGAAATGTTTCACTGTGGATGAAACCTGACTGGAGTGGTTTCCAGAGAATGAGAGACAGGAAGTGGGAAGAGTATACAGTATAAAAGAATGAGAAATATATATATACAATAAAATAACATAGCAAAAATATTTTAGCTTAAAAACTTGAAAATATCAGCAAAAATATGGAAGATAGAATAGATGGCTAGTTAAATAAAAGTGTAAAATGACCATGCACTACATATTCATTTTGAAATTTCTTTTTGTTTTCAAAAACAATTGTACACTCCCATCTGCCTGGGTCTGGTCAAATATAATCTGGCCTTGAAGTAAGAATGACATTCAGATACTAATCCTGACTTCACATAGATCTTTTCGCTTAGAGTAAAAACCCAGGAGTTCTTGGTGAGTGCAAACTTTGGGACTATGAGAATAAAAAGGCTTGGATCAGCACTGTCCCTTTTCCATCACCACCTGGCCAAAGCATTTTTAATGAGCAAGGAAGTCCACGGACTCAGTTCCAAAGCTTGTATTCCTGCTACAAACTCTGATCATGCCCATCCCTCCTTTCCAGAAGGGAGGGGAAATGCACGCCAGTTCATTTATCCTTTGCTGGCCCTTCACTAGCATGAGTCATATATATTCTAGTCTTAACTGAGATCAAAATCCCAACAAGGTCATGAGGAGATTTGCCTAGATAAAGGCGGGTAAATAATCTCCAAATCTCTCATGAACCATGTCTAAAAAAATTTAAAAAATAAAAATAAAAAAAATCCCAGAAACTGTTTTCCGCCAAAGCATGTGAGGGCATTTCCAACGTTCTCCCAAGCATTATGCTGATTATACTGTTCAGAGGTTTATAAACTAGAGCAGAGATTAAGTAAATCATCATCCTGACTGACAATGAGAGCATGTATTTTTAGAAAGCTTAGAATCTTTGATTGGGATTTCTGTCTAACCACATATACAAAAACATCAGGCACAACTGATGGACATCATCTGATACATAAAGCTCTGTCTTCAACATCTACTTATATAGCCTCTGATTTAAATATCCATTTCACTTCTATAAGATAAAAAAGTGAAAGAAGTGAGTGAACAAGTTAATATTTAATTTATTTATTTAATGGGCTATGATGTATTTTTATCTAAACCAGGGGTTGGCAATTTTTTTTCTGCAAAGGGCCAGGTACTAAATATTTTGGCTTTGTAGTCCATACAGTCTCTATCCAACAGGAAGGTGTCCATTGACAATACAGGCATGACTAGATTTCAATAAAATATTGTTTGCAAAGACAGCCGGTAGATATCTGACAAGGTAGTTATATCTAGACCATATGAAAAACTTTCATATCTCAACAATAAAAAGACAAGTAACCCAATTTAAATACAGGTAAAAGATCTGAACAGACATTGATCCAATGAAGATATACAAGTGGCCAAAAGCCTATGAAAAGATGGACAGCATAATTAGCTATCAGGGAATATAAATCATTTCACATCCACTAGGTTGGCCAAAATTAAAAAGACAGACAATAGCAAGTGCTGGTGAAGCTGTGAAAAACTGTAACCATCTTATGTTGCTAGGTGGATTGTAAAATGGTGCAGCCATTTCGGAAAACAGCTTGGCAGTTCTTCAAAATATCAAACACAAAGTTACCGTATAAACCAACAATTCCACTCTTAGATCTCTACCCAAGAGAAATGAAAACATATATCC
The DNA here is from genome assembly GCA_030015415.1 of Cynopterus sphinx. NCBI lineage: Eukaryota > Metazoa > Chordata > Mammalia > Chiroptera > Pteropodidae > Cynopterus > Cynopterus sphinx. The sequence goes on from CM057381.1 coordinate 114,077,790, forward strand.
ACACAAAAACTTGCACTTAAATGTTAATTTCAACATTATTAATAACTGTTAAAAAGTGGGATGCCCCAGCTGTCCACTGACTGACAGATGGATAAACAAGTTGTATATTCATACAAGGAAATATCATTTGGCAACTAAAAAGAGTATTGACACATACTACAACATGGGTGCATCTTGAACGTGTTAGCTAAGTGACAGAAGCTGATCACAAAAGGCCACATATTGTGTGATTCCATTGATCAGCAATGTTCAGAATAGGCAAATCCATAGAGACAGAAAGTAGATTTCTGGTTTTCTGTGGCTGGGGTAGGGAGTGGGGTATTTAAAAGTGTGTGTGTGTATATAGAGTCCTTTATACATTGGGATGTTGAGATTGTCCTAAAATTAGATTGTGGTCCTGTTTATATAACTTTGTCAATATACTAAAACTCAATGAACTATATACTTTAAACAAGTAAATCTTATAGTACATGGAATATATTTGAAGAAAACTGTAAATAAACAAAACAAGACAAAAGAGGTGGCGGTCGATTAGTTGTTCCTGTGGGCTATAGTTTGTCAAACTCTGTTTTAAGACATAGGTACATAAAAATTTTTTCAAAAATATTACTATAAAACATGTCAAGATATTATAATAAAATTCCAAGTTTTCACAGAGAACAGCACATGGCAATGAGCATTAGCTATTGAGTAGTGGTAGATGCAACATAGTTTTTCTTAACAATCTAACACTAGTAATCAATAATAATTTACCAGGTAACCATTATTGAGCATTCGACTATAAGCATTTGCACGCGCTCGCTCGCGCTCTCTCTCTCTCTCTCTCCATATAAATAAATAAATAAATATATATATATATATACACATACATATATATATATACACATACACACACACATAGTGCATATATATATATATATATATATAATGTATACATAGTGCTTAAGCACTGCTATAAGCACTTACCAAGCACACACACACACACACACACACACACACACACACATGAACATATATATATGTATATAAAGTTAGTGCTTATAGTTGAGTGCTCAATAATGGATATCTGCACAAATACATACATATGTATATATGTGTATATATATATATATGTATGTATTCATATATTTCTCTCAACAGAAGCAGAGGGCACCCTTAAGGCCATAAAGAATCTGAATATAATAAATATTCTATGATTGGTTAATGATGAAACACATATCCATCTCTTAAAAATAGGCTTTTAGAAATCCAACCAAAGCACCCATCAACCTCATTTTACAAATGAACAAACTCAGGCCCACTGCAAAACAGGGGAACAGCCCTGTGCTCACTCCTAAATCCTTGGTTCACCTAGGCTTTAATGTTCAAATCTTTCCAGGATATCAGAAAGAGAGATCTCGACTTGCCGATAGAGAACATGCAAGCCAGGTATGAGGGCCTGTTACCTTAAAATGCTGCTGCTGATTTTTTGGTGGAGGATGTGTAGAGGCTTTTGACTTAGGTTTATAAAAGGACAGTAACTCTTGGAAGTGAGTGTCTTGGAGAATTAGCACAAGGAATCCAGTTTCACAAAACTCTGGGCTATTTTTACTCCTGGAGCAGGAATCGTCACCATGACCCTGTCACTGGCTACTGTGGTATGCAGAACAGCTGTTCTACGTGGCTAACTGTAACTCAAAATCTGCTGCAGACTTGAAATACACCTTAATTGGTAGCTACATTACTAATCTATTTCTGTAAAGGTCACTGTTGTCAGTCCTGCTGGCTTAGACCTCCTTTTGCCCCTGCATTGAACCAATTTATCAAATTTTTTTAAAAAAATGCCAAACATAAAAAAAGTCCCACTTCACTGGTGACATTTTGAGTAAGATTTACCTTGGGTCCCCTGCCTCCCCTTAGATCATGGATCATCTGACCACTTGCCCACTAGTCCTGCTTTTAGATTGTACTAAACACCCCCACACCTGAGAGACTCATTTGTCTCAGAGTGTTCATCTGGAACATGGGTACCACATGTACAAGGGATCCTGTTCAGGATTCTTGAAGAAGTCCACTCACTTTGCCTAGAATGCTCTTCCTACATATCCTTGCATAATGGCTGCATCTCATCCTTCAGGGCTCTGTTCATGTCACCACCTTAGGTAGGCCTTTCCTGAGTCTCTGTATTCCCAATCTAGAGAAGCATCACCTGTGCCGCATATCCAAACACATGTATTTATGAACATGAGTAAGCATCCCTGCCTTTGCTGATTCCTCCCTTTATCCTGATCTTTTTTCTCTAGAGCATTTACCTCTACTAAAAATTCTCTCTTCTCTTCATTCCTCTATTCATGTAATATTTGTCTATTGTCTGTATCTTCAAACAAGTGCAAGCTCTCTTTGGCTGTAGCTTGGTTACACTCAGGGTTCTCAGGGAGTGTTGTAGCATTTGAGTGAACTGATTCTTCATGGGGCAGCTGTCCACCCAGCCTCTGGGAATGGGATGCCAGCAGTACCCTCTCATTGTACAACCAACAATTCCTCCAGTGCCCTCTGGGGTGCTTGTTCACAGCTGTATCTCCAACACTAAATACACAGTAGATGCTAGGTGTGTATTTACTGAATGATTTAATTAAAAAATGAAGAAATAAAATAAGATCTTTCTATAAAAGAGCCTATAAGAGAAAACACTGAATTTGAAAGCACCAAGAGCTGGATTTGCCTATCAGTTATCCCAGCATTTCTCAATCTTGACCCTATTTACATTTTGGACCAGATAATTCTTTATTGTTGTGAAGGGCTGTCCTGTGCCTTGTAGGGTATTTAGCAGCATTCCTGACACCTACCCACCAGATTCTAGTAGTATCCCTCCTAACTAGTTGTGACAACCTGAAAAAAAAAATGTTTCTAGGTGATGTCAAATGTTCCCTGGGGGCAAAATTGCCCCTGGTTGAGAACTACTGGTTTAATCAATAAGTATTAATTTCTGCCAAGACAAAACACTTCCTTTGCTCTGATCTAACAAACCAGAGGTTTACCCCAGTAGACTGGATATATAATTCCTGACATATTCGTTATCTCATAAGTACCAAATACATGAAATCACACCAAATGAGTGATGTCAAGTTGAGTGTTGGTCTATACCATTTTGCCAACATTATTCATCCAATTCTAATGAAGGGTTCAAATTAAATGGTATATGCATTTTAAATACCACATAGCTGACAATAGCTAGTGATCAATGATGTTAATCTCATTCTTAACTAGTTGGTATCAATGAGATCTTTTTTCTATCATCAAGCATTTCTCTTCATCACACTGCCTAGAATTATGCAAATGAGACTATATAACCCACCTTTTCAAATTTCCCTCAAAAAATGAATCTACTGTGGTCCGTATTTCTTGCAAAGTAATAGACTGGCAGCTTAGTGCCTTCTCCTCCAAAAAAAATTTACTAAAAATCATTTAATTTTATACTTAAAACAGGTGAATTTTTGGTACGTAAGTCATACCTCAATAAATCTGTTTTTAAAAGTTTCTGCAAGAAATTAATGCCTAATAGACAGATAGATCAATGGAAGAGACTAGAGAGCTCAGAAATAAACCGACACCTATATAGTCATTTAGTCTATGACAAACGAGCCAAGAATATACAATGGAATTAAGGCAGTCTTTTCAATAAACGGTATTGGGAAAACTGGACAGATACATACAAAAAATAAAACTAGGCCACTTTCTTATATCATACACAATAATAAACTCAAAATGTATTAAAGATTTAAATATAAGACCCTAAACCATAAAACTCCTAGAAGGAAATATAGGCAGTAAACTTTCTGACATTGTTTTGGGTAATATTTTTATGAATATGTCTCCCCCAAAAGAGAAACAAAAGAAAAAAATAAACAAATGGGGCTACATCAAACTAAAAAGTTTGTGTACTATAAAGAAAACCATCAACAACACAAAAAGCAACCTAGTGAACAGGAGACAATATTTGCCAATGATACATCCAATAAAGGGTTAATATCCAAAATATATAAGGAACTCATACAACTTAACACCAAAAAGATGAACAATCCGATTAAAAAATGGGCAGAGGAACTGAATAGACATTTCTCCAAAGAATACATACAGATGGCCAATAAATATGAAAAGATACTCAACATCACTAATCATCAGGAAATGCAAATCAAAATAACAATGAGATATCACTGCACACCTGTTAGAATGACTATTATCAAAAAATCAATAAAGAGCAAGTGTTGGTGAGGATGTGGACGCTTATGGGATTTTAAATTGGTGTAGCCAATATGAAAATCTGTATGGAGTTTCCTCAAAAAAAAAAAAATAGAACTATCATATGACCTAGCAGTCCTACTTCTGGGTATTTAACTGAAGAAATCAAAAACACTAATTAAAAAAAGATATATTCATCCCTATGTTCATTGTAGCATTATTTACAATAGGTAAGATATGGAAGCAACCTAAGTGACTATCAATAGACAACTGGCTAAAGTGGTATGTGCGTGTGTGTATGTATATGTATGTATGTATATATGTAATATATACATATATAATATATATTATATGTATATAATATTACCCAGCCATAAAGAAGAATGAAATCTTACCATTTGTGACAACATGGATGGACCTAGAAGGTATCATGCTAAGTGAAATAAGTCAGACAGAGAAAGATAAATATATGATTTCACTTATATGTGGAATCTAAAAAAAAAAATACACCAACAAAACAGAAACAGACTCATAGATGTAGTGACCAAACTGATGATTGAGAGATGGGAGGGGAGTTAGAGGGCTGGGTGAAAAAGGTGATGGCATTAAGAAGTACAAATTGGTAGTTACAAAATGGTCACGGATGTAAATTATAGCATAGAGAAGATAGTCAATAATATTGTAATAACCCTGTATGGTGTCAGGGGGGTTTCTAGACTTATTGGGGGGATCACTTTGTAAGTTATATAAATGTCTAACCACTATACTGTATACCGGAAACTAATATAATATTGAATAGCAACTGTAATTGAAAAATAAAAACAAAATTTAAAGAAATTAATGCCTCCACTATCTATAATTTATGTCTTTCTGTTGCTGATCAGATTAATTATCGTTAGCATCGCATTTTACATTTGAACTTCAGAAAAGACATCTGCTGATGCAGAGATAACAACTGGACCAACACACTTACCATTAGAATGGGACACTAAACATTTTTTTTTTATTCCTTAAAATAACCATATTGGTGTTTATCATATTACCATGGTGTGGAATGGAGTTTTATTGGCTGAGTGCCTCTCGTAGTGTTTTTGTCAATTACTGTGTTCCCATGGTCTGGAGAGTAAATTTTGCAAGCTTATGTACCTACATATAGTAAGTGGAAATGAATCCCATCTTCCTCAAGTCATTTATTCAGTCAATATTTTTGACAAATTTACCACATGTCAGCTCTTGTCCTTAGCACTGGGAATAAAAAGATAACTGGGATGATTCCTGCCTTTGGAGAATCTATAATTTATTTAAGAAATCAAAATGGAATATTTTTAGGAGAGATTTTAGATTTAGATATGTTTAAAAGTACATTTTAAAGCAAATGCAAATAATTCAGAATTTATGATCTATTATTTTAAAAATCCAGAAATTTGGATTTTAACAAAAATGAGATTAGGTTTTATATTTGTCAGAGGGTGAGTCTAGAAGGAGAATAAGAAGGTCAGACAAACACTCCAAGGAAAGGAGGAAGTAAGTTCCCTGCATGGTTATATAGCTTCTAACTTGGCTCAACTTCTAGCCCCTGAGCATCTCATTTCGTTTCCAGGTCATATCCATTCTAGCGTGGTAGAATCAGTGTCTGTGACTATTGGTCACTAGGGCCTTGTTTCTCCATTGAGAGGAAAGTGAAGAGTTAACACCATTATTTAGGTAATTTATGGTACTCAAGTCAATCATAGCTAAGTAAGGACAAAACAGGGGTTTCTACAAGTTCAACTCGATTTACAGAATTCTTATTGAGGATCGAGTCACTATGCTTCAGGTACTCCATTGGGTTATGCTGTGAGAGACAAAAGATGAAAAGAACAAAGTCGTTGACTTCTAGGACCTTCAAGATATTTGTTCAGCTTTTTAATTCACTTGCCTTGTGTAGACATGGCTTTAAAAATAACTGCTATTTTGCAGTCTCTGGGGCAAAGAACGGTATGCTGATTACAGGCCTGGTTATTTTTAATTTTTAATGAGAGTGCCTGGTAAATGCAAGAGGTCAGGACATATTTATTGAATAAATGAATGAATGACTAGATATCCCACCATCTTGAAGATAAAAATGGGTTACCCCAAATCCTAAAATTTTTTTACTTCTTCTTAATCAGTTATTTTCTTGTTTGTTTCTCATTTTATCCCCAAGTCAATCCAGAGTAAGGTGAGAAAGGTAATGATCCCAATCTTATTTTAGATTGACCTTCAGAGACCCAAAACCACACATTTAGCAAGCTAAAGAGTGAGTGACAAATCTATGTGGACCATACAGTCCAAGGTTTGTATTACCAATAACAACAGAAAAAATGGATTAGGGGCCTGACACACATAGAAGATTCCAGGGCTCTAGAGAGACTTGGTAGGTCAAAGAGAAAGTCCTACCACTTCTTCCTTTGCAGCGAGGAAGCAATTAAGAAAACTCAGCACACTGGTGGCAGCTGGAGAGCTGGCAGCTTCCTCAAGAGAAAGACTGTAAGCAATGTCATAGGCCAAGAAGATGGATGGGGCCCATTTGTGCCCTGAGGCTGACACAGAAATGGAATCCTGCCCGGTTTGACCGCCTTTTCTTCAAAGATGTCATTGACAGATGAGTATCTAAATGCTTTTGCTTAAAAAAGAAAACAAGAAAAAAGAAAGAAAGAAGAATCAAACAAAAAAACAAAACAAGAAACCCTTTCTACTCCAAACAGACACATGTAGCCAACGAACATGAGAATACCCGATCATGCCTGGGAGCTGTGTAGGCCTTTCAAAGTAGTCTGAGATAATTGATTGCAAAGTGGTACACCTTTCCTTTCAGATCAATTTTAACTTAACACAAGGATTTCATTGAAATCCCAAATTACTGCCAGTTGGTTGTGTCCCATCTGCTGCTGAAGGCACACTGGTGGGGGACAAGCCTGCTCACATATTCCATATTTACCTGTCAAAACAAGGCTTCTTCCCCAATTAAAATGGGCTTTTTAAATTTTAGAGCAGTAAACAATGTCTACATAATTTGAGGAAAATGTGCATAAGAAAGTTATGGAACCTAATCATAGGGACATGGTGAGTGAGTCAGATCAGCGAAACCTGGGGGACTTGCCAAAGAGGCCGCTCTGCCTTTGGAGACAGAAGGATCATCCGGAAGTCGCTTCCTTCATGGTGCTACATCCATGGCAGTCTTCAAGATCAAACCGAGCAAATCTACTTTACCTTATATCTACCAAATACACTATAAAAAGGAAGGTTAATAATCACCAATTTTAAGGAGTAAGAACTAAATACAATTCCTCAGATAACCTTGCTTCTTTATCTTGCTCTGTCATTATCTTTTGAAAATGGGGACCAGCTGCCACATACTAAGTAGCAATAAACAGGAGGATGTCTCTTCCACCAACCCAACAGGAGCCACATCTGCCTATTTATCAGGAAACTAGCAAACCACTTGGAAAATTCATATTCTCCAGACCGGATGCGGAGTAGCCAGGCTAAGTCCACATTTCACATATACTCAGCCACAAGGACATTTACGAAATGTGAGGCATTGGGAATACTTGAGCATAGTTTGTAAATGGCTTGGATGGGCACAGTCCTCTTAAGGCCAACATAGAGCATCCTTTGTGATGGCTGAATGAGAAACCCAAAAAAAGCTTTTAAAAAGAAATTTCAAACGGACAGACAGCTTTGGTGAGCCTATGTCTTTAATAGCTGCTGCATGCGGCTCCAGAGAGATAATATGCCTTCAGAAGTAGTGGGCTGGATCAGCCTGGAGGTAAGCAAGTCTGAACTCCTTTAAGAACAAATAAATCTTGCTGAGTTAAATAATGATCCTGTCTCCTACCTTCCTCAAGGAACATGAGACTCTAAGTGACAAAATTTGAAGACAGCAGCCATGAATTCTCAGAGTCCTTATCTCCTGGCAGATTAGTTACAGGCTGCCTAGTTCAAGATGAGCTCAGGTCAGATACAGATGACTATTTCCTTGCCATACCCAATAACCCAGAAAAACCAAGGCAGCTGCCCCCATATTTTTCAAACCCTGCTAATACAATTACAATGTATAGGCTAAGTCAGAAATAAAGTGGGGAAGAAAATCCAGTGCTTCCTAGCCAAAGAACAGCCATTTCAGATAGGTCTACCCTATTTGCCTTTCTTCCCACAAACATTTGAGAAGACACAGAAGTGGATGTTCAAAGTCACCCTCCAGTAGAACTTATTGAGGGAGGCTGCTCCAAAACAAAATGACTCCCATTGGTAAATCTAGCAAATATCAGGGTGCTGTTTGGAAGGTCTCACTCATCTATCAACTAGCGGATTCAGCAATTTTTTATCAGATATAGATGATATGCCAGACATGCTCCGTTTTTCTTAGCAGCTGTCTTCCAAGGATGGTTTGTGGCAGTTTCTGGCCCTTTAGGCCAAGCACCACCAGGGAAAGCCCCTAGCCGGACAGAAGCATTATACTGACACTCCTGAGAGTGAGAGAGATGGGAAAAACTAGAAACAGAATTTCTTTGACAATTCAAGATCCTCCATCATAAAAAGTTTTGGCTTTCTCCTTGTCCCAAACTGGCACTTGCAGATACATTTAACTCTAATTCCTCAGGGAGACTAAGGGTGATGAAAATCTTAGGCTCTCAGCTAGTATTTGCCTAAAGCAAGCCCATAATTTCCTTGTATGCCCACTGTTAACCTAATGATGTGGCAGTGGGAGATCTAGAGCTTACTCTAAATGACCATGCTACCCACTGTTGAGAAATTTCCTATGCACAGACCAACAATTTCTTACTGGCTCAGAGTGCAAAAATAAAAGTACTGGGGAAATTTCTATTTTCACATCAAATGCAACCAGTTGTCAGAGGCTGGGACTGGTAGTGATGACAGCACGCTAAAGACAGAGTAACTTAAAATTTTTTTTCCCCTTTCAAAAACCAACATTCTGGTATATAGAAGTAACTCATTGGTCAGATAAGTGGATGCCAAGCTTACTTTATATTCATTGATTGAAATTCACTGTTTACCTGCCACCACAGGAGATTTCCGTTCATCCAGGAGCTGGATGGAAGTACTCGCTGTCACCACATTGCTTTTGTTGACTGTTCCTATAGGAAGGAAAACCAAAATGGAGATAGTGTCAGTGCAGGTGCTAAGAGGGTTGTCATATTGGCTCACGGTCACCACTTCTGTAGATGGTGCTGGGGCTCGCCTCCAAGAAGACAGAGCTGGCTGACTCTGTCAGGCCACAGATGCTGGGTTGGCCAGTCCTTTCAGGTGAAAGAAAGTGCATCGAGTTAGAACTGCCTCCACTGAGGAACATGCAGCCTCTTCTCATCAAAATTATCGACCACCATGGAAGGATCCCAACTTTTTTCTAATTTGTGGTTATTAATTTCAGTGTTTACTTGCATCAATAATCACATTTATTATTGCTTGTCTAAATATAGCCATAGAGAGCTGCATGAAAGTTTCAAAATTAGTTTATGACAAGTTTGAGAACTCTAGCTTTGATTTGTTGGTGAAAACTTTACTGACTTATAAAATTCTAATATCGAGCCCAGTTTTGCTTCGCAAAACCATTCCAAACAGGGATAGAGCTGGAATGCAATCCTTACTCCAAATTCTTATTAACGTGCTAACAATATGGCATTATTAAGAGAATTTCAATTACTAACAATGGTTCCAACACTCATGAATTAGAAGATGCTGAGAGCAAATTCTTAATGACCGCAGTTAATAATTGTAAGTCCAGTACCTACCTTACAAAGGGTGTTCAATGAATTTGAGTTAAACTGAATCACTTGAATTGAGAAGCATGGAGAAGGCAGACCTGAATTTGAATACACTTATGACCAAACCAATTAAAATTTTTCTCCTGGCCCAAGTCTAAGCAGTAATGAAAACCAGCTTCTTTTCCAGTGAGTATAGGTATTCCACACACAGTAGAAAAGAACGAGAGTGAGCTCTACTGCAACAGTTGTGCTTGGTGACTTTTAACATTTTCCCCCCGAAATCTAAAGGGGCCATAAAATCTCTTAAGATATTATGTCATCCATAACTTTACTATGAAAAAGGTAAATTCCTTTTCATTATATGATTTCACTGAAAGTTCAATGAAAACCCCACTTGCCAAAAACCAATTATACAACAGCCTTAATTAATCAGAACTTGTTTTTTCCAGACATAATTCTTTGTAGTAAAAATGGTGAATTACAGAGCAAACTGACATAAGGGCCATCACACCCATATCCACTTTTGGGGGATGCTTGCATCTCCCAGAGCTCCATCTCCCTGTCCAGTTTTGGACAAAAGCCACCCTGTCAAAAAAGGATAACTTAATGACTCCAGTCCAGATCTAGCAAACTAGGCCCTATTTTTTTTCTTTAGAGGATTATGAAAAAGAAAGTACCATGCTAGAAGAAGACATTATTATTGATAAGTCTGAAGCATAATGAGAAAGTCCATTGTCTTAGCTGATATTTTCAGCAATAAAGTGTGATACAGATAACAACAACAACAACAACAACAACAACAACAACAACAAAAGAGCTCTAGTCATTAGGAAATGTATGTTTGATAACATACATGTGTATGGATGTGGGTCACATAGGCCTGTCAGTGGTGGGGAACAGACTCAAGAATCCCAGTCCTAAAAGGAACCCGATTGATAATATTGCTGAAAATCCCACCTAGCAAGGGCATTTCTACAAGAACATTCACCTTTTTTTTTGGTATCTTCATTAATGAGAAAGCCTCTTCTTAGTGTGTCCCTTTGACTAGTTATTAGACAACTCTTGCAACATTCTTCTGCAGATTTCGAAAGAATTTTTTTCAAAGGTGTTTTCATTCATGGAAATGAGCAAGTGCCAAGACTCTGGGAGGGGGCTTTGACATAAGCACCGGAGAGCCTCCATTAGAGCTGACTTAGGGATGCTTGTAGGAGGCTCATACAAAAGGCCCTGATATAAAACATTATGGAATGAAATGTCCAGAGAATTCCAGGTTTACAGAACTAGGTCTTATTCATTACTGAAGTTTCTATAACCAACAGGTACAGAGCCATACACAGAATGAGCACCAATGATATTGGTTGCTTGAGACAAGGAAAACCCAGAGACAATCACAGAGCATTTCTAGCGTGGTGTGCTTCTAAAACTAGATGAAATAAGACAGCATGTAGTTCTTTTTTGGAGGGAGGTGACCTTATGTATTTTTTATATCGTAAATCTAAAGAATGAAAAAATCATTGTCTACATGCCTCCCATTGGTCATTACAGCCTTCTGTCAGGTGGGGACGAGGCCCTACAAACTCTTAGTCCTGACATCTGCATGTTGATTTAAATCGGTTGAGTTCTGATGGGAAATTGTGGACTTCCAAAGTGATGTGATTTGCCGAAGGTTCTGGTATAGGATGTTATACCTGTCTGAATTTTCCCTGAGTAGGGCCATGACAACATTAAAAATTCTGAAAAGTTTGTAATTAAGTTCCACATGGTACAAAATAAGAGTCCTGCTCTCTAAAATGCCCTTTGCTCAATCCAGTTAAGCAAAACCTTCATTTTATTTTGAGCTATTAGGTATTTAGCATTGGCTCTCAAAGCTAAATTTGGCTCCCTTTAGCATTTAGGCAACTCCCCCATGCTCTGCACTCAATGCCCAGGCCAGGAGGGCCACACAGACAGAGCCCCACCTCCAACAAGGATGCCCACCTGTGCTGAAGGGGATCGAGTACACGAAGCTCCCTGGAATTTGCTCAGCAGCTCTTCGGTACCAGAGAGGGAAATGGTCTGCATTAAAAATGTTTTCCTTGTCTCCAGCTTTCAGGAAGTCCCTTGAAATGGAGAGAAATAAGATGAACATGGCACCACTCAGCAAGGAAAAGCCGGATATGGTGTATCACAACAGCCTTTGCTGGATAAAACAGTCAGTGTTGGCCTTTAGAGCCCCAAGCTGCCTTTTTTAGAGAGGACGTGTGTGACACTGTGCACCCCAGAGTACTCAGAAATATCCTGCAGAGCCCCAGAAGTCAGACTTCCAGTGGGAGAAATGATTTTTCCTAGTATTTCTGGGAACTAATTATCTCAGTGTCTGAAGCAAGCATAAAAAGCCTCCAGAAATCATGTCAGAAGACCAAAGGGAGTCAGAAAGCTTTGCCTTTCTGGACACATACACTTGGAAGGATCAACTTCTGAAGGAGATCTCACTCTTCTTAGAAAAACTCTAAAGGAGGTAAAGTGGGCCCATGTGGGGATCTTTGCTCCCTTCTTCCCTACTCTCTAGCTAAGGAGGACTGCTCCCAGGTCTCCTCTGTAAACCTCTCAGTCTCCTGCCTCCCTACCGAGTGCCCACAGTGGTTCTCTCTATCCAGAAGGCTGAGCACACTCCCCTCCCCACTCCTTCCTGTCAAAATCATCTTCATTTCAGGGTGTGCCTCAAATATCACCTACCAGGTGAATACACAGAGATACACACAAGTTCTTGCCCCATGCTGGGGCCCCACAGCCTTGGTTACTCTCACGCAGCCTTCCTTTTCCTTGTCCTTATCTGCACAATTGTTATGACTTCATCCCAAGCCTCCCAATCTCTTTGAGGAAAGGAATTTTTGTTCACAAAGGAGTTTTTGCATCCTTCCACAGAACCTTAAACTTACTGAAGTCCCAACGAGTGCTTGTTGGCTTGACTTACCTCCAAAGAATCATGTTTACTCTCTAACATCTGAGCGCTTTGCCTTGACTGATATGTACAACTCAGGAGAGGAAATGACTGCCTGATTAGTCCACATTCTGCAGAGATCTTTTAGGAAGGAAAACTAATCAGGGGACAATGTGTATACAAGGAAAAGGCCACTAGCTGAACCAAAAATGGCACCATTTTTTCCAGCAGTTTGTACCATGGAGTTAGATCACACAGACCATGAAGAGAAATACTCCGATATTCTACATTGTTTCACCAAGGTCAAATTTACATGCTAAACTTTAACTAGTTGGTTATTATAAACTATTTGAACTTGACATTCAATTCATGAAAGCATTCTATAGTTTTAGGTTATGGCCAATCAGTGATTCCTTGATTCCTTCCAAAGATGCAAGGCTCACTCTTTTGAGAGGCAGCCCATGGTATCACAGGCCACAGTTCTTAGACAGCACTGAAATATGGCCCCTCGTAACTTGCACTGGCATGTCCTAATTCCTCTCTAAGAGCAGATATCTAATTTTTCTTGATGTTCCCATGGCCTAGCACTCATTAGGCACTTAATGTATGATTAATGATCACAGAAGAAATCAAACCTCATATCCCTGTAAGAGCTCCTCCAGTATTAAAGACAATTTGTTATGTCTTCTCTAAATAATATTTCTCAGTTCTTTCAAATTCTTTGTCAGTATGGCCACCATCCTGGGCAAAGGCTCCATTCTGTTAGTGACCATATGAAATTTTGTGCTACCACCCCTGGGTGTAGCAGACCCAAAAGAGTCTGACCTTGCTGCCTGTACTTGTTTACTGGTTCTCACCACGAGGAAGACACTTTAGAAATTATAATCTTATATTTTTTGTGTTGGCAAAAGCACTCTGTTCTCAATCAGAAAACCAGCTTTGGAGCCATGAACAAGGATGAGGGGAGGCAGACATCCCTGTGCTATTTGGGATGCTAAACATCGGGAGTTCCAGGACTGACGGCACAGACCAGCTCCTCCTGGCATTGTTTCCTGGTCTTAAAATCATGAGGTTTCACAAATATTGAAATGTGAGCTTTCTCATTTTTTTTTAGACATGAGATTCTTCATAAACCTGACTTGGCAGGTGTGTGAAGGAGACTCTGATGCGCAGCCCTAGGTGGAATGAACAGCTGACTTCCACACTAGGCCATGGGCACAGATATGCTATTTTCACTCTTGTCATCTCTGTCAGTGGTTAGAGGTGTATTACCATATGCCCTTCTCATGCAGCAGTTCATGGTACTATTCGTGTCCCTTTTTCAGTTACAGTGTGTGAGATAATAGCTTGGTTAGAAGGTTTGAGGGGGAACTCACTTAGACTGATGGAGACATTCATGTTTTGGGGATGGCAGGAGATAGGTCTGGGACACTATACATCTGGATGGCTATTGCCTACTGCTTAGAACCAGATCATGCTGGCGTCTGGGGCAGCAAGCAGGAGCCCACAGCACTTAATCTCCATTAGCTCCAGTATTAATGTGAGAGGGTCTGGTGGCTGGGAAACCTTAGCAGTCCCAGAAAACTATCAAGTAGTGATTCAAAAGGAAGAAAGGAGAGACCTGATTCTACAGAATCTCTGAAAATGTTCTTCAGAAATATAGATCCTTTCAGGTAAGAAAAAAGTGTTCTGTATAATAGGGGCTGTTGTGGTATATGAGACAAGCCTAGGTTTTAAGCAGAGCTGAATGATCTCAGGTGAGTTACCTGAGTCAACTGCTGAGTCTCTGAGCCCCACTTAATCATCTATAAAATGAGAATAATAATACTATACTTACCAGCATACTATCAGAAATTGTATAGCAAGCACCATATGTGAAGGGGCTATGTAAACTGAAAATGGCTCGAATAAATATATGGGATTCTTAAAGCCCAGGAGTTTCTTTCACTCTCTGTGATTCAAATGGAAGCTGTGAAATGCTCATCGCTTAAACTTAGAGTTGTGAGGGAGAGGGAAAACAGTAACCATACCACGGAGGCTGACCTCATTGAATGCTACGTGTGTGCTACATGTGATCTAAGAGGCCATACTGTAGGTTCAGGATATATTAATACTGGGGACGATGACAGGTTATAGAGGCCATGAACTATAATTGAAATACTTCCAAAAGCAGGTGGTGGGAACAGGAGATGGAATCTCAGTATAGGAAACTGATGATAGAACAAGTTACCTTTGGGGTAGAAACTTGTATTATCTAGTACTCCCTCCAACACTTTGAATTCTTCCTTGTATGATTTCTTAAAAAAAGAAAGAAAGAAAGAAAGAAATTCTAAAACCTCTCTAGCCCTAGCTACTAGAGTATATCCAATGAGTTGTGTCTCAGTGAATACTATTCGATTAGTGGGGGTAGGCAGGCCAAACACCCTAAGAAAATAGAACTCAAGATGCCTCTATATGAATCAATAATATATGTTTCTTAAAGACAAATCATTCATCCATCCAGATATCTATGAGTACTCACTCCAAGTCACTGTAATATCACAGAGAACTCACAGTTGTAGGTATTACTAGCTTCCCACAGCAGTTTTATATCTATAGTTTTTTGATCCTCACAATGAGTCAGAGATAATTACCCCAATTTTTCAGATGCACAGAGTGAAGGCAATGAATGAGATAAGTTAGGTGACATCCCAGCAGCAGGGGTGTGGTCTTGTTTTTTCAATTGTCATGACATATCAGACAAGCAAGATGCCAAGTTTTGTGGTTGTCGTTTTTCTTATTTGTTTGTTTCAATCTCAAACAAACAACAGCACTCCTCTTTGAGCATCAGACTATCTCTGTGTTTCTCCCTGCCTCTCTGGCTCCAAAAGGGAGAGGACAATGTGTGCCTCTGTTCCTTCCTAGGAACTTATCTGCTGGAAAAATAATTGTTCAAGGGTAAAGGGCAAAAGAGGGCTTTAAAAAATCAAGTCACAACTGTAGACAGCTTCTTAAATGACAAATCTGAGATGCTGAGAAAGAGTCTTCAAATAGGAATTAAAAGCAAGTCCACAAAATAGCTAAAAATCTATTGACCGGCCATAACCTGACTTGCTTTTATGAGATCATATTGTGGTGTCAGCGCTTCATCTAACAGGGGCAAGAGCACCGCAGAACTGGGCTTGATGGAAAGCAGCATCTCCTGATTCGGGCCCTTCCAACTGGCAGCTGCCCTGTGGCTTGGTTATTCACTGCCAGGTATTCCAAAGGTCAGGTGTGTGAGGTCTCTGGCAATCTCTGAACCCTGGTCCCCAAACACTCACATACTTAACAAATTTTCTGAATCTCTGAATCCATTTGTCTTTGGCCTAATAATGCCTCTTGCTTCAGAAAAAAAGAAATTGAGAAAACTTCTTAATGGCCTCAGAAAAGACTTCCCAGACTCACACCAGCTCTGGACAAACACCAATTTGAAGACTTAGGCACCTGTGGCTCTCTGAAGTCAGAGGATTGAGCAGTGGATTAAAGGGCATCTGGGTACTGGACTCAGTGACACGCTGCCCACTGTCTATCTAGGTCTCTTTGGAAGCACAAGGAAACATTGTCACACCCGAATAACACCAGACTTCTCACTCCTGGGTATGGGGCTCTGCAGGCCTTCAGGATCAGTGCAGAGGCACAGAGTTTTATCAAAACATACACAAACTAATAAACACTGGATTGGAAACATTGATTCTTGGACAGGCAGAAACTCCTCAGCAGAGCTGTGGAACAGCTGAACCCCCTGAAGCCATTTGTCAAGAGGTGATTTGTCTCCCCTTTGGCTGCCCCTCGGCAGCTGCGCCTTCTCCAGAGTTCTGAGACAATTCACTAGGATGGGAGAAGATGCCAGAACAGTGGGCAGAAGCCAAGAAGACTGAAGAACAAAGGGTTGTGGAAGGGCCAACGGGCAGGTGAACATACATGGTAGAAGAGAGAGGAAAATGTCAGCAGGCCTGGTGTGGCCTGAATTTTGTTTCTATCAGTGATAGAATCAGGAAATGAAATAAGCTTCTCTTTGAACTTCCCACCTCAGGATTTCACTGGGCCCCATGATGGACCCCTTCTACTTACTGATTGGTGAGCTGCTCAGCCCCAACAAACAGGTTGATTCTCGAGAGGCCCGTGCGAGTGCCGAGGAAGGCAACCTCCACACCCTTGTCAGAATTCCTAAAACAGCAGCAGACACCAGGGGATTCTTTCAGATGGTAAGCAGATAATGGCTTTTGCACTTTAAGACTTATGAAAATGTTTTATGAAATAGCAGTTTTGAAACCTGAAATTTTAAAAGAAATTATAGACACATACAAACACACACACAATCCGCAAGCACAAAATGCAAACTCTTATCACTTAAAAAAATTCGTGCCAGAAAAACTAAGAACTCAGTGTCAACAAAAGCATCATGAGAAAATGCATCCCCAATGCTAAATAAACAAACCTTTATCTCAAGTGACTGGGTACAACTTCAGGGAGAGCAGGCTGAGAGCAGGAACAACTTTAAGAAAAGGAAGAAAATCCCGTGGCATCCCACAGCCTGGAAAGGTCTCAGACGAATTCTACACCATTTTGGGGGGACCAACTTATAAATTCTACCAGAGCATAGGCCTCATCCTCACCACCTACCCCAAAGAGATGAATAAAAATATGGCTTCTTGAAATTGCCCTACAGAATGCTATGCATAGGAATCTTAAGAATGGCCTTAACAAAAAAAAAAAAAAAAAAAAGTCATTTAAAAATTCACTAAAGATATATTTTTTTCAATTTTCCAGGCAAATTTTGTATGTTTGAGCATGTTCTTCAGGATATTCACAACACATACTTCTTTTAAAAAACAGAAGGTCTATTTTTTTATACTGTATACAAGAATAGACTCAACATGGATTAAAGGCTTCAATGTAGGACCCCAAACCATAAAACTTCTAGAGAAAACATAGACAGTAAACTCTCTGATATTACTAACAGTGATTTCTTTTTGAATATATCTCCCTGGGCAAGGGAAACAAAAGTAAAAATAAACAAATGGGACTATATCAAACTAAAAAGTTTCTGTATAGCAAAGGAAACCATCCACACAACAAAAAGGCAACTGACTAGAAGAAAATATTTGCTAATGATACATCTGATAAGAGGTTAATATTCAAAATATATAAAGAACTCATACAACTCAACACAAAAAAAGCAAACAATGAAATTAAAAAATAAGCAGAAGACCTGAATAGGAACCTCTCCAAAGAGGAAATACAGATGGCCAATAGACATATGAAAAGATGTTCAAGAACACTAATCATCAAATAAATGCAAATTAAAACCGCAATGAGATATCACTTAACACCTGTCAGAATGGCTATCATCATTAAATCAAAGAACAAGAGTTGGCAAGGATGTGGAGAAAAAGGAACCCTCATACATTGTTGGTGGAATTACAAATTGGTATAGCTGCTATGGAAAATAGTCTGGACATTTCTCAAAAAGTTAAAAATGATATGTTTTGACCCAGCAATTGCACTTCTGGGTATTTGTCTGAAGAACACCAAAACAATTAATTCATAAAGATCTATGCACCCCTATGTTCATAGCAGCACAATTTACAATAGCCAAGATATGGAAGCAACGTAAATGCCCATCAACAGACAACTAGTTCATATATACAATGGAATATTACTCAGCCAATATGAAAAATGAAATCCTACCATTTGCAACAACATGGAAGGACCTAGAGGTTATTATGCTCAGTGTAATAAGTCAGACAAAGACAAATACCATATGATTTCACTTATATGCAGAATCTAAGGAACAAAAAGAGCAAACTAATCAAAAACTGACACAAATATAGAGGACAATTTAGTGATGGACAGAGGGGGCTGGGAGAATGGGGTGAAGGGTTAAAGAGGTACCAATTAGTAGTTAAGAGATGGTCACAGGGATGGGATGGGGAGCACAGCATAGAGAATGAGGTTAGCATTAATATATTAGCTAGGTAGAAAATGAGAGTAGAGAAGGAGCAATTAGGGCAATCATTTTATAAACTATATTAATGTCTCATAATGTACTGTATACTTGAAATTAATAAAAAAATTTAAATGAAATAAAAAATAAAAATAAATAAAATATAAAGCAAATGGCCTTTCTCAACAAATACATAATTTATTTCACAATAAAAATACTGAGGAACATGCTGATTTTTGAGTTTGCTTCTTTGCCCTAGATGCTACTAGCAATTTGATTAGAGGCATTATCCATGTCATCTGCAATATAAGATCACTTGGTTACTTAACCTTTGATGGTAGTCAAAAGTGGCCAATATTTGCTTTAAGCATTTAAAGGGTGAATAAAAACCAACACTATGCATTTGTTTCTGCTTGTAGCCTACACCAAATTGGAAAGCCAGGCTGCCCAATCAGTTACAGATGTGGACTACAAAGCAAGCTACCATCTTGGAAATCTTTTGCATGTGTTAGGAGGGAATCAGCAATCTTTGCACAGGATTTTGAGTTTCATAAGAGCCTAAAAGAAACATTTCTACATTTCCTAGAGAATGCAATCACAGGAAAGGCTCTGACTCTTTTCCACTATCCCAGGGAATAAGATCCACATAGGTAAGCAGTCTAAAACACTCCAAATATAATGCGAACAGTAGTCTCTCTTTGGGACTTTATGCTCATGTATTAAACTACCTTATATTTCCACTGGGGATTTTAAGCCTAAAGTGTCTTGAGAAGTCTGGTCACATTTGGTCCCAAACCTATCATTCCTTCATTGTCTTTGTCCTAGAAAAAGGTTCCACTATCTACCCAGCTAATCATGTTCTAAACTTGAGAACAAACCTTCAGCTGCCCTCTCCACACAGTAAACCCACTATCAGGTCCTGGGCATCTCAGTACTGAAGTGTGCCACGAGTATATCTCTTCTCTGTGCCCACTACCGCTGCCCTGTCCAAGTGGCAGGTCCCTTGGAATGCTGTAGGAGACATCACCATTGTTCTTATCCCATTCCATTCCATTCTCCACAGAGCAGTACAAGCATCTTTTTAAAAAATAGAGATCTGATTACGTCCTTCTAAAATATCCTTCTTAAAACCCTCAGTAATTTTCTAATACTCTGAGTATAAAATCCACAATCTTTAACTTGACTCTCATGGTCCTGAATCACTTGGGCCTCATCTCCCAAGATCTTGCACCCTACTCTCTATATTTCAGCTCTATTGGTTTTCTTTAATTTCCTCAAATGTGTCAAAAACTTTCTCAACTCAGGGCCTTTGCACAAACTGTTCCATTTCTCTGGAATTCTCTCCAAACCCTGAACTCAGAAAAGCTTTCCCTCTCTTCCATCTCCACTCTTGGTCTTGTTACAATCTACATGCCTTTACTTTTCCTTCACAGTAGTTATCACAATTCTTAATGATCTAGCACACTATATATCACAGGTACCATGATGGCAAGGACTATGTTTAATTGCGTTACCTTCATTTCATTAACAACTAGCCCCATGCCTCGCACATAACAAAACATGCCATCAATATTGGAGGAATAAATGAATGGCAATAAGAAAGAATAAAAATAGGTAGACGAGAATATACAGAATGGAAGGTAAAAAAAGAAAATAAACTAATAAAGACCATAAAAGGAGAAAGAGCTGAATAATTGTATGACGTGAAGGTGTCAAAAAAATAAATGATTTTTCTTATTTTTAACCTTCAATAACTTACGTAAAATAGTAGTAAAATGATGCTAATAACAATAATAAGCTGCTGAAGCAGTTCTCACCCTAGTCTTTAATAAGAACTATTCATGCCCACCCTCCTCCTCCCACATCCCCACTTCAGAAATTAAACCACAGGGTTATATCTGATACCTTAATGAAATAGACCTCTCACTTCCCTATCTTACTCACAACCTAACCTGGCCCAGATCCCAAGTTCCCTCCAGACTGTGAAGTAGAGGGAGCCATGGCAGGCCAGGAAGCAAAATGCTCCTTCTACCTCCCTCTCTCTCGGAAGTGTCACCCTACCTCAGCATACCAAATTTCATGTAATGTTACAACTCAAACAAATTATATGTCAAATCCAGTAGCTTGCCATCCAAACCCGAGCCGCTAATCTGCTCTAGCTCTTGTGGTTTGGAGCTTTGGGGAAAATTAAAGAACTTTAACACCAGGCTCCTAAAACAGTTTAGTTCTTTAAACTATAACCATATTTCGGACTCTTTGTGGGGAAATGGCCATGAAAGGGGGACACGTGCAACCACTTACTCAGATTTGTTGAGGGCGAGGCTGGTCCAATAGGCTTCAATGGGAGCACTCACCACGGCATCAAAAAGGACTTCCTGTATCAATTCTTTGTCACCTGTTGGGAGGGACACACTTAAGAAGATGGCTTTAGCTGGGCCCCAAAAGAGGTATTACCGGGCTCATTTTGCAGTGTCTGCAGGTTACTTCCTCACACAGTGTGTTGCTTTATGCATTAACCTCCCACCAGCTGAAAACATGAATTCTGACACCTGATATGCCAACAAAGCATGTGGATGAGATGATAGTAAATGGAGAGTCTTGGGTATCTCACACTTGAGTTTTCCACTTTCTCTTCCCCTCTAGTAGTTCATGGCATAGACCTCATGCCAACTCTGGGATTTGGAGACCAGCAGGCATGTTTGCTCTTTTCATCCCCATTTCTGTCCTCTATCAAAATCTGTTATTCTTCAAGGCCCTGATTTCAATTGGTTATAAGAAATGGGAAAGGGAAATAATAACTTTATAACTCCTGGGACTCTTATTTTGTTACTCATTTCATTTAAGAAAAAAATTTTTTTTTTCATTGTAGTGGGGGAAATAAATCTCTGTGCAAAGGGTCTTTTGGTAGGGGGTCTTAGAAGAATCAGGGGGATATCCTTAGTCTAACAGAGGCACCCTAGAGCCCTCCAATCACCCCACGAAGGATAATTATCACACAGAGTGGGTCAGTTCTGCCCTTGGTTCAGGGCCAAGAAGACAGTGGTACTTAGTTATAAAAGTAAAAACTGAAAACAACACTAAAGACAGTGGGTAAATTGGGATACAATCATGTAGTGGAATATTATATAGTAATTAAAACACATGGATTATAGCTAAATGATCAGCACAAATACATCTCCAAAATATAATAATATACTAAATAATATAAATACATATTGTTTATGGATAGATGTATATATAGTAATAGTTAGTATAAAATGTATGGGTATGGTGAACAAATATAGGATGGTAATTCTCTCTGGGAAGGAAATAAGAACAGGCAAGGACACTCAGGGACTTCAATGCTGTCTGTAATGTTACACTCCTTAACCTGAAGCAAGAATAGCAAAACATTAAGACCTGATAAAGCTGGATGGTAAATATAAAAGCTTTTAAAACATTATCTCTATACTTTTCTTTTGAAATGTCATTAAAAAGGTCAAACAAAATTAAAAAATTAGGCTTAGAGATGCCCATCTGTCCTTTTTCTACCAGAGCATATCCCAAAACGTTAATCCATTCCATAACGATGCTATTTAGAAATTGGAAAACCTCCTTACACTTCCCACAGGGCTGCTGTGATTATTCTATAAGGCAACATATATAAAGAACATTTCACGACACTGAATAAATGATATCTGTTGTGGACAGAGACAGGTGCCATACTCATCTCAATAAGTCTCCCCCTGCCCAATCTTTAGCTAGTACAACTATCTTATTTAAGCTACTGCAGGGTCTGATCCTGCAGTTGGATAGCCGTAGGCTTGCTGCTGCTCTCCCCAACCTTTCGCACCAGCCAACAGGCAATTCTGACCCCTTGAGCTCCCTCAGAGGGCACTTGGTGGGAGGAGAGGCAGCAGATCACAGCCCACCAGAGACAGCAATTCACAGTGGCAATCCCACTCTGGAGATAACCAGGAACCCTAGATTATAGCCCTGAATGAGACAAGTCCTGTGTCCACCCTGGCTTTTCATTTGTAAAATAAGGGATCTGGATGAGCAGATATTTACAGTCCCTTTTCCACTGTAACATTTTCATCCTATTCAGTCATTTGGGTAAATGGCTCAGAAGCGGGACAAACCCAATGTACAGGGTTAAACCAGGACTGTGCCCTAACCCACATTCTTCCTCTAATTTCTACAGGAAGCAGACATTTGACTGGATTTAATGTGACTGGTAATCTCTGATAAAGCAAAGCTTCCCTTGAAAACTGAGGCAAAGTGTGGTTTTGAGTTCATTCCCACCAGCGCCACATGCACACACAATGCACATTTGGAGGCACACTCACATTGAAGCAGGGGTTCTTTGCCTTTGAGATACAGCTTAATCGCTTCTAATTGAGACAGATGACGGTGTTCTGGGTGTAGGTCAGTGTTGCAGTAGGACCTAAGAACATGACACAGCCCAAAACAAGAGCACATAAATATTTATGGCATCACATTCCTTTGCCTTTGAACTAAGAGACTGGGCAAGAGAATATAGACAATTTGAAATCAAAAAGGGCACCAAATGCAAATACTGATGAAGGACTGTTTAATTCTTACCATTCGTCTGCCAAGGACACATCAGGGTGTTCTAAGTCATGCAGGCCTGGAGGTCAAAGAGAAGTTAATGAGTTAAATGTCATATGTGTAGGACACAGTCTCCACCCTTCCCTGTATCCTCTCATGTGCTTTAAAAGTTACAGAGCAGGGCCAAGGGGTGGTTAAGGGTAGACATCTGCCTGGGAAAAGGGACTCTAAACAAAGGAAACAAGCTCTCTGCCTGGGCAGAACTCTCTCCCCACTTCCACCTCACTCAGCCCTGCCTGCTAACTTCCCTAGCCATATACCTCAGGAAAGCCTTAACTCCTTCTAAAGAAATTATATGCAAGTGAGTCTAGGGAGAGACGCTTAGCACGATGGCAGAAACTCTGACTTTGGAGGCCCTTGCAGCCTGAGTTGGGAACTGGGGTGACATTAGCAGATCATTTTATTTTTTAAAATGTCAGTCTCTTCAAGTGCAAAGCAGGAATAATAATAGTTTCTAACTGATAGGTGGTTTTTACAGTGAAAATGTAGGTTGAATGATACGAATTTATCAATACACGACTGTTTTGACCAGCAAAAACTGCCAGTAGCTACAGAATCCCAAGTGAAAACGAGTCATCAGTCTGTAAAGATAGCTAGGAGAGCAAGAGCTAGCAGTGAATTTGGGAGTTTTTATAGATTGCTCGAGACCACCCTAACCGCGAAATCACTTTTTCCTCGCATCTCCCTGTAACTTCATTTTGATGGGACATCAGCAGACATACACTTTCGAGTGATAACCTCATGGGCCCCGTGACGCTGATAGCCTGTTTTAGGATGTCAGAGTTTCCCAAATGACCAACAGTAACTTATGGCACTCAAGATTCCAGTTTCCTCCTCAAATACAGATGTATAAAATATAGCAAAACACTACACCTATCATCACATACTCCAGCTTGATTTTATAGGAAGTAGGAAATAAATTAGAATATCATCACATATTATCCAAACGGGCATATTTTAGCCACATTCAACCTACTGGTTGAATGATCTTGAAAATGTCACTTCAACTCTTTGAGTTATATCAGCCAGAAGATGCAGGCAATAATGCCTAACTCACAGATTTCATGAGAGGATTAAATGGGACAGTGATAGTCCCTACAACAACCCATGCATCCATCAGTCCTCCTTTCTTCCCTCCTTTACTCTCCCCTCTCTCCCTCCTCCCTCCCTCCTTTCCTTCATTCTACATATTTGTTGAGCATCAACTCAGTACTACTGTGCATAGTATTGTTCCAGGTCCTGAGAATATAGTAGTGAATTAAACAAAGATTGCTTTCTAGTAGCAGAAAAGAGATAAGTAAATAAAATTAAAGTACCTAGCTTAGTTAGTGGTGAGGGCTATGAAGGAAAAGAGAGAATGGAAATACTGGGAGTGTCAAGAGACAGGAAGGGTTGAGAAAGAAAGTTTCGATTTTAACCATGGAAGTCAGGGAAGGCTTCACCGAGAAAGTGACTTTTAAGTAAAACCCTGAAGGAAGTGAGGGAGAGAGCCACGTAGATAACTAGGGAGAAACTATTCATGGCAAAAGCAATTGCAAGTGCAAAGGCCCCCATGAGATATCTCATCTTACTTTCCAGGAATATCGGGTTAATCCTGTCAATTCTACCTATTTTTCTAGTTTCTGTTCTCGTCAACTTTCATCCACAAAGCCCTCTCTGGCTATATTTCATAGAACCTATACATGAGACCCTGCATCTTTTTTATTGCTTCCTCTCTGAGTTCCTCGGGCATCAAAGAAATTTCATTGTTCTCCAATTCTCTCACCTCTTATTTGGTCCTTCTAACAAAATCACCTACCGATGATTGATAATGCTGACAAAAATGACATAAGTTCCAATTTCTGAAACAATCACTGTACACATTGTATATAAAAGATACAAATTAAGTAGAAAGGAAATACAGAAGAGAAGTGATTTCAGCAGGTAGAACTACAGCCCAGGCCTCGGCTTCAGTAGTGACTTCTTACATTTTGAGCCGTCTGCCTGTTCACTGTTTGTAATATCTGTCATGGGCAAAGCATGTTGAAAACGCCTACATTCTGCAGGACAGATTTCCTCATGGAAGATCCTACCGAAGTGTGGTTGCCATTCCCGAGGTACGCCTTCCTTCTCCAAGAACAGAACAGAGCAACAATCATGCCTTGGCTCTTATTGATGACAAGACCCTCTCCTATTTAGCCCTAGGGGAAGCAGCTTACTCAGGCCCTGTTTGTTGCTTGGCAAAGCTGGCAGGATTGTAAGCCCTCTTATTTACAAAGGACCAACAGAGAGAGGAAGATCTGACCTCATTTGTGTGGATAACCAGACTCTCTCCCCCTTGCTGAGGATTCAAATTAATTTCTTGCATGGCATGATAGTTACAGTTAGCTCTGAAATTCTCTCTATGTGACCTCTCAGCCTAACAGCTGTGGAACATACAGGGAGAAGTTAGTGACTAAAGAAATGATCCAAAAATTGCAAAACAACTTCCAGGCCCATGCATTGAGGATTGACTGAAGATATGGGCACACGAGAGGCAAATAATCCATTAATAATCTTTCCTTCTATTGTTCTGACCATGGTCTATTTCCACAGCTTGACCTCAGATGGCTTGGATGTAAACTTTCTGGCATCATAGGCAGTGATATCCACAAGCTACACATGGCTCGTAGAGACAGAAAATTCTAAAATTAAAAATAATAAAATAAAAAAGGTCCTGGAGAATGCATCCTGTTGAGTATGTTTTCCAAAATAAGACGTTGCCTATTTCCTCTTGCATATGTCTGGGAACAGAGGCCACACAACTGATTAGCTCTTCAGTGGGCATGCTATGAGTTCTGCCCAGGTCAAAATGAACCCCTTCCTTCTCCCTTCCTAGTCCTTAAGATCACACAATCACTTGGGAGAAGAAAAAAATGCATGGAGACTCAGTAACAAATCAGAAGGCTGTCTATGGAGCTTGGTATCTCAGGTATAACCAGTCTCATTCCTCATTCTCTACTACATATCTGACCAATAGCTCTAACCTCTTAAAACCTGACTTGTAACAGGCCTTCTTGCTCTTGGCCACACTCCCTAGAAAAAACACTAGTCTGGTCCAACTCTTTTCTGTGGAAATTCAAAATTTAACACTCAGATTGGGCAAGGGACATACTCAATCAAGGCTACTCAGGTACCAAAGCCCTTCAGAGGCCAGCCCCATCCTCCCTATGAGCTGGAGAAACAGAGCAAGGTAACTTCTCTGGGTTGTTGGGAGCTGAAAACTATGGTAAGGATGCAACACCCACTTTAAAGTTTAAAGAGCTGTAACAACCGCTACCATTTACCAGGAGGTTATGCTATGCTGAAGCTTTATGAAGACAAGATGATCTGGGAATTTCAAGGTGCTACTTACTCCTCTGACCTGTGTACATCATTTAAGTACTTCCCTTTGGACCCAGGCCGCCATGAAACCCAAGTGAAACAGAGGACAAAGCCTCACATATTTTTGTTTTCAATTTTTCCCTTGGCTTGAATTTTTACACTAATTTGTTTTTTTCCTGGTACTGATTTTTATGGATGAGGAGAATATAGTTAGCAGATGATTCCAGAGTGGCCTCAACAACTCTGCATTAAAGCAGAATATAAATAAGTGAAATCATATGGGAGACCATTGCTCATTGGGGTTCCCACCATTCTGAACAGTCCAGGGAAGCAAGCCATCAGCAAGTGGGCACTTAGTTGAGTCAACTGCTTAGGGATTGGGCAGGGAGCTGGACAGATGAGCAAGTTCTCCAGTTAACCCAGTGGCGGTCTCTGGGGCTTCCTTCCCACACCAAAGGAGAAGATAGATCGAAGCGGCACCTACCTTCTTCTACGGTCACATTCCCTCGGAAGAAATACTTCCCATGGCCTCTGGAGAGCGCCACACCTAAACTGTGCAGAGAGACAAAGCAGACCTTGACATCCATGGCCACGACTGGAATAGACTTGTGGGCTAACTTTTTAGTTTCCCTTTTCACATTTCCATTTCATGTTCTGTAAACAATTTTTTCCAACAGTTTATTTTCAAAACCCCACTGATTATAGTTGGTGTTGGTTCTTCTTAGGTTCAATCAGCTGCTTCAAAGCAATCTTTCTGATTGGAAGTGCCAGCAGCAATTGGCTGCTCTCCTGCGTTTTTAAAGAGGTGTGGCAAACTGCTCGGCCCTCTAGCCAGTCCTTCTCTTGGATGCCCTTTAAGGGGTCACCAGCCTATACCACCTTACACAGCCTACACTCAGTCAGATGGGTCTTTCCAGACCTTAGAGGTGGGGACCAGGGAAAATCAATCCCTTCTCAGGGACAGAAAGGAAAGCTTCTACCACCATTTGAGTGTAGCCACATTACTGTGCTGTGAACTTTGTTGCTCAAACTTCTCCCTAGTCCAATAGATTTTTCACACTCTCACTGGCTTGATTTAAGCTCCTTTTTGTTTCTGTCTAAGGAGAATATGTTTAAAAACGCAGTCTCTTCACTTGGTAAACCTATTTAGTGGTCCCACTTTTCCTTGATGGCTGTGGTTCTAAATCCACTCCACCCCTGGTCCCTGGCAGTATATGATAACAATGCCATAATTTACTTTTCAGGTTCACCTACAGCTGGTAAATTCTTTCCCTTCTTAGTTCTGTGAGGCACCAGTTCAGGAATATGAAGCAGCCCCACTGAAATAACTTTTACAAAAGGTGTTACAACGCTAAGTTAATAGCAGTGGGAGACTTTAAAATGCCACATGCACATCTGTCAGCAGACAATGAGGCAAAGCCATTTTTCAGGACTGTTACAAAGAGAAATAACAAGATTCAAAGGCAGACAAGCACAGGACAGTTCAGAAAAATTAAAACGGAAGCACAACATGTGGGGATGGATATGCTACCTCCCAGTTTGAAGAATTTTTTTTTTTTTGTCATGGAAATAAAAGGTGAAATGAAACTCACTGAGCAGCAAGTTAGATATTTAAAGACCCTGAGACCCCCCGAACTTAATTTTCCCCCGCAGTTGGAACCCCAAAGCTTATTTTGTTGGTAATGAGATGCAAAGCCATGACAACTGAGTGAGTTCTCCTACGTGATCCTGAACCATCTTCCCCCTTCTGGAAAACAACAACAACAAAAAAGCAGCCTGGGAAAAGCCCCTTCCTCACTCTTTCCAGCCTTTTGGCAGGGTGTTTGGTTATCTTCAGATGATGAGCTCTGAGAGTGTCAGCAGGTTTTGTACAAACACAACTGATGGGTCTGATGGAATGTCCATGTATTATGGTCAGCTCTACCTGAAAGGAGTACCCTTGATGTCTGTATAATAGTAGTCATTTGTCATCACCAAAACCCGTTTCTAGATTGAAAAAAAAAAGTCGTAGAGAAAAGAAAACATGGTTAGTCTGCTAGGTGAAGTTTTCAGAAATAAATAAAAATAAATGGACACACTATGATCAGGTTAACAGTACTACATGAATCTTGTTTGAGATAAGTAAAGACAAGAGAAAAATGATCTCAGCGAAAGATATTTATTCCAGATAGAGCTTTCAAAGCTAATTTTTCACAGTGGTTTGTTTTAAATTAGGCAGCAAGAATGTTTGAGAAAAATGTACCCCTTTGTCCACTGTCTTCTTCACCTCCATGGAAAATTTCCCAGTCTTTCGATTCACCATGGCATTTCTCAACTAAAACGATAAAAGAAAATGGTGTTAGTTCTTCCCTGGGTTATCATGTCATCGGGACACCTCGCATCCTCCAGATCAGAGACACATTTGGTGGCTTGTGCAAAGCAGAGATGTGAGAGGATGGACTATTTCCCACTGAATCTTGGGTGCTTTTGCAGTAAGTCTGCATATTGCACTCAGATCTCTAAAACAGGGCTAAAGAAAAAAAGTGTTCAATGGCTGCTGTACAGGGGAGAGAGGCTACCTACAATTAACAAATGACTTTCGACTTCAATTTGGGGTGCAAGTGTAAACCTCAGGGCAACAATGACAAGAAAGCCGGGGCAATGTTGACGAATCCTGAGAGTCAGAGAACGAACCCCCCAGCAACCAGAGAAAACACTCAGGAAGCAAGGAGGTCTCTGGGGACAGGTTACATTTCAAAAAGAGTTATTGGTTTGTCACAGAGAAATCATTTTCAAAACTTAATCAAGTTACAGACATTTTCCTATACAGTAGTTAAAAACAGCAGCAGCAGCAACAACAACAACAACAACAAAAGGCCGGCCATTTAGAAGGGGATTAGCTTTTCATAGCATGAATCATCCTTGAATATTCTCCAAGAAATCAGGGCCAATTAACGGCCTTGCTGATGCTGAGGGGCAGTGAACAGGGCGACGCTGTATCTGATTTTTGAAAGTCCCATTAAATGGTGAGCCTGCCTCCCTGCCCCCACCCCTGGCTGACCTCTTCCAATTACATATGGCCCTTCCGTGAGTTCAGAGAAGGACAGCAGACACAGTGATGAAAGATGTGCCGTCATGGGCACCAATGGGAGACGACAGAGAAGGCCATTTAATGGAATAGGAGCAAACGCTGACATGCCACAGCCTGTCAGGAAAAGCTCTTTCCCAGCCTCATGCTTTTTTTTTTTTTTAAAATCCTTTCCTCCTCTTTTCTTCTTTGAGGAGCTTGAATATGATCTGGCCGATAGAAAACTGCAATGCTTGCAAGCAACCAAAATTTGATTCGGGGTTGTCTAGATTTGGGTTCACATTCCCATCTTCTGTGAGAGAGAGTAAAAGCATAATTTTTAGCTGGAGGCATGTATAAAATAAAACATATATTTTACTCTAGATATTTTTTAACAACACATAATGGGCATTTCTGGAAATATTTTCCCATTTTAACTTTTGTGGTTTTGGATGGGGAGAGCTGGTCCTAATTAAGTCTACTTTCTAACTTTTAAGAACGGCTCGATTTATCTTTAACATGGTTTTCATTTTTCCTCTTTCTGGTGCCTGCCTAAAGCCATTTGGGACCTTCCCCTCTCACATTCCCTGAGCAAGTCAGAGATTAGGTAAGCCTCTCCATGCCTCTTCCGTGCCACCCCACCCCCAACTCGCAGTAGCACAGAACAAACAGCATGGGGGATTCGAGGCCAGGGTCACTGATGCCTTTTAGAGGCAAATGCTTTGATGACTTATCTAGTCTTCTCTTTTTCTTCAATAATAATAAAACCAGGCCACACTTTTTGAAAACCTACTTAAGAGGCAGGATAGCACTGGGGTTAAGAAATGGACTCTCGAGCCAGGGCTCTGTGCTGGCGAACGAACCACTTGCCCTCTCTGTGCCTGTTTCTCTGCACAATAGAACTGGTGACAGCATCCACCTCACAGAGCTGCCGTGAGGACTAGAGGCGCTAATGTTAGCTTCCCTCCAACAGCATCATCCCCTTCATTATCCTCCTCCTCACTTTTCCTTACTGTCAGACCCCTTTCAACAACTCAGTGAATCAGGATTCAAACTTGAGTTTGCTTGACATAGATGTCCAGGCTCTAAACCAATGTTTCCCAAACTTTTCTGACTGTGAGCCACATAAGAAATACAGTTTCTCTGATGATGCCCTTTGATATCTCTTAACAGACTTCACTGCCTTTAATTGCTGGGCATGAACAACTAAATAAGATTTTGTGACTCTCCCCCAACTCCTCAGGTTGAAAACTGCTGCTCTTA
Organism: Cynopterus sphinx; assembly: GCA_030015415.1. NCBI lineage: Eukaryota > Metazoa > Chordata > Mammalia > Chiroptera > Pteropodidae > Cynopterus > Cynopterus sphinx. Next base: position 114,108,905 of record CM057381.1, read on the forward strand.
AACACCACTGGGTTAGCACAGACTTAAAAAGAGGCAGTCCGAGGTAAAGAGAAGTAATCCAGGATATCCAGGGTCAAGTTTCAAGTTTTACCAACGACACATACCATGGTCCTGTGGCCTCTCTGTGGCTCAATTTTTTCATATTTCATTCATTCCATCAAAAATGTTCATGAATGAGGACTTCCAGACCCCAGGGATGCTGTCAGATATGGTATAAACTGCTTATCAGATCCTAATGAAGTTTGGTTAATACTGATATATCTGAGCTCTTACTATGTGCCAGGCACAGGTCTTAAAACTCTCGAAATCACCTCCTAAGGTACCATTATTAACCCTATTTTAAAGCATGGGGGAACTGAGGCACAAAGTTAAGACACTTGCCTAAGGTCACATAGGTCCTCTGTCCCCTGAGACCATGTCCCCTGTCCTGTTACTTCTCTCCAAATGAGAGAAAGCATTTGGACAAATTCAAAGCATTAACATAACGCTTTGTAGTGCTTTGTAGTGTTAATATAAAAATGATGTATTGTTATTTTTGGTTTTGTTTTTCTAATCAAAGAAAAAATTTTAAACATTGACCATGCAAAAGTTTGAGGTTTTAATGTCCCAGCAGGCTCTCTCACAAGCTCTAGGTCCTATGGTCTGAGGCTGATGGGAAGGGGGTTTTCTGTCCCCACTGTCAGAGTATGGAAGGGGCTTTGGTGCTTTTTCAATAGACTGGTGAGAGCACAGCACTGTGAGGCTGGAGCAGTCTAGAAATGTGACTTTTCCATCTGGGAGAGTGAGGCTTGTGAAGGGGGACATTTTGCCCCAAGTCCTTTGGTACGTCAATGGCTCCACCAGCCCCTGGGTCTAGGTTCCAAGATGGTGCCTGGGGCGGAGGTGACAGCAGTGGGGAGTGACAGCGCTATTGGTCCTGGCATGGGGGCAGGAAAGGCATGATCATTGGGGCTTCTCAGAGCTGTCCAAAGGTTCCCAGAACTTGCCACTGCCTGGATTACAGAAATGAGCAAATGGAGAAATGAAAAGGGTTTGGCAGAGGAATATCTCCAAACGAGTTTGGGCATGCTCATATGTTAGAATATTATGTAGTCATCAAAAAAAAAAAAATCACACATGCAGATGTTAACACATAGTCAAAGAAAAGCAAATTAAAACACCAGTGATATACCTTTACCTTCCCCCTATCAGTTATCAAACATCTGCAAGTATTTAATGCAGTGGACATTAAGGCAGCTTTCACCACAGTGTGGTGGATAAAATAAAGATCAAACCTCTTCAGGCTGAAAACAGTAATCTGGAGACTATGATCAGGCCTCCGGGGCTCCAGGAATCATCTTCCTTCCCCTGAGCACTGTGTCATCCAGGTCAGGTATGCTTCCCAGACCCCCAGTGCGTCTGTCTCTCTCATCCGCATCCTGAAGCTGAAGCAGCTTCGCTGACCATTCAGAGCACCCACTGTACTAATGACCATTACAGCTGGTGGCCACGCTTCTGCTTTCACTGTGAACCTGCAGCTCTCCTCTCACGGTAGAGTTCATTAAGGAAGCTTTCACCAGAGATCCGTTGATCACCTTAGGTTTTGTGCAGAATTATGTAATGATAGCTTATTCTCCTAATGGTTCATTACAGGCAGCAGAACATGAGCCTCACTTTTTCTGGTGAAAAGGCAACATGCACTTCCAAGTCCCTAATGATATGCAACCCTGGCCAAGCCAACAGATTAAAGGGAAAGGAAGAAGCAGTAGATAAACAGGTCTGTTATTCCCAAATGAGCTTTCAATCAGAATATGAAAACAGACTTTGCACAGAGCACCTATACAATAAATCCTCTCTGTCTCTGTCTGAGGCTTGTCTCTGTCTCTCTCTCTCTCTCTCTCTCTCTCCCTCTCTCTTTCCTTCAGGTGACAGGTGAGCTGGGCTTGGTTTGGGAACCCAGGGCTCAAGCACGAACTGCAGAGATACTGAAATGGGTGTAAAGAAAAACAAACTAAATGGCCAAGGTCTCAGAAATAAGCCCTCAGAGAACAAGTTTATAGGGTTTTGAAAAGAAATGACTCAGAGGAATCTTTCCACCAGATTTATCCCTCAGGTAAGAAGAAAGTAAGCTGACTGGAGGGCAGTGGAAAAAGCATTTAAACTACCACACAAGGGATTTCAGGTAGACTGGAGGCAGAATCTGATGCTTTACTGGCAACACCATGTGGCAAGCATCTGTTTAGCAGCTATGTGCCAGAAACAACCCATCTTCTCTCCACCCCTCAGAGGAGCAGAACACATATACAATGAGCTACTGATAGAGACTCTTCCTGGACTCAAGAGATCTTTCTAAAGCATACTAATGTGGTCAAGAGCTTTGGCCTGAGTTGGAATCTATGCAGTGCTCTTGGCCCATTGCAGCAATTCTCTGCTTCAGTTTCTGTACCTGTAAAATGAGAATAGCACCAACTTCGCGGGATTATTGTGAAGAACAAACGAGTTCACCCATAGATAGCATTGTGGTCGGTATTGGCATAGGAAAAAAATTCAATGTGTTATTATTTATATTGGCTTTTTTTTTTCAGTTTATAGAAATAACAGTGTCCATGGAGGAAAGTTTAAGAATGAGTAGAAGATAACAAGAAATAAGAAGATAAAAATCATCCTTAATTCCTTCAGCCATCTCTGGAAATTTATAACCAGAGGATAAACAGCATCTTAAAGATATTTATTCCTTTCTAGGAGGTGATCCATACCAGTGGTTCAGACTGGGCTATGAATGTGTCAGGGTCCCCAACTGATCTGTCCTACTCATTGTATTGTTGACATGATGCCTGACTCATCCTGGAGTCAGAAATCCCACCCATTCTTCTCTAGATGATTTCTGATTTTTTCTTTCTTATTTTAATTTTAACCAGTCTATTTTGAATGTCTTTTAATAGCATGTGTGACTTCACATCTTTTTTGGAAGCACACAGGGTCTATGTTGTAAATATAGCCATTAAATTCAACAGCCGAGGTGCCAAAAGAAGTAGGGTGCTCCTTCTAAGAAATTCTTTGCAACTGCGAAGACCCATGTGGCTTCTTCCTCAAAGGCTTCTACTTGCCTCGTCTTTCCCCGATCTTGACCTAAAGTCTGTCCTCTGCTACTTACATTCAAACCCCAATGGCAGACATACTGGCCACATGAGATCCTGTGGGGACTTCACAAGGATACTTTATATGCATTCCAAAATTATCCAGCCAATGGAGTGCAAATCCCTAACAAAAATCATAAAGTGGGTTTTCCCAATCAAACATGTAGATAATGAATGAATTCACATTTTGGATATATAGTATTCCCAAGACAACAAGACATAGACCCAAAACAAGAGACAACCAGAGACCAATTTGTACCATCATAATTTTACTTGAAAAAGAATAACTGCTTGCCCAAGACCAATGGCTAGCCAACAGCTGGTTGGAAGCCAGGCAGGCTAATGCCTGAGCTGTGCTCCTCGCAACCGGGCCGGTCTGTTTCTTGGTAAGAGCAGGTTGGGTAGCACAATCCAAAGAACCTGACATGAATCCTGATGACGATGTTTAAAGAACAAGAAAATATAAAACTCTACCAGGCCATTGAGCTGACATGCTGCCAGGCCATTGGGGTGTGGGCCGAAGAGTGGAGATGAGGAAGTAGTTTCTTATCAAACGGCAAAGTTATTTTCTCTGAGCCTGCATTTAAAAAGACTCAGTACAGATGAAGAAGGAAATAGGTTAAATTTCTGAAACAGATATGACTTTTGTATTTTACAGGCGAGGAAGAAAATCAGAGAAATGCTAGCTGAGATATCCAGGGAGCAGAGAATATGAGGACAAGAAAAGCTACAGCGAGAGAAGTACAAAGCTGGCCATGCTTCTGGAAGGCATAAGAACCCAGCCGAGGGACTTCACATGGTCCCCGTTTTCATCCTTTCCGAAAGCAGGACAGAGTGAGGGATGGAAGCAATGCTGACTCAATGCTAAAATTTAAGAAAGGATCCAAACACATCAAGGAGGATGAGGACGGAGGAACATGGCCTTGGCACAGAGGTAATGTAGAGAAAGCGAAGAGCAAGGATCCAGACAGAAACACCTGGGTAGTTATGATTTAACTAAGGACAGCCCGCATGGATTCACGCAAAGGTAGTGAAGGGATCAAAAATTTGGCACTCTTAAGCTGACTTCTGGGATATTGATTTTAAGCTGTTTATTAAGAAACGAGACTCAGAAAGAACCTCTGATCCTTCAGCTTCCTACCCAAGAGATTCAGAGAACTCTGCTGGAGGAAGGGAGTCTATGCTTAACTGCCTTAAGAGTCTTCACCCTAGTGTTGGTCAGGAAGACTCCGAGGCTGTTAGCTGGATGCTCCTGCAGCCCACTGTTTCTAATTTGGCCAGCAAGGATTTCCTGCCATGTATTTCCTGGTCTTCCTCAACTACCCGTAAATTGCCCATTCTCACTTCTGAATCTAAGACCCCATCCCCCTTCCTTTTTTTCCTTTGTCTAAAATGTCTTCTATACCCAATGTTGAAGCACTAGCTTTGGGATTTTATGCTTATGTGAATTCCCCATGCACGTGTATTAAAACTTCAATTTTCCCCTGTTACTGTCTCTGTTGATTTGATTATTAGTCCAGCTAGAAGACTGACGAGGTGGGAGGAAAGTACTGACTGTTTCTAGGCCCCATGGAAGCCATGTCTAACAAATCTGATTTATCGAGGAAGTATCAAGAAGGCTGATGGAGTTAAGTTGTGGGCATGGGAAAGTTTTTGAAATGGCACCAGAGGCTGGATCTGTGTGGACAACATGCATGTGTGCTATTGCCATGTGGCCGGTGAAGGGGAAAGACTGTCACTGCCCAAGAAAGGGTGCGGCCAACCAAGCAGCCCTGGTCTGCCCTTCAAAAACATGAGCTGGGCCCATGAAATCCTGACAGGTGAATTCTGGCCTTGACTTTGCACAGAGCAGGGCCACAGCTAAGTTCCCCTGACAGTGGCAGGTCTTATCAATGGTACTGAAGAGGAGTCTGGATTAATCAGCTGCAGAAGGAACCAGGGCGCACCAGGGGATGGTTTCTGCAGACTGCACTAGGCGGGTGGGGTGGCTGGCCTGTCTGCATCTGGTCTGACTAGCAAAAAAGTTATAAAACTCCAAACTCAGTAAAAGGGTCCATTGTCTCCATGTCCCTCTGGTGGCCAGGTGCCCCTCTCCCTCTGGCAGGCCTCTTGGCCGGCTCTTAGGGAAGCCTTCAGGTACAGAAGTGGATAGGTACAGTGGAGCTCCTTCCTCACCAGGCCTGAAAACAAAGCACTTACCACATCATCTCGGTCTTCCCATTCCACCTCGGAGAGGTCAACACTACTGTAGTTAGGTTTCCTTCGCTTTTTCCCTTCTTCATACTGGCAGGGGAAGAGACATATAAAGGAAACAGAGAAAGAAAACATTTCAATGATATCACCAGCCAGGACCACCTTTATCCTCCAGGTCCTGTTACGAGGATGGAGACTATGAACAGAGGGAGATCAGTGAGAGGCCCAGCTGGGTGGCAGTCCTACAGATTTTAGCAGCAGGAAAGCTGAAGCCAGATGTCTGTAAACATTTGCTTTGAGCTGGGAGAATATACAAGTCAACTCTTGGCTTGAGAGGAATTTACCTACTAGACTCCTTGTCTCTAGACATGCCAGATGCAAAGCAGTTTTTCCCCTCCTGGGATGGTATGTGCTTGGGATGGGAGAGAGCCCTTCCCTCTACTCCAAAGCTTTAACCCCACCCCCTCTTCATAACACAGGAAAGGGTGCCTTACATATCTGCTTACCGAATACCTGCTGGTATTGCTCTATGTTTTATAGTTCTCCCACCCCTACCTCCTGTCTCAAATATACTCCATACTCTTTGGCTAGGCAACAAAAGCTCTGATCTCTGCAGTTGGGTTTAACATCCTGGTAATGTTTTGCAGACACACAGAGCCTCCTACCTGCTATCACACTGGCCACAGCAGTCCTGAGCAGAGAACGCTGCTTTACCCAGAGCAGGCACGGGTATTGTGAATCCCTGCCAGATTTAGTGGCCATTAGGGCATTTCTCTGGAAAAGCCGATGAGCGCATAAATAACTGGGAAAGTCATTCTGGTTTTTTTTCCTTCTAAATCACTGGTGTTAGTCTCCCTGCAAGCCTACCATTTTATCAGCCGGACGTTCATGTGTCTGGATGTTCCCATGTCTTGGGGCCTTTCATGTTGGCTGTCGGGGTGTTTATAATGTAGGAAAGTCTGCCCTCTACTGCAGGCTGAGGAGAAGCAACCCCTTTACAAGTTCATATGATATGGCTAATGGCACAATGGAAAAAACCATATGTACAGTTTTTTCTTTTTTGCTTTTGTCTCTAAATTAGGTTCTACGTGAGATGCAGCATTGTTCTAAGTGCTTTAAGATCCCCAAACCATGGGGTGCCATTTTGGACTCTACCTGGCTACTCTGGAGACAGGTGCTGAAGGCACACCAGATGTGAGGGAGAAAATCGCTGCCATTTGTTTGAACTGAACAGGTCTAAACTGGCCCCCAGTGAAATCCAGGGGAGAGAGGCCAGACAGTGAATCACTGTGGGGCCAAAAAGGGCTAGGTGGTTTCCCCATTTTCTTCTCTTCTGCATTTTGACTACCATTCAGGAAGCACGAGGTATCTCTGGAGACTATCCACCCCTCCTCCCAACACCCAGGAGGGCCGTCTGGCCTCTAAGGGGCAGCGGGCCTGACCACCCCTAGTCGACCGCCCTTCCACTCCCTTCTCTCAGGTTTCCAATTAAATCATTCACAGTCCGTCTTATGACCTCGGATCCACTCCAGATGAAGAGGAAGGGAAGTGGTTCCCTCAGAAGCCGCTGTAAATGATAGCAGATTCTCAGTTGGATGCTGTTACGGAAAGTTCGTGTGTACGTGGACGCTCTGGTCCTCATGAGAGCCAGGCTGGCTGAGTGAGAGGAACAGGAATGGGGTCAGTGGGGTTGTCTCCAGAGTCTCATAGTGAGGAGGAGTGATGGGGGGGGGCACACAATGCTCAGACTCACAATGTTCCCGTGAGGAGCTATATGGTCAGACATTCTTGGACCACTGTTACCTGTGCCAATGTCTCCCAAGTCCCATTTTAGTAAGTACTATTACCCCAGAAGTTCATGCAGCTCACCTTCTGACTGTTAAAGGCAGAACTTTCACTATTTCTTGGATAGCCTATGCTAGGTCTACACTGTCTTTTTGATGGAAGTTCTTCCTTGATGCCTTCAAAATGCTCCTTCATTCATTTATCTCACCTGCATTTATTGGACACTTAGGTTCAAGGTACTAAGAATAAAGTCAGTGAAGAGTGCTTCATTCTTTCTCAAGGATTTACTTGCAGTTTATCACCCTTACTTCTGCCTCTATATGGTGAATTGATTGCCCATCATGCATGTGGGAAAATAGACTCTAACAAGTTAAATAAAAATTAAATAACAAGTTAGATAAGATCATATAGCCAGTATGGGGGAGGATACCCCCATTTACCACAGCCCCTGACCAACTTTTTATGGTTAAGCCTCACGTTATTTCAACTACTATTAAGAAAATTTAGAAAGACCCCAAATTCCAGACCACCAGATATTCTTTCGACCTTAGAAAAAGTGTCCACCTGTCTTTGTTAGATGAAAAGAACACAGTGATCCTCCTGTCACTTACTCGGCATGTGACAGAGGAAGGCACCAAGCTGATCTAAACCTCCTTTGTCTCAGCTGCAAAATGTGAAAAACAAGGAGCACCTCCATAGCCAAAGTAGTTTGAGAGGAAAGTGGGAAGTGCATTTCTAGGCACAAAATAAATACTTAATGTGTAACTAGCATGATTCCCGAGAACTGTGACCTTCTTGGAGAAAAGACAGGCGCCTTGTATACAATTGGCTAATACCTCATTTCCTTGAAACGAAGGAGACCCATTCAATAAATTTGTAGGTCACTGTTCCACAAACTGTATGCAGGCAGGAGATGATTTTTGAAAAGGATAGAGTCAGACAATCACAAACATATGTCTTCTTCTAGTGCGAATCTTATAGACCAAGAGTTGTGTACTCATTACCAAGTTGGGATTCAAGACTCTCCTGACAAAAAACAAAACAAAACAAAACAAAACAAAAAACCAAAAAACAAAAATACAAAAATGTATACTTGTGCTAAGGAACTTAAGTCCTTTTAGGTGGCATCTAGCACAAGTGAATTTGCTGTGAATCCTGACTTCTGCCCATTCCTAAATGTCTTTCTTCATTTTTTTTATTACCACTCAAAAAATGCAGTACATGACACTACTGGTCTTCAAGAAACTTGGAGAGATTAGAGGAGGGAAAATAAGATTTCCCAGCACACTGATCAATAAGCCGCCATATTCCTGCAAGTCTCTGTAATCTCATTTCATTGAGATAGGGCTGGGAAATTCCCTGTGGAACCCCATCTTAGAAGAATGCCCGGCACAGTGTCTACTTAACCAGGTATGTGAAACACTTTCCATTTGGGTCTTAATTAAGAGGTGAGCTCCTTTACAATACATGTAGTAGTGTAGCTGCGTGGTTCATTTGGGTGAGAAGAGGAAAACTCAGTAGGCTATTGCATATGTAAAACAGGGTGAGGGGGATGACTAAACTCTAGCATAACGACCCAAAATCTACCTTTACCCTTTTTCCCAGTAAGAAATATATCAAATGACTAGAGATTATACCTTCTTTAGAAAGATACCTGTGCTGTGGACTGCCATCACCCTTTCTCCACATTTCCCACGGTAATCATTTTTGTTTTCCTATAAAGAACCCCTTGGACCCCACTCTCAATAAATACAGTTCTAGTGAAGGTTCAACCAATCCTGGTTCAGAGGTAGGCAAGTGACCTGAGCAGGTGAGGAAGACCCAGTGATCTCCTAGACAGTGATTGGTTCAGGGCTGGGGATATGACTCAGGCTAACCCAAATGAGACTCCATCTGGGATGTTTTCCTGGATCTATCCAGAAAAAAGGGCTCTCGATCCATGACCATCACTAAGGTAATGGTATAATGTGAACTTGAGCTCTTCATGGCCACTTCTCACACTACTTGGTGAGGGCCTTGCTGAGAATGAAGCCAGACAGAGAAAGTGGAGAACAGATATGAAGGGAGTACGCAAATCATGGTGTGCACACCCGAATCAAGCTGCGCCTGAAACCTCCATACTGTTGGATATTTCATGTGCCAGTCCTTTTTGCTACACCACCCCCCTTCTCTTTTTAAAGATTTTTTTTTTTAAAGCTGGCTTGGCTTTCAAGCGTAAGTAATCAACAGAGTTCTGCCTTGTATGTATTTAGTGCCTTTATATATTTTTTCTTTTTCAATGAACTACTTTAAAAATACATTTTAAGTGAAATGTTCACAAACTCTGGTACTTTAATGATTATTTAGGAACACGTAATTTGCAAAATACCTCACTGCTACCTGCGTTTGAGCACGGCTGATCCCCTGTACCTGTTTTCCCCAACAGAGGACATATGTGTGGCCACAGAGTGAGAGTGACAGAAGAAGAACTAAATTCTCAAATCTCTGAACCAGAGGCCAGGCCTCTCCTCACCCATGGGACTTGGCCTGGGACAAAGCCCAGGTCCACTAGCCCCACTCCCTCTTCCCCTGTGTGAGGATCTTGTTACTGGGGCCGAGGCATCGTATATGGCATTTGTTAGTGTATCTGTAATCTGTAACTTCCTTTGAAAATGTGATTAACGAATTGCAAACGGTTTCCAAAGGTTTATAAACAGATACTTTGAGAGCCACAGGTAGGTTTGTAGTTTTTGGTGCCTGTTTTATGAAAAAAATATGTGAGGGAGAATTTAATAAGGAAAGATATTCTGTGCTATGAAATACTTTGAGGTGGAGTTTTAAATAAAGGCCATATGTGGTGAACACACAAATCTGCCTGTGGCCTAGGAGGATGGGACAAGAAGGGCACCCATCTGAGGACTAATCTGGAACCATCCGGGCACATGTGTAAGTGCCAGAGCCTTCTGGCAGTGTTTGATTATCTGGATGTGAGGCCCCTGTTGTGTTACCTACAGACCAACTTTGGGATGGGCTAAGGTGATGTTCATGTTGGTTTGAAGAACCCAAGATGCCTTTGCTTTCTCTGTGTTATTTTGGGATGGGCCAGAGGAAATTGGCTACACACATCCATGCAGCCTCTGTGAAATGAATGTTGTGTGTGTTAATAATTGATAAACTGTACGTGCTACTCCCTGCTGCCAACAGGAAGAAAAGAGATGGGGGTGGGAGGCCACAACTGGAGAGGAAGAAGCCTTGCCCAGAGCTATGCCATCTGCAGAAGGGGTGTGGCTGAAGGCAGGGAGCCAACAATTATCGGGGCAGATGTTTCTCTCCCAGGGCAACCATGGTCCCCAGCTGGTGAACACCTTGGCCACATCCCCCGGGGTCCTGGCCTTTTCTTGTCTCAAAGGCTGAAATGGTCATTCCAGGAGGAGGAAAGAAGGCACGTCTTCTCTCCCCCATGCACACGAGAGTAGGGCCAAATGGCCATTGAGCACATCATTCCTTCATTCCTTCATTGATTAATTACATTTATGCTCATTTGTTTACCCACACACCCCAAAATGTTGGTGGACACTGAATTTTTACCAGGCCCTGAGGCAGGCCCAGCTGAACCTTGGGAAAGCATGGAGAAACTGTCAGGGAAGGATGAGCTCCTGTTCTGAAGTTGCAGATTACAATTCACCACCAGTGAGTCAGGCCAGTTAGGAGAGCAGTTAAAAGCCAGGGCCCCATAGTCAGGCTCAGACTCTGATCAGTTTTCTACCTACAGGCTGTGTGCTCCTCTGGGGCTAGTGTGCACTTGTGTGTCTATAGGATGAAGGTAATAGATTTCAGCTCACCAGGCTGCGGTGAGAAGCAAATGGGTACAACCATGGTTGATCACAGAGTATGACCTAATACAGGGGTCCCCACCCCTAGACCAGTACCAGTCTGTGGCCTGTTAGAAACCAGAAAGTGAGTGGCAAGTGAGCAAGTGAAGCTTCATCTGCATTTGCAGCCGCTCCCCAGCGCTAGCCTCACCACCTCAGCTCCACCTCAGATCATCAAGCATTAGATTCTTATTGGAGCACTGGTCCCTGGTGCCAAAAAAAGGTTGGGGACCGCTGACAAGCAGTACTTGAGAACATGTCCACTTGGCTAGCACTACTAACTACTAATGTTGTTAATGGCTTATGAGATATGGCAGCCCCTGCCTCATCGACCTCATCCTTAGGGAGTACACTCCCAGGTTAAATGGGCCTTAAGAGTACAGTTGTTTATTTATAGTTTTAATCCTTTAAAGAGGCAATTCAACCTGGCTTGGGGGTCAATTCTTCTCAAAGTCCAAGGCAAAGTTCTTAACAAGATGGTGGCCAAGTGGACCTGTGACAAAGTGATGATCTTTTCCCCTAGAATTTGCAAATCATGGTTTATGGCTATCACAGCATGTCCAGACTCAGAGGAGGGGACCCTAGGGAAAGGGGCTCCCGGTAGCTGTTCTCGGTCACTGCTCTGCTGGCTACTATCTAAACAGTTTGAGTGTTTGCTGTTTTTTAAGGCTTTTTAAAAATTATTATTAGCCACGTAACAACTGCTCATTGTAGAAAATTGGAAAATAATGAAAAGTGTAATAAATGGAAAAAAAAAATATTTCCCTCACTACCATAATACAGAGATTATCACTCGATAACTGATAGTCTATCTTTCCCAAAGGGTAAGTACTTTGAACAGTTGCTGCTTTCTGCTTTCTAAATTCATTGTTTCTCCAACAAGCAATTTATAAAATGTAGTAACCAATCTATTCTGCTTTGTCTCTGCCTTTACCAGAAAAAAAAAAAAAACAGAGTAAACATTTCCTGCCCTTGCCTCCTATCATTTTCATGGAGAGTGTTCCTTGTGCCAGGCACTACGCTAGGCTCTGTGCATACCTTGTCAAATACAACTCCAAGGAGGGATAATCGCTTCCCAGAAAGGAAAATGCAGAGCCCGGGGCCACAGGTCATTTGGAGACATACTAATAAGCACTGGAATCAAGATTCAAACCAACCCTGCCTGATTTCTGAGCCCTCAGGCTTCACCACCCTTTGTACCGCCCTTGACCTTGCCTCCTCATGAATGCAGGTCCTCAGCCCAGACGCCAACTACTGGTGGGACGGCACAGAGCAGGCCTGCGAGTGGTGGCAGAACCACTCTGCATGTCCAGTCCCACTGGCCTTTCATGTCTCTGTAAACAGCAGACTCCTTCGGGGTGCCCTGATGGCCAAGGATGCAAAAATCTGTTCTAGGTTAAGAACAACTACAACATACTGCACATGGTGAGCGAGGTACCATGCCCCACGTCCAGTGTACAATGCCACGTGGCCAGGAACCAGCATCCAACTCAGGGCTTATGGGACCTGGTAACACCATTGCAGCTATGATTTCCATGAAAGTTGTGCTGGCCTCTTTGTGTGTGACCCCAGAGTAGACTTTTTTAGAGAAGACGCATGACTGCATGGCATAGGTGTTATGCCAAGAGAGAAATTCTGATGAGTCTGTACTCAAGGAGATGAAATCCTCCACGTTCATGGGAAGATGAGAAGCCCAGATACACCGCAGGAAAACAGGGCCATGAGGGTGTGTCCAAAAGCAGCAGGAAGGTGGGAGAGAGGCAACAGGGCATGTCGAGACAACAAGCCTCTTCCCTTTTCTAAAAGGTACGATGCTCTTATTAATTAATGTTTTTAAGTGTCTCAAAGATGAAAAGTCCTACGTGCTCTCTTAGTGTGATTACAAAATCCTTTTGATCACTGTAAAACTAAAACAGCTTTGGTATTTTTTTAAAGAAACAACAATTAACAGGCTGCTTTGAAAACCCAAATGACCTTTATCTCCATCAGTGTCCTCCGGAGTCTCATGAGTCACACACACTGTGTGTGGGGAGGAGGCGGCCCAGCCCCGTCACCATTTTTGTGGGTCAAACGTGGCTTCCTCCACGGCAGCTGGATTTAAATTCCCATTCTCAAAAAGCCAGTCTGTCTTATAACAGCAAGCCCATCATAACAATAAAAACTGTGAGGGGTGGCTGGGGTGGGAGGAACTTTTTGTGCCAGGAAGGGGACAGGGAACAGGGGACTCTGATGCAGTGATGGGAGTGGCCTCTGCAGTCCTGCTGACTCAGGGGAAGACCACCTGTCAGCAGAGAAGAAACAAGTATATTGATAGTGGAAACAAACAAACAGAAAAGATGCATGTGGGCTCCTGGGGGACAGCTACGATGACAAATTAGAACACTTTGAGACAAACCCTCCCTAAGGTTTCCTGAGCAGAGGTTAGATGCAGAACCACCTTCAGAATGAATTTCAAAGTTTCAAATAGGGTTGCACTGAATTCTTGAGAAGCGATGTATGCCATATTCCATTATATTCCATATTTCATATAAAGATTTCAGATGCCACTGAGCTGTTAGATTATATCAAGGATAAAAAGAGGACCTCTACCATTTGAAAGTATGTCTGAGACATCTGACTTTGCATTTATAGAACTTTATTTGGCATTATTCCTTTGAGAAACTATCTATCAAAGACCCATAGGCATGTGGAAACTGCTGGACAGTTTTGAACAGGAGGTAGAACTGGTTACAGCTTAGAAACTGCAAAGATAATAAATTTCACTCAAGTGAAGTCAGAAAATAGTGTCAACCAACACAGTGACACAACATGTTAGCCTTTGAATGACGCTGTAGAGCATGCTCTTCTGCTGTAGGTTTTCTCTCGCAGTCGGTAATATTCCCAGGGCCTCTCCCCGGCCCTCTCATGGGGAGAAGGACTCCAGTCTTATTTCTCATGGAGGGATGGAAGTCAAAACAGAGAGCTCTCTCAACTGCAAGATTTTTGTGCTGAATGACACGAAGGGCAGAAAGCTGGTAATGAATTTACAAGTGAAGTAAACAGAGAGATGCAGAAAAGAGAGAAAAGAATCCTTCCTTTTGAGCCAGCTGTCACTACCCTTGACCCCGGTTTATGCTTGTAACAGTATTAACCTACCTCAGACCACTGGCCCTTCATCAAATGTGCATGCATGAATGTGTGTGTGCGCGCGTAATTTTATATAAAGAGCTGCTTGGCATGGTGGCTTTATTTTGTTTCTCCTCTTCTGCTAAAATTTCTTACAGATACTTGTGAAGGAGGAGAAGACATGAAGGGATCCATCTCTGTGGTCACATCTTGCATGGAAGTTTCTCTGATCCTTCCAGCTACAGCCTCTTTCCCTTCTCTTCTGGGTGGTCCTTGTTGGCACTTCCCTGAGGACACAGGGCCTGGCAGAATAAACGTGCATGTGACCAGCTTTTCAACCCATCTGCTCTCTGCCCTAGACATGTGCTGATCACCAAACTCAACAGGTGATCGTTCATCATTGGTCCGTCCAGATGACTGGACGGATGACCAAGCAAAATGTTTGATTTTGATATTTGTGTGTGTGTGTGCGACCCTCCATTCTACTGATGCATCTTTTAAAGGATGTTTCTGGATGTATGCTGCTCTGACTAAGCCCGAGAGACTTCTGATGTCACTGATGACTCAGAGGAAAACCAAAGGTCCCCTGGTAAGGCTGACTGAGTCCTTTGGGTCTCATACTTGTCTGTGATCGTAGATATGTGTGCAGAAACTGGGACAGGCACAGCTAATCAGAGAAAGAGGCCAGTGGGCCTGGCAAAACAGACAGGGCTCAGCAAAGTACCACACCCACTGCTTCTAGCTAAGTACCTCTTGAAATTGAATCACATCTCTCCAACCTTCTTGCCACCAACTTAGTGTCAGTCACCACGCCATCTTTCCCCTTGATGAGGGTGAGTTTCTAAGCATCCCTGCCTGGATGCTACACCTCTAGTCCATTCTCCGGGATCCAACCAGGCAGATTCTTCTGCTACCAACGTCACATCGTATCATTGTTTTGTCTGGAATCCTCATGGCTCCTCACGCCCTGTAGGGTGATGTCCAACATTCCAGAATGTCACAAGTTCCGATCACTCTGACTCTGCTCGCCATTCTGGACTCTCTCTCACCACTTCCTGCCTCTCACCATACTCCCCAATTATGCTGAGCCAGCTGCTAAAAATGTCATTATCATTCTTGCCCCCAGGCCTCTGCAGACACCACTCCATCTGTTTCCAACATTCTTCACCCCAACTCAAAGTCAAGTGGCCCCTCAGGACTCAGCCAAGACGTCGGCTCCTCTGGGAACTCCTCACTGGCCTGTCCAGGGTCAGTTCAGGTCCTTCCCGCATCCTCCTCAGCCTCCTGTGGTAGCTCTATCCCACACTCATCATACTGGACTGCGGATCAGATGCTTACTTGCTTTTCTCCCTGACTAGGTCCCAAGCATCTTTGAGAAAGAGGCTATTTCTTGTTCAGCATCAAACTTAGAGTGCCTAGGAGACTACCTGGCAAAGAGTAGGTTCTCCATGAATATCTGATGAATGAGAGAGCAAAGGAACAAATCAGAATGCGCACTCACTTAATACATACACGTAAAACTCTTGCTACGTGCCTCGCCTGTTCTAGGCACGTTGTGAACACGATCTCATTTAATCCTCATAACAATTCCATGCAGTGATAAGCACGATGTTTGTCCTCATTTTTCAGTGAAGGAAACTGAGTCCAGAGAGGTTGAGTAACTTGTCCAAGGTCACACAGCTGATAGTGGCAGAGCTAAGGTTGACCCCAGACATCTGGCCTCAGAAACTGCCCTACTCTGTGGAGAAACATGTGCTGGTGGACCCGAGGGTGCTGCCTAGCGCTTGCCTGAGATGTGTCCTGGCAGGGCACAGGTGACCTGTAGTCATCGTCGACCAGCTCCCCGTAATTTCACACGGAGCAGAGCTGAGTTTCAAACTAACTCTCAAAGGAATCTTTATTTTACACACACACACACACACACACACACATGTATGTGTGTGTGTGTGTGTGTGTGTGTTTTCCTTCTAGAGCATCATCACGCTGTAGATTTGTCTCTTGCAGAGTCTGGCCTCAGCTCTGTCTGGAGTGAAGTGAGTGCCTCTGTCTGTTGGGCTCTGGTTTCACAGTCATTGCGTCCAAACGGGAGAAGTCTTGTGGCTGTGGTCACTGTCCCCTTTACTTTTTCCTCAGGAGATCTCTGCCATCCCAGGGAGCAACAGGCACAGAAAGCATCGAATTTCAAACTTGAACCTAGAGCTGCCAGAGTTGAGGCTGGCAGGTTAGCCTGTCATTTGAGATTTCTGGTTTTGGCCAGCTGGTGCACTAAAGCATTCAATCCTGTGAAATCTTCAGCCACAGTCCAAAGGAACGCCAGCTATTCAGTGCGTTCTACCATGCCATTTACTGTGCAGGTATGTTGGGGACAGGGACTAGGGCAAGGGCAGAGGTGGATCTGGTCCTAAGAAGGAAGGGATAAGTGAGATTGAGAAGTTCCCTCTAATGCCCTGCCTAGCTCAGTCAAACTTTCTTGCATCAATATTCCCTTTGCCCTGCAAACGTCCCAGAGAGTGTGGAAATGGCACCTGGGAGGGATGTTCGCAAATGTGTGCCTCTGGCAGTCATGAGAGTTCAGTGAAGGAAGAGCCAATGGTTTGGGCACCTCCTCAGTGAAGTGCAATGGTCAGTCAGGGTGTGGTTCCCAAACCCCACAGTCTCAACCTTTTTATTTGCATTCTTTGAGTCTTATCATTTAGGATTATGTAAAAATGACAGCTGCTTATAATTATTTGGAGGGCTGAGCTGCAATAATTAAAAACAGCTGCCTTTATCTTACCGCTACCAGACTTAACCCGGAGAGGTTGGGTCTACTGAACTTCAAAGAAGGAAGCAAGAAATGAAAGAAAACTCCACACATTACTAACAAATTTCTAGTGATTCATTTAAATGTATAACCAGCTATTCCAACAGCCTTCAAACCTTTAATTATCTTTTAAATATATATAATTTGAAACTGCTAATTAGATAGCAATTTAATGCTCTCATGGGGATTCAGATGCACTGTCTTTCTAAAATGTAAACTCCTGGAGGAATAATCATTGGCATTCAAATGACTGAATTCTTCAGTTATTCAAATGAGTATGGGCATTTATACTGTTGGAGTCATTTGAATATTGTGCTGTCAGCCCCAGCTGTAGTTTCTACAGGGCTCTTCAATGGACTGAGCATAAGGCTCCGTTTTCTCCCAATCCAAGTCCAACCTGCTGGAGAGAAATAAGTCTGGGGGCCCCTGGGAGGCCTACTGTCACTCTAGCAACTCTGTCAAATCTCCTCTTTGATGCAGATGGCTCTGTGTTCCTATTTCAGGGAGGAACAAACTTCCCTGGAATTCATAGTTATGAAACTTTAATGCTCCCCTCCCAGGACTTCTCCATGCTGGTAGGCCTGCTATTGTCCGGGCAGTTAACATTTTAATTAATAACTCTCTCCCCCCAATAGGCTGCTGCAGACGGAAGAGAAGGTTTCACTCTGCCTTGAGCTTCTACTTCCTGTGTATTTCTACCCCCGTGGAGATGGTCCTTTAAATTATATAAAGATGTGAATCACATGGAGAAAGCAATCGATCAATTAGATGACACTGGGCAATGATAGAAGCCAGCTCTCCCATCTCAGCCTCACAACATGGCTAGGGTTTGCATTCCTGAGCCGGGGCTAGTAGCTAGCAGCTGAGGCTCATTTCCCCCACGAGGGGAAGGAGGTGCAGACAAATCTATAGGAATTTTTAAGAGATCATTATTCAACACATTGCATGTAATTACATTTTGATGAGCTTTTTATTGCTAATTCATCATCCAAGATAGGGCACTGTAGATATGAAATTAATCTAGTAAAACAAAGGTCAGAGTGTGTCCAGTGAAAAGGATAGCTTTGTCCTCATCAAAACCTTCTGCCAAACAATAAAGCAGCAGAGAACCCTATCTCTAAACCAAATTTC
The DNA here is from genome assembly GCA_030015415.1 of Cynopterus sphinx. Taxonomy (NCBI): domain Eukaryota; kingdom Metazoa; phylum Chordata; class Mammalia; order Chiroptera; family Pteropodidae; genus Cynopterus; species Cynopterus sphinx. Next base: position 114,126,889 of record CM057381.1, read on the forward strand.
CTAAGATACCCTCTTGATTATTAACGACAGAAAGCCAGTCCTCCCTGGTACTTCGAAGTGCAAATGTGGATTCTACAGGCAGGCTGGGGAGAGGTGAAACATGCGCAGAGGCCTGAAATCGAATGGAAAATGTGCCTATGCCATCAAAGGTCTGTGTGGGTGCACAGAGAACTGTAGTTGAAGCTCTAGTCTAGAGCAAATCAACTTTTACAAAGGAATATCAGTCCACAAGTGTCTTGGCTTGAGTCCTCTCTGAAGAAGATCCTAAGACGAGGATACAAGGATTGGGTTTTTACTGGAAATGGGGTCCCAGGAAATCCCTAGAGGGACATGGCGAGATGACTCAGAGACAGAGAGCAGGCAGCCAGCACAGGTGCATCATGGAGCATCTTGTAAGCAATGGGAGATGAATCCCACTGGGGGCTTTGGAACCAGTGTGGAGCAGGCATCTTGAGATCTCCCCACCTGTGAGGTGGGAGTGCCCATGGGTCTTTGTTGGAAGAATGCTAATCCCGGCACATCTGGCCTGCTGCACACCGAAGAGGAGTAATCTCTGGAAGACAGAGCGGGTCTCCAGCCAGTGCTGGCAGCTACAAGCCAGGCTGGTGTTTGTGGAAATAGGGAGGGCCAAGGGAACATAGGCAGGCACCAACAGCAACTGACTCACTAAGCCTGTGCCCAAATAGGAATTTATCAGTAAAGCCTCAAATCACTCACTTTCCCTGTCCTTTGGAAATCTGTCCTAAATCTATTGACAGATTCTGGACATGACAGACTGAACATTCCCATGCTTCAGGGGGGTTTGCATACACTGTTCCCTCTGCCTGAACCAGTCTCCACAGTCTTGGCATGGCAATTTCTTTTTTCTCCTTCAGGGCTTTAGGGTTCAACTTAAAATGTCATCCCCAAGAAGGGTTCTCCCTGATCATACAACTAAGCGAGGTGCCTCTCCCTACTTTTTTTTTTTTTTTTTCAGATCCTTGTTTCCTTTGGAGAGTTCCTCCAAAATGTGTAAAACTTTGTCAACTTATGAGCTTTATAAAAACATATCTTCTCCACGAGATTGCAAATACCAAATGAATGGGGGAAAAAGCCTGTCTTGTCTCCTCACTCGATTCCCTAGCATCTAATAGAGTGCCAGGCCCATGAGAGGTGTTCAATAAATACATGCCAGATGAGAAAGGCAACAGTGGAATGGAGGGAATGAGAGAGGAGGAGGAAGGGGAAGAAGGAAAAAAGAGGGAAGGAAAGAGAGGAGGAGGTAAGGTAAGGCAGAAAAGAGGAAGGGCTCCGGAAGCACAAGAATGAACAAGTTACAATTACACATCCAGGGGCCTGAAGGGCTCTTTGCTGCTCCCAACTGTGCTGGACTGGGTCACACAACGTGACCTCAAGCTTGCAGGCTGCTAACCAGCTCCCTGCGGCCTTCTCCAGCTATCCTTCCACAGCTAGATACCACGTTGCTTCATAAATTCCACTACTTTTCGGTATTTCTACTCTGGTGCTTAATAATATACTGTCATCGTGTGATTAATTTCCCATACGTGGATCTTTTCTCCCCACTTTATTTATTATTCCATTTCCTCTGCTAGGTACCTTACCAGGCTCTGGATATACAGAGTGAACAAAACACAATCTGTTCAGTGTTTCAGGTTGCTTGCAGTGCAGTGAGGGGGCACATGTGTCGAGGTATTTCTATGAAGTACAGTCCAAGCTCTAAGGTCTGAGCGAGAAACCTAGTGGGATGAGAGAGAATCCTTTGGATGTAGGGGTGGGATGGGGTAGAGAGGAACGTTTTGTGGGAAGGGAGAGGGAAGAGGTGTAGGCTGTGAGCTCCTTAAGAGCAGGGGTCAGAGCCCCACCCAGCTGTGGTTTTCAGACCTGGGGGTCTCCTGGGTATATCAGCCATAATTGTTTGTAAGCAACAGATAACCATGCTTAATCACTTAAAAGGAATATTTAGAGAAGTGTAAATAAATGAAATGATAGAGGGTCTTTTGCTCTTGCCTTTTTCCTTCCTCCCTCTTCCTTTCCCTTCCCTTCCCTTCCCTCCTTCCTCCCTCTCTTGCTTCCCTTTCCTTTTCATTTTCCCTCTTTCCTTCCATTCTCCCTTCTTTCCTTTCTTCTTCCTCTCCTTTCCTAGCAGAGTAAGGACTTAAGAAAAAGAAACCTTCTATCTACTCTTACCTTTGTATCAGTCAGGGCCCCAGCAGGAAGCACATGGCAGAGCCAAGCTGGCTAATTAAGGAAAGTTTAATAAAGAGGCTATTGTAACGGTGTGGGTCGGGTGCAGAAAACTACCAAACATGGTGCAAGACCCTGAGGCTAGAAGCGGTGGGGACCTTTTCTCCCACCCTGCATGAAGGGACAAAGGAAGGAGCAGTCGCAGGAGCCCAGAGAGAAAGCCGCAGAGCAAGGGAGGCTACGTGGCCTTCGAAGGTGCGCAGTCCGTCCCAGAGGACACAGGGCTGAACATACACGGAGCCCACTCTCCTCGTCCCCTTTCTGGTGCATGTCACTGTGAGCGAACCCCACCCACAGCAGAGAGGAAGGAGACACTGCTGTGTTCCTCACGGTCCGTGTGCCCGGCAGAGAGCAGAGGGAGAGGGGAGAGCGGCCTGCAGCAGCAGAGGGAGGCTCCCCAGCCCGACTTTCATTTTGTAAAAGAACCTTAGGACACAGCTTCAGAATCAAGGCAAGTTCTTTAAACTGAAGAGGCTTTGTTTTAGGAAAAATGACACTGTCCATAGCCGTCTTTTTTGTTTTCTCCCCTGAAGATTGGCCCCTTTACTTTCTGACTGACTGGGTCCCGGTGCCAGTTAACCTCTGAGGTAAGCACCAGCACGCAGGACGCTTTGAGGACACAAGGAGGCAAAGCACTCAAGCATGCTCAGCAGGGAGCCTGATCCGAAGGCCCTAGTAACAGGGGCATCTTTACTGTTAGTCCATGATCGGCTAAACCTCATCCGTGCCCTCAGTGCTAAGCACACACCCCGTCACACAACGTGGGGACCAGAAGGCTGCTGAGTTCTGGAGGTTCACGGAACAGAGTGTCACTCCCACCAGCAGAAACCCAGGCACCCCCCTCAGTTGCTCAATCCCCAAACTCAGGAGGTGTACGAGTTCCCAGCCGGAGGCTGCCATGCTTCCCCTCGTCCCCAGACCAGTGCCCTCAGCGATTTCATCAGGAGGAAAGCATGCGAGGCTCTGTCTTCTCTGTGCCAAAGGATGTCTTTCAGAAAGAACAGGCTCGCTCTGCGGGGGTCACACAGTCTTGTTTATTTTCTCTCAGAGAACACACTCCTTGGAGCAGATACATTTCCTAAGCATCCGTTAATTCTTTCTTTTAAACTCCTCTGGATGGATTCAGACCAGGCCTGAGTTGGAGTCGCCTGGGGACCAGGCGCATGGCGGTGGCCGGGCGCCACCTCCTGGACAGTCTCCTCCAGTTCATCAGCTGCCTGAAGGGAGGGTGAGGAAGCTAAGAAGTGATTTCAGCGTTTGGGAGCCACAGAAAGGTTTGTAAGTGATGCTAGCTCCCCCACAATACACCATGACAGGCTGGGGCTAGCGGAATGGATGGCCTGAGGGAGTCCTGGAGGAGAGTGCGGGGCCCTTGCTGAGTGGGAAGAAATGTACCCCAGAGTGGATTGGATGTGCTTGTCATGCATGCCACCTCCTCGGGGAAGCCCTCCTGCATCGCAAGACTCCCCTGCTGGAGGAAAGCAGACATTTCTCCCATAATCTCATAGATCTCTCTGGCCCCTGTGCCTGTCAGGGAACTCTTGCTTTGTGCAGTGAGTTTCTTGCGCAGACATTCCTCTACCGGCTTCTACATCTCCATTAATTAGCACTGCGCTCGACTCAAGGAACATCTGATGATCAGGTGTAGACAGGCAGGAGGGCAGAGGGGGAGAGCGAAAGAAAGGAGGCATTGACCAATCGCATGTGCTTCGATTTCTGCACCTGACATAGCAAGGACTCAATAAATGTTTCACGAGTGAACACGTGGCACCTGCACTTCTCATTTACTGGAGGAAACGGGCACCCAGACATTTAGTCATCAGCATCCACCAAACATCATCAAAATCATTCAACAGATATTTACTGACTACCTCCTCTATGCAGCAGCAAACTCCCAGGAATTCACGAGGGACAGTAGTGGGGAGGCTGAACACACAGGCATTTCCCAAAAGTGGTATGTGAACCAAGGAAACTAAAGCAGGGGGCATGATGAGGGAGGGGAGGGAACAGAGGAGTGTGGCTCCTTTGGTCAGGGAGCAGAACGCTTCTCCACAGGGGTGACATCTGCAATGAGACATGGAGGATGAGATCAAGCCAGTCACAGGTGGATCTGGGACAAGACTCCAGGTAGAGGGAAGAGCAGGCACAAGGATTTGAAGCAGGAAGGTTTCTGAGGAACGGACAAAAGACCAGAGTGTGGCTGGAGCCGAGAAGAGCATTGTGGGCAGTTCTGCAAGCTCAGGCAGGTCAGGGAGTTGTGACCAGCTCTAGTGAGGTGCTGGGATCATGGCCAGGAGTTTGGGATTTACTCTGAACGCCAAGGGAGTCCACACTGTGTCCAATTAGACATGTCAGGGAGGGGTCCACACCCGTTAAACTAAAAAGAACCTGTGGCATTTGCATTGAGAAGTTGTGGATAGGAAAAAGAGATGAAGGTAAATTAACTGAAGCATTGTTAGCCTAAGAATTATACAAAAAAAGAGAGAAGACTATAAAATGTGTGGGATGGAAGCAAGTCCTTATATAATTAAGGATCTGCATATAAAAATCATTTTTAAATGTCGCATCAAAAAACAGACTTTAAATCGATTTTTTTTTTGAAATTATATAGTCTCCTCCCATGGCCCATTGCTTGAGCCAAGTCATTGGACTTTGATAAGAAATCTAACAATGCCCCTACCTTTCAAGCTCCCATTTAAACTGCTGTTTGATCTGCACTGTTTACTTAACATTTAACATATGTTTACAGGTTCCCATGGGAATGTCCACTCAATCCCCATGAGAGAAGTATGGTATAAGAACATTTATTAGCATGTCCATGTGTCTGTCAATCTGTGTATTTGATGACCTTCTGCAAGGGTCTATCTGTAACCCAAAGGGCAATAGCAAAAGGGCATGGAAAACTGAATCAACGTTTAGAGTGGGGCAGGGACAATCAGAGTGACAAAGAACAGGCTGGAAAGCCAGTGGCTGGAATGGCAACAACATGGAATCCCACAGGGAGTCAGAGATTCTGTAACAGGTTAGGAAGATGACATAGTTATCTGCAGAACTGAAGCTCTCCGAAGAGTGAACTGGAGTTTTACAGAACAACAGAAATGGTGTGAGTGTCTGAATATTCTGATTTAGGAAACCTGACAGCTCAGGCTCACCTGGCATGGCTAACACTTTCTGCTTGTTGGGCTGAAACCCACAGTTTGGTTTAGGAAATCGACATGGTTTAGGACTGAACACACATTGCTGAAATATCCAGAGAAGTGAGAGCAAACCAGGGAGGTCATCCGCCCCAGCCACTGACTTGTGTCCTGAATTGTGGACGACTCCCTACTTTCACTCCCAGAGAGGCCACAGTCTGGGAGGGAGGGGCCATGGAGGAGGCTCAGAAGCCACCAGCTGTTTGCTCAGACTCCCAGGAGGAAAAAGTGAGGGATGGTGGTGGTGGTGATGTCTATTCTAATCCACTTAGAAAAGAGGAGGTCCTACAATCAATCCATTTTCCCTAGAAGAGTCCAAAGTGTCTGCTCACACTCTAGACTTGTGCTGTGACACACGGCTCTGGAGCACCTGAAATGTGGCCAGTCACAACTGATTATGCTGTGGGTGTGTAACACACGGGATTTCAAAGATGAGCATGAAGAAAAAATGTAAAAAAATCTCAATATTTACATTGATTGTATGTTGAAACAATGTATCTTTAGATTTGCTGGTTTAAATAAAGTATATTCTTAAACTGAACCTTCACCTGTTTCTTTTTTACTTTTTTAGATATGACTAATAGAAAATTTTAAATTTCAGAGACATCTTATGTTCATGGCTCACATTATATTCTTACTGGACGGTGCCACTCTAGACTATTCTAACTATAACCATCCAGTGGTGCCCCTATTATTCATCCATGTGGCTGCAGAGACCAGGCCTCTTGGTCACGCCCACCCTCCAACCACACTGCCCCCCATCTCCTGAAGAATCAACCAATGTAACAGTGAATTTGGCATTTCCGGGTCACCTCACCACCTTATCCCCGAGTGCCTCAACATCCTGTAGCAACATGGGGATATTTGCCTTCGTCACAGAGGACCCTGGCTCCTCAGCCTGTCACTCACAGTTGCTACAATCGACTCCAGGGGACTTCTCGCCTCATCTTCCACACACACCCTTCCCTGAGCCTCTGGGCCTTTGCACAGCACCTATATCCTAGGCTTGCTATTAAATGAGTTAATGATTAAAAGCTTTAACGCATGGAAAGCACTTCAAACAGTGCCTGTCACATAAAAAGAAATCAAAAAATGTTAACAGAATATACTAAGACCAGCAATAACAAACATACAAAAGTGCATCTTCCCTGGTAGTGTCTATAGTTACCTATACTCTCTAAGTATTCGATCTTCTCCAACATATTAGATTTTGAGTTCTCTGAGATGGAGAACATCTCGTAATCACTGAGCAGCTTGCTCAGGCCTAGCACATAGTGGATACTGAGCAAATAGTGAAGAAATAAACGAAGATTTCTCTCCACTAGTCCCACTTCCTATCTCATCCACTACCACATCCAATGGCCCATGTGACAGGCAAATTTCATCCAGACTAGAAACCCGCCAGCATCCTTCCCCATCTTCTGGGCTTACAGACAGAACAAACAGTTTTTGGCAGATGTCAACATGGGCTTCGTGGAAACAAGTCCTAGATTTTGCCTGCCTCAGGCTCCTCTGTGGAGCCCTGCCTGTCCTGTGGCTTCTGGAAGGGGGCCTTCTTTGTGTTCTTTTGGTGATTTGAACAGGCCCACATTCCAGGCTTCCTTGGGAAAGGAAATCAACTCAAATGTCCCTTTCTTCTAAAATAGAGCAGGAGATAGATCACCAAAATATATTAAAAAAATCAGATCATGCTAACAGTGGCATTTTTCCAGTCTTATCTCCTTTGATGCCGTTTGACAAAAGAAAAGGGACATATTCAGGGTTCCACATTTTAAGAAAAATTCATAAAGTTCTCAAAGACATGGGAAGAATAAAGTATGAAAGAAATCAATCTAGACAGTAACTATAAGTAACTATACTTTGAAATATTTTTAACCTGAATGTTAAAGACTGGTAGAGACCAAGAAAAAATTTCCAGATGTTTAGTAACTACACAAGAAGCATTCCTCAAGGTCAGGCTTCAATCCCTCTTGCTGTCATCCCATTCCCCACCCAGAGACTAGGTGCTGGCCCCCAGCCCCGAGAGGCCCCCCCAGCCTACTTGAAGATGGCTACACCAGCCTCCAGTCGGACACAGGACCCAGCACACCAGGCACCAGGCAAATGTTGAATCAGCGTCAGTCTACCAGAAGTAGCAAGGTGGTGTCAAAGATCGAGTCAAGGTTGAGAAACACTTGGGAGAGGCTAAGGATAGTCCAATTATCAACAGAAAAGCATTACGTTAGCAGTTCTGTCAACTAAACCAAAGCATGTCTGCTGAGTAAGGCCCCTGCATCTGAGCTGTTTTTGGAGATACTTCATGATTCATACCCAAATCATACAAGATTAAAGAAAATACTGGATAAAATCAAGGCAAACATTAAATTTCAGGGGAAAGACTTTATTGGACAAATTAGAAAAATATTGGTATTATGCTTCAGAGAAACCCACCTCTTTTTTTCTGGCTGCAGGGGCAGAAACAATCTCGGTGGTAGATGGAGAGAGGATATGAGTTTTTAAGTGAGCTTGCTTCATCCTCTCGCACTGGCCATAACCCCACACTCACACCCAAGGTGCTAATCTGCTAGCCTTGGCCAAAACTGAGGGGAATGTGCATTTATAATGAGGATTTGATTATGTAGCTGGGCTTGGGAGAAGGCGAGCAGGTCTGAATGAGGATTCCCTGCCTGAATCCTCAGCTAGCTAAGGAAGCTCTGGCAGCTGGCTGTCCTTAGCGATGCATGAGGCTGTGTCACGTCCGGTACAGGCACCAGGTTTCCAGGGGAAACTCACAAATTACATCATCCCAAAGGGCTCAAAGTAAGTGAATGTGAGAACAGCGGCTTTGGAGGATCCCTTTATTCACTCATCTTCAGGGTCCCCACTATGTGCTCAGTGGACTGATGGTGAAAGGGAGGGATAGAACAAGTTTTCTGCTTTTGTTGTTCAAGTGAATGAAATGGAGATGAACAAATGCACACGCCAGAGTCAGGAGTACTCCACCCATGTTGATCGACTTAACTGTCATTCTCCAGTTACTGCAGCTTCTAGTGTTATTCTTACTGCTTCTTTAAAAACAAACAACACTGGTTTCCTCACATGGCAGGGATCACCGAGAACCTTACAGTACAGTTGTTGTCTGTCTTCTAGACTGGAGTTGGCCAAGAAAACTGAGAATGTGCATGTGTGTATGTGCCGTGTGTGTGTGGCGACAGAGAGAGACAGAGACAGAAGGGGAGGTGAGAGACAGACAGGCACAGACAGGTTTAGCCAAAGTTTCACAGACTAAGTTGATGGCCGACTGAAATGAGAATTGCATGCAGATTGCATGATTTCAAGGACTCCGTGTCTGTTCACTCCTCTGTGTGTGTGTGTGTTTGGCATGATCCCTCATCAATGTTTATCACACTAAGCAGAACCAACTGAATAATCAAAAAGTGTTCCTTAGGTCCTCCATAAGCATCCACCGCCACCAGATCCTACCAACCTTTATGGCAGCTAAGCTCAGAACAATCGAGCCAGCATAGCACAAACAGGGTGCTGGGTTAACATCCGCTGTCCATATGGTGTCCTCAGGCCTGCTCTGTCACACGAGGCTCTTTGCTGGCATTATCCCATTTACTCTGATGACCCAGCGGTGACTTACACACTATGGTTATGGCAGGATTACAAGAGAAAATGATACGAGAGGCTATGTGACTTGCCCAAAGTCACACAACTGTGAAGTGGCAGGACTAGGAGTCAAGGGCGACCTGTGTCTGACTGAGGTCAAGTTCCTTCCTCTTCAATGTTGTTTTTTTACCAGGAAGAAAATACAAAACTCAAGGCAGAGTCAATATCCACTTACTGACCACATTCAGATGGGTCAGTTCATGTAATTCTCAATGGTGGGCATCACTCCAAACCTTTTCTAAAGATTCTAAGGCCTTAGAGTTAGAGGCAGATAAAGGCTTGGCCATTCTTATGTTCTTGTCACAGATCGATAGCAAAATATTTCATCTGGTTTAGGTTCTCACAGATGAGATATGGGGCATTTGTTTGGGCCATGCTATTTATGGGAACTTGACCAAGGCTACCACTTCTGGTGAAATCATTCAGCAATTTTCAACAGTGAGAACAGAAACGACCTGTATCTGTGAGTATTTGCACTGTCAGGAGATGATCAGTGTTGAGTGCTTGGCCTGTTTTTCTGAAAGCCTTGTGGTTGTCCTCTCAGGGACTACGGCTCTGGAAAGTGCATCAGATAAATTTTTTGCAAAAATACCATTTTCTGCATGACCAGATGATATAAACGATCAGAAAGACGTGAGGTGACTGTGCAGATGGGAGGGCTCATTTCCATTGCAGCAGAGAGAGGGAAAGTACCTTGGTGACTTCTGACATCTGGTTCCATTTCATTCTTTCTTTAAAAGCTGATAAATAGGAAGCTAATTCACTTACTGGCAGAAGATCCAGGTTTGATTGTTTTATTTACTCTGTTCTACTCCAAACTTGGAATAAATAAGCACTAAGAGCCCAGACTCAACTTCTACCAAACATAACTCCTACCACTCCCAACAGACAACCCTGACTGGGCAGCCTGGAAATGAGTAAAGTGCCAAGTTTCTACACTTAACTATGTTTTTAGACTTAAATGTCCCTAAAAAGTCCGTAGCTTTTTCAATCAGACTTTTCAATAATTCTTAGTTACGTCTGAAGTTAGACACCCAGTTAATGCAATGTTTTTCTGATAAAAAAGATGGTTGAAATCAAATATTACCATAATTCCCATCTTAAGGCATGCATATGGAATCCACATGATGTGGCCATGACTCCATTAATACCAGGGAGATTAGAGCGAAGTTGGATGATGATGGAGTCCAAACATAAACTTTTTCTAAACAATGATCCAAGCGAGAAGTAAACTGGTCCCCACAATGCTTCTCCGATAAACACTGGCATAGCAGGCACTGTGTTGTTTTCTAATTTCGATAAAAGAGAAAAAGGTGTATGGGGTGGGTGGTTACGTGTGAATGCGCGTGCATGTGTGTGTATTGCTATAGAAAACAACCTACATTTTCTTAACCTTCAAAAGCAGAATTTACTGTATTACTCTTTATACTCTTATATATCATTTAAGATTAAACCGAAATCGGTTGTCCTTTTTTCCAACATACTGCACCTGATCCAGGAATAGCAAACACATGGCACACACACTACCAATGCCCCTCCAGTGTCCACAGGAGTGACTGTTAGAGGACCTGACAGGCCCGGCTGGCCTTCGGAATCCTCAGCACCATGCTCTCGGCAACCTCTCACCAGGAATCAGGGTGGACAATGCTACCATAACCTGTCCTAGATTTGGCCTAACCTCACCTACCTCAGAAAAAGTGAAAATGATGCTGAAAGAAGGTCAGATCACATGTCAGGTCACCAAACAATGCTACTGGATATGGCTTAGGGAATGGAGAAAACCTCAACTGTTTCAATCAAACAGAAAAGGTATTATTGAATCCCTTCAATGCAGGAAGCACTGAGTTTAGGCAATGTAATCTGGGGGCATCCCAGGGATTCTGGGTCTAAATTGCTGTATCAAATGTAACTTGCAATAAGTTGGTCTCCAGTTAGAGCATGAGAGGCAAATTGTTATATAAAGGTATATATTATTATACGTTTCAAGCGGTCTAGAGTTTTAAAAAATCCATATATTGTCAGATGTTAAATAAGTATATATAGATATATATGGATTTATGTATAAAACATGATAGTAAATGTATTTATTCAGCATTCTTTATGTATTATGTGTCAAAATACTAGTTATAAACTATTAAACTTTAAGAGACAATACTGTGAAATGAGTTTTTAAAGTGAAAACTGCTACAAAGTGTCATCACTGAAAAACTGAAGAAAATCTTAAAATCAAGAAAGGGAAAACATAGAAGTATTTCTCTTACCAGTGGTCTGAGTTCTGGATGCGTCAGGATATATCCATTATTTGTGATTGCAAAGGCATAACCGTGAATCCCTAACTGTTAAGAGGAAGCGAGAAAGAAACCTTCATTAGCTTGCTCCCTGGTGAATTCACAAAGCATGAAGCAGCCCGACATTTAGTAATTTACAGCTTAAACTTGGCATTCATAACCCTTATCAGTACAACATTTCATTAAAATGAATGCAAGGCGCTGATCCTTGACATTTGGTGGAAATGAAGACCTGTCACAGGATAAGCTCAGCAAATAGCACAATTTAAAATGTCACATCCCCATGTTGGCACCCAAAGGCCTTACTTTGATTTATTTAAAACAAAAACAATTACATTTTTTTTTTGAAGTGGCTAACATTTCTGGAAAGACCCCGTACATAAGTGAACTGAATTCTATGAACATGAGTGTTTTCTCTCTACCTGAGAAAAGAGTAGGCTTCACTGATTCCCATCTAGGCTTCCACATCCCTTGGGCCACCTCAAACCTGTACTCTCCCAGGCAGTCATTTTTTATAATTCTTCAAGGATAAAAATAACCCCCACCACCCAGCATATATAGGACCTTGCCAACCCCTTTTATATCCTTTCGTCCTAAATTGTGAGGCTGCCAAGCTTTTCCATGCATACTTCCATCGACACAAAGCCCGGGTAATTTTCTATGCAGAACCTCACTTAATTTATGTTTTCTGACTAAATGGGACTATGGGAAATAGTTTGAGAGCAATGAAATGTTTTATTAGCTTTAAAAAGTATGTAATCAAATTTAACACTGCACTTATTTAAATAATAATCCCGGCTTTTTGACAATATTTCTATTACACAGTTGACTGCACCCATTGGCTACAATAAATTTACCTACAAATCATTCATGTATTAAAATGGCCTCTGGCATACAACCCATACTGATCTCTCTCTCCGAAGAAAGAAAATGTAACCCACTATTGCCAGAAAACTGAAAGAGAAGAAGAAAAAAAAAAACCTCTATTTTTTTCAGATGAGTTATTTCATATATCTGAGCCCTCACCGTTACTTTTCTTTAAAATTCTCTGCTGTTCATATTCTCGAATACGATACCATTAAATGATCCAGACAACAAAGTTTATAAACCAAGAACAGCCCCGTCTGCTTCTCAGCTTAATGTCAAGGAGATGTGAAATTAACTTCAGAGAATTTAACACCGACAATTAAAAGTTTCCCCTGCATTACATAAAGCAAATATGCACGTGGTAGTCAGGGGCAACAGACATTTTCTCCTGGCGTTACCTTGCACAGCAAGTTTTAATAAGAGTCTACTTGACTCTAATGATAAAAGTATATTTCATTATGCTGTGAAAGATAAACCAGAGATTTCCTATCCTTTGAGATGTATATCGTCTCTTTCATCTTGTCTCTTGGAAAAATGTCAGACGCAGTCAACACTGCATTAATTACCATTATTATGGCCCAGTTTAATACAAACTGGAGGGGTCAAAAAGGACTCGGAGAGTCTGACTTTTTCCATTAAAGGCAAAAGTGGTATTTGATTGGAAATTCGAACTCAAAATTAAACCAAACAAATGACATTTTATAGTCAGCTAATATAGTCAGTGCCTTCTAATGTACATTACTTCAGTTCTTGGTTTGCTTATGTGAAGTGATGCTCAAAGGAAGGTAGAACTCCCTTCACAGGCTCCTTTATGTCCTTTACTTTTCGTGGATAACACTTATCAAAAAGATAATAATCAATTATTCGTGAGCTGGATTATAAGCAATCAAAGCATCAGTCAAGGCTTTTAACTATTTAATGCCTGTCTCCACATCAGAATATAAGTTCCATGATGGCCAAGGTCACGTCATGTGGTTACAAATATGTGGCAGGGTGGTTGGGATAGAGGGAAGAGGACTGGGGAAAGGAGAAAGAGGTAAAGAAGGAAGCAGGAAACAATAAAATGAATTTAATTGAGCACAGATCCTACAAAGCTAGCTGGAACTCTCTGCTTCTTCCCTGGGAATGCAGAGGCTGAGCTGACCTTCCCACCCAATGTCCTACACTCATTGCTGAACGGCCATCTCTGCTTCCTTGTTGCCTGTTTATGCCTTACCCTACTAGGATCTCCCTGTGCTGCACCTCCCACCTGGCCAGATGCCACCAGAATTCCTTTCTCTACAGTTGCTAGTGGCCTCCTAATTAACAAACTCTAGAGAAAGCCATCTCTTTAATCGTCCTGGTTGTATCAGCCAACTGCCCCCTCTCCCTTTACACTCCCTGTTGCCTCAGCTTCCAGGCCCCATAGTCACAGGTTTGCTCCTCTCCATAGGATTGTCATCTTCCACCCACTGCTTAAACACTCATTTTTCCAAAGTTTCTATCCCAGTGTCCCTCCTCTGCTTTTCTGCTCTCTACTCTAGTAAGTTCAGCAACCACCTGAAGGCTGTTGATCTGATGTGTGCTCCAACCTTGGCCTGTCCCCACAGTGGCAGACCTAAGTACCTAACTATGGGTCGGTCATCTCTACTTGGATATCCCTGAGGCATCTCAGCCTCACCCAGTTCATTGCAGTGGCTCTTTCCCTTGGTGCTGCTCTTCTTTCTCTGTTGGTGGCACCACCACCCACCCACACTCCCAAGTTAGGCACTAGAGCATCATTCTTAGACTTGTTTCTCTCTTTCATACCCAACTTCTTGATCCAAGGAATCACTAATGTGTCCTGCAAAAATTATTCAGATTCAATTCTGCTTCCCCACCCTACTATTCATATAGATTTCACGTAACAGACTTCCACAATGATCCTAACTGTTCTTCCTGCCTCAGAGACTAACCTTAAAGATGTCATCCCACAGACTGATCAAAGCAACTCTGGCCCTGTTGCTCCCCTGTGTGAAATTCACTAAAGGCCTCTTTCATGTGTAAGAAAATCCATGGGCCTCTCTCTCAGGTCTCCTCGGGGTCTGGCCCCTACCTAAGTACCCAGCCCTACACCTCCTTCTGCTCATTGCCTCTCAGGCCACATGGCAGAAACAACAGCCCCACTGCAGTGTCCTCTCCCACCAAGACATTTACTCACACGGTACCAGCTGCCTAGAGCACTGCTCATGCCCATCTCTTTATGGCTGATTCTCACCCATGCTATAAGCTCAGCCTCTGGGTGACTGCATATAAAAAAGTAGTCTCTCCTGAGCCTCCTCAGTTGTTTACTCCTTTCCATATCCTGTTTCCATAACCCCCTGAGAATTTTTCCATCACTGTCTTCATTGTTATGCATGAAAATGCTGCACCTGACTTTCTCACCTCTCAACCTAGCTGGTTCTCTTTCCCTCCTGTGCCCTAGATAAGGCAGTACGTTGCCCATCAGAATAGGCTCTTTGTGGGGAAGGAGCCATCTTACTCATCTTTGATTTCTACAATCCCTAACATAATGTCTGGCACACAGCAGGTGCTCTGGTTAAGGTCTGTGTTTATATAAGACATTCTTAACTTTACCCAAATATTTTCTACTTCATCTTTAAAATCCGAACTAAAATAAATATTAAATATGTGCCAAAAAGGAGAAGCTGATTTGCTATGGCAGGTGCATAGTCACTCCTTCTCAAGGCTGTACCTGAGAAAGGATTTCTGACGTTCAGAAACTATCTATTTAAAATCCTTCCCAGGAGAACACTCTGACAAAATAACATCAGAATTTTTTGTCATTTAGTTGGCGACTTATGGCTATAACCTAATGTAGGTTATACATTAGAAACTGAGCAAATCTCAAAACACATTCTGTGGATGAATCTCTCAGAAAACCAGCTTATTTTATGACAATGTCCAACCTTTGTTTTTGGCCACAAATCAATATACTGATGAAATCTCTAATTTTTATTTCATCTGAAATAGAACCAGTCTTCCTGTCCATTCTAATGTGCAGTCCCGTGGAGTAATAGAGAACAGATCGGACACCGGGCGTTCCAGCACTTGGGGCTGCCAAAGGGGCCTTTATCCTGAAGCACGCTCTCCCGGAGGCCAGGAGCCTCGTGTCCAACAGCCAGGAAGGAGGTGCTTCCCTTCCAAGTGCGGGGGCTTTGGACTAATGAAGTGAACCCAATTATACAATGGCTTGTTACCTTAACAGAGGCTGTGGTGTCTGGAAATTATTGCTGGGGTGTCTGGAATTCTTAATAAAAATTACAGGAAGTCTGATTACTTGTGGGAAAACCTGTGAAGCGAAGGGTAAAGAAAGAATTCTATCTTCTGGGAAAACCCCAAGAGCCAAGAGCTGACTCATCTTTACAAGGTGTTAATCAGGAGGGAAAGGTGTGATCCGCACTCTGCTCCCTGGAGCTCCCCTCTCCTGGGTGGGACAGGCCTGTTCGGTCATGGCTGTCCCTGGCTGACATGAACACCTTTTCCCAAGGCATTCTGCAGGAACCAGAGGTGGAATGACTTAGGTATGTCATACCTGTGTCTCTGGTAGCCAGCCTGACCCTTGGGAAAGCATATAACACATGTACCTGTATTTCAGGCACTGCTGGTTAATCTTCTGTAGCTGTCTTCCTCTATTCTCTTGCTACATTTTGTTTCATTCATTGTTAACTATGTGAGTTGTGTCAAGAAAGTCATTTCCAATTTCCTCAAGTAAAAATGGGGCCAAGTTGTACCCACTTCATGGGAGCATAATAAATATTCAATGGGAATAGTGCACATAAAGCACTTTACCACACCAAACATCCAGTAAAAACTTCAATAAATGTTTTATTGTTTTATTTCATTTTAACTAGTACTATTATTCATAATATTTTATCTATTATTTCAACTATGATTATTATTATTGTCATGTATCGTTCCTAATGGCTTTAGGGTAATAAATAGCAGCTAAAATCATAGCGTGCTAGCTGTAAGACTTGGCAAGATATTTAAATTTTCTGTGCCTCATTTCTGTAACTGTAAAATGGGGGTGATGGCAGTGTCTACCTATTATTAAGTACGATAATGCGATAAAGAGCCTAGTACCTTGTCTGGTAGAGGAAGCTTTGGGAAACAGACTCACAGGGTAATTGTGATCAGTTTCATATTACGTTCTTACTTTGACTTATTGGGCATCTATCAAATAGTGTTCCTGCACTTGGGTTTCTACATCTTCTCATATGAAATAAGAGGCTTGAGAATTGTTTAGAAACATTCTCTAAAGGTAGTATGCCCTTCCTGAAACAATAAGGCAACAATTCTGGCCATGTAGGTCTGAGGATTTCAATAAAATAAAGTCTACTATCAAGGAAGCTCAAATCCCTACCTCCTCCCCTTGCTTTCAATCTCTGGGCAGCTACATAAGTTTACAGCACTTGATTATGTCAGTTTGGATCAACCAGATGTCCTATCAGGCCTCTGGAAACTTAACCCTAACTGTAAAAGCCTTGGGGTGGATGAGGCTGGTTGTCAGGGCCTCGGGCGGCAGTTGGAGGGAGGAATCTTAATAAACTCAAACAGAAGAGTTCTTTTTTCTTTTCTTTTTGTGAGGCGACCCTTGGTCGACCTCACAGACTGCAAGGACCTTGCCAGCTTACAATCCCTTGTTTTTTATTTTTTATGCCTATGGCACTTGGTCTTCCTAGGTGGTCTCCCATCCAAGTAGTAACCAGACCCGATCCTACTTAGCATCCAAGGTCAGACAGGATCCAGCTTGTTCATAGGCGAGAGTTCTTTTGCTAAGGAGGCTACCTTCTGTGAGTCCAGCCATCTGATTTTAGCTTAGAGTTCATTTCCTTTTTATTGTGTGACTTTTAGACCTGACAGGAAGCTCTGGGAAAAGTCAAACCCTCTGGGGACTTTTGAGCAATTTGGGCTGACAGGCGGGGGTGCAGTATGGGTTTATGGATGGTAATGATGCCACAGATGCTCAGAGCTAAGGGGAGCTCCAGAAGGCAGGGGTCCCTACCACCCCAGGATGAACAATCCCCACCCATGGTCCTCACTCCTTAGCCATCCATCATCTTCTCATGAACTTTGTTTTGCTTTCTTAGGAAAAACAAAGTGTAGAACAAGATAATTTTAGGTGACATATGGGCCCACTATTAAGCTTACTAGCAAAAACCATTTATTGAGAATCAGCCCTTTTAAATTTTCTTCCATCCTTCCAATTATATCAAAAAGAAAGTTTCCATTTAGTATAGCTTTAACACTTGCTTTTAATAATACTTTTAAAAAAGCAAGTTCAGAACCTTAGATTATCAAGCAATTATTTAATGCTATTCTTTATTTTTATTATTTTTTCTATAATTACCTTGAATAATGGCAAATAAAACTGATTTTTCTTTTAAAATGGTGCTATGGTGTTTCCTATTAAAATCTAGTTAAGTGAAGAAAGTTTTGAGTTGATTTATAAATAAAGTATTAAGTAAATGATGATACAGATGGTATATGAACATGTTAACGAATCATGAAGCGGTATGTGAATGGCTTAAATGTGTTGTAAGCATGAGGGTCTAGGAGTTACCTAGACCTGGTTCAGATCACACTCACCACTTCCTACTTATGTGGCCCTGAGCTCTATGAATATATGCCCTATGAACTGGGGTTTCCTTGTGAGTGGAGTAGATATAACAGCACTACCTGAAGATTTGCTAACATGATGTGGGTAATGGACTTTGCACAGCGTCGAGGACCTGGCAAATATCATCTGCTAAAGCTGAACCACGAGGCACCCTGTCTTGTACCACAAAATGGCACTTTTATCAAATAGCCATTTTCTGCACCTCTTGTTCTGCACCCAAACCCCTGAGGGCTGACCTGATCATTTTTGTTGCAGCCATCTGGTTACTTGATTGGCTTGGACAAGAGTTTACTATAACTCCCGGTGAGGGGCTGATCCATTCTCTTGCTCTTATCCCAACCCTCTATTAAAAAGTGGGCCTGTCCTTGTCAACAAACGTAAGCATCCTGCCTCATACACACGATCTTGTATCATAAGCCTTTCCCCATATCTTTCAAAATTCTTGGAAACCTCATTTTTAAAGTTGGCTGAGGATCCCAGCATGTGGCTGCCCAGTCATTCAGTTAACTCATAATTGTCGTGGGTATTTTAGGTTCGCAAAGATTCAGCAAATGTTACGCCCACAGATGCCTGAACCTGGGATGGCAAAAGGTGTCAACAGCTCTCTGCAGGGTCCTCCTGTAAGAAGGAGGGCTGTGGGTACCAGGAGACTGCAGGTGATACCTGTCCCCTTGTGTGATACCATTAATGAATAATGGTCAATCCTTCACACAAGTCGATGAGCAGATTCTACTGTTCTTACCATTGGATGAAAGAGGAATCAAGGGTTTGAGAGACCTGTCTATACCCAGCTCTTCAGCAATGGAAGCAGGACCCTGTGTGTATGTGCCTCCAGAGCACCAACCCTTGCCTCCTTCTGCTGAGGCCCAGGAAGGCCCATACACCTCTCCCAACTGTGGTCAAATAGGCTCAGCACAATGGGAAAGGAAGCGGTAAGGAAGGAGGCCCTGCCAGCCAGTCAACTCTCTCATACTCCGGGCTCAGAGAGGCTTGCCTCACTCCAGATGGGAGCAGAGGGAACCCTCATCAGTCTAATGTGGGCCTGAAATGAAGACGAGTGAGCCAGTCTGCTTAGTGCTGGGGGAAGAGAGGACAGGTCTGGTTTCAATCCTTGTGTGGTCAGGGGAACCATGTCAGTCCAGTGAACTCCTCTTAAATCTGGGAGCTGGGACTGCTCTCTGTCCTCTGCTGTACTCCCACTTGCACATCCACGGAGATAGCTCCTAGGCAGTTCCGCATGGCTGTGATGGGGCTTGAGGGGTCTTTACTCTTCCTACCTGTGATTTGCTTTTCTGAGGAGCCCCACTAGGGAACAGGTGAGTACTTTCTGTGTGGAGCTCAGGGACACTCTGGGCCATCTTTTTAAAAGGTGAGCTTAGTCATGTCACTTCCCCTGGCTAACCTGTGCATCAGAAAAATGTAATGATCACATCTCAACTCACATATTCACATGTGATTATTCAGACTGAGGCTAGAGGAGATATTTAAGAAAAACAGTGAGTCAATATAAATAAAAAGGACCTGTTCAGGAACTGTGCAGGTGGCATAAAGACGAGGCAATGAGTTATGATAGTAGTAAGCGAAATGGTAAAGTTAGGACGGCACCGCTCCAAAGGAAGTGGGGTGAAGTCTGACTTTGGTGGAAACCGGTCTCCTGGTATGCTCTGATTTCATTAAAGTGCTTATTTAACCACAGTAGCACCCCTCACACAGTCAGAGAACATAAATACTGATTAGTGTTATACCTATGGACCCCAAAATGGCTATTGCCATCATGTCACCTTCATGGTAACTTGCCACTCCTCTGCAACCAGCCCAGGAGGCAGTACAATTGGTCAGCTTCAGGTGGTGCTTGTGTTTGCTTACCTGCCCCAGACAAGGCAGACACCAATTCAAAGACCACTGGGAATTTGAGTGGAAGTCAGGATGCTTATTCTCATGGAAACTGGAGTAGGTCTGGCTGAAGGTGGCACTGGGACAGCCCATGAGAGCTACTGTCCCCAATTATACGACTAAATATCTTAAAGGAATAGTGCTGGAAACACAGTGTGGGCCAGGTAAAGGGGAAAGCATGACATCCCACTCCCTGATGCAGGGCTGGCCTCACATACAAAGCTGGGTTCAGCATTTCCACACCCCTTTCTGAGTCCCTTCCATCCTGTGTTCCTTCTCCATGGGCCCCATGTTTTTTGAAGCCCTTTATGTTGTTCTAGACTCTCAAAGCAGTGGCCTACCAAGGCCTGCTCTCTCTTCTTTCTTCTAAAGTTACCTACTTTACCCCCTCGATGATGTTCAGAGTTAAAGAAAACTTACAGTTCTCTTAGTGCCATGGATTTTAATTTAGCATTAGGAAAAGAAAACCAAGTTAAAACAAATACTCATTCAATAAAGTCCGAGACTATTTTTCTTTGTGCCGCATTGGGTTTCTGCTAAGAAATAAGAGATTTTAGAGGGTCCTCTGACTGGGGTGGGTCAGGATTGGCTTAGAAGACAATCAGAGAAATTAGACCTGCACAGACTTGTGCAGACTTCTACAGACCCACAAAAACCTGGGTAGGCATTCACAGACCTGCTCAGATTTGCCCATACTATTACTGTTCTATCAAAAATAAGTAAATAAATAAAGGCAGAACTAGAAAAGAGCCTTCCAAAAAGTGAGTAAAGAGAGTAGAAAGGCCTCTTTGCGTTTTTCTTGTTACTATGGCAGGTTGTGAAATCTTGGACATTTGGCCCTTGACTATTAATAAGTGATGCAGTACCTTGTACTTGGGGATGGTTTTCAGAAGTTCCTTCACTGGGACATCTGTGCCAACCACGCCCAGAAGAATGCCCTTCGATCGCTGTTGAAAATAAATGTTAAACAAGAACGATAATAGTAAGTTAATTTGGTATAGAAAATACAGACTCTTGTGAGATGCCTCATACCATAGATCACTGTTTGGTACCTTCTACAAACTAATAGAGATTGAGGATTAACCCAGATCCAGGAGGAACCGTTTTCTATTTCCCACCTCTACCCAAAATATTGCTAGCTTCTCATGCCAAGCAATAGTAACCACAACTCTAAACACACCCATACCAAGACACCACAATTCTCTTCCGTCCCTTAAAGTAAAGAATTGATGTGCAGAAGCACTAAAGTGTCAGCAGCTAAGGACTCTGATCATTAATCAATTTCTCTTATGGAAGCTTTCTACAGGAAAGACTTATAGTGTGTTAACTGCTTTCTCAATTTACACTGCCATCTGGTGCCCAGGAGAGAGAGACTAAGTAGCTAAAGAAAGAAGAAATAACCCTAACATTTTTAGCAGCCAGTTGGAACCAAGAACTAAGAGGAAAGAATAGGCCTCCAGGGTCTCTGTTTCCAGGATCAGTGTGATATGCTGAAACTTTCCCATGTCAGAAATGCCTTCTAGAAGAAGCTACAAATTGTAACTGTTTGTTATTTCCCTCCAGTTCAAGTCTACTCAGAATCTGAGAGTGTAACCTTATTTGGAAACAGGATCTTTGCAGGTTAAAAAGATCTCAAGGTGAAATCATCCTGGATTCAGGATGGGCCCTATGTCCAAAAACTGATGTCCTTCTAAGAAGAGGAGATGACAGCGAGACACATGAGAGAAAAAGGCCACGTGAAGACTGAGTCAAAGATTGGAGTTAGGCTGCCAGAAGCCAGGGGAATTCTGAAGACACTGGAGGAGGCAAGAAAGGAGTCCTCCCTAGAGCCTTTGGAGGAGGCATGGTCCTGCCGACACCTTGATTTTGGACTTCTGGCCTCTGGAATTGTAAGAATAAACCTCTGTTGTTTTAAGCCACCTTGTTTGTGGCATTTTGTTAGCATGGCCCTAAGAAACTAATACAAGGTTGGTAACTATAAATTGGAGAATTGTCCTCCACCATAATCAAGAATCCTCTTTGGGGTTTTCTTTCCTCTGGTCGTTTAACACTTACATTTTGGGAAAGTGCTGCACACTGTAAAATGATGCCTGTTTGAATTCCTCTCACCTGTGCTTGATTCCATGTTCTAATAGCAGGATTACACATGAAGAAAAATTATATACCCTATATCCTTGAGAGAGAGAGAGAGAGAGAGAGAGAGAGAGAGAGAGAGAGAGAAGAAAGAACAGAAAAGAAAGAAGGAAAGGAAAGGAAAGAAAAGAAAAAAGAAAAGAAAAATAAAAAAGAAAAAAGACAAGACAAGACAAGACAAGAAAAGGTCCCTGGAGCTTGAGTTAGAAAGGGTCTCAGAAAATAATCCACCTAGCATCAAGCAGGAAGCACAGCCCCTGTACTCACGGTTTCATTCTGCTTACTGAACACAGGCATGGCGACTGTGGTCATCAGGACAAGGCCCTGATCGTCAGCAAGCTAGGCAGAGAGAGAAAAGCCAGTTACCCAAGGATGGTCTGGAAACCACAGCGCTGGAGGTCATCCCCCTTGTTTGTTGCATCCTTTCCTGACCAGGGGCCACTGAAAATGGCCCAGTGCCCACTCAAGCTTTAGCCTAGGAGAAAACGCACCATCTCTTCACCCTGACTTGCAAATGAGGGTCCCAGCCCCTGGCTGAGGAAACAAAGGCTGTAGCCATCAGTCACTCCAGCTGAGGTGTTCACTGCATTCAGACCTATTGGTTCAAATAAAACCTTTTGGATATTAATGATTCATTTAATTTCATTCACACAGACTGATTTCACAATTTTAATTTGCAGAATTTATGTTCAATGTGCAATGTTAATGCTTCTGCTTAATCTGAAAATTGAGGATCTGAAAACAAGACTTTAAGGGGTTTTATGAGTTTTTCCTGATGAGGACAGTATAATCTAGACATATTTATTCTCCCCAATGTAGTTGTCAAGACCTTTTTGGACCTCTACAGATCTTTGCATACCAGTCCCAGATGAAAAACGAACAAACAAACAAAAATACAAAAATAACTTGATTGTCTGATCCCTAAAATCACTGATATGAAGCTGAAAACTTCTCCTGGAAGAACAGTACTTGCAATGTGGCACATAATACACTTCTAGAACCATTTGAATTGCATATAAATGCATTGAGACCCACCATCACATCTGCTTTTTACAATGTTGGGAGATAGGCAGGAATCCCTACTTTGTCTCAATAACAAATGGGGAAAGAGTTCTGGAGCACAGGAGACTTTGGTCCAAGACAAACATGGTTCTAGTTCTCAGTTTTAAATCTTTGTTACCAGCATTAGCTAAGCCTCCATGTCCTCAGATAAAGTAATGCCAATAATTCTCCGTCATCGTTGTCATGAAGATTAAATGTGAAACTACCTGGAATATGAAGGTGTTCAAAGGATACTAGTTTCTTTTCCCTGCCTTCAAGGTCACATGTCTAGTAAGCAGCATTTGAGGCTTGAATGGGCTATGATACCAGAAAGTATCCCTCTCCCACCAGACGCACCAGACTAATTTTGGTTCCTATCAGCAGTCCATTCACCATCAGTCTTGATCTTTCAGTAGATCCTTTGAACTATGTGGCACATGGAATAGCATCACCTGCAGCACCTGAGTGTGTTAGAAATGAATAATCCCAAGCCCCACTTCAGGCTCTCTCAGTCTTTAGTTTAATAATTAGTATGCATATTCAAATTTGAGAAGCACTGTTATAAGGCAATCCTTTCCAGCATCCTTAATCATGATAGGTAAAGAGAAGATTGCAGTAGTTGGGAAAAACTCTAAACAGGAATCGAGGGGGCCATGTTGTTATTAGCTTTACATCCATATCAAGATGGGCCTATATTCCCCCAAGAAAACAAAACGAGGCAAAAATCTCATAGTCTCTCAAGACTGGAGATTCATGGTGTGACGGTTAATTTTATGTTTTAACTTGGCTAGGCCATGGTGCTGAGCTACTTGATCAAACATGAGTCTAGTTGTTGTGGACAACTTTTTACGTGTGATTAACATTTAAATCAGTAGACTGTGATAAAGCACATTACCCTCCGTAATGTGGATATGTCTTATTCAATCAGTTCAAAGTCTTAAAGGAAGGAATTGACCCCTAAGGAAGAAGTTCTGCTTCTAGATTGCCTTCAGACTCAAGATGAAAATGGAAACATCACCTCTTCCTGGATTTCCAACCTGCCTATGGATTTCAGATCTGTCAGCCCTCACAATTCTATAATTCTATGAGGCAATTCCTCAAAATAAAGTACTCACTTCACCCTCAATAAACACATACAGAAAAAATATAGATAAAATATACATGTATACATCTCCTATGGTTCTGTTTTTCTGGAGAACCCTTACTAACACCCTTTGAGTGTTAGAGTAAGTTAAATAAACTTCATCATAATATTAATAACTAAATAAGATTACCTATGAGACTATGTTGACAGTTATCATTGCCAAGAACCGAGCCTACCAGTTTGTGAAAACATGGTTCCAACATCTTGCTAAAATCCTTAAAGTATAATATGGCTGTCATTGAGGGCATGCAAAGCCATTTACAAAGGCAGAACCAACCTATGATAAACATCTCTCAGAATCAGAAATCTTCTCATATTTTGAATCTTTATATAATATTTAATGCTATAAAGAAAACTGATTTGAGCTGATCTATAACCCTGGGTGACTTCCACTTTGCAACTTAAATTTCAAGTGATTCCAACATGCACCATGAATGAAATAAAAACATACCATTGACAATAATGAGAAATGAAGATATTTTTCTGCAATCAGTAAAAATCAATTATAGATCACTAGTCATTGTTCTGGCACAAATGCAAGATCATGATAAACTAACTTCCAAACATTAAACCAAAATATAGTGTCGACTCCACTGAGGGGCTAATTCCAAATATAATTACTGCATCATCACCTAAAAAAAACACACCATAATATACATTTGTACTGAAAAAACTCATTTGTAATCAGCCCCAGGTAAATAGAGGAAGTGCAGTAAGCTCAGTCTAGACACTATGCTATGAGCTCACTAGTCCTCTCCTAGAGGCAGTTCTGGCCCAGATTTGGACTGTCTTGGCCAGAACCCTAACATGTACCTTCCTGATATACAAGCTCATCAGTATGGTCACGAGGGCTGGCAGAACCCTGGAAATATCACCTGCAGAACATGCAGATGCTCTTCTGTACCCACCAGCTCCATCTTTCCCAGTCTCCACAGGTCTGGATTCTGTAAACCTTAAATACTTCACGGAGAAGGAACATCAATTTTGAAAGTTAATTTGCACTGTAAGTACTTTATGATCGAAAGGCATTCTGTACTCCTGCCATAGGAAATAGCAGCCAGTGGCAAAAGTTTTTTTTTCCAGACCACCAAGCAGCAGTTATGCAGCCAACCATAGCCAAACACACTCTGTCCCTAAACACTAGGGGGTCCCTGCTTTTCTGTGGCCCCTTAACCTGTAGCAGCTGCTGAGGCAAGATCTGCTTATGATTCATACATATTGCTTCCAAGAAAAACGCAGACATAGAGTCAACATTCATTTTCCAAAGGGTAGGAATGGGAGGGGGGGTCACTATGGTCCATCTGGGCAAAATCCCATTAACTGAAGTCCAAGTGGGAATCCTAAAATGAACTGCCATTCAATTACACTTGCCCGGGCTTTGAACAGGCCTCCAGAATGCTTAGTTGTGGTGCTCTGTTGTATAATATGTGTATATTATTCCATATCCTTCATTTCCTATGCTACATAATGGGGACCATTCTGGTATCAAAGGAAATGATGAATAATAATACCGAACACCTGGTTTATAAAACACAAACTTGCTCAACAGATTGACTGCTTCCTGTTAGCTTCCCAAGTTAATCATGCATGTGGGCTCACATGAATATGCATTTAGATTCATGTGCAAGGTACATGCAGCAATGCCAGACCTCTACTCCTAGTGCTTTATTAGTTTCCTACTGATGACACTAGTTGGCAATACAGACAGGTCTCAGGTGTCGCTCCAGGCAGTACAATAGCGCCACATTTATGGTCTATAAGTTTTGCTGCCAGCCTAGTCATTGTTATTTATTGATTCCCATGATAAACATTCCTTGAGCATCAGCTATGTGCCAAACTCCATGCCATGTGCTGGAAGACAAGTAAGAATGAGACATAGGTCTTATCTCTAAAGAATCTCAAGTCCAGAGGAGACAGAAAAGCTAACAAAGCAGACAGAGAAGAGCTGGCTGGGGAGGGCACACTGGCTCTCATAGGTGAGTAGAGGAGCTATCTTCCTCAGGACTATCCTGAACTCAAATAAAATGCCTGGCATGCACTGGTATCTGTCAGGGGTTATGTGACAGGTTCAGAATGCTTCCTGAAAGCCAGCTTATTACCACTGGAAGTTCCCCCATTGCACTGCAGTTTCATCCATTTGTTTTATGCTTAAGATTATTTATGAATAGAACAATGTAGGGAGACATTTTTTAAAAAATTGCCCTGCATCTTTCTGTCCTTCTTTTGCAACTGTCACCCATTCCATGAGGAAAATCCTCTTCACCCTTTCCTCTTACAAGGTTCTGTTGATAGCTAAACTTTCCCATACTGCATATGGTTGGGCATCAAACCCAGGTTGAGCTGATTAGAGCACTGAACACACACACACACACACACACACACACACACACACACAGTCACTTCCCAGGTGACACTGATTAGTTTATTAATTAGCGCATGATTCCAGATAAGCTACCTGGGTTATAAAATTTTTTCCTACCTGGAGCAAATAGGAAAAAAGCCTGTCTAGTCTACTATGTGAACAGTTATAAGTATGTAAGCCAAAAAACCATGTTCCCTTCCCACATGAGTGAGAAAATAAAGTCAACCAAGAGACAGAAAGAGCAGAGAGAGAGAGAGAGAGAGAGAGAGAGAGTGTGTGTGAGAGATGAGGGAGAGGGAGAAGCAGAGAGGAAGAGCGAGTAAGAAACAGGGATAGGGAGGGTACCAGTCTCTGGATGCCTTCATCCCTAAGGTCAGCTCTACCCATGTTTTTTCCCATTATTGGGTTATTTGAGGCACTATTTTTTTTTTCATCTTGCCCAAATGAGCATGGATTGGATTTCTGACTCTTATAACATAGGAGTCCTGACTTATGTAAGTGCTAATATTGGCCATAAATGATCTATGTATCTCTAGATACCCATGGGGGTTGTCCCAAGAGCCATGTACAACCCACACAGGGGGTACACTTCTGAGGCCAGAAAGGCCAAAGGAAAAAGGACCTTAACATTCCTGAGTCACTGTGTGTCCTTTCCATAAGGGAGGACATTTAGGTACCCCAAAGTACCCAAATACTGAATGGCAATAGACAGTAATTTGGGGAAATGACACTCTATGATGGCATCCAAAACTACTGCTGTTAGGACTTGGTGTAGAACCATCACAACAAACAGAAGTTTGCCTGCTTTGAAAATAGAGACAGAACCAGTCTAATTTCGGCTGCACCAGGACAGATATGAAGAAAATGCAGGGAAGAGGATAGAAAGGAAGACAGGTTGCAGGCTTTGCCAGTGCCACAGTAGGCTCCTTTAGATCTGAGCCAGCTGTGGCTACAGTGCTGCCACCACTTTTGAAGAGACATCTGTCATGGCGCCTTCTTCACATCTCCATTGGGAGGAAGCTTGCCAGGGCCAGTGGCAGAACCCTCTGTTCCTCCCACAGCTGGAGGCTCCTAAGGGTGAGTGCCAAGCCCCAGAAGAGGAAGGCGAGCTAGATGCCAGGCCTTGAGAAAGCATTTGAGTGAGTTAAGGGCAGCATGCTTGGCAACCCATTCGAGGGCTGCCAGGTGGTTTTCAGCAGAGCCTCCTGCCAGATCTGCTTAGCCCTGGAGGCTTGGGCTCAAAAAGAGGCTTTTGCACAAATGGGGAACTCTGCTCAGGAAGAGACTGGCTCTAAGCCAAGAACAAAGGCAAACTCACTAACTCTCTTCAAATATTATATTTCTTTTATACTTTGCTCCTCTTATGTTTGCATATTTTTCTTTTCTTATTAAAGTTGATAAACATATTGACTACATTAAGAGTATATCATGTAAATGTATAACATAATACATAAATATTGTATTTGTATATATAAATATACTTATTTATATATATACACTTTGTGAGTATACGGTTGCATTTCTGCTGTGTCTTCCTTCTAAAATTCTAACACCTGGATGAACACTCACTTGCACTCCATAAAAAGACACTGCTACCTTCTAGTTGCAGTCAGTGTGAATTGCAAGTCTGAGGTCTTGGATGGTTAGCCATTTTCAGAGTATGGCCTTACCAATAACAATGTGTTTAAATGGCAGCCAGTATCACTTAGTTCCCCTCTAGTGGAAGCAAAGATAGGCTACATCATCTCTTACTTCTGTCAATAACCTTGGCCTTGATAGGAATAGTATTATGAGGTAGAAAAATACAGCTGTGTACATGTTTCAATAGAAGATGAAACATTTTGAATGTCATACCATTGGTTCTTTAAGATATGCAGGATCTGAGAATATGACAGGAGCGCAGGAGAGATTCTTCGTTTTTGCACTTTCTCAAGTGCAGATTGAATTGAAGGGAAGCCAGCTCTGTGGCATTCTCTCCTTTCTCCATGAGCTTAAGCTTACCAATGGCCTGGGAATCCCCAAGGGCCACTGTCTGGTTATCACATGGCAAGAGGCAATAGGGACAGGATGGAAGAACGTGGCATCCAGGTCTTCTAGTTTTCACACTCTACCCCGAGGGGAGAGCCAATAGTAGAAAGCCATGAGGATAAGGCTCTGCACAAACTAATTGGTGGGAGCCTCAGGGAGCACAGCAGGGACATGTAGTTCTGGAAAAAGGGACGTGAACAGAAATGTGGCTATAGAGAGACCTTCCATATAAACGAAAACCCCTGGGCCTTCCCTCCTATTCTCAGAGGAAGAATGTCTTCTGTACTTACCCCTTTTAATGCCTACCTACTTCCCCTCTCCTAACTTTCCCACACCTTCCACCACGCAGCATCTCTTATCCCCAGTACTGGAGAGAGATCTCAGGATAAAAAAATCTAGTAAGAACCATACTCAATGATCTGTCTTAACTTTTTGTACTGGGTATATGCAGAAGGACTTTTTCTCTGCAGACACCTCCTGGTAGAGATATAAACACTCTTCAGAGGAAGAACACAGGTAAAACCCACTGAAACGTGAAAACTAAATCCTATTGGTACATCTTATGCCTGAAGGGGAGCACAGTATTGTTAATACGGTCTGCTTGGCCAATGCTAACATTATTTGGTTCTATGAATTTTACTCTCATTTAGATTTTCACAGCTGTTAACAATAATCATGAAATTTGCTGGCTGTTTCAATAGTAGTCAGTTTTAAGTGAGATGCCTTACATATGTATGCATGTATAAAAATTAATTTACTCAATAACCTAAGAAGCCATTTTGGAATGAGAAGGGAAAGGAAGGATAGCTTGTTTCAATGATAAACCAAAAGACTTCTAAATCGCCATTGGCTGGGATGTGTGTTTGTGTGTGTGTCTCTGATTATTTTTTTAATTTTATCTCTTTTCTGTATGATTGAAGTTTTTATTAATAAGAACACACTCATAAATTCTCATCTACAGAAGCATTTTATAAATAAAACCACCCAATAGCATGTGCCTGCAATGAATATTAATGCCTAAAATTAAAAAATGATGGTAATAATATTTATAGATCCCTATTTGCATAAAAATAAAAACAGCCTTTTAAATGAACTATTTTAACACTTTCACATGAAAATGCTATCAGGATAAAGTTTTTATATTCTCAATTAAACCTATTACATTTGATTATCAGTACTTTGGATGTTTTTTATAGCAAGAGATTTAGGAAAAGCAGGTATTATTATTTTTAATAGAAGAGCTGGTTCATTCAGTGTAAACGATATGAATTGTCTGTCTTTTATACTACTACTCAGATGAACTGTATCCCTTTTAAATCTAGACAAATTACAAACAATGACCATTATTTAGATGCCCATTTTGCATGGTCATTTTTCAACATTTTGCACAATGCCTAAATCTTAAGGGAGAAAAGGCATTAACAAGTAGCAGTGGAGAATAAGAATGAAAATAAGAATAGGTGAACCTTCCAAGTGACATTTCTTCTTGCTTTCATTTAATTATCTTAGTTAAGTGCAGTAACTCGGTCCTTGAGAATGATACATAAGCAGCATCTTGATTTTAACCAAGGTATTTCCTCTTCTTACTGAATCACAATTACTTGTACCTGAAATTTGGAGTTCCTGTACTCTTATGAGATTCAGTGACTTTTAAGTTCTTTTATTACAGAAATGAACAGATTTCCCTCTTTGAACTTTAACTGCATTTTGCATGAGCTAAATTGTTGAATTTGTTTGTTCTCTCTTTCCCTTTTTAAGACAACACTGTGGATAATAACACTGCATGATGTTGAAACATCTGTATGAAAATCTCTAACTTTCTTCTAGCAAAGTTGTTATTATTCAGGAAAATGTTTATATTGTTTCCTTTTCTTCCAATATTTCTATGATGTAAGTCATTAAGCAGATGAATATATTTTGTGAGTAAACATCTAGAGGAAGGTGCTGTCTTTAATGGGAGACACAACACACACACACACACACACACACACACACACACACATACACACACTTAAAGCTATGGGCAGGAGAACATTGCAGATTAAAATATCTAAAAACTGTTTTCGGAAACTGCTTTGTTTGTTTATTAGGGTATAACATGCTTACTTCAAGAGTTCTTTGAAATAATGAAAATGAGAATTATCCTGGGGCATAGGTTTTGGCCAATATTTATGATGGGCTAAGACACATGTAACTCTCCCCCCCACTCCCATATATTTTCATAAACGTGGTTTAGCCACCTCTCAAATAGATGCCTGAAAACACAGCCAACTGTCCGAGCTTCGAGGCCCTGAGACAAAGCCTTCCCCTTGTTTAAAGACCCCCTGAAATGCCACTTCCTCCATAAAACCTTCCCTAACGAAGTGGAAATGGGAACCAGATGTTCTCAAACTTCAGTACAAAGATAATCATATTTACTCTACAATCTAAGATACCATCTAGGACCAAATCTGTGCAAACTGTTAATATAGCAAAGTCACTGGACACTGGCTGGAAGAAAAGCTGGGAATTCTGTACATCCTATGAACTTCAAGGGCAGGAGCTGGGAATGCCTCCCCTTTTTATCCATAGCATTTAGTGTAGTGTTGGTACACAAGAAGCATTCAGCAAATCATCCTGAAATGAACTTATTCAATCCTATTCTTTTATTATTTTCTAAATGAGGCCCAGAGAGGAAAATGAGTCATATGGAATTGGCACCAGAATTCAGACTAGACTCTAAGACTAGCACTGTCCCTTTTATGGTGTGTGGCCTCTCCTCGCTCATTCATTTAGTATCTTTGTGTACTGTGCCTACACCAATGTGGCCAGACTTAGCATGTAAGGAGGTTCTGAGAAGCTGGTGCCCATGTGCTGCTGCTGCTAATATAAGAGGGGCAGAAGGTTCATGATGTCCAGCTGATGTCACAGAGGTAAAGGAAAAGGACTTTTTTAAAAATAGTTTAGTTGAACATTGTACTTCCATGGAAGGTGGCATGGAGAGGAGCAATGAGCTACAGAAGCAAACAGACCTGAATTAACATCCCAGAGCAGATTATTCAAACTTGTTTAGTCATTTTCATCTACCCGTTCTTCCATTCATCTACCCTTCCTTCCATCTATTCATCCTTTCACCCACCTATCCATATCTATTTCCAAATGTGGCTTGCTATTACCAAATATTGCTTTAAACGTTTTATATTTATATAGCCTTATTTAACCCTGACACAGACCTTGCTAAATGTCTATGCCCATTTTCCAGGTGAAGAAATTAAAGATAAAGGGACAAAGTACCTTGCTCCTAGTCACAGAAGGCAGCAGGGTGGGGATTTGAGCCTTGGTCCACCTGATGTTAGAGACCCTATCCTAATTACTCTGCCCTCAGACTCCTGTTTTAAGGGTATGACAAATGTCAAGTTTTGCCATAAAGAGCTTGGAGTGTGATGAAAGAGGCAAACAACCAAATCATTCCCAAAATAGGAACAGACCCCAGAGTTCCTGGCAGGATTAAGAGCTATAGATGTAAAACACCTAGTATAGTGTCTGGCACATCTGACAAGTGCAATTGATCTCATAAGGACCATTCTTGGCTTGGGGAGAGATCAACTCCCCAAGCTTCTTTGAAATAAACTGTTTAAGATATACAGAAAAATATTTCTCATTATACCATGATAGGACATCATGGCTTTATTAGTTCAACAATACACTTTCGAAAGCAGCCAGAGTGCTGGTAATTATAATGGTCAATATTAAAGGAGGTTGGGAAGGATGCATATTGGGAAAGAAATTGTTGAGGATTGAGGGGGTCAAGGAAGAAGCGACAGATGCTTCAGGAGCACCCAGTATCCGAATCATCTAATGTGTCCCAGGCCTGGGCAAACATAAATGGGTCAAATCCAAGCACACAGGGCTCATGAATCAGCAAGTGGTTCAATGCCATGAGTCATTTCTGGAAAAAGAAAATTCATATTGTAGCATTAGTCCTTTGCCTGACATTTTTCTACCTCATGAAACTAGGTTGGGTTTTCTAAAATTCTTTTAGTTAATTTGAAGGAATAAACATTTAACTTTCTGTTTTTGAACTTCTTAGTGTGTTGCTATGCATGATTGCTCAGTCGCTCCAATTTACCCCAGAGGGTTATTTCAGTTGAATCTTTTGGCATGAGATATCTAGAAGCTTGCACATTGCCATCCCTCCAGTCCTCATGGAACTGGGTCACGTTTAGGTTTGTAATAAATATATATTCAATGATTGGGGGTATGACCAGTGAATAAGGTGACTGAAAACAGGATAGGTCACTGAACCAGGCCAACAAACGTGATGAGTTTAGTAAGAAAAACTGAAAAGGCAGTTGCTCATTAAAATGACCAATTTTCCAATTTTAGTGTGCAGAAACAACGTAGACAAATTCTGTCGATGAAAATTAGAATTGTTTGTATTAAAAAATTATGCCAAATAAAAAGCAAAGAAAAGAAAGTCTATGTCTGAGTACATAGTGCATATGCCTGTTTTCTCTTGAGTAATTCATGGCATTTATCTACTTCACCTCCTATGAAACCTATAAAGTCAGATTATAATCACTGACAGTGATTTGACATTGATTTGATATAGACCTGACTTAGATTTATGTTTTGACATAGATTTAGTTTTCAAATTAGTCACTGAGTTTTACTGATTTTGATTAGCTCTATGTTGAAATGGTGTTCTTCACTGTTTTCTCTTCCTCTTGCCTCTGAACTAATGGAAATGTAATAATGAAATCAGAAAAAAATGCATTTATGACTCAATCCCACATGTTCTGGCTTGCCTAATTCTTTACTTCATTAAAGTATTCCTTGCAGTTGTCCTTTAAATGATGCTCTCTTCTGGAGTCTTGACCACTGGCGTAGATTCACATACTACTTTCTCTGGAAATGCATCTAGTGTATCACATGATGGATACAGGTGTTCTAAAATCCATCAATAAATACAGAGGAGATCCTCAAATAGCAATCCAAATCTTTGAGTTCAAAATCATCTTTGGGTCAATAATAATGACCTACAGAAGCAAAGAAATCAAAACATTGGGTGTTCTGTGTTGTCTGCCCCCAGGCTTAATATGGGTTATGTGGACATGAACGTCACAATTCCCCAAGTATTTGGACTTTTTGTAATAACTTCGCTCAATTCTCTGCCTTTTCCTTATAAAAGGAAGAAGGATGTGTATATTCTTTTGGGGATACAAGAACAATTGTAATAAAAACAATTTTTAAAATTCCATTATTTTTATTCAGATTGCTCTTTGACTTTCAAAAGAAAAGGCAGTTTCATTTTAGTAATGTTATGAGTAGAGTTTGTATTGTTTCAACACCTCAAAAGAGTCATATTTTATAGTTGTGCTTGATTTGAATAAATAGTAGAATTCATATATCTTAAATAAATGAAAATCTTTGAAAAGAGACAATTCTTAAGACACTGAAAATTAAGTCTGGGACTAGAAATCATTGAGATAGTAGGAATTTTATATCAATTCTTGGTTTCCACCTTTACAAATACCTCGTCCTTTTATTTTATTTTTTAAAGAAAATTAGATTATATCAGTATTTTAAAAGCATCTGTTTTATTTTTATCAAACTTGTCTCTATTAAACAAGGTATGAGGCTATTAGCATTATCGATATTATTACTGCTCCTGGCACATCCAACACTGCCTCTAGCTGAGAAATTATTGTGGATGAGCCCTGACAAGCACATGTACTTCTCAGGAAAGTTTTGAAAGGGTGATATTTTTACCCCATATGACAATGAGGAAATCAAGGCTAAGGGTGATAGATAGCATCCTAGGCCCAAGGTTACCAGGGAGAGCTGGCAGCGCTGATCCTCAGCTCCACCTCCAGCTGATTCTGAAGATGGCCTTCAGACTCCTGGGCACTCCTGACTCTGCCATGAGAGCAAATAGCTCTGTTCTGTCATGTGAGCACAGCACAAAGGCTAGACAATGTAGTATTCTCCAAATAGCAACTTAGGCAAATGACTTTCTCACCAGCTCCATTTTTCTAATTTTTAAGCCAACACTGCCTTTCATTCCAGCGGGCCCTCCAATGAGGTATGAGGACAGGCAACACCTCTGAGGTGTGGTAGGGTGGGCAACTCCCAGAGTTTAAATGCAGACTTACTCATGGATTACTCAGAGTCAAGTCAGTGTTGCTTTAAGCTTCTGACATGGTCTGGGCCTTTGACTAAAGACCAAAAATGATCTCTCTTTTCTGGTAGGAAATAAAGATTTTGATAAACAAAGGTATTTTTAAAATTTGTCCCAGGCAAGACAACCCATTGTTTATTTATACACAGTCATCCTTATGATTAAAGATGTATGTACCAAGAATCAATGTAATTGTATGTGTGTTTCACAATTGAGTGTGGGTTTCCCATTTTTTTGTTTGTTTCTCAGGAGAACTGGGCCCAGCAAGCAACTGTTAGGTTAACCCTTGTTAGTCTATTCCATTTAATATATTTATGAGTAATCCATTTAGTTGACAATCATTATAAATATAACTATAAAAGTAATATATTCTCATTTTATAGAATATAAAAAGTACAGAAATGTGTTAAAAAGAAAACAAAATAAATACTTGTTCTCCTACCACTATATACTTATAGTACTAGGGAGTATCTACTATTAAACAGGTCTATACATTTTCTTCCAATATTGTTTTGTGCATCTGTTTGTACCCACACATACACAGAATATAATACATAAAATGTTATATTATGATTTTAAAACTACTTTATTTTATATATTATTAAATCTCCTTTTGGCCCCAAATTTTATAATGTCCCCCTAATATTCTATCTTTTGCAGCTTTAGTAATTTTTACAACCACTTTCCTATTGCTAAGTATTTGGGCTTTTCTTTTGCTTATTATAAATAAAATTGCAAGTCACTAACCAATTTAAGCTAGGTTCTCCAAAAGAGAATTATTGGGTCAAAGCGTGCAAGTGGAAAAGTTCTTGAAGGCTTTTTACCAATTTTCATTCTTAATAGTTTAAAAGCCAAAGAAAAAAAGAAAACTAAAAGTTTTCATTTTGTCATAATGAAATTGAATCAATTATTTCCTTGCTATTTTCCTTATTACAAAACGGCACCTAAATGTTACAAAAGGTCAAACTTGAATATTTTTATATACACAAGTAGACACACATTATGAGGTTGTTTCAAGTTAACAAATTGTTTGTTTTTTTTTTTTTTAAATAAGAAATGCCAACGGCATTCATTCGTGGTTCCCCCATCGTCTCACATGGGGCTTCAACTGGAGCCACTGTGTACTGCTCTGCTGGCCATCCCACCATCAGGAAGCCGTACACTTTGAATCTGAGGGTCTTTCATTCATTTATTTATGGTCTGAAACACAGAGTTGGGCGGGGCCATGGGAAAGGGGTTGGCAAAAACTCACATGGGTATGAAACTTACAAAGTTCACTTCCTTCCTCGGCAGCAGAGGAGCTGGCCTGGACTACGGTTGAGAACAAAATATTTGCTTCTGTGATCATCATTAAAGCTGAGCAATATTCTGTAACTCTGATTTCCACAGTGTCCATCGACTGGCCCTGGGAAGAGCGGAAGCGACTAGACTTGCTCTGGGGCTTCTATTTCCCTTGCCTTATTCACAAAATAGATCTACAAAATTAAGCTGTAGCCCACTGTGCTGTCATTGTCTTTCAGACTCCGAGTATAGTCAATCTTAGTCCCAGCATGAGAATGCATCTAAAAGATGCCTATATATGTTTCTATAAAACAGGGAATGATAAGGAGGAAAACAGAGTTATCAAAATAAGATGTAATAGTTTACAAACAAAGCAAATAAAGATTAAAAATAAGTGAGTCATTAACCAGAACCAACTGTAAATAGTTATCACCCCAGTTTTATATTTTATTTACATTGATTTGCTGGTTATATTACTGTAACAAAATACTAAAATCACTAGACCTACAGTTCTATGAAAACAGCAGCTTTGCAAACTTTCATTTTCTATTTCCAATGACAGTTAATTCAACATTTAAAAGTACAGAAGCTAAATGAGGCGAAGAATGATAAATAATGCTCCACAATTGTTAAAATCTGATTACTCTGAGATAAGAGCAACCCAAATTTTACTTGCACAAATTAGTACCGAGAGAGAGAGAGAGAGAGAGAGAGAGAGAGAGAGAGAGAGAGAGAGAAACTAGCTAAATGAATGCTTCCAGTTACTCCTGTAAATATAAAGAAGGAAACAAAGAAAACGCAAATGGTTGAGGATCCTATTTATACTTCCGAACGAAAATTAGCAAAAGGGTTCCATCCTGAAAAAATAAAACAAAAATCAACTTCCATTTAAGAAGCTAATTTATGCACTCCTGAGTCCTCATACAAGTTAAGCAGCACAGAATATCACAGCAGGCGTAAAACAACAGATCTTGAATCCTGCTGTGTTTATTCAAGGAGGCAAGTTAAGCTATTCCTAAAACGAAACAAAACAGGCAGTTGGGCTATTAAACAGGGATCTTTCTGCCACACTGTGCAGCCTTGAATGCATCAATAGCTGTTCAAAACAGAATTAGAGATGTGGTTTTCTTTAACTATGGTTTTGAGAAATATTTATGCCTGCTCAGAATTCTCAGGCTGATATTAACTAATATAGTGCCAGCAAGACATAAAGCACCTTCAAAACCTCCAAGAAATGGTCTTTGACAAAACTCCAAAGATGTGTGAAGGCAGCACAAAATGAAGGCAAGGGGGTACCAGTGTGTCAAAAAGTTAACCCACGTAAATTGCCCAAATCAGAATTCTCTAAAGAGTGAGTACTTTTGCCTTTAAGGGCCCATTCTAGAGTGATTAAGTTATTCATACAGCGAACCACTGATATTTAGTTCCTACAGACAGATTCTACTTGAATGAATATGCAGCCTGAAAAATGGACAGTTTTGCCAAATATGACTATTGAATATGTGTTTGCAAATGGCTTTGGATAATTCTGCTATGTTATCATAATAAAATGGTATATCCCAGATATTTTTGTAGAAGTCAAGATATGCATGTAAGGAGAAAAAAGCAAATTTTTCTCACATATGGACTTCTCTTTGTTGTTGAAATCAAGGACAATCAAGCCACTGGAAAGAGTGGTTTGATTTCCACCAAAAAGAGCAGAGATATGATGGCCTGAAGGTCTATATTGATATGATTTTACCCAAGACTTCAGGATGTTGCCTACGCATTTTGTAAAAACGTGTAACATTGATCAGGTGTATCACCAGTCAGTAATACCTCAATGTTATATTTAAAGGTAAAATTTATTCTATTAATTATCTTAGAGGTACTTAAGAATCACAAGAAAAAATATTTTTCCTGTTTTTTGTTTGTTTTTCAAACAGTTCTAGAAAACAGTCACAAAGGGCTAGGAGATAAGTTTTGTAAGGCCTTCACAATATTAGAATCGTGAAAACTAACTTATAAACAACAACCATTAATTAGAGCCACACATAAGAGGGAAATTTTTTAGTGGTATATATTTAGTTGATATACCATTTTTTGTTGTATATCAGTGGAGAGATTAAAATAAGCATGTTTATGGAGACATAGCTATTTAAAATATTTATAGAGAAAACAGTTGCAGATGATACGAACAGAGATTCCAACAAAAACAAAGCACAAATGCAGACACCATATGGTTCAATGTATGCACTCATGACCTCATGTGAAAAGCAGGCCAAAGATGTAACAGCTGGAGATGGCTCCCTTTTACCCCCAGAACAACAAACTCTTGGGTTTGGAAGAGGGTCATTATAATCATGTCCATGGATAGGCGAAATCTATGGGTAATGCCAAAATTGGGGAAGAAATCTCTTACAACAATTGTCGCTGGAAGGCTTTGTTTTGTTGGGTAACTCCCTGTAAAAGGAGCAGTCAGGTAACACACAGAGTTTCTGATAAAGCAGGAGGAGCCCACATAACTCTGGGCTCTGTTTATCATCTCCTGATTATTTGTTAAGCTTGAATCAGAACCACAAAACATTGCAGAGGTCCCCACCACCGTAGCACATACGACTGTTCTTTTGATGTGCTCTAGAGCATCGGGGGCTGGGGCAAACAAATGGTCATAGGAACTCTAAATTTTGTGAGTGTCCAGCATATGTCAGGCTCTGTGCTAAGCACTGGTAAGAGAAATAACTTTCATAACAAAACTGGAAAGCTAGTCTTCCATTCTTGTTACACACACACACACACACACACACACACACACACACACACACACACACAAATCCTAAGGCTTAGGGAAGTTAAGTAACTTGCTCATGGTCACAAATGGATGAAGGCTGGAATGGAGTCCACCACATTCCTTTGCTGGTCAAGCAGCAAGACAAGGTATTTAAGGGGGAATTGATTACCATAAGAATCTCATCCTATAGTAAATGACTCCACAAATGGTAACACTGGGGAGGGAAAGAGAAGGTGTGGGGGGCAGAGATGCTCATATACCACCAGCTGAGACTGACAGCTCTGAGGGGGGATGCCTTTAACCTGCAGTGTGCCTCTCCTCAACTGCCTTCACCTTCCATGAGATAGACACCTGAGATTTATATTTAACCTCCATCTTCAAAGAGCTGTATTGCCCAGACACTACCCCTAAAGAGTTCTGAAATCATTTCATGCAGATCTCTTAATAATTAAGTACCTTCTCTATTTTAATAGAAAGTGGACAATTTATAGCCATGGAGAGAATGAGAGGCAGAGCTCTTTCTTGTTATAGAGGATGGCAGAACAAGGCCTTTGGGTGATCCAACATCTTGTGGAGAAGAGAAAAGCCACTGCGGCATCTTCCTCAATTCTGAACTTTCTATCATCACAACAACACACTTCACTTTGCAGGGCATGTGATGTAGGTCAATACATGATGACAGAGGAAAGAGTGCAGTGGACTAAGTGCTATCAAAGAATCATATGTCCCGGCAATGTTTGTTTTTGCCATATTCTGTGCTGGTTTGTTTTAAAATTTCTTTTAAAATTCCATGGCTGATGGCACCTCAAATTCATGAGGAATCTTCTACAACAGAATTCTTTTGTATATGAATCGCTGGAAATTTGATGAATAGATGCCAATAAGTTGAGCCCAGTCCATTTTCAGGCACTGATTAAGAAAGCGTGACCTATCAAAGATGCTGAGCCTTCCAGATAATCTGGAATTCCGACCATATACTTACCCTGGAAGCTGTTGCTCTACTCAAATACTTTAACTTTCAATGAAGTGTTCAGTCC
This sequence comes from Cynopterus sphinx, assembly GCA_030015415.1. Taxonomy (NCBI): domain Eukaryota; kingdom Metazoa; phylum Chordata; class Mammalia; order Chiroptera; family Pteropodidae; genus Cynopterus; species Cynopterus sphinx. Next base: position 114,166,623 of record CM057381.1, read on the forward strand.
TTTTGTGAGGGCACTATAGTATAATCAAACATTACCACAAGCCAAGTCACACACTAGCATGCCTTGCCTTGTTTAAATATCGTGAATATATTTGAGTAATTGAGTAATGATTTCTAGGCCTCTGGTGGTCCATATGGTCTGAACAGACTGTCTTCTGTAGAGCAGTTGTGCTCTCTCTCTCAAGGAGGTGAAACCAAATTATTTCTCCTCCAAACTGAGTTGGGGAAGTACTGCTTAAATTTCAGAGTGGCACCTTACCTCAACTCCTGAGACAAAATTAAGCCATATCTGGCCCCCCAAAATCACTGTGTCTTCTGGAAATATTGCTCATGTTTGTGAAATAGACAAGAACAATGCAGCAGGCATCACGTGACACATTTTCTGCCATAACTGTCCTTAGAATACAATGACATGCCATTGGGGTTGACACAGCAAAGTCAAAACTGCAACCACATGGAACCGTTCTGGACATTCTTGATGGTGGAACCAGAACATCTCAGACAAACAATGAGGACCAGTGAAAGGGTCTGGCTGTTGGTAGGAACTCTTTTCTAATGCTCTCTGGGTAGTATTGGTGATGAGGCAAGGGAAGGAGCTGTTGATTTTGCAATTCGTGATTTTATAAGGGGAGTTTTCAGAGATCTGGCTAAACTTGGTCAGTGAACTGTACTAATTATTCACATTACCTGTCTTCCTAGGAAAGGATCCCAGGGAAGACCTGGAATGCTACATTTGAAGAATGTGCCAGACTTACTTGACCTATTATTTGAGAATTCTCAGCAAAATGATTGGGCACAGATTGGCAACTGAACCCCGGGCCACTACAGGGTATTCTTGGGGGGACTAATTTGGCAGGAAGACAGTGGACAACTGACTCTGTTGGCCCCTCTGCTCCTGTCCAACTAAAGTTGTAAGAGGAAAACCATTTCACTGGTTATGAATGATGCTGAGTGCACAAGACCATGAAGGCATGCACAGTTCATGAGTACTGGGGATGACTGGAATGTGATGAAAAGAGTTTACCTTTTGTGCCTGAGGGAGCTGAAAAATAAGGGGAAAACAAAACAAGAAAAAAAGAAAAAGAAAAAACAATCATCATATAAGAAGTTAAGATTAACTGTAAAATTTCATTCAGCTGCCATTGGTAAATGGGAGGACCAAAATTAGGAGGAAAAAAGAGGAAAGTAAAACTAAAACCAAGTCACTTCCTAAAATAAAACTTTGGTGCTGATGATTTTACCTGCTACCTGAATCTGGACTATCGACAGATAATCTGTGAGCATCTGTTTTGGGAATTTCTGTGCTCAGCACTTTGGTGACCTCCTGCAAAGCTGGACCTGAGGTGGTTCTGTCCAGCAGCCCAAACATACACTTCCAAGACCCAATTCCTTTTTCCTGTATGTCAACAATTCCCACTAAAGGAGGACTGTATGGGGACACTTGGGGTTGTCAAAACTGGAGAGAGGGGAGGGAGCAAGAACAATTGGCCTCTATTGATTAGAGACCAGGAATGCTGCCAAATATCTTCAATACACAGGACAGACCCCACAACAAAGAATTATCTGGCCCATATGTCGATTGTACCAGAGTTGAGAAACCCTGCTGTACATAAAGGTAAGACTATTAGAAGTAGATTATGCTTTTAAAGTCAATTTTCCTTTCTTTGTAGCACATTAACTGTTCTCTTTATTGCTGGTTAAGGGAGCATGCACAAGAATTTGTGCATTTGGAGTAAAGCTAATATCTGAAGAACAACAAAAACGCAGTCAGTCAGTCCATAAAACGAAACATAATAGCTTTCCCAATGGCACAGGCAAGTAACTGAAGTTATAGATATGTGGAAGAGGATGAACATTTACAAGACACATTTGTCTATTTTTCTACACTGAAGCTATTAGGCTGTGGTTTAATGCCACAGTATTTGTGACTGCCATTATAGCATGCAGTATTTTAAAAAGCATTTTTCTAATCTAGAATGGAATTAATATTATCCATGTATTAAATGCCAGATCTAGAAATTACATCATTTTCAAGACATACTTCTTGTCATAGAGACTAATATTTATTGGGTGTGAACTTGTCATCAGGCCCTTTGTTAAGCCCTTTATTTGTATTGCCAAACAAAATCCCAGCAGCCCAATACTGGGCACCCTTATTATCCCCATTTTACAGATAAAAAGTAAAATAGAAATTAGAGGTTAAGTAATTGTATAATATCTCATGAATAATAAATTGGAAAGCTGGGTTGCCTGACTTTAGAACATATAAATTCAACTCAATTCACATGTTAATAAAGGTCATGAACACTTGGAAATTGTGACTGCAGACTTCCTGTCTATCTAGAGTTTATAATATCTGGAGTTTTAGATGCAAAACAACTAAACCAGACATCCTAGAGTTGCCATTTGAAGCTTCTGCCTTTCCCATTCTTTTTACCCTTAGTTCATATGAAGAGCTCTCTCTTCATATGCACTAAGACCAGGGCTTTCTTGAACCCATCCTAAGACTCAGCTTCTGTGGATGGAGACCAGCAAAGGGCAGAAGTGATAAGTCCACACTAATGAGATGTCCCAGATTTCAGAGACTTCTCCAGAATAGTCTGAAAAATTTCCATGATAGGCAGACCCAAACCTCTTTAACACTCAGTTTTTTTCAAGCAGTTTTATCTCAAAATATCTCCCAATTTAAAAAGACAGAAATAAAAGTATGTTTTTCTGATTCCTTCCTCTTAGTTATGGCTGCCACTATTCAAAAAGGAAGTTCACAAGTTCCTCTAGAGCTTCTCAAGCATTCAGAAAAAATGCATCAAGAGGTGAGAAATTGAGCCTAAAATGAGGAATCACTTAAAAAAATGCCTCTTAAATATTAAACATCTTTTCACAAAACGGAAAAGAAACCTTAGAGAAGCAAACATTAAGGGAATGATAAATGTATGTTTCCTTAGGAAAGCATTTGTGTTGAATCACAGCTTATGTCATATGAAATACACGGGGGGCCGTGAGAATTACTAATGTTTGATGAACTATAAAATAAATACCAAAGTTAAGTCCTGCACAAACTGCCAGACTTGACAGGTCTCTTTCAAAGGACAGCCGCCCTTTCTCTTTTTTTTCTCTCTCTTCATGAAGTTTTATCTTAGTCGAGCAGAAAACACCACTTTTTGACTCACCCATTTAAGCACATGAGAAGAAATCCTGGGAAGGAAAATGAGAGACTAGGGCCTTTGTGGTGATGTCCTTAGTTTGAGACTGCCCTCAAACTCTCCACAAAACATATATCTTCTTCAAGAAACAACTCACAAGAACAAAGAGCAACTTTCCTATCAGAGCTTTTAAATACCATAAATTATAGCTTGCAATGCCTAAACAGGTTGGACCTCTGAGAAGGAGCCTTAGAATAGAACATAACAAATTTAGATTGGATCATCAGCAGCCACAGATGCTACTGCTTGGGTTGGCTCTCTCGAGAATACATCATTCACCCAACATGCACAAATGGTTCACAGGGCCCTGAGCTGGGAGCCAGACCAGCTGGACATTGGGTCTACCTTGGCCTCTGGCTGGAGTCTTGAGGCCAATGCCTTCCAGCCTTTGGCCAGGGTGCTTGTCTGTAAAAAAGGATGGTGGAGGACTGGGGAATGAGCCAGATCTTGGATGGCCAATAGGTTTTATCTTGAGAGCCAAGTCTGACTGATTAGTAATGGCTGTCTGGAGGGCCATGTTGAGAAGGATTCTTAAGTTACGTCTGATTTTTGTTGGAAAGAATGTAATAACCAATTAGCAATGTCTGCTGTGGGCTAAAAAATAAGAAATAGCAAAACATATTCCTGGACTCAGTGATCTCTAAAGGTCTTACTATACTTTTTCTTTGTAGTCCTGGGCACATCTGTGATTTCTATGTAACTTATTTAATGTCTCTCTTCTGCTAGGTCACATGCTCCATAAGAGCTTGAGAATATCTGCCCTGTACGCAAGTCTCTATGAAGTTCTCTAAGCTGTTCCTCTGGCTGGCACTGACCTTGTTACCTTATTACCAGCATATACTTAGGGCAAATGACAGGAAATGTGAACTGGGGTAACTGCCTTGAATCCACCACATCCTGCCTATAAACATATAATGTTGATAAACAAAGCTGATGGCTTTCAAGACAAAAATAAATATCTCTGCCAAAAGGACAGATAAGAAACTCAAATTCCCATATGCCTGGTACAGGTTTCTGTACATGTGCAGGCTGTTTCATTGACCCATGGATGTATATAAAACCAGCCTGGGAACTTGCCATCATCACGTGGCCAGAGTTGAGGCAACTTCTCCTCTGCAAAGATCTTTTCTTCTTCAAGGCCATTTTGTCAGGCATTGTCAACCAGGCTTAACCTCTCTGGGTTTTCTTACTCACTACATCAAAGTCTGCGCAGACAGCTTCAGTTTTCTTCCAGGCAAATGACCCCAGATTGGATGATTCTAGACCCAACTGTACACATCCTCCAGTAAATTTTTTAAGCAGAAGGGTAAGGAAAGAAGGAAGTCGAGATATGCTGTGCACTTGTGCATACTAGAGAAAACTGGGAGCAGGAAGCATTCATGTGATACTTGATATTCGAACATGAAAAGGCTGAAAATTGTCATTCAAGATAGAATGAAGGAGAAGGAATTAATGGAAATAAAGGAGGCAGTAACAATAGAAACATTCACTCTTTAGTGAACAATCTCAATGGACCAGGTACTTAACTAAGTACTTTACTATCTTGAGCAATGTTGGTACTCACAGTGGACCTCTGGTTTAGATATTAGCATCATCTTCACTTTGTAGATGAGAAAACAGACAATACATTTGACCTTTGATCAACATGGATTTGAATTATATGGGTCCACTTATATGTGGATGTTTTTAAATAAAAACCATAAATGTCTTTTTTCTTCCTTATGATGTCAAAATAACATTTTCTTTTCTCTAGCTTACTTTATTACAAGATTATAATATATAACACAAATAAGTGCACAAAACATGTGTTACTTGATGGTTTATGTTATTGATTGGGTTTCTGGTTGACAGTAGGCTATTAAGGAGAGTCAAAAGTTATATGTAGATTCTTGACTGCATGGTGGTGGGGAGCGGGTGGTGGCATCCTGGACCCCTGCATTGTTCAAGGGTCAACTATATTTAGAATAGCTAAGAACAATTTTACCCAGCCAAGAAATGCTTGAGGGTCAAAGTCGAGTTTCTCTGTACCCCCACCTCTAGCTCAAGGTACTGTTTCTCATGCAGACCAGGGGAGTGAACACCAACCTGTGCTCCTAAAAGATTTGGAGACATCTCAGGCCATTCCATCTGGACATCTCCCACATGAGGGAGTGGCAGTGAGAAATCCTGGTCCACCCTTTATGAGGGAGTCTGCATAGAGTACAGAGTCTCTGGCCTACCATGTTTCTCAGCATGTGACGTATGAGGTACAGTGGAGACTAAATACTTACCATGCTCTCTCCGTCAGAAACATTGGTATTTATTCTTTCCTCCTCCTGGAATCCTCCATCTATCCTTCTTCCCTTGCTGGGTAAACACCTCCAGTTCTCTAATCAGCTGTCACTGTCTTAGGAAAGCCTTGTCTAACTTTTTGTATCATGTGCCTTCATCACATACCACATACCTCCAATTCATAGCATAGTTACTGCTGGGTTGCAGTTAACTGCCATTCCACCCTGCTCTTTTTGTAATAAAAACCCAAATTCTAGCCAGGCTTAGCTAAATTACCCTATTAGAGCTTGGTATGACTAAATGATCCAGTCATATCCAATGAGACATCCATGGATGTGGCTTTTCCAAATAGTGTCCTTAAAATGACTCCCTCCATCCTGATACCAGGAAGGTCGATATGATGGCTGGTGCTCTAGTAGTTATTCTGGACTATGAAGTTATCTTGATGATGATAACCACACAATAGGCTGTTAAGGTCAGTGGTTATGACAGGCAATAATAGCTAGCACATGCTACCCACCATTTCAAGTGCTTTACCTATATTAATTTATTAAAAACTCACAGAAACCTGATTAGAAAAGATTACTCTAATTTTGCCAATGATAAAACTATAGGGTCACACAGCCAGAGAGCAACAAAGAGAATTTGACAGAGAGACTAGTGGAAAGCTATTACATAATGTAGATAAGAATGATGTAGAACTAGATGAAGGTACTGGTACTGGAGGTGGCAGGCAATGATCTAACTCTAGGTCTATTTGAGAATGATGAATTGGATGATGATATGAGAAAAGGAAAGACATCAAGGGTGTGTCCAAGGTTTTTGGCCAAGGTCAGTGTAAAAATGGAACAGCAATTTACTGAGAAGAGGCAGACTATGGGAGAAGCATATCTGAGGAAAAAATATCTGCAGTTCAGATGTGTCTAATATTGAAAATTTTAGGATATCTCCTAGACTTGCAGAGGTATAGGATAGGCAGGGTGTTCACTGCCACTATGCAGACAAGGTCACCTAGGGAGCAGAGTGAGGTCAGGAAAAAGAAATCTCCTAAGAGAACTGAATCGTGGGATGTTCTACCAGTTCAAGGCCTGCGAACTGAGGTGGGCCAGGAGGGGAGCTGTGAGGCACTACATGTGAGTAGAAGGAGATCCAAGTGAATTCTGACACCAAATAAAGGTGTCTCAGAATGAGACAGTGCCTCCACTGAAGGAATGAAGTGTCTTTGCTTAAACTTTCCTCATTTGCTTCATTTCTATCTCAGCATCCTCCACAGAGTCATGCGGTCAACTAAAGAGACACATCCATTGATCTTGATCAACAAATTTCTGAAATTTAGTGGACTCTTTTTTCAAAATTAAAACTCCAATTAAAACTCTATTGAGCAAAACAACTAATTTTACTATAAAATACGTAAAAACCAAATGGGAAACAAAGTATTTTCCTGCCAACTGTGTAAAAAGCAAAAAAAAAAAAAAACAAAAAAAAACAAAAACCCAACCCTGGCCTACATATGTTCATTCCATTTGTAAAGCTGGCCCTTTGCCTCAGACTTTATGAATGAGCAATAGTTCCTGGTTGCTGCAAAGGTTCCTTGTGTTTATTTTTTTTCTGTGTATGTTTGCATTTATAATTTTCCATTCTATTCATTAACCAACGTGGATAAGGATCACTACTCTTCTATACATCAGAGGAAGTCCTGTTAATTCGTTCAAACTCCAAAACCTATGCCAAGGAGAAGAAGGTCTCGGACAAGCTAAGATTTGGCAGTGTAGGTTCTGTCCCACATCCATCCACTCTGCCACCCCACGGCAAGCCACCATTGTTGCTTATCTGTCTCCTCACTTTCATTCCTCCCCCTCAATCCTTTATCTACTCTTTATCCTGAATGATCTAACAGTATAAGTCTGGTACTTTGTCAGCCCTGTTGTCAAAGCTTTGCTTGCTTGCCTCAAAGCCTTTGTGTAGGTTTCTCTGGTTAGCTGATGCTCTGCCCCTTGCCCATGTCAATTCCCTGACATTTCCCTCAACCCCGACCTCACTGATTTGGACGTATCTGTCAGATTTCAGCTCTGGTGTCACCTCCTCTGACAGGAGTCCCATCTTAACCCTAAAAGTCCTTCTATGACATCACCTTATTTATTCTTATCTTAGCATTTATTGCATTTTGTAATCTTATTTATTTTTTTATTATCTCTCCACCTAAGAACTTAAAATCTATCCAGGGGAAATAACTAATTTTTTTCATTGTTTTTTTTTTTTTTTCACCAGGAACTAGACCTGTATTGAACCAGACTCTTGGTAAGAATTTAATATGTATTTGTCAAAGGGGTATGAGAAAAGAAAAAGGAAAGGAAAGGAAATGGAGAAGAGAGGAAGAATAGAAAGCAAAGAAAAAGAAGGAATAAAGGAAAAGAGAGAGAGAAAAGAAAGAAGGAAGGAAAAGGAAGAAAGAAAAAAGGAAAGGAAGCAGGAATGAAGCAAGGAGGAAGGGCCTTGGAGCTGGGTAGACCAGATTTCAAATCTTACCTCTACCACTTACTAGATGTGAGAACTTGGAAAACAGTAAATCGTTTCTGAATTTCTCATCAGTAAGACTATAGTAATAACACCATTTCACGGGATTAATGTGAGGATTAATGAGATAAATACATATTGAGAGCCTACTAAAGCCACTGGCAAGTAATGGCTACTGTTTTGACCTCCTGACCTTGTAACCTCTAGAGTTTTCAGGGCTGGCCCCAATGTCATGGTGTGAGGAGTTTATACTAATAACCAACTACTTCATGGTCCACAGATGAGTCCATGGGCCTAGGATCACAACCTCTCTCAATGAGCCATCACTTTTTCACAGTGGCTTATGTGAAGAAGTGTTAAGGACTGAAGAAGGTGCATTAGGCAGTGTGTGATTCTCACATGGACATGTGTCTCTTTGCTCTCATCATCAATCCCTTTCTTTCATAGTAGTCCCGATGCTCTGGGTAAAGCTTCTCTCTCCAAGCCCCATAATGTAGACAGTGCCCAAACCTAAGGCAACTAACTCATCACTTTTTCCTGGCCATAGCAAATAGCTCAGAGTGGACCTGTGACTTAACCTAATCTAATAAAGACTTCTATAGAAGTAACTAAAAATTACATCTTTCTCCCCTTTTCTCTCCTCTTCCCTTTTCTCTCTCAACTAGAGTCTGCACTGTTGGGGACAGGTTATCAAAATGCAGCCTGAGAATGAAGCCAACACCATAGAAGGCAGGACAGTGAGATGGATAGAACTCAGCACCAATATTGGCATTTGAGCCCCGTGTTCATCCAAGGGCTATAGCTTCTTGTGGCTTCCAGCTCAGTATGAGCCCTGGGGGCACCCTATCCTAAAAAAACTGAGTTTTTCTCAGATTTCTGCAGCTGGCTATCTCTAGGTACATGCCATGGCTGCTCACAAATAAATTTTACTTGTACACATCAAGGGATTAGTCAAAATTTTTCCATATTGTTTGCTCAGCTTCAATACACTCAGGCATAATTTCCTCAAAAGATTTCCAATGCAATATGTGAGATTTCCTCACAAACACACAGGATATCATATTTCTCAAAGTCTGGAAGCTATTTTAGTTTTTATGGTAATGTTAGATAAGTCAGGAGACAAAAGGGTATCTCTTTGTGTCATTCTCTTTCTACTTAGAATCTCCTTCTACCTTGGCCTTCACAGGAGTGTCAGTCTACTTCCTTTATTCCATATTCCTCTCTTCCTCCTCAACTGTGGCACCCTACTACTCATTCTACAATCTCTAACTGTGGCAACTGGCCCAAGTCTCATGGCTTCAATTAATCTCTTTTCATGGTATGATGAGGAAGGAAGAATAAAAGCAGTGGTAGAGAAAGATAACTTGCAGAGTGGAAGATAAGAACAAAACAGGGTCAGTAATAATATATATATAACTGAGTTATCTACTTTAAAGTTATTCAGTTCCCCTTTGGAATTTTTGTTTTATATTCCATCAATTCTTCAAAATTTCTTTTGCTAGAAAGACTTAGAGAGAGAATAGAATCTATGTATTCCAAATTATCTTGCTTTTATCAGTTTGGGTGTTATCTTACCTGATCATATACAATTTATTAGTGATTTCTCAACATCTAGTTTTGGGTATATATACAACTTTAATTTGTTTTTCCAAAAGTATATTTAAAAGCAAGAAAAACATGGACAGAAAGACCCTTCTTTTAACACACATACTTTTTAAAATGTTTCTTAAAAAAAAAAAAAGATCCACAAGCCATCCATGTTCCTGGTAGAAAATCATATGTCAAAGTCAGGCAAAAGGAGACATTTAAAGTCACCTTCGATTCTAATATCCATTGGTGAGAGCTCAGTTAACGTCATGTTAAATGACTACATACAACATTCAATTATTTGAATATATAAATATTACTTATTGAATTCATTATTAGCTAAGTTGTATTCACTCTGTTGCTAACATAAATGGCACTGTAACAAATATCTTCACATTGTAAATGTCCTTGTGGCAAACATTCTTGTAGTGAAATTGTACACATTCTCAACTTCTCAAGAAGTTAAATTATTAGTTAAAGTTCATTGTGTATTTTAACCAAATGCTCTCAAGAAAAGTTGTCCTGAATTACACTCTAACCAGGATTCTCTCTTTCTAATGTTCATTTCATCATCCCTAAGATAACATTATATATAATCATCTCAAAACATCTTCCAGTAGTTAAAAAAAATAGATTATACAGATGGACCTTTTCCATGATCCAAATAAGTTAGACACAGAGAATATTCAAATTCAGAATTCCTCAATGGCCAAAGGGCTAGCTCTATTGCAGGTTTCTAGAAAATTCTGCACTGTTCACTGCAGACTAGCATCCTGATGCTATTTAGGAGGAGAGGTGTGGACTGATAAAGAAAGATTAGATTTTTCAAAACTTAACCTTAAATAAAAAAAAAAAATCTTATGTTTTTGTTGCAGTAGTAGAGCCATGCCTAGATGAAAGGCAAGCCTGCATAAATTGTTCACTTGATGGCAGACATTTTTTGGGACGCTGGAAAATGTGGATTATTAATGGGCGGACCAGAACAATTCTCACATTACATATAGCTAAGGACTATCAGCTGGGGGAAAACCCCAGACATTTTGCTCATTATAATGTTCTGAAAGTTCTCACAATAAAAAGTCATTTCTCATCAGGCTTGAACTCTGCATTGTATTGTAAAAATAAGTTTCCAATTAAAATTCTCATTCTTCAGCCTTATTTTGGGTGGTCATCTTGCTGAAAAATTATCTGGAGTTCTGGCAACATTGAGAAGCCCATGGCTCTGCCAGTTCCCTGTGAGAACACAGGTTGGTAGAATCAAAGAAAACCTGGCCAAGTCCAGATAAAACCATCACCATGATGTGTTTGTATTTCCTGCTTGGAAACCACACTGATCCACATGGCAGTCCAGGGATCAGTTTAGATTAAGGAGAACCTGATAGGGAAGGAAGTTCTTTTCTGCAGGATTCATTTTGGAAATATCTGAACAGGATGCAAACCCACTCAGACCTTCTCCTGAACTCCCATCCTACCAGTGTCACTTTTCAACATTGTGACTACTTCCAGTTGGATACCTTAAGCTTCTGGTTTTAATTAAAACTTAATTTGCCAAAATGTTTCATAATTTATGCATGTCATGTAATTCCTCTGAGACTATGAACTTGTAGCCAATTTAGGGCTATAAAAGGAGACATTGTATTGAGAAGGTTGGAGGAGGAAAGGGAGGTAGGAAGAGAAGTACCAACAGGGATGCAACAGAGGAAGATATGGATATTTTTTTTCAGCCTCCCACCACCTGAATCTGCAACCACCTGGGAGAGACATGAGCCTTGATGTCTGAGGGTGGAGAGCACATATGGCATTGCATAGACACAGAGAATGAGAAGAATCAGCAATGACCAGATTGGTCCTCCAAAGAAAGCTTTTCCAAGGAAGATGGTTTAGCCAAAGAACTCAAAACCCTCTAAAATAGATGAATGGGTTCCCACCATCCCCATGAAAGGAGGCATAAAAGACCCTCAGAAGACGGACAGGGATAGGTGGGAACTCTCTCTGTGTATAGAGAAACTGGTGGGCACAATTCTTTCTTTTTTTGAGTTCTCCTTCCACTTCACTGGTCCAGCATAGGCAGCACCAAATCTGCTGCTCTCTATTAAGCTGGTTAATACCATTTGCCCTGCTCTGCCATTCCTCTTGAGATCCAGCCTTACCCAACCCACTTGCCCTGGTTGGAGTATCTTCTAAGTGGCTCCAGACCCACCACACATAACAGACAGCCTTGGTTCCCATTGCAGGTTTTCCCATGTGGGCCCAAGCTTGGCACAAGCAGTCGTTAGCCATGGCTCACACTGCAGTCCCAACCTGAGCATAAGCCGCAGTGAGCCTTGGCTAACATTGTAGCTCCTACCAAGTGACCCCAAGCATAGCATAAGGGACAGACTTCCTCAGCTCACACTGTAGCCTTTCCAAAGTAGCCCCAAGCTTGACACAAGTGATGGCCAGTATCAGCCCATACCACAGCCCCTTCCAAGAAGCTCAAGACCTGACATCTGGCAACCAGCCTTGACCCACACCAGAAGCCCACCCAAGAAGTTCCACAACCAACACACTAGGCAGGCAGCCTCAGTGGCATCAGATCTCCTCTAAAGCAGCTCATACTCCACAGGGAAAGCTTCTACACACCAGATCATCTAAAGTAGTCATAACAGGTCCTTGCAACCATCCGACCTAAGGGTCAGTCCCAACCACTGTGATTGCAGTGGGTATACCCACAGTGATTATAGCTCTACTACAATAGGAGGACACACACAATCCACACAGAGGACACCCCTGGAGCACCTGGTTCTGGTGAGTAGAGAAGATTGTACCATTGGGAACAACAAGGTGCCTCCTATGAAAGGCCATGTTTTAAAGACATAGAGACATAACAGATCTACCTAACATATAAAAACAAATGGAGACAACCAAAGTGAGAAGAGAAAGGAATATGTTCCAAATGAAAGGTCAGGACAAAACCCTAGAAAAAGAACTAAACAAAATGGAGACAATCAATGTACCAGATAAACAGCTCAAAGCAAGGGTTATAAAAGTGTTCAATGAGCTCAGGAGAATTTAGTGACAGCTTCAACAAAAATAGAGAAAAATACAAAAGAACCAATTAGAAGTGAGGAATACAATAACTAAAATGAAAATGCATTAGAGGAAATCAACAGTAAATTAAATGACACAGAAGAATGGTTTAGCAATCTGGAAGACAGGGTAGTAGAAATCTCCCAATCAGAACAGTAAAAAGAAAGAGAATTTTAAAAAATGAGGATAGTCTAAGGGACCTCTGGAACAACATTAAGAATACCATTTTTTTCATAAGAGGTGTCCCAGAATGAGAAAAAAAAGACAGAAAGCCCATTTGAAGAAATAATGGTTGAAAAATTCCTTAACCTGACAAAGAAAATAGATATCCAATTCCAGGAAGTACAGAGAGTTCAAAACAAGAGGAACCCAAAAGGGCCACAGCAAGACACATCATAATTAAAATGCCAAAAGTTGAAGAGGGAATCTTAAAAGTAGCAAGGGAAAAGCAGCTAGTTACATACAAGGGAACCCCCATAAAACTATCAGGTGATGTTTCAGTAGAAACTTTGTAGGCCAGAAGTGAATGGCATAATATATTCAAAGTGATAAAAGGACGAAACCTAAAACCAAAAATACTCTAACCAGCAGGGTTATCATTTAGAATTGAAGAGAAGATAAAAGAGTTTTCCAGTAATAAGTACAAAATAGTCACAGAAATATATAGCAGAGGGAATACAGTCAATAAAATTGTAATATTTATGTATAGTGCCAGGTAGGTACTAGACTAATCAGGAGGATCATTTCATAAATTATATAATTGTCTAACCACGATGCTGTATACCTAAAAATAATATTAAATAATACTGAATATAAACTGTAATTGAAAAGATAGTTTCCCAGAGAAGCAAAAGCTAAGGGTGTTCACCACCACTAAACCAGAACTACAAGAAATGTTAAAGAGAATTCTTGAAGCAAAAAAGAAAAGGCTAAAACTAAAAATAATAAAAATTTAGGGGAAAAACAATCTCATTGATAAAGGCAAACATTTATTAAAAATAGTGGATCAATGAATTAAAAAGGAAGTATGAAATTTAAAAACTAAAAGAAATAAGATCATGGGTAACTACAATAATAAAGTCTACACACCCACTTAAGTTGTAAAATATGTTGTCAAAAACATGAGGGTGAGTAGAAAAAATTAGTGCTTTTAGAATATATTCAAATTTAAGTAACCATCAACTTAAACTGCTATGAACGTAAGTTTTTATATATGAAGCTCATGGTAAACAGAAACCAAAAACCTATAATATATAAACAACAAAAACAAAAAAATCCAGATATATCACAAAAGAAATTCATCAATGTTCAAGAACATAGAGGAACAAAAGAAGAAACAGAGAAGACCTCAAATCTACACACACAGAAAAAACAATTAATAAAATGACCTAAGTACATAACTATCAATACTTACTTTAAATGTAAATGGACTAAATACTATAATCAAAAGACATAAAATGGCTGGATGCACAAGAAAACAAGACTCATGCACATGCTGTCTACAAGAGACTTGCTTCTGACTGAAAGACACACAGACTGAAAGGAAAGGTATGGGAAAAAATTTTTCATATAAATAGAAACAAAAAGAAAGCTGGGGTATAAATACTTATATCAGAAAAAATAGAATTTAAAACAAAGACTATAATAAGACACTACATAATGTATAAAGGAATCAATCCAAGAAGAGGATATAACACTAGTAAACATCTACACACCCAACAAAGCAGTATCTAAATACATAAAGCAAATATTAACAGACATAAAGGGAAAGATTGATAGTACAAACAATAGCAGGGGACTTTAATATCCCACTTAATGAAGAGAACAACCAGACAGAAAATCAACAAGGAAACAGTGATCTTAATGAACACATTAGATAAGATGAACTTAATAGGTATTTTTAAAACATTCCAACAAAAAACAGTAGAATATACATTCATATCAAGTGCACATGAAACATTCTCTCTGATAGACCACAAGTTAGGCCATGAAACAACTCGATAAACAATCTAACCTTATGCCTAAAGACAACAGAAAAAGAAGAACAAACAAAGCCCCAAATTAGTAGAAATATGGAAATAATAAAGATCATAATAGTGGAAAAAATATTACATAGAGACTAAAAAGCAATAGAAAAGATTAATAACACTAAGTGCTGGTTCTATAAAAAGGTAAACAAAACTGATAAACCTGTACCCAAGAGGAAAAAAAGAGAACCCAAGTAAACATAATCAGAAGTGAAAGAGAAATAACAATCAACATAAGTGAATAATACAAACAATCATATGCCAAAAAACTAGACAACCTAGGAGAAGTGAATAAATCCTAAAAACATACAATCCTCCTAGACTGAATCAGGAAGAAAAAGAAATCTAAATAACCAATCACTAGTAACAAAACTGAATCAGTAATTTAGAAACTCCCAACAAACAAAAGTCCAGGACCAGAAACCTTCAAAGCTGAATTCTATCAAACATTTAAAAAAGAATTAATATTATTCCAAAAACCTATTTCAAAATATTGAAAAGGAATACTTCTAAATTCATTATATGAAGCCAAAATTACCCTGACACCAAAATCAGACAAGAACACTAGAGAAAAAAAAAATTACAGACCAGTATCCCTGATGAACATAGGTGCACAAATTCTCCACAAAATATTAGCAAACTGAATTTAACTGTGCATGAAAAGGATTACACACCATGAACAAGTAGGATTTATTTCAAGCCTGCAAGCATGGTTCAAGATCCACAAATCAATAAACATGATACATCACATTAACAAAACAAAGAATAAAAATCAAACGGTCACCTTAATAGAAAGAGAAAGAGCATGTGACAAAATACAACATCATTTATGACAAAAACTCTCAAGAAAGTGGGAATAGAGAGAAATTAAGTTAACATAAAGGTCACATGTGACAAACCCAGAGCTGGCATCATATTAAATAGTGAAAAGCTAAAAGCTTTTCAGGATTAAGACATGAATTAAGACAAGGATAAGGATGCTCACTCTCACCACTTTTGTCCAACACAGAACGGGAAGTTTTGGCCACAACAATCAGACAAAAAAAAAAAAGAGCATCCAAATTGGAAAGAGGTACAACTGTCACTATTTGCAGATTACAACATACTATATATGAAAATAC
Organism: Cynopterus sphinx; assembly: GCA_030015415.1. Taxonomy (NCBI): domain Eukaryota; kingdom Metazoa; phylum Chordata; class Mammalia; order Chiroptera; family Pteropodidae; genus Cynopterus; species Cynopterus sphinx. The sequence continues at coordinate 114,182,414 of CM057381.1, forward strand.
CTAAAGACTCCAGTAAAAAAGTATTAGAACTAATAAATGAATTCAATAAAGTTGCAGGATACAAAATTAATATATAAAAATCAGTGGTTTCCTATACATTAATAATGAATTATTAGAGAAATTTGGTAAACTATTCCATTTATAATTATATCAAAATAAATAAATAAATAAATAAATAAATAAATAAATAAAGCTACCTAAGAACAAATTCAACCAAAGAAATAAAATAGCTGTATTCTGAAAACTATAACACACTGATGAAAGAAATTGAAGAAGACACAAATAAATGAAAGGATTTACTATGCTCATGGATTATAAAAAATAATACCATCGAAGTCTATACTACCCAAAGAAATCTACAGAGTCAATGCAATCTCTATCAAAATACCAATGGTATTTTTTACTGAACCAGAACATATAACTAAAATTTATATGGAACCACAAAATACCCCAAATAACCAAAATATTCTTCATAAAGAAGAACAAACTGGGAGGTATCACACTCCGTGATTTCGAACTATACGACAAAGCTACAGTAATTCCAACAGTATGGTACTGGCACAAAAACAGACACATAAATCAATGGAACAGAATAGAAAGCCAGAAATTATTCCACACTTATATAGTCAATTAATCTATGACAAAGGAGGCAGGAATATATAATAGGGAAAGACAATCTCTTCAATCAATGGTGTTGGGAAAAATGAACAGATATGCAAAAATAACGCTGGATCACTTTCTTAAACCATATATAAAAAGCTCAAAATGAAACCATTAAACTGCAAGAAAAGAGGTAGTTAACTCTTTGACATTGATTTTAGGAATATTTTTCTAGATGTATTTACTCAGGCAAAAATAACAGAAGAAAAAATAAATGGGACTATATTAAACTAAAGAGCATTTGCACAGCAAAGTAAACCAACAAAACAAAAAGACATCCTACTAAAGGCGATAAAATATTTGAAAATTATATATTCCATAAGAGTTTAATATTCAATCTATATAAAAAATTATACAACTAAACAAACAATCAAATTAAAAAAGGGCAGAGGACCTGAATAGACATTTATTCAAAGAAGACACATAGACATATGAGAAGATACTCAACATCACTAATCATCAGAGAAATGAAAATCAAAATCACAATGAGATATCACCTGTCATAAAGGCTATTATCAAAAAGTTAACAAATGACAAGTATTGGGAAGACTGTGGAGAAAAAGGGAATTCTTTTCATGAACTGCTGGTGGGATTGTAAATTGGTATAGCCACTATGGAAAACACTATGGAGGTTCCTCAAAAAGTCAAAAATTGAACTACCACATGACCCAAACTTTTCACTACTGGGTATTTATTTGAAGACAGAAAAACACCTGTTTCAAAAGAAATAGGCACCCTCTTGTTGATTACAGTATTATTACCAATAGCTAATATATGGAAACAACCCAGATGACCATCAATAGATGAACAGATACACACATATACAATGGAATATTACCCAGACATAAAATAGAATGAAATCCTGCTATATGTGATAATATGTATGAACTGAGAGCATACTGTGCTGAGTGAAATAAGTCAGAGAAAGAAAAAAAAATATCATATGATTTCACTTATATGTGGATTCTAAATAAAACAAATGAACAAATAATACAAACAGAAACAGACTTGGATACAGAGAACAAACGGATGGTCATCAGAGGAAAGGAGGATGAGGGAATGGGTGAAAAAGGTGTAGGAGAATAAGGGGTATAAACCTCCAGGTAAAAAAAACATAAGTCATGGGTATGTGACGTACAGCATAAAAAATATAGTCAATATTATCTTAATAACTTTGTATGGTGACAGATGGTTACTAGACATGTTGTGATGATCACATGGTAAGAAATATAAATGTTGAATCACTATGTTGTACACCTGAAACTAATATAATATTGTACATCAACTTTAATAAAAAAAAAACTCAGAGGAAAACTAATGAAAACTCAAGAGTCTGCAATGAAACCATTACTTCACTCAACAGATGTCTTCAAGAGAGAATTTTCAGGGATCTGCCAAACTGTCGAACCACAAAGAAATCTGTGTAGCAACTTAACTACAAACATTGGGCACCCAAGAAAGATGACCTGAAAGAACTTCCCCTCAACATACATCCTTTGTTAACTGTAAAGTGAATGAATCTCCAGTCACCCTCCATATCTTCAGTGAAAAGAACATATAGATTATGTGACATAGAAAAAATCAAAAGGTCCAGAAATGAAAGTAAACACAGATTCTGCACATGCACAAGGAATGAGCCACAATGTTAATGCTATATAATGCTATATATTTAGTGGCCAAGCTGATGTTACACGTTTTACTAATAGATATTCGTGCACGCGCTCTCCCCCCTGTCTCTCATTCTACCTCTATCTCAACTCAGAGGTAATTTGGTCCTTCCATCTTCGATCTCTTATGAAAAATTTAATAATCTATTAAGTAAGAGCAAAAGACTAGTTCTTTCATCCATTAAGCCTCCATCCCCAAGAGTGAATACATTATATAGATAATGAACAGTAAAAGTGTGACATGTGGGTGACAGACAATCCTCTGTAGATATTCTCAATTAGGGGATCCTTCAGGAAATTCTCGGCTCTATGATTCTAGACTGTGAAAAGTCCATGATTCTAGTCTTTGAGAAATTCTTTTCTATGAAAACTCTATGAACATCTCCTTCTCTTACATACTGTTTTCACCTTGGCCCATCAGTGAATATTTATATTTACCTAAACAGAGAAAAAGCTTCCAAAGCCATGAGCTGAATGATAGTTGGTCTCTTTTTGCATTAACACACTGCTCAAGTCAGGACTGGATCCTATTTACTAACAATGAGAGCTTGTACCTGCTGAGTGCTTACTGTAAGCCAGGCCAGGATCTAAAAGTAATTCTTATGATAACTCTCGGGATCAACTATAGTCATCTACATTTTAAAAATGGAAAAATGGAGACTGACTACAAACCCTGTTGTTTTTTGATACAACAGGACAAACAAGTAAAATAATTCAATTGGTCTTTTATTAAAAATTTAGAATAATATATTCATGGATAATGAACAGAATACAAAGTAACAATAAAAATGAAATGATATGCTTGCCAGAAGAGTAGGAGAGGGCTTTGTCCTCCCCTTAAGTCTACTGACACACAGACTTCCATACTACCTCAGACTTATTTTGGTCATGTCTAGAAATGAGGAAGTATATTAATCAGCTGGGACTGCTGATCTCTCAAACTGCATTTTATGCCCCGACCCCAAAATCTGGGGTTTGGCAATCCTGAAAAACATTATGCCAAACACATGTTCCTATAATTTTCAGGTCCATGTGTATTTCCATTGGAATTTTTCTTATGGTCTTGATTAACTTACAATTAAATCATAAAACAGAGTAACTCTTATCGAATATCTTTATTTCCTAGTGCTTTTTTTTGCCATTTTACATGACTTTTCTCTCTTAGTTAAGAAAGTCAGGTCTTGAGAGGTAAAACAAATGGCATAGATGATAGAGGCTCTGTTCATCCGTCTGGCAACCAAATCAAAGTTGGTACAGAAACAAGGAGTAGTAGCAAAGAAAAATCACCTGGGATCTAGATGAACAAGCCATACAGATAGGCAGAAATCCCAGAAAGCACCCTGCAACAGTAGAAGGTAAAATGGGGCAAGGATGCACGGTGACCTGGTCCCAAGAGGTTGAGTGAGTTGGAGGCTGCAGCAGAGGCAGAAGTCTCTTAAAGGGGCCGTGTCTGTGAGAGTAATTTTGTCATAATGGACCTGCTCACTCTGAGTGCCAGTGCCCATTGGGCTGTGTGCAGAAGGCATGAGGGACTTACAGAGAGATACTGTCAGTGTGAGGGTCAAAGCGAGACATGCTCGGTACAGAAGTGCTGGAGGTATCCACTGTTCCCTGTTGAGCCCTCCCCCATCCCAGTGCGTGGACACAGTGCCACCACAGCCCTGAAGTCATCAAACTGGATAACAGAGGTCACCCTGCTTCCACTGACCTGGGCCCCACCCAAGCCACATCCAGGTATATCCTCAATGAGTCAGATGTGCCTTGCTGAGCAGCACCTAGACTTACACTGCATCTGTGGATTGCTTGCTCAGTCTTAACAGGTGGCCCTGGAGGGGTAGAGGCTTAGGCTAAATTTGGCCAGCAGCTGAACCCCTCTCAGGACTGTGCTACTGGACACCAACTTCACAAATCCACACTAATAACACCAGGAGATTTAGGAGCTTTGCTTAGTACATAGAAACAGACACAGAAAGGCAGCCAAAATGGGAAGACAAAGAAGCAGAAACCATATGACAGAATAGAACAGAGATCCAGATATAATGGAGTCAAGTAATCTAACAGATGGAGAGTTCAAAACACTGGTTATAAAGATGCTCAATGAACTTTTGGGAAATGTAGAGAACTCCAACAAAGAGATAAAAATGGAGATGGAGATTATAAGAGGGAATCAGTCTGAAATGGAGAACACATTATCTGAGATGAGAAGTATATTAAATAAAATAAATAAAGAAATAAACAAAGTGAATAAAAAGAGGATCACATGCCCTATCTAGAGGACAGGAAAGCCAACCAGGCCACTCAAGCAGAATGCAGAATGGCAAGAAAAAAGAAGTCAAAGCTATAAAGATAATTTAAGGAGGATATGGGACACTATTAAAGCTCCAAATATTCATCTGATCAATGTAAGTAAAGAAAATCAAGATATTGAACAGATGTTTGAAGAAATAGTTATGGGAAATTTCCCAAACCTGGTGAAGGAAATGGACATAAAGCCCCAGGAAGCTCAGAGGATTCCAAAAGTCGAGGATCCAAAGAGGCCCACACTAAGACACATCATAATTAAAATGCCAAAGGTTAAATAAAAGAAAAAGATTTAAAAGCAGCAAAAGAAAAACAAATAATTACATATAAAAGAACACCCATATGACTGACAGCTGATTTCTCAAGAGAGACTATGCAGGACAGAAGGACTTGGAAAAAAATATTCAACAGGTTGAAGACCCAGGATCTACAACCAAGAATAATTCATCCAGCAAAGCTATCATTTAGAGTGAAGGACAGATAAAGAGCTTTCCAGGCAAAAATAAACTTAAAGGAATTTATCACCACCAAACTAGAATTACAAGAAATGTTGGAGGGACTTCTTTAAGAAGAAAAACATGTATCAAAAACAGAAATAAAGAATGGTAACAACTACATTCATATCAATAAGTATCTCAAATGGGAAAGAATTAAGTACTCCAACCAAGGGATGGAGAGGCTAAAGGATAAGAAAACAAGACCCCTAAATATGAAAAGGAAAGGAATGGAAAAAGATATTGCCATGATGAACCTAGAAGGTATTTAAGTCAGACAGAGAAAGATAAACACTATATGATTTTACTTATATGTGGACTTTAAGGAGTAAATGGAACAAACTAATCAAAAACAGACTCACTAATATAGTGGACAGAGGGGAGGAGGTTTTGGGGGGCTGAGTGAAAGGAGTGAAAGGAGTGAAAGGTTAAGGAAGTACAAATAAGTAGCTGACAGACGGTCACAGGGATGGGAAGCACAGCATAAGGAATGCAATTAGCATTAATACGCTGACTAGGTGGAGGGTCGGGAGGGAGGGAGCAATTGGGGAGATCGTTTTACTAACTTTATGGATATCTAACCAATGTACTTATACTTGAAACTAATTAAAAATTTTTTAAAAATTTAAATCAGAAGAAATAAATGAAAAAGAAAGAAAATCGGATCTTATCAGTGACACTTGGCCTCAAATCTCAGAGGCCAATATACTTCTAAAGTTCAGATTTATGAACTACAGGAATCCAAATGCCAAGACCTGAGCTACAAATGCTGTCACTTATATTGAATACATAAGTTAGGTAACATGGTTAAAGAATTTTTTAAAAAGAATAAAAAGGGTTATGAGACAATTAAGCTAATGTAGTATAGAATCATATTTAAAAAAATTTTTCTCAATGTCATATCCAATAATTTATCATTGTCTTACAAAGTCTTTTAAAAAGATAAGCATTATTCTCTGGTACAATTAATTCAAACTCAATGTATTTTTATATCTTGAATATAAATGAACAAATGAAAAAATTAAATAACTTCAAAGATAAAATGAACTAACCACCTCATCATCTTTTACTTTAAATTTTTTGAGTGGTCATAATGTAATAACTATAACTGGGCTAGCCTTCCTCACACAAAGAGCTAGATAACTGAACACAATACACACAAAAAAGTTTCCTTCAATATTAGTCAATCAAGAACAGACTACTTCTTGTAAAAAGGCAAAAAAAGTGAAGTAAGACTCATGATCATCACAATATCCTATCTGAAGTTGTTTATAAGACCCCAGAGCAGGGCAGGTGAGCCCTAGCAGATTCTGGTACTAAAGCTGAACTAAGGAGGAATGAATCAGAGTTGAAGGCTGTGGTGGCTGTAATTTGTATTGTAGAACACCAGAGAGAGAAAGCTACACAGAGAAAGAGCTTTGTAAGATGAAAAACAGTCATTTGGTAAAAATGTACCCAGAAATGATGTAATTGGAAAACATGGACTTTAAATCAGCATTTGCAAATATAATCAAGAATATAAGGGAAAACAACACTATGAAGGGAGACATGAAAATTAAAAACGATGCCCCAAACCAGTAAAAATAAAAACCAAATAGGACTCTTAGATTTGAAGAAGTGTAATACTTAAAATAAAAATTAAAAAGCCACTGGATGGACTTAAAAACAAATTAGGCATTTCAGAGGAAAAGGTCAGAAATCCTAAAGACACAGCAATAAAAAGTCATTGAAATTGAAACAGAGAGAGAAAAGGTTGAAAAAAAACTTCAGAAACCAGTAGGAAAATATCAAGCAGATAAATATATGTGCAATTGAAATTCCTGAATGTGTGAAGTGAGGGAGAGATAGAAAAATAATTGAAGAAATAATGGCTATATATTTCAAATTTGATAAAATGTATAAACATCAATTTAAGAAGCTTAATGAATTTCAAGCCAAATAAACACACACAAAAACAATACTGACACATTATAATAAAATTTTTGAAAACTGATCATAACAAAATCTAAAAGCAAATAAAATAAAACACACAGGTATAGGGGACCAAAGTTAATTATCACTGACTTCTCATCAGAAAAAATGCAAACCAGATGATAACAGAACAATTGCTTTAAAATATTGTAAGCAAAACAATTTAAACTTAGAATTCTATATCCAATGAAAATATCCCATGAAAAGATGGCAAGATAAAATGTTTTGTGACAAAAGAAAAGCATTGTGAGACAATTCACTGCTAGAAGACTGTACTTTAGAAAGGATTAAATAAGTATTTCAGGCTAAAGGAAAATGATTCCAGATGGAAGCTTTGATCCATATAAAATAAATGGAACCAGCAATGGAAAAACTGTGGCTAAATAATAAAAAATTTCTCACTTTTTAATTAAATAACAAAATATTTTATTGTGTCAGGTTTATAATATATGTAGGAGTAAACGTTATCATAATAATTTCACGGGAAATAGAAAGGGGCATTACATATTCTGTTATAAGTTGCTTCCATTATAAGGAAGGTAGAGACTCTGAGAAGTTGAAGATGCAAATTGTTACACCAGAGCAACTGCTCAGAAGACACAACTAAAAGTATAGCTAATAAGCCAATAGCGAAGATAAAATGAAATTTAGAACATGTAATTAATTTAAAAGGAGCACAAAAAAGTAAAAGAATGTATATATATATATATGTATACACAATGTACATATAAATACATATATTTATTTATGATGATATGGTGGAGTTAAAAAAAACAAAAAAGATCAGATTAGATAATATGTAAAACAATTATATTAACTATAAATGGATAAGTAAAGAGCTTTCTTCTGGGGACAAAGGGCTCCACTGGTAGGATATAAACTTGGAGCTGTTGATGACAGTCTTGACATTGCAAGGGAGGAAGAGTCTCACCTGATAATAAATCAATGCAGAGAAAAACAGAGCCAAGGGATGACAAGAGGCAGATTCCTGACATTTGAGCACCTAGATTCAACCGTGCCTGAAGAGATCTGTTTTATAATTCCAGAGAACCTCCTGAATCTCACAAGTCTGGCTGTGTCTGATTTCCTTCACAGCCATAGAGACTTGATTCACTATGGCATATTATCAACTATTTATTACAGTGGTTCACGAAATTTGCTCTGTGGGGCCCCCAAATTCAATGAACCATAGGTAAACCAGAAAGACTAAGCAACAAAGGCCCAATTTAATCAGTAATGCTCTTTATTTTACTTAACATGATGGCAGCTACAATATTATTTGAATAAAAGAGCTTTGTTAATTAAGAAGGAAAAAAAGACAGCTATTCAGTTCAACTATCTTATTTTAAAGTTCCAGAAAACCTGAGTGGCTTTCACAAAGCAAGCTCCTGACAGGAGTATTCCTGGTCTCTATTGATCCATCCAGTATACTCCCCATTATCCCTAGAGCCAAGACTGCCAATGCTGGTCATATCAGGTTTGGGTCTTGTTTCTGAGATGGATGCCGGTCTGTGGCTTCTAGACACTTAAGTCTAATGTGTAGGAGAGCCCAACGTGGACCTTGGTATTGGTTATTTGCACACCCTTGAGTGTATGCTCTGGGAAAATGCCCCAGGTGTCACTATTCCCAGAGAGTATCAGAGACCATAGAAGTGTAGGGAACTAGTCTGAAATCATGGTAGATTTCAGTGGAAGAGCATTTTTAATTACAAGTGGTGTCACCTACAAAAGCACCAAGCAGGTGCAATCTTTTTGCATTTTTAAAGATCACAGTATGGGACAGCTATGATTAGCACCATCTTTGGCGCATGCTGGGCTCGTGAGGAAGTCCTGCACACTTGCCAAGGAGCAGACTTATTTCTGTACTTATTACTGTTAAAGTAAAGGGTACAACTTCTTTTCAGTGTTCTGAAATATTGATTTGGTTTTTGAAAAGGCTTTTGGAATCTATCATCCTTAAAATTAAAAAAAAAAATCTGGTCACTTTTGAGACAAGTTAAGTTCCATCTGTTTCAATGTGGCTGCCCTCTAGTTTGAAGTGTAAAAAAAAAAAAAAAAGAGAGAGAGAGAGAGAGGGAGAATCCAAACTGGCAATAATGTCCTTTTAATTGAATAAACCAACAGTTTTCTCATTCTAATGAGCATAAACTGTTTACAGAAAAGATTTTATTTAAATTATCCAGAGTGATTACTTTAAATGCACAGTTTGGTTAAAAGCTACATTCATAAATAATTAATTTTTCTTTTTGAAAGAATTATGCAAATTTAAGCCATGAGGCTAAAAATGGAAAGTGTCTAATCACATGTGAATTGAGCTTGCATTTCTCTTCCTTGCTACTTCCTCTTCATATTTCTGTCCTTGCACCTGCTCTGAATACAAACAATGCCTGCCTCACTCGCCATGATCCAGGATGGTTCTCACACCCTCTGCCAGTTCTTTACATTCCCACTGAACACCGGATGAGATCAAGAAATGGGTGTGAACAACTTTGTGTCACTCCCCAGATGATGCTACATGCAGGAGAACATTGGCAAATTCTTGGAGTTGAACGGAAGAGAGTATCAATTGATCAGGACATGCTTCCTAAACATCTCTCCCGTGGAGGCATTCTGCTGAGTGCACAGAGCTTGGGGGAATAAATTCCTCTTTGAGGGCCTTCATCGACTATCCATAAATTAAATAAAAATAAAAGAATAAAAACTAGATGATAAAAATATTCAAATGCCCAGAGGCAGTGGCTGGTTAACAGTACAGACACAGTGGGAGATCCATAGAAGCCAGGGTTCTGAGCTTCGAGTTAGACAACCTGAGGTTCCACAACCCCTTTTACCTCGTCTGGTACTGCTTCACACAGAGACATCCCTGAGTACAGCCAAGAAAAAGAAGCCCTTCTGAGAAGGTGGGCTACTGCCACAGGACTGTCTGACACACAGCAGTGCCAGTTCAATGTGGCAATGGGAGCACGGTGCCAGGCGAGATCAATCAGGCTCCAGAGGTGGGAGCACCGTTGGACATAAAGGGTGGATTCTAAATGCAGAGAGACTGAGATGTGTTCTGCTGCTCCTCTAGCTGCCGGAGTTCTTGTGCACAGGATGGGAGGTGCCAGGGTCTCTAATTACTGAGGAAGAAAGAAGCAGGTGCTGAAGGGCAGGAGGTGAACGAGGCAAAGCAAAAGTTGTGAATGGCAAAGTTGGTCATAAGGAATCTCCAGCCCCGGCAGATTACATCTGTAGAGTTTCATATGGCCATTGGCTGTTTTTAAAGATTTTGAAATGAATACCTTTAGGATGGTGTGTGCATGCGATAGGTCACCACTCCAATCCCCATTTTCTTATACCCACTGTTTTCCGTGCACTAACTTCACCAGCTTGGCCTCTAGGAACATTTACATTTGTGGCCCCTGACAAGGATGATGAACAATGTATGGATGTTGAATTGGTGGCCTGCAGTAGCAGCAGGCAACCTTGCTTCAAGGGCAGCTGCAAAACCAGCAGGTGAGAGGAGAGAAGGCAGGTCCCTGAGAGAGGACACTACATCAATTATCCCTACAACACCCTGGCACGGCAGAGTCTCTCATTAGCCCCCTTTATATATGATGAAACCAGAGGCACAGAAAGGTTAAACAAACAGTCCCTGATGACACATCTGTTAAGAGGGATTTCCTCAGAACTCAGGTCCTCTGGCTCTAGGGCTGTTTTCTTAATCAGCATGGTCTACCCCTGCCACCTCTGTAAGCGACACAAATACCTTTTAGAAAGAAAAGTCCTTCTGCAAAAATTCCATATTTCAATCCTTTGGAAGACCAAAGGGGGTAGATCTCAAAATGCAGGGGAACAGGTGCTGGTGCCGACCCTGTCTATGCCTTAAGTTGCTCAGTTTAACCTGCAGAACTCTCAAACCCCAGTTCAGGTTCACTTTATATGCAACTCAAATTGGCCTCACTGAATGTGGCCATAATTCACTTTGGTTTAGATGAGCTTTAGAGAAAGCTCATATAGCTAGAACTAAGCAGCAGTTTAATGAGTAATGAATAAATAAATTAGAGGTATACATTAAATTCCCATCCAAATAACCATAGGCTCTTCGATTGAGGGTGGGGGTGGGGTGAGAAAGCATGCTTGGCAAAACTGTTTGATTTGGCTATAGCCACATAGATTTTCTCAGCTTGCTTACTGAATATTGCAGTGCACACACACCTTAAAGAACTTGGGCCTTGGATGTGTTCACAAACCTCATTCAGAACCAAGCATATGATGATAATTTTACAGTGTCAGTGGTCTCCACTTGGTTATAATAATGAAAGCTTAGCATCATGTCACTCAATGTTTATGCAGAGAGCAACCCAGGGGTGTTCAGGAATAAGTCAGGTGCCTCAATGCTCAGATAACTCACTGGTTTTATTTAAAAAGATTTAATGGTACAAAAATAAAAAAGTTTAAAAGCCCTTATGACTCATGGCTATGTCATAATTCACACACAAGGTCTGGTGCTTAAAAGATTCAAGAAAATATGGAGTCACAGAATACAGTAGGATACCATTAATAAGGAAGTTCATGGCAACAGCAGTAATAGCGCTGGGGACAGAGAAGTCTACAATGGTTGTCATCAGAAGCTGACAGTAAGGAGTAGGGAATTGCTGTAAGAAAAATACTATAAATAGCTACCTTCCAGTTTCATATACAGAAATCACTTGTGCTTCTTTTATTTTTAAAATAAAATGAAAGAGTCATAGTGATTTAGGTATTTTTTTTTAAATCCTTACAATGTCCTAGGTTAATTAATTAATAACAGGGTCCTGGTTTTATGAAGCAATGGATTTAAGCTAATAAGGTGGTTTATAAAACCCAAGAGGTTCAGGTGATGTCATTACCTCGATAGCTGGCTACCTCTAACTAACTCAAATGAACTATTTCAGAATTCAATTGCTCTGAAACTCAAGGCAATTGCCATTAAACATGTTGTGAGTTTTGTAAACTCAGTCAAATGCATGTGTGTGAAACACACACAAGAGGAGAAAAGCTCTGAAACATGTAGCAATGGTAAAATTTTGTTTTCATCTTTCTCTTTGTTAACTGAAATTAATACATAAAAACCACAGAGTTCTTTCAAATAACAATGGCTTCTGCACCTCCATATTGGAAAATTTAAAAATCTAATATAATAAAAAATAACAAGTTTAGGTCATATATTCATAAACTCATTCACTCAATCACATAATGAGCATTTATATGAGTATTGGGTATGCTAGCCACATGCAAAGATAAATAACATACATGCTCTTTGAAGTGTCACTATATGTGTCCCTAGTGTTAATATTCCATATGTAAAATCTGTTGCTTTTTTAAAATAATGAATGGATCAGGATCAGATAGATGTGAAATTGCACATTATTTACCCACTGGGTAATAACTGAGTGATAAAACTTTTCACATCACATTTTGTTGTTGTTTTAAACCCATCATAACTAATAATGTGTTTTGCCTATTATTTACCCATTAAGTATCTATTAAGTATCCACCCCTGGGGGCCAGGGAAAAGTAGTGGACATAAGATTTGGTTGTTGCTCTGTGCTGTGATGCTACGGATTGGAAAGACCTAGGGGTAAACTAAAGTTAACCATACTGTAAAACTGGGCCACGAAGCCAGAGCAGGAAAGGGAGGTGGTACTAAACAATTAAAGAACGAATACTTGTTAGGTTAGTGGATTAAACTATAATAAGAATCAAACTGGCTTCTCCAAGTGGAGGCTATTTTACTTGAAGGGGATCAGGCTATGCCACTCCAAACTATGCCACTTTGGCAGAAGGATTGTTTTGAGCTGAAAGCAAATGAGAATCAGTAGATGCAGAAAGAAATCTCTACCCTCTCCTTTTTCTGCCTAAAGGGTGGGTGTAAATATCCCTTTTTGAAGGTGCCCCCCTTCCCTTTCCTATACTAGTAATAGGAAAATGACTCTTAATCATTGGAGATACTCTTATCACCATGGATTCTGTCCAGCATTGAGTCTGCATAACAACCCTTACTAAAAGAACCATTATCTTCCATTATTTGCCCCCACACGTTTATCTTCCTACTGTCTGGGAACTATCTGTACCCTTACATACATACCCCCTCATACCCTTCCTATCAGGGCAGAGGTGTAGAAAATTGGAACTTTCCCATGGTTTCCCCCAAACCCCTCCTCTTACGCCTTTTATAAAACATGGTAGAGTTTTACAGAAGGCAGGAGGTTACGCTGCAGCAGAAAATAACATGGAATTAAATAAGAGGTATCCTTGCCCTTGAAAAAACTTCCAGTTACTTTGGTCATCTGGAGTCAGTGCCCCACTGCACCCCACTTGTTGAGCCTGCTGTCCCCTCTCTTGTCTCAAGAGGCAAATCTATTTTTAAATTTGTCCTATTTTCTTACACACAGCAATTTTGTCCTGCCCCCTCTTTCATTCCAGGACCTGCACTAGGGTCTCTCTTTCATAACCTAATGGCCTCAAATCTTGCCTGAGGAATTCTAATTTGGAGGTGAACAATGGCAGTGATTGGGCATGGAGGGAAGAGGGTAAATTTGATCATCTACTCTTTAAAAAGGAAAACAACTAAAAGTTGATTATTTGGGGGAAGAAAAAGCAGTAAAAGTTCAGTAAAGAAGAGTACCTGATGATGTTACTGTTTCCCGGTTGGCCCCCTCCAAAGTAGTCTTTGAGCAAGGTTGAGACCAGAGGCAAGGTGTTTGAGACACACCAACTCTGAGCCTCAAAGTTAGTTGGACAGTCTCTGGGAAGGCCTTGAGCATGAGCACAGATCGCTGCTGCTCCATGCAACTGAGAGCCTCCCAGACTGTTCAGTTTCCTTTCCTAGGTTCAAAAATCCCTCTCATAGCCTTGCTTTCAGAACGCCTTTGTTATTCAATAGTGTATTTAAAGTTTTGATCAACTTATTAACCCACTGATTGACCTGGCTAGACGTTCTGTTCAAAGTCATTTTGAATGCCCCCAGGAGTTTGATTCAAGATGCTCAATTTCCTGCAGGAGAGAAGGTGTGCATATCAGGAATAGCATAACATGATTCTGACAAAGTGACAGCAGTTGGAGTTATATAAATTATAGGATGTGATTACAATGTTTGCTGTGACAACACCATCAAAGTCCTTTTGTGATGTATAACACATTCAAAATGCAAATTCCAGGATATTTAAAAGTCCATCAAATAGAATTGTTTTGACTCAAGATTTAAACCCAGGAATGCTGTTTCTTCTTTTACAAGTGTGATGAGCTGAGTTTTCCTTCTATCATTTAATAAAGCAAAGAGAACTCTCTATGTGAGAGACACATGTTGCAAAATTTAAAGTTTCCTATCTTGAGTTGTCAACATTATGGAGAACATAGTTCAGGACAAGTCAAGTTCCAGTACCTTCACAGCTCAAAGCAAGCACCACGAGTTTTTCAAAACTCAGTAGAAGCATTATAACCCAAAGCTTGTAGGAACGGTAAGGACATTTCTAATCACAGGTCAGTATTTTAAAGACTTGGGCACTCCATTAATGCAGTCTGGTGGGATTGATCCTTATCAGAGCATATACATAACTGTGGGAGGCCTTCCCAAGAACAAGGTAGCATCAGAGAGCACAGACTTCATACCAGATGGTCAACCTAGCATTGAATCCCATATGCCCTATGAATGATCCCATGTCCTTGGGCAAATTCCCTCATTTCTCTAAGCCTTGGCTTTCTCCCCTGGAAAATGGAGACAATAGGATCTACCTGAGAATGATGCAGAATCACTTAGCCTAGGGTCTGGGGTTCATTTTAACTGGGGTTCATTTTAATTGGGCTCTAGCATCCCAATTAATCTTACTGTGCTGCTCAAATGAGGGCCAGCCTACTGCTCTGTTTGGAAGCATGATTCTGAAGGTCACCATTCATTTCCATAGCTCAGCCTTTCCTCTCAAGCTTCTTGGTTCACACCTGCTGCCCATCATACAAGATTCAGAGGAGCCCAGCAATTTTCAGCACTATGATTACTCCTTGTTCTACTTTCTAAATGATACAACTGTAAAGACTTCTGAGACAATGAGAGGCAATGACATCAATAGTCTATTTTTTTTTTTATTCTCAAGCATGAAATGGAGCTTCCAGGCAGGACCAGGTAGGTATACCACTCATGGTAGGGACTACAACCACAAAGAGTAAAGGAGACTTAGGGATGCCTTTCCACTGGGAAGAAAACATACACAGTCCCCTTTCTTATGAGAGTGTGAGAATTTGACAAGTTCAAAATAAAAAGAAGACATAATTAATTCCATAAGACTCTATGCACAGAATAATAAGTAATAATGTTATTCTAAATTTCTAATTCATAATAATTAGTTTAGTATTGATGGAAGACTACGCACCTGGCATGGTGCTAAGCAATATTATCTTCTTAAAAATTCACAACTCTATGAGGTCAGCAATACCATTATTCCCACTTTACAATGAAGAAACCTTGATTTCATATAGTATAATTCCGTTATGTGGCACGAAGTTTACTGTGGAACACTTTAACATAAATGTTGTCAGACATGAGCGACAGGAGCAAAGGCCCGGCTCTGTAACCATAGAAACTTCCTTTGAAGACCTTCCTTAAGGACCTCCCAGAAATCCCTCCCATGTAGGTTTATAAATTATCTCAAATCCTAGAGCACAAAGTTCATAAAAGTTGCTGGCTGAACCAGGTACAAACGCATGCGCAAAAAGTACTACCCTAATCTGCCCACAATTTAAGCCTCATTATATTGTCATTATAATATTATGCTTATGCAGCGAAGTTCATGAATCTAATTATAACAGATTGAATTCTGGGTAAACACATGCTCAATAGGAAAGGGTAATGTAGCAGCCAACCTTCAGACAAGGTGACCTCATATCCAGATCATCTAGGACCTCCCATCACAACCCAAATATAAACAGACCTTTCCACTTCTGCATTATGAAAGCTCACTTGTTGAAAACCTGCTCCTCCCTTGGGCTATACTGTCTTATCTCTTCATCTCCCAAATTCCACAGGGCTTCACCTTCCTTAGGGGGGCCCCTCTCCTTCTAAAATGTACTTTCAAAAAGTCTTTCTTTTTCTAAATTTTGCCAACCTGTAATTCTTCGCTGCTTCAGCAGGGAAGAACAGAGGGACAACACACAACACCATCGTCCTCCTCCCCCTTGTTGCAGGGGAAATTTCACATGCCCCCAACAGTAGTAACATTGTGATATAATTGTGTATGTTAATTTTAACCTATAGCTCAGAAGTGGCCAATTGCCCTAATCAGGAATCTACATGCTGGCTAGTATTTAAGCAAAAGATATGCTCCAGCTATTAAGGATTTGTCAATTACCATAATGAACATTTATTTGCTGTCAGTATTGGAGGTGCCTATTCTGTGCTGATGGTTGAATGGATTGCAGTGGCCCAGCCTTTCTCTATGAACTCACATAAGGACTTCAACTCTGAGATCTCAGTGGCCTTCATTCTTAGGAATAGTGCCCCAGGCTCAATTGTTAAACAGTCTGGTCTTCTGCTGCTGACTCAGGTTTCTTAGTCACTTGACTCCAAAGAGAAGGTTAACTGACTCCTGCAAATAATGCATTTGTTTTGATGCAAGATACCATCAGAACATCTAAAATGGAAGAGAGCTGGGACTTCCCTGAACTTTCAACAGTTAGTTGGCTTTTGTGAATGCTACTAGTAAATGTCTGCACAGATATCAGAATTTGTCTGGGACTTGTTTTCACCACAGCCCAGTAATAAGATTATGGTGGCAAGGATGTATAAACTTTGCCACTTACATTGGAGGCTACCAACAGCCACCAAAAAAAATCTATTAATTTTAAATTACCAAATTGGTTTGGATTGTTCACTACAGGGACTTAAATTGTATTTCCCGAAAATGAAAGCTATACTTTAGCGCCCAGCATAGGGACTAACCTTCAGCTTAGTCGGGTCAATAAACTAGGTAACTGTACATCTGGTTCCACAAACGTTCTTAGAACAATGACAGCCAAACAGTAAGTTCTCCTGTTTGCTGATAACTACAGAGAGGAGCAATCTAGCTGGATAAGAAGGCCATGAAGTCCATACACTCTGAGTGTTCCTAATTCAACCTTAGGTTGGACTATGATGTTACGAGAAATGGGAAATTGACAAACTTGATCTAGATTCTATGAAGTCTGGGGAAATCAACAGACCTTACAAAAATGTATGGTTCTGCCAATGCAGCAAAGGACAGCTGTGAACCTATGTATTGTGGCCAAGACACAGTCTTCAATTCATTGCTGTATTCCTGGCCACCGATTTTCTTTTCCAAGTTTCTTCTTGTTTGCATTTGGTTGTACTTGGTTGAAAAATCTGTTCTTAATAATATTAATAGTTAAAAATTAAGATTATTTTAACCTTTAAATAACTTATGTTTAAAAAAACATTATTTTCTAAGTAAAAAGACCTACACATTTTAATAACAAAATAGAATCAGTAATCTCAGTTTAAAAGGAGAGCTTTTTCAGCACAATACAGTTTTATTACATTTGTATTGTCATGTGGTAATCAATATTTCTTAAGTTGAGAATTCCATGATTTTACATAACAGAAAACTAAATAAAAAGCAGATTGTCAAGTGCTACGATGGTGAACAGCTGCCAAAAATCTATAATTTTTCCCCCTCTTATTCCCTTAGTCGTCTTTTATAAAAGTTACATTGAAAAACTAACTCATTAAGGATTTCTCAGTATCTTCTTCAGAAAACACTCTAACATTCTATCATATCAGACTTTCTGGGAATTTTCCTTTCCAGTCTGGCCCAGAGTAATAAAGTTGGCTTGAATAAGGACGGTAATTAAAAGCAGACAGCATTTATATTTTGATGGAGAATTGAGAGCTAATGCTAAAGAAGCTCCACAGACCTGAATATTTTTCCTGGCCTCTCCCAATATCATGTTTCTTTGGAGTCCATCTAAATTATGATGATGCCCTACCAAAAAATCACATTCCACTCTTCATCCATAAACCGTATCTTTAGCAAGAAAACCACCGTTAGGAACTTTTCCATCAAACCTAAGTAATGTAGTATAAACAATGTGCCTTAAGCAATCAACCCCTTCCTCAACATATTGCATTTAACAACATACACAGAAAGGGAACATTGCTAAAATCTGGTTCACCCCTGAAATTTCTTCCATCTAAAATCAGTAACTGCCATTGAGTAGATGAAGTTGGCATTCGTAAAAACCAGTTGCTTCAGCTAGACTTGACCATTTAGGTAGACTTTTAAAAGGAAAGACAAATATGACAATTGCATTTTGGGGAAAATATTTTAAACTCTACCTTGGCACCACTATCCACTTTGTAGCCAGTATTCTTTACAATTTATTCCTCAATTTTTGGTGTCTCGTTGTACCTTTTCAGGAGTACAATGTACAGTGGGCAAAAACAAACAAACTCTAGTGAGTAGTAAAACTTAATTGGCGGTATGACTAAAAACAAGCCACTGAGTCTCTCTGTGTCGATACTGAGTGTGTAGTACTATGAACCAGGCACAGTACCAGGTTGTAGGAAGCATTTATAGTTTTTGCTCCAGACCTTACATTATTGTTGGGTAGACAGAGAAAAAAGAATTTGTAAAGAGAAAAAGAAATCAAAGTATTTAATTGAAATAATTATAAATGATTATAACTTCTGTGAAGAAAACTGATAGGAATCTGAGATGGAAAGTCAATGGAATATGAGTAGTTGGCGATGCTGGCGTTTTGTTGACCATGATGAGATACTTGGAGGCAATATATAGGAAGGCACATTAAAAGCCAAGAAACAAAAATAAATTTAAGGAATTATTTTTAAGAATTCCATGAATGCCCAGTATATACCCAACAGCCAGATATGATTCTGACAGTGTCAAACCATTTTTAAAATGGTTGAATTTTAATAGTAGGTAAGTTCTGTGGCATAAAATTGTACATAGCAAATCAATTTTATCTTAGCAAGGACATAACTGATATTAAACCATCTTTGCCATTCAGAGTACCATTTTCCTAGCTTCTCAAAGCCTGGACACATGAATTCAGACCCCATTGATTTATGTGTAAAATGCTTCCTTGGGATGGTGGTATTGGAAGCCTGAGAGAATCCCAGTCACACGATGAAGATGAATTCACTGATCACGCGTATAAAAATATGGCCTTGAGCATACTCATTAAACGTTGGAAATGATGCCATTCTTACCTAACATCTATAAAACATAGATATTTTCAGATGTCCTCCAACCTTGAGATGTCTAATCTATGTGATTCAAACCGCTGAGTATTTCTTGGCTACCTACTATGTACCCATTCCTATACTGAGGACACCACAGTGAACCCAGATACCATCCCTCTCCTTGAGTTGGATAGTTCAGATGGGTAAAAAATAAGTATAAAATTTTTTAATACAAGAAGTTCTAGGATGGTGTTCACTGCTTTGAAAGCATATCATGAGGGTCCCACTCTAGATGGTAGGAGGGGGTTTGGATCAGAGATGGTCAGGTGGAACTTCTCAGAGGAGACAGTGATGATACTGAACACAAAGGGTAAGCCCAGAGGCTTCAAGATGGAATAAGAGGAAGAATCTGGCTTTTGCAGTGAGAACAGGTACAGAGATTACATAGGAGAGAATATTAGAATATGCTCTTGATTATTTTTGAGTTGGAAAAGGCTGAATGGTAGCACTGAATGGGGAAATAGAAGACTGAGAAGTAAATAGAAATCAGGTTATCAAGTGATTCAAAAGCTTATAATTTAGGTTCCTCTGGAAGATTTTGAGCCAGTGGTGATCCTATCTGTATTTTAAATCATCTAATTTATTGGTTGACAATTAAAATAGCTCAATCA
This sequence comes from Cynopterus sphinx, assembly GCA_030015415.1. Classification (NCBI taxonomy): domain Eukaryota; kingdom Metazoa; phylum Chordata; class Mammalia; order Chiroptera; family Pteropodidae; genus Cynopterus; species Cynopterus sphinx. Next base: position 114,202,389 of record CM057381.1, read on the forward strand.
TTTGTGAAGCCCTTTCAAACTGGGCCTTACAATGTTTTCCAGAAGCAGACAGAAAATGTCATCTAATTTGGTCTCATCATGGCCCTTCCTCTGCAAGATGTGAGAACAGTTCTATCCATAGGTCCCTTCTATTGGAATACTATGGGACATCAAGATGAACAAATAGCGCATTTGAATCCTGTCTTTCTCAAAGGAAAGATTCTTCACAGGGAAATAAATACTGCTAACAGTGGGCTAAGCGAAAGAGAAACAGGCTGTGGATGGTAGTCAGCTCCTGTTTCATCTCAGGCCACCTTTAATTAGATCACCTCGGTAGAGATGTGGATGTTCCAGATTTTTTGATTAAACATACTGGAAGTTGATTTGAAAACATGTTCCTTTTGCCTGAATAAACCATTGTATTTGCTTTTCCTTTCAGAACAAGAATTTCCCCTGAGGAAATGGCACTGAGCATCATTAGCAGAATAAGGTTGAAGGAGATCCTGACTGCCATATTTCTCACAAGCAGGTATGAAAGGCCATGAAAGAAAAATATTTTAATGGCAAGAGGATTCAGTGGTAGTGATTCTCTGCCATTTTGCAACAGAAGCAGTTTAAGAGCACAAAACAGGTGAAGTATTCTTATCTGTGCTATCTTTGAGTCATGGCTTTACAGATAATACATTTATAATTGGCACAGTAACCTTTATGGAATAAGAGTAAAAGAATTAAATCTTTTACATGGAATAAGTTCTTTCTACAGAGAGAGAAGAGAAACTGGCAGCTGATATCAAACCACAGCCTGATTCTCTGGGATTATTTTAATCATTCTTCATGCTGATAATAAGAGGACTGTATTCATTTTAGTTTAAACCATGTCACAGCATGAGAATCAGCTCTGAGAATCTAAGTTGTCCAAATATCTGAGCTGTGAAGGAGAAAAAAACAGTACAGAGTTGGTTGTGATGGCCAAAATACCGCCCTCAGGTCTCAGAAGGCACAGTAGAGAGGGGTTCCAACCACCCACATAGCAGGATGGTGGGTGGAAGAAGGAGAGGTTCAAAAAAGTGGGAGGCAGGGAGAGGACTGAGAGGACACTCACTGGGGCAACTGGAAATAAAAGGAAGTCATGAGCCTGGGGCTCAGAGAAGAGGAATAAAGACATAGTCCTGAGAGTCAGTATTAGAACCCAAATGGGGATACACTTTACAGAAGCCTCAGATAGAAATACAGAGGTCTAGAAATGCCAACTCCTTCATTTCCTGCTGCCCATACCTTTTTTCTTTTTTAACAGAATTTACTATCCATATTCCTGGATGATCTGCTTCTATCATGCAACCTGTGTCACACGACCCTTCCCCAGCCACAGCTGATTGGTTAAGGGGTAAGCATCTGACTTCAGTGGAACCATGGGCTAGAGTAAGTTAGGCAATTTGCTCAGAAATGAATTCAGATACACAAACACTGAGTTACTCTCTACTTGGTTTGAACTGGGACATCATATGAAGTAGACTTGGAGGAGACTATGTTTCAGTCATGAGTGAGGAGAGATAAAAGAACTGGTCTACAGAGAATTTTAAAAATAGAGTTGACATGTGAGGGAGAAAACACAGGCAAAATGCTGTGTGGCTCCAGAAAGAAAGAATAAAGGGAACAACTGTTTGCTCGTCATGGTTTCCTACTCTCTTGATGATTTTTTGCACCTGCCAAGGCTGCTTCTGTACCCATTTAATAAATTTCTCTGAGCTTGAGTGTGTTCTCTGGCTAGAGCCAATGTTTTCTAAAAAGCGATTAACTATAATGAGTCATCTTTTGATTATCTGCAATAATGAAAAAAAAATAAGGCAGAAATATTATAAAATATTAGTGCTATCATTATAATAACCTTTCTAACTTGGTTTTCTAATACAACCACCCAATCCCCATAACCCTCTTTCCTAAATGGAACCAGACTAGTGCCTTGTTGTCAACTTAGGGGCACAGCAGATAATTCACAGCAGGGAATCTCACTTTACTTTCTCAGAGGTTGACTCAACGATTACTCAGAATACCATGTAGGCACTGTGGTGCCAGGAAGGAGCAAAGAGAGTGCTTCAGAGCCTCCCTCAGTGCTCCATAACCCACTCCCCAGTATGTTCCAGAGCAGTTCTACCTCTATATGTTTTACATATTAAGGGTCCATGGAAACATTTGGCTAGATAAAGGGCTACCATAATGAATACCATACTGAGGGGATGCATGATCTTTGGCTTGATTCATTTTGAATTCTACAAAAACGTTCTATTCAGGGCTCTGTTACTTCTCAGTCCTCCCAATGTCAATTTTCTTTGGGACTGGTGGTTTCTTCTCCACTTTGTGAGATTCAGGTTCCATCTAGCTTCTCAGTACAGGGTTCTGACTCAAACAGGCCTGTTATAGGCTTAATACAGATGCTAATAGAGTAAGGGAAAAATCAAGGACTATAAAGATAATGAAATTTAGTGGATGGTAGAGGCCATCACTGCTACCCCAGTGAGAGAATCTGCCTTGGAATAAAGCTAGTAAGAGTCAAGAGATAAGTCTAAATAATATGAGATTGAACCCTAAATCTAGTCATGCCTCATAACAATACTACACAAATTTCTTGGTTCCAAGAATCACCAAATTCCTTTTTTATCCTTGGCTACTTCGGGTTGGGTGCTCTCACTTAAAAACAAAGAATGGTAAATAATCTATCATGTTAAATGATTATTAAGACTTAATGGTTTTATCCATTTCTATAAGGTCTTAAACCTATTTTTAGAGGCTGTCCTTTTATTATAGACAATTTCAAATTATTATACACAATAGCAGAAACAACAGTAAATTTAAAATCTGAAAAAAAATCCACTTTAAATCTAATTTATTTTTTTATTTTCAGCCCTAAACTTTTCTACTAGTTGACAGTCATCCATACAGAATGTTAAGACATCCTCCCTGAAGGTAATAACTTTATATTTTTCATTCATAGTTTTATAAGACTGATTCAAAGGAAAAAAAGGTTAAATTAGAAAAAACATTAAATAGATAAATCTAAAATCAAATGGAAGACGACAATATTTGAATTAATATAAATTACCAGAGATCAGGAATACACTCAGTTTTAATATCATCATCTCCTGGCCAAAAAAAAATAATAATTATAATTATAATAGTAATCTGTTTCAATGGAAATAAAATACTATAATATTTATAGTCTGTGCCAGAGTTATAATGACTGCAGGGCCAGAAGTGAAGTGTCACAGCATGCTCCACATGTTTTTAACATGGTTTCTAAAGGCTCTGGAGGCTATTAAATTTAATGAACCCATCTGCTATGAAATAGAGGTCCCAGCGTAATCAGCTTCCTCCATGCCATGTAATGCAGATGGCATTCTCTGTTCCACAACCCAGCAGGATAGTTTATGTTTCTCTTTATGTGTGTCTTTTTGTTTCGAAGATTTGAACTTCTTTGATATGCAGTGGTATCTTGGGAAAATACTGTAAATTCAGTTTCCAAGCCCCAACAACTTCCTTATGATGGCTTCGACCCCCTGAGTAATTGCTTCTAGGCAGTAAGATGTTGTAGCTTAAAGCAATCACCCAAAACAACTCCTAAATGGCCCAGGTGCCATTCCTAGATGGGAAACTGAAACAAATGTGTAATTTATCAAATACAAAGCATTTTCTCCAAGTTGGACTTAGTGGGGGGTTAGAAAGAGGGACACAGGTCCAATTTGCAAATGCAACTAAATTGGTTCCTACAAATTGCTGACTGAATTGCATTACTAGCAAAAGGGAGGGGCAGACAGCCTCAGTAATGAATTCTCATTATTTTAAATGGTCGCATTCCCACTGTCTCTAAAAGATTTCGTTGCTCCCCTTCTGCGTGTCACTATAGTCTATGCAAATTCCTTCAGAGGGGTTGATCAGGATGCAGATGCTTCCTCTGTTTAATGCAGATTCGGCCCTGCATTGCAAGTTGGGTAGCATTCCCAAAATGATTAGGACCCAACTGGAAAGCACAAGTCATTTGCTTACAAAATGGAACAAATTCCATTGTTAATGATTTTTTTGCTCTGCACCTAAGAGATAATGACTGTGTACAACTTGTATTCAGATAAGAAACCCATGAATTTCAGAATTCTGGTGTTTGCTGTTTTGTCAATTAATACAAGATCTTATTAGATTAAACATAATTAATGTTGTCAACATTAATTCATTTATTTAGGCTTCACCAGGAAAGCAAATTGAATAGAGCAGCCAGGCAGGAGACAGAATATTTAATCAGACTGGTTAGTAGTAATAGCAGAGAGGATGAGGCCCGAAAGGAAAGTTTTGTCAGTCTCCACTCTAGAACAGGCTTGGTTAAATGCAATCCTTGACCCTCATGTGCAAGAATCCAAACTCAGTTTCCGTTCACAAACTTTTATCTTGAGCTTGTTCAGACCAAGAACTGTATGAATCAATGCATTATTAATAAAAAGGGAAAGCACTGTACTTGCCAGTTTTCTTAAGCTATTCATTTAAGTATTAAATCAATTACATAATTATATTTGTTGCTGGTGGGGTTTAAGCCATAAAAATTGATGAGTCAAGTAAAGAGAATTCTTTTTGCCTCAACCACCAGATAATTAAGGAAAAAGAAGATTAATACTTTTAAGACGTATTAAGCACACTTGTGGATCAGGTGTCCAAATTTACTAGATAATCAACAAATACCTGTTTTCTTAGTGTTTAGTAGAAATGACATAAATCAGTAGGGTCAGAAGTCTTCTGATACCTGAAGGAATCAAAACCGATTTCAGACTACAATGTCACAGGGGAAATCAGGCCCCTTGACACAGCAGGCTGAGCAGAAATGTTCTGATGGAGAGCTGACATGGCTGCCCTGAGACTTTCTCTTGACAGAGTACAGGAGGAGGCAGTGGTTGCATTTCCTTCGGGCATTATCTTTCCCTCTGGGATCGCAGCACATGGACAGAGGCTGTGCCCTAGGCAGCATTCTAAAATAGCTCCCTAGCGTTTTGCCTCCAAAAGTACATAGCCCTTAAAATTCCCTCCTCTGGAGTGTATGACGGGCTATGACTCCCATGATTAAATTACTATCATTTGACTTGAACTTAATTATAAGATATTATCCCGGGTGGGCCTGACATAATCGAAGAAGCCTTTAAAGGAAGTGAAGCATCCGAGAGGTGCAGTCTTGGTGGCCTGGGAGAAAGTACTTGGCATTGTGTGAACTGCCTGTAGTTGCCATGTGGCAAGGAACTATGGGTTATAGGAGCTGAGAACAATCTCCAGTGAATAGCAAACAAGAAGCGGAAACCTCAGTCTTATAATTGTAAGGGACTGAATTCTGCCAACAATTCAAATGAGCTTGGAAGAGGTCCCTGAGCTGCAGATGAGACTACAGTGCAGCCAGCACTTAATTGCAGCCTTGTAAGACCCTGAGCTGAGGGTCCAGCTAACTTGTGCCCAGACTCCTAACCCCTGAGAATCATAAGATAATACATTTGTGTTGTTTTAAGAAGATAAGTTTGTGGTAATCCATTTCATGGAAACAGAAGACTAATAGGGCTGTCCCAGCGATGCTGACTCACATAAAAGGGTGTGCTAGCAGTTCAGATCACAACTACTCTCACACCAGTTGGTGGCCCTCCTCTCTGTGTTTTGGAAGATCATTCTCCTTCACAGAGCATACAACTCTCAGAGGCTACCGAGAGGCAATAAGACAATAATGAAAACTAACCTAGCCACTAGATCCACCATGTCAACCTAGGATGAAACAAACAAGTCAAGGTAAATCACAAGAAGGGGGGGGGGAGAAGAAAGGAAGGAAGGAAGGAAGGAAGGAAGGAAGGAAGGAAGGAAGGAAGGAAGGAAGGAAGGAAGGAAGGCTGTCTATTTCCCTGAATGCAGGGGAGACTTCTTCTCCCCAGTCTTTTATGATTGATTTGCCCACACTTAACACACTGGTAATACTTTTTAGCAACCTTCTCTATAATCTTTCCAAGGCACACATTTACATATAGTCACTGAAGTAACAACTCTCTTTTTCACACTAATAATACATTGGTTTAAATAACAGTTAACTAATTTATATAATTACGATAAGAAGAAGATTGACTTCTAGTAAGCTTGCAATTCAACCGGGAGACAGTTGTGTGTATGCATTTGTGCCAGCATGGCTTACCAGACCAAATGTCCAATATCTGGTGGATAACAGGCTCAAACTGTTCCAGAGCAAAGAGAGGGCACTCAGGCTGTTAAGTGGCAGTCTATTAAGAGGGCTCCTACTCTATCTCCCTTTCCTTGGGCAAAACAGCCAGTTTTTACCTCAGTGAGGCTGTTAGGGTCTCTCTTTGGCTGGTACAACACAACAAGTAGTCTTTCTTAGGGACACTGACCCTAGCTACCAACACCAGACATTAGTGCCTGGCCCATGATGTGTAATTACAACAAAATGAATTCCAAAGGATTAAAATGTATTTCTAGAGGAACAGTGCTATAAAGGTACTCATCATACTTAGGTCCCAAATTCTATTATCAAAGGGGTATAAGCCATATTGTTGTCACCATGATGTTTCTTTGAGGCACAGCTAAAGCAAGTATTTTTAAAACTTCTCACAGCCAAAGAGAAAAATTCACACTGGATTTCTTGAGTTTGAGAAGGCTGATAAGTATTATTAATTGTAATCTCACCATGCACAGACTTTTAACCTTTAGAGTCAACCCTGGAAGGCAGGTTTCATTCCCATTTGTAAATGAGAAAAACAACACTCAAAAAAGGTAAGTGACTTGCTTATGGTCTCATGACTGGTAGAGCATAAATGAGCCTATTCTTACTCTAAATTCAATGTCCTTAGCTAATGTGCTAAGTAAGGTAGGTTATAAATAGGTTGAAATATAAAAAAAAATTCCATAGCTACCAGTCCCACTTGGACATCAGGTTATTAAAATTGGCCACCAATCCCAAAGCTAAGTACTCCCAAGTGTGGTCTCTTTCAATATTGCAAGCTGGGTTGGGACTGTCCTGGATGTGTGAGGAAAGTCAAGAACTTGCAATTGCTGACCTCTACCCCACATTCCTGTCATCTTCTGGGTGGTTCCAAAGTTGGTGGGTTCATCTTAGAATTTGGACTCTGCAAATGAGTTCAGCATATAAATCCTAATTTGACCCCACATAAATGACAGCAATGATGCTGAGCTATCACTTTGGGGACAAGCATATCCTTGGGGGTTAGTTTTAAGTACGCCAAAGCATTTTTGAAGAGGTAGCATAAATGCGCTGTTACTTTGGCATACCATTTTACTAAAAAATTAACTACATAGAACATTATTTTATTTTAAAGTAAATGAAGGTGATTATGGCAAAGAATGCAAATTTCGTGTAAACATTTAAGATGAAGCACAAGATTTCAAAGACATTTCCATTGTAACTGTTCATCTAGAGTTGCTCTCAGACCGTTTACTTCACCTCTGTTGTCAAGAGTGAATTAGTGGATAAGCTAGAGTAGCGATGGGTTCTCCCTCCCTTTTAACTTTCCTCCATACATAAACATGTCTGTGTGTATGTTATTAGTAAATCTAAAACAATTGATTTAAGTGATTAACATCATCTAAATCAAGACATTATATCAATACAAAGCTTTATCCTCTTCTTCACCATAACCTCCAGGTTACATACGCCCAGCCAGGATCCTCTGTAAAAGTGATGTGTCCTTTTCCGAAAGCATGCCATGTTCATTTTCTTCTCACTGGTGACACTGATTTTGATGACTCTCTAAGGATTTTGTCTGGATTTGCCCACTGCATAGATACTATTTTTATGCCCTACATGACTTTGTAAAAAATCCCTGGGAAAAGCTCTTTAAGACCATGAAAATGTTCTACACAAAACTTCCTCCTCAGTTTTTCCTGGGGAAGGGCACCTCTTCTTGTCCAGTTCATATTCCCATGGTCCCACTGTGTACTTTAAGGTCAAGGAGGAGCAGGCTGCTATGGTGTCCCCCAACACAGGTTCCCATATGCTGCTCCTGCCCTGCATTTGCCTGTAGCTGCCAGAAATGCAGCACGAATGAGAAAGCTCCAGGACAGGAAAGCTGGCCCACAGCAGCCATTGAGATCACTCTGGAGAACAGCTATGTCTGGGTTACAGTGATTAATGTGATGTTAATCCCAACAAAAACGATGGGTGAGAGGCCCTGTGGGAACATTTACAATCAATTAATGAAAAACACCACTCCCATCAGACTCATTATCACTATGAAAAATCACTCTGAAAATACATGAGAAACCAGGCCATTGAGCCATTGTTTGAGGATTGGCAAAGCTCCTCCTTTTAAACTAATTCAGCATCAGAATCTTTTGCTTGGAATTCAGCTTTAGAATGAACCATGGCCAGCGTTCCAACAACAACCGGGTGCCTACACAATCACCACTAAAGCATATTCTCACTTGTCTGTGGGAAGAAAACGCAGCTGTGGCCTCTACAGTGACTCCGATTCATGTTACAGCTGTGCTTCAGTCACCCTCCTGGGTTGGGACCCAAAGATTCATCACCAGGACTGGGCCCTTCAGATGGTGAGAACTGACTCTAACATGCTTATAAGCATTATTACATTGACAGGATTTGTACAGATGTGGGAAGGGAAAAAAAATCAACCAGAGAAGACACAATCAAAAAGTGAGTTTTCTGTGCAGGTTACAGTCTCCATTATGATTTTTCACCAATCTTATTTGCCAATGTAAACAGCACAGCAAAGGAAGATGTCATTGAACTCCATTACTAGGGAAGAAAGATGCAGTGATGCAGTTGCCGTGTCCTGGTTTAACACAAAAACCCTCACATCTCATGATGGACACTCGGCTCTCCCTCAGGGGCCCCTGGACTCACAGTGCTGTCGATGTAGGCTTCAGTCCACACGACGTCATGCTCCTGGTCTATCACTTTGGGCCGGCTGAGGACATGGAGGTATTCCATGACGTTTTCCTGCACATCAGCCAATGTGGAAATCTGGGTGAAAAATCCTGCCGAAGGAGAACCCAGTTTAGTAACAAAGAGGAAAACCTGCGACTGGGGAGGATGTGCATGCCAAACCTTCTTGGCCTCTGGCTAATTTCTTTCTTTTCTTTTTTCTATTCACATATTATATATCTTCTCTACCATCATCCACTTCATGAGTAATGTGTTCATGTTAGTAAATATAGTCAAGCAAAAGAAATAAAATAAGATTAATCATAAACCTACCTCCAAAAGGAAGCCTCTGTTAATCCTTTAGATACTATCTTCTCAGATTATCTATCTATCTATCATCTATCTATCTATCTATCTATCTATCTATCTATCTATCTATCAATCATCCATCCATCCATCCATCCATCCATCCATCCATCCATCCATCCATCTATCTAAACATTCATAACACATCTACCTTCCCTGGCAGAAATGGGAGTCCTCTCTATATGCCATTTTATAACCTTTTATTTTTCACTTTAGTGAGTTTATTTCCAATGAGAAAACTATAAACCACAAAATTGAAAGGCTATTCCATTTTTATCATTATAATAGTTACGACTAATGTTTTAGTGTTTACTAAGGGACACAAAATTTGCTAAACACTTGATAAGCTTTGTCTCATTCATTTTTGACAATATGAATTAGTGGGGATAACTGTACCCACTTTAAAGGTAAGATGACTGAAGCAGACTGAAAATAAGTGTTTCACTCATGCTCTTACAGGTATCAAACAGCGAATACAGAAGATGAACCCAGAGTTGTGAGTCTCTCAGTCTGTGACTTTTGCTTTTACAGAATTGTGCCCTTGGTGCGTTTGAGGTGGAAACGTCAGCTCATACCTTCATGTGGTTACCAGATCTGCATTTTGAATATGCTGGGTAGACATGGTCTCTAAGTAACAAAAAAGTTCTGTTTATGCTATTGGTTTGTGGATGGGTATTGTTTTGTGGATGGGTATTTTGATCTCAGGTTCAGGGCATGACTTTGTTCTTCAGTTTGCCGTCCTGCTGGCTTTGCTGTGTATTAGGAGGTGTTAGAAAGTAAGGGACAAAGCCCAGGTCTGGAGCCTCAGGAGAGAACCCTTCATTCAAACATTATGAAAGGCTTTTTGGTGCCTAGCACTGGAGAAGCAGAGATTAACAGGATGAGCAGGACCCCTGTACCCTAGAGCCTGGAAGGTTCAACTAAACTACAACATAGCACAATCAACATTATAGCAAGGCCAGCCAATCTCTTGGCTCCTCCTAGGAGTGATCAGCACCACTGAATCCTGAAGGGTAAAGACCACTTAGATAGAGGAAGAGGGGTTAAATGGTGCGTCCAGCAAAGCAAGACATAAGTAAAAGCCAAAAGTCAGAGTCGAGTCCCTTCTAGAAACTGAAATTAGATCAGAATGATTGGGATAAGAGGCTGAGGGAGAGGGTACAAGTAGGGCTATAAGATCAGAGGAATGAGCAGGGGATGATCATATAGGACCTTGGGAAAGAATTTAGATTTTACCCTATAGTCAGGTAGTGACAGAAGGATTTTAAGCAGGGAGACACTGGATGGACAGTCATATTCCCTCCCCTGATAACTAATGTCATGCCACCTCCTATTGCCAACAAATCAAAGAGGGTATGTATGCCTCTGAAGCCAGATCTGTCACAGCACTTGCTACAGTGTTTATAAAACCTCTTAGTGTCCAAAAGAGGACGGAGGGTAGGGAAACACCAGCCTTTCTGTTGTCCAGAAAGGGCCGGGACCCTCCCAGTGCATTTACAAACAAAGGCCAGCTGGTTTGAATTTGGTATGCCAACCCAAAACCAGGTTGGGACCATGTGGCTTCTGGCTTTCTGCTGACAGCTTTGCACAGTGCTAATTAACATGCACTGTCACTCCTGTCTACCACAACCCTCCCAGCCAGGGCCAGAGCCTGGCCCATTCCAGGGAAAACAGGGCCCAAAGGAGCAGGCTGTGAGCTCCAATTTCAGCATACAGCACAGGAGCGGGGCCCATGTGCACCTTGGCCTTCCCTCAGAAGTCAGGCACCACAATTAGGGAGATCTATCAGGACACTATTTTCACAAGGCTTCCAGGTGGCCCCTCTTGAAAACATGGTGGGAAAGACAAGTATCAAAGGGGTCATCCATACTTCTCTCTCTGCATTGTGGCTGTAAGCAATGTTTGAATAATAAAGAAAAAAAATTTCATTTCTTCTCTAGTAGACAAAATTTGGGCTTTGAGGGAAAGTTCTTCAGAGAGACAAACATGACAAAGAGGATAAGCTAAGAGAGGTACTGCCATGTTGATAAGAGAAGGAGAGAGCTCGATAGTTCTGGACCATCAGGGTACATGGGTGAATTACTCTCAGTCTAGAACAATTCCTATTTGGGGCTCCTGTGCCAAATGTTCAGTAGTCAGCATCACTTAGGAGGAGTTCTTCTTGATTGTCTATATTTTCTTTCAAATCCCCAAAGCCAACAGTAAAAATCCTTGATTTGGGTTTTCTAAAAGAGGGCCAAAAGAAGAAAGGGAATGAATGCAAGGAAGATGGGAGAGACAGGTTATTAGCATAGGGGGAGTAGAAAAGAAAAACCATCACACATTTGGACGGGGATTGAGCTGAGATCATCTTCACTTGGCCTTGCTTACCAGTCAAAATTCTGAAAAGTTAAAAAAAAGCTGGCTTTTCTCCAGAGCTATAGACCCATAGCCAACTGTATACCTGACACCTCCATGGGATGACTAACAGACTGAACTCACTCAAAGCCAACTCTTCATTTCCCTCACCAAACTCATACGTCCCCCATATGTCTTCTCAATCTCAGCAAAGGGTGCCATTCTCCAAGTTAGGCTCACAGTATAAAAACTATCCGTGATAGCCCTCATATCCTCAGCCCACCAGTAGCTAATTCACAAGTATGTTTTTCTGGCCCTGTCTCTAACATATAACTAAAATCCACTATCCCATTTCTACTACTCCCAGCCTACTCCAGACTCCACTGTCTCTTCACCAGAGTATAGAAACAGCCTCCCCACAAATCTTCCTCCTTATTATCTAGGCTCCTTACAGCAGCCAGAGGGATCATCTAAAAGTATAAAGCAGATCATCTTCCTGCTTAAGAGCCTAAAGCAGGTTTCTATTTAGAGTTAGAATAAAATCCAAATTTCTGAACCTGACTTGCAAGACTCTTTTCCAGTTGCCACCCCCCACCTAACTGAATGACCTCATCCACCTTTGTTCTCTCAATGCTGCTCTCATTGCTTCAGCTCCCTGGCCTCTCTCTCTTCTTCTCACATGCCTTCCTTTCCCACCTCAGGCTTTTGCACTTATATCCTCTGCCTGTCACACTTTTGTCCAGTTACTTCATGGCTACTTCTTCCTTATCATTCAGGGTTTAGCTGTCTAAACTTATTTCCTCTTACTTCACTTTCTTTATCAGATTAATCCAGTGCTGGATTCTGACTTGCTTGTTCACTATCTTCTTTCACTGGAATATTAACTCCATGAAATGTTACAAAAAGATGGTGCCCATCTTGTCCAGAGCAGTATTCCCAGAGCTGGGTACACGGGTTTGTGTGAGAGCTGTTTTAATGCAAGGACATTCACCAAAGTGCCACTGTCATTCACCTTACTTCTGTGCAGTTGGGCATCACAAGAGCCCAACTCCTGTGCTCATGGTGCAGGGAGGAAACAGAACGCAGGGAGTTCAGTAACTCGTCGAAGATCAATTCGAAACTAGTTTCATCTGATTCCAAAACCTTTGTTCCTAACCGCAGAAGACACTGCCTCTTCCTGTATTGGAAAAGAGTGGGCACAGCTGCTCAGAGGTCTTTCTCTGGGAGGACAGCCCTAATGAGCTGTCAGTGTCTCTGTGACTAGGAAAAGTTGAGGATTGGATGAGGAAATGTATGGTTCTCTCCTGAGGGTCCTGGAAAATGCTCAATAATTAGCACCAAAGATCTACTCAAAATCCAGGCCACATTTCTAACTTAAATTCAATATATAGACCAGGGATGCAGATTTATAAAAGGTAAGAGAAGCTAAAATTATAAAAATAATATTAATAATGTAATCCACAAAGCTTAATGCAATTTTAATCATGTAACTCTAAGTCATTAAAATGTCAAACCTTCTGAACAACTCTTTTCTGTTTTCAAAATATTTCATCTAAGTTTTAGTTAACAAATGCACCTTTTGATGGATAACAGGAAGTTGCCGAGGGCTGGATGCTTTGACTGTAACCATAGACGCTTCCCTTGTTTTCCCTCTGTATTCTCTGAACTGGCCCCTTCTCCTCTTCCCCATCCTTTTTAAAATTTCTTTTAAATCCTAGCTCTTGAATGTTTATTCCCTTCTCTAATGTACCTTTTTGGACTTCATATATCATGTAAGAAAACAGAATCAACAATCATTCAGTAATTACCAAGGAGTAATTAATGCTGAAATTAGCTACCTATTACAAATGGTCTTCTCATTTTTCTACATAACATCGATTTATTTACTTTATTCCCTTGCAGAGTCTCCTGTGAACTCTGGGTTACGATTGAGTGCACTAAACCACACACAGCCTGGTACTTTGTATTTCTGAGATTCCACCACCCTTACTTCAAGATTCTTAAGAGTCCCCCGTCTAAAGGCTGCCTTTGCATGAGGTGCTCCATCAGCGTATACCATTTCATAATCTGCTTTGCCATGACACGAGCTGAGGGCCCCTGCTCCTCAGTGGGAGACCTCAGCTGTGTATCTCACATGCCAAGGTCCTTATTCCACCTTTGTTGTGATGGGTACTACTCCATTTGAGTCTTTATAAATACCCTTTCCCCCTCTGAGTTAGACAAGCTGAAAATGAAGCCAGTGCTCAGATTTCAGTTTTCTCAGGACAATGAGGTGGGCAGTGAACTTGATGGTGTGACCTTGTTTGCATTTCCTTACAGACAACAGTCTTAAAAGACTCTGCCAATATTCTCTTTCATTTTCCTCTTCCCCATTAACATCATGCGCTACTGTAAGAGCACTCACTTCTGTAGAAAGATGTACAATTTACAAACCACTTGCTATTCCCACACCTCCTTGGACCTTCACAAAGATCCAGCAAGAGACTTGTTGGGCCATGAAAGCCAAAGACACATGGGTTAGAAAGAGCCAACCAGGGGAAAATAACCATGAGGGCTAGGAGCCCGACAGCCTCGGAAAGCATGTGCCCACCTGCAGAATGGTGCTTTTAAGTGTGAAGCCATCAGAATAGGCCAGACTTCAAATTTAGAAAGAAGCCTTTTTCCTTTGAGAATAATATTTCATTTTAATTTCAAATTTCACCTTAGAAAAGGGTAATACAAAGGATCACATGGGGGAGCTAGGAATGCTGGCTTGTCTGCAGCTCTGTTGCTGCACCCACATCCCAACCTGCCTCATATCCTCTCAGAGCCTTAAAGTTCCTCTTTGTAATATGTCAGAAGCTGACCACATGGCTACACAAGCTGTTTCTGGAACACACAGGCTGAGTATAAATCCCAGTCTAGCCTTTATTAGCTATGGCACGCTGAAGTCCTTTCTTAACCTGTAGGTTCTTTTTCCTAGTGTCTTTCAAATTACGGGAGACATGCAAGAGTCCACCATGAAACATGACTTTCTTCATCCCAAGGAGAGGTAACCTCCTATCCTAGTGAAGAATTAGGTTTGGGCTTTGGATCAACCAGGAGCCTGAATCCTGGCTCTGCCTGCCACCTGCTAGCTCATACCTGGGGCAAGGTACTAGTCTCTGTAGGTCTCAGTTTTCTTCTCAGGCACCTAATAGAGCTTTAATGAGTATCAAAGAGATAATACACAATAGTATTTTGCACTCTACCTGATTGTTAGTTTGTCGTCCTTAGTTGCCGTAAACAACAGTGGCACCATTTTCATCGTCATCACCATTTTTACCCTTTCTACTCAAATTCTCATGTTCTATAGAAGGTACATGAAGAATGGATACAACTTAATTGTCCACCAATAGATGAAGAGATAAAAAAAGATACACACACACACAGCAGAGTATGATTCAGCTAAGATATAGAAGAAAATCCTGTTATATGGACCTAAAGGGTATTATGCTAAGTGAAGTAAGACAGAAAGAGACTAATGCAGTATCATGGCACTCACATGTGGAATCTAAAAAAAGCCAAACTCATAAAAACAGAGGGTGAAATATGGATATCAAGGGCTGGGGGTTAGGGAAATTGGGAGATACTGGTCAAAGTATACAAAAGAATTACACAAAGGTATCTGAATAACTGTCATTTTTGCCTTCTTCGACCTGTTCTAAAATACTAACAGTTTTAATTGCCACTTTCTTCTCTCACCATTCTGGCCTCATAACTTTGAATCTACATTTTAGGGGACAAGACACTTTGAAAGGAAGAGCGAGGGTAAGAATTTTTTAATGGAAAAAAGCTGTGCGCCTGAACATCTGAGAAGGGTTCAGGCCACTAGTTCTCTTTCAAATAAGGAGAGAATGACCATTAACCTATCAAAAAGGGACAAGCTGAGCAGCCAACCAAGAAAGACTCATGTGGCGTCTCCATTTGACCTAATGATGACTGATTGGTTGAGAACCCAAACATGGAGGCCCTCCTTTATTTGCACAGCTGGAAAACACTCCGCTCACCAGGATTTCTGAAAGAGAATCAGGCGGTGCTTATTTAAAATCTTGGCACACTGAACGTTAGAGAAGGTCATCACAGCGTTATGGCATATCCAGGCTGGTCAGCCCCTCTTTTCAGTTTTCCCAGTTCACTTATTTATCCAATAGTGTGAATGCAGAACTTTTTATTCCACAAGCCATTTTACAGTGGCAATGATTGTTTTAATGTATTTAAAATGGTTTGCTGCTTTGCCTCATTAGGGCTGGTTCCCTCAAGATAGGACCTACTTATGCATAAAATGAAACAAACCAATGAGCTCCAGGACTCTCAGGATTTTACTAGTAGATCAGAGCAGGCAGAGAACTCCTGCAGGGGAGATAAATGTCCCCAGACATCCATTTTGAGGGGACAGCATCTGAGGTCCTCTGGCTGAGAATCATCTCCATGGCTACCAGACTTCCAAGCAAAAACCTCTGTACCCAGAGCGAGTTCTCGACCACTGAACAAGGAAGAGGTGTTTGCTGGCCCTAGCACCTCCTGCTCGTCCCCAGGGTCACTCTGGCCAGGCCTGGCCAATCAGCCAACGAGCTTCTCCTTAGGCTCCCCTGGGCAATCCTTGGATCTGTTCTGGCCTCTGAATGCTAATGCTTTATTTCACTGAAGAACTTGTCTGAGTCAGGACAAAAGTATGTAAGGGGTGTGTGGGGGGGTATTGGACCTCGTTTCACTTGAGATGAAAAATGTTATACTGCCTCCATACTATAACAATCTGAGACTATAAACAATGATTTAATTAATGACCATAGAAAAATACTTGTTCACTGATGTTACGTGGTCTAAAACCCCACAACTGACGCAACATGAAGCCAGTGTTTATATGGGCACAGATGACTAGAACCTAACGTTTTGATGGCAACTGCTACTTTGAAGAGTGGTAACAATGACATTTTATTCCCATGGCTGTTTAGGAGGGATGCAGAGTGAGGAAGGTAAAACTACTGAGAGGGACTGGCTCTGGCAGGGAAAGAATTGACTGGCTTTAGACAGGAAGAGAATCACTGTGGAAACCAACAGCCCAGTCAGCTAAGCAGCTACTATTACTTTCTTGGATTTTCCAAGTTGCTGTACTCAGAACTTTTCAATCTAAAGGGTTATATTCTATAGCCAGGCCCTCAAATATTCTGACTTTCTAAACTATCTTCAAAAGGATGCTTCACAGAGTCTTATAAACAATGACTAAAATGAAATTATGGTGCAATATTAGTTGATTAAGACAAGACTTCAATTTGAGTAATTTTCATCAGCTGGAAACAGACAGTGGTAAAAACAACAACCCGTGACGAAATGTAAACTAGCTGATGGGAAGGGTTACGATCTGATGTGGCAAGAATAACAGCAACATTTTTTAAAAATGGAAAGGAACTTCTTTTTTAAGACCACAGAATAAAGGGGAGGAAAAAACAGGAAAAGTTTAGCTCACTCAACATTTTCAAATGTCAGCGAAGTTCCAAAAATTATTTCAAGAGTGGCCTCTTTACCCAGAGGACATCTAGAATCCACTCAGCCTCCATCGCCTCCTCTCCTTCTATATGTCCCCCTGAGATGAAGCCAGATGCATTACTCTGAGACAGTCAGAATCACTAACACTCTGTAGTGAGGGGAGCCAGCCAATAAACTAAAATAATTGTAGAATGTGTTATTTTAGAGCTCCAAGGAAATGTTAAAAATGTCCATGCAGCTCTCCACGTTTTAGATAAGGACACTGAGATTTGTTTAAAAGATTGTTCCAAGTAGATGTGGATAATTAAAGATGCCAAGCAAAGGGAAAGATAGGCAGAGGTTTATCTGCCTGGCTATGCATGTATTCCCTGAGAACTGCCCATACCCACCCACCCACAATGCTGAGCCCCTCAGAACACATATATTTTTCTCTGTGGTCTTACCTCTACTGTACTGAATTCAGCAGAGGAGAGACATGGCCCAAGCTGGGTGTCATTATCTTCTTTGAGATGGAGGTGGGGGACTTGCAATCATAACTTAGAGTTGCTGATTAATCTCAAATGGAGATGATACAAACCCCTTTCTAATACTATGCCTTGCTCACAGTATGAGTTATATGGATAGACGGGTTTGTACAGTGTAGGGTGGCCATTTCTGGATGTGCACGCGCCATAGCAGAGAAAGTCTATTCACAGAGAAGAATGTCATGGAGTTTAGAAAAAATAACAATAAAGGAAAGAAAAACAAAAACACAGTTCCCTGGTCCCTCGTGAGACTCAAGCTTCCCTTCCCAATCTGGATTCTGAGTCACTCCCCTTTCTCTTCAAAACATTCCTCTTTTTAATTTCAGGGAGCAATTTTGATTGCTTGCAACTAAAATAACTTTGTCTTAAGTCACTAAAACTAGATCGGAGACCTCTAAGGCCTTCAGTGATTCTTCTTTCCTTCACTAATGTGCAAACACTTTGACTTTTATAAAGAATGGCTTAAGAGACAATATAAAAATAGACCAGTGAAATCCATCAATACCAATATGTGAGGAACAGGATATATCTTCCTTTATTATTTATAGTCAATTTACTCATTTTTCAAACATCAAACGATCACCTACTCTGAGTAAGGTAGGAGGCTGGGTTCTGTCAGTGCTCAAAAAGAAATCAGAGTCAAAGGCTGCCCTCACAGAGTGTGCAGCCTCAGAAAGAAGATAAGACATGCCCACAGATCAAATAACATTAGAAAATAATGTGGGGCATTTATAAACCAGGCACTGAGCTATCAGCTTTACTTGCAGAGCCTCATATCATGCTCACAATATCTGTATGGGGCAGGTATCATCATTTCTCCTGTTCTGTGGGTGACATAGCTTAGACCCAGATAGATTGGTAACTTGTACAGGTTGGTGGATGATGGGGGCTGGGTTAAGACTCAAGGCATCTGGACTTTACCACCTATTAGCCTCCTATGCTGGGCCTTGTTGGTTGTTGTAGAATGAGAAGACACTCTTCACAGACTGTGCCTTCCTCAAAGCATTGCTTCTTACACACAACAGGGGATCATTAATCAATTAATATGTGAACAACTACTGAGCTCTTATGTGTACCAGCACTGACCTACGTACCTAATATACATGATTTCATTAATCCTTATATTTAATAAGAATCAAAGGAAGAACTATCATCACCATTTTCATTTTTAAAATTAGAACATTAAGGCAGGTTAGAGTTGACTTAACTAGCTGTGTTGGCTAAGTCATGCAATTGGAACATGTCAAATAGAAAATTTCAGTGGCTTAACACAAAGATTCATCACATGTACTATATAACCATCACGGGCTGGCAGATGGCAAGAGACACTATGATCTGTTCCGTGTGGTCACTCGGGGAACCACGCTGATGGAGGTTTCTCTATTTCATGACTATTCTATCACGCAGCTTCAGAGTTCACAAGAGCAGAAGGAGAGTATAGACACCATCACAACACCTCTTAATTCCTTTGACCCATAAATGACAGAGGTTGCTTTTTTTTACAAGTTATTGGCCAGAACCAGTGTTGAGGCCTTGCTTGGGAATGTAAGGGACACATGGATATTTGGTGCACAGTAAATTCTTCCAATGTCACTCGGCTACTAAGCAGTGAGAGGCTAACCGACTCTACTTGACTATGTGCTACAAATTTATAAACATATTTTGGAAGAATCTGTCACAAGTATATCAATAATCATTCAGAAACACCGAGACCTTATTACAGAATTCAACAGCCTTCTAGAACTCTCTATTTTCTCATGACTATCTCAATTTCTGGACATCCAAGGACAAGTTATTCAGAACCAAGCACATCAGAGGAACCTACCTTTGTTAGCACAGGCCATCCACTTGAGATTGTCCGCAAAAGCTGCCTCACGTCCAATGAGGTATGTGAAGATGCGAACCTGAGAGGAAGATAAACACATGGATCAGCAATATTCTCTTCCCACTGTACTGCACAGACCACATGTATGGTTCAAACACATGTGGTTTACCTCTTTAATGCTTCATGCTTCCCATCTGTAGAAACATATTTAAAACATTGGAAGTACAGTCATCTAGAAATATATTCAGAACTGGAGCCTTTGATCTCTCAAACCATATGGCACTGGTGGTGGTTGTTTTTTGGCGTGGAACTTGCGACATAGGAGACTAACTTGAAATGGGAGACTGGCAGCATCACAGGCCTGGGTTTGTTGCACACATATGGACAAAGATCATTCAGGTCTGGACCAAATCCACAACCATTTTCCTTATCCACACAGGAAATGCAGAGTGTGCTCTTCTTGGGAATAAAAACACCACTGAAAGACCCTCAGCATTTCCCCCAATGGTGAAGACAGACTGCAGACACTCTCTTGCCATCTGTGGTGTCTGGCGTAATTTTAGGAGGTCAAGAGGCACAGCCTGTAGCCAGGAGACCAATGAAGACTTTCTCAAGCCTCCCTAAGTTTTTGACTCCTGAAGAGCAGAGAACATATATAAAACCCTGGCTCTCTTATTTTCTATTGATTTCTCAACTATCTCTCATGAGGTCAGTGTATGTTGTTTGTTTACTTTTTATTAAAGTGTAAGTGACATACAATATATTAGTTTCAAGTATACAACAAAGTGATTTGAGATATATATGCGTTAGGATGTGATCACCACAGTAAGTCTCGAAACTGTCCATCACTGTAGTTTCTATGATATTATTTTTCTGTGCTGTACCTTATATCTCCATGACTTTTTTTCTTAAGAGGTGTGTACCTCTTGTTCCCCTTCACCCTTTCACACATCCTCTTTCCTCCCCTCCAGATCCCATCAGTTTGTTCTCTGTATCTATGAGTCTGTTTCTACTTGTTTTGTTTGTTTTGCTTTTTAAATTCTACATGTAGGGAAATCTTACAGCATTTGGAGAGAATATGGAGAAAAGAGAACCCTTGTGTACTGTTGGTGGGATTGTAAATTGGTGCAGAAACTATGGAAAACAACATGGAGTTCCTCAAAAAACTAAAAACAGAACTATCATACAACCCAGAAATTCCAGTCTGGGTTTTTATTTGGTGAAAACAAAAACACTAATTCAAAAAGATATATGCACTCAAATGCTCATTGCAGCATAATTTATAATAGCCAAGATATGGAAGCAACCTTGGTGCACATCAACAGATGAATGGGCAAAGAAGATGTGGTATATATATACACAAAGGAATATTAGCCATAAAAAATAAAATCTTGCCATCTGCAACAACATGGATGAACCTAGAGGGTATTAAGCTGAGTGAAATAGTCAGACATAATTCTTGAAATAAACCATAATCTACCTGCCAAAGTAGTACTTGACGGTTAGATAGAAGATAAAGAATTAAACAGGTTAACCCTTTCATTCAAATTTATAGTGCTTTGTGAGTCAAAACTACACAGTTCAAATAAAACTCTTATGGCTGGCCAAGTACAGTCCGTTGGCCACTTCTCTGAGACTGAGTTAATGAAGACATGGTAGTAGATGAACAATGCTTGCAATGCAGCAGGCTTTACCAGCTGATGGTTTCTTAGCTCATCCAGACTGGGTCCAGCACCCTTAGTGTTTCTTCAGACCTTTTAATATGATTGCGTTAACTAGAATCTTCTGTGGTTACATCTGTGAAGTTGATCTCCACTGGATTATCCACTTGACAAGGAAAAGGAAGGGATATGTCCCTTTCTTCTGGCTATGACTCAGCGGAACACAGTCTTTGGAACATTACAACTCAATATATAAATGGATAAAAATACATAAGTGCTTATAGCTGACTGTCAAAATGAAGATTTAGCTTTAATTACGAATATCTTCTTGTCTAGGAATTATAACTTGAAGATTAGTTTTTAGGTGATGGTTTATTTCCAACTAAAGAGAAGTTTAAATACACATTGTCATATAGCCTTAGTCTGTCCTCATTTGTGTTCAATAAGGCAGCCATTTCAGCCATCACAGCTCCTGCAAAGGGGCTTCCTATGTGGAAGTGCAGACAGAGAAGCTTTTTCCTCTCTTCATCCCCACTGGCTCTTTTCCACATTATTCTCACTGGACTCACATTGAAAGGAAGGATTTTTTTTCTTTGAATTGGGAGATTCTGGCTTCTCTTGGGGGTGAGAAGGGAAGATTCAGCCTTGTATGGTCAAAGGTGATTACCACCTACCTCCCTACACAGAGATATCGTCCTTCACTTTTCCTGTCTGGCCACTGTGGGCATTTAGCTGATGATGTCTGATTTAGAGGGAAACTGAGACCCAGTTAAATGAAGTGATTTGATTAATTTCAAGTCCTTATCTAATCAGAGTGGTTTTCTAAGAACTAATGGGATCTCCTATTAATTACCTCGAGATGCTGGTTCTGTCAACACAGATAACTTCCACAAGTTCTAAGGCCAGAGCCAACACCCATAATAGCCAGGACTAGAATCCTGCCTATTGAGACCAGACCCATGCTTTGATTCATAATACTTTGCCTTTCATTAAAACTCTAAGCTATTTAAAGGGAAAACACTAGACAGATAAAAAACTTGCATTCCTCCAGTTCTTAACCAAGTAGAAAGCATAATGAATAGCTTTTAGGAGAAATGAAGTTATGAGACTATCTTTGTAGGCAAAGAGGAAAAGAAACCTATCTGTTTTTGAGTAAAGGTACCTCGGTGCACCAAACCTCCAAAGATGAAGAACCACAGGATACACTGAACTCTCTCTGAGGCATAGGTAAAACTTCAGAATGATGCTGTGAGTCATTGGAAAAGTTCTATAATTCCTGATTTTAAAAGATGGCAACCCATTTGGAAAACCAGTAGGATTGTGCCAAACTTCAGACCAGACACGATTGCTCAAGAATAATTGTGCTAAGAATAATTACAATAATGAAAACCAGCATTACACCCCCCCCACACACACACACCAGCACCCCTGTCCCTACTGTCACCACCACTGTGGCTTCTACAGCCAGCATCACCACCTGGGTCAGGTAGATGCTAGAGGATCTGCAGCATTACACTTGTTTTCTTGGTTGGTAATCATCTTATTGATTATGAAAGAAAGTCAGAATAATGCTTAATATTTCCATTTATATGTATCCTTGGCTTCCAGTGGACTGGCTCCTTATCTGAGTAGAAACAGAGTGAAAATGACTTGTTGCATTTCTGCCTATAAAGTAAACATAATCAAATGATACTGGGTTCACGCCCTGGATTTCTCGCAATAATGCCTTTCAACTGGCAACAAAAAGAAAAGAGGTTTTACGCCGAAATAAATATTTTAGAGAGCAACTTCACAATATCCATAGCATTATATAATTGTGATTTTTTTTTTCAGAACCAGTAATTCTACCTTTAGGCATTTATCTTATAGCCAGGATAACAGCTAAAATACCTACGGGTCCAACCTTTAACAAAGATGAAAGGAAGTGGTAGAGTATGGAGAACTGTAAATGGACAAAAAACTGTTAAATCCTAAGTGTCTCTTGACAGATGATTGGCTAAAATCCTTATAGTACAACATGCTGTAGAATACTGTGCAGCTATGTACTCATGTAGAAAAAGGCACCCATTATAAACCAGTAGGGTAAAAGAAGCAGGTCATAGAGTATGGTTTAGCATAGAATGCTATTTTTTCAAAAAGAGACTTATATTTTTTACTTCAGAAATCTCAATTTCATTTTAAATGCTTTTACAAATGAATGAGTATTGCTTTAATATTTAAAGATCACTTTTAAACAAAAAGAATGACACTGCTACTTACTGAACCATTCTGTTAAGGACATAGGCAAAATAAATTTAACAGTGGAAATCAGACACAGAATAGATGACATGTGGAAATTAAGTTCTGGCCTTGCATCTTCCAGGGTGGCCTGCTTTACTCCACCATTCAATTAACTGAGTATAAAACATCTATGAAGAACATAGTCAAATTGCTCATTTCCATCGCTAACAGATCCTGTAACCTGATGGATTTTATTTCCAATGGTTGGAGACTTCTTCCCTAAGACATGCCATCAAACAAACTTTTGCAAGTCTGCCTTGAGCCCAACTGCTTTTCTGATGTGGCAAAGCGCCTTAGCAGAGGCAGACCTGGGGTGGTCCTGAAAGCCAGGTGCACACCACTGATAATCATAGCGAGTCATAGCACAGTTCAGATCTGGGCAATCATCAGGACACACCAACACTCTCCAGAAAGCCAGGCCTGTGTACTCATCATCTGCAGGCATGAAGGCACCACTTTCATTAATGCAGCACAAAGGCCGAGTGGAAAAAAGTCTGCATAAACCTATTAGTTCATTTTTGATCTCCTACTTAAGTTTGGATGGTCTTTAAGTATTCTACAAACCCAATTAAGCTTAATAAAACATTAAGATGTGGACATTTTGAAGTTCAAAGTCACTTAATTTAATCTACTTAGTATAAAATTCCCCAAATGAAATAAACAAAAAAAAAAAAACTCAATCCAGTTTCCCTCCCAAAAAAACTGATTTACGCTTTTTACTCATATAGATGTAATTCTCACCAAAAACTTAGAGGGGCATCATTCCTCTCAACCTTTGGTCAATGTCGGTAGTTTGAGTTTGCAAAGATAATGAATCAAATTCTCTTCTTTCCATAGCCATTAAAATAGGAGGAGGGAAGGAGCTACTAGTAGAGCTTTAATGGGACAACTTCACAGCCAGGAAACAGGCTGCTGCAGCTTACACGTGTCCCTGAAGTAATGAATGAGAGATCACTAATGCCCATGCTTTTGACATAGTCCCAGAGTAGCAGTTCACCACTCATCTGTTGCAAATAACTTCTGAGCAGTTACTGTGTGCCAGGGATCATTCTTGGTGCTGGGGATATGATGAATAAACAAAGCAAACTCTCTGTCCTCTGGAAGTTTACATTTTCAAGAATGTGAAACATGATAAATGTCAAATTCATATATGTTTATTTAATTGTTGATTTAATGCTTACAATGAAAATAAAACAGGGTAAGGCAATAAAGAGTAATGGGAGTTGCTGTTTTAGAAAGGAAGGAAGACCTCCTTGGTAAGATGATATTTGAGCAAGGATCTGGACAAAATGGGGGTGGTGGAGAGAAGCAAGACATGTGGCTTTTGGGGAAGACTGTTTCAGATAAAAGGAACAGAAGGTACAAAGTCCTTGAAATAGGAATGCTTAAGAGATATTGAAGAGACAGGTGGGGATAGAGTGGAGTCAGCTAGGAGCGGTTGTAGGGGATGAGCTTAGACAACAGGAGCCAAGTTATGTGAGTTCTTGTGGGTCACTGTTAGAGAATTTTTTTTTTCCAGTGAGAACAAAAGCCATGGCGGAACTCAGTGGGAGCCTGACATGAGCTACGTATAATATTGTAAAAGGTCATTCTGTCCGCAGTGTAGAGAATTGGTCATGGGCTGTTGCGCTCAACCAGGCTGCCCATGTGATGATCTTATAATTCTGAATGCCCAGGTCCTATTCGAGAATAATTAAGTCAGAATCTCTGGAGCCAGGGCTTGACTTTTAATAGCCTTATGAAGGTTGCAAAGTGAGGTCAAGTATGAGAACACAGCCACAAGGAGATAAGAGTAGAAACAGATACAGAGGCAACTGAAGCACTTTAGGCGAGAAACACAGTGGCTCTGGCCAGGGTGGTGAGAGGTGTCAGACTTGACTGGGCATCAGAATTCCTAGGAACTTTGAAATGCACATTAAAGGTAGAGTCCCTAGCACATACACTCCAGAGATTCAGGTTAAGCACCCATGATGGGTCTAAATCAACACCGCTGACACTTAAAAAACAAATACCTCCAAGAAGATGAGGCCTGAGCAAAGGAAATCGGGACTGTGGATTAAGAAATCACTGGAGCAATTTCCAAAAAAGGTGATTCTATTTATTCTAAGGATTAAGGCTGAACTTCAAAGAGTTTATAATTTGCTTAATGGTTAAAAAGAAAGAGAGGAAATGGATCAAGGTGACATTTTTAAAGAAGCTCATGTTCATCCAACAAAGCAGGAACATCAGACACCACCCAGACGAGGCAAGCAGGATCAGTCAATGCCCTTTCTTTTTTCCCCAACAAAGGATAGATCTATACTTGAACGACCATAGCTGCTGAGCTGGTGTTCATACCTAAAACGTCACTTCTTGAAATTACAATAACCCTACTCTTGCTCCTAGACACAGAGAAAAGGGCTGGGGACTGGGCACTGAGAAACCTCTGAATACACATTCCGTTTTGATAGAAAAACAAAGTAATCTTTTATTTTAAAATAACATTTAACTATAAATTTCTACCTTTAAAAACCTGCAATTTATATGGATTATAGATATAATTAAATTTGCTAAAAGAATCATCCAGTACCTATGGGTGCCCACAGCCATGGCTTAATTCAGCTAAGCAGCAGCTTCTGCATGTGAGCATGTGAACTCACCTTCATGTCTTCTCACCTGCTAATGTCCCTTCAAACTCACTGCCTTCAACTCAATTATTTCCTAAAGTATCTCCAGGATTTCTCAAAAATGGTGCCCTATTTTAGCTTTAGGAAGCGGTCTCCTGATGTCTTTATGTTTTAAAGTCAATTTGATGTTACTCAGTATATTCTTAATCTGTAACTTTACAAAAGATACCCCTAACCAACTTCTATTATTAATTGCTCATTTCTATGATTGCTGATGCAGAGGAGCACTTCTTAATAAAATCTTTAATCTCTACGCAGATGAGGATTGGAACTTTATTATTCACAAAAATGCTTCATAAATCACTGCCAACACGTGTCTTCATGAAAATGGAGCAAGAGAAGAGGTGGACTCAGGGAAGGCTGACACCAGTGGAGGCAGTTATATTGAGTACGCTGCTTTAATCTAAAAGTCATCATGCTCATAATGAAAGAAAAAATATCCTTATCCAGATGAGAGAGGCAAGGATGAGAGAGGCAAATAAGGTAATGCTGCCCTGAGCAGTGATAAAATAGGAAATATTGAATTAAATTACAAAAGTAATAAAATTTCAACAAATGAATATCATAGATCATTATGAAAAATGAACTGTCATTTTGGGGATGCTCTAAGAGTCAGTTTTATCTCCTCCCTCTCAAGCACAGTCCCTGATACCTCATGTGTGATATTGAAAATATCCCAAATCAGAAAAAAAAATCACCATTTGTAATCTTCTGGCTAGGGAGATGGAAGTCCAATTTTATGGCCATGTGTGTTGACATAGTGAAGGAGACAGATGTCTCTGGTCCCCCAGAGACTGTGACCTGGGTTAGCACAGTGGAACAGAGATTTACCACTTAATAGAGAAGAAGTCAAGCTGCAAGCATCCTCAGAGGTGGGTGATAAAAATTCATTCCTGGAGCAGGACCAGTATATTAACTATATTTTTTTTATTTTCTGTACATTTGACATTCTGATATCTGGAGCCTTGCTGCCCCTCCCAAGGTGAGCTAATTCCTGGAGACTGTACAATTTGCCTGCAAGTGCACCTTTGATAAACAAACCAACCAATTCAGAGCCGAAGCCTTGAACCACCTCCTTTCATCAGGTGCTTACACCCTGGGCCATTTTCCACCTGCCCTAATCACCCAGGCCCAGGTACCAGACAATAAGGTGCAGCCCCTGTACTCCAGGGCCCACTAAAATCACTCAAACTTAAACCTGCCTATCCTGCTGGTTTTTCGTCTCATGGAAACAACAAAGTCTTCAGCTCACAAACTCCACCTCCCTCTCTCTGCTCTCTCATCTTGCCTTGGTGCACCCATGTGGCCCTATGTTTCTCTTGCTTCTGAGGGAGTGTGAGTATAATAAACTTCTTCCTTCAAGACGGTCACTTCCATGGCCATGTGCCTTACTACACCTGATCAAAACAATTCCTGGGTACCTCAAAGAGAGTGGGAATCAGAGAAACCAGGTTCTGTTGGGTCCAACTTTATACTTACTGGCTTGGTGATCTGAGTAAGTTAGTTCAACACTCTGAGCTGTGCTTTCTACCTATATATTGTAGATCATCCACCTACCCCACTCACTATGATTAACAACAAATGAGATAATGGATGAAAAGAGGTCCGAAGCTATGAATTCCAGTAAGTTAGGGTTGCATTCCACTTGTATTTCAGATCATTTTTCCTCAGTAAAACTAAACAATCTGAGCTGAGGAAAGGCAAGTCTCCTTTCCATAGATGCCTCCTCATGGTGCCCAGAGGTTTGGTTGAAGAGGAAATTAACTTTGTGGGTAAAAAAGAGGACCTTTTTTCCTAAGGGAGGGTTTGGACAAGTCATCACTGATATTTGTCATTACCAAGGATAATGGGATTGACAGTTCCCAACACAATTGGCGTAACGCTAGAGATGTGACAATAACCACTTCTATTAACCTTTGGATAATCATAAGATCCACTGAGAATTTGGTAAGCGTTATGGACTTTCTCCCGATAAGAAAATGCCTAAGCCTATATGTACATTTGCAATTTCAGACAAGATCCATGAGGTCTGGGGCATTTTTCCACAAGAGCCCAAGGATTCTCCAGAAACCTCTAGATCTCAGGTTAAAAACCTCTGTCTTATATTCTTCTTGCATTCTGCACTATAAATTTTTCAAAAACAAATGTTGCTCTTTGGACAGTCAAGATGGGCTCTCATCTGAAGTGCTTGCCAAATGGAGAGAGAAGTTCATACGTCCATTTGCATGCCCATTCTCCAACGTTATGTGTACCAGGTATCAGTATCCATGATCAGATCCAGAAAAGTCACATCAGGAGTGAGTTTTCAACATGAAGGAACAAGGTAGGGGCATCAGGAGCCCCGAGACAAAAATAGGCATCACTGTGGTTCTTATGATACACATCACATCATGGAACCTTCGAATGACCACATTTAAAGGAGGAGGGACAGAGTGGACAGACAGACAGGACCCCCATTTCATTCATTTTTGAATCAACAGACTCCAGCACAATGCTTGGCATAGAGCCAGTACTCAAAACACCGTTGGCAATACCAAAAAGATTATTCTGCTGATTCTAGAGCTGTTGAGACAAACTCATCACCAAGCTTCAGGCTGCTGGCCACTGCACGACCTATGGATTTATAGGGCCAGAAAGCCCTTCCCTGCATCCCTTGGACCAGAAGCGATCAAGTGGTGACAGTTGCTTGTTCACAGGGATGCCCTTTCTTCCAAGAAGACTTACACATTCAACACCATGAACAAAAGGACAAACTCATATATGCAGAGCTATTAAGGTAAGCAATACAGATCAGAAAACCTTCTGTAAAAGAAAAATTGTTCCACAAACTGGGACAGTGATAGAGAATGCTCAGGAAACATCATGGGACCATGTCATTCCCTAATGTGAACCTCCAATGCCTTCTCATTGCATTTGACGTAGATTTCAAACTCCTAATTGCAGCAAAGATGCCCTAGAAGATCTAGAAACATGGCAAACTCCTTTGGGCTTTAGGATCTTCGTGTCCACCTTTGCCACTTCCTGGAACGTTCCTCGCTTCCCACTTTGCATAGCTAACTCCGTCACCCTAATTATCCTTCTTCATGTCACCTCATTTGTCTCCTTCATGATGCTCAGTACATTTTTCAGTTACCTTAATGATTTGTTTGTTTACTCGAATTATGTCCATTTCTCTCTCCAAACAAAAATGTAGATGTTGTGAGGGCAGAACGAGGCAACTGTGCCCCACGTGGTGCCTGGCGTGTAGTAGGTTTTTTATAAAGATCAGTTTCTCACCTCTTCTGCATTCCTTTTCACCAAGTTTAGAAGTCAAGAGAAGTCAACATAGAAGACACCTGAATTTACCAGAGTGAAAGTTCTTTCCTTCATCACTCTCTCCATTGTAAATACGTACTTACATTTTTATGTGGATAGGCCATCAATCAGCAGAAGTTTTATTTTCCCTGTGCACAGTTCCCTTGATTTCTTTGTACACTAAGCTCAGTGATAAAATAGAAAGAAATGGAGGGGTGAAAAGCTCTGATCTTTGTTATTATAGTCTCGGCTCAGGGTCCAGAAAATGGTGTCTTGTTTTAGGCCTTTCACAGGTGGATGATCAGTTTTATAATGTGTTCTATTCTACCCCTTGATTCTAGATAAAAGCCATGCAAAGATTGAAGCCAACTGTATTTTAAATAATGACCTGCTTCAGGGATTATCTAGTATGGGAAAGACTACATCTTAAAATAATGTGTGACACTTGCCCTTCTAAGCCAACTTTCAGTGGAAGTCTCTCCTTTTCCCTTATGCTTTGTGACAGTTTGGACAGATGGCGTCATTTCATGGAATACACAGATGACTGGGTAGACAGGTTATCAGAATGCACTGAACACAAGACAGAGCTAAGAATCAGATACACCTAGTTTTGCCCTGGGAGGCCGTGGGTGAGTTACCTGACCTTTCTAAACCTCATTCTTTACTTGTGAGGTATCATGATTAATATAATAATACTTAATGGCAGGCTGCTGTTCAATGGAACAAATAAAGAAAAATAGTAGGGGTTGTGGTGGCGAGGTGTCATGCTGCAAAAAAGTGTGTGGGGGGTTCTCATTCTAAGAGAATACCTCCAATGGTGCTCTTGCCTAGATTCTAAAGAGAAAATGTATGGGGAAAGGATGTGAAGCTTGAAAATATGACTTGGTTTGCCTTTCTCCGGACCTCAGGGAAAATTTCCTTTGTCCTTAATGTTCCCTCCACCTCGAGTTTGTCTCTCTTAGCCTCTCTCCTCTACTGGCCTGGTGAGATTCCAAGGGTGCAAATCAGGGTACAGAACCAAGACCCACTTAGCTTTCGGCACAAATGTAGTCCTTGTGTATTCTCACTAAGATTTGAGGCCAAAGCCACATAGTAAGAAGCAGCATGCATTTGGATAGAGCACTCCCTCCACCCACTACCCTCCTGAATCAGCACAGTGGCAGGTTACAAATCAAGGACTGGGAATTTTGGAATTCTGTCCAATTCATTCTCAAGCACATTAAAATCAACAGATGTTATGAATTCTAAACTAGCACAGTTGCTTTCTCCCAAGGTTCTTGTCACTTCTATTTCCCCAACCAATCCTCCCTGTCACTAAGAATTAGTCTAAAATCACAGTTTCTGCTGTCACCTCACCTACTGCCTTCTGGGGCTTACTGTCAGTAAGCAAGTCAAGGGCTCATCAGACAACTGCAAGAATATTGTTGAGGAAAGTGTTCTTTCCATTTACCTGTGATTCTCCAAGAGGCAGACAGGAAGGGGCATGCTCTGGGGTGCAGGGAAGGGGCTTATATTTCAGAATCACCTGTAGGGTCTTGGCAATTTATAGATTCTCATTACCTAGACACCAACTTCTGCCCCTTACAGGGGTTCCAGTGTTCCCAAGACCTAGAATTCCCACTATGAGAATGTTTCCCGGATGAAGACCATTATTTTGGCATAACGAGTAGTAGCCTCAGGATGCATGGGGCAGGAAAGCGAATGAAAGCTCTGGAGGAATTTGCGGCACCATTATCTTATTTTTGAGGAATTCCAGAGGAAATTTTATGTCTTGTCTTTAATTAGTAAAAATTTTATCCTAAGCAATTGTTATATTTTAATCTTACAGACTGTGAATCTAACAGCTGCCCAGGGTTCCCTCAAGCAGAGGTCTCAAACACCTGAGATTGGGTGTTTTGGGGTCTACTTTTGTACCCCTGCCTTTGCTGTCCCATTTTCTTTCCTTCTCACCTCCAATCTGTGTTCATTTTTCTGTTTTCTGTTTCCCATTCACTCATCTTCTCTCCGTCAAGTATTAACTGGGTACTCACTAGATACTAAACCTCTTGCTCAACGCTGGAAACACAGTGGGGAGGAAAAACCCATATGGCCTCTACCCTCATGGAATTTTGATAATCATTACATTAAAAATAGAAATTGCTGTATTTGTTCATTTTAAGAAAATTAATTCATCCAGTTCATGAACACAAGATATCTTTCTATTTATTTCTGTCTCCTTCCATTTCGTTCATTAATGTCTTATAGTGTTCTGTATACAGATCTTTAATCTCTTGGTTAAATTCTCTCCTCAGTATTTTATTGTTTTCATTCTTTTTTCACAGTTTGTTCTTAGTGTATAGAAATGCAACTGATTTCTGTATGTTTAGTGTGTGTCCTGCATCTTAACCAAATTCATTTTATTAGTTCCAACAGTATTTTAGTGGAGTCTTTAGGGTTTTTCTATATGTAATATCACCTCATCTGAAAACAGAGACAATTTTACTTCTTCCTTTCGTATTTGGATGCCTTTTATTTATTTTTCTAGTCTAACTGTTCTAGCCTGGACTCCAGTACTATATGAAAGAGGAATGTTGACAATGGGCTCCCTTGTATCATTTCTAATTTTAGAGAGAGAGCCCTTAGCTTTTCACCATTGTGATGTTAGCTGTGGGTTTTCATATATGACCTTTAGTATGTTGAGGTATGTTCCTTCTATACCCAATTTGTTGAGAGCTTTTACCAGGAAAGGGTGCTAGATTTTGTCAAATGCCTGTAATTGTAAGGTTGTCCTATTCCTTCTTTCAGCTTTGTGCACTGGTAGGAGGAACATTTGAGGCTAAAAAAATCCTTCCTGATCTTTCCTCCTATTTTTTGTTCCTGGAAATGAACCCTCATTCTTTTTTCTTTTTCTCCCTATATCTTACATGTCAGTGAAAACAACTGAAAGCTAAGTAGTATTGGTAGTGCAAATAAGTTAGTGAAAAAGGCATTTGACAGACAAGCACCAACATAGGTGAGGTCACACAGGAAAACATTTATTCCTTTTCCCAAGAAGCCTTCAGGCACTGAAGAAGGAAAGCTAAACACCCATAAAAAGACTTATATGAAATGTACACGAATTATGGAAAAGGGTGTTGTCAGCGGCAGCAGAAAAATCAGTAAAATATAAACCAAAAAAGTAATTTATTTCAACAGAGAAACATATACAGACTAGAATAAGGTTGGCAGTCCTGAGAGCTAGAATCTATTTTGTTTTCTCACCTTCATGACTTTGTTTATATGTTGTTTGTTGTTCTTCTGAGGCCAGAATTTTTTCATGGATATCAAGGGAAGAGACAGACGCTGTGCTGAAACTGAATTGGCTTTTTCAAAATACTTTTTTTCCAGCTGGGAGCCTCGAGATGAGTAAAAGTTAATGGTTTTAATGGTTGAAGAAAGTTCCACAATTTTTCATCTTAAATATAACTTGCTAGGAGATTGGAGCTTTTCCTGGAGGAATAAGTTTGTCTTGAGGACATTAGATTATACTGGAGAAAGGGCCAGAGTACCTGCCATAGCCTGGAAACTCTGTTTTTCAGAGCACTGGGTGACTTTTAATAACAACCAATGTTAAAAATAATGCTAATTTATAACATAGAGTGGAGAAACAACTCATTTTGGAGCTTCCGGCTAAATACAATATGTTGGTGTAAGCCATTAATGAGTCTCACCTGGGTAACAAGCTAGGCCGCTTCTCTGAGCTCTTCCACAAGTGAGCTTTTTACAGTAGAAATCAGATAGTGTTGCTCCTTTGCTCAAAGTCCTACAGGGGCCTTCCATTTAATTTAGGGTAAGAATCACAAGCCCCCCCATTCTCTGGACGCTGCCCTGTTCCTTAATCTTACCTCAGGTTGACTTTCCTACACCATTGCCAAATTCTCACCCATCCACCCCCCTTTCGTGAAGGCTAGTCCTTTTCCAATTCCTTAAAAACCTGTTACATGTCCTTTGCATAAGCTACTCCCTATGCACTGAAACATATTAGCATAGCTATCTCCTTCACATCCTTTAAGTCTCATCACAAAACTTTCTACCTCCCAAAGTCCTTCCCTCCTCATTTTATCTAAATTAAGTCTTCCTTTTATTCTCTGTCTCAGACTCTACTGAATTTTTACATAGCACTTGGTACAACTTATAGCTGTTTCATTTACCCATCACCTTACTAGGTTCTATTCCCTACACACACACACATGCACACACATACACAGGAGTATAGATACAATACAAATTTTTTATTTATATTGGTTTGTTGTAGTTTCCCTACTCCTAATCCAGCACCTGACCCATAGAAGCTGCCCCCCCAAAATTTGTCA
The DNA here is from genome assembly GCA_030015415.1 of Cynopterus sphinx. Lineage (NCBI taxonomy): Eukaryota > Metazoa > Chordata > Mammalia > Chiroptera > Pteropodidae > Cynopterus > Cynopterus sphinx. Next base: position 114,236,074 of record CM057381.1, read on the forward strand.
GGTAAGTGAATTAATATGGGCATTACTCATTCATGGGTTGCCAGGAGATAAATCCAACTCAATGGAATATGATACAGATGGTTATTGCAGTAAATTAAAAAGTAAATACATCATCACATATAGAGTAGCTAAGAGAAATAGAGGGAGTAAATGAGTACTAAAGCATTAAAACTAAGGCATTTGAGCACTGGTCCCACACATGGTAGGACTGCAGCAAAGTGGGCACCATCATTATTCTCTATCATTACTTACCAGATGAGCAAACTGAGGCTTAGAAAAGTAGAAACCTATCCCAGGTCATACAGCAGGTAAGTGGCAGCTACCAGACCTTTTTTAAGTTAAGACATGCAAGACTCCAAAGATTATTTTCTTAATTGCAACATCATGACATGAGAACACAGTAATAGGATAAGGGACACGAACCAGCAGGTCACAGAAGAGGAAATACTCATGGCAACAAAAACTAACAAACAGAAAATAAACAGATTAAAATGTTTTATCTTTTAAGCACACAAACTAACATAGATTAAAACAAAAATAAGAGTTTTGGGACATTTTTGTTTTTTACTATCAGACTGAAAATAACTGGTTGATGACAATGAGAGTACTGGGAAATAACCTTTCTGCTGGTGGGAATTTAAATTGGCATAGGTTTTTGAGAATAACTTGGCCATACTTTCAAATATTTAAAATGTGCACAACTTTTGACAGCAATTCAACTTCTAGAAAACCACTTCTAGAAATTATTTTTTACCGCCAAGTTGAAATTTTTTACTTTGCTAAAGTGTACAAATAGAATGAATATAATAGTCTACATTCTATGGCTTTTAATACTTTATCCATTGATGATTTCCATTAGATGCTTTTGTCCTTCATAGCTCAGAAAAAGTTTACATGACTGATAGTCTGTAGAAGTTCAATTTGCCTTCCTTTCTAACCACCAAGTTAATCTGTCTTTACAAAAGACTTACCAGATGTTTTTGTTTGTTTGTTTGTTTGTTTGTTTGCCTCGCCATGCTGCCTAATGAAGCCATCATATACAGTGAAACAAAGATTTAACATAAAGAATATATGTTGCAGTACTGTTCACATTAGAGAAAAACTACAACTTCAATGTACCCACAAAAGAGAATTACAGTACATTAATTCAATGAAATTTCATGATGCCATTATAAATAATAGAAAAGTTGATCACTTAGTGACTTGGAAAGATATCAGTAAACAAACAAAATAGGCTCCAAAATGTCATGTACACTCTTATCCAATCTAAAAAATTATATAAATATACACGCATAGAAAAATAATGGAAAGATATCTGCAAAAAGGTGTCTAATGCCATAATCTCTGGTGGATAACTGGCAATACTTATTTCCTGTTATCTGCTTTTTTACAAATTTTCAACAGTGAATGTGTAATGTTTTTATTATAAAAACTTTTTTCAAATAAAGAAAGTAAGAAATTTCCATTCAATTCCATTCAGTGGATATTTAGAGAGCATCTATTTTCTGTCAGGCCCTGTGTAAGGCACTAGAGGTACAATGTTGACCTAATGCCTAAATGCATGCAGATAACATTCAGGGAGGAAAATGCACACTTTAGAGTTTAAGTATTACAGAGATGATATGCTATTAAATAGGTCTCATACTGATGTTCCACTGAATATTAGAAGCAGTGCCATTTCAAAAAAGATCACCCAAAGCTGTTAAGAACAGGCAAGTCTTGATTCCATTCCAAGCTCACAGCTAAAAACTTATTTCTATAGGTATTCAACCATGACTTCATTTTACCTTTCTCCTTTTTGGAAAACGTCTAACCTGAAAGATGTCTTCAGCCTAAGGTGTCATGTCAATGCTAAGAGTGAATGCGAGTACCTGAGACACTGAAGCAGAGCCTCTCAGAGCCCAGGCCCTCTGAAAGCCCACCATCCACATTTATTGTCTCATTTTTCTCCAAAGGGAACTAGATAATATAATCTAGACTTCCAAAAAGTGTTGGGAAGATCCACCAAATTCTATGACTACAGAGTACTGCCCAAGAGGTATATCTGATGTTAAGAAATCAGAAAATGAACCAATGTGCTGTCAACGCAGCTGATGTGGTTAATGCAGTACACTTTGATTTTCTTTAGAAATGGAAGAACGGAGAAGAAATGCTGGCGTGCTACTTACCCGCCCCCATGCTGGGGCAGAGAGAGACCGGAGGTAGTGGCTTGATAGTTACAACTCGAGCCTTGCATCTCCAGGCCTGAGGCCAGCCTCCTGCCTCAGCGGATAATGAGTTTGGCAGTCTCTGATCGTCTTTCCTGCATGCTAATCCCCATCACAAAACTTCTATAATGCATGACATAATTTAATACACCTGGCAGACTTACCACCAGTTCATTCTTTTGTTATGTAATAGCCCAAGGTGAAGTCGAGGGTGGTTAATGCTCTGACAACCAGCTATTATCCCCAATAACAGGTGATTTTCAAAGGATTATTGCCATCAGAAACCATTTTGTAATAACTGGCAAATGGAAGCCAGTGTAGCAAAGAAAGATGGTCTTTGGGAGTTGCCCTTTATTTTGTACAGATCTGTAAAGATGCTTGCTTCAAGCATCTTCCAAATGAAACAACTGGAGTAGTGGTGGGCTTTTATGGGCAAAATACATCACTGCACTAGAAAACTTATAGACATGGGTGTCTTAAAGTTACTCTTAGAAATCTTTCTATTTTTATAAGACTTTTCATTTTCCCCCTCATTTCTGCCCTTTCATAATATTCTGAATTCCTAAAAGCCTGCTTCTCAGTAAGTTACAGAAATCTAGGGAGCTTTCCATGAACTAATTTTACTCTGAAGATGTTTTACCTTTGTGTCAAGCCACAGATGGAAGATCAGCCATGGCACTGATTCTGAGAATATTATTTCTGACAAGCACACCCTGACTTAACCGAATCTCACTTTGGGAAGGAAACATAGGTTGGGTTATGACAAGAGAGGAATAACCTATTGTCCTCAGTGTGCAGGAGTTTAGCTAGCAGTCTGTGGCAAATTAAGACTTTCTTTATTCTCTACCATGCTACCCAACTACCAAGTGAGTCCTGCTTCATGGGGGAAATTTCCTTTCAGGCAGTAGTTTTGTTAGACACAAGTTCTCTCCTAAAAGAAAGCACTACGAATGATATATCTCCTTAGGACAGTTTCCAAAATAGCACTCATATCCTCCAAACTCAAAATCCAAATTCTGTAACATCAGGAAGGTGGTTTTTCATGTCACTGCTATGATAAAAATCGAGTTCTTCGTACTTTACACAGATTGCAAAAATCCCAGCTGTTTGAACTTGGGAAACGTGTTCAGTGATGAAATTAAACCAACATCATCTTCCTTTATCTTGACAGTTTAGACGACTGGAGGCAATTGCTGCTCTGGCCATCAGGTTCGGTCGTCAGTACTAAAATTACTATACTGCCTAAAGTTTATCTTTGATTAAAAATTAAATTTAACTTTCTTTATCATTTTCCATGCCTCAACAACATGCGTGTATTCTCCAAGTTAAATCAAGATGAACTAAATATTTAATAATCTGTCTTAATTAGCTACAACTGTTACCTGATTCCTCTCTGTAAATGAATGTGAAAGGGCCCAGTAGGCCTAATGTTAACCTTCATACACTCTCGTTATAGGAGAGAAATTACAGGCTCTAATTAGATGCTTCAAACTGCAAAGAAATAGCATTTTCATAACCAGCTTATTAAAATCCTAGGGCTCCTATGGGATAGGGCAAATTGCTTCTACTCTGATCTGCTTATCCTTGTACAACACCATACAGAAGACTCATGTTGTCTGCCTTGCACAGCTCATATTTCTCCCAAATTAATGAGTACTCAAATTATTCCAGCTGCCTTCTTGGCACAAACAAAAATTGAAAATCTATGGCTGCCAAGTGACGTGGATAACCCAACTGCTAAATAAAATATGCTTAAGGGGACACAGCTGCTGGGGTGCCTATTTACATTAAAATTACCAAATCCATGAACACAGAAGAAATGTCCCAAGACAGCAAAACAGTGTTAAACACTTGGGTTAACCCTTTTACTAGTCCAGGGCTCTCAAGGTATAAGTGTCCCATGCAGTGGAGCAGAAACATGACATTTTTACCAAATACCTTTTTCCCATAAAATAGATCCCTAAGTATTATGGTTGGAGAACTAGTAAGGATGTTCCATAGGGAGTTCCCACTCTTGGAAGTTCTTTACTTCCATTGATGAACTCTATGTCTGTTGATGTCTTTGTACAAACCAATTAAAGCTTTCAACTAAATCAAACATAGATCTTAGGTTTGCTAGGTTTTGACATTTTATTAATCTTTACAAGATTCTCTTCTGTGCTCTGATCTCTTCATTGTTTACAGGGCCTAATAAAGCTCAGATGACCAAGAGGTGGAAATCATAGAAAATGATATTCCAAAGGTCAATGAATGGTGTCTCAAATATAAGTGGCCAGCTGTTTGGCAGGACTTCGTAAGAAGGCCCCTTAAGAACTAATTCAGACAGAGAAGAAGACAGCATGAGAGAACAGTAAGGAACAAGAATAAAGCATGGGAGAAAAGGTCCAAGTATTTATTGATTAATTCAGCATTCCTTAATATATAATTAAAGAGCTTCCATTACCATCGCAAAATTCCAGATTCTAAGGGGTTTAGAGTAAATGTCTCCAAAATCTGTAATCATTGATAATAACAATGACCTAGCTCAGATAAGAATTCTTAACCCAGATTTCAAAGACTAAACCCCTGTCCAGATCCATGCCTCAACCATACACAAACATTCAAGCAACCAAATACCTCTCAAAGTTAGTCTTGGACTATCAAAGAATGTATCCGCAAGGTCTATCTTGCTGAATGTGTAATTTTTTTTTTTTTTAATTTAGAATCACAAGTTACAGCCTGGGTTCTCTGGCTAATTACTAAAACATGTTCTGTTTGCCTTCCTGAACATTCTGCCTTGCACACTTTGCATTGTCCAAATCATGTAAAATTATAGAGTGATGTCATCAAATAGATCAGGCTCAGGGGAAACAGATGAAGATTCTATAAACACTTTTCACCCTTAAACACATAGCCTAAACAGAATACTTCCTCTCTCTATAGGAGAAAAATGGCAATGAATGAGATTTAAAAAACAGAATGGGGACATGTGAACATCAATCCACAAACATTTGAACATGATTAAGGAAGTACAGACACAAATGAAGATAAGAGAGGAAATTTTGCTCTCAGAAAGAAAAAAGGCCTTGACCCTGAAGGAAGCCAATACAAAGTCAATTTAAATTACATGGTAATGCTTTTGATCCATGCCATTGCCATGTATATTTTCGCTTGTACTGAGATGCTTGCCTAAATACCTGAGTGTCTCCAAAGAAGATATTATCTGCCTCTGAACAGTCCTACCTCATTTAGAATCTCAGTACCAGACATTTTAATCCATAGTTACAGAGTCCTACATCCTGTCGAAAAGCAAAAATTTTAGAGATGTGGATTTTGCAGTCATTTTCCTAGGATAGGTGTCAAAAGAGGATTTTTACATAACCTTTACTGTCACTTTTATGATGACACTTCTGAGTCTTCTAGGGCCACTATGAGTCCCAGACATGTTCTGGATCAAATGCAGAATCAGCACACACAATGTGATCTTTGATGTGAATGACTGTGACCTAGAAAAGCATATTTACATTTTATCTTGCCTTTGACACCTCATAGTATAAACACAAAAGTTGTCCTCAACAACTCTGGTGTTGCAAAGTCTTTAAAAATAGCTCTGATATATGGGGTCAGGCAAACCCATTAAATGAGAAAGACAGGATCAAGTGGCAATCATCCATACTGATAACAGGAACAGTACCACAGGTAGTATAAAACATCATAGGTTATCAGTTTCCATTTCAGAAGGCAGTATGATTTTGCATGAAGGAATACTTTTCTACTTATCTAAGATGAATGGTAGTCTAGGAATGTGAAAAAAAAGTATCTACAGGTATATGTTTATGTCTGTATATGCAGTCATTTAGATATATTATCTACATGAAATCACAAGACAGATTGACATACTACCACTGACCGGCTCTTCAGATTCATTCATTCATTCATTTATTGCCGAGTTGACTCTTAGGGTAATAGCTAATCCAGTTTTGTAAAGTACATGAAGTGGACTGATAGTCTTTAAAGTATAGTTCCCTATCTCTCAATGTAATGAAACTGTTACTTGATCTCTTGCCAGTTTCATTTTAGGAAATCAAAACAAAAGATATGTTTAAAGAGAATTTAAATTAATTTTGTTTTGGTAATTCAGAAACACTTGTTGAAAGTGGGACAATGCATAGACAAAACTCAGACTTACTGTGGTAAATTAATTATTCTGTTTCAATCTGATATATTTTGTTGAGGAGGCAAAACACTCAAAAATGACCATTTCCATTAGATATTCTTTCATCTCTACATATTGTAGCTAGCTTTTTGAAAATACTCTTGACCACTGGAAGAAGAAATAAGGCCTAGCAATTGTCCATTGAGACTAATCTAACTCAATGTTTCAAAAACTTGTAATAAAAATCTAAAAAAAAGAAAAAAATCTTAATGTCAGCTAAAGTAAAAAAGGCTGTATATGCTAAGAAACAATAATGACTCACAACTGTCTTTTCACAATAGAAATAATAAAAGGCAGAGATAACGAAATACCTTTTCTTCTGGGCTGAGAAAGCCAAAAAAGGGCTGAAATAACTAAGTTTCAAATTAGAATTTAATACTCAGTAATGATACCCTTTAAAAAGACAGCTATAAAAAAAATCTGAAGTTCTACAAGTTAAAAATAAAAAAAAAGTAAAATAAAAGGAGAGCAATATTTAAAACTCACACAAATTTAGTATCAGCAGATTTCAAAGAAATACGTTAGGCAAAAGGTCTCACCTTTTATTTTTAAACCTTGTAAGGACAATGTACCTGTAAATAATACTATTTATCTTCTAATAGATATAATAAAAAAAAAACTGATTCATCAAGAAAACATAACAATCCTAAATTTATATACTGATAATAACAGAGACACAACAATACATAAAACAAAAAGACTGGACTAAAAGGAGAAATAAAGAAATACAACATCAGAGTGGGGATTTTTAACACACCTCTCTGTAACAGATAGAATAAGTAATCAGTAAAAACATAGAAGATGTGAATATTATAATTAGTCAATTTGACCAAATTGACATATGCAGAACATTCTATTCATTAACTGCAGAATACATTTTATTTACAGGTACTCAAGGATCATTAATCAAAACACATCAATGCTTGTCTATAAAGCAAGTCTAAATACATTTGAAAAAATTAAAATCACATAGAAGCTATTCAATCTCAGTTGAATAAGTTAAAAAACATAAAATATTAACTGGAAAATTTGGAACCCAAATTGTTTCAATATTAAATAATATACTTTAAATAATCTGTGGGATATTAAAAAGCTCACAATGAAAATTAGAAGATAGTTTGAATTCAATGATAATGAAAATATAATATAATATCAAAAAGCACATGGGATATCACTAAAGCAACTAGAGGGAAATGATAGCTCTACATGCATATAATAAAAAAGAAGGCTAAAAATCATGTTTTAAAGTTTCATCATAACAAGCCATAAAAATGTGAAATTTAATTCAAAGCAAAAATAAGAAGAAAAATCAATGACACAGAAAACATGTACTATGCCAAAAGTTGCTTCTTGAAAATCCAATAAAACTGAAAAATTCTTTAAAAGACAGATTAAGAAAAAATGGGTGAAAACACAAATTAACCATATTAGGAATAAAAAAGATAAAGTTCTATCAATCTTATATATAAAAAGGAAACGAGGGGAATTTATAAACAACTTTAGCCCAGTAAATATGAAAATTTCAGAGCGATGAACACATTCCTTGAAAAGCCATATTTACCAAAATTGATTCAAGAAGAAATTTTAAAATGAGAATACCCTACATCAACTAAGACAATCGAATTTGTAAGGAAAATCCTCTGCAAAGTAAACTACAGTCTCCTGTGGCCTAGACATTGAATTCTTCTAAACAATTAAAGAAGAAAGAACAATCTTATACAAATATTTCCAAGAACAGAAAAAGAAGAAACTTTGCCCAACTTGCAAATCATGTTTGGTGGAACATAAAAGCTTAACATATTATGATAATGTTGGCTTTATGCCATAAAGGCAAGGTTAGTTTAACATTTGAAAATCAAATGACACAATTTATGGCATTAAAAAGAAAAATATGATAATCTTATTAGATTTAGAAGAAGCACTTGATAAAATTCAACACCCATTCAACTAATTTCTTACCAAGACAGAAATAGAACAGCACTTCCTTATCCTTAAAAAGAATAAGTATAAAACTCAACAGTAATGTAAGTGTTAAAAATGTTCACCCTGAGCTTATGGATGAGATAAGAATACCTACTAATCCTCATCCTTGCAATATTTGTATGGAAATGTGAATGACCAACAATAACAAAGACAATTTTGAAAGCTCAAAATAATATTAGAAGACTTATACTACTAAATATCAAAACTTATAATGCTCAAGGAATTAAAACAGAATGGAATCGGTATAAGAATAGACAAATAGACCAATAGCATAAAATCTAGAAAAAAAAAAAACACCCTAATTTTTTAAAAGTGCTACTATGATATCATAAAAAATGGTGGTTTCTTTCATAAATGGTGCTGGATCGACAGACAATCTATGTGAAAAAAAACAAACAAACCTTAATTTCAGATGACTATCAATAATAAAGTTTAATAATGAAGCTTAATAATAAAGCTTCTAGACAATATTAATATAAAGAACATTATCCACACTGGGTAGGGAAACATGTCTTAAATTGTACGTAAAAAGGTACTATCTATAAAGAAAAAGATTGATATAACGAACCTTATCAAAATTAAAACTTCCATTTATCAAAAGATAGCATTTAAAAGAGATAAAGGAAACCATGGAGTGGGAGAATATATCTGCAGTACATATGTCCAGTAAAGAACTAGTATCTAGAATATTAAAAAAAAAACTATTAAAATCAATAAAAAACAGACTAATAATTTTAACGGGCAAAAAATCTTGTACAGACACTTTATAGAAGATATCCAAATAGACAATAAACACAAATAGCCAATAGGTATAAGAGAAACTGATCAATATAAGTCACCATGGAAATACAAATTAAAATGACATTAGATATTAAAACACGCACACACACATACATACATTGAAATGGCTCAAATTAAAAATTTGAGAATAGCAGTTGTTGGTGGAGATGAATTCGAACTCCCCCTGTTGCAGTCACTTTGCAAAACTCTTTGGAAGTATCTATATTAGCAGATGCCTGCCTGGCCTACTGTGTGCCCACCTTGCCTGTCATGTGCCTTCCATGTGCCTGCCATATGCCCACTGCATTCATAACTTATGAGGTAGTGATTCTACTAAGTATATCCCCAACACAGATGCACACACAAATATTCAATAAAAGATGTGTAGTATAATTTTTATAACAGCATAACTTGAAACAGCCAAGTTTTAAATAATCTATATGTCAGTCTATAGAAGAAAAGATAAGTAAGTTATGATATATCCACATTACAGAAAACAACATGGCAGTGATAAGAACAAACCAAACCACTGGCACACACAACGACTTGAATGAACCTAACTAATGTAACACTGAGCAATAGAAGCCAAACACAGAAGAGTATATACCAGATGGTTCCATTTACATAAAGTTCAGTAACATTAAAATTAATCCATGGTGATAGAAGTCAGACAAGTAATTATTTTGGGGGACATCATGACTGGAAGGAAGCATAAAGAGGAAGGCTCTTGAGGTACTGGTGGGTTCTGATTAATATATATGGTTTTATACATAAGTGGTCACTTGGTAAAAAATCATAGAGTTCTACATATAAGTTTATTGTACCTTATTACACGTTATTTTTGAAATCTTCAATGTACAAGGTCTTTAAAAAGTTAACTCACTATGTTTATGTAAGATTATATCACTAGGAGAAATTGAGAAGGGCACGAAGGAACACTCCATATTATTTTTATATTTCCTGTGTCTGAAATTATTTCAAAATAAAAAGTTTTTTTTTGAGTGGTCTTTATGATAACACAGTGCTACCATCATCCTCATGAAGATAAGTGTAAATGAGCCAGAGCTAAGGAACTAGCCTAGTGAGGAAAGAATTTATGGTTGCAATATCTTTGCCAAAAGTGTTAATATCAAGGAACCTGGAACATGGAACTGAATCCCAGGAGCCTTAGGTGAAACTCACCAACCTTACCATTTTCTACTTACCAACCATGGCCATTGCTCTCACCTTCAGAAATCTAAAGAATCTCAGGGTAATTTGAGCCTATGTAGGAATCCTGAGTGTGGCTAAGAGACTAAAAAAGGTGGACTGTAAGGCTTGTCCACTGAGTAAGCCATCCTATTAAGATAAGACAGCACACTGGGAAAGGTGTGTTGGCCTCAGAGCACAGTACCACCCTCTCTCCATCCCAGAGCTGGTACAACGTGCTCAATAAATGAAAGAGCTTCATTCAGCTTTGATGGCTTTCCTTCTGAACGTTAATCTTGAATAAATTAATGCCATTGCTAATCTTGCACAGATGAACAAAGGCCGTCTGCATACAATAGCACTCTTGTTTCCAGGCCCAGTGACATTAAAATATCATCTTGTCTTTCATCATCTTTGTCTTTATCTTCAGTTATTCCTGCTGTGAGGTGAAAACAGCCCAAGACGAGATATCACTCCTGCTGAGTCCAGGTCCTGCAATATTTCTTTCCAGCCAAGAAATTGTGGCTTTCTGCTGTCTGTCCCTTCGTTTAATTGCCATAATCCACCTCAACCAACAAAGACAGCCTCCTCCCACAAGGAAGATTCAAAAACCATCATCACATATGTAAAGCTTGAACAATGGCTATGTTCATTTTCCAGACCACATTTTTATCTTGTAATTACATATGATGCAATCTGGGGAGGGAATTTTAATGGAATAAACATTTACTACAAGATTTAACTACATAAGAAGAGGATTTTGAAGATAACACTCAAAATCCTTCTAGCTTCGCTTCAGATGCAGGACAATGGCTCTCTCAACTCTAATTATTTTTGGTGAGGTCCTCAGTGCATACAAAAGATCCCAGAGCTATCCCTACCCAGTACGTACTGCCACGTCCTCCCCATGTCAAGCACTTGGGCTGTGTTAGGTCATCTAGTCCTCCTCTCGTGTTAAGGTAAGTACTATTTTTATCCACATCTGACAAACAAGGAAACTAAAGCTGAAGATCACACAAACAGTAAGAAGAGAAGGAAGTCCAGCTCTCGAGTTCATTATCTTAACTACATCCTGGACTCTGACTCTTTCACAGGGAATATAATGTGGTTCTGGGCTGAGCGGTTCTTTACCTTCACACTAGCCACTTTTCTGTGAAGATAATGGTATCTGCTTGGATCTTGCCCAGGTTGCTCCATTCCTATTATTCATAAAATTGGCTTGGCACAAACCACACACTTTCTATGAAGATTCACATCATTCCAAAGGGATTCAGACCTTGAGCTTTGGTTTTGAAAAGCAAAGTGCAGGACCCAAGGAGGAACTGGCTGATTTTTATCTATATCCTTTCATCATCACTTCTAGCAGTGAGCAAAGCAGCAGCAGACTCTTAGTGAAGACAGAACCAACAGCCTGCCCCTCTTCGAAATAACTTTGTTAAATAGTATGACATAATGGGGTGATGTCTGACACTTATTGAGCATTTACTTAAGTGACTGGCAGTGTTCTAAGCTATTATAGGAGTCCTCTCACTTAACCATTCCAACATTCCTATAGGGTAGGTAATGTGGTAGGCAGAATAATGCTATCCTCCTACCCCGTCATGACGTCTACATTCTATTTCCTAGAATTTGTGCTAATGTTATGTTATGTGACAATGGGGAATTAAAATTGTAGATGGAATTAAGATGGCTAATCTGCTGATCTTAAAATAGAGAGATTATTCTGACTTATCCCGCTGGGCCAATTCAATTACAAGTGTCCTTTAAAGTGGAAGAGGATATCAGAATCAGAGTGCTGTGATGTGAGAGAGACTTAACTGGCCATTGCTGGCTTTGCAGATGAAAGAGGGCAGTTGAGCCAGGAAGTGGGGGCAGCCTCTAGAAATCAGGAAAGGCAAGAAAAAATATCTCCTAGAGTCTCCAGAAAGGAAACAAACTTGCTGCCACTTTGAATATAACCCACTGAGGCCTGTATCAGATTTCTGACCTATAAACTGTTAATTAATTTGGGTTGTTTTATATCACTATATTTGTGATAATTTGTTACAATGGAAAAAGTAAACTAATACAGGTAGGCTTTATTGTGATGATGATCTCTATTTTACTGATGAAGAAACTGGCACTGAGAGTTTTAGAATCTTGCCTGTGGATACCCAACTAGTAAGTAACAGCATCACAATTTGTCCAGACCCTCATTCTTACTATATAATGCCTTCCCACCAAAGCAGCTTTTCCTGCTATCAAATTGTCCCGATTATTTCTTTCACTAAAACAGCGGCTTTGTTTAAAAGATTTAATATTCACTGTGTAGCATTTGAAAGGAAAAGGAGAAGAGGAAAACAAGTTTATCTAGTTTTTCAATATACAAGTATTTTACCTCCAGAGTTAAGTTTATGTCTAAATATTTTATCCTTTTCAATGCTATCATAAATAAGATTGTTTTCTTAATTTTCTTTTCACATAGTTCCTTGTTAGTGTATAGAAACACAACTGATCTTTGTATATTGATTCTTTATCCTGCAACTCTATTAAATTTATTAGTTCTAATAGAATATTTTTTGTCTTTAGGGTTTTCTATATACAGCAGCATGCCACCTGGACACAGAGATAATTTTTCTTCTCCCTTTCTGATTCGAATGCCTTTTATTTCTTTTCCTGACTAACTACTCTGGCTAGAACTTCTAATACTGTGTTGGATAGAATTTGTGGGAATGTGCATCCTTGCCTTGTTCCTGACCTTAGAGGAAAAGCATTTAGCTTTTCACCATTGTGTATGACATAAGCTGTGAGTTTGTCATATGCGGCCTCTGTTTTATTATGTTTCTTCTATACCCAGTCTGTTGGGAGTTTTCATCATGACAAGGTGTTGAATTTTGACAATGCTACCTCTGTACCAATTGAAATGATCCTAAGATTTTTGCCCTTCATTCTGCTTTTGTGATCTATCATATTGATTTGCATATGTTGAACCATCCTTTCACATGAGCAATAAATCTTACTTGATCATAGTGTATGGTTCTTTTAAGGTGCTATTAAATTTGGTTTGCTAGTATTTTGAGGCTTTTTCATGTATTCATCGGGGATATTGGCCTGTAGTTTTCTTTCCTTGTAGAGACTTTGTTTGGTTTTGATATCAGGGTAGTGCTGGCCTCATAAAATGAGTTTTGAAGTGTACTCTCTTCTGCAACTTTTTGGAAGAGTTTGAGAAAAACTGACATTAATTTTCTTTAAATATGTGGTAGAATTCACTAGTGAAGCTGTCTGGTCCTGGGCTTTTCTTTGTTGGGAGGTTTTTGATTACCGAGTCAAACTCCTTACTAGTTATTGGTCTGTTCAGCATTTTATTCATGATTCAGAAACATAGATTGTGTCTAGAAATTTATTCATTTTTTCTAGGTTATCCAGTCTGATGGTATATAACTGTTAATAACAATCTCTTATGATCCTTTTTATTTCTTTGGCATCAGTTATAATGTCTCTTCTTTCATTTCTGATTTTATGGGTCTTCTTTCTATTTTCTTAGTTTAACTAAAAGACAGTTTCATTTATCTTTTCCAGAAACCAATGCCCCATTTCACAGATTTTTTTCTATTCTCTAATTTCTTTTATTTCTGCTCAAATCTTTATTATTTCCTTCTTTCTGCAAACTTGAGCTTAGTTTGTTCTTATTTTATAGTATTTTTAGGTATGTAATCAGATTATTTATTTAATATCCTTTTTTTAGTATCAGTGTTGATCACTAGAAATTTCCCTCTTATTACTGCTTTTGCTGCATTCCATAAGTTTTAACATGTTGTATTTTCATTTTTATTTGTTCCTACATAGTTTCTAATTTTCATTATGATTTTTTTCTTTGACTCATTGGTAGTTCAAATGTGTTGTTTAGTTTCCACATATTTGTGAATCATCCAGTTTTGCTTTTACTAGTGTTTTCTAGTTTCATTCATTCCATCACAGTAGGAAAGGTATTTGGTATGATTTCAATCTTCCTAAATTTGTTAAGACTTGTTTTGTGACTTAGCATTTGCTCTATCCTGGAAAATATTCTTTGTATACCTGAGAAGAATGTATGTTCTGCTAATGCATCTGTATTTAATATTGTATTGTAATTACTGGTTCAAAAAATCATTTCTATAGCGATATCCTCCTGGAGCCTCTAATCTAAATGAGATCTCCTACTTAAATCTAGATGCTCACCAATCTCATTTCCTCTTTCTGGGCCCTCAGGAGAATTGTGTTTCCCAGACTCACTTGCAATCAAGTTGGGTCCTTGTAGCTAAGTTCTGACCAATGGAACATGAGCAGAAGTGATATAACTACTTCCTAGTTGTCCCAAAACATGCCTATATTACACCCTTCAACCTTCCTCTCCTTTCTGTTATAATTACGAAGACCACATTTTAAAGTTGGTGGTACTAGAGTCTAGATAGTCATACTCCAAGAGAACTAGCCAACCTGTACCATATTGTAATGTGAGAAAAAATATGCCTTTTTTTAAAGTCATTTAAATTTATTATTTATTTTTATTGGAACACAGTTCAACCTAAACATTATTTATTAATATACATCTCTCATCAAGACATTTACTTTGCCTTCAGCATTTATGTTTACCACAATTTCCTATGAAATATATAATCTGAAGTTTGCTTGTTTATTTCCTGACTCCTCAGTAACTACAGTTCACCTGTGTTGTCCATTGGCCGGTATTAGTTCATTACCAGGTACATAATAGTTGCTCAACAAATATTTGTTTGATGCATGACTAAGTGGATGCTGAGCACATAAATGAATTCACTCTGTGATTTTTGCCTCACACATCTCTGCCCATTGTGTGTGTGTGTGTGTGTGTGTGTGTGTGAGAGAGAGAGAGAGAGAGAGAGAGAGAGAGAGAGAGATAACAAACCATATTTTCTTATTGGAAGATGGCACTTCTACCAGGTGCGAGGTGTCATTTTTTTGAGGGTAATATTTAAAAATTCTGCAACTGTAGTTTAAAATTGAGGACAGGTGTAAAGTCAGATTTTACCTTTGTGAATAGATGTAAATAATTATTTAAAATTGGTCTCATCTCATCATACCAGATTAGAGGAAAACTAAAAGAAAAAAACATATCTCTTCAATTAATGGAGTTACAGAAAAGGAGAGAATCTTAAGATCAAGATTAAGAAACTAAACTGGGCTAGTGGAAAGTAAATGAGAAACGAAAAGCCCATGTAAGCTTGTTAGACTCACTGCTTCACCATGAACCCAGGTGTTGGAGGAAATTCTAGGGTCACCAGGGATTTGAGCATGCAAATTATGGCGTAATTTACAAATGTACGTTTAAAAGCATTCTTCTCTGAGAGATTCAGGTATCTGTCTCTTTTCCAAATAGCCCTAGCCCTCTACCTCCCTGCATAATTGGGCCAAGGCTAGGGGTACTCAGCTTTCATGAGCCTCTGCTCAGTCAACATGTACTTATTATAAACAACCCCAAATCCAGTTTGGCAAGAATCCCAAGGACTCCAATCAAAAGAATCTTATTTAATTCCATCCTTTCAAAGAAGTGTTTATTTGGGTTATTTTCCGTCACGTTGTCTTACTCTATGGAGTAAGCCAGCTATTACTTTAAACCTTAGAAGTTATCTCACTGAATTGAAATTTCCACTTTTTATTATAACGTGTAGGCAAATCAGTGGTAGCCTGCTATCAAGTCAGTTAATACCTTTGTATACATAATGTGATACCATCCAGCTACTTCTCATTCTCAGAGATCAGTGAATTCAAATAGATTATTCAGTTACAAACCCAGAAAAGTTTTACTTGATGGTTTTATTTTTCTTCAGTTGAGTTGAGGCAAGAAATATAAGGCCCTTAAACTATGTCTCCCACATTTCTGACTTTTAGCTTCAAATAAACAATTACCTTTTTTTCAGGCCATAACCCTTGTCCATTATTCAATATGGACAGTACTTCAAAGCTTTAAACAATGCATATCTATAGCCTCTCTGTGGACATAGATGGCCCTGAAGTCACACACCCAAGGCCTGATTATTATATCTGAAATCTGACTCCCACAGGAAAAAGAGAATAAAAACAGGATTAGGAAGACCCTTTCCATCAGATGAATGGTTCCTTTGACAGATATATAGCACACGCTACTCACCGTGCTCACTTTTCCCTGCTGAATTAAGACAAGCAAATACAAACTCAAGCATGCCCCAGAATTTCCTCCTTACTTCAGCTACCCCACAGAGTAAAATTCTGAGATGAGCAGACCATGGAAATTCAATAGGTCAGCAGGAATCCTATAGAGATCTGCCCTTACTCAAAGGCTTTTTCATAATACAGCTTCCAGGTAAGCAGTGGAGACTTTAGCCACACCCTGGTACTAGGACCAGGTATCCAGTACAAAAAAATTCCACAAATAAAAGACAGAAAGAGGGTTCTTTTCCAGCCAACAAAATCGATGTCAATCTTAATCCATAACCAAGAGTCTTTTTCCTATTCAAACCTTAGGTTGCTCTGTGAACCCTTTCCATATATCAGGACAAGGGCATAGATATCTTCTGCACTGATAACATAATGAACCAAGGTTGATCAATTTACCTGAACTTTGTCTAGAAAATAAAAGGCAATGGACATACCCAACGAATGTAGTAAACAAACTTAAATATAACCTGTAGGAAATACACATTACAAGCTTCAAATCAAATCTCTACTCTGCCCTACAAAATGCCAAGAATGTCCCCCTTAGAACTGGACTGGACTGTGGCCAATTAGGTCTGAATTCATCACACATGTTTTGGGGGATGGAGCTTTTACCTAGACGCAGCCTAATAAATTGTTGAGCTTTCACAGAAATGCTCTAATGACAAGAATTTTCGGGAAGTTGTTGGCTCTTGCCTTCTTTCACTTGTTACCCCTTAACACACCTTCTATGCATTACTTAGATGAAGGACTTTGTAAAGGAGGCCTTTGTAAGGAAAATAACTGGGGCAGCAGTGCAGCAGAGCATGAAATCCCAATCTGGATGGTTGGCTGCTTCATAAAATGTGACCAAGAATGGAGAAGCTAAAAACAGGGGTAGGATACAGAGTGATGGAGCTCACAGTAGCTGACAGAAGGCTCCCCAACCATATCATGACAGTTGGTCTGTGCAGGGTTCTGAATGAAATCCCTTATGTTGCCTATGGAGCATGGGGTGCTGGCACAGTCAGCACACACAAAAAGAATCTTCCCCTCTGAGAGCTTAAAAAGTTATCAAAGCCTTCCCCTGCTCCTCACCCTAGGAGTGAGTGTCTAAAGCTGGAAAGCATCAATTCCCACAGTGCCCCTGAGGAGCAGTGACAAGATCATTTTAAGGGAGCCAAATGCACACACTTCAGGAACAGGTACAGTCTCCAGAGGCATTGTTGCTCAAGGGCATCTAGTCTTAATGGCTACATGCTGTGAGTCATGGGTGATTAGTGACTAACAAAAGTCCAAGCACCACATTCTGAGAATGGAAAACATTTTGAATAAAAACACACTGATTTTAATCATATGGCTAATAATATCACCCCACACCCTTAAACTCTAAAGGATATCCCTCGATTAAAGAGAAAGAGGTGAGTGATGCATAACTATAGGCAAGTACTGGCATGTGTCAAATGTGGCGATTAATTATTTCATGGTTGAAAATGTCAATGAGAACTGCCACTACTTGAAGGAAAAGATGGTCCCTTTGGAGGTGAAACACCCTAGGCCAACCTTCTGTTGAAACGTCAATCCCATGAACAGAACCCGTGTGTGGCTTCACTCAAACAAAGGTTCAGTTGAGGAAGATGGAGGAAGCTATCACCTTATGTTAAAAGACGGCTTTAGTTGGCTACAATAAAATAATAATGCATTGCTAGATTATGATGGGCATGCTGCTAGTCAAAGAAACCCTGGATCTGTGGAGGAACTGAACTTAAATGTGGAAATGAGGCTCTAGTTGATTTGGCTTTGTAGTGTGTGAAACAGGATGATGCTGAAAACATACGAGCTAGTGATGATATCTCAACAGAAGCAGAGAAACCAAAACAGGTCAGTCTGTATCTCTGTGACAAGAAACCTATGCTACTTTGACTTCAATTCACTCTCCACTCTGCACAGGGATGTTTTTCCTTCAAAAAAAAAAAAAAATTCCCAAATTATTCGAGGAAATAAAAGTTTCTGGGGTGTGTGTGCTGGAGGGGACTGCCATGCATATCAACAACTACCAGATGAGTCATTTTTCTTGAATGGTCGTGAAAGCATTTAAACAACAAGAAGGGAGTCCCTATTTGAGTCACACACTGCATTACCTTAGGTGAGTTACATGTGTACCTCTAGGCTTATACTAACATCTTGTAAAAGGGATTCCACCCCAGTACAACTGCGTGCTATTACTGATCCCCAACATCTGGGTGATCAGGAAAACTATGACATCAAAAAAGAAAATTACTAGCTCAACAAATTTTTATCAAGATGCATAGCACACAGAGATCACTGAACCTGCAGCAAGCAACATAGGGAAAAGGCAAAAGCCCACTTGCCAGGTATCAAAAATTAGAAAAAAAAATAAGAAGAAATGGAAACTATTTATGGAATGGGGATTCAGCATCTCCCCAGTAGAAGATTTCAGCTGTCCTTACAAGTCAGTTAAAAATGTCTAAGGAACATACTTGGACTGCAGCATTTCTAATGTGGCTGTCACACTACATTTAATGCAGAAAAGATGTATTTTTAAATGATCTGGTTACTCTGAGGGCTTTGGCTTATAAAAGCCTTTTTTATTGAGATTCTAAATTCCAGTCTGAATAACCTTTCAATTTGTTCCAGTAATTTTTTCCCCTCCTGCATTTGCATTGGCAGTACAGCTGGAGTCATTTCAAAGCCTGGGTCCTGAGCCCTGAGAATTTGTACCATGTCTCCCCCTTCAGCATAGACCATGGGTGCCAGATTTGACATTTCTATGAAGCTGTTTGCACAAGGAAACCACTTGCCTTTCAAAGAGCAAGATTAAAGTGAGCTTAGGAAAAGAAAGAGAGCATGTAGTATTTTTCATCACTCTTGTGATTACCTGGGGCTTGAGGTAGGGGTTTAGACTACAAATTAAGTCACTTTGAGACGCTTTGAGCAGTTAAAGTGCTGCAAACAAATGTGGCTCCTGATTGATATCACTGTCTACACCCCAAAGGCCATATTTCATTATCTAACCATCCCTTTGGTCTCTACTGTGAACCATCTAATTCAAACGGTTTCCAGCTTGGAGTATAAGTGACACTCATGGTAACACTTCTTTGCAAAGATATGAACAACATGTAAATTCTGTCACTTTAAATGGATATCTTCTTCCTAAATATTGACAAGAAAAAGAGACCCTTGCAAAGGTGGGAAAACTGTGCATGGATTCTAGAAAATTCCAGCCAAAACCTGGTTGGAGGATAGCAAATATTGATTGAATTCCATGCTATACGCCCAGCACTGAGCTGTATGCTTTCAGAAATATTTTTGTCCATAACAAAATATCTGAGTAACAGGCATCACTCCAATTGTGGAGACGTTAGCTATTTTGAAGAAAATTTAATATCATCCAAGAATCTAGGAACTTTTATATTTAATTAGTTGGAGTAGAATTAGGCTTATAAAATTTTTGAAGGTAAATTTTAACCCAAAATGGCTACAACAAAACTTGTGTAGGTTTGAATAATGCAAATTTCATGGCACCTTAATTGACCTTTAACAGGGAATGAATGTTCATGACATGTATTTACATCATGTAAGCACATCTCGTGAGCAAGAGCTAGGTAGGTATCCTGGGTGTAGAGAAAATGGGACAAGAAGCCCAGGAAAATTCCTGCAATTTCTTGCAAGTGGCTGTTAGGCTTCTTTCACATATCAGGATCTTTTTTAAGGTCACTAGTTTTCAAAACCTTGATGATACAACCAGTTTCTCTCATATTTTGTTTCTGATCCACTTTTAAACATAAGATGATCTTTTTTTTTTTTTTTTTTGGTGTGTACAACTTATAGGACTGGAGATGATTTTTAAAGTCTAGAAGAAAATTTTAGTTCATTTGCAAACTGTTTACTTTTAGGGTTCAGATGCACTATGAAAAAAACCTGAATTCTTTCATCCACAATGTCCCCAGTTTCAAAAGTATTAAGAACAGAGAATTCTGGTGTCTCTGCCTTTAGAATAGATAGCTCATAATTTTTGAGAACTTGTGACTTCGGGGAAGGTGGTGCAATGGCTAAGGGCTAACCTCCAGAGTCCAGTGGATTGGTGTTAGGTTCATGTTCCTTCACTGAACAGTTATGAGAGCTAGAGCATATGGCTTTCTAACCCTAAAAGGATAAGTTGTAGCACCTACCTCAGTGGGCTGCTAAAAGAATTATATGAGACAACTCATAAAAAGCACTTTGCATGGAGCCCAGCACATGTATAAAGTCAATGCAATCAAAATTTAACCTTTTTATAGTATAACTATCGCTCTTCTACCCACTTGTTATCCAATGTCTCATAAATTTTAAAACACTAAGGATATAACCATGTGTGTTAGAGAAGAAACATAAAATTTAGTGTCTTGACTGCTATTTACTTGAGACATTCTGTGGAGCAGTGCTGACCAATGGAACTTTCTACAATGATGAAAATACTATATATCTGGTCTGATATGGTTTCCAGGAGCTAAATGTCACCACTGAATACTTGAAATGTGTCTAGTGTGATCAAGGACTAAATTATAAATTAAATTAAATTAAACAAACCTAAATATCAATTGAAGTAGTCCTATGTATCTCATGGTCACCATATTGGAAAGCACGGTCATCCTTGGACTGACAGAAAATCAGGTGAAGAGCATAAATAGACAAAGAAATAAATATCAGTGGAAAAGGCACACATGGATATGAATGATCACTTGGCACTCACCCAGCAAGAATTGAAAAGTCACAAGAGGTTAGGCAGGTGAGGATAAGCTGGGAGTCAGACTGTCCTGAGTTCAAATTCTGTATCCATCACTTAGGAGTTGTGTGAGTCCAGGCGAATCTGTTAGCTTCTCTAAGGTTCGGTTGTCCCTAGCTGTGATTAAGTGGTGCGAGCAGATAATTAAGGCTAGAAATGGACTTTGCTACCTAAGGGAACCCATCAGTGACAACCTGTGTGTTCCTGTATCACATACAGGTTACCAACACATCAGCACCTGCCCACCCCGGCCAAAAAAAACCCACATAATTTAACTTCATGGTTAATATGATTGTTTGGGTTGGCATTTTTTTTTCTGTCATTCATTCAACAAGGGTCCAAATTGTCTAATAATTTGGGACCTACAGAGGTAGAGATAAAGCTAAACTAACATTACTTAGCACAGGGTACTTACTTATCATACAGCCTCTCATTTAATCTCATGGCAGCTCAGAATGAAGTCAATATTGTAATCTTCATTTTATGTAGATGGTAAACTGACTCACAGAGTGAGAGGTTAAATTGCTTGCCCAAAGGTACATATCAGAGCAGGAACTCAAATCCAGTTTGATAACGTCTCAATTCAAAAGAACCAAATCTGAGAACTATAACACTAAATGGAGTATGTCCTTATAATAAAATGCTACTTGTCTAAGAGAGAGGGAAGACAAACACAAGACTAAGTAAAAAGTGATACATACGTTGTCAGAGGGGAAAGAAGAAAAGGCCACAAGGGAATGCTAGCTTCTGGGCGATGTGGCTGTGGAACAACTAGCTAAATGAGCATGCGATTTTGGGTCATAATGACGAGAGTGGGATACTCTCTGCCCCACTGAAGGAAAAGCTCACATGCCTGCTCATCTTACCCCTTTCCCTTGCTCCTCCAGTGCCCTGCCCAGTCTTCCCCCTCCTTCTGGTTCTCTCCTGTGCTGCTGTTTCTCCCAAGTGTACTATCCCTGTCTGGCTCTATCAGACACTGGCAGACACTGGGTCAAAAGAAAGGAGCAAAACTTTTTTACCCAGAAAATATGTTACCAGTTACCTATGATTTGAGTTACTTTTTTATACCCTGGGGTTTTGTCATGCCTTAGTGCATTAGTCTTATTATCCTCTTAGGTCTTTGGGGTAAGTTCAGGGTTTTCTTCTACGTTCCTAATGAAGCACTCTGTTGACATTCAGTAACCATTAAATAATAACAGTAATTGCACCCTTCCTACCTAAACGCCTCGCATGGCTTTGATAATCTTTGATTCCTGTCTAAAACTCTTGCTGAGCTGCCTGCATTTATCTGCTTGTCACTCTCTCTTCCACACATCTTTGTACTTGGATAAACGCTTACATTGGGGGGAAATACACAGGGTGGGAGAAGAATACAATTAGGCTATTGCCGTGTATCAATTTATAAAATCTGTCGTAAGGGATGAAAACGGTTAAGAAAATGTATTTATTATTTATATGCCGTTAACATTTTCTCCAGTCACACTGCATCACCTTCCCCAAATGTTCTAATCATGTTTTATTCTAAGAATTCTGCTTTCTTGAACGTTTTCATCTCTTCAAAGACGACCGCAAGCAGGAGGTAGAGATCCTGTTTTAATCCTTTGCTTGCCCTCCTGAATGTCAAGTATTTGTGTTCAGCATTTTCAAAATCAATAGGGACCAAGAACGTATCAAAATGAATATCAGATTATTCAGAGCAGAATATTAAACATGTCTTGTGTTTTTCTAAGGCAACTTTTAAAAACAGGACCGGCAACAAAGCAAGTTGAAAGTTTATGAAAACAGACAACTCTCGCTGTATTCTATTTCTTTTTGTCTGGAAGCCAGTTCTTTTGAAAGAGTTCAAAAGAAAACAGAATGTGACTCATCTTCAAAACAAACAACACCATCCCTTATGTCAATAAGTTAACCTTCTCCAAGATTCTGATGTCCAAACTTATTCTCCCTAATTTGCTATTCACATTCCTGAGACTACTCCAGGGTTACAAATCTGCTATTGTTGATATTAATTCTACATCCACAGGCCGTTTCCTGGGAAGTTCCCTGAGTAATCAATTGTCACTGTGATCTGACAATAGCTTGAAAATGTTATCTGGCTTGCTTGCAGTTGACTATTTTAAATAAAGGTAAGGAGAGAGAAAGAGCAGCAACAATGAGAGCAGACAGCTCAACAAGGGGCAATAAACATTATTTTCTGTTTGTAGAAAGTGTTAGATAACATCTTGTGCATAATTTAAAAAATAAGAATGAACGATAAGCCAACAATGCAGTCCACCGTGCCCACAGATGAAATGAGACTCCAGAAGAAAAAAATAAGTCTGGCTAAAGGAAAAATGAATTAACTGCTCCACCTTAACAAAAC
The DNA here is from genome assembly GCA_030015415.1 of Cynopterus sphinx. Taxonomy (NCBI): domain Eukaryota; kingdom Metazoa; phylum Chordata; class Mammalia; order Chiroptera; family Pteropodidae; genus Cynopterus; species Cynopterus sphinx. Next base: position 114,259,743 of record CM057381.1, read on the forward strand.
AAAACAAAACAAAACAAAACAAAACAAAACAAAACAAAACCTTAGCACATACTCTTCATTCTTCCCTCCCCCACTCCCATCTCAGCAGTGGCTTTGGGATCCATTAAATGGGTGATTTGAATTCATGGAAGGTAGTTAGAAAAGGACTGGAAGTACCTAGCCTACAGCTACTCTTACCCCAACTTTGTCTCTCTGGAATGCATGAAAAATAAGTTAAGTGTGCACACTGCTCCACTCCCTTCCAGGCCATAGGAATCAGGGGCAACTTGCAGCCAGCGGGAAGAAAGTTACAGGAAAGAGACGAGGCCAGGAAAGGGTAATAAACATGTGTGACTGTGAGCGAGATTTCCATATAAATGGCCAGGGCGGGAGTTTCCTCCACAAACTCAAAATTTTTACTTGTCTTTGAAACTGGTGGGATTAAGAAGAGCTGATGTTACTGCTTTGCTTTGAAGAGTCCACTTTCGAATAGAAGGCTGTTCTCAATCATGCTTTGAGCAAATTCAATCGCAGTTGTCAAGAGCCTCCCTGGAAGCACATAGATTTCTTATTCCTCTTTGAGTCTCAGGTGGGAATTCACAGAAGACACCAAGGCATTAGGCTCCCAGGGTAGGTTCCCCCATCACTTGTTATAATTGGAGCCCCTATTTCCTGTGAGGCCATCTCTTGCCCCAAGTGTCCTAAACCCAGTCCAGATAGAGTAAGTGAAAGCAACTGCACTGCCCATTAACGCTTACCCACTTAGTCGCCACGCTCAAGAATTAGTCCCCTGACTGTTCTATGTACTCTAAGTGTGGAAAGAAAGTGTGAAGAAAGAGCCATATAACCTCATGAGCACCACCTGGGGGTCTTATTTCCCCTAAACCCGAATCACTCATCTTCCCCATGAGGCCTTTGTGAAGAGGAAAGCAGTAGTGCAATTCACACAGCTGCAGAGTGAGACAGACATGAGTCTGAAGGGCTGGCGGGACGACCCCAGAGGAAGGGTATGAAGCTGCTCTTACTTGTGAACTCCTCATGTGTGAAACAATGAGAGATGAAAGCCACCCACTGCAGACCACACAGCAGTAGCCAGGGAGGGTGTGGCTGGCTGGCTCTATCTGCAAATGCAGGTTGTTTTCTAAAGCAGTAGGTCTCAAACTTTACTGTGAATACGAATCATCTTGGATGCCTATTACAATGCAGATACCTGGGACAGACCCCTAAACTGTGAGGATAGGGCCAAGAATCTGACTTTTTAAGAGAGTTCCAGCAGACTCCAAAGCTAGGAGCCCTTAAATCATAGATTCAGAAACACTGCTTCTCACTGGTGAGTCCACCAAGCAGGAAAACTCTGGACACTCTTGGACCTGCAGGAAACAGGCTGAGAGACAACAGAAAGTTAAGAAGAGATGATTTTTAACATGGTACCGCAGGCTAATTTAAGAGACACATGCATCTGAGCATCCTTTAATATGTCATCTGCAGAGGTTAGTAGGAAGAGAATTGGGGTCTTTCATGAAGTGGAATCATGAGGAAGATGGGTTTGCCAAGTGACGTGTGATGGTAGGTGCATGTCTACCCACAGGCTTGATAAATCCTACTAGAGAAACAAAACCCTCCCTGAGGAAAATATCCTATAACAAGGAAAAGCAAACAATGGGAATTAGAAAGTCAGCTGAAGGAAAGTAAATGCATTTCTATGCTTTGCAGATAGCATCTGGCCTCAAAGGCATTTGAAAATAGTTTCTTTATGTCAGTACCAGAAGCAGACTCCTCCCCTGCCAGGCGGAACATCAGCGCTCCCGGTATGGTGACCTTCTCACCAACCATCTCAAGATGAACTATGAAGGCTGCAGGAGTCCACCCCAATCCGCTTACTTGGAAAGTGCTGGCCCAAAGCACAGATAACACCAGTAATTATTTGTTAAGTTACAGCTGTCAGCTGCTATAATTGAAGCTACTAAGATTTTTATCTGATTATAATTATAGAGTTACTAGAAGCCAGAGGCACGGAGATTTAAGAAGCAGTATAGGAGTCAAACCAGAGAGAAAAATAACAGATGGTAACACACCTACTCCTCGATGCCTCCCACCTCTTCCTCAGCTCCACGGATGGAGGTAGGGAGAGAAGCGAAGAGAGAAAAGAGGAGGAGAGGCAAAAAGAAGAGAAATAAGAAAGCAAAGTCTTTTTCAGGAGCATTAGCCAAAGCAGAGCCAGGAGGGAAAAAAACTGATCATCCGATTTCACAATGTTTTTAATTTTTGACATGGCAAAAGCCAACATAAAAATCAAAAGACAAACAAAAAAGAGAGAAAAATATTCATGGATGACAAAGATTAGCATTCTTATATAAAAAGCGGTCAATAAGGATTGATACAAATCAATAAAGAAAAAGATGAATTCCTTGATTTAAAACAAAAGGAGGCAAAGAGCTTGATAAGCCATTCAGAGAAGACAAAAATGACTGTATAAAATCTTATGAGTAATAAAAGAATTGCAAAATAAGAGGAGGTTTCATTTATTCTGAAATAAAATTAGCTAAGGTTTTTATTTTATTTTATTTTATTTTATTTTATTTATTTTATTTTATTTTATTATTTTTTAGGCAAGACAACCCTTGGTTGCCCTCACATATTGCAAGGACCTTGTCAGCTTACAATCCCTTATTTTTTTATTTTTTACGTCTACAGCACCTGGTCTTCATAGGTGGTCTCCCATCCAAGTACTAACAAGGCCTGACCCTGCTTAGCTTCCAAGATCAGATGGGATCAGGCTTATTCAGGATAGCCATAGACTATTTTATATTATTTTAAAAATAGCATTAAGGTATAACTGGTATAGAAAGAACTGCCCATATTTAATGTGTACAGCTTGATGAGGTTGGACATGTGCAAACACCCATGATACCATCACAATTAAGGTAATAAACACTTTGACAGCTAAGGTTCTTGCAAAGTTCATTTCTGGCAACAGCTGGTGGGTAGTGGGAAGATGACACTGGCACACGACAAGTGGAGATACGCAATGGTGGGACTATTCCTGAGGCCACTCGGAAAGTTACCCGTAGCTTTAAAATGTGCCATTCTGAAACCAGCAATTAAACTTCTATGCATCCTAGAAACGACTTGTGATAGGTGCAAGATTACAATTTTAAAAAAGTAAAGAGAAAAAGGAAAAACCTAAACTTGAATGCTATATTCCTCATTGAAATTATGTTTTCTTAAATTATTTCATGACATGATAAGGTGATAATAATGTAATAGGAAGAAGTGATAAAAAAAATCATTTTATGAAAAACATACATAGAAAAAGGTCTAAGAAAACTACATCAGAATTTTAGGTATGTGTTTTCTAGGAAATACATTTATAGAAAAATTTTATTTATTTCTTTATATTTTTCTGTTGTTTCTTAAGACAAACAAAAATAACAAAGGTATAAAATATACCAAGAAAGAAAAAGGAGTGGAATTAGTAGGGAAGTGGTAGAGGAGAGGGTAGGAAGGAAGAGTCTTCTCAGAGGGGTGGGGCAAACATCTAAGGGAACTGCAGGTTCCTTCTCAAAGAACTCCTTCAAGTCTGAGAATTTTGGTATTTTGAGTGCTGATCAGTCAGAAAGTGTCCCCCAGTTGTCTTATCATGAAATCTGAGTGGCAGGCCAACTGTATTCTCTCATTAACTGGTCCCAAGGTCACAAATGCCATCAGGAAAAGCAGCCAGTCTATGAGAATATGTCTTTACCAGTCCAAGAGAAACAAGGATAACAACACAAAAGTTAAATGTGTTTCATTCAAGGGCTGTCTTTTATTGTAAGATAATACCCTGCATACATTTTAGCATTAAAAATATTCACTTTTCTCTGACATGATGGGTAATAGTAGATAATGGTTGTTCTGTTTTGTTGATCTTAACATCCTGTCCAAGCAAAATAAAAATCTGCCATCCCCATGCTACTACTGCATGCCTTTTTTTTCTTTTTACATCTTACTGGTCCATGAAATCCAGATATCCGGTAGCCAGTTCTCCAATCTACACATACTAATTCAAAGAGTTGGAAATTTCATTTGTGGGAGCAAAACCTCAATGGCTTTTTTCTTCAGCCTGCTGCTGGGTAAATTTCAGCAGAGGATGATAGATAACTGTGTTAGCACTGAACAGGTTTGGCCAGGCACAGACATCTGTGGAATAAGAGTAACTCTTTCCAAAAAGGCTGCTAGAGACACGCAAATCTGCCTGCAGAATGAAAGAAAACGGTAACTGGGCTGCAGCCCATCCTGGCTGTTGGTGAGTTAAAACAGGTAACTGGGCTGGAGTCCATCTTGCTTGTTGATGGGTTATGTTCAGAGAGCTGAGGCCTGGGAGTTGCTAAGAAATTTCAGTAGAATCCAGAGCTGAAATGGAAACTTCATTTTAACTACTATCTGGAGAGTCATCAGACTCTGACCACAGAAGAAAGCAAGCAGGGGGCCTCTTAGTCCACAGCTCAGTACTTGGGCCTGCATCCGGCACAGCTGTCTATGTTCCCTGCTACCTCCGAAGGCATGGCACGCAGCAGTGTGCAGGACAAGGAAAAGAAAGCACGTGAGGTGGCATTCTCCTGCAATGCTCTCACGAGATGGGCTTGGTTTTAAAGAATTGTTAGAGAGGGAGAAGGAGAAACAGTTTTGACCATAAGATCAATAGAAATTAATATTACTAGTTTAACTAGTTTTCAGCTATTTGTGATGAATAGCATCGGGGCAACTTGTGGGCTATCCACAGTCAAGAAAGAAAGATACAGAAAGACTGACGGAGACCTCCACTACATTCTCACCCAAGAATCAGCTCTTGAAGCTTAGAAAATCCCCTGCTAATGTGAACACCTTACTAAGCACGCATTAAATAAATTGAAAACTGTGTCCTACAGGCAAAAGCAGCAACTCTCATAGGCCCTAGAGCTGGCCCCCCTGGGATCTGAAACAATTTAGCATTTGCTCATTTTCATGTTAATAAACTAAGGACTTCGAGCTAAGAGATTACTATAATTACTTTTCTTTTTAAGCTCTCTAATGGGAATATACATTGGGCATCTTTCTTTAGCATTCGGATAACCTCTTCTTGGCAAAGCAAGCTAAGTACGGCCAGGCTTCCATCACACACCCCTCGCCCTTCCCCTTTTCACTGCACTGAATGTTGCTGCTACATATGGCTGGAAGCTACTCAAGTGAACCCCACACCATCATTTGCTGTTTATTAACACTGCACTATTAGTATGGCATCCTAAAGCATCGGGATGTCGTCCAGGAGCACGGTGCCCAGTGCTGCCACAATCTGGACAGGGGATCCTGGGGAAGGGGCAGGAGAGTCAGCCCAGGGTGGGATCACACTTTGAGCTGAGGAAACGCAATTTCTGTGGTCTGACATTTATTCATGAGTATTTCAAAGACATGTGTAACTGTGATGCAGCTTCATGTTCTTTCATTCAGGGGTTGGCCATCACGGGGCAGTAAAGTCCTTTAGATGGTTGGAACCCATGTCTCTTTTCCTAAGAATGAACAGAGTCTAGTCCATTAGAAGACTAAAGTATTTATATATTTAAACACACTACAAATATAGAAAAACACTTAACTGACCAACTTTATGTTTCTTGCCATCTGTAAGCCATTAAATGCCATAAAATGTTATCAATCTTTGGGTGGGAAGGAAGAACAATTGAGTGGGGCTTTGCTGCATTACCCCTAAAAAGTATAACTGTCTTCAGAAGTACAGCCTGACTCCTTGCAGGACCAGTTTAGAGTTTTTCCCTTTTATTCTAGACACAGTGGAAATGAAAAAGCAAAATAAAACAATCAAATGACACAAAATATATTCATCATGCCATAGTAAAAGAAATTATACCTATGAAGTCACATTTTTCTAATTTTCCATATGATTTCAAATGATTTATAGTTTTTTCTGTTAAATAAAAGTTTGCTATCAAATTACCTGCTGCCAGAAAAAAATAAAAGATAGTCTAATTAATTGTTAACATAACAATGATAATTCAGGACTCATACCACTAGCCAGATAACATGCTCTATGCAATGTATGGACAAAATAAGCTGTTGACACAAATGAGATGATAAAAATGATAATGATGATGATGATAACAAAGCTTCAACAAATATGCACTGCACATTTACTATATATGAAACCCTGTTCTCAGCACGTAGGATTCATCAGTCAATAAGCTATAAAGATTCCCATCCCTGTGGTGCTAACATTGCACTGAAGAGAAACAAACAATGAACCTTAAAATAAGTTTAAAAATGTATAGTATGTGAGAAGACACATAAAAACACCATGAAAGGGAGGGGGGAACTAAAGCAAATTAATAGGCATTGAGTTCCCAAACCAGAGACAGTGGGAAGATACAATTTTAAATAAGGTGATCATGGTAGGTCTTATGGAGAAAGGGAAATCTGGGAAAAGAGTTAAAGGAGGTGAGGAAGCCAAATAGCCATCTGGAAGAAAAGTGCCACAGGTGGAGGGAAGAAGTAGTGCACAGGCCTTGAAGCAGGAAAGTACTGGCTTGCCTCACAGTAGTAAGGAGGCCAGCCAGGCTACAGACACAGAAATAAGAGAAGAAGAGAAGTCAGGGAGGTGCCATGTGGGCAGGTGGAGCAGGGAAAGTAGAGATAAAGCTTCCTTATAAGAAACTGGCTTCTACTCTGAGAATATGGGGCCGCCAGAGGACTGTGAGCAAAGGAGGAAAATGAACTGACATGCATTTTCAAAGGATCACTCTGGATGCTTTGTTGAGAACACATTACATAGGCAGGGCTGCCAAGGAGGCAAGGAGGCCAGTCAGGTGGCTTCTGCAGTAGTCCAGGTGATGGACCCACATGCTGGCGGTGGGGGCGGGCTGTGTGTGTCAGAGTCCGGGATACCAGAAACAGAGCCAACATGACTGACTGGATGATGGGTATGAGAGACATCAAGGATGACACCGAGGATGCAGCCAGGACATTGTTGCCACCACGCACAAGGGCGGTGGCTGAGAGGAGAGAAGCAGATGAGGAACTGGGCTTTTAGCGGGAGAAGTCTGAGATGCCTATTTGACAACCAGGTGAGGCAGTGCTTAGATGTACAGGTCTGAGCCTCAGATGAGATGTGTACCCTAGAGACATACATTTGGGAAATGTCAACACGTATGTGGAATTGAAAGAGATGAGTCTGGATGAGATCACCATGCAAGGGAGTGAGTGCAGATAGAGGAGAAAGCAGCACCAAGCACTGCACCTGGAGCGTTTAAGATGGAAAAAAAAAAAAAAAAAAGAGAGAGAGAGATAGAGAGGGAACCAGAAAATGAGACTGAACAAGAAAGGCTGGTGAGGGGAGGAAAACCAAGAAACCTGAGTATCCTGGCAGCCAAGTAAAGAAAAAAACCTTAAGGAAGGAGAGAGATCAACTGTCAAAAGCTGCTCCCAGAGAAGCAAGAGAAAGACCGCAAACTGACTGTGAGATTTAACAACTCTCACCGTAATTCCTAGCATTAGTAAGAGTAGATATGACTTTTCAACTCTTCCTGTGTCAGAAACTATGTCAAGTGCTTTATGCATATTACGTATTCAACCTGTATGACCGCCCTTCCAGCCCATTTTACTGTCACCATAGCGCAGGCTGAAAACCGAGGTCTGGGGATGTGCATGTAGCCAATCAGTAGCACATCAGTACAGATACAAACCTCGCTGAATCCAAAGATGTGCTCTTAATGGCTGTGCAGCCTGCCTCTTTCTTCCACCCTTCCTGTTCTTTCTGGACATTCATGGGGAAAGGACAGAAGGAAAGACAGAAAGGAGAAAGTGAAAAAGATAACAAATAAAAAATGAGTGTAGAGAAGAAGGGAGAAAGAGGAAAATAGGTGAAGGGCTCTTTAGAGATACAAATGGTTTCTATTGGGGCTAACATCAGCAGGTAATTTAGCAGGGTTAAAAAAATTGGGCAAGGTCTTGAGAAAAAATATGCCTGTAGGGTGTCTGAATACAGAAGAGTCACTCACAGTAGTAAAGTCTTCTAGTGGTTACATGTATCTAATACCAGTGTGATTTATCTGGAGGAGCAGCTTGCAAAGAACTGCATCAAATGTCCCCTTTGAAAATCAAATTCAACCGAGTGTGGAAGAGACTCACAACCTTTAGAAAGCCAAATTGCTTTGTCGAAATGATTCCTACAATGACTCTTGCAAGCACATGCCTTTCTGTTTAGTGTCATGTCTCCAACATATAACAAGCATTAAATTATTATTTATTGAAGAAGCTGAATCCAAGTGATTCCTTTTGGTTTAGAGACTTCATTCCAAAACTTTGGAATACATTAACTAGCTAGTTTTAAGATATCAATTTCCTGTTTTCCCATCTACATAGAATTTTTATTTCCTTAAAAAGAAACTTGGAAATTGTATCCCCACCCATAAATAAATAAATAAATAAATAAATAAATAAATAAATAAATAAATGAAAAAAAAAAGAAAAAAAGAAAGAAAAAAAAGCCCTGCTTGGATACCAGAATATATTAGGATCTTCTTCTTGACACTCAGATATGCCACTTATAAAGACCATATCAGAGGTGCCACAATTTTATTTATTTACATTCACCTGGGGCCAAAATACCTAAAAGTCTCATTTATTAAGTAGTTATGCCCTAAAAACTTAACAGGCATTTTAAGAAATAACATTGTTCTATATCATTCCTAAACAATCGTTTTTACCTGATGGACCAGGCACAAGTCCTCAAGCCTGGAAAGTAGACTGGATACTAACACCCTCCCGTCTCACATCGATTTTCAAGGGTGCTTGCTTTTTGGATTACAGCAACTGCCAAAAACTGAAATGTCACATCTTCACAAAAGAAGACTAGCATGATCCACTGAAGCTAACAGTTCGTGCATTGTCAGTGTTGAGTGTTACTGAGCTTCCCTTGGGAATTTAAACTATCCTGCAGAGCTCCTGGGGTCTTGCTGCCATGCTCTAGGATGTCTTGGTGCACACTTTGGGAAACGCAGCCATGTACTAGGCTTACATTTTAGCCAGTCTAAAACCCACAATGAAAACTGGGAAGACATTTAAACTTAAACCCAATAATTAAAACTTTCTTCTGCCACTTGTTGGTGTGTAGATCCAAAGGCATTATAACTTTAACACTTGACCATGAATTTTGAGATAGAAAGGCAACTTTACATTTCTGTGCATATAGTCTGAATGAAGTACTTGGTCTGAGCCACCTGCAGTTTAATAACAAGTGTTAGGGTACTGATGAAGACTTAGCCCCAGGTCAATAGACATTTTTGTAAATATTTTAGGCTTTGTGGGCCATATGGTCTCTGTTGCAGCTACTCAACTCCGCTGTTTAGTGAAAAAGCAGCCAAAGACAATATGCAAGTGCTTGAGCATTGCTGTGTTCCAACAAAACTTTATTTACAAGAACATGAGGCAGATTCGATTTGGCCCATAGGTTATATTTTGGCAAACCTTGGTCTAGCTAAATAGGGAGGTTGCTCTATTTCCTTCCTGATTTGAATTAGTACAGTCCTGCTACGAGAAATAGGACAATTCAAAACACCATAGTAAAAAACACTTCTATAATAGCCAGGTAATTCAGCAAGTGGTATTGATTACTATTTGGGGCAGGTGATGGAGTGGGATACAATGACTTGAGGATGCTCCTTGCCCTGGAGCATCCCATAGACTAGAAGAACGCACGTGTATACGTTAATAATTATAGTGTAAAAGCACAGAAGAGAGTGTGATAATTTTCACCAGATGAGGTGGAGGAAGGAATTAGGTGACATGAACTGGAAAAAACTCCCCTAAACACAAAATGATCCCAACCAGGGGTGGCCTTTATGAAAAAGAAATCTTTCTGCAATTGTTTGTACTAATAGCTAGTGTAGTTATAATGAGTCAGCCACTATGCTAAGCACTTAATAGGCGTTATATTATTTTTCCCAGAGGAGGAAACACAGAGGTTATGTTTACACTGCAAGTCAACAACAACAACAGGATTTGAACTCAGGTATTATTTCTCTAAACTCTGTCTCTTAATCATTATACTATAAAGCTTCTAGAAAAAGGAGAGAAATGAACTTCTAGAATATAGAAGGAAATGTAGGAAAGAGATTCTAGAAATCAGAAGAAAAATAATCAGATTAACTGATTCCTTCTAGGGGTTAGCAAACTATGGCCGATGAGCCAAATCTGGCCCACTGCCTGCTTTCGTAAATCATGTTTTATTAGAATACAGCCATGCCCATTTGCATACATGTTATCTCTGGCTGCCTTCATGCTATAACAGTAGAGTTGAGTAGCTGTGACAGAGACCTCAATGGCCTGTAAAACCTAAATTATTTACCTTCTGGCACTTTGCAGAAAAGCTTTCATGACCCTGATTCATTCACTCAATTCAAGGTGTTTTTGTTTGTTTGCCTGCTTGCTTATTTGCTTCGGTGGTTTTCTTTTTTTCTTTCTCATGTCTCAGAGCCAGTCCGTAACCTCTCAGTCTCACAGAGGCCATCCCTCTGCACTGTCAGCTGCTGAGCAATCCTCTGAGATAGGCCCACAGCCCTTTGTTCTCTGGGAAATGACGCTGTCATTTTCTATATTTGGCCCAGCTGCCAAACAAGATGCATGCAGTTGTCGAAAGAACGTAAGGTGACATTTAATCAAAGTCAGGGCTTTCCAGTTTTGCTGAATTTGAAGGTAAACAGATGTCTCTACGGATTCCTATACTCCAAGTGGGTGGGACACATGCAAACAAACAAAAGGGTCTGAAGGGTGAAGCAACTTTGCAGACCCTTCTCTTATTTGGCTGAGAGTCACGTCATTCAGCCAATACTCACCTTTATCAGACTAGACCCACTGGGCTGCTCTCACTGTTTCTGTGATCAGCTGAGAGCTTCTCAATGCACAGGAGATTTTCTTGAACATGACATTTAATAATGGTTTTCAATTTTGTATGCTATCTCCTGAGATAAGAAATAAGGAAGGTAAAAGTCTCTCTTGCCATTTTATCAGCATCCACAGTATCTTTTCAAACCACAAAATGCATCATGGGTAAACAAGTTCCATGACAAATGCTAAGTCAGAACAAGTCCCATGGAGAAATGTTAACTAAATGTTGGCTCTGTTGGCAAGGTCCACTCATGGGTGAAAAGGAGAAATATGCAGCTGGCAAAGCAGGTGACTTTAGACAATGTGCCTCCTACGAGATGAAGTCAGGGCTCCCGCAGACCTCAGATAAAGACTGTGTTTGTTGTGTGTTAAACTTTGTAACTCCTAAAGGTATGCTGAAGTCCTAACCTCTGGTACCTGTGGTTGTAACCTTAGTTGGGAAAAAGATCTTTGCAGATATAATCAAGTTTAGAAGAAGTCGTACGAAATTAAGGTGGCCCCTAACCCACTGACTGCTGTCCTTATAAGAAGAGGGAAATTTGGGCATGGACATAAAGAAGAAACATGGCCATGCAGTGACCAAGGTGGTCAGAGTTATGCTGTCACATGCCATCACACATTAGGCGGGAGTCATGGAACAGGCACTTCTCTAGAGCCTTCGGAAGTAGCTGACACTGATTTCAGACTTCTAGCCTCCAGAACTGTGAGAATAAATTTCCGTTGTTTTAGTCCACCGTTTGTGGCATTTTGTTCCAGCAACCTGAGAACCTGATAGTGTTGATGCTGGTAGTGAACACAGAATTGGGAGAAGAGGAAGAATAGTAGCAGACATTGAGGAACAGCTTTCCATGTCCCAAGCGCTGTGCTAGATAAGTTGTGTGTCCTGATTTAATCCTTACCATCTTTGAGAGGAATATTGAGTATTTCCACATAAAAGCTGAAGTAATTCCTCCTGGAGAGCTTGTCCATGGTTTCAGAGCTCATGAGTAGCAGATCAGGATTTGAATGCTGATCACGGACTCTAAACCCATGCTCATAACCACTACTTCATACTGCTGCCCATTGTCGCCCTGAAAGGTTTGTGTGTGTGTGTGTGTGTGTGTGTGTGTCTTTATTTCAGGACCTAGTAAGCTGATCCACATAGAGAAGCTGACTCTAAGAGTCCTTACTCAAGGGAAAAGAGGGCTCAGAACTCCCATTTGTGGGATCAACTATCTCACATAAGTTATCTCCCAGCAACCTAAGGCTGGAGAAGGCTGGTGCATCTATGAAACCCACGTAGAAATCTGATAGTGTTTCATTTCAGAAGCGAACTTCCAATTCTCCTCCTTTTTATTCCTGTCACTGAGAAACTTTTTACAGGGAGTACAGATGAAGAGGACACGATCTATATTGGTTTGTTTATAAAAACCTTTACCTAGTTGCCTTTGCAAGATAACCAGGATTCAGTTTTCACTTTTCACATTTTTACCACTCTATCATACAATTTAATCAACTCAGAAACTAGTGTTAATAGCTCAGCTTCAAAGGGTCGCCTGGGCTGACCTAGCTGTGTAGAAGGCAGTGAATGTTGGAGTGGTAAGAGCACATTTAGTCTCAACCTGGTCTCCCCAGGCAGTGCAAATCCAGCTGGTTACCCCTGGCTCTTCCCCAAGTCTGCTGTTTTGGAATCACTACTGATAACCCTGTGAGAAAAAAATAAATATGCATTTCTAGGTTTCCAGGCATGTTTCTGAAAAGAGCTATATTTAAAAATCATTCTGAGAGCATTAACAACATCTGCTTTTTGAACTTAAAATTCTTAATTCTACTTTTTAGCAGAATTGATTTCATTCTCAATATTCTAACAATATAAAACAGGAGAACTTTTGGTCCACACACATACTAATTATGCTTCTCCATTTTTTCTCATCTTTATATTGAAATACTTTTCTTTGTTATCATTACATTACTAGAGTTTTGGGTGTTTGTATATGTGTGTGTGTGTGTGTGTGTGTGTGTGAGCATGTGCCTGCCTTCTAGGAGAGTGTTTTTGTCTTGTTTTACACAAATGAGATACAAGAAGAAGAGGGCACGACATAGTAGAAACATAAAACTGAAATCATGCTGACGTGGATTCAAATTCTGAGTGCCTATATATTAGTTCTGTAGCTTTGGGAAAGTCACGTATTTTCTCTGAGCCTAAGTTATTCACAAAGTACAAGCTCAGAGCATGTACACATTTAAAAGTTAATTCACTTTCTCTTGCTCAGTCAGCCTTCCGCCTCCTTTTATGTTTGCTCTGTTTAATACTTCCACTGTACTTCCTCTCTGTAAACACGATTACGTGGTGTCATAGACTAAAGAGACTTGGTCAGGAGAAGTCAGGTCTCTCGTCTGTTTCTGCCCTGTTACCCCTAAGTAGTCTTATATACTAGAACAAAAAGGGAAAATTTCACAAATAAGAACTTCACATGGCTGTAAGGTTTTGGATAAGAAAAGCCACTAGAAAATAACTGAACAAACAAGGTATTTCTCTCTCTTGACAGCAGAAAGCTCCAACCTAGAAGCAGTACCCCATGGAACAAGGCATCCCAGGGCTGTTGGTTCCATGCCTCCTGTGGCCAGCATCATGCCCAGAACACAGGGAATAAGTTAGATACCTGGAGTGTAACCAACCCAGATGACGGGCTCTCTCACCTCTACTCCCAGTTGATTATAATTCCATTTTTAAAACTTAATAAAATGGCTCTGACGGCCCCCAAACTCCCAAGAATTCAAAGGTCCTGACTGTAATTGGAAGTAAATGTTCTTCTCTATGGAAGATGGCATGATGGGATGCTCACTGAGAACCACCTCTGCTGGGTCAGTTGTTGCCATCCAAGGGGAAACTCGCCAAGAATGAATCCAGCCTCTCGTGATCCTACCGTGAAACTGACAAATGCCATTTTCTCCCTTTCGAATATTTTAATTACAGGAGCACATGGAGGCACAGACTAGGGAAACCCTGAGGGTACTAAGACAGTAGAATAAGTTTCCTCAGACAAGACCCAGACTGGGGGTCAGGGGCAAGCTGAAGAAGCTTAAGCACATTTTTACTATCTGAAAGCTACATATAAATTCAATAAAAACTCCATTCATCAGCGCAGCCTCAGAAACTTGCAAACATATAAACACACGCGGAAAAATTAAAAACATCTGTGCAGGCAACAGAATGAAGCCTTAATATAAAAAGAAAATGTTGTTGAGTTGGGCAGTATGATCAGTTTCTCCTTCCCCACAGTTAGGTGAGACATATCTCTGGAAGTGTCCATACATTTAATCCAGGGACATAGCTGGTAATTTTTTTCCTGATCAACAATTTTTTTTCTCCTCAATGAATCTGGAGGCTATTTAACAATTTCAGCCTCTTCTAATCATGCCCTACAACTCATCCTTACAAAAGTGATTTGCACCTGAATGGTAATTCCTACATGAACTGAAATATCTCTTTCTACTGTAATTAATGTTCATTAAGAATAGGTTTTAGAATCTAAATTAACAATAAAAACAAAATTCGCTGAGATTTATTACACTAGTTCAGGGTTAGGCAGGCAATAAAAGATTGGATTCTGCATTTTCAAAGTTTCAAATATGAAATAATTCATCAATTTGGCAATTACCAAAAAGGTAATTTTATGCACTATACAAAATATTTAGATTTGTCATTTTATTTAAAAATAATAAATGGTTTCTCTTTTGAATCCAATGTACCTTCCTGATGCTGACCAGGTCTCTCAGTTGTTGACCTTGAACCCAGTGTGAAGTACATTTTCAAGGAATGGTTTGCATAGAGTCCTGATCCATTTTCTTAAGCCAATTACTGGTGACAAGGGCATTTCTGACTAGGGACTTAAAGGGTGAGAAGGGGTCATCCTAGGCAGAGAGTATGACATTGAGCAAATATATGGAGGTAAACGAATTTAGGGTTTGCAATTTGACCATGGCTTGGACCCTACGCTACTCCAGTTGCCTTGGGGATTGATGCACATAGAGAGTCTCCTCATACTGGATTTGGAGTCCTCAATCACTTCCTTGATAGTCCCTGAATTTCTTTCTGTTGCCTCAGCCTCTCTCCCTGGAAGTATAAGAAAACTACTTTGAGAAGATCTAGGAAGAGTTAATCTTCCTTGAATATACTAATACCCAGGAATATGACAAGAGCAGGAATATGTGGAGCCGTGAAGGTCTAATGACTTTGTAGTTGCCACCACCCATGGGGTTCAAAGGGCACCAGGACCCTCCATTTCCCCGGTGGAGCCTAAAAGATCCTCAGGGAGGCTAAGAAAAAGGACCAATGGGAGCCCAGCATATGGGAACCTAAGAGAGAGAGGGATTTGCTTACCTACAGAGTATGAGGATGCTCTCTAAAGACCATGGCTGACAGCTCAGTCGTGAGCCTTTTAATCCACCTCCTGGACTCTTTGTGTTCTTGGCTAGCCAAATTTAAGAATCTTTAATCATCACTTTGCCACTATCCACTAAGAAGATAAGAAGAAACATATACCTGAATTTTGAATACTCATGTTTGCAGAATCAATTTCTTTGGGCTTCCAATACAGCCCCTTCCTTGAGCTGCCACTGCACATCTTTCCCATCTGATCAGAAAGCCAATGTGCTTGCCTGTAATTCTCTGTAAACTGCAGAAAACATTTTTAAACCTGAGGAAAAAGCAGATTTTCTTGAACACAGAAATTTTTATGCAGTAAATTATCTTGTTTATCTACTTTTTATTTGTTTTTTTTTCCCCTCAGATGTTACTGAATTTCTAGTATTGCCTATATGTCCATCCTTTCCTACTAAATTTTCTCTCAAATTCTTGATTGCAGTCTCACTTCCTGACATTTTAGTTGAAATAGACAGCAAACTTGAAATCAAACAGGCACCAAATCCTAATGCAGAAGGCATTAAGATTCAACTCTTGCCACAGCCAGACCGTTTCATTCTTGGAACCCTCTGGCCAAGTTAGAAAGACCTGTCTAAACTGGAAGGCAAGCCTATCATCCTAGGATTCCCTCCAGTGCCTCCTATCCCACCAGTCTAAGCCCCTAAAATTTTTTTCAGATGCCACAGTTCAGATTATTATATTCAACGGAAGTCTTCAAAATCAAAATCCGTCTATAGCTAACTCTATCTATTCCTTGTGTGTTTTTTTTTTTTAAAAAGCATTTTTGATTTTTGTTCTGTGAATTTTTCACCTCTTTCTTCATTTCACACTCTCATCACAAATTTATCACTCAAGATTTTAAAGGTAACTCACCTTTTTCTTCTAAATACTGTAGTCCTTTGCCCATTCTCTGTCTCTGATAAAGATCTATTTTTAAAACTAAAATTCTTTTTTCTCCCCCACCCACCATGTCTTAATCAATCAAACTCTACTCCTATGGCCACTACCATGATTCCAATATTCTCTTTGGCTCAGAGATTTGACTTTTTTCCCACCCAAATAGTGAACTGACTGGGATAAAAATTATAACATTTCATAATAATAAAATATGATTTATAACATATCCTGGGATAGAAGAGTAAAAGAGAAAGTACTTTGGCTACAAAAGACAATTCTTCAAATACCACTGAATTGTTTCAAACTATTACTAATTGGATTTTCATCTAGTCACTCTATACAATTCATAATTCATTCATTGCTTCTGAAAGTCTGTTAAATCTTGATGCTTATTTGAAAAGTATTTAAACTAATTTGTCTTGAAATAGGAGCCAATTCCTTTTATTAAAGGTTATCATTTATAAGCTCAGGTGATGAGAGCAATATTTTTCCTTATTCAAATATCAAATCAATCTTCCCAATTACAACTCTTGGCCTTAAAAAAAAACTTGAAGATATCACATATGCTCAGGTCTTTCTTCTTTTTTTTAATTTTTCATCCTCCTATAGAATGGCAGACATTAGGCTTCCTTGAATAAAATAAACTAGCTAAGTTAACCTTCTACCAAGTGGCTATAAGGCTCATGGTACCAAATACTGTTACTATTTCCTATTCAAGAACACCCAACATTACAACAGTTTTAATTTTAGAATATAACATTATATATTTTGGGACACAACACACACACACACACACACACACACACACACGCAGATTCTAAAGCAAATTGGGTAAGTTTTGTTCCTAGAACAGCATCTATTTATTTAAGTGGGGGGCTATGCTCAAAGGCACACATATATCAACTTTTTTCTGACTCTCAAATACCATGCATCATTTGAGTTTAAAATGAAAAAAAAAAAAAAATGCCATGACTGACTATCACCTCCCTAAATGTACTGAACTGGAACTAATGCAGCATGGATGCTGGACTTCTTACCTGGTGGCAAAAATAATTCCTCTACCTCAGCCTTTTTAGGGGTCAAAGTTAAATGCAACAGAGGTGATCTCAAAAATCTTAATTCTGGCCAATCTATCTTCCCTCCACCCACAAGAGCAATTCTGGTTGAGGTTTATTTTTAGTTTTAATTAATCCACGCTGCCTTCTCTTTGGCAGGAAGCTGGCAGTGCTACTTTGAAGTCCCTTGGCTAAAATAATATCAGGAGTATTCCTTGGAGAAAGTTGGTTTGGTCTCTCTGCTCCTTGGAATTCCTGCAAGCCCATAGGAAGAAAAATCACAATGAAGCAGAAGGCTGTTTTTTTCATATGTCATCTACCTGGCTTATTTATCTGAATAAATCCCTCTGTCCTACAAACAGCCCAGAGTGTAGGGCCCATGAACACTGCTGTTCACCACCCCACAACATATATCTTATTGTAGGAGAAACTGAGCAACCCAAATGTGCCCAGGTGCAGAGTCAACATCTATCAAGGTCCTACCAAGACTAAGACATAAGCTGGCAATAAAACCTTTGCTTCCATTCCAACTCCCATTTACCATCCCTTTGATCATCTCTGTTAACATGTAAAGAGCATGGTTACTTTAATGGAGTTTGGGATTTAAGTTTCAAGGTTAAGATATCCCAGAAGCTGTTGGGAAGAAGTGAGGAAAGGGACTAATATTTACTGAGGAGCCACTATAAGCCAAGCATTGGGTCAGGGCTTTTACATGTGTTAACGCACAATTCCCACAACCACCCTGCATGATCCATGTAACCAAAGGTGAGGAACCAGAAGCTCAGGGAACTAATGAATGGGCAGTTGGTGGTTGCACTGGGATTCAAACCCAGCACTTCCAAAACCATACTCCAGAGAAGGTTACCTATGCAGACTATCAATATGGATTCTTTGGAAGAGAGCATATATAATCTGAAGCCTAGGATATAACCACAGAAGTGGATTTTTCGAAGCAGATAGAGGATACCATCTTTGGGAGGAATGATGCTAAGAAAATCATAAATCAAGATGTTAATGTCACCAAGAATGATGACAGGAAGATGGTGGAGAAAGAGTCATTACCCAATGATGAAGTATTCAAGAGTGATCAGAAGGTCAGGAGATGGCAGCACAAGAGGTCACCTGGATGGTCTGGCCTGACAGAAAGTCATTGTCATTGTCACTACACTGCTATTGTCAATAATGTGTGACCTTCAAAATCTTGATTTTCTGCACTCAAATTTTCAGACCACCAGCTCATTTCCCTCCACTCTCTATCACCTGCTTCCTATCCTCATTACCTTCCTTACCCACTTCAGATTCCAAGGCTTATTTCCTTTGAACCCACTCTCAACTCCATTAATTCTCCTTCCAACTGACTTGTCACCCACCCCTGATTAGATACAACTTTTCACCTCCCCTGTGCCTACACCCAAGCAGCTAATACAGCTGCAGAAAAACACACAACTGTGTTGAACAGTCTCACTTTAAATATGCAATTAAAAGTCTCAAATAAGTCCTCCCATTGCTGGACATCCTTCTAATTTTTCCCTGGACTACTCTTTGCTCAACTCTCCAGAGACAATAATAGTATCCATTTCTTTCCTCAAACCTCCATTCTCCTTTGTCTTTTTATTCCTTCCTCCAACACACCTCTCCTTTCTGTTACTTGCTCACTCATGAATAAATGAATGGTAGGGGTCTATGCTCTGTGGAACTTCTTTGTGAACATAATGTTCTGTGTCATCTAGAAGAAAGGAACATTGGAGATGACATCTATAGATCAAGCATGAAGCATGTTCTGAGCCTTTGCTTGCTAAAAGAGATCATTTACCCAAAGTTACCATACAGCATTACTGCTACCAAAAAAGTCTCAGCAACTTTTGGGGATGACACAAAAGAGAAAATTATTTATTAATGACAACTGAAAAATCAACAAAAACCTTTAGATTTCCAGCGCCATTAGGCTACTTCTATTGCTACTCCTCACCTGCCATTAAGACACGGATGCTGGTTGGAGCAAGTGTAATGACAAACTAGGGTTTTCCTTTGCCTCTTGGTAGTTTAGATAGACTGATGAAGAGAATGAAGTCTAAGGTAGAGAGGAGAGAGTAAAGTGTCTCTCACCAGTCCAAGGAGGAAGATCAAATATTTAGGAAAAAGTATTTTACCCAAAGAGTGAACCAAACTCATCGGAATGACTTGCGACTAAAACTTTGGAATGAAAGGTTTCTAAACCTGAAGGATTAGTGTCTTACTAAATATTACCTTTGGTATTTTTCAAAGTTGTTCTAAGCAACGAAGAATCTTCATTTAAATGTGGCTTTTAAATGTGTACTTTTGATAAGATGGGAGAAGTTCACAATAGGGAAAAGCAGTCATTAAATTACTTGAGATTTTAAGAATTACAGATTCCAACACAACACTTTGAGATAATCTAATTTTTCAAAGTTCATTCTGTGCATCATCAGTCTCACAAGTTGCTGCTGTTATACAAACAAATGTATTCATGATCAGATACGTATGGGAAGAATGTCACCTCTTAGAATTTTCAAGCCCATTAAAGGTTCTTATAAGTCCTGCAATAAAGAAATCTGTTGTAACCTGTTAAATTATATATAGCATTGCCAAAACTTACTTAAAGAACATCTCTCTCACCCACAACACCTTCTAATATTCAGTTGACACCTCTAAGAACACTGATCTGGACCAACCTTCCCATTTTATAGGTTAAAAAATAATAGATTCTAAGAGAGGTGAATTTAACCTAGATTACACAGCTATTTAGGGCATCAGCAACATGTTAAAGCAAATCCATGTGTGTCATCACCCTTGATTCTATGCCCACAGGCACTGATTCTGGCGTTCTCTCGCTGAGACTAACTGTAGTCTTGGAACCTTGCTTAACAGTTGCCCCATCAACAGAGGTCGGAGTAAGAAACTAAATCTATTTGTCATCTGTAAACAAGCATCCAGCTCTTTGGACTCCGGGTTCCCAAAGAGACAACATCATCATCATTATCCTCACTGTCATCACCATTACAGCTGTCATCTACTGAGTACTTGGTGCCAGCCACCACACTATGGGTTTTACATGCATTATCTGCTTTAATCATCAGCGAATCTAAGAGAGAGTTACCAAGATAATCTCTGCTTACACACAGGAGAGCTGAGGCACAGATGCCTTACACACATCCTGCACAAGGTCACCCAGCTTGAGAGTGGTTTAGCAGGCAACTTGGCTACGTCAAACGTGCACTCCCAGGATATACCCCCAGTCCTGAACAAGCCATAAACATAATGATGAGTTAGGCCAAGGATAGCAGACTATTCCCCAAAAAACCCTTTTATCTTTAATTTTTATTCTAGGAACAACTCCCTAAGATCAGCAAATTTTAGAGTAGAGAAACGTGACATAAGAACAAGTCCTGGGGTCTGCCCAAGATCTCAGAGAAAGAAAAAGGCCTAAGTGGGGTTAGAATATAGCACTGGGGAAGGGTACTGAACTGAGACCCTTTGGCTGTTTTCTCAGCTTGGCCTCATTCCCTGGAACATGCAGAATCCCCAGTGCTCTCTTTCTAGGTCTCAAGAACTGAAAGTGGTCAACCTGATCAAGAATCTCTAAGCAATAAAAGCACCACTTGCTCCAAGGGTAAGAGTGCTTATTACCTGCTAGGGCTCAGCCAGTTTCAAATGGAAACCTTCAAAAAAGCAACTAACTGTGTGTGTTCACATCCTGTACCAAATGGGGTCCCAGAGCAAAGTCCCAGACAGAGCAAGGGCTTCTTTTGGTGCTGGGATCTTGATAAAGCAGGACGATGAGAACTTTCAGCTTACCTGGAGAATCCCTTTGAAGGGTAGATTCTTTTTTCCCTTCGCAGAGCACAATCACCTCAGTGAAGACATTAATGTACCTTTGTGACCCTATCAAGGCTCACTAACCTCATTACAGTAAAGCAGACAGGGGCAGACCCACCTGTGGCCCGTTACTGACTCCTCCAGGATTCGACTTCCTCCTGAGTCCTGGAGCGCTGGGCCTTGGCAACCACCCAACCTGCAGGCAACACTTGGCTTCCAGTCTACATTTCCAGGGCTTCTTCAGCTGGAGAGTGGCTTTGCCTCCCTCCTCCTCACCTCCCTCCATGGACCCTTGTGTAATTCTGCTGGGAGAGGGGCCAAAATATCCCTCGTGCCTGCCCTAGAGCAGCTGTATTTCCGTTCAGAGTCCATGAACCTCACCTGGCCATGTGCTGGGGAAAATACTGGGAAGAAGGTGTTATGTAAATATGAGAGTAGCTGAGTCTGATGGAGGAGCTCTGTTCTCCTTGTCAGCTTTGATAAATCACGTACTCCCTCACTTGCTTCTCCTCTGCATTCCCAGCAGCAAAGTGATTACTGAAGAAGCATCAGGAATGCCTTTATGGAACAGAAATAGGTCCGGCCGGATATATTCCACTCTCCAAGGGCCCAGACGAACATAAACAAGGAGCCCAGGCACCACCGAAGCCCCTCCACAGCCCTGCAAAGTACAGGAGCACAGATCAGCAAGAGTGGAGAAGCAGGGAAAATCAAGATAGGTTCTCTGATTTAACTGAATGTAAATTTTTCCCCAATGAAACAAGAACCCAGTTACCAGGTACCAAAAAAATGGTCAGTATTTGTTTATTTCTAAAATGGGAAATGGGTTCCCTTATGAAAATGCATAAACATCAAAAACAAATTCCTCAGTTATTTCTAGGCACTGTTTTTAATAGGATTCATACCCCTTCCCCCCTTTGTAACATCTGGTAAACCTCCACCAGAGACACGTTGATTTCCTAGCCAGAATAATGCATTTCTGTCCATCACAACATAATTAATAATAATTTCCATATTTACTTGGCTTTCATCACACATCTCTTTGCACTAGTGAAGGAAGGCAGAGAGAAAAGGTGATCCCCT
This sequence comes from Cynopterus sphinx, assembly GCA_030015415.1. Lineage (NCBI taxonomy): Eukaryota > Metazoa > Chordata > Mammalia > Chiroptera > Pteropodidae > Cynopterus > Cynopterus sphinx. Next base: position 114,281,907 of record CM057381.1, read on the forward strand.
CTCAATCTGCTTGGCAACCATTCCCAGGGAGCCGAGAGTGCACCTTATTAAGATAATGGAATGTAAATCAAAGTGAATACGTCCATACGCCATGCTGAGGCTATGTGTCCACTTGCACTGCTTGCCAGACAGCAAACGGGTCTGGAAATTAAAGGTGAAAAATCAGTAAAGACATAAGGCCCATCACAGGAAGGGAGAACAGGACCCTGACAGTTCAGCTAATGCCTATAATCACAGTGATAAAGGCTCCTAAATGGCTTCATTCCACCTTGTCACTCAGAACCCTAGCTGCCACCCCTCACTCCCGCTACCTGCAGTGACCTTTGTCATGCTCGAGAAAACAGCTCCCTCTGTGAGTTCCCTCTTACAGAGCGGCCAGATGGGGCGGTTTTGCTCCATTATTTGTGCCTGTAAAGGGAAAATGCCAACAGGAAGATTCATTGTGGTCCAGCCCATCTCTGCAAAGCTTCTCTGATTTATTAGGGCATAAACTGCTGTACAGGCTGTAATGAGACATAAATGTTCTGGAAGGCCTATGAACTCCAGGAGGAAACGCCTTGCCATCACACTTCTGTGCACCTAATTTATTAACAGCTTGTGCCGGCACAGCCTGGAAAAAATCCTGCCAACTCCACAATCTGCAGCAGTCACCTTAAGGGTGGGCAAGGGAGAACGGGGAAAACGTGTCCAACTCAGACAAGCGACAGAAAACTTATGGGCACGCTGTATGAAATGGGGAAGTCTTGCATGTTCTCCATAAACTCCTCAGCAGATATTTGGCCAAGCTTGCTATGAGGGAGAGCAAGGTTCCCCCAACTATGCTATGGCAAGATCAAACTGGACATGTTGTTATTTATTCCGGTGTTTTCTTGGCCCTAAAGGTACACAGGGAAAAGCGTTTGTATTTACTTCAGAGGAGCCCCAGCCATTGCTTCAATTTCTTCTACCATCTGAAGGATACTTTCTCCAAGGCAGTGTTTGCCCCAGCTTATTACAGAGTTCTTTGCAAGATGATTAGCATTTTTGCTCTCTAAACATCACTCTTTTATTTCTAAATATAGAACAAAAAATTAACAACAGACCAGCCCATTTTTATATTTCCTTTAATATAACCAATTTTTTTTTCTTAGATCAAAATATGCATGTCTCTTTAATTCAATTTTGGTCGCATGTGCCAAACTTTGTGAAAAGAATAAGATTAAGTAGTAAGCTGCCAAGAAAATATATGACATCCTGACTTGATATTAGGTATTAGGTATTTTATACTTTGTGCACTAATGAAAGGAGATCATCTTTTGTCACTGAAATATTCATTTACAAAATACTTCTTGAACATATACCAAGTCCTGGAGATCCAATAGAAATAGACATGGCCCCAGTCCAGGACTGACTGCATGATTTGTGGGGCCCAGTGAAAAATAAAATTGTGGGGCTCATTGTTCAAAAAAGTATTAAGGATTTCAAGATGGAAATAACAGAGCATTAAGCCCAGCACGGGGCCCTTCTGACATGCAGCCCTGAGCAATGGCATGGTAGAATGCCCATGAAGATGGCTCTGACACTGCTATGTGGAACATATAGTTTAGTGAAGGAGCCAAACAATAAGACAGTACCATTGAAGAGAATATAAGAAACAGACTTGTTAATGCACAGAGGAAAGGAAGACTGTACCATGTAAAAGCATGACAAAAGAATATGACCTAAGCTGGGGGACAGGGCACAGAAAAGGCATGCCTGAGTTGAAATCTGAAAGATGTCTGTGTTATGGAGTAATAAATACGAGTATCACAAGGGATAAAGCAGCATATGCACATGTCCTCTGGGGGAAGGAGAGTGGTGCCTTGGCACAGAAAAAGCCCAGGTTTGAGGTGAAGCCTGAGAGATCTTAGATGCCCGACTTCAGCAAGGCCTTACAGGCCATGTGAGAATTGTGGTCTTTAAGGAATGTTGCCAGCAAGCTCACAGATAGACTTGATCTCTATCAATTGCATGGGCTCTTTTCCAGGGTCCTGGTCCCCTGCATCCAGTGAGTGATGGCTGGAGTGACAAACTGATTCATCACCAGAGCAATTCGTAAAGATCTGGTGAAAATATTTACTTTGATAACACCAGAAGGAACAGAATGATTTTGTTTTTAATTTAAAAGACAAAGAACTCCTACTGCAAAGCAAATGCCAAGAGTGTGCTCACAGTGCATTTCTACACCTGAGGAATAAGCCTGTACAAATAGTGACTGAGATTTTGTCACTATAATTAAACCCAGCGAAAGGCCAAGACTGCCTCCCTGAACAATGGCAGGGCCCTACCCACACGTTAACATAATTCTTCTTGATACCCAGAGTGTTGGACCAAACATCCTAGAAGCATCTATGCTGACAGAGCTCAGCCTCCTGGACTCTGCCAGGCTGTTCATACTTGATCATATATTATTGTGCAAAGGAGGAATGAAGGCTAGGGTCCTTTTCTCTTAGCCACATGCTAATGACTCAGCATGGAAAATGAATAGGAATTCAAGACACTGTATGTTTGATTGACCTACTTTTTAAAATTAGACCTAATTTGTTATTTTTAATATTTAAAGCATTCTCTTCTACACTCAGGGGATTTTGTTTTTTTGGTCTTGAATCTTGAGGCCTACTGATGATATTTATCCCTAAAATAGAATTTTCCTTAAACACTGTATAATAGTTATAAATAGTCTTTTGAGTTTTTGAATAAAAATATTATTTTTTCATGCCAAATCTGCTCTTTTTTGCCATTTCAAATTAATATAAAACTCAAATTTAAAAATGCCTATTTTGACTCTTAATACATGGCCCAAATATTTATTACAATTTTTCAACAAACTTAACTATGTCTCTTCTTACAACTCAACAGATAGTGATCATTGATAATGGGCAATGCAACCATTTTCAGGGTTCAACACTGTGTTATTGAGTGAAAGTAGAAATGCTGTTTTTTGAAATAACAGAAATAAAACAAAGACATGTTCATCTAACTACTGCAAACACCTGTGTCCCCTACAAATGGCATTTGGCCTTACTATTATTGCTTCCTTCAGCCTCTGCCTTAGAAGATGGTTACTGATTACATATCTATTTAGCAGAAAACAAAACTGCAGATGTCATATTTAGTCTTAAAAACCAATTTATATCTCTTACTTATGTAAGGTATCTTCAAATCCTTAGTTTCTAGGATTTCAACATTATGTTTGAAAAAATAATTCAAGGAAGGGTCCTTTTCATGTGAACAGCTTATGAATGGATCCAATTCAGAGGTTTTTGGAACAATATTCATGTAGCAGTTATGCTGTGTCTGCCAGAATATAGATATGTGACTAACAAAATGGGACCTGATCTTTGGGAATTTAAGCCAGAGTGAGCTGCTTCCACTAAAAACAGAAACAAACTAACCCTTTGGTCAAAAGAGTTCACGAATGGCTCATTTGATGGGGGGAAAATCCAATCCTAGAGCCAGAGAACTGTCCACAGATGTTACACTGGAATCCAGCCACCAACCACATGGGCAGTTCTTGTAAGGATTCCACTGCCCCAGGTGCTGGGCCAGACGGAAGGGGTCTGTTGGCACAAAGTATTTCCAGCTGTGCTGGGGATAATGTAAGTCCAGGTTCCCCTCGCACTACCAGATAATCCCTCAGTCACTTTGCATCACGTGTCATAAAATAAGACTGATCTTCTCTTTTAGGAAAACTTGGTTTAACATCTTTCCAGGCCTTCCTTTCTATATGTATTACAAGGGACAAATAGGGAGAGGCGATGACTTCACAGAAAACAGGAAAAATGCCCTTGGTGACTGTGGCCATCAGAAGAGATTCATGATTGCTTAAATGGAAGGAGAAAATCAGTAGGCATCTCTGCATTTTCTCTATGCCTGTGTAAGCAATAGAGTTTGATAGATCTCCTCCTTATACTGTGCATCTTCATTATTAAATATAGAAATTGAGGCAGAAACACTTCATAAACCTCACGCTGAATGGCTACTTCTTGGCACTGGTTCCATTCATTAATGGGATATGGAACAATCGACTTTTCAGGGAAATTTAGGCAGAGCTTTGTTCTAACTTTGGTTATCAATGACTAATTTATATAAAAAAAATTATTTTCTATTTTATGCTATTGGAATGTAAGGCTGTCTCCTACCTAATTTGTCTCAGAGACGTTTCTTATATTTTCCTCCAAATCAACTTTTCCTACATTTGTGCTGTTACCTTTTAAGCTGTCTATTGAGAAGTTAAAAGAATTTTTAGTTTCTCTTTTTACAAATAAAAAATTATTAGAAAGAAATTATTCCCTTTTTCCTCATAAATTTCTGTAACCGTCAAATACAGAACAATATATCCAATGGTAAATTTTTCTGACTTAGTTCTCTTCCACCTATATCCCTTCCTGATCAGATATTCATCCACCCATTTAAATACACATCTGGCCTCTCATCCAACCATCCAGGTGCTTATCTACTCATCCATCCACCTACCCATCTATTCACCCTCCCACCTGCCTATCCAACTCTTTTACAGATCATGAAATGAAATTCAGAGTCAAAGAACTCATTTCCATTGGACTCGTCATTATTCTCTTCCTATCTCTGGCAGGTGTTTTTATGTTTTGTTTTGTTTTCTTTTGGTATTATCAGCCTTAGTAATGCATTTGTGGAAGAATCTTTATGTTTTGGGATTACTATAGCTACTTTACACATGGCCATTTACCAGTATATGAAGCTAACTGATTTTCTTAGGGAGAACAAAAAAAAAGTACATCATAAAATAACTTTGTATTTCATTTCCAAAGTCTGTGGCTGTAAATAAAGCTTTGTTCATTGAGCTTGAAGGCGAACCCCAGAGGACTGACTGGGAGCTCAGTGCTAAACAACAGACAGCTTGCCAAAGAGACGAATGCATTTCATTATCTTGAGCTTATTCCATAGGCATAATTAGAACTCCTTTGAGAAGTCAACTAATTATGTAATATCCAACAAAATATGTGAGGATTTCAATTTGGCATTAAGCAGAATCTATCAGGCTCTGTTTTAATTTATGATTTCCTATTAGAAGGGGAGCAAACAGGACAAGTCATTTCCACAGCAATGGTTTCTGATTAGAACCACTGGATAATATAAAGATGGAGTATATATCTTCCCCTTGGGGTACCACTGGAGAAAACGCAGCTTAGATCAGCTGATATATTATTAGATGTCCCTGCTGTCCTACAGAAACACAGCTGCAGGTATATTATTTCTGGCTGGGACAACAGTAATGTGAGGGATCAGCAGAGACATTAAATGAACAACCTTTACTAGCTGGATCATTTTTTCCTTCTTATACAGAGTCTGTAAGAAGCAGGGTGATATGGTCTCAGCATAGAGGTTCCAGCTGTAGCTTCACTATGTCCCAGCCTATAGCCAGTACCTCCATTTCCAGCCATCTCTCCTTGCTGGCCTTACAGAGAAAACACCAGCCTCGGGACCCTCCTGCTCAGCCTATTTCCTTCTATAAGGGAGTCTCACTTCCCAATGCAGGCATAGGCAATAGCTTTGACCTTTTTTTCCAGAAACCAAGGTGAGGAAAATGACATTGCATAACTCTTCAAAGCATATCCCACCAAGTTTCTCAAGTTTGTGTAAAGAAAGGCAAAAATAGAATAACAAAGACATTTTTCAACAAGAGGAAAATAAGAAGCACAACCAGACAGTTTAAGGTAACTTATTAAATGAATGTGACTTTCCCCTCCAGAGTCCAAGTTACTCCTGGATAAATTAGCTTCAGATGATGCTTAAAAAATGGTGAGGAAGTAAGCAATCCAAATGCTACGTGACTGCCAAGCAGCCACAAATGGTTCAATAGGTTTTAGAAAATTTCTCATGACAGAATATTTTGGAAGATGTAGATATGGCTTTTCTAGCTCAAAAAGTCAAGGGTGGGCCTTTAGGATATTAAGAAACCACAAAGAAAAGGGATGGCTGACACGTGGCACAGGGGCCACCACTGGCTTCTTGTGCAAGGAAGGTTTTGCTCTCTGATCATAAACCTATCCGTTTTTGAGCCAGATGGGCCCTTGCAACACTTCCTAAGAGAGCACTGCAGAAAGCCACCTCCAGAGGCCCAGAGCTGACCCTCAGGACAAAAACTCCTTGCCATCTTGCATTCGGCACAGACAGCTGGAATTAATGAAAGAGTTAATGTGATTTTCCACTCTCCCCACTTGTTTTGAGGGACTCGGGTGAGAACTGGCCTGATCAAATCACCTTTAGGGAATGGAAAAATCTAACTCTCCACACATGAAGGCAAGTACAGAAAGGAATGCTGGAGATGAACCAAGGACAGGCTGAACATAACTGCACCATCAGGCCACAAGGAGGGAAAACACAGACTTGAGGAGAAAAAAAGGTGGCAGTGAAGCCGCCATCTTCCTGTGTGTCAACGACCCTGTCTCTCACATGTCCAAATCCCCATCGTCGGGGTGCGGGGTTCGAAGCCTGGTGTGCACATGGCAAGGAGGGGGCTCAGCCCCCTTTCCCTTATGCATCTCACAGATGTGTCAGCTGGTATGAGTTAGCTGGGCAGTGACCACATTTTGGGGAGAAATCATCCATTGATTTATCACAGGGGGCATAAATCATAAATGCATTTAGTTGTCTTCATCGCCTTTCTTGTTATCCTGCCCCTCTGAAGTGAAATTAAGAGGCAGATGTATTATCTGGGATCAATTCCAGATCCCATTTGTGTTTTAAAAAAAGAAATCCAGGAAGGATTTCACACAACTCTTCTGCCACAGGTTGATCAAAGTCTCAGCACCTTGAAGGCCAAGCCACCACCACACAGATAACTCCAAGAGGCCTGGTGATAAGAGGAGTAGACACCACCACCCACACTAGCCCTTCAGCCCAGAAGGACCTGAGGACAAAGGAGTTCCTGCACTGTCCCTAAAAAAGAAACCAACCCTCTCTTTGGCTCACAGACATCATGGCCCACAAAGCTTCCTACATGAACTGGGCAGGTCATCAAGGCAATGGAAGAAGAGACGACAGTCAATCGTAGCTGCAAGTTTTAAAATTAAGTCAATGAAAAAACTGGTCACAGCAAAGGCAGAGATCCTTCCAGAAAGGTCTGAAGGACTCCTTTAAAACACTTTTGCATTATCAGGTCTCAAGTTTCATCTAGGTTTTTCCAGGGACCCTGATTAATTCACTCCATTCGCCTGCCTCAAGAATTTTGTCCCATTTCCCTCACTGTTTCTGTGGTCCACAGGTACCACCACATGCCTTTTCTCATGGTTCTTATAAGAAAGCTAGGAAGGAACTACTATTAGTCAGCCAGGCCATTTTACAAATGAGAACCTCAGAGAAATCGAGTGGCTCATTTGAGGTCACCTAGCTGAAGACTAAGTTGGGCATTGAATTGAGTCTCTCTGTCCTTCAAAATAAGACTCTTTGACTGAGTTTCTCCTAGTAGTTCTCCTCTTCTAACTCAACACTGAGTAAATAGATTCCTTTCCTGTCTCTTCTAAGTACTCTTACACATCCAACCAAGCACATCTGCCATATGGACCTGAACAGCACTGGATTTCAGAAAAGAAGTGCGACAAGCTCCTTGCCTTGGGGCACGAGGCAACATCAGCACATGCTCTTGCTGCCCTGAAGCTAAGGGAGCAGCATAGGGTCAAGACATGAAGGAGGTGAGGACCTTTGGAGGATGAAGGACAGAGAGGGCCACCAATAATGCCCTAAAGGAACTCCTGACTGTTCCTGACCAAGAGGACTTCCTGAACCCTTTACATGTCTCTGACTTTGTGCCTAACCCCTGTTGGATGCCATGCACAGTACTTACTCTATCAGGAGTCGGGGAGACTTGCTTTAGATTTCTCTTTGTTTTGGTCAACATGGTTCATTTACCTCTCAGGGTTCACAGGTAAGTCATTTGAGGGGGATGTCAAGCCCCTTACCGAAAAGTTATTCCAGCCCTGCTAGGATGTGGTCTGTGTTCAGTCTGCAGTCACACACACACATTCCCTCTTTCTCTCTCTCTTTCTCTCTCATGTTAAGCAGGGATTCTGTGCCAACATATCAAGTGCTGGGTATAAACTGGTGACCAAGAGAGACATGGCATCCACTCTCATGGAGTTTATAATGTGCGAAGACTAAATCAAATAAACCTCAAAATGAATATCTAATTTAACTATAATTGATGATTTCAGTGAAGAAAATTGCAAGTACTCTGAAAGCCTATAGCAGGAAGAGAAGTGGTAGTCAGGTGATGCATCACTGAAAAAATAGTGTTATATTTATATTTATTTATACACACACACACACACACATACACACATACATACATTATATATATATGATATATATATATATATGTATATAACATATACATATAAAACACAGTTCAAGTCAGAACTCAAACTGTAAGATGTCTGTGTGAGCCATACGCCTGTTCCTTTAAGAATTTCTTGAAGGCCTGGAGAGACCCCTACGTCAGATTTTTCAGTGAATCTATGGCAACAACAAGGCAATTCTTAAATGTTCTGCTCAGAAGAGATAGAAGCAGAGAGACCACACCTCAGAACCTGCACCCCATTCCCTTCTGCCAGGGAGCCAGTTGTTGACCGCTAGCCTAAAAGGACTCTCACTAGATTTTTTTTGAAGGAGGTCTGGAATTTTTTTAATTAGAAGAGATTATAGCAGGCCATTTCCTAAATCCAGAGAAAGGGAAAGGATCAGTACTTTTAGGAGGGTTAAGATAATTATTCTGCGAGGAGAAAACATTTTAGTATCTCTTTGGCTCACACAGATATCCTTTCATTTCTAGTCTGAACTGGAATAATCTTCTTTTAAAATCTAAAACTATCACATTTTTTTTGTCTCTGTCCCACTGAGGCACAGAAATATACCATGTAAAAGTAAAACTAAAATGATCTAAATCTTAAAAGCCCTTAAGTTTCTATGAGTTCTGAGAATCAGATTTATAAAACCAAGGTTGGGAGTGTCAAATATTTAGACTTCAGACCCAAAAGGCATCAGACACTTGCCCCAGCCAGATTAACCCTCTCCAAATCATAGGGAACCTTGGAAATTCATTCCAGAGCCTGACGTGGCCTCAAGAGACATAAAGCCATTCAGCTAATCCTTGTACATCTCACTTTCAGTTTGTGTTCCAGCGAGGATTTCAACATGGGCCTCTTTGCTTTGCAGCGAGACACACCAGGCAGTGGGCTTCCTGCTTGACGGTTAACATGCATCTCATACATCTCTCCCCCAAAGAGGCCCCATTAGTCACCACCATCAGCTGTTTAGTTTTTGAGATAGAAATCCCAAAGGAGTAAAGAGGATAGGACCAAATTTGTACTACATTATGGAACAGTGAACTAACCAAAGTCAACTTTAATGTGAAGATCTTGGAAGGGAGCAGAAAGGCTCTTGTGGGAGGCTCTGAGCAGAGAGAAGGGTCCAAAGCGCTGGGCCGAAGTAATGGATCATATCCACTAAGCCCTATAAATCTCCTCCCTTCATCTGTTTTATAGAAATGATTAAGGTAAAGGTATTTGGGTGGATAACAGGTCGATGGCCAACATCATTTAACACTGGGAGCCTCAGGTTTTATCCCCAGATGTTTGAAGAGGTAATACAAGGGTCAGCCTTTGGAGAATATTGGATTTCCCAAAATCTACTGGAAGAAAGAGCTTCATTTATGAGGTATAAAGGTGATTTCTCTACTAACAAAGTGAGCTAAAAAAGCAAAGGGCTCCTCCGTGATGAAGACCTAGCATCGTGGAATAAGCATGAAGTACCAGGAGGTGCAAGGCTCAGAGTCTGGTTTTGGTTGGGGAATCCTTCCTGTTGGGCTCTTTGGATCAAGTTCAAAGGGTAGGTCATACCTCTGTGCATACCACACTAAAACACCAGGCTGTCAGGGATCACTGTGGGGGTGCAGAAACCTTGTCTTAACTAAATTTACTTGTTCTTCCCTCCTTTCTACAAATGTTTTCTGAGCACCTACTATGCATCCAGCACTGTGCCAAGTACTCAGTTGTGGGGGAGAACTAAATAAGAACTGATCTTGGGTCTACTGGAGAAGATAAATGTTGTGGAGAACATGATAACAGTCACCAACTAGCACTGAATTAGCCGCCAACACGTCAAGTTGCTGGAAATTCCACTACCTAGAAGCCTTTCACCAAGTCCCTGGGCACTTTCTGCATTCCAAAGGAAGATTGCCAGGGAAGCCCTAGGCAGGCTTTGTCCACTCCAGGGCCTCAGACTATGACCGGGTGCTGGAGAGCAAGTTAAAGGTAGGGCTTTGCAGCTGAGTTATTTCGCCTACTCTCAAGGTGGTTTCCTCACCTATAAAAGGGAAGTACTATAAACATCTACAAAAATGCTGTAAGGAACAAATGAGATGAAGCTTACAATGTGCTCAGCTAAGTTCTGAGTAGCTTTCACTCATTCCTTCCAATAAGGCTCCCCGAGCACATGCTGTGTATTGGGCCCTTGGGGTACATCGACAAGAGACACCGCACCCTGCTCTCACAGAGTCATGCTTCCAATGGATGGAACGACAAACACAATTTACTTCCTTAGTATGTTCATCTAATATATTACAAGGTGAAAAACGCTATCGCTAGAAGGAAAACAGTAACTACGATTGCTGGAGGTCAGGGCTGAGGGGAACTTTAAACCAGAGAGTCAGGGTAGATCTCAGTGAAAAGGCGGTGTCTGGGCAAGGACCTGAAGGAAGTGAGAAGTGAGCTTATGTAGAAATCTGAGGCAAAGTGTCCCAGGCAGAAGGAACAGGAATTGCAGACCTCCAAAAGTGGCCACATACCTAGCATGCCTAAAAGCAGTGGGCTGTGCAGAGGGCAGGAGGGAGGGGCAGTGGAGAATAGGTTGGATGAACAGACACCCATCAGGTCAGGCCTTGTCAGCCTCTCTTGGAATTTCTCCCTAATCTAAGCATGGCGTGGGGAGGCGGTAGAGGTTTGGATGTTCATTGGCACAACTTTATTTTAGTTTCCAAAGTGTCTGTCTGCTGTGTAGAGAACAAGCTTTAGAGTGCCTACTTCTGATAAAACTGAGCATTTGGAAAAAATGTGATTTGATTGCAATTTACGTGCAGGTGTAAGAGTGGCAGGGGCTGGAGAAGCAAGGTTGACTTCCAGGCCTACGAGCCACTGCCTCCAGCATGCTGGGCACCTTTCCCAACAGCAAGCACGTTCTGCCCTCTTCTCCATCCTGCCAAGTGCCCCTCACTGGCCTATCATACAAAGAAAACACAGGAAAATGGGCAACAGCTCTCCGGGTGAGATGATGAATCTATGGGAGCAGGTTCCAGTTAGCAGAGGCACAGAGTCCCAATTGGAAGAGCCCTCTATTTTCTTGGCCAAACCAGTTCATAGTCCATGGCCCCTTGCAAACAGGTTGTTGTGTGGCTTCCCACCAAATCATCTACGGAGGGAGTTTTACACAGGGAGAAAATGAGGTAACAAAGTAATTCAAGGCGGCTTAAGAGAAAACAAAACAAAAACAAACTTATAAATACAGACAACAGACTGGTGGTTACTAGAAGGGAACAGGGGTTGGGGAGGGCGAAATGGGTAAATGGGGTCAAACACATGGTGAAAGATAGAAACCAGACTTTTGGTGGGACAAACGCTATCGTGTACACAGATATAGAACTATAATGCCATGCACCTGAAACTTGCAGATGTTGTTAACCAATGCTATCTCAATAAAAAATTAAGTTAAAAACCTAAATAAATAAATTAATTAATAAAGCTTAAGATGATATTCACAAAAAGAAAAAATAGAATTGAGCATACGAACCCACTCGACCAGCCACACCCATCCCCAAACCTGTTATACCAAGTCATGTGCTCTTCTGTTTCAAAGGGGTACAGGCTGACTGAGGACCTTTGCGTGGATGCACCCTCTGAGGCTGGCCGAGGATCCCACAGACCACAGTCTCTGCTCCATCACTAGCATTCACTGAGACTTGCTGCGCCTAACGACTTGCTAGACTCTGGCACTACTCATCTGTCCCAACAACCCTTCGAGGGCAGCGTATTCTTGTTCCCACCCTGTCATTTCCTAGATGAAGAAACTGATCACAGGGAGATTCCATCACTTGTCTAAAGACACACAGCTCAGAAATGGTAAAGGCTGGACACCCACCCAGGCAGTCTGAGCTTGGATCACCACTCCAGAAAAGTGATGCCTAATATAAAAGCAACTCTGCTTTCCAAATTTCCTTCTTATATTTCACTCATACAGACTGGTTGTTCCTCTGAATTGAGGACCATTAGCTTTTATGTATTGTTAATTAATGATCTGAGTAGTCAAACAGATCTCAGTATACTTTGCTAGGTGTCAGAAGTTCAGGTCGACAGGACGATGCATATATATCTACTCATGAGACAGCTAAAAGAAAAGGCCTGGAAATGTTTTTAAAATAAAGTTGAATATTTTAATCTCATAAGCCAAGTCAACCAAGACACTGCATAAGATCAATTCATATTCAAAGATAAAGGAGTACTTTCTATTTTCCGCATCTGAAAAAATATTGCTACACCATCTTTAATTCATCCAGTGCAACTGCATTTCAACTGTAACAGTTAAAGACAACAGTTGTGTGAATGACTGGCAATCATGGTGATGATGCTGATGACACAGCATCATGTTCCACCCACTCTGTGACCAGCACTAAGCTTGGTAGCACATCATCATGTTTAATTCTGAATAGCACTTCAAGGTGTGTATTATTTGCCCCATTTTACACATGGGGGGAAACAGATTTGTCAGCATCCAGACACCATCCTCTTTTCGTTAGACAGCACTGCTTCTTTACCCCTACCCATTCCCCGAGAGCCCTACTCAACAGTCCAAGAGAAATAAAAACCCAGGAAATAAGAACTTGATGTGTCATTACCCTGCCAATAGTGCTGAACGTATTCAGCAGGCTTCCACTTATTCCTGTGTGTGCCAGCTAATAAGCTAATGTGCCTCAGCACCAGATCCACCAGGCTTCTTAAGGCTAGGGTTTGGGGTTCTGCTAACCACATTTCTGCTTTGCCAGCTCTTTCTGGCAGGGCTCTGCCACAAGGGTCACTAGGGCGAAGCTGCACGGATGGAAGGAGAAGGGACTTGCTCCCTCCTGTTTGTTGCCTGTTGGCTTTTTGTTCCCAGTGCCATCTCTCTGGAAAGGCTTCTTCACTCTGGCAGGGATAGTTCATTCCAGTAGCAGTGAATGAATCCAGTTTGTACTTTTCCCAACACTCACAGACACAGATTCAATCCTTTCAGAGACCCCAAGACTCCCTCCTCCAAAGCCTAGGTCTCAGCCCCACCGGACTCTCTTCTAGGCTCAGAGGCCTTGGCATCTTTCAGCCAGGGTATCCTCCTCTGAGGTCTGGGCCCCCGCCCCTCCAGTCCTCTCCTCTCAGCTTCTGAGTTTTAATAACCTCTTTCCTTCCCTGGCCCTCACGTGCCACACCAGCTATAGTGGCAACTGTTTCTTGCAGTTGCTACTTCCATGATACCCTAGACTTCTTTTTGCCCTTTCTGGTTAACAATTCTCATTTAAAAAACTGGCAGATTTCTGCCCCTTTCTGGACTCTGCATGTTCTACTAGGGACCTAACCATTCCCAGCGGTACTTCTCAGAGAGCTTCAGCTGAGACAGTCTTTGCCAACCAAGCCATGGAGGGGACACTAAAACCCTCATGACTCACAAAGTGTGATCTATGAGCCGCCATACCTACAGAGAATGGAATTCAGGAAACATTTTTACTGGTCCCCCCAAACCTCCATCCCTCAGTTGCAGAGCACAGGAATGGAGAGTCTGATGTGGCTAAAAATCAAAGCTCCCAGCTTCATAGCTGTAGGCTCTAGGCACGTGACTAAATCTCTCTGGGCCTGAGTTCTCTCACCTGTAAGAAGAAACTGTCAATGGGAGTATCTACCTACAGGGCAGAGCTAAGAATCAAATGAGAGAAAGCAAATGTTTGACTCTGTGCCTAGCATGGGGGCAAGACAACTTCTCTGTACAGTGGCTTTTGATATCCATTTACTGGAGGACAGTGTGTCCCCCCAGCTGCCTTCGGAAGACAGCAGTGCCTGGGCAGAGGCCCAAAGCCAAGCACACTGAAGAGAAACAGCATTTGCAGGAGCAAGGAGGTGCCCATGAGGCTGTCTTGAGCCCCTGACGTGAAGTGATATTTCGATGGCTGGCAGCAGCTATGCACCAGTGAGCCTCGTTCCTAACTCGTCTCATCATGTTCTTGCCAGAGTCACAAGATGTCTAATACCAACAGAAGTAATTAAATACAAACTGGGAGACAGCGAACCATTTCGACTCTCCCTTCAGGAGCAAGGGGAGACCGCAGGAGCTCTCACCGCAGTGGCTGAAAAGGCCTTTTCCTGTCATACCGTTGACTGACCACGAGAAATGAATGTTCCTGCTGTGTTCCCAAGACAGCTTTAGGATTTATCACTCTGGAAAAAATACCACAGTGACACAAACTCACCCAAAACTTTCAGGCCAAAATGTCCCTTCGGTCATGGAAGGAGAGGGAAGGAAGGGGAGGCATGGGACAGAGAAGTGTAACCACCCAACTGCGCTCTGAAGTAAAACAGAAATAAGAAACAGGAGAATCTTGGCGCATAGACAGAAAATTAAAAAAAAAAAAAAAAAAAGCCCCACTCCGTAGTCTCCCACCCAACTGAAATCACACTGAGGCACATCAACAACAAAACTGCATTCACAGCCCAGGTCCACGCCTGGCACGCCGACTCCCCGAAAGCAGACAAAGGGCTTCTAAAGACAATCAGTTCACATGTCTCTGGACCCTGCCTTTCCTGCCAGCCTCCCCCATGACACTGTCCCTCCACCAACCAGGCCCCAGCCGCCTGCTCTTCTCCAGCTCCTCGCACACGCCTCACTTCTCCTCCTCGGGGCTTTTGAAAATACTGTTCCCTCTGTGCTTTCCCACCTTCAGCTTCTTTTACTTACATGTGCTCCCCCCATAGAGGCCTCCCTTGGTTACCCCATTCTCAGTGTGTGGCCTTTGCTTGTCTCCTTCGGGAGGGGAGATTTATTATGGTTTCCAGTTAATTGGTCTTTTCACTTGTTTTGTTTTGTTTTGTTTTGTGATCTGCTTTCTGCTCTCTGAGAGCTCCTTGGAGCTGCCATGTCAGCCTCATACTCCTGGGCTCTAGTACAATGGCCTAGGACATAGCAGGTCCTCAATAAAAGTCTGTTGAATAAATTAGCCCCCATATAGCTACTTGCACCCTCTACTTCCCCTGCAGTCCTCAAGCACCCATGTTCACCTGGCTCTAAGAAGAGAGAAACTGAGGCAGAGTGAGGGGACGAATTGAGATCCCCTCCTCTACAAGTGGTTTGGCCTTAACTCATTCTCCAGTGGTATGTGGCCTTCGGTAAGTGCCTTCTCTCAAATGACTCAAAGGTAAATGCTTTGTAAAATCATTTGAAAGTCAGAGAAGGAAACAGTGTAGTTTAAGAAAAAAAGAAAGAAGAAAAAATTCCTTCCAAATTACTTAAGAGTAAGAGTTGGGTTCTTAAGGAAATAAGCACTAACTGTGCTCGGAAACTTCGCTGCCTGAGTAGCCCATGCCCCACGGGAAAAAGATGAAGGGGTTCCCAACCTTTCCAAAACCGTCGCTTTTCTGCACCTCCAAGGCTCCAGGACTTGGTGGGCTTGAGTCTTTATCTTCCACGTTAGGCCTAGGCCGAGGGAGGGAGACCTAAGGCAAAACCCTCAGGTGTGCCCCTTCTTGGAGATGCGGGTGACACAAAGGACAGTGATTTTCAACAGTGTCTGCATAAGTGCTTCAAAGCCGGGCCCCAAAACCATTCTGCAATCAAGGCCTTCTCTTTATCCCCAGACCAAGGGCTGCTTTGCTGTGTCCCTCCTTGCCATTACTGCCAGGCCGCTGAGGATCCTCCAAGGACCCTGAGGCCTGGTTGGCTCTTGCAGGGCATCACAACTACTGGACTCGTGTTTATTCTAGAGATAACTGGTAACAAAACCCAGAGAACACATAACTGAAATAGCATTCGCCTTAGGAGTCCTCTTATCCTCTGAGAAGAGGAAACCACTTACACCCAAACAACTTCATCCTGAGGCTGCACCACTGCCCTCATCTGATTCTCCTCCTGCAGTCCTGATGGGTCCTGAGATCCCCAAATCTCTGACATTCTGCAGACTCTCAAGCACTTTGGGTTGGGAAGGCCAAGGAAATGAACTTAGTATGCAGGTGACAGTGTGTGCAGGATGACAGTTCTTTCTCAGACCTAAGGTCATTTTGTTTAGCTTTTGCCCTCAAGATGTCTGCATCCCATTAGGGGTATAGCCTCAGCATTCGATGGCTGGGCTGACTTTTCAGCTACACCAAACACTAGTTATGAAACCCTGAATCAGTTAAGTAACCTCTTGGTGCCTCAGTTTCCTCGTCTGTGAAAAGGAGGTAATAATAGTACCTGCCTCATAGGGTTTCCATGTGAATTAACTACACATAAAGCTTTAGAACAGTACTTGACACTCAGAACTCAATAAAAATAGCTCTCATTAGTTTTGTTTGATATATGGAGGTATAAAAAAGCAGTTTAAAGCATTCTCTTGTTGAGGCAGATTCTGTATCAAAGAAGTATATATTGAGCATTCCACTGTCACCAGTGTTTCTCATCACAGACCCAAGTGAAGGTCAGTACAGGAACATCTAACAGGTACAGAAGGGTCACTGTATAATGCAAAATAAGAGTTATGAATCCATGACTAGGTCGATTCTGACTCCACTGTGACGGGTGTTCCATAGGTGCCACTGTATTTGAATTGAGAAAGTCTGATTTCCTGGGTCTTGGTAATGTGGAAATCTGATTCTCTCCAGTGTGTCCCCTTTGATACTCCAGTGACCTGAAAACTGACATTCTGTCATGTGTTCATGTCCCCACAAAATAGAGTTCCAGGGGCAGTTAGGACTAATATTTGCGAAGATCCAATTTGCTGGCACTGGGTACAGACCCAGGTTGGGTGCCTGAAGTTTGCTTTCCTTCTGCAACTTCATCACCATGCACTGTATCACAGCCCTAAGGGCAGCTCTGACGGAGAAGGGAGAGGACAGAAAGAACTAACGGCAGAAAAGCCAAAGGGGTGACTTCACATGTTCAGGATGAGATAACCCACAGCATAAAGGGAAATATTTGCCATCGAGCCTCCCACTCCCTTCACCACTTATTATTTGGCTATTAGAGATTATTCAAGTGGAAAAGCAATGGGAAGGTAGGGGGAAATTCCCACTACCATCCTGAATTCAATTAATACAGAGAATTCCAAGAGCATCTCAATGACTTTTGACAAAACACTTATTGATTCCTTTAGGTCAGGGGTTGGCCAACATATTCTTAAAAGGCCAAATAGTTAAGTTTTCCAGGCTTTGTGGGCTGCACAGTCTCTGTCACAAATATTCAATAGCAGACAACACATGAACAATAACATTTTATTTATGGAAAGCAAAATTTGAATTTTATACAATTTTCACATGTCATAAAATATACTTCTTTTTTTTTTAGACCATTTAAAAATGTGCAAATCATTTATAGCTCATAGGCCATACAGAGCAGGCAATGAGCCAGATTTGGCCCATGGGCCACAGTTTGCCAACCCTTGCTTTAAACCACTTATTTACTGTTTCTTACCTATCTGCTCTGCCTTGTGCATCAGGGGAAGTGATGATAAATAATACCATGACTTTTTTTTTTAAGTTCAGTGGGAAGAACAACTACATAGATGGCAAGTATGACCATTTTTCTAATTTAAATGTAGGCAGCTTTATTTCTTGAGCAGATCCTGGAATGAGTCCTTTCATGTTGAGAAGTTCATATTTTATTCCAAGTGTGTAAGAGCTGCTGTTAGGCCACAAACCAATGAATATTAGGCAAAAGTAAATGGCATACAATAAATGAATAAATAGCTCCTCATTTCTGCTCTCAGAAATAAAATGACGGCAAGGGACACATTGCATAGGCAATCATGATGCTGCCTTCACAGACTCATAGTTAAATCACCAATAATGTGTTCCTTCTTCTAAGCCATTTTAGAATGATTTATTAAGCAGTTGCCTTGAGCAGAGCCCTGGTTAGGCGGCTGATAGCTTTAAAAAATGACACCCGCAAGTGCTACTCTGTCCTATTCCCTCCTTCCTCTTCTTCCCACTTTCTGGGAAACCAGTTGCCATACTGTAAGGAAGTCCAGGTTAGTGTACTGAGGAAAGAGGACTCACAGTGTGGCCTGGAGGATTAGACACTACCTGGAGAGAGAGGCCATTGTAAGGAAGGTAGCCTAGCCAAGCTTTCAGCTCCATGCACCTCCATAAGAGACCCTATTGACACCATGTGGAGCAGAATCACTACCCACGTAACCCACAGGCCGCAAGATATAACAAATGGTTATTTTAAGCCGCCAGGTTTGCAGATGTTTTATAGTATTGCTATAAGTGATGATCTTTCCTTTCTACCTTCTCCTTGCATATTCTATTGGTTTTTTATTGATGCATAACATGTTACCACAAATGCAGCAGCTTAAATCAACACACATTTGTTATCTCACAGTTTCTTTGGGTCCAAAGTCTGGGCACAGCTTAGCTAGGTCTTCTGTTCATGGTCTCACAAGGCTGTAATCAAGGTGTGGACTGGGCTCTGTTTTCCTCTGGTGGCCTGACTAAGGAAGACCCTGCCTCTTACTCATTCAGATTGTTGGCATGATTCATTTCCTTGTGGCTATAAGACTGACATTCCAGCTTTTCGCTGACTGTTGGCTGGAGAACGCCCTCAGGTCCTTGTCACATGGGCTTCTTCGAAGAGTCACTCACTTCAAACTGGCAAGGGAAGTCTCTCTGCCCTCAGGGCATGTTAAGTTCTTCTTTTAAGGTTTCCAATTACATGAGGCCCACACACATTCATATCCCTTTTGATTAGCTTAAAATTAACTGACTTGAGACCTCAGTTACATCTGCAAAGTACTCTCACCTTCACCATATTCTGTTAGTGAAAAGCAGACCACACAGGTCCCACCCACACTCACAGTGAGGTAATACAGGGTGTTAATACCAAGGGGAAAGAATCATGACACTGCTCTAGGGTGCCTGTGCCATGTTTCTCAGTAGGGCTGGGATATGGTGCATGGTGGTGGGACTGTTCAGAGTACAGAATGCATCTCAAGGACTAAGCAAATCAGTGAAGATGAAAGATAGGCACAGACGGAATTACAGTACTGGACATCAAGCTATGCTTACTTTATGACAGTTCTGAGTTTGAAGTTTAGGGCACAAAGAAAAGATGGCTTGGCGGAGAAGAGGAAAAGCTTAGGGCAGACCCAAGAGTAAGGAGCAAATTCCCAAGGCTGGGTAATAAAAGAAATGCCTTGTGAAATAGCAAGTACTTATTAATCTGGATCTCCATACCTATGGGCAAGTAAAGAAGAAGAGCGCAGTGGGCTTAGAGGAAATGACAGAGTGGTGAGGGTCCTGACCAGATAGATCATGCACCTGCCATCTAAGAAAGCAGCCATCTCTAGCTCCGGTCATTTTTCTTGGTATGAGAATGTTGGCTCCAAAGTGCCAAGTGTACCTATTTATGAGGAATAAATATACACTTTATGTACTATAATCAGTTTTTTAAATGGTAGTCTGTAATTAGAAATACTTTAAATGAAGTATGGACTGAGAGACATATACCTATACACTGGATTTGACTGAGGGAACAGGTCCTTCTAAAGTTTAACAGAGGGAAACAAAAGTGGCAGACCCCACAGAGTAACTGAACTCTATTCTTTAGACTATGTTTTATGGCAGTAGTTTTCCAGGGGTGGTTCTCCCACCAGCAGCATCTGCAGCACCTGGGAACTTGTCAAAAATGCACAGTCCCCACAACCCCTACTGAGTTAGGAACACTAGGAGTGGAGTAAAAATGATTGTTGGAATAAGCCCTCCAGATGGCTGATGCTCACTCGGGTTTGAGAAAGCCTGTACTACAGGAACCAGGTTCTAGCCTCAAGATCATTTTTCCTTCTAAACCTATTTCCTGTTTCTATAATCTGGAAGATGACCAACTACAGCATGACAAAACTGTCTGCTAAATATCTAACATTCGAAATAATGAAGAGAGATGATTGCTTAGACATTGCCCATCATTTCACTTTAACACAGAGCTAAATACATTGTGGTTTTATGCACATTTATTACACTCACCTTCACGAAGAAGTCATCAAGAAGAGAATATATCTGCATATGTGTGTATACATACATACGTACACACACATATACATATGCATACATATATGAATGCTATTGAATGCTACAGAATGGAGCAGAAAGGAAATGGATCCTGTTATGAATTTTTAATCATAGAAAAAGACCCTTTTACTACAGAAAATCTGCTTCTGCTTGATAATACTTTATAAGTAGATGAAACTGTTTTGTGCAACGTTGAAATTTCCAGGACCCTGGTTAAAATTAATCCAAGGAAGCACCTGGCCTAAAGTCAATACGGTTTCTTTGGAAACATATGTTGAAATTTGTATTTTGTCTGAAAAATTATGACTCTGCAGACCTCATCCCATGCCTCTCCCTGCAAGAAAGGCCAGAATGTTTAAAAACAAATATTCCTGGGCAACTGCTATCCATTGAGAGTCAGCAAGCAGGAGGGACTCATGTGATTCTGCACATAAAGACTCATGTGATAACACATTTGGTGTTAATGGAGCTGCTTGTGAAAAGGCCTCTTCATTTTCTTCTTTTATTTAAGATGGTCCTAAATAATTCAAAATATTTTTCAACATGCCATGAGATGTCATGGCATCTGTGAGTATTCTATCTGACTGTAAAATGTCCATCATCCTACTCATGTTTACTAGCATTGTGGGGCCTCTCTCCCGAGCCCCTTAGTCACTCAGCGACCCCTAGGGTTGTGTATTAGGTAACGGCCATGTGCCTAGCACTGTGCTTTTAAGTTGCAGCATGAATGGCTACCAAGCATGTTCCTCCCTTCACTTTACAAACATTTATCAGGAATTAACACTGGCCTCTCTGTCCCTGGAAATTACCACCTGAAATACTATATCTAAAATCACCATATCTAACAGTGAACAACTATCTTGTTCAGGGTTGGGTTCTTAAGTCAGTGCTTATAGTGGGAGCTGCGTTCAGCCAAATTTATTCCTAGATATCCCTTAGACAGGTGCCATGTCAGAGTCCCACCTTCTCTTAGTAAGTCCAGCACATCTAGCTTTTTCTCCAGCCTTAGAAGTGATGGTATTTCCAAGGAGCATGTATCCTCTTGGAAACCATGCTGTATAAAATGTATGTATCATACTCGGTGAGGTGAGATGCCTCTGTTATCAGAGATGCATGAGGACCCAGAATGACTGAGAAAATATGGAACAGCATCTCACATCCCCTCAAAGTACATGCTCTCTGGATGCAGTTGAGGGCACAGTTGTCATTTGTCTTCTATTTCCTTTTGGCCCAGTATATATACCAGAAATTAAATATACAAAGTAGAAAAAGCAGAATGGACTTGTTCTGAATGGCCTCATGCACCTATAGACATAGTCAGACTGATGCCACTGGCACATGGAACTGGCAAGTACCTTTATGATATCTCCAGGTTAGTGCTGCCTTTGACCGAACTCTTTTTTCTGCTGAAATTTCAACATTTAGGTAAGATAGTGATCACCAACTGCCCATCTGCAGGTGGTTCCAAAGTCATGGAAAACATGGATTACAGGGTCACATCAAAGATTTTGATTCTGTGGATGCAGAGTAGGGTCAAAATATCCATAATTTAGAAGATGCTCCCAGAGAATTTAAAATGGCTAATATCTTGAGGAACCTCTGTGTTAACGCACTCAAAATATCAATATCCATTACTGATAACCTAACATATGGGTTCAGCAGATAAATTAATGTCAACCAAGAAATCAAAGAAGTAGCTAAAAGAGAGAACAAGCTTTGACTGGAGTAGAGAACAGCACTGGAGGAATAGAGAGAAGCTTCTGGGTGGTAATGAGGGTGCAAAGGGGAACTAAATAAGCATAAAGGAGATGGCTGCAGGGCCACCAAGGCTGACTTTGCCATTCTATGGATGCTGGACACACCAAAAAACTCTGGCTCTGTGGAAAACCAAAACAAAGAGAAGCACTGCCCAAAACAGACAAGTGGACTTTGCAATGAATCTTTTCAACGAACACATTGAGCATGTCTTTAAAAAAGCCATAGTGTTCGATTTTGGTGAACCAAAAACACAAGGTTGAGAAACCATAGGTCATTATGAGATTAAATCTACATGGGGCACTTCTCTGTGGACAATCTGGAGGTTACAATGCAGGAAAGATTCTCCTTGGACTGCACTTCATGGCTGGCATCAACATCACCTTACCTTTCGATCTGGCCAATTGTGTTTTGCGAAGATTGTATCATAGGTGTCTACCGCCCCATCGGTGATGAGCATGATGGCCTGACTGCAGATGCTTCCTTGTCCTGTGTGATTGAACTGTGGAAAGAAATAAGTTCAAAATTAAAACACATCAGAGAACTTTGTAAATCTGTGAGACTTCAGAAGCACAAGGTCTTAGGCTTAGGAAGCCTCTCAAAAGGAGAGGGCATCTGCATCACCAAAGCAGAACCGACACAATGAGCCTTTCCACACACATGAATTGCCAAATTTCCTATCACAACTTGGAATGAAATATACATCACAGAAAGGATTTCTAAACACAAACACACACACACACACGGTGGGAAGTGAGTTTCCAAGACACATATCTCTTTTACCCTCAAGTGTGTATAGTGCTTCAGAACACAAGCCCAAAGGAGTTGGCATGAAGACCTTTTAGGAATATCCCTATATGGGCAGCAGAATATGTACCAGGACACATCTCTTTCAAAATCTAAATTAGTCTGGTTTAAATGATTTAATGGGTACAACTTGTACTCTATAATAAAATCAAGGAGCATAAAGTCAGGAATGAGACAATTTAGAACAGAAGCTTACGCACCCTTTTTTTAGGGTTTGTTTTAAATATGCATTTTCCAGCATGTAACATTTTTTATCAGTTTATGTATGCTGAAATTTCAGGATTAAGCCCATTAGTGTGCAAAACCTTTAATTTATTCAACTTTCAGTTCCACATAACATTTTTAAAAACCTCAGCCCTTCTGAATGGTAGCTAGGGTGACCAGACTGCAGTTGTCAGAGCTTCACGTGCTTCCCTTGAATCAGGGTGAAGAATTCTCTTAATAAATATTATTAATGCTGTAATTCAAAACGACATCATGTTTTTTCAAAACCCTACAATTACATGACAATGCCAAGGCATAGGAAACATGCAAAAGTCTTTAACCTTCATAAGTGAAACACCCTCCATTACAATCCATGAAGTTTATTCATTTATTCTAAAATTATTTACTAAGTGACCACATAGTGCTGGCAATGTAACATACAAAAAAATTTCCCTCGATTATGCACTTCATATTATATTTGGGGATGCATATAAACCAAAATAAAGAAGTTACGTTGTATGTTTGATAATGGTGGCGCTAAGAGGAACAAAAGCAGAGAAAAGGAATAGGAAATGGGGAAGGGGCAACTTTGAAAAAAACGGTCAGTGAAGACTTCACTGAAAAGGTGACATTTGAGTGATACCTGAAGGACTAGGAGTGTGCCCAGCATGACCGTGAAAGTGGGGAAGGATGGAGGCTGAGTCTGAATTTGCTGCTGCCTCCTAGTGAACCAGAGATGATAAAACATTCAAGTTGAAGTTTAATGTCAGTCTCTGAGCACTTAGAATTCATATGTGGAGTTTGAAATTGCCATACTTGAGAGAATACTATAATTAACTGGATGGATGGATGGATGGATGGATGGATGGATGGATGGATGGATGGATGGATGGATGGATAGGTGGGTGGGTGGATGGATGGATGGATGGATGGGTGGGTGGATGGATGGATAGATTAAATGAATTGCATTGTGGCCATATCGGGACAGAGTAAAGCCAATTCAAAAGATGCATGGGGTACCATGGTATAGTAAAAGGCACTCAATCCCATACAGCACCACAAACTGTGTGGTGGAGGTAAGTTCTCTTTCAGAGTGTCTTTTTCTTCATGTATAAGATGGAAATGTATTTTCACGGTTGCTACAACATGGGTTAAATGTTCATAATATGCTACAAATATCAGCTTGATCTTTACTACCCTCTAAAGCATATACTATCATATCTTCATTTTACAGGGGGGAACACTGAGGCACAGGAAGGTTAGCTAACTTTCCCAAGGTCACACAGCTACTATCTGTCATAGCTGGAATTTGAACTAGGACATCCAACTCCAGAATCTACTCCCAGAGTCAGCATATTCTCTAGCCTCCCAATAATGAGATGAAGGTCCTTGAGTAGATACTGATACATGGTAGGGCTCCACAAATGTTCATTTACTTCTTCCTTTTCTTCTCCAATCTTTCCAGGGTTCAAGAGTCTCTTGGCAGTCACCAGGGCCATCAACTAAATAGAAACTACCATAGGACAATTCATACCCTAAGACTCTTTGAACTCTGACATTAAATTCTTCCCCTTGCTGCATACACCAATCCTGCACTATAATATTAGAATTCTTACCTGGCATTAACCAAGCCTCTTCCCTCTCCTCCACCCTGAAAGACCCAACTTCAACCAGAATTCACCGTCACAATAAATGACTCTGTCCTCGCCACACTGAGACACTCCTAAGATTCTATTGTCATGGTGCCTTTTCTTCCTTACTGCTGGTAAAGAAGAAAAAACAGGCTTGTAGCTTTGTCTTATCAGTAAGTTGTTCTGAGATGTTTGTGGGAGCCTGCATTCAACACAGCCTTCAAGTTACTGAATAAACCCAGCAGCAGGCCTCTGAATAAAGGTTTTCTAATCTTCAGGTCACAAAGGCTGCACAAGGGGAAAAATTCAGGGCATCTTGGGGATGTTGTTCATGCAACTCATTTGAAAACATCCTAGAAACTCTCCCAAACAAAAGGCAAGGAAGAGGAGTAAGTGACAATATCTGAATAATGCAGACTGCAAGAAGGAGCTGCCCAGAGCTGTTTATTTAAAAACATCACTTTCCTTTCTGGCTAGGTTCTTGGTATTCTCTGCAGCAATCTGCAGTTGGAGAATTTTGCAGAATGCAATTAAATTCAAATGCTTTGATGAGTAATATCTCTTCTCTTCATATTTATCTAGAACTTTTTTTATTGAATAGTAAGAGTGATGAAAGTGTTTTCCATAATAATAACAATGATAAGGGCCTGATGATGAACTACAATTAGCTCAGTGATTCATCAGTTAGCAGTGAACATTTCAATGCATCCTGACATTTAAAGCATTTGGTTGTGATTAACAGTCTTTGAAATGTCACCGAATTTTATTTAATTGGCTAAGAAAAATTTTTAAAAGGTAATCACTGCAAAGATCACATTCATCGCCAAAAAAGATAATTGCAGTTGTCACATGACAAGGTAGATGCTAACTACTGTAGCAAATGGTCTCTGTGTTCTCACAGAATCAAATGAATGCGCCAGAGATCAATAGCCAGAAGGGCCTTAGAAGTTTATTCGAATGTTCCTTTCAAAGTTCTTTGTACAATAGCTGCAAGCCTTTAAGTCATCCGAGCAAATACTGAAACTGAAATGCAGGTAATTGCAAAACAGAACCATCTTCATTAGTTATAGTAACCTCTGCAACAGTCTAAGCTCTACCCACAGTCACAATTTTAAGTGTGTGTGCGTGTGTGCGTGTGTGTGTGTGTGTGTGTGTGTGTGTGTGTGAGAAAGAGAGAGAGAGAGAGAGAAGGTATATTTCTGTGTTTTAAAAATTATTTTTTACAAAGGTAGGTTTAATACAGAGGAAGAGAATTCTATCACTTAATGGTCATATTGGTGAAGTGGAAAATAGCTAAAGCCTCATTTTCATGGGAGATTAAACATCTCTGTGTTTTTTCAAAGTGTTTGGCTATTTAAAAGCCCAATGGCAAGAGATGGAACAGAAATGTTTCTCTCTATGGGGTAAATGCACACAAAAAAACTACAGTGCCAGTGTCAACCAATCTCAAGCAGGAACATTTTGTAACATTTTTTGTTCCTTCGGTTTCTTGCATTCCAGATTTTACAGTGCGCCCATTACATTTTCTGATTGGCCAGGCCCCAGAGGGTTTTTACAGGAGAAGGCAGAGCAGGTAAGTATATGGCAGGTCTCCTTGATTCAAAACTACTTCTCTCATCAGGATTCAAGGGAAAAAATCCACCATGTACTGGTGACTTTTCTGGATCTTAGG
Organism: Cynopterus sphinx; assembly: GCA_030015415.1. Taxonomy (NCBI): domain Eukaryota; kingdom Metazoa; phylum Chordata; class Mammalia; order Chiroptera; family Pteropodidae; genus Cynopterus; species Cynopterus sphinx. The sequence goes on from CM057381.1 coordinate 114,308,297, forward strand.
GGTGTTGGGAGTATAATCTACCCTCTTAGAGTATACAAAGAGACCATGCCTGAAGGAATGCTCATTGAGCTGTGACTTTTACAAGATACTAATCCTGAGGTTATGAAATTATATCAGCAGTTCCTGGGTCAATAAGTTTGAGTACTGGTATAAACACACTTTCAAAGGGTTGCTTACTGCAGGACGTCTAATCCTTTAATATGTGCCTGTGCTTTGTGCATCTCCCCACCTTGGTCACAGCACCTGCATGTGAGTATCTTGGCAGTCCAGCAATCGACTGGCTATGGAATCTGAAACACTGGCTTAGGCGTGTCTGAGAACTGGTAAGTGGAAGGAAAAGGAAGAGAAATGGTACAGGGCAAGAAAAAGAAGGGAGGGGAAGATGAAGGACAGCAGGTATTTCTGAGGACTTGGGTAGGGAATAAGATAAATACATCAAGAGTAGAAGTTGCTTCCAGAAACCACAAGCAGCCTAGCAAAACTTGAAGCTGCCTAGTTTCTCCCTGGTCACACAGATGGCACTACCCATCCAACTCAGGACTGGTGAGAGAGGGGCTAGGCACTGCTTCACCCTGCTGAATTCTCATCCCCTGTCTACCAGGACAGGCTTCATGCGGGTGTGATGTGCACAGCTATTCAGGGCCCCACAGTTGGTTTAACACTATTGGCACTCCTTAAATTCTCAGTTAACATTCAAAAATTTTCATTTTGCGCTGGGCCTTATAAATTACATGCCCAGTTCTGGGTCTATTCCTATCCCCATTTTACAGAAGAGAAAAATACAGGTGAAACTGAGTATAGTTTTCTTAAGGCCACAGACAGAATCAGGCTTCTCAGCACAGCCTGCCTGACTCCAGAGGCCACAAACTTAACGACATAAGAAGCATCTTCTAACTCTCATTCCTTGGTCATCTCTGTCAAGGAGGGGAAAAACGAATTCACTACAGTCATATTTGCAAACAATGGACTCCCCAGCTCAGAGTAGCCACTCCCTGCTCTAGTCATTGTAGACTTTTGAGATAAAAAGAGAGCCAGGCTTTTCCAGGTGTGACAAGTCTTTTCAGCATCACTCCCTAGAAAGAGCATGCTGAGACGCAGAGCTTAGTGTCTCCGAGCCCTGAGAAGGTACCTATCCAGGGTTCAAATCAAAATTTAAAGGGATAGCTTGGCCCTTTGCTTTGGACAGCTATGCTTATAAATTGTTAATAAGCTGTTAACAGAAATGTGTACTCCTAGAACTAAAGCTAACATAAATGTTAATTATCTGTAGCCGACAGCCCTTTGGAGTGAGGTGAGAGGGGTTTATACTGAGGAAACTGCTGTGGCACCTTCCCCCCTTATTTTTCTCTCCTTTGCAGTCATGACATTGGCTCAGGGCTGAGACCCAAATGGCCTCTGGGTACCAATAGAGTCTAGAATCAGTCTACCCTTGGCTTGAGAGGCCAATGTCGTTGAATAGGAACAACTCAAGTTATTCTATTCTGACCACCACATATGACCTATGCAATGTTGAGTGAATGCTCCCCTGCACACTGACAAGAACTGGCCCCACAGAGCAGCCTGGGGCTTCAGAACTTCTAACTGGTCTCCCAGCTCCTGCAATACCTCAACGCAGTGGTTGCTCCAATGTCATGCCTGTTTGCGCTCAGCTTTATCCCATGCTTCATTCCAGCAAACCACATTTCCCGGGCCCCCCAACAGTTCTGACAGAGTTCATCTGAAGGAGATTATCGGAAGACACAAGGGAGAAGCCATGGTATTTCTAAGCAATTGGTCCTTTCCTTTATGTTTCAGGTGGCATGGGCATTTTTCTGGCCATGGCAGCTTCTCCGCAGTGCTAGCTTCCACAGTACAGGCCCTTCCCTCCATGATCCCTGCTCTTGCTGGGCAGCCTCCTCCACAGCCCTCTTCCCATCTGAGTGGTCATGGTGAGGAGGCTCTAATAGAGTCCCCCTTCCTGTTGTACCCCTGTCCTAGAGAGGAGCTGCCTCCTGATGGATCTACTCTATAGATTGTTTCATTCCCTGTTGGGTTTCTCAGCTTTTTCATCCTCTGTGCAATCAATTCCCTGAATCAAACTCCTACTGTTTGAAATACCTAGAGTGGTTTCTATTTTTCTGATTCTTAATGTAATAACTGCAGGCCCAAGCTACCTTTATAACATAATGGCCTTCCTGTTATTGTCCCTGCCCTCCTACAGTTGCTTCTAAATGCAGCATCCTGCCAAACATTACTGTGACCCAACACGGATCATGTCACTCTCTACTCAGACTCCAGTGGTTTCCATCTCACTCATGTGAGAGTGAAAGTCCCCTCTGACATCTACATGGCTCCATATGATCTGGCTTCTCCCTCTGTGATTTCATTCCCTAGCACTCTCTCTCTCCTCCACTTTGCTCTTGTCACACTGGCCTCCTTGCTGTGTTGTAACTATGCCAAACATCCCTGCCTCAGGGCCTTTGCATTTGCCGTTTCTCTTGCTGGAAGCTTCTTCCTCAGGATATCCACATGGCTGTTCTCTCACTTCCTTCAGGTCTCTACTCCAACATCACCTCATCAGAGAGATATTCGTGGCCTCACTGTATAAAAGCAGCAACTCCTTATTATGCTGAAACAATGGCGCTATTGTTCTCTGTAGGACCACTCACTTCATCTGTCTCTTCTCACCAGAAATGGAGTCAGAAAACTTCTATAAAAGGCCACATAGTAAATATTTTAGTTTTATAGGCCATGTGGTCTTTATTGCAACTGAGCAACTCTGCCAATGCAGCAGAAAAGAAGCCACAGACAATACATAATCAGGTGGGCATGGCTGCATTCCAACACAAAATTTGCAAAAACAAGATGCAGGCTGGATTTGGCTGATGGGCCATAATTTGCTGACCTTTGCACTGGAACATAAGGTCCATTAAGGCAAAGCCTTTGCCTATTCTGTTCCCAGTGTCCGACATTAAAAAGTACACAATATATACTAGCTAAGTAAATGAAACAGAATTTGCACTGATAACGATAGTCATTATTTTTTTCTCCTACCCTCCCAGAGCACAATGAACACCAAAGTCACATGTTGTTCTAGCTTAACACAAATGGATTCAAGGGAATCACCAGCCCGGGACTCCAAAAGGTATTTCACAGGATGTGAACGCGTGCTACTTTAAAAATGCATTCTTTGTTCAAAGTGTCAGGAACAGAATATTAAGCAGAATTCTTTCCTGTAGTACTTATTGTCACTTGAATATGCTACTGGGTATTGTGAGTCTCCAGGGGCTGAAAGAGAGGGAAAGATAGTCATAGCATTCCCTAAGCAAACGCACAAAGAAGGCATTCTTTCTCAGAACATCAACACATTATGATGTGGTTCTATTCTAGGAAAATCTACGAAAACATCGAGAATTTCTCAGGTGAAAAGAAATCTGCATTAAAGGTGTCCAAGTGTTGAAACAGTGATGGCCCAGAGTGCAGGAGCGTGATTGGCAAGTCCCCAACTGCCCAGCAAGAGGAATGGTTTGGCCTCACTGGCTGGACCTGGTTCCTTAGATTTTGCAAACTGCCAGCCTAACTCTGCCATCCTATGCCTATGGATACTGCTCAGTGACAGCCAGGGCTAACAATAACGCTGGTCCACAACTAAAAAAAAAAAAAAATCCTATCTATTCTGCCCGACACAAGAAAGGCAAATCAGAGGCGCTTACATCGCTGAGAATGTTGAAAGCTTCATTCAGAGCTATATCCAGCATTCCGATTCCTTTGGCAAAGAGTTTGTCCAGATGCTCCCTGAAGTGCTGGAAAAACAAAGCAGAAAATCCATTAGCATCCGTCCTGTTATGTGAAATGCCAACCTTGAATGAACAAGCGTATGCTGAGGCAAGACCAATGAATCTCAGACCAAAATGGTCATCGTTTGTTTTTTTTTTCCTTTGAAATTTAAAAATTAAGACAGTCAGTGTAAAATTTATCTTCCACGTGTATTTTTTAGCATTGATAGATTTTAGGGGAAAAAAAAATTATTGAATTCTGGTGAAAATCACTGCCTAAAATTACTACTTTTCTCTCCAGTTTCATCTCCCATGACTTTTTCCTCTTTTACCAACTATTTTTCCATTTCTCATCACTTTTGGGACTCCATGCTCCCCTCCACTAGGACCCCACTTCCAACCAATTCCCTGGCTCCCCTGCCAGGCATGTCCCACCTTCTTTTAGGACTCAGTTTGAACATCATCGCCTGAGACGCCTTCCAGACCACCCATCTCTGAGGCTGGCTTCGAATGCTTCCTTGGGACCCTGTGCTACACTCGTGCTCAGATCCACTTTGCACTTAGCACTCCAGGTATTTTAACTGCCTGATTAGATTCTGTCTTCACTCAAAACTGACATTTCTAAAGCAGGCTATTTCTGGTTGCCAACTCCATCTCTGTCTCCCATGACTACCATGTATCTGCTATACAAAAGGTGCTTAATATCCATCTGCAAAGAGCAAGAATAAAGACTTGATCACAACATGAGAACTGTGATTATGGCAAGAGAGACACAGGCTAGAAATCTGAAGAACTTCAGGGTATGAGAAATATGAGAATGAGACTCTTTGAAAGCAGCCCCAAGACCCTTCTGACTATGTTGGTTCTGTAGAAACCCAGGGTTAGCTACGAAGTAAAGTGACAAAAGGAGGTAACTATGTAACCCTGCCCATGTCTGCTCCAAACAAAGGGGCAAGAGCAAGTCCAGGTGCATGCACAGAGACAGTTAAATGTGTGCGATGTTCACTGTCTGGGCAAGTGGCAAGAAATTGCCAGGGGAAGAGGAACAGGAAGGGTGGGCTCATGGAAAATGTTTGCTGGTAATTTCCTGGCCTAGGAGTGGCTTTCTGTCTCTTATTATGACCTGGAACCAACAATGCCCCAAGCATGCCATCACCACTAAGATGGTGACACCTGCTCATTGTGCTTTTGCCTTAAGACCCTGAAACTGATTACAGAATCAGCAAAGATCATAGAGACCAATCATAGGACATGGCTAATGGTTCTAAGATGCTTTTCTGCTTGGGTCCCCTCAAGAAGCAGCAGGGGCCACCACTGGTCATGGGGTGGGCCGCAGGCTTGCTGACACACTGGAATTTGGGTGAGCTCCTCACAGTGATTCAGCTTTAATGACACCCAGACCTAACATGAATCAGGCTGGATTTGAAGTTGATCATTCACTTTCGGCATATTCACATAGCCCACAAGACCTTTCCCTGGCCCAACCCTTCCTCCCAGCAACCACACCCTCATGCTCACCCGAGCAGCCTGGGTTTTCAAAACCTGCTCTACTTTAGGTCATTAACAAATACGAGGCAAGTAAATTCTCACAACCCTGTGAGGTTCCATCATCCCACTTTCAAGCAGGAAGATTGAGGCTCAGCACTATAACCAAATTCACACACCATCTAGCTACGTGGTCAAAGTTCTACCCCAGGTTAACTTCACCCATTCTAATGCCTTCATTCTTTACACTTTTATTTTTTTCTGGTGAGGGGTGCAGGGAGTGGGGGGAGGAGGAGGGGTTTCTTGTAAGCCAGGCACTGACCGTGAGCTTGATATATACCTGGCCAGTCTGGCTTCAGAATGCTCTTTCTTAATCTTTCTGCCTAGTCTGTGGCTGAGTCTATAGGTGACTACCAAGTGCCTGAATGATGGGGTAGAGGAATGCTAAAGGCCAAGGAACCAGACAAACAACACAGCCAGAAACTAAGTGCTGTGCTTCTCTGTCCTCCCTGTTCTCAGTTCTCAGCAGGATACTAAGCACGTAGCAGGTCCTCCATGAGCACATGGTGAACGAATCCAGGCAGTTAACTGAATCTGAGGAAGCCCAGGCTTCTGGGTTATGGGTGGGCTAGAGGGGATCAGGACAGATCAGTCTACCTTCACCAAGGACAACTGCCCTGGGAATCCTGACTTGTGGGTGAGTGCTGACCACTGAAATGACTTAACTCAGCGAGTGTCTCCCCACACGCCCTACAGAACATGGAGCATGAGGAGAGGCCCATCACACAGCTTACAGAGAGACTGGTCTTTAACCAGCCCCAGATTCACATGGCAGTTACCAGACCCTGCCTTGACAAGTCGATTCTATTCCTCTGATGTCATTTCTGTCAACTGCATTTAATTGTGCTCACACAAGTTTACAGTTTTTTTTTTTTTTAAATAACAGAGCCACCCATTTAATTTTTCTTTTAATCCATGTGTAGCTGTGTGTCATGTATAGAAAGACCCTTCAGGCGATAGTTGTTTTTATTGTTGGACACATAAGAGGAAAATGTAACAACATGTCATAGAATTCCCCTCAATTCCCTTTTATAACCAGTTGTTATTCTGTTCTTCCTGGTACAAATCTGGCCCATATATTAGATGGAAAAATTATTTTAAGTTAAGGGTTTCCAAATGATATCACAAACGAAGAACTCTCTCTGTTTCTTTCTTTCCACTCTCCCTCACGTCCAAGCACCTTTTTCTCCTATTCTATAAACTGAACCGAATCAGCCTCATCATTCTAGTCTTCCAGGATGCATTTAGCTCTCAGCCCAACTCTCCATTTAACACAAAACGGGGTCTTGCCTTTCAAGGAATGTCTCCCAATATGTGACTTCCACTAAGAGCTGCTTTGTTCACTATAGCGGCCATGAGCTACATGTAACTATTGACCTTAAATTTAATTAAAATTACCTCTAATTAAAAATTAAATCTCACTAGCCACATTTCAAGTTCTCAGTAGCACAAGTGCCTAGTGGCTGCTGCATTGAACAGTGAAGATTAAAGAACATCTCTATCTGGACAGTGTTGACCTAGAGACACAAGGGTAGACCAGATCCTCCTCCTCCTCCTCCTCCTCCTCCTCACCAAGCCACTGGCCAACAGTCAGTCAGAGGAAACTGATGTACGTATGTGTGACTTTTGCTTGTCTAGCATCTGTTCTTATTCTTCTGGTTTTCCTTCTTTCCCACTTCCCAGAATTTATATGGTTTCAGTAAGGGTAACATCTCCCTCCTTTCCAGATCTAGGAGGGGGCCCATTTACCAGGCCTGTCTAATCTGTGAATTCCATACTATTGGCCACAGTCAGGCATGAGCATATGACCCACTCCCTGGGCTTCTCCTGAAATGAGAAGAAGTAAAATCTCCTCTGAGATTATTGAGAGGTCAGGGAGGAAGCCTGGTGCTGCCATCAGCCCCACCTGGCAACTATATAGGAAGAACTCACCTGAATACAAGCAAAAGCCAAGGAGAAAAGAGCCTACTCTACAGGGAACAAGACATTCATGACAACATGGCTTGAGCCTCTAGATCCAGCCATGGTTAGCTTTTCTTTAGCTAAGTGAGTCAATAAATTTGCTTCTTTGCCTCACTAGATTTAGCTGGATGAGGGCCACTTAATGAAAAGGACCTTGACCACGACTATCAAAATGACACTGGCTGAGACAATACTTCCGCAAAGCTCCACCTGCATTGTAATGAACCTCCTCATCTCACCTACACCCCTGCTTCTCCTTTTTGACAGCTGTATGACATTGCGTGTTTTTTTACACACCGTGTGAGTGCCCACAACACACAGAGCAAGGCACTTCATGCCAGCATACCCCATGTGTGTGTAGATTTAATAGTCATTGCCTCCAGTACCGTGGCATGGAGAAATCTGCTAAAAGTGAATCTATTACAAGTGTAGCATCTGGAAGGAAACGAAGGGGACTGGTTGACTGCCCTGCAGCGTCCTCATTGATACAGATTTCTTTTTCTCTACTCCCAGTTGTGGCTGCTCTAAGATTCAAAAATTATTATATTTAATGTAATTATATTATAATCATTGTGTGTAAGCAACTGGCATATAAACCCCATGGACTTTAGGAAGAAAAAAAAACTGAACTAAAATTCAGGAGACTGTTTTAGTTCCAGTTCCACCATTTACCAATTATGAGACCCTGCGGTAAGTAGCTTTGGCTCTCAGGCTTCAGTTTTTCCCCCTGTGGAATGGGGATGGGGAAGCTACTGCGTCGTGGGTAGAAGAGTGAGAGCACTGGTACCCCACAGCAGTAAGTGGCAGTAGATGGTCCGAACTCCTGATCTGCCACTTATCCTCTCTACCAGTCTGATGAAGATACTTCCTTTATTTGTGCCTTCATTTCCTCTTAATGCAAGGGGGACTGGGCTGAACTCTCGCTGATATGACAAGAAAAAAGAAGTCATCTGAAAGAAGCATGATGGCAGAAAAATGTGAGACTATTTTAATTTCATAGTCACTAAAAGAAGTATTTAAAACATTATTCCCACAAAACTTTATACCTGACACATCTTCTATGCCAGCTTTCTGGTTTGCAACCTTACAATCTAATACACTTTGAAAAATGACTTATTTTGCCCTTCAAGGTCCAGGTTTTATTAAATGGAGAGAGACACATGGTGGATTTCACTGACACCAAGACCTGTGTGTCTTCCAGAGCCAGCTACAGAGAACAGAAGGTTCAAGATTGCCCGAGCCAGGAAGACACTCCTCAACAACTGTGTGCCAGAAGGTGGCCAGTTTTCATTATTTTTCTAAATTAAAATAAACAATTTATTGGAAGCGGTGACAGTTCCATTTTATTATTAAACGTCCATAAAGGAGGAGGAGGGTGGCTTTTTATCTTTGCTTTAGGCACTCATGCAGCATATGCTGCCGCCCAGGAAAAGGCCTGGCTTCCAAAGCAATTAAGGCAGCTTAATGCCTGGGGAGATGAACCGACATGAGCGCCACGGCTTCCTGTACCTGAGCGCTAGCAGGCACAGCGAGGCTGCTTATCTTGGAGAAACAGGCACAACATCCAGGCCAGCAGAGGGTCCTGGCGAAATAACCCTCTCCCTCGACCAGCATTTGATTCGGTTGAATCAATAGTGATAACTCTCTCTGTGATAAGAGCAATCATGTTTTTTTCCTGTCTCTGTAATTATAATAAATGTCTGAATTGTCCCAATTAAGAGCAGGGGATTAATATGAAAGCAGACATCAGGAGACACAACCATTCTCCATCCACACAACCCTTAAGAATCGGTGGTCTGTGCTGTGGCTATTTGGGAGGAAAAGCTAATAGTCACCTATCAATAATGCCCATCTAATCACTCCAGTTCAGCAGACCTGAATTTTGTACCCATTAGGTGTGGGTGATGCTCACGGCAGGGCCTCAGCCTTGGAAAGGCTTTCAAAAATTGTCATCCCCACATCCTGCAATGGCAGCCAACGGTGGCTGAATGTATACGTTCAGGCATTACCTTACTATTATGTTCCTATTTTACATATAAGCAAATGAAGACTCAGAATGGTGAAATATTTGCCCAAGATGGCAGAGCAAGTATGAGGAAGGGGCTTTCATAGTGCTGAGCCCCATCTCTGAACCCCTACGCAACACTCAGGCCCTCCCAACGCCCAGGGCACAGTGCTCAATGTTCCTGATAAAGTGCAGCATCACTCAGGACACAGAGACTGTCAGATCATATGCAAAGCCACAGTCCCATTCAGGGCTGGCTTCGTGGCCATATGACCTATGCAGCTGCACAGAGCCCCCTGCTCAGAAGGTCCCTGTGCTTGGTTTAATGTTTTGTTGTCAATGTCTTGACATTTTTAACAATTTTACTTTTGAATTTGTGATTTGTAAAAGAAGTCCAATAGAACAAGAGCATGCATGTAAGCAAAAGAGATCTGGGAAGTATGTGTGTTCCCTGCTCCTATCATGGTGTTCATCAGTGCAGGTATTCATCAAATGTGCATGACATTATCAGGTTGCTTTGCTCTGTGGCTGTCAGGTGAAAAACTAAAATTAAGGAGCTAAAGGTAAGAGTACCCTACAGAGGCTCTCCAATTTTCAGCTCCATCAGTAACAGACATGGTACCACCTGCCTTCTCCTAGTAGGGATATTGTTCGCATCAGTTACGTCAGCGTGAGTAGATGAGCAGTGTCCCAAACACTGTGTCCATCTCATTCTGATGTCAAACTCCTCACTGAAATTTCCAAACAATCCTTCACAAATCTCTGTGATAAGTCCCATAGCTACTGAGAAACAAACCAAACTGCAGAAACTCATTTGCCAGAGATCCGGAAGGTGTCCACACCTGTCTTCTGCCCTGACTGAGAACCAGGCCATCAGATGACTTAATATAAATAGGGATTCTCTGTCCTGATATGATTCCTTCCGGCAACACCCCCCCACACAACCCCAACCCTGGGCTGACACCCCCATGCTGCAGTTTAGTTTGAGAAATCCCCTGGCTGAATTTTACTGCATCGTTTGGGCACATACAACAGGAACCTGGGGAAATGCCCAGTCAATACATTTAAGAAGAAAGGCATGAATCTTCTGACACTGCGACCTCAAAGCCTGGGTTCCAGTGAATCAGGCTTTAATTTAATTCCAGTGGGGAAAGTCGACAGTGACATGGTGTTTCTCAAACATGAAAACTGAATGACCCAAAAAAGCTGGCATTAAGGAGTCAGATCCAGATGTTTGCAATTTGGGGGAGAAAGTACAGACACCGATAGAACCTCCTCTGCGCTAGTCCCGTTTCTCCTTAATGTCGCTGTAACAAATTGAAGTGTCTGAAGGTAGCAGCTGTTTGATGCTAATGCCAAATTAGAGACAAGATAGATCTCTTGGATATGAACGATGACTATTATTTCATACCAGGTAGTCAGATTAGCTACAACCTCATTTTGATGGCAAGAACACTAATTATGCCATGTGAGATGATGGTAATGAGCCTGGAACTGGCGATTCTCTATAATCAGAAAATATCTGAAGTGGAACAGGTGCCTCCACTGAAGTGGTCCACGGTGGAGCAAGGCTGAGTCCAGGAGGACTCACTGCCATTTTTGTCAGCTCATCGTCCTTCTTGGGTGTCTGAGGGAGCCAGCTCTGGGAACTTGTGAGAGGCTGGAGAGAGCCACAGCCCAAATGCTACAGAAGCATCTGCTTAGCGTCTTGGCTCAGAGAGAGGGCGTGTGTGTAAACAGCAGGCCTCACCCTTCAGGACTCTCTGACATTTCCAAAGGTGTGAGAGCAGACAGGAGTTTGTTTCGGATAATCTCAACCATGGTGCCAAGCTCTGCAGGGGCTTCATCCCCGAAGGGACGTGTATTTTTAATCAGCACCCAGGGAGAACGTAATGCAGACATAGCCTTGTGGGTACGTGGGCTCATCTGCACCAAACCGTTCCCTCACACACAGGCTGATAGTCCTCTGCACCCAAATGCACAGCCACAGCCCAGCACGGAAGGTGCTGGGTACTGAGGGCACACATTTGGAGTCATGGTCCAGGGTCTGGTGATAGTCATGGTCCAGGGTCTGGTGATAGACAGGCCCTGATCCACCCTAGGCTCGCTCATTCAGTGGCAGCAGCATTCATACCCGGGACAGCTTGGCAAAAACGTGTGACACACGCTAAATTAGAACTCCTTCTGTAAGATCACTTGGAAGGTTCCTATTATATTCAACATTAAGAAGTATTTGTTTCAAAAGTCTCTATTTTGCCAAATTAATTACATATAGATATTAAACTTAATTGTCTAAATTTTTCCATTCTCATTCAAGTCTGTGAATAAGCAAATACCCTGCATGACACTGAATTTTTTTTAGGGATGTATCGACATTTACTTGACCAGTCCCCTACTGATGAAAAATTAGAGTTTCAGTGTTTTTTATTTTTTCAAACATTACTACAGTAAACATCTCTGTACACACATAAGACTGTTGTCATGCATGTATAGTAATATCAGTAAAACAACTTCACAGAAGGGAAATTATTGAGTCAGTAACTTCTTCATTTATACCATGCAGAGTTACTACAAGAATTTAATATGATAATTCAAAGTCCAACATACAGTAAACACCCAGTAAAGGTTAGGTCTTATTAGTAGGGCACCAACAGCACAGTGTTTTAAGCCTATTAAAGTATCCAAATTGAATTTCTATAAAAGCGAAGACAAAAACAGCTCTCCTCTCCACTCCACCACCACCACCACCACCACCACCACCATACACACACACACACACACAACTCTACATACAGCAAAATAATAGACACTGGCTCCTATAGAAAGACTGGGAATGCAGACAGGGACCAGGGACTCAAAGATACTCTCCAGGGCTGGGTCTCTCTGTGTCTTTTGTTCCACCAGCAGGCTCTTGAACACACAGCTGCCTATCTCACTGGTTGTACATGATCCTAGTCTAGTCTGCCCAGTGTCAGAGCTAGGGTTGCCAGACAAAATACAGGACACCTAATTAACTTTGAATTTCAGATAAACAACAAATAATATACTAAAATTTTATTCACTGTTTATCAGAAATTCAGAGTAAATTGAGCACCATGTTTGTATCTTTGTTTGTTTTGCTAAATCTGGCAACCCTACACCAGACCCATTTCAACAAAATCTCTACTAGAAAAGTTTCCAGAAATTCTGATTAACCCAGCTGAGGTATCTGGGCCTGAACCAACCAGGTGGCCAGAGTATACGGTCCTTGACTTTCTCAGACTTGGATCATGTGCCTGTTTCTGAACTTGAGATTAATAGTAAGAACTGGGAAAAGTCCGACATAACCTTCACCAAATGAATTTGCTAAGGACAGAGAGATTTCACTGAGAGTAGGTGGGAAGGAAGATGCTGGACAAATAAGAACTATGGAACAGTCAACTTATAAGCAGCTTGGGAAAGAGGTTCAGCCTTTCCTTGGCTTAGGTGACACTCTCAGAGAAATATACGGACATGGCCAGGGCAGCAGAGACGTGAATGCACCTGTGTGTGTGCATAGGCACCCGCTTCCTCCCTCTCTCCCTCTCCCCCGCCCCCTCTCTCTCTTCCACATTGAGCAAGTGCTTTACTCTGCAGCATGTCGAGGGGGAACGCATGTAGTAAGGAGATAAGAAACAAATGGTAGCTTTTCCCAGGGAAAATCACAGTATGATAGAAAATGTTAGAGAAAAGTGTTTCTAGAAAATTGATGGTCCTGGGGAGGGTTTGAGAATGACAAAGACAAAATAAAATAATAATAAAAATAATAATAAAAAAAAAAATAATAATAATAATAATAATACTGACAATACTTATTGAGTGCTTCTCTATACCAGCTGTGGCTTGAGCTGGTAGCGTCTCCTTCAAGCCTTTCAACAATCCAAGAGATAAGGCACTCTCATTACCCTCATTTTATAAATGAAGAAACAGATTTGCAGGGCTCGCATCACTTGACAAGACCTTACATCTAATAAATGGCAGAGCTGGGACTTTAAGCATTCTCTATCTAAAAAATATTTTTCCCCTCCAAAATTTTTATTATAGAAAATTTCCAAGATCCACTCACGGCAAATCTTGTCTTATCAATATCTCACTACCACCTACTTCCAGTCTCCGTCATGATAGCCAGCTCTTAAGATGGCTCCCAATTCTCATCTCTACCTGATATTTAAACCTTTATGTAGGGCCCTCCAACACCATGCCGAGGGCTGAGTCTGTGACCAACAAAATACAACAGAAGTACTGGTGTGCCATTTGCAAGGTAAGTTGGTAAATGACTCTATGGTGTCCATCGTGGCTGCTCTCTTGATGTCTGTTGGCTAATTCACTCTGTGGGAAGCCAACTTCTTTGCTGGGAGCAGTCCTGTGGAGGTTCCCATGAAGTGAGAAACTGAGGCTTTCAACCAACAGCTATCAAGGAACTGAGATCTCTTGCCGATGGCCACCTGAATGAGATCAGAAGTAGGTCTCCCATCCCAGTCAAGCCTTCAGATGACTGAAGACAGCCAATGTCCTCAGTGAAACCTTAAGAGAGACCCTGTACCAGAACCACCCAGCTAAGCCACTCCTGGACTCCTGTAAGACATGTGAGATGATAAACTGTGTGAGATGATAAACGTTTGTTATAAACTACCAGATTTTGTGGAATCTTGTTCCGCAACATAGATTATTAATCATCATCTAGATTATTCTGAAACACATCGAAGATATTATTTCACCTGTGAACAAGACAATATGCCTCTGAAAGATAAAAACCTTTAAAAACAAATGTACAATACATGTTTCATAAGGTGCCAATCACAGTCACACAGTTTGAATCAGGAAGCAAATAAGTTTCATACATTGTGGCTGGCTGAGTGTTCTTTTACGTCTCTCATTCTAGAGCTCCTCCAGTATTTTACTTAAAATCTTTTGCTGAAGAAACCAATTTGTTTGTCATAACAATTGTCCCAAAATCTGAGTTTTGCTGATTGTGTCCCTAAGGTGATATTTATCACATTCCTCTGTCCCCTATATTTTAGTAAACCAATCACATTCAAGCTTCACGAAATTCAGGTTTGACTACTTATGCATGCATGTATGTATGTATGTAGGTATATACGTAGATAGGTAGGTAGGCAGGTGTATATTTGGCATTTATTTTATTTATGGTGCTGTTACTTCCTTCAGACAAATGTCTGGTAGTCTCCTTGTGCTTCTGGCTGCCACTGATGTTCAATGCCTAGGTTCATTAATTCATTAGGAATAACATATTATTTCTATAATCCTTTATTTATTAAATGAAATTTTTCTAGAAATAGGAACTTCCCCTCTTACACTATTTAGTTATTTGAAGAACTAAAAAAGTCGGATAAATGCTTGCTATTCTTTATTTATTGGCTTTCAAGATAAAGAAGTTTAACTAATGAGGGGTCTCCTCCTGTTCTTAGTATTATCTCGCACTTACAGTTTTTCCACTTCACTTTTGTAGTGTCAACATGAATTATAGCATATATTTTGTGTTTCAATCTGTTGCTAATTTTTTTGAGGGGTATGCTCAATTATTCCTGTTTTTGACCAGTGGAAGTCTCTTCTCTTCAGGTTTGCACCCAAGCCAATGGCTTTCTACTGTTACAAAGGACAAGATGCTCCACGCTCATCTTGCTCATTTTTTGCCCCTGACCTAGACTTGGCCATTTCTCCAAGAGACCAGTAAAACCCCCATTTTTAACCACTCTTACTCTTTGGTCTCTGTGTTTTCTTTGGGTACACACCTGGGAAATGAGAGGGAAGAAAAAAACAGAAGAATAAAAAGTGTAGATGGATATAAACCATTGTCTGAGAAGCTCCTCAAGGGTGTAAAATGTGATGCAAATCTTATTCTAATTATGTGACGGTCAAAGAGACAAATAAATAAAATGCAGAATTATTTCCTAGACACAGGAATTTTCTCCAAGAACAGGAAACATAGTAAGGGAAAGACATTTGGAGTTAGAAAAAGAGTTTGATGAAAGAGGCAGGATGTACATGCTTTACTGAAGTAGACACTGTACTTGGCCAGGACCACAATGAGAATTCAAATTTCATCACTCGGGAAGGAAATGGGTCTCCAAGGGCATCCATTTGATCCAACCCCCATCTGTGCTGTATGAAGTGAAATCTCAGTTTCAACTCCATACTTCCCTATCATGGTCTCCCATTTTCCTGCGGCACATATTTTATCTCAATATCCTTAGTCTGATGGCTTGTATTCATTCATTAAATCACCAAATATTGATTAAGAATCAACCAAATGTCACAAACTATACTTGATCAATTGAGCAAAAGCAGATCTTGTCTCTGCCCAGAGTTCACATACCAATAGGGGAGACAGACCACAATCAACAAGCACACAGATACATTCAAGGGTAACAAGTGCCATCAAGGAAAGACTTAAGTTACTTTAATAATACACAATAACCCTATATAATTGAGCATACCCCTATAAAAATTGAGCATGCCCCACAATAACCCGGAGGGAAGGTCTAGAGATTAAACAGCCAAAGACAAGTGGGCTGGGGGTAGAGAAACAGCATGTGCCTCGGTTCTATGGCAGGAAGAAACAGTGCATACATAAATGACTACAATAAGGTCACTCAGAATAAAGCACAGAGAGGGAAAAGAAACATGGTCTACTGTGGACCTGGAGAGCCAGGAAGAAATTAGACATGGCAAGTACTTGTCAGCTATGTTCAGGGCTTGTGGTCAATAAAACTATTAGCTAGAATGATTGTTTAAGGATCACAAAGATTCATAGCTAATATGTAATGACAGGTCACGGGATTCTGAATACGGGACAGGAAGCCCTTCTCAAGGACTTCCAGAACAGCAGCAGGTGGACCGCAGACCTCACAGAAAAGGGTGATAGAAGCCAAGGGCCATACACACTATAAAAGGAAACAGCAACAGTCCACGGGAAATTAACAGAAGGATATATGATCACAGGACATGAAATCAACAGACAGCTTTATGGACATTATGCATGTTCCCAGTCCAGGAAAATTAAGTTTCATCTCTGGCATGGTGAACAAAACGAACAAATCTCTCCAAGAAGAAATTTTCTGATACGTGAATAAAAACCATTTTTTTTAATTCACAATTATTGTAAGAATAAACTAGTATGCCTGACAGATAAAAATGCAAATTAATAAACATAATGTATATTATAAGACGTTTTAGACCTCAAAGTCACAGATCAACGACATACTGACTGTGCTGAGTTCTGCTACTTTGATCAACTCACTGTGGACAATCTCTCAATATTTCTTATTTGCATCTACCTGTGCAGGTTCCCCGTGCTGCTCTTCTTTATGTCTACCCATAGAGGCAGTCTGTATTCTCAGTGCTTCATTGAGATAACTTCCTCTCCCAGCAGTAGGGGACTCGCACACAAACCACACACCTAAAGAAGGCAGGGACTGCTGTCTAGGCCCATCCGCTACTGTGGTACCAGTCATCTTAG
The DNA here is from genome assembly GCA_030015415.1 of Cynopterus sphinx. Classification (NCBI taxonomy): domain Eukaryota; kingdom Metazoa; phylum Chordata; class Mammalia; order Chiroptera; family Pteropodidae; genus Cynopterus; species Cynopterus sphinx. The sequence goes on from CM057381.1 coordinate 114,325,062, forward strand.
CTGGCTCGGAAGTGGTGATCAGCCACTAGGCATCCTCACACTAATTAGCTGGCCTTTTCTTTCCCACAGCTGGCTCTGTTACCCAATTGTTAGGGAATCTTCCCAGCACCCTGGAGGTAATCTGCTTTTCAGCCTGGTAGGCAGTAGGTTTCATGAGTTTAGTTACCATATTTCTACTCTTCTCTAATTGAAATTGAAGGAACTTTAGAGGGAAAAAAAAAACACACATTATTCCCATCATGCAGAGAAAAATAGCAAAATAATTCATCTGATATCTGGATAGTGTTCTTCATAAATCTAATATAAGGTAGGGCCATTATGTGGGGTTCAAGCCCTCTCTGAGCCCCTGGCTTCAGCTTCACAAAGTCTGCTTGGCATTTTCCTCTTTGGCTCAATGTTTTCAGGCTGCTTCAAATTCTAGGTGGGCTATAATTACGAGTCACCAGAATAATGGTTAATGTGATGCAACACAGGGAGAGTCTAGGAGAAAATCTCCTGAATAAATCTGGAGGCATATGGCTGTGCTCACGCTTTGCCCAGGCCCAGTCATGACTGTGAGGGAAAACTCTCAATGATTATTGCTGTGGGAGACTGGCTTAGGCCCTGGATCAGAACCCTGGATATAACTTTTACCTATACATTCTTCCCTGGGTTCTAGGACAGACTAGGACATGCATCCTGACCACATACTTACAAAGAGGACAATGCTACTTTTTGATGAAGGAGAAACTATGAAAACCAGGTATTAGAGAAGAGGTGTTTGAAAAGAAAATCCAAAATACAAGCCCTGGACAACTCTGGGATACAGGAGCCAGATAGAGTCCTATCTAGTCTGTCCATGCAGTGGTTTGCCGACAAACCTGTATTAAAGTTTATCACCCAGTCCCACTGGATCAGAATCTTGCAGTGGGTAGGAAATGGAAATAGACTTAAAATATTATAAGTGATTTTTCTATGTGTTGCTGACTAAAAGCTGCTCCTTTAAACAATGTAAGATTAAAAAGAGCAGCTTATACTGAAAACACAGACACAAATGCAAACCAAGTAAAATGTGGACATTCATTACAATAGTTGTCAAGTACTTTTAATAATTATGGGTTGAACTGGGTCCCCCCACCTTAAAAAAATATGTTGAAATCCTAACCTCTATTACCTTATTTGGAAATATGGACATTGCAGATGTAATTAGTTAGGATGAGGACATTATGATTGGCCCTCTAATCCAGTACAACTGGTGTCATTATAAGCGACACAGATATACACACAGAGAAGTTGTCCTTGTGAAGACAGAGATTGGCCAGAATTTCCAGTAACTACCAGAAGCTAGAAGAGACCAGGAAGAAATCTCCCTTACAGGCATCAGAGAAAGCATGGCCCTGCTGATACCTTGATTTGGAGCTTGTAACCTTCAGAACTGTGAAGGCTTCTATTGTTCTAAGCCATCCAGTTTTTGGTGCTTTGGTAGGGACAAACACAATAGCATTGCCCAAATTGTTTGGTAGAAACAAACACAATAGCATTGCCCAAATTGTTACCGACTGAATGGTATTCCTAGAAAAGTTAGAAAATGCTGCACAATAAATTATTTAACTTTTGGAGAGTCACAATATATGTGAGAAGTCCTGTAGAAAAGTAGTTTATTTAAATTTGTCATTTCTCTTCCTCCTTGTTCTCCATCAGGACAACTGTTAACGTCTTCATAGCACTGCTGTTTATTCAAATATATTTTTGAGAAACACTGGCTTGGCCAATAAAAAAAGAGAAGCATGGTATAGGCTTGCTTTTTCCAAGAAACACGATTGGATGCTAGATTTCCAAAGCCACTCTTGTCACTTTATATGCAACATGTTCAGAACCTCTATGAGTCATCATCTTTATTTGTTTGCTAGGGCTGTGTGATATTGTGATTTATAATACGAAATATATATTTGGTCTTCATCCATCCTCCTTTCTGGCACAGAGCTCCTAAAATTCTTGGAATGTCCAAAGTGATAAGAGCTACAAAGTGAAAAAAGAGTGTCTTTTTATTATTTATAAGAGCCCTTTCAACCACACTTGAATTTATGTAAATGAGGTGAGTTTTGGAAAGTTTCAAAGGATGGAGTCTAGTTGCCAGGAGAACAAAGCATGATTAGAGGGTTGGAACTTGCAGCATGCCTCACCCACTCCAGACATCCTGAGGGCCTGGATATGAAGTTCAATTGCCAGTGGCCAATGATTTAATCAATGATGTCTGTGTAATGACTCTTCCATAGAAACACAGAAGGACAGGATTTTGAGAGCTTCCAAGTTGGAATACGTTGAGGTGCCAGGAAAGTGACGTACTCAGACAACTGTTTCTGAGTCCTACATGCCATTCTAGCAAATTAATTAAATTTGAGGAGGGGATTGTGGGAACCTCTGATTTATATCTAATCTGTTGGAAGCACAGGTGACAACTTAGACTTGAAATTGGCAACTGAAGTGGGTAGGGGACAGTCTTGTGGGACTGAGCCCTTATCCTGTGGGATATGACGGTATCTTTAGGTAGACAGTATCAGAACCGAGTTAAATTTGTGAGACATAGAGTCAGTGACAACTGAGAATTGCATGGTGGTGTTAGAAAAACATGTGTAGGAGGCTACCATAAAATACCACCCTCTGGGAGGCTTCTATAACAAAAATTTATTTTCTCAGAGTTGTGGAGGTTGGAAGTCCAAGTCCAATGCATGAGCAGGATGAATTTCTTCTGAGTCCACATACTCAGCTTCCAGGCAGCTGGCCACCTTCCTGCTATGCCCTCATAGGGCCTTTTCTCTGCATGAGCACATCCCTGGTATCTTTTCTTACAAGGACAGCCTTCATACTGGACTATGGCCCCACCCTTGTGACCTCACTTAACTATAATTATCTCTTTAAAGGCCCTAAGTCAGGGCTTCAACATATGGAATTTGGGGAGGACTCAGTTCAGTCCATATCCTTTCAATCGCTCAGTCAAGGAACACAGGTCCAAGTTTTGTTGAAAAGAAAACAGACCAGAAAGATTAAAAAGATTAACCAAAGTCACTAGAAAGCATCAGAGCCCAGATCACAATTCAGCTCAAAGTCAAGGGCTCCTTGCACCTCCCTACATTGCTTAGCCCCCTACTCCCAACAAGCTGCTTCCATGGCTAGGAACTCTCTTATAACAAGTCTACCCTGGATTATACATTTTTATTACCATGTTGTGAAAAGTATTTTAAGCCATGACACTTTTAACTCTGCAAGAGCTATGTAGTGGTTAAACACACATATTCCAGAGCCTGGCCACTGTTGTTCAGATCCTAGACCTCTTACTCTTTGTCGTGTGTATGATGTTGGTAAAGACTCCTCACCAATGAAACAGAGAAAACAGAACACATCGAACAGGACTGTTGGGGAGGTCAAATGAGATTATGCATGTATGGTTCTGAGCAAATGGTCTGACAGTAGTGAATATTGAGATATTGTTTGTGACTATTAAGGGAAATTTTAAACCTTTTTTTTTTTAAGTAATTGTAGACCCACAAAGAAATTGCAAAATTAGTAACAGAGAGTTTCCATACCCTTCCCCAGCTTCCCTCAATTATAATATCTTTACTATAGTCCAATTATCAAAACCAGGATATTGTGGAACAATACTTGAATTAAACTAGACCTTATTTGGATTTCATCAGTTTTTACACGTGTTATTTTACTGCTGTATAGTTTTATGGAATTTTAATATTTTAAGATATTTTTTTCCACCAACTGAATGATTTTAATATTTATCCAAGTTGTCACATGCATCAACAGATCTTTCTTTTTATTCCACTGAAGGGACATACCACTACCAGAAGTGGAATTGCTGGGCCATATGGTAAGTGTATGTTTAAACTTACAAAAAATTGCCACACTGTTTCCTAGAGTGGCTGTCCCATTTCACGTTCCCACCAATCACCAGTGAGAGGTCCAGTTGCTCTGTATCCTTACAAGCATTTGATATTGTAAGTATTCTTTGTGACATACTGGCATGCAGCGTTATAACAGGAATTTTAAACCACTTGGGACATGTTGCTGGGGGTGTATATGATGAGACTACTATGATGCAGGGAGTCCAAATAAAAATCCTCAGGCCGGGAGCCATTCCATAGTAACAACCTATCATGCTGATCACTCAGGAACAGCAGCTATGCACGCTGATGATTTGGTTTATAGAAGGGATTTCAGCAACAGGTAGGCTGCATTCAACATTTAAGTTTTACCGTGCTAAGTCAGAATAAGGCTAATTTTATCTACTGAAATGGTAAATTTCAGTAGAATTTAGGAGTGCTCAGCAGGAGCCAGGGAGAAATAAATTTATGGGGAAGTGAACATGTCCACCAAAGACAGAAAATGTGTGTTCTTCCTTTGCACAGCCCCAGGTACTCTGCCTGGGAATTTCTCCAATTTTGTTTAATCTCAGTGGCAACAATAAAATACTATATTAGTAACAACCTTAAAATTCGGTTTTGTCCACTTTGTTCCTCTGGTTCCAAAGACTACACATGGGAAAGATCTTTAAGTCATTTCCAAGGCAAACTAAAAATGCTTTTTCCAGAAACTCATACAAGGGAGTGAAGGTCTGAACAGTATCAGAGCAAAGCGCAGGCAAGCATGAAACAGACTTCCACGTGAGGAACAAGGAGGCAGGCGTTTTGTTTTAAGGGATACAGGGATTATGCAGTTGTGTTCATTTTAGCCTTTTATAGTCAGAGTTGATATGAAGGATTGGAGACGGGATGAACAGGCAAGTTCAGGCTGTCTTCTTCAAGTTCAGGACCCAGGGACCCAGTCCCCCATTTGCACTGCTCAGGGCATGTCTGCAGAACCACAGTCCCACAGATGCAGGTAGGAATGAGCTAGGGCATGCCTTTGTGCATGTGGCTCTCTTCATGTGCCTCAGAGTTCTGGAGCCGAATGAGGCCTCCTCTATCAATGATTCCAACCTCCTTGTACTCAGACAAACACCTGTAGCCCCAGAAATGCTGCTCTCCAGCACTTCTCCTCAAAGTGCAAAGTGAGAAGCTCATGGGAGAAATGCACTGGTTGTTGCTATGTGCCTAATAAATGAAAAACATATGTAAAAATGGAAAAAAAGAAAGTTTGCATGACATGGTCAAGTAGGGATAGCAACTGATTCTAGATGACATGATAAACCCCCTTCTCTTTGTTTTTGGCTATTGTCCTGCCTTATACCAAGACAAGGAGGGGTAGTTCACCTGGGCTAGAGAAACTGACCAGACTCCATTCTCATTTCATATGAATTAAGGCACACTTTTATTTGCCAGCAAAGGACCCCTCTGTTTTAATGTAAATGCATCATGGAAGATAAAGTCACCTAAATGAGCTGGAATAAAATTTTACAAATTCACATAAAATGATTTCTTCTCTAGTTTGTTGTTCATACACAATACACAACTGTCAAATAAATTAAAAAACAAAAAACTTAAATATAAAATAGCCAGTGATGAGAATTCTGTAAGATACATCTAGCGAGAAAGAGTATTTAGGGGACAGGGGTGTCCTGGGTTGGGTGATGAGGGTATCTCCCTAATGAAGAGAGAAAATACTCCACAAAGGGCAGAGCAAGTCCCAGAGCTGAAAATGCCACAGTGTGTCTGAAAGGCAGCCTATGTCCCCCTACTATGGACAACAGAGGCTGGTACTGAATGAGATTAGAGGGTGGTGATTCCACACTGGGACAAGGTACAGGGTGAGGAGCTTGAAACTTCTTATTACTGTGTTATGGGTTGAATTGTGTCCCTCAAAAAAGATAAATTGACGTCCTAATCCCTAGTACCTCATTTGTAACTTTATTTTCAAGTGTTATTGCAGATGTAATTAGTTAAGTTACGATGAGGTCATACTAGAGAACTGTGGCCTCCTAATCCAATATGACTGATATCCTTATGCTATAGACTGAATGTTTGTGTTTCCTCAAAATATATATGTTGAAACCTAATCCCTAATGTGATGATATCTGGAGGTGGGGTCTTGGGAGTTGTGTACATTATGAGGTCAGGGTCTTATAAAAGAAGCTAGAGAGAGAGACCTTCGCCTTTGCCCACAAGATGGCCATCAAGGAAACAGGAAATAGGCTCTCACCAGATACCAAGTCTGTTGGTACCTTAATCTTGGACTTACAGCCATCATATCTCAGAGAAATGAATGTTTGTTGCTTAAGCTCTCCAAACCATAATACTTTTGTCCCGGTAGCCCGAATGAACTAAGACACCATGTAAGAAGGTGCCATGTGAAGACAGAGACATGGGGAGAATACCATGTAAAGACAGACTGAGCTACACGCCAAAGAATGCTGAAGACTGCCAGCAAACCACCAAAAACTAGGAAGAGGCAAGGATGGACTCCCATACAGGTTTCAGAGGGAGCATGGTCTTGCCTATGCTTTGATTTTCTGACATCTAGCCTCCATTACTCTGAGCCAATAAATTCCTGCTTTTAAGGCATCCAGTTTGTGGTAGTTTGTTAGGTCTCCTTAGTAAATTAATGCAGCAGCATTGTTCAAACTGTATGATTTTTAAGGTCTCAGAGAAATTCAAGTGCGTGAACTCTGCCAACAAATCCACTGGCTTAAATTTCTCTGAGATCTTGAAAATCATACAGCTTGAGGCATTTGATCATATTCTTTACTCCTTAGCAGCAGTCTTCTAGATTCTAGCCCACGAGAGGCCCAAGTCACACATTTTTTCAGGAGTCCTCATTCTCATGTATACACTGACTACCAACCCATCCCCACAAATTACTCTCTGTATTCTGTTATATTCTTTCATAGCACTTAACTCTTTATTTCCATGTTTGTTTGATTCACTCAACAGATATTAGTACTTGTTATGAGTCAGGTCCTCATGGAGTTTGTATTCCAATGTGTGAGAAAGATAATAAATGACTGGGTATAAGACAGAATTCATGATGATAAGAGCTTGGAACAACTATAACATAGGGCAAGAGGGTACCAAGGCTACAGTTTTAAACAGAGAGGTCAGGAAGCCGGCTCTGAGGAGGTGACATTTGAGCAGAGAACTGAGGCGATGAGGGAGTTCATCACCTGGCTATCTGGGAAGATCCCTCCAAGCACAAGAAACACAAGTGCCAAGACCCTAGGGTGGCAGCAAGTCTTGTGGGTGCAAGAAACTGAAGGGAGGCCAGCATAGCTGGAGCTGGGTGAGCAGGAGGTAATAAAAAGATGAGGTCTAAGAGCTAAGGGATGACCAATAATGCAGGCCCTCAATGGCTTTATTTCAAGACCCTGGGCTGCTGCAGGGTTTTGAATACAGAAAAGGTATAATATGTCTCTTATTTTTAAAAGATAAAGCATCACTCTGCCCTCTGTGTGGAAAAGATTAGATGCCAGGGAGAACTAGGGGTGGAGACAGTGGAGGCAGGGAGACCACTTAGGAGACTGTCAGTCACAATTTAGGGAACAGGACAGAGGCTCAGCCTAGTGTGGAACTGGTAGAGGCACAGTCAGATTCTGGTTATTGTGACAACAAAGGTAACAGGCCTTGCTGACAGTTGAGTGTTTCTTCTCCAGGGAAGGAGAAGGAATAAGGATAATGCCTGCTTTGGAAGCCTGAGTCTTAGAAGTCAGGAACCACCATTGCTAAAATGAGGAAGCCTGAGAAAAGAGTGGTTTTGGAACGTAAAACCAAAAGTCTAGTTTTAGATGCAAGAAATTTGGGACTCCTAATTGACATCACACAGGCTCCCCAAGTAGGCCGGTTTGAGATCTTAGCTGGAGGTGTGAGTGTTGGTATTACTGGGGTCTAATGTCTGGGTCTAGTAACTGCTTTCATTATTATCTGTTTCACATGAGAAGTTAATATCTCCATGGGAGAAGGAACTTCATTAGTCTTACTCACATTCTACTCCTAATGCCCTAATGGTGCCTAGCCCAAAACTGACACTCAAATACCTGTTGAATCGATGAACAAACTAATACATATAAAAAGCCTTACATGTGTAAAAAGTTAAATATTTGACCCAATTTCAACTTTTTAAATTTATTCTAAGGAATTAATTAAGCAAATACTCAAATATTTATATATATGTTCACTTAAGCATTATTTATAATAGAAAACAATGGGGGTTGTAATGCTTCATACCTATCTGAAATATTGTAGAATATTTCAAGGCCTGGGAGGATAATACAGCTTACTGTTAACTTTAAAAGACACTTAAAGATCTTAAAATCTGTCTTCTTTAAAGTACATGTATCTGATATGATGGCCTTCAGGAAAAACACAAAAATATTATAGTTTTATTATATTATCTTTTTGATAATAGGACTACAACGTGACTTTAAACATTTCTTCCTGTTGTTTATCCATATTCTTGATTATTTTGAATAATAAGAATAATGTTTTGTTTTTTTTTTAATATGTGAAAGCATCATTACACAGACAAAGCCTCACTGCTATGGAAGAGCCCACTCCTCTCAGGATGTCTATATTTATGAAACGATTCCATATTTTGGAATCTTAGCCTTAAAGTCACCTTCCAATCTGCCATCAAAATCAGCTTGCTCTGTATGATGGACAGACATGCTCTCAAGTAATCATCGGGTACCAGATTCTTGGCCTGGAGCAGCAGAGATAGTGGGAAAAAAAATAAACCCTGCCTTCAAGGGAGCCAGAAAGACCTTCAACGATACCTTAGAGGAGCAGGCCCTCGAAAGAAAGGAAGAGATTAAATAGACAGGGTGGTGAGAGCCTGGCAGGTAGAAGGAATTCTTGGAAAATAAAATAACTGAAAACAGTTGGGGGAACCCAGCAAGTCCTGGAGCCTTACTTAGGAGGGGGCCCTTCCCTTTCGGTGGAGCCACCCACAGGAACTCTGTGCTGGGTGGGCGGCAGGGCCAGCACTGTGCTCCCTAATTGATTCTGCCTGTGCTACAAATGCAACTGATTCGCCAATTAAAGCAGAGCTGATGGAAGCTTGCCTGCATCTCCGGTTATTTCTTCTTTCCACACTTTTGTTGATAGTGACACCGACCAGAGGGGGACCACCCACAAAAACCTTCAACTTCAGACAACGGGACTGTCTAAACAACAGGCACTGCACTGCTTCAACACCAGTTTGAAATTCCAGGTTCTGTGGCTGGTGTTTTTTAAAGGGTCCCCATCTACGTCCCTTCTGGATGTGAGTAATGTGGTCAGATAAACTTTCACATCATCACACGTGAATTGGAAACCAATTTAATATTGATTAAAAAAACTGAACAAAGATAGAAACCTAAAACTCAGTCTACCTAGCTCAAAAGTCTCTACAATAATTCAGAACTCTTTTCTTCACATTATCATTTAAAGGTCTTTTGAAGGGATCATATAAACAGGTAGAATAGAGGAAATGCTTTTTCTCAAGAGTTAATAAATTTGAGATGGATTCCAGGGTTGGCTTCATGTTTAGAAAGGCCCAGTACTCAGTTTAATGCTCTTTGGCTACCATCTTGAAATTCTTAATTGTTGAACCAAGGCCCTGCATTTTCTTTTTGACTAGGCTCTGCAAATCCTACAGCCAGTCCTGATGGAGTCTGTGGCTTGCAACCTGGCATTGTATTAGAAGATAATCTCTACTCACAGACTTCTTTTTGTCTTTGTATAAATGTCTATCTGTGTTCATCAATACCTGGTTTTATTTCCCAGTGTCCTGAAAGGCTAAAATAAGACACAACATTTTTTCCTTAACTGGAAATTACACGTAGAGTCTTTCATGATTATTGGTTTGATATATTGTTAGCTATTAAAATTAACTGATGTCAAATAGGGGAAAATGAAATAACTTAGAAGGCAACTCATAACATTAAAAACTTTTAGCATTTTAACCCTAAAAATAAGTCATACCTTTAAATCAGGCTCCCAGGACTTGGGCTGACAGTAGTAATGGGAGATGAGAAGGCACGTGCTCATGAAACTTCCACATTCAAACAAATCCAAGTAGAATCACTAGTTTCTGTAGGGTGACTGTAGCATAAATTTGGGTTTATACTAGACCTCAGTGGTGTCTAATAGTAGGTTTGTGGGCTCACTGCAACATAATTTCCTGTAAACTTGTGAAAGAACATCCTGGGCTCCAGGCTGAGAGGTTCAAGTCTGGTACATTTTGAATGGACTTAGGAATCTATATATACACATTTTTTTAAATGTTATCCATGAGATTCTTAGGCCCAGCTGCCAAATTTTGGTCATGGTCATCCACCACTGTGAAGACCTGAATGGGAATTTAAAAAATACTGAAGTCAAAATTATTTGAGTTAAGTATGACCAACCTCATTCAGCATGATGTGTCTATGATGAAAATGTGGTGAGGGTATGGTCTTGGCTCACTACCCTGAACCACACAGTTCCGAGTGCAAGACTTTGGGCACATGATTTGGGCATCACCAAAATAAAAACAACATTTGATTATCAATGAAATTGAGTCAGAAGAAACCTATGGGCACCGAGGTCAAGTACAGCATCTCATGCCGGGTGTATGATGTCAGGGAGAGTGTGAGACTGCACTGGGTCAACTGCTCTCCCTCAGACCTGCAATTTCAACACACAGCTCCTAAGATGTACACACATGGTGTACAAGGCTCATTTAGCTGGTGAGGAAAGAAAGCCAATACCAAGTACAGTAGGCAGCTCCCTAGGTGCCTCACAGCACTCTACATGATCTGGGTTACTTGACAGTCTGCAATTCCCAAAACCCATCCCTGAGTAAAAGCCAGGCATGCAGCTTCTGAATCCCCAGTGGAAGGATCATGAGAAATCACTTACAATCAGGACACACTGATTTGTGCTAGATGCTTCCCTTGAAGACTTAGCTAGTTGTTAAATGAGGTCAATCCAACTCAATCCAGCCAAGAGTTTGCTACAAATACCCAAGAAAGCCGCTAGACTTAAAGTAAATCCTTTAAGCATTACTGATATGAAAACATCTTCTCTCTAAAGATAAGAGGCAGTGACACAAGTGAAAATACATTCTGCTTTGTGCAGTGAAGGTATTTAATGAAGAAGAGACTGACTGCTCCTGAATTAGCCACAGGACCCAAACAATGAGTGAAGGGAGCTCAAAGGGCTTAGGCCAGAGAAAGCAAGGCTGCAGGAGATTCCTTCCATTATTTTTCAGATCTTCTACCCAAACATGCCATTTTGTCTCATTCCCCTGGGAGGTGACAGGCTGTATCACAAACTGTTTGAGGATACAAAACCGGCAAAGTTCGAGTCAGTTAACAGCTACTCGCTGGAAAATGTCTTCAGCTCCAACTCCTAATCCTAAAATGTTTCAGGTAACTAAATGACTATAAACTCTGGGGCTGTGCACAGCCTATGCCAGCTGGCTTACACCTCCAGGTCTGTTGGTGGGCAGAGCAGAGGGTCCCCCTCAGGCTCAGTGATTACAGCTGAGGCAGAGACCCTGGCAGCCGCACCACCTCTTTACTCTTGGGGCCAGTGGGCTATTTGATGCTGGGATGACCTGGTATCCAGACCCAAACCTAAGAAACAAGCACAGAGTAATGTCATGGGGCAATAAAACCTTCAGTGATTTCTCATTAACTCATTTTAAACAAGTTTGGCAAAAGCAAAAGGTTTAATCCCTCAGAAATAATTGAAGTTAGAAGACAGACCACAGGGCTGCTTTTCCTACACTGAAGGGGTAATCTGCATATGAAAGCCCATTGTTTTGGCTGCCAGGTTTTGTTTTGTTTTTTAATTTTATTAATTAGTTACTACACTTGTAGACTCCTGTACAGGTAACTAATACAATTAATAGTGATATTAACTGAATCCTTAACACACACCCAAGGTCATCTCCAATGAACAGGAACAGGCCACAGCAACACCTAAGAGGAAGGCTGAACTATCAGGATGCCCTTATGAAATAGCTTAACATTTGACCATTTTTTTATTGACAAATAACACTTTAATGTGGGTCCTCCTAATAGCTTTTTATTCTGAGCAAGTCACCCTGGATTCATTTCATCCAACATAAAATAGGAGAGATGGCAGGACGTGATTTCCTCTCCCACAGAGCTGGTGATGACCAAATGTATGGAGAGAGAAAGTGAGATTTGGAAAAGTAAGGAGTCCTAACCCAAGTGTGAGGAAGGCATGATGATGTTCCTGTCATCTTGGTCACATTGGCAATGTTCTTATTCGTTATCAGTGAAGGAGCCAAGGAGATTGCACCTACAGGCCACCAACAGGAAAGGATTTTAACATGCACAGTGAGAACCTCTTGCCAGTTGCACTTTCTTTTGTATCTTCCTATCAGTGTACCTTCCATAAAAACAACATGGATTTTAGTGTAGGATAGGGGTTTCTCGAATATTCGATGCTGACGAAAACCCCGGAGCCTCATGACCGCAGTCACAATAGTATTATTCTCACAAGTCCCTGGAGTGCTTCATAGGTGGGCCTAGATGCTCTGGGTCATTTAGTCAGTTTACCTAGAGACTATTCTATTTACTGATGGCCAAGGACATGTGTGTACATCCAAGTGCCGACTTATTTCTGTGCCACATTTTAAGGTAAGATTATTATTAGCTAAATATATGTGAAGTCATGGACAGCACATTCTAGCTTAGTGTTTTGGGTGTTTCCATTAAACATGTCAAAAGATGGATGTGTTGGTGATAATGCACACACATGAGAACTCATTGCACAAGGGCTGGTCTCTCAGGGAGAGATGATGCTCTGGGAAGTGGCTTCCTCTGAAAACTGCAATTTATCCTTTATATGCTCTATCTTTCTATATGTTAACTATAACATATAGAAACACATTCCTAACACTTCTTAGAAAAGCATTAATAATCATTATTACATTAATAAATAATTAACCACTCACATTTGTTAGAGTGCTGGGCATTATGCAAATGCTCTAAAGCTTCTCTTTCAGTAAATCTTCCCCAAGCCCTCTGTGATAATATAGAAAGGAAGCATACTATTGATCCTCATTCTATAGACAGAAAAAAGAAGCCAGCTTGCAGACATGAGGTTACACAGACACTACCTCACAGCTAGTCACTGTAGCCAGGACTCACAGCTACACTAACCTACTTCTTAACCATTAGGTATTGCCACCTCTAAAGTTACCCATCTCCTCTATTCAAAACAAAGACTATTGATCAGAATTTAAATTCACCCCAATGACTCATTGTCATGCTGAACAGTGACTCTAATGGATGTATATATCTATCAAAATCCTAGACACTTCAAGCTGTTGCCTGAGTATTCCTGGTTATTTGACCTGAACAGTTTTTGGTCTCCTTTCCTCTAATCCTAAACATCAGGCTATCAGCTCCCACTTCTCAGCTGTCAGTCTGCCTACCTTTAGCTTTTTACTCTCAAGACCTAAGACTCTGTTTTAAGCTAGAACATGATGAGGAAACTAATATTCTTTTCCCCATTCAGTCACCTATTTAGTTAGTATGATCTGAGCCCCTTTGATGGATTAGGGCCCCTTCTAAGAGCTGTAACAAAATAAACTGCAGAGTATTTGTGTCTATAGAGAAGACTTTCAGGTTGTGGTAAAGGCAGGTGAGAGCTAGACAAAGTAAATATAAAAACAAAAATATCTGTCATCGAGGCTCACAAGAGTCAGACCATGGTGACATGCAGGAGGGGATCAGGGAATGTGAGCTTTCAGCTGAGAACTAACAAAAAAGGAGTATATATCTTTTTTTTTTTTTTTTCAGGCAGAAGAACAGGTGGTGGGGCCCTAAGTAGGTGGGGATGGGCACAGAGTAGAGTAGGATGGCAAAGAAACTGCCAGGAGGCCTCATGTGCCCAGAGTGTGAGGAGAGCCCACACTGGCTGGCAGAGCAACATCTCCCAAGGCCTTGCACTCACTGGGAATGAGTTAGATTCAATTCTAGGTACCAAAGGAAACCTTGGGAGGGTTTTGATCAGGAGACAGACTTGATGTGATGCCTGCCTCCCTCCCTCCCTTCCTTCCTTCCTTCCTTCCTTCCTTCCTTCCTTCCTTCCTTCCTTCCTTCCTTCCTTCCTTCCTTATGTTCTTTATGGACAACCTAGTCCTATGCTGGAGGCACTGAAAGCAGTGGTGAATGCAGTGTCATCCAGAAAACCCTGGCCAGTGGGGAGGGCAGAGAGAAACCAAGTCACCACGTGGCCTCCTGAGGAAGCTCTCAGGTGGCAAAGGAAAGTGTTCTAAAGGTAATATGTTTTTTATCTGAGATCAGAAAATAAAAAAGAATTAACTGGTTAAAGGAGATGTGGGAGAATATGAAGGAAAAGAGGCATTTTGCTCTAGAAAGGGAAACAGAACTTATGTAAAGACCTGTTTTTAAGAGAGGGCATGATGACTTCAAGAATAAAGGAATTTCAATATGGCTGTATCAGGAGAAAAGAGAGAAGAGAAGAGGGAGGGAAAGTTGGTGGAGAAAGGGGTGGGGGGAAATGTCATAATAGCAAGAGATGAAAATGGATAGACAGACGGGAGGTACATCATGGAAGACTTGATACTGAGAGGACTAAAAATTCAATCTTCCAAGTGGTGACACTTCTGGGAGTGAAAGGCAGCACTCTTACAAATTAGGCCTTGATAACTGACATATATAGAGACTGTCCTGCTGGGCAAATGAGGAAGTATCCTCCTTCTAGCTATTAATAGGGAGTTTGCCCTATCCAAAGAGCAATGGGAAGGTGATGAAGGGATGTAAGCAGAGAAGGCACAGAGCAGCTCTGAGGCTCAGCGGGACCCCCGCCAGATGTAGGGAAAGATGATGATGACGAGAACTGGGAGCTGGAGAAGGGCAGCTGGAGCAGAGATGTGGCAGAGACTGGAGATTGCTGAAGGGAGAGAATCAGTGGAACTTAAAGACTGAGGAAGGGACTCAGGATGGCCAGTAGGTTTATGTTTGTTTTTGGTATTTGGATAAGTGATAGAACCATTCCTAGGATAGGGAGTGCTGAAAGAGAAAGATGTCCCGAGATAGTTCTTCTCGTCTCACTCTCTCTACCCAACTGTTTTTATCATTATTGGCTAATAACCAAATTGGTTAAATTGTGTGCCGAGTAAGAATAAACAGACTTTAAGTGAGATTTGAGAGATCCCATATAGAGTAAATAGCCTTGCTCTCTTACTATAGTCTAAGTAGTAGACATATCTGTGAACTCCAGGGTAAACGAGGTGTGAACACTTCTGATAAGAAAGCTAAGTATATCTGGGAATATAACTAACGCCCTGGGAGCTCAGGATTTGATCAGCTTTCATCATTATTACCACAGAGCTCCACAGAACTTGATACATCATAACTGGGCTTCAAGGAAGAGCCGTGGTAAGAGGGCTGTCTGCATGTTGGATGGGATGCTGAGGTGAGACTTGGGCAAGGCATGGATACTACTGAGATCCAAACAGCTGTCAGATGGCAAATCACTATACTGAAGATTAACAAAAATATTTTTGCACTATATTATTGGTTTTAATGCAAAGTATGCATTGGCAAATATTGGTTAATATAGATAGATGGTTCCCCAGTAATGGCCTGATGATTTCCAATAAATAAATTTTATCAAGTTAATATAAATATATAATAAAATATAAAGATGAAAAGCAATTGAGTTTAGTTTCTGGGACACATCTCTCATGAAAACAGTCCCTAGATTATCATTTTGGTAACTTTATCTCTACAGGGGTACTACACAAGGAATGAGAAAACATTTGCTTATGAATCATTTGAACCACGGTAAAGCAGTATTCAAACTCATTTAAACCAAAAGGGTGACATGGAGTTAAAATATGGCTATATCTGTTGCCCTTCATAAGCAAAAATAAGTCTAAATGACAAAGTAAAAACCTATCTGGAAATTAGCAAGAAGGACATCCTCACAGTCATAGAAAAAGAACTGGGTTAGTATTAGAGACCTGCAGTAACGGTGTTTTTTTAAACATTTGTATTAATTTCAAGAATAGGAAACTGATATTAAAAATATTTTACTTCTGATAGTGAGAGATTTGGGGCTTAGTGTAAAAACATTTGCTGTTCAATAGGTAGAAAGTTTCAGCTGTGCAAGGTGAATAAGTTCTACAGAGCTGCTAGACAACACTGCGCCTACAGTGTTGAATACTCAACAATTTGTTAACTGAAATCTCAAGTTAAATGTTCTTCTTACAATTTCTAAAAAGAGAAATTTATCAAATGTACTGCCTGAATCCCTCACCTACTTTCCTTTCTTCTTTCTCTCCCTTCATTTTCCCTCCATCTTCTTACCTTCCATTTCCTTTCCTTTCCTTCTTCTCTCCTTTGTTTCAGTCTTTAAGCAATATACAAACCACAAAGCATACTATTCTTCAAGTTACTCTATTTGAACCTAACTATACAGCACTGTTACTCTTCCCTGGTTAATATACATAAACCTACCTTGTTCCTATTGAAGTATGCATTATGTTAGGTTATATTGGATCTAGAAGAATGTGTTTACATTTAAGTTGTTCCCAATTACTTTTCTATGTCAATCACTTCTAATGTACCCATGACATTTTAAAAGCAATGCAATTCTAACTACCTCTTACTATTTTTGAATTGAATAAAAGTGGGTTAGTGTTTTTTCCCTGCAAACTTTATTCTCCTTGGTGTTTAGGTAGGCAACATTCACTAATGTGCAGAAAGGTTACTTTCTGCCTATAGTTCGTAACATGCCTCTCTCTCCCATATCACTGGCAAACTGTATATTGGATGCCCATACAGCTGTGAAATGTGGGAACTTTTAAAATCCAAGGGTGCTTCTTTTGACAAAGCTCAGGCTGGAAGAAACAGCACTGGGGGAAAGTAGGAACTCTGATGTGTACTTTTGTTAATCATGGACATTCCGTGATTTCCTGGGAAAAGATCAAAACTACTGAGGAAGATGAGAGTCACATGGGTTTTTAAGATAGGTTGATTTTGCAACAAATATTCGCAAATGAATCTTAAACACAGCCATGAAATTCAGTGGATGTTGGAACATCTTCATTACAAACCAGAGAAAAACCATATCACTCTCTTTCCTCCCTTGCCCTAGAGAGACCACAGGAGGTTCATTTTAAGGTCTGGTGAATGGTTCAGAAGGTCTGAAGTAGATTACAATGAGAGTTTACTCATTTAAATTTTATATTTGAGATCCAGGCTCACCCATTTGTCATGGTTTGTTTTTCCTTAAAGAAAATAAAATGTGAGTTATTTGGTATATAAAGCAGCAAAACTCTCTCCAGACAGTAAACAATACTTTTAAAAGACAAAAACAAAAACTTAGAACCTCAAGATCACTTGCTCAGGGATGATGCGACTGTCATGTGGTGTTTTAAGCAAAATCATAGGAAATCTGTGAACCAGGACAACTTAGTTTGACAAAGGCTAGCATTTTAACCCTAGCCATTTTCTTCTACTTTAAGACTCATTGAGATTATCTCACTCCTCTTTCAAATTTTAAAATGAATTTTATCAAGTACTGTTTTAATTTAAATGATCAACTTCTGATGTTTTTTTTTTTAGGCAATTAGATGCATATTGTGAAACTAGATTTAGCTGTCATTGGACTAAAGGATCATGATGTAATAATCTCAGATGCCACCTCCTGGGAACCCTTTCATTAACTGGAAGTTACATCACAGTGGCCACCAGGGAAACAGTCATAAGATGAAAAGGTATAGGGAGAAAAAAAACCTCACTTATTTGGCCATCATGAGAACTCATCAGAATACATGTGGATATTTAAGTGAAGAATAAAATATCCCAAAGGACTGTCACATTCTAGTTAGAATTACTGAACTCAGAGGAAGAAAAGCTAGCCTCAGTGCACACAATGTCAGTTCTACACAGCTCTATACAGAAGGTCATAATCCTCTGTCCCTGTTTCACAAAGAACATGAGAAAATAGCTTCCAAGCTGCTATTCAGGGAATTTGGCTTGATCTAGACAGGCTTGTGAAGATTGCCGATCCTGAAATCAGAGCATTTCATCCACAATCTAATTCAGATTGCCCTCATATTAAAAACATAATGAGTTTTAGGCTTTTGTTTTCAGTGTTTTGTAAACTTTCTATTGAAACAAAAAGAAATTTTCAACCAGATTCCTCTCCCAAGTGGCTAATCTATGTATTGATTCATTCAATCATTAATGCTTCCTCTGAGTTTCTACCTCATAGGCAGTGGACTGGTTGGTTGTACAGTCTTTTCCTTCTGGAAAATCAAGCAAGTTTGTATAATACAGGCCTGCCCCCCAGCCATAGTTGCAGATGAATCTGTAGTTTGGTCCAAACACATATAGGTTTGTTATGTCTTCCTGGTAGATTAATCCTTTCATTACTCTGTATTTTCTCATTGTCTCTAATAATTTTCTTTGCTCTGAGATTGCTTTACTTGAAATTAATATAACCACCCTTATATTTTTAGATTAATGTTTGCATTGTATATGTTTCCCCATCCATTTAATTTCAACATACCTATGTCATTGTATATCAAGTAAATTTCTTATAGTCTGCATATGATTGGATATTTTTAATTCATTTGGGCAATCTCTATTTTTTGATTAGTGTGTTTAGACCATTTACATCTAAGATAAATAGTTATTATGTTAGGGCTTAAGGCTTAAGGCCAATTTATGTTTTTCTCCTGTTCATTTTTTGTTTCTCAACCCTGTTTCTCTTTTCTTAAATTCCTGTAAGTCATTCTTTTAAGTATACCTTTGTTTTATTTATAGTTGCCCTAGTTATTATAAATATGTAACATCATGGGCTACTATTATCAGCATTTACCACTTCCAGTGAAATGAAGAAATCACTTGTAATCAGGTCCCTTTACCATCCGTACTTTTTTATATATAATTGTCTTAAGTACTTCCTCAACAAACATTGGGAATACATCAGATGATGCTATGATTTTTGCTTCAACTATCAAATATATTTAGGATTCTACTGAGAATTAGGATACTCTATTAAATTTATTCCTATTTTTACCCATTCCAATGTTCTTTCCTTTCTGAAGTTTCAAGCCTTTTTCTGTTATTTCCTTTCTATTTGGAGAGCTTCTCTAGTCATTCTTTAAGGGTAGATTTGCTGGTAAAAAAATTCTCATGGTTTTCATTCATCTGAGAATGTCTTTCTTTCCCCATCATTCATGAAAGATATTTTCACAGAATATAGAATCCTGAGCTGACAGTTCTTTTCTTTCAGTACTTGAAAAATGCTGTGACACTTCCTTATGGCATCCATGATTTCACATAAGAAATCTGCTGTCATTCAATGAGTAATTTAAGTAACATGCCCTTTCTCTCTGGCTGCTTTCAAGTTTTCTTTTCCCTTATATAATTATATTTAATTATAATGTGCCTTGCCATGGATTTACTTTATTTGGAATTTGCTCAGGCTCTTGAATATACGTGTTTATGTTATGCCTTTCACTACTCTGAGGAAGTTTTCAGCCAATATATCTTCAGATATCTACCCAGTCCCACTCTCTCCCTCCTCTTCTGGGACTTTCATGACATGAATGCTATCTCTTTGTTATTGTCCTGCATGTCTCTGGGATTCTGTTCTTTTTGTGCCAGTCCATTTTCTCACTGTTGTTCAGATTGGGTAATTTCTATTGATCTGTCCTGACATTCACTGATTTTATCTGTTGTCATCTCTACTGTTGAGCTGATCCAGGGAGTTTTTTATTTTAGTAACTGTATTTTTCAGTTCTATAATTTCCATTTGGCTCTTTTTTGTAACTTCTATATCTTTGTTGAGATTTTCTATCTTTTCATTTGCTTCAAGAGAATTTCTAATTGCTTGTTGAAGTAATCTGACAATTTCAACATCTGATTCATGTCAATATTGGCTTCTGTTGATTGTCTTTTCTCACTCATGTTGTGATTTTCCTGGCTCTTGGGATAACAAGAAATATTTTTATCACATCCCAGGGCATTTTGAATTCTATAATTGAGACTCTAGGCCTATTTAATCTTTTTCTTTGCAGTCAGTCTCTCTTTTGGGGTGTAGCACAAGAGCCAAGTGGGTATAGATGAGATAGAAGATCAACTTCCTGTGAAGCCCTAGTGAAATTGTGGAAGGATGGTCTATAAGTGTCCCATTAGTGTTTGGCTGAAGTAGGAAAGTTATTGTATCAAAGATTTTCCTTTGATAGACTACCTTTTCTTGGTCCTTTAGCTAGAGGGAACAGGCTTTCCTCTAAACCTTTTTTTCTTTTGATCTATGCCTGTTGTTGGTTTAGGTGGGAGGCATCTGAATTGCTCTATTCAAGATACCTGAGCATTACTAACGAAATCCAGGAAATTCATCTCCATGTCTTTAATCTAACCAGTTCACTTTCTTTACACCTTGCAGAGTCTTCCTATACCTACTTATAACCTATTGGGTTATATACAGAAATTTTTAGTTGTAAGGAGGAGAATCCAATTGAAATGTGACTACTCCATATTGGCAGAATCAGAGTCTGGATTAATTTTTATATTCGAGACTACTTCCATCTTCAATAATCATAAATTTAAAGGTAATTTTAAATAAATTCTTAGTCCACCTTCTCTGACAAATTTTTCATTCATAAGACTGCGTATCTCCAAATATCAAGCTGCCTCTTGTTCATTTGAGAAGTTACCTAAGGAAGGCCTTGGTCATTTTAAGCACTTTTTCTTCTTAATGTTGTAAGCACCATCACTGGACACCTCGTTAAAGCTCAGAAGCTATTCCAATACTACTATATTGGGGAAGGGATGGAATCCAGACCCAGGTAAAACAAAAATAAATTCCCTAGAGAAATTTACCTGTAGGCTTATATCATTTTTGCCTACCTTAGCCTAGAAAATGGCCATAAACAAACATTCTCTAAATATACTTGTTTTTTTGAACTATAGTGTACCCATTTCTCTCTCCTAAAAACAAACCTCGTTATAATATTTCTTCCCTTTCAAAGCGAAGCTTGGATATTAACCCTGGTATAATTTTTCCTTCTCATTGTGTTCTAGTTGTAATAAATTTTTCTTCTGTTGTTCATTCCCTCAGAAATGCCTAAACCAAGTGTTTCTACCACCTGCATCTAAGATAGCACTAGCCATTTGGGCCAGGGCTTCTCCCCAGCACATGCACAGTGCCTCACAGAGGCCTATGTTGGCCATTGTCCTCAGCCACCACATGGGGGTCTGCTCTCCAGGGAAGGAGCATTACTTTATTGTACCCACCAAGGAGATACAACAAAATAATGTGAATAATGGCAGCTATGAGTCCCACGAGGTGTGACATTGTTGCAATTACAGCTATACCTTAAACCTAAATTGTCACCTGGCTCTGTAGGAGTGGTGTTGGTAGCTGTGGTGGTTGTACTGACGAAACTGAAGAAGGCCATAGGGAAAGGGAAACAAGATTTATTCTATACAAATCTATTCTTGAAATTTTCCTAGAATGTTCCAAGTGGAAGGGAAACTTCTATCCCATGTCCTGAGGTACTCTTTTAACCTATCTTCCCTTGGTTCCACAGTGTTTATGAAGCAGACAATATTCACAGCACTGAAGATATAGCAGAGAGTAGACATCATTTCTACCTTTATAAAGCTTACCTTCTAACTTGGGAGACAAGTTACCCCAATAGCTTCCCCAACAATTATTTAATCAATTGTATTACAAGCAATAATAATATAATAAGTGGCTTCATTTTTTTTTAAATCTCAGCAAGAGTCATATTTTTTAGTGGTGTCAATACAGGTATCAAGCACAACAGAGAATGTGCTTAGAGCAAGAGAAAAAAAAAATCAATGCAATTGTTTCAGAATTAGCAAGCATCTGAACTCAATGTAATTACTTTACTGCCATGATTTCATTTGTGCCTCTTCCTAAATATTCTACACACTGGGTTTTGAGGTCTTCAACAAAAGGGCAGTATATTTGATGAGTTTCTAAAAATTAGGCAGAATTATTATAAGTGATCACTCTGAGGGCAATAAGGGTGTGTCATGACCCCTGATGCAACCACCCAGAAGCAGGCCCTACCTCCTTATTTGTCCTGTCAGCTTGCACCAACGTTCCATTCAGGCAAGGTTCCACATAATGAAGCTCCTCGTTATACTGCAAAGGGAAGAAACAACCAAGAGGAAACAATTAAGCATTTGAAGGGTACTAATTAATAATTTAAAAATACACACACATAAACAGAAAACAGCATGATCACAGGCTCAACTCATTCATATAAGGTGACTTCTGTGGGTGCTTCTATAGAAAATCGTGCTTAAGTGCCAAAAACAGACTTTATTCTTTTCTTGCTTAAAAAAGAAACTTTTAGAGCATGTTTTGGTGTCTGGCAGTGTCCAGGCCATACACAGCTAAACAATAACCCCTCAGGGATGGATCCAAACACTGGGGCTCCCTGGGCATGGCTGATACCATGTGGTCCAGGTGGGATCTAAAGAGCATCCCATATGTGGGCAGATAGAGCACTAGGTCTGTCTTTGGCTTCATGGAGCCAAGGGAATCATGTGCGGGTCAGACATGTGTGAGGATAAAATAGAGGAGAGGCCTTGATGTTTGCTCATCACTCTTGGGCTACATGGGTACTGGTCATAAAATTGCTTATGCACAATGTCACCACCCTCCACACAGGCCAGTGCCAGCCTTCCAGTCATTTCTGACCCCTGAATACCCAGAATGAGACCATTTGTTTCTGTCCAAAGCTCACAACTAAGAAGAAATTTGAGCGTTTTATCTCCATTTCTCTCATCAAGCATGATTCTCTGAACTGACGTTAGACTGGTCCTTTCAAAATACAAATTTGATTATGCTATCTCTTGTAAATTGCATTTGCAGCTCCCTATTGCTTTTCAGAAGAACTTGCTCAGGGCTTGGCAAGGCTCTGCACACCTGGTGTCTGTTGACCTTTGCAGCAAGTTTACTCATTACTCAGTCCTCTTCGTGAACTTAGCACCAGCCAGCCCTAATTTGCTTTCTGTCCTCTGACATATCCCATCTTTCCTGTCAGGCCTACCACAACTGGCCCTCTGCATGGGGCCCTCACTCTGGCATCTCCTGCTGACTCCTGGTTTATTCTCTAGGTCAGCTCATTCCTGCCTCCTCTGGGAAGCAGCCTCAGGTACAGGTGAGGCTCCTCTCCTGCATACTCCCAAATTCTAGTTACCTGGTGCCTGGATCCCTCACCACAAGGTGGAGCTACATTGTTAGAGTGCACGTCTGGTTCCTCAGTATATTCCGTGTGACAAGCCCACAGCAGGTGCCGAAAAATAATTTGTTCAATGAGAGTCACGACACTTCCATTACATCGACCAAAGTCCCAGCACAGAGCTCCAGAGGGAAGAAACCAGACTATTTCTCTCACAGGCCTAGATCTCATGCAAAGACTGGCTAAAGAGTTTGAACTTTAAGTCTGTGGGTACTGAGGACCATGGAAGGTTGTGAGCAGGGCAGAGAGTGAAATAAAGAGATGAGCTTGGGACAACTGCTCTGGACACACGGCAGGAAAAGACTGAAGAGGACAAGACCTTCAGCTGCTGCAACAGCGACTAAGATGCATCAGGTTTCACATGCTGAGATACAAACCAGCAGTAGTGCTAATACGAATAATAGCAATTAACCATTATTGAGCACTTCCTTCATCTAGACACATGGTTGACTTCATCCATAGAACATCTCAGCCTCATGGGGTAAGGACTTCCAATTACTCTCCCTTTACAGATGGGGAAATTGAGGAAGAACAAGGATGACAGACTTGCCCAAAGTCACCAGGGAGTACATAAAAGCAGAGTCCAGATTCAAACCTGGGCAGTCTAACCTAACAGCCATTGACCTCAGGACTTCAAAGCCCCCAGTTTCTCCTCTCTGGCCCCTAAGCCTCTGTGTTTCCCATCAGCCTGAAGTTTGCTCTTTCTTTACCCTTTATTCTTGGTCTAGTCATAGAAAATCATTTGAAAAATTACAGCTCAGTTGTGTTAGAGCTTAATCTCCTCTAGTAAAGCATGGAGAAAAAAATACATTAATGCAATTCTGAAATCAGACATTGACCACTGGGAGTGCAACTTTTTGGTAACAAATGGAACATTATATCAGGATTCTGAAAGCGAATACA
This sequence comes from Cynopterus sphinx, assembly GCA_030015415.1. NCBI lineage: Eukaryota > Metazoa > Chordata > Mammalia > Chiroptera > Pteropodidae > Cynopterus > Cynopterus sphinx. Next base: position 114,349,149 of record CM057381.1, read on the forward strand.
CAGTCCAAACTAAAGAAGAGTTTCTCCAAAGTTCTTGCTTGATCTAACATTGGAAGCTGCTGAAATAAATAAATAAATAAACAAACAAACAAACAAATAAGTAAGTAAATGAATGAATGAATGAATGAAGCAGTGATTCCCCTCTTTTCCACCTCTCCTGTTGACGGATTTTGTTCAGGGTGACAGTATATCCATTCCTAATGCCTGAAGCGTAATCAGTCTTAGCCAATCATAGCTATTCGGTCCCCCTCTGCTAAATACATGCTTTCATAGTCTATCTTAGCAGCTAGGGGTGGTGAAGTGACTCATTCTCTGCCAATGAAATGTAAGTGGTGGTTTACTGGGCAGTTTCCATGAAATTCTTTTCTTTTCATTAAAGGAAAACTCTCCTATATCCACTACCTTCCTTTCCACTTGGGATACTACTGTGCAGTTGCAAGTTATTTTGCAATCATCAGTGACAAGATTAAAAGTGGAGAGCAAAGTTCAAGGAAGACAGGGCAGAACGATGGAGCCAATGTGGGTCCTTGATGACACTGTTGAACCACTGTACCAAAACTGCAGCTGTCCTCCTCCAGGCTTCTTCCATGAGATTATGAGATGCCCATATGCTGAAGCAACATTCATTCAGTCGATCTGTAACTTTAGCCTTGAACTGTTCAACTCCACTTTTCAGGTAAATTTTAAAATTTCATCTACATTCTGCCTAATATACTCTCAAAATTGATTCTAAAGATTGTACAGTCTGAACTGGGAGTCGGGATACAGGTCCAACTTATATTTCTGCCACGTACTCTCTGTGTGGTCTTAGGGAAGTCACTAAACCTTTCTGATCCCAGATTCTTATACATAAGAAGGTGCTGATTCATCTTCTATTTATCCTCTAAGGATCCCTGTGAAGATTCAATGAAGCAACAGACCTGAAACTGCTTTGCTAATGTAAAGGCCTGTGCATGTGGGGGGCTGCAGAGAGGACTTAAAAGTAAAGAAGACCAAGAAGTTCTTGCCCTCATCAGGGAGGAACATGTGCAGTAATCAAAACCATACTCACTGTTACTGTGTGAGCTGTGGCCACAGTGGAGGAATCTGCTCTTCTGAACCCCCGCCAGCTTGTTAGTGGCATCATCCAAGCTTGCAGTTGACTAATTTCCCTTGACTGCATCAGGATAAAGCTATGCTGAGCAATCTGGTCTGTATCACCAAATGGAGCTAGGCTCAGCTGTCTATGCGAGGGAACAGTGCACACCAGGCGGCTGTGCCAAGGAGGCCCGTTGGCAGTGCATGCTCACCATGCTATCCAGAGCTCCTCCAGAGAGGGAAACCAAGGGCGCCCTGCATGTGAAACTGCTTCCAGGCACCCAGCAGCTCTCCATTTGGAAACCTTTCACTGCTACATGTTTATGGATGATCCCTAGATTTCTACTTTGTGAAACAATAATGTGAGATGGACATATTAAATATACAATTGCAGATCTAGTCACCTCAGCCCTAAGGTATTATGGCCTCATAAACTGTTCTCCTTCATCCCTACTTAAACTATCAGATAACAATAGTCTAAGGAAGAAAAGGCTGCAGTGTACATTATCACTAGCCAGATGGAACTGTCTTCAGTATCTGCCTTTTCTCCTTCCCACTACCAGAACGGAACCCTTAAGAAACTCGACCGGCCCTTTTTCCCCTCAATGTGGTAAGTTGTTCCTGAATTTTCTGGGAATGGGAAGAGTCTTTTAGCAGAATAGTCTTTAGCTCTGAAGATAGTCCAGCAGGCCCATCCACATGGTAAGGAGATGGACAAAGAACTTATACCACTTAAAGAGCTTAGACATGGCTGTAGACACAATGCCCCAGTCATTGTTGGTTTCCTTCTCCCCTTCTCTTGCCTGATTGGTTCTCTTTCCCTGATTCACACAAGGGTAGAGCAATAGAGCTAAAGCAACTGAGGCAGAAATCCTGGGTTTACATCCTGGCTCCGCCACACACCAGCTGGGTGACCTTGGCCACGAAATCTCAGCTTTCTGAGCTTTAGTGTTTGTATTGGGGATTATAACTGTACCTCCCTCATGATCTCACTGTGAGGATAAAAATGAGATAATCCAGTAGACTCAACACAGAACTTGGCACTGAAGAATGAGAAAGAAAGCATCTGATGTAAGCGCACAAAAAAGTAAGAAAAACAAAAAATATATATGATGTGTGCTACATAGAGACAAAGACTGACAGATGTACCCCCCCCTCAACTGATCTGGTCTAAGAAGGATGGGGGTGGAGGGCGATGGCAGTGACTCACTCTTTGGAACAGGGTTCACATGCTCCTGACCTCCTCCAGAGAGTGAGGACTCTGCATTTGTTGGAGAGAACTTGCTTCACCAGCAGGCACATGTGATTGTCTAAATACCAGAGACAGAAACCGCCACAGTGTGTGGCTACACACTGTCCCACTCCATGGCACCTTCTGAACCCTCTGCATGACCTGGGTCTTTGGCTGACTGTGAGCCAGACAGTACAGTCAGCTTATCACCAATCCTCTCCCAGGAAGGTGTCTACCAGGGAACCCTTTGTTTCTATGTTTGCTCACTGAATGCTAGCTAAGCACCTGTGGTATGCCATGCATTTAACAAACTGGCTAAATTTGCACTTGATCATCATTGTGGAGTAATAAGGAACTGCTTATTCTTGTTTTCATTAGTAAGCGAATATGCTCATTACATCTGAAGATAATATCTGTTTTTCCTTTTTAAGATAAAAGTGCTTATTTGTGATGCTGCACTGGCGTATCAAAAAAAAAAAAAAAAGGCTTGAGATAAAGCTATGATTTTCTTCAAGTGTTAGACTACATCCCCAGTACTCTCATCTCATAGGAATTATATACCTCCCTCTCCTCTGTGCCAACCACCAAACTTTACTCTCTGACAGCAAGGGACACATTGCCATCCTCCTTTTCCTTCATTTGCCCAACCTCTGTAAGCATTCCCTACATCTCCCACTTTAAAGATACAGCAAAATCTTCTATGGGAATTTCAATGCATATCTAAAATAGAAAAGGCAAGTTTTAAGTTTTATTAAATAAATGGCCAGAATTTTTTGGAGAAGGGTCTAAAAACAAAGAACAAATGGGCTGGACTCGCTAACCAACATTCACGCAAGCTTCAGCACTAGTGTGGAACTGTGTTTTCACATCAGCTTGTGTAAATCACAGCCCAGGGACCAGAGAGAAGAGGATTAGCCAACTTTGGGTTCCAGATGGTACTGAGGATTCTGAAACCTTTTTAATGTTAGAAGCTGGACTTGACTGATGGAAGCTTTCAGACCTAACAGAAAATCATTAGTTGCCAAAAGAGAGAGAGAGAGAGAGAGAGAGAGAGAGAGAGAGAGAATGAGGGAAATGTAACTGAGAAGAGAGAGACTTTAAGGGAACCTCTCAACATGTCACCATGCAGCTGAGGTTCCTTCCATGTGCTGTTGCTTCCAGATGAAGTCCCAATCCCTCTAGGTGGTGGACGAGACTTGTGTGATCCAGCTTGACCCTCTCAGTTCAGACCAATTCTTTTCATTAATAGGCCTGTCCACACACTCTACTTCTTACACTCACCTGGATTCCAGTAAGTCCAGAACTCCTTTCAGTCAGTCGAACCAGGGCTACATTTCCTGGCTATGGGACGGGAGTTAGTAGAACCTGAAAACAGCAGTTTTCTCCTCGGTTCTCTTTCCTCCTGCACTACCTCATTGCATATGCCTGCCTAATGCCCACCTATCTTAAAGTGTTCACTTAGTCATCGTTTCTGCCAAGAAGCCATCACTGAGTTGCCAGTTGGTTTCATACCACAGCTCTGTACTCTCCCAGGCCCCTTTGCTGCCTCTCTCCAAAACTGCACTGGCCACACCTGCTTCCTGACTGCTCCCACACTGACACACACCTGAAACATGAAGGGCCACAGGAGGAGACAACCTGCCTTCTTTATTTACGAAAACAGCCCTAGTACTTAACTCCTAGTAGTCAATAGTACTTGTTAAATGAATAAATAATCAGAACAAAGAAACAAAAAGGCAACTTGTAGAGAAGATTGCTGACAGAAAAGAAGAGGAACAAAGCCTGGGGAGGGGGAGGGGAGGGAGGGAGAGTGGGGGAAGTTGACAGAGAGACCCTCTGTCAAGAAATAGATAAATAAACAAAAAGTTAAGGAAGTAAGTGGGTACGTTTTAGAGAATCCTAAATTCCACAAAACCCATAGATTAAAATGTTGCCATGCTCATACAAGGCAAGAAAACTGATGTAGGATTGCTGGAATGCCATTAAATATTTTTATGGTTTTATTGGTGCACTTTTGATTAAATCACTTTTAGAATGAAAATGTGTAGGGATTATGTAATGAAGCAGATGAACCCACAGTATTTTCACAAACACAAGGAATCCCAGGGCTCTTTTGCATTACAAAAGCTTCTTGTGTAATTTGAAACACGACTGGACATAATTAGTAGTATAGGACAAATGAGCACTGAAAGAAAATACCATCCTCATACTTTTAATACGGAATCGATTACTTTAAAAGGAAAATCCACAGCAGGCAAAGCACTGAAGAAACGGTTTTAAAGAATATTCTGAAAATTAAAACCAGGGCACCAGAAAGTTCTGGGTTGAACTAACAAATGATGCTCTTCTCTATTCAACTCTGCACAAGCATGAGCTGCAGGAGGCATTTAAATTGATTTAACAATATCAGCCCAGTTAATACTGTATTCATTTAATGCATGGCTTTAGACTTCTGTAAAATCATTTTTCAAATTTCAGCATTGAACAGGACAGAATTAGCACCCTCATTTTTATGATAATATTGTTAATTTAATGCATGGCTTGCAGTTAGACTTCAAAGTGAATCAGAAAAATATGCCTTTCCTCTTGTCAGAGACATCTCTCTTCATGCACCAGTAGTTTGACCTTAAATTTTAAGTTAGAATGCACAAAATCACTCTCATATTTCAACTATTCTTTTATAATTCAATCATTTAGTTCATCAGTCTTAGATAGATTCTGTAATACCCTGCCCATGAAAGCTAAAACAGTTTTTAACACTATCTTTTCATGTTTATTCTCTGGAAAGGTCTGGACTGGCAGCTTTTCAATTTAATACATCAGATGCATTTAGCAATAAACTTAATACAAACATGCAAAAATGACAGGAATGGCCAAGGAAAGCCTTTTCCGCTACTTAAATCTTTCCCATCGTGCCACTGAAAATCAAATGGCAATGATAAATTAGATTTGTACAAACAAAAACCTACAATGCACAAGGGCATCCAACAGTGAAAGTAAAGATTATATTCTTTATTTCTCTCTAAAACATTGAAACATCTCCATAAACACATATATATACCTAGCAAGCAAGAGAAAGCTGACAGGGTGATGAAGGGTGAAATGATAATGTCCTCTCCCGTAAATGGAACCCAGCCCACAAGAACAATGTCCTCAGTCTGGCGGGGCATTGTGCATGGAGTTTCAAATATTCCATCCCCTTGCACTTAAACCAGCCTGCAGTGGAGTCCTCCTCTAGACAGAGGCAAGTGACCATTTTAAATAGACTGAAGAAAAACATCATATTCCTGGAGTAACTTTGTGTGGGAACAGAAGGTGATGGAGAAAAAAAAACACACACACACACACAAAATAAAATAAAACACCACCACAGTTTGGCAAGGCAAAACTGGTAGATTACATTTGGGATTGGGAGAGACCATTTGAGGAAATGCAAATGACAATTTGCCAATTACAAATCTCCTATTTTGGAATGTCACAATGTTGATAATATGAACCGAATGTGTGTGCCCCTCCCTTCTTAAATCCTATGCTGAAGCTCTAACCCCCAAGAGGTGATACTTGGAGATGGGGCCTTCGGAACATAATTAGGTTTAGATGAGATCATGATGGTGGGGTCCTTGTGATGGGATCATGCCTTTACAAGAGGAGACCTAGGAGAGCATGCTCTATCTATGAGCACATACAAAGAAAAGGCCTCGTGAGTACAAAGAGCGAAGGCATCTGTCTGTGAGACAGAAAGAGAATTCTCACCAGAAACAAAACCCTGTCGGACCTTGATCTTGGACTTTTCAGCATCCAGAACTGTGAGAAGATAAATTTCTGTTGTTTAAGCTACCTAGTCTATGGTATTTTGTTACAAAAGATGGAGCCAACCAATACAGTTTGTAAGAGTGTAAACATTATACCCTGCTTAGTGCATGTTCTGATAATACTTGTGTGCATGCCCTTTGGTGCAGCAATTTCCCTTCTAGATTTTATTCAATAGAAGCACACACAATCTTGCAAATACAAATGCATGAGTCCATTCTCTGAAGCACTCTTGAGAAGAAAAGTAATCAGTAAAAACATAGTCTCCAGCAAAAGGGGACCAGTTAAGAAATTAATGTCAACTATAGGTGAGAGAATGCCCTGCTTTTCAAATACATATGATTACAATATGGGTATAAAAGCAAGTTGCTGAATATTCTGTAAAATAGGATTCTATTTTTGTAGAAAAATTATGTTTGTCCATATACATAGAAAAATTCCAAAGAATATGTGCCAAATGAAAAGGAATGGGAACATTTCTGAATTGTTTAAGTTTTTACATATGTTGCCTATATTAAAAGCAATCAAAGTGTAAAAGTTACTATTAATTAGTGGTTCCTTTTTTGACCTCAGGCTTTTGATATAAATCCACTAACATGTTTGATCCATTACCATTCCCATTAGGGGAACAGAGTTTATGATTTTAATATAGAGGCTTCTAATAAAAATGTTCAGAGAATCTTTCTAGTTATTGAAATAATAATGTATATAGTCTTAAAGCTGATCATTTATATTGAAAACTAGCAAACAGATGTATAGTGAGGGTTAATGGAACTTCTAATGGGTTTCTATAAAAGGGACAATTTGGGGTAAAAAATATAATTTTTTCCTTAAGTGTTCTCTAATAACTGGAATGTCTACTTTTAATTATCTTAATCACTCTCTCTTCATTATTGAGTTGACACTGTTTGTATATCTTAATGAACTTACAGAGATTATTTCAATCGATTGGTTTTGTTAACAGAACAATAAATCTCGACTGATAAAGGATTCAGGATGTAATTAGCTAGCTCTTCTTATTATGCAAATTTCTGATACTTCTATAATGAGTAATTAAAGATTAATAAGAAAGATAGTCTCAAATTAGCTGCTTCTTATCTGTAAATGCTTCAGGGTCTATGGGGATCAGTCTATACTTGTGTATTCACAATAAGACTGGTATCTACAGGAACTTAACTCTTGATTTAGAAACCCAAAGGTCTATCTGAAAGTTCCCTTGGAAAGAACTGTGCCCTGGCTGTAGAGTTTCACAGTAAGATGGTTGAGTGGCTCAACTACATTCTCTTCACTTCTGCTCAGGAAGCAAGAGGAGAAGCCAGACAGTTTCTGAGTCCTCACTGTGTCATTTTCTGGCTTTGTGACCTTAAGCTATACCTCTTGATGCCTTTGTCTCCATGCCGCTTAGCACAAAACTGGAAGAAGACCCAATGAGATAATCCACATAGGATATTTAGCAAGGGCCTTGCATACAGTGGGTGCTCTATAGAAGGTAGCCGCTAGTGTTAATCATTCAAAAAATATTGAAACTCCTACTATTTACCAGGCACTGTCCTAGGCATTCAGGAGCATTCAATGAATAAGACTAACCCTTACTACCAGGGACTCTACATTCTCTTTCTTTTTCCTTTCTTCTTTAAGGCATTTAAAAATTTTAAGCTATAATTCATGGTGCCCTGTGATTGTATCTTTTTCTTAGAATCTTATCAGAAGCACAAACAAGCAGGACACTAATTCAAGCAATCCTCTCTGCAAGCCCAATGTCATTTAAACACCCTTGCCCTCTGCCTAGTGAATAAAAGTGGGAGTCACGCCCATGTAGAAGACTGCCCAGAAATAAGGTACCTGGATGACACATTCTATTCAGAGGCTTGGGAAGGCCAGACAGACCACAGCAAAAGCAATTTTAGAGTGTGTCCACTCTAAAATTCTTCAAACAGCTCTTCTTCTTTCATATCCTATCATTGGCCATGGCTTCTGTGCACCAGCTCAGGTAATCCTGGCAACAACCTCATGGGTGATGTGATTATACTACCTTCACATCTGTTGGGTTGATGATGACACTCAAGTGGTTTACCCCACGAAGCACAGCTGTATGTGGCAGAACCAGGATTCAAAACTAAGCCCCATTTCCAGTGCCCAAGTTCTGTACCCCTCACCACACTGCCTCCTCTGCCTGCTACAGCTACTCCATGTCCCAGATAAAGGTGATGCAGCAAAGCACAGGTGACCCATGCACTTGGTTAAGTATTCAAGGAAAAGAACCAGGCGCTTGTGCCATAATCTTTGTGAAAAGAGTGGTGGGGGGGACATAATGGACATGATGAAAATTATACCACAGAACTGGGGAAAAGAGAAGAACTGGAGATGGAAAGTTGAATCAGTGTTCTTTCTAGAGAAGATGTCACTGCCTGAGTTTGGTTCCCAAATTCCCCACTTCCCAGATCTGTGACCTCAGGCAAGTTATAGACAACACCAAAACCACTCCTACCACCTAGAGTTACTGTGAGGAACAGAAGTAATGCAAATATAAAGAGAAAAGTAAATGGCACACAGTAGGCACTTAATAAATGCCACTTTTGTTTCTGAAGCTGAGATAAAATGTTCTGTGAGCTTTCAACTGCTCTCCATATTTTAGTCTTTTTATCCTTCTGATTATCATTACTATCATTGTCATCAAACTAATTTAGATTAAGGTTAATTTTCACATAAGAAAATCTAGCAGTTTTACAAGGAAAATTTTGCTAGGCCTAATTCTCCAAGTTCTGGTGCTACTCTTCCAGATGACAGCACCTGCCCTCATGGTTAGGAGAAGAAATATGCCCAAATGCACTGCAATCTCCTTAAACCCCTTGACTAGCATGATTCAGAGAACTTGCAGGGGGAATAACTGGTCCTCATCCTGGGGCATCTAATGTTGCATATACAAAAGCAGTAATAAAGCAACTATTAAAAGCAATAATAAGGTAACTGTTGCTGCTGAAAGATCAAAGGAATCCAAAAATACAATGAAATCTCAAAACAGCCACACTCACAGCAATTATGTTGAAGAAGTCATCATCACCCAGCGTGTCCAAAATAGATGAGACTGTTTGCTTTGCGATAGTCAGACGGAGACCTTTCATGCTGCCACTGACGTCAACTAAAATAACCACGTCTTTTGGAGAAGTTGCTGCCTGGATGTACCTAGGACAGGAGAAAATTAATTTAAAATGAATGTTGAACCTCTCTGTAATTTTTTTTCTTAAAAAAAAAATAATAACCAAAATGTTTGACCATTTCCTACCATTTTCGGTTCCTACAGTCGAAGGCAATGACTCCATTCTCATCTGGTTCCCATTTAATCCCTAGAAGAAAAATAGAGTTATAAGAAACCCAGAAACTTCAAATGTTTATTCATAGCATTTCAAGATTGCTCTGCTTTGCTGATTTAAGGGACAGGGTGGAAAAATCACATGGAAGACCAACCCCAGGGCTCCTCACATGCTCCACCAGCAGCTAAAGCCAATTGGCCTTAGCTCACTTGCTCCGAGAACTGCTAGAGAGTGGTGACATTGTTAGTGATGATGCCCTGTCCATCAAGAAAGAACGTGACCAAGCCCCTTCTCATGGCTAGTGATACAGTTAGCCAGGGTCATTTCTCAATATTCCTTAAGTTGTTGGATCTAGTGACAGCATTCATAGATCTCTGGGCAGAGTTGGGTCCTACCCCTAGACCAGGATAAGGTAAGATCTATAGCACAGGGGATGGAAAGTGTTTGATATGTTTGTTTCTCAGAATATGCACTAGTCTGTTCTCTCCTCACTCCTGTTTTTAAAATCAGGAATTCTGACCTGGCCTTCTAAATGGAAAATGAAATAAAATGGCCCTAGTTACGCTGTATAATGAGGTTTGAATTTCAGGCTTTGAAGCCTGGAAAGATTTCTCCATGTGTAAAATGGTATCCAACACCCTTAGTCTCATGGTTTGCAGACTGGTCAGGATATGCCCAAGATTGACACTTTCTACCTATAACTTACTTTTTAAGAATAAAATTTCATTTAAAAAGAAAAGTGTTTGCTACCTAAAAATTAGGAAGTCATTGTTTTCAACCATCAGTGCTATCCAAGGATGAGAGATCTAACACACAGACCTTGGAGTTAAGAAAATTAGAATAGAAAAAAAATATTTTCACAGGGAAAAGTAGTGATTCAGATTATAGCACTGAGATTCTCCTTTTTAATTAATAATGGCCAGCTTTCTGGACCACTCTGAGCTAATAAGAAGCATGTGTTTCAGATAACATCCTCAATAATTACACAGATAACTGTGACAAAAAGTCATTTTGTTCTGTTTTCTTATACCTACATTTTCCACATGCAAATGTGCCTAATTTAATGAGTTCCTTGTAACAAATCAGAAAAAAAAGAAGTATGAGAAGCCACTGCCAATTGAAGGTCATTAGGTAATAAAGATAAAATAAAACTGACATGATAGTGTACACTAAGGGACAAGAATGCAATTTGTTTTAAAAACATCTGACACACTGTTTAAAGCCAATACAGCTAGGATCACAGTCTTGACACACAATGCAATCATATCCATGGTGAGGCTAGGTTTGTTCCAATTTGTAATTCCACAAAGAATTGGTTTGAGTCCAACATAAAGAGAATTTTTTTTTTTTTTTAGTGTATTGACTCATAGTAGGTGTCAGTGGGTATTTCTTAAATGGAATTGTGGCGAGTGTTCTTAGAACACGAGCATATCTGATCACCCTCCACCCCTATCCCTTACTCTGCTATCCACCCTCCCCATCACCACGTGCTCTGCTGAGAGGAGAAAATGTGCCATTCCCTTTTACTGCCCCAGCATTTACGCCATGGCCCAGAGGAAAGGAATTAATGACACTCATGCTCTCCTGGACTCAGATCATTTCTCTGCAAATGGGCTTGTAACTCCTCCCAGTTCCTGTTGAAGCTTAGTGCTTTTTAAAAAGTCAATATGAAATTAGTCTGCTGGGAAAGCCTGTAAGGGATACAATTCCAGAGGGAAAGTGGAACAAATGGGATGACCTCAGAGACTTTTGTCTCTGAATCACAATTCTCATCAAACTCCAAGCTCTCTGCCCATTGTAGACATACAGCAATGACTGAGAAAGATGGACCTAGCTCCTCCTACCCTCTGGAAGCCTCACATCTAGCAGAGAAATAGACAATAGATAAGAAATCACAAGAACCAGAGATGTTAGGAAGGAGAAGTACCACAGACTACATTAGTGTATAAAGGATGATTCTTAAAGAAGAGGCATCTTCTTTAAGTCAAGAGTAGAATGATAGTGTATTCATTTTCTAGGGCTGAAGTATCAAAGTCCTCCAAAATAATGGCTTAACAAAAATATTCTCTCACAGTTCTGGAGGATAGATATCCAAATTTAAGTTGCCAATGGGGCCATGCTCCCTCTGAGGTCACTAGGAGAGGATTCTTCCTTGCCCCTTTTAGCTTCTTGGTGGCTCCCAGAAATCCTTGGTCTTCCTCGACTTGTAGTTCTCTCCAACTCCTTCCTTTGTCTTCACATGGCTAACTTCCCTTAAGGTCCTTGGGTCTTCTCCTCTTATAAAGACACCCATTAGTTTGGATTTAGGGCCCATCCTAATCAAGTATGATCTCATCCCACCTTACCTGATTATAGCTACAAAAGACCCCATTTCCAAGTAATGTCACATTCTGGGGCTCCTCCACGTGAACATGAATTTGAAGTGGAAATACCATTCAACCCACTACATATGGGAAGGGTTTATAAAACAAAAGTGAAGTATGGCCACAAAGAATACCCCAGGCGGAAAGAACAATGTTTGCAAAGGTTCTGGGGATGAGAAAAGCATGAAAAATTCAAAGAACCAAAGGAATGATGGTGTAGTCCTGTATAGAGAATATCTATGCCGGAGGAAAGAAGCTTGATGGCAGCATGAACCTTCGGGCCCAGGCGCCCCTGCTCAGGACATGAAGTTCATACTGAGTGGGGATGAAGACTGTCCCTGGAGGCAGTTCTAGGAACAGCTGCCCAGGATGTGATAATAAAGGCCACACCTTGTCTCAAAATCAGGGCTGAATGGGCCTTGGCAGCCAACTTGCTCAAATCTGGCATTTGGACCAAAAACCTATATTTCATGGCAGGGATTCCAAGGTTCTCAGAATTCAACATCTTTTCCTGAGATTTCTAATTAGGACAAGAATTTGATCTTCAAAATCCCATGCCACTGCTCTTTCTTATGTAGGCATTTCCATAAGGGTTGTGCTATGAGGAGTTCTCTAGAATGTTAGCATGAGTTAAATGAATAAAACTAAAACTGGTTTCTAGGCCACAGGAGGAATATCTGAGGGCCTTTAATCTACTTAAGTGCATCTTAAATCTCTTTGACTGGGACAGCAGAGGCAGTATTTACCAAACTAATTTGACCTCTGAGCCCTTCAACTCCCCACAAAAGAAAAAAAGCTCACACAAAATGTTTTAGGAAACAGACTTCAAGAAACCCTATTCCAGATGGTACTACCTCCCCTAAGGACATATCAGCCTTTTAGCATATAATATTTTGTACGCACAGGTATTTTGAAATTTTTTAAGTAACTTCAAATTCTAAGAAATAATGGTTGGCTCATCTCAAATGAGCCAACTCTGAGATCCAAAGAATTGTCACAAGAACTATCCTCACAAGCTCCATAATATCTGAAAGTAACAATATCCCTTTTGGGATCCCTCCCAGGCTGGATGGGGCATGAATTTTAACACAAGAGGAATGATGCAGTTCAGCCGATGTAGCTGCCATGCAGCCTTCTCTCTGGGGCACTCTAAGCATCACTATTAGCATCAGTGATTGCTAGCCCACCTTTCTCAGCATTCAGAGGAAGGGGTCTCTAGAATATTCAGCACATCCTTACATGAAACTGAAAATAATGTCAAAATACCTACTGCAGATTCAAATGCTCACATTTGACAATTTAAAAGACTGTTCAACATTCCTACACTCCATAGTTTGTCCCCCGAAGTCATTATAAATTAATATTGGAGAGAAATTATTTTTACCTACATACAGATAACATATGTTCTACTTCACGTTCTACTTCAGCACATGCAAAATAATAGTAGGGCCATACAACACTGTCTGAAAGTCAAGCCACATGCTGCCAATGTAACTGCATGTGTCAAAAAGCTTTAAGACTGCCCATCAAAATTAAGAACTACAATAAATAGCACAATAGAAATCCAAATATCTTTTTGGCCTCTGAATTTATTTCTACTTGGCTCTAATCTCCCCTTTTCATAATTGAAGGGTGTCTTAGTCCATTGCTTCTCTTTTCTCGTTAGTGCCATCTTTTTTATAAAGCTTCCCCAGTAATACCAATGACAGCCAAGCCATCTCCATAACCCACCACCTGAACAAACACAAATTATCCCTTTGCAGCTTGGGATTTCTTTTCCCTATCTGAGAGCAAAAAGTCCAGAAAGACGAAGAAAGAAAGGAAGGAAAATCGAGAGGAAGCAGATGTTGCATTTATCCCTTACTGGGTAAGTTTTGCCCAATTCCTTCTTCAACGAACATTTTTTACTTGGCCCCAAATCTAAAGTTTAAATAAATACCTTCCAATACAACATAAGCTCTAAAATAGTCAGTCTTTAATGAAATGCTAGCTTCCAGCATGAGTTGAGTTGTAGACAAATTTGGCTTTAAAGTGTCTTCAGAGACACTGGCTGTGCATTCCTCCAGAATAAAAGCTCTTCCATTTAATCAATGTCATCCTCCTTAACAATCTCTTGAAAAATTATTCAATATGATAAATGAATATGGAACAAGAGAGTTGCTACGACAGTTATGAACTATGGCTTTCCTTGATCATTCATGGAAATGGTCCTGTTGACTGGTCAAGGAAGAGAACTCCAATATCAAACACACTGTGCACGTCACTAACCCTTAGCTTGGTGAGGAATATGAGCAAGATAATAAACACAAAGTAATGCTGTGCACAGAACCTACACTTGATGTATCACTGGCTTATATGAGTCCAAACTTGCAGGGAGCTCTTTACTTAGCCATCTGTCTCTCTCCTCATGGCTATACTATGAACCAGCTCTCACCTTCGTTTGGCACAGAAATCATGACAGAGGATAAAAAAAATCAATTCCCTTTGTGATCATCAAGTCTTCGATAGGAATGAACTCCCTCCAGGGTGAGAACCACCATAAAAACAAAAGAAAAAAGAGGTGATTGAAGTCTTAACACTACCACCAACTCCCTTTTGCCCTGTTAGTGTGACTTGGGTTTGTTGATCTCTGGCCTGTTTCCTCATTTGTAAAATAAGAGTTACAGTAACTCCAGTTCAGAATCACTATGAAGATTATTAAGTCAGGAAATGCTTATATAAGCACCAAGCAGAGTACTCCATAAATAGGGGCCATTATCACTATCATTAGTATGAATGTTAATATTCACAGCAATCCCAAAGGCTCCCAAGGTTGAAACTGAAATTAATAGAGCTTCGATAAGCCCTGAGTAACCGATCTTACAGAGCTCAAAAGCCTTTGAACAGCATTTTATTCTTGGTTCTTGTTCTTGCTGTTCAAATGTGCCTATCTGAAGTTCTGTTCAGTAAGTCCCTTTTGCAGTACATGCTCTAAAAGTTAAGACCACTAGTATCTTGGAAATTTGGTATCAGACCATAAAAGTCTTTCTCTACAGAGTTATATTGTTAATCATAGTAGATACCAGCCCCATGTGGCTATTTAACTTTAAATTTAACTTTAAATTTAACTTTAAATTAATTAAAAGTAAATAAAATTCAAATTTTAGTTTCTCAGTCTCACTAGGCACATTTCAAGTATTCAACAGCCACATGTGGTTGGTGGCTACCGTGGTAGACACTACAGATACAGAACATTCCCATCATCTCAGAAAGTTCTTTTAAACAGCACAACAAAAGTGCTGCCACATGTCCATAGGACGTAAATTGAACTTGGGGAGGTCTGTGCAAATCTATGTAGAAATGGACGCCATCACAGGTATGCTACTAGAGTGATGCTAACCAAAATTCTCTTTCCAGTAAGAACTTCCTCTCACCTCCAGAAGCTGGGATTGGTGCTCTTTTTCCGTGATCCCCCAGCACCTCTATTTCTCCTGCCTTCGCATGAAACACTGTATCATGATGACCTGTTCATCTGTCTTTTTCCTCCTGGTGGTCATTGTCCCTTCCTTTGAGAATCCACTCCAGGCAAGGCCACAGTAATCTTGAATAATCCCCATGGTTTCAGATGACTGGCCCTACACACTGTGAGTCTCCCTGGCTTCAGCTTGTAGGCATGTGACCAGACCAGACTAATCCTTGGTTTTTCATCCAAACTACTGAGATAGAGTCTCTCTCTCACCCTGGGACCATAATTCAAAAACAATCCTACAAGTCCTCAGCCATGTTCGTCATCTTGAAATCTCCTGCTAGTGAAACACATCGGAATAGAAGGTAGAGATAAGAGATTAAAGAAAAACTTCAAAATCCAAATGAAATTGCTGACTCCTGGAATCTGGCTGTGTCTCAAAACAGCACACTCCCTGGATTTCAAGTTACATGGGCCAACAAATGTGTCCCTTGCTGGAGCTAGTTGTAACTGGGTTTCTGTCACTTGCAACCAAAACTCCTAATGAACCCATTTTCCCACTAGAGGGAGCTTCATAAGGGCAGAGACCTTTTCTGTCCAGTTCACCATGTTATCCTCAGGGCCCTACACGGGGCATAGAACAAAGCGAGAATTCAAGCACGCTTTTGTAAGAATAAAGAAACAGCCCTTCTGCTTAAGAACACACATGCTTATCACTGATTTATGCCATTATACCTAACTCTAAATATGAAACGGTGCATCATAAAAAGAGAAATATCCTAGCAGAAAATGCCCATGGGTCACTTTTCCCATAATCATGTGACGTCCAGGAGACAAGAGATGTGCACTCTCTTCAGAACTGAGCTTTGACATTGATCAAGCAATGAAACCCCTTGGGAGGATTGTGACCTATGTCTATAATAACACAGAAAAAAATGCAGAAATTTTACAGAGTCAAAATTCTGCAACAAATGTTGTAAAAGAACTGTAAGCATTTTGAGTCAACTGCTCTGATAAAAAAAAAACTTATACATTATGTATCTCTTCTATTACATAAACCCTCTATGATGATTCCCTTTTGTTATAGACTGATGTTTATGCCTCCCAAAATTCATATGTTGAAGCCCGAACCCCAATGTGATGGTATTAAGAAGTGTGGCCCTTGGGAGTTATTTAGGCTTAAATGAGGTCATGAGGGTGGAGCCCTCACGATGAAATGAACACCCCTTTAGGAAGACTAAGAAATACCAGAGCTTCTTCTCTCTCTACCATGAGAAGACTCAGGGAGAAGGCAGCCATCTGCAAGCCAGAAGGAGGGCTCTCACCAACATCTGAATCTGCTGGCACCCAGATCTGGGACTTCCCAGCCTCCAGGACTATGAGAAATAAATGTATGCTGTTTAAACTACTCAGCCTATAATATTTTGTTATGGCAGTCTGAGATAACTGGTATACCTTCATTTTAAAATGTCCTTAAAACCATAGTTTGGGGACTTCCTGGCAATTGAGAAAACAAATGGCCTGTGGTTTCTTATCTGTCCTGCCTTCGCCTAAATGCCACATGGTAAGATGGCAAGATGTCCTTGTGGCTTCCTCAGTGGCTCAGCCACCCATCATGCTTTAATTTCAGGCTACATCTGCATTAAATTTACTCTCTGTTGAGCATATCAAAGCAGATTGCAATTTGGTGGCATTGGAACTTTAATAAGCCAGTTTATTATAATGTTATCTTTAATAAGATGCTTATTATTTAAATTTCTGTGAACTCCAGGAGGAATCATGCATGCTCTCCTGACCACAGCTCTTGGAAAATGTTGAATCTGACAAAGCAGACATCTGACAGGCAAGTCTCAGGGGACAGATGCTGCATGCAGGGCAAACAGCCCCACAAAGTGAAGGCTGGAGTCTCTGTGCCTCTTAGTGGGAAGATGTCAGGTGCCTAGATTTACTTAATGAAAACATAAAAGACCCCACTTAATTGTTCCAAGATTATGCAGGGTGTTTTTCCCTTCTTTTAGGTTGAGCTTGCTAATTTCTACAGCTGTGTTGTTGGCACAATTGCAGCCTCAAGTTTTGTTTTCACAATTTGTAAGCAAAATTAAAACTTTTCTTTTCAATTAAAATTCAAACTAAGCCAGAATTAAATTCCTATTGCAAAGCAGAGGCCTTGGAAGGCCCCAGAAGAAACACCTGTTTCACAGGCATGATGGCCAAACTCTGCCAAATGCACTCATTTGAGGATGCTGTTGGTAGCCTTTTGAGGATGGGTTGCTGACATCTGTGATGCTTTATCCATTTCAACCTCTTCTTCCAAGGGCAGTCAGCTCTGGAGTGGGGAAATCCACATTCAAATTGTCCACTTCTTATATTTTTCAGTCAATTTAACTCTGCCCAATTATGACTTGTTCCTTTCCTTGATTAAAATAATAGTAACAGTAATAGTAGTAGTAATAGTAATAAAAGCAAACTCTCATCCATAAGATTAAATATAGTTTATTTCACACTCCAATTCCTCACTTTTTGTGGCAGCTCTATGAATTACTCTGTTGCGAAAGATACTGAAACCACATGCAGTTTCAAATGCCTTGTGCGTGTGCGTGTACATGCGCAAATGCCACATTGCCATTCCTGTCCTGAACTCCAATAGATTTAATAGTTTTTTTTAATTGAAGTATAGTTGCCATACAATATAATATTAATTTCATGTGTACAATACAGTTACTCAACATTTACATACCTCACAAATGATCACCACATTATACAGTAACCATCTGTCACTGTACAAACTTATTATAATACTACTATGTTCCCAATGCTCTATATTAATCCTCATGGCTTACTTATTAAATGACTGCAGTTTTGTACTTCTTAATTCTCTTCACCTATTTTGCCCATGTCCTTCCTCCACACTCCCCCCAACCCTGCCCCCTGGCAACCATCAATTTGTTCTCTGAATCTATAAGTCTATTTCTGTTTGGTCTTGTTTGTTCTTTCGATTTTTATAATTTTTCATTTTCTCCTAAGGGAAGGAAAAAAAAGTTTATCCCTAAACCCTAAAAGAAAATATTAAAGGATCATAAACTGAATCATAATCCTTCATGCAGGACACTCACCTGGATACTGCCTGAAGAAGCCCTTTGCACTTCCAAAGTACTGCCAAATCAGAGATGGGTCACGGTCAAAGTTATCAACAAAAACTTTGTTCAGAGATTCAGACCAATAAACTCCATTGACAATTGCTGGGTCTGGAAAAAGGGAGAGAGAGAGTAGAGGACTGTTACAAACCAAAGTGAGATAGAACTTGGCTGGCAGCCCACATAGGTGGCAGTTACCAGCATGAGGACTATCTCACAGGAAAAAATTATAGCTCCTGAAATGGTTAGCTCTTGGGAATTCCATACATTAGGGCTTCCCCATCCTGCCTGAGCCCTCCAAGCCAACCAGAAGCTTCTGTTGATGGCTCTTTATTTGAAAGGCATGTCCTTTTATTTGTAACTTTCAAATTCACATAGTCCATAGTTCTAGAGAAACCAAAGAGAGATCTTAGCATCATTTTTCACCTTTCTCTCTCTTAAGTCAGAACTGAGCATTAAAAACGGGAGGGGGGGGATGTGTTTACTTTCATTGCAGATACCTTAGCCAACTAGCCTTGTTCCAATTCTCTCCACCTCAGATTAAGAAATTCGTTTTTTAAATAAATAAATAAATAAATAAATAGCTAAATTTCTCTACTTCTTTTGTTCAGCAGAGGATATGCTCCACAAGAGAAGTAACAAGCTCATTGTGGTCTTCGTCTATACGCCTTTGACCAGCATATGGCAGAAACTTCAAAAATGTATGGACTGATGAAGAGATGTATGGATGTATGGGCAGATGAATAGATGAATGAGTGGGTGGATGGGTGGGTGGATGAATGGATAGTTAAAAATGATGGTTGTGCTCCAGATTCCAGGTGACCATCTACTCTTTGTCCTTGCTATTGCATGAGCAAATTTCTTTTCCTTAACCTTGGTAGCTCAAGAAAATCCCTTGCCCTCTGTCCACATATATGAATTAAGGGCAAAGACACAGAATGAGAATAAACAGACATTTCTCATAAACTATTTTGTGAAAGCAGAGTGGATCACTGAGAATGCTCTGTGACTGTCCACTTTTGTCTTCTTTAACCTTTGAATCTCCTGTTTCACAATGATGCGGCATCAGCACACTGTTCTAAGAGGAGAAATAATCTTCCAGTTCCAGTGTGATGAGGGTAAGAATAACAATAGTATGAGCATGTTAATAATTAAGAAGAGGAGAGGAACCTTTGAGTCCTTCCCATGGTACAGGCACTGAGCTTATCTTATCTCCCATCACCTCCACCACAGCCCTCCAAGGCAGGCTGCCTTGTATTCCTCCATCCTACACAAGTGGAAACAGTACTAGGAGGCTAGGTTCTTTCCTAAAAGCATGCCACTAGTAAGTAACAAAGCCTCTGATTTGTGTTTTCTGTATTTGTAAAATGGGGATAATAGTACCCACCTTAAAAGGCTGTTTGGAAGGTTAAACAAATTGACAAAAAAGGACTAATAGCAAAAGGCATCCACAAAGTCATCAGGGGAGGTATTCACTGGCTTGGAGTTTGTGCATCCTCACCAGAGTACCCTCTGGAACTTCGAGTTAGAACAATCTCACTGAGGTATCCTTATTCCAAGGATCCCTCCATACCACACAGTTGGAGGGGTGAGGAGAGATTGGGCCACTCCAGTCCTCAATTCTCATAGCAAAACAATGCAAGAAATGTTCACATAAATTAGGTGTGCTGACAGTGAAATTACTATTGGCATCAGTGCACCCCACACTTCTCCCATACTGTCTGCCTTTTTCAGCTGGCTAGCCCCAACGTGTTCATCTGGAGAGGTCTGAGGCAGAGCCCACAAAACAGGGCCTGATCTAGTGGGCAGACACAACATCTTATCTTATTGTGTTATCTCTGGCTGCCTTATTTTTGGGGGTCACCTGCTCAGATGCAATAGGCAACTGGGATTCTGACTCTCATCTTAAGGGTAAATACTGTAATTTCTGTGCATAGTAATAACCACATCATAGGCTAGGAACGTGAAAATGACCAATTCAATCTTTTACTGAAAAACAATTTTGAGAAGGACTTTATCATCACAATCCTGGAAAATAGAGCCCTTTATTATTCCTGTCCAAGCTTGACAATAATTATTCTAACTCACTCTCTGCTACAAAATCCCCTTAAATTAATCCACAAATATGCAAATAGTGACATGGAAAGATCTATGGTTCTTGCCTCTCCATCAATGGCCTCAATTATGTCAGCGTCATATAAAAACCTTCCACGATTAGAAGCAAAAATTCCATTTCACTAGCTCATTGTCTCAACATGCTAAGGAGCCTAACAGTTCCCAGTTAGAAATTCTTTTTTCTTGAGTGCGGTTTCTTTGGGGGTAGTGAAAGGCTGCCCATGGCTCCAGGTGGTACTGGAAACCTACAATTATCCTTTGGGAAACTGTGAGCATATTCAGAAATGCAACAAGAATTGTAGTGATCTGAGGATCTTTTCCCCCCTTTCATTTGGATGTCATATTTTGCTCAGAAATTATGCTTCTTCAAGCCAAGGGGGCTTCAATTTTCCTAGTGCATGGCAAACGAGAGGATAATCACTAAAAGATATGATCTAGTTAAAAGGCGGACTGTGTTGCACACACCTATTTGATCAAATATTTAAAAAAAAACACTTCCTCTGGCTTGTAAAATAGTCATACTGCACTGATTCCTCAAGCTTGCTTAGCAAGCAAGTTAATAGAAGAGAAAATCTTGAATTGCTGTCTATTGTTACCATCACTTGATAGAAAAAAAAGAAAAATTGTGACATGACTAAGTGAGGCATTCACATAAATATCTAGGTAAAGAGAAAAAAAAGACTTAATTAAAAATGGTTTTCCCAACATTATTGTTAGAGAGTGGAAGTAAAGTAGCCCCGACAGGTCAATGCTTCCCATTGTACCCCATGTACCCAGGTCTCCAGCTTCTTCAAACATATACTGAGGTAGAGGTGAGCACTACTGGGGTTCACACAAGCACCCCAACCTGATTTTCCTGATGCAGAGCAGATTTGCTTTCTTAGGGTCACTTTTGAAAATGACAGCATCCTCTTAATTCCAGGCTTATCCTTTTCTTTCTGTGTGTTTTGTTTTGAAATTTGTTTAAAAACCCCACTTGCTGCATTTAGGATTCTCCAAGAGTCTTAGATTAATCTTAGTTTTGGCTTCTACCTCCACCGTTAATCTTCTTAGGGGGTTAACACACTATATTAGCTTCCTGTGGCTGCTGTAACAAAATACCACAAACTGGGTGGCTTAAAACAACAGAAATTTATTCCAGAGGCAAAAAGTCCAAAATTAAGGTGTTGGCAGGACTGGTTCCTTCTGGAGGCTCTGAGGAAGAATCTGTTCCATGCCTCTCTGCTAACTTCTGGTGATTGCCAGCAATTTTTGACGTTTCTTACATTGTAGATGCATCACTCCAATTTCTGCTTCCATCTTCATACAGCCTTTCCCCTATGTGTCTCTAAGTCAAACCTCCCTCTCTTTTTTATTTGAAGAAACCAGTCATTAGACTTAGGGTCTACTCTAAATTCAAGATGATCTCCTCTCAAAATCTTTAACTTAATTACATCTGCAAAGATACTATTTCTAAAACAGTTCATATTTGCAGGATATATTAAATGCCAATATTCCACACAGTATATGTACTTGTGCTCTTTTAATTATCGTATTCAATAGACCCATATTTCATGGTTTGTACATATTCTTTTTAAAATTTGACTTTAACAAATGCAGGCTTTTATACTGTGAGGGATGTTTAAAGGCCTTCTCCCTTTTCTTCTTTATGGAAACAATTTATATTTTTACATCTGCACTATAACTTTATGAGTTTACCTTTCTAACTGACCTCTGTCAATGGGCCCTACCTGTAATGCACCAAGTTGGATTAAAATCATTTTTCTTAATGTCTAGTGTCCATGTCAATGCTCAGCCTTCTGTTCTCAAAAAAACAGAATTACACACAACATGGCCTTTTCCTCAATATTCCTGTCCATTCCTTATCAACTTATTATTTATATTGGTCAATATGAAGTCCAGGAATAGCAGTTCTTCTTCCTGTTTCCTCTATCTCCTGAGAGATTAAATTACCTCTGATGCCAGTCAAAAATTTATCAGATGTTCAGCTCTTAGTAAAAGAGACGACTAGCAGATGTTTAGAGAGTAAGAGTCCCACACCAACTTTGAAACCAATTTGCAATTTGTATCTGAAAAACCTCTCACACATCCCTGATCTGTCTTTGTAATGTATCATATAACCCATCAAAAACTCACTTTTGTAGATTCCTTCTTTTATTTCAACCCAAATAACTGCTCTCACCTGTGCTTTCCCCTCAGTTTGGCCCTTTGCTACACTGGGGTCACCTGGTGTTACAGATGGCTAACATTCTCTCAGCGCACAGCCTCTTACACACATGCACACAACTTTCCATTTCAGTTCTGTATCTTTGAATAAGTAGCCCCTCTTGTCATCATATTTCAGTCACCAATTCCATCTTCCTGAGTCCTGCCTAAGATTATCAGCCTCCTGGGTTCAAGCAAATTAATAAATGTAAGCATTTAGCACAGCAGTTGGCATATACAAAATACTCCCCAAAGAGTGGCTGTTATTTACTCTGTGCATTAGTAAATGAATAAATAAGGTCCCAAGAACTCCCAAATTTATCCCCATCCTCTACAGTGAGTGTCACTAAGCAGCACCTACGAATGAGTCTGGAACTCAGGCGTTGGGGTCGAATTCCAAGGTTTGAGACCTCATTTAGCATTTTTAGCTCACAGCCTCAGGTTTGTGACTTAACAGCCTTGAGTCAATGTCTTCATCTGTAGAAGAAGATAGAATGGCCGTCCTTCAAAAGCTGCTGAGACAAGGCACATACGGTGCTCAGCAGCATGATGGCTCTATAACCAACAGCCAGTACCTCCTAGTTGCATGCAGCTCTGTGGTGAGTCCTCATCCCCCGACCTCCAACCCAGGGCAATTCAGCTGTAATAGGACTATACAGGTGAGGCTCTAAGTCTCTTCCTCCTTTCCTTAGCTCATCAGGGTAAGGCAATCTTGATGAGTCTTTCATTCGTTCATTCAATAAATATTTATTGAGCACCTACTATATGAGGCATCAGCAATGAATCAACAGACAAGGAAGCTAACATTTCAGTCTGAGGAGAGCAGACAATGAACAAATAAATGTGAATTCCAAATAAAAATGGGTATGGCAAAGACAATAAAAAGGGATGGCAGGCTTGAGAGTTACTTGTATGGATAGGGGGATGGGAGCTACTTAAGTTGGTCAGTCAGTGATGACCTGTTTGAGTAGAAACCTGAATGCTAAATAGGCATCAGCACAAAAATGCTTAGGCCAACAAAAACATTCTAGGCAAAAAGAACAGCAAGTTCAAAAGACCCGAGCTGGGAAGAAATCACTGTCTTCAGGAACGGCAAGTCAAAGAATGTTGCTGGGGCCTAGTAGGCAATAGGGAGATATACAAAATAGGCTGGAGAGGTGGGCAGGCCACAATGAGGATTTCAGCAGATCAGCCAAGTGTCTTGCCAAGCACATTTTCTAGGAGACATAATCTGTGCTCCATTAGAGCCAAGGCCTATCAAGCTTTTATTCATGGTTCCAAAATCTATTTTCTCTTCTTCTGAAATCTATAAGAAGCCTAGCCTACTTCCTCTTTCCAGAACACACCCTTCAAGCAATCAGGATCTTCATGGATGCCTTAATACTTGAGTTTCCTTTCCAGACCTCAAACTCGTCTGATACACAATCTTTTTCTTTTTTCAATATTATTTACTCTCCAGTGAATTAGCAGCACTGTACTAATTTAAACTTGCCATTTCTAGAGAATCTGAATATACTTGAGAAATTATAGGCTGATATACAATTACAAACTACTATATCCAAAAACCATTGTTTGAAGGAAAGGGACTGAGTTCAGCTTCAACTGATTTTTGAAGTGTGGCCTTTGTAAAGAAGGTGTTTCCTGTCTTAAATAAGGTTGTGGGAAGGATCTCAGGCTTTCCTAAAGGTCTTTGAATGTGTGTCTCCTGAATATGGAATTGTACCCAGCACAGGGAGAGGGACTGAGCCCACAAAGGAGTTTTCCTTAGTGCTGCATGTTGGACTAGATTCAAGAGGAGAATGGCTGGATGGTTCTCTTGTCTCTCATTTCAGCAAGTAAATGACATTGCTTCCATTCATTCTAAATAGATCATAGATTAAATAATGAATAGTTTCAATGTTAATTATCAAGCACTTATATGTATTGGAAAATAGCCCTTAATGTGTGTTGAATTATAAAGTAGGTTTATTTGCCAAACATTTACCCTTCTTCTAAACTTAGTGATGTGCGAGATATTAAAAGCAGGTTTCACATTTATTTAACAAAGCTGGAGACAATTTCTGGCAGCCCTGGGATGAGGGGGACAAGGAGGATTCAAGGCCCAATGCTGAACCACTATGGATAGGCCTGGAAATCAATAAGGTAAAAAGACACACACACACACACACACACACACACACACACACACACACACCTACCAGTTGAGCAAATCATAGAAGGTGCTCTAGAATCTCTCAGCTGGATGCTTCAGTGTGCTAGACTTCATGGTTAATTCTCAAGTGAGATTTCATGTTAATGACTAAACCTATTTGTTTTTGCCATGAATATATAAACTTTAAAGAGTCCCTATCCTTAACATATTTTAAATCTTATGAAGAATCTTGTATTTCTTTCCTCTTCGTCACTCCTTAGTCTTCTGGAATAACCCATTCTCAAGTCTTTATCAGAGGTATTAAAAAGAACATTATATAATAGAAACAAAAATAATGATGATGATGATAATGATGATAATGGCAGCAGAGGTTGCCATTTCTTGAACATTTACAATGTGCCATGCTTTATGCAGGACCCTTTCCAGGCAGTTACAAGTTACAAATTATTCTTCCTAGCACCATTTTATAGATAAGAAAACTGATCCTCGGAGCACTTAGGGAAGTCCACTCCCCAAGTACATATCCGAAAGGTAAATATTAGCTAAATTCCTTGTCTAAGCAATTAGGTGGAAGAAGACTTAAACAGAGACATTGAAATCTATTTACTGCCTACCAGACAGTAAATAGGGGACAGGAGGATGGAATTGCACTGCAGGTAAAATGTAGACACTAGATAACAGGGCTGTCTGCCCCCACCTGTCAACAAATAAATCGGGTAGTGCCTGGAGGAGGAGGCTGAGATTACACTCTCTTTGAGCCCTAACATGGTAGCTCTGCACCTAATGCTTAGGATACATGCATGAAAGAGGACATGGTAGATGAAGATAAGGTAATGCTAGGGACCAATACAGGACCCTTATGTAAGAGCTCCCTAGTGCATCCCCCTTAGAATCTCTGCTGCAAAGATGCCAGCGAGACTATTTCATTACCATCAGCATTTAGATGTGGGGCCTGCTTATAGAGGGGAAAATGCCAAGGCATAAAATCTTGGATACAAGACTCTAGAGTGAGGATAAGCACAACTCAAAGGGTTTCTGATTCTAAAATGGCATTCAGTGAATTGTAGTTAAGCTGGTATTCACTAATGTAAATCACGTTGTTTGATTTCTGGTCAAGATGGTGGAGAATGTAAACACCGCTCGCCCTGTCTCAGGACCACGTTGAAATTACAACAAAACTTCAGAACAACCATCATGGAGAATCACCTGAAAAGCAGCTGAATAGAAGTCCTATAACTAATTATATACAGAAGAAGCCACCTCAAGGCTGGTAGGAAAGGCAGAGATGTAGAAGGGGCTAGTCCCCCATCCACATAGGGTAGTTAAAAATCAGTAGGGGTAGCTCAGCTGCGGAGGTTCCTCCTAGGGAGTGTGGAGTCACAGCTCCACACCAGGCTCCCTAGCTCAGGATTCCACAGCTCCTGGCTTTGAAAACCAGTGGAGATTGTGACCAAGTGAGGTAGAGGGCAACTAGAGCCCCAGGCATTCCTATTAAAGGGCTCACACATGGACTTGCTTGCTGATAAACTCACTTGCTCTGAGGTCCATTGCTGGAGCATCAGCTCAAAAGGCACCAGAGACACACAGGGAGGAAATGAGTTGTCTGGCTTCAGGGCAAGGACTGGATGGGCAGCTTTCTCCCCAACAAATATGTTGGCAGAAGCCATTGTTCCTTTGTTGAGTACTCTTCCCAGCCTGCACGTGGAGGTAAGTGCCAAATCTGAGTCTCTAACAACCTGGCTAATATCATTATCCCTGCCTGGTGACTCCATGAGAAACTGCCCCTCCCAACTTGCAGACCCACCGAAGTTGCTTCCAGTGGCTTTTTAATACAAATAACCTGTCTTGGCTTGTGCTGCAGACATTCCTAAAGTCTCTCAAAAGTTCAAAAACTCCAAACAAGCAGTATCTGGCCTAGGCATGCCCTGTACCTCTGGTTGAGCAGCCTTAACCCCAACACTGGCTTCAGCGGGCCTCATTTTGAGACTTGGCCTCTCCTAGGCACCTCCAAGCCCAGTGTAAGTAGCAGCCATCTGCAGACTGTTTTATGGTTCACGCCAGGTGGTTTGAGGCAGGGCACAGGCTTTAGGTGAACTTGGCCTGAGGCAGGACCCCTTCTAGGAGGCCTGGAATTTGGCCTAGCTAGTGTCTAGGCTTCAGACCGAGCCAGGGAACTATCGAGCCACCTACTCAGACAAGACACCCAAAGAGCAGACTGTGCAGGCATCACAGCTCTGCTAAAGTAAATCCTGCTTTATAGGGTCAGCCCCTCCACTGTAGTACAACCAGTTCCACAACCAATCAACCCAAGGGTCAATTCCTCCCACTGACATGCAACTAGCAACCAAGGCTCAACTACAACAGGAAATCATACAAAACTCACACGAGGAATGCGCCTGCAGCACCCAAGTCAGATGACCAGAGAAACTGTGTCACTGGGCCTCACAGGAAACCTATTACATAAAGCTACTCTACTAACACCAGCAGATATAACAACCTAACCTAACACATGGAAACAGAGAGGCAGCCAAAATGGGAAGAGAAAACACATATTCCAAATGAAAGAACAGAACTAAGCTGTAGAAAAAGAACTAAATAAAATAGAGACCAGCAATCTACCAGATGCAGAATTCAAAACACTAGTTATAAAGATGATAAATGACCACAGTGAGAACTTCAACAAAGAAAAAGGAAATATAAAAATGGAGATATAAAACATAAAAAAGAACCAGTCAAAATGAAGAATGCAATAACTTCAATAAAGAATTGCATTAGAGGGAATAAACAGTAAATTAGATGAAGCAGAGAATTGAATCAGCAATTGGGAAGATATGGTAGCAGAAAACATCCAATAAGAGAAGCAAAATAAAAAGGAATTCCCCTTAATGAGAATAGTTTAAGGGGCCTCTGGGACAACATCAAGGATAACAACATTCACATCACATCATTGGCGTACCAGAAGAAGAGAGAGAACAAAGAATTAAAAAACCTATTTGAAGAACTGATGATGGAAAGCTTCCCTAACCTGGTGACAGGGATAGACATACAAACCCAGGAAGTGCAGAGTCCCAAAAAAGATGAACTCCAAAAGGCACACACCAGACACATCATCATTAAAATGCCAAAGGTTAAAGGCAAAGAGAGAATCTTAAAAGCAGCAGGAGAAAAGCAGTTAGTTTCCTACAAGGAAGCTCCCATAAGATAGACGGCTGGTAACCCAGCAGAAACTTTGCAGGCCAGAAGGGATTAGCAAGACATATTCAAAGTGATGAAAAGCAAGGACCTACAACCAAGATTACCCTACACCAAGCAAACTGTCATTTAGAATCAAAGGACAAACAAAGAGCTTCCCAGTCAAGAAGAAGCTAAAGAAGTTCATCACCACCAAACCAGTATCAAGGAAGACAAAAAAAATGAGATAAAAATACGAATAATAAAATGGCAGTATCATATATACCTCAACAATTTAAATGTAAATGGATTAAATGTGCCAGTCAAAAGATATAAATAGGGTGGCTGAATGGATAAGAAAACAAGACTCTTACATAGGCAGCTTACAAGAGACACACTTCAGTTCAAAAGATACAGAGACTGAAAATAAAGAGATGGAAAAACATTTCATCAAAACGGATACAAACCAACAAGATAAGATAGTAACCAGACAAAATAGACTTTAAAACAAAAGCTATAACAAGAGATAAAGAAGGACCTAGCATTTCCACTCCTGGGTATTTATCCAAAGAAGACCAAAACACGACTTTGAAGGAACATGTGCATTTATATGTTCATTGCATCATTATTTACAATCACCAAGATATGGAAGCAACCTTGATATCCATCAATGGATGAATAAAGAAAAGGTGGTTCATGTATATAATGAAATATTACTCAGACTAAAGAGAATGAAGTCTTGCCATCTGCAACAATATGCATGGACCCTGAGGTATTCTGCGTGGAGTAAGACAGACAGAGAAAGACAAATGTCATATGATTTCACTTATATGTGGAATCTAAACAAAATAAATAAAACAAACAAACTCACAGATACAGAGAACATTTTGATGGCTGCTAGAAGGGAGAAGGATTGGAGGTATGAAAAAGGAAAAAGGATCAAGGAGTACAAATTAGTAGATACAAAATAGTCATAGGGATGTAAAATACAGATAAGGAATACAGTCGATAATATTGTAGTAACTATGTGTGATGTCAGATAGGTACTAGGTCTATTGCAGCGATCATTTTATAGGTCATATAAATGTCTAATCACTGTTGTACATCTGAAACAAATGTTGTATATCAACTGTAATTTAAATTTTGTTTTAATTATTAAAAATACCCTGACATGTGATATTTCCCCACTGAATCACCCTGGAGGTCTCTAACAAAAAGCTGAAGAACCAGAGCCTACCTCCTTCCTGAGGTTTTTCTCTGGTTGGAAAGAGAATAAGACTCATCTTCAATAGGTTTGGAGATGGGGTGAGCACAGAGTCACCCTTTTCCACCAATGATTACTTGAACACCAGCCTTGCAAGACTCTCACAGTGGCTCCCTGGAACTCAGCATCCCACTTTCAAATCCATGCTAAATACCACACCAGTCTACCCTGCTCCAGGAGTATCAGTAGTTCCTGCTAACCTATCGCACATCTACTAAACACTATTGCCTGGTGCTCCAAGTCACTCTGATCTGGCCCAGGATCCTTTTTGAAATGCACTTCCCCTCCAGCTGCCAAAGTACACCCACATCAACACTCTGGCCAATCGCACTTAGGTATTTCCTTTCTCCTAATTGTTTTATTTATTGAACCTATTACTACTACCATTGGACAACGCAATTAAAGTCTGTAAGTTATGTCATATTTTCTAAGTTATGTCACATCTCCAGAAGCACCTGTACCAGATATAGTATGCATTTATTTATTCATTTGGAAAATATTTGCTGATCTTCTATGTTGCCAGACACTGCGACAGGATTTGCGGGTAAAGCAGTAGACATAACCAGACCTGGCCTTTAATCTAATGGAGCATACAGTCCATGGGAGGAGCAGTGAACCCAATAATTAACTAATTACATGTAAAATTACAGTTGTAATTAGTATAAGAAAGGGCAGAACATGATGTTAGGAAACATGTTCTTGGGAAAGGTCTTCTTTTTACAACATCAATCGAGCTGGAATCTGCAGAATGAATAGGCATTAAAAGTACGATGGATGCAGAGTGTTCCTAGAAGAGCCAACTGCAAGTTTAAATATCAGTAACACAAATAACAAAAGGGAGACTGGGGTGGGAGGGGCTGTGGGCACCTAGTAAGGCCTTGAAGACCCCAGTCTATAGTCAGTTCCTAATCTCAAGAGCAATGAAAGAAGGTTAGAAGAGAGGACAGGTACACAATTAAGCAAAAGCAGATGAGCCAGGGCAGAGTGAGAATTTAGAGGCTCTTGAAATCACTCTAGGAGGATGTAACATTCCTGCACTAGAGTAGCAGAGTGATGGAAGCCAGTGGTGTCTGGAGAGAACATGTTCACCAAACACATGCTGGTCCAGGTTTTGCACTCTGAAGGCAGGTGTTTATGCCATGGGTAGAAGCTCTCTTCTGCATCATCCTAGCATCCAAACGAGAAGTCTCCAACAGCAAGAAGCCTGGACAACAGTACTCCAGAGTACTGCACCATGGAGGAATTAGCTCAAAGGGAGCTCACATGCTCCTTAGATCACACCCAAATGTTAAAAAAAAAAAAAAAAAAAGAAAAAAAGAAAAAAAAATCTATCAATGACAACAGGGAAGAATTTGACTCCAAACATCTGGATTGTCCCAGATTTGTTAACACCTATTTCTCTGTTGAAATAAATAGGCCTCGGCATGGACATCCCTCCCAGTTATTTTTGCAACATGTCTCTATTGATAGAAATTATTCATTAGCGACATGAAAGAACAGAAATAAGAAAAATAAATCCTTGACCACTCACATCTGGGTACTGGAAATCTTCAGCTAGCCTCTCCTGCTAGGTGCGATTACGTGCCCACACAATGCCAGCTGCCCCACAACCCTCATTCTCCGACATCCTCACTGCTCCTGAAAAGGGCCACACTATTTCTCAAAGGTGAGGGAACCAAGGTCCAGGGAGGGGATAGACATGTAATCCAGTGAGCAAAGAGGCTGCCCTGTTACCTAAAGTGTTCCTCAGAGAAGGGTGGTGCAGGGATGTCAGATGGGCGGTGGGGCAGGGCTCAGAGCCTTTGAGCCCTGTGCCTCTGTCCTAAACACACTCTCCATCAAAATAAAGCCAAATAAACTCTCATTCATTCAGTCAACAAGCACCTAAAAACACCTATGTTATGTGAAGGCTTGTCCTATGTTCCACTGTGGGCGGGGGGGGGGGGGAGTATTTGCACACAGTGAAGCAATTCTGGAGAAAACAGACATTATGACAAGTCACACACGATAAAGGACAACAGCCAGTTAGAGAATATATAGCTGTCATGATTCGGTAAGAACCTATTCCTGGTACTCACTCAGAAAGTCTCTTCTCATTTCAACCTTTCAGAGCAGAGGAAGAAATTTAAAGGCCTTCCTTCCATCTTCCAGACAGGCCTGGCTTCCAGTAAAAATATGATTTCGTGAGCCCGCCATCTGTGCTGATGCTATCAGTTTTTTATTGATATTTAATATAAACGTAGCCCCAAGGCTAGCAGGTACCATGACAGGGTCTGAAATATAATTGCCAGGGAACTATATAAATGCATGTAGCAATTAAGGAGCTGTCAGGGATATTGCCGGTATGAAGACACAGAGCTGCGGACTGGACAAAGGAAGATGGTGCTGAGCAGGGAGGCTGAGGGAGCCAAGGGCTATGAGGAAGAAACAAGGCAGCATATGTACACATCACAACTGCCTCAGGAAAAGAAATCACATGCAGGGAGATAAGTGGATCAGGGACATTCAAAAGGGAAAATGAAGCCAAATTTAACTTTGCTGTTCGCTTTCAATACTCAAAGGCTGAGAACTGCCTCCTCTCCTACCTCTGTTGTGAGATTTATATTGTAGATAAAACAAGAAGACTTGAGTGTGGCTTTCTGAAGGGGGCCGGGTCAGGGCACGTGAAGGTGGAATGACATGAAATGGAGGCATGAAAAGCAGCTGTATTCTGCACTGCTTCTTAAGAGCTGTTGCAGTGGTACCAGCCTGAAGAACTGGTGTGTGGGTGAGAAAGAGGGTGAATGGAAATGAAAGGTGAGTTCCGAGTGGGGAAGAAGGAAAGATGTGCCAGCCAGAGAGCAAAGTCCAACAGAAGGGTGATTTGAGGTAAGGCCTTGTAGGGGACCAAAGAATACCTTTGTGACGTGTTCCAGTTCCAAGTCCTACCCACACCTATGCTGCCATTGATTTAGCAAGCATCATAGTGCTGGTAGGGATGTGGATGGTCATGGTGATGGAGGTGTATATAGTCTCCTCCCTGTACTAGGATCTCTTGCCTTTTTCTGAGATGCCCCAGAGCCTTGGTTTTTTGTGACTGGAAGAAGTGGGGTGAGGAAGAGAGTGCTGTCTAATGCACGACCTGGGCTTGGGGATCAGAATGACCAGGGCTAATAACAGGATCTCTGTGCCTTAATTTGCTTTTCTATTCCTATGAGAGAAGCACTCCTTTTCAAATCGAATGCTACTGTCTGAGATCTAGGCTACGAGTAGCCACTGGGGTAATAGATTTAAAAAATCTTTATTTCATCTTTCTTGAAGTAAAAAAATGGATAGGAAGAGGCTTATGCCCTGCCCCCAACCCCTCCAAACATATACACACACAAAAACACACACACACGCCACAGCCCACCCTAGGTGAGTGCTTTCAGGTAACATACAAAGTAGCTTTTAAAGCCTTTACTAGTTGTGTATTTCAGGATGTTAGAGAAATTTTGATCAACACATCAAACACATGGATAATCAGATTATTGCACAGAATGAGGCTAACTTTATTTTGGTAAAAATGAGTGGCTTAATTAAGAAAAGCATTAGGTAAGCACACAGATGTTGAGCAGGAACAGATGAAGTCACAAGTGTGGCCCATGAATGACGGGCTGGGGAAATGCAGCTCCTGCGATTCAAAGCAGCAATGCTCATCATCTCTTCCCATGGTTTCCCTCCCAGGTAACTCACACTGAAACTTAACAGTATCTAGACCAGTGTGTGGGATGGCAGGTGGCATATGAACACATTCTCTATATAAAGACAATCATGTATTTTTCTTTAATAAAATCTATGTCTTCCTGCTCTGAAACTGATGAACTCCTGAAGCCCTTCAGCCCCAAGGATATGAAAAATGTAGATACGGTCATACAGCAAAGGGCATTTCTAACTCTTCACCCCTAGAAGCATGTAAGCAGAAGTGGGAAGTAGGGCTGAGAAAGTGCAGAAGGATGCTCTAAGAAGCAGACAATGTTCTCTGCAAGTAAACTGTAGCAAAGACCCGCCCTCTCACAGACCTCTGGGGAGGAAGCCAATTTTGTACTGAGGTGGCTTTGATGAATATGGCACTAGGAGACTGGGTTTACATGGCTAGAGCACTATAAGAAAGTGCTTCTGATGCCCAATTTCTTAAACCCCCCTTGATTGTATCACTGGAAGTTCAAACTGCTCCCATAGAACATAATACACACTAGGAATAATGCCAGCTTCTAATAATATTGGCTATGAACTAGTAACAAAAAGGCTCCAGCCATCTTTACACCAGACCTCACTGACAAATTCTTTTATCAACTATTTCTTTGGCTTGTCGAATACCAGCAATTGGGCCAAATTAACTGAAACCAAATGATTGAGTTTATGGATGTTCAGTAGCTGGTGCACCCTGAGGCCTAGTAGCAGGGACCAGTCAGTGCTTGAAGGTCCTTCCTCTTGTCACATAATGGCTCATGAAAAAATTAAAATGTAGAGGTTCAGTCTATGAAGTGATTTGTAACTAGGATGCCTATACAATTTATTATCCAAATCCAATCACTTGGGGGGAAAGGGTATCTTCTTGTTACTATACAGGGACTACCACTGTAAAGTGGGTCTGTCCTCTGCAAACCAGATAGATGGGCACCCATTTATAACTCACGCTGTCACGTGGCATGGAACTGGTGTGTGTATGTGTGTGTTGACCTCTGATGTGTCATGATGTGAAGCTGGTTAATCAAAAAGGATTCAAGCAAAAAAATCATTTTAAAAATAATACATCAAACACTTTCTTTTAACACTTAACCAATCATTGCCTGTAGCACCATGGCTTACTGTGTGCAGCTTGCTTGCTGTGGCCATCCAACATGCTCTAGACAACAGCCTAAAGTGTATTATTGATGGGAAAGGAAACAGAGAACATTAATTAATCCATTAAATTGCCTAACTGGAGGCTACTTAAGAATCTCTACTGTAATTATGTCAATGCAACCTCTACTTCTTCGAGCTGGGAATCTGTCCAATTTAAGGAATCAAACACCCTACTCAAAGTACCTTAAAAAATAGTAGACACAGAACTAAGAAGATGAGTGTTAGGAATGGTGACTGATCCAGAGATTTACCAATGGCTTCATCTGCATCCTACTGAGTTGGCTTCGCACTCATACCCTTCCTCTTATACATCCTGGCCTTTTACACTTTCGCCCTTCCCCCAGCATCTCTAGCCTTTCCCTTTATAGGGCCACAAAATTGCTGCAGGACTTACAGTCATCAGTCTTTTCCCCAGGATTCTCAGGATTAGAATATGAAATCTTCAAGTGTTTCCTTACTTTTCATTGACTTTGGCCATTGTCAACTCATCCCTGAACTAATCAGCACAGGATGGAGATGGTGCATCCTTATTAATAGGTTTGAAGCTGTTAAGTCTTGGGTCTGAATTTAAGCTCAGCACCCATGAAGGATGAGGTCCTGAAAGGAATACAGGGTATCACAATGGGGAAGAGGAGGTAAGGGTGCCTAACCATAAACATTTCCATGTGTCCAATATGGCCACAAACATCCTAAGAGTCATCTCAGAGGCCACTAAACCCATATAACTCAGGATTTCACCAAACACTAATTCATTTAAAGTGTTAAAATTTGGCAAAATCGTTCCCAAAGTGAAGCATTGCTATACCATACTGTTGTACAAGAAAGCTGTTGAACATTCTAAAACTTCATGACAGATAGAAGGAACTTTATCAAGGAAAGTTTAACAAGAAACACATATCACTGGAGATGCAAATTAAAAAATTAAAGAAGGCAGAAAGAAGTGCCTCATGAGAAATAATGCTGCAAATTCAGCAGATTATATCCTACAAATAACAACAACAAAAAAAGAAATGTTATTGCTACTAACATTTTTTAAGAAACCCAACCAGGCCATGCATATTTGAAAGGAACTGCTTCAAGAGAGAAGAAGCCAGCTGCTACAAAAATGATGCACAACTGGGACAGACCTTCAGAAATGAAAGTTGATCTCCAAAAACCTTCAAAGACAGAGCTGTTTACAAATTTTAGCACAAATTACTTAAATATGAGAATGCTTTTAAGTCTTGACTTAAAAATGTTAGGAGTCCAAACATTATTATTTTCATATTTGAGAAATAAAGTTGTTCAGAAATATCTAGCAATAAAGATAGTAAAACTTTTACATTATGATGGTGGTCTGATTAAATAATTTGGAATATATTTTAAACTGCCAGAAGTACACAGTAAATCAAAACTCTGGTAACATTTGAAAGTCCTAACACATTTGATGACTAATTTTTTTACTGTCTAACTAGAAATATAAAACAAGCCATCTACGCAGCTAGTATCCAATTAAGCTTTTTTATTTAATCTACCATGATTTCACCCTTTGATTTGTTTGATAATTTTAAATAGCTTGGTTCTATTTGTATGTGAATTAAAGGACATGTAAATTTAAAGTTGCTGCTATTTCAATAGCATTTACATGGTGAGAATATATGAAATGTTTCTAAGAACTGAAAGCTATACTACTTATGGAATGTCTCAAAGTAAGGACCATCCCTGATTCCAGGAAAAAAGTTTACAAGGTCAAAATCAAGGCTAGAGTGGTCACTGTGAGGCCCAGAGATGGACAAACTCAATAACAAGAACAGAAAAGATGTGAAGAGAATATAAAAAGTATGCTTCCAGACAATAGCCCATCTTAAAAGGTAGACATAACTAAGAGAGAATATGCTACTTAAAACATATTTAATTTAATTTTCAGTTGCTCAACATTTGTTTCTAAGACATATCATGTACTTATATGTACTTATGTATGTATGTATGGAGATCTTATCTCTTGCAATTGAATTAGGCATAAACATAGTTAATTAGCACACGGAATCACTACAAATCTATACCAGAAGGTCAATTCAATTCTCCTGATTACTGTAAAGTCTA
This sequence comes from Cynopterus sphinx, assembly GCA_030015415.1. Taxonomy (NCBI): domain Eukaryota; kingdom Metazoa; phylum Chordata; class Mammalia; order Chiroptera; family Pteropodidae; genus Cynopterus; species Cynopterus sphinx. Next base: position 114,385,375 of record CM057381.1, read on the forward strand.
TTTAAGAAGAAAAGGAAAAGAAAGAAAGACAAGAGAAGATGGGCCTTTTTTTCTTGAAAGTAGCTGACTCCAGTGCAATGAGGAGTACAAAAAAATTAATAACTTTCTGGGTCCTTAACTTTCTGCAGACACTGGCTTTAAAGCATGGGGGAAAAAAAGTTCAAATGTTTAAAATCTCTCCAAAACTATTAGCAAAAACAATATGGAAATATATAACAGATGCACGAAGGCATCTTGGGATGAATATATTAAGAACCCAAAACTGCAAACTCTAAAATCTATTTAATTGTGACAAAGAAAAGACCTTTTGATAAAATGTTTTAAAAAGAAAATCTGGAGGTCTTGAGCCAAGAACTAATCCTCAATTTGATATTTCAGACTCTGACTAGACTACCAACAACAGGTCATGCTGTCACACTGGCCACCTTTGAGAACAGTGACAGGACCCAAGCCTCGGCCCTATGTGGTAAGAAAGTGGAGTAATAAATGTGTTCTGAGAGAAGTTTCCACTTGAGGCTTTTAATCTCAAACCAAACACAGAGCTCTGTTTCACAGGGAGAGAGTAGACATCACTCTCTAAAAATAGTTTTATTCTTTAGCTTAAAAAAATAACTTCTAATTTAATTAATAAAAATATCTTTTGTATTAAAAAAACTGATCAGAAAGAAAAAAATTAAAATCATCCTAATCCCATCAATAACTACTGTTAACATCCGATGTTGAACTGTCTCTTTTCTTCTCCATCTATGGTAAGATGTTTGGCATATACTAAAATAAGATATTTTAGTATAAAATAGAATGTTGTATGAATTGTTATAACTTAAACCCTCTCTTTTTGTTTCATTTATCGATTCCCCAAGTCACATACACTTCCTTCACCTGTAATAGCACTACAGCATTTAGTACCAGTGGGGAGAAGTAAAGGAACCTGTTTTCATGAGTGGCATTTTTATTGCCCAATTTTTGGAAGGATTTGCTTTAAAATAAATGAATATAACTTCCTTGAAAGTATAAAGAGAAAAATGTTGGTAAACTGAGAAACAATGCCTGGGTCTTCACTATAGAAGTGTACAGAGCTATATCTCTATTCTTGATGTTTCTAAAATCCCCCTACCCTCTTTCTTGCTCTTCTTTTTCATATAAAACAAACAGTATTACTGTTTTAAATTTTCATTATGAAATACTTTCAGACTTTAAAACAGTTGGAAAAATTTTTTTAAAAACAATAAAAACTCCATATACTCTTCACCCAACTTTCTCAAATGTTAACCTCTTACACCAACACTGATACATACTGGCATCCGATCTACAGATCTCATTTAAATTTCATTAACCACTTCACAGATGTCATTTATTTGGGCCTAATCCAGGATCACACACTACATTACCTGTCCTGTCTCTTTAGTCTTCTCTAATTCGGGAGCATTCCTCAATCTTTGTTTTTCAAGACCTTGATGCTCCCATTTCTTCATGCAGGCCCCTACTCAAGATTACTTGAGAAATCTGTCTAACAGTATCCTAAAGAGCCCTGGCTAGTGTATAAGTTTCCTAGTGCTGCCATAACAAACTACAACCAACTGTGTGGCTTAAGCCAACAGAATTCTATTCCCCCACAGTTCCTGAGGCCAGAAGTGTGAAATCAAAGTGTTAGCAGGGCTGGTTCCTTCTGGAGATTCTAAGGGATAAACTGCCCCATACCTTTCTTCTACCTTTGTGTGGTTGCTATCAGTCCTTGACATCCCTTGCTTTGTCTACACATAACACCAATCTCTACCTCAATGTACACGGCCAGCCTCTCTGTGTGCCTTCCTCTTTTTATAAGTACACTGACCTTGGATTTGGGGCCTCCCCTAAGATCTAGTATGATCTCTTCTTGAGATCCTTAACTAATTACATCTGCAAAGACTCTATTTTCAAATAAGGACATTATCTGAGATTCCAAATGAATATAAATTGTTGATGGGAACATTATTCAAACCACTGTGATGTCCTTTAATTAGGATGCTTTAAAATGTTTATTTTTGGACAATAATATACATTATTGTTATGAGTCCTGTTAGTCAATTGCTCCTCTTAACTTAATATGAGACAGCATGAGCAGGTGAAAAGGATCGTTTTATTTCTTAGATGAGCATCAAACAAACTCAAAATAACCATGGTATCTTGGGGGAAGATTACGGAAAATTATATTTAGTTTTACATTTGGTATTTCAATTACAGACACAACTTAATGGCAGCTTCACAGTTTACTGCTGTTTCTTACTCTAGGTGAAAATGTACCAGTAATCAGTTTGTTGACTAGGGGAGAAACATAAATACTTTTGTCCAGGAGGGCATCAGGAGTTTGAAACTGCTTCTGAATTGGATGTTCTTGTGAGAAGTCATTATTTCTAAGAACTACCAAGACTCTCGCTCTGCCTCACAGGCCAAGTGAAAAGGACAACTGGGACAATCACCATGCTCAATAGCCTGCTGCCACTTGATTAGAGAAGGAGATGAGGTCTGCTTGGCAGGATTAGTTCTCTGCAGAAACCCACTAGGGGACAGAGAGCAGCTTGTCCTTTCCAAGATGAATGCAAATTGAGTTGGTGGTAATTTCACTACTATCCATAGGATTCCCAGGCTGGGCAAAACAAACAGTGATTCCTCTCTGTCAGCTCAGCAGCACAGCCTACTCCACAGCAGGTTTTCATACCTGGTCCTGAGATGCCTGGCCATGGAGTAACTCTGAGATTGTTCTATAACGCATCTCATCAGTCTCACAGTTTAACATTTTCTTTCTTTGCAATTTCATCAATCAAGCAGAGGAGACCTCTCATGTTCACAGTTTGTGAGCTGCCTGCCCCAGCCTCAAGTTACCAATTTCAAAAAGATAAATCTTTGGAAAGAGAAATAAATATTTAGAACGTGTTCACATACACTTAACTTATGTAAGTACCATTACGCATGTGTGTCCACCTGGAGGTTAATTTGAATTGAGATATCTTTGGTCTGGGAAGGCAAAGCAGAGGAAGGCAAAGAGATCCAAGTCTTCAGATGAAAGTAGGTGCACATCACACAAATGCCCAAGTAGCAAAACAAAACAAAACAAAACAAAAACAAAACAAAACAAAACAAAACAAAAGAACAAAAAAACCACACGCACACATTTAACCTGCACTTGCAAATCTCTCTCTCTTTCTTTCACTCTCTATCTCTTCCCCAACACACATACACCTTCTCTCAAATATAAATAATATCAGTGGTCCTGGAAAAGGCACAATAAACTGTTCCCTAAGCTTTATTTGAATAAGATTAACACAGGAAAAGAAAATGGGCTCAATTTCAAAAACACATCTCCCTAAGAATAATAACATGTATGCGGCACTTTCTATTTGCCTGGCGAAGCACTTTCCATGCTTCGGCTTACCTAATCCTTTACAACATAGGTTCTCTATGTACATTTACAAATGAGGAGACTTAGGCAATAGAGAGCATAAGTAATTTGGACGAAGCAACATCTTTAAAAGTAAGCAGAACCTGAACAAAGTCAACCAGTATTGAGTACTCAAGATGTGCCAGGATGTATTCTAAGACATCCATGTACAGAAACACATTTGATTCTCAAAACAATTCGATGGTGAGTATGAATGTAATCCCCATTTTTTGGATGGGGAAACAGAGCTTAAGCTACTGAGTCATGTGTTCAAGGTCACAGTTAGTAGTAGCACAGCCACTAGGTAGTTACTCTTAACCACATTTTGTTGAAAAAAACCAATGCAAAAAGAAAAAAAGAATCACTGCAGTGGTCCCCAACCTTTTTGGCACCAGGGACCGGTTCTCCTATGAGAATATAATGCCTGATGATCTGAGGTGGAGCTGAGGTGATGCTAGCACTGGTGAGTGGCTGCAAATACAGATGAAGCCTCACTTGCTGGCCCTCTGCTCACCTCCTACTGTGTGGCCTGATTCCTAACAGGCCATGGTCCAGTACTGGTCTGAAGTCCAGATGATGCGGACCCCTGACTTATAGGACCACATTTCCAAAGTTCAAATTTTAAAAAATTAATACATTCAGAATGTGGACTTTTCAGGTCCCGTCGAGTAAATAAAATGCCAGCCTTGAGAGGTGGGCCTGGTATCTCACATACACATATGGGTGAGCCCTGAACAGAACACAATGGAGGACCCTGAGAATTCTGTGTATCTTTGTATGATGGCCAAGGAGAATGAAAACAAAGCAGTGTGGGATGACAGCAAATAACTCAGAACACTGGTTCAGTCTGTTAAGATGACGGCAGTCTTCCCTGGGGGAAGCAGTGATGAATAGCCAGAAACTTGGCATTCTCTCTTCCTGCTCTCCTGAATCCTCAAATCCCCTTTGCATTGTCAGAAAGAGATTATAGCTCAGGAGGCCAGAGAAAGAAGCTGCACTGTGACCAGCATGCTCTTTCTTTCCTTAACTCTGAGAGGATATCCTAATGCAGATTTCTCCATGATGACTACATCATGGAGAGGAGTTGAGAAGAAGGGGAGGGGAGAAGAACTGAGAAAAAAAATAATAACTGCCACTTGTCCTGGGAATGTACACATAGTATGGTAGTACTTCATTCATCAATGGATGAGTTGAGGTTAGTGTCCATCTATATCAACTAACTTGCCAGATATTATTCTAAGGCAAGCACCTTGGGCTGATGGAGCCCACAATGAGGACAGTGGCAGCACCAGCAGGTCTGGAAACAATCTAAGAAGCCCAGGGAGTGTATATGATTCATCAAAAGCCAGTTTTCAACAGGTTTAAGACCAGAGCCTAAATCACCTCCTGGGTTCTATTCCCCAAGTGGAATACAAAGGGTAGTCATATAGCTTGGCTGGACAGGGAATGCCTGGGTGTGTAACGTTAATGAATGAGGAGGGCATGGACACAGTCCTTGGCATGTGTCGTAAGAAAAGGAATGAGTGCCCTCCACTGCACACCCCTACACTGATGGGAATGTCACAGCAGTTTATGATTGAGTCCAGAAAAAAAAGACCGAGGTGTTGCCTCCCACCTCAGGTTTGTCAAGTCTGCAATCGGCAGCTAGCATTCTTTCCAAGTGCTCTATGTCAGCTTTGGTGCTGCCTAACCATGGAAAGCGGGACCTCACATCAAATAGCCTGAGTTTGAATTCCCACTCAACTGGTCAAGCACCCTTGAACCTATTTATATCTATATGAACAACCCCAATCCCTGCAAAACAGACATACCATATCTTCTGTGACCATGAGCATCAGGAAGGTGCTCAACAGAGGGCATAGCCTACAGTAGGCTCTCAAAACATAACTGCTGCTATGATTCTCTGACTTTTGAGGCAGGCATAGGGAATGACCTATACTCCTTGTGGGAGTAACTGCCACACATTTATCTTCTTAGATGCAAACTGAGGGCACAGCTAATTGCCAGTGACTGGGTGGTGGAGGAGACTTGGCAAAAGAGCAAAGATGCCAGATGGGGAAGGGGCAAGTTTTGCTGTGTGGCATGATGATGGCCAGTCAGTAAAGGCTTGCTCCCCAAGGAGCGTTTGTCTGGTTGTGGGGCAAGCCAAGACTTGGCTATCAGGTGGGCAGAGATCTGGTAAGAACTCCTCAGGATCCTGGCCATATGAGTTGTTACTAGTGTTGCCATGATATGTCATCCACCCTCTTAGAACTATCAAGAAGGTAAAATTTAGGCCAGGAGCCAGGTCGGTGTGGTGTCAAGCATCCCTGGTCCACATGCTCAGGGCACGGGGCAAATTCTCAAGAAGCCTCGGCAGAAACAGCCACTTCACATAACTGAATGTTTTGAGATTCCAGAAGTGAGGCTGGCAACAGGGCTGGGGAAGGGGTTAGAAGAGGAGCCAAAGGACCCATGTGCTGAGTGCTTACACAATGATGGTAAGTGCTTTCAATAAATTACCCTAAAGCACCTGCTCATTTAGATTTAAGTATTTATATATGTGTTTATTTGTTTATTTTGTCTCCCTCTGAGGCTGGAAACTCCATGAGAGCAGAGAACCATGGTCATTAAACTTTCCAGTGTACGTGGAGACTGCAGATCAGCACTGTCAAGCTCACATATAGACAAAGCAGGGCAAAGCCAAGGCCTGGCTGATTCAAGGAGTCACTTTTAGATTTGGGCAGTGTACTGATTACCGAGACAGAGGAAGGAAGCTACAGCACCAGTCAGCTCCCTGTGGTTCTTGTTCTACACAATGAAAACAATGACATGAAACAATCCAGTCTAGATTGCAGCTAAGCAGTTTTGTATCCTGCAGCTCTATTCTGAGGGTGCGGGATAGAGTCCCACTTCTTACCAGAACTCATGAGGAGATGGGAAACGCCTCCCAAGGGATGGGTAAGGGGCCTCACAGCAGCTTACAAGCCTCCTATTCTCTCTTATCCAGGGAGATCCCAAGGTGTCCAGCCAAGACTCAGTTTCGCAGGGGTTCAGGCCTTTGCCTAAGCAGGCTATTTGGATACAAGCAAAGTCTCCCGGGAACCCTGGAGGAGCTGTTCCCCTGCAAGTACATGGCACATAGTAGGTATTCAAGAAATGGTTATTAAATAAGCTACTCCTGTAAGGTGGTGCTGTTAACATGCCTGTTTTACAGAGGGCAGGTGAGGGATGAGGGGGATTGGGTGCAGGGTGAAGTGATCCCCTAAGGTCACACAGCGTGAGAATGAGAGCTCAAAGATCTAACCATGCCCACAAGTACCAGAGTTCACTTCCTCCCCACCACAGATTGTACCAGAGAAGGAGTGTTGCAGGACAAGTTAACCTTAATCATTCACATGGCCAGCCCAGGAACTCTTCACAGGAGCTGATCTGTACACTAGCATCCCTGTCTCTGCATATCTCTGTGCCTGTCTGTCCCTACCTCCATCTCTCTCTGCCTCAGGTTCTTTGTCTGCAAAACGAGAACAACACTTAACTGAGAGAAGTGGTGGAAGATTGCTATTATCAAATCATACCATTTAATGAACATTTATTAATACATGCCAGTCTCTTTGGGCCTAGTGTTATGTCTCTTGAGGCATGGTGGTGATGACCCCATTTTACAGATAAGTGAGGTTAAGTGACTTCTACAGAGTTAACACGACTGTTGGCATGGCTGGTTTCTGGAAGAGTTTCAATCAGGGGAGCATGGATGATCCCTAGTGGAGTGGCTCCAAACTGTCTTTGAAATTGTTCTGCTCATTCTCTGCTGCCTCAGTTCATACGCAAATGGAAAGTGGTCCAACCCAACCTGTGAACACTCAATGCATGGCATCTGCTCTTGTAATACTACTAATACTAACTACTACTTACTACTACTACTACTACTACTACTACTACTACTAAGAGAATAGCTTTCAGCTCTTCTATTAGAGTAAAGGAAAAAGAGAATGAAAGAAAATGAGACAGAAGATCCTTTTCATAAATGCTGAGGTCCTCATTTCCTCCTAATCTCAGCCAGGATTTCTTTTCCAGTACATGGTTGTTCTGTATTGTCTCAGGGCCAGCCTGTACATGAGCTGCCTACCCTAAGCTGGCTAACAGAGCAGCAGCAAAGTGAGCCATGGAAGCAAGAGTGACATGGGGACATATGGTCACCCCATGAAGAACACACTCATTCATTACTGGTCTGCTAGCATGGCTGGTTTCTGGAAGAGTTTCAATCAGGGGAGCATGGATGATCCCTAGTGGAGTGGCTCCAAATTGTCTTTGAAATTGTTCTGCTCATTCTCTGCTGTCTCAGTTCATACGCAAATGGAAAGTGGTCCAACCCAACCGAATAAATTTCCAAATATACCCACAAGAAAATTAAAATTTAAAAAGTTACTATAGAAAACCCAGAAAGTACAGAAAGAGACAGGGAATAAAATTAAAGCCATATCCAATGATCATCGTAAAACTAGGAAACAGTCACCTAGTCTACCATCCCCAACCCCACTGCACACAACAATGCCATTAGTGAATGCAACATGCCATCAGCTTGGTGATTTTTTGCTAGGATTAGAGAACAAAGCTATAAACTGGGTGTTTTTAATAACTTTTTTCTGCTCTAGGGTAATTCAAGGATGGAACACATAAAGCATAACCCCAGACACTCATGTGTAAATAGCTCTTAGCAATGACATTTCCAAGAGATTCTCTAGAAGCTGAAACTTCTAATTTATCACAAATAACCTTTTAGTCCCTTTTATTTTGACTGTTCTACCTGGTGGCTACTCCATCTGTCCTCTAGACAAGAATGAGTTCAGAGATGACACTGACAAATTGGACAGCAAAGGTTTGGACACACCAGACATTACTCAGAAACCTGTCCACCTCGAAGCTTCTACTTTTACCTGGGCAGTGAGGCCTGATATGAATCCTGGCTTGACCAATTCACCAGTCAGACACAACTTGCCATCTTATATTCTTTCATCAAAGAGCTAGCAGCACAAAATGATACCTCTATAATTATTCATAACTGGAGCTATCAATATTTGATTTTCCAAAAAACAATCAGTATCAGAAATGTAGATCCAAGAAGGATATAATAGTGTAGCATTGGTATAAAACAAAGGAGGCAACAGGAACAGAGAATAAGAACAGGCACTGTGTTTTAACCTTGAATCGTCAAAGAGCCCAAAATTTAAACAATAACATTGTTATAATGAAAAACTTATGTTTTTATAGAATAGAATTTTAAAGTTCTGAATCAAGAAGACAACATGAAGTGAGCATTATAACATAGATGGGCACTAAATATTTGTGTATTCATTTAAATATTTCTTAGAACTTATTTTACCTGAGGCACTATTTGAAATCAGTGATTCTCTAATTTTAAAATGCATCAGAATCAGTTGGAGAACTTGTAAAACACAGGTTGCTGTCCCAATACCCACCCACCCCAGAGTACTTGATTCAACAGATCTGTGGAAGGACCCCAAAATGTTCATTTCTAACCAGTTCCCAAATGATACTGATAACAGCTGTTCTGGGATCACAATATGAGAACCAATGTCCTAGGCTATAAAAATACAACAAAGAAGAAATCAAAGCCTTTCTCCCCTGGAGCTTACATTTTGTTCGAGTGATAACAATTAAGCATAAAATGATTCCATTAGTGGCACACCTATCATTTTTACCATGAAAAATAAAATTAAAAAAGAATCAAGAACAATGGAGGAGGTAGGGATCATTTTTTAAAAAAAAAAAAACATGGTCAGAGAAGGCATCTCCGAGGAGGTGACATTCAAACACATGAAGTAAATGAATGAAGAGAGAGACAGCCATGCAAAAACAAAGGGCAATGCATTCCAGACAAAGGAGTATCTTATGGGAGGAACCCATGTGGTAAGAAATTTCAAGTGCCTCAGAATAGCAAGACCAGTGTAAACACAGCAGAGAGAACATGGGAAGGAATGAGTTCTGAGTAGGCAACGGGAGAAATTTTTATGGGAAGATGATGAGTAGAGAAATGGTATGATCTGATACATGCTTTAAAAAGAACCCCTTGGCTATTATGAGGTGTGGAGACAAATTTAAAAGCATGAAGACCAGAGTTAAAAGGCAATTAGAGAAGATGGCAGTGTGGACCACCAGTTTTGGTGGTTGCCTATACATCTGGCATGAAGGGGTAGAAATGGAAGATGTCCAGCAAGGAGAGTGGACAGATTTCCTGTGGAATGGGAGGTAGATGTCAAAAGGAAAAGGGTTCAAGGGTGGCCACAGTATTTGATTTTACTGGGGGTGGGGCAGCAGGTGGAAATAAAGCATTAATTTGGAAACATCCTTAAGCCTACAGAAAAGTTGCAAGACTAAAAATAGCATGAAGAACACCTGTAAAGCCTTGTAGATTCTCCCTTACAACACTTTATCCCATTTGCTTTAACATTTATACACACACACACACACACACACACACATACACACACACACAATTTTCCTTCCCAAACCACTTGAGAACAAGCCACACACCATGGCCCTTCCTCCCTATATTCCTCAAAACTACAATGTTTCAAGCCTGTGTGTCCAATTATACCGATGCAGCATCTCTTTGGAGTGGTCATGACATAGAGCTCTATGGAAAATACATCAGCCCACGATACAAGCCAGCTCAGAACCAGCACAATCATAACAATACAAGAAAGTCAGTAAGCCCTGAATTGCATGATTCCATAAGCAAGTTGTACAAGAGCTCCAAGAAGGTCAACAGGAAACGGGAGGCTCTCAGGGGTGTGGCAGAGCCCAAAATGAGGCTCAGTGTCTTTGCAAGTGGACAGGATTTAGACAGACGTGATTTAATTGGGGGAGGGCAGTCTGCACAGAACTGCACAGGAGAAAATGGGTATGGAATACACAGTGACAGACGGAAGGACGTCCTGCACTGGCGGGAACTTGGTAACAGGGGTAGACAAAGAGAGTAGGATGACCATATCAGAGAGACTAGGCACTGACAGCCAGCCCAAGGACAAAATGAGACAGAACAGCTCTGAGTCGGCTAGCTCCAGGCACTGATTACCTGTGCAGGGATTTTAAATTTTGAACAGGTAACTTGACATGACTAGTAGGGTGACAAACAAATTGACACAAAATTCCCTTTCCTACATTTGTCAATGTTGCAATTTTCTATTATTTCCTCTGCCTCAAAGTCCTCTTGGTCAGAGTCTCACCCAAGCAATTCAAGTTTCCCAGTGACTAGCCAATCCTGCCTTTGAATGACGACATCTGACATTCCCAACTTGGACATCACAGAAACCACTTAGCTTTGTTTCTCTTGAACTCTGTAGCACAGCTAGCGATGTCGTTCTCCTTTGAATGGCATTTCCAGAGCCCAGCTCTCATTGCCATTCTCAGAGACGAGTTTATTCACTGCAAATTGATAAATGCAAGCAGTAATAAAAACACGGGGGAAAAAATCTTCTGAGGGTATAGAAGTAGCTCAAAACAAGATTGAAATGTGATGAACCACTGCCAGTTTATTATTATTAATATTACTATTAAGTAGGATTTTTCAATTTGCCGCTTAAAGAGAGCTATGAATATCCTTCCATCACACGCTCCTACCAAATTTGTCCGAGACGGTCAGGCCAAGAGTACCCGTTATTCTGAAGCACTGGAATTTCCAACCCAAGTTTATCCCCAACAGGTGTAGAGAGATGGTAATCTATAATCATCAAGTAAGTAAAAATCTTTTTCTAGAAGATACAGAGTGCAGAAATCAGAATGAGATCAACAGCTAGAGCATGTCATCCTTTTCCATAGCTTCTAACCATCTATCCTCAACCAGAACACAAGGCAGAACAAACAATATCTTGAAAGTCATGTAGCTGCCAGCTTATGTTTCTGCAGGCTCTTAAAGGGCTTTAATTTTGGTGTCCTGAACTCTGTGACACTTAAACCTAAAAGGGATCCACCTACTTTGGACTACACATGGGCGGAAAGTATTCTCTGGCTGGTTAAGTCTGCCTGGGCTGATTTAAGTGGTGGTGGAGTGTGCGTCTGAGGGAGGGACCACAATAGGACACATCTATTCTTTTCTCAGCTCAGCTAACACAGTGCAGTCTCCTAGGTGTCCATTCCCCACCAAGAAGTTCACATTCAGGCAATACCACACATGGCTGAGTATATCAGTGGGCTGTGTGACCTGGGGCAAATTACTCAATGACTCTAAATTCTACCTATAAAATGATGATCTATAAAACAGAACTGACCTTCATAGCATTGCTGTAAAGATTAAAGGGGATACACATTTCAAACACTTAGCCTAGAGCATAATTACTTCTTCAAAAATGTTAATGTTACATTAGTTGAGTTCAACTTTCCTCTCTTACTTTGAAGACACATGAGCCTGGTCTGGAGTATTCCTGTGAGGAGGTAAAGAAGGAAAGCAAGGACTTCCCTGGGGTTACACTATACACATTTGTGCTCAGTGCCTTCCAGAGTAGCCAAAAGCACTGCTTTCTTATTATTCCCTTCCAAGTTAATTGCATGTATGGAACATCAGCCCTTTTCAGCTTCAAAGGGCTCATCGAATATACCTGTATTCTTCAAACAGCAACTACACAGCACTAGGGGCAGGTGCTGGGCCAGAGCACTCACCCTGCAGAGGGGGTGGCAGAGAAACCTCAAAGTTGATGACACAAGCACAGTGCCAGCAGGACCACAGGCCTGGAGGCAGTACAGGAGAGACACCTAGTTTCATCTACACAATCAGGAATTGAGATGTGCTAAGGTGCTTCAGGGAATGAAATGTTCTGAGAGAGACCCTTAGCCAAAGTTGTTTGACCTGAGTACGGTCGGCCCTTCTCTGCACACTGCTTAGAATCCAGGACCTCACCTAAGGCAGAAGGGCAGGGTCTACACTTAGCCTTAGAGAGGCCCTTGGCAGCCAGCTGCTTATCTTTCCAATACAGAAATTCTCACAGCCACAGATGTTGCCCACATGCCCACACCCTACCCGATCTACCCAAATATATACCTTCGTATTCCTGGATAGCCATCTATAAATCTAAAATATCCAAAGTAAAGTGAACATCTCAAACTGGATGAGAAAACAGAGTTACAAAAAAAGTAAGATAATCGACTATAAGACTATGGTCTTTTTTTTTTTTTCCTTTTAAGCTGAAAATATTACAGAAATAATGATAGTTTTATTATTACATGAGATATTATATTACATATTATAACATTTTTCTTTCTTCTATGTAGATGCTTTATTATGTTACTCCTTTAATCACTCCATGCCTCAGATAGATTAATTGTATCCACCTCAACACATGAAATTTTTGTGAGAACTAGAAGAGAGAGACTGAGAGAAAAAGAGAGAGAGAGAGAGAGAGAGAGAGAGAGAGAGAGAGAGAGAGAGGCAGACAGACAGACTGGCATACTAATAAGGCTCAAAAAGCATTAGGCACCATTATTGTTGTTGCTCACACATTTAATCCCCACAACAACCTTCTAGATTAGGAACCAGTCTCATTCCCATTTTATAAATCAAGAAACTGATCTATAAGTAACATTGTGCCAAGATTGCAAATGTCAGGGCTGTGACCCATATCCAAAGCCCACGCTCCCAACTCCTATTACACTAATAACTCTCACCCTGGCTGCACAATCTCCTGGGTTTCTCCAGGCCCTATTCATATCTCCTTCTGATTTTCTAGAGAGGAAGTGGGTAGTTGGGTGTTTAAGAAGTACCTGAGAGGTTCAACTTCTGGCAAAGCAGCATGAGGAGCTCCTCAGACCAGCTCCACAGTGAAAATGGCAAAAATTACTTTTAAAACAAACATTTAATGTTTCTAGAAATGGTCCCAAGGGCATATTGCAAATGATGAAACATTTATTCAAAAAGATTTACTAAAATTCAATAAGAAAAGCAAGAATCTATTGTATCTGAACCAAGACCTGCTTCCTCTCTCTCCCTTCCTAGCTCAGCAAGATGGAAACTCCATTCCAGTCTGATAAAAACAAGAACATAAGGCTGTCTCTCCCCCAGATCTGTAGAACATTAATTCATCCTGGGGGCGGGGGGGTAGGATATCAGCCTTTCTCATCTTGCCACCAGTTACCTGTTGCTGAGGCTAACTTCTGAGTAAATACAGGTGTGAGGTGAGGGCTCCCTTCTTCTTCCACTCAGCCTACATTCTGTGATCCTACATAGGATGGAGAATCTACCTTGGGCACAGCACACTGAGAAGACTAGGCTCTGACTGCCCTTAATTAAACTTGTTAGATGAAGAAGTTTCCATATTAGAAAAGACAAGATAAAGAGACCTGAGGCTACTGCTCCCCCTTCCAGTAGCATTTAGTTCCCAAAGCCTAGATGTCACTCAGAAAGAATCGTGCCACTGTCTTCACAACCAGTCCAAAGCCATGACTGAGAGATTTTGCCCAGGGAAGGATACAGGGAAAAAGGCCATAAAACAAACAGGTCAAAATCACTCCCAAAGGAACTAACTTCATTTACAACTGAGTGTGAAGAAGTTCAAGCCTAAGAGTTCTCTCAAAAACAGCAGAAGTTGTAGTAGAAGACATCTGGGAAGACACTGATGACTCACTGGAGATATAAACTAAACTGAAGATTGGCAAGTTTGCTAAAGAGAATGTAAGAAAATGATGGCTGGAAAAAGAACAATGTCAAACATGTATCTGTTGTATACAGAAGATACATTTTAAATTTAAAGATACAAACAGATTAAAAGTAAAATAATAAAAAAGATATTTGAATAACATCACAATAAAGATGGAGTGGTTTTACTAATATCAGAAAACACAGACTAAAAGTGTTAGTAGAGATAAAGAAGAAATTTTTATAATGATAAAAGAGTAAATCCACCAAGAAGATATAACAATTACACACACACACACACACACACACACACACACACACACCTAACAACAAAGAACCAAATTTCATGAAGCAAAATGAATAGAAACAAAGTTCAACAATAGTTGAGGACTTCAATATCCACTTTGAATAAAGTGTAGAAGGTTGAAAAGGAAATAAAAGACTTGAAAAACACTATAAAACAACTAAACACTCCATCCAACAACAACAGAATATACAGTAGTCCCCCCTTATCTGTGGGGGATACTTTCCAAGACTCCCAGTAGATGTCTACAATCATAGATAGTACAAAACCTTATAAATGAAATTAGAAATCAATAACAGAAATAAATTTGGGAAACACACAAATATGTGAAAATTAAAGAACACCCTCCTAAATAACAAATGGATCAAAGAATAAATCAAAAGAAAATATAAAAATGCATTGATGTGAAGAAAAATAAATATATAACAAACTAAAACTTATGGGATGCTGCAAAATCAGTGCTTAGAGGAAAATCTACAGCTAAAAAATCTTACATTAAAGAAGAAAGATCTCAAATCAATAAGCTAAACTTCTACCCTAAAACAATGCAAAAAAAGAAAAGCAAACTAAACCTAAAGCAAGCAGAAAGGAAATAATAAAGATTAAAATACAAGTTATTGAAATAGATTATAGAAAAACAGCTAAGAAAAGCAATGTAACAAAAACCATATTTTTAAAAAAGATCAACAAAACTGATAAATCTAGCTAGGTTAAACAAGAAAAAGAGAGAAAAAACTCAAATTACTAGAATCAGAAATGGAAAGGGGGGCATTATTACCAACTTTATAGAAACAAAAAGAATTAGAATACCATGAGCAACTGTACACCAATAAAATAAATAACTTAGATAAAATGGAGAGATTCTTGAAAAGACATAAACTACTAAAACTGACTCAAAAACCCAATATGAATAGACCTATGGCAAGCAAAGAGACTGAATTATTAATTTTAAAGATGGTCCCAAGAGAAAATTCATGGCAAAGATGGCTTCACTGGTGAATTCTACCATTTAAAGAACACCAATTAAAAAAAATTCTTCATAAACTCTTCCAAAATAATAGAAGCAAAGGGATGCTTTCCCAACACTTTTGTGAGACCACTAACAGCCTGTCAAAGACATCACAAGTAAAGAATACTATAAAACAATAATTCTTACAAATACGGATTCAAAAGTCCATACTAGCAAACCAAATCAAGCTAAATCATGACCAAGTGAGACTTATCCCAGAAATGCAACATTGGCTTAATATCTGAAAATCAATTAGTCTATCATATAAATAGAATAAAAAAACAAAAGTCACATGACCATCTCAACTGATATAGAAAAGGCATCTGATAAAAACCAAAACATTTTCACGATAAAAATACTAAGCAAACTAACAATAGAAGAGAATTTCCTCAATCTGATAAAGGACATCTACAAAAAATCTACAGTTAACATCAACTTAACAATGAAATATTGGATACTCTCCCTTAAGATCAGGAACAAGACAAGAATGTCTTCCCTTACCACTTTTATTCAACATTGTATTGAAGATTATAGCCAGGATAATTAGGCAAATAGAAAGTTAGATGATGGATGGATGGATGGATAAATGGATGGATGGATGGATGGATGGATGGATGGATGGATGGATGGATGGATGGGACAGACAGATGGACGGGGAGGGAGGAGGGAAGGAAAAGGAAGGAAAAGGAAGGAAAAGGAAGGAAGGAAGGAAGGAAGGAAGGAAGGAAGGAAGGAAGGAAGGAAGGACGGACGAATCTAGATTGGAAAGGACAAAGTAAAATAATCTTTTCACTGACAACATGAGCTTGTACATAAAATTCCTAAGAAATCCAGTAAAAAACTATTAGAATTAATAAATGTCAGCAATGTTACAGAATATAAGATCAATGTATAAAAAATAATCTTTATATACTTTAATCAAACCCAAAATGAATTATAAAAGCAAATTCATTTATAATAGCATCAAAAAATAAATAATTTGGAATAAATTTAACATACTGCAAAACCTAAACTCTAAAAACTATAACACTGTTGAATAAAATTAAAGAATCAAATGAATGGAAAAACATCTCACGTTTATGAATTGAAAGACAATATTATTATGATGACAATATGTTCCAAAGCAATCTACAGATTCAATACAATCTCTATCAGAATCCCAGCTGACTTCATTGTAGGCTGATTCTGAAATTCGTATAGAATTACATGGAATCCAGAAGAGCCAAACAACTTTGAAAAAGGACAAAGTTGGAGGATTTACATTTCCTGATTTCAAAACAAAACAAAGCATCAGTAATCATGACTAGCGTAACAACAGATATATAGATCAATGGAATAGAAGTGAGAGTCGAGAAATTAATCTGTGTATCTATGATGGACTGATTTTCAACAAAGGTGCCATGACCATTCTAAGAGAGAAAGCCTTTTCAAAAAATAATACTGGGACAACTGGATAGCCACATCCAAAAGAATGAAGGTGGACCCTTACCTCACACCATTTAAATATAAACTAAGACTGAATCAAAGACCTCAATTTAATAGTTAAAACTATAAAACTTGTAGAAGAAAATATGGCTGTACTTCTTCATGACCTTTAGATTTAACCATTACACCAAAAGCATAAGCAACAAAATAAAAAATAGACAAATTGGACTTCATCAAAATTAAAACCCTTTGTGCTTCAAAGAACACAATCAAAAAGGTGAAATGACAATCCACAAAATTAGATAAAATATTTTCAAATCATATATATGATATGTGATAGGCAAATCATCAAATATTTTATATGTAGAATATATAATTAAATCCTATAATTCAATAATAAAACGATGAATAACTCAATTAAAATTGAACAAAGTTTTTAAGTAGACATTTCTCTAAAGAAGGTATACAAATGGCCAAAAATCATATGAACAGATGCTGAAAATTGTTAGTCACCCAGAAAATGTACATCAAAACCACAATGAAATATCATTTCTCACACACTAGGATGGTTATAACCAAAACCAGATAATAAATATTGGAAATAAATAGAGAAATCAGAACTTCACGCATGCTGGTGGGAATGGAGAATAGTGTAACCACTCTGGAAAATAATCTGGCCATTCATCATAGTTATCTTATGATCCAGCAATTCCACTGCTAGGTACCAAACAAAACTATAAGTCCATATACAATTTACAGATGAATATTTATAGCAGTACTTTTCATAATAGTCTAAAGATAAGAACTTACATGTCCCTCAACTACTTAATGGCTAAACAAAAGGTTGTATATGCCTACAATAGAATATTAGTCATCCATAAAAAGGAATGAACATAATCCATGCTACAACATGGATGAATCTTGAAAGCATTATGTTAAGTGAAAAAAGCCAGTCATGAAAGACCTCATATTATATAATTGCATTTATATGAAATTCCCAGAAGTGGTAAATCTACAGAGATGGAAAGCATGTTAGTGGCTGCTTAGGGATGGGAGGGGCGGGAGAATAAGTGAGTGATCCCTAAAGGGTACAATGTTTCTTTCTGAAGTGATAAAAATGCTCTAAAATTGATTGTGGTGATAGTTGCACATATCTGTGAATATAGTAAAAACCATGGAACTCTACACTTACAGAAAATTGTGGAGTAGATGAATTATATCTTAATAAAGCTGTTTAAAAAAAATTTTTTTTTAAGCAGCAGCAGCTTGGAGTGATTCCAGTCACTAAGGATGCTGAGATAAGAACCAGTAACCCACCCTCTGTTGCCTGGAGTCTTCCCAGGTTCTCTCTGTATATAGCTCTTCTGGTTCCTACATGCCTTTATGATGCTGGCTGTGGACTGAGTCAGTTCTGGATTTGTGAACTGCTATGTTTGGGTCAAATATAGTGACAAATTAGCTGGATGAAGCCCCAGCCTCATCGGCTTCTAAGATCAAACACTAAAGCCAGCCCTCTGGCTTCTGGGCTAGGACATCAACCTCTCAGTTCTCAGAACAGAACAGTTATCTCTGACAGAGTTGCCCCTTTTTGGTAGTCTAGTGTGACGAAACCTGAGGAGACTAACTAAAGCACATGTGAAATGTCAGCTGTAACACAAGGAATGAATTTCTGTCCTCCTAAATATCCATTGGAGGGTTACAGGAACTATAAGGAATTTCACTTGCACTTCTGTGAAACCAGCCTCCTCACAACAGGCATTTCAACATCCACAGTATTACAATCGTCCATCCTAGTATTTTTAACTCAGACACACCAAAACATAATAGATGTGCTCAAACTCCTTGCTTTACTTCTTGGGTAGCAATATCCTGGACCTAGGTGTCTCCCCACTACCATGTGATGCTTGTGGCCTTGATTTAAGACTTATTCAGCACCAGCATATGGTTGACTTCTCACCAACCAAGAACACTCCCCATTTAATATCAGACCTTGGTCTCTATCCTTCGTCAACAGCAGGTTTGACTTACATTTCTGTCTGCTGAGCTAATATAAACCACATCTCTCCAGAGACAGAGTATCTCTGAAACAGTTCCTCTTTACTTGGCCTTCAGTCATACAAAAATATATGCCACAGGCCTGGAAATGGAAGATAAAGCCCTTTCTGGCATGACCTGAAAGTATATTACACGTCTCCTATGACTAAGCTATCATTAAGAAGAGGGGATGCCTAAAATGGGGAGAGCATATTACCTTTGCTGTCATATTGTCTGAAAAGGGGGAAAAGCTCAGAGCAGACTCCCCACAATTCTGTTCAAAGGTCTGACATCATCTCGAATACACTCTGATGTGGGTCTGCTAGTCTCTAGATTCTGATTCCATAAAGAGGGCCATCGCTGCCTTTCAAACGCCGGTATGTGTGACCCAGGGCATGGTGAGATCCTGGAGGATGGAAGGGAGTGTCCACAAGATTGCATCTGGGCTGAAGGTGATCCAGGCCCATTATATCTCTCCATCCAGTGCTCCCTTTTTGGAAGGGTCACTACTGCTAACACCAGCAGACAGACCTCTAACTTTGCACAGGTCCCTGAGGAGCACAGTCCTTTAGGATAAACTGCAAGTGTGGAAGGGCCATAATGAACATGCTGCAGATATGTGTTGGCATTTCCTTTCTCACCACCTGTCACCTGGTGGAAGCTAGCACGTACATGGAGGTCCCACCTCATTCACACATGGAGCCCCTTCATCACCATGCCTTCCCTATGCAGGCAGCATGTTGGGCCCACAACCCAGGAAGGTTCATTAGCTTTCCACCCTTATACCCCAAGTCTTTTTATAGATCAAGGTGACAATGTACTTGTTAATTCCTAACATTAGTTAATAAATGTCATTTTCAAATATTTTATGTGACTATATTTGAAGGATGAAAATGGCTTTTCCTGTATAAGTAAAAATTAGCTGCCAACCCCCTAGTCCTGCTTCATTTTTATCAACACTAGCGAGACCTGGGAGGAAAAAACAGGGTGAAAGAGTGACAAAAGATATTTCATATCTTGACAGTTCAAACAACTTCTAGTTATAGCTTCTTCAGCGAATAAGCTACAAGGGAAAAGAAATCTAAAATTCCAGAATGAAATGTGTCAGGATAAGCAGAGAACATTTCTGGAGTCAGGTTATCAATAATACCGGCCATAAAAATAACTAGCCTGTAGCTGAGTCTGAGAAGAGCCTGGTGTGAAACCTCCCCTGCTCTTCCTTCCCCTTCCTTCTCCACTTTCTCTTCACTCTTCTCTCTCCCCCTTTCATTCTCTCCACCTCCCAACCTCCTTCCCACCTTCCCTCCCTCTCTCTCCACCTGTGTCTCTCTCTCCTTCTCTTCCCCCTCTCCCACTCTCCTTTTCTCCATTACTCTATTCCCCATTCCTTCCCTCCTTCTCCCCTCCCTTCCTCCCTCCTTCTCCCCTCCCTCTCTCTTCCTCCTTCTCTCTCCTGTCCTCCCCCTCTCCACTCTCTCACCCCTTTCCCTCTCTCTATCATTCCTCTCCATTCTCTCAGTAGTTTCTCCCCATCACACTATGGGGATTCCAGGCCTTATAGCAGCTGACAAACTCTTACAGAGGTACAGAATGTTGTCCAGTGTGACAGCCAGCAGCAAGTGTAGTATTGAAAACTGGACCCAAAGTCTATAGTCATAACCACCCAGACCTGCAGCAGCCTTAGTGCTCGTTCTGCACTTGCCAGTGAAAGATTCCTCTCCCACCCCACACACTTTAGTTTAAAACAAAGGAGTCTCTGCAGACCACATCACTCATGAAAAGGTTTCATTCAGGGTAACTACGGGATCCCACTATACTTCTTAGAAGGACACCAGGAAGATCCATTCCCAGAAAAAGAAAGTCCAGGGATACTGAGGGCTACAAAACTGGGGTGGAAGAGGCTGTCCTAGTCCTCTCTGTTAATATGCTCAGGGCAACCCTAGGCTCACTCCTCACCTGAATTGGGTCCTAGCCCACTCCATGAGGTCTCCATGGCCAGCTCCCAGGGTGTGTGGACCCAGCAAGGGGGCAGAGCTGCAGGAACGCAGGCCCAAGACCAGGCAACCACGTGGTGCATCAAGAGAGAAGAAGAATGGGCCCCTTGAAGCTCTCGGGATTCCCCTTTATAAGCATTAGAGCCTCTGGGGGTGAAGAGAAGACACACATTTCCCCACTGCAGAGGTCGCTGCCAATGAGCTGCATTAAATTATGGCCAAGAGAGTGCTGTTTTGCTACCCCTGGGCAGCAACACTCAGTGTCTGCAACTTGTATGGCAGGTGCTGACCAGCTATACTGGGCATAAACCTCAGCTCTGCGGCAGGGCTCACCTATGATGCCAGCCCTTTAGTTATGGGGAGAGACTGAGGGCACTGGGGAGGTAGACAAAGGGCACTGGGGAGGGGCTCTTGGAGCAATGAATATTCACCACCATATCCATTATTTCAATACTCAAGCCACCAATCTAGCAATGCTTCCTGGCTGGCGACACTTTGATTGGGTTAAGACCAGGCTGACCCAAGAAATCCTTTCCTCATTGCCAGTGAGGAGCAGCCTTTGTGCTGGCTTCATTCAGGCTCCTCTCCTGGGAGGCAATTCTTGCTCCTTAAAGCATGGCAGATAAGACAGATGACTGTGGAGTTAGGCAGAACTGGATTGAATTCAGACCTGGGCAAGTAACGTAACCTCCCTGAGCTTCAATATTCTCATCTGTAAATGGGAGAGCAACAACAATAATAGTGGCTAATGCTTTTTGAGCCTACTGATATGCCCATCTCTGTCTGTCTGTCTGTCTGTCTGTCTGTCTGTCTGTTTGTCTGTCTCTCTATCTCCCTCTTTCTGTGGGTGCTGCAGGTGTCCAGGGGGACAGTGACAATGCAACCTTTCATGCAACACCTGCCACGGTGAGCGCAGGTGAGCGCACATGCATGGCTGCTGCCCCAGGTACCTATTGTTATCCCTTGGGAGACGGGCATAGTTTAGTAGATCTTACATGGTTCCCCCTGCTCTGTTTTACTCTCAAAAAGAGTAAACAGGATGAAATTTTTCTGTGCATTTTATACATAAAACTGACAGTTTTATTCTTTAGTACCCTTCTTTTCATTCAACACAGTAGCCCCAAACCATACTTTAAAAAACCAGTGCCTTTGAGGATATATAAATATTACTCAGCCATTTGCTAGACTATTCACAAAACAGTAGAGCAAGAAGGACAAAAGAAGAAAAGACCATTTGGCCCACTTTCAGGACACCTGCATCAAATCCTCTTTGAAAGAAGAAGAGTAACCTCACAAATAAAAGAACAGAACTTATAAACTGATCCATTTGAGACATGCAGATATTCTGTGAAAGGAGAAAATCCACTGCTAATGAGAGAAGGATGGGCAGGGATGCTGCCAATGGACTGGAGAAAACTAAAGAGATAACAGAGAGTGTGACAGCCTGTTCTTGAAATCCAAGAGCACATTCCAAGAACACTGTAAAACCTTACTGAGCAATTAACCTCCAGACATCCTTTAAAGCCTGGTGTGTGAAAAAGCAAACCGGTACCACCCAATTCCATGCACACCTTAGGAGGGTATGACAAGGTCTGCCCTTTTCTCAGGGCTCCACCCCTGTCACCATCTCCCTAACGTTAGCCCATTACAGGCTAACTGATCCTGGGCCTGTGCCCCTAAAAACAATCCTTCACCACGTCTTCTCCTGGGTTCCCAAGGTACTTGGTCCTGCTATTTCCCTCTCCACTCTGCCTTTGACCCCAGAAAAGTCTCTGATGAATGAAAATGGTCCAACTTCTCTGCACCCAGCACTGAACTCTGAATAAAGTAAACCTGAGTGAAGATGTGGCCATGTGGATTCAACTACAGAGGCTCTACTTCAAAGCTCTAGTGAAAAACTACAAATTTGGAGCCAGAAGACTTTAAACTCTAGTCTGAGTTCCACCAAAAAGGTGAAGAGTTATATGCCTTCAGTTTCTCTAAGATGTGGATTAATCTACCTGCCAAAAGATAAAGTCACAGTGTGCCGTCTCTACCTGAATATGGAGAAGTGCGAATAGCTACATATGTGGGTGTGAAACAGACAGTAGCAGTTGTTGAGGTAGAGACCATCCACCACCCAAGAGTTGTTCCACCACCAAGAAGAGGGAAAAAAATGAGATCAGAAACGTACAAAAATAACTTATTCACCTACTTCAGAATGGAGGAAGAATACAAAACTTTGGCCCTTTGAAGATTATAAAATTGAGCAGAGAATGATCTCTTGAAAGACAAGTAGCATAACCAAAGTCATTTTTAATAGAAGCCTGCCAAAAATATCTGAAGCATGAACTTTTGCACATCATGGCATTCACAAGCAGGAATTCTGAGGAACTGGGGGCACTGAGCAGGGAATATACCTGAGCATGGGTAGCCTATCCCCGTGGCCTACCTGTGCTATCAGGCACTCTTCAGGCAGTAAAGATGCAACCTGTGGCCCCAAGTCCCTGTGACTCATATTACCAATGCAGGTCAGATTTGAGGAGGGGTCCTGAGACAGAGGGAGTTGAACAGCAGGGACAGGCTGGGGCACATCCCTGCCCACTTTATCTATGGGCGCTTCCTTCACCTTTAGAACATCCATTGAAGCCCAAGAATAGCTGTTTCAAAGAGTCTAACACAATGTCAATGGGGATACAAACAAGACTCCATGGCCACCTGCCTTTGGCTTGAACCAGAAAACTTCACTTCTAAACCTGGTTTTCAGTCTGGCCCTTGGAAGCACTGATATATTTTATTCCAAGTGATGACTGTTCTTCATGTTTAAAGCAGGACATCCCCATGCCTATGACATCCATCAGAAGGTGAGTGAAATATTATGGAATCATTTTCGAAGGAAACCATTTCTTCTTTCCCAGGACAACATCATTTGTATGAAAATAACTACTGTCACCAGAAGGACACAATATGACACTAAATACAATCTCCAGAGAAGCCAGTGTCTGTGCATACTCAGTGGTCTTCCTGCCTCAGACGAAACCATTATCAGCCATGCCTACCACAATCCAAAAGAACAATCAACTGGACAACCATTAGCAACTGACACACAGGTATGTTTCCTTTTATCAGAGAGCTGTGTACTTGAAAATTACTTACAGGTGAAAAGCTTTTGTTCTTTTTGTTTTTAATTCCTAAAAAAGCCCATGTTCACTTAAATTGTTCAGAGGCTGGAAAGTGGAGAGTGAGAACTTTAACTTCTTATTTATCCTTCCAGAAATGTTTGTGTATAAAACTACTTATGAGTATCCTTCACACACACACACACATATGCATTGTACTATAGATTTTCCTCCACATCTCAGTGTGCATTTGAGCCTTTACAATAGAGCACATGGGGCTCCAACTCACCAGAGGATTCCAGTACCAGAGAATATCCATGCCTCTGAGATGCTAGTGGCTATTCCATGATAAAAGGACACCGTAATCAAATAAGTTTGGGGAAAACTTACTCATACAAGTAAACAGCTTTCTCTGTGATAGAAATCATATTCCTTGACTATCTCATGTACACAGTTGACCAAGGGTGGCAGATTTTACTTGGCATTTCTCTCTCTTATTTCATCCCAAAACACTTTTTCAAGGATTACTTACTAATATCATGTGCAATGTGACCTCTCTTGCCGCAATACTCTCCACCTCCTACCCTGTCCCCATCCTTGGCTAAATTATTTTCTACCCATCCTTCAGATGTTAGCTGAGCTCATCTTCCTCAAGAACATGTCTTCTGACCATAGCCATCCCCCAACCTAGGTCTCTCCTAGCCAAGGCTGGGCTGTTCTGGGACACACACGTACCAAACCACTACCCTCTTCTCCACTGCACTCCCTCTGGTTGCATCAAATGCTCACTGGTGTGATTACTTTCCATCTGCCTACCCACTCACCTGTAAGCTCCATGAGAGCATGGACAGTGTCTGCCCATTCATCACCACACCTTCTTATGCTAACGATTGATGTTGGCACATAGAGGTGCTCTGTGAATATTAAATCAATATATGATGGTGGCGTCCTCAGAACCAAGCTCTGTACATGGCACTCCAGTAGCTGAAGTGGAGGAATTCAGTTCTAAACACACTGGAGAGAACTTTCTGAAGAGGGTAAGAGTCGTTTTACATTGTGAATCATTACCTCCTTACTTACTTGCCTTGTGCTCATTTTGGTCTGGCAGGTTTGCAGGATGAAATGTGAAACTTTCTCATCTCTGACAGAAATATCTCCAACGTGCGAGCAGTTGGTACCCACTGACATTCTGATGCAAAATTTGCTTTACGTTTTTAAAAAGACATTCTGCTGCAGCATTTATTTTGATCAGGGGAAGAGATTGGGAGTGTTTATGTAAAATAGGACTAGTTTTCACTTATGATGGATTTTCACACGCTGAGAAGAAAATAGCACAATTTGACAAAAACAGGGCCTTCCATTTACCACACATGCAAAGTATGCATGTAAACAGGCATGACACAGCTAACTGAACATTCAGGCACAGCCGCAGGCTGGTAGATATGGTTGCATATAGGACACAGGACAAAGAGGCGGTTCTCAAGTTAAAGTGTGGGGTCATATGCTGACTCACCCATTCTACTAGCTAAGTCAACATGAGCAAGCCTCTAAGCCTCACTTTTCTCATCTGTAAAATGGGAATAATAATTGCTCCTACTTCGCTGACTTGTGGGTGGGCTACAGTGTATTAGATCATGATTGTGCCTGTACAAATAAATACTAAGTAGATGTTATCCAAAGGGAAAAAAATTGATAAAGGGAGAGTCAGTGGACTAATACACAGAAATATGTCTCCAAAAATACTGGGTTGTGTGTGTTCTCTACACAAAATTCTGTAAGCTTGGAGCTGGGAAGAGGGCAAAGAGTGACAGAAGTGAAAAAGAGAGATTTTCTTCATGCCTCTGCCAAGAAGAGTACCACCAAACAGCTGAGGATCACCTAAGGGCCCAGGGTCCCAGACAAAAGGAAAGCAAAGAGCATTAATTGAAGCCCTATAGCATTCAATTGATGACAACATCAAGGTTCTCAAGGCCATGTGGCACAAGCAGTGGGACCTGGACACAAAGAGAACCCCGATGTCTAAGCATGATGAGCAAAGAGCACGGGCGAATATCACGACTGGGCCACTGTAGAAGGTGTCCACTGGTTTCAGACCCCCGCAAGCAACTCTGGCTCCACACTGCTCTCCACTGAATTTCCAGTGGGAAAAGGGTTTCCAAGGTGCAGGAGTAAAAAGAATGTTACCTGGTTCAGGGTCATAGAGAGTCCCAGTCATTAGCCATGCCACTGTGGGCTTTCAGTATTCTTTGTTACAAGGATGCTAACAAACGTAATTCTTAGTAAGCATTTAGCATATGCCAGTCACAATGCTAAAGGCTTAATATATATTGTTTCATTTAATCCTGACAAATTTCCCAAAATAGTGTTATTATGATGCTTACTTTACAGATAAGCAATCAGCCTTAGCGCCAGTGGCAACAAGCAGTCATGTTCACACTTAAACAGACTACATACCCCTGAACAAGCCTCATGGCTGATCCAGTGTGTCCCGGAAGGGCTGCTGAAGAGGCCTGGGGCCAACTGTAGGACTATCTGCATGCCCCCATCACCACCACCACCACCTGTTCTAAAATCCAGGAGGCTCGGTCTGCATTTCCTCCTCAAAGCTTTCCATTTCTCATCCTTGGGGCCATGCATCATATCATGGCTGGTTGAGCCAGTCCAGTTCCGGGATAGTGGTTTTATCCTATTTACTGGAACTCACTTATCTTATCACTGGAACACACTTGACTGTCAGCCCGGGCTGCAACACTCACTGCTGTAATCTCCAGAGTGTTGAAGATGGCCCCATCCTCCTCTCTCCCAATCAAAGCACTGATCAGAAAGCAAGTGCTAAGTGTGATGTTATCATAGGAATGACCTTGAATTCCCTCTAAGTCATTTCAAAAATGTAAATTATCTACAAATTCTGGCTCTCTTTCATTAAGGTGACATTTCACAAATGCAGAGATACCAGGTTAAAGAAAACGTACAGTGCTAGCAAATCATTCTTGTTCTTACATTGTCCTTTTTTGCGCTGGCCCCTCCTCTTAGAATTCCCCTAAGCCTAGACTCAGCTGTTACTCAATTGTAAGCCTCCTTCTTGATTTTTATTATTCTAGAAAAAATTTAAGAGATTAAAAAATACAAACAATTTAAAGATCCGGAGAGTGGTATTATCTCATTAGGAATACATTAAGACTACTGTCTTCAAAAGCAAACAAACAAAAAAATCAAATTCAAAGACAGGTAGAACTGATAGACCAACATGCAGAAAAAAACAGTGATCCGTTTGTGATTACTTGTAGTAATGCAGGAATCAGGCAGAAAGGTACTAAGTAGGATTTATGTAATAATGTACTAATGGAGAACGCGGGTAGTAACACAGTATGAAGGATCCAGGTAGTAAATTCTAATGCAGATTCAGGTAGTAAGGCAGTAATGGAGGGTGCAGGTAGTGATGTAGTAATGTAGGACTCAGGTAGTAACACAGTAATATAGGAGTCAAGTGGTAATGCAATAGTACAGGATTCTGGTAATAATGTAGTAATGCAGGTCTCAGGTAGTAATATAGTAGGATAGAATTCAATTCAATAAACATCTATGGAAGACCTTTTTTATTTCAGACATTGTGCTAGGTTTCCAAAAGGATGAAAATATCATAGCCCCTTACTCCAAGGAGAATGAGCGCAATGAAAAAGGAACCACTGCACTCTGGGTATAAATGAGGGCGACTGTTCTGAAGGGGAGAGCTGAAACCTCAGAGAAAGACAAGGCCCCTGAGAAGCTGGGCTCTCAGGAAAGGATGAAACTGGCCAAGGCAATGGATAGAGCAGGCTGGGGTAGAGGGCAGACCTAAGGGAAGGCCACTTGGGGAGTTACAATCCTAGAATCTAACATGATGGGCAGAGGAGGAGATGGTTGGCCAGTGAAAAAGGGCAGTGAGCAGGTATCAGTTTGAGAGAGGGTTTACATCTCACCCTATGAACAATGCTGATGGGAAGAATGAGTTTTGAGCAGGGCCATATCAGGAACCCATCTGGGGGAGCTGGAAACTGGTTTGTCAATGAGAAGACTATGCATATCAATCCAGTGCCTCTGTGTGCCAGGCACTGCGCTGGGTGCTGTACCTTTAGCTCCTCTAAGGCTCAAAATGATATTTATACTTTACAGGTGGGGTAACTGAGGCTCAGAGAGTAAAATGCATTCCCCTAGTCCATCAAGCTTGCACTTATAGAATTGTGACACACATCCAGGCCTGTGCACTCTGAAGACTCTCTCATTGCTCTTGAAAAAGCCTGGAAACAGACCAGGATAGAGATGATGGGGACCACATGGGTCAGCGCCAGGGCAAAAGGGGGCCAGTACAACACCAGTGTTCCAGAGAGCCTTACGTAGGAGATATAAACCCCTCTCCCACCTGCTTTTTAGGAAACCATTCACTAGCACCTGAAGTCATGAATCTGAGTTTTATCCCATTTCAAGTTTTACCCCATTTGAATCAAGACCCAACTCTAGAACAGAGGCTGTGCAAGATTGGGCTTGAAATTTTCATAGCAAGTCGTGGAAGATGGCAGTCCCTACTGCTGCTTATGACACAAGGGGTAGTGAGGTAAATGAGACAGTGGCTCTTGATAAGTAAACCATCCATTCATGTATCTATCTATTCTTTGAATCATTCGTTCATTCATCCTACAAGTGCACCTTCGGGACTAAACATAAGCCCAAGCATAGAGTTAAGGGACCACATGACATCCTCCTTCCACTAACACCACCCGTGAGGAAATACAGACACAAACCTATGTACACACACACTTACATTTATATAGACTTATGTCGGTGTCATGTGTGCACACACATGCACACATACGAGTGTGAAGGAATTGTCAAAAGAACGTGAACTCAACTGCTTAGACTGTGAATTTTAAGACAGAGATCCTTTTTCTGTGACACAAAAATATAATTTCCAAACTACAAGAGAAAAACTATGAGTACTTTGGGATGATGACTGTGGAGTCAATTCAATGGTATTATCTTGTGTGTCTTACCAAACACATTAGCCCTGTTGCCTCCCCTTGACAGAATAGGGCTGGGAAAGTTCACTCAACCCTGGTGAGGACTGCAGGTGCCAAAGGGCCATGTGGTGGGACATCCCTGAGTGGCCTTCTCTAATACAAAGCAAAATGTTCAGGCCTGATCCTCTGATCTCGACTCCTGATTCCCATTAATACCATAGCATCATAACATTCGGATAGTATAGAGAAAAACACATGAAGGCAAGATTCAGGCCTACTCCAAATGCTTCAGTTCAGAGTTCCAAGAAGAAAACAAATGATTTAGCACCCTAATTTGTTTTTAACATTGTAGAGTCAGCTTCTCTTTCCCTCTCTCTCTCTCTCTCTCTCTTCCTCCCTCCCTCCCTGCCTGTCTCTGTCTGTCTCTGTCTCTGTCTCTCTTTCTCTTTCTCTCTTTCTCCCCAAACAAGCAAGGGGAAGAGAAAACAAAAAAAAGAAATTTTAAACACAGCATTTTTAAAGGTTTATGAGCCTTCTTGCACATCAAATGGCTCTTAGAAAACATTTTAATGATTTTCGTGTAAACAAATCAGAAACATATGGATTAAATTTCCCTTAAAATATACACATGTAATTAAGGGGAAAAGTGCTTGGCAAAACACATTTTGCATTTTATCAAATCCAACATCTGAAAAATAGGTTGAGACATCTGACAAATCCCAACCCAGCTCTCCTGCCCATCCCAACAGCAGCATTCATACTCTCCTCCTATGCAGGGGCCCAAGTCCACCTCGCCAGACCTTTGCCCTTTTGGGGCTTTTTAGAAGAAACTATTGGATTCTAATAGACAGATTGATTCCTCGGGCTCTAGAACAGAAGTTGTGGGCCTCCCTTTTCCTGGACCTGTTTTCAGTTTCAGAGGCTAGGTGCCCATGCACAACCCAGTCTTGCCCTGCTGAGAAAGTCTAAAAGATCAAGGGGCAGCCCAAGACTATGTCCTGCAATTCACACCTCTTCTACCTGCCAAGCAAGCCACCTCTCCCTGAGCCCTCCAATACAAGTAGAAGAAGGGGAATCACCATTGAGAGTTATTTCCAGTGTCTTTCCTTCATGTGTGTCAAAACAAAGGAGAAAGGTTTTTGTAAACTGCACTCTTCTTTCACTCATTCACCTTGCAGTAAGTTATTTACTGAGCACCTACTATGTGCTAGGTACCATGCCAGGGCTGGGAAATCATCAGAAGAGAAAACAAATAAGGTTCTTGGCATTACAGAGCTGATGTTCTCAAGCGAGCTTGCTCTCTGGGGCCCAGGCTGAAAGATGTCTCCAGAGCCATTCAACGGACCATATACCGTTTCTCTCACCTGGGTGTTCTCCACATTGGGTCCTGGATTCCTTTCCTCTCTTCCGTGTGGGAGGGACCAGTGTTCCAACACAGACCTGTTCTTAGCAAAGCTACCAATCACACTGTAACTGTTTCTAGTTTCCATGATCTTCTGACGGCTTTTATAGCCTCTCACCACCTGGCCAGCTCTCCCAGGCCCCATAGCTACCTGTCTGACTCCCACAGAGGGATGGCTGCTTCTGCTGCTTCTGCTAGGGGCCAGACCACCACAGGCTGCTCCTCAGCCCTCGACAGCACACTTCCTCACTCTTAGGGCCCAGCCCCACACTCTCCCACCTAGATACCTACTCATGTTTTAGTCCTTCTGTTCAACACATTTCACTACCATCCGCCCCTTGCCTAACTGCTTCCTATCCTCCTCCTCTCAGGAAGGCCTTTCTTGAAGCCCCAGGTACAGGTCAGGCCCGTTACATGCTCCTTAACCTTATATTCTATTTTACAACTCTTGTCACACTGGTCATAATTTGTTCGGCATCTGTCTGCCCACACTGTTCAGAGAGCAGGGCCCAAATCTATCTTAGTCATGGGCATATCTCTAGAGCTTGACACAGTTAACATTTGATGAAGGAAGGAAGGAAGGAAGGAAGGAAGGAAGGAAGGAAGGAAGGAAGGAAGGAAGGAAGGAAGGAAGGAAGGAAGGAACAAATGGATGAGATAATATTTCACTGAGACATTTTGTTTTCCCTTCCTACTGTTTCCCCCTTTCTGTCCCAAATAGATAATCAAAGCCTCTGTAGCTCTGGCTTCGG
The DNA here is from genome assembly GCA_030015415.1 of Cynopterus sphinx. Classification (NCBI taxonomy): domain Eukaryota; kingdom Metazoa; phylum Chordata; class Mammalia; order Chiroptera; family Pteropodidae; genus Cynopterus; species Cynopterus sphinx. Next base: position 114,416,429 of record CM057381.1, read on the forward strand.
GAAGGTTTGTAGGGCTGACATGTGGAAGCTATGTAAGTAGAGGCTCTTCCCAGCTCATGGAGGAATCTCAGCTCAGGGAAGTTATCAGGCTGGGTGCCATGGAGTGAAGAAGAAAGAGGGTCAGAAGTCAGTGAGAGAGATAAGACTCTGGAAATAGGTCTAGGGTCTCACTACAGTGAGGTCTTGTCTCCACTCCCTGGTAGTGCCCTGGAAAGTTAGAGGTTCAGAAGAAAGGCTGGGAATGGACCCGAATTGGTGAAACCCAAGGCCTTGGGTGCTCCATCTATGCAAAAATTCCTATATGCCAAAGTGACCTGAAAGAAAATGAGTCCCAGACACCAGGAGATCCTGAGGGACAAGGTTCCTACTCTCTCAGAGCTCATGCCCAGAGAGGTTGCAGAATAAGCTCGACTTTTCACCTTGGCACACACCTTCCTACCTGTGTGACTGTCGTTTGTCCTCCCTAAGCTTTAGAGGTTTTTTTTATCTAAAAAAAGAGAGATGAGAATACTACCTGACCTCCCTCATGTGGCTGCAGAGGGAATAAAATGAAAGCAAAGTTGTAAAATGTTGAAAGAAATTAAACCAATTGACTTTTAAAATTTGCATTTATTTTACTCTAGCCGGTCTAAAACTGCTGAAAAGAAAGCTACTGTCTGCCTTTTTTCTGCTTGGATCTAAAATATTCACATGCTACAGGATTCTTTTCCTCCCCCGCCCCCATCCCCAGCAAAATTATAGATTCATTTGTGTTTAATGTTATCCATGAGCACATGTAAGCCATCACCTTTTTCATTCTACTTTTGTCAACTGTCTTTCCTCTGTCTCTGCAGCACCGCGGTTACTGCAGTGACTGGTAGAAGAAAAGTGGGTTGCAAAATGGGACAAATAAAAGGGGAAAACTCTCAGATTAATAACCAAAATCCAAACAACACAGAACCATAGAACCACCCATTTGTGTTCTTTAGCAGTTGCAAGAGAAGATGCAAGCAGAGGACTATAGTCCAAAACCTGGTCTATTTCCAGTTCTTGGGTTACAAGCATGTTAAAAAATATATATTTGGGAGATAAATTACTGTCTTTTCCTTTACAAATGCCCTTGAGAAAAATGGCTCACAGACCAACAGCCCAGGCCCTGCGGTGGTGTGTGGTCTAGAGAGGGACACGATTAATGGAAATGCTGGATTCAAATCCTCATTCTACCAGCAGAAGAAACTTCCACCTGTTGTTACTCCCTCTAAGTTCAGGTTCTTCCTGTCTTAACTATAGCTGTGAGACTCGAACAAATGAATATGCTCATAAAACAGCAGAATGTCTAGGCATTTGTCAAGTCCTCGGCTCTCTGAGAGGCCACATGCCTTACCTGTGCTATCTGACTGCAACCCCATGGGACGGGGCATGACAAGAGGCATCACCAGTGGGCTGCCACTGCACCCCAGCCTGCACGAGCATTATTCTTGCAGTGCCCATGGTAATCCCATGAGGTAGGTAGTACTACTGTTTCCATTTTACAGCTAAAGATGCTGAGAATTGAAGGGGATGAGAAACTTGCCCGAGCTTGTGCGCTGAGTGGCCACAGTATGCCAGGCAACCTTCAAAGTGTTTAATCTTCACCACAAACCCCTGAGGCAGGTCAAAGTGATTACTATCTTTAATTTATAGATGAGGAAAATGAGGCACAGATATTTATATAGTCACAGGTGTGCTGGTGGGCAAGCCAGGGTGGCAGGGTCCTCACCAGGCTCAATCTGGGGAAGGTGCTGGCCCTGGTCCAAACTCCCTCTCCACCAATTTCCAAACCGGACTCTCTAGCTTTCTTGAAGAATCTGTGAGCAATCTAGTATTTTTATTTTTAATGTTTCTTTCTCATTTAAATGAGAGTATGTTTCTTCTGCTTGCAGGCACATAGGAACTCTACTGCCCTGGTTGACTTTTCATAGCCCAGGAAGCACAGACATAGCATTCCCCACTTCATGCCACATCTATGGAAAACACATTATTTGAAGAACATGGTACTCAGGGCACAGGTGGCACCAGGCTGGATAAAAAGTGCCCCAGAGAATTTTAAATGGAGGAGGAAAAAAAATGTATGCAATGCACTTCTGAGACAAGGCAATGCTAGAACAAAAAAATAAACCAAAATCAGTTACATAACAAACAACTAGAGGGATTAAAGAGGTTCTGTTGAGCTGGTTTTTAAGAAGGAGAATTTGGATGAGCACAAAACGGGGAAGCAGGGATAATAAGAATGGAGAGAAATGAGACATAACGGAGGAAAGAGACAGTTATACTCAGTAAACAGAATGAAGGTTCACCTGGGTGTACAGAGGTGAAAAATGGAAATAAAGGGGTAGGTTGAGAACAGCATTTTTCTTTCATACACATACATATGCAAACACACATACATAGATATATACACACACATATGTACACATACATATGTAATGTGTGTGTGGGCATGTATGTGCAGATGTGTGTATATATGCATATGTATATAAATTTTATACCATTTCAGCCTAGGCAGTACTTAAAAAAGAGTTCATCTTTATCTGAATCCACTGTCAGACCATCAACAGTTCTCATGAAAGCATCCTGCCCACACATTACTCACAAAGGAAATGAGTTTGGTGCAACTCCAAAGGCATAAGCAGCTAGTCCTCAAAGAAGTCCCTCAGGTGGTAAGACCCTTGGGCTGGGGATGCCAGAGCAACCCCTCCTCAAATATCTGTTGAAGAGGTTTCATGAAGAAGCTGCTGCATCAGGCACCATGAGGACCCTGAGACACATTTCTAAAGATGCTAGGAATATGGCTTTTTGAATTCCTAAAGGCAGTAGGACAGCTTGCCCACATGTCACCATCTCTGAACCTAAGTATCTCTCAATGCCTACAAGGAAAGTACCTCAAGCACAGAGGTAAGTGCTGACCTGGGTGAACAGCCTGTTTTCAAGGCTCAACGAAGAGGTGGAAAGGAGACTGCAGAATACAGGTAGATTCTACCAGTCCGTTTCATCTATGACTAGAAATTATGCCCAAGAGCACAGCTCACAGCAACTACTAAAGCAAGTCTCAGACCATTTTGTCAGGCACCTGTGGGGATCCAAGCTGCCAGCAGAGCATGATGCTGTACTGATTTCCGTTATTGGACGTCAGTTTTCTAACTCAGGAACATCACAACCAGTGACCAAGCTCTGAGCATGTGTTTTGAGTACATGTCATCGATAACCAGATCTGAGCTGGAGGGCCCTCTAAACATAAAGTACATTTCTGCAACTTGAAAAGGAAAAAGACCATTTGGGGCTGGTTTGAATTAGGTAGAATGGAGACAGGAATTTTCTTGAATTTCCCTCCCTTCTCCCTTGGGCAGCTACTGACCACCTAGCAGAGACAAGATACAGGGCCTAACTGACCTTGGTCTATGATCCCACATCCTTGCTAAGGGACCACTGAGTCTAGGCAGGGGCAGTAGACAGACCCTGCAAGGGCTGCTGAGAATGACTTTACATATTCTCACCTACATCTATATGTCTTTTAGAATTCTGCCTAGCAAAGCTCATAGCCACAAATCTGTAGCCTATGTGATTGATGGTGGTGCTGGTCCCTTATGAGTGGCAGCCATCGAAAAGTACGATTATGCCTTTAAAGTTTAAGGTGCGGTTAAACCTCTATAATGGTGCTAATGGCTCAAGCAACCTTGAAGCAGCTGCCATATTTAAAAGATCATTCTGAAGTGTTTTATGCCTGAAATTGCCCTGTAAAATCTTGTTAATTTTTTATCTTCAGTTGAGAATATACTTAATACCAAGAGGATGGCTTTCTTCCAGCCACACTACATAAAAGGGGATTTCTTTCATCAGCTAATAAGACTGTTCTCGAAGACTAAACTCCACTGGACAAAGCTGAGCTCACCCTCTAAGGCTCTAGTTCTTAGAAATGTGGCCCCTAAGGAAGTCAAATGTGGATATTAGGTCATAGGATCCAACCCAGTCCAGAGCCCACTAAGAGTTGTTCAGACTGACATTACTTTCTCCAAGATGGAGAGAGACAAATGCGTGACTGTCCACATGAGCAGTGGTCAGGTCCCCTCCTTGACATTCCTACTGCCTCTGACTTTACATAATGCTGATCAGTAACTAGTAATCTCATTATCTGTCTGTTCCCCAAGGAAACTGTGAAGCCCTCAGGAGAAGGGCTATGTCTGGTTCACCACAGGCACCCTGATAACTATCAAAACAATTAATGAACAGGGTACTGCCTCTATTGAACATTAAAGATGGGAAACAGGTAAACAAGGAAAGGAAGACATTAGGTGTCCGATCAAGAACAGGCACAAGAAAAATGTTTCAGAGACAATGGGTTGGAAGTTCTTTAATCATTAAACCATCACAACTTAGAAATTCAGTTTATATTCATGTTATATGAATAATGATGATGACAGCTAAGTTGGCTGAGCACTTTCCACATATAACCATTGTGCTAAGTTTGCACACATATTGTTATATCTTTACAATGACCCTCTGAGGGTGCCTGTATCCTAATCCCTATTTTATAAAGAGGGAAACTGAGACTCAGGGGGGCCAAGTCAAATCACTTGAGATATAGAAGTAGGAGAAGAGTAGGATTCAAACCCAGAGACTTTCTCTTGACCACTGCACTTATATATGAACTGAAACTGTGTAGGTAAGGATAGAAATTGGCCCCTGATAGTTTTGAAACCTCAAAGATAGACAATAAGGCAGATTTTTACTCTGAAGATACCATTTCTTTCTGAATTGTTTTTCTGGGAGGATAGCTCTTTGTTTAGAAGTCCCCCAAGTCTGATAAAGCAGAGCAAAATCCTGATCAACAATGATGATGACTAGGGTAACATTCTTAACTTAAACTCTTTACACACATCATCTGTTTAGTCTTTATGACCACCTCATGAGGCAGATGCAATTATCATCCATATCCTAAAGAGGAGGAAACCAAGGTCTAGAGGAAGGCAGTGGTGCGCTCAAAGTCACAGCCAGGAAGAGGTGGAACCTGGAGTCAAACCAGAGTCCAGTTGCTGCCAGAGCCTGGTCCTTGGCCATCGTAATCCCAACTCAAATGGACAGATGGGAATTTGGGGAAAAGAACTCTAGACTCTACATGAAGACTAGATTTGAGGACGCAAGCCTGGAAACAGAGAGCCCTGTTAAGGTCCATCCTCCTTTGTACTCTAAGGAAAAGCACAACTAATTCTACTGCAGCCCCAGGAGTTCCCAAGCACTTAAACACCATTACAAAGAATAGCGGAAGAAGAGCGAAACTACCCCAGGGGTCAGTAAACGACCTCCTGCAGGTCAAACCCAGCCATCTGTTTTCGAAGATAAAATGTTTTACTGGAACACAGCCATATCCGTTGTCTACGGCTGCGTTTGTTTGTGCCAGAACAGCAGAGCTGAATAGTTACGATGGAGGTTGTATGGCCCGCAAAATCTGAGCTATTTACAATCGGGCCTTCACAGAAAAAAAGTTGGCCAACCCCTGGACTACATGTTAGAGAGCTTCACGCAAACAGCATGGGGAAATAGCAGGCCAGAGTCTCCAGGCAGAACGGGCACATATCACCTATCCAGCTCATGCTGACACACACAGCTTACAATTGCATTTTTATAAAAACACAAGATCCCAACCAGCCAGTCCCGCCCCCACACCCCCGCCTCCCCACCCTGTGAAAGGAGCAGCAGCAGCAAGTCTTACCTTTGTTGTACATGTTTGTTGGCACCTGGACATCACTCAGACTAATGTTCACGGGCAAGTTATTGAAATGATCATTTGGGGCTAAGATGAATTCCTTTCCCAGCTCCAAAAAATTCCCATCTTTGTCCCTTTCATTTATCAGCACAGCATTGAAGTATTCATACTGAAAGAGAAAATCAAAAACATTACATGTGACTCCGGTTAGAGGGCTGTGAACTCAGAGAGATCTTGGCAGAGGCTGCAGGCCATTCTCTAGCCTCATGGATCCTGCTCCTGTCACATAATCCCTATTAGTCTTCTGTATCATCTGTGGAAGTTTTCACACAGGTGTGATAGCTCAATATAAATATTTCCCAATATCGTTAAATATTCTAGAAAAACATAAATTGAAGAAGCTGCACAGTACTTTATTATGTAAATACAGAGAAAACTGACCTAAAAACATTTTAATTTTTTAAATTTTGAAGACAGACCCTGACCTTATATAGCCTCCACTTAACTTGCAGGAGACTGTAAAGAATCAAAAATAACAAGTAAACATATAAAATGTCAGAGACTCATACTTGCTGTGGAACAATAATTAAGCATGGTAAGTGGAAGGGCCATGTTTTTACATATGAGCCTCACTGCTCTGGTGACACTCACACAGGGACTGAATGAAGGGAAGTGAGTTGTGTGGGCATCTGGGGGAAAATATCCCAGACAGAGGGGATAGCAAGGCAAAGGCTCCCAGAGGGGAGTGTGTCGGAATGTCTTGTAAGTGACTGTGTCATCATGTAACATATATAGAATGCTTACTTTGTTCCAGATATTATTCTGTTTTTCATGTTTTAACTCTTCTTTCATGTGTTGATTCTTTTAAAAACTGAATAAAGAAGGTTTTATGAGTATTTCCACTTCACAAATGAGGTAACTGAGGTATAGAGAATTTTGGTACCATGCAATCTCAACAAGCTTTTTCTAGAAATTGCCAAGTCAATTTTTACATAGACATGAAAGGGATCTAGAATACTGAACACATTTTTGAAAAATAAGAACAAAGTCCAAGGATTCACATTTCTTGATTTTAAGTATTTTTGTAAACCTAATTAATCAAAACGGTGTGGTACTGGCCTTAAAAAAGACAACCAGATAATGGAAATGGAGAGAGTCTAGAAATAAAGCTGCACATATACAGTCAATTGATTTTCAATTAAGGTGCCTACATCATTCAATGGGGAAAGTTTTTTCAACAAACTGTTCTGGAACAAATACCTAATCATATGAAAACAACATTCTCAACCCCTAATTCACAATATACACACATTAACTCAAGATGCATGATAGACTTAAATATAAAATCTAAAACTATAACTTTTTTTTAAAAAAATGATAAATATCTTTCTGGCCTTCAAGCAGACTATGATATCTTTGGACATGGAAAGCATTTATAACTTTAAAAATTGATAATTTAGACTTTATTAAATTAATAAATATGAAATTTCAAAACTGATCATCAAATTCACAATTATTAAAACAATTAGAAAAGCCACTGTTTTTCGAGGAAAAAGTATTTATAATACACATCTGACAAGTGACTTATATCTAGAAAATGTAAAGAACCTTTATAATTTAACTTAAAATTTCAATGAAAATACAGGCAAAATATCTGTCCAGGTACCTTACAAAAATGATATATTAATGGCCAATATGCAAATAAAAAGTATTCAACATTGTCAGTTATCAGGGAAGTGCAAAATAAAATTCCAACCAGATGTAATTTTAAATCCAGTAGAATAACTAACACTAAAATTTCTGAAAATACTAAATGCTGGTGAGAATATGGAGTAAGCAGAAAACCCATTCATTGCTCATGGAAATATAAAATGTCATAAACATTTTGAATAACCATTTTGTAGTTCCTTGTAAAGTTAAACATGTACCTACCCTTTGACATAGTGATTCCATTCCTAGGTATTTATCCAGGAGAAATGAAAACACTTAGCCACAAAAACACCTATCTGAATGTCCATGGAAGCCCCATTCACAACAGCCAAAACTAGAAACAACCCAAATGTCCATTAACAGAGGAAATAATAAACAAATCTGTGATATATTCGTACAATGAATTACTATTCGGGAACAAATTGCTGACACATCCAAATATGTATGATTTCAAAAATATTTTGAATGAAAGAAGCTAGAATCAAAAGAGTACATATGAGTGGCCCCATTTATATGAAGTTCTAGAAGAGGCAAAATTATTCCTATGTAGTGACAGCAACCAGGGTTTGCTTCTGGGAGAGAAGGTGAGGATACATGGGAAAAAGACACGAGAACAAACTGGGTTGCTAGAAATGTTCTATGTCTTGATCGGGTGTGGGTTACTCAGATGTACTCACTGAAGTATATACTAAAGAACTGCATTTTGCTATATAGAAATGAATGCCTCAAGAAGAAAAATCACAAAAGACCTTACACTTTTTTAAAAATTAATTCAAAAAACCTAATAGAAACAAAACTCAATTTAATAAATTCCACCCCTAGCCATTTTTAAAGAACAATTTACTGTGATATGATACTCTGAAACTGAAGAAATCATACATTACTGCTGAGAAATCACCCCAAGAGTTACTGAACTCAAAGGGTTCACCTCTTGGTGTGGTTGTCATTAGGGAGTTTTATTTACTTGCAGCAAATAAAGGATACCAGAGGTTCACATCCAAAGCTCTGTCTCACTGAAGGGAGGTTTAACCATTGCTTATGTACACTATTTGGTTAATTATGAGTTGATTTCTTCTTTGCATTTAGCTACACTTATGGATTGGGTTCCTGTCAAGCTCATCCTATTTATAGCTGTGTCTGCAAAATACTGTGCTACATTTTAACATTTAGCAAAAATAGCACTTAGTAAGAATGTCCAGACCTTTGGACCCTTGACCTATTTAACAAAGGGAGAACCTTAACAGGGAGAAACACCTTGACAAGCCCATGAACTGTCCACCCCTAGGGGGAGGCCCCTTCTTCTGAAGGCATCTCCTTTCTAAGAAACACATGGGGCTTCCTCCCACAGCTCCATGTTGAGTAAGGTCTTATCTTCCAGACTCAAGTTCTGCACAGAATATTATCAACACTTTAAAAAAAAAATCAAGCCTTCAATGCCATTGTTTCATTATAACTGGATGTTAAATGAACAAAACAAAGCCTCCGCCTGCTTGGTAAACCAATGCAATCATGGTTTAGGCACAGGCTCTCTGGAGGCAGCTTCAAAATTTCTGTTTGACTGAATAATCTGCACAGCCCAGAATGTAAATAAAGAAAGGGTGGAAATGCAAGCAGGATTTTGTTCAATGGCACTCATCATTTACCACCGGCGACTGCGACTGTGTGTGTTCTGCTTCTCTCAAATCCATTTGTCCATTCTGTACTGATACTGAAAGGCTGACTCAGTACAAACAAAAAGAATCATTCCTCAGTCCTTGGAATTCATCACTATAATTATGAGGCTCTGTGGCTTTGTCCACATGATCAATGAAAAGTTGTATTTAGCCTATGCCACCTCAGTATTTCTGAATTCTCGTCACCCATAGAGTCCGAGTAAATTAATTATTTTGTGAGAACATCTGATAATCTACCAAGTGTGACCATGCACAGAGGAAATTAATCCAGAGGACAATGGCATATAAAGCAGTGGGTGTGCTGGGCACTAGAACCTGGCCCAGCACTGTCTTAGAAGGAGGTGGTCCAATGAGTAAGTGTCTAAAACTGATTCAGTAGGGCAAAAGTAGGCCTTTGCAGTTTTTCTGTAAAGGGTCAGATAGTAACTATTTTAGGTTTTGTGAACTCTACAGTCTCGTTGCAATGCCTTAACTCTTGTTACAGCAGGACATCGAACACAGACAATACATAAGCCAATGGGCTTGGCCACATGCCTATAAAACAGTAGGGTGTTATGAGATTTTCAAGAAACAAAAATAAAAAAGGAATCAAGCATTTCTTTCATTAAAAAGTTTTTGAGCACAATGTAGAAAGAAAAGAACAACGTTGGAGGACTAATGTGACCCAACTTCAAGACCTACTATAAAGCTACAGTAATAAAGACATTGCGGTATTGGCGAAAGAATAGACAAATAGATCAATGAAACAGAATAAAAGGCTCAGAAATAGACTGCCATAAATACAGTCAACTGATCTTTGACAAAGGAACACAGATAATCTCTATAATAAATGGTGCTGGGGCAACTGAACAACCACATGCAAAAACAAAAACCAAAAAATCTAAACACAAACCTTAATCCTTCCACAAACATTAACTAGAAATAAATCACAGACCTAAATATAAAATGAAAATTATAAATCTCTTATAAGATAACATGGGATAAAACCTAGATAATCTTGGGTAGAGAGTGATGCTTTTTTAGATATCATACCAAAGACACAATCCATGGGAAAAATTATTTAAAGACTTCATTACAATTAAAAACTTCTCTATGAAAGGCAATGTCAACAAGATTAGAAGACAAGCCACAGAGTGGGAGGAAATATTTGCAAAAAACACATGTGATTAAGAACTGTTATCCAAAATATATAAAGAATCCTTAAAACTCAACAATAAGGAAACTAATAACTCAGTCTAAAGACCTTAAAAGACACTTTACCAAAGAAAATATGTAGATAACAAATAAGCATATGAAAAGGTATTCCATATTATATGTCATGAGGAAATGTGAATTAAAACAACAGTTAGATACCACCAAACACCTATTAGAATGGCCAAAATCCAAAACATTGACAACACCAAACACTGGTGAGAACATGGAATAAGAACTCCCTTACATTGCTTGTGGGTATACAAAATGGTACAACCACTTTAAAAGATAGTTTGGCAGTTTCTTACAAAATTAAACATACTCTTACCATATGATCCAGCAATCACGCTCCTTAGCATTTACCCCAAAAAGCTGAAATCTTATGTGTACAGAAAAACCTACACGTAGATGTCTACAGAAGCTGTATCTATAATTGCAAAGACTTGGAACCAACCCAGATGTCCTTCAGAGGGCAGATGAGTAGGCAAGAAATTTATAGTAAATAAGAATCCAGAAAATAGAATATTACTTAACACTAAAAAGTAATTAGTTATAAAGTATGAAAAGATATGGAGGAAACAAAATGCATATTACTAAGTGAAATAAGCCAATCTAAGAAGGCTATACACATTGTATGATCCCAACTTGGTGACATTCTGAAAAAGGCAAAACTGTGGAGACACTCCAAGATTAGTGGCTGCCAAGGGTGTGATGGGGAGAGAAGGATGACTAGGCAGAGCACAGAGGATTTTTAGGGTAGTGAAAATATCTGTTTGATAATATAATGATAAATATGTGTCATTGTACACTTTTTCAAACCCATAGAATGTAAAATACCAAGAATGATTCCTAAGATGAACTACAAACTTTGATTATGTGTCAATATAGGTTCATCCTTGGTAAAAATGAGGAAGGAAGGAAAGAAGGAAGGAAGGAAGGAAGGAAGGAAGGAAGGAAGGAAGGAAGGAAGGAAGGAAGGAAGGAAAGAAGGAAAAGAAAAGAACAATTCTGGTGAGTGATGCTGATAACGGGGAAGGCTCTGCATGTGTGGGAGCAGAGGGTAAATCTCTGCACCTTCCTCTCAATTTTGTTACAAACCTACAACTGCTCTAAAAAAGTCTTTAAGAAATGTTTTTGAGCAGCATCTCCTAGATACATGTTTATTTATAATGCATACATACTACATACCAACTATATGCATACTCTAAAACAAACTAAAAAAATTGTATCAAAAGTAAATTAAAAGTGACAATCTCTTTTGGGCATCCCAGTGGCTGTCTTTGTGCACCCTTCAGTGCAGCTTTTCTGTGCAGTGTCCTAAAGCAGCATTTTCAAAACATGATCCATGCAACAGAAAGCCATTTGACAGAACACTCATAAAGAGTAATTTTTTAAAAAATGTATGCCACGGTGAACAAAAGTTTGGCAATACAGGGAAAGCTGAGGTTATAGAAAGGCAAAGAACTATCTTTATTTCAGAACCTGTCAGGGTCTTTAACTTAGTCTGAGAATATACTGTTAACTTTTAATGTCTATTAACTTTTGAATGCAGCATTCCTCAAATAGAGCTGATCATGCAAGTGTCCTCTTCAACTCATACACTGGGGGTCACTGTACAAGTTCTTGCATGATTGCTTTATCAATGGGCCACTGCAGGAATTGTGTCCATATTAGGGACTGTTATGTCCCCCACCCCTGGCACTCATTGGTTGACTGACTGACCAAATGACTAATGTCAGGATCCATCAGATCAGTAGGTCTCTCTCACAGACCTGTCTTCACAGTCAGCTCTTCCAGGCCGCGTGGTACCCAGGTATGTTCTTAGCAGATTAGGAACATCATGCTGGAAGCAGGTCTCCTATGGCCCAGGGAAAGGGAAGCTGTAGAAGGCCAAGGTCATATTGCTGCATTGCCTCTGTCACAGATTCAGAGAGAAAAGTGTGTCCAGAGTAATGGAGTTAACGTGAATACAGAAGTGGCCAGAATTACCAGTCTGTGCCATTCACCACAAGATGAAGGGGAAAAGGCAGGAGCCCTGTGATAACTCCACAACTTGCAGCTTCTGCAAGGGCTGCCAGGGCATCCTCTTGCTGGTGGAGTCCATCTCCTTCAATGCCATTGTCACAAACATGGCAATTTCAGTTCAGATACAGATGTCACCAGGGAAAATAATCCATTGCTCCTCCGTTCCACCAAATGTAGAATCCTACAGGTCAAGAATTGTTGGCCCAACTGGACTCCTGTCACCATGAAGAGTCAAACTTCAGATTCAAGGGGAAATATTACTAGATAGCAAGAATGTTTCAGCCTGTGGGGACTTTTTGATTGGTAGGTGGGGACTGCCTATATGTGTTGAGAAGACTTCTGAGGCAGCATCTCAACCAGAGGAATCTGTGCTCTCTTGTAATGGTGCCCAACCTCTCTCACGCTACATGCACCCGTGTGTGTGTGTCTGTGTGTGTGTGTAAGAGGAGGGTGGTGGAGAGATTAAATGAATTGGCTCATTTCACTGTGAGGACTGGAAGCCCAAATTCTGTAGAGTAAGCTGGAAAGCTAGGTATTCAGGTAAAAACTGGTGTTGCCGTCTTGAGTCCAAGTTCCACAGGGTAGGCCAGGCAGGGTTTTCATGCTGCAATTTCGAGGAAGAATTATTTCTTGCTTAGGGAACCTGTATATGTTCTTAAGGCCTTCCGCTGACTAGATGAGGCACAGCCTCACTGTAGAGGGTGATCTGCTTTACTCTGTACATGTTTGCTAATGTTTGCTAATCATATCTAAAAAACGCCTTCACAGCAACATCAAAACTGGCATTTGACCAAACAACTGGGTACCATGGCCCAGCCGAGTTGACACATAAGATTAAACATAACGACTGTCTCTCTCAATGGACTATGGCAGTTTGTCAGCTGTACTCCCAGCTGTCTCCTTGTCCCCTGCCACCCATCCTGGCAGCAGCCATAGTGATTGCTTAAAAATGTAAAATTGGACTGTGTCACTCTCCAGTGTTGTCCCACCACCCTCAGAATAAACCCTCCCCAGGCTTTGAAAGGCTCTCTGGTCCAGATGCACCCACCTTGCCCACCTGGCCTCCTCCACTGACCCACCTCTCACCCTACTCCAGCCTAGCTGCTTTTGCTACAGTTTAAGCAAGTTTGTTTTCACTTGGGGTCTTTGCCCCAGTCTCCAACCCTTGCATGCAGGCTGAACCAGCACTATGGGATTGCCTACGGCAGCCACTCTCCTCTCTAATACACTTTCCTCTTGGCTCAGCTAACTTGAGTGTGCTTCTTACCAGCACAATGTCCTAACTAGTATTCATCACATCCTGATAATGAGGAACCTCCAGGATCCATCAGAAAGACTTGTCCTCAGCACCTCCAGGAGCCACAAGGAAGTGTCTCTCCCACTTAGGTGGGTCCTTGTCCTTGTGCTCATTCCCCACCTGGCCCTGTTACTACTGGCTCCAATAACTATCCAACCCCAGTCCTGTTGGCCCAACTGTCAGCCATCTTTCCCTACCTAATATTTACGTACCTTAATTTTCTCACTTGCAAGTGAAGCAACTATGAACTCCTTCACGGCTGCATGTCAAGCTTCTATCCCTGCATCTAGCACAAGTAAGAACTCAATAAAAGACATCTTGGTTAAGGGCTCAGTGCCACCTGCAAACCCCAGGGCTCTCCCACTCACTCTCCCGAAGCCTTTCTCCTTCCCAGTTACTCTGTTTCCTTGGATCTTCTCTCCCAACTCAATTAACCAGTGGGTTCTTTGGCCTCTTCTTTCTCGATATTTACTCCCCTAGAAACCCTTAGAAGGTTGGTTTTGGGTGCTGATCCCCCTAAAGGCAGGTTGGCACCTAAGCATCTCCGTATTTCCAGAGCTTCTGTCCTTCCTAGAGACACCATGCCTTTCTCACATCCACAATCCCTACACTAAGCACAGTGTCTGGGTCATCAGTCAGGTGGTGGGGTGAATAAACGAATACAACACTGCCCTTCTGCATCAGTTAGGTAAACAGTTTTATGTTCTACCACCAGCTGAGAAGAGCCTTCCCACTCCCTGCCCAGAAGTTAGCTCCAAACTAGGGGAGAAATCTGGGTGGGCCTCCTGATTCTCATCCTTCCCTCCACCTGGATTTCTCTCTGTGGTACATTCATGAAGCAGGAAACCAGCCAGGAATGGCGAAGCGAGGAGAAAAGGGGCTTTGGAGCCTGATGCCCAGGGTTGAAACTGTGCTTTCTTTTTGAAGGCATTCTTTCTCCATAAAAAAAGAATGGTGATGCCTACCTCTTCAGGCCTTTCTGAGGTCTGAGTGGGATAAAGTACAAAAGTAAAGGTCACAGTGCCCAGAGCAGGCTCTAAATATGTTTTGGTTCTCTCCTCTTTTCCTTACTATTTTCCTCTTCCATGCTCAGAGCTGATGGCCAGCTTTTTACAACTTAGATTAAAAAAATAAAAATTAGTAGGAATATTAGCTCCAAATGAGCCAAGCAAATACCAAATTCCCAGTGCATTTGCATCCTATGGAGAAGTGACACATATCCCTACTCATCCTGTCCCTCTCCAAAGGTCTAGTGCTGGTTACCACCTGGTAATCTCATTTTCTCCTCAGAGGTGAAAACTGACATTTTAATAATATCTTCCAGAATATTTTTAGGTATTAATGTTATATTAACTCATTTATAATTCCCCAGTGCCACAGTTCCTTTTAAAAAACAGATAATGAATATTCCCCTCTCAGCCATCTGGAATCTCTGGCCTCTGAGAATACTCAAATATGAGTACTAATGGCCTACTTAATAAGCTACTTATGCAGGCCTTGGACTGCAGATTTCTGCAGGTCCAGCTTTCTGCTGGCATTTGGCATCTAATTTCAAAAGCCTTGGCACGGAGCATTTAACTCCAGCACGCTGGGTTCAAATCTCAGCTCTGCTGCTTCACCACAATCTCTGTTACTTCAACCACATATGGGATTACCACCACCCACGTTACAGGCGAGTCCTTTTGAAAAGAAATGCATAAAGGATACAGAGCACTCAGTTTACTGCCTGACTCACAGTATTAGTTTGAACTGGATAGTACCACCTTTTTCAGAGGTCAAAATGGTCACATATTGGTAATCTCATATGCGTATGGTTCCACCGAACAGGGTTTCAAACAATAGCAGTCACTGCTGTGGTGGAGCTGACCGGCAAGCCGAAAGCAGAGGGAAACCTTTGAAAAGACAGCCTTGTCTTTTCATCATCTCTACTCACCAGTGATGGGTTTTCCAGTTTGTCCCTCAGCACCCACATTGTCCATCCCCCACTCTCATCTCCTTAGAGCAGTGCGAGCTTCCTGAAATACAGAGCGGATTGGGCCATCCCTCAGCATGCAATCCCCTAGAGACTTCTCACTGGTCTGAGGACAAAGGACAAGTTTCTTACCATAGCAGACAAGGACACAAAGCTCTGGCTCCTGCCTTTTGTACTAGTCATCACCCAACCTCACTTATCTCTCTGTTAGTCCCTCCACTGCTCCGCGATCCTAGGTCCATGCAGCCTCTGTCCATAATGTTACCCCTGCTGAGAACACTTTCTCCAGCTGACACTTTCATAATCCTCATTCCTCCTTAGTTCCAGTTCAATGATCACATCCTTGGGGCAGCCCCCTCTGACCCTCCTGACTGAAGACATCACTATTGGCTGTCTTTTAAGCCTCATGCGCCTCTCATGCATAGCACTTATCCCAGGGTCATAGCACACTTATCTGAGTGACTATTCGGTTGAAATGGCCTCCATTTTACAGTGTTAAAGACATATGTTTGCAGGGACCATAGCTGTTTCTTCCTGTGCCACTGTAATCCCAGCATCTAATATAATACCTGGCACATCGTACTGCAGCAGTTCCTTGCAGTGGTCCCTAAGACATGGCAGGAGCACAGAGGAGCTGAGGGCCCCTAATAGTGAGCCAAGCTCTAGCCCAGAGACACAGGGCATACTGCTGGGGAAACCACATAGGGTCTGAGGGCTCAGGCTCCTCTGAGGCTCCTCTGGTTAATTGCTCGGTCTAACACCATGATAAAAGTACCAGGCAGGTGAGAACCCCTCTATGGACTCCAGCAAGGCCTAATAAACCCTAGTAAAGTAAGGCCCCTAGCTGGGCCTTCCATCAGTTTTTTCATTCATCAAATGGTTTTGAAGGTTTTGCTGCCTCTTTTCTTATCACCCTCCTTACCCCAGCAGCCAGAATGACTCTAAAAATTAAAACTGTCACTACTTCCCACTGTGTAGAATACAACCCAAAGTCATACATGATCTAGCTCTTATGTGCCTTTCCATCTCAATCAGACACACTGGATATCTCTGGATCTTCAAACAAGACAAGCCGATTTCTATCTCAGGGTCTTTGTATTTATTGTTCACTCTGCCTGGAATGCTATTCTCCAAGATATTTGCATGGCTGGCTTTAGGTCTTAGTATAAATGTCAGCTTCACAACAAGGTCTTTTCTAAACATCCCTGACTATTTCCATTCAAGTACTGTCAAGCCTAATGCAACAGAACTTTGTGCAATGATAGACATGTTTTATATCTACACAAATACAGTAGCTATGGGCCACTTGTGGTTATTGAGCACATGGAATGTTACTGGTGTGACTGAAGAACTGACTTTTTAATTCAATTTAATTTAAATAAATTTTAATTTAACTTTCAACAGCCACATATAGCTAGTAGCTACCAAATTAAACAACAGCAGACCGAAACTCTGTTTTATTTCTTTAGAGCAATCAATATCTGAAGTTCTTTTTGTCTATTCATAAGTTTATTCCCATCTCCCCAACTGGAAACCGGAACTCCATATGGTGACAGGAACATTTTCTGTTTTGTTACCAGCTGGAACCCCGGTGCCTGCTACAGTGCTGGCTATTGAGGTACTCAAATATGCATGGAATAGGTAGGCATGTGTCCAAAAAGGCATTGATACAATTATCCTCATAACATCCATCCAAGATCAGGAGTTTCCATCCATGATTTGTGTCCAACAATTGTGAGATGTGTCACATTTATTATTAATAAAAGTGGAAGTACTCACATTTTCAAAGAACTGCCTTTTCTATTTAGGTAGACTAGATTTAAGGTTATCTACATAATAAGGTCATACCCAATCCTTTGTATCCAGATTGATTTTCTTAAGTGGGAGGGAAAGCAGGCCACTAATAGCTAGAGGAGAAAATTTGCATATGGGAGTGTGTCACACATATGAGTATCATCTGTCACTTCTACTTGGGCATGAAAAAAATGGTAAGTGTTGTGAACAAGCTTGCTTTTCTCTGATTACCATCTCATCTCTCTTGTTTCAGAAATGAAACCCCAAATCTCTGATACAGTGGGAAATGGCAATCATAGGTACACTGTCAGCCACACTCCAAAATGTGACCCAAGCTGGCCAATCAGAGTCCTTTTTCAGGCAATGCTATGAAACCTGGGAGGTTGAGGGTCCCAAGCTCTTTATCAAGGGTCAAAAGTTACACTATTGCTGCTTTTGGCTGCCAGGGTCCATCTTGCCTCCCACACAGATATCACTCTTCTGAGAACAGATTCATACAGAAACAAAGAAAGCCAAGAGCTGGCAAAAAAAGAAAGAAAAGAAAAAAAGAAAAGAAAAGAAAGGAAAAGAAAAGACAAGACAAGAAAAGAAAAGAAAAGAAAAGAAAAGAAAAGAAAAGAAAAGAAGAAAAGAAAAGAAAAAGAGAAAGAAAGAAAGAAAAAAAAGAAAAAAAAAAGAAAAAAAAGGAGTGAAGTCTGATAAAGGGATTCTTAAAGGCTGAGTCATACCTTGGAATGCTCAGATATGTGAGTCAAAAAAAAAATCCTCTTTTTGTTTTTTATTCTAATTTGACTGGGGTTGGTAGAGCCCTGACTGAAACATTGCCATTAGCTCTTGCAATATGACTGGCTTCCCTGAACATCAGTTTTCTTTATGTGTGAAAGAAGATCAAAAACAACCACTTGTATTAGTTAATTTTTTTATAAGTGATAACATTTACCCTAAGATATGAGAGTGCTTAATAGATTTCAAAGAACTGAATATAGCCAGGCTCCAGGAAAAACCTGAAACCAGAATCAAGAAACCCTTCAGCGTCCTGGTTCAAGTTCTCTCACTTCTCCTTTCTGTTCCTCTCTGGGTGTTTGTACCACTCTCCTCTGTACACACTGGCTTCCTTGGTCCACTGATTCGAAAAGTAAAGAGAAATACACTTGGCTTCTCCACATTTACACCTTTCTATTCAGAGATTAGCCCAAGGCAAACTGAAACTTTTGACCCCATCCCCAGGTCCTGGGAGAGGAAATTTAATTGGTCCACTATATGTCAAGAGACTACCCATGATCCAATCAACTGGGACAGAGCAGGCAGGAGGAGGGTGATGGAATCGAGTTATAAAAATATGGTCCTTGGGACCAATCCTCACGAATAAACGGCTATTGGGTTGGGAGGATTCATTGCTAGCCTAGCAGAGACCTCAAAAGGTATCTATACTACACTATAAAAGGTTTTTATAAAACCTTACTGGGCTAACACACTCTATATGAAATCAGTGGTGAGAATAAGTCACTTGTTATATGGCTCACACTCATGAACTATAAATTGAATCTGAACATGTGGCTTCCAGGTCCAAACCAGAAAACCAGCTTACAAGACTAGCCATCCAGTAATGAGCTCCTTTAGTGTCCAATAATTAGATGTTTTTGGTTCAAGTAAAAAAAAAAAATCACCTATGAATTTCTCATATATGAGTAGCAAAATATGAAAGGATAAGACTTAATTATGGTACTTAGGTTTTAAAATATAATGCTTTATGCATAAAAAATACCTTTTGATTCTAAGGCAGGGGTCCCCAACCCCCAGGCCACAGACGAATGACCTGTTGGGAATGGCCACTCCACAGGAGGTGAGCGGCAGGCAAGCATGTGAAGCTTCCTCTATATTTGCAGCATCTCCCCAGCACTAGCACCACTGTCTCAGTTCCACCTCACATCATCAGGCATTAGATTCTTGTAGGAGTGCAAACCCTACTGTGAACAGCACATGTGAGGAATCTAGGTTTGCGCGCACCTTATAAGAATCTAATGCCTGATGATCTAAGATGGAGCCGAGGCAGTGATGCTAGCCCTGGGGAGCAGCTGCAAATACAGATTAGCAAAGAGGACTGACTGCACAGAGACCATAATAAATCAATTGCTTGCAGACTCATATCAAAACCCTACCAGTGAGTGGCAAAAGACAACTAAGCTGCATCTGGTGGCAGGCTTTATAGTAGCAAGTGAGTTGAGGTACTTAATTGTACAGCTGCATATGGTGGCATCTGATTCTGCATTATGGTAAGCTGTAATTACTTCATTATATATTACAGTGTAACAATAATAGAAATAAAGTGCTCAATAAATGTAATGTGCTTGAATTATCTTGAAACCATCTCCCCTCCCCTGTCCGTGGAAAAACTGTCTTCCATGATACCAATCCCTGGTGTCAAAAAGTTTGGGGACCACTGCTCTAGGGCAAACCACATTTTTGGCGCTGCATATTAGTAGTAGTAATCCATATTTTAAATTATCTACCTAAGTTGTTCTTCAAAGGAACTCTTACAAGTCCTAATAGACTAAAAATAGCTTATTCACAAAGCCCAACTGAAATAGGAAATAAATCACCCCACCTCATTTCCCTATCATAATAACTTTACCATTCCCACTTAAAAGACTTAAGAACCAATTAAAAGATAGACACAGAGCATGTGGCCTCATTATCATGATTATTATTGCAATTTAGAATGTTCTAGCATTTAAGATCACAGGGTCCAGTTGCTCTGGTGATTTACTTCTGCATTTTTCACAGGATGTTAACTAGGGGAAGAGACATCCAAGGCTACAGCATATATACTGTAAAAAGGGGACCTGAATTTCCAGTTACCAAGGTAAAAAATTATACTAATGTCTTTTCCATCACTACCTAGCATCTTAAACACAGAAGTGCTTCTCTGATAAAGAAAAAGAGAAGCGATAACAAGTATAGTTACCTCTAGTGTGCCCAGTGCGAATCTGTGCCTAACGGGCGGTGCTGGATTCTCCAAAATTAAGTACACACTTTGTGTGGGGAAGATCATGGGAGAAGACAGAGTAGAGAATGGAACAGAGAGAAAATATAAGCTTTTCTAGACATATCTAGAATACTTAGAATTTTTCAAAATTCAGGGGAAAAAATGTTATGTCATTTTCAGCACACAGTAAGTTCTATGTCATTTCAAAAACTGCCAGAGTTAAAGTTATGCTGAGGGTATGTGCCAGGTACTGTAGTGTTTCCTCACTCAGGACCTCTCAAGGTCTTACGCAGACCCTCCCACCCATCTTACCACATGAGGAAACTGCAGTGATTAAGTAATTGTCTGAAGGTCCCATAGCTAGGAAGTGGCAGATGCTACCTGGAAACCTCATGTAACCAACTCTATCACCTACGCCACTTTTGGTTGCTCAGGGCTGCTTTCCAAATCTGCAGCTTAATAAGATGTCATAGAAAATCAGTCATCTTCTATTACAACATACCTATATCATACACTGTCTTATGTTTAGTGAGTGTTCTGAATATATTTGAGTGAATTGACCTTTAATAATTATAATAAGTTGTGAAATTGGAATAAGTTGTGGAAATGAGATGTCGTGAGTCAAGAAAACAAAAACTAGAAATTAAATACAATGGCATTCCTTAAGGATTCTGCAACAGCTACTTAGGAATAAGATGGAAGATTGAGAAGCTGTCATCTTTTCTTCGTTCAGCCCTCCCTGTTTATTTTTGTGTTATTGTTTTAACCTTGTATGACAATAAATAAGTGGGATAAAAAATTAAACATCAAAATAAAAAATAATGCAAGATGGTAAATCCATTCAGTGCCCTGACACCTCATTTGAGATAATGCTCTGGAGAAAATGGATAAATTCTTCTATGCTGACAATACAGATCGGGAACTACTCTATGGCAAGAGAAAATGACTTCAATTTTATCTTGTCAATGGAAGTTAACCTTCTGTGTAACCTTAACAAGCTCCGTTCCCATCATGCACACTGTGAAAGCTCTAAAACACTTCACCTAATCAACTGCAAGATGCTGTTTACTTTAGAGGCCTTTAGGATCAGAAAATAAAATTTTTCAGGTGCCACGTGTCAGGATCTTGAAAAAAAATCATTGTGTGATATAGCAGAGATATCTAGACTTAAATCACCAACAAGCTCTTATAGCTGTCCGTGATGCAAATATACACAAAAGCCCGTTTAAAATTAATATTCCTCCAGCATTTTTATCCTTCCTCTATTAATTTAAAATGGCAATAGCACTCTGACTGCCAGGCTTTTAACGAGATTCATGCTTCCTTCAGTTGTTCTCTCAGTTAACATTTGCTAAGCACCTAAGGTGTGTTGGGGTGATCAAAAGAGTAGTGCTCACAGAGTATCCCGTGTAATCTTGACATTCCTAGATGTTCTTGTACTTGGTGTGGGGTATATAACTAGTTTGGCCAATAGGCAGTGAGCAGATGTGCTATGCGTCACTTTCTATCTAAAGTATTTGGGAGGAGGCGATGAGAATCCCACACTGTCTTTCCCCCTTGTAGTAATTCCAGAAGCTACATATTCCAGATGAAAGAATGGAAAGTGCCTGGGTCCCTGAGTTGCCCATTGGAAGAGAAGGTCCCAAGAAAGCCCCTGGACCCACAGTGGTACTTACATAAAAAAGAAATAAACTTCTATGTAGTAATCCTCTGAAGTTTCAGCTTGTTATTCTTACAAATACAGTTGGGCATTGGGCTAGACTTGTGAAAAGAGGAAAAATAATATAAATCCCTGCCCTAACTTATTCAAATCAAAGGAAACTGAAAATAAACATATAAATTATGGGCATTAGTCTTTTATAAGTATGTTTTCTTAGATTAGCTTAAACCACCTCAATTCACATTCAGAACTCCCTACTTACTAGTAATGAAGGCATTCTATTTGGTTGAAAGCCTTCCATTAGTTTAAAAGCTCCAATTGTTGAACCATCAATGTCTATATGAGCGTAATAAAGGACAGAATAACTAAGTGTTATGTAAGTGGAAGCTATAGCCATATTAACATTCATGAGTTTACCAACCACAGTTCCATTCATAGTCATTTAGAAATATAAATACAATAACAAAATTCCAACTTACAAAGAAGCCAAATGCTCCCCACTCCCCTTCAAATGACAACTAAGTCTGGAGTATCAGTTTCTTTTATGACATCTCAATTCTGCTCTAATGATTATGGGAAGAAACACTATTAAAGAGTTACCAAATACAGCAAATGCGATTTGCTGGGAATTATAATTGTAACTTACGTACCTATTGACACATACTTCTCCCAAATGTTACTTTTAAAAGGGAAAATATATTTATCTGCCAACACAGCCAAAAGAAATAAAAATATCTGGCTGTTAAAAGAAAAAACACACTTTAGAAATCCCCATGTGTATATTTTAGCATCATTTAATGAAAATTTAGTATAAACTAATATAGCCAATATGGTATCATGGTGTGAGTACATTTACAGCCCTAAAGATCCACTTACATGAATGAACACAGACATCACTTAACCCCTCAAAGCATAACTTCCCTCTCCTCAGAAAGCTACACATTAATTCAAATTTATTCACTTCATAAGGTCTAGGCAAATGGAATTCAGATAAACTCATCTAGCAATAGAGTTGTCTATAGTTGGAGATAGAATAAAATGAGAATGTCTATGAGCTTTTCAACTACTCTGGAGAATGAATGCTATGTACAATTTGTGGAAAAAAGATGTAAATTCTAGTATTGTGAAAACAAAAAGCTGTGGAAGAACTAAGCACATTACCAATCACATGCCTGGGCTGTTTTGAAGTCTTTGATCTCTCCCAAAGAAGCTACAGAAGAAGCCAAGTCACCTAGAAGCCACCTCAAATTCCAGGGCCATTGTGGAACATTAGCCACAGGTTTTCCAGGGGGTAGGGATGAAGATCACACAACTTACCCATCTGCTTGAGGTTTCCAAGAAATCCTGCAGGCATGCTAGGAACACACTGAAAACACAACTCTACTTTGACTATACAAATGAAACACCAGAGGGGAATGAAGGCTTGGGAGAAGCTGGTGATTGTCCCGAAACTTTAAAAGACAAAATATGTATGTGGCTTCTCATTGCATGTCTTTCCTGTTTCATCACCCAATGTAGGCCAGCCAGAGGCCACTTTTTCGTGTCTGACCTCCACATTCCCCTTCCTGGAAGCAATAGAAGTGCTGTCCACTCCAGGAACTTGGATTCCAGGAGGCCTTCAAGAAATGAGCATCTCCAGACCTGCTGCTTCTTCCAGATAGAAGCAAAGCCACACACAGGGCCAGAAAGTGTTTCAGGACATAGAGATTCCTGTGATCATCATGAGAGGAGTGACCTCAGGCCTGAGTCAGAAGGCTGGGGTTTTCGGCTCTTGATTGTTTTTTCACTTTGGTGAGTCTTCAGCCTTCTGAACCCATGTCTTCACATCTGTCAACAAGCACATCCACTAGATGATCCAAGGGGTCCATACACTTCAGATTTTAGAGTTTGTTCCAGTGTTTTCAGGCATTTAACAACTTCCAGCACCTTGGTATATGGAAACAAGTTTTATGTTTCCCTCCAAAACTGCCCCAAAACAGACAAGAAATTAATGTATCCCTGGAAATCAGGAGTCAGACCAAGCTGACCAGCCACAATCATTAAACTCCTAAAAGTTCCATGTCTAAGCTTAAATTTTTCATGCACATTCCATATTCTATGATTTATGTGTGTACAGCCCTGCTCTTATGATTTTTCTTATTAAAAGATCTCACTTCAGCAATCAAAATGTGTACTTACTAATACTACCCAGTAACTGAAAACGGCACTGGTGGTTGGCTAAGGCACTACAAGATGATAACAAAGCACAATGAGGTAATTCAAAAGTAGAGAAAGTTTTTAATGTGGACGTAGGCTCAGTGACTTCAAATCTACATGGCTCTATACAGAGCAACAACAATCTCAACAAAAAAATTTTATCTTTAAAACCAGGAGAAGAGGCATGATGAGAAATTAAGAAATCATTCTTAAGGTTCACAATCTCAGTGTGACTGTTTTGGGGGAATGTTTGTATTATAATTTTAGGGGTTAGGAGGAAGTTTTAAACCTTATTATAGACTCTACTTGACGAGCCCCTATGGAGAGGTAGTATGGGGAAGAGTAGTTTCCTGTGATTTTCCTAGTCTGACGAACAATTGAGAGGAGAAGAAAGTTCTCTCAATTAAAAATTTTATAAGGATAAAATATCCTGCTAAACAGATGAAATTCCCAGAATTCTAAAGATGGCAGGATGTTTGACTGAGCGATAAGTACCAGCTGCCCACTGAGCATGTATTACTGTAATATCTTAAAATACATAATTCAATCATTTGCTTTCAAATGTCTGTCCACATATTTAATAACAAAGCTCAAACAATTTCTTCTTTTAATGAAACTATTTAGCAAAATAATGTCTATCAATGACAGTTCTGTGCCTACAGCACACATGGATTAATATGAAACCTTTTCTCCTATTGAGTGCTATGTCTCCAAGAAGGAAGAGAGAAAGAGGTAGGTGCCACTGCACAGTTCAGGACTCTACCACTTTCATGATACAATCCAAAATGGGGAGAAATATGGGAGAATTGAGCCAGGCAACACAGGCAGAGAGGAGGTTTCAGTAAGTTCTATAACTAAGCTTTCCCAAACTCCAGTCTTTCTTGGGCCATGATTGATTTCTCTGTACTACTTCACCTGCTTTGTTTATTAATAATTTTATTATGCTATTATTTTAAAATTTAAATATACTTTTTTTAAAACGGTAAAATTTTTATAAAGGGAAAATTTGTATCATGAGCGATAAAGTAGAAAGAAACCATATCAAATACAATAAAAACAAGCAGTGGTATTAATTTTAATTAACTATAACTGCTTGCGCTCTCAGCTAAAAATTGAGATAATCAAGAATTAGAAAGATGTTTGACATTTATTAACACTAAGTTGAGGTTTTCTTCCTGAGGTTGTCAGATAGAGGATTCATTGAGGAGTTTAACTTTAGAAAGGGTCAGATATGAAGTACAGAAATCTCCAGGTACTATGTGGAGATTAGATCGAAAAAAGACAACTAGAAGACAAGCTAGGAGACTGTGGCAGAAATCCAGGCAAAAGGCAATGATGACTCAAACAAGACAGTGGCCATGGGGTAGACAGAAATGAACAGGCAAGAGAGATGGTGAATTTTGATAAAAGTTGGTGACCAATTACTATGGGGAGCACAGGAGGTGCTCAAGATGATTCTCAGATTTCTGGCTTATATAAATGAATGCATGTTGGAGCTGTTCTCAGAGAAAGGAAACAAGAAGAGAAGCAGGTTGGAGTGGAGAAAAGCACAGCTGTTCACTTTTAAATGGTGAATGACCACGTAGGCCCTAGTGTCAGGCTATGTGGCTTCAAATCCTGCTCTGCCACTTTCTAGGTATAATTTTAATGACCATGATCTGTTTTATTCCTCACTTTCCCAATCTAAAAAAACTGAGGATAGTTCTTTCCTCATAGGGTACCTAGCTAATCACTTTACATATGAGCCAATATCCTATGAGTATCAGGATTGGTATCATTCCTAGCAATCCAATTTACCCTGATAATATTGCTGGTCAAAAATCATACCCAGAATGACCAATATGAACTCTGGACTGGTCTCTGCTGACATTCCCCAATAGGCCCAGCCTCCCCTCTGTGCTCCCTGATTAGGGCATCTAGCCACTAAATTACCATTGATGGGAAGCAGTTTGCCATTCCAAAACATGCCTTCTGGGATATTGATTAAGTTGGTTATTTTTAAGAAAAGACAGACTCAGAAAAAATCTTTGATCTTCCCACTAACTGCCTAAAATAATTTAGAAAGAGGACCTGCTCCAGTAAGGGAAATATTGTCATAGATACTATAGTTTAATATGAACTACTGTGTGATAGGGAAAAAACAAGGCCCATTTGTTCAAAGCCCATTGTTAAATGTAGCCCAGCAAACATTTATTTACCAAATATTTGCTTTTCAATATCCAAGTGAATTGCCATCCTGCACTCTGAAGTCTCAAACCACAACCTTCTCCTTAGCTCAGAATGGCATATAAGCTTTAACTGTCTCATATGTCTTTAGGTCTCCTCCCTGCATATGTACAAAAGTAAAAAAATTGGTCATTTTCTCCTGTTAATGTGTCTCATGCTAATTTGATGTTCACTCCAATCAGAAAAACTTAGAAGAGTAGAAGTAAAACTATTTTTCTTCCCTTACACCATCCTATCTACTGCTTCTTTATAGCCAGACTTGAGAGAGGTGTCTGTGTTGTTATATACCACCTATTACATCTCTAAAGAGTAAAAAAAAAAAAAAAGGCATTATTGAAGCTTTAAAAATTTATAAAACTGCCTTCAAATAAAGGAATTTAGTTATAAACTAAATCGCTCTGGTTTTCTTTGGTTTGATTCTCAAAGCAGAATTGAACTCTCTATAGAGTTAAAGGTAAAAAATAATAGTTGGGACTAGGGCTTCAGCAGCTCCCCCATGACTCTAATAAGAGCCCAAAAAAGCAATGAGACCTCCAAAGCATGTTGGCTAATTTTCTTAAAAGGACACTTCTTCATCTGCTCTAAGTAAATGGATTTTTGTACCAAAATCTCAAAGCAAAACAAAGCTAAATGCATGCATACATACATACATACATACATACATACATACATACATACATACTTACAGCCCTTTATTCCTATTTTCTTCCTTGCTGCAACAGAGACTTTTCACACCATTCGCAATTTTGCTGATGGAAGTAATTCAATAATTTTATTCTCCAAAAAGCAGAATCACAGGCAAACTTTGGAGAACTGTACCCCAGATTAAATCAAAACTCTACTACTCATGGGGAGTGTATTCTTTCCTTTGCAATGAGAATAGCTGTAGTGGCAGCGAATCCTGGAGCAAAGATTGGTACTACCAACCTTTGTCCCCAGGCTGCAGGGCAATCTCTATCACCTGAGTTGCTTCATTCATTTCCAACTTAACCCACTATTTAAGGTAGTATTTTGCCTAGATTTCTCTTTAATTAGTTCTCCTAAGTGTCTGTGCTGAGAGTTGGAATGAGAAGTTTGATACCAACATTATCAGTTTAGAGTAAGTTTGCAAAAAAGACTGGTGGTTATAAAGTATTTACAAGGCTCCACTAATATCACCACTGGATTACGAAGGCATCCTGTCAGTTACGTTGCCCACTCTCTTAAAGCTTCAACCAAAGGACAGAGAAACTCAGTATCCAAAGGTATGTATGCAGTAGATAGTGTTCATCCTGGAAGTTAACCTCATTTGGTCAATGAAATGATTCAATTTGAACTTAAACTGTTCTTCTAAGTGCATTGAATCCTCGTAACCTAGACCATCTCCTTCTTGTGTCTGAGCCCAATAGTTTTATTTTCCTCTGTTCCCTTTCTTCCTTCTTGTATTTCTGTCTTTCTCTCTTAATCTTTCCTGCTTCCTTTTACGGACCTCCTTCAATTACAGCCAAATCTGCTAAGCACTTGCATGCCAGATGCTAAATGCTTTTATGTATCACTTGATATAAACATCCAAAGATAAGAGGAGTTGTCTTAGTTCACATGGGCTCCTATAACAAAATACCCTTTTGAAAAGACTGGTGACTTATAAACACAGAAAGGAGCTCACATGGGTTGTCAGGGCAGCCCACAGAGTTGGTGCCTCTTGCCAGTTCCAATTGGTTAGATCCCCATTCAGACACCCCTTGATACTCTGCTTTGAACTTATTTTCCTGGAGACAGATCAACTGAGGCAGTGGTCTATATCCTTTTGCCAGCCAAGATTCCTATTGTTGTTTATTTGATATGGGGGAAATCCTGCCCTGGACTCCTCACTCTAAAACAAAATATGAAAAATAGACACTTTTCAATTTAAAAGTTAATTAAAGTTGATTTTTAGGACTGAAAACTTCATGGTGCTTCCAGCAAGTAGGCTACAAACCACAGGATGGCAAAATCCACCAGGACTCTAAACTTTTCTTTTTAGATGATCCTTGTTTCTCAACCCAAAGACAATACCACACGATGACAAAGCAAACCTTTCAACATTGAATTACCTACAAAATCTCAACCAACTGTCCCAAACTTTTGAAGGTCACCCACTGTCTAGTTACACTTATAATTACAGTGTTGGGCAACTAATGAAACTCAATACAGTTCAGAAATCACAACATTATAATGAGGTGGTTCACTTTTTACAACTATTTTATATTGATTGTACTAACCTTCTTCTTTTAAACTTTTCCACATGCTTAAATCCGTTTTCTTTAAAAAATAAGTAACTTTTTTTTTAACCCAAGACCCCAAAAGAAATAAACACTATATATGAATAACACTTGTACTGTTACTGATCACTGCCAGCCATTGAGGGGAAAAAGTTGGCCCAGATCAGCAGGTTTCTCTTCCTTCCAAAAATAAAAAATGCAACAACATCAGCATAATTTACTGCTTTCTTTCTTTTATTCTCTGTTAGGTTGTGGTTTTCTTAGTCATAACAGGCAGTATAACCAGAGTAATATTGTTATTATACTGAAGGAGTCCTGAAATTATCAGAGGTAAAACTCAATTAATTTGATAATTTATTTAAAATTTTTTCAATTTTTTCCTTGATTCAGTACCATAGAGTATAGATAGATGATAGATAGATAGATAGACAGATAGATAGATTGATAGATTTATGTAACACCTACTATAGTAGTCAGAATTCTAAAGATGGCTCATCCAAAATTCCTGTCCCCTGATTGTTCAATTAAACATTAATCTCAATTGAAATTTCAAGTCAGTTGACCCTAAAATACAAGATTTGGGCCTTAAAAGGAGAGAGTTTTTTTTTTTCCAGCAGTTGGCAGAAGAAGCAATCAGATAGATTTGAAGTACAAGAAGAATTCGGCATGCCCTTAATGGTTCTGAAGATGAAGGGGCCAAAGGGAAGCTTCTAGGAGTTGAGAGCAGCCCCAGGTGACAACCAACTAAGTAGGTGGGACCCCAGTCCTACAACCACATGAAGTTTAATTCTGTCAACAATTTGAATAAGCTTGGAAATTTATTCTTCCCAGAGTCTCTAGATGAAACACAGCCCAGCCAACACCTTGATTGCAGCCCTGTGGGAACCAGAAAACCAGTCAAGCCTACCTAGACTTCTGACCTACAAAACTGTGAGATAGTAAATTGGTATTGTTTTAAGAGCTGTGGCAATTTGTTATGCACGAATAGAAAGTAATACACCTAACTAGGTGCATTGTTCTGTGCTAGAAGGTTCCCAGATGAAATGTACAGAATATGATGTCATTAGTATTTGAGCAGTTTTCATCCCAGAACATAAACTAAGAACATCCCTCCCTTCTACAAGTCCAAAGAGCTGTATGGCATAAATTTCTTTAGTGAAGTGTTATGAGAAAGGCCAGAAGCAAATGTATAACAGGGAGTGGTTTGTTCAGATGACAGGTAACAGACTGAAAGCCTTCTAGGACTCAGCAGATTGAGGGATAACAGAGCATTCTGGAAGACTGGCCATTCATTAAACAACAAGGATGAGTCAAGCATTGGGCTAAGAATTAACCTGAGATATTTTGAGAATTAAATGGAAGGAAGGAAGGAAGGAAGAAAGGAAGGAAGGAAGGAAGGAAGGAAGGAAGGAAGGAAGGAAGGAAGGAAGGAAGGAAGGAAGGAAAAGGAAAGGAAAGGAAAGGAAAGGAAAGGAAAGGAAAGGAAAGGAAAGGAAAGGAAAGGAAAGGAAAGGAAAGGAAAGGAAAGGAAAGGAAAGGAAAGGAAAGGAAAGGAAAGGAAAGGAAAGGAAAGGAAAGGAAAGGAAGCAAGCTGTATTAGTTATTAGAGCCCAAATTCTTGAATCTAACTGGCTTAAACAAATAGGGAAATGTATTATGTGACATAGAAAGAAACCTCAAGGTAGGGCAGACTAAGGCTGGTTCACTCACCAGTGACTTTGAAGACCCAGATTATTTTCATCTCTCCATTCTGTCAATCTGTTGTGTTTGCATTCAAAAACAATGCTGTCCAGAGGAAGAGGATTATAGTCAAGGGAACATTCTCCCAGAGGCTTCCTATCAGATTTCCCCTCAAGTTTCATTGCCCAGAGTTTGGTCTCATACCCAAGCCTAAACCAATCATGTGTAAAGACAACAAAGGAAGGATAAACTTTCCCAAAAAGGAAGCGACACCTGGAAAAGCATACAGGGTTTCCTGGAGAAGGAGTAAATTCCTGAACCATATCTTGGCTCCATCGACATGGAAGAGATGGGTAAGGATGCTGGGTGTGCAACCAAGGGTATCCTGAGTAGAAGTTCTGAGAATAGGGCTGGTCCAAAGTACAGTGTCCCTCTGTATCCATGGTTCCAGGACCCCCTTAGATATCAAAATCTGGAGATGCTTAAGTCGCCTAGTTGGCCCTCTGTATCTACAGGTTCTGCATCTATAGATTAAACCACAATTAAATCCTTGGATGCAGAACCTCAGAACCTTCAGATATGAAGGACTGACTGTACACCCTTAAATTTTAGCTGTAATACTCATTGTTTATGCCTTATCTCACTTAATCCTCATAATGATTCTACAGGGAAGTTGTTATTGTTGTTAAAATATTAAAGATAAATAAAACACGGGTCAAAGAGATGAAGTTCTCCATTTAAGAAACACTCCTAGCAGAATCAGGATTTAGATCCATGTCCAAGTGACACTAATTGATTCAGAAAAAGCATTTTCTCTGCTGAAAGAATATAGTTTCAAGGGTTAGTATAAATTTTTCTAGCTTCTTTCAACCAGTCTGGATGACTATGACATAAATTTGAATGAGAATTTGGACTACTATGGGAACAGAACTTTGGTGAGACCCCATGCCATATATCCAGCCTCTGGAACAGACTGAAAGGGGAAAATATAATCTCTGTGGAAAACACAATTCACTCTCAAGTGGAACCCTGGGGCTTCTTCAGATTGCTTCCCTGATCCTACTTTGCCCTAATAAAAAAGGAGATGCAAAGATCCACACTGCCAGATGTTTTTCTTCCACCACCAATGTTCCAGTGTTGCTTCAAAGCATTATTACAGCTGAGACTATGGATTAAAGCAAAAAGACTTTTTTCTTTAAATATCTGTCTTAGAGAAAGAGAGATGGCATGCTGTGACAGGAATGCTGCAGTTACAATTGTCAGGGGGAAAAAAAAGAAGAAAAAAACTTAGGCCAATTGGTTTAAGTAAAGAGCAAAAAAGCACTGGTTCATGTAACTGAGGTGTCTAGAGGTATGTCTGATCTCAAGGCACAGCTGGATCTAACAGAGCCTCAAATAATGTCATCTGGATTCTGTCACACCCTTGTCTCTAGTTCTGCTGTTTCTGTGTAGGTGTATCTCAGATAGGCTTTCTCCACAGAACAGCAGGATGGCTCTCAAGGCTTTAGGCTTAACTTTTGTAGTAGAAGACAGCATGCCTTCCCTAGGTCAGTGAAATCCTAAAGCTGGGCCCTGACTGGCTATAACAGGGTCATGTATCCATCCTTGACACAATCTCTGTGGCCAGGAAAACATCATGCTTTGACTGTCCAGACAACCCTATAGGCTGAGTTGGGGAATTGTGGATCCTCAAGAAAAATATGGGAGATATTAATAAAAGAGGGAGGGCAAACCACAAACATCCACCATATGGCCTAATGTTTATACCTTCAATAAGATAGCTTCCTTCTTACAGTGATAGCCTTCTTATAGTCATATTACTGCCAACCTGGATGGCAACCCAAAATCCCATTACCAGGCATGAAGCATGTGTGTCAAATGAGTTAAAGATAAAAGACAAAGACAGTTTATACCAAATTTCCTTCGCATCAATCATTAATAGTTTGAAAGATGTTTTTTATCCTACTCTTATCAGATTTTTATCAGACTAAACCTTTAAAAACCCTACAAAATCACCACTTCTCATAAGTTAAAAACTATCAAATATCAACAATTTCATATGATTCATCCTAAAATGATTAATGGATTCTGCCCAACTTCACCAAGCCCACCCATGTTAAGGTTTAGAACTCATGCTAGTCCTTTAACTCTAGCCCTAAAAGTTAAATAGCAAGTATTTTAATGGATTATCTTGAAAAAAAAAAGAACTATGCAAAATTATAATAATGAAAAAATTAGCAGTTGCCTGCTGTGGGGACTGGGATAAGGAGACTGACTATAAGAGGTACAGGAGAACTTCAGGGAGTAAAGAAAACATCTTGTATAATCCTTGTCAGGGTGGCCATACAACTTTTTGAGCACATTTGAGCACGCTTGTCAAAATTCACCAAATCAAAATTTTACACTTAAAAGTGATGAATTTTATTACATGTAAATTATACTTCACCAAATCTGACTTTGGTAAAGTATAAACAAACAAACAAAGACTTTATGAAGTAGGGTTCTATTGGTGAAGACACTAAAACTACACATGTAACTGTCTAGCCAATAGTCAGTGGAGGGTCTGTAGTGAGATTCATAGCCAAGGTATAACTAAACAGCCCTTCGAGACTTGCTAGTTAAACTCCCTTCATGTACCGATTAAGATGGATAGCTATCTATGCTAGCCTCTCTGGCAGGCTCTCCCCCCCTCCTGGTAATGGCAGCCTGATACTGTGAATTCAGCTCATGTGGTTTGAGGAACACTGACTGCATTTCTGGATCCAGGAGAGAAGAATCATTCATAAGCCACTACGCAAAGCCCATATCCTCAGTATACGAGGTAAATACTTTGCATGGTTGAAACTAATAAGAATAAGGACTAGGACTTCTGTGCAAGAATTATTGTAAGAAATATCCTTTTCTTTGCAATAGAAGCAGTTGCAGAGCCAGTGGGGATAACCATGTGGATATAATTGTGAATATTATTAACCTGAAAGAAACAAGAAATTGAGAGAGAGCAAGACTGTCCATGTCCTGATGACAATGTTTGAGTCCCTGGGTCACGCCATGCCTGAAATCTGAACTACCCATGAAAATTTTAGTTACGAGAGTCGAACAGGTTCATTTTGCCTAAATCAGCTTGATTTGTCTTCTCTGTTATTTAAAACCCAAAATGTCTTGTTTGTATAAATGGGGAAACTGGAAGCTCCAAGGAGAGTGTTGTGAGTTGAATTATGCCCCCCAAAAATATGTTGACATTCTAACCTGAGGTACCTGTAAATGTGGGCTTATTTGAAAGGAAGACCTTTGCAGATGTGATAAGTTAAGATGAAGTCATACTAGATTAGGATGAACCTCAAATCCAATATGTTCTGTGTCCTTATAAGATGAGAAGAAGACACAGACACGGACTAACACAGACGGCAGATGGTCATGCAGTGACGGAGGCCAAAACAGGAATGCAGCAACTGCAATCCAAGGTGGTTTCAAGGACTCCCTGAAACCACCAGATGCTAGGAGAGGCAAGAAGAACTCTTCCCTAGAGTCGTCACAGGGAATATAGCCCTGCTAGCATTTTGATTTCAGACTTGTACCCCCCGAGTTGTGAGGTAATAAATTCTTATCGTTTAAGCCATCAGTTTGTGTACTTTCTTATGGCAGCCCTAGGAAATTAACACAGATTTTGGTACTGGGAAATAGACTGCTGCTGTTACAAATTCCCAAAAATGTGGAAGTGGCTTTGGAATTAGGTAAGAATTTTGAGGTGCATGATAGAAAAAGCTCAGGTTGTCTTGAAGAGACTGTTAGTAGAAATACAGACATTAAAAGCAATTTCAGTGAGGGCTCAGGAAGAAGAAAAAACTATACAGAAAGTCCCTATAATCTTAAAGACTACATATATCACCATGAATTGAATGTTGCCAGAAATAGGAATGTTAAAGGTACTTCTGGTAAGGCCTTAAAAGTAAATTATAAACATGCTATAGACACTGGAGGAAAGGCGATCCTTAGTAAAAAGTGGTGGGAAACTTGGCTAACTTGTATTTTACCACTGGGTGGAAAGAAAAGTTTGTAATGATGAAATTGGATATTTAGCTGAAGAAACTTCAAAGCAATGTGTGGAAGGTGTGGCCTGATTTCTCCTTGCTGCTTATAGTAAAATTCAAGAGGAAAGAAATAAATCGAGGATGAAATTGTTAAACAAAAGAAACCAGCACTTTGGTAATTCGGAAAATGTTTAGCCTATCCAGATAAGGAAGATTAGCGATTTGGTGTGAGGCTCTTATTAAATCAACCATCTAAGCAGAAGCCAGGAATAGAGATAAGATTAACTAAGAAAAATCTAGAGAATCCCTCCTGCCCCCCATATATGGGCATGGATCTCCTTGACATTCAAGGAAGGCTACAAGGTTTTTAAGACTGTTTATCAGCAGAAACACTTGACTGGAAGAGATGAGATGAAATGAAGGAAGAATGACTGTGAGGACAGAGCCACAGATTCAGAGGCGAAAGAAGATGGGACCAAAAGGGTGAGGTTGCCACCTTGGGCTCCGAGGGTGGAGCCTCAAGCCACAGAGTATTACTATCAGGCTCTGAAACCTAACAGGACTTGCACTGCTGGGTTGAAAATTTGCTTAGGACTCATGGCCCTTTTATTCTTTCCAATTTCTCCCATTTGGAATGGGAATATCTATTCTATGCCTGTCTGACCACTGTATTTTTTGAAACAGATAATTTGTTTCACAGGTCCATAGAGAGAAAGAGAGAGAGAAAATTTACCCCAAAGAGGGACCATACTTGGAATCTCACCTATACCTTATTTAGATGATTTAGAAGATAAGATTTGGAACCTTTTAAGTTGATAATATTTGGATGAGATATTTTGATTTAGAGTTCATGCTGGAATGGGATAAGATCTGAGGGATGTTGGGATAGAGTTGAATCTTTTTGCACATGAGAAGAACACAATTGGGGGTGGGGGGAAGAAGGCATCCTGTTGTGGAGTGAACTGTGTCCCCTCAAAAGATATGTTGAAGTCCTAACCTCAGGTACCTGAGACTGTGACTTCTATCTTCTAAAATGACAAGATAATAAATTCCTTTTGCTTAAGTCAGTTTGTGGTAATTTGTTATGGCAATCCTGGACAACTAACATAGGTAAAGACTTGTCCAGCTCCCTAGAGCCAATGAATGAACTATGATCTGTGAACCTGATTTATAGATTAATTTACAAAGGAAAAAAAATCCAGAAACTACCAAAGTAAATGTTTCAATAACTATTTCTTACATAACCAGTTATTCAAATTATTACATTTATAGATAAAATATCCAAGAGATATGACAAATAGAGCGTGTGTGTGTTTATTTATGTAGAGAGAGTGACATAAAATTGGCACCAAGGTTATTACTATAAAACAAAACTTAAAACACCAAATTAGCAAATATTTTTAAATAAAAGCATTAACACACCATATTCTTTAAATGGAGTAAATTTGACTTGCCTTGTATATTCAGCAATCCAGAAAGACAAATTCCTATATTTAGCCAATTCTTTAATATTAGCCATCAGGAACAATTCTTTTCCTTTTATATTGTTTTTATCACTAGAAGCCAGAGCTCTCTTTAATATGTTTTGTACAATTCATTCTATAAGAAGCATTAACTAAGTGTGATTAATAACAGATTCCTGAATCCAGCTTCTCTGCTCCATAATATTTCAACATAGCATGCAGAGCTGGAGGATTTAAAAGTACAATTCAACTATGAAATTAAAAAGTAGTTTGCTTTCTCTTATTTTTCACTAAAGGGTTGACTGAGTGATATTGACTACTCCAAAATAAATAAATACGAGATAAAGTCTCATACGGTTCCAAAGTACTCATTACTGAAATCATCTTTAGTCAAACTGAGGTGTGGACACAAAATAATTGATGAACTAATGTCTGCAGAGATAATGTATGAATCTCTGACAAGTAGAAGAACATAGATCACCTTGCAGTTAGAAAACTAAGACATTATAATGGTGAAATAATGCAGAAGTGAAGCACCTGTCAC
This sequence comes from Cynopterus sphinx, assembly GCA_030015415.1. Lineage (NCBI taxonomy): Eukaryota > Metazoa > Chordata > Mammalia > Chiroptera > Pteropodidae > Cynopterus > Cynopterus sphinx. The sequence goes on from CM057381.1 coordinate 114,452,833, forward strand.
AAGACCTGAGTTCTGGACAGCTGAATCTATCTGGTTCACACCAGAGGTCTTGGGTGGTTTGATAGGCGATTCAGTCATACCAAAGAGCTGAAGATCGATTACACTGGTGGGAACATGAAGACTGCTCACTCATTTTTCCACTTGTTAGCTCACTGGCACTTGTTTGTAAAGAACATTTGTAGATGTGGGCCTTTCAATAGCCCTTGTCCTACTTTTTGTTTCAACCTCCAGTTTTCTAAAGGTCAGTTGGGGACCTGGTGGGTACATAACTTATCTGAGCAGGAAGACAACACACAGGAAGAAGAAACAGAGAGACAGCAAAATGTGCAGGTCCTGATGACTGTTCGAATCCCTGGATGGAACAGGGTCTCATGGGTCTATGAGAGATGGCTCTTCCTCCTTTCCAGGGGGGTGACTCCAGATCCAGGACTCAGCACACAGAGCTCGATGATCAGCTCAGAGCTGGGCATGTGACAGGCCCGTATATTCATTCTTGCTTGAAGCCAGATTACCCTTGAGCTATTTTGTAAATTTTCTTGTTGTTATGCTATTTTAAGTTGAGTTTTCTGTCACAACAAAAACAGATACAATCAACAAATAAGGCCTTTTCGGCTGTTAATTTCAGTATCAGCTGCTTCTTTCTCAAAGCCTCTCCCAGAGGTATTATTAAAGAACTTGAATTTATTACCAAGTACTCCAAAGCCAAGATTAGAATTACTCATACTGGAATTACCGGAAATGTCATCTAAAATAGCTCAAAGGTTGGTTCACACTAGTATGTGTCATTATAAGAAAGACTAATCCTCACAGCTTTCCTTCACCATTGCCAAAGCATCATTTTCAAAAGAATAGGGAAGTCGGGCTGTCTGGCCCATACTTGCCCTGATATATAAATGTGACTTAATAGGAACAAAGCATTGTCTTGCCTGAGTGTCAGCAGGAGCAACAGACGGGTGCCCTCCTGTCATCGTTCAAGGCCAACAAGAACCTAAACAAACAAAAGTTCTATACAGCTCCCTGGCCACAGAGTCCCCACCATACCACATGAGATGTAGAGTCTTCATTTCTGTGGTTTGGCTTATAAGCACTGTGTATACTCTATTTGACTGACATGAAAACAAAACACTGGAAATAGTTCCTTTTCTGGAAACTTCCTCTCACAGCCATTTGAGGTTCTTAGACTTGACCCAATACCCTTCCAAAATAACCGTTGAAACTACTGATGTTCTCTTCAGACAACCTCCTTTTCCAGGATTTATCTTTTATTTTCTCCTTCATATTTACCCAACTTTAATCATCTTGGCAAAGAATTTATCACTAATATTTTCATCCAGCATAATATAATTTCTCAGATTTTTTTCCTCTCAGACAATTTTTAAGAAAAACAAAAACCTGCAGCTGCCATTCATGTGGTGGTTTTAATCTATTTTGAATTGGAACAGATTAGCACTCAGAAAAATTGTGTAACTATGATCAAAGAAAAATGAATTTGAAATGTCTGGTTCACAGCATTTGAAAACAAGGACAGTATTGTTGGCTGAAAAGGGTCCCTATTGCATAATTAACTGAGATGTCAGCACAAGGCTAAAAAATAATGTTCCTCCTGGTATGCCTTCCTCCCAGATCCCACCATGGAGAATCTGGAAAGAAGCCTTATCTGTGGATCAGACAGTTCAGAGAGACTCCATTCCGGGACACTCCATTCCAGGGCAGTTAGTGGTGCAGAGAACCCTTGAGGGGGCATGGGAGGGAACGCCAGGGCAGACATGTTAGATCTCACACACAGCTGGTGCCCCAGAACTGCATGAAGGGTGAAGAAGTCATCCTCAGCCTGGATTCTGAGATGCCTTTGACATCACCGTCAAGTTGCTTCCCTAAATATCATTATCTAGGAATCTGATCATGAGGACTATACCACAAAGATTTGCTCAAAAAGAAACAGTACTCCTTAAAGAAAAGAAACAAAAGGACACCCAGAAAAGTGACAAGAACAAGAGGTGAGCATCCATTCATTCTGGGTGGTAATCCTGGTGTTTGTTATATTACTCATTGTCTTTTTCTGAAAGTTTTTAAAGATCAGGCCACAGCACAGTGTGGAATAGTCCTGACTTGTGGGCCCAGAAACCTGGGCTCTCTCTTTTCTCTTCCCCTGACAACCTGTGATGCTTTACCTAAATCAGGCCTATCTTGAGGCTTTGCTGTTCCCATCTATGCAAAGAGAGGTATATCTTCTCTCCATGCTCTATGGACGTATGCCCCCATGAATGTTCTTGACAAAACAGGCCAAAGTTTATGGATCGAGAACCTGAATAGGTGAAAGCATTGATTCTGTTCTGGGTGGATGTCAAAGACACACTACAAATCAATAAGGAGGCACCAAAAGTGTCAAACTTGAAGAATCTTACTTCTTCAAGTAAGACTGTACACCAGCAAAGACATCTTCCAGCAAGACATGGAAGTGTCTCCTCTCCCAAACACAAGTGGATGAAACTGAGTGTTGAGGCAATTATACAGGCAATATAGGAAGTCAAACCTGCTCTCAGGGTTTTCATTGCCAGAGCTGCTTTTGTCAACCTATTTCAGCCATTCATTCAGTCCACTCAGAGCACAAAGACAGTTGCCGATGTGCTAGTGTAACTTTTGCAATAGAACCTGGAAGCACAATAAAAATAAGGAAGTTCCTGCTTTCAGGGAGCTCGGAGACAAGCAAGACTTGTAAACACCTGCCCCTTTAAAACAAGAGAGTGGTTGAAGGTAACCACACAAATATAGTATCATCAGGCCCCACCTACTCTCCTCCCTCCCATTTTAGTTGTGTCCTTTGTTTTCTAAACACCAAAGGAAGACATGTTTCTAACTAAAAACTTGCACATTACAGAAATGAGACATGAAAAGTGTAAATTTCTCAACACTCTCTACCTTCTCCCCTCTAAGAGATCATCACTGGTGATAATGATGTGGATTCTCCACATTCTCTCCATTTATAGATGAGTGTGTGTGTGTGTGTGTGTGTGTGTGTGTGTGCATGTATAGTTATACATCGATATATAGATATAGATGTATACCTATGCATGAATATCTATAGATAGACAAAAATATGGATATAGATATGGATATAAATACATTCTATGTGTGCTCTTCTGCAAGTTGTTTTTTGTTATTGTTGTTGTTAATATAGCTCAGACATGGTTTCCTAGGAATATACAGAAGAATTCTTAAGACCCCTGGTTTTTTCTTTTATTGTTTTCTTTCTCTCTTTCTTTCTTTCTTTTTTACTTTTTTTTTTTTTTTTTTGCTTTGCATCCTTTGGCACATTTAGTTTTGTCTCATTCACGGCTGGTGGAGGCTCACTCCATTCAGAGGGAGGGAAGGGATGAGGAGGGAATGATTTCATGGAGGATGTAGAATTTGGGCTGTACTTGGAGAGGCGGACTCTTCTTCGAGAAAGAGAATCTTTACCTCTAAAGCAATATTTAAAGGAATTCAGTTATTTCTAATAAGGAAATCCTAAAGGCAGTACTGACTGAGCAATAAGCTAAGTTCTGAGTAAGAACTCATTAGCCTCTGTGACCATGTTATTCAGAAATATATAGCTCTGAGTGCCTCAAAATTCAGGCCAACCATTAACTTAACACCAACAAAAGCAAGAGCTACACGCTATTAGCAGTTCTGGCTCTGAGTGCCTCCTGGAAAGAAGAGGTTCAGTTTTATAGGGTGGACCTTAATTTATATTACTTGGACTCCTTGATGTGTTTACCATCTCAGAAGGTAGTGTCCATGGCAAGAAAAGAAATAGGCTAGTTTATGAAAAGGCCAACTGCGTCAGCCAGGGCTTTGGTGTCAGAAAAAATACCCTTTGTGTCAATTTAAACCAATACGGGATATTTTGAAAGCATACAGGGGCCTCACAGAAACAACGAACTGTAAAACAAAACTTGAGAAAGAAGGAACAAGGGCCACTGTGGGTTTCCAAGTGGTGAGAATTATTCAATATCATGGTCAGGAAAACACCAGAAAAAGAGAATCTGGGACTTTGTATTCAAACTGAAGTCCTGGGAGAGGCTGTCAGGCTAGTTTTGGGCAAAGGGCTTTCTTCTTGCTAGGAGAAAGCTAGGCATCTTAGTTCATATTTTCAGCCAAGGATATTCATTGAGGAAGTATCCAGAAAAAGACTGGAAAAGATGATAAGAGGAAAACAATATGTCATATTCACTGTCTTTGTTATACTAAAGGTGGCCAAATCTCCACTCTTCCCTTGCGTAGCAGGAATAAATGGGGCATCATCTAGTGGTTTCAAGTCCACTGAAATGTTGAACAGCATGATGAGGAAGTCCAGAAGCAAAGAGAATTAAAGGACATAAAACCAAATCTTCAGCCTGCTCTCTCCAATAAAACAAAACAGCATGTTTTGCAATAGAACTCTACAAAGCAAGGATGACTTTGTGGCCACTTTGATCTACAACCATGGCTCAGATCAAAGTTAGAAACCATGGAAGTCATTTTCCTTTCCAATCTCTTCTATCTGCCTGTATTAAAGACAGGACATGGCAAGAAACAAACATGAAGGCTGAACACAGTATGACCGACCCTATGAGGAAAGGATGCCAAATCGCCACAGGCCAGCTGCAGATGGACAGCAGAGCATGGTGCCAAGCGGTTTGCAGATCTGTCTCTGCTCCTCCTGATAAACACTAGACAGACATGAAGGTGAAGGGAAGAATGTATCCACCACACAGGGGGTCCTTCCTCTCCTGTCTTCTCCTAGCAAAAAAGACTTAAAAAAAAAATTAACATTTCTGACAGGGATTCCTTATATGGCATCAATACACAAAAACTGGAGCCTTCCAGTCAAGAGTTTTGCAACGAATTTACCACAACCTAAGATACTGCCTAAAGTGAACTGTGTCTCATTACCATGCCTGTCCACCCACCTTCCCACCACACATTCACACACACACAAACAGACACGCATGCACTTAGACAGTAAAACTAAACAACCCGGGAAAAGCAGACAGCTTGAGGTATGGAAGAATTCCTGGTTTAGCCTGAATTCCCTAGAGACTGGTTCTGGCATATAAAGCTGTCCCTTATGGCCCCAACTGCGTGTAGCCTCACCAATAAAATAAGAGAAGTGCTTATTTTCAAAGTGCTTTTCTTCTTCAACAGTTTCCCTTTGCTTCTTCTCCCACTGACTTTTATTCAGTACCTCTGTGTGCTAGGATATACATCTTTAAATGTTCCAAATAGCCCTCTCCTATGCATAGGTATTAACAGACATTTCTACAAACAAGGCAGGCTCAGGGAGATGTGGATTACTTTCAAGTTCCCTAGCATCCAGCAAATAGTCGGAAGAGCTTTTTTCCGATTAGGTCTCTGACCTTCATCTCAGCAGCAACTCATGAAATGGCTAGCCATGAGCAAGACAGGAATCCCATTTCCCAGAGGACCTGGCCCAGTACTGCACATACTATAGGCCCTTTCCCTGTTCTTATATATCAAATGGACATTTAGATGGTTAATTGGATTAATGAAGGATGGATTAATGAATGAATAAATGCTAAGGAAGCAACTGAATTAAGCTTTATCAACCAAGCAGCCAGATTTTATCACCTTTCAGTTAAAGATGTGATGCTGTTATGCGACTCTCAGCCCATTGACAGTGCATTCAACTGCAAGGAAGAAAAGCCAACAAATAGCTTAAATAAGTAAGAGTTTGTTTAATACCAATGTCCACCAGGGGATAGTTAAGGGCAGGAGGTCCAGCTGTTTAAGAAAATCACTGAGGTGATTTTCCTACCTTAATCATCCACCATCCTTAGCCTATGGCTTTTATTCTTATAGTAGCAGAATGGCTACTATACCTCCAGGATAGCATCAGTGATCCAAGTAGGAAAAAGACAGAAGGGTTTTGAAAAACCTCCTCTTTACAGATCTTTATGTTTTTAAGTGATGAAAGAAACCTTCTTTAGGAGTGTCTGCCAATACCCTATTGGCCAGAACTAGGTCACATGGGCATTCAAAGATGCAAAAGAGATTGTGAGATCATGAAGAAGAGGACAATGAGAAAGGGACTGAAATAGGCTCTGTGAGTCACCCTATAAAGTCTACCACAATGGATTCATTACTTAAGTCCATATCAATAACTTAAGCATATTCAAGAAAAAGGAAATGTTCTTTGTGTTTCTTTGTTCAAGAGCCAGTATAAAACCATGCCTAATTAGAGACTTAAAAGTTTGTGTGTCATTACAATGTCAATCAAATGTATTATCTTTCACAATTTATTCACTCCATAGACCTTTGTTGGGTCAAGGACAATATTTTCAATGAATGATCTCTGACACATAAAAGGCAGTTCAAAATGTTTATTGGATTGACCTTGATCATGTTTGTCTAATAATGAAGGAAAATATTTCCTGGCTACTGAGTGCAATGAATTCAAAAGAAACTGAAGATACCATTTCTACCTTTAAGGACTTTGCAATCTAGAAGAGGGTCAGAAACAAACACCAGTGCATACTACAGAACAGTTATTCACTTAAACTGTGTTAGAGACAGAGGCAGCTTGAAGATAGAAGGTGGGCTTCCTGGGGAGGATGGGGTTTCATCTGGGCCTTAAAGGAAAACACCCACTGCTGCTAACATTACTCCTAACAGAACTATCAGCCCCAGGGGAAAGGCTCAGAGCTGGATGTTTATCATACTAATCCTTCAAGGTAGATATGACCCCTCCCACTTCAGATGCTTAAACCCAGGTCTGCCTGGGTTTAGCTGACTCTATAACTGGAGAGGAGAGAGGTCAGGGACACCTCAGACAAGGAGCAAAACAGAAGCACAGATCTAAGGTGTGAATAAGAAAAAGGTAGACCATAAGCTATCTCTGATGGGTACTAGAATGGTCCCCCATAGATGGAAAACAAGGCTTGCCAGATAAGGTCAGAGAGCCATTAGAATGCAAGAGAAGGTCTGGACTTGTGGGAATCAGAATATCATCAGAAAGACGCTAGCTTATTAAATGTGATAGTGACATGATATAAATGTTGTACTGGAGAAGCACAACAGATAGCTGTGTGGCAGGGAATAGGGTAGGGGACAGACTGGAGGGGAGAAAAACAGTAAAAGTTGGTTACCCCACTCCTGATAGAAGATGACTTGGTTTCCTATGGTGAGGGAATGTATATCAAGGGAAGACTTAGAAAGTTTTCCAGTCACCAACTGCAACTGCCTCCTCTGAACCATGTGTTATGACATGAACCTGGCAATGAACCAGAGTGGGTGCATGATGAAAACACCCACAGATTCTCCCTCCTAGTAATCTAGGGTTGAGACTCAAACCCTCTAAGCCATTAACTGCCAGCACTGGCCTCAGAAAGACACATAAATTCAGGGCTGGGACCCATGTGCCTGGCAAAGCAGAGAACCAGGTCTGCAAAGAGACCGAAAGAAAAGCAGCAGAAGACAGGCCACCTTGGTTGCTAAGAACTCTCCTCTTCTCCGCCCCAGGCCCTCAGAAGGCTTTTGATTATTCTGCTGCTGTTGGGTTCCACAAGCTTTCTATCCTGATTAAAATCACCAATCATCATCATCATCATCATCATCATCATCATCATCACCATCATCATCATCATCATCAACAATCATCATCATCATCAATCTTCATCATCTCTTTCATACAGGATAGCTTGAATGGGTTTCTTTTATTTGCAAGCAAGTAACTCCACTGAAGACAAAGATGTTTCAAATTAAGATACAAGACGGGTTGGACAAAGGTTACTAGCTGTGATGTCCAGTAGATGGGAGATGGGCGATGGCATCTCCAGCTGCAATAGAATCAACATGATGGGGGGCACTGGGGACAGTTATGAGGCTGCTTTTATAACTGTCGAACTTGAGATAATGGCAAGGCCTCTCACTCAAGGCAGGTGGAAATATGGATCCAGCCAGCCAGTATGACCAACCAAACCCATATCTGGTTAATAATTTGGTTCTGGTACTAGTTTGGTCCATGTATCTTATGCAAAGTTTTAGAGCAGGCACAAAATGTATGTTTTTTCATTCATTCCAATATTTAATTCTTAACAGGATCTACCAGAAAACTAAAACAAAATATATATTTTACCAAAGTAAAAATAGCAGATTAATCTTTCTGGTGTTATATAAAGCTTAGATCAAGTACATCATTTGTGACGATGATCACCAATCTATTATTGCTTCCCTTAATGATTGTTAAATTACCCCTTTAATGGATAATTAATGCATTTAATGTCTCTCACTATTATGATTACTTTTATGCAAATTTAGAATGATAATAGCTGACAAACGCGATACTCCCTTTATCATAATTTAGCCATCTAAATGCCCTTGATACAAAAAACAGGTCATCTTACATACTTTTAATAGTAATTCAATTCAGTCTTTCCTTTAAACAAAGAACTATGAATTAATTATATTTTAATTTCTCAGATAGCTTTTCCATTTCCCAGGGAGTTGCTCTGCAAACCTGCAACAAGAGGTCATCCTGATTTCCCAAAGCAACATTTTTTTCAGGAAGGTTTTCAGAACTGAAAATTATTTGTAAAAGTCTTCATGTCCCTTTTTTGGGAGCTGATAAAAGTAAATCAACCGCCCCAAGGCACATCATGAAACACAAATTAGTAACTAAACCCTCTACATGCCAGCTTCCAAATTATTTTACTATCATGTTTAAGAATTAAGCCATAAGTACATTAAAAAAAGATTTACTTAGAAACCAACAGATTTTCCTCATCCAAAGCAGTGACCCTGCTCTCCTTCTATAACCCTTCCCATGGAGGTAACAAAGCCCTTCTTGTCCTCAGAGAAATTTTAGTTAGCCATTCAATCATCACTAACTTATTGTAATTCTATCTGTCTCTAATATTTTGCTTAATACAGCCCCTACAGACTGATATGGTGTTTATGTGTGTATATATACACAGACATACTGTGTATACGTCTGTATCTATGCATCCTCCCCCACCCACCAATGAGCTATCCAGCATCCATACTGTCTGTCTGCCCCTGGCCGATGAGTGTTGGTGCACTAACCTGCAAACACTCTCGGCCGCAGAGCATCTGTCTCCCTCGCTCCGTGAGAGCAGTGTTGGAGCCTCTGGCCACCACTCACTTGGCTTCCTCACTAGCTGTGTTTAACCATTTTGGCTGACCAGAGGAGTACAAGAGTTCATGTCCATCCATGATGTAAGGAATCAAGAAAGCAAGGAAAAGAACAAGTTTTCCAGTGCCCCAGGAATCCTCAAGAAAATAGAACTTTAGACAATCATGAATCCTTGTATATAATAAAAAGATTTTTTTTTCTTCTTTGTAAGAAAAAAAAATTGGTTTATTAAAATTTTTTTAAAAAGTTCACCCAGAGATTTCTTGAACATCCTTATGGTTTAGGAGGAGTGACCAGCAATGTCAGTCTGAACTCCTTGGCTGAAGACCTACCATGATGCAGGAACACGTCACATTCTTATAGAGCGTGCATTTCCAGGAAAACTATTCCATGCTAAATGTGATCTGCAAGAATCTGACTTAGCATGTGTACCGGAATGAGCCAAGGAAACAGAACAGGGAAAAGTACACAGGGGGTTTTATTTCAATCAGAAAATTTCAAAACAAACACAAACCATGTACTCCAAGGAGTCTCCAACAAGCATATCCATTTTGAATTGCTTGTAGTAGCTAATTTGGAAAAATGCCTTGAAAAACATCTCTCAATAAAAGAACATAAAAATCAAGTGGTGCACTCTTATCTAACTCAGTAATTATGAAGAACTGTTGTAAGAAAAACATATTGAATAAAAAACCAAATTGCAGAATATCATGTAGAATATGGAAGCACTTACGTAAAGTCTATATAAGCCAATGCTCTGCATTTTGTAAGGTACCTACCTACACAGGTGTATAATCACATTTTGAAAAATGTTAAGAAGGAGAATTACCAATTTGAAATAGTGGTTATTCTAGGTATTACAATATGGATGCATAATTTATCAGTCTACTAGTAGAGATGTTTCTAGTGAAGTGTTGCATTTAGAAGCCCTTAACCACCCCACTTTTTTAAAAAGTATAATTGTCTCATTGTTTCCTCTCTATATATTGAGCAACACAGTAGGTTTTATCATTTTTGCTTCAACCATAAAATATGATTTAGGAAATTCATGAGAAGTATAGTCTATTATATTCACCCCTAGTTTTACCCATCCTGATGCTCTTCTTTCCTTTCTAAACTTCCAAGCCTCCTTCTGCTATCACTTCCTTTCTGTTTAGACAGACTGCTTTACCCATTCTTTAGAGGTAGATACGATAGCAATACATTCTCTTAGTATTCCTTACTCTGAGAACTTCTTTATTTCCCTTTATTCCTGAGGGATATTCTTGTTGCAATTAATAGTCTTTTTCTTTCAATACCACTTCCGCTGGCCTCCATGATTCAGATGATAAACCTGCAGTAATTCAAATAGGTGTTCCCCTATAATGAGTCCATTTCTCTTTGCCTTTAGTTTTCAGAAGTTTAATTCTAATATGTCTTCATGTGAATTTCTTTAGGTTTATCTTATTTGGAGCTCACTTAGCTTCAGCTTCTTAGATCTATAGGCTTATGACTTTCTCCAAATTCAGGAAACTTTCAGCCATTATTTCTTTGAATATTTTTTAGTCTCTGGTGATATGTTAGTTTTTCCTTTTATTGTTGTTGTTTTTTTTATTGTCCTACAGACTCCCCCAGACTCTGTTCTTTTATTTTTTCCCTCAATCTATGTCTCTCTATTTTTCAGCCTGGGTAAATTCTAGGATAGTTTCTATTGATCCGTTGTCAAGTTCACTGATTCTATCCTCTGTCATCTTGACTCTACTACTGAGCTCATCCAGCAAGTCTGTTGGTTTTTTGTATTTGTTTGTTTGTTTTGTTTTTGTTTGTTGGTTGGTTGGTGATTGTATTTTTCAGTTCTATAACTTCCATCTGGTTCTTTTTTTATAACTTTTATTTCTTGGTTGAGTTTTCTAATTTTCATTTAGAAAATTTGTAACTGCTTATTGAAGTATTTTTATGATGGTTTCTTTAAAATCCTTGTACGATCATTCCAACAACCAATTCATTCTTGATTCACTTTGATTATCTTTCCTCATTCAAATTGTGATTTTTTTTCTTGGTTTTTGATATGATCAGTAATTCTGAGTTGTATCTTGAACATTTTGAATATTATGGGACTCTGGATCCTACTCAATCTTCTCATTTAGCAGCCTCTTCTCCTGTGAAACTGTAGCAAAAGGTCTGGATGAGTGTGTATGTAGCTTCTTACTGGGCCCTGTCAATACTACCTCAAGCAAAAGTGATACACTGAGTCACATTACCTTATTACATTCAAGTCAGGTAGAAGTTCCGCTCACCCCTTCACCCTGCTGACATCTGCCCAGTAAAAGTGGGCTCTATCTCACATTACCTTGTTGACTCTGAGAAGGCTTATAAGCTCAACTCCTTGTTGGACTCCACTGACACTGGAGAAGTGGGAGAAGGGAGAGGAGAAATACTACTTTCTTGCTGTAGAATGGACACAGAAGCTCAGCTCCCCAGGGGACCTATTAACCCAAGGGAGAGGAGAGCAGAGTGATAACTAGCCTCCTTCCACCATCTCATTCCATTTTATTAAGGCCAGCAGGAGGTGAAGGTTCAGCTTCCCACTGATTCCCACTTACATGGGGTTGGGGACACTGAAATACTGATAGCCTCACTTCACACCACTTTGGACATTTCACTGATGCCTTATAGGACCCCACCAGCACTGATGTGGGGTAAGAGTGGGCCAAGACCAGAGTATCAACTAGCTCTCATTCAGTGTCATTCAGTTTCATTGCTGCTGCTTGAGTGTGGAGTGTGAAGGTTAAGCTTCCCACTGGGGTGGGAGAAAGAAGAATGCTGATGGACCCCAATTGGTTGCCTCATTTAGTCTTCTCATTGGTGCTGGTCATGGGTGAAGGCTCAACTCACTCTGTAGCCCCACTGACAGTGCCCAGGCAGGGGGAAAGGAGCACTGCCTGTGTTCACCAAGCAAGGGATGGAAAATCAAGTTCCCCTTCAGCCACACAAACCCAGTGGGAGAAGCTGACACTCCCTGCCTGCTTCAATCAGGCAAAAAATGAAAGATTAGTTCTTTGCTTAGTTCTGCCAGTACCAATAGGCAGAGAAACTGAAGCACTGCTGCTTGATTCTGCTGGTTGGGAGTATAGGGTGGGAGTTAAGTCAGTGCTGTGCTTGGCCCTGCTAAAACCAGAGGGAAGTGGGGGATTATTTTTTTTCTTCGGTATAAAGTGAATACTGCCAAAAAGGTTTCTGTTGTTAGACCATCCTTTCCCCAATCTCTGTCTAGAGGGAACAAGTTTTTCTTGCAGTCTGTGCCTGTTAACGGTCCAGGTGGGAGGCTTCTGGAGTGCTCTGTTCATGATGTATGAGAAGTAATAAGGAAACCCCAGGGACCCACAGCCCTGTGGTTCCTCATGTCTGAAGGTCCTTAAGCAGTCCATCTTTTTCCTTCTACCTTTCAAAGTCTTCCTATGCTCATTTTTTATGTGAAGTCTAGTCTTTTAGTTATAAGAGGGAGGACCTGGGTGTAATAAGGCTACTCCATCTTTGTTGGAACTAGATGGATCAGCAATGTTCTAAGGACTCAAGTAAAATGGATTCAGGCATTACTCTTTTCAATTCACATTCTAATTTTACGAAAGCTTAAGAGTATTCTGTCAAAAGAAAACTAACTCCTGGCAGAAATATCAAAAGATGACAACTCTACCATTTCCAGAGTATATTCATTAATTTGGTGCTTATTTATTGAGCAGCTACTAAGTTGCAGGCACTGGCTGGTCCCTGGAGTTAAAACAACAAAAAGGTAACAGACACTGTCTTCATTCTCAGCGTTTACAAGTAGAAAGAGAGACAGACATTGAACAAGTACATAAATACCCAGCTATTCACAACTTCATAAGCAACAGTCATTGTCTCAACAAGCTATATTCATTTCTCCTCTTCTCAACCTTTAATGTCAAATTAAGCTCAACACAAGATCATTTCACAAGTGCATTTGTGTTCATTTTTTGCTTTGAACCGAAACATCAGCTCATAATATTCTGATTAAAATGTGTTAGCCTACCCAAATTAAAACTTTCTGATTTTTTTAAAAGTACTCCAATGCTTAATTATTTTGGCCCAAGCAAAAGACATGGTGAAAAAGGCCATGATACCAAGCAAGACCCAGTAATCCTTGCTCTTGATCTGTGACTGGAAATCAGCAGACACAACGCAGACAACATGTTAAGGGAACTTCCCAAAATGTCAACCTTTACTCCATTCTCGTTTTATATTTTAATTAAAATAAATTGAATCCAGGCAGACTTTCTTAAAATTAATGCCTGAAGTAATTTAGGGGGAAAAAAAACATAATAAACAGCAGCAGCAATGTGCGTATGCTGAAAGCCTCACATTCCTAATATATTTGTAATGTTTCGATAAAACCTTAACAGAATCCTAACCAAGCCTGGGTGGGAAGAAACACTTGAAATGGGTCCACTGGCACAGAACTCTTTGAAAGAGATTTCAATGCTTTTGTTTTTAGAGAAAAACTCAGAGATAGTTAGGAAAGGACCTGTTTTCATTTCCTTCTTCTTCAAAATGAATTACAGTATTTTAGAGAATGATGTATTCTAGAATTCACCTAGGTACAGAAATGCATCTGCATTGTTTGCTCAGTTACATTTTGATATCAACATCTGAAAATACCAAGTGAACTGAGAGAGCTAAAACAAACACAACTTGTGTTTATCCCCAACAGAAAAAGCCCTTCCTTATTTATTTTCTTATAATAAAAGTAATATTATTTCATCATAAAAATTAGAAGGCACCGAAAGATCAAAAACTTTTAAAGAGCTGTAATTCTATTATTCTAGTGATATAGTCTTTTAGAAATATATCCATGAACATACACATTTATAAAAATGGGAGCACAACAGTACAGAGCATCTTGTAGTTTCTATTTTACTTTGTTTGCCGGAAAATAAAGTATGGCTGGCTATCTTTCACATTAATGAACACAGACTCTCTTCATGGTTTTTATGATTGTAATTTATCTAAGGACTTTAGGCCCAAACAATGAACTTTATCAATACGCTTTGTGTATATAATATATATAATATCAATGTATTATATGTAGATATATAAAATTTCATGAAAAATTATTTCTCAAGCAAATTTCCACAATAATCAAATAAATGTAGGAAAAACCTCCATTGACAGTGTCTTCATAGATTTAAAGCATTCACTCTAGTATGAACATGCTATATTGCTGAAGTCATTGAGAGGCTAGAGGAAATTCAAGGGTCCAGCTGGTTTTAGAACTTACTGCAGGTTCTAGGCACATCTAGGACCGAGGCATATCTGAGGGACCCAGAATACCCAAGACCCATCAAGAAACCAAGAAACCACACCATGTCTAGGATTAGGCCAACTTCTGAGTGTGTTGAGTTGGAACAAGACCTTCAATCAAAAATGGTTTCTTGTTGGTATGAATTTCAAATGTTGGCTCTGGGGACAGAGAGTTATAAATTATAAAAGTTGAACAAATTCACTGGGGATCTTAATAATATATACATAAATAGATCTAAATGAACCCAGCAACTTGATCAAAACTGTATTATTGATCCAACCCCAATACTTTAAACACTTTGAAAGAAAGAGAAAATAACAGTAATTTTTCTGAAAGTGAAAAATAGCAGCACTACATATTGGTAAATCTAGAGAGAATAATTTGTATTGAAAGACACGTAGCAAATAACAAATTCACATATACAAACTCATTGTCAAATTGCTTAGTATTAAATATGATTAATTTATACTGTGGGGAAATTCAGGAAGTGTTTTGTGTTTTGATACTGCGTGTGGCTTCTTTTCACTCTATCTCAACCCACAGTATAGTCAAGCAGACATCTTTAGAATATTCATTCATTGAAATTCGAAACAGAATGTCAGGTTATCATCACGGAACTTGGGCCTTTTTCTTCCAATGACAAAAATCTAACCCTCTTATGATTACATTATTCACATTTCATGGATGTTAAATTTTCTGCAATATAATGAAATCCATAGAAGACTATGTAAAAAATAACTCAAAGAAATGCTTCATTCTACTATCCAAGAAAAGTCCATGGCAAAAAAGTAGAAAACAACTACTTTACATTTTAGAGGCTTCATATCGCTGGATACCAAAGTAGGCATAGGAGCTGAGCCATAGAGTTTGGCAAAGTGCCATTCATGATACAGTTGTCCACCATGATATAAGCCCCAGGAAATCTATTAGTCCCTTCTCATTCTTACTGAAAGTTCAACTACAGCTGAAAAGCATTAAAACCCCTCTTACAGAAGGTACTACAACATCAGGGCTCCCCTGTGAAGACAGGATCTAGAGGAAATTCCCAATCTGATACAGTGCTCTAACACTACCCCTCCAATCAGGTAGTGTGCCGTTTAAAAAGTAGACTTCTCTTTAACAAAAGAGAAAAAAAGAAAGAAAGAAAGAAAAAACTGTTTGCCATTATAATATTTACAAGAGAACTTTCCATGGGTCTCAAGCTTTTCTGAAAATTAGTTTTATGATTTTTTTGGTTGATTAAAGCTAACCTGACTCCTTTTAAACATTCCTTTTTTAAATTTGAGGATCCCATCCCGTATTAGCCATGCTCTCAGGGAAAAAATGTAGCTCATTAGGAGTGAAAATCTATAGCAGCTGCCAGTCTTTCTCCTTTTGTTGTTGTTGCCCAGCCTAGAATTTACTCTGTGTACCTAGGGACTGGCTTCATATCCTCCACATCCGACCACCCCCCTTCCTCCAGGAGCATCCCGCAAGCTTGAGTCTAAAAGCCAGAAAGGATGACCAAGGATTCACCCTATTCAGACAACAATAGGTACCTGATCTTTCCTAAATTCAGCCGCAAATCCTAGTGCTAAAGACATTTTTCCTTCTGAAAGTAAATTAAGTATAGATCTGTAAAAGCAAAATCAACTTCACTGGATGTAGGAAATCTACAGTAACTAGACAAGTTGCATTATTACACAACTAACCAAATTCATCAAGGAAATGAAGTCTGACGAGTTTCACCAAAATTCAGAAAAAGCAATATACACAAAGAGCAAGATGGTTTAAATATGGCAACATTTATTATCTTCCTCAACTTGTTTTTAGCTACATTTGGAAAGATAGAAAGAGATCATTGAAAAGATGAACATAAAAAAGATATTAAAAAGTAAAAGGTAAAAAAAAAAGAAATACTTGGGAGTTCCACGTTTTTAATTCCAACTTGACATTTTTATGCACCTGAAATGGGCTTGGAGTTGCACTGGTGTGAATCATCAGCGACATCTAGTGGATGGCAATGTTATGGTGTCTGGCTGCAGCTTAAATTCAAATCAGATCTTGGACCTCAGTGCCTCACCCTATCGTAACACTTTTTGTTTGCAGGAAAAAAGTAGGTGACCTTCACTTACTTTAATTCGATAAGTCTGTCTGAATTTAGTCTGAAGATATGAACATGGGAGAAACTCTTAAGTTGCTTAGTCAACGTGGCAAGGATCATGCATATGAAGAACCTGAGAAAATCTGTTGTATGTGCAGAGACTTGGGTTTTATAAAGCTGCATTGTTACTCAGATTGATTTAATCCAAGTGAAGAAGAAAGGACTGTATAGTAAACAAACGCCAAGGTAGTAATTACGTGACTATGGCCAATGCTATTTCACCCCTGTCAAGCACATTATGCTTCAGACATTTTTCAAAATGACTTGACATTTTTTCTGCGTGACATGGTTTGGGTCTGATACAGTGAAAACAGCTGGTTGCCTCCTGCTGCCTGAAAAAATTAGCAGTGGAGAAGTAATGTTGAACACTCTTCACTTTCCTGCAGGATCTCTTTAAAAACTGGCAAAAGGGACTCATTGCTGTCACACACTTGTCCGAAGGCAGGAGGGTGTGGTGGGAAAGGGTGAAACCTTCACAGGTAGCAGCAGCATAAGATCTGAGGTCCTGGTTTGGACTCCTCATTCCCCACCCCACCTTCTAGGTCCTAGGTATCTGACCTTGGGGATGTTATCAACCTGTTAATCTTCTCCTGTGAAGTGGGAAAGCACTACCATCTCCTAGGGCTATCATGTTAAGTAATCAGTACAGTACCTGAGGGCAATGGCTTAGAGTTATGATTACTAGACTATGAGCTCTGTGCTGGCACGGAGCATGCCTTATGTGTTTATGACTATCTATAGAATTGCCAGGATAAATAAACACAGGCTGCCCAGTTAGACTTACATTTCAAATTTAACTGGATGTCCTATATCTTATCAAGCAATCCTACCATCTACCTAGAGTAGTCCTGCTTTACAACTATTGTCCAAGAAGAATGATCGATAGCTCCTCTTTCACTGTTAAAACATAACTACTTTTGGATCCCTAATTAAAAGCCCATGTCAAGCATGTAAGAAGGTCTTGAACAAATGCATATCTTAAACAACCAAATGAACATCTATTTTATGGATGGTTGACCCAAGAGAAGCACATGTACTCTCCATGTTCGGTAATTTAATAACTGTCCTCTGTTACACACTTTAAAAAATGTTTTATGAAAAATTTTCTTAGTCAACAGATATGCATTGATAATCCACAAGCGCAGGACTTTCTGGCACTCCACAATGCCAAATAACCAGGCAGAAAGCACTTCCAGTTCATCCTGCACTCAGCACAGTATAAGCATAAATACTTTCAGTTCTGACTTCTGATAACACATTCCAAAGCAAAGAAAGGGGACAAAAGGACATAAAGAATGGAATGGAGAGAGGAAGGCAAGAAGGAAGGAAGGAGGGAGAAAAGGACATATGGATGGAGGGGGGGAAGGAGGATAAGGAAGAAGGGAAAGAGGGAAAGTGGGAAATATAAGAGATGAAAGGGGAAAGAAAGAGAAAAGGAAAAAAAAAATCCAGAGTCAAGGAAGACACAGTAGCAGAGGCAGTACATGCAGACGCATCAGTGGGGAGCTACATGGCATAATATCTTTGAATCAAAAAGGATTTTCTGATTGAGCAGAATAGGAAAGAATCAAAGGATAAGATTTTACAGACATCCTTGCCAACTGTGGTACAAATTATTTTGTAAAATGGAAAAAAATCAAAGAGGGCATTTTTACACAAAAAGAACTATTAGGAATTCAAATGTGACAGTTGACAAATTCAGCTGTTCCTCGGGGAAAGACGCAGCATCTACCCTCTATTTGCTGCACATATATTTCATTCCTCAACTGATTTCACTTCTGCACACTAATTGGGGCTGGTATTTATGATGGGTTAATGACAGTCAGTCAGGAATGCCAAAACACTATCATTAATATCACCAGGGAAAAATAGCTCAGCAGAGATGTGTATCATAATTAATGTCACCTAGAAATTGTTTTCAATATTCAAAATATTTAAAGGAAGAACTGGTGGAACATTTAATGTGAGAAACAAAAGCACTGTGTAATTGATTCCAAAATATCCTAACCCATTAAAAGGAGTGGGCAGGCAAATATTATGACAGACATATAAAGTACAGTTTATAACAAAAATGGAAAGCTGAAAAAGATCAAAATAATCTGGAGCTATAAAAATTATTGCTATTTTATGGCATTCTTGAGAAAAAAAAAGTATGTTATAATAAGGGTTTGGTGCCAGAAATTAACTTTGCAAACATCCTATTATCTTTAGACTACAAATAAAAATGTGTCAACCAACTAGCATCTCTGTGATACAGACATGCCCCTGGCCTCTTCTCCTGCCCACTATGAACCCCAGATAGACATCTGTGTGAAAAGTTACCCAGGATACACACTTGGGTTGTAGTCTTAAACGAAATGATCAAACCAGGAAGAACAACTCAATAAGTCTCTTTGAAACCAAGCAACCTCCAATGCACCCTGACGTGCCTGATGTCTCCAAAGCTAAGAATGTGCTGATCTGAACTGCTTTTATGAACCAGGACTACCAATGAGACCATGTGTCGGTCTCCAACCCAAGTCCATGGAACGCCAGCAAAATCACTCATTGAACAATGGCTCCCGAAGGCTATGCTCTCTGCTAATTAACAAGGCAGAGCAGTGAGATGCTCAAGGGCTGAGGACTGGCCCTCCCTCATCCTCAGTGCCCAACCCAAGGCCTAAAGCCTCAGAATTGCTCACATTTCAGTGCTTGCTCAGTGAAACCACAGGAAATAATGGGGCTTCTCCATGAATCATAATGTGCACTGAATTATCTTTATTCCAGAGGAAAACCCAAACCCACTTTGCCTTGGCCATATCTGGTATCCCCACAGCAGTTCAGATAGGGCATAGCTGGGGATGGGAGAGGGGCTGGCAGAGATACTAGTGCAAATAATTCCAGGAAAAGAGAAGCAGAGTGATAAAGTGCTTAAACAACTGTGACTCAGGTGCCTTAGATGCCTTTCTCAGGTAATCCTTAACCTGTGATGCAGGGGTGTCAAGTAACTTGCCTAAGAACTTGACCACCTATTAAATGATCACACTGAGCTTTGTAATTAGTTAATTCTGAATTCTAAATCCATGTTTCTTCATTAATTGCTTCAGGAAGGAGAAGAAATAGCTGGGGATACTTCTCATCTCCTCCTCCTGCATCCCCAGGGCCAGAGCTGTGAACACGAGGATGCAGAGATACAAGAATGTGGGGATACAGAGATGTGGTGATATGAAGGTGCAGAGATACAGGAATGTGGCGACATGTGAGGTATGGAGGATGCAGGGAGAGAGTAGAAATTGTAAGCAGAGGCAGTATGAAGAAATCTAAGTGCACTGGACTATGGCAGACCAGAAGCTCCTGGGGATGTGGCAGAGGCTGCCTTGAGGCTACTCCATCCATCACCCAGAGTGTGGAGCCTTGTAGCTCAAGATCTGACTAAATGCAAAACAGTCATCCACCAGGAGGATGAAGGCTCATCATCTTCAGCAGGCGTAAAGCCTTCCTTCAGAGAGGTGCAGGCCCACCAGGAGCTGTGGCTGTCTAATATGCCTTCAAGCACAAAGGCAGGAAGTAGTTGTTGCCCTCAGGGCAAAAACACAGATTCTATGGTCTCCCTTGAGACACATGAAAGTCCACCCTGTCATAAAAAGCTCTTTTTATTGCCTCACCATCAGAGCTGTCTGCTTTTCATGAAGCCACAGCCAGAAGTTTCTCTTTGCCTGGCCAAGGGCAAGCCCCATAAGTCACTCTAACCATGACAAGATACATAATTTATAAGGAAAATGCAGGGCCTCGTGCTCAAGAATTATTAAGAATTTCAAGATGGCATCATAAGAGCATTAAACCAAGTGTGGGGCCCTCCGAGCATGGGGCCTTGTGTGCCCACACAGGTTGCAGGCCCATGAAGCTGGCTCTGGCCCTGGTTCTAATGCTCCAGGCAGGTCGGAGAAAGGCCTCAAGCTGGAAAGCGGAAGCCCTCTTTTATACAGGCTAAGGGACTTTCTGCTCAGGACAGCGAGAAAGAGGCTTCTGTAAACCCAGGGCCTGTGTACGGCACCCACTCTCCAGAATCTAAAGCCTGGGACACTCCTGAATGTAAGGCAGATGACTATAACCTATCATCAGTTACATAACCACAGTCACAGTCAACAGAACATTCCACACATGAGATATCCAAGTTCAATATCAATTCAACACGTTTGCTCCATGAGAAGCACTGTGTTTGGGGGCTGAGGAAGCAGGGGAGGGCGAGACACACACAGTCTCACTTGATCTCCATCAGAATCCCTCAGGGGCGGCATCCTGAGGCCCATCCAATAAGAGAATGAAGCGGAGTCAGGGCAAGCACTCCGTGGGTGGTAGCTCTGACCTCCGGCTTCCCTCTGTGGCTACTGTAAAGGCAAGTAGCAGGTCCTAATGGGTATTTACCCACTAAAGAAATTATTTTCTCTTTCCAAAACTTTAAAAAAATTTGATTTTGATTATCCCAAATAATTTCCTTGTAAAATAAGCATCCCAGCTAAGAGTCCCCTTTAACCATACTGCTACTCCCTGGTTCGTGTCCAAATGCTACAAACAGGCCTTTTCCTCTGTAATAACAGAGGTATATAGACACTAAATATATACAGGATCATTTTCCTTTTTAAGTTAAATTATATCACATTGTACAAATAATTCTTAAGTCCTGCATTGGATTTGTAATTTTAATGATATACATTCTGGGTACTGTCCTTGCCATTACCTATAGATCTGAATGGAACTTTTTAGCTACTATCTAGAATCCCATTCCATGGATATGCCCTTCCCATATAGGTAGACATTTAGACAGTTTGTGAGTTTTTGCTAAATCAAGTCATGCTGCCTTCTGATACACATGTGCTAACATTTCTGTAAGCAGATGCAAGACGTGGGACTGACGGTTTGTAGGGCCTGTGCACTGGCAGTTTTACAAGCTTCCATGGTATGGCTATAACATTAGAGCCCCATTTCCAAAGGTCTCATCAACATTTGATATCATCATCATTTTGCCAACTGATTGGTAAAAATGATATTTCTCTGCTTTAATTTAGTCTTCCTTGATGACTAGTGAGATTGAGAATCTCTTTTTTGTCCATGTAATTCTACTCCTGTCAAGTGACTGTTCATATCTTTGGCCCATTTTTCTACTGTTTCTTTGCAGTAGATTAATATGGAGCAGTTTTTATTGTGATATTTTTGTGATTTATATGGAGGAGGTCTGTCCCTCTCCTAGATACTGGTCCTATGTCTGTTGCCTGTATTGCAAACATTTTCTTTAACATTTCAAAAAACGAACATTCCCTTCACAGTCTCTAGCACCAGAGACAGGTATGAACCCAGAAAAGGTTACTAACATTACTGCAGTCGGGGTCTGCAATACACCAACTCCAATTTTCCTCTTGGAAGATCTTCAGTGTCCCAGCACACTGGATGCTGCACACCACCCTGAGGGACGATGCACAGGGACCAGCACGACCCTGGAGATTTCTGACAGTAATCTTTACCAGGTTCAATTAACTGCCTTACAAAAGCAGGGCTCATTCTCTCTCTAGGCAGTGAACCATGAAATGCAGACACTACAATTAAAAAGCAAAGAATAAATTAAAAGCACGTTCTTTCTGCCACATGGAATAATGAGCTCAGGGGGCAGGAGTAATTATATTTTTTAAAGCCATACATGAATTAAAAAGCAAAGAAAATGGACAAAACTGAGCAGTGATTCATAAGGCTCTCAGGTGGGTGGACCACTCACCTGCTGTTGAAAACACAGGTAAGGACACATCTCTCATCCCAATGCCCCTTCAATATCTTCTGTGATCGTCTGAAATTTACTCCCCTAAATATCTCACCATCCTGAAATGGGAAGTGGCCCAGGGCAATATGTTGCTCAGTGGCTTGAATCTCCTCTTCTCATATGTATTCATTAAATCCTTATCGCCAACATGCCCTGGTTCCCGACCCTTAACATAACCGTTCAGCAGGAAACAGTTACCTCTCCCGGAAAAGGAGACAGACTAACAACAGACTTCCCTGTGGAGTCCAGGTGAAGTTTTCAAATCCAGGGCTGGTTCCCGCCATGTTGGGAAAATATACATCAATAACTTAAATCTCATCCAGATACTCCCCAAGGGACCCCTAAGACCCTCCTTGCTCAAGAGTGGGTGTCATCTTCTCTGCCTTTTTGCCATCTTTAGTTTATTAAATTTAAAGATAATTTTTAAAAAGGCAGAGGAAAGAAACAAAGAGAGTACAGTGTGTCTGATTCACTGTATCATGTCCGCCAGTTGTTGCTGGCTCCCTGCCTGCTGTTTCAGGTCTCAAGGGAAATATTCTAGAATATCTTCCTTTGCAAGAAAATAATGAAGGAATGAATTAATGAATCAATGAATACTCAGAGTCCTTGGCATATAAATGCTGCAGATTACAGATGTTTCCACACACCAACAAAAAGCACGCTGCATGACCATCTTGCCGAAGGTGACTTTTGCTTCATCTGAGAGCAGTGTCCCCCCGCACCCCAAAGTGCATCATGTGGATTTTATAACTTCAGAAAATGTAGGACCAACAGCACCCAATATTGCAGGAAGTAATGCTCTAGCCCAATGGAGCAAGAAAATAAAAATGACTCTGACCTGACTCAACTGAATTCAACCTGTACTTTTGACAGTCTGTCTACCTTCCAAATTCATTACAACTTCCAGTCACCCATCAATACCAGATGAAAGAAAGAACTGATAAATAAATATTCATAACTAAAGGCTGCTTTCTGAAAAGTGTAATATTTAAACACTGTTCATGGAATCAAAAGCAGTTTATTTCTGATCCTAGGTCTGTCACATCCTCCCGTGTGACTTTGGATAATTTATTTATCTTCTTTTAATGTCAGTTTGATCGCTCATGAAGTGAGGGCAATAATAGTACATATCTATCCCTACCAGACTGGTGCAGGGATCAGGGATTAAATACTATAGTCATAGCCCTCGAAATGCTACCTCACCTGACAGTCTAAAGTTTAAGACACATCTGTAATTCTGAGTCAAGATCCAGTAACTCCTCTCAAATAATGACCTGAGTCTGGATGTGGACCTCACTGAGATGTGACTGAGATTCTCAGTCATAACCTGCCATTCTGGATGGGGCAAATGAGATTTGTAAGGTTCAACTGAGATGTCTCCAAACCAAAGTGAATTTGGCTGATTTTTAACCTAACAGTTCATGTTGTCTTTGAAAGTTGAATGAATAAAACCCCAGACTCCAGACATCCGTCTTGCTACAACATTTCTAAGAGCATGGTGGTGGCTCCTGGAAATTGACAGAGGAGCACATGCTCCCAAAACCACTTGCCCTAGGGTTTAATGTCACTTTTAATTCAGAAGGTCCCAGAAAAAAATTGGCACACAGATTCAAAAAGAATAATGAAGACAAAAAGCTTAAGGCAATTACAAGAGAGATTTCCTTTAGAGGCGTTAATGAATTTGGAAGAGGAATATAAAATGTATCCTAGCAGTAATCTCGTTTGTGTTTCTCTTCTGACACATAAAGTAACCTATTTAAAACAACAACGAAACCAAACTGAACAATTAGCTAGCCTACTGTGCCAACACTGACTGATGATTATGAAGGGAAATAATTCCAGGTCTTCTGCTCTCTCTGGCTACTTAGATAAGGGCCTCTTACTCTCTGCCAACACTCTCTGCCAAGAGGGTACAGGTGGGGCAAAAAATTTGTTTCAGTTCGTCCCGTCCATGGAGCTGAAACACCAAATCCAGTAGCCTACCAGCATCCCAAGGAGACTTGAAATGGCTCCGATTCTGAGCCTTGGGCAGTCTTTCTGCTGTGAAGTTACCATCAATTCTGCTAGCAACATCATACTGTTTCTCTTTGGCAAATGATGCTTTTAACCTCCTTCCTAATGGGTACCTAACTCTTGAGATAACCCTTTATTTTCTTTGTTCAGACATTCAGTCCTCCTTCAAATATTTACTGAGTGCCATCTGTGTGCCTAAGCCCCGATTACAACACTGAAAATCAGATGTGGTCCCCGCCTCAGAGCTCATAGTCCTCCAAGGAGGTAGAGACTAAATACGCAATTATAAATGTAATCAACCTCTTTGTGTTTCAAGAGTATTGGTCAAAATAATAATCATTTTCTGCACCAGACAGCGTGCTAAATACTTCATGTAAATCAGCAAGCCCATGGAAGCCTGACACCCTGACAGGCCAAGTATCATCATCCTGATTATACAAAAGAAGAAACTGGGACTCCCATGGGCTAAGAAATTTGCCCTGGGTCTCAGGGCTACTAAGAAAAAAGAGCCGGGATTCAAATCTGTGTTTTTCTGTCTCCAGAAGACATTTTCTCCACAACTAATATCTACCTCATCCAGAATATTAATCAGCAAACATAATGAGGCATAATGAATCCTCCTTTATTTTCCTGTAATCAAAGAGGCATTCTGACCAGAAAAGAGCTATTTGTTGTCTATCATTCTCTTGACCTGGATTTCATAAAATATTACTTTTAAGCTATAATTCTGTATCTTCTTCCTCTTCAACCTTCCTCCTTTTAGTCAAACAACTGCTATATTTCAGCCAATCTCATATAAAATAAGATGGCAAAAGACATATAACATAGAAAAAGCTTTTCCATGGTGGTTACACATTCTCTACCACCTGAAACTTTTTGGAAGAAAGATAAATTATAAATACAGTCATATGCACAACATAATCACTTCTAAGTATGTCAAAGCAAAGGTTTGATTTGGTTCTGAATTTCTTTAACTATACAGCAAAATAAGGTTTGGAGTAAAACAAGTCATTCAATTCCTGAGTTAAGTTCTAAAACCACACACAGAGAGAAAAATGTCCTTCAACATTATTCGGAAGAACCCCTTTCAATTTAAAATGATAAAATTATTTATGAGGGTGTCTATAGATGATCCAGTCAACCAATCTTTCCTTGAAATTTTTCTTTTTCAGTGTTAAAGTATGAAGTTCATGTCTGTTTGAACAAAGAAAAGAATAGAGAGAATTTTATTCTCAGAGATGTTTCCCTTAGGATGATGCTATACTTATAGAAGCTGATGGATTCCCCCAAAACAATGAATGAATGTGCATCCTACGGAAAAATAACTGCTCTCCCTTTCCATGTAAAACATCACAACCTCAGAGACTTAGTTGGTTCTAGATCAGTGGGAGAATCAAACCAGTCCCACCCCTCATTTACATGAGGTAACACGACATCCAAAAGGAAACATGATTTCCCCAAGGTCATACAGATGATTAGCAAAACTTTAAGGCTCCTGGCTACTAACATAATATTCCAAGGAAGAAGATTATTACTTTTTCCCACCACTATTGACTACCAGCATGAGAAAGGTCATTTTTTTCAAGGTTGATTACGTATTCGGACTTTGTTTTATTTGCTATGAGCAAGTGAAATGTAAATTCTAGGATTTTCCATGAGAGGCTGCCAGTTACAGTTTTACAGATACTCTAAGGAGTTGACACTGTTAGAGTCACTTTCTGCTAGACACAAAAATTCAGATATGACCTCATATTACACCTATTTTTGCTTTCAAATATTTATTATAAGAGACTGATAATGTCTCCTTCCAAATTCCTACTTGTACTGTAAGAGGCTACCCCTGCCACAAACATACTGTATCTATAGCTCTGACTATGGGAGCCAGGAAGAGGGGTGGGAACCTGCCCAAGAGGGCAAATCCCAGTTACAAGAGCTTATTTCCCTTCTAATTTTTCCTCCTTTCTAATTTTAAAGATGTTTTCCTTATAAGCATTTATCTGTTTAATAAAATAATTTGATAGCTATTCATTTAATATAGTAATTAAATGTAATTAATTATGTTGTTTGTAACTAGTATATTCATATATTTATAACTGCATATTAAATGGCTGAAAAATATCATTTAGATGAGGGAAACTAGCAAATTTATTACAACTCATAACAAAAGCCAACTGTTTCACTAAAAGCTGCCATTAGTGAAGGGAAAGGTCTTTGAATATTACAGCAATAACTGAAACACTTCTGGTCAAGCATAAGTGTTTATTTTAAGAAAGAATCAGTTTTTCTAACTGAAATAAACAGATGACAACTTCATGAATTACTAACAATACCCAACTCAAGATCACACTCAGCTGTGAATTTTAGAAGTTCAACCACCATTACAAATTTCAATTCTAACAAATATTTGTGGACATCTGACTAGGTGTCAAGTGCCTGCTCTCATGGAGCTATGTTCTGCTGGAGAAGACAGAAAATTAACAAATCATATTGGGGAGCTCAAAGAACAGGAGTGAGACAGGAGCATAACACACACGAAGGAAGGAATTAGAGGTGGCTGCTAATGTATGCATAATCTTGGGCAGGTTATGTGATGCTCTCTCGATAAGGTACATGGGGAGTTCAGATTTTATTCTAAGTATAAGAAAAGCATAAGTGCAAGCACATAAATAACTTGAACCTATTTGTGTTACTGTGTAGAGAGGGTAGATCCCATTGCCAAATAAGGGACTGTCTCTCTTATATACATTTCTAATAGTATCAGTAAAGTGATGTTTCATCATTTTCACTAACTTATTATTTTATTAATTTATTTTAATTTCATGGTTATCTGGGTCAGAATTTACCATTCTAAAAAGTTCTGTTTTGACGAATTTGATAGACCTTTTAAATAACCCATGAGAACTTTCACATTAAATTTGTTTCCTTATAGGATTTTGTTTACAATAGTGGTATACATGGTCAGAATATAAAAAAAGAATGTTGCAGCAAGAAAGACTAGGACAATGAGGAAAACACAGAGGGGTTTTACTAGATTGTTCATTATTGATAAAATTGAAGATAAAAGATCCAGAGTTTCTAAACTCATACTTGTTTAAAAAGAGGGTATTTTTAAAAACCCTCTAAAAATAGGGTCAAATAAAAGATAACATCAGGACAAACAATGCCATTATTTCTCTCTGAACAATAAAGTAAGATGAAACCAAATCAATTATAATTACTACAAAGTTGCATTTTTGCCTTTAAATTTGTTGCTAATAATACCTTTATCTGAATTTATCATAGGAGATGGCATTAATATAATTAGGCCTTAGACATTATAAATTTTTAAAAAACAGTGTAACATTTCAAGATTCTATTTTTAAAAATGTATTTTTTTTTCCTTAAAGTTGGAAGATGGCCTTGTATGGTTCTTTTGGAACAAAGAAGTCAATATTATACTCACAGCTTATATGATATTAAAATGCAGATGATCAAATCACTGGAGGCTGCCATATTATATATGTGTGGTTTATCATTCTTTCCTCCTCATCTCTTTAATAACTGTTTCCTAATACTAATTTAATTGGATTCAATAAATTTGGTATTTTTAGAATACCTACTACATGGATGATACCACACTAAGTTACAATGAGAAAACTTATAAAAATCAGACATAATCACAATATCATCATACAATAAAAAATTATTAGACATGTGAAGAAGATAAAAAGGTAATTTTTAAAAGTGACTTCAAAAGAAAAAAGTAGTTAATAAAACAGAAATGAACCAGATGCTGGAATTAACAGAGAAGGGATTTAAAACAGCTATTGTAGATATGTTTGAGGACCTGGAAAAAAACATTACTATATGGTAATGTGGTACATATATGGGGAATTTCAGCAGGAAAGAAAAAGTACTAAAAATTTAAGAAAAATTTAGAACTTAAAGTATATATGATATAAAATGCTGGATGTGTTTATCATCAGATTGGAGACTACAAAAGAAAGGGTTAGTGAACTTAGAGACCAATTAATAGAACATAGATTGGAAACAAAAACAAAGAGCCACAGTGACCTGTGGGACAATATTAAGCAATATTAATCAAAGACGTGAGACTTAAGTTCCAGAAGGAAATAATGAAATAAACAAAACGAGGCAGGTAAATTTTTGAGAAAATAATAATTTAAAATTTATCAAATATGATGTGAATACCCAAGAATCTTGGCAAACTCCAAGTAGTATAAATACAAAGAAAATCACTTCTAGAAACAACTTTGACATATACTGTATAAGATACTGAAAATCAAAGATAAAAAGAAAAATCTTAAAAGCAGCAGAGAAAAATGGCTCGCGACAGTCAGAGGAACAAAGATAAGAATGATGGTTGACATTTAATCAGAAGCAATAAAGATCAGAAGAGAATAGGATTATTTCTTGAAAGTGCTAAAAAAAAAATAAACTGTCAAGTAAAAATTCTATATCCAGCAAAATTATCCTTCAAAAATGAGGGTGGATTAAGATATTTTTAGATAAAGAAAAGCTGAAAAAAGTTGTTGCTTTCAGAACTGCAATGCAAAATGTTAAAAGAGGTTCTTCAGGCTAAAGAGAAATGATAACAAATTGAAATTCTAATCTGTAGAAAGAAATGAAGAGTGCCAGAAATGATAAATGTGTGGGTAAATATATTACTATAATTTTCTTTTTTAATTTTTTATAATGTTGTTTTTCAAAGCAAAAATAAAACAAAATAAAAAATTACATTTTATTATAGTGTTATAACATACAGAAGTAAAATATATGACACCACCACAAGGATGTTGGTAGGTAGAAACATATATTGTAAAGTTCTTCTTTCAGGTAAAATGACACTTCATAAACTAAATTAAGTCTAGATACACTCTCCTCTTAATTTAAAGATGTTTATTGTAATCCTTAAAGCAACAACTAAAAAAAAAAAAAAACATTTTAAAAAGGTAGGTTAGAACTTTCCTGGACAATAAGGGTCATCTCTCAGATCTCTCAGTTTGTAAAGTCTCACAGCCTAAAACAGGGCCTAACATGTACTGAGCTCTGAATAAATGTTAAATTAAAGAACAAATGGATACTTAACATAAATAAAACAGAACAGCATCATTAAAGTGACAAAAATAAAGTATCATCAGAGCTCAGAGGTGAGAGAAAGATTATCGTGTAGAAAGCCAACAGCACAGTCTGACACACAGGCCAACAGCACAGTCTGACACACAGGAGGTCACCGATAATAATTTGTTGAATAAATCACGGCATGGATGAGATCTCCAAAATCTAGATGTTACAAGAAAGTCATTTTATGAATGAGCAAAGAGGCCACAGCAACAGATCTTTGAACATGTAAATGGTCCAGTTGGGACTGGAAATATTAGAAGCTAAATTTCTAGACCTCTAAGCCACAGCTTTCTCTGCTGGGTCAAGCTGAGGCTCCACCCGTTGCCCCGTCTTCCACTCTTTTATGGACAACAGTCAGGTCATGAGCATAACGTGAGACCACCAAATGACTGATTAATACAAAACTCGAAGTCATGACATTGGCCTTAAGAAAGTTACAGTGTTCTAACCAAATGAACAAAAATGATAGTGGGTATGCATAGGGTGTGTGTCTGGAAATGTCGAATGAAAAATGGCTTTGATTTTAAAATGCTCACACTTAAAATTTCCTCAGAAACTATTTACACATCAGTCTTGTGAATAAATGACTAATGCTGAGTCTTAACTAAGAACATCTAAGATTTTAAAGTGCAGAAAATTAACTGTGACCCCCTGCCAAGCTGATAAAAAGAAAAAATAAAAACAATAGGCACGCTCTCATGGATTAGATCAGAGGGAAAAAAAAGAAAGAAAAAGAAAACACTTATTTTAATACTGAGTGTGAAAATTTCCTTTTTTTCATATATTTTTCTTATAGATGTGACCTCTATCTTGTTTACTGCACAAAGTCAATTAGCTATCGCAATGAAAAACATCATTTCTAATCCTTGGACCTGAGTCTTCTGTGCTCCACTACACCCTCCCTCAGCAAGGAGCTCAACACATCACTCAGTCAAAGAGGACAAGAAAGGATTAGGGCTTGACAGGAATACATGAAAAAGCCCAGGAGGATAGCCACTTCCTCCACTCAGGAAGTCCTTTGTCCTTTGCTCTTGTTCAGAACATTTCTCCCCCAGGGCAAAGCCTGACTTGCCAGCAGGGAAACTGTCAGGGAAAGGACAACCCTGCTCTGCTGCTTGCTGCTCTACTGCCCTTTATAATCATTTCCAGAAAAGGCTTCCTTCTCCCAGTGGATGGCATCAGAAGTTCTAAAGCAAGCAGATGCTGGGGCTCTGGAGCCTTCTCTCTGCCCACCCTGGATCTCCTCCAGCATAAACCTCCCACTGCAACAGGCAGTCACCAGGAAGGGAAGCAGACCCAGCAAGTATCATAAGTTATCCTATTTCAGAGATTTCTCAGCAGCAGCCTTTGCATCGCTTCCACTCCAAATCCTTCACCCCAACTCTAAAATCAGGTCACTGAGTTTGCAAGATAGGTGACCGCAGCTTGCTGATGACCAGGACGGGATGGTTAGGACACTTTGCATCCCCCCACTTCTCTTCCACTCTCACACTTTTGTTATCCTTCTGAATGTCACCAGGCTTTTTTTTTTTTTTCTTATCACTTACAAAACAACAAAGAAAAAAATATTATAGAAAACTCTATAATGAAAAAGGCTTCTGCAAGATACACAATTCAAAACCACAATTCTTCTTTTTTATCCCTCACTGTGTACCAGTTCTGTGCAATCGGCCCTTATTTGTGACAGATTTCAAAGAAAATGTTTGCAGTTCAAAGATAAGCAGGTTTTTAGTAAAAGTGCCAAAAGGACTTTTTTTTCTTCATTGCCAGTAGAAAAATTCAAAAGGAGTAAATAAGAGAGGGAATACATTCTCTCTGAGTTATACTACATGTATACCTAGTTTTCTGGAAATTTACCAACAGATAGGATAATCAGGGCTAGGGTCCACCCCTACCACCCTGCCCCAGCCCTAGGTTAAGTTTTGCCATCAAAATAATGAGGCTAACCACTAAAATAATCATATGTGATAATTAAGACACGGTTTTTTAAAGCTTTGTTTTCATTATAATCATTCATATCACAGGTGCTTTACATTAAAAACCTCGTTAATTCAAAGCATAAAATGAAAAAGGGAAGATACCATTTTAACAAGGCCTCTGTTTGCAATAATTAAAACAGAAAATTGCCTTAATGGATACATCAGAAAATAAAGAACAAAACCAAGAGAAGGCCAATCTAGAATCCTTAGGCCATGATAAAGGGGTATAATCCAAAGAGCTGAACTGATACCAGCATCCACAAGAAAAGTTTTCAAGCCAGTGAAGACCAGGCAGCTCTGGTGTCTACAGAGAACCTTGCATTATGGGTTGTTCATACATGTTACCCTTCAAAAGCTAGATTTTTGCCTCTTGCTTAATATTTGTTAGGAATTAACATCTAATGTTATTTAAAGACCTCATAGAGGAGACTGCGGACTTCAAGGCAATAAACCCCTGGGGAAAAAGGTAAACCTCTGGAGAGACCAAACGAGAAAATTTTAATAGAAAATAAAATTCTGACAGTAAAGGAAGCATGACTTTTCTTCTGGTAACTTTTGATGATTTTACCAACAAAAAACAAATTCATTATTTTTAATAGCACATGAATGGTGCAATGGTGCAGACTCGAAACTAAAGTAAAAGAGGCAGATCCTTTTCTTTCTTGGAAACAGAGGGAGCGAAGACTTTACAACTTGAAGCTACATGGTTTAGGTAATTTCATGAAAACACTTTTTTTTTCTGTAGGAAAATGGACTCCCAGCTCCTTTTGCTCTTCCTGAGCTAATAGCGCAGGGACCTACCTCCTCAGCATTATTTCACGGTGAGCAGATGGTAGTCTGAAATTTTTTTGAAAAAAACAATCTACTGGCTAGGGTTGCCAAGAGGTCAGCAGAACCTAGATTAACAATTGATCAGCTCTAATGGAGCATCGTAGCAATAAACTCAGAGCCCGGACACAGACCTGCTATGCCAACGACAGCAATGGTGCTGACACCGAAGCTGTTAACAGACTTGTACTTAATAGCACCGATGCTTTGCAGCTTCAAAGCCTTCATCTAAGCAAACACACATTCTTCGATATACATCCATTCTCTCAAAGGCCTCTCTTTCACAGGTTTCCACAAAAGAGCAATCGGTTTACTCTGACCCAGAAGAGACTTCTCTAAGATCTCAGGTCCGGGTAGTGAAAGACACTCTATAAACACTGACAGATTATTTGAACATCTACTCTTGTGTTCAGAGTACAACTGTATCATTTGATACTTCTCATGTAATCATACAGAACAGACAACTGGGGAGGAAAAATAACTGGACTCCCCTTTCTTGTTTCCAAAAGAACAAAAGCTATATAACACTCCAGAAATTCATTTTGTCAGTCTCTTTTTTTTTTTCTTTTGTTTTTCTGAGAGATGCCAATGCTGCATTTGTGTTTATAGCACATCTGACAAGAAATCAGTTGTGCTATAGTTTACTGTAAACTTTCGGTAATAGGAAACAAGTAAGAACACTCTTGGAAGATAACAATAGCTCCAAACGGACAAAAAAGAGCAGCTTGAGGTTAGTTGAACCAAACCACAAAACATTTTTCCTCTGCTGAAGGATAAGTCTCTTAAGGTCAATTAAATCATTCCCTATCTTACCCACACCTTTACTAGACACCTGATCTCAGAATAAAATTGACTATATGAACCATAAAAACCAGATTTTCTAAAATGGTCCTGACTTCCAAGAACCTTTTTGGCTTTCCTGCAAACTTACTCATTCCTATGGGACCAATGGATTTAAATGCTGGGTACAGAAACACCCAAGAACAAGGACAATCCTTATATAAACACAACACAAAGGTCAAAATCAGGAAATTCAACATACATGCAATATTATTATCTAATGTACAGTTCATATTCAAATCTTCATTTCTGGTTGAATCCAATTTAAGATCATATGTTGTATTTAGGTGTCATGTGTCTCTAATGTCCTTAAGTCTGGAATAAGTCCTCAATATTTGTCTTTCTTGATCTTGACCTTTTCTGAAGAATCCAGCCAGATACTTTTTGGAATGTTCCTTAATCCAGATTTCTTTGATGTTTTATCATGATTAGATTCAGGTTATATATTTTGGACACACTGTGGAAGAACTCCATATAGGCGACATTGTATTTATCCTGGTCATCACACCTGTAGGTACTTGATGTCAGTTTGTCTCACCATTGATGGTGTTAACTTTGATTACCTGTTTAAGACAGTGTCTGCAATTTTTCTCCACAATAAAGTGCTATTTCCCCCTTTATAATTAAGTAAATTAATATGTAATTTGTGGGCAGATGCTTTGGGACTGCCAGTGTTCTGTTCTTCAGCAAACCTTTTATCTGCTAGTTTTAGCAGCCATTTCTTGTCTGAATCAGTTACCATAATTTTCCAACTCCTTCATGTCTTCTATATTTATTAGTTGGAATTCTAGGGTAAGAGCTTTCCCTTCTCAATTATTTATTTATGTGTTTATCTATTTGTTTATCTGTTTTATTTATTATCAGAGTAGATTCATGGATTCTTATTTTATTCAATGTTATAATACAATTAAGTTGATTTGAGTGGAGTTTCTATCATTTAGTACCAGAATACTCCTGAAAAAGCTTCAGGAACTCTTAAGGAGAGGAACTCTTAAGGTTAGATGTCCTTAAAATTGTCACACTTATAAAGATGCCTCCTGATGCTTCTGTTACAATCTCTTCTGGCCCACTCTAGGAAGTCCAAATCCTTTGAGGAAGAGGCACATTGAAGTCAAAGATGACCAGCAAATGGCCCCTGGTTCTTCCTGTAGCACCACCTGGTTGTGGCTAAGGAAGGCAAGGTGTTTCTTCATATATTCATCTGACTCCTCTGTTCCTTCTCTTGCAGCTATGCTCACAGGACTGGGCTGGATTCCCCTCTCATCTTCCAATGTTGCCAACATGTGCCAGAAAGTCTCCACCTTCTCCTGAAATCTCTTGTGCTTGGCTATATTCCTGACTTTATTTGCTTCATATTTGGGGTACTATGCCTGAAAATGACTCCCAGGTGGTAGGATTGATATTTTCTGCTTTCCCTGCAGATCCATTCTTCACCCTTCTCCACTCAATGCAATGCCTCCAGAGGCTGAACCAACTCAGCTACACCAACAGTTGGTTTCAGCTAATGGTGGATACCAGCAAGAGATCAGAAGGCTAGAGACTATTATTGGAATATCTTCCCTGCAAATTCCATCCCTGCCAGTTCAGCACGGGTGATTGTACCCCTCTATCAAGAACCCTTTTCATATAGCTACTATCCTTGGTTTTTGGAGACCACTTCCTCCCCTTGCTCCTCAGGCCAGGTGTGTGGCTTGCCCTGAGGCACAACACCATCATTTGTTGTTTTCTCATATCATATATTTTTGAATATTCTGTTTATTAAACTTTCTTCAATTATCCCATTTAAGTGTGCATTCTTTTATCCACAAGACAAAAAATAGAGATGGGAATGATGACAAGAAGTACATGCATGGGACAGAGACATGGCCGAAGACTATCTTACGTATCACCATCTTTGTGTGTGTGTGTGTGTGTGTGTGTGTGTGTGTATGTGCTTGAAGATTATGTCTTTATCTTTTAATTTAAATAAAAACATAGTAAAATTAACACTATATTTTAATTGTGATCACATGCCATTGAAAGAATATTCTATCAAAGCACAAACTTAAGGATTATGAGGATTAAAATTCACTCCCTGTTTTTCTAGCAGTGAAGAAAAGCCACAGAACTCAACATCACAGTACAGATAAAATCTCCTTTAAGAGGGATCCAAAGGAACCTCCAAGTATTATTCAATTTACTTGTTGCCTTCTACTCTGTTTTTTATATATAAGACAACATCAAAAGCCTTCTCAACCAGATGCAGGTGTGCCATGATTAGATATGAGAGTCGCTACAAGAAATTTATTAAGTATATGTTCAAATCCCACATCTGCAAATGATTTTTTAAATATAATTAACAGTCAATTCAACATTAGATCCATCATAATGTTGCTTTCAATCACATAAAATGCTGCCAGCAAAGTGTCTATAACCTGCTATCTATCTTATCAATGTACCATTAAGAGCTCTGGTAATTACTGTCAGTTGACTGATTTACTCCCCCAGAACTGAGGAGTTCATCAAAATCTGGTTACATGCATGCAAGTGTGTGTTATCACCCATTGTCACTGTCATGGTGGAAAATAGCTGATGATTACTATGCTGCCTTATCAAAAAATAGGCACATTTATTCCACCTCTGTACCATCCCCTCAAAAGCCTTTTTTTCCCAACCCCTGAAACATGGTATTCCTGGTATACCTAGTGTTTTTCCTTTGGCAGCAAACACACACACACACACACACACACACACACACACACACACACACACACACACAACAGTTAAACTCAAACTATAATCTGTTACCTGCAAGTCTGCATCGAATTCATGTTTCAGGTGTGCTTCTTCTGCAGCCTCCACAAGACGCTGCAAAAACAGAAAGTAACATGAAGAATTACAAGTGTGGCCTGGACCCATTTCAACAACATGGAAAGACTGAGGTTTCTCCATTGCCCCCAAATGACAAATTATTTCATGGCATGTTCATTGTGAGTGGTGCCTTTGCTCCCATGAAACTAAAAATAATAACATCAGTGTCTAAATCTGGTTTTCTCATCATCAACCATAATTCTTCCAAAAATTATTATTGTTGTGTGCATATAAACTCACACATGTTCTACACCCATTTTTATAACAATTCAAAAACAATAGGCCTTGAGGCCCAATATGGACTCCAAAAACTACCTAGAGATGTGCATTTCTTATGTAGAGATTTATTGAATTGAATTGAGTACAACTCTAAGTGGACTAACTTTCTTCCCTAATGATTTGGAAAACACTATTTTAATTCTCTCAATCATTCAAGGTCAATTCTTTCTGTATCTAGTTCTAGTATGTAATTATCATGGGAAATTTATTTGAATTTTATGATACATCAATGCCATTTTCACAATTTGCATCCCAATAAGAAAGTCACTGAACTTAATCAATAAGCAGTACCTATAAATACACAATTGTAATTCTTCTTGGCCAACTAAATTCAATCAATTCATATTCTTATAAAAACAACTTAATGAAATTCCACTTAATAATTATTCAACTACCAAAACCATTTTTACTTTAATTTGAATTTGCCAAAAATAAGTTATTATAAAAATGCAGGCTAGAAGATAGTGAAGAAAACTCATTTAAATACTACTTCACTGAAATTTCATTGAAAAGAGTAAAACCTTTAGATCGAAGTAAAAATTCAGCAATTTCTATTTTTCTCATTAATCTTATAGTCTATGCTTCCTTTAACTTGCTTTTTCTTGACATAATACAGACCTGAGCTTAATAGGCCATAATTCAAAAAATGATGACAGTATTAATCTCTAAATGATCAAAATCCACAGATTTGTTCCATGAATAATTATTAAATTGGACATAGAAATGAATAGGCTGAAATATACTTGGGTAACTTTAGGCTCCAGTATAGAGCACTAAAGCCCTCTCTGTCCATATGGCATACAAAGAAAGAGATGCCAGTCAGAGACAGTGCTGTATGCCAACAGGACCTGGGAGGTGTGGCAAATCTGGCTTTCCCCACTCCCTTAAGATGGTCAGGAAGGGGTTTCTCCTTTTCTGGTAAATCAAAGAAAAGATCCTAGGAAATATTATAAAGCCAGAGCCAGAAGACGCAGTTCTAATTCTAGCCTTGAGGCAATCTACTATAGTTGTAAGATCTTGGGCAAATCCCTTCCCCTCTTCTCGGACCAATTTCCTCATCCCAAAACATGAAAAGGTGACCCCAAAGCAGTGGTCCTCAAAGTGTAGTCCTGCACTGGCAGTATTAGTTTCACCTGAGATTATTAAAAATGCACATTCTCAGGCCCCATCCTAGTCCTAAAAAATCAGTCCTCGTGATGGGCCAGCAATCTGTTTCAATAAGCTCTCCAGGTGATTCTCATGCCACTAAACTTTTAAAATCACTGGCTAAAAATACCACTTATCTCAGACCTCACCCCTGATGCCTTGATTAATGAGCCCCACCAACTCTCCAAGGTTTCCCAACTCTCACTTATCTTTTAAAACCTGTGTACATACGTATTTTCACTATGAGACACAAAATACTTTATAGAAGAGGGGCATAAAATATAGAAGATGAGAAACTGAGAAAAAGAAAAAGGAGAGACCCTATCTAAATAGAATGGATATGCTGCCTGAAGCTTCCATTGGGTCAGCTTTCAGTGGGTCTTCTTGGAATCATCCCAGTCAATGCAGCTTATCGGCCTCCAGGGATCACATGACACAATTTGCAAATGTATCCATGTGGACCCTGACAGATAAGTAACAGGCAGTAATATAAGAAATCTGTGTTTGCGAGAGTTTCTTCTCTCAATCTATATAAGAGATTTAGAATTTCTATGCATGTATCATAAAAATCATTTACATATTGAGGCTTACAGGGTATGTATAAGTATTATGTGTGTCTGAACATTTACATTATCAAAAAAGTCATATATTTTGTTTACATATTTACTTAAACACATAGAAGTTTTTTCATGGTGTCTAAAGAAATGTCGATGAAATGTACAAATGATCAAGAGATATGAATAAAATAAAATTTCACAATGATCAAGGCAGATAGTATTGAAAAAAGTAAAGAATTGAAAATTGACACAAACAAACAAGAGAACAAGGTGGAAATGACAGGCAAATAGAAATTATTTTGAAAGAGCACAGCATGAAATGCAATTTCATATATAACATTTTACTTATTTTATGTGTATGTCTCTACATGTATATCATACATACCTTATAACATTCAAATATAGCACAACATGAAATGTATTTCAACCATAAATACTATAATACAAGACAGTAGAGAAGATAACATACTGGACACAATTCAGCAATATTGTACTAATGACTGAGGATAGCAGAATATCATTTCTGTGTGGAGCAGTGAGTACGTGAGAATTTGAACAGGGCTGGGCAGTTTTTATGTTCATTTTCAAGTTTAATTTGCTGCATGCCTTTTTTAACTTAATTTATCTCACACATTTCTTGTGTCTATGAATGTATTTTCCCATCATGTTCGCTACAAAGCTTTAGGAAATATGATTCAGGAAAAGATAGTCAACTGGAAGCTACACATAACAGCTGTTTCATGTGAAACAAATACAAACTTTGGAACAGGGCTTTTTGAAAGGATGTACCCTTCATGTAGTCAACCGCGGAGTTATCCCAACCTGCTCTCTAATGCCAATGGGAGAAAGGCCTACATTTTATGGAAAAATTCAGGGGGAAAAACCCCAAGAGCAGGCTTGGCTCTTATGCACAATGCTAATGACAAGCAGTACCTCAGGAACTATTACCTTTTGGAAAAAAAAAACAAAGGATAGCTGATCACTCATAAAGATAAAAAGAGTTAAAAGACAAGGTATCTAGAAAGAAAATTATGTGCTATGAATTTGTCTAAAACAGAGTACTGGGGACAGAAGTTCCTACTGTTAATAAAAGCAAATTGAATTATCATTTTAAAAAGTCAAGACCACTCAACTTCCAACTCATGTTTGCCAGCAGGACTGTCTCTTTCCTGAGCAAATATCCTTATCATCAAATTCAAATTAAGTATGTTTTAAAACTAAATTTGATTATTACTTGCAGGTAAGAAAAATCAATGTAAGTGTGCTAATATTTTAGTTATTATTTAAGAAACTGCCACAGAGCCTGAGGAAAACTGTTACTCTATTATATCTATTAGAAAGGCAGTGTGCTTTTAATAATAATAAGTTAATCTTCTCTTGTATGAATTCCCCTTTTGGATCTGCAGATGGAATTATAGAATTGTGACTGCGGTTTTTAATTAAAACTGAGCACCGGAACTAAAATGGCTTTGAAGACTAGTATTCAAAACTGAGCTTTGAGGTAAGGGGAAACAGTTTTACCCACAGGTTCTCCTCTCTCCATTTAATGCCAAAACATTTCCTTACTCAACAAAAATGATAACAACATACTGAAATGTACATCTTCAAATTGGAACAAGCATGGAAATGTTAAAAAGTTGCAATTCATGAGTTGACATACAATTCACTGACTTTATATTTCTAAGTAATCCTTCCCTTTTAGTGAAATAAATATAAACAAAAGCTATCTTGTAAATAAGAGATGCCAGCAGCCATGGACCATGGACAGTATTTATAGCTGTAGTGAAGGCAAAACTGCCAAGGGGAATAGCAAGGATATTAAAGCATTTCATTTAAAATCACATCTTATTTCTTGTTACAATGACCTCATGTTGTCCCTACAACACAACAGAAAGCACAGTCACCCATCTCCTCCCCCAAAACACTTAAATCAAGACTAGGGTTAAAAACATCGAAGAGGTCAAATTTTCTGTCATGGTCCAGAAGGGGGAAAATAGGACTCCAAGTCAAAGTAAAAATTGAATCAGAAGAAGAAAATGATTTTTTTGTTCTATTTCTTCCTGGACATTTTTGCTTAACAAGAGAAAAGAAAAGAAAGGAATGTGTGGTGAGAGGTGGGAAGGTAATGGAAAAATGTGATTACACCACCAAGTTACTTGCTACTGGACTCCTACTGATTCTATCAAAATGGACAAATTGTGTACAAATGAACAGAAAAACATTAATGAAAACCTCTAAAATTGAGGGGGGCGGGGACAATTATAGACAAGAAATTCTTAAAGCAAAACAAATAAAAAACTTATGGAGTAGTAAAGAAAAGGGTTGTTTTTATTTCTTATGATAAAGCTAAAAGTGCTGGCTTATACAGGCTGTTGTAATGGGATACCGGAAGATTTCAAAGCACTTAATATGTTCAGTGGTTTTCATCTGATGTTTTACAACAACACATTTAATACAGAGTTTTACTGCCATTTTTCTGGACTGAATACATACTTCTTACTTCTTTCTCAAATAATGTTTAAGCTCAACTAAGTGCATTCTAAGGAAAATCTATAATCATTACATGGATTTGAGCTGCATTGATAATTAACTTGGAGCTAGTTTTTGAGTCACCATGAATACCAGAATTATAGATCACAGGAGACTTCTTAAAAATTAACAAGAGCAAAATGTGTAGAGAAACAACTAAAGGAGAGATCAAAGAGAAGTAATAATTACCATCACAATCATGCCCAGTGTGGTATGGTTCATCTTTTCCTTACACTAGATTTTGTGGCTTTTGTTGTAAGGGCCAGGATTCCAGTTACACATTTTGCTAACCACTGTGTGCATGAGGCACCACCTTAGCAATGTATTTCATGGCAGTGCTTGAACCCTGCGTGCTGACCATCTACAGAAGTGAGGAACAAGGAAACCAAAATTCCCTCTATAGTCACATATTTCCAATTCAGTTGACCACAGAAACAAAATTAAAAGCCTCTATCTTCATTACCGCCATTAGTACATCAAAAGATATCTTCGGGAATCTGGACAAAATGAGATTGATTTGTGCCGAGGACTAATTTCAAACACTCCTCTTGCATAAGTGGTCAGAAAACAACAGTGTAAGAACCATTAAGTTAAAAGTTAAAAAGATGTTCAAATCTACATTTTCATTACCCACCATTAGAATCCCTTGCCTTCTGTTCGCAGGATAGTTTTTATCACTCTGTAGCAGTGCAGATTAATCTTCACTGCTTTTGTAGCTAGAGTTACCAGAGGACTATTTCCCAAAGTGTGCTACTTGTACCACCAGTGAGCCATGCAACAACATAAAGTAGCTTACAGAAAGGTGAGGGACACACACAAGGAAAATAGCTACTTCAACAAAAGGGATAAGTGATGAAGAATGTTAACAGTAGGACAGGAAGCTTCCCAAGAGTGGCATTTAAGCTGAGCCCTGCAGGAGAATGGGAGGTTCTTCCAGCAGAAGGAAAGGTACGGAAAGAGTGTACCAGCTTATGGAACATTGTAAACAAAGTTCTGGAGGTAAGAAAAAGTTGTGGGAAAAGCTGGATCTCAGAGACCTACACAGAGGCCTTATCATTGACTAGGTGACCACCTGGGAATAAACCAAGGAAAAAGGAAAAATCCAGAGAAATGGACACAATTAGACAAGAAGAAACCCAAGATATTATTTTCCCTCCCACCCTGAAATGCTTAAGCTGAAGAGTCATATCAGAGAGCTTAATAATATTCAGTAATCCTTATTGATACAAATGCTTTTTTTACTTTTCAATTCCAATAGAAATAGCACATATAATTCACCAACTATCAAGATGATCGTTTCTTTAGAGAAAAACAACTTTTAAGGAGCCTTCATTATTTCTTTGTTCCTTCAGAAAAAAATAAGCTTTGTTGCACACGAATGAACATTTTGTATAAAATGACCTTCTGCCTGGAAGCTGCAAAGATTGCTTCTGCTTTAGAAACAGCAAATATTTCAAAATGGATTATAAAAGCTAATCCATAAAGTTTCCAGAGAGAGCAGGTAATGGAACA
Organism: Cynopterus sphinx; assembly: GCA_030015415.1. Lineage (NCBI taxonomy): Eukaryota > Metazoa > Chordata > Mammalia > Chiroptera > Pteropodidae > Cynopterus > Cynopterus sphinx. Next base: position 114,494,853 of record CM057381.1, read on the forward strand.
ACAGGGTAAACACATCTTGTGCGTGCATGGGGTGCTCTCTTCCCTTCTTTCTACTCCTCCCCTTCCTGTCTCCTTCAGATTGCATGAGGCTATACCAGCCTTTTACAGAACAAAATAAGCCTAGAGTTTACATCAAAGACACAATCACAATCAATAACAATTTATCTTTGTTTCCACAGGAGATATCTGTTATCAATTTGAGGCTGATTAAATTAATACCTGTTATCAACATGAATGGGCTATTTCCAAACCACAGCCATCTCATTCTACATCTATGACTGAACTTGCCAAAAGTGCAACATTTGCAAAGCTATTGAAGATGAAAGCTGCCAAACTCTGCTCAAAGGTCTACCCATGGGCCAAGGTACTAGAGAGGAAACAGGACAAGAAGTCACCCTTATACTCAAGTAATTCTTCCAAGTGATCCGGCATTTTAAAGAATGATCTTTTGTTTATGTAACCATCCTGGGAATGGTGTCGAGTTGATTATCAAAATCAAAGCTATTTAACCAGAAACCTTGTAAAGTCCCCTCAAGACCCAGCTGTTCTGAAATAACTAAGCTAGTTCCTTTGTGGGCAATGGAACTGTCATAACTTCCCAAAGGGATAGTCCAGGATGAAGAGGACTATGACTCTATGTCAGTTTGAGAATAAACATTTGTTTTACACACTGAAAATCATTCATCACTTAGGGCTCTGACAGTGGTGAGTAAAATTCTGTTCCAGCCCTTAACTACATCCTTTCCAGGGCCTACTGAGAAATTTTGACTGAAAGCCACAAAGGCAGAGCTTTGAAAATATTGTCCAAGGAAGACAGAAACATCTGCCTAAAATAAGATGATAGATAAAGACAAGATAAGGCACAGCCAAATTACGAAGGTGATAGTCTTGGTGAGAAAGTCTGTCCTGCAGAAATTTTCCAATCCTCGTGGTAGTAATGACTTCACATCACTTTTGTTCAATTTAGTTTAACAAGTATTTATTGAGAACCTGTTAAGTAACCAAAACAGCAACAAGAACTGAGTAGAATATCAAGAAATAGATGACTTAATCTTGGTCCTCAAGCACCTTTTGGTGTTTTAAGCATTAGGACACAGGAGAATCAGAACAGTCTTGAGCCTCATGTCAAGAGTCTGAATCTAGTTCATCCTATTCACTCGCTGCTTGACTCAGAAATTTTTATCTTTTCTGAGTTTTCATTTTTTTATCTGATGAACTATTAAAACATCATCTTGAGTCTACACCTCTGGTGTGAATTTGATGAGAATATACACATAAAACATTTCCTAAAGGAGTCCACACAAGTGTAAGTTATTATTATGACAGAGCAGGGAAAGAGACTGGGTTTTCAGGCATAACACAGCTTGAGTGGAACAAGGAAACTTCACAGAGTCTGTGCCTCCCACAGTTGGCTCTCATATGGCGAGGACTTGGAACAACTCCTCAAGTTCACAGTTACATGGAGGTTATGTGAAAGTTAATTCTGCTGCCAAGAAAAGGACTCCAAGCCTTGTACTCACACATGAGGCTGTGCACCTGCTCCTTAAGGACTGGTTTTCAGAATCCACTCTCTTTTTCAGCCTCAGCATCAAAATTGTGATCAGTGAGGCTGAAAATGGAATAAGGCAAGAGCCTTTATCGAAAGGTTTGACTGATGTCCTTAGAATGGCACAAACACAGAAGCTAAGCTGTTTGCCAAAGCAAGCTCCTTTGACAAATGGCATCGTGAAACTGAGATCACGGAAAGACAGTGAGTGTGGCAGGACAGTGAGTGCGGTGGGACAGCAAGTGTGGCAGGCAGTTCTCAGTCCCTAGGCCTCAACTATGGCCAGAAAGGCAAATTACGTTTTTCCTTGAACATGGAAAAATGTGGGAAAATTTCCATGCCCATTTAGACTTTACAGACTCAAAATGGATTTGTATGTAAATTTGATGTGGAGAAAGAGCAATTTCAATTTCTCTGTTATTCTTTCCTTCTATCCATCCATCCAAATGTTTATCAGGGAACTTCAGTTTAGGAGGAAACAAATCATGTTTGTCCAGAGAGCAGGCTCTGGGGTTAGACCACCTGAATTGTGGCTCCAGCTACTCAATGAAAGTAGTCTGAGCAGAAGTTCTTAATACACAGTAAATGTCCATTAATGTTAACTCTACTTATTACTGATGATGATGACAATAGACAGCAACGATGACTATGATTAAGGATGTGAGAAGTGTTATGCCAGAGGCTTGGCCCATAAAGGTGACTAACAGGTTCACAGGTCAATTGGGAGGAGAAGCAAGAAATTAGACAATGTGGCATGGGCTATGATAGGAGGTGACACAAGGGAATAATAGCAAACAATTATTGGGTTTCACACCTCCTATCCTAGTGCCCAAGTGTTCTAAGATCTTTAGTCAATTAATTTAGTTAATCCTCATCATCTTATAAAAGGAGATATGGGGAGCATCACAGCAGATATCCAAGAAGGGGTGGAGAGGATATCTGAGCTCAGGAGGAACATTTGAGAAAAGAATGGCAGGCAAGTGCTACAAAATCTCCTAAGACTAAGGAATACAATGATAGAAAATTCGATGTTGGATAGTGCCTGTTGATTCTCAGCACCATCCAAGCTATCCCTGCAAAGGTAGGGACTTGAAGCCTACAAGCTTTATATTCTAGAGCTTTTTCTCAGCACAGCTTCCGGTTAGATTTTTGAGAGATCTCTGCAAGGCAGGAAGAGGAGACACCAACATTCTCCCTTTGATGCTATGTAAGTACGTGGGCATCTGTAGATGGCAGGTATCTTTTGCTAGTGTCATCCAGATGCCTTCCTTTGAATTATCTGCAGACAGCTGAGGCCATTGGTGGTAGCTCCCTGTGACCGAAGCACTTCCTGAATCTATGACCTTTGGCAGTAGCTTCCCTGTCTCATGCCCCCAGTTCTTCCAACTATCAAGTGAGCTTTTAATTCTCTCTATACAATTCCTGCTTACTTGGAATATCTAAAGTGTTTTTTTTTTGTTTTTTGTTTTTTGTTTTTTTTTCTGATCACATCTGACTGGGTAAGCCAGAGGGTGACTGTGTAAGACCATTTCAGAGCAGAGGTAGAAGCAGGGGCCAAAGTGCAGAGAGCAGAGAAATGAGAGTGATGGAAGTTTGGGAAAATAAGACGAGACACCTATATCAAAAAATTTAGAAAAAAAAAAAAGAGGGATGTGTGGTGGGGTGGTTGCGGGAGGATGGAGGAAGGAGATATTGAATCCATAGATGGAAGGGAATGCAGAGTGAAGGAAGTCTTTGGGATGAAAACATGCTCACAGTAACAAAAGCAGTACAAAGAACTGTCCCAGGAAGCTCCCTGCAGGCCCAGCTCAGAATAGCTCTAGGATCCTTCTTAGGAGCAGAATGCCATTGGGCCCAGGCCTCCAATGAAGAGGGCCTTAAATTTAGACTTTCCACATTACCTCCCAAAGAGATTACTGGTATGGTCAGACAGAAATCACAGCATTGGAGGAAGTGGTTTTCAAAGTTGTATGCCTTTTCTGGACCACACAGTCTATGGTACATTATCATTTTTCTTTGCTACATCCTTAATTGTCCTGGGAAGAGCTCATTTATATTGTTCGAACATGTTTTATTAAAAATCAGTAATATGTTGGGAGAAGTATCTGTTCAGGTCCTCTGCCCATTTTTATTTTATTTTTTTGTTGCTGAGTTGTATAAATTCTTTATATATTTTGAATATTAGTGCCTTATCTGAGACATTTGCAAATATTTTCTCCCATTCAGTATTGTCTCTTTGTTTTGTTGATGGTTTCTTTAGCTATGCAGATTTTTTTTTTTTAGTTTGATGTAGTCCTATTCATTTATTTTTGCTTATACTTCCCTTGCCTTTGAGGTCAAATTCATAAAATCCTCTCTAAATCCAAGGTCCGTTAGTTTAGTGCCTATGTTTTCTTCTATGTAATTTTTTATTTTAGATCTTATATCTATGTCTGTGGTCCATTTTGAGTTAATTTTGGTGTAGACACACAAATGGCCAACAGACATGAAAAGAAGCTCAACTTCATGAGCTTTTAGAGAAAGGTAAACCAAAACCACAATGAGATACCACCCCACACCTGTTAGAATGGCTATCATCAACAAGACAGTAATAACAAGTGTTAGAGAGGTTGTAGGGGAAAAGGAACCCCCATGCACTGCTGGTCAGAATGTAAATAGGTACAGCCACTATGGAAAACAGTATGGAGCTTCCTCAGAAAAGTCAGAATAGAATTACTATATGACCCAGCAATCGCTCTTCTGGGTACCTACTCCCAAAATATGAAGATATTTATTCATAAAAATATATACACCTTGATGTTCACTGTAGCATTATTCACGGTGGCTAAGCATTGGAAACAGAGTATCCTTAGATAGATGATTGGATAAAGAAGATGTGGTACATATATACAATGGAATATTACTCAGCCATAAGAAAAGATGAAATGCTGTCATTTGTGACATGGATGGATCTTGAGATAATCATGCTAAGTGAAATAAGTTAGAAAGAAAAAGTTGAGAACGCATGATTTCACTATATGTAGAATATAAAACTGAAAGCTACAAATTAATAAGACAAAAAAAAACTTATAGACACAGACAACGATTTAGTGGTTACCAGAGGGAAAGCCAGGAAGGGGGAGGTAGATAAAGGTAAAGGGGGTCAAATATATGGTGATGAAAGGAAATTTAACTTTGGATGGTGAACACACAATGTGATCTACATCTGATGTACTACTGAATTATATACTAGAAACATAATTTTATTAATCAATGTCATCCCAATAATTTAATTAAAAAAATAAAAGCAGAACAAGGAAAAAAAGCAATAATTTGTTAAATGTAAGTATTTAAAATATACCACTGGAGCCTTGATAAACAAAAAATCCAAATGGCCTGGGTCACTCTTAACTTGAAGGACCTGAGGGAAAGGGACCAAACTGGCCTTTACTCCTTTAAAGCAAAGCCAATCACATGTACTTTGTGTGAAGCTTATTTCAAGTGAAACCAGAATAATAAAAATAAGACTTGTTTGTAGGATCTTGATCCTCAAACATTTACACGAGTCCCTTACCTCGATGTCCTCAGAAAAGGCCCTCCTCTCTCAATGTTGAAATAAAATTCTAAGCCAATCCTCTGAACCTCATCAATATTTCTAAAAAAATGACTGCTTCAAAGCAAAATGTGGGGTGACAAAAGAACCAGCCCTGAAGACATGACACTGTGTGTATGAGCTTTTGAGTCCACAGGTTGCTGAATAAACCAAGGGTCTGAAGTGCAAGTGCCTTAACTTATTTTTTGTTATTTTTCCCCTTCTAGTTCTCATGAATTCTTCTTGCATTCAATGAGTGACATTTCACCATCCAGAACCAGACTTAACATTTTTAAATTTTCAAGGATAAGAAGCTAGCTTAAAGGATAAACTGCCTCTTTTTTTTAATGCCCAGGTAATGAACTGAAATTACATATAAGGTTTGAATTTTGATGGAAAGTTATTCATATACTTTACTCCCTCAGCTTCCACTCTCTCTACTGTCAACTCTTAATTATAACATTATTTCAAAATGACAATGAAATAAGCAGATTATGAACACATGCTGGTGGTATAAGATTTGAGGATTTTTTTTAATGAAGAAAAGATAGAGCTAATGAAGAACTAAATCCATCTTACATAAAAGTAAACTAAGAGCAGAAACTTAACTTTCATCAAGTGTCTACACAATGCCTTATTTGTATGCTGCTCCTGACATTCATCTGGCTTTGCTCACACATATCCCTTCCACATCGCCCATGCCCTGCGGTTGAGACTCCTATAACTTTCCAATACTCTTAAAGGACCAATTAAAATGGAGTCTTCATTTCAGAACTGTGCACTGACACTCCTTATTCCCCTTACTGTGAACACCCATTCTTCTCTTGTATTGTGAAACAGCCACATAGAGAAGTCATAAATTCGAGCACATAAAATTTCCACTTTGTGAGTCAAAGCATCTGAATATCAGAAATTCTACATAGTTTGAGAAGATTCATAAAATATATTTGGACGTTAGTAGTTTTAAAATTCCCTTTATTACTTTAAAGAAGCTAAATGATTTTGAGCAAGTTAAGAGTCCTAGGAAGCCACAGAGATGAGAATGCACACGATCAAGGCCCTTCTCTGTGCCAGGAACTTTACAAATGTTTGTCTACTTAAGCTATACAATAAGCTCTGGAAAACAACCACAACCCCATTGCACAGATAAGAAACGGTCTCAAAGTGACCCAGTGACTGAGTTATAGGGTTAAGAATGGAATTCAGGACACTCTCACTTGATGGAATTGTTATGAAGACTCAGACCATAGATACCAATATGAATGCCCTCTGGAATGACATAGGCCCTTGAAATCAAGGCCACTAGCAAATGTCTCGACTGGTCCTTATGAAAAAATATCTAAATCCACATGTGAATAAAGTGAAGTCATGATGTCTTGATTAGAGCCCGACTGTCATATGAGTGTTATGCTTTAAAACCAGATATAAATAGATGGGCAAAGGGGTAAATTGGAAGAAATTACACATTCTCGTATCTTTTGCATTGTGTCAGAAAGCAGGCCTGCCATATATTTATCTCCATAGTGACAGGAGGTTGGCACAAGAGTCAAGACCACACATTTAGTTTTTGATGTGCTGGGAGAGGCGGCAGCCTTATGTATTCTGATAGCAGCTACTCAGCTGCATCCTTTAGGTCAGGACCAGCTTGATCCGATGGGGAATCAAGCAGAATCAGTAAGAGCAGAAAACATCAGCAGAAACAGAGTAAACAAGGAAACAGATATGCTAGATCACGTGAGGTAAAGGTAAGTATCATGAAGACTGTAAAACAAAGTGACATGGTAGAAAGTGACAGGTATAGGCATATTTGAGTAGTCAGGAAAGGATCCCAGAGGCTATCTGGAGGAAGAGCTTTCTGAGAAAAACAAGAGCAAAAGCCCTAAGGGACTGACTACTAAAACCAAACATAGGTCCACCAGGTCATATCTGAAATCCTTGGAGCCAGTTATGCTATGTTAGTTCAGGGTAATTTGGATTTTAGAAAGGTAAAATGATACACATATTACATATTTATTACAAAACATCCCTAGTGAGGGCTAGGACAGCACCTCATAAATAAATATTAATATTTTTATAGTAAGACATGATTATTCATGGTAATTAGAATAAATATTTTTAATTATGGGGTGACACTGATTTAGAATATTATACAAGTCAGTTCAGGTCAAATTTTTTCACCAAGTGAGTTATGAAAAAAATTTCAATTTCAGAGCTTTCTAGATTTCAATTAAGAGTGGGCTTGTGAATCTACTGGGACTTGAAAAATTAAATTGATAGAAGTTTCTTAATCTTATTTTTGTTAACCACCAAGTTTTCTCAGCTCTTTGGCTCAGCTACAACCTGGGCCAACAAAGTGCAAAATTACTGAGTACGGCCAGATCAAATAACTGGCAATGGGAGGAGGGATCTTATTGAAGTGATGAAAATGTACACATAATGTGATACATGCACAATTTGGTAAATCTACTAAAATCATTGAATTGTACACTTAAAATGGTAAATGATATTGGACATTATGCCTTGGTAAAGTTGTTAGAAAAAAATCATTGGGAGAAACTCAGAAATGTGAATTTATGTGCTAGTTTTCAAATGCAGAAACCCACTTATGAAAATGTCATCCTATTCTCTCACAGTAAAAGTAACCTTAGTATTGTAAAATGATACAGCCACTTTAGGAAACAATCTGGCAGTTCCTCAAAAGATTAAACAGAGACTTAACATGTGACCTAGTAATTTTACTCCTAGGTATACAGAAAAAATGAAAAAACTTACACACAAATGTTCATAGCTGTGTTGTTCATAATAGCCCCAAAGTGGAAACAACCCACATGTCCATCAACTAATGAATGAATAAAATGTGGTATATCCATGCAATAAAATATTATTTGGAAATAAAAAAGAAAAAAGTACTGATCCATGCTGCAACATAGATGAAACTTCAGAACATTATATTATATGAAAGGAGTCAGTCACAAAAAACCATGTATTGTATGATTTTGTGTATATAAAACGTCCAAAAGAGGCAAATCCGTAGAAACAGATTTGCGGATATTTAGGGCTGAGGAGAATGACGAGGTTGAGGGCTGATGGCTAGAGGTATTGAGTTTATTTTGGGGGAGATGAAACATTCTAAAATTAATTGTAGTGATGGTTGTATAACTGTAAGTATACTAAACACCATTGAATTATATACTTTAAATGAGTAAATTATGTGGTATGTGAATTATATTTCAATAAAACTATAACCAAAAACATGTCTTTGGTATATTAAGATGAAATTAAATATGTATTGTCTCATGTTCCTCAAAGCATACAATGCTTTGAGCCTGCCAACTTACCGAGTATAACTTGTCTTCACAGAAAGTGACCTGGTGACCAAAATCACTATTAGCAGAGGGAAAGTCCTCAGCTGCCAATTATGAGACTAAGCAAGTCTGTGCAGATATCTAATGCTGCTTTAAAGACTTATTTATTTATTTGGTTCTTAATTAGGATCTTTTATGCACCTCTAGCAAAAACCCATTTCAGATTAACTAGAATTATTGTCAAGTATAATAACTGTGATTAGAAACCCTAAATAAATATATTGAGATAAATGCAAGTTAAATATATTAAAATGATCCTTAGAAGTATGCTGTATTGTGAAGTTTCAACTATTAGAGTCTAAGAATTATGACTTTGATGGCATCTAGCAGAATTCTATGTCAGTCCAAAGCTAACATAAAAATGGTACTAATTAAAAATTTTCTCACTTTTTGGGAAAGTAAACACCAAATGGAGGTAAAGATCATAAATTTACTACATTTTAGAAGGTTTATAACAATTTATTACGATTTTTTATACCCTACCACATTCCAAAAATATTTTCTCATTGCTTGTATGCTACATCAAGAAAAACCTCAATTATTAAGTTAATTAAAAACATCTGATCTTAAGGAGCATGAAACCAATTAGTCAACAAATATTTATTAAGCGTCCACTATACCCAAAGAATGTGGCCTGGCACTAAAGGAAGCTACAAAATACTTTTGACAGTTTCTACCCTCTAGGAATTTGTAGTCACATCTAACAATAATAAATTACTATTCCTGATGCTTTCTGCCAGATTTCAAATAAGAGGTCTGGTTGATAAGAGGTATAAGAGCTGGATGAAGGAGTGATGACATCTGAAAACTGAAGTCAGGAAGAGAGACAGATTTTGAACTAAGTTCAAAAAATGCCTAGCACTTAGGTAGGCAGGCTCAGAGGAAAGAAGCCCACGGACTAGTTGGGAAAGGCCAAGGTATACTTAGGAGACAGAGGGCCCACCAGTCTGAACAGAGAGGTAGCCTAGGCAAAGCCAGACAGCAGAGCTGGGGCCAGCATGAGGCTAGCACCTAGTTTTCAGCATAAGGCTGAACTTGTCCTAAATGAGTGCAAAGAGGAAAAGTGACCCAGAGTGGTGTGAGTCTGGGGTCCACTGGGGATGGTGCCAGGACAAAGAGAAAGAGATTATAAGAAAGCACAGGCCTTGCCTTGAATTGTCACACTGCCAGCTGTTTGAATCAGTATGTACATCACTGAACGCCATGCAGATGGTTTCCCAGCACAGCCGTGGCTCCCTGTCACCGTCGAGTCTAATCAGGCCCATCAGGAATGAACTTAGTTCTATTCTATACGGCTGTTTTAAAAAAATGTTTTATGCCAATAAATTATTTTACAAGTTTTTTTTAAAGACTTTTTAATCTCTCAGGCCTAGAAAACAAACAAACAAAAAAAGACAACCCTTTCAGTGATCTGTAATTGCCCTAGTTATTGATATATTATATGTATACTATTGTGATTATTTCTATGATGCTGCTTAAGCTTTCACTATTCAGCAAAGAATGTAATCAGAGTGGTGAACAAAGTAAGAAGGGCAGGCTAAAGGGAACCACGCTCCCAAATACTAGCTTGCTTCAGGACCCATATGCTGATTATTAAACTGATTGCATCATATATGCTGGTAATTACATTTCACATGAACCAGAGAAGATGAGTGACTTACCTGGGTTTTCTTTCCCTCTCTGTCTCTCTTTGTCTCTCTCTATCAGAAGTGAAGTTCAACCATTATTTATTAAGCAAAGATGAATAAGACACAGTCCTTCCTTTTGAAGATTGCACAAAATAGTAAAAGAGACAAATATGTAACCAAATAACTACTATTTGATATGATGAATGTTATTGGTAGCTCAGACATAGTGACTTTAAATAACCATTGAAATGATAACTGGTAATAAGTTAAAACAAGATTACCAACTTGTGCCTATGTATTCTAACAAAATCTTGCTTCTTATATAACTTCTTCCAATTATCACCTTTAGACAAACCATTTAATGTATGCATTTAATAAATCATTGTTTTTAACTTACAGGTACTCGATGAAAATCATCAATAGGGCATACCACTTTGTTGATAAGATTCTAAGCAACAGTCAGACAATAGATGGTGAATTACAGACAGATCAATTCCAGAGATCAACTGGGCAGGCATTTAAACCATGCCGATGGTCAAAGGGGCCAGTAGAAACATAACCCAAGGTCCTTTGGAAAAACATGATTTTTGAGGAAAGATCTTGGTCCAATGAAGGTAAATTTATATGGGAAGACAAGTCAGCATGGTTTATTTAAAGAGAGACTACTCCAAAACCGGGAATGAGTTCGAGGGCAAAGTTTGTGGTCAGGACTCTTTCAAGCCTGTGCTTTTCTCTTGTCTTAATCCCCTGAGAAAGTGTTTTTACCATTATCAGATGGTTTGTGCTCCCCAGGATCCCTGCATTCCAACTAGAAACATTTGATGGCCACTTCTTGTGGTAAGTAATGAGTGGTCAGAACTAGACTCCAGTTTCCTGTCCTCTAGAGGCTGCCTATCAGGAAGTCCACTCAGGGCTGGAAACAACATCCCTAACAACAATAAGGTTGGAGCACCTCAAACAAGACAGGACCGCTTGGTATTGATGGCCAGAGAATCCCAGCATCCACCGCAGGTGGGAGCAGAGCTGACACTCACAGGAGTTGTCTGCCCTTTGTTAATTTAATTGTTTTTAGAAAAATAACGTCCTTGGTGGAAAATCACGTAAGAGTCCATTGAACAAAACTGAGTGGGGGAAAAAAAGAAAAACACCAACTCTAAGCAGTCTGACTGGACAGCTGGTGGAGTAGAAAATTATTAGAAAAGGTAAGTTGGTACTAAGAGAATTAGACTTGGCAGTTTATCAAATGTGAACAGGAGAGGATGGATGAATTCTAAGTCAATAACCATTTCATCATTCCTAACAACTTCCACCTGGCAGGTGCCTGGATTCCAGCCAGGACGTTTACTTGCAAAAGACAGTTGCTTTGTCTCCTGTTTTCTTTGCTCTTTACTTGGTATCTGTAGCACCCTCCAGGCTTTGAGGTTGCTTTTCTCTTTCTCAACTTTGTGGCCTGTTGTAAGAATATTAACCATAGTTGCAAGATCATTTGAGATTGTACAAATATGTACAGAGTTAAACAAGCAGATGCCTTTTTCTCATCCAGAGACATCTGGAAAAAAGAAGTCCAGTCAAGAAAAGCTGAGTCCAAAATCCAGGAACTGTGTCCACCCAATATGTAAGCTAGTGGTTTCCAAGGTGAAATGCATAGGCCCTTCTCAAAGATTTCTCTCCTAGTTTTTCAGTTGTATCAAAAGCCTTACTCTAGTTTATGGGCAATGTGCCTAAATCATTTCAAAAAGTAATCTGGTACATATGTGGAGCTGGCATATCTCCTGTGAATCCAATTTAAGCCCCTAATCTTTGCATCCTAATGGTTTGAAACATTTTTCTGAAGAGAGAAAAAATGTACTTTACATTCACTTTCCAAGTTTCAGAGAAACTATTCTCTAGCCCTAGGGTTACTAATCCTCAAAAGGAAAGCCTAACTCCTCTTTCATTTCAAGAGGTTATCTAGATAAAGTGCAGAGCAGTGAGGAAAATCCCATGCCATAATCACTGCACACTCCATTTTACCCAAACCAACAACAAGCTGGTGTTTTTTCCACGTGTGTTGCCTCTGCTAGACTCATCTCATCCCTGCTCAGCAACCTCCTATCCCTCATTCAACACCATCACCAAATATCCCCTCTTCTATGAAACCTGTGTCGAACACTCCAAAGCAGAATAAATGGCTCCTTTCTCTGGGGTTCCAGATCCCTTTCCCTGGAATATCTGACAAATCTATTTAGAGCTGAGAGGCACACTTGATCTGCATTGTACTGTAAACATCAGCCACAGAGCTGACTCGTCCCTCCTCCTATGCCTGGAAACCTTGGAGTTGCCTACAGCTGTATGCTCAGGACACAGGGGAGTACCCCACGCATGCTGGGGTTCCTTCAGTTTCTGCTCAACGGTGAAAGACCCTTCCCATCTTTCCCTGGCCCATCCCTCTCCCACTAATCTGAATTCTGGGTGAGTAGACTGTGCATCCACCTGAGTTTTTCCAGGTTCTGGCATAGACTGGTTACTCAGTAAATGTGAGCTGAATGTATGAGTGAATGAATAAAAAATATAAAAGCAAATAGTGTCCAGTCTCCATCCAGCATTCAACACATTTGTTGAATTAATGGCTCCCTCCTCAGAACTTCTTTATCTGCTTATCCATTCTGTCACGTTACAATTTCTATGTTTATTTTATAGATTTATAGACACATCTTATCTTCTAGAATTTTAGAAACCTCATAAGGTCCAGAACTTGCTTGATTGCTCAGAGACTGCAATGGAGCATACCGAGCCCAGAAGTCATCCGAATGTGTTGACTAAATATTAAGCAAAGGTTACATGAGACTACAGGATGTTTGAGGTGGCCCCACTTCACTCAAATGAGAAAGTCCAACTTGTGAGCCATATCAAAGGTTCAACGACACAAATGGGTGAGTGGAGTTCAGGTTTCAGGAACACAAGTGTTACTGATTCCAGACAACAAATCTCCGTGACTACTGCCAGCCATTTCATTTCCCCATTTCTCTCCTACTGGACAGAAGTACACAAAATTTGTCTTCAACCTACTATACAAAATAAAGGGAAATGCATGAGATGGTATGTCTATATTAAGGAATCTGACTTTCTCTCACAAGAGGAATTCAATATGTTATTAGTCAAATACAATGCTGAGAAAAGCTAAATATGATTATTTACTCAGCAGCTATTCATTAATGTCAAAATTGCAACTTTTCATTCATCTCCTTCCTCATTCTACTTCCTTGCACTTATTTTTAGTTGAGAATAAATACAGTCTATGAATTATGATCTATACTGTAATAAACATCTGAAGAGAGTCACTGCAATCAAGTGAAAAATAATCAATACTGGAAAATGCAATGGTCTTACTTCAAAAGTCTACAATTGTTATGTAATTGGCTCTCTTCCATTTTCCATCCTTTTTTATTCACAGATTTTTAGACTGACCTACATGTGTTAAGAGGAAAAGAAATCATTTAAGTAGCAGCAGATGAGATACTATTATCACAACTCAATATAAAATCACTGTCCATCATTTAAACAATTTGATCTGTGTCAGGGACAGGAAGTTTCCATAGGCATTCTTAAAGACTGAAAACATTTTTCAAGCTATCAAATTAAGAGACACAGAAATAATTAGATATTGCCCAAGGTCTTTCTACTCTGAAGGGAGAGATTTTTCAGGAAGATAAAATTGTAAGTCCCTGTTGTGTCGATATTTGGTCTTAATAAAAACAGGGCCATGTTTCAGACAATGACTGAGCTACAAAGTGTCATAAAGGTCTCCACTAATTATTTTTTGAGGTAGCTAATCAACATACCCTAATGTAGAGAATGTTAATGTGCCCTCTCGAGGCCTGCACATGGGTCAGTTTAAAAGGGATTCTGCAGTATCTGCTGAGCTCATGCTCCCCCTTCTCCAAGAGCTGAGGGGGCCCAGCTGCTGTACTCCACTAACCAATCTTGCCTCAAGAACAAACATGTGACTGAACTGGGTTCCTCAAATACTGTTCTCTAAGAATCTGGAACTGGAGGCTAGAGACCTTTGTCAGCTTCTATGGAACATTAGAAGTTAAGACATGTGAACTTAGAAAGGGGACTGTAGCCACCATCAACCACAGTGTACAGAGACTCAGAGAAAGCCCGGGCACTGACAGGAGAACGAGGCAGGAGGTAGAGCAGCAATAGTGAGAGACCGGCTCAGTGCCTGGTCACAGCCTGATCCCAACCCTTCTCTGTCAGGCTCTATCACATACCTCTGTTGCTTCACCATCAAATCTTCATTTCACTAGTGCTGTTTCCTATGCTGACAAGTCACCAAGGGAACCTTGAGACAACCTGCCATCCAACTTTGACTACGTGGCATGACAGAAAGATAGCTTCTCTATAAACACTAAAAACAATGACACAGTAATGACATCAGGAGCTTCTGGATATTCTGACTCAAAAGGCACCTAAAAGCCCTTGGAAATCCAGTTGGAGCATTTTCTGTGCGTCACTTAGTAAGAAACCATGGTGCAAGAGCAACTGGCAAGAAAGAGCTGTCAAAGATCTCAGCTCCTGTTTTAACCCAGGAGGCCAATGTGGTCCTATTCCCAATGTGGTCCCATTCTCAGCTCTGGAGCGAGAAGCAATGGGGCCCCAGTCGATGACAGTAGGACTACTCACGCTGAAAGTGGTGAAAGGGCTAAATCTATCTATTGATTTATTCATTCTGTTGTGTGTGTGTGTTTTCCAATCCATTGGTGTCCAATAGTTTTGTAAAACACAAACGTACAGTGTGCTTGATGTCACACCAGTATCACATTGTTATAAATATATCTGGACACTTGCTCTCAATTTCTGTTCTTATCTCATTGCAATAATGAACCAACAATAGTCCATGTTTCACACTTTGAGAAGCCTGGGTCTATAGGAGAGTTATCTCCCACCCAGGACTGTTCAGTTGTCTCCACTCCCTGCTTTCTTGAAGACATTGTGACAGCCCCCTAAGTATAAAATGAAGCTGAATCATGCCTGGAAGTCTGGTAGTAATCAAATCTCTGCTTTACCATTACTGGCTCTATGACTCTGAGCTAGGAATGTAACTTTTCAGAGGCTTTTCCCCCATTTTCAAAACAGGGGTGGATGGCAGGCAGAATTCTAAGATGGTTCCCCAAGATCCTCATCCTCTGGTCAATACAGTCTGCGAACGCCTCTTCCCTTGAGTGTGAGTGGGGCTTATGAATATGATAGGATGGCCATTCCCCCAATTAGGTTACAGTATATGAAGGGTTAAATGGGCAGAAATGGGACAGATTGATTCATTGCTGGGTTTGAAGAAGTAAGCTGCCTTATGTGGTTAGGACCTGAGGGTGGCCTGTAGAAGCTGAGAACAACCCCTGGCAAACGGCCAGCAAGAAAACAGGGACCTCAGTCCTAGTACCGCAAAAGACTGAATTCTGTCAACAACCAGAAAGAAGCTGGAAGAGAACCTGAGCCTTAAATGAGACTGCAGTCCTCACCAACGCTTTGGTTTCAGCTTGGTCAGATCCTGAGCAGGGAACCCCGCTTTGCTATGCCGGGACTTCTGACCAATAGATAATAATGAATGAGTGCCGCTTTTGTTACGCAGCAATGGGAAACTAATACAGAGTGGCATAGTGCTAATCGTGGGATTGTTGCAAGGATTAAAACTCAATTATGGGAAGTGCCAAATATATTGTAATCATTCAGCGCACAATAGCTGTTATTCCCATGCTGATGAGTAGCTTTCCTAACAAATGTAGGCCTACTTAAACAGTGGGTAAAGTATATGCACGTATAAACATGCAAGTTCACATACATAAAATTCTAAAAGACTTCATAACCTTCCTACAGAAGATAGTCTGCCTATCATTTTCAAAAACTACCGTATATCTCTTAGATCCCTCTCATAACTCTCTTTTGATCACTGTCATAAGCCTGGGTGGCAAATACCCCAATTTCTATTGTACCAGGGGAAAATGTGAGGCTCCAAGTCCACCCAGAGTCACATAACCTAGTCTGTTTAAAATTGACAGCAGCCTTACTTTTAAATGTAAAGATTTCTTTAGCTGCCATAAGCTGCCTCAGTTTCAAAAAATAAATTTTGCAAGCATCATACATGTCATTGATTATAATGTAGGTCTTTGTGCATTCTGAAATCAGAGAGTAAACTGCATTTTTGGTTCATACACTAAAAAAAAAAAAGTGCATATTGCCATAAGCTAAATCCTGGAAGTTGAATTGGGCCTAAAATTCATTATTCTTAGAGGCTGCCACTTGCAATGAGAATTAAAAACCAGACCGACTGTGTTTCGTGTTGGGGATGTGAAGGCAGAGCACTGCTCCAACCTGCTCTGCTTGACCTATGCGTGATATTCAGAGCTTCTAGCCATGCTCGCGATGTTTTCAATTCACTTCACAGGTTCCACAGCAACTTTCGCACTTCATTTACAACCATCTATTTTATAAGCTGTGGAATTCTTTTCTGGTACTTAACTTTCCATAAAAACAAATATTCAAATCATGATTGGACGTGAACATTTTCACTGGCATGTTTCACAGCTAAGAAACATTACCTTTTTATGTTTTGTGTGCAGCTATCTGAAAATATGGAATTTTTTTAAAACCCGTGCTAACACATATAAAGTGACAAATACTAGCAATTCTTATAGATTTTTTTTTACTAATTTTCATGGACTCTCAAATACATCAGCACCACTAAAACAATACATTTTCAAATTCTGGATAGCTTATAAAGGAAAAAAATAAAATAAAATAAAACACATACTGGGTGTTGGGCAGCTCAGGCCTTGAATGGACCACATAAATCTGTCCTGTGGGAGCAATGGAATTGAATGACTCCACTCTACCTTTTGGGGCAACCACATACTTTATCATCACAAGACTTTACATTATAAATGGTGTATAAATATATGTGCCCCAAGAAATATGTGTAGAAAGCTGCTCTCCAAGGGAGAGAGCAGACAACCTCTGCCAGTATCAACAGTGTGTAGAGAAAACTGGGCTCTGAGGAACCAGAAACTGCAGCTGGATTCCTATGGGGCTGCACACATAGCCTGAGGTCGTGCCAAGGACAATGACTGATAGCTTATAGGCTTCAAAATTTGAAGACACAGTGGCCTCCTGATTCCCTGCAGGTCAAGTTCCACCATGGGAGGGATAACAGATCCCACCAGAGATGAGGGCAGGTCTTCAGTTTTCTTCAACTTTCAGAGCTAAAAAGGTAGATGATGCTCTCAGTCTCTGCCACTTTCATTAAACATTCAAGTTAGGGCTGACTCTTAGAATTTGAGATTTTGTTTTATATACATTTTTTTACTCATCTGACAAAACTGGAACTTACAAACCCAGATAATTCTCCTATATTTGCATAACTGAAACTAGTCCAATCAACCACCAAGATTAGGGGTCTAAAAAGGTGTCTATAAAGGAGCAGATTGTAAATATTTTTTGGCTTTGCAGGCCACGTGGTCCCTGCCTCAACTACTCAACTCTGTTGTTATAGTGCAAGGACAACATGTGAAGAAACGGGTGTGGCTGTGTTCCAGTAAAACTTTGTTTATAAAAACAGGTGGTAGATCAACCAGATTTGGCCCATGGGCTGTAGTTTGCTGACTCCTGATCTCAGTGTTTGAAAACATGCCTCCGACCCTCATAATTTTTGTGTCGGCATAGCCTTGGTTCTCACAACAGTGCTCTAATAGATGTTCTTCCTCCCACTCCACCCTTCACCTGCCACCAGATCTCTACAACAAAGGTCTGGGTATGTCCCTCTCTTGTCAAACCTTATATGCTACCATAGCCTGAAGCAGCACCTCAAATCTATACCAGGAATTCTCTGGTATCAGCACCGATAATCACGGGTGAGTTACACACAAAATGGTACTACCTTCAATACCATTGTTTGAGAAACACTAGCTTTAGCTTTGACAGAATGAGATTCCTTTACCACAGAATATCTGAGGATCATACACTCACGGGCATCATGCAGCTGTAAAGAAGCAAGAATCACTTCTCAAACACTTTTGACCATGGAGCCTTTTGTTTCCACAGATTATTACTCAGAACTTGAAAAATACTCCCCCATGATACATTCCTTAGCATTATATAAATTACCCTTTATAACCTAGCCCTAAGTCATACAGCCCCAATTTTGGATCTGCTACAACCCTCCCAGCATATCCTCTACCCCCCTCACTTGAGCTGTGCATCATGTCACCAACACGCCAGAGTCTTTTATAACTAACACTGCAACACATGCCACAACACACCCCATGTCTGACAAACTGTATACTACAGGGACAAGCTCAATGTTTAAGGAGTCTGTCCCATAAAGTTTAGCAACCAGGCCTTTATGCTCAGAGAATATTTGAAATAATAATTCAATTATCTCATACAGTTTGATTTATTCCTAACCTGATGGTGAATAACATAATCCTGGAGGAAGTGATACTTCCCATTTGAACTCATGACTAATTTGAGGAGAAACTTTGCATTCTTCCCTATAAATTTCTCAAATCTGGTACAGCAGATTCAGCTTAATAAAAGGTTATTTCTCCCATAATGAATATGTTATGAACACACTAAATATACTCTATTTCTCCCTCCACCCCATGTTATTTACTGTAGACTCCCTCAGAAATCATAAAGGGATGGTTAAATAGAATATAGAAAATGTTTACAGAAGAAGACAAAGAAGGGCAGGAAAGATGGAAATTATCCTAAAACATATACAACATGTACAAAGTATAAACTATTAAAATTAATTATCTTATTTGCCTCTCAGAATTTTCCCATTACCTTTTGCCTTTTAATAACTGAAACTGGTCTGGTAGCTTGCTTCTGGTTGATACCCAATTTGCCGTGTTGTTGATTCATAGGTAATTTCACACCCTAAGTACCAGAACAGGAATTACTAAATGCCACTGCTAGAGGGAACAACACAATCATTTTTCAGATAAGGGAACTATGGGCCAGTGGGGAGGCTCCTTGCCCCAGCAGCTCTCCCGTGGATGCCTCACATTTCAGGAGATTGTTCAAAGGCCATGAGATGCCCCTCTTATCCTTCCACAGGCCTCTGATTTTAAGTATCCTCAGGCATTACTGTCCTAATTTTACAGATGATAAAACCAGGACAAGAAGTTGATTGGCCTCCCCAAGTGACTCACTTAAACACTGAATGTTAATATAAAAATATCACAATTGTGGCCTCAAAGGGAGAGATTGTCCTTTACTTAAATGAAACCACACATTGTTTTACAAAAAAAAAAAAAGACACTTAACAAATCCTGGATTCAGATATTTAAAAAAAATCATTTTTTGGTAAATACAATGGCAAAAAAAGACACGATCAACCCTCTCCTTGCAATTCCTTATGTTTCTATAGCACTTTACTTTTTTCAGGTAGATTTTGTTTTTAAGAACAGTTTTAGGTTTACAAAAAAAAAAAAAAAATGAGGGGAAAGTACAGAGGACTCCCAAATACCACCTCACACCTCCCCCCAGATAATTTTCCTTATTACTAACATCTTGCCTTGTGTGATACATGTGTTACAATGACGAGTCAATATATTATTATAAACTAAAGTTCCTAGCTTACATTAGGGTTCATTCTTTGTGTTGTACATTCTATGGGTTTTAATAAATATATAACGACATGCATCCATCATGACAGGATAGTTAGAACTGCTCTAAAAATACTCTGTAACCACCTATTCATCCTTCCCTCTCTCCAAATCCCTAGTAACCACGACAGTTTACTCTCACTACAGTTTTGCTTTTATCAGAATGTCATATAGATGGAATTAGGCAATATGTAGGATTTCAGACTGGCTTCTTTCCTTTAGCAATATGCACTTAAAGAGCCTCCATGCTTTTTCATAGCTTGGCAGCTCTTTGTTTTATCACTAAATAACATTCCACTGTCTTGATGCACCACAGTATACCTATCACCTATTGAAGAATATCTTGGCTGCTTCCAAGTTTTGGGCAATTACAAATAAAGGGCCTATAAACATTCATGCACAGGTTTTTGTGAAGATATAAGTTTTCAATTTACTTGAGTAAATACCGAGGAGGACAACTGCTGGATTGTATGGTAAGAGTATGTTTCATTTTACAAGCAAACACCAGACTGTCTTCCAAAGGGGCTGTACCATTTTGCATTCCCACCAGAAGTAAAGGAGAGTTCCTGATGCTCTAACACTCACCATCATTTGGTGGTGAGCATGTTACATTTTTATAAAAGGTATGAATGTAATTGCCTCAATTTACTATAGCTTTTATGGACTATATTTACTACATGCCAAGAGTCAAGATTTGATATTAAATATGGAGGTATCAATATAATAATGATTTATTTATTCCAAGGTTCTAAAGGGCTAATTGTACCCACTGACCACATCTCATTCATTTATTAAATATTCATTATGCCCCTCCTGTGCAAGGTGCAACATGGTGACACTGAGGACAGAGTGATTAACAAGGCAGATGGCTCCTGCACTCACAGAGTTCACAGCATGGCAAAGACCAGGAAGTCCACACCAATGGTCACATCACATCAAGATAAACCAAAGGTGAGGGGAGAACTGGAAGTGGTCACCTCTCATGGCGAGCTCTCAATCATGACATTCCACCAGGAAGGAGTTCTCTGAGATGACAAAACAAAGGGACTAAACTTCTTGCAATCATCTTTCTGTAAAGTTTCCAGGAAGAATTTGTTCTGCCTCATAATCCAGTGAGAAAAGTGACAAAGAAGCTAAAATAAGAAACTACTGGTAGAGATTTCCGAATCAAGAGTACATACACATCATCCCCAAAAGTGTTTCTGACAAACAGTAAGGCTGAAGGAATACAACTTTTTATTATTATTAATACTATTTTATAGATTGGCATGGCCCATTTTCAATTAACTGCACTATCAAAATTGTTCAACATTTTTCTTGGAGAGGGAATATTCATTAACATTTAATAATGAATATTCCTTGTATTTTTAGGTTGTCCTTCCATCTACCTTCTTTTCTTTAAGACTACGCATAGACACTGCTGTGCTGGTAGCATCTCTGAGCCAGCCCACATTATTTATAAAGGGTTTCACAGGAACAGGAATGCAGTGCCTGAGAGTTGCTGCCAAGACATAATTCACCATGCTGTGTCAAGCAAGGTTAGACCTCGATGCCAATAAAGATTCATTAGGTACAAAAAACTGAATCAGCAGTGTCTTTGCAGTGACCTGAGCCCTCATGTTGCTGCAGAGTTCTAGAAGTTCTCAGCAAAGAAAAGTAAGACTAAGAAACAGTTTTTAATTCACATACTACATGACAAAGATAGGGAAAGCAGCCCACACAAACAGCGATGACCAAAGGAAAAGTAAAATGACTTTAAGAAATACCATCCCCTTAGCTCATCTCAGGTTCCTTCCATGAGTTCTCTCTCTGGAGAATTACAACTAACCTACATTGTACTGACCCTGGCCTTGTAAAGGACTGTCCAGATTTCATGCTGGGAGCTGCCTTCCACATGTGGACATTGGGGGATAGTCATCACAGCATTTCAGGAGGGACTTCTGCAATTTGTAAGGAAATCAAATCCGGATGTGGCTGACCCAGCCAGTCCTTGTGAACCTCCAGAGATCTGACTGATCAAGAACTGAGCAATTCCACAGTCCCTGGCCCCAACCTTCAGAGCATTAATGAGAACAGAGCACTGAACAACACAATTGTGTGTGCACCTGTACAATGGAGTTTCCAGTATAACCAGAGTGTAGGAGGCAAAAGGAGTATATAGTCCAACTGGGCTCTTTTCCTCTTTCCAACATCTGTAGACTCGCCCCACCAACATAATTTACTATGCCACCCATATGCCAATCCTCCTAAGCTTCCATCTACAGCAGGGATTCTTGCCCTGGGCTTAATCCTTAAAAAGCCAATGGCATTTTTCACATTTCCGTTTTTATGTCTAACAGACATCTCAAACTTAAGATGGCCAGAGTAGAACTGAAGGCTGTAAAGCAAAATCTAGGAGTTATCATTTGTTTCTTTCTTTTCCTCCCCCATACACTTCCCCTTGGCCAACCTATGAGCAATTCCTCATGACTCTAACTTCCAGTGTACTCTGACTGTAACTCTCCTCACCTCTACTGATACAACTCTATTCCAAGATCTCTTCACTGAGGAATGTAAGAGCCCCTAGCTGGCCCATATTTCCAATCTCTCCGTCTTCCTACTGACCTCCACACAGCAGCTGCAGCAACCTGAAGGTAAATCGGGTATCTCTTACTCCTTAAACCTTTTCAGTGGCCTTCAGTTGTACTTCCAGTAAAATCCATACTCCCTGTCCTAGCCTGTAAACCTGTATATCACCCAACCTTTGTCCATCTCTTCAATTTCACTCTTCTGGCCATGCAGACCCAGTGTTGCACTGTCATATCTGTAGAGAGACTGGCCCTGATGCTTAATCTAAAGAGATCACCAAGCAATCACTCTCTCATGTTGTATTACTTTCATTCTCTGAAGTGTACTTATCATCACTTTTAGTGTACACGTGTGTGTACACACACACACTCCTATAAAGTTTGTTTACAACAATATTTCTACTGCCCAGAAGTAGACCCAGGACAGGAGAGGTCTTCAATCAATATTTTGTTCAAGGAATAGAAACTGATAAGCTATCTACTCAGTAAGACCAAAACAGTCATTTTCCTCTCTGGTGTTGCCAATGACTTTTGGTATTGTTATTGCTATTGAGTAAAAGATGCAGTAACTTGTTTACATTTATGACCATGTTGTACAAAATGTGTGTATCATTAAATACTATAATCCCAATCAAAGTCGAGCAGAGGCACATGAGAATCAAGTAGCCTGAGGGGTCCAGACAGGTCTTAGATCTCCCACTCCAGCCATTGAGTAGAATGATAAGCAGAATTAAATTTAATATTTAAATAGTTTTGCCCTTTCTTTCCCCTTTTTGCCTGACTATACCTGAGTTAAATTGGCTTTGCTGAGACGTAAAAGCATTGACAGAAAACTGAATGCACAATGGAGAGACTCAAAGACAGGAGGGGTTCACGGATAGAAAACACTAGAACCCCATTAAACTTTCAGCTCGCTACAGCACTGTTTATCATTTTTTTTTATTACACTTGCATTTTTTTTCTTTTTTGGTTTTAGGCCTTAAGAAAAACTTTCATACTTTATAAACTTTAAAGTAATGGAAACACTAGTCATTGTTGACTTTTACCCATGCTTCATATTCAATTTAAAGAGATATCATTAGGGGGGCTAAAAGGCCCTGTGCTGTACTTAAAACAATAGTGAACTGGATCATGTCTCAGTAATTCCCAGTGTGGTGTATTTGTGGCAGCCTTAAAAAGTGCACACCACTGCCAGTAATTCTAAGGAGAAAAATTCCTCCACTTCCAAGATGTGATCCAAAGCAAACACTGCACAGCACGTATAGGTAGGTGTTGAGGGGCTTGAAGGCTGAGATTTATGTGCAAAGATGAAAAGACCCTAAGTCTGTATAGCTTGGCGGAAGAGACATGATAACTTTCCTTAAATATCTGACAAAGTAAACACCAAAAGAGAACAAAAATAATGGTCAAAGCTCCACAAAGAAGGCAATTAGAGGTAATGGGAATCCTGGGTAAACATGATAAAAAGCTGTCCTGGCAGGAAGACCTTCTGTTAGAAGAATAATTCTCCTTCGTCTAGGACCAAGCACTACCCAGAGGGGCGTCTCTTGAGGCTCTCCCACCTCGCCTGCTGTAAGGCCGAATGGCTTGACTTTCTGATTGGGACAGAATTGCAGGAAGGTGGCCTGACTAGGTGCTCCGGCATCACCCCACTCCACCGGCCTCCCTGAAACCCACCAGGGGAGAGGGGATGGTTTCTAAGGGGTCACACTTCAGGTTCGGCGGTCGAGACTGGCATTTTCATGCATTATGCCGGCCCACTGCACTACTAATTCCAGCACACTTACCTAAAAGCCCTGCCATTTATGACACCTTTGCTTACAGCTGTGATTCCCAAACACAGCTGACCATCAAAATCACCAAGAAGTGAGAGCAAAATGGTGACTTTATAAAAATACCATTCAGGACCTCCCCACACCCACAACTGCTGAACCAGGGCCATAACCCCGCTGGAACAGGGCAGAGGGGGGATTCAAACTTACATCAGTCTGGCTCCAAGACTCAGCATTCAGCTGCTGGGCATGGGCCTTGAGGGGATAGCTACCTTTCCCAACAATTTCAAATTTCAATCCCATGGCTGTTTTTTTTTTTGGGGGGGGGGGTTGTTTGTTTGTTTGTTTTTTCAGAGCTACTCAGGAATTCTGCAGCCCTCACTGTCCTGCTGTTTCTGACTCTGAGGAAACAGCTATCTAAGTAAGTTAACTGTATGACTTAAATGAGGTGACAAGAAAACCACCAGATTTATTGGCTGGAACTCATCAGGATTTACTATGGCAGCTATATCTTCAAGCTTCTGGAAGTTACTGTTTCTAACTTTGGGGGAAATTTTCTTAGAATAAAGTACCACTGCCTCTCTACTCACTTACATTTCAAAGTGACGTGTTTGGGGATGTATGGCAATTCTTAGAGTAATCCTAAATTGCTGGAGCCGAGTACTATCCAAGGTGGGCTCCACTGTTGCCCCAGGAACCAAGAGACACCTGATCTGGTTGGGAGGAATCTTTAAAAACCTCAGTGGTCACTGCTTTCTTTTTTGTGATCTTTCCGCATGTTGACTTTTGTGTTGGTGACTCCACGAATTACGATTACCTTTCCCCAGTTTTATGACTATGATTGGCACACACCAATTCATTCAGGTTCAAATCACTTTAACAGAGATTTATTGAAGATATTGTAGGATTACTAGTACTACTACTACTAGGAGTAGTAATAATAACTGTACTGAACCCTGGGACTCTATCCTCACAGTGATTCTATGAGGCAGGTGCACTATCACCTCTATAGTGTAAATGGCTCAATAGTACCTCATGGATATGAAGGAGCTTGCAGAGTGCGAAACAAAGAGGCAGAGCCAGTCTAGAAATCAAGTTCACCATTTATACTCATCCCCATGCTGTATGACCTCCCATTATGACAAGGACAAGGGAATTGTGAGGACAAAGGAGAATGTCCGGGCTCATAAAGGGCCTGCCGGCAACTGGGGAAACAAGAAAAGTGACACATCCGTGTATTATTGACTCACAGTAGGCCGTCAAAAGTAGCACCAAGAGCCTGAGGACCAGGAGGAAGGAGACTTGCTGTGGACTTTGAGAGAAGCACAGCAAAGGGAGAAGAGAACTTTGAAGAAGAAGGATCCGATATGAGTGAGGGTAAATCAGAGGAGTAGCTTAGGACCATTCTGTGGGAAGCCAGGAGGGGGCTGAGCAGGGGATGATATAACTGGGACAGGCTTTAGAAAAGTTTCCTGGCAGCAGGCCACAGCCATGAAAATGGAATTGGGGGTTGGGATGGGGGGCATTCTCAGTTTCCAAGAACTTTCTCCTCTTACTCTTATTTTACAAAAAGTAACATGCTCGACAGTGACAGTGAGTCTACAAAGGAGGCCATCAACTGGCTTGTTGAAAGAGTTTCTCACCTTGTAACACAAGGTGGAACCACAAAAACTATTGAGATTTATCACTCTTTAAAGTTATTACACCCCAACTGCCCCTAGTTACCTAGGATGTTCAAACATGGAGATAAAGCTAAGCACTAAAGAGTTGCAGGAAGCAGGAAACAAAAACACATTAAAATCTTTGGAATTTTAAACACCATTTTAACAACATAAAAATGGTGGCCAGCTGCAGCAAGAAGCCATCATCAATAGCTACTCAACAAGGAAATAAGGAAATAGAAAATATCTGGAAATCAAACTCAAGAACTCAAAATCCATAGCTGTCTAAAATCATTTGACCCAGAAGCAAACAACCTCTGGATGCCTTACCAAATGATTGTGTTACTACCAATGAATATTAAAGTCACTGATGAGTCCGGAGGGAAGTATTAAATTATAATACCATTCATGTAGGCAGACAGGTTGAGAATACATTCAAGATACAGGTACCACAAAATTCACGACATTTTACAAGGCTCGATGCTTTGAGTATCTAGAAAGCTCTCTCCTACAGAATATTTATCTAAAATGTGAGCAAAGGATATAATATGGCAGGCTGATAACAGATGTGTTGAGCCAGCTATCCTGAAATTTCTGGATGTTTCTGACTGTGCTTCAATAAAGCATGCTTGGGATATAAAAGTTTAAATCATTTTGCAGTTACTTAGAAGAATCTAAAGTACTCTACTGCTTTGCAATAAAGCCTCTGTGGTCAATTATGTTGACGCGCCCCAAACCCAGACTGTAAGCTCAATGAGGAAAAAGCCCATGTTTATCTTGTTCATGTCTCTCTTATCTCTGGGCCTGGCACAATACCTGAGGTATAATAGATTCTTAACTTAACCAAGGTTATATTAATTAAATAGAAAAATGATTATCATCAATCAGGAAAATACTACACTTAATTGAAATATTCAATAAATAAAATAACTAACATTAGACTGTGCAACTTAAAACCCATTTTGTTTGTACAAAGCAAGCATTCATTTGAATACCTTAAATTTTATTTTTGAAAAAGGAGCAGGGCAGGCAGTCCATTTCCTTCTGAAGGTCTTTCTCTTTATCCCCTTACAAGATGTGAAGGGACAGAGATTGGACAGGAAGGGCAAAGGGAACACTGCCCACTGGGCAGATCAGCTAAGTCAACCCTGGTAAGTAGCCAGAGCTGAAGGTGTAACTGAATTCAGCTACTTTGGTCATAAAAAGCAAAAGATGCACAAATAGCCAAAACACAGCACAACTACAAGGGCAATATCTGAACCAAAACGGTCTCTGTCCAAGAAATGTGTTAAAGATAATTTACATCATGGCAGCCAGCCCTTACAGATACATCACAAAATGCAAGCAACTGTTCTGAACAATGGGATAAAGAATGATGCTCAGGTACAGGAAGGAGTATTGAGTTTGGAAACTGAGGTAAGAATTTAAAGAAGTCATGTTGGACAGAGATGGGGTGGATCACCCCCAACAAAGTCAAGCTATGGGCTGCCATGATGGATGCCTGGGTGGTGTGATTTTTCAGGAAACTTTGTGGACAAAAGAGGCTTAAACCTAATTAAAAAGGAAAAAGAAGCTCACTGGTGATTTTAAAGATAAGGAAGTGAATAATGAAAAGTTAAACAAAAAAAAAAGAACTAAAGGAGCATAGTGAAATAAAGATAAATGCAACAATGCTCTGAAAAGAGCAAACAGCTTGTCTCAGTCAGGGGAGCCATTAAGGGCTACTGGTAGGAGGAGTGACAGATGGGGCTGGTACTGCTGATGAGCTCTATGAAGTCTTTGCTTCAAAATTCCTAAAAGGAGGCACCTCTTAGGAATGCCTCCTGATGACAGATTCCTAATGAGAAAGTGTAACGTTCAGAACGAATGGTTGCAGGAGGCCAGGCTCAGACAGATTCTCTCAATCCACAGGCTCAGTGGGCTCGGGATGTGTGCACTCTTCCTGCTTTGCTTCATGCCATCCTCATAAGGCCCTCTTCTTGTGCCCTGCAGTGTGACTGTGGCGTTGAGAGCTACAACTGGGAGAACAGCTCTGAAACTCAGCACCCCACTCCCTGAAATGCCTTTCTTTTTTGTTCCCCCTCTCACCTCCCCCGCCAACAGCCACCATCCTCATCAACACCCTAGACCCAGATTCCCTTTCCTTCCCTGAGACAGAGCTAGAGCCTCTCATTTCCTACCGCAGGATACTAATCGAAAAAGCCACAGTTGCAATTAGGTATGTTTCTAACACAAGAATCTCTTCTTGACAGAAAAGAAAGATGAGTGAATAATTTTAATGTGATTTGCAATAATTCACAGAATGAGAAAAACGAGTTATGGGTAAAGAAATAACAGTGTTTCTTCTAAGAACAAGAGACTCCTGATAATGTGCCTTGAATTTCCATTTAAAAGGAAATAGATGTCTCTGTGAGTTCACAGTATCAAGAATTTTCTAACTGAAACATAATATTGTAGATATCAGAGCACTGACAATAAAATAACTAAAAGATTACCCATTTTGATTTGAATATGGAAATTCTGTAAATTAAAGAATATTTTATCTTGCAGTTAAGATGTTTCAGTGAAATCATGGGTCACAGTTCTTTCAGCCACAATGCCAGCCAGTGCTAGGGTGGTGGTGGGCAGGGGGGTAACTTCACCCAAACATATCAGTATGTACTCAGGCTGAGAACAAAGTGGGCCAAATTCCAAAAAGAACAATAACTGGCTATGTTGAACTCACTCACAGGGCAACAAAGGGGTCTTTGGTTAGGGAGCTAGCTTACAGTCAAGATGCCGAAGTTCACACTTGGCTGGCACAGTGGGCCTTCTCCATCAAGCCCTGTGTCGCAATCAACTCATCACACCAATGAACCCAATAACAGAATAACCTAGGACTTTTCTTTCAAGAAACATTAAGTTCTTTGTATTTACAATGGGAGTCAAATGAATGTAAAATATAATATTTTGTATATGGTCCTGCTTTGGAAAGCATACAGCCCTATATAGTTACATTCATTAAGTAAACACTTATAAAGTGCCTACCATGTGCAAGGCCTCATGAGAAGCTCCTGTTTTCTGGGGGCTGTAGTATGTGAGAGCAAAGTGGGACCAGCCAGCCCACGAAAGAGCCCTGAGGCTGTGTGCACGTGCACAGTAGTGCCGAGGCCGGGAGGCACCAGCTCTACCTGGAATGGGGCAGGGGGAAGCCCTGAGTCATATGACTAAATCCATGGAGTCACCTAGCAAATGAGACCCCAAAAGAGCCTTCTAAGAAGGAGCCAGTGATTTAAAAAAAAATAGCCAAAACAAGTTATTTCTGATCCTGACAAAGTATAATCTCATTCTTTACTCTGTATCCCCCAAACTTCTGGTGTTTGAATTAGAAATATGTGTACCCTGTATTAAGGGTGTTTATTACAAGACGTCTACTAAATCTGATAAACACAAATGTCCTCTTTAGTTACCAGCTAAGGACTCATTAATAAGGCAGAAGAAAGATCTCCATTTCAGCTGGTCTCCCAAATGAAAGGGAGTATTACAACCCTCAAAAGAACATTGAAATCATTTTTTCATCAAGTTCCCACACCAGCAAGAAAGTGGACTGGTGAAGAGAGGGAGCCATGGAGTTGGGCAGAGGAATTTCACTCCAGCTTTGCCATTTCTGAGCTTAGCTGCTGGTTCCCCTGATTATCCTTCCTGAGGTAATAACATCTGCCTTCCAGTGTTGACATGAGGAGTCAGCATGGCTCTGTAAATAAAAAGTGTGGCACAGGGCTCCATGTGTGGTCAAGGCTCCGTCAACATTCAACCTGACCACAGGCATAAGTGATACATCTGGCTTTTCCTTTTCTTTGTCACGTTCGTGGCTTCAAATTCAGCCACCTTCTCAAATTGAAACTCCATTAAAAATGTATGTGAAGAAACTGTACACTTAAAAATGGTTAAAATAATAAATTTTATGTTGTGTATATTTAACCACATTTACATATATATATATATGAAAAGGAAAAAGTACAGGGACAATAAAAAGACCACTGGATGCCAGGAGCACAGCCGATTCTAGGGACAGTGAATCTATTCTGTATGACACTGAAATGGTTAATACATGACATTATACATTTGTTAAAACTCATGGAAACTGTATGATATAGAATGAATGTTTGTGTATCTACAAAATTTATATGTTTAAACTAATCCCCAACGTCATGGTATTTGGAGGTGGGGTTCTTTGAGAATGATTAGGGCAGGAGGGTGGAACCCACATGAATGGGATCAGCACTTGCTCTTTCCCCCACGTGAGGTGAGGATACAATGAAAAGTCAGCTGTCTGCAAACCAAAAAAGGCTCTCACCAGAACCCAGCTCTATGGCATCTGATTGTGGGACATGAAGCCTCCAAAACTGTGAGAAATAAAATTTTATTGTTTATAAGCCTCCTGGTCTATCGTACTTTGTTAATGCAACCCAAACTGACTAAGACATGATACAACACAAGGAGTGAACCCTCGTGCAAACTATGGACTTTAGTTAATAAAAATGTATCAGTATTTATTCATCAATTTTCACAACCATATTAGCATAATAAGAGAAACTGTGGGGTGGGGGGATGGCATAAGTGTATAGGAACACTGTACTTTCCTATTCTATTTTTCGGTAAACCTAAAACAGCTCTAAAAAATAAAGTTATTAATATAAAGGATGCATGAGGAGAAAAACAGGTAACAATTATGCTACGTCAGACAAATTCACAGAGATCCCAAGTAGAATTAACATCTAAATGTTGTGAACAGGAAACAGAAAACTGCAGCCAAGGCTATTTGGGATTCTGAGGAGAGACCAATTCCATACCATGCTCTGATGCAGGCCATGCTGACAGCCCACAAGGATCTCTTCACACTGCTGTCCTCACTAGTGCTGAGCTGGACCAGACTCTGGATGAGAAGTAGTGTGTGGCAATCAGGAGAAGCCTTCTGTGTCCTGTCATTTCTCTCCACTGCCATGTGTTGTACAATCATCTCAAAAAGTAACACTCATGCATCACTATAAGTCAAGCTCAACCTAGCAACACCCCAGCTTTGAGGCAGGGTCATAAAACCTCTTTGAGCCAGGATATGGCTTACCCCTCCCCTAGGATGGGAGCCTTTTTTAACCCTCCTCCTCACCCCCAGCATCCAGCAAGTACCTAAGGTAGGAGATACACTCAGTCCCTAGATATGGGGGCAGCGTCCTACAAATCCTGTCATGGGAGGACCGATGTCATGATACAAGTGGGATCTTTCCAGCCTCTTATATTTATTTAAACCAAAAACAGCTCTAAGAGACACCTGGTTTCCTGAAGAGCTGTGATTCAAATACTAACAGGCAATTTTAAAGAAAATAAAAAAGCAACAAGAGAGACCCAGTAACTAATCTAAGGTAGGAAGCCTCGTGACTACAGGGAGAGGCCAGTGAGGGTGACATATGACTCAGGGTGCTTTGGGGAGTGACCGTAGGTAGTCACTAGACACTCTATTAAATATCACTAAACTTCGAAGGGAAAATAAAAGGTTTTTTTTTCCAGTTCTCCTTCAAGCCTATTGACTGAAGACAAAAAGAAGGAAAGTCTCAGCCCAGCATCTGGGTCTCTAACACCTTTCCAACCTGTACTCATCTCCAGCTCACTACAGGCCTCTGGCTCAAAGCCCTGCGGGCCTCGGCAAGGAGCTCGAACTGAAGAAGCCTATTTGGGGTTCACTTTACTTCCTTAAGTATCTTTTTTTATGGCCAGCTGGTTTTCCCTCAACACTGGTGATTTAAAGGCTGCTTTTAAAATAAATTTAAGGGAAAAGGAAGTCAATGTAAAGAAAACATCCCGTTAAACATTCCTATAGGTGCTACTCAGATCAAGCAAAAATTATGAAGGCAAAACAGGAGTAGCTGGAGTTTTGGTCCCCCCAAATCCCTTATTTCACTGTTAGGGAAACTGAGACCCCCAGAGGAGAAGCAATTTATAAAAAGGTCATGGAAATAATAAGCAGCTGAGCTGAAACCCAAACCAAGTCCTGTGAGTCTGCGTCTCCATTTAGAGAAGCTGCCTGAGAAATAGAAACCTTCTGATCATGTGGCATATTAGGCAGAAAAGAATGGTATAGGGATAATGAATTATTGTTGCCAAAACACAATTTGCTCTTGTTTATGGTTCCCAGAATGCCAAGGGCAATGATAGAAAATACTAAATACAGTCCTTCCCTCCCTCATTCTAGTTGCCAAACATTTGGGAAGCTAGGCACTATAGCAGAGACACAAAGCTGAATAAAGACGAATTGGCTCTCCATAAAGGAAGTAATAATCTAATCAGAGGTCCACATAGCAGGTAATGAACCACTCCCGTCTAGAACTATAGGAAGATGGGCCCAGGGTGCTCCTGGAAACAGGAGACAGAGAGAGGCCACGTGGGGATAACTCAGCACTGCACCTTACTGATAATGCTTGTATTCACTAATTATGAGTGAAATGCAATACTCATTACTATTTCCTCTTCTAAGTATCTATGATATTGCATGCCTAACCTGTTTAAGCAAGATAAATCCTAAAAAATCCCTTTACACTGTCTGAATCTTTTTAAATGCATACTCTTATCAGCAAAAAAATGAGCATATGCTGCAAATAGGTACATTTATATACACATTATATAAATATCACTATTATGTACATTATTTTAATGTACTCTTGCTCTATATACTTTATAATACATACACAGAATAGGCATTTGAAAAAAGTCTAATGTTTCCTGTCTGCATGGCAGAGAAGCATCTTACACATCTTCCTTTAGAAATTACTGCTCTGGTTCGAGACTTCTCAGAATGAGATCCCAAGACCTCACAGGCTACAATCTGCTGGGGGTTGAGGATGGAGACTGGCCGTGCGTATGGTTTTAAAACTCCAGCTCCCCAGACTTCTTACAAGCTTAATGAACCAACTCTCCAAGCAGAGCCCATGAATGTACATTTACCAAACTTCTCAGGTGAGCCTTAACTCAGACGGTCTAGAAGCACTTCTTGGGATTAAATACATTTTCGCAAGAGGAACAAAAGTTTAGGAATTTCGTTAATGCAATAAATCTGTTTCAAGTGCTCCCCTGAACACCAAAGAGTAAATTATTTTGATGTGTGGCGGTATCTGTCCACACACATCTACAGGGGGAGGGCCTCCCCAGACGCCAAGCTCCTCATGCTCTGAGAAGGCTGCCTGCCGAGCCCCAAACACCCAGAGATCCATAGCCTTCTGGCTCCCTTTGAGGTGGCTCCAGCCCAAGTCAGGCTTTGGTGGGCACCCCTCCACCTTTGCTAGTAGCCACTATCTACCCTGTCAATTTCAAATCAGTCCTTGTCAACCACCTCAGACACTCTCTTTATTGATGTCAGTTTATCTCCTGATATCCAGGAAGTATTTTCTAAGTTTAAATTGGTCAGTAATTTGTTCAATGCTGTTCTTATCAATGATTTGTCACCTAACATACTTGTTTGTAGGGAATACAGGGCTCAGGGTTCTGAAGCATCAGTTTCTCAAGCTATCCTGCTCCTAAGTTACTGATCATGCTCTCACCCACCGCATCATTTCTGCTTCTCAAAATGCTCCCAGTCAGCCTACAGGGCACCTCTTCTCAGAGCCCTCTCCTGGCACACATAACCAGCATCAATCACTATCTCCTATACGTTTCAACAGAATTTTATGCATTTATTATACTCAGTCTCATGGCTTTATAGGACAGCTTCATGCATAGATTCACTACCTCCAACCTGTAAGCTTCTCTGATCCTGACATTGCCTCACCCATCTTTAAATTCCTCTAATGCTGATCACTTACACATAAGCACGTTTCAATACCTGTTCAGTGGATAATCAGTCTATGCTCCTCGTTATAAACATTCTTAATACATATTTAGGTGATGCAGTAACATTATATACCTTCTAAATTATTTCTGTATATTATTAAATGTTATATAGATTTCGATGGGCTTAAGACCAAGCTCAACCATTTGCCAGCTGTGTGATCTCTGGCAAGTAATTTACAGGACTGTGACTTAGTTTCCTTATCTATAAGAGAGGTAAATAGTACTACCTAGCCTCCTATTATTGTTGGGAAGATTAAATAAGTTTATATAGGTAATGGAATTTGAATCATGTCTGGCCATTGCAAACATTCAATAAATGTTATTTACTATTCCATTAACTTAACAATTATTGAATATTATTATTGATTCATGCACTATGCTACACGGACTACAAAAAATACAAAAACAAAAAAAAGAAAACAAAAAGGCCTCACCTCACTTTGGAAAACAGAAGAAATACAGTTAATTATATAGTACCCATTCTAATTTAAAAAACAAAAAAAACCTTCTTATTGGTTTCTGATACAAGATTTGTTAAACACACATGTGCAGATTGTTGGTAATGTGCTTGCCCCCAGGTCTCAGGTTCTGGTAGCCCAGGATCTACATTTCCGAAAATCCTTCAGGCAAGGCCCAGGTTAGATTTAGCCAGTGAGAGGCCCTTCTGGGAGACAGGTAAGAGATAGGGAAGCATACAGCAGTATTGCTCCCCCACCCACCCCCAGATACTTGGACTTCAACTGAGGGCAGCAAGAGGCTTTGCCAGTGGATTTCAGCATATTCCAGCAAAATTGTCAACCTCAGTACTGCAGACAGCTGAAATCACGGGTGGAGTATGCCCTGCGATTTCTTCACTTCCCTGTTCCCTAAAAACTAGAGTTGATTTTCTTTGATGTTTCTTCCCTCAGCCTTTCCAACTATTTTGTAAGTCTTGAATTCTCTGTGTTAAAGCTCTTCTAATTTAAAATACCTGGAGATATTTCTGTCTTTCCTCATACTTTAAAAACTTTAAAATTCTTCAACAGTGTATTTGTCTAAGATAGTGTACGTGATAATAGCAAATCATGTCAAACATAAGGTTAGACCCTAGAAATACTCAGAGTCCTAATTAGGCCGAATGTTTTACTAATTCCACTTTGAATTTTTGCATTAAGTATATATATCAACTAAAACATGTTTTTTCAATGACAAAAGAATGATTAAAAATAGTATCAACAAGTCTACAATTTACTTTGAAATGCATCAAAACCAAGATGTACTAATTCAGGGGTCGATGGCCTGCTAGGAACCAGCCCGCAGAGCAGGAGGTGAGCAGTGGGCAGCAAGTGAAGCTTCGTCTGTATTTGCAGCATCTCCCCAGCACCACCATCACTGTCTCAGCTTCACCTCAGATCATCAGGCATTAGATTCTCATAGCAGCACCCATCCCTGGTGCCAGAAAGGCTGGGGACCACTGCGGTAGTGAATGGAGAAAAGGAGGGACAGATGGACAGACTAATAATAAAGTGAGTATACTTAATATCAATGGTAAGAAATGGGTGATGTTTATATGGATGTTTGTGGTAAAACTATTTCAATTTTGCTGTATGTTAGAACATTTTCATAATAAAGTGTTAGGAGTAAGGAACACTATCAGCACAAACCTAAACAACATCATTTGTGGAAGTGTTCTTTAAAAACATCAGTAGGACTGACTTATTTATAACCTACGTTTTCTAAAATGATTTCTTTCTCAATGTTGTCACTATTCTTTGTCCTTTTTCTCCCTCATGAGTGAGATAACTACTGTGACTCATTACCTTTGGGGAAATCTTTCCTCTAAAAAATAATTCTAGTCTCATTAAATAAATGCATGTAAAATTCATAATTAATTTTCAATAAATATTTACAGGTTATTGCAAATTATACTCTTTAAAGCCACGAGGAAATTAGGGTTTGACGATTAAATTTCATATTACGTTTCACCCTGCAATTACCAGGAGCTGGCAGTGTCATTAGTAGTTTTAATTCTACCCTGTAGAGTGCATCTTGCGACTCATTCACAAAGAAGAGTGTTATTGCCTAATATTTTAAAAGGCCATTAATTAAAAGAGATTTATTTTAATTGAGTTTCCAATACTTTTGTAGGCAAAATACTCTGATCTAATCTACACATCAGAAAAAATATCCATTCGTCATTCAATGGGTATCTTGAGTATCTGTACTGTAGAAGGCACAATCCTAGATGAACAGGTCTGCTAGGAGGAGGGGTAGAGGTTACATTCCAGCAGGGGAGGAAATAAAACCCAGACACATAACAAGGTCATTGAAAATGCTGGTAAGTTCCATGAAAAAAAGGCATAATAAACAAGGCAATGTGAAAGAAAATGACTAGGCAGTGGGAGGGAGGAGAAGGGGAGGGAGGGTGGTATTTTGGGTGAGGTGGAAGTGTTCTATCTTGGGCAAGGTGACCAGGAAAGGCTGCTTTCAGGAGAATCTGAGCTGAACCTTGAATAACAAGGAGAAACCTGGTTCCGGGAAAGAAAATTCCACTAAGAGAGAACATCACACACAAGGGCACTGCAGAGAAAACAGGCTTGGCATGTTCTAGGAACAAGCTGGAGGTCCACGTGGGAGCTCAGCAGGAGAGGGGCTGGGAGAAGCGGGTAGGGCCAAGATCATGCAATGGCCTTGCCAATGAGTTTCAATTTCACTGTAAGTGAAATCAGAAATAATAGAGTGTGATAAGCTCTCTGTAATAACAAAACGAACTTCCAGCATTAATGCAGTTGCATTTATGTATAAATTCTAAAAGCCTGAAAATAATCCCGAGGTTAGTTAAAATGACAAGGCTGTGAGGACGCCAGAATATCTGGGTGGTGCTACTAATTGCGGCTGCTGCTGCTAGACAATAATAATGAGCAGGCACCATTATTAGGCACTTACTGTGTGACGAGAATTGGGACGTGTGTTACAGGCCCCCAGGAGTGAAGTAAGTCACTGCTCTCATTTATAGTTGATGATCCTGAGGCTCAGAGAGAGAAATGACCTTTCCTAAGTCACACAGCTATCAAGAGGCAGAATCAGAATTTGAATTAGAATGCAGAGAGCTCAAAAACCCATCCTTTTCACCACTGAATCGAATGGCACATAGTAGATATACAAACCCTTGGGATGGCATTCTGGGGAATTTTGGAAAGACGGCATCTGTAAGCTGGTAATCACTGGGAAAGGCATCCTTCTTAGATTCATTTTATCCAAGTCCATACCAGTGTTGGTAGATATAAACGCACACACACACGCATGCATGCACGCAGATGGGGGTTGGGGGAGAAGATACAGAAAGTAGACAAACATAGCTAGATGCTGTCTCCTGGCCCAATTTACCATCTTTTCCTCTGGAAACAGCAGCATGCTCTCAACCTGCTTGGTTTATTAAAAACAAGAGAGAGAGTGTGCACACCTCAAAGTGGGCTGCAGTTCACATTTTCTTTCTGGATCATGGTAAACAAGTCACTGTGCTTTATTCCTACGTACCCATCACCCAAGCCATAGGAGAAAAACATTGTTCCCAAATGTTTTCTTACTGCAGAGCCTTTGTGCGTTGGTGATTGCTGTAATTTAACCTCCATAATAAAACAGAATCATCTCTGGATGACAATTTATGGCACAGTTTCAGGACTGTTTACTTCTTTTTTCGTGCTCCTTTGTGATTACGACTTACTGGTGTTATATGCCCTTGGGGAGCACTCACACAGCCCTGCCAACAGCCAGCAGGCCAGGTAAGGCGCTCACTGAAGGTACCCAAAAGCTCTGGATGCAAGAGCCAGACTACATCTTAATGACCAGGAAGAGCTCCATGGCTCAGTCTACTCCTGTGGACAGTGAAATGAACTATAAATATCGCAGGTGACTCTGCTGTCCACTGTAGGGATGTGCATCTTCCTGTTAAATCATTTAAAAACGCTCGTGTGGAAGCCCAGAGTTATGTAATCACTTACTTATAGCAGCGAGCATGAAGATACTGTGTAGAATGAGGCCATTTGCCAGGTAGAGTCATGGGGGCAGGGTTGCAGGGAGAGGGTGAGGAGGGAAGAGCATTGGGGTAATACTGCCATACTGCGAATGACAGAGAGAGAGACAGAGACAGAGAGAGACAGAGAGAGAGAAGAAAGAAAGCAAGAAAGCAAGCAAGCAAGCAAGAAAAAAGGAAGGAAGGAAGGAAGGAAGGAAGGAAGGAAGGAAGGAAGGAAGGAAGGAAGGAAGGAAGGGAAAGGAAGGAAGGAAGGAAGGAAGGAAGGAAGGAAGGAAGGAAGGAAGGAAGAAAGGAAGGAAGGAAGAGGAAGGAAGGAAGGAAGGAAGGGAGGGAGGGAGGGAGGGAGGGAGGGAAGGGAAGGGAAGGGAAGGGAAGGGAAGGGAAGGGAAGGGAAGGAAGGAAGGAAGGAAGGAAGGAAGGAAGGAAGGAAGGAAGGAAGGAAGAAAAAGATGATAAGATATGGGGCTTCAGAGGCACAAAATCAAGTATCAGGAGTAGCAAAAGGGCTGCAGCAACAGATACTCCTTTCCCCAAAAAGTCCAACCTAATATTCCTATCAGGGCCTTCAACTACTATGAGATGACTCCATTTTTAGCTGATGTAGAGATATTTAAAACTATCTCTACAATGCACTCTGAACTCAAGCAATGCAAATATTAACCAGGTGTTAAAGGAACATTCATTTTAAAGGAATCTAAACTAAAATAAATGATGAACATGAACTTTGGAGCCAGACTAGGTCTGTGATGGCTCTGCCATGCTCCCCCCGCATGACTCTGATCTTGCCTCTATTTACTCATTTGTAACAAAGGGTGATAATACCACCTACCTCATAAGGTCGCTGGAACTTCATACATTCATGCCGTTGTCTATCATTTTAATTTATGCTATAAATCTGATTCTGTTTCTTATGCATTGTTTCACTCAAGATCAACATGGGTTGTTTCATGTACATCTACCGCATTGCTTCTCATGGTCCCATCCAGAACGTTTGACCTGACCCCTTCCCAAACGACGGGGTTCTGAAGTGTCCAACCCACTCCCAAAACCATGTTCATCGCACATTTACTTACATATCTTTAAATCAACTCACATAACTTATATAAACTTGCGTTTAAAAACAGTTATATTTGTTCTTACACAGATTAAATACACAAAGAACTCTTAAAATTGTCGGGCAGCTATGTCCGTGACCCCTGGGCTTCCTTGCGTGCATCACCCCCTGAAAGGCTAGCCCACTGCTGTCCACACTGGACACTGGCTGAAAGGCTGGGGCTAATGAGCTCAGGTTATCTGTCTAGTCTCCTTTCTCTAATGTTCTCTATAATCTGCGGCTCTGCCTCCCTTCAGACAAGCAAGGGCTGTGAGAGGACCAAGTGAAGCCTTGGAGCACCACCCTCCAGCCTAGTGGAAAACACTGGAATGCCAGGCCTGTTCCTGTGGGCCTTTGTCTACAAGGAGCTGCAGATGGCCCAATGTCCACCTCAGGGCCCCTGCCTGACTGCTCCGGAGGAAGCTGGCCTGGTCAGGGCAGGAGTCTTCACTCCTGACAGGAGACCCTCCACAATCCACTGGTGACTGCCCTGCGAACAAAAGGCTCCTGGGATTCCGAGGAAGAATTTCTTCTAAGTTACCTCCCTGCAATAGCCATGCTAGTCGAAGAACTAAATTTTTGTAACTTCCTCAAACATGACTATTAAGTGTTCCGTCACACCCATGTTTTCTGGCTGATTATACTAGCAATTACAGCTATAATAACAGCAACCAATCGTGAGCCAGGCACTGGGCTAAAATGCTTTACATTTTCTCATTTGACCCTCCAAATAACTCCATTAAGTGGGCATTATAATCCCCACTTTACAGATAAGGAAACCAGGGCTTTGGGAGCCTAAGTAAATCAGACAAGATTCTTAAGCCGTTAAATGACTGGGGCAGGATTTGAACGGAGGGAGTTCTGTATCAGAACCAGTGCCTGTTTACGCCACTCTGGTTGTATAAGATGCATAATTACATATGCAAATAAAAATAAAACACCATTTGAAAAATATTCGATATGTCCCTGACACTGGACTAATGCTATACCCATTTTTTTCACTTGCTCCTCACACCAGTTCTGAGGTCAGTTGTGTGACTGTCTCCAATTTAAAAAGGAAGATGGAGCCAGCTTCAAATCCAGTCCTACCTTAGAGTACCCTAAGAGTCAGGATTCCCGCCATCTGTTAGCATGTCCATTTCACAGATGGGGAAACTGAGGTTCAGAGAGGTTATGGTCTCACGGTCAGTAAATAATGGCTAACCCCAGGTGTGCATGGCCCCAAAGTCCAAAGTACCTACTAAAAATGAAATGAAATAGTTTCCAGAGAGCCAACTGATGATCAAGTGAATCAAACTCTACAAGCAAAAACAAATGGTGTGGGCCAAGGTCCTATGCTCTCCCTTCTACAACAGAATATAATTCCCAAGGCTGGCTTTCAACTGCTGGGGCAAACTGGGACAAAGGAAGCATGCTTCCAGACGCCACTGCTGAAGGTAAGCAAATCATATGCTGTTTCCTTAAAAGAGGTGAGACCCAATGTGAGACAAGTTTGGAGAATTAATGGATGACTGTCCCTCTTGGGCTGGCCCCTAGAACACACATTTATTGCCTAAGTGGCGAGTCAGACTCCCCAAAATAGGACAATCCAGACTGATCTATCCACTAATGTAACAAAATAAAAAAGCAGGGCCCTTTGCTTCCACAGAGAACAGACCTCACGGTATCTCCCAAAACAACAGAGGCTGCAGTGACTTTACGGCCCTCTCCTTCCTACGGCGCTTGACACTCCGGGGGCTGTACAAAGAATCTGTTCTCTCTAACCACCAACGTGCACCCAGCTGGAGAAAAGACTGGCAACAAAGGAACCAAGCCTCACACTGCGATTTTGAGGAGCCACCTCAAAGCACTGCTTTCGATCAGAGAGGTCAAAACACATTTTTGAGGGAAGGGGTGGGTGAGCAGAGTAAAGTGGGGAATATGGTAGCACTGCCCTCGGAACAATGGGAAAGGGAGCCAGCCAGTGAGCTGAGCAGAGACAGAAATGCCAACCGTCCTGCAGCTTCTTGCATCCTTAGCATGATACCAAGCTATCCAGTGAACAACTACTACTGCCCCCCACCCCGACACACACACACTCTGCCCCAGCCAGGTGTGCAAGATGCTGGGATTAACACAGACAGCAAAATGGACCCAACTACTATCCTAGTGAGAGAAGAGGAAGGCATCACATAACCAAACAAATTGGACCCCCTTTATCCCAATGCACCAGGACCCTGAGCACTCTGCTCACTTCCCAGACCTCACAATGGCCCCCTTGTCTTGCTCTCTCCATTCTAACCCCCGCTCTATCTTCCTTTCAATTCCTTCAACCTGCTCCACCATCTGCTCCCTCTCTGGCTTCAAACATGCTGTTCCTTCTGCCTGCAGCCCTTTCTTTGCCATATTCTGGGTTCTGGGGTATGGTCCTCATCACTCCTCAGTGGGGAGTGGGGAACACCTGAGCACCCACGGTTTCCCACCTCTAAGCCTTCCTCACTCCCCTAACTTCTGACTCAGTATCAGTCTCCTCCAATAGGCTTTAAACTCCATATGGGGAAGGAGCCTGCA
This sequence comes from Cynopterus sphinx, assembly GCA_030015415.1. NCBI lineage: Eukaryota > Metazoa > Chordata > Mammalia > Chiroptera > Pteropodidae > Cynopterus > Cynopterus sphinx. Next base: position 114,536,128 of record CM057381.1, read on the forward strand.
TTTCTTTCTTCCTTGCTGCTGACAGTCTAATTCTGACAGTGGCCAAACCCCAAGTCCTAGGCTGTCAATTTCATGGGATACAGCTCACAGTCCACAAAGTGGACAGGATGGTAAAAGTAGCTGTAGCCAAGGATAGACAGGGCAGGCAGGGTGAGCATTTACATGCACAGACAGGCCTTATAGTGATAAGCTTCCAGATGGTTCCAATGTACAGCCACGTTTGAGAACCAATGAACTAGTGCCTTTGTACATGGAGTATCATCCCTTGACCAGAAGCATCTCAGCTTCACCCCTAAGCTCCCTGGAAATGCAGGCTCTCAGACTACTAAAACGGGATCTTCATTTTAACATTCCTGGTCTATTCTGATGAACTTCATACTCTGAAAAGTGCTAAGATAATACACCTTAAGTGCATAGCCAGGTTCCTGGCCCCTGGCAGCCACTGCTTACAGGATCTTATTAAAAACCTAAGGAGAGGCACTATAGCAAAAGGGCTGAGGTAAGAATGCCCAGGTTTGAATCTCAGCTACCTAATACCAGTAATAAGAAACTGGGCCTCAGCTGCTACACATAGAACATGACTTAATAACTGGTAATAACCCTACACAACTCAGATGGGGGTTGCAAGTTTTAACTCAGATAACACATGAGAGTGCTTAACACACGCTTGTCAGAGTCAGCACTGCAATGCCATGCTGATTACAGCTATAACGATCCAGGCTCTTCATATGATAGCATTGGGTTGATTAAATGTCAGGGCTGAAAGGAACTCTCCTTGGTTGCAATGGCATTTTCAACAAATGAAGCTGGGACAATTGATATCCACATGCAAATAATAAAGTTGGAACCTTATTCACACCATATATAAATATTAATGCAAAATGGAGCAAAGACCTAAAAGTAAGAGCTAAAACTATAAGTTCTTAGAGAAGAACATAGGCACAAATCTTCATGATCTTGGATTAGGCAATGATTTCTTAGATACGACAGCAAAAGTACAAGCAACAACAATGGAAAATAGATAAATAAGACTTTGTCAAAATTAAAATTTTGTACTACAGAGGATATCATCACGGAAATAAAAAGACAATCCATGGTAAGGGGGAAAATATTTGCAAATCATATATCTTATAAGGGACTAGTATCTAGAATATATAAAGAATTTTTACAATTCAGTAATAACACAAATAGCACAGTTTAAAAATGGGTAAAGGATCTGAATAAGCATTTTTCCAAGTAAGATGCACAAATGGCCAATAAGCACATGAAAAGATACTAAACATTATTAGCCATTAGGGAAATGCGAGTCAAAACCACGATGAAATACCACTTCACACTCACTAGGATGGCTATAATCAGAAAGACAAATAATAGCAAGTGTTGGCAAAGATATGGAGAAGTCAGAACTCTCTTATATTGCTGAAGGGAATGTAAAACGGTATGGCCACTTTTTACAAGTCTGGTAGTCCTTCATTAGGTTCAGCATAGAATGACCACATCACCTGCCACTTCCATTCCTTTATATACCCAAGAGAAATGAAAACAAGTCCACGCAAAAACTTGTACACAAATGTTCATAGCAGCATCAGTCAGTACAGCTGGTGGGGGAGATGGCTATACCATTCTATAGACGTACTAAAAAGCACTGACTTGTACACTTTAAGTGAGTGAATTGTATCATATATAAATTATGACTCACTAAAACTGTTAAAAAAAATCACAAAGGAACTGGGTGCTGTGTTTTCAGGGGTAGGCTTTTGATTAGATACCTGTTCTTTAAAGGCAAACAACTCAGTTAATAAGACAAGTTACAAGACATGACAAACATCACAGAGGAAATGTGAGAATCTAATTTAAAATCATTGACTTCACAAATGTGAAATTTCAAAATATGTAAATGTACCACACAGTGATAAAAAGGAAGGATGTATGGGGCTAATTTCGTCCTGTTAATTCTGCTAAAATAACTCCTTTATTGTCCTGTTCCTGCCATGGTGAGCTTTTGATGTTGTTGTTGAAGGCTTAATGCTCTTTTTACTTGAACGAAGTTTGATGAATTATTTTTTTTTCTGTAAGGTGCCTGCACGGGGAGATAAGTGCCACATAATCAAATATAATCACTCTGAGCATTTTTCATCCCCTTCTCCTCATGAGAGATATTGTCTCAGTTATCATTCTCATAGGAAAGTGTGTGCTGGGGAAGGGGATTTGTAAGAAAGGTTATCACTATGATTTTAGTTTCCTGATTCTGTGAATGAGACAAGATTGGTCATCACTTACATAGGTCAGGTCTTCTTGGAGATGGGAAAAAATACACAACAAAACAAATAAGACTTCTTATGGGTAAGAGCCTAAAACAAGGGCTAAAATCCTAAAATGTTAAAGGAGAAGAAAATTGCAAAAACAGTCCTACGTGGTGCCTCTCAAAAAATAAAGAGAATTCCCATGGTCTCTTCTTATCCTGTGTCCTGTGAAGACCTTTCCTCCACCCCCAGCCAAAAATGTTTTAAACCAGCTTCACAAGGTTGTAACATTTAAATGAGATGTAAATGTAAAGCATAGCACAGTGGCTTTGCAAGTGAGAAGCCCTCAACATGATCATGATGATGATGACGAAGACGACGACGATGATGAAGACAATGACAATGACTCCAGCTTACTTTCTGTAGAGTGAACTATAAAAACTGTGAGTATCCTGTTTATGAGCTTGCAAACTTCAAACATTCTGCCATTCAGCTGTATTCCATAAAAGAGGTTGTGGCCCTGATCTGACTAATCCAGGGGTTGCAAACTCAATGCTTTTTGGGGCCAGAGGGGCAAAATAAATGACTAGGGAACAGCAAGGAAATCAGCAAACTAGGTATTTCACGCTGGCTATTGCCATTTGGGAAAGGGGCCTCGGGTGGCTACACCTCTCAATTTTTCAAGCTTTAAATCGGGATATTTTTATATCACTGTATATTTTTATATGTGATTTCATTTTGGGGGTTTTTTTGTTTGGTTTTTTTTCTCAAAGCCCACATGGATCCAGTAAAAACGGTCAATGGCCAGGACTGGCCTGCTGAGCACAGGTTTATAGCAGGGATACAGATGCTTTATTCTGACTTCCACACAGAAGCAATTCCTATGAGTGTGAACTGCCATGGGCTCCACTCTGTGCTCATTTATGCCAAGTGAAGAGGGCTGAACACACTTCCCTAGAGTAAATCATCTCCACCACGTCTGGCCTCAGAGGCCACCTCTGGTTTCCTGATGAGAATTACTGCTCCCAGACCATGGCCATAGAGAATGCAATTACAGACTCCCAGCAGAGCAAGGGAGGGCAGGCACTGAGCCCTTTTGGAAAAGTCCTCATGGAGACGGGCTGCCCGGCGGCTCAAGCCTCTGTGTAGCTAGCCAAACAGCTGCCTGTAGGCTTCGCCCCTCCAAGCCTGGCCATGATTCTGCCTGGGTCTGCTTCCATGGCCCCTTGTAGCTGGCACCCACCTGGTCATCAATTAGTGAAAGTGCTAAGGGCCAGGACCTTTGCTCTGCCTGAAATTCTTACAAAAACATCTACTGGAGGGAAGGAGTCTCCTCCTTACTGGCCAGTAGGAATATTGATAAGCAACCCTCTACTGTGACCAAGAGGAGGGTCTACTATCTGATGGCCGCCATGGGCTTCCTGGAGAATTTGCTCTCTACAAAGCCTATTAAACAGTGATGAGATGCTCTGGGATCACTAAGTACAAAATGAGGCATGTTTTCTAAGTATATTCCCAAAAATATGATTTTCCTCCCCAACCGATATGCAAAAAAATCAATTCAAAAACACACAAGAAAAATGTCCACATTTGCCCCTGATGGTACAAAATATGATATGTTGTCTGTTCAAACAGCCAGTACAGCTTGGGGTGTGCAATCAACAATATCCTAACTGATTTTTAACAAAGACCCTGATTACTCAAAAGGGCTGTCATCCCTCCGCTGAATGCAGTATAAATGAAATGCCAATGAATTCCTAACTACCTTTTCATTTTCCCTCATAACTTAATTTAGAAAACATAAATAATGTCCCTGTGTTTGCAGGACCAGCTGTTCCCTACCTCTATATAGAAAACTGAGCAAAGACCAAAATAAGACATCTGATGCCACCAACACATCCTTGGTTAAACATACTAACTATGCATTCAAAATATTTCTGAAAACCTTTAATTTGTTGCCAGTAACTTATAGAATTATAGCCAGTGGTCTATTTATTATTATTATTATTATTATTATTATTATTATTACTACTACTCCTACTACTACTTCTTCTACTACTACTACTACTACTACTACTACTACTACTACTACTACTACTACTTTATTCTGTCATTTAGATCTATTGATGGTCACACTTCAGTGATTCACCATAATTTCCTCCCACCCATAAACCTTTTAAGATTTCTTCTGCCTTGGCCGAGTAAAAATTAGTGGCATTATTTTCTACTGGATCTGCCGTGTTGAAATAACCATGTAATATTCTGAAAAATCAGAACAGAAACCAGCACTTTGTTGTAATACTACTACTGTGTTGAGCTCCCTCTGGCCCTTCCGACACATCCACTTAGGTTCAGACAGTGTCCGCATATCTTCTGCCTTCACTCTTTTGAGACCATCAGAGCACCTCAGGGTGCGCCCAGCATCTCTGTGTGGGCTTCCTGATGGGGCATAATTGCTACTTGGGTTAAAGGCAGGGATCTGTACTATAATTTCATACAAGATCTCGTGGCCACAAGCCTCTCTTCTCTAGGCTGCTTGGTGTACTCCGTCTGGCCTATGTATTATGACCAAATTCAAAACTAGATTTTTTTTTTTTATAGAAAAAAAGAAAAAACAGGCAATGAAAATAGGAAATATAATTTTAAATGACATTTCACTTTGGATTCTAAGGCAATTTTTTTCCTCATCATTGTACAACATAAACCCAATCCAAATTTCGTTTCTGAGGCAGAGGAGAAATAGGTCATTTGGTGGGGAATAGTGGGTAGGACAGGCACAAACACACAAGAAATGCTTGGGACCCTACATCCTGGTGACCAGATGGTCTTTCCAAGCATGGGGTGCTTATCCCACAACAGCATCGTTACCAGTATGGAAAGTTCATTCACAGACTAAGTACCTTGCCTGGTCGTAGGGATATATGGGGAAACATGACCATCATGGTCACTGCCCTTCTGACACTGGGGTTCCAGGACAGAGTCTGGTAATTTGTAAGTCAACACTGAAATTAACAGAATAAGTAAAAGTTCTTTCAAAATGACTATAAGGGAGTAAGCAGGATATTGTCATAGACGATGCTAGCAGAGGTGGGGCAGGGCTCTAGATGACTGCCCTGACACAGCCATGCTACAGCGGGGACAACTCCAAGCCCAGAAGGTGGGAAAGAGTTTGGCAACTACCCTCAGCATCACTCCAAAATTCTCCTTCATGATGTCACTCTCAAAGGTATGGAAAGCCTCTCAAACCCGCTCATAGCATCAGTTTGGTCCATTTCTTGTAATGAGACATGTAAGCTTCTTATCACCTGCCACATGAAGAGAAACATCTGCCAAGCCTGGAGGCACACACCCTAGCTCTAGAGTCTGGCCTGTGCATTATGACCAAAAGGTCACTCAGCCAGGCACAGAGAACACCGAGGAGTTCATTGTTTTGCTAAGTCGTGTCCTTGCAACACCAACTTCCTCCTCCTTCCCCTGTGAAGGAATCAAGATTTCCTCCATCAGTTCCAACCAAATAGGAAGGAAGGAGGAAAAGAAGGAGGGAAGGAGGAAAGAAAGAAGAAAGGAAAAATTTCTCATTTGTTTCCCTGTATGAAAATCATTAACCTTTGTTTCCGCTCTGAGCAGCCGGCCTATGTCGGCCCATTTCAAGTCCCCATTCACCCAGTTCTAGGAGCAGGTCCACATGAGGAGGGAGAGGGACTGGGCTGAATCCCATGACTAGAGTCTAAGTAGGTGGCAGCTTGACTTGGGGCAGCACACAGATATCTCATGTACGTGGAACAGATGGTGAAGGATTCTGAAAAGCCCATGAGGCCCACAGTTTCTCTGCAGTTAAGCTCAAATCCTTTTCTTTCCCCTTCATCATTCTGGTCAAAGGGAAAAGGTATGACCATGATCACTCTGACTTTAAAATATCCTGATTCCAAGATGACAGTCTGAGTCAGTCAACAAATGTTTAATGAGCACTTAACTTTAGGTTCATACCTTGTAATAGGTCTTGGGGCTAGAGTGAGGACAAGCTCGGAGAAGGAAAAAAACAGAGTATAAATGGTGGGGGAGAGTATAAAAAGTAAGTTTACTAAAGAAGAAAAAGAAGGAAGGGGAGAGGGGGAGGAGAGAGAAAAGGGGAAAAAGTGGGGAAAGGGAGATGAGGAAGGGGAAGAAGAAGAGGAAGAAGAAGAGGAGGATGAGGAGGATGAGGAGGATGAGGAGGAAGGAAGGAAGGAAGGAAGGAAGGAAGGAAGGAAGGAAGGAAGGAAGGAAGGGAGGGGAAGAGGAGGAGGAGAATAAATGATTGATGAACCTATAAAAAAGATAGTCAACTTTCCTACATAGTCCCGTAAGAACTGAACTCAAGTGACTCTGGCCCTCCATCTGGTGACCCAACAATGAGCCAACTGGGAATGGAGTCTTCTTCCAGAGAGAGGGACTACGCCAAGCTAAAATTCTCATGGGACTGCTGATTTTCTCCCACAGTAGGGGGCTCTGAAATACCCCAGTACCATAATCCTCAGGTGCTAAGCCACTCATTTTCCCAGACTACTCCTCCAAATAACTGGTACCCCAAATCCAGGCAGCTCAGTGATAACTCAGTATGCCCACACACCCCTCAGCCATCCACCAGGCTGTTCTTAGGATACACTCTAGTAAGGAAGAGGGAAGGATGTCCAAGGGTGTCCAAGCACGTGCCTGGTCCATGCACCTCTCTGTGGAATGATGGTCAGCCAGCCTTGGGCCTTCTCCATGCTATGGCACAGACACCATTGCTCTATGACATTCTGATGTGCCTCAAATCCTGGTGTAGGGCAAATGGACAGCCAGAAAAGACCCACCATGCCAAACAGTGAGTAATTAAAGAAATAAAGTAAAATCCTATAAGAGGGGCAGAGTAAAAAATTAACAATAGTCAAATGTCGAGAGGGAAGTGGTGAAATAGTGCCTCTCCAACCATAGGTAGGAGCACTAGCAGGTGGATGCTCTCTGGAGGACAAGCTGGCAAGGTACCAAAAGCCTTGATTTTACTTCTAAGTACACATCATAATGAATAAATCAAATAGACAAAAGTTTCTATGCAAGAGAGTTCATCATATTATTGCTTAGAATAGTGAAACCCTGTAAATGACATCAGTGTCCATCAAGAAACAATTGCTTGATTAGAACATCCAGAAAGAAGACTATTATACAGTCATGCAAAAGAATAGAAATATATATTCCTTATCAAGGAAAGATGTCCACAACATGTAAAATTAAAAAAGAAACTAAAGTTGGTTACAAAACAGAATCATCCAATGTTTTTAAAGTTCACACACACACACTTACACACACATATCTTATACACCTGCACAAATAGAAAAAAAAAAAAGCATTGAGGAGAACAGAAATTAAGATGCTCAAAAGCAAAAGGTATTGGAAAGGGTGCCTTTTACTACCTCTTGGTGCTTTGACCTCTACTTTCTCTTTTCCCATTTCCTTCACATTTTTTATTCTTTCACAATAAGCACCTACTGTGTAATCATTTAAAAAAAAAAAAACACAGAACAAAACAAAAAGCATAAGAGAGCAAACATGGTTAAGGTGAGTTGCATAGAAAACAAAAAACTAAGTCTTCCATAAAGCTCTGAAAATGGAGAACTTTTAATCAAATATTTGGGAATGCTACTACAATCCATGAACTTGGGGAAGGTTTGGTGCAGTGGTTCTACCCACAGAGACCCTTCCTATAGGTCATCTCCAGAATAAGCAGGAAAGTTAAGATATAGCTCACCAAGCCAGCCCAACTGCCAATACGTGAGGCTAGTGGACGAGAAAGAGCTTGAGGAGACAGGAGATGAAATGGCAGATACGAAATGTCCAGCGATGCTCCCTTCATCCCTTAGCAGGAATCTCATCTCCCTCAGGAGGCAGGCAAGTTGCTCACTCTCAATGTGGATGGGAGAGCAGCAATTCTGGGCTGCTCTGCAAGGCTCAAACTGATACCATTTGGAGTGACATCGATGAAGACCACACAGTTCCATGTGGTTTTACCCTCAACCATTAACTAAGAATGGTTCGCTGACCTCGTCAGAACTGGTGAATCCAGATTGTTATTATTTTTTGTTTCTTCTGGTTTGAGGTTTTTGCTCTAAATTTTCTTACATACATGTATAGAATTTTGCAATACAGCTTGAGAGAGAGAGAGAGAGAGAGAGAGAGAGAGAGAGAGAGAGAGATCGAGGAAGAGGAAGAGGAAGAGGAGAAGGGAGGGAGAGAGGGAGGTAGAAAAATCAAGTACGCTACAAGACACAGCAACATAAAAAATCAGTCTCTTCCTTCTCCACTGGTGACTTAAAACATTTTTTTCTGAAACCATTTTACTCCTGTTTCGAGGAACAAGTTTTGAATTTTGAAATGAGATCAGATAGGAACATGAGGCAAAAAAATCTCTTAGATATGTACAGTTACCTCTTCCGGCTGAGGACTAAAGGTCATCCTAGCAAAGTTAGGTATTTTCAACTCCTAAAACTTCTACAGCTCATTTTGGACCTAATATCTAAAGCGTCCATATGATCTAAGAGCCATTTTATAAAGGGAGAATAAGTTCTGTCTTACAAATTAACTTACAAATTTATTAAAAAAAAAAAATAGTTGATTTCATTTCCAACTTAATGGGTGTCTTTTTGAAAGTACGCCTGGCCTATAGACATGGATGGTTTTTTAACCAGAAGTATTCACATAGTCCTGTAGATTTAATTAATCCCTTCCACAGCATATATTTTTGGTACAGAGCATGCTTTCCTAGGGTACACCCTGCTTTTCATTCCTCAGTGCCTATATATTTACATAAAAACAGTGATGTGTTTTATAGTCATACACATGTAGACATACGCCAGTCAAAAAATAGCTAGAGAAAGTTGCTTTAATAGTACCCTTTAGCTTTTAGGAAGACAGGCATAAATCTCTTCTGCAGAGGGAAAAACCCATCTTTCTGAGAAAGTAAATGTTTATTAAATGCAAATGCTGATATTCGTTACCTAGGAAAAACGTCTGGCTGCATGTGGAATTTCTCGATAAAAAGCTTTCAAGTCCCAGTTTCCTCCAGATAAACCCCTATCGGTGAACTGAAGCGTGAATGCACTGAAATTGAATTACTGTACAACAGCAATTACTTTCCGCAGAACAGCCATAATGGGAATCGGTTCTGCAATGAACAGCAGGTAGCTATAGGAAGGGGGAACTTCATATACAATCTACTTCTTCAGCTTTTCCCAAGGAGCAAGCATGTTTATTTTTAAGCAAAAGACTCCTTTTTGAGTGCTCAATTTATCATTTGGTCAATGTAAATCGAAAATAAGTGAAACAGGATTAAATTTATTTACAGGTATGAGCTTCAGAGTACTTTCAAAATGTCTTCAATATCTTACCCCAGGTCTGGAAACAACAGACTCTTTTCACTAAGTTTAGCTATGACATGCTTTTTATGTCTCTTCATCATCCCCACTGAAGTTTGTTTTCTGAGACCTTTCTAATTAACTATCTTGGGGAGAAAATAAATTTGAACAGCAAATAAAATATGTAATGCTTACCTGATACGCTACCGAAATAGACACCATCCCTCCCAGTGAAATAAGTCTGTGGAGGCCTGAACTCTATGGAGCTCAATAAGGAAGGCCATATGGATCAGTACCTGGCTCTGAAACCAGGAACACCTGGGAAGACTCAATTCTGACCGAAATCGTGTGATGATGAAGGCAGTGCCCACCCCTTGAGCTGCTCCACACAAAGGCAGTAACTACACCTAAGAACCCACCCTAGAAAACCATTTTGGAGAATCCTGGTGTAAATTTTTACGTTCTCCAAAGTCCTTCTTTTTGTCATTCCTTGGTTTATCTACTTTTTTTCAGGTTGTGCTGCTCATCCGGAATATATGGACCTTTCTGAAGTCACAGGATCGTTACTTCCCCCTAGCTGTGCTGGATTCTGTCCTAAAAGTACATCCCTATGATGACAGAAGCCCGGGGCTGCTCAGTTACTTCCGACAGATTCTCCTCCAACTGCACACTTAGCTTTGTCTGCTGGGAGGTCCCTGGAGCCTCAGATGATTCTTTCTGGGTTGAGCAATGGTTGGTGCTACTCCCAGTGGAGGCTCAGATTTAAAAGACAAAGGAAAGGTTGGGCAGCCTGTCCATACAACCAAATCCATGGAAAGCACATCCTTTGCCTTCTCCCTCCCCTCAAATCAGGGAAAAGAGTTTGTCGCCATCAGCAAGTCAGAAGAAAGGCGAGCTGTGTCAAATGTGCTTCCCATCAGTATTTCAGATGAGCTCTGACCTGCGACACAGCTGAACGTTTCCGGAGGTCGTGTAGGAACGGCCCAGTGGGAGTGTTCAGCTGGCAGAGGACTGACCAGCACTTCCTCCATGTCCAGCATGCGAAATACCTCCATTAAAATGTTAATGAACGAAAAGCAAATTGATTCCATCTCTTGTCTATTCACAGGACTTACAACTTGAAAAACTGCTCAGCAACATTAATTGAGGGCTTGGTCCCATGAATACGTTTGAACAAAGACGTGGGGACATAATGCTTTGGACACAATCATCATGCACAAAAGCAAGGAGCAGCATCACTACATCAAACCCGATTTGGCTTTAAGTTAAAACAAGCTACATCAAGCCTCAGAGTGGATTTTTAAAAATTATTAAACCACCAATGACATTAAAACGTGCTAGAAAATATTAGTTAAGAAATGCTGCCATAATGTCGGCACCATTATGTTATGGCAATTACTGCAGCTAAGGTTATTTGTAATTTGCTGGCCTGAAAAAAAAAAAAAAAGTTACATATAGTCCATTACCAAGCAGATGACAGAGGTTATGTAATGGGCAGACCACTTTAGGTTTCACATTTACTTCAGACATCTGACGGGGAGAAAATAGGACTTTCTACGATAGGATAATTGCATAGTAGAGAGTAATTCAAATAGGAGACGAGTATGATAAAATCACTGATTCAACTAATCACTGGGAAAAAGTGATAAGGTAAAATGATGAAATCAAGCCAGAAGAGACAGGGAAAGATCAACACTGCTTAACAGCCAAGAGATGACTGGCATGTTAAAGGACTGGATCGCTGCAGTGCTCTTTTTTCTTCCAGCACTAACTGAACCTAACGAAAGGTGTTAGTACAGTTTTCTAAACCGCTATTGTCAGTCTCATAAGTATGTTATATACGTAAATGAAAATATTAATAACCAGTATTGTTCGTGAGCCCGTATTTCCTTACACATACCTTGGAGTCCTCCCAGCCATCCACCATTGATGAGCACTTGGTGCTTGATCAATTACTGGCAGGAAGACACTCAGGGTGGCGCTAGGATCTCCAACCGGACTCAGAACACTGGGGGTCTGGATGGGGGCTTGGAACTGGGAGATTGCTAGGTATGGTAGGTACATCATCGTGATGGAGCGAATTCTAAAATCCATTCTTTTCCTGGGCCATTTGAGAAGGTGGGGGGGGGGGGGGTTCGCTGCTCAGTAGGTGGTGTGGGAAAGGAAGGGTCCTGGTGTACTGAGGTGCCTCCTATGGTAACGTCACGAAGAATGGCTCCGCTGCAAACCCACAGGAAAATTTGAATTTGAGGAAGTTGCTCTCCAAATGCTCACAGATCCCACGGGCGAATAGCAACCTTTCCTATTCAAGACCTAAGGTGTCATTATAGTATGGAAAACAGTCACACCCACTGCTTCCCGGCCTCAACATAAACCAACATTCAGGAGGCCTCTCAGTGGCCACCTCGTCCCATTCCAAATCCCACATGGTTCATATCTATTGCCAACAGAGCCGCACGGCTGACAATGAAGCCCAGGCCAATCTCAACGAGCAAACTATCTCCACACCAAACCCCAACTTGACATATAAGCCCTCTTTCTTGTTTCAGGATTGGGAGCAGTGGAGAGCCGCATATCACTGAACTAGTTAACCTAGATTTTATGGCATCAAGTGTGCTTACAAAGGGTCTTGTACATCTATTTTAAAATACATGAAATACACATTTCAGAGAATCCTGGATGCCTTTACTCTGGGAACATTTCAATACAAATAGAGCAACTTTTTTTTTTCCTTTTCAAAGGAACCACACCAATCATATCAGCCTTTTTTTTTTTTCCAACTTCAGTAATTTAAAGCAGAAAGGTTTCGAAATTCAGCTCCTTCCTGTCATCACCCAGGGTCTTCTTGAAACTTCAAGACTCCCCTCACTATTAAATGCTCACACACTGAAAGGTCCCCTAACCAGCAAACATTTACTGTTTGCCAGGCATTGTGCTAAACACGTTATACAGATAAACAGACAAGCACTGCAACTCTACTGCCTGGCTGAGAAAGGAACTCCATGAGCCTGTCCATGTGACCTGGATAAATGACTTCACAGAGCCAAGCCTGTTAGCTCAACTCCAAAACAATCACACAATCATGGGAACAGTGTCCCACTCCCAAGTTTGATTCAAGAATGAAATGAGAGAACACATGTAAAGTGCTTATCACTGGGCCTGGTGCATAGTTAATTCAATAAACATAAGAACTGATTAGTAAATCATTGACTCCTAACATCTCCAGGGAGGTAAGTGAGGAAAAGAAGTCCCCCAGGTTACTTAGCTTTTCTTACCAGACTCCCCACCTTGGGACAGAACGGAGATTCGGAGATTCGCCCACGGCTCGCCTGCCACATGCACCCCCTGCCTCTGAGCAAGCAGGTCCAGGCTCTGGTGCTGTCTGGGCCTCCCTGTTAGGGCGGCATGCTGCACAAGGCCATGAGTTCCAGGCTTCCATGTCTCTCAGTTGCAAAGGCAGAACCTAAGGGTACTTATACCTCTTTTTACTGTAAAATTCCGTGATTCACAAGAAAATGCGAGTTAAAACAATATTTCCTCCCACTCAGAGCAACAATGTCGTTACTAGTATTTAAAACAGAATAAATCGTTTTTATTTTATTTTTGCAAGGATTCTGGGAAAAAAGCACTCATATACCACTCCTGCTGGAGGGCTATGAATTGGCACAGCAATGTTTTCATACGCATTAAGAGCCTTGAAGACTGGTTCAGAGCCTCTGAACTGTCTTCCATGTACAGATATTTACCTTAAAGAAACTGGTGCCCACTACAGGCCACTGAGAGCACTGAAGTGAGAAAGAATATGGACTCTGGGGTGTCCATTTGCCTGGAACCCTCCTCTCTCTCTGCAAGTGACCTCTGAAAGTGACTTAACTTCTGCCTCTCAGTCTCCTCTTTTGTAAAATGGGCAAAATAATAGTAACTTTCATCACAGGGTCATTGTAAGAATAAGTGAGTTTGTGTAATCCCTTAGAGGAGCACCCAGTGTAGTAGATGCTGAGTTGCTTGACTTATTATTAATATACAAGAAGATTCACTGTAGCATTATTTACATCAAAACCTGCAAACAACTTAAATATTCAGATACAGAGGAGCAATCAAATCAATTATGACGCACCTATAGATTGGAATATTCTACAGCCATTTAAGAAAGATCACAAAATACAGTGAGACAAGAAAACGCTTACAATACAATGGCATAAAAAAGTGAAAAGCAGCTTGATAAGAAAGCAAACAAGCAACACAATTACAAATTTGAAAAAAGAAAAACACACATACATACAGAGAAATGCAAATAAAAAAGACAGAAAGAAGGAAACACACAGGAAGGAATGAAACAAACTGTGGCTTCCTGATGGGTGATGGGACTTTAAGTGACTTTTTTTTCTCTGTTTGATACTTTTCAACATATTCTTAAAGTTCCACCAAAGAGTGTTTATTTTATAAATTAAAAAACGGTAATTGTGGTGAACTTCTTAAAGATTTTATTTCAGGCTTCTGACTGCTAGATTTGAATGGCTACCATGCTGCCAGTAAAGAATACCACTTGCTTCAAGGTAGTGACATGAGGACACATCAGAGGCCACCATGCAACTCTCATGGCTGGCTCTCAGTGCAATAATTCTGTGGCAGATAAGAGTTCTCCCCGCCCTCCCCCCACCCCCTCCCCACCCCTACCCCCACCCCCACCCCCCACCCCACCCCCCCACCCCCCGCTCTGGTACTTCAGAGTTTCCACCAAAAAGTCTCAACTTAAGTAAGTTAGTAATCATAGTAGCAGCAGAAACATTGTTTATGCGCCAGGGTCTGTGCTAAGTGGCTCAAAAATCATAACTGTGTAATCTTCACACTTCCTGTGTGCTTTCCCCATACAGATGAGGAACTTAAAAGCTCATAAAGGCTGTTTTACTGAAGGCCAAAGCTTAGGAATTGACAAAGGCAGGCACTGAACCCTTGTCAAACTTATCTTCTCACCTACCAAACTACAATCCCTTCTTCTCTGACTCAAAACAGCACGAAAATGTTTAAAGACAAGCAAATATATGGGATCATCAGGTCTAAAGCAAAAATAACATGTAGAAATTTGATTTGGCCAGAGAAGCTCAAGTAGAAAATAGTCTTTTATATAAAAAAAAAAAGTGTTTGAGAAGATCATTATTAAAACTGAAAGGTAAGAAAAATCTATACATTAGAAATACAGAACTCTCCAGGTTATGATTCTTTTCCATAATACTGTGCCAATATGGCATTAATGTAGAATACTATGACACTCGCGTGTCCTAAAGCAAGAATGGAAGATGCCTTGTTTAGCTGGCTATAAGGAATAACATTGGAAACCACCTTCCAAAAGGGTATATCTGTGCACTGCACCATTCATCCCGCTGATAATATATAATTTCAGGGAGCTCTTACTGGTCACAATAAACGTTATAATTACGGTGATATTCCAATAACAATAAAAAGAACTTCTAACTTCATCTAGATTCATTTACTCCACTGAAATTTTCAATTCCATGTTTTGGCAAGCATTGTTTAAATTTTTTATGGTTGCTTAGTTGAACTGCAGTGTACCTCTGAATGATTTCTGGTAATCAGGGAATGCATCAGACAGTCATAAGACATCCTCTATGGCTGTTTAATTAGTGCTATCTCTCCTAAAGGCATAAAATTATAAGACAAAAACTGGTACCTGAACCACATATGGAAAGGACAATTGTGCCCCTAGTAACTACTTTTCCTGGTTAAGTAGACTTAACGTAAAAAAAAATAATAAATAAAGTGTTTATGCAATAGTTGAGTCAACTTGGATCTTTGAGAGCTGGATTCATCAGTGCCAGTTCCCTGGTGCTGCTTTTGAGTCTTAGGACAACATCGAGCAGAAACGAGAGGCACTTACCCGCACTGCTTCAGACTTTTTGTGAAACATCTCTTCCATGTTCTTCGCCAGTTTTTTCACCAGCTGGAGGCCATCAATTTCTTCTATGGCAACGTCTTTCTCATATTCTTTGTATTTCTGTAAGGAGGGAGGGCAACAATAAAGGCATATGATATCACAAAACATCATGCCCATGATGTTAAAGCACATCTACCTACAAGGAGTAAGTAAAAATAAAGTTATAATGTGACTGTCTCTGTTGGATTTGGGAGATTGGACTATATTTCAAAATTATTAAATCAGCTAGGAAGAAATGTGTAAATTGACTTAACTAGCACCTAGGAAAGGAATAAACAGTAAAGCAAATAAACCCTTTATCATGCATCTTCTTCAGGTCTTGAAAACTATAGTTCCAATTTGACCACAGTCAGCCATTCTTCTGGAGGACTGCTTCAGATTCATTATTTATCCTGCAGCAAATACCACTGGAAACTAGTCCAGATAGGCCACAAAATAAAAATGAAGAAATGCAGCTTTTTTTTCCATTGAATATGACTAACTTAATTTTCTCATAGCCAAAGACTAGAGACTTCAGGAAAAATAGTTTCAAGGCTGTGACTCTAATATATAACTACAGCAGGAGTCAGAAATCTATAACGCTTGGGCTAAATCTAATCTAGCACCTGTTTTTATAAATAAAGTTTTATTGGAACAAAATCATACTTATTTGTTTACATGTTTGATCATGTTAAGTAGTCACAACAGAGACCAGATGGCCCACAAAATCTAAAATATTTACTCTCTTTTTTCTTTAGAGAAAAAGCTTGCCAACTCCTAAACTAGAGTAGGAATTAAAGAAAGGAACATGGCAAAGCATCTCATAAACATTTTATAACAATAAGAGTTCTTGCTATAGATTTTTGTAATTCTATTCAGTTATTATTGAGGATTTCCTGTCAGCTCACAGAAAAGAGCATGTACAATAAGAACAAAAACCATAAAAACAAAATTTAATATATATAATTTTATGTTTTGTCAGTCTGTTCATGAGGGACTGCTTTGACTCAAATTCTCAAAAATAATTTTTTACTTAAAATCTATCACACACCGTGGTAATTTATCTTGGTAGTTTAAACCAGCAGTTCTCAAAGTCAGTGGTCCCAAGCTTTTTGGCACCAGGGACTGGTGCTCCTATGAGAATCTAATGCCTGGTGATCTGAGGGGGAGCTGAGACGGTAATGCTAGTGCTGGGGAGCGGCTGCAAATACAGATGAAGCTTCGCTCTCCAGCCTGGTGCTTATCTCCTGCTGTGAGGCCAAGTTCCAATAGGCCACGGACCAGTACCAGTCCATGGCCCGGGGCTTGGGGACCCTGCTCAAAGTAGTCGAAGAACACCTGCAGGGTCCCTGAGACCCATTCATGGGTCCATGAAGTCCTCCTTTTTTCCAAAAGCATATCTATATGAAGCCTGGATTTTCTACATAGATTTTAACAAATCAAAACAGATTGAACACAGAAGCAGATATGAGAATCACCTGTTTTCTCTTTAACCAAATATTAAGAGATTTGTAAAAATGAAAATAAAATGCTAATCCTCTAACTAAATCTTTCTCTTTCAGAAAATAGAGTTAATTTTCATAAAATGTTATTTATATTAACATGTAAGGAGTTTATGTTTTGAATTAATTTTTAAGTTTCTTAGTTTTAATTTCTAATATGGTTTTAATTTCTAATAATTCAAATATCAATAAACAGAATCCATATAAAAGGAAGGTCTTAGGGATCCTCAATATTTTGTAAGAGTAAGACCAAAAGGTTTGGTTTAAGGATTTAATGTTGATCCCACTGGAAAGAAACATTGTTTATTGATAAAAATCTTCTGAATGGGGTTCCAAATACTTTTAATGTCAACAGGAATCCCTTACATTTATGTACGTATGCAAAGGCTGGGGAACTAAAAATATTAGGAGCTTTATATTTACTCTCATTTCTGGGGAAAACCTGAATCACTACTAAACCCTCACCCCAAGCTCCTACGTAGAAAAAAACAAAGAGCTCCATCTCTTATCTTGGGTCTAGTAACCTTAAAAGTTATTTCTGAAGCAGAAAATATAACAACTTTTTAACAGCAGGATTATTTTTGGAATATAAATTTATATTTTCTCCCCATTTCCCCTCCTGTACCTTAAAAAATGTAAAGTAGGACACTCAGTCTTTTCTTGCCCCAAGGGGTGTGTGTGTGTGTGTGTGTGTGTGTGTGTGTGTGTGTGTGTGTGTGTGTGTGTGAGTGTGAGAGAGAGAGAGAGAGAGAGAGAGAGAGAGAGAGAGAGAGAGAGAAGAGAGAGAACGAACGCGAGTGTCACACAAAACACTTCCCTTCCTAGCTAAGAATCTCAAGTCTTTTGAGGAATAATATTGGGTGCCTGAAAGAACAGATTAGATTTTGAGGACAGAGGGAATGACTGAACATAAAGAGAGAATTCCTCTGATCCCTGAGACTAAAATAAATTCCCCACAGAGTCCCCAGGGCCCACCACTAGATATTGGCAGAGCAGGAGGTGGGGAGGGCAAAGGGACACTTAGACTGGGCATTTGGAGCTCCTGATCTGAACATCAAGCTTAAAGCCTTGGCATTTCTCAGAATTAAGGCAATCCTAAAGAAATAAACAAAGTCCTGTTTAGGACCACCTAAGTCTGGACCAAGACAGACATCTGCTACATTATTTATAGGATGTTTTGAGGTTCGCTGTGTGGTCCTATAATAGACCATGAGTTGTATGTGACATGTTTTTCCCTGCTCCCTAAAAACATCCATAAAAATCTTACATGTTTGTCTTGAAAGTCTCGTACATCTCACCTGGAAAACCAGCTTTCCTTCTTCTGGCCTTCTCCTTCTACTCAGTAAGGGTGTCCTAGTTTCCCAAGGTGAGGAGTCTGCACCCTCCCTCCAAGCTGAGCACTTAGTGCTCATCTCTCCTGGTACTGTAACTTGTGTGATCCAGAAAGTTAGGTCAGGTCTTCATGCTCACCTACTAGTCAACAGCAGACACAGGACTTCTGTGAGCGAAGCTTGTTGCAAAACAATTGTGATGTTACAATACAAGGAACCTGCAAGTAATGCAGCTGCATTGTCCTGTGGCTCTTTAAGGGTGACCTCCCTATTCCTTGGAAGGTTGACTGAATTGGCCTGGGATGTGGGACTCCAGCCAGCCCAACCCTGGTTCAAGCTAACAGCGTCCTCTGCTGTATGAATAAAACTTCAATGACAATCACTGGAAACTAAGTTCAAATGCAAGCCAATGTCTTTGGAGCCAAAAATCCTGGGGGTTCTCTGCTGGCTGCCAGATGTACTCCAAAAGCCATCAGCCAAAGCCAACCTTATAGCCAAACCTGATTCACTACCAAAAGTACAAAGTTCAAGCAGTGAGTAAAATAAAACAAAACTAATGTCAGTCTAATATGTATAGTCAGTGAAATTGACCTCTGTCTTAGGTAATTCTGTAACTAAAGGTGATCTAGAGGCTTAAGATAAAAATAGAATGGATCTCACAGTTAGCCTTTGCCTGAATCTTTTGGTTTTTATACAGAGACCATTATTCAGGTCATATCTGTCACTTGCATGTATTTCTCTCCCAATAGACTTCTAAAAGGGAATCAATTTATTTAATTCTCACCATCCCCCAAGTTTTCAATAAGATCTTCTTGCATTTTCTCTTCTTCTGAGTCTACTCTGCTAAAAGGCGTTACTGACTTTCTGGAATTAAAGAACGTAACACGGCAGGGTTGTCAGTCTCCCAGGACTATTTGTAATTGGTGACCTAGCTAACCAATCTCAAAGTGAAGCTCTTTGCCAAGCCAAGGATTCCAGATCTGAGACAAACACAGCAGTTTACTGGTTCCATTCCTCTGTCAGCCTAAGTCTTCTCCTTTCAAGAGAAGTGACAATGGGTCCTCTTTGCCAATGAGCCAAGCCCATACTACTTTCTCATCATCCTGGGAAGTTATCCAGTAAGAAAAAAAACACTCTGCTTTTCAAGATGTGTTAATGCCTCTTGGAATCAGGTCAGAACAACGTAATGCCTTACTCTTACCAGCTAACATTACACTGTGCTGGAATCAAAGAATTCTGAAGAACAGAGAAATTAACCCAGCAATAGTCATGAATCAATCCCAAACCCTTAGCAGCTTAGAATGGCAATATATATCAAAGCCTTTAAAAACGTGCCTTACAGTATGAAACCAAGTGATCTGACCTCCAGCAACTGGACAGAGTAAGCTACAACAGGACAACAGAATTCCACACAGCCATATCAAATTGTGTAAAAGATATAGGAAATGCACACACAGTATGCTACACTATGTTCCAGACAGTAATCGGTGACTTTTTTCAATGACTTATCTGCATATACACAAGCACACACACAAATGCACTGCTAGGAGGACATGCCAAATGATCATGGATGGCTGTGCAATTAGAAATGGTTTTTTTCCTTTCTTTTTTTGTTTACCTGCATTTTCTAATTTTTATAATGAACATACTATTTTGGAAATTAGAAAATAGAGAAGTTGTAGTTATATGTAGAACAGCATATGGGCACCTAATAAACAGATTTCTTTAGGGGAACGTGGTCCCAATTAAAAATCTGTGTAATTAAGCAGCATGTCTTCATTAGCAGAGCCTAAGGAAGTCAGTACAATGAGTCCTCTGTGTATTCCAGGCCCAGCACGGTGCCGGAAGCTTTCACACATTAATTTGTCTAATCCTCACAGCTACCCTGAGAGGTTGGCATTATCCCTGTATTGCAGATGGTGAACTGAGGCACAAAGAGGTTTAGTCATTGTTGAAAGTCAAATGGTTAGAGAGAGTTTTAAACCTAACAAGGTCCAACTTCTAGTCTCTTGGTCATTGAAATTGGGGGTGGGGGGCAGGTGGGGAGCAGTAAAGAGGGAAGGACTGACAGTCCTTCCAGGGGGTCCATTTTCACTGCCATAACAACTCCTGTTTCATTGATTTTGTAGCCGAAGGTAGTTTAGACTCACCAAGAGAGTCAAATACCAACGATGCCTACAGCTAATCACAAGGCTGCTCCAAGTGAGCAAAAGCCACAGAGCCAGGGCACACTTGATGTCACAGGATTCTATCCCTCCACAGGACCACATGGGTGAGTTTGAAGCCTGTCCTCAATGGAGCAGACACAACACTTAGCAATAAAAATGCCTGGAGAGAGAGGAGAAAGCCCACTCTAAAGGTGGCCCTGGAGCCTTAATTATAAATTACTTCACGGCTGTGTTCCAGCTACAAAGCACCTTTTGTTCTCCAAGGTACCAAGACGGAGCTAGAGGCAACCTCCCCCCACCCAGCTCCTGCTACTCTAGCGTTGGCCTCCCACACAGCTGTACAGGGAACCTTGCTTTGCTTTCCATAACTTCAAGGACTGTGCTAGCAATTACTTTGTTTTGTAAAAGCAATTGAACCATTAACTGGGAAAAGTAGTTAGGAAAGTATCAGCAAACGCACAAAAGGAAGGTGGAGGAGACGATGAACATGGAAGAGATATTGTGCCCCCTGGCTGTAGATTTAGACTAGTCTGGATTTGAATCCTGTCTCCAGTACCCCATTTATTTGTTTCACAAACATCTAGAATGCAGTAACTCCCATTTTGCTGAACCTTTAAAGGATGACTAGGCTAAAAAGGTGGGAAACACACAGGGGATGAGTTTGCCAGGCAGAAAGAGAAGCAGGTATAGGGGTCCAGAAACAAGACGCTGTCTGGGGCTCAAGGAACTACCCCCATTCGACTTCACTGGCATATGGGTGGCCAAGGTCAGGGGCTCTGGTGAGAAACGGGGTCAAAGCAGTGAGCAGGGCCAGGCCATCAAGAGTAATGTTCTAAGATTAAGAGTTTTGATGGGGTGTCGAGATGGGGTGTCGAGATAGGAAACAGCCAGAGCCATTGAAGGGTCTATGGATATTGGAACTCTATGGTCTGATGTGTCCTTCTGAGAAACCGTAGTATGAAGAATGGGTAAAAAGAAGTAAAGTAGGACGGAGACAAGAATTTGGGAGGTTGGAGAGACCAGAAATTGGAAGACAGCAATTGGGAGAAGCCAGAAGGGTCAGAAGAATGAGAGGCAGGCTCTCTTGGAGGCATGCAAAAGTCTGATGGTCAGACACGGCAGCAGTTTGGGAGGGTTGTCCGTATCACTTTAAGGAAATCACTTAACTTCCTGGTCCTCAGTGTCCTCATCCTGAATGCCAAGGGTGAGGATGTCCACCTTCCAGGGCTGCTCTGGAGGGTTGCAAGGAGGACATCTGTGAAAGAACCCAGCATAGCACCTGCACATAATGGGCCACTCCAAACCCTTGTGCTCTCCTGATTTCCCCTCTTGGTATTTCTGCTACAGAGGATTTTAGTAAGTGTTGTATTTCCATACCAGTGCCTTCCTGAATGGAAGCTCTTAATGTAAGAGTCAAATTCCAACAGGGTTGTTGATGCTGATGTTCTTTGCTCCGCAACCTCTGTCCTCTGGGCCTCCCCCTGGCTAGGAGCAGTAGCCGCAATAGCTGAGCAATGCAGCCTGTGGCTTTAGGCAAGACCAGGGCCAAGGCAGACACAGCCCTTCATAAGAGCACCTCTCAGTTTTCATGACACAGAAGGAAGACAAGCCTGAGACACTCCTTATTCCTTCTGTCTCAGGAGAACATCTGAAGCTTCCATTCCTTCTGTTAGCAGAATCAGCATTTGGCAAGAAATCTTGTGATGAGCCAAGAACATTTATCATTTGCGAAGGGAGACACAGAAATGCATTATTTCTGCAGCATCTATTTTGCCAGATCATTTCACATAAACACCAGAAAGAGAAAAGCACTACTTCACTGTCAGAACACGTAATACTGTTCATACATTTGGGTCATTTTTCTCTTACGTGATAACTGCACATCTAGAAGTGAGTCACCTGGAACAGCCCTCAGAGCCGGGCTCCAGTCAGGAGACTTCTGACCAATCACAATTAATTAGAAAAAAGCCAAACATGAAAGAGGGGCTCTGAGAACACTCAGCACCAACAAAAAAGTATTCTCTGCAGAGAAAACAAACAGGGATTACCATTAGCCAAAGAGCTGGTACGTCTGAACATGGTCTTTTGGCCAAATTTTTCATGAAAACCTGAAATTACAGCTCTCAGGTCAGCATAATTAAATCTCTAAATGAGGACTGACAAAAAGAAGGCCTAGGGAAGAAGATGAGAAAGCAAGGACTTGCCCAACCCTGAGTGAGAATCCAGAACTAGGGGAAGGCTTGCCCTCAAAGCCTGACTTGAGAGAAACTGGCCTGCTTCCCCATCTTTCCCCAGCCTCTGGCACTTCCCTTGAAATCCATGACCCAGATCCCCAGTAAACCCTGTTCCTGGGAAAGCACCCTGGAAACAGGCTAAGCCCAGAATCCATACAGGTGGCTCCTTACATAAGAGAAGAAGATGTCTCATATTCCTAACTTAAGGTTCAATTTTCAGTCTCATTCTCATTCTTTCAAGCCCTAAAATAACCACCATGCAAGAGATAAGTTCATTAAACCAATCATTTAAGTAAGGATCACACCAACACAAAAAAGAACCCAACTGAAATTTCTTCTATTTTCAATCACTAAACAAATATTTACAAATCACCTACCATGTGTCAAGTGGGTGGGGGGAGTAAGGAGACTATTAGCAAACATATATGTTCCCGTGGGGTATAAGGAAACTAATTTTGGGTTCCTTTTATTAAAAATAAGTCATAAAAAGTTGGAGCAGAGCTTCATGGATCATTTCGATCTAAATTTGATCTCATGCAGCAATTCTGTGTGTGTTTTTTTCCAGATCACACTTGTCTGCAGTGCAAGTAAATCACTTTCTGCCAGAGGTAGGAAGGTGTTGTGTCTTCTACTGAGTGTTTAGCAGTTTATAAAGCACAGGTATATATTTCTTCTTGAGTAAGGAGGGGTAAGTACCAGGTATTGTGGACAACTCGACAGTTCTGTAAACACTGAACACTTGGCCAGGAATAGGAGGGACATCACAGTCATCAGGTAGGAAGATGGTCCCAGGGAGAGATGTAAAACCATGAGCCAAGGCTCCTAGAAGAGTGAATAACTGTGAAGCATATGTGATTCCCTGCCTTCTGGGAAATAAAGTTGATGAAGTAGCCTATTAACGTAACGGGAGTCATGAGCCATCACAAGGTGGCCAGTAAGCAGAGGCAGGACATCTATGAGCAAGGCTTGAAGGACAGTGGGAACAAAGGGACCTGGGTATTGGGGGGTCAAGAGGGAGGGGATAGCCTATGAATATTAGCTCTTTTCTTGTACGTGTAAGCATGTATGTCCCTCCGGCAGAGAGAAAGTAGTGCAGTTCCAACTCTGTTCTCTGTATCTCATTTCTAACAAAGAGAGCCGACTACAATAGGATAGGTAGCAAAGAATCCACATGGATTCTGCTGGAATGCTATTGATTTGGAGACTGGTAGCAGCATCCTTCTTTGCTTAGAATCAATGGCCTAGGTTAAAGTCAACAATGTGTATCCCACTTGCTGGGATATTTGGTATGGTGGTAAGACCAGGGACTCTTCAGTCAGATGTATCAAGTTCAAGTTCTAGTGTCACCACTTACTAGCTATGTGACAAGACGCCTAGCCTCCACCAGCCTCCTATCCTTCATCAGTAAAGTGGACAATACCAGGCATTACTGTTGTTGAGATGATCAAACAAGGTCAAGTACGTAAAAGCACCCAGCAGAATGCTGGACACCACATGCTCAGAACTGGTGATGGTGATGGCAGAGGGCAGTAATAAATTTTGACATTTCTTCTATAACTTCTGTAAAAGGTCTTTATCTTGTCTCAACAATAAGGAACTCTCAACCAACATTCCCAGCCTAATAGATAAACTGGCTCCGAATGCTGCCTTGGGCAGCGACAGTTTTCAAATACACCCACAAGGCAGTGAGGAGTCTTCTTTGAGGATGGCTCCCTTCTGGCAGCCTATTAATGTCATGGATGCTAGCAGCCTATATTTATACAAGGAAGGAATAATAGTTTTTAGATATGCTGCTAAAGATATGGCCATAAAAAGCTAATCATCTACAATTTTTGGATTCTCTCATCATAGGCAGTGTCATTTTCTTATTATGACATAAACGTACTTGGTATTCCTCTCGACTCAATTATTACACACAGAAGTGTCACTTCAAAATGTAACACTCCAAAGCAATTATGTTTCCAAGTAAATATATTTCTAAATCCTTTAAGCTGATGTTAGGAACATTTCCTCTTAACCATAACAACAACAAACCTAACCAAAGTCATGGAACTCTAGGTCACAGAAGAATATTTTCTATTTGAAAATGCAAAGTGCCATTTGGAACAAATAATTGTTTCGTAGAGATATTCTGGTCAAGTGTCTCCAAGGTCAAAAAAATAACAACACTCACTGTTAAAACAATGCTCTTTCAGATCTAGTTAAGTTTGAAAAAAATCCTTGAAAAATGCAGTTTTTCTCCGTGAAAGCCATCAGAACAAGAGACAATTTGCATAAGACAAAGAGACCTCGTTTAGAAATGACAGAAGAGAGTGAAGGACAGCGCATTAAATTACAACCCAAAGAACAAACTAAGAGGAGGCAGGGAGTAGCTGGCCTCCCATTTCTGCAGGGCATTGGTAAATGAAGACGACTCAAGGAATCTGGAATATCACCTCTAAGCAGTTCTTACTCAATTAGGTGAAAAGCATGGAGGTGGATCCTACTGAGGAGAGAAGTATTTAAAAATTTCAGCAGGGGTTGGGAGGGTGTGGAAAGAGTGGTATGGTCTACTACTCAGGGTTCCTTCTGGTACGTACCTCAGGAGAGCACTATCATCAGACTTATCAGGGTCCCTGGCCCCAGTGTTCCTGAGCCCTTGTTCCCAGCTAGCTGTTTGGCGTGCTCTCCGAAATCACTGAGTTCAGGGGAGACCGCCATTCAGAGCAGCTGGCCCCACAATGGGTGGTCTCTGACAGATTTCTACTACCTTCAGATTGTCAGGCTCTGACTTAAAAGATGGATATCTCTCCTCTCCCTGTTTTACTGTCTACACTCTTTTTAAAATCTTGATAAGTCTCATAAGCATGTACTGTTCAACACAGTCAATTGGACAAATGCCACTGATAAATTTTAGCTTCATGGTGATAAAACTAAGTGTGAATACTGCATTAGATTCCTGTTTTATATAAAAGAAATTAAGTCAGAGGCAAGCTACTAAACCAGCTGCTGGTACAGCCATCCTTGCCCTAGCATGGCAGCATAACATACTGGTTTAAAATTGTGAAATTCATCTGTCTGCTGAACAAAATCAAATGGTCTCAATGCTTATTTAAAAATCCAATTCCTGGGTATTTTCTAAATTTTCTGGGAAATTTGAAGCTCTGAAATGCAAATGTTTATGCTGTCCATACAGCCTCACAACACGAAAAGCCAAAGTAATGATTACAGGTCTGTGTGTGTTAGAGTAGAAAAATCTCATTGCATTTATGAGTGTGTTTTATGTGCACCAACCAATTTAACTACAACCAAACTTCAAAAAATAAAACACTACTATGCAAAGCCTGCACTACTTGATATAGATTATTTTCTGCAGTCCACTTTTTTCAAACACATATTTCTGATGTTCCAATTTAAAATAATTCATCCTTCCTGTTCCCCAAAGATTAAAGGAGATAAGAACTACTCCAACAACAAAGAAGTATTCTTATAACAGAACCAGCAACCATTGAACACTTACTTTAGATCGGATAGATATCTCTCCCCATTTTACAGGTTAGCTAACTGAGGCACTGAGATTAGGTGACTTATCCCAGGTGACACCACCAGTAAGTGGTTGTATTAGTTAGGGAGATTCAAGGTACCATAATAAAAGTATCTCAAAATCTAAGTGGCTTTACATAATAGAGGTTTATTTCGTGTTCATATAACCATCCCCTGTGGGGTATCCTTGTCATCAGACAGCCTTCCACATAGTGATTCAGGGACCCAGGATTCTCCTTCTGTGTGTCTCCACTCTCCCCTCAGGGCTTGCATTCAGCCAGCAGTTGGGGGTGAAAAAAGTACACCTGCTTCTTGAACATCTCAGCCTAGAAGTGACATGCATCAGCTCCGCTCACATTCCACTGACAGTAACTAGTTACATGGCCCGATTCGGTGTGAGAGTGCCTAGGAAATGAAACCAGTGACTGGAAAGCCATATCCTGACTCTCAGTCAGCACTATGAAATAGATGCTTAAATCATCAGGGGTCTGTTCGCTGTCTATGCTATTGTCACAGAGCCAGGTTTCAAACCCAGGCAGCACGGCCCTAGAGTCCACGTTCTAAAGCTCCACACTTCAGCATAATAGCTTGATAAACTGTAGATAGTGAAAACCTCAGACTAAAACTTTGTTGGGAAGCATCTGGAAGATGGATACTTTAGAGCTGGCACAATCAGTTCACAGTCTACGGAAAGGATAACATGACCCAATCACTTGTAGGTGTAATTATGGTCAGGCTCGGATGTTAAAGGCTAAGTTATTGCAATACAGAAAGGAATCCATTATAAACAATTCTTAGACCTCATGTCTGATTTCCTTAATCCCAGCTCAAATAAAACTGCTATTTGATTAACATCGATGACCTTCTCTAGCATACAATATTACGTGCCCAGGCCCCAGGAAAGTTAATTGGCTTAACTAAAGTCTTTTTAATTCTATATCCAAGATGTCCTGGAAATCGAAGGCAATCAATGAATGAGTCTGCAAGATCTGTAACAAGCTTAGAGCTAATACTATTTGCAGCTGCTCAAGTGGTTTCTGTACTTACAGAGCCAAAGCTGGAATAAGTGTCATGACATGCATCTGAATGAATTTTAACTCCATCAACTCCAAGCTGGATACACAGCCAACAAGTTACGGTACTGTCAGACCCCATCTTTTTGTTGGAGAATGTAAAGAATTATGGTGAGATCAGGCTTACTAGTTATAAACCAATCCACCCTCCTGTGGAAAGAAAGAGTTGAAGACTAAGTCTCCCTTCTCATTTTAGAAAGCGTGTCTATTGTCCAGTTACCAGATGACTGTGTCAAAAACATATTTCACTGAATGTATATGCAGCTAGCTATGTGCTCTCATAGAATTCTGCTGATGAAATGATGCTAAGAGGAGGATTTTATGTTTATACTTAAATCCATGTAAAAGCACAATGTAAAAGAACTAGGGGAGACACAACAAAATTCTGACCACAGCTGAGTTATGGTAACAAATTTTTGGATAAATTTTCTCAGTTTTCTAAAATCTCTTAGTGTAACGGTGCTTTTCAAATGGGAAAAAGAAAGCCTGAGATGGAGAAAAACAGAAATGTCCGAATGGGATTCAAATCCAAGCAGGCTTATTCCAGAACTAACATTTACCTCCCCCAATAACTCTTCTAAAATATTTGAAGGTAAAAATGAGACTTTTTTACTTATTATACAAGCAAAGTGTTCTCACAGAGGAATAATCAGAAGATGGATATAAGCAAACAGAAGGAAAAAAACCTTAATCCCACTTCCCCAAAAACCAGGGTTCGTGTTTGATTTATATACTTACAGACCTTTTTCTTTTTTAAATGTCAGATTATAAGTGTAATTGTTTCTTTACAATCAAGGTGATTGTAATTATTTTCAAAGGATTTCCCCAGGAAACTTTAAGTAAAAAGGTTTCATCCTTCAGACCACTAAAATAAAGAAGGCAAGTGTTCAAGGGTCTGACAAGCCCAGGCCATCACACTAATGCTCTGGGACCCATGGGACAGGTATGGTTAAGGTAATAAGATCCAAGTTTCTCATGAAAAAGAGGGGCTGTATATTAAGAGCAGTGGTTCTTATCGAAAGACCATTTTGTTCCCTCGGGGCCTTTAGCAGCATCTGGAGACATTTTTTGTTTTTCACAATGAAAATGGGAAAAGAGGAGGGAGTGCTACTGGCATCTAGTGGGTACAAGGCCAAGGATGCTTCTAAACGTCTCCCACAACAAAGAAGTATTCGGCCAAATGTGTCAAAGTACAGAGACAGTGAAACCCCAGCTAAAAGAATCATTTTCAACACTGAAAAGATATACACAAATCCTAACATCCATCAAGCCCAATGTCCCTCCAAAATCTGAACTTTCGTCCAAGCAGCTCAGACAAAGGCCTCTGGACTCTTCCAGGGAGAGCCTCCAGCCTGGCCACTGCTGGGCAGTGGTGAACGACAGCAGATATTCGTAGCTTGAATTCTTCCTCCTTGTAATACCTGCCCTTAGAATCCAGTTGTGTCAACTGGTTTTGCAGACCAAGTCTTATCCTGCCTTGAAATATTTTAACAAGGAGATAGAAGAGGCCATCTGGCATGAGGGTGAAGAGCATGGATTTTCTGGATGGAAATCCCAACTGCACCACTTACTCTCCACAGGTCCTTGGAGAAGGTGTCACAGATGTCCTCTACCCTCGGTTTCCTCATCTGGAAAATGGGAGTAATAACAACAAACTCATGGGGTTGCCATGAAGATGATATGAATTTCTACATACAAGCACATAAAGCAGGGTTTGGCACCATCTGCTACCTTTTGTTTTGAGCTAAATATATCCCATGAAATATAGACGCCTGTCCCCACCCTATTTGCCTTCTCCAAGCATTCTCCTATTTGTCTCTGTTCCCCTTCAAACTTAGAGCCTGCATCTTCTAATTTGGTTTAGTCTAACCACTGCAGGGCCCAGTGCAGCTCTGTCTTCTCTGCACTCCCCATCAGTGCCCATCACTACATCCTGGGCAGCAGCAACTGCTGGTCCCACCATATTTTATGGCCCCCTGTGGGCACTCCAGAGAACAGATGCACTGCATAGGGAAAACGATTCAAGAAATCTCCAAGAACAGATAAGTTGTTCAGTCAAGACTTCTTAGAAAAAACTACCCTGCAGATGAGTTCTTATAGTGAGGACCAATGAATGATGTGGATAAAAGAGTTCCTGATTGCTGGAGCAGAAAATGTGAAGTCACTGATGAGTTTGACAGTATATGAGCTTACTTTTCACCCCAAATCAATCATCTAATCAATCATGATAGCACCTAACAACAGCTAAGCACTTCCGATGATCTAGTTGAGTGTTTCATGCCGCAATGCCTTCTGATAACAATTCCAGAGCAGCATGCTACTCTTGACAAGTAAGAAAGCTGAGGGTCCAGGAGCTAAGACCCAGGGCGTCAGTATCATAATTTGAAAGTTCAGAAGGGCCACCCAACTGCACAAACTCTAGTAGCATATATCACAGCACAGTGCATATATGTGACGCACTTTCCCACGAAAATGCGACATTTAGAGATAGCCTCAGTGAGAGATTTCATATGTGAAATTATTTGGTACAATGAGGAACTCTTCTGAATCAATTTCTTCTCTAGAAACAAACCAACAAAATAGCAAACATTCAGAAATCAAGTTAATTAATATAAAACCATCATTTCAACAAGGTCATGAGTTTGTCAGGACAGACTATAGAATCAAGGCAATTACAGATTGATGAAATATTATTCGCCAAAATACTATCCTAGGTAATGGGACTGCTCAGGAGATTAAAAACAATATACTCTTCCCCCTCACAGAGCTTAGAGTCTATTCAGGAGATAGTAACCAAATGAAAGCACACAACACACGTCATTTTACGCCATGACAAGTAGCACCTAGTGCTATGACTTCAACAAGGGAGACCCAAATTAGAGAAAAAATGCCTCTCTGAGGAATTGCTGTTAAAACAGGGACTGAAAGGATGAATTGAGAGGAGAGGGGGAGACCAAAGGGAAGAGACTAGTAGGTAAAGAGAATGGCATTTGCCCATACTATAAGCTAAGAGGACTGTGTAATAAAGAGATCACTGAAAATGAATGTAGTCACACGCAATAATAGAAGACAGAGGCCAAAGGAGGAGGTAAAAGCAGGAGAGGAAGAAAAATGAGTCCCAGACCAAGCCCAAGTAAATGTTTCTATGTACAATTGGATGGAGGAGGAAGAAACAAATGGATGAAGGAGGAGTAGACAGTCAGGAGAGGGTGAGGTAATGGAGATTAGCTGCAGAAGTTCAATCCAGATTGTATTTTTTGGAGAGAGGGGCCTAACCTCCTCCTATGTAATGAGACTTTGTAAAAACCCATCTCATTTTCATAATTAAAAATTACTAAAATGCCCTCGTAGGTGGGGGAATATGTATATGGATGAAGAGTGCATGTTCAGCTGCAGTGATGCTTTTGGTGAGCAGCCTGAACCAATTAAACTCAAGAGCGAGAATATGAATATCCATTGAGTGCTGTTTCCATTCTGCACTTGGGGCCCTTCAGAATTTTTTCATGGAAGCTCAGTAATGTTCTGAGAAACACATTCTGCTAGGAAAAAAGCCACCTTCCAAAATGCCTGAAAGACTGGGCAGAGAATCCTGTCCACAAACCAAGGGTATCATTAAAACAGACTCCTGAGCTACACTGACCACTTCCAGATCTCTATTTCTGAGCTCTCACAGAAGAGCTTTAACCATCCCAGAGGCTGCACATCAATGTTACTGCACCTGAGAGATGCTGGAATTGTGCTCTTAAGAGGAACTGTAAGGTTAGAAGCCTTGACCGAAAGACTTTCCCAGGGAAAGGAAAATGTGCTGTTAAAGTACACAGCTCTGATATAAAATTGACTACAATACCAAGGGTTTTCAGTAAACCTAGGTTTGGTGCTCTGAGACCTAGAATCAAAAAGTGACAGACTGAGATAAAAACTGTTAAAGTTGCCTGTATGTTTGTTTTACAGGCTTTTGCAGTTTAATTTTAAGAAAGTATTTTTCTCCCTTAAAATTACATATTCTGTATTCTATGCTAAATCTACATAAGGAATTTTAAACAATGGTCGGCTAGGAGACATATGTCTGCTTGAGTCATGTGACTTATCTTTTCCAAACATGGGTTAATCCAACAGCAATATAGTTCCAAGGGAATCATCCTTGTCTATCTTCCTCCCCAAAATGTGTGCATCCCTGTATGCACAAGTACATGCTGTGTTTCATGGGGGGCAGTGGGATAAATTTGGGGAATAAAAAAAACTAGAGCAAGTACAGAAAATTAAGAACTATTTCAATAGGCAGAAGTTTTGTTTGGAAAAATCCTAATAAATGCTATATCTTTGCAATTTTAATAATATTAAATAATTCTTATTAAAATTATTACATCTGCATAATACAATTTCTGTATCTGTAATTATAAACTGTATATTTGTTAAACATGATTTATTTCCCACTTCCTATCTTTGAACATAAATAATTACGACATAATATAAAGAGGCCCATTTACCCAACGGAGCATCAAATTTAAGAATTTATGACAATGACACTATTGGTAACTCTCGTACCCAGAAAGCAGCCCAGTTAAAAGCCAAATTTATAATCAGATACCCACTTCCTTTATTAATAGAAAGAAAGAACAAGAAAAAGGCATGAATAAAATGTAATAGTGGAAGATTAAAATTAAGTCGGGGGCCACAAACATGGTCACTTTTGTCTTCTAACAATCTGCACCCTCTCTCCGTTCTGCAGCACAGCCTATAACCTGAAGGAGGATAAGCTGTATATCATCAGATCCTCTTTGAACTGATGAGTCAAACAATCCTACCCAACATTCTCTGGAAGGTTCAGAAACAGGAATCCAAATAAGGACCATCAGAGAATGGGCCCTGTGGCAGAGATTGCCCCTGGCATTTTCTATATGAAGTCCATCAACCTGGCAATAGGACATCACATCCTGTAAAACCTCCATCAGGGAAACCGCCATGTTCTGCTGCCAACAAATAAGATATCTTGAGTCCCAGGACACTCCTCTGAAACCAATAGAAATGCTTTCATGGAATTCAGGTGAAGTGCATGGAGGTAAAGGTGAAATGAACAAAAATCTAATATAAGGCTCTTATTAAAAGAACATCCCCTGATTAAAAAAAAATGATTTTAGCTTCTATTCCAAATTATTCTCATTAAGTTTGAAACTAACTCCTTTGATTAGAGGGGAAGTCCTTTGAATTACTAAAGTAGAAAGATGCATGTGAGACATACAGAGAAAAAGGCAGAGTAAAAGAGGTCTGGCAGTCTTTTTATAGGATCTACACCATTCCATGTACACCAGCCATAAGATTTTCACAGGGGGCACAGCTTCACTGCGTAAAAATCAGCAACAAAACACTCACGGGATTCAATTACCAAATATTTATCTTCCAAATAAATCTTGAATCTTCTAACCCTTACAGAAAGTCGATTTGTTAATTCACTTCTATTTATTCTATAATGCCTCCTTTTGTTAATCCTCTTTCCCTGGGGGACTCTTTTCAAATCTTGTCACTTATCCTTTACTGAAAAAGTTCCCTTTTCTGAATTCAAGGTGCTTAATAAAAGAGCCCTGAATTTATCTGCCTTTTCTTGCATTCATTTTGTGTTCCACGGTCTCTCTCATTAATTGAATGCTTTCTTAGCTGTTCCATTTCCTTGTTATTACCATGCTTCCTTTAATACATTCATCTTTCATTTAACACAGTAGGGGACTACATAAAGCTAATCAGAAAAAAAGGAAAGCAAAAGAAAAAAACTGGTACATCAACCAAAAATAAAAGTGAAACTTGCCTTTAAAAGCATGATGGACACATTAGTTGAGGCAACTAAGAAAGGAAGGCACCTGGGTGAACATTCGTTCCCCTTGCAAACAGAATTGAGGATAGCTTTGTACTGTCCTCCCACTTTTATTAGGTTTCAATTAGGTAATAAAGCACTGAGTTAAAAAAATATGGAACCACATACGTGAAGGTCAAGTAACATGCATTTCATGATTCTCATTACAAACTAAGTTTTCCCAACAAGCAAGTGAAATACTCAAAGCTACGTGTCACAAATGAAGACTCAGAGACTCCCAGAGACTACTAACTAGCCCATGTCTCTACCCACAAACAGCAGAGTGTAGGTCCAGACCCAGAGAGAAGTCTTCGAAACCTACTTATATTCTTGTCTTCTTCATCCCAAGAAATCCATCTAAAAGTTGAGTTAATTATTGCAAAGTCGTAATACCTCTCCATCTATTTTATGAGTCCACATTTTATATATCATAGTTTGGGGAGCAAAGCGCTTCTGCATTGTTCATAAATTATTTCTCACGACCCAAGCACATGCCCTGCGTAAATGCTAAAAAGGATCCAGGAAAAGATAAACACCAAGTTGAGAAAAGTGAAGGCAGGCCAAATTATCTTGCCATCATTGTCTTTATACATCTGGGTTTTTTTTCTTTTGAAAGCCCCTCCCTCTTTTATTTGCCCCAGTTCTCACTCTCCCACCCCACCCAACTTCTACTCTTCCATGATACTCTGACCAAAGGTCACTGCCTATAGGAAGTCCCTTCATCACCCAGGGCAAGACTTTGGTCCACCTCACTAGTCATTGGTCTATCCTCCCAATGAGAGGGAAATATCACAGCACCTTACATATTTTAATATGCATATGAATCTCATAAGGGGTTTTGTTAAAATGAGGATTCTGATTCAGATCCAGGGTGGGGAATGAGATGCTGCATCTCTAACAAGGCCCAGGTGATGCTGATGCTATCTATCCATGGACCACAATCTGAGTCCTAAAAGAAAGAGACTCCGAGTTTCATCTCCATATTCTATGCATGTGGCAGCAGGATAGCAGACTGAGGAAGGGCTTACTGAGAAAATAAAGAAGAATAATTCCTGCCTAGGAAGGTCAAGAATGCTTTTTAGTGGTGCTGCCATT
Source organism: Cynopterus sphinx (assembly GCA_030015415.1). NCBI lineage: Eukaryota > Metazoa > Chordata > Mammalia > Chiroptera > Pteropodidae > Cynopterus > Cynopterus sphinx. Next base: position 114,570,443 of record CM057381.1, read on the forward strand.
TGTCCAGCATTTTTTTAACCGTCAACGTTAATACACAAAGTACCCTGATTTGAGAAGATAAATTTTATGCACCAAGGATTCAATCTAACTTCAAAGTGATTTTCTACCATATTCGGAAGACTCCAAATACGACACCAACTTCAGCATCCCAGGGAACTCGCAATCTAAAAACATCAGGTAAGAAAATGGGATATTTGGGGGGAAAATAAATGAAGTCAATATCCCCTGTAATTTATGTCTATAACATGCCAACTCCCTTTCCTTCACTGTAGACTGAGTTATAAAATAACAATACTGCATCTGTCTTAAACCCTATGCTATGTCTCTCCCTCAGAGGCTAATAATAATAACAATAATAACCACAGCAGCTGCAGCTTCCCTGAGCTTAGCTGAGCACTTACCCTTATGTGAAGTCTTATGTATTGCTGCAAGTACTTCACTTAGTAAGTAGTTTAATCCCACAATCACCTGCAAAGTAGCTTCGATTATCCTCTGTTTTACTAAAGAACAACCTGGGGCTACAAAGAATGCCATGGTTTACCCAAGGTCTCAGAGCTGGCTCATAGCAGGGCAGCATTCGAACCCAGGCTGTCTGACTCCTAAGCGTGTATGTTGAAGAGAAACATTGCCAAGGTCATTTCAAAGTAGAATGAATGAAAAGGTGACAGTAGAGACAAATTCTGAGAGCTGGATCACAAACTCTACAGAGGAAGTGGGAGAAGTATCCCATGGGGTGTACACAAAGGTCCCCCTGACTGCAAAAGATGCTGAATTCAGCCCAGACACAAGCCCTGCTCTGCCCAAGCTGGCTTGATCATCGGAGCATCCACTAATCTCCATTTTACTCATTTGTCCCCTACTTTGCATGGAACACATTCCTCTCCTTTTTTCCCCGCAATACAATTTGTCTCTCTCTTACTTGGCTTTTTAGTTAAAAACAAGAGAGATGAAGCTTGAAACCTAATTAAGGAAATGGCCCGTGTACAAAGAAAACAGCCAGGGATCATTATTCAAACAGCAGCCTCTCTTTTTATTTTTGAGGGAAAGCTAATGACTGCTCTGCAGCCCAGTGGCCTCTATATCATATCGAGTACACATCCCGTTATTAGAGGATAATGCCAGCAATTGGAAAACATGCTGAATAAAAGCATGCATGGATCCATGTTCTCACTTAAATGCTGTTCTGATGATTTAAAATAAAGATAAATGTTATCCTGGGAAATGCAGAGTTCCCTGTGGCCAAACTCATCCATCTTATGTTATTATGATTCCCTCTCCAGCAGACCTAGGTCTGTGCAATGGGGACTGAGGGCGAGAAAAGAGAAAACAAGACCAAACTGCACCTTCCTGTGAAACTGCTGTGCTGGGACAGCTGGAAAGGGAGAGAAAGAGGAGGAAAAGAAAGAAAGCGAAAGAAATCCTCTGGACAAGGTCCGGTTGTATCCTACCCATGGATTTTGCTGACATCTGTTCACTTCTAACCACTCGCACCACCAAGTCCAATTCACACCCCTCTACCTCAATGCCTCAGGCACCTTCGTAACATCCTCCCATCCTTGCTCACAACAGTTCTCCCTCCATGCAGCTCCTGCAGTGTGCATCCCAGAAAGCATGCCCCCCCAGAGGATGGACGGAGGCAGAAGCAGCCCACAGGATCTCCTGCTCCTTCACCCGAAACCCGTCAATCTCTCCCTCATCTATCATCACACCCATTCCACACTTGTACTCCAGCCACACTGAATTCCTTCCTCTTCTGTCAAACCCAGTAATTGCTTGAACCTGGGGAGGGAGGTCCCACAGAGTTCATCACACATGGACTGTTCTCAATGCTCCACACTCCCCTGTCACCTACAAGGCAGGTCTACTCTGGGCACCACTTCCTTCGCAAATGCCTCCTTGCACCCCAAACCAGATGAAGTCCCCAGCGTGACCTGAGAATCCCGATTATTCTGGTCATAGCCCATTGCCACCCTTCCAGGGTTTGGGGCTCTTATAAGTCGATCTGCTATGACCATTCAGGTACAGGTATTATTGTAAACGTAAGTTTTCATTTCTCTTAAGTAAACGCCTGAGTGGAATGTGTAGGTCATATGGTAGTAATATGCTTATCTGATAAAGAATAATTGAACTGTTTTCCAAAGTGATTGCACCGTTCCACAGTCCCATCAGCAATGTAGGATAGTTTCGTTCACCCTGAATCCTCACCAAAATTTAGTACTGTCAAGTTTGGTTTTGTTTTTTGAGGGTGGGAAAGAATATTACCCGTTCTCATAGGCGTGTAGTAAGACTTCACTGTTTTATTGACTTGCATTTCTCTGATGACTAATAATGGGAAGTACCTTCAGATGCTCATTTGCCATCCATACATCTTCTCTGGTGAAACGTCTGTTCAAATCCTGCCCACTTTTATTGGGTTGTTTGTTTTCTCATTCCTGATTTTTGAGAGTTCTTCATATAGTCTATATACAAGTCTTCTGTCATATACATACATTGCAAATATTTCCTCCTGGTCTGTGGTATGCCTTTTTACTTTCTTAAAAGTGTCTTTCACAGAAAAGACGTTTTCAATTTTGATGAATTCCATTTCTTTTTTTTAATGAATCATGTTTTGAGTGTCATGTCTAAGACCTCTGTGCCTAAACTACAGTATTAAGATTTTTCTTGTATGTTTTCTTTGGGAAGTTTTATAGTTTTATAATTTACATTTAGGTCTATGATCCATTTTTATTTAATTTTTCTAGGAGATGTGAAGGTCAAGTTTCATTTATTTTATATATGGATATCCAATTACAAATTAGGATTGTAACAAGCCTAATTTGTTACAAACTAATACTTTGGGGGGGAGTTAAAAATTTAATATTAACACATTAATAATATCAGCAGCTCATTTTTTGTTAGAAAATAACAAAATTACTATAATTGACAACAAAGTAAACATATTAAGTGAGAATCTGAACAAAAATTTGTCTTGGAAAACTCAAGGTACCTCTCATACTCTTCTTGTTTAAGACAGGACTTTGTAAGTTATTTTGTGTCTGTACAGTGAAATACACATATAAAATTTTAACATTTTAGCCATTTTTAAGTACACCATTTAGTGGCATTAAGTCCGTTCACAATGTTGTGCAACCATCACCACTATCTAGAATTTCTTTCATCCCAAACTGAAGCTCTGTATCCATTAAACACTAAAGCCCCATCCCATCTCTCCTTGCCCCTGATATCTTCTATTCTACTTTCTGTTTCTATGAACTCGCTTATTCTATGTACTTCCTGTAAGTGGAATCATGTAATATTTTTCCTTCTGTGTGGCTTATTTTACTTAGCATATGTTTTCAAGGTTCATTCATGTTATAGCATTATCCTAATGGTGTTCCTTTTTAAGGGTGAATAACATTCCATTGCATGTATTTGTACATTTTGTGTAGCTGTTCACCTATTGATGAAGAGCTGAGTTGCTTCCACCTTTTGGCTACTGTGAATATTGCTTCTATGAACACTGGTGTACAAGTATCTGAGGCCCTTCTTTAAATTCTTTTCGGTATATACCTAGAAATGAAATCGCTAGATCATATGGTAATGCTATTGTTTAACTTTCTGTGGAACTGCCAAACGGTTTCCCACAGCAACTGCATCATTTCACATTCCTGCCAACAATGTATGAGGGTTCTGACTTCTTCACATCCTTGCCAATACTTATTAACTGACATTCCAGTTACAGTTATCCTACGGGGTGTGAAGTGGTATCTGTGGTTGTATTTACGTTCCCTGATGGCTAATGATTTCAAGCATATTTTCATGTAATACTTTCATGTGTTCATTGGCCATTTGTATGTCTTCTTTGGAGAAATGTCTATTCAGATCCTTTGTCTTTTTTTTAATTGGGTTATTTGTCTTCATATTATTGAGTTGTAAGAGTCTTTTATATATACTAGATACCAGTCTCTTGTAAGATACATGATTTTCAAGAATTTTCTCCCATTCCATGGGTTGTCTTTTCACTTTCTAAATCCTTTACTTTGAAGCAAAAAAGGTTTTAATATTGGTCAATTCCAATTTATGTATTTTTATTTTATTGCTCATGCTTTTGGTGTTATATTTAAGAATCTATTGCCAAATAGGAGGTATAAAGATTTAGCTTCCCTCACCAAAAAAAAAAAAGAAAAGAAAGATTTAGCCACATGCTTTCTTTTAAAAGTTTTATACTTTTAGCCTTTACCTTTAGATCTTTAATTATGAATTAGTGTTTGTATTTGGTATGAGGTAAAAAGTCCTATGCCATTCCTGTACGTATGACTATACAGTTGTCCCAGCACTGTTTGCTGAAAAAGACTTCTTTCGCCAGTGAATAGTTTAGCACCCTTATTGAAAGTCAGCTGACCATATCACATATGTGAGGGGTTTTTTTCTGGCCTTTCTATTAAACTAATGCTTTTTAAATTTTTTTGGGGGGGTCAATAATCACTTTACTAACTACCTGTTCATCTCTCTTTTCCTGGATTGTTATGTTCCACAGTTTCTAACACAATATCCTGCATGAAACATAAACTTCATTCAATAGTTGAGTAAATGAGTGGATGGATGAATGAATAAATGAATGAATGTAAATGCTTCTTCCCTAGACATTTTTATAAATCTGTCCAGCATATCCACTCCCTAGAGTAAGTACCTCCATCAAACGTCCCCTGCTCCAGGGACAGATCATAATTTGGATTGTAGGAAGTATCAGAAAATGTACCACTAAGCCATATCAGGTAAACAATGTACACTGCGAACAAAAGTTATAAAAACCATTTGCTCCAGCCAGGTTCTGCTCATGCCAATGGGGAGAGGCACACTTTTTTCTAGAGCATGGTAAGTAATGTTTACCCATTCTTTTAGAAGATTACAGATTCAGATCATTTTTGACATAAAACCTCAGTGGTGGAAATGACAAGAGGTTCTGATGAACTGTTTAAGCTTTCAGCAATAAGAATGAAAGCCAAGGAAAAAAGATGTTTCAAGAAAAAGAAGCCTTAATGGTAATTTTTAAAGAACGAAATTCAGACAATGTTTGCTTATGGACATGTCATTTTTACTGCCTGTCTGGATAAAGAATATTAATCATTCTTGTAAGTGCTTTTTAAATGTGTGTGCTGTTAGTGGGGGCAACAGCTTTTTTCTCTTTATTAAACAAGAAATATATGTTCATGGCAGGTAACATAGAAAATTGACAAGCGAAATATAAATAAGAATCACTCATAACCCACAAGCTACTTATAAACAAAAATTTGTATTTTGGTACATAGCCTGCCAGACTGTGTTCTACTCTCCTACATATGTATTTTATTCACATACCTTTTGATGACCTACTTTTCCCACATATCAAGAACACTATTAATGTCAAATATGTTTGACATAATCACTGTTATTGCTGCATAGCATCGGGATATTGAAAGGCCTTTATTTATTTAACCAATCTCTTATTTGGGAACATCATTTACTTGTATCAATTTTGCTGCAATGAACATCCTCCTCTGATTCTGATTTTAGAAAAATTACTGAGGCAAGCAATCTGATGACTATTTTTATTAAGAAGCTCTGGTATTGAAGGAGCTTTCTTCCAACCAAATTGATTTTTTACAATTTATTCTCACACTTTAGTTGTTCATCAAGACAGAGCTGTTTACTGCTCAGAGTATATTAGATATCCTTATAACGAAGACATTTTAATAAAAATTTTTTCTTAAGTAGATTCATTTTGATTAATTTGAAATAATTCTAGATATATAGAAAAGTAACAAAAGAAATAGAGTTCCCATATACCCTTCATTCAATGTCCCCTAATGTTACATTACACCTAACTGGCATATTTGTTAAAACTAAAAAATTAACATTGGAGCAAAAGTTAATAAAGTTTTTAATCATGTAAAAGAAGAGGAAAAAATTTCATATATCAGATATTTATGCAAATACACATCTCAGAGTAGTAGTAAAGAAATCAGCAGTCTCTTCCCCTGGGGATCTGTCTACACACAGAAACCTCTCTGGTGTTAGAGCAAGAACAGCTCTGTCATTATCAGCTCTTGCATTGTACAACAAATAGGAGTGTGATTCACCAGAGATTTATCCCAACTCTTGGAACAATTCATACACAAAACACTTGCTTTCTGATAACACTGATTAAATCACATCCTCAGAGCATCACTCTGAACAATAAAAGCCAGGTACGTCAAGTGAGCCAGCCACTAAAGCAATTTCCCTTCTATGAATACTATCTAAAAACTTCATATGCTCTTACTGTTAAGTATCTAAACAAGACAGTCACTCACAATCATGTTCTAATGTTTAACACTCAGTAAAATAACCCAGAAACCCGAACTTCATATTATATTCTATGACCAAAAAACACTGCCTAGCATCATGGACCACCAGTGAAGGGAACACCCCTCAAAATCTACCTCTTCCTACACAGAGAAAGGATTCTGACCCTATAAAGGGGGAGGGATTTACTCCAGGGAGGTCAATCCCTGGTATTTCTGTCTGAATTAGAACCCAGAACTTGGGAAAGTTAGACTGATGTCTTTTCAACTACACAACTCTGCCCTCCCTAGTAATTCTCTCTGAATAAGTTTTCTTCTCACATAAATTCTGCAATTTGTATCTTATAACTATAATCTCATATCTAAGTCTTGCTAGCTCAAAGCCCAAATCAATCTCTTTTTTTAAGGTAAAAATTACTTTAGTGTCACGTAAATTCACATTCTTCAGCACAAAACTGCTTCCTCACAAGGTAAATTTGCCCTCAGAAAAAGTCTTATTTCTCACATGCATTTCTCCTTGTTTGATAAAAGACTTTAATCTATAAGCAATGATAACTGCCATGATATGATTTGTAATCCAGCTAATAATAACTGTATTTGACTGCAAAAAAAAAAAAAAAGAAAGAAAAAGAAAAATCAAAGAAAAAGCCAAAACTGAAAGTTTGAGCTCTTCTTAGAGGCCGAGAGAAAGACATTATTTGTTTAATGTCTTTTAAATCGGTACACTTTAAGCTCATGAATGTACACTTTATGACCTTACACTGCCTCCTCACATAGACTGGCGATCGGAATCATGAGGACAGCACATCTTCCTCCCAGTCACTTCTGTTCCCAGATCACTTTAGATGTCTAGAAATGTGCATGACATTAACATGAAGATGCCTCAGCTTTCATTCCCCAGCTCCACAAGAACATATCCACTCACTGTTGAAGACCCAGAATGAACCACACAGTAGACCTGTCTCCCTAGGTTAACACATTTGTTCTTCCAACATAATCTTTGTTACTTAGCCAATGGCTACTATCCAGAGGGACTATTAGAATGCCAAACTAGTCTTATAAGGTGGCATAAAGAGCTTATACTTATTTGATTCCGAAGTCCTTCTTTATGCCTTTGTTAGTTTATTATAAAGCTAATAAATGCTTATTTAAAAAAATTACAGGTACTCAAAATAGAAAATCTAATGACCAATCTACAAAGCTACAACCCACCACCAAAAAAGAACTTAATATTTTGATGAGTGTCATTCATTTTTTCTCTATGTTGAACATATATTTTAACAAAATGAAATTGTATCATACATGCCATTTTATGAGGTATTTTTGACATATTATGTGATGAAAGGTTTCTATGTCAATAAATATTTTGTTATGACTGCTTTTGTTAGTCATATATTGATTTGCTGTCACCACCTACAAAATAAACTTTCTGTTTAATATTATAAATGCTGAGAGAGACAGAGAGAGAGAGAGAGAGAGAGAGAGAGAGAGAGAGAGAGAGAGAGAGAGAGGAGAACTAGTTTACTTTAACTCATAAAAGCAAGCGTTTGCTCTGTGCTATTGGTGAGTAGTATTAACACTAGACAGGACAACACAGTAGAAACCCCATGCCACTGGTCACATAAGACCCACTGGGACTGCATGTCTTCTAGAGCTAGATATCCATTCCTAACTGCTGGAAAATTCTATTGATTTAGATTCTCCTCACCTCCTAATACACTGCACTAATACGGAGCTTAAGCTCCTCATTTGGAGCTTTAATTCTATACAACAAAATGTAATTTATTTTTCCCTGCAGGCATCTGCAGAGGAGGGAAGACATCAATAAAACATAATCACACCAACTGGACATTCTGTGGGTTCTCTGAGGTGTGTGAGGCTTCCACATGACTGCATGGGCCCACATCTGTTCGTGCAGTTCTCGCTCCGCAGTTTAAGGAATGAAGAATCACCTCATTACTGAACTGCCATGTTTGAGTGAGCTCTGTGGTCCGGGATCTGCCTTCTTTCCTCAGAGCCTAGCCATCCCCTCCCATCATGGCTCATGATGACACGAGGAAGGAGATGGGTAGGTCTGCCATGCCTCTCTACACTTCACCCACTTGGTGTAACACAGTTAGGTAGTCATGTGCTTTTTGGCTACCTGGGTACACAATGAAAAAGATGAGGAGTCACAAAATGTATGAGAATCTACACACAAAAAAGACAGTGATACCTTCCTGTTTCAGAAATCATAGAACATTCCTGCTAGCTCAAAGCCAAGAGGAAGAGGCACTGTTCTTGATGCTGCTTTATTCTGCACTGCTTTTCCCATATCTAATAGAGATTAATGATGATCTGCATGTACTATCTGACTTCCTGCCTGTCAGCTCCAAGTTTTTTTAGGACCCACAGTCTCGTCAGTACCCATGCACACATGTCTAAGTTTGTCAGCTACTAGGGTGGGTGCTGAAAATAGAGGAAGGAACAAGATATCCATAATCCCTGCCTTTTGGGAGCTCACAGTTTTGTTAAGGAGAAGAACAAGAGAGCTCAACACCATGATAAGGGAAGCATGGGATATGCAGACCAGATCTGGGAGAGGCACCCATTTCAGACTTGAGAGTTACACAGGGCTATTGGGAGGAAAGGTGCCTAAGCAAAGACCCAAAGGATGAATAGCAGTTGGTTAAAGAAGATGAGGATGAGAGGGAATGAGAGACAGATGCAGAGAGAACAGCAATGCAAAGGCTAATAGGCAAAAGACAAGGGAAGAAGAGTCAAAGTTGCGTGGAAAGACTGTTGTCACTGAGCTCAAGAGGAAACTGTCAGTGTGACCCTGAGAGGCAGGCACAGCCCAGACTGTGACTTACAGTCAGGTCTTGACTTCCATGTCACCTCTCTGAGTGAGGCCTGCCCTGACTACCTCAACCCACACCTTCTCTCTCTCTCCTTCTCTCTCTCTCAATACAGTATTCATGGACTTCATAGCATCTCACACTTTGTATTTACCCATGTACTTGTGTCCTCCCTCCACTAGATTGGAACTTTCACAAATGCAAGATTTTTTTGCATGCTTCCCCCCACTGCATACCAACACCAAGCCCAGGTCTCAAGAGGCATGCATAGCACTCAACAAATATAAGTTAGATGAATGAATAAATCATCTTTCTTGGTTTCATTTATGCACGGTTGTTGTATCAAAGAACCACTGTTAAAGGTCTCTGCAGGTGGAGCTAACCTTGGATTGCCTCTACTCCTCAAAACACAGGGTATAAAATGTAATTTATGAAAACTTTGCTTCAGGTTGCACCCAAACTAAACAAGTGACTTGGGTCATACCCTGTTCACAGCTTCCTGTGAGGCAGCTACTCAAAGTACAAACCCCCAAGCCCGAATTCTCAGTGCTGAGTTGAGACAGCTCCATGCATAAGATGCTGGGCTCAGAAGAGTTTCAACTAGTAGGAGTAACCCAGAGCTCTGCTCAGACACTCAAGCCTACAGGTGCAGCATTGCTCACATTACATGGTGCTCTTCAGTAGCAAAGATAGCAGGATGGAGAAGGGAAGTTCTACAAAATCCAACCTCCTCTTGACATATTCAGACAAGGCCTCCCTGTGAAAGTCCCCACTTGTAAGGTGCAAGTTATGTGCAGTCTCAGCATAGTCAAGGTCATCTCCAGGCAGGGCACAGTACTAGAGAAAGAGAGACAGCTTGTCAGGATTCCAATACTTAATACAGCCACTGTCCTCTAGGGAAATTACTCCGTTCTACTTAGATATGCATAGCAGTTGGGCCATCCTGTTTGGTCCACCATGGCATATACACAGCCAAGGTCATAACTACCCGCCCACAGATGAGGCTGAGAGGTGTGGCTGAAATCACTTGAGATGTTTCAATTCCTCAGTAAAACTCTGCCCCTCACCCTTGCCTTGGATTTGTGCATTCCCCTCGTGCAACTGGAAATTAAATGAGTCATCAAAGTGACACAGTCAATCTCTTCATCATTGGGGCCTCACAGAGGAGGGGCGAAGCTTTGGGGAACGAGGAAACAAGTTCATTTATAGCAGCGAATTAGATATCTTCGAGGATCCGTGTACATTCGAGAATGCTAATTTGATTCTGTCAGCTCTGTAGCTGGGCTGCCGATGCCAGCATGCTTTACAGAGGTAAGAAGAGTGCAGAGGTTTTATAAAATGGCAGTGGCATAGTCCTGCAGGGTGGCTTTGTGCAGGACGGATTTGATCTGAAGGACAGGATAGTGCAGGACATTTCCCGGGGAGACCCACTGGGTCTTTGTCCTTAAGTGCTGCCTCCAAGCCACAGAGCAGAGCCCGAGCAACGCAGCATCTGGGAAATAATGGTGCCCCACATTTGAAAGATGGAGCTGTTCAGAAATAGGTGGTTAGCCAAATTTGGCCCAAGGACTATGGTACATTAACCCTCATCTACAAAAATCATCACAGTCCAGAAACCCCACAGCATGGTCAGCTCTAGCCAAGAGAAAGTTTTAAAAATGCAATAGCTGGGCAGTCAGAAAACATGATTTGAATCTTTACCTCAATCTGACAGAAACACATAGGAAAACAACTTCCATATCCCCTTTGCCCACGTCTTGCATTCTCTCTCACACAACACTCCGCAGCCTGGTTTCTACCTCTCACCCCACCCACCCCAGTCTCTTTCCCTGCCACAAAACACCAAACTACACTATCAACATGGACTTTCTTATCCATCACATCCTCTATAATTTTCTTATCAAACTGTTCTTCTTTTTCTCTCAGGTCCTCATATTTCCAGTGGGAACCCTGCTGGCCATTCTACTTTGCAGTAAGAGGCCAGACAAGGATGCCTTGGGGCTGTGAAGGGGAGAGCACATGGAGAAAAGAGAGGGATGGGGATGGGGATGTGGAGGCAGCTAAGTCATTCCTGTGGGCGGGGATTCTTAATCAGGAAAGGACATCCAAAAAAAGAATCATATCTTGATTTTCACTGATATCTTACTGAAATTTGGCATTCCCTTGAATTTTAAATAACAAATAAAAGCCATATTAAAAGAACATGAGACTTCATCACCAATAGAAGTCAGATATTTTCTTACCAGTTTAGTTGTTGCTGGTATCTCAAAATAGCATTTACTTTCATCATTATTTTTAAATTAAACCTGCTGCTGGATCTTGATGTTTAAGGTGTTAATAAATAAGCACATAGATTACTATATCATATTGGGGGAGAAGAAGTATTAGAATGTGTTTCACCTTATAATTCTAGGCATTTTATTTTATGAACTTGAAAGTATTTTCTTTTTTCGATGAAAGAGTATTAGACAGTCAAAGTGGTCAAAGGCATAATAAAAGTTAAGAACAACCTGCTTGGGAGAGGGGTCCATGAGCTGAAACTTGAAGGACTGAGAAGTATCCAGCAAAGGCACAGAGCACAGAGGTGGGACAGGGCAGAGCCCACTAAGAAGAAGGCACATGTCATGAAATCCCAAATGGCCATAGCAAGGCAAGCTTCCAAGGCCTGCCTCCGGTGCAAGCAGCATTATCTGACTAAGCTGTGGAAGGTTAAGATCTGAAGACAATCAGGCCGGGCTCCGGCCAAGATGTCCTGCAGTCCAATGAGAGAGAGACAGCAGGTTCACAAATAAGCCTGTCTGGGGGAGGCAGCTTCCTGGATGGCCGCCGGCGGGCCATCCTGCTTCCTGGTAGTAGTGTCTGTGTAATTCCTTCCTGTGTGTGTGGCTATAGCTGGTGACTTCTTTCTAATGAACAGAAAACAACAAAAGTGATGCGGTGCCTCTTCCAAATTAGATTATAAAAAGCCTCTGGCTGCTCTCTTGCTTGCCTCTCCTCTCTCATGTGCTCTCTCTGATGGAGGCCATTTGCCACATTGGGAGCTGCTCTTCAAAGAGACCCACAGGGTGAATACCTGGGAGAAGCCCCCAGCCAGCACCCAGCAAAGAACTGAGGTCCTCAGGCCAACAAGCATGCCGGGGAGCTTGGAGGAGACTCCCCCCCCTCCCCAGTCAAGCCTTCGAATGAGACTGAAGGCTGGCTGACACTCTGATTGCATCTTGTAAGACAAGTTGAGGCAGAGGACTCAGTTCAGCTGAGCTCAGATTCCTGACCCACAGAGACTATAAGATAATAACCATTCGCTGTTGTAGACCAGTATGTTTGGGGTAATCTGTTATATGATGACTGAGAACACACAGTGATGGGAAGGAGAATCAGCATTCTAGGAATGCTGAGGACGAAGCCATCTCTTTTAGCTGAAAGTGACTGTGCAGAAACATGTCTGAGGAGACATGCATGCACTTGAAGTGGCCTCAAAAACAAGAATATCACATAAAGAATTTCATCAGAGTTTTAAAAAAATGAAGTCATAAAAAAAGTAATAAACATGGTTTTAGCCAGGTGATAAATTTATGAGTTTCTGCTTTCTACCTTATACTTTTCTACATTTCCTAGGTGTTTCTATATAGATAAAAATGATTCTATAAATAGAAATACATGTTTATACATTTTCCACTTTTTTTATACTTTATACATATTGCTACGCACAAGATGATTTTAAAGAATGGGGAAGATTTAGACTTAGATGTCACAAGAGAAGATCTTTTCCAGTAGACTAAATGACACAACAAAGAAGAACATAGAAAGCACAGAAAGTGATTTAATTTATCTGGTGGTTGGTAGGTTAAATAAAGAAAGCACTGGGAAATAAATCAGAGCAGTTTATTTATTAGGGGTATTGGGGGTCATGTATATGAGAGAGAGACAGACAGAGACAGAGACAGAGACAGAGACAGAGACAGAGACAGAGACAGAGAGGCAGGGAAATAGAGAAGGGGAAAGAAACTCTCTTTTTCAACTTATGAACCGTTGAGAAAGAAAGGAGAGCCCAGCAGCCAAGAGTCATGAGATGAATCCAACACCTTCTTTCCAGCCAATAAGCACAGCTGGATGAGAGAGAAGAACAAATGAGACCTTCACAAATTCCACATTTCCTCACCAAAAGGATACCTTTGCAATGGCCATGCGGAACCACAAAAATCTGCTTTTTCTTCTCAAGTGACATGTTTAAAATGAGCAAGTTCACATAAGAACTGAAAATATGATGTAGCAGAGTGTTACTTTAATGTGTTAACCAGATGAAGAGGCTGGCTGTCCGTGTATCCCACAGCAGGACCCAGAATAAGGGAGTCTAAGGCCTGGCTTTGAACATTCTCAGAGAACCCAGGATAAACTAAGCCTGGGGATAAACTAAGCCTGGGAAGAGCAGGGTCAGAGTCAGTTGGAGCCACTTCTGCCACTCACGCTGCTGACCACGGCCCTGGCAAGAGCCAGTCTTCCCAGAACTAAAATGCTGGCAAGTTCTCAAGGAAGCCAAGTCGTGTCCCTGGGAAAGGTCTGTGGGAAGGAGCCTGCATCATCACCACCTCAGGTTGGTCAACTCAGGGATAAAGGATGTGAACCAAAGGAGCACCAGAGGGGTTTAGGGAACCCAAAAACAAGGGCACCCTCACCTTCTGTTCCCACAATCAGTGTAGGAGCCAGCCTACAATCAGCACTTTCTTTAAAAAACAGAACAAGGCTAGTTCTCCCACTCATGGTTCTAGGGGCTTTGATGTTACATTATAAAGAATTCAAGAAACACCAAAAATCTTCTTAAGCTCAGTGACCATCGTAACCATCACCTCTACAGAGATCTCACTGCCAGTTATCGCAGGTATACCAGTCTGAAATCCTTAGTAACAAAGAATCAAATAACCACAGATCTCTGGCATAAAGGCTGCCTCTAAAGTGGGTCTCAATCGTGTCTAAATAAACAGCTTCTGCCTGACTTTCCCAGCATACTCAGATTCTCAGAGAACATCATAGGCCTCAAAATCAGCTTAGTAGAGCATGCCTGTTGTCAAGAAAGTGGGCAGAAGACATACACATGTGGTATAGGTGAGTTGAAGAACACAGACAGCCCCAGCACTTCCCCAAGCCCAGAAAGGTACAGGAAGAATAGAAATTTTCCATAATTGGCTGATTGTAGCTTGAGCGGAGCACAGAGCTGGCAACCTTCTCAAGATTTACAGGGAGGATGAGAAAATGTATAATGAACTTAAAATGAATCAACAACTGTAGTAGCTACTGGTGATCCTCACCTGACATCCAAGTGTCACCACCCCCAACACACGCACATCTTCTAGCCTCCCTCTGTATGGCAACATGCATCCAACCCTGGCCAATGGGTATGGAATGGCATGGGTCACATCCCGACCAACACTTCAAGAGCACCCAGTGACCTTCCAGCACTATCTTCTCTGCCTGAGGAACTAGGGAATTTGTGCTGAAACAATACAGAAACAGCTAGTTCCTTGATCACTGCATGGATAAAAGATGCCCTGAATAATTGCCACAGCTCTGGAGGACATTGTCTGAACAAGAAAATGACTCGTGTTACTGAGTTTGGGAGGTTAATTTGTTAACCTAGCCTCTCATGGACAAAATCAACAACAACTAGGAGCAAGGATGTCTCCACAGATATCATCACAGACAGGTGACAATGAAGTACAAGTGAAATTCACTGGGACTTCATTTCCAACAACTTGGAAGAACAGGAGCTCAAACCGGAAATAAAGTTCAATTAGAGACAAAGAAAGTGACCTGTTCTGAGCACCTCAATTGTGGTTTGAAAACGAACCCACCCCCAGATGTCTGCATGACAACCAAAGCAAAGGCCAACTGGCTTTTCTCTGGCTGTCTACAATTTGGCTAAGGGAGTTGATAATTTCTCATTTCAGAGAATCATCACATTTCAGGATGAAATGGGACTTCTAAGTGCTGGGATGACACACAGGTTTCATCTCCAGTGCCAACTCCAGTGGACTGCTGCTGCCTTCCTGGAGGGTCATGTCAAAGGGATTTTAGGCCTACATCCAGGCTCTGTGGGGAAGAGCAGAGCGGTTGATTAGGGAGGTCTGCCAGGGAAAGACAGAATGAGAGGAGAGTAGAGGAAAAAGGAGAAAAACTAAAAAATAAAAAAACAAGCTGACCCTAAGAGCCCAGATTCCTTTTCACAGATAGTGAAATCAAGTCTCAAAAAAATGTGCCTGAAGCTATCCAGACACATGGTCCCAGAAACGAGACTTGAACCCCCATCTCTCATCCCATTTATTATAGTTCTATTACCACCAGCTGCGGTTTAGAAATAATTACTTCTGAAAATGCAAATGAGATGCAGCCAGGGTTTCTTGGTAGCTCACTGTTCCTGATTTATATAAAAACATACATAAAACCAAATAATCCATTTAAAGCAGAAAGCTTTCTCTGACAAAAGGGAAAGCCAGAGAGATACGAAGCTTGAGAGGACCTTGATGGGCTATTACTATCTTTGAAGATCGAGGGGGCTATATGAGATAAGTATTGAGGGCCACCTCAGGAAGCTGAGAAAGATCCTAGACTGAGATCCAGCAAGGAAATAGAAACCTGAGTCCCACGACTGCGAGGAAGAGATTCCAGCTGACGACCAGAATGAACACGAAAGAGTATTCTTCCCCGGAGCCTCCAGATAACAGACAGTTTAACCAGGATGGCACCTTGATTTGGGCCTGCAATACACTGAGCACAGATCTCACGAAGCTCCACTGGACTGCTGAGCTATAGAACTGTGAGATAATAAATGGAAGTTGTTTTAGCTGCTAAGTTTCTGGTCTATTGTTATGCAGGAAGAGAAAGCCAACACAGCTGGCAGCAAAATGTGCCTCCTATGGATGGCTGGCAAAGTCGCGTTTGAGGAATGAGGGCTGTCAATATCTTGTTAAGTGGTGGCAATGGTGGAAAGCAACTTAGGTGGTAAACTCAAGAAAGTGTCAAGGTAATGGCTGGAACAGGTCAATTAATTCTTATAATACTCAGTATATGGTATTTCTATATTTTATCTTTAAACAGTGTGAGGTTTGTACGTTAACAACAATAACAACACAAAATACAAATAATCTCCAAAGTAGAAGCTAAACAAAGCAGGGAAAAGAAACTCCTTTTCTCATTCATATTTGCAAATAAAGCACATCAGTAATTTTGCTAAAGGCTACTTTAACAATTAAATCTACAGTACACTTGAGGAGAATGCTAAATGGAGGGGAAATAAGGCAATTTCGATAACACTTTCAAGTTCAAGCATCACAAGGTCTGAATTAAATGGTTTCTGCATATGAGTTTGCCCACCCCCAAACTCAGACCAGCTGTTTCTACTTCTGGTATAACAAGCCAAGAAAAGCTTTTATTTGTCTGTCCCCCCAGGGCCAAAATCTGATCAATATTAATATTATTACTAAACAATAACACAACAGATACTATGTAGTGAGGTCTTTCATCATGGGCCAGGCACTTTGCTAAGTATCTGATATAATTTTAAGTAACTTTCATCAAGGAAATTCATGAATCAAAAAACAAACGGTTTCATAATTATTGTCTCCAAGGTTACAATTCCCAAGTGCTTTGTTTCCTTTACCCTATTACATGATGGTTGAAATATAAAGAGAAGCCTGGGTTCAAATCTCAGCTTTGTCTCTCACCTTTAGAGTAACCTTGGGCAAGTTCTTCTTTCCCTCTCCAAACTTCAGTTTTCTCATTTCTAAAATGATGACAATATTTGTCCTTCATTCACAGGGCCATTGTGAGGGCAAAGTGAGAACAGGCATACATCTCAGCTTAGAGGCCAGCAAGGGGTCACAGCTCAACAATGGTAACCATCGGCCATGGTATCAGCAGAGGTGGACTGGTGCCCTGATGGCCATCATATGAATGCTGTCTCACGCAGAACAGATAAACAGTATTTCTTACACATGGGCAGCAGCTTCTTTCTTATTAAATATGTGTTACATGAGCTTTTTCTTCAAGCCTTTAAAATTTCTTTCCAAATTCCCATGCACTGGCTCAGAATCTTAATATTTCCCAACTGCCAAAGCCAGCCCACTGTTCTGATTCTGAATATAAACACATACCAACCCTAGGTTTCAGACCATTAACTTCTTTCCCTTTTCTTCTTTATAGTTTACCACTTCTAACTTGGGGCAACCAAAGAGATTTATATTTTAAATAGTATAAAAAATACCCCAAAACATCCTTTGCCTCCCAGGCTGAAACATTTTTTGTGCCATTAGTTTAAGCCTAAAAATTATTATATAACTGAATTGCAAAGCCCTGAAAATCATATATTCTTAGAATGAAAAAAATAACTCAGAGCAGCAGGTTCTGGAATAATCACTTAGAATACCCTGCCCCATTGCCACTAAATGTGGTACCTCATCTTCTATATTCCATTTAGGATATACTTTCTAAGGTTTAAGAAAAGCTTAAAACAGCCAGAGATTTGGTATTCTTTTCCCTGAACATCATCAGCCTTGGTATAAAAAAAAACATCAAATGATTTCAGACTCACATCCAACTTTAGGCTCCTAAAAAAGTAACTAAATTCTAGTCCATTCAAAAAGGGTAGCTTTAGGTCTGTTTTTAAAAATAAAGTATTGACCAACTACTACCTGCTGACCATGTCTCTGAAACTTGACAAGCTCTCATCCCAGTGACAGGAGGACAGTGTCCACCCTCTAACTCCAACAGAGATTTATGAACTCCCTAAAAACATCTTTGAAATTGGACAGAATGACCCAGAACAGGAGGTTTAGGCCTGTCATAGCCTCCTATGCAACTCCAACAAGTCACTGCCATTAAAGTACATTTTTGAATGGTTGTTTAAGGAGGATGAGTATATATTCTATATGAAAAATACCACTTTACAAGACCCAAGCCTTAAAAGGTAAAAATACACAATTGAGTATGAGCAAGTATGCCAAGGCACTGTCTCTGAACTTTTATTATATGAGTCACACCGTCACACATGGAAAGTCTGAACACCACCTATAATCTTTGTTTTTTTAATTAACTCGTATTTTCTTCTTACTGCTTACTTTAGACTCATCCTTAAGCCCAAATGACAGTAACATCATGGCTGTGAGAGTTATATTTCCCCCCACTTAACACTAAAATAAACACTAACTACTGAAATGTAAAACATCTGCAGTCCATGCTCAGGGCAAAGCTAAGATGACTTGTGTTAAACCATGTAAATGTGCCCAAATTTCTGCTGATTGGGTCAACTGATGTCACTGAAATGATATGGAGGTAAACCAGTCACAGACCCATGGTAACTGAGAGCCAGCAGGAAGGCTGGTCAGGTTAGATGTCATCCCATGTTATCACCTTGCCCTTTTGCCAGTGGTGGCCCTTTCCACTTTGGAATCTAAGGTAAAAGGGTAATGCGCCGACTCTGCCAATGTCGCTCCCACCAGTCTCAAATTCTGTTCCTTAAACATGGACTAGGCAGGTACTATAACCATTCATTCAGTCACCTGCTCACTCATTCAGCACTTATCATAATTATATGAAAGGCCTTTGTGTGAGAATGAAGACCCTAATGGCAAATGAACTGGATGAAATGCCCTGTGATGTGCATGAGTAAAACACTTTATCAGGCCCTCAGTGTTTGTGTTCCTGTAGAGATGGCCCACTCTGAGCCAGCCATACAACAAAACCCTCTGTTCTCCACAACTATAATCCAACACCTTTAGCCAGAAGGTAGAGTTAACTTCAGGCAACATTAAACTCCAAAATCCAAAACATGTGAATTTAGAAAATCAGTGAGTGATCTTAGGAAAGTTTGCTGGATTCCTTGATGTCCTATCTCATCTCTTTCAACCTCATTTTCCATTTCAGTTATCTGGGAATACTGGCCCCCAAAAATCAGTAAATTTATTATTGATAGCAGCTAGCAGACAATCAATTCCAATTATAAGAAGTATTATGGAGATCTCATGTTCCAACATCTCTCATGTTAAATTCATTCACAACAGAGATGGCTAAAGGTTTTTTCACTTCTATAAGGCTTAAGCCAAACTGGTCCATTTTCTGTACTTGGGAACCATCAAAATTTTCCAAAGCCACCGGTTTAAGTCCCAATTCTCTAGACCTAAGAACTTTTTCCACTGCTTTTAAATATGATTATATATAAAGAAAAACTGGCCATATTTTTCTAATTCCTGTGTCCTTCATTCATCAAATGCTTTCTCTGAGAGCTATTTGATATCTAAGAAGCCTTCTGAGTATTTTATAAGCCTTTAAATTTCCCCCCACCTCTTTGAACTAGGAAGCTGCCTTTTTTGCTAAGAGCAAGCTAAACCTGAACCTCAAAAGGCTTTAGGTCAGTCTGAAATTTAAACCTCCTCTAAGTACAAGTGGATCCTATCCCAAGAGAAAAAAATGTGCTTTTTTCTCTTAAATGTATATTTTTTTCATTTCCCCCAGATGCATACCAAAAAAGAAAGATGTTATTCAAAAGGACAATGTGAAAAAAAAATTTTTTTTAAGGACAATGTGTCTCTAAAAATGTGGTCTTTAAGTAATGAAAGAAAGCTTGGTAGTTTTTCAGTTCAATGAACTAAAAAGTGGAAGGGTGTAATTTAATTAACCTAAGTGTTCCCAAAATAAGTAACACAGGTAGATAAATAATTGATGATAGATAGATGATAGATAGATAGATAGATAGATAGATAGATAGATGATAGATAGATATAGATAGATAGTCACATGCCTCTCACAGCTGCTGGTACAAATACACCAGAGACAATGAGCCCATTACAAACTAAAAGACTGGATAAAACCTCACATCAACATCTCCTATGGGCTCTTCACTTCATTGTTGACAGGAAAAAAAAACATTATTTCAATTAAAAAGAGATGAGACATTAAACCTTTTCTACTCATAAGCTGAAAGATTATTCTAAGTTCAAATAAAAAGAAAAGGATCACCACACCCCCCTTCCTCTAAAAGCCATTAGGACAATTAATGCATCTTAGAGTTCAAAGCCAAGCAACTTACATTTCCTTCTGTCCTTAACTATTCTGATTGTAGAAAAAAAAATCACTGGCACTGTGGTTATCCTTCATTATTACACAAGACACATTCAATAAAAGAACCTTTCCCTTACTTCTTTTTTAAACACAAGAGCAAAAACATCAATCCACAGAAGTGACATGAGGACAGGAAGTAAGAGCAGTTTCCTGAAATGCCTAGGATGCAATCTTTGTAATCAGTCAAGGATACCACCCACCACATCTGGGTGGGCACCAGAGTTGATTATGCTAATTATGATTGAGCTGGATGAATAGCAAATCTGTCATATTGTGGCTGGGCAACAACTTGGGATAAAACACCAGGGTCCAGGACATGCTGCTGGGTCGCTTTCTTCTGCCTGTACTGACATAACATAGAAGGCAATGATGTCACTACAAAAAGGCTAGTCTCTGCTAAACATGCCAATGGACCCACGTTAACAATGCAGTTTAACAAATGCCATTAACGCACAAGAAAAGGAAACAAAACACAGGGTTCAGACCACATAACCCCAGAGGGGACAAGGTTCCCACCCTACCAGGTAGAAGCATAGGCATATCTTACATAGATGGTCACGCAGCATTATCCTAGCTCACTGGGAGCTTCATTAGGCATGGCTGC
The DNA here is from genome assembly GCA_030015415.1 of Cynopterus sphinx. Lineage (NCBI taxonomy): Eukaryota > Metazoa > Chordata > Mammalia > Chiroptera > Pteropodidae > Cynopterus > Cynopterus sphinx. The sequence goes on from CM057381.1 coordinate 114,591,292, forward strand.
ATGTCCGTCTCTTTGCTGTGTTGCTGGGAACTCACACAGAACTAAGCATGCTAAAGGTGCTCAACAGGTGTTTGCTGAATCAATGAATTGGCAAACTCCAAAACTATCTGCTAGCCCTCTCAGAGTGTCATGTACCATCCTGCTGCACACTGCTTCATTAGTTGCATTTAGCATCTAAACTCCCAGAAACCACAGATGCTCAAGAGAACTAAGAAATCTCAGGCTCTAGCATTACAGTACCTGGCTTCAGATCTTGTATCGCTTCCTAGCTGTGTAATCTTGGGGAAATTACTTCTCCATGCTTCGACTACCCTCTCCTGTAAAATGATGATTAAAATAGAACTTAGCCCATTGAGGTGCTCTCGTGATTAAATGAGATAATCCATGTGAAAGACTTAGAACCGCCTGGAAAATATGAAGCACTCAATACACACAAACTACATCCTGCAATTAAAATTAATCAACTTCATTTCCAGGCATCAACATGAACTAATGTAAAAATACACGAAAGAATAAAAGAAGCAAGTTGTACAATGATATATGCATAGCACGTGTTGCATTTGTGTGAGAAAAATAGTAGTAGCTTTCTATGGAGGTAAAGACACACACCACACACACATGCGGAAATATAACAAAAATTCTCCACAAATCCATATACGTACTTTAAATCCATCTTGGTGATTACCTGGGGTGGGAAAGTCTAATGGAGCTTACATTTTATCTATAATGTTAATTATAAAGCAAGTGGATTTCTGAATTGTTTTAAGTTATCATGAAAAATTTAAGACAAACTTTTAAAATATATACCAAAAGTAAAAACAAAAATGAGACAGAAAAGGGAAAACTTTCTCCACTGACAGATGGGAGGGAGTTCCCTATGTGGTTGCTGGAGGATGCAACTATAATTACTTGCATTATGGCTTCTTTGTGGCTGGATCATAGGCTCTGCCAGGCAAGGAAACCAACCTCCTCATCATTACTCTTGTGTCCCCAGCACTAACCTCTGGGCTAGGCATGCAGTGGGTGCTCAGCATATATCTAAAGAACAAAAAGATGCATTTAGAAAACAAAATTAAAAATCCTTTAAGCAATTTGATAGTTTCATTTTTCAATACCTGTTTTGAAAGCCTATTTAATTATTTAACTTTCAAACTAGGAGGGAAGACTTCTGATCAGTTGGGGTTTTAACCGGTATATTGAAATCACAGACATCTGGGAAACTCTCTGCAAAAATAATGCTCCTTTTATTATGACCCTCCCTCCCCATCTCACATTATGACCTTGGATGTACAATCAATAGCTTTCCTTCACCATCCCACCAACGCCTAAGATTGTGAGATGATATGCAGACGTGGTCTGCCGAGTCTTGAAGGCCGAAGCAAACACATCAGCAAAACTACCCATCACGGCTATAGATTTATGTCGGTCCAGCAATTATACAGGCTGTCACGGGTTCTGGGAACATGCTAAAGTGAAATATAGAAGAATTCCTTAGAGAGTAGCAGCAAAAAATCAAAACCTCTGCTCCCTTTCTCCTCCTCAGCTGAGATCACAGCCTCCAAAGAGACAGATCCCTGTGGGGCTGCAAAAAGCCACCTAGCTTAGCTTGCCTATTAGGGTGGGTCACATTCAAGCACCACAGAGAAATCTATACAATTCCTAGGGGGAAATACAGGACACTTCAAACATTTCGGCATGTTGCCCCTTAAAACACATTTGTATATTTCTGACCTTGTCCTTAACTATCCCCCTCCATAAACCTGGGGTAGTGTGAAGTAGAATCTAAGTTCCATGTCCCTAAACACACAAGACCATGAATCTTTCTGAACTTAGACTGCCTGTGTGAAAGGTGAGAAAGACTTCACATTTCTTTCACCCCCTGTAAAAGAACAGATGAACAGGAAATTTTTAAATGTTATTCCAGTCATGAGGAAACACAAATTTGTTCATAGGGAGTTCTGTAGTCACAAAATCATATATCCAGACCAGGCAGAGCAAAAGATTCAGTCAGGAACCTCCCTCTGCCCACCCTCATCATTAGCACCAAGGCCTTGGGTGCCCACTATGTGCCAAATCTTCTGCAAGGCTCAAGGGGTTCAGGAATGAACACAGCAGTCCTACAACCATGCTCAAGCATCCAGGAGGGGAGAGGACAGAATACATATACAGTTGACCCTTGAACAACATGGGTTTGAACAGCACAGGTCCACTTACACATGGCTTTTTTCAATAAACAGTTGGCCCTTGGTACCCCAGTCTTGCCTCTGCAGAGTCAACCATCTGCAGATGAAAACAGCATTTTCAATCCATGGTTGGGAATCTGCAGATGTGGGGGGCTGACTGCATGCATTGTTCTGTGTCATTCTGTATAAGGGATTTGAGCATCCACAATCTTTGGTATCTGCAGGGAGGTCCTAGAACCAATCCCCTGTGGATACTGAAGGACAACTGTAGTTAAGTTTTGGGGAAGTGGAAAGTTATACACAGATTTTCAGTTCCTTGAGGTTGGTGTTCCTAACCCCTGCATGTTCAAGAGTCAATTGTAATCACAAAAGCAGTTAATCACCATGGCATTAAGTCCCAGGAAAGACTCTAAGTGCCAAAAACTGAACCCAGACTTCGGATCTGGAAAGAAGATGGGCTTTAGAATTGTTGGCTCCTCCAATTTCTTTAAGGATTGAGTGAGATCATTAACACATCCAGTTTAATATGTAGTCTCCAACTTCCATATCATATTCTACCTCCCCCTCTATTATCAGTGAAGTGGGGAGAAAGAGAGAACACTTAGGAAATAAGTTCAAATTTCAGGCAAAGTTATTATAGAGAAAAAGAATCAGGGTCACATGATCCAGAGTTAGTTGTTGGGCAAAGGGTGTTAGGTCATCTGATCAGTGCAAGCTCCTCTATGGAGATGACATGTGAGCTGAGGCCTGCATGATGGGGCAGGTGAGCAAAGAATAATGGGGGAAGCATATTTGGGACAGAGGAAATGCAAGAGTTAAGGTCCTTAGCAGAAAGAGACTGGCTTGTTTAAGGAAAAAGAAGGCCAGTGTGGCAAAGTCTTGTTGAACACTGGGAAGAAGCAGTAAAAGGCATAATAGAGAAAAAGAGGCATGTGCTGAGGACCTTGGAAGCCAAGGCAGGAATCTGAGGCACTCAATTCTAGGGGCCTGGTCCCTACAGGGGAAAAAAAAAAAAACAGATAAACATGAGAAGTCTCAGAAAGTGACATCTCGGCACAAATACAATAAATACATTTTAGGTTAGAAAGCAGACAAATTTGTCACATGCCAGTTCCATGTAAGAAATGGCTCAAGTAACTAAGTAAGTAGTTGACTCATTTACGAACATCAAACATTACTGGGTTCAATTCTTGGAAGAAGTTAAAGCTAAAAATCTTGGACTTCCAAGGAGGAGAAGGAGGAAATATATTTATTCAAGATTCCTCTGCCTGTATATTACTGAATCTCAGCAGAGCAGCTGGTCCATAAACACAACGGAAAATTCCCAAGCATCACAAAAGCTGAGTGGCTCGAATGCAGTGCTTTGCTTGAGCAGCTGCAAATTTTGCCTCTCCTCTTAAAAGTTCCTATTTTTCCGCTACATAAATGTATTGTCAGGCTTCTGTTTTAACTAAATGGACTTTTAATTGTGCACGTTTCCTTCACAGAAAGCCTTTATGATATATATTTATGATGGTGTCATCATAAAAGTTACTTAAGAGAACTCTTGCATTCACAATGAGAGAGCTTCCGGAGGGGACAGCACAAGCCTCCCAAGTCCTGAACATAAGAGGCCAGGTTTCAGCTCCGCTGTTCCCTCCTGGAAGAATTCTCTCAACACCACTGCACAGTAAGAGCACTTCTACCTGGCTTTCCAGACAACAGAAATGAAATCTCACCAATGTGGCTTGATTAAGTGGAAGCATATTTTGATATTTTTTTTTAAGGAAGATTTTTTCCCATTAAAGTCTGTATACTAGTTTAAACGAGGCAACCTAAGGAATCACAAACTCACAACTGTGGATTGTATCTACATTTGCTGTGTTTGTTTCTCTCTCCATCACAGCTCTGATGTCTGCTTGACTTCCATATAAGAAGACCATTTCAGTGGCCTATTCAGTCCATGTCACCATGCCAACTCTCACTCCATCAGATTTGTCACATGGGTAGGAAGAACATCTTTCTCACTGGCTCCTGGAGAGAAGTCTAGGAAAGCTCTGATTGGCCTCGTCTGAATCACAAACTCTTTTTGAGGCAATTCCTGAGTACAGGGTGATCTGGGGACTGGTGAGCCGAGCCTGGGTATTCTTCCCACCTTGTTGCTGGAGCTTATCGGGTTCTAGCATCAAAAGGAAGGAGGAGATGACCCCCACACACACACACACACACACACACACACAAAATGGGAGCTAGGAAAACATAATGGATCAGGCTAATATTTTAGCCACCTCAGGTCCCTATGGTCAAGATGTGAGTTAATGAAGTTGTATGCTATATCTAATCACATGCAACTGAATAATGTGCAATCCTCCTACCTAAGCAGCATCATCTGGAGCTTTACAGTTATCTCAGTTTTGTTTTCATAGGTTATTCATTATTAATCACTCTTGGTCCTTTAAGGTGTTAGGAAAGTGTTCAATCAATACTTTCAAACACTTACATAACTGAGCAGAAATAGAATCATTTACCTCTAAAGCCATCTCCAACATCTCAAATGGGTATTTTATATTGGCTCTTTCCTCTGCAATGAATGCTGATCACATAAAACCTCCTCCTTCCACAGTATAAAAGGAAAGTTCTACTACTACAATGTCTCAAAGACAAAGTTTAATGGTGAAGGTGGCTTCAAGCCCATGAGCTGGGTTTCAGTCAAACCTACCTCATTTACTCTTTCTTGGCCTTCATTCTCCAACATCAGATAGAGTTGCTGCCTTCTGTCATCCACCATCCCTAACACTACCTGATATTACCTTATAGATTTGAGTGTACAGTTATTTTCTGTCTTCTTAAGTTTCCCATGAGGATGTAAGCTTCAGAAGTCCAGGATCGCCCCAGGGCCTAAACAATGTTTACACAGAGCAGGTGCTCAGTCAATATTGGTTGGCTTAGGATTAGTTGTCCATAGATTGCCTTTTTCAATAATTCATTCCCATAGGATCCAACTTGGAAATGCTATCGTAAACAACTATTAAATTAAAAAGCATTGCCATGTCTAGAAGTATTTCTGACTCATCCCTAGAATCTAAGAGATTCCCACTTCCAGGAGAATATCCATCTGCCCAGGGATTCAGAAAGCCCTTGAAGCCATGAAGTTTACTGTGCTTTCATGTCCCTCTTCTTCTATAGCCCTTTTACTTCCCTGCAGCCATGGTGAACTTGTATATTCGATTCTCTTATAAAAATATTTCGTAATAGTTCTCTCAAATTCTACTGAGATCTTGATTTTATCCAACCTATTGGTCAACTGGCTGATGAGGATTGAATGACCAGCCACTGTTGGGAATGTCTCCATCTTCCAACTTACTCAGTTTACTTGACTTCATATCTGGAGTCTCCTAGTCATTTCTCCACCTACAGGCCCCCGAAAGCAAGTGTATTCAGAAGATTCTCAGCAAAACGAGCACACTTCCTGAATTAGCCTATCGCAACCATGAAAGAACACTGGACCCACTGTCATGTGCCTAATTATTTTCCTACATTCACTGAAATGCTTTTGAAGTCTTCTTGCTTTCAGGTTGGCCAAGAAACCCCCTTTATTTTTACGAACAAGCTTTTCAGAAAATAAATTTGCTTTAGCTGCAATCAACCTTTCTAGAAGGAAACTATTCTCTCTGACATGACAAGACCCACTAAAAAACAACAACAGCAGGAACAGCAGCTGTACAACACTGCTGACACCTAAAAGAGTAGGAAAAAAATAGCTGGTGGGGGAAAAAAACTAAGTCCATAAACATTGCAGAGAGGCAAGGCTCCCTCAGCTCTCACACTACATGCGGCAACCAATTACTCTCTCAAAAGAAGAATGCAGGTCTTACATGAAGTGGAACAATTAATTTCACGCTTGTCATCCTGGACTCAATAGTAAGTTGATTTGAATCAGATATTTGTGGTACATTACAGCTTGCAGGGGACAGTTCTGGTGCCTCCTGAGCTGACGAACTGCCTTGATGGCTACCACTGTAAAACAATCCATCAATAAGAGTAATTATGATATTGATCAAAGTGGTTGGCTGCTTCAGATTGGAATCAATTCTCAGGAGTTGCTGGGAACAGAAATGTCTAATGGACTATTCCATCACTAGTCACTGCAGCAACTGAAACAGCTAATATTCTGGAAAGTTCTTAATAATTACTCATTGAATCTGCATTTTTGCTTCGCTGATCATAACTAGCCCTGCTTACTGTAGCCTGAAAGTCAGTCCATGTGGATGAAGGAAGGGCCAAATGCAACTTTTTAAAGTGCCAGCATTGGCCAAAAAAGGTAGAACAATTAATGTGGAAAATAATTTTATTTCGTACTAATCAGAGGAGCTCATTATTTTTTTTCTACAGAATTTCTGAGTGGGAAAGTACACTGGGAAGAAAACAGCTTATTTTATAGATGCCACTCTTACAGTGGTCCCTGACGAGAAAAGAAAATCCTGTATTTCAATGTTGACATCAGTAAGAGAGAACACAGTGTCATTAGTGTGGCATTATCAAGCATGTTTCATTCACCATATCCTAGCTCATGAGGGAAAATGTGGACTCTCTAGGAGGCAGCATCAACTTGGGGATAGAGCCACAAGCCTAATAACCCTGCTTGCTTTTTCTCTCACTCAAATGCCTATTAATTTATTATAAGCAGGCTCTATCATATCGAGGGCAGCCTCTACGTAGAAAGAAGACTCCAGAAGCTGCCATACTTCTTATCAGGTGGTCCCTTCCTAGCACAGACAGAGAAAGCATAGCTTCTCAGTTTTAAGGACTTCCTCTTCTAGTCATGGCATGCCGTGGCACAGCACTTCCCAGCGCACACAGCACAGAATGCACACAGGCAGATCAAAAACTGGAGTGCTGGGGTAGAGACCACCCAGCTCTGGCAGAAAACAGATATAGAAGGGCCTGGAACACAGAGGTCCAAAGACTATATACTTCTGTTAGAGGCACTGAGGATGTACGCCGGGCTTCTAAGAAGAGAGCGAGCTGAATAGAAACATTGTTTTAGAAAAGGTACCCAGAATCATTGTGCAAGACAGACTGAAGTAAAAAGGGGAAAGGAGCATGAAGACTAGTTAGGAGGTTGCTGCAATCATTCAGAGAGATGATGATAAAACAACAAATTCTTCCAAAATAAATGTTCTGTAACTGGGACATTATTTTAAAGAACAAGTTGACTGATACTCACGTGGACATCTGCCGATGCACATCCTTGCATCGCGTTTTGTTTTGTTACTTGCAAGCTGCAAGAGTGGCCGCAATGTTATTGGGAATTTATGGGCTCATTAGTTGTCCACCTCCTCTATATCAAAGCTCTGTAAGACACCTGAGTGAATTCAAGCTCAGTTTGGAAAGTTTCAAGATAACAACAATATATTTATTTAAAGGCTTAGAAGGTTTTAACGCCAGAATGACTCTTAACTCTCCTCCTTTTGCGCTATTACCATGAAATCAAACAGCATTCCATTTTTAAAAGGTAGAAATCAGGTTTAGACAGTTTTTAACCTGAGAGGAAAATATGTGAGATAGAAACCAAACAGTCATTCCACAAGGGAGAAATTACAGATGTTTGTCTTCCCTCAACAACCAAATATTAATTTCACTGATGGTGAGATTAAAGAGGCAGACAATAGTCAACTGAGATTACTCCAGTGCTCTTATCTAAAATTGGCAGCACCTTTGAGCTGGGGCTGGAGGACAGGAAAATGTCCTATTAATGCTCTGCGCAGGAGAGATTGGTTGATAAACCCCCCACACAGCAGATAAGGGCTGTGTTCATCGCGGAAAAAGCACCAACTCCCTCAGAGCAGCAAGCTGCTGTGGATAGGGTTCTCCCATACCTTTCTTCTTGATTCCTATAAATTTCTGACAAAGAAGATTTTTATTTTAATTCAAATAAGTTAGTAAGAACAGTAACAACAATACTAATAGCAAATGATCCTTACCTAGCAGTTATTATATACTAGGCTCTATTCTTAATATTTAGCATTTAATTTTTACAACCCTGGACATTAAGTACTATTATCTTTATCATCTCTACTTTCATACTTGGGGAACTGGAGCTCAGAGAGGTAAATTTGCCCAGGTCCTTATTTTCACCCATTAACACAAATAAGCACATACCCATAACCATGGAGAAGCTAACAGAAGACTGCATTTGGTGGCTACATCATAGCACTCCTACCCAGTAAATATGCTGTATCTTTCCAAAAAGCAACAATAGTTGATTAGAAACGACTTGACAGTCTGATCCCTAGGACAGCTCCTAGAAGGGGAAATGGAAGGGTAGAAAGGAAACAGTGGATTGTGAGATAAAGAGCCATCACTTAACCACAGTTTTCTATCTGGAAATAGAAAATGGTCCTCAAGAGATCACACATATCCCTGACAAACCCAAACCTGTTGTTTGATGGGAGGCCAGTCCTCTTCAGAGAAGTGCGTCTTGAGTGGTCTCTAACAGTATTGTCATTATCCAAGAAAATGAAAAAAAATCTATATTTCTGAGCCCAGCCCAGACCTATCCCAGTGGCTCATTGTGAGAAGGCAGAAGAAAATACATTTTAAACAAGATCCTGCGTGATTTTATGGAGATTCCTAGATTAGAAACTGAAGTTGTCCTTATCTTGCTACCCGAAGAGTCCTTCAAAAGGCACGCACCCATACAGAAAAGCACAAATACTTCCTCCAAATTAAAACGCTTAACAGGAATGAAGAAACCCACTCATAATCTGAACAAAGAAACACCTTAAAAAGACAGCATTGATATAGTACTTTAAAATGTCATACTGACACAAAGATGCTCTGAGCAACAATGCCTGAAAGAGCTGCTCAAACACCGGACAGTTTTGAATCTATAATATTTAAAGTCCAATTTCCAAGCTGCAGGTAAACAAATGGGCACAGAATGATTCAGTAAGAATATGAAATCAAATCCTGACCTTACTGACCAGCCAAAACCACAGAGTCAAAAAAAAAAAAAAACCACAAGTTATTTTACTTTAGGATGGCCAGTAAAGTCTCAGAAAGTGTGAACAGGCTAATGAGGCCTGGAAATGATTTAAGGTAAGAACCATAACGCCTGGAAGCTAAGATCCACTGTGTTTACTTGGAGTTTAGTCCTCCTGCTGGCTCTTGTTATCCCTGTGGCTGCCAGCCTTCTCTATCTAAATTCCCCTCTCATGGAGCCCTCAGTCCATAGCAGGCTCTAGAATAGTAGGAATACATTAAGAGTCACTCAGATGCCTGCCACAGACATATGGCAGGGGACAGATGATGAATGCCTGGTTCCAGGTGAGAACAGAAGAGAGAGCAGAGCAAAGCAGTTCTGTGTCCCAGGTTGGGCACCCTGCATGGAAGATACCAGAAAGAGGTGTGAGACATAAAAGTCCTAGCTTGGAGTGTGCAGAACTTCTAGAAACAAACAACAAACAGTCTAATTTTAAGAGATTCTAGCCAAGTCCTAGTGACACAGTCATTGGCCAGTTAAGTCTTTATAGATGCCCCTAAAGCGCTACTAAAACAAAGAAAAGAAATATCAAAATAAAATCTAGTGGACAGGAGAAAATCAACACACTGGCCCACTGACCTAGAAATGAGACAACTCCTTGCTCACATGCAAATCCATGCCCCCATCACATTTCTGTAACAAGTAGGGCTGACTTTATCTACTTGTAAGTCTGTGTATATCCATAGTATGATTAAGCTATTCTCAAATAAATTTTCCCATGAAATCCAGTACAAAAAGCTTAACCTACATCTAGGGCTAGTTTTCCAATTTATCCATCCATCAGACCATCCTGCAAGAAAGCAGAAGTTTTTCCTGTAAGGATCTGATTGTCCTCTAGCAAAACCGTATAAAGGGAATTTTTTTAAAAACAAGATTGTGGTACCTAAAAGGCATCCCTGCAAAAACAGCAACAGGTACCATGGGGACCCACGCACTTTACATAGATGCATCTTGGCATCCCAATTAAGCAGGATTTCTGGAGAGATTACTGCATAAATAAAATATTTCAAAAGCTGCTAACAGTATATAAATCCTGGAAGCAAGCAAAGTTCAACAGGAGAGCTAAAACAGTAAAACACCAGGGCTTCTCTATAACCCAGAGGGTCCTGAAATTTCACATATTGTTCTGCCTTACAAGTGAAATCATTTTATGACAATATATTTTGATATTTATCTAACTAGCCCCTTGGAGCCAGATCACTTAATGCTAATTCTGCTCCATGTCAGTGCCATACTTATGCACCAAAGGAACAATATTCATTCAGATTCAAGACTTCAAGGGCCAGAGCAGACATAAAACAAACATTGTTTAGGGAGGCTATAAAGCTGTTCCATTTCTGAAATGGCTGTTAATGCTGAACGAGACAAGATCAGTTTAGAGGGGAAGGCTCTGAGAGCCCTTTCTGACCAAAACAGGGTGACATTTGAGATTTCCATTCAGTCTTACTACAATGCCACGATCTGCAGAAACTGTGGCAGATGGCTATAACGTGCTTCCACAAAGAATTCTGGATCTGACACCTTATTCCATCCTAAATAATATATGGTTTTAAATTAAGTTGGTTATGCAGACACACTTGTTACCTCCTAACTTCAAAATGCAAAAATACTGACTTTCATAAAAGAGTTGGTGATGCCCTGCAATTGTGTTTCAGAGGCTGACTCGTTCTCCTCATCTCTTGCAACATGACTTGAGTCAGACTGCCTTTCAGCTCTTGCAGAAGCCTCTTCACTGCTCTCTCCACTTTGGTCCCACCCCTAAACTCACCCCATCTCCATTTTCAAAACCCAGCATTAGGATCAATGCCATGCAGGACCCAACTTGGCTAAATTTCCTCCTCAGCACACATTTCCCAGTCTCTCCACCTGATCTGGCCCTGTCTAAATCTCCTATTTAACCCCTTATCACTTACCGAGATTTTCCAGTTAAGACAATCTGTACCTCATATTCTGCAAACTGGTGCTGCCTTGGGGCCTTTGCACGAGCTGTTCCTTCTACCTAAATGCTCTTTGCTCAGATTCTCACTCCTTCCTATCAATAGATCTCAGATTGAATGTTATCTTCACTGCAGATGAAATGATACATTCCCTGAATTCATAAACTGAATCATCACCTAACTACTTCCTAGCATATCACCTATTTCCCTGTCTTGTTCTTACCAGGTTCTGATATTTTTTGCTCATTTGTTTCTTTCCCTTCCCATACTAGACTATAAGCTTTCTAGGAGTAGCACCTTTATCACCTCTATAAATAAAATGGATTTATACTTCTATGCTTGTCATATATTGACCACATATTCACTGACCACAAAACGGGATTCTGCCTGATTCCAGTAAGTATATAATAACAAATTAAACCTGTCAAGAAAATCAAATAAGAAAAAAGTGATAGTGATAATAAATAAACTAGTAAGACTCTCAGAGACCATGGCTGTTTTCGACTAAACTGTAGATTTTACAAATATTGTATCCTAAGAACACCTAATGAGAAAAGCAGGGTTCTTTGAAGAACTCTATCAGACGCATTTGCCCACTGCATTTTCAGAGACATCCTGACTATTCCATCACTAAATGAGGGCTCAGGGCACTGACTCCATGGTATCAAAGCCTCATAATATGATTTTTTCAAACAATGAAAAAGGCAATTAAAGAGTTGTCTGTCCCTATTTGGGGTCACTGTGAACCAGTTTTATATTATTAAAAGACAAAAAGAAGCATGGTCCCAATCATGCCAAAAAAATCCAAAGTTTTCATAAAGAATGTTGAATCCTTGTGTGTTATGACAGAACCAATAGGCTGTATATAAACAGAAAGAGATTTATAAGAATTGGCTCAAAGATGGTGGAGTAGGTAAATGCTATACTTGCCTCCTCCCACAGCCACATCAATTATACAAGTAAACTACAGAACAACCATCATTGAGAATCACCTTACATCTAGCTGAATAGAAGTCCTTAACTAAGGATATACAGAAGAAGCCACCTTGAGACTGAATATTTATGTCAACTATAATTAAAAAATAAATTATTACTTTTTTTAAAAAAGTGGCTCATGTGATTACTGAGACTGGCAAGTCCGAAGATGCAATGTGAACTGGCAGCCTACAAACCCAGGAAAGCCAGTGGTGTAGTTCCAGTCCTAAGGCCAGCAAGAAGAGACCCAGGAGAACTAAGGGTGCAAATGAAGTTCAAAGGCAGTCGCAGGAGAATCCCCTCTTGATCAAGGGGGCCAGTCTTTATGTTCTATTCAGTCCTTCAACTAGTTGGGTGAGGTCCGCTGCATTATGGAGGGCAATCTTCTAACTCAAAGTTCACCAATTTAAATGTTACTTTCATCCAAAAGCACCCTCCAAGTTGATATAAAAAATTAACCACCACACATCCACCCCTTGTCCACTTGGCACCCATACACATTCCCTAAACCATACCTAATGTCCAAATAAAGACAATAATAAGGTCATATTTCCACTTAACATGATACAATTATCCCTCATACAATCAAAAATGCACTAACCCTTTCCCAAGAAGAGGATGCAAAGTCCTTGGAAAATGTTTACTCTTCGTTTTGATATCCCGTAACTTAAATACTATGATGTAAAGGTAACAATACTTAAATACTCTGATATAAAGTCAATACAACTTATGTTATGTGACAAGGTAATAAGAAACGGAAGGAAACAAAAATGTCTGCTATACAAACACACAGTCACAATAAAATAAGAAACACTCATTTCTATAACCAGTCACACTGTCATAGTTGGTATTTATAACTACCTTCTTCCACTACCCTGTGTGCAGTCACCTTTGGCAAGCATCTCAGTGGCTGTAGTTCTTTATTTGATGGGATGACCCAAACTTTAAAATCCATACTAGTTAACTAGAGCTGCCCTAATTAAATCCCATAGACTGAGTGCCTTAAACAACGGGGACTTATTTTCTAACAGTTCTGGTGGTTGAAAGTCCAAGATCAAGGTGCAGGCAGGGCTGGTTCCTAGTGAGGGCTCTTTCTGGCTTGCTGATGGCCACAATCTTGCTGTATCCTCACGTGGCCTCTGCTCTGTATATGTGCACTCCTGACGTCTCTTCCTCTTCTTAAACAGATAACAACCCTATTGGATTAAGGTCCCATTGTATGACTTCATTTAACCTTACGTACCTCCTTAGAGGTCTTATCTTCAAATACAGTCACATTGTGGGGTAGAGCTTCAACATATAAATTGGGCGGGGCGGAGGGGACAATTCAGTGAACAACAACTTGTAATAACAGTCCCAGTCTCATCCAGAATAATATACAGGTAATAGTTAAGGAAAATAAGATATTACATTTTCTAGGCATTTTAGAGAATCTTTCATTTATTTGCCCCAATTAATACATTTTTAATACTATAAAATTAATACTATTTGAACAATAGTTTGAGCACCTACTATTTATTTATTAGGCACTGTTCTAAGCAGGGCCGATATAAGAAGTGATCAAATGAGATATCAGATTATGCCTTAGATGTTAGTCATTCACTGGGGGTTATTACTCTCAGATATAGTCCCAATATTGAATTTCAAATTCTTTTCATTTCAGGTAATTTTTCTTAAATTATAGGTTTAGTAGTAATCCTGTCCCTTGCTTTAGTTTTCTTATTAGGGGCTCCTATTAGTTATATGTTGGCTCTCCTTTGCCTATCTTCAATGCCTGTCCCTTTCTCTTGAATTTTTTCCCTTATTAAAAATTTTCATAATCTTCACCTTCTGTTTCTTTTAAGGCATTATCTGTTGTGTTTATTTGCTCTTATGTTCCTTCTAGTTTAATGTTTATTTCTAAAATATTTTATTTTATTTAAAATGCTTTCCTTGCTTCTGTCACTTTGTTTCTTAAATTTTCTATTTTGATTTATATTCTCTCATATCTTTTATCACTTTCTTAATGAATTTTAGTTCATTTTGACAGTAGTAGGTTATAGTTGTAATCTGTTGTTGAGCACAGCTGTATGGTGTATTATATGTCGAGATGTTACTCTGCTCCTTATTTTTTGTATCTTATTTTGTGTTGGTATAAAATTTTAGCTCCAACATTTTCTGTGACTTATATTTATGTGAAATTAATTTTCCTAAACTTCTAGAAGGAAGCAAGGTCCACAGCAGCTTTTATAACTTCAGAGCTCCCTATTCTGTTGTTTCCAAAATATGTGTTGTTTTCTGAGATATCCTGCCTCTATTTCTACTCCCATGTCAACTTCTATTACAAAATCTTAAAGAGAAAGAAAAAGTTCTGTGAGCTTCTGAGCAAAGCGAACAGTGGCTTATAAGCGGAAACATGTTATAATCAGACTTTGAAAGTAATAACTTTTGTAAAAGTAAATAGAGTAACATATTTTAAATACCTGAGGAAATAAAATATGACTTTATATTCAGAAAAACTATTTCCAACTATAAAGGACATATGCAGCATATAAGAACTCAGGGAATATGAATCCCTTGAGCTATTTCTGAGGAATATACTAAAGAATGAGCTTCAGACAATCAAAATGGCTAAAAAGCAGGGCTGAGGACTAATGGTGAAGATTAAATATGTAGATGCTTGGAAAATTAAGACCAAATAAAGGTTAAAAGAGAGAGATTAGCATGTAATTCTATATGTTTTCATAACATAGATATGACTAGTTAAAAAAATAGGTAGAATGGGAAAAACAAATGCAAAAATATTTTAAGCATTCTGAATAATAATATTTGCAGTGAAATACTGTTGAGATGTTTTATAAATAATAAAAGGTCAAATGATTTATCATGAGTTATGAGATATTCTACCATTCCTGAGTCCTTAGAACCAAGTTTCTTGATGTGAAAGACAGGAGATACAGACTTAATATATAAAAGGTTAAAACCTCTTTGGTTCTGTATGTGAAGTACAAGTATAAAGTCATAAAGTAATTATATATTTTTATACACATACAGAGAGAGAGAGATTTATATGTCTATATTCTGGCCAGCTTACAATTTTGTCCCCTAAAAAGACCTAAAAACAATGACTCAGTAATTTTGAGCATTTCTAGTTCCCATATTATGTACTTGATATATTACTTCTCACTAAAAGAAATCTGAATGTCTCAGAGAAATGGCTGATTCCAGATCTGGGACAGAAAACGTATAAGCTAAGCCTGGAAAATTTTGTCATCCATGTAGCAGAGAACCTATCAAAGACTCCTAGGGCCATGTCAAATGGAGCCTACTTAAAGAGGCTCTCCCAGAGCAAAAATGTGAGCTTCAATACAGATGATAACTGCCATTGATCCACATCCATAAAATATATTTAAAGTAATTCATTCATAAAATCACAGAAAAAAAAACTCATTGGTTGCCTTCAAAGGATCCTAGGGGAAAGATTTCCTACCTTGAACCTGGTGAACAAAGGCAAACAATCAAGGATTTATCCTGCTCTTCTTTCACAAACTATTCTGACTGAGAAATCAAAGAGGAGATAAAGGAAACACTTCTTTATGGAAATATTCTAGCTACCAAATGAAAAAATAAGTGATACAATCAGAATATCACTGCTTTGAAATCCTAGTGAATATGTAATGAATCTAGTCACTAAACACCAACGGCTGTCAACAACACAGAGGGAGCAGGTGCCATGTGCCTCCCAGTGAAAGAACACTCTACCACTGCCTAGAATCCTGCCAAGGAAGCAGAAGTGAGTCTGATCAAGACTGTGGACTGCAGCTGCCAATTAATTCACAGAAAATTCTGAGGACAGAAGAACAGGGTAAATTCTACCATGACAGAGCAAATAGCAAAATATGAACTGTGAGAAGCTACAAGTTAAATGGCCTGATTTTTAACAGATAAAATTTAAGGGGGGAAAAAGAAGGATGGAAAAAGAACCCGCAGATTAAAAAATAAAAAGGAAACAGGTGAGACTAACCTGTAATGTGAGATACACAGGTGAGTAGTCAAACTACAAAGAAATGCAAGAATGTGATTAAAATGAGAGAGAGGAAGAGAGGTTATGGTATAATGAGGGGAAATGAATACAAATAAAAATAAATTCAAAAACCCAAAAACTTCCAAAGCAATCAGGTTTAATTATAAAAATCCCATGTCAGAATTATCAGGCGACAATGACAATGGAGAAGTA
This sequence comes from Cynopterus sphinx, assembly GCA_030015415.1. NCBI lineage: Eukaryota > Metazoa > Chordata > Mammalia > Chiroptera > Pteropodidae > Cynopterus > Cynopterus sphinx. Next base: position 114,607,627 of record CM057381.1, read on the forward strand.
AATCGCAAACTAATCATGACTATATACTCTTAAAAGTATCCATTCTTGTACTACATTTCCATTTGGAGTATAGACAAGGGGGTAGGGGCAGATTTTAATTTTGAGATGAGCCTGTTTCTGGTAATCCACATTCACTCATGATGGTACTGGTTAGGGACTGGGAGAGAACAACGTAAATTTTCCAAAGCTGGCTGATGGAACCCATGCCCAAGGTCAAGGTGCTTTAAGTGCCATTGCCACATCAATGGAATGGGAGGCAATCCAAAATACCAGGCTCTGCGTGAGGGTGAAAGGGCAGGCCTAGCCTAAGGTCCAAGGCCCTAGCCCTCAAATGTGACCCAAGCTCGGAGTCAGGACTCTGTCTCTGCTCGGCACAAGCTACCTTTTGATGGTTCTAGCCAAGGAGTCCCCAAGGGGACGATCAATCATAGACACACACATAAACACTCTCAGGCATAACCATTAAAAAAACACTGTGCTCTTTGATAATCCAGCTACTTGTAGGCTATGACCATATATGAATATTGTCCAAAAAAGATACAGTTGAAGGTAAAATAATTATGCAAGACAACTGGTAGAAACTAGCACTGTCCTGGATAAATCAGCACAAAAGATTATATCACCTAATATATCACCTAAATATTTCCAAAATTCTTGTTTTGGCCTCTGCACAAAAGGTAATCACCAGACTCTCAATAGATTCCCGTGAGTAGGAACAAGATGATTTTAGAAGGTACATGGACAAATATATACTATTTATTTTCATTTATCAAATATTTATGTGGATTGTATAATATACAGACAGCATATTAGATATGATTTCATATATTACTGCTTACAATGAAACTAATGTCTTTCAGAATGTTTGCTAATTTAAATTTTAAAAGACTGGTATATGCCTCTACAGGCGATATCAGTAATGACACACACACAAGACTGAATGTCAGATGTAGATGCCTACTTTTGAAAATTACTGGCATATTCAATAGATGCTTCTTTTTTTCCTTCTGCAAATCAGTCAAGAAATCTTTGCTGAGCCCTCACTATGAACAGGGCATTACCCCAGACCCTGGGGCCACAGTGATAACTATGGTCCCTGCTCAGGGAACTCTCCAGACAGTGAGTCTTCAGCACAAATGATGTTATTTTTAAAGCTAATGAAGCATTTGATAGTTAGATTTAATAACAATGAATATATATTGCATTTCATATAGTTGACAGTTTGAACATACTCAATCTCATTCAACTAATAGCTATGAGTTTACTTTAAACCCAGAGAGAAAATATTCTTCAAGATCATCTCAAATGCCAACTGTTCCTGGTTCACCAGCTGCTCTCCCCAGGCCACAGGTTCAGGACCCCTTCACACCCCTGCTCAGACCAGGTTTGTTCCTCTGAAGCCACTGGGGCGTTTCTCTCAGTAGCTGAGCACTTACCTGAAGACACGCACTGCAGTCCTGCTTGGACTCCGTGATTTCTCTAGTTCCTCTCGATAACATCCTTGGTTGAGAAGGATTGGGGGGCATATTAGGCTCTGGAGAGAAGGTGCTATAACAAATGAGTCAGGTCATTCAGAGGATGGGCGGGGGGAGTTCTGCCACCAGAATCTGCACTCCCTACAGAGGTGAAGCAGATGCTCAGAGGTTTACCCACATGGTGTATGTAAGATACACGTCATACATTAGAAGTGCTTTTTCCATGCATTATTACTGCCCTATTATACATGCCACACAGGTCTACACCATGTACATGCTACACTCTGTAACCCTGGGGCGGGGGGGGACAGAATGAATCAAAACTAGAGACATATAATTTGGAAAGAGACTCCAGATACATTCTAACTTTAGTCTCTTTATAAATCTGGTAAGTAAGGCAGTGTAGATATGGTTCTCCATACCTAAAGCTAAGGAAGTAAGGTTCAGAGGGATTAGTGACCTGTCCAAAGTCATGCTTCTAAAAAGTCACAGAGCTGAGTGAGAACTCAAAAACTGCCCACTAGGCTGTTTTAGGTCTGCAGCCTGCAGCCTGCAGCCTGGCATTGGGAGGGGCTTAGAGGCCCCCCACTCCCCAAGAGGTACTTTTTGTGTGTGGGGGAGAGGACTTTTTGTTTTGTTTTTGTTTGTTTTTCTCCTTTTAATTCTAATTAATCATTTTTAGTCAGAACTATCAAATGCTCCACTGGCCTCTGAATGAAAGTAATGAAAAAAGAAAATACTATTTGTGCTGCAGTGTAGAAGACATGCAATCCTTCATGTGATATGATCCCATACATGCTCTCCCAGCTATAGAGATGGGTCAACAACTTGGCTTTAAGAATGAGAAAGCAATGAAGAGCTAAGGACAACTGCAACAACAACAATAAAAGAGGTGCTGGAAATAATTTGGAGCCATAGAAACTTATAATAAAAGACTAAACACTGAATATAATCAAGAGCACCCAATTTTTGACCACATTTATCTAGCATCAGCTAGTACTTGCCAAGCATTTGGTGGCCCCCCTCAGTCTCAGTTCCTCCCACACTACCCCATTATCTTCCTGGGTAGTGAACCCAAGCTCTCAGGAGCCGTGGGTTTCCAAGACTCCAGGGATGAAGAAAAGAACACTGCTGAGCTAGAGAACAAAAGAACGGGAGGCAGAGGGCACAATCTTGGGGAAGAGCTCGAATCAGAAGTCTCCTGGTTTAAGATCTGAAACTGAGATTCAGGCTAACTGCTGAAGCTGACTGAAATGCACCTGGAACTCAATTTCCTCTCAAGTATTTTTGTTGTTAGTAAGAGTATTTTCTACAGAGCACTTCCACATTTTGACAATTGGTAGCAGGTGCTTTACTGTCCATCATCTTCAAAACTTCTCTCTTTGCCACGGTAGTGACCAAACGAAATCAACCACCTCTGCCATGGATTGCATCCTTCCGAGTCCCAGGCCCGGTGTTAAAGCTTTTACTTGTTTTCTGTCACTTAACCCTCCCAGCAACACTACTTCATAGATATTCTTACCATCATCTTTTAGATGGGGAAACTGAGGCTTAGAAAGTTGACATAACTTGCCCAAGGTCACACAGGAAACAAGTGTTGGAACAATAACCAGTTACCATCACCAATACATTCAGCATTTGAAGCTGGGTGCATGTGTCCCCAGGGGCCAAGCTTTTAAACACTGCCACAGGTGCTTTCTACATATTTCCAGCCCACTATCTGCTCCGTCCACCTCCCACCTCCAGCACAAGCATGTGAACAGCAGCCTCCAGTGCCTTGTATGCATGTGGGTTGGGCATGACCAGCTTGGTCTCTGTGAAGCCTGGTTTGCTCACACTCTGTTCTATAGGCCTGCCTTCATCTCAAAGTTGCCTATGAGGCCCTTTGTGATTAATATGCATTCTTAGACTGTGGAGCCAGATGGCTAAGGTTTAGACCCTGGCTCTACCACTTAGAAGCCATGTGGCCATGGGCAACATTCTTAGCTTCACTGGACTTTTTCTCATCTCTAACACAGATATTCATGGCAAGTATATGACCCACTGTTCAGCATGCTATGAGAATTACATGAAGTTCTGCTCGTGAAGTGCTTGCAATGGTGCCTACCAAGAAGGAAGTTCTCCGTCATGGTCACCTAGATAACAGCAATGAGATTTTCTGGATAAACATTTAGATTTCTCTTAGAACCTGAATGCTTGGCAGCAAATAAAAACAAAAATATAGAATGATCCCAAGGGGCTGGCTCTCAGCTCCACATTCAAGGGACCCCATTTTTCCCTGAATTCAAGTTCCATTTTGAGGTCACCCAAAAGAAAGGAGAAGTGTTCAACAGAATAAAAACTCTAACCTTTACTTTTAAACAACTTTTTTCCCCCAGGGAGTTGGATGGTAACAATGGGCCTGGGTCTAAGGGTATTTTTTTTTTTTTTGTACCAAGATATTTCCAAGAACGACAGTACCTCCAAAGTTTGCAAGGGTAAAATTAGCCTTCATTCCACTGTGACTGCTCCAAGCATCTCTTTACAAAATCAACAGAAGAGTAGAATTAAAAGTCTGAAATCACTGTAGAGAATCACATCGTGAACCATAACACAGGTAAGTCAAATTCTTCTTCCTACTACTTCCTTTCTCAGCTTTATCTACTAGACGGAAATGCATCTCAGCTGCTGATCCATATTCCTTTCACTTCACCTAATTAGCATTCCGTGTGGATGCCTCTCACAAGAAAAATCACCCTGCAACTTCTGTCATTTTGATTATGCTGAAGCAGCAGAGGGTTTTCAGTAACTGTCTTTGACAAGCATTACTATATCTGGTAATTACTGTTCCCTTGGGTAAGCTAGAACAAAACAGACTTCCTTATCATCGTTGATCTTTCAACCTAAGTTGCTGAGCTTTGACCTGCAACAACCAGCCAACAGGATCTGTCAGGCCCTTTTGTGGCCCCTGTCTGGACTGGTTTTCACTTAAAAGAAAAAAATCCACATAGTACGACCATCACCAGTCAATTTTTTTCCTTATATCTTGTTGTCAGTTGAATATTCTAAATTCCCTCTTAACTTAGAGAGCCCCTGTGACATATTGAACAACTCCAGATAGTCCCAGATAGTTTGTCAGAAATGTCAAAAGAATAGTTTATATTTAAAACTTAGAAATTAAGTTCTTTAACTACATGATTCTATTCTTTCCCTAATCTATAAACTTTAGTCCTGGCCCCAAATAAGATTCCACAGGTATAGTTTACAATGATTCTTACAGCAACTGCTAATATTTAGTGAAACTTTACCAAGTGCCTAGCACAGCATAAAAGGGTTTAATTGTAAGTGTCATCTGATTTTATTTTCATAGGAACCAGGTTGGTAGTTCTTGTAGTAGGATTATATTTCCACTATCCCAATTTTAATGATGAGAAAAGTGAGAATTAGATACTCAAATAACCTGCACCAAATTTTACATGTTTGATTTGAAGCTTGATACTTACCTACTAGATTCGATCACCTCCTATGCCATTATTTTGAACAATGCTCAGATTTTCTGCTTTTCAAGAAGTAAAGTTATGGTTCTGACCCATGGCATCTAGAAGAACCACATTTGTCATTCTCAAACCTCTTTAGCACAGTAATCTTCTTTCCTGTCACCCAGCCCTTTTTGCTTGGATTCCTCATTTGGCAACCAGGATCACAAAGACATAATAATCCTTTTCAAATGCAGTTACGTTTTAAAAACCTAGGCTGCTTCAGCTTTCTTTGATTCCAGCATTGACAATGAACTTTGTCAATGATTTTTAGTCTCATCTCTCCGTCTGACATGGTGGTTCCCTTATAACTACTAACTGATTTGTATCCATGTTTAACTAATACAATCACTGCAATCTTGCTCATACAGCTGAAAGCAAAACATCTCATAAAATTCAATCCTCACTTTCTCCCGTTCTTCAAGAGCCTCTGAAGGACCTTGGCCATACTCTAAGCCAAGTCCCACCTCGGAGTTAGGACTTAGCAGACTCAATAATTATTGCCCAATACTACCTTATGTCCTATATTTTAGCCACAGGGCCAGACACCCACTTCGTTTTACACATCAAATAATAATATTTTGACAAGCATTAGGAAGAATGACTGATAATGAATCTATGAGCTTCATATCCCCAATATGTTTCCATTTGACAACAATAAACACATCTGTTGGTTTATATGTTAGTGATAAGTAAAATATTCAAAATGATCTAAAGACCTTAAATGAGTTTATTAATGTTGTGGCTTACATTTTGGGTAAACAACACTTTTGAGACATAAAAAGATTAATTTCCTTGAACCACAGGAAGAAAGAGGGTCAACCTGAATCACTGTACCATGTTCCACTTGGCCCCACCAGAGGCAGTTTAGACTGCATTAGGGAGGTAACTGTCTCATGTTTCAGGGTCTTCTTAGCAGCTCTTGAAAAACCCCTTTTTCCTTTAGACAAATTGGGAATGTACTTCAGTGCTTTTCCTTCTCAAGAAAAGCAGGATATACTTCTCTACCAGGTATTGTCACTTATAAAAACTGACACCATAAAAACTAGAAGACTTTGAGATTTACACTTTTCTCCCCAATAATAAGAAGTTCCATGATAATAGAAAGAAAATACCTTAGCAAGTGCATTAATCTTTTGAAGTTATTTTTTTTCTATTAAAATAAGTCTACATAGTGGTATGGCAATAAGAAAGCAATTATAAAACCTAAATTGGATTTTTTTTTTGCATAATCATTTGAGGTGATTTGCTGTACCTCTGGGTTCAGCAGCAATTTGCTTCTGCCTCCTTAATATGCACAGGTGACTGGTAACCCACAAATGCCAATGCAGGTGGTTATGTGACTAAAATAAAACCCAAAGTTCTACATAGGTTCAACTATGCTATTTTTTAAATTACAATCTGATATATTGGGGGGGAAATTATATGGCAGAAATTTTTAATAACGTGTAAATTATGCTACAGATGACTTGTGAACATAAGAAAGACAAGTCTGAGAAGTACAAGACACCGAAAAAATGGTATGAGACAGTGTTTTTCAAGTATGCACTTTCCAACACTGATCCCTCAACACCGGTCTTCAGAGTCTCTGCAGAAGGAAGGTTTCATGGGATTCTGGATACAAGCCATACTACTCTCACTCAGGAAAATCAAGATTCTGAAAAGTCCTGCATTAAAGAAACCTGCTTAAATTAGCTTAACTCTGTATTTCCTAAACCTGTATACAGACGAAGCCATTTTTTCTACTTAACATCTGTTAAACCCTGTTGAACTCATGAAGCTTTGGGGAAATCCTGCAGTAGTGAAAAAGGGAAAACACTGGGAAATGTAACCAAGGAGAATATGAGCCAAAGCTGGCACGCTTTGCTGCATACAGCACATGCTGACAGCAGAAACACTTGAGTTTTCAACCAAGGTAAAAGATATTGATGTAATAATTCCTGAGAGGCAGGGAAAAAGGCAATTTAAAAATTGAGTCCATTAAATAAAGTCTTGGTGGGTCAAGTAGAGTTCTTCATAAAAGTCAAGTTGCAGGGTCAGGTTGCTTAAGTAAAAAGTAATCTTTACCAGTAAAGATTTACCAGAAAATCTGTAAAAATGCTTTTGACCCACATTTTATTTGTACAATTTAGATAAATCCAAACTACTTGGATATTTAGCAAAAGGGAATACAAAATACCAACTTCTTAGATAAATAGCAACAGGGCCATCCCTTGATAGGTATGGGTGAATTTGGGAAGTAAATTGGGTGCCTTTACCCTCCTTTCTGAACTCTTTCCTCCTCTTCGAACCTCGGCCCCCAAATGATCCAAGGCTCTAGAGTAAACTGTTTCCCCTGCACCGCAAACCTCCCAAGCCCTTTCATGCCAGATGTACTGTAATGCTTAACACAAATTATTTAACGCAAGTAATCCTTCCAGGGGGAAACAGAGGTGTTGATAACAGATACTTTGTAGGGGAAGAACTTCCTCCTATGCTTGAAATCAGATCAAAGTAGCCACCGGCATCATCTACTGCCACTAAGCAGAATCATTAGACCTGTGTTAATGGAATTTTTTTTACAACTTAAAAAAAAAGTTATCATCAGTAACAACAGCAGCTGCCATTTAAGGAACAGCTAATGAGCACCAAGTACTGTGCTAAGTGTTTTACATACATTATCATCACCATTTTACCCTTGAAGCCATCAATGATACGTTATGATAATCATTTTACTGAGGAAACTGAGGTTCAGAGTGTAAAACCACTTGTGCAGCACTCTGTTGGCTAGTGTGCCAAATGGCTGGATTTGAACCCAGACAGTGTGGCTTTGCTGCTGCTTGGTTTGGCCTGCTTGGAACAATAGTATTCCAAATGAGCTTTGCATTATTTTAAGAGTTGCCCAGTTGGTCCTGGCAAGAGGTTTCCACATCCCTGACAACTTGCATGTATAGAGCCTATATCTGTTGAGCTAGGGCTTTTAAGCCACCCCTCAGCTTTCATCCACAGAACACATATGGGCTTACTGGCTTGGCATCCTGCTATCAGTTAGAAGTGACACTAACTCAGAGTTTAGTTCAGTAGGTATTTTTAAATTAACTTTCTGTCTTAGAATACTTTTACGTTTACAGCAGAACAATCGCTAAATAGTTCTGAGTTTCTATATATCCCTTGCCCAGTTTTCCCTACTGTTATCATCTTACATTCACATGAGATATTTGCCCATGCTAAAAAACCAATACTGATTTATTATTATTACCTAAAACCCATACCTTATTTAGATTTCTTAGTTTTAACCTAACATGATTTTCCTCTTCCAACAACTCATTTAGGATAATCACATCACATTTAGTTATTATGTCTCCTCCAGTTCCTCTTGGTTGTGATACTTTGCCTTAGGCATTCCTTGTTTTGGTGATCTTGACAGTTTTGAGGTATATTGGTCAGGGATTTCGTAGAATATTCTTCAAATGGGATTTTCTCATGTTTTTCTCATGATTAGACTGGATTTTTAGGTTCTGAGGAGGAAATGCCATTCTTATCACATCATATAAAATTCCATTCTCACATCAGGTGTCTTATCACTGTCGATATTAACCTTCATCCCCTGACTGAGGTGGTGGTTGTCAATTCTCTCCACTGTGAAGTTATGTACTCTTAGGAAGGAAGTCAATAGGCAACAAGTAGGGAGTGGGAGTCATACTCCACCCTCCTGAGATAGAGTAGCTACGTACATTATATTGAATTCTTCTTCATAGGAGATTTGTCTACTCTCCCCCCTCCCATTTCTACATATTATGAATATTTATACTTTGGGTTACAATCTAATATACTTTATTTATTTTACTATTAAATTTATTCCAGTTTGGCCATGGGGAGCACTTTCAGTAGACTCCAGTGTCTCCATGGGGAAAAAAAAAAAACAAAAAACTCACCATTGTGTTTGTATTGTTTGTTTTGAGGACTTACTCATTACTTTCTGACACTACAAATGTTCCAGGCTCATCTTATGAATTTTCTTCCCCAGTCCTAGGTTCTGTTGCTTCTCCAGGGAAGCCTGTCAAATGGTATTAGAAACCAAAACCTGGGAACAGAGATACTTTTCTAAATGTTCATGAAAACCTGCTTAGCTTTATTTATACCAATAGTCAACCCATTTTTAGTCTTCTGAATAGAATCAGTTCCTTTATAATTCAGGCATATAAAACCACCAAAACTAAATTGTGTAACAATCAAACAGAAAATTTAAATCCTCCACACCTATTGATCCCCAGCCTTCCTCTGAGCTGAGAAGGAATCCAGATTTCTTGCTTGCAGACAACTCCTCCTTGGATTAGATTGACAGGTAGTCCACTATGTCCAGATTGTTCACTTTCCCTATGCCATGGGAATTTTGTCCCAAAGAACGAATGCTTCTATGTCCTTTCAGAAAACAGAGCACAAAAACCACCATCCTGCTTTATCAATACTATGACATTGATGTGTTTCCAAAGGAACAGGAGGCCATAGAGGCCAAAAAGGTAAGGCAGCCTCTTTAAAAATATGCACTCAGGACATGCCCATCAGCTGTGTCTCAAAACTCTGTGCCTCTGGATAAGCTATTCTTGTGGTCTGCATTGCCTTTTCCAGTCCCCTGTGGGGCTCACAATTGTCTAGCCAGTAGCCTCTTACGTACTGTCCACAAACTGTGGATGACTTCTCTGTGGCTTCCAGTTAACGGCTCCATCTATCATTCATTCATTCCATACTGTGGCAGGCTAGTCCAGGCCCTGGAACCTGGGATACAAGAGTTAGTGCTAATAAACTAAGGCCCTGTTCTCACAGAGTTAATATTCCAGAAGGATAGAAAAGGAACAGAAAAATGTCAGATGGTGGCAAATGCTAAAAAAAAAAAAAAGAAGAGAGGATGTGGAAGGGGATACATCTCTATGCAACTGCCACCTGATTGGAGGGACCTTTCTGAACATGCTCCCACCACTTTCCCTCTCCTTAGCCTACTTATTGTCTTCCTGCTACTATCAGAAGATTCGCTATGTTAAGTATAACTATCTGCAAGTGTGTTTCCCCCAGTCGACTGACAACTCCTTGGAAGCAGGGACGGGTTAGGTTTATCTTGTCAGTACAGCATTTTGCAGAAACCTAGCTCCCAGTGAGATCAGTCAAACTCCAATTGACTGGCATGAGATTCTGCAAACAATAGGGGCATAGATTGTGACTTGGCTTTGTACCCTAATTATAGAGCATAAAGCATCGTTCTTGAACTATCATAAATCAAAATGACTACGTTTTCTATATCTGAATTTCAAGGAGTAAGCTGTTGAATATCATGAAATTTAATATTGAGATTTTTCCTTGTTACAAAGAGCCACGCAAGGAAAAATGCAAATAGCTGGTGTGAAAGGAACAGACTTTGAAAGCATGGTGGGGTGGAGAAATATGTTCATTGTGGTGTCAGAGATTGTATGAATAGAAAATACCTAAAAAGGAAGTTCTTTTGGTCAAAGCAAAGGAAAAAAGTCCTCATGCAATTCACCACTTATGACACATTTCCTTTTCAGCTTAAAAAACCCATCTCATAGTATTACTACAAAAATTCAGAGAGATTATGTGCATAAGAGTCTTAGCCTAGGACCCAGATCCTAGTAATCCTACAATAAGTGGTACTGATGTGTGAACAGCAACAGTTAACATACTCTTACACATATAACCACTCAACTCACTAAACCCTATGGGCACTAACTCATTTAATATTCCCAGTAACCTGACAAACCAGGGGCTATCATCACCTCTCTGTAGCTGACAACCCTGAGCTCTAAGAGATTTGGTAACCTTTCCAAGAGCATGAAGCCAGCAAGTGGCTAATCCAAGACTGGAACCCTAAACATGTCTGACTCTATAGCTAAGCAATTCATGTCAGACAGACACTCCTGTGCATCATACATATATGTGTTGATACGGCTGATGCCTCTCTTCCATGGCACAAAGGAGGTCACTCCCATGAAACATGTCTGTGCTTGAATGAAGCCGTGAACTCAAGAGTTGGGGCTGGGCCAAGCCATGCCACATGAGAACAAGCAACCCCAGCAGTACCAAGGTCAAGGAGTCACATCCAGTGTAATAGCTTGGGCACTGCCACCTGAGTTCTTGTGAAAACCCCTCCCAGCCCATCCCAGGACCACCCCGTCCCGTCATCATGCGGCTGACTGACATTAGACAGCTGCCTGTCTCCCTGGAATAGAACATAACAAATATTCTCCACAACTCTGAAATCTATTACCTTGGCCTTGACAAAACCACGTACTACTAACTATATTGCCTATGCAAAACATTCATTCTTCCATTCAACAAATTCATGGAACCACTAGCACATGCCAGGTACTTTATTATACACTCTGGAAATATATAAGTAAATCTAATTAAAATTCCTTTCAGCTTCAAGACAGCATTATAGCAGCAACTGAAAGCATTCTTACAACACAACTGCATATGAGTTACATGCATATGTGAGCCTCTTGCTCACATATACAAGACTAGCCTGCTTTTCTAACAGACGCTCACAGAGTATTTGATGAATCAACCAATATATTAAAAAAACTATACTGCTTTAGATTTTTCAAGGAATTCTGACAATCATCACCTCTAAGGGCTCCTTACCCTGAGAGGTAGAAACAGATGGAGGATCTTTGGTTGTAAGTGATTAGCTGTCAGAGTAAGGACCAGAAGGTGGGCTTTCTAACTCCTGCTTAAAAACTTCTTCGACTCAAGCAAGGTAAAGCATTTCGGCTTTCAACAAACAGAAACTTTTATAAATGCCCATATATTTGGCAGCTATGACATTTGAGCCACCCATTTCCTAGAGACCCAAGCCCCCAACCACTGTGCCTCCCCTTTTTGTCTCAATGTGATGGTACCCCAGAGACAACACTGAAACCACTGACCACTGAGCCCTGGCTTACATGTTGGCAGAGTGGATATTTTTTATAAACCGTACGCTGTGGCCAACACATTCAGGCAGAACCTAGAAATGGAGTCTATCCAAGTCACCATGTGTCCCCATCACAATCTATCATGTTTATCAGAGCTGGATATCTTTTGGCAACAGATTCAATTTATGCAATTAAAAAGAAGCTTGGAAATTTTAGATCATTTAATTAATCTTTATGTATTTTGTCTTATTAAGTAGCAAAGAAAATGTTTACAACTCAATTGAATGAATTAGCATTTATAATTCTTCCTTTTGCAAAGAGATTATCTAGATCTATATAAAATATTGTCGAAATAAAAATGTCACATCTAGATTCTTTGGCAAGATAGAGGACTTTTATAAGATACTGAAGGTAACACATGGCCTGAATAATCTCTCATACAAATTTATTACGTTTTTTGAGCTGTAAATATAACATGTTTAATGAAGCTAAACATTTGCAACCTGTCTCCTACAGGGTCCAGCAGTTTGCCTTTAGACTCTCCTATGTCGAACTCTGGCTCAGAAACTATTTACATGCTAAGATTAGCTTTTCACTCATAGATCATAGTATATACTCTTCAAAATTATCTATAATTTTATAGATAATTCTATATGATTATGTCTTTTCAGAAGGTAATGACCCTTATAATTTATCAATTTAGAAATGTGTTGACTTAGATAATTCTTATGAGATTTGGAAAACATTTTCATAAATATCAAATATTAGTAAGGTAAGTCAGTTTAGGCTGCTAAAACAAAATCTACCATAAAGTGGGCTACTTAAACAAGAGACATTTATTTCCCAGAAATCTGGAGCCTGGGGAATCCAAGATCAGAGTGCCAGCACATGCAGTGTCTGGTAAGGGCTTTCTTCCTAGTTTGCAGACGCCCGCCTTCTTGCTGTATCCTTCTTGCTGTATCCTTCTTGCTGTAGGGGGGATGTGGGGGTGTGCCACTGTGCACGGTGGCAATAGCATGCCACCGTGATCTCTTTTTATAAAAGCATTAAGCCCATCATGAGGACTCCACCCTCATAACTTCATCTAAACCTAGTTACTTCCCAAAGGCCCCATCTCCAAATGCTACCACATCAAGTGTCAGGAATCTGACATACAAATTTTGGGGGGACACAAACATTCAGCCCATAGCATTCAGGAAGGAGAATTTTACAGACTCTTGGAGGTTCATATTTTGGAGAGCTCCAAGAAGAGGTTAGAAAATACTCTACTGAAAAGAATGGGGAAAAAATAAAATCTTGCATAATTTCCCTACAATAAAACTATACGACCTTTTAAATTCATGTCCATTTTTAGGACCAGAAATTGGGAACACTAATAATCAAAAATACTTTAAACCACAGGGCAAAGAAACAATTAAGCCTTCTTACAGTCAGTCCTAAGTGACTAGGTCTCATTTTTTTTTTTTTGGCTTAAAATTAAACTTAGCTTTAGCAAAGTTTTCAAGTTGCATAATACTTTGCCATAACTGATGTATCCTTTACCCTGGGTTATATAGAAACATCATATGTTTAAATGACAAAGAACAGATAAGATACATCAAGATGAGGGAGGAAGGAAGGTCTCTGTAATCAACAGCCATCAAATAATTAAAATGTCCCTGTCTACTGAAACAAGTGCTCTGAAAAAGATATAACAAAATGAATTTGAAAACAGTAAATTTTGTAAATTATATGCTAAGGCAACTGATATTCAGGGGGAAAACTGGGGGTTTTATAACTAGGTAACACAGTACAAAAAAAAAAAAGCAGAAAAAATTTCTAGCGTACTCCACAAAGGCTACAAATTTCTTTAACCTATTAACAACTTTCAAATCCTACATAGAAATCTTTGTAAGTCCAGAATTATGTATCATGAGACAAAAGGCAAAACAGAATTATGTATCATGAGACAAAAGGCCCTAACGAGAAAGAGAATCAAGTCTCTCCAGACTGGACACCAGTAGCACTGTTCATCTAAGAAATGTCTGATTCATCTCTGATGTTTCAACCCAGCACAAAGGAAGCTCTGACACAGAGGGAGCCACACAGGACCCTAGAGGTCTCCAAGACAAATTAATCAGGTGTAACTAGCCTCCTGACAGATCTCAGGGTCTTTCGCCAAAACAAACGTGAGCTTCTAGTGGAGAGAAGAGCAGTGGAGCACCATGTCACTATTTAAACACACTTCTGCCATGTTTGAAACCCATATATCTGAACACCTAAACTGAAAACTCGAACTCCATTAATGACTATACAGGCAATAATGCTGAATCTCCATCCACTGCCTAGGAAACAGTGATTCTGTCATCTCTCAATCCAGAAGATGAGAGATGGGAGAAGTATCTGTTCACCACAGCAAACACCTTAGTGAAGCTGAGGTGGGACCTGCTGAGAGGAATAATGGGGGACCGAATAGAGTTGCAGGTAAATAGGCCACGGGTCCTTGTTCTCGGGTTTCTGACTTCAAGGTCTGAATGTCATGCGTGAAATAAAAGGACTTGAAATAAAAGACCAGCATCCCTGTGAGCTTGCTAAAGAGATTACTGCTAGATTGTGACCACTTCCTCAAAGACAGGACCCAAATTCTCACCAAGGAGAAGTTTGAAACTTGTTCAAACTTCGTAACACCATTTGGTGGCTCAGCAAAACAAATTCTCTGGACATTAGTGGGAGGAAGTAGGAGAGATGACCAAAAGAGTCCTGAGCAACAGCTGTATTGTTTGGCTTTGCTTTGTCTTCTTGCAAAATTCCAACCTCAGTAATGCAGGTATAGGATAGACTCAAACCATGCAGCAAAGTGATTGTTAAACTATTCAAGTGAAAGACAGATCCAAATCAGTATTCCATAGCTTAGAAGGCTGGACTAAGGTGTGAACTACCATCTTAATGGATACAAAATTTAATTCATCTGAATCCAATTTGATTGATTGCCTGATAAAACAAAAAAACAGCCAACATTTTCCAGAGGATTCTAACTAGACCCAGAGTTTATACAGATAACATTCAGAATGTTCAGGATATGATCCAAAATTACTTGAGGAAAAATCTGATCAAGAGATGTTAACCCCAAGACGCTCCAGATGTGGGAACTACCAAACAGAGACTTTAAAAAGAGCTATTAAAACTATAGCTCATACCACACAAATGAACAAACCAAACAAAGCAGACTCATGGAAACAGAGGTCAAACTAATGGTTGCCAGAGGGGAGGGAATAGAGAATAAAAATGAAAAAAGTGAAGGGGAATATAGTCATTAGTATTGTGATAAGTTTGTATGGTGACTGGTGATTACTAGACCTAATGAAGTGATCACATTGTAAGGTACATAAATGTTAAGTCACTATATAGTACACCTGAAACAAATATAATATTGTATACCAACTATACTTAACATTATAACATTATAGTTTGAAAAAAAACTATAGTTCATGAGATAAAGGAAAACAGCTGAAATAAATGAAAAAATAAGAACGCTCAAGCAGAGAAATACAAACCACAATAAAAAACCAAGTGAAAATTTTAAAACTTAAAAACACAATATCTTAAATAAAAAACTCACTTAGATGGGCTCAGTAACAGAATGGAGATGACAGAGGAAAGAATAAGTGAACTCAGAAGAGGGGTCAATAGAAATTATCTACTCTGAAATACAGAGAGAAAAGAGAGAAAAATGAACAGAACTTCAGGAACCTTGGGGGCAGTATCAAAAGGTCACTGGAGTCCAGGCAAGCCAGGAGAAAGATATTAGGGCAGAAAAAAATATATTTAAAAAATAATTGCCAAATTTGTTCAAATACTAAATTTACAGATTAAAGAAGTCAGTGATTCAGAAGTAGGATAAACTCACAGAAAACCACATCTAGACACAACATAATCAAATGGCTAAAAACAAAATATAAAGAAAAATCTCCAAAGCAGCTAGAGAAAAATGATAACATTACATAAAAGGAAGTAATGATTTGAACCACCAGAAATTTCAGATACACTGAATTTCTCATCAGAAACTATAGAGACCAAAAGACAGCAGAATAACATCTTTTAAATGTTGAAAGAAAAAAACTGTCACCCTGGAATACTATCTCCAGTAAGATCTCTCTCAAGGATAAAGGCAAAATTCAGACATTCCTGGATGAAAGAAAATGAAGAGAATTTGTCAACAGCAGAACTGCTCTACAAGAAATAATAAATTTTTTCAAGACAAAGGTCAATGTTAACAGAGGGAAACCTGGACTTTTAGGTATGACAGAAGAACAACAGAAACGGTAAAAATAACAGCCTGCCTTTTCTATTCCTAAGAACTCAAAAATATGTATGACTATTTAAAGCGAAAATTATAGCACTGTCTAATGGGTTTTTCAATGAGTGTCACACACACAACTATAACATTAAGATCAGGAGGTAAAGGAACTGATATGATTGTAAGATTTCTATGTTTTATATGAAATGGCATTCACTCTGAGTGTGAAAAATTAGGTGGCTGCTCTCATAAGTACAAAATGTGTAAACGAGTAATAAATGAATCAGTTAATGAAAAAATTTCTTCTAGAATTATAAATTGTTGAATATGTCAATAGCATATCTTTACAAAACTTCTGCTAGGAAAAAACTCATAAATACAAGAAACTAACCTGTAACATGTTAATTTAATGATGTATTTCAGTGATTTCAAGTTAGATGATCTCATAGAGATATAACTTTTCACATTTCCAACAACCCAAAATAGCTCTCATTAAAATTTAAACTACCAAGTGAGATGCTCAAAATTACGACTGTACCTCGGTAAAACACGCAATTGTGAAACACGTTGAATTAATCAACTTTAAATACATGCAGGAGAATAAACTACAGTCATCAAAAATTCTGGTTATCTAAAATGAAAACTAAAAAATTAATTAAAGGAATTTTGGGTCATGGCTGTAGCGTACTCAAGACCCTACCCTCTCATCTCTAACATTTTAGTATTTCAAACTACATGCCACATGAAGGCAGAGATTCATTTTGATCTCTCTGTCCCCAGCACCCAGCAAAATGCCTGCCACATGGTAGTTACTAATACCTACAGGATGAATTAAAGATTATTTCCCAGGGTAAGAATGAAATGAGGAAATGAACTTTAAAGTGCTTCGACTGGTGCCTGGCGCGTAGCAGGTGGAATATATGATGGCTGGCTGAATAACAAACTCTTTCTCGCCTCCAACCTCTTTCTCCACTCTCACCTACAGCCTCTCTCTCGCTGAGCCTCCGAGCCTCTCAGACTGAAAGAGGCCACAGGTACAGTGGGAAAAACACTGAGTGGAAGTCCACACACTTGGACCCCGGGCCTTGTCCTCTAACAAAATGGTCCTTTTGAAGCCAGTTGTCCCACAGGAGGGTTGCTTGATTTTCTAACCTAAATCACCTGCCATTCTTCTAGGCTACATGAGTATCACAGCTTTTGTACATTTAGCAATATTTTAGTCAATACTTGTTTTCTAAATACATTTAAAAACTTCCTCTATAAAGAGAATATTAGATAATAATTACATGACTAGTTAAAGAGGCATTGCTGAAAACCTAACTGATAAGAGCAATTATGTCCCAAACATGCTTGCAAGCTGTGTGATAAAAATACTGTTACTATCACAGCAGACTGATTCTAAACAAAGTTAGAAGAAATATTCATAGCAGTCACCAAGAAACAATAAACCAAATATTGACATAAAAGGGGAAAACTGTACTTTTTAAATATGTTATATAGCCCCTAGAAAGGAAGTTCTTGATGAAAAAACTGCTTGAAATTCCATTAGAAAAGAGAATAGCAAACACAATTTTAGAAATTCAAAAGGCATAGTTAGCACGATAAAATGCCAAGTGCAAAAAACAAGCTTAAGGTTTTCTTCAAATATGTACTCTCTGAGAATCTTTCAGTTAGTAAGGAAGGATAGTTTTATTAAGCAGAATCCTTAATTAATTGCCACCACCTTGTCAGCATGCTTCAAGACGTGTCATATTCTACCAGGCTCTAGGGATGGATCACTAAGGAACATAATGACCAAGATTTCAGAGGGACCACACGTGTCTACCAAAGTCAAAACACTGGGTAGGCTACTTATGGTCCCCGAATAATGTAACACACAGGGAATAAGCCCAAAATGCTTATGAAGAGAGGAGGCCATTTGGTTAAAGCCAGCAAATATTTAATTCAAGAAAAAGAGAACTGTAATGCCAGCTAGGAATGAACAAACTCCTCCCCATCCCCGCCCCAGATTCCTCTCAAGGAAGGAAAGCCCAAAGGGCACATGGGGTTTCTTATCCAAGCTGCAGAGCTCAGAGAGGTGTCAATGATAGTCTGTATACCAACATGTCCATAATGCTTCCTAGACATCCACGTCCATCTCTTCAAATGTGAGATGACAATCCATAGAAAAATGGACAGGGTGTCTCAGAAAACAGGAATCTCACCCCAGTGGGACAGGGGAAAGTCAATGGTGTGCTGATAAATGTCTAACACCCAGCACTCCAGGACAAAGAACAGGTGAAAGGGGGTGGTAAGCCCTGAACTGTAGCATTTGATGATTACTGTGGCATAAACTCTCTACCCTGGCCATTGCGAGCTACCAGTATAAAGCCACTGAACATGAAATTGGGAACAGATAAGGACAATAAACAGGCTCTTGAGAGTTAGTATCAGACAGCTCCAGCACAAAACGGAATGGGTAAGAGGGAAATAAACACACAATAGCTTTTATAAGAGGGCACGGAAACGTGCAGGTAAACACCAGTTACTGCCTGCCTGTGCAGTGGTTTGCAATGGCCTCTCAACGGTGTCTACAGTCCTAATGCCTGGAACTTGCGAATACGCTATCTGATGTGGAAAAGAGAATTTGCAGATGTAATTAAGTTAAGGATCTTGAGATGAAGAGATTATCCTAGGTTATGTGGGTAGGCCCAATGTAGTCACAAGGTTCCTTGTGAGGGAGAGAGGCAGATGACACTCAGAGATGTGAGGACAGAAGCAGAGGTCGAAGTGTGACATGCAAGGGAGCCTTGAGACAGGAACAGCCTTCGGACAGGGAAAAAGGCAAAGAACAGATTCTTCCCTAGAGCCTCCAGCAGGACACAAGCTCTGCAAACACCTTGATTTTAACTTTATAAAATACATTTTGGACTTCTGACATCTAGAACTGTAAAATAATAAATTTGTATTGTTTTAAGCAACCAGCTGTGTGCTCATTTGTTACAGCAGCCATTACGAAACTAATATCCTACTAAAAACCCAATCAGACTCTTAAAATGAGGGTACGGATTAATATGCTAACACCTGAGACAAATAAAAACTCTAAGACAAAAGAGAGCCCTTCTCCTCACCCTGGGGTCAAGTCAGACCTAGAAGACTAAAGAAAGACCTGAGCAAACTTTCAACACTGGGAAATTTCATAATAAAAAATAAATAAATAAGATTTTTTTCAAGCTTTCTAGGGAAACTAGGACATCTAACCCCGCTGGCCCCACATCCCATGGGGAAGCATCAGCTGAGGAGGAGGTGCACCTGCTTAGGGCACATGGCAGTCCAGGCCATCAAGCTCACTGTTCCCACCCTTATCTACAAGGTATGACCAGTCTGGCTCCTGGATGTATTAAGGTGGGGAAGTCTGGCTCTCAGCTGAGCTTAGCTGGAGAGTAAAGAGGGAGATGTGAGGTTATAGTCCCACATAGTGGGAGGGTGGTCTCTCTCATACCCCTAAACCCTTCTTCCTTCCCCTTCCATCTGCACCTCCCATGCTGGGTATTTGGGAGGTCCAAAGGAAAGAGTGCGTCTCCATCCCTCTCTTTCTCTCTCGGGCCTATATTAGTTTCAAGTCGCTGCTGTAACAAATTACCAAAAACTCTTGCTTAAAACAACAGAAATTTGTCCTCTCACAGCTCTGGAGGCCAGAAGTCTGAAATCAAGATGTCAGTGGGGTCACACTCCCTCCAAAGGCTCTTGGAGAAAGGTCTTCCCTTGCCTCCGCCAGCTTCTGGTGGCTGTTGGCCTTGGCTCTGTCTTCACCTTCTCTTTTCCTCCCCCTATAACTCCCATTTGCCTTTTATAAAGGCACTTGTGATGGCATTTAGGGCCCACCCACAAAATCCAGGGCAATCTCCTCATCTCAAAATCCTTAACTACACAAGCAAAGATCCTTTTTCTAAAAAAAGTGATGTTTACAAATTCCAGGCATTAGGACTAGCATTTTCGGTGGCTATTATTCAATTTGCTTCAGGGTCCATAAGCTTCCTAGCCCAGGGCAAGGTGTGGGTGGCCAGACAGAATCAGAGTAAGGGACACCACTACTGACTGAGGCTGCTAGGATGAAGGGCTGGGGGATGCTCAGAAGCAAGGCTCTCTGTACCTGAGACCTTGCCTGCTCCCTCAGTCACTGCCTCACTGAAAAACCATCTGGGTGCTTCCCCATCTCACCAGAAATAAAACCTTGCCTCCCGCTCAGATCTCAAGGCCACTCTCTCCCCTCTCCTCCAGCCAGGTGACCTCCTTTTACTCCCTGAATGGTGGACTCCACCTCCTCTCAACCCAGGTGGGACATCCTCTCCTTTGAAAGGCCTTCCTCACCCCCTACCCAACAACAGTCATCACTGTCCTGTCTTCCCACTTGGATTACTCCTCTTGCTCTTGTTTGTCTCTCTCCAACAAACGAGCTCCAGAAACCAGGGGACTTCACTGGCCTCGTTCCCACAGCACCCTCAAATCCCACCAGGGCAGGCACTCAAAACAATCACAGCTAAGTGAACAGTCTCCCCGTTTTGAGACACTATGATGATTTTAAGTACTGGCTGGGTACTGCTGTCTTCCACCTGGGCTTATTTTTGACAAATACAAAACAGTTAATGCATTTTTCCTGGGTTTCCTTCAAATGTACTCAGTTAAATCACTGATGTTAAAAAGCTTTCCTAGCCAAGCAATTATGTTTTGCTGCCTTCCAGCTGGAGTGCAAGAAGCCATTATGTTTTCTTTGAAATGCTTTTTCCTTACCTAATTAGTTTAAAATGTTGACATTAATCCAGAAGTTCGATTGTAGGTGCTGGCACTTTGGTGCTCACAGCCCACCCTCACACACTTGGGGGAACAATTGGATAACCTATCTGTGCAAACTTTAAAGGAAAGCAGGATACTTCAATAATTATACAAATATTAGCTTTTGTGTAGTATTATATAAAGTACATATATATCTGGAATACTTAAACATCATCAAAACATGCATTTTTAAAAATCACTGAAATGCAAAGAAATGTACTACTACAAGAAAACTGACATTAAAAAGCCTGTTAGTCTGAAACACAAAGATCCCAACTTCACAAGCTTCTGCAGTTGTAAAATATCTTCCACAAAGGGTGCGTGTCAGGCTTCTTAACCTGCACCACCACCCATCACCTCAAAAGTAAAAGTAGGAAAGTGAATATGAATGGACACATAGGAAAGGAGTACACAGCTCTTAAAGGGGTCCATAACCCCAAAAATAGGTGAGGACCACCTCGTTTAGGAACCAGGATAGGACTGAGTTTTTATTCAACAAAAAAGAAAATTAAAGAGGAAATTCCTAAACACACACACACACACACACACACACACACACACACACACACACTTTTATTATGGTTATTTCATAAAGGATATTTTAAATCAAAAAGAAGAGCAAGTTGTGAATAAAAAAGCTTAGTCCTTGACTGGAATACATTTACATGTATGAATGCCTCCTTGCAGTATCCTTATTTCTCTTTGGTCAACTGAGACCAGAGGAAATTAATTTCACACCCACAGGTACTGGGTTGCGGACCTGAGATTGGAAATTACATAGAAAAGGCTGAATAACCATTGAAAAAGAAAAGAATGTGTTACCCTACCTCCCACCCTCACCAGCTTTATTCACTCAAAAAGAGGGTAGACCCTCCAGGCAAAGCACGGCAAACCCAGCAAACAAAGACAAGATGAATCTTGGTTTCTAAAATCCAAAAAGTCAAGTCTACAGGTACAAAAGAATATTTGGAGGGAGATGAGGTGGGCAGGACCCTTTGCTCCCCCCATCAACCCAGGACCTGTGGGCTTCATGGCTGTTGGGAGCCAAAAGACCCTCATCCTGACCGCCCAGCCCCCCGGCATAGAACCTGGCCGTTAACAATCTAAAGAATGCAGGAGCAGATAATACTCCAGGGAATAGTTAACCACAGAATGTATTAACATACCCGCCAGATAAGGAAGGACCTACTGAATGGCTGTGGACCTGCCCAAGGAGCCCCTCTCCTCCTTGTTCCTCTTTTCACTTCTAACCTTTGTACCCCCTAACCCCATCAACCAAGGACCAATGAAATTGTAACAAGTATCCCCCTGCCTAGTCAGTCCTGCCCCCCTTTGTTCTTCTGTATAAATATACCCGCTCTGAAATAAAAAATTTGAGGCTTGATCAGAATACTGTCTTGCCTCCGCTCCTTTTTCTCGCCCGTTTCTCTTTCAGGCTGGACCCTCTTCGAGCCCGCGAATAACTAGGTCCCGCGGGTCGGGACACATGGCTGCTCTAGGGGCTGACATCAGCTATAAGAGAGGACAAGGGACATGCACCATGCATGAGAGGGCGTTAGACGAAGATGCAGCCACATCTCAGCTGATAGATGCTTGGCACAGGTCACATTTGAGGCTCCCTCCTGCAGGGCACTGTGTTTTATGGACTATCTGCTCCCATCAAGCTTGTTGGAGAGACTCCAGCCAGAGGACAGAGGATCTAGGTCCAACATCCTAGTCCTTGTTGGTGTCAGCATCTAAGCACCAGATGATGAAAACCATGGTGACCACTTCTCAGTCATTAATACTGGTATTTAGATATCATGAGACATAAAAACACCAATGTTGCCATTTGGATCACTTCTATTGTCACCTCTAGACACTAGCATGGCACACACATCCCTCAGACTTGCTTCTTTCTGATTGTGCAGGGTCAGCTTTTTCATACCCTGGGATGTTGCATGGCCACATACCTGTGAGCTATTCAATGCAGGAGCACCAACCACACGCTTCAGCTCTAATGCAGGCACCGTGTGTACTTCTACCTATGACCAGCACTAGTTCATCAATGATGAGAATCACAACAGATAAAATCCATTCACTTCTCCAAGTCACCTTTAGTGACAACTCACTGGGTACTAACCAGATCCTGCCCTCTAGCTCCAGACTGTGTTCCTTAGACATAGGAGAGAATGGGCCCACTACTTGTCTCTCTTAGTAGCTGTGTATAAAGATGCATTTTACAATTTCTCTGTGCGTTTACTAGTCCAAAGAAAGGCACTTGGAAATACTGGCAATAGAAAATGTATAAATGCTGGATACTTGAGGAATGGTAGGTGACGGTTCAAAAGAAGTGATTAATTCAGGCAGAGTCTTCTGGAATATGAGTTTCCCCCATGAGAATTTTTAAATGCCAGTTCATTCTTGCCAGAGGCATCTAGAGTCTTTATGAGAAGTCATGAGATGCTCCAAAGGCCCCATTCCATCATGGCTTGAATTCCAGGGGTTAAGGGATCTCAGCATATGCATTTGTCCCTGTATTTCCATTTGAAAAGCCAAGGTTCAGAGCATCCCCAGCATGGCAGGGTTGATCCAGTGGTGGACCAGCCACTCATCTGACTCTTGGAAGCCCTCTTCTGGCATTTTGCGACTGAATATACTCTGTTAACGAAAAGTACTAGAGAGGAACTCAAGGCCAGAGGCATCAAAGGCTTTAGCTTTCTTTCCTCCTTGCCCCTCAACCAATCCAAGTGAACACCAAGATAAATAAATCTCCCCCATTTGGCTCCATTATTACTTCTACCCTAAAGTCTTCTGCCATATCGTATGTCCCCTTATCTACTTTTCCCCATTGTTAGAGAAAACCCTGATAATTGTATGCTATTTGACTGTATCTGCTACAGACTCTGTGGTATAAAACAAAAGTGGCAGTACCACAATCCAATCCTTGCATTCAGCAGCCTGAAAACAAGAGGCCACCTCTTAGACTTAGCAGCAGGTCACATGGAATTCCTTCATTTAGCCTACATCCTCTGAGTAGTGCAAGAAAAGGAACCAGCCTCCAGGTGAGGGTGACAGAAAAGAGAGGAAATGCTGTTATCTTCCACATGCAGTTTGTTGGAGATGTCTGCTAAAGAACAGTGAACTGTGACCCAGGAAAAACACCAAAGAGCATCTGTTCCTGTATTATCAATGTTCCCTGGGGGGTTGAGGCAGGAGGGGTAGAAGCTTGTTAATGGCCCAACCCCAAGCTGGTAAATAGCTGCATCAACATTACAGAAAAATGTTAATTAATACAGCCAGAGAGAGCCTGAAGAAAAGAGGCTTTATTATTTCTACTTAAACTAGCCCATTAACAACTTTTCAAAAGGCTGGAAAACAAGGAAGCAAATGACCTGAGCATTTTCTTAAACAAAGGAAATGTGACCCAGTTTCAGTGACCAAGAGCCATTTGTGGAGCATTTGTTAGCTCTGGGCTGTCTTCCCACCCACTGAAGCAGGTCATCTGGAGGCTTCACAAGGAACAGTTGACAGTGGGCATTCTGACTTTGGGTCATCAACTTAGAAGACCACATTGTACATACATTTAAAGGCTGTTTGTGAGGAACCAGGAAAATATCAGAGCAAACATATAAAGAAGGATATTAAAAATATTAAAGAGGGTCTCCTGATTCCAGCCTCTGTAATAACTACATCTCACGTTATCTCATGAACCTGAGTAGACTATCCCGTGAAGAAGTGTTCTCATCAACCAAATTTCACGGATGAGGAAAAATTTAAGGTTGGAACCAAAAATTCCGCACTCCCTTCCCTCTACACCAGACCAAATACAGAACACTCAAACCTAAGTTAGTTTATCTCATGACTATAGATGAGGATAGTTTTTCCATTCTCTGAGCCCTAAAAAGTAAGGCCTCAAAGCATCTGGGGGACACCTTGGCAAAATAGAGGTGGGTGAAGTCAAGCTTTCCGTAGTGTTCCCTACACTCCTCCTAGTGTATGGGTTCAGAACAAGCCATCCCAGGATGTATGTGAATTATTCTGAGCGGAAGGAAATTTAAGACCCTATGGGCTCAAGAGAAACTTATACCTCTCCCTTTAAGAATTTAAATTTAGGCCTTTACCTATAATAAGAGTTGTCACCAGAAACAACTTTTTATGAGCCAGCTACAGTGCAGGGCAAACTTCTAATTACTGAACATCTGCTCTTCTTATTGTCATCAGCTCAGAATGTCATTTGTAGTTCATTTCACCTTTCTATCTCTGAATCTCTCGTGTATGTGGGGTTCCCAAGGGTGCACATGTAATTAAATTTGGTTACTTTCTCTTGTTAATCTATCTCATGTTGATTTAATTATTAGACCAGCTGAAAGAACCTGAAAGAGTAGAGAAAAAATTTTTCCTCTCCGACACTAGCAAAATAAATGTTTTGGTTTCACTGGTGGCTTTGCCTCATTGTGCACCTCAGTCTCCATTCTTTAAGAAATCTAATACCTAAATGCCTGGATTTAAAAATAAAATAGAAAAAGAATGAAATAATTAATATCTGATTATTTATAATGTTTGATAAAAAATCCACAAGTATCTTTAAATAACAGGTTCCCTTTCATTAATTATGCATTAATTCATAAATGACTATCTACTATGGTAAAGTATCTCATAAGAGAGAAAATTAAGACTAGAGAATTGAGTCACTGTCAACTGGGAGAGTTGACTCCTAGACAGCTAGGGGAAAGTATTCATTTTGTGAAAAGTAAATGGGCCTGAGTTTTGCATAGAAAAGTAAAGAATACACGTAGTACAGGGCAGATAATGGTGTCTTCCAGGGGTAAAGCTGCCAGATGCCAGTAGCCTGCTCTTCTGGAAGAATGCAGAACAGAGGGGAGTTGGCAGTTCAGAGGGCACAAGGGGATTCAGGAAATCCTTCCTTCTCAAAAATGTATTCCTTTTAATCTATCAGGTGGGAAAAAGTCCAAAAATTCACTAGCATACCATCTCAGCAAGACTGTGGGGAATCATATGATATCATTCATGGCTGCTGGGGGGTATAAATTGGTGCATAACCTCCTAGGGTTAACTTAGCAAAATCTATCAACTTATCAACATGAGCAGCCTTTATCTCTACATTTCCACTTCTAGGGATTTATCCTTAAATAAAGGTACCCACATGTGAAATCATGCCTGTGCCAGGTATTCGTTGTGGCATGATAATAGCAAAAGATAGGTTTCTCAGAGGGATGTGGTTAAAATTATAATGTCTCATTCATAAAATGCCCTGCTGTGCAGCTATAAAGAAAACCAAGAAGTGTCTGTATTCTAATATGGGGAGACTCCCAAAATGGATAAAAGCAGGGCTTATAGCAACATATATAATGTGCTATCACTTACATTAAAAAGTGAGAAACAAGTACATACCCATATATCTGAAAGGGTAAATAAACTGATATGGGTTATTACCTGTTTTGGTGAGTGTTAGGTCGGCGGGGGAAGGGCCAGCCAGGATGCCTGCCTGGAGACTCCCCAGCTTGACACCGGGAATCCAGACCTGAATAGGGCCCACCCTAAAGCCCTGTCACCACCCTAATCCAGAGGCTCAATTAGCATTGATTAACGATTAACGTTCCCCACCCTACACCCCTACCCCCACATAACCCCATAAAAGCTGCGCCCTCCCACCCCAGGGCTTGACTTCTCTGCCACCTGTCCTCTCCGGACCAGAGAACCTCTCCCAATAAAGGCTTGCTTTTCAAACTTCTGTCGGCGTGTCACGCTTTTACCTTACAGTGAGGAGTAGGAAATGAGAGAGAAACATTTACTGTGTTTCTTTCCATACTTTTTGATGCTTAAGTCACGATGTATTGCCTATTTTAAATGTTAAATATCATTCAGTGATCCCTAGCACACACACACACCCCCCCATTCACAGGGCAGGCAGGCCTGGGAGGCAAACACTTAATGGAACAATGGATAGCAGAAGGCCCTGGAGACAGAAACATGATGGGTTCCTCCCTCAGAGGGTCCAGTGAATTACTCTGGATCTCACAGGGCCTCACTCAGGGACAGAATGAGCTGCATCTCAACATCTTTTCACATCTATTACCTCATTTACCTGACAGAGAAGAAAACCTGGACAACAGAAGCCCAATGTCCTTAAAAAGTTGACACATATACCCCTAGATTAAAAACACACATCTTCCATTTAAATCATTATGAGCTATCTTATACCATAAATATATTTTTGCATACTGTGTAGATTTTTAAACTATATTTGTTCATTTTCCTACAGTAAAATACAGTAGACAGTCTTATTACCTAAGAAAAAAACTTTTAAGCTTACAAAACCATTTGTTTTTAATGCTACGTTGTTATTCAAAAATCTCAGAAGCCATTTCTCAACATCCTAATTTTACATTATAGAAATCAAGGGCCGGCAAGCTGGGTCACAGGTGCCATCTCTAGACTAAAATATTCCTCTCCCCACCACCTCTACATCCCCAGGTACTCATAATCTTCCTTACCTATCTGCTTATTTCCATATTACTTATCACCCCTACAAACTTTTACTTATTATGCTTATCATTATTCTATGTCTTCTACTCACAAGAATATAAACCTCTCCAGGACATGGATCTTCTCTCCAGTTCACTAATGAATCCTAAGGGTCTAGAATAGTACATGGTGAAAACTGACGGCTCAGTAAACACATGCAAATGTGTGTGTGTGTGTGTGTGTGTGTGTGTATCTCAAATTCAATGATCTATATATATATATGTGTGTGTGTGTGCGTGTGTGTGTGTATATCAAATTCAATGATCACAAACCCACATAGAGCAAAAGAGAGACACATTTAACATTCACTTCTAAAGAGATTTCGATTTTCTAAACAAACCCCTTGGATAGTTGAGAAAGTGACGGAAGCAAGATAGCACAAAAAATTTACATAGGAAAATAATAAAAATAAGATCAAAACTGTTTAGGGAGAGCTAATATATCTTTAGATTATCCTCTGGAGGGGCCTCTTAAGGTTATATTCCATTAACATAATCGAGGGACTGCTTGCATCCAGGTTTTAAAAAAACCTTTGTTCTTGGAGCAGACAATGAGATGAGAGATTCTACCATAAATGACTAAGGTTTCTGTCTTTCTTTTTAACAGATTTAAAAGCCTTTCCCATTGTGCTTTCTTTAAATAAAGTTGTAAAAGAACATACACTGAAACAGAACACTGAAAATGTAATTTAATGGGTGAACTCCTTTCAGCCTCACTTGGTACAGAATGGATACAGAATAATTACGTTTGCCCTCTATTTTCATTAGTTAAAAGTTCTGTAGAAAGTTCTCTCACATTTCTCAAAATACAGCACCAGTCAGAGCTTTAGTCTGCAGCGAAATCACCAGGTTCAAAGAAAGGGACAGAAGGGTGAGGCCTGAATGACAACTGACCTTGTTAAAGGGTTTTTCTAAGGGCCAAAATTCTCTCTCAATCTTACTTAGTTACATCCTTGGGGGTCTCCAGTTATCCCAATGCATGTCTTGAAATCCTCTGAAAATTGTATAAGCCCTTAGTGCAAGATGGTAAGTCAAACATATGCCAAATACATTGGGATAATCAGAAAAGAAAAAAAAAACATTTTAATTACCACCCACACAATGATATTCTAAAACAAGGAAAGGAAACCTGTAAAGACCAGAACTGGATATCCTTGTCCAAAATGAGTGACAAGGGCCTGGCACCAGCGAGATCACACTGGGACTAGGACCAGACATTCCCTACCTGGTGAAAGTAGGGGCAAGGGAAGGAACAGGTGCTACCCAAGTCCCTGGTCAGGACTGGAGGCTAACCAGTGCCGAGGGAGAGCGACTCAGAGACCAGTGCCTTCCACACAACAGCAGCCTTCCCAAGCCAGTTAGTGGGTTTGTTGGGGACACAGCTCTCCCCAGGAGGCCCCTGAGGCAGACCAACATCTTGAAGGGCAGTTGGTAAACAAGATCAACCAAGTAAAGAAGTTCCCGAACACACTCGCTATTCAGACACTTTAGAAAAAAAGTAGAGGAAATGCATCACCAAATCGAGTCAATAACATTGAGTTACCCCAACTTTGAAAGGGGCAATAAATCACTGCACTCAAGTGACAGGGAACACGAGAAGCAAAAATCACACCTGGGCAGTCACTCAGGCAGCTGGGCTGTAGATCACATTTCTGAATAATGGATACGTGTCATGAGAACAGATGCACCCAGGGAAGGTAATCCAAAGTAATCTTGCAGAAATGCTTCCTGTCAGGCAGCTCCATCTCAGGGCTTCTATGACGAAGTTACAGAGAGGAGAGATTCATCAATTTCTCCTCCTGCCATTAGCGCTCTCCTCACTAGTGACCATGCTCCATGGCCCACTCTCCAGATGGTGCAACGGTGCACAAAGCCTTGTCTCTTATATTCTCCAGGTAACTCAGACAAATTCAAGTTTCTCATCTCTGCTGGCCTGGAAGACTACCACCAGGAATCTTACAACAACTGCCATGCATCCAGGAAGGTTAACAGGGGAGAGAAATACATCGCTCCAAACCTCACACACCATATGGAAAAGAATATGAGAATGGAACCAAGAGAGATTTTAAACGTGATCATAAATTTTCTCACAACGCTTACTCTTTAAATAAATGATCAAAATGTAAGTAGAGAACCACTCAGGATACAGTGGTGCCAGATCATGGGCAAGCCCAACTCTCCCACTTGCTAGTTATGTACTCTTAGCAAATGGCAATGTCTCTGAGCTTCACTCTCCTAGTGAGGAAGATAGAGACCTTAGAGCACATCATCCAGGATCAGTGAGATACTGTATACAAATGGCTTAGTATGCTGACACACAGTGAGAGCTCAGTCAATAGCGCTTGTAGCAGACTCTACCTAGAGGCTATCCTAAGCCTCCCTGGGCACTCAAAAAGACTACATTTCCCAGCCTCCCTTGTAGTGCAGTTGAGGCCATAAGATTAGCTTTTGGCCAGTGAATGCAGGCAGAAGTGATGCCCATCCCATTCTAGCCTGGCCTCCGAAACACACTCTTCTACACTGTGTCTAGTCGTGCTTGCCATGGCTGGCTAACAGGTGAGTCCTGCCAAGGACTGAGTCCTGCTCTAGTAGTCCACAGGGAGCAGTAGAGCCCTGAGATGACCAAGGCCCAGGTCCCTGAGTTACTCCTTGGAAGAAAACTGTACCAGACTCTCATGAATGAGCAATGAGTTTGTATTATGCTAAACCCTAAAATTCTGGGGTTACTTGTTTTTAGCAGCCAGGGTTAAATCCCCTGACTAATTCAACTATTATATGGACCTTCACTTATCAGAAACAACCAAACCCCCATATATAATTGGCATGGATGGGTACCACATGATTGCTACATAGCTTAGCAACAGCAGAGTTTCACTGTTTTGTTTTCAGGGCCAATCAATAGACTTCAGAGAATAACTATGACAGAAAGGAGAACCATCATAATCTGGAAATGCCAGTAGTAACGAGACCTTCCTCCCAGGACATAAAGTCTCTAACACTCTTCCAAACATGATATCAATACAGTTTTCTTCTTCCTGTGGTAAGCTCATAACAACCCTTAGCTCGGCTCAACATTTCCCCCTCCATTAAGCTTCCTTGACCTCACCTCTCAGCACACAGAGAGCTTCCTCTTCTCAATGCACTGTAGCTCTCAGAACATGCCTCGACCACAACATCACAGTCAACACCGTCAATATCCCAGTCAACACCGTCAACATCCCAGTCAACAGCGTCATTGTCTTGAGTTTCAATGACTCTTTACTCCTAAAATTAATATGTGCTGGCAGTAAAACAATTCAAATATGAAAATGCAAAAGAAAAACTGCAACCTTTACTCTTTTCCAATGACACAAACCCTAGAGGTATCCATGACTAAGTTAGGTGCATCACCTTGAAAAGTTTTTGATCTATAATTATAGATTCTATTTATTCTTATAAAGATAATGCATGCACATGACATAAGGTTATTTGATCAAACAACAAAGAATACCAGTTATAAAGAACCCAAACCAGATATTACATGGGCATACTTTTACTTTAAAAATATTCATTGTTTATCTGAAATTCAAATTCAATTGAACACCTATATTTTATACGAGAACCCTAACATAAAAATGTTGACTGTTTAACAAAAGAAGACATCCTCTGCCTCAGCTCTCCTTACCTCTCTTTCTGTCCCCTACCCTATTCTCTGCCCCATTCCAGGGCCAGAAGGAGCCACTTTCAACTCTTGTAGCTCTTTATTTTCGCATTTGCTTCCATGTTGCTAAGCATCAAGAAGTAGCAATATAGGTCTGTTATCAATTATAAACAGTATCAATTGGTGACCTATTGAAAATGAGGACTTGGTTCTCACCATAGTTCCCTGCTTTCCCACCCTCCATCTTTCCAATAATCACAATTTGCAAAATAGTCAATGATTAAACACTGACCATGAACACACTGTTCACTGAAAATCAAGGAATATGCATCATCATGTTTTCTCCCTTGTGGAACTTCGTTTCTCCCAGTGTTAATAGTTGCCTTATATTTTCATGTGCTGATGGTTTATGCTATTAGATCAGATCTATCAGCCCCATTTTCTTTTTTCTGGGAGACCTCCCTCTGGTTCCCTTTTTCCTCCTGCTCCAGCCAAAATGAAGTCTCCTGCCCTGCTGTCATTCTGGGGCTTCCTGCACCCTACAACGGATTATCTGTGTCCTAGATCGAATATCCTCCTCCTGATAAAGAATATAAAGAAGGAGCCTATGCTCCACTCAGTTCCAAGTATCATTACTCTTCCCTTGCTCTCAAAAGTTTGTCAGGACACTCAGGTCCAGATTGGAAGTCAGATTCCCATCCAGACTGTCTCCTGGCCACCATGGTTACTGTTGAGAACTTTGATAAAAATTGGATTCCTTATTCTTTCTCTGTAAGCTTTAGGATTGTCTTTTTGTCCCTGGTATTCTGAATCTCACTCCACTGTGCCTAGATCTGGGCTCCCCACTGCTTACCATGCCCCATTTTGCTAGGTAAGACTTTTCCATCTTGAGATTCCTGTCTTCAGTTCTATAGTACTATCTTTTATATCTGAAAATTCCCTTACTTTTTTTTTTTTCCATTGTGGGTCTTTGGTTAGTCAGATAGGATACCACCTAGACCAATCTCTTAGCTTTCTATTCTTTTTACAAGATTCTATGCTTTTGCTATTTTAGTCTACTTATTGAGAATGCCCTTTTAGTTTCAAAGGATTTATTCAGTTTTTTGACTATCATATACTTTCTCCTTCTTCTCTATATTCTTTTATAGTTTCCTACTCTTGTTTTTATCATCTTCATATTCTTTTATTTTTGAGGGTATTGTAGGTTTTTGAAACGTTTTCTTGTCTTCCATTTCTGAATTTCCATGGGATTCCATTTTCTTGCTTGCTGGGCCTCTCTCCTTCACATTAGTAACTTTCTTTAAGTCTGGTTATCATTGGGGAGGTTAGGGGTGGTCTGTTAACATAGGGCAGACATAGGTCCCAAAGCCGATTAGAAGCTGTACATGTGTTTCAACTGCCAGTAATTTTCTCCACACAATAATCTTCCAACCTCCTACCCAGGGAGCTCACTCTCTGCAGTTAAAACCTACCTTCCCCAAGGCCTAGCTTGACCATACAATTTCCTATCCAGAGACCCCTTGAAAAGCAAAATTCTAGGGAAGGAGGAACACTATCAATAACTACTATTAATAACTATTATATCATCAGGTATAAACTGGAAATATCCTGAGACATACAGTCTTCTTACCAACATTTTTTGTCCCCAGTTTCCTGATTGCTTGCTGGGAATTGAGGAATCAATATAATTCTTGCTTTGTAAATACTGTTTTCTTTCAACAAAAATGAGTCCATGTATAATTGAAATATGTGTTTTGATTAAGAGTGCCTTTCTATTAATCACAGTAAATAGACTGCGTGTACTTTTCTCCTCTTCTTGAAACCACACTAAAAGACAATAAAGGAATAAAGTGGTATATAAACTCACGAGCTACTAAATGGAGAAGGTGACACAGCAAACAAGATTCACACATTTTAGAAGAAGGCATGGAAACTGGGAATTAGGGCTGGATTCCTTCACTCTGTTAACTGCTTGCAGCGTGAGGGAGCCAGCTGATCTTGCAGAATCCTAGACAAGCTCAGGATACAGAAGTGTCCCATATTCCAGAAGCCAGAGATGAGGTGGGGGGCTCAAAGGAGGCAATTGGTTGAAAGCCTAACTGCAGGGCAGTTAAGCCCCAAGTCCCTTCCCTAACATGTCCATCCATGCGACTACCGGACTCCTACCCCTTCCTTCTCCTTCTGCATACTAGATATTACCATTCTCAGGCCTAGTGTTTCCAAAAACAAAACAAAACAAAGCAAACAAACAAAAACACACAGATGCCCAGTTAAACTTAAAATTTCAGATAAACAACAATTTGTTTTTTTTTAATAAAAGCCTCAAATATTATATGGGACATGCTTATACTAAAAACTATTTGTGGTTTATCTGAAATTCAAACTTAACTGGATGTCCCACATTTTTATTTGTTAAATCTGACTACCCTACTAATGAACAGAAGACTAGCAGGGATAAGGCCAGCTGAATTTTCAGAGTTCTGACATCCATTATATGAGGTCTTCTGAACCTTGTACCTTCAGGGAAGTAGGAGAAGCTGAGAAGAAGTCCCCATTTTTATATCTTTACAATTTTTTCTACTGCTTTTATTCTGAGATTAAATATTCATTTAACCAGATGATATTCTAGTTCTTTTAAATAGTTTAATTTTTTACATTCATTTTTCTTAATCTACCTGGAATTTATTCTGGCGTGTAACAACATGAAGTTCAAACTCCAATCTTTTACCAAATAGCCATTTGTAGATTGTTTATTAAATAATCTTGCATCGCCCTAGTGATTTGAGGCCATCTTTACATTTATTGAACACAAGCGCTAGAGCTGGTTTCTACACTAGATGTTTCATTCCATCAACCTATGATTCCTGAGCCAGTGCTCACTCCTTTTGTTGCTGTGGCTTCAAACATTACAGCAATGTTCTTCAGTGTCAAATAAGTCAAGCTTCCTCATCATGGCACTAGCTGTTCAAAATTTCTTTAATTATCTTCATCTTAATATTTAGTGTTTTCTACAATAAATATATAACAATTACATGTATAATTTAAATTTCTGGTAGCTACATTAAAAGGTAAAAAGCAACAGATTAATTTCAATAATATATTTGGTTTATTCCAAAATATTATCATTTCAACATGTAATCAATGTTACTTAAATTATAAGATATTTTAAATTGTTTTTCTTGGACTTTGTTTTTAAAACCCAATGTCCATTTCACATTAACACTGCATCTCAATTGATATCAGCCATATTTCAAGTACTCAGTGGCTATATGTGTTCCAATGGCTATCAAATTAGATAGCACAGTTCTAAGTAAACCGCAGAATCATCTTACCAAGTTTCTTGTACCAGAAAATATAATAATTTAAATTATAAGTAAAGAATAATATTTTCACTTCAAAAATTGAAAATTGCAACCAAAAAATATTATTTTCTTAAGCATTTGCCTAAAATGTTGGAAAATGAAGAAACATCAGAAAAGTCATGGGTCAATATAATCTCATAGCTAGTCAATCCTAAATAATCAAATGATATGATACATAACACTTTAAAACAGGTATAAACTGGAAATATCCTGAGACATACAGTTTTCCCAGGAGCATTGCTCCTACTCTGATAATGTCAATAAATACTGAAATGAGAAAATCACAGTATATGCTACAGATCTTTTACATTTTATTTTACCTTGATGCTTTCCTCACAGCTAGACATCTGCCACTAAAACTAGAGATGAAATTGATATCACAGAGTCAAATCACCTCAGCATCCTATATAATGGGACCCTCTGGGTATTTTATTTCATAGTAAATTATTCAATTTAAGACCCTTCTTATATCTTTGAAATTATTCTTCCCATAGTTGATATAATAATTTGAGGGGCTAGGGCAATAGAAACTTAACTCAAAACATTTTGTTCTAGATTACTGAAAATTAGAAATTATTTCTGCTCTACAATGAACAACTGCCCAACAACAAGGTCTAAACCCGATCTGAAATGCTAAGGGATGTTAACACAAGGCCTGGGGCGGTGCCTTCCAGTGAGAAAAGCCCAAAGATTGATGTGGGAGAACTGAACTGTAGAAGAGAATTCCCACCCCCAGCTGTGGGACCTAGAGCAAACCTTCCCTCCCTGGGTTCCAGCTACATCAGCTACAAAGCTAGAGGTTGGGTCTGACTGGCATTTCCTAGACTTTAGCCATTCATGTGCCAAGGTCATGCTCCATCCATATACTTCATAGACCATGGATCAGCAAACATTTTCCTGTAAAGGGCAAGAAAGTAAGTATTTTCACCTTTGTAGGTCAGTCAGTCTCTGTCACAACTACTCAATTCTGCTATTCTTGCATGAAAACAGCCATAAATAATATGTAAACAAATAAGAAAGACTGTGTTCCAATAAAACTTTATAAAAAACAGGCAGTGGGCTGAATTGGACCCTCAGGTCATAGTTTTCTAACCCTTGTCCTATACTATTATTTATCTAATATTTTTATTTTAAAATTGATTCACTTTATTAACATTAGTATCATAAATAAAGTAGTAGTATCACTTGCCATATAATAGAATACATTCAGAAAAACAAATACACAATAATTTTTTAACTATTGCATGCCACCTTAACTACTGGGTATACTACACTTCAAGAAATGCTGTTTTAAATAACTGTTATCCTCTGAAGAACCAATTTTCTCTGACGTTCTCATTTAAAATTCTTTTCTCTAAAAAAGAGAGGGAGTAAGAACGAGTCCTTCTCTTTTAGAGATTCACACTGATATACTGAGAGATAAGATGACACAATGTATGAAAATTGCTTCAAAACAATCCAGGGGGACAGGATAAGGGAATATTGGGGAAACAGATAAAACCAGTTTGGGCCAACAGCTGATAACTGTTGAAGTTAGATGTTTTTATTTTTCTCTATTTTGTATGTATGTGTGTGTATGTGTGTATGTATGTGTATATACACACACACACACACACACACACATATTATATATATAATATATAGTATATATAATATATATATATTAATATGTCTATAATTTAAAACAAAAAAGTAAAAAAGAAGAAGATAACAAATAGGGAATATAATCCTTAACCTAAGGAGCAAAGAGGACAAGGAGAAGTAAAAAAGAAAAATAAGAAGAGGTCAAAGTA
Source organism: Cynopterus sphinx (assembly GCA_030015415.1). Taxonomy (NCBI): domain Eukaryota; kingdom Metazoa; phylum Chordata; class Mammalia; order Chiroptera; family Pteropodidae; genus Cynopterus; species Cynopterus sphinx. The sequence goes on from CM057381.1 coordinate 114,643,932, forward strand.
AGGGCTTAAAAAGAAAAGGGGGCATGGGGAGACAAAAGGTAGGGGGCCAGGAACAAGATAAACCGAATAAATTTCATAAAGCCTTCTATTCCACAGCAAATGTAAAGAGCTGGCACTTAGGAGCTCATGGCAGTAGCCATCACTTGATATAGGAAAATCAGCTGAAGGACAAAGGCTTTGGTGAGTGACCCACAGCAACCAGACCTATGCACTGCAGGTGGCCTCTCTAAGCCTGGGCTGAGGATGATGCCACCAAGTTGACCCAGAAAGCCAGTTATCACCCAGGCCTGACAGGCAAATACACACCCTTGAACTGACAGATACAAAATCTTGAATTCCACAGCAATCCCTGCTGACAGTCTTCCTTTTTAAAAACTCCATGTAAAGCTCAGTGCCAGAGTAGGAGAACAAAGCCATTTAATCTGCTAGAAACTGGTCAGTTTAATTTCATTGTCCAAACGTACTGGAACTGAGGCATAAAAAGTGAGCAAATGGTATAAATTAGCAAATAGAGCCCCACAGAGCGGCTGGCCCATCAATAGTCTATTGAGGGAGCCTAGCCAGCAGTCTCCAGCTGGTTTATAGAAATATCCTGGGCCACGGGAAGCTAGAGCCTCTGGCCTCACACTAGTCTTCTGGTCCTAGTTGGTTCACATGAAGAAGGTTCAAGACACATTAAAATGCCCTTGGAAAGGCTAAGGAACAAAGAGGAGTCAGCCCTTTCCAGCAATAGTAGCTTCACTGCATCAGACCTCTTGTGGTCACACTGGCAGAGCCAAAGGAGCCTATTAGGATGGGGCACTTTTAAGGCTTACAAAGACAAAGATACACAAAGAAACATAAAGACAGTACAATCAGGGGTTCACCCTTTTCCTTGTTATACATAAGTAAAGAACAGAAGAACCAGCCTGCTAGCTTTTAGGTTATTAAAAAAAAAAAAATGTCTGGTAAGAAAGAGACATCAGTTTAGCTTCTGATGTCTCTTTCCTTGAAACTTCACACCTGCTGTTCTGAATTTCATTGTGATTGTATAACCAAAGACATATACAGTATCACTTTACTAATCAAAGCCCAAGACCAAGATTTCTCATCTTGTAAGAGAAAGTGGTTCCTAAGTGAGTCTCAAACACCCCAAAGCTAGCAACTTTAAATTTCAGGTTGGAAATAGTAAGGAAAAATAATGGCCCACCAAAGAATGTACAGAAAACTAGGAAGCAGAGGAGTAAATATAAAAAAGAATGGGCTCAGCGACATGATTCTGTTCAGCCCTGTTCCCCACATGGCTCAGACCCACTTGTAGGGCAGCTCCTCCCAGCAGCCAGTGGATCAAAGATGCTCACACACAGAAGCAGTTCTAAAACAAACGTAAGGAGTCATTGTGATGACCTACCCCGAAAAATTCACACACACACAGCTCACGGAAAAAATTTTATCTGACTTCATTCTCCTTTCTTCCCTCAAGAGATCAGTATAAGACCAGAGGGAAAAAATGGTAACAGAAAACACACACACACACACACACACACACACACACACACACACACTTCTGATAAGATTTGATTTCCAAAAAATGCTGAAGGTGGATCCACACTAGAGTCAGGCATTACATATTATCCTGGAAACGGAGAAGGGATGAGGACGTGCTATAGATATCAGTGCCTTCCTACAGCTGCTCAAATAACCATGGCAGAGACAAGCAGACTTGGGGCCAGAATGAAGACAGCTCCTGCCATTCCCAACCTCAACGTCTCCAGGACTTGACTCAGGCCTACCCAACGCATGTCCAATAGTACTTTTAACAGATCTGCTTTTCTGCCTGAAGAATCTGTGGATAGAAATGAGGAAACCTGGGCTAGAATCAACTTTAAAACATGGCCCTTTGTATAATAAATAGTAAAAAATGTTTACTAACAAGTCCTACAACGGCTTTTATACAGACCTTAGTGGGGGGAAGTGAAACATATTTTACATCGGATTTCATAAATAATGCAAAAGGTCTAACTTACCATAATCACGGCTGGCATTTATATTCAGTGAATAATGTATTGGGCACATGCGTTACTATATCGAAGCAATTGCAGGCAGTGGGACTACATGTGTTTGGAATTCAGTAAATCTCGATGCCCCTTTAGCCTGTGAGCAGAAATTGCCATCTCTGAAGACATTCACCTAGGCAAAGGCTGGAAATGTCATGATTTTCCATGTGAAATTAAGTGGGAAATTACTGAAAATGCAATTTAAATGAGGAATTTTTTCTGCGACATAAATATTCATAACTTGCAACTGACAAAGCCCTGAAGATACCATAGGAACCACTTTATAAGAGCTGATTCTTCCAGATTCCGTTTGTCAGTGACAAGATAATTTTCATAGCAACAAATTAACATCTCAAAGAGAACGGGGAGGGCTGTGATGTGTGGGCAGGAGGCAAGCTGAGGTCTAGCAAAGGCATTCCAGACTCAAGTTTTATTTTAACAAGTTTTCTATAAAGATCCATCCATTAGGTACCTTGCCTAAAAACTCACTGCCCTTCCACCCTTTAAGAAGTCTGATTTTGTAGAGTAGTGGTTCTTAATCTGATGAGACCAAACACCTCCTTTTTAAACAATTGTTTTATGATGTCTCCTATACTGCCCTGAAATGAAACTCAGATCATATCAACATAGAACATTAAAAAAAAAAAATCGCTAGTCTGCCTGACCTATAAGAGAATAAAATGCAAGTGGTTTATAATAAAATAAGATACACTTCAATAGGTAAACTCTAAGCCACAACTACACTAAAAAACAGTCAAATGCTTGTACCTCTGCAGAACCACCGAAAGTTCAACAGCTTCGAATGCAGGTGGACACAGGTGTGTGATTTTTTTCTAATTATAGTTGACATACAATATTATATTAGTTCCAGGTGTACAACACAGTGATTAGACATTTATATAACTTACAAAGTGATCACACCAATGAGTCCAGTACCCATCTGACAGCATACATAGCTATGATAGTGTCACTGACTATATTTCCTATGCTGTATTTGACATCCCCGTGACTATGTATCTCAATGGCTATTAATGATGCCCTCATTGATGTGACTCCTTCAAAACAGTGAGTAACTACTGATGATTTACAGTGGTCATGCTCCAGGAAGATTCAGTGTTAATGAAAACTGTGAAATTTTAAAATGTGTGTTTAAATTAGATATGAGGCTCAAATTATTATAATCAGGTTTCTCACCTGCACGAATGCCCAGTATATTATCTGCTGTGCATGAGAGTTGTGGCACAACGTCCTCATAAACAGGGCTTCCTCCACACTGAAGGATGTCCATCATTCTTGAACTCTGTACTCTAAATGTCAACAGTGTCCTCCATTCATTGTGAGCCTGTGACAACCCAAGCCAGTGCTGAAAAAGTCCAAGAGAAGGTGTTCCTCCCCCTCCACCACCGACCTGTCTAAGCTCGAGACTACCTGGGCTCCTCCTCGGGGCAAATAACTCAACCCACCTTCCACATCTATAAAAGTGGCAACAATAACTGTATTGACCTCACAGGGCTACAAAGAGTAAATGGCTTAATATCTATAAAAGCTTCAGCCAGAATATTATAAGCCTTCAGTGAATATTAGATACTATGATGACTAACTCTGTCACTGTACCTTCACATCAGTCTTAGAGCTAAATCTTAAGACAGAGAAACCAGGTGAAAGGGGAAGGAGAGGATGGAGTGGGTGGCCTAAAAAAGACACAGAGGCAGAAATAAGCCAGGCTGAGGAGGCATATTAAGAAACCTAAGACTAGATTCTCACAAGCCAGTATTTCAGCCCCGATCTCACACATGAGAATAGTCTGTGAGAAAGGTCAGGCAGATAGATTCCTGGATGTAACCTAGACCTAGGACTAGGCCCCAGCAGCGTCGCATCCCAGAATGTGCATTTTAGGCAACTTCAATTTTTTTTTTTTTTTTCAGTTAAGGCGACCTTTGGTTGATCTCACAGATTGCAAGGATCTTGTCAGCTTACAATCCCTTATTTTTTATTTTTTTACACCTACAGCACCTGGTCTTCCTAGGTGGTCTCCCACCCAAGTACTAACCAGGCCCGACCCTGCTTAGCTTCCAAGTCATATGATTCTAATACCCTGTGAGGTTCAAGAACAACTGGCTATAAGTCACCAGTACTATTAGTGACTTTTTAGTAAAGTGACCAGGTTAGATATGCTTTGTTGGCAGAGCAATCTGGTGGCTTTGTGAAAAACGAATGAGAGAGCACACAATCGGAGACAGGCAAGCCAGGGAGGAGGCAGCCCTTTCACAGGAGGCTCAAGTAATGAGGACCCCCAACCATTTGGTAATTAAGTAGAAAGGAAGGCAAACTCAGGACGAATATTCCAAACGAAATGTTGAAAAGATGAGGACATGGAAGAGAGACAGGAGAGAGAACAGGTGTAGGTTTCAGGCTTTGGCAAATGAAAGACAGTCTCATAGTTATGTTCCTCTTCTCAATTGTGAATCTAATAATAGCTCCCATATATTGTGAGCTAACTGTGGGTCCGACATTGAGCTCTCAAGATCCCACTGAGATAGGTTCTTTTCTCCCATTTTACATATGAGGAAACCAAGGCCAGAAAAGCAATGACTTGCCCATAACCACATGGTCTGTAAGTGGGAGTCTAAATTGGAACCCAGGTGTCTCAGGCTAGCCATGGAGCTGATGTTCCCAGTAACATACTCTAAATCAGCCCTTAAGTAGAGCATTCTTCCTACCACAAGCTCTTCCAGGTTAGGGTTCCCACCCGAGTGCACACAGCCTAGTGGTCATGGGTGGGAGCTCAACACAGGATGTCCAGGTTAGATGGTCGGTAACCCACTGGTCCCAAGACATCAGGCAAAGGACTGTTTCCTCATCCAGAAATTAGAATGATCATAGTACCGGTTTAATAGGGCTGTTATGAAGATAAAAGGAGATAACGTTTGAAAAATTCTTAGAAAGATGCCTAGCAATTAGGTTCATTATGTTATCTGATGTCACCATCAGGAACAGAGGAAAAACTCTAGTTAATTCCAGAAAAAAATGGACCCTGGAAAATTACAATATGCAATTTACAAGGTGTGCAAAAAGCCCTCCTGGCAGCTTTCTCCCACTGTGTAACTGGGCACAGCATGACTCTCACCCAGAACAGACTTGCCGGTTCCATAGCCATCCTCCCAGCCACAGATGGTGAATATAAGAGATGCAAAGTCCTACCTACCACATGGGCTGAAACCAGCCTTCCCAACTTGTTAAGAGAGCAGGGAGCATCCCTTCACCCCTCCAAGCCTCATGCCTTCACCTAAAAAAATGGTTTCAATAATAATAGCTCCTTCTTCAAAGGGTTATTGTGGCATAAATGTGAATCACTTAGCACAAAGACTGCCAAGGGCATGTGCTAAATAAATGTTAACTATGACCATGAACAGCCTCCTCATCACAGTAATAACAACAGTCTATGTAGTCCAACAGGACTACAACTAGTATGATTTTGCTGCCCATAATTCTTAAGATTTCTCCTCCCCATGGTGGGTCTTCTACAGTGATCGAACTTTCTGAGGGATAAGCAACTCTGCTAGCTCCATCATACCTTCTCAATTAAAGGTCATTTTCTGTGTGTATTTGTTACACCTCTACTCCCACCTGAGTTACCTGGAGGTCCCCAGAAAATAATTCACAGAATAATTATGTGCACACATACACACACACGACCACGGGGAGTAAGGAAAAGCATATAGGGAGCTAAGGCAACCTCCTGTTTCTTGTGCCCACTTCACTTTAACGGGGAAGAAATACACCCAGAGATGAGTCATTTGCCCAAGACCCCACAGTGACACTGCTGGAACCTGAGACTCTGACACTTAAAAGCATGTACTCACTGTGGACTTCTGCATCCTCCTTAGGTCCCTGGTTTATAAATACCCCAAGAGTCTGTTTGGGCAGGGCTGTAGTTTCCATGTTTTGCCAAAGATTAACAGGCATATCATGCTACCCCTGTCTCAGTCAAAAGTTGTCACCCACATATTCCATGGAGAAACTCAAGTGTCAATGCCCTGTTTGCCCAAGGAAAAACAACTACAGTTTAGAACAGCGAGCGTTTTCCCTTTAGTGTAAACTCACGATGGTGGTATATTTTTGTCAAAACACATCATTTGTGTTAAAAAGAAAAGTCTTTCCCTCCACCCCCAAGCAGTCTTTACAAGAACTTTCTGGAAGTGGGAGGATGAAGGGCCGCCCACTCTTGAATCACTTGGCACTGCTGACTGACAGAGAATTAAAAAACACTGCATCCCAGGTTTTATCATTATCGATAAAAAATTCTAAAGAAAACTTGTAGAGAGCAGAAATGCACTAGCAGGCAGCTTGCAGGTCCCAAATAAATTTAAACCTCATCCAAACAAACCCTCTCAATGTTGCTGCACCCTAGGACCCGCAGCTTCCAAATTCAGGGTAGAAACAGCAGATTAGGTATTACTGCATAATAATATCAGCAATAGCAGCAGCTCACATTTAAGGACTCCTTCATCACCTGCCAGCTCTGTGCTCTACATACATTCTCCCTTAATCTTCACTTAGCCCTATGGAAGTAGGTATTGCTATCCCCAAATATTAGAAAACAAAGGCCTAGAAAAATTACATAGTTTGTCCTAATTTTAATGTCCTGACACCCAAACCCAGCTCTTCAAAACTAAATTGTCCACAGCAGGGGTGAGTGCCCCCCCACACACACACACATACACATACACAAGCAGAGAGTGTGTCACCAAGTTCCATGTACTCAGTTCAATGTGTGAAAACACAGACTTAAAACAGTCCATCTCCTCCCAAGGAGCTCCCTGGATATCAGATTAGAAAATCCATTTAACGGTTTGGATGGCTCAGCGCGGGTATAAAACCAAAAAAACTAAACCGAGTAGTATTATGATAATGTCACTATTGATGATGTTAAAAAAAGAAAGAAAGAAAGAAAAAAGGCATTAGAACATTAAACATGGCCAGAAGGCAGAAAAATACTCATTTTAAAATCATTAATCTGATGTGATCTCTCATTACAAAAAGACCTTGAAGATTACATGTTTGTCCCCTACAACATTCCTGCTCACTGAAGCTGCTCTAGTTCTGCTTCTCCTTTAGTGGGTGGATCGGCTGCTGTCTAAGCTTTAGGGCTATCCTCCATTCCCCCAGAGCAGGAGGTGTTTTGGCTCCATATGAGTTCTTCACAAATGTCTTTGAGTGGGGTCACTATAACTAATTAAGACACATCCAACTCAATAAAGGAAATGTTTCCTTCATCTTCCTTCTACCTTGATCAAGCAGCAATTCACACCAGACACTATACCAGATTCTGATATTGTCCTCCTTCGTGCCTGTGAGTCCTTGAGGGTATTTTTTTATTTTACACCAAGATCCCCATTTTACAGATGAGAAAACTGAGGCCCAAGAGGGTTAAATGTTGCGCCCAAGATCACATGACCGTCAGTGACAATCTGGATTTGAATCCAGCTCCACCAATCCCAACCCTGTGCTCTGTCCACTGGACCTTAACACCTCTGTAGTTGCAAACATAGGTCTAAAATGTTTCTAGACTATTTTACTTACAGTCCTATATCATCTTACAAAGAGAGTCAGATGAAAGAGATTTGCTTTTCCTGGAAGCAAAATGGCTTATTGCCAGTTGTATCATTGTAAAAGAGAAGAGAGAACACACCAGGAGGACCGCTTTGAGGTTCACATTCAAAGGTTTCTGCAGACAGGAATTCTGATAGTGACATGCTTACAGATTTAAGCTGGAGCTAAAAATCAAAGGTTACAACGATGTGAGGCTTTAAATCTCTAGATTTCCGGAGGAAAGCGCTGTGTGTGCTGGTGGCAGGGCATGGAGAGGTGTCAGTCAACCATAACATAACCTTATAACTGCAGGCTGTAAGTCTTAAACTTTGTATTCTCCCATTACCTTTCTGCCTTCTGTGTAGGGCAGAGGTTTTAAGAAACATTTGCCATTTCTTTCTGAGTACCTCACCTTACCTGCTGCTAACACTTTGTAATATTCCCACCTTCAGTGAGGAGTATTGGGGAAAACATTTATGAGAATGAATTATTACACATAAAAATTAAAAAGTAGAAAATTATGTGTATTTATTCATCTTAATTACATGAGAATAAAAGTTTCCTTTGTAAACCATCTAAAATGAAAGTGCAGAAGGCTGAACCTAGCAGACAAGAAAGACAGGTCTGCCTGTGGGTCCAGCTTCTGGGATCAGGCCTCTGGCTAACCCTGACTTTCCTTCATGCCAGGTAGGGTCAGAAAGGGCTTCCAGCAGGTCTCTCCAAACTCTCGCAGCTCCAAACATCTTCTTCCTGAAGCTGGGCTCATCCCAATAACTTGCCAATCTTATGTACAGAGATGCCCAGCTTGCCAGCTGGCTCTACCTCATGCGGGACATTCATCTAGTATATCATCTAGTAGGTCTGTGACCCCTCCTAGTTGTCTCCTGGGCTCTAGGTCTCAAAGGAGAGGTTGGAGGCCCAGGGGAATGAAGAATAAGACTGCTTGGAGAGCCACAAGACCACTTACTGCCTTCGTGTTTAACTTTGGTTCTACCCGTCACTGGCCTTATGCTAAAACTATCTATCATTGAGGACAGTTATGAACCTTTATTAATGGACAGAACATCTATTAAAACCCATTGTACCCTCTGTGGACTCAGAACTCATTAAGTCTCTAAAAAGTCCTTGGACTTAGTTGTTATTCTCTTTCCACACTAGATTATGCCCAGGACTGCTACATACTTTACAGAACTGAGTACAAAATAAAAACATGGGGCCCCTTATTCAAAAAATACTAAGAATTTCAAGAGAATGGCAACAGAGCATTAAATTAAATGTGGGCTGAGCATGGGGCCCTATGTGACTGCATGGGTTGCACACTCACGAAACTTACTCTGATTGTGCCAGCCCTAGTAGTGACTCACAACCAACACTAGTGAGCTTGTTTTGAAATATTCTTATATAATTTATTTAAAAGGACACAGCCCTTTCAGACCAGAGACACCACACATGAGATCAGTGGGCTGGCCTCATGGAAAGCCTCTTCTTAATTCTTCTAGCTATGACTATAACAAACAAATACGACTCTCTACTGGGTCTCTTTGAGGAACCAAATTCACACACAAAGGCTTCGCAGTCAAGTGGGAGCAAAATTCAGGATTTACTACCACAAAATCCAACAATTCCTTCAACAACTTTGAACTCTCCTTTCCAAAATCCTGCTGGAGGCTCAGACATCTCAACATTACTTCTGTCTGAGGCTGGGTGCATTGAGGGAGAGGTGAGGAAAATACTATCAACTTGTCAAAGTCAGTCGAAGGCTGAGTCCATTATCTTGAGTTGCTGGGGGACAAACACCGCAAATGATACCGAGTAGCCTGCCAAGTACTAAATGAGTAATGCTCCATAGTCTACAGAATTTGGCAGCTAATATCACCACTAATGTCACTCCACTGATAAAGAGAAAAAAAAAAAGCCATTTTGGAAATTTGGGATCTGTGGGTCTACTAAAGAAGGTGTCATGTGTTCATTGCCTATGATCTGGAAAAGGCACAGAAATTCCTCGCATATAAAGGGATTACGAGTAAAATTATAACCTTGGGCCAATTGTCTGGCAGAAAACACAGCAAGCATGGCCTTCCGTTTGCTTCAGGAGCAGGAAAACCATCGAGGTCTGATCCCAACTCCAAGCAGTCTACACCAAGGGAATGAGACTGTGAGACACTTGGCCTCCCCAGCAGAGGGGATTCATGGTCTAAACTATGAGAGCTGGCCAAGCATGGCTTGTGTGAGGTCCTGGGGACAGGATGGACAGAGACTCTTTGCAAAGAATGTCATTCCTGACCATACTCGACTCCTACGAACCATCAGCAGAGGACTTAGCTAGCCCTGGATGTGGACGTGCTGGGTGTCGCTGTCCTGGGTGCTGAATATCACTGTCCCTTCAGGGTAATCCCTGCACAGCCTCTCCTTCTACTCACATTGTTTGTTTGCTTGCTTGTTTGTTTGTTTTTAAGTTCATCTTTTACACTTGTTAAAAGTGTAACCATGAAAAAGATTGGACAAGCACAACCATGACCTAAGTTTAGCAATCTATCTGATGAGTTTCACATACATACGTTCCACAGCTATACTAAATGTTATTCTGAGTGGCTAGCTGGGAAAGCACAACCCATGTTACTCCCCTGATACCATATCTGTGGACCTGAAGTTACTCAGGAGTCCTGCTTTCCTTGTTAGAAACTCCTGACACCCTGCCCCTCTATATGGTGGACACCAAATCATCCTTAAACATCCAAGTCAATCATGATCTCACCTGGGAAGTCCTTCCTGACTGCCTGGACCCCATTCCAGACAGCCAACCAGTGACGCCTTCCTCCACACCCCCACAGTGCATGCCATTATTCTCCAAGCCTGCAGTCCTCGGTCTGCGTGTCCACTTCCTTTATTTATATATGAGCTCCTTGAAGAAAGTTCCTGTGTTTTAATGAAGTTAAGAACTCAGATGTGGTATCCAATTATTTCAATTGTCAGGGCTTTAAAATTTCTGTGTTCTCTTCCACCCAGTTCCTAAGATCAAAGTGAGAGACAGGCACGGCATTATTTAATATTCAACTGAGTATATGGAGCTTCATTTGCTAACATCAAAAACAACCCCGGAGGCTGATCGATCACTCCAGAAACAGAAGGAGTCATCCAGAAGGCTGAAGGCCAAGATGTCAAGTGACTCTCCCAAGGTCAACCCATTCATCAGCAAAGGCAATGAGATAAGACCAGCTCTGCCTGCCCGGTCTTGGAAAGTCACTCTGCAGTGCTCCCAATGACAGCAGCAGAAGGGGACCAAGTTGCTGAGCGTTTAGGAGATTCTTAGCAGTGGACCTGCGGATAGTCATAGTGTCTCTTCTAGATTAATGCAGTATAGATCTTATGAGATGTCAGGCCAGCCTTTCTTTTCCTTCCTCACCAGGCCAGCTCAGAATCATAGCCACGTCTGGAGGTCAGCAGGGCTTCCCATCAGGGAGGTAGATGAGAACAAGGCTATCCTGGCTTCAGAGGCCAGCTGTTGAATGAGCATTTAGGCTGGATCTGAGATTTTAAAGGTTCATTCCCTTTTAATTCATCTACTTTATTTTAATATTAACTCAGTTAAAATTTTTTCAGAAGGCGTTAAGGAAGGAGAGCTATCATAAATCAAGATATAGTAGAGAGCACATTAAAAATGCAGTTCTATTATCTAAAAACTAGAAATGTAATTAGAGCAGTCATGTAATATGAAGAGAAATTACCAGAAAAATATTTTAAAGGCCTGAGTAAAAAGAGAAAAAGGTCTATATCATTTAATCTCTGATACATGGAGAAAAAAAGAGAAAAAATATGCTTTCAGATTTTTCAAATACTTCCCCATTGCCCCCTAAATTATCATTTTCACTTGGCTTTTTCGTTCCATGTGCATAATTTACCGTGGTGTAGAGGAGCCTCATTTCTTCCCTCCTTCATCAGAGAAGCACACAACCTAGGAGGATGTGAAATTCTTCCCCCGACTCACCCAAATGATCTGTGTCTTTAGGAATACTTGAAATTTTTATTTAGAAAGAGCATTTATTTCCTCCTGCTGTAATTACTACTAACTCTAAGAGTTCACCCAAACAAAACAAAAACAACACTGTATTAAGTTATCACAACGTCATATTCATCCAACAAGCTCACAATAAGTGCCTGTTGTGTGCCTGATATACCATCCTAGTTGTCAGAGCTAAAGATACACACTGGCAATAAGGTTTCTGCCCTAAGAGCTCCCAGTTGGGGTGAGGACAGTGAAGGAAATGGGTGATGACAGCATAGCTGTTTAGGGCTATGACAGAGGAGGCCACTGAGAGCTACAGGAGGGCAGGGGAGCAGGGTCTCAAGCTGTTTCGGGAGTCCAAGAAGGCCTCCAGGGGAGGGCGGTACTTGAACCTAGTTAGGGAGACTTAGTAGAAGTTATTGAATTAAGACATGCTTTGCAGCCAAAGGGAACAGTGCAGAACATGCAGCAGTGATCTGAAGACCAGGGACCTAACACGGGATGGGTGAACTATTTATCCACAGGGCAAATCCAGCCTGCCCCTGCTAAAATTTTATTTGATCACAACCATGTCCTTCTGTTTCTGTATTGCCCTCTGTCTGCTTTCATGCAACAAGGTCAGAGTTCAGTGGTTGCAATAAACCTTATGGCCTGCAAAGCCCAAAATTTTTACTATCTGGCCCTTTAAAGAAAAAGTTTGTTGATCCCAGTTCTAAAGGATTTGACTTTGAATCAGCAGACTAAGAAGCTCATAAATAAATATAATTTAATCTTTAGATGTTGTGTGATTGACCTATAAATACCTAAAACCTTATTTCTAGAAGTTCAGGCAAATCAAAATTTGGGGTGCTAAATAAGGGTAGAAAATGCCAGATAAAATTAAACAGGTTTCTTTCTCAGGACTTCTCATAGCCTTAAAATACGAATGTACAGTCACCAAGAAAGAAAAATAAAATGAGACGGCAGAATTTCCCAAAGCTATCTGTTCAAGAGACTCTTTGTGAAGTTCTCTTCTGTAGGAAAGTCATTTAATTCTAATACAAGTATTTCCTTTTGTATCCTAAAGAGCCTACATGTCAGAACAAAGCAGAGCTTGGAAACCTCAACTCTCTGAATGCTTTAGAAGAACTATAATCTGAAAAGTAGAAGAATCACCACTTTGTGATGCTGAAAGGTTTTCCATTAGTCCACCTTCCAAACCAATGGGTTCATTACTGCCCTGTCAACAAAAGGATCTCAACATTTATAAAGAGAACCAATGGGAAACATGGAAACATATGCAAACCCCTTCTGCTTCCAAGGCACCAGGACCTCTGTTCCAGGCCCACAGGGTAATAACACAATGCCAGATGAATTCTCTCCGGTTAGGACTCCTCCGCCTAAGTCACGGGTACCTTAGAAGTCATTCTCATCTCTGAAACTGATAATGGTTGAGATTCTCACCTCAGAATGTTGCTCAGAGAGCCAAACACTGCAGCATTCAGCTATTAACTCTGGAAAACTCCAGAATCCCAGTTCCAAAGAAAAACTCCCCCATTTTCACCCACATTCACTACTCTGAATCAAAGGAAAAATAGAAATGTGAGCCAAGAAAGGATGAGAACACACATCATGGTTAGAAAAAGAGCCATCTCCCGAAATGGATTCAATTTCATCAAGTTTAATAATAACCCATGTAAAGTATAAAGTACTCGCACATGTGATGGCTCTCTTTGTGTAGGAATCAGTGATAAGAGCAAGGGAGAGATGAGAAGGCTGAGGAAGCAGCAATGGGGACACAAATGTCCTGTTCCCCTATTGCTGGTGTTAAGCACCTCCTGGGTTCATATCCAGACTGGGGAACTACAGGATGGTGATCTTGGACAAGTGACTTAGGCTCTTATACTTTATTTCTGTGCCTCTATAGTTGGAGGCAGGCGGGTCACAGATCTTAGCATAGAGCCTGGCACAGAGTGAACAATCACAGAAGTAACTGGTATTCCCTCAAATAGGGGATGAATGACTACCAAATCCTGGAGAGGCAGCAAAGACCAAGGCAACACTTTCCCTCGATGGTTTGTCAGGTGGGTGGCAGATGTTCAGACAGAACCTTTAAAGGCTCTGGCTTTTCCCAAGCACCCTGAATCTGATCACTCTATTTCCCCAGCTCTGTAAGAACATTTGTTTCCTATACTCAGAGACTGACAACTACACGTTCTTATGTTCATGAAGCCTACACTGCCTTCAAACTTGACCTTTGACTGCTGAATCTCATCTAAGAAAACCATCACAAATGTGTGGGGACAGATGTCCAGGAAAAAGCAGAAGACTCTACAGTCAAGGCAATTCCACATTACCTAAACTGAAAAGAAGTGAGTCTAAGGGAAATGCTCCCATCAACTTGCTGTTGTAGTCTCTGTTGAAGAATCATTGCTTTTGTGGCTCCTCCTAAACTCAAGCAAATATGAACCTAGACACTGAGAGAACACAATATGGTAAGATATTTAAAAAAAAATTATGAGCTTTCCAAAAGAAAAATTTTCGAGAGGCAAAGAGCACATTGGCAAATATCCCTCCACCTGGCCCTCCATATAGATCAGGCCCGCCCCCACCAGCCATTTGACTCTCAAGAGGTCACCTCTCCTTTCTGGGCTACAGGCTCCTCTCAGCCAAACAAGGGTTTGGGCCAACATAAACTCCACATGTACCCACCACTCTCAACTGACGCTGTACTATAAACCAGAAATGACTGCAAATACTATGGACTTATGGGGTCTCCCTGCATCTCCTTCAGTATATTTATTTGCAAAAAAAAAAAAAAAAATTAACCCCAATTCTCCAAATCTTCACTTTCTTACTGGTAAAAGTGGTGGCTTTTATTTAGATTTTGTTGGGGTCAAATAAATTACATTTCACAGTGTGAAAACTGTTTTTTGAGAGAACAAGATCAGTTTCAAAGGAAAAAAAATAGTAAAGTTTGTCTCTAAGTATTTCCCATGAGAATATGTAGATTATATCTTTTAAAGGGAGATGAATTGTGATTTAAAGAAATGTCATAATGTGCTGTGAAATAAACTCAGAAATAGGCTTTCTATCTAATGTCTAAAAGATTTGTTCCTCTGTTTCTTAACTGAATTTGTGCCTCAGCTTCTATCCACTGCTCTGATTGTTAGTTTCAAATTGTCATTTGAACTATATGGCTCTTCCAGGATTTATTTTCTGTCCTGTGCCACGATAAGCAGTTTTTGTCATCCCAAAGGAAACCCACAGTGAGGAGGTGATTGCCAAGGGGCCATAGTCACCCACAACATGCACAGAGCACTCAGCTATAGTGAAGTGAAACCCAACTGGAATTAATTGTTAAAGTTATCCAATCGTAGCCACTGTAAATCAAATAAGGTAGTAACATTCCTTTCAGACTTCGGCCTCTGGATCTTCAAAGGCAGCAGCAAATTTCTCCCAAGTTACCACGGACAACTTCTTCCTCTCTGTCCAATAAAAAGGAATGTGTTTATTTATGCCAATGACAAGAAGACTCCTAATATCTGATTTTATTACGCTATCTCACTGCAAAAAGCTGTTACCTCTTCTTTACACTTAACCATAAAGGGTGACAATATTTATCAAAAAACTCATTATTACGTGAGACAAAAAGGTAAAATTGGATTTTCAAAATAAAAATAGCAATCAAGCAAAATCTCATTTAAAGCAAATAGACTTTTCCACTCTGATGGGGTTGCTGAATGCTGATGAGTTCTCCTCAGTGAGAGCTGGGAAAGGTTGTACTGCTAAGTAGCTCACCCAAAACACCCTCATTTTTCATTAGCCCTGGCACATAAAACATAAGTATGTGCATTAAAATTATTTTATAACTTCAGCTTTGGGGCAAAATAAAACCTAACTTTGATAAATATTGTTGCCTGTAAATACACTTTCAGAAGTGTATATTTATCGACATTTCAAGCCCACCAGATTATTCAAAGTATCAAAACCAGCTTTCCAATTTAGAAATTTGCTTCAAACCACTAAAAATGTAATTTTAAAACTAGTTCACATATTCTGACAGCTTAGTATGTGCCAGACTCTGTGGCCAGGACATTCACAATTACATTCCCCCTCACAATCATGCTGCGAGGGGCCCCACAAGAGCACTGGGAAAGAAGACAGAATCACCTCTAAAGCTCGTGTCAATAAATGCACTCAGGACTTGGGCCAGCTCACAGGAATTGTTTAAAGGGTAAATGAGACAGTTTACAGCAAAGCACTTGAAAAACATTTTGAAGTACAGGTGATGGGTTCAGCTATGACAGTGGTGAAAGTTATATAATTCTCTGAGCTCATAAAATTCAGTATCCTTTATTTAACAGAGGTCTAGATTAGGAAAGATTTTAATAGAAGCATACATTTTAAATCCAATAATTTATTTAGAATTAATTGACATTAGCAATGCCTCCTTCTGTTGGTATGCCTAACCATAACTATCATTTAAATGCAGGGTTATTCTAACATTTTTAAGAGTCTAACTGTAAACAGTCACTGCGCTTGATGGGGAGTTAATCGTCAAATGGTATAATTCATCCTTAGGGAAGTTTATGTACTTTTAGAATCCCTCATGGTAGCTGTTGCTGCTAAATATGAGTATCTTGACTAACAGTAGCAACATAATTGGAGTCCAACATCTATTCATCATCATAGCTAAATTTCTTTATAAAGTACCTCCTTATAAAATAAATAAGGCCTTCATGTTTTACCTGACAGCTTCATTAATGACCCTACATAATCAAACTCTTTTACACAGTAAGTAAAGGGTGAATAATTTAAGTGCCAGCTATTCTGCTATTTCCACTCAGGCAAGAACCAACCACTTGCCACAGAGAAAAGAGGCAACTCCTGGTCCCTGGTCCCTGGTTGCGGGGGTGGGGGAGGCAGGGACCCTAGAAAGCCTTTGTTATTCATCATGACAGGGTCAACTAGATGGTAGGCTGGCTCACAGACTCTACTCAGAGTTAACATCTACTGGAAACCCTCCTTCTAAAACATTTACTGAGTACTTGCTGGATGTTAGTGTGGAAGATGCAGCCCTTCCTTTCAAGGGCATCCTAGACTGGGAGATCAGGCAGACACAGTTCTTGGAGGACATCAGAGAGGAGGGATACATGACTTGGGCTTTGAAAAAAGACACGACAGTAACTACACAGAGAGCTACTAACGATGACTGGGGGTGGGAGCAGCAGCTAGCAGTTGGAAGACATGTGTCCTAACCCAATTCTGTGGTTGGGCTTCCTTGGACTGAGGGAAATTTGGGTGGGACTCCAGCTTCAACAGTGAGTTCATGTATCTCAGCAGCTGTGGGTATGGATTTGCAGTTCACAGAGCAGGGCTGACTCAAGTCATAAACCTCAGTTCCCCTATATGTAAAATACAGATAATATATCCACTTACAAGACAGACCTTTCTGGCATGCCCACTCAGGGTTGCGAGCACTAAGTAAGCTCACACACTTGGTGTCCCACCCTGGCACAAAGCAAGTGTGCAGCAAACTAAGATCTGTGTGGTCCCACCTGGTAAACTGAGTCTCGCTCACTCCACCCACCTCCTGGCACCGTTGGGCAAGGCTCTCAGAAATGTAGAATTAGTATGTCAAGCTAAGGTTGTTATTCATGTTACATCCACATTCCTGGAAGAATTTTCTTTCCCATTTAAAGTAACAACAACAACAAAAAAAAAAAAGCATAGAAAAAAACATTAGTCGAAACATAGAATGAAAAAAAGGAAAAAACAAACTCTCAGAAACTAAAGCAAAGAAAATTTGGGCACAGACAGAGACAGCTCTGGTCACAAAAGGGATCTGACCTGCAGACTCAACTGAAGAATTCTGGAGGATCTCAGCAAAATTCCACTAAGGTGTGGTTCCTCCACCATCAGGCAGGAGGGATGAGATGCGGACAACTCAGCTAAGCATCCTGGAGAATCAAGATCTACCTGGGTCAGAGGTGAAAAACGGGGAACAGGTACCCCAAGAGTAGCAGCTGGATTCCCACAGAAGGGACTTTTGCAAGGAGCAAGAAGAGAGCAATGTTACCTGCAGTCCCAGCTTTCTGGATCTTTCTGAACATCGATAATCCACATGCAACTACTGCAGTTGCTAACAGAAGAGACAAGCAGTCAAGCTCCCACTTTCAGACAAGTAGTTTAATCTTCAGTGGATTCACTGCTGTTTCTCATTGCCCTTCTTTCTTCTTTCGAAATCAAAAATATGCTGGACCTCTGATGAAGGTTAAATGACCTTCCCAGGATGAGCTATGTACATCTTCTCAGGGGAGAGCTTCAAGCCACTACTCTCTCCTTCTCTCCCCATGAAGTTTGACAATGGAAATCATCAGCCACAAAAAACTCATCCGTATGCGTGCTAAAGTTTAAGAAACATACTTACTATGTACATGAACCTTCGAGACTGTCACCTAAAGTGCCTTCCAAATACAAGAATCTAGAGATTCTGGAAATCTACCCTCACCAAACAGCCCAACACTTACAACCCAGACTCTGTCTGACCTTCTGTAAGCCAGAACTAAAAGTCCTGGATCCAAAAGAGGAGAAGTCCACTCAAACATCCTATTTCATCCTTATTTATTTTAAAACTACTTTCTTCAAAGGACGTCATCTTTTTTTATTTTGATGAATTATTTCTGTTAATGGTATCAATTAATCGGCTCCTAACTTATATGTTCTGTTAAAAGCATAGAATGATTGGACTTAAGTAAAAACATAAGGCCAATTTCATAATTTCCAGGCAAACAACCAAGACAACCCTCAGAAATAGCAAAGTGCAGTTCATGACAATGTCACTCAATCTTGCCTTTTTGTTCCTGTGTCTGCTTACTAAAGCAGACTGAAAATGTGAAAGCTTCTGCCAGTGTGCAGACTCAGAGAGGCTGAATACCTGGCAGACAAAAGCCAGCTTCTCTCTTCTTGCCCACCTTGGGAGACCAGAGGTACCAAAATTGCCAAGCAATCAATATCTGATTGTCTCAACTGTGTTAGAGACAATTCTTAAAAGGAGGCAGGCCTAAGAATTCATGGGAGGCTTAAGCTGTCTCTGAGGTGGATACTAGAAGACAAAGGGAAGTGTGGAAAACAGCAGAGCTCTTAGGGCTAAGCCCATTATCTGAGTAATAACCCCTGGTTTTCCAGCAAGTACCAGCATTACAGAAGGTTCATGACCAAACTGACCACACAGTAACCTCCAGAGAAGGGTCTGGACTACAGTCCAACAATAGCTCACTTTTATAATCCTTTTCACCTTGTCTTCACCAGTTTTGCTTCCATCTCTATGGAAACTGGAGTGGAAATCAGGAGCTGGCCCTGAATATGATCATCAGAAACTATCTCCTAAATCTATTTCCATGGAAACAGATGACAAATCAGTGGAAATAAGGTAATATTTTTAAATAAGGTAATCCTCTTTTTAAAAGTTTCCTTCCCTAATTTTCTACCAAATTCAGAAAGCTGAAATTTGAAAGTATACATTGCTCATGAGCTACCCAGCCAGGGAGTTAAGGTTGCACTAGAAATTCAATGCCCTTCTGACTCCTGGCTCCAAAGCTTCCTAAGCCCCTAACTAGGATACCCAAAATAGTCACCAAAAACACCACTAACCAAAGAAGAAGGGTTCTCTAGGGAGTAAGATATGCAAAAGTCTATGCAAATGAGTGGAGAGATATTTGTTGTCCATAGAAAGCACTGAGTAAATGTTTTTAGGATGAAAAGCAAAAATATATTGGAAAGAAGGAACAAAAAAATCAAGAGGGAAAATGACACACAAGAGAAAAAAAGGCACAAATTCTCAGATTTAAAAAATATATAAAGCCAATGTTTAAAAAAAAAACAATGAACAAGAGAAGGTTTAAATCGCTTTGTGATAAATGAATACAAAGTAGTTTTGAAAGTGGATATAAATATTTCAAAAGAAAATGTTCTTATATTTGATGACAGAGTTGACAATGACATCGCAAAACTATACATGCTAATGATACCACAATACACAGGCTCAAACCATGTGGGAAACAGATTTTAAGGCTGAATTAAAGAGAACAACTCAGGTGTGTGTGCCATTATGTTTCCAGCATAAGCTACAATATGAACATAACTGAATTAAAACATTATAAAATGCACAAATTGGCCACCATCATTATCTCTTCAAAAGAAATCAGAAAATAAGATAATAGTAAGGAATTGCTATGACACAAAGAAGAAAATATTCAAGGACGTGAACAGAAATACATTCTGAAAGCAGCATTGGCCTGTGCATTCATGGCTGTGATCCAGGGGAATTACTTCTTCCTTAAACACATAAAAAGAAAATTTGAAACTAAGCAAACCATTTGGAAAAAAGAGAATATTCAAACTCAGGAAGCAAAAAAAGCTCATAATCTGGTTGGATGTACCCAATTAAGACAATCGAATCCTGAATCCAATGTAACAATAAAGTATGTAAGAGTACATTCTCTAATGCTTAAGACTAATTTTTAAAGAACAAGGCCCTCTTTTGCTTCAAAAGCCTTTTAAAAGCAATGAAAAATTAGCTACGATAAATGTAACACAGAACATGCCATGGCAGCATTTGAAAACAGTGAAAAAATCTCCGGTTGTTAACTTACATATACTCCCAAAGAAGAGTTCAATGTACTATGAATACAGGTCATAGATGCAAATCCAACTCTGAGGATCGGTATGGGCTTGCCTGACTCCAAAGGCCAGGCCCAAGAGACAGAGCATAAATTCAGAAAACAAAACAAACGAACAAAAAAGACCACTGAGCATCAAGTGGAGCAGAGAAAAAGAAAAACAGTACCTCTCAAACCAACCCCCACCACTACCACTACCAAACCTCAGTCTCCTCCAAGAAAAACCTGAGATTTTTCTTCAGAACTGATTAAAGTTCCTCAGTTCACTTCTGTTCTAGCCTCCAAACCAGGACATTACCTTATCTACAATTAAAATGAGTGATAAGAAGATCCCAACCAGCTTTAAAACTCATAACCACAGGAGATTTGCCATCAAACCACGCAAAACTATCTCCCTCCCCATCCCCAGAAAAAAAGGCATATTCTCCTTTCACATGCCGTTGACTTGGAGCA
Organism: Cynopterus sphinx; assembly: GCA_030015415.1. Lineage (NCBI taxonomy): Eukaryota > Metazoa > Chordata > Mammalia > Chiroptera > Pteropodidae > Cynopterus > Cynopterus sphinx. The sequence continues at coordinate 114,664,679 of CM057381.1, forward strand.
CAAACACCTCTGAAAGCAGGGGTCCTATTAAGTGGGTAACACTTCGCAGATCCTAGAGCACTGTGGGCAAACGACAGCCAAGGGCCAAGTCCAACCATTGCTGTCTTGTAAGAAAGTCAAATCAGAACACAGCCAGCCCATTCCTTTACATAGTTTATGACTACTTTCACGCTAATATAGAGTTGCAAAGCCTAAGCTGTTTACTATCGGACCCTTTAAAGTTTGCCAAAGCTAACTCCACTGTGCAAGCATCAAACTCAGCAGAGAGCTTGTTACAGATTCAAATTTCAAGACCCTCCCTGAGATATTCTGACTCAGTAGGGTCTGGAGAGAGGCTCAGAAATCTGCATCTTAACAACCTCAAAGAGGGTTGCAAACCACACTCTGAGACACTATAGATTAACTTAGAAGACGTCTTAAGAAATATAAATAAAAAAAACCAATAACCATAATATTAGAGGATGACTTTCCTTTTTCAAGTAAGGAAAGACGCAGAATCTGAGCTTGCTCAGGTCTTTCCAAATTAAAATTTTCTAGGGCTGAAAAGTGCAAAGGCCAGAAAACACCTGTTCAATCTTTGAGGCTTACCTGTGCTTTGCAAAGATTAATCATTTCCACTAAAGTTTGCTCAGCCATGCTAATTATTAGAGAGGTGCTAGCTCAGACATGGAGACCGTTCCGTTTCCATAACAACTTGGTTCAGACTTTGGTTCAAAAAACACACTTGCAGAAAGAGGTGAGCAGCCAGCCTGACTCTGCGTGTGTCAGCCAGAAAAAAAACAGCTTTGCTGTAACTCACAACCCTCCACAGCACATTAGCAACCCTTCTAAAAAAAAACCCTTTTAATCCCAAGATTGCATTATTGCTAAATTTTCTTGTGATGGGCTATTTTAATACTAATTGTTGCCTGAATCATCGATCAGACTAATAATATAAGGTAATAATGGGTACTTTAGGTTACAGAATGATGCAATTTTTCCCTAAAGGACAAAGAGGGGAGAACCCAAAGATGTTCAAAGAATGTTAAGTACAAAAAGAGTTCCAAGGTCAAATAAATTAGAGAAATCCTGGTTAAACAAATTAAACAGCTTTCTCCACTGAGACTCCACAGAGCTTTTATTTTGCTAATGTGCTTTTTTGTCTCTGCCAGGTCAGAGGGGTGGTTTCATTTCCAATCATAAGCTTCTTAAGGCACAGAGCTATTTCTGCACGAAGCCATAACTGCTCTATGTCCAAGTAACCTGGTCCCAGTTTGCTCAGGACTTTTGGTGTTAAAACTGGGACAGTCCCAGATAACCCAGGATAGTCAGTCACCTCAGTGGACCCTCTGCACATGGACAGGCTTTCCCTAGAACACCTGACACTCATACTAAAGTTGGTTTACTGTTTGCCTTCCTGCCAAGAGGGCAGGAAACAGACTCAATTTCTCTTTGAAACTCAACACCCACCAAAATGCTAAGCATGAGAAACATGCGCAATAGGTGTGTCTTGAAAAAATGAGTTAATGAAACAGAAAGCAGAGGGATCTTTTAAACCAGGCCCTCTACTCCTACTCCTACTCCTATTCAGTCAATACTAAGTTGAATCATATGAAGTTGCTGTTTTTATAGGTCAAAATGGTCAAATATCAGGAATTTAGTGTTGTAACCTAATTTACACATTTCTATTTTTGAACTGAGGTTTTAATGTGCAAATCTGTTATAAAGAGTGAGTAGCCACCTTCTCCATATAGTTAGCATTAGGTACTGGGCCCACAGTAGGTGCCGAAAGCCCTACCTAATCAAGTCTACATCACCCCAACCCACATTTAAAGGGCCATTCAGACAGTGAGACAACCCTGTAATGCTCAAAGTATGGAGCAGGAGCTCTATATTTAGAGTCCAAAAGGGGAAAAAACCAATGACTCTACCACATCCATCCAGCACGAAGCAGTGCTGTGTGCAGGACCAGAGCTTGCCAAGGACTACAAGTCAAAGGCTCAGCCGAATGCAGGCACACAGGGCCCACTATGAACAACACGTTTTCTGCCAAATCAAATGAACACCTTTCAGTGTTGGTTTACATTGGCAGCCGAGAGAGAGTAAACAGCATCGTGGCATTTGGAAGGGAAGAGTGGCAGTGCTAGATGCCTGATGAGAGGCACTGGGAGGGCAGAATTGCAGGGCAAACATTGCAAAAGATCCCTTAGCTATGCAAAGGCATGTGTGTACTGGGAACCTTTGGTGGACGGTGGTGGTTTCTGGAAAAAGGCCATTTATGGAAGCAAGAGAGCCTTCTCTTTGGCCATTTAAAAGATACACCAGAGGTCAAGAGAAGAGGAAGGGCAGAGTATAATCTTCTTTAGACTCTGGCTGAGGGAGGAAAGACACCCAAAGGCAAACAGAAGTGTTTGAGAGGCAAACAGACAGGAAGAGGAAGAAAAACAGAAGAGAGCAGAAGATGGACAGAAAGAAATAAAGAGGAGAAAGTGGACAGAAACATAGGGAGAGACGTGCTACCAAGGATTTCAGTCTAGAATAATTCAAATTTCAAGGGAAAGACACCCAAGGAAGTCACATGCCATTTCTTTAACAGCCAACAGCTGTTGAACATCCTGGCTAAGCATTCTGAACAGAAGAGAAAGGGCTCTGCTCCTCAAACTCTAGCTGGAGATTTGCATGCTTTCATCCTTTGAACTGGTAGTCGGTCCCATCCTACTGAATCATTTGTGCTTCCAAGAGTCAAAAGACATCCGTGTTTCTTTAATTAACCTTCATTTGAGAGAATCATTTCTTCAATAGTTTTGGACATAAAACATTTCATGTCTGTAACCTGGGGGTTTGTAAACAACCTGCACTTCCCCTCTGATAGTAATCTTGCTCTGTGTCAGAATGACCTCTGACAGCTGAGGATGAATCCAGGCACAAACAGTCCCACCACCAGGGCTCAGCCCTAACTCCAAGAAATTGCAACTACAAAGTACGTACAGGGCCTGCCAAGATTACCCTAGAGCCCCCGAGCATTAGGTTTAAGAAATCACCAAAGCTTTTCCTTGGGCTCCTCTCACAGTAACCTATCCAGATCACTATAGCACAGCAAACTTTGATCTCCAATACAAATGTCAAAGTGTATGTTACAATACAGTTACAGAATTCAGAAAAGCCCTCATTAAAAACTTCACTGATCATAGACTATTGCTAAGAAATGCTTACAATCTTTAAGAAGTAAATGAAAGGCTCAGAAACAGTTCCAAAAACATTCCTAAAATAGACAATCCTCCAAGTTCCAGACTGTAAGGTCCCTCGGAAACTTCTGATCCACACGCCTTTCCCATCTCCCCAACCACACTCACTGTCAGATCACCTATTTAGTCTTTCCAGCAATAGGTAAGGTCTCCAATCACTCAGTCTAAGGCTTTTTATAAAAATTATTCCACCAAAATTTTTTTTAGTTTAAAAGATCTGACAAAGCGTAGAGAAAGACTGAAATCTATTGACCTGGCAAAAACAACAGAATCTAGCTAAGTTCAAGTTTGACAAAAATTCGGCTTCTTAAATACAAGCTTTAAAATGTACACTTGCTGGCCTTCATATAAAAAGCTTTTTTCTGAGCAAAATTGATTCTAATAGAAGGTTTACTCACGGATCTGCCCTTGAGTGATATTGCTGAACCAGAGGAGAAACAGAGGGAGGGAGGGAAAGAGGGACAGAGGAAGAAAGGAAAGAAGGGAAAAATAGAAGGAAGGAAGGAAGGAAGAAAGGAAGGAAGGAAGGAAGGAAGGAAGGAAGGAAGGAAGGAAGGAAGGAAGGAAGGAAGGAAGGAAAGAAGGAAGGAAGGAGGGAAGGAGGGAAGGAGGGAAGGAAGGAAGGGATATTTCTTGACTCCCCTAGGGCAAAATTATCATTGCAGAAGAGGTCCAAAGTGGCAATATTTTGAAATTCCAAACTATGCCACAGAGACCCCAAAATCTGGCCATTAAGACTTGTCTAAATAAATACTTTTATCATGTACATTGTTTAATTTTCAATTATGCTTTTGATTTTATTCACAATCTATTTTGTACTAGGAACTGGCAAACTTCTACTTGAAGGGTAAATTGTCTTGGTCGTCTTCTCGCTGGGTCTCTTGGCAAACTTGTTGCTGGGCTGGCCTATTTCTGGGTCGCTTTCTCCCTCCTCTCTTACCTGGATAGCTCATTATTCTCAGATTTCAGATCTTAGCTGCAATGTCTCCTCTTCAGATCTTCCTTCTCCACCTTATATAAAAAAGGTTACCCCACCCACCATCACACCACCATTACTGATCTCCTCCTACACACACACTATTCGCTATCACGGTTCTGTTTCTTTATTGCATTTGTCACAATGTATTTTTTAAGATTTATTTGCTTAATTATTTTTTTGTTTCTCCAAGTGGACTGTAAGTTCCATGAGGGTGGGTGCCAGTTCTCAGACGAACTATAATAATAAATGGTATAATAAATGCACGAAAAAAAAATCAAAGATGATGGCCCACTGAGTAAAACGTGACTTGATTCCTTTCCAAGGACCACAAGGCATTACTGCAAGTCTTTGGAGTCTAGCAAAAAGCTCTTTATCCTAAAACTAAGCCCCCTTTACTTGAGCTAGACCTGCCTCTTTGTCACACAGACAGCACTACCAGCTCCTCAGTCAGGCTGCTATTTTCTTTACAGGTTCGGGCTCAAACACTATGTTTCCGCATTGATACTTCTGCTGAACTTTGAATTACTGTGTTTTTGTCCATTTTGTTGTTTAGCTTTTCATTTTTGTGTTTTTAAGACCAATAGTGCCCGGCGGCTCTCTTTCCATAACACACTTAACAGCTCACAATCAGTCTCCTGCAGTAATCAACATCCCCTCTGCCAGTTTTGAAGCCTATTCTTGATCACATTCCTGACCATCCTGAACTACTCACTTCCGTCTCAGTCTTGAGCAAAAGACAATACATACCAAAACTGGGAGTGAATTTTAAGCCAGGGCCCAGAAGAACTAGCAGGAGAAGGAGGATTCAGAATAGAACCCTTGGGATAACATATTTACATCAGGTTTCCTGGCACAGCACCTTAAGTAGGTAAGGCCCCCAAAGTCTGCTCTGCTGAACCTTTAAAAGTCCTGGAGCACTGGCCCAGGCCACATGAAGGGGACTTCCTTTCTCCCCTAATTTGCTTCAGTTTGTGAATTCATTTGCATAAGCAAACTCCAGAGTCAATAATCATGTTCTGAAAAGGCCTTAGCCAGGTGTTCTAGGGCCAGCCACAGCAACACTGGCAGGAGTGCTGAGAAGGTTGTGGACTTTGGCAAATATGCCTGCAATCTCATTTGGATTGTAAATAGAATTAAGCCAGGCCTCAGGAAGGGACTCCTCAGCACCCACAGCATTGCATTCCAAATCTGGAATCTCCATTTAAAACTGCAAACAACTCCCACCCTGAAATCATCCTAACTTATGCAACATTACCTCTAGATTGTTCACTCATCTTCACATTTTAAAAGACAATCAAGTGATATTTTTCCATTAATTAACAAAATAAAACCTTTAACCATTAAGCAAATGTGAAATAATGTCAGCACAAGTGAATGAAAGTTACAAACTCATTCATTCCACCATTTATGGAGAACCTACAGTGTCCCAGATTCTGTGCAGAAGGCTCCTACTGACCTCATTTTCACCACCTGCTTTAACTCTTCCCGTTCTCAAAATCTACTCCTTCAATCCTAAAGAACCAAATATAACATTCCTGTACTGAAAAGCTCACTAACAAGCAAAACACAGGAAAGGAGAGAAAGAAAGAGAAGTATAGATTAAAAAAATACATACATACATACATACATACATACATACATACATATATGTATGTATGTATATAAACACACACACACGCACACACATATATATACACATATATATGAAAGGAATAAAGAAAAGGGTTTAGGACAAAAATGAAAAGAGAGTGGATTGAAGAGGATCCTAGGAAAAAAAGAAAGACAAAGAAAAGGCTTTCATTTATGAAGGGAAAAAGTGAAAGCAAAGCATATATAAACCCAGCACTCACCTCCTAATCAGGCAAGACTTGACCAAATCACTCAGAATCAAAAGGAAGCCCTTAAAATCTTCTGCCCCAGTGTCCTCCAGACTGCCTTTCCCCAAGACTTGAGGCCTCCTACAGCATTCACAACCAAATGGGCTTCCATTCCAGCTTCTGCCTGAGTCCCTCCAGTGAGAGAACTTCACTTTCCCACCAGGCAATTTTGTCCATCTTCCCTACAGTGGGCATCCATTCCCCCTGCCCTACCAAATGAAAGTGGTAAACAAGGTGAGCCCAAGGCACCATCCCCTGCCTCCCATACTCTCTGATTCTAAAAGTTGGCTCTGCACTTAATAACCCAGATCTGAATATGGTCCTCCCCAATCTCACCAAGACACTACCAGAGCCCACCATCCTAAAAGAACTCTTTCCCATGCTTGAGCTGTCTTTGTACATCTCCACAGACTGTTATGTATGACAAGAACAACTGGTACAGGGGTGTAAGGAATCCACTGGAGATGCCACGTCTCACTGAGAGAAAGAGAGAAAGCTGGGGAAGAATAATCAAAGTTGAAGAGTATCATATCCAATCTGACTGCTGGTACACACAAATGCCTTTGCAGGGCTAAGGAAATTGTACGTTTTTCCATTGGATAAGCCTTAACTAAAAACATTCTACTGTGGGCTATGTGCCTGACTTGGGGTTATCTAGCACTGTTGGAGAGAGCTCACAGTCTAGTGGGGAACACAGCTGTCTCAATAACTCAAAGAGATGACAGAAGAACTCGGTAAGAAAACAAGACAGAGGGAATTAAGTGCAAGACAAGAAACAGCAGACATTGTGTAAGTAGAAATTCTCATTCTATATACGGAGTGATAGAAACTTCCCTCTAGACCCAAAGACCGAATCACATTCCTTCTCCTCAAAACAATTTTATTAGACTTTTATTATAATTTAAGAAAACTGTAATCCAGGTAATATTATAACTCATAAAATCTCCCTGCAGATGGTAACTTTCTTCAAAATAACTTTGATAGGAGAAGTGACCTAAAATCTATCATGATCAAATATAAATAAAGATGTCAGAAGTTTTCAGACTATTAAGTCAGCAACCTTCATCTCTCTGCACTAAAAGAGATGGACAGAATACTGTCACAGAGAGTCTCATAAAAACTCATTAAAAATGTTCCTGAAGGTTCATAAAATTATCTGATAAATGCAACAAACTCTTTAAAATTCATCTTCTATAAATTAAGTGCCACAGAGGCAGAGGCATCACTAATAGCTTTTTAACTAAGATTCTTATGAATAAAGGTACTGAGGAAGAAAGAAAAACCTTACACCAAATTACCAAACTTAAGTAAGTTAATTAGATGAACAACCAGGGATAAAACAAAAATAAGAAGAGGCAACAAACTCCCCTGTCTAGAAGTTAACAATACTCTGTGTTCTTCCACCTCATATTCAATTAATAAGGGGCTCTGGACAGTAGGGTAATTTTCTTCTCTATTCACATAATTTCAAGGTGAGCAGCTAATAACCTGCAGTAAGTTGCTTGCTTAAGATTAATGGTATTCAGCAAGGAGCATTATAATTTAGGGCTGTCAACCTCAGGAGAACAAATGGGAAAGGGACATGATGGACTCAGGCTGCCAATGGCACTCAGGACCACAAAGCACCAGCTGGAAAAGAAAAGTCCACCAAGGTCAAATTTCCAGCTTTGGACTTCCTCTTGGAAATACTGAGACTGTCTGAAAGAAAATGCAGCCAGCTCCACACGGATCCATGCTGCAAATTTCAAGAGTCTGAACAAAGCCCCTGCCCATCTCAATGGTTCTTGGCAAACAAGGCGACAAGGATTGCAGGGGCTTGGCTGCAGTCACTGCATGCCTAGGCTCTTAGCAGCACACTCAAGGCACCTCTCATTGTGGATCCTTTTTCTGGGTTTTACACTGAAGTCAAATGTACTTTTAGAGATCACATGATTGCCTCTGTAACCTTCCCAGGAAGGCATCATATATCAATTGCTAAGAATGGGGTCAGAAAAATTCCTTAAAACAAAATCAGGTTTGTTTCCATTTGCTGAAAACCCCTTACTTCCTCCATATATAGGGGCCAAGAAGCTTCTGAGTCAGAGGAAATGAATCTGTCTCAGAATCACAGGAGCAGAGGGCCCTGAGGAGCTATTTCTTGTCTCACTGACCTGCAGGATCCTCACTCTGCCACCTCTCCAGGATGTCAGACAGGATCAAAGTTCAGGATGAGCTGATTCCATGGTTTTCAACCAGGGGCAGAACTATTGGTAAGGGGTGCTGTTTGGGATTGTAACAACATTGGGGAGGCCACTGACATTTAATATGAACACACAAGGAATTGTCCCTCCCCAAATGCCCTTAGAGTTCCTGTTAAATAAGACTAACCTCATTCATCCATCTTGTTTGACAGAAAAGAAAAACAAGAATCAGAAAAGTAGAGCATCTTGCCCTGGTTCACCCAGCTAGTTAAGAGACAGAGATGGGAATAAAACCCAGGTTTTCTGGCTTCTCTCTATTCTGCTTCAAGTAAAGGTAGAAGCAGTGATAACAGAGGTGATGAATATTGTTTACCATGGCCCAGGCCCTGGGTTTGGTGCTTTATATGCTTTATTTTAATGAATCACCACAAGGATCCCGAGAGTAATCTAGGTCACAGAAAGGATAACTAACTTGTCTGAGGCCACACAACCTGGAAGTGGCAGGCCTGTGGCTCTCACTGAGAGTCCTGTCCTGCTCAGGAGGTGGGCATTACCATGTACACCATACAGAGAAATAATGGACAGGGATTGAGTATACAACAAATGTCTTCACAAAGTATCCACCTCCAGGAGACGTAGCAAAGACTAGAAGGTTACCATACCTTCCTTTCCTGAACTTTCAAATGACCTAAAATTTGACCCCAGAGGAAAAAGTTCTTTCCAAGGCTTAGAAACTATCTGGACAAAGGTCAGATACATGGATATGAAAGGAAACTAAAAAGTCGAGGAAGCAAAATGACAATGGTAATTCCATTTGAATCCCCAGGAGAAGGAAATTGTAGGTAGAAAGCCCCTCTTGAGGTGAGCTCTGACTGCTTGCTCAGTGTGTTAATCCCTTGCCAAGACAGAGAACTGCTTGCTCCACACTTTAGTAAGGCAGGAAGTACTCCTAAGGTTGAGACTTGCAGGTTTAATGCAAGTGGAATCAATCTACCATACAGATATGTGGAGCTCCTGGAAGGACAAAAGAGAGAGGACAGGATATAAAGTCCCACAGAAATGGCAGGGGACACCTATGCCTTGGCTGATTCCCCTAACACACAGTAAAGGTAACTAACATACAGTGCCTTTCTCACCTGAGAGCCTTTGCTGATGACAGTCCCTCTACCAAGAGTATCCTATTCCTAGCTCCCCAGCAGCATCTCCTCATTACACAGCTAACTCTTACCTGAAGCTGTCTCAACAAGTGGTTCTTCTCCTTACCTGATCTCCTAATTGGGTTAGGCATTCCACTGAGTCTGACTTCTATCCAGGAGCCCACCACTCTATACTGTAATTAACTGTTCGCTAGTCTTTGCCTCAGTTAGATCAGGTGGTCTGTGTGGGAAGGGGCTGAGCACCTCCTGCAACAAATGACATCATGCCCAACAGGCTGGATGGATAGAAGCATTGACATCTCCTCATCATATAGGTCTCTGCTCACCTGTCACTCTAGGGACTGCAGTACCATGGCTCTCTCCTATCTATCTCTTGTTTCCGTGGCAGTATTACATTTGTTTCTCAAGATGATCTTAAGAATAAGTCAATGCTGTGCTCACCTCCTCTATGACCACATCGAAATCACAACAAAACTATAGAACCATCAGTAAGAACCACCTGAAAAGTAGTTAAACGAAGTCCTATAGCAAAGAATATACAATAGAAGCCACATCAAAATTGGTAGGAGGAGTGGAGATGCAGATTGGGCTGTTCTCACACATGTGTGGCAGTTAAAAATTGGGAGTGATATCTCAGCTGTGGAGGTCCCCACTGAGGAGCAAGGGGTCCCAGCCATACTCCAGGCTTCCCAGCCCAGGGTTCCAGTGCAAGAAGAGAAGTCCCCACAACTTCTGACTGTGGAAAACAGCAGAAATTGTAGCTAAATGAGACAGAGGGCTGCTGAAGTTCAAGGCATTCGTCTTAAAGGGCCCACACAGAGACTCATTCACTAACAGAGTCATTCTGAGCTCCAGCTCTGGGGCTTCAGCTAAAAACGCACCAGAGACAGGCATGGGGGAACTAAATTGTCTGACTTCAGAATGGGGGCTGGATGGGCAGCTTTCTCCCAGACAAAAGTGCTCGATGGAAGCCACTGTTTCTTCACAAAGTGCTACTCCCAGCATGCACATGCATGTGGGCACCAAGTCTGAGTCCCCATCGACCTGGCTAACGCTATTCCCCTGCCCTAGTGATTCCCTGAGACCTTGCCCCACCCAACTTGCAGGCCCATACAAACAGCCCATCTTCTCCATATAAACAGCCTGTCTTTACTCATGCTGAGGACCTTCCTAAAATCTCTCAAAGAGTCACAAACTCCAAACAAGCAGCATGAGGATTCTGTGTGCCCTGAACCTCTTGCTAAGCAGCCCCAAGACCAGCACTAGTGGCAGCTAGCCTCAGTTACCAGCTTAGCCTCTCCCAGATATCTCTAAGCCCAGTACAAGCAGCAACTATCTGCAGATCACTTTGTGGCTCATACCAGGTAGCCTCCAGCAGGGCAGAGGCAGCAACTGAATAAGTCCATTCGTGGCTGCCTTACCCATTGGGTCATAAGTTCCATGAGAGCAGCACCTAGGACCCTCTGAGTCATATGTATTTTCCAGAGATGGCCACAACAATATTTCCCATCCCACATGTTCTTTTTAAAACCTTACCACTCTCTCACCTTGAATTTGGGTGGACCTTTACTGACTTCGCCAATATCACAAAAGTGATGCCAAATAACTTTTCTGACTGGATCCTAAAGTGCCATTCACTTCTTCCTTGTTCTTTGGGAACTCAGCTGTCACATTATGAGAGAGTCCAAGCCACTCTACACTGAGAGACTCTATGGGGAGGCCACACACAGGACTCCGGCTCACAGCCCAGCTGAGGTCCCCTAAATACATGGGAGTGAAGCTGCCTCCAGAAAATTCAACCCCCAGCCACCCAGTCATCCCCAGTCTTCAAGTGTTCCCAGATGTGGTCTCAGCAGGAACAAGTCACTCTGCCGTGTTCAAATTCTGGACCCCAGAATCCATGAGTATGACAAAATGGTTGTTTTTTCACCACAAAGTTTTTGGGTATGCTGTTGCTCAGCAACAGTAACTGAAATCTCTCTTCACCAAGCTCATGAACCCAACCCATTCAGGAAACATCCCTGAGTAACAGACTGGCTCTGGTCTCATGTCCTCACCTTCAGATTGAAGCTAATTCCATCTCTGGCCTTGTCTACAAATCCTAGGGAAGAACACTGCCCTTGACCTGAGCCCCTCCAGGATTTCTGGGGCTCCATACACATCAGAAATAAGCATTACTGTGAAAGTGAACCCAGATTATGAGCCCATGAACCTTTGAACTCACAGCTGGGATAGTATAAAAACACATATAGCTACTCCCCAAGAAGCAATCAGCGCTGTCTTAATGTCAGAAAATGATAAGACTCAGAAACCCTAATCAGACTGGCTTTGGTTCAGCCTTTCTAATTTCCTAAAGGAGCCACTTGTCGGGGTTCTCAGTGGAAACAGAATGGCAACCTAAGAATGATGCTTTTCATATCATGATATTCTACAGGTTGTGAGGCTGTTGCCTCAAAAAGCAACACTGTTTCTTATATAAGGAAATGGAAGGAAAGGCACAAAAACTTAAACTGTTTTTAAGGTCCTAGGGCAGAAACTTTGTCATCAGTAGCTCTTTTATTACTCATAAAGCCTCAATTTGCCCAGCACATCTGACATTTAGTTACCAATTCAAGTGGGAAAACACCGGTAGATTAACTGTGAAACAGGTTTTTGTAAAATTAACAAAAATTATTTTAAATTGAATTGGTTAAGACCACTGTCTTTTTTGTTCCATCCTGCCTTCTTTCACACTCTTCTTCCCAGGAGGTCATTGGTGTGGCCAGGACCTTATAGAAATGTACTGAAGGAGAAGCTGAGTTGGAGATCTACTCGGTTTGGGTGTACATAGCTATATGTATGTCTTAGTCCCATGTGTAGTCATTAATGGTTAGTAATGCTGGCAGATCTTAGATTCACACAAAGCTTTGGGGCCCCTGAAAGGAATAATCTTAATACTTCACCTGACCACAGTCCTCAATCCACACCAGAACTGCCTGCTGGACCTTGCCTTTGCTCACACTCTTCCTCCAGCAAAATGGCCTCGACCAATTAAATTTCTTCAGGTCATTCAGTGTCTTACTCTTTTAGCACAAAATACTGATCTCAATGAAAAAGAGTATAAAACATCAAATGCCTGGACACCAATGACAAATTGGTTAATGAGCACCCTCAATTCAAAGAACATTTAAGTTTGGTCACTGCAAAGAAAATTTTTAAAGCCCTGAAATCTCTCAGATCATGTATGAAAGAAATTTGAGAGGCGTTTCCCCAAATTTGGCAACAAGCCTAAAAATATATGTGGCAATACCAGTAACAAGTCATGAAACTGAAAGAAACTTTTCTAAACCACCAATAATAAAAGTCAAATTTACATCATCCATTCTGCAGCTATGGTTCTCACCCAGTGCTTTTACAAAACATTAATGCCTGGGTCCCAGCAATTCTGATTTAATTGGCCTAGGGAGCATCCTGGACTTCAGGATTCTTAATAGTTGCCAATTATTCTACTGAGCATCCTGCATGGAGAACCACTGCCAAAAAAGAATGAATCATCTTTTTTTTCCTCCATAGAAAATGATATTACAAAATCATAATATGAAGAGCGGATCAATGAACATTCAGCCAAAAACTGTATGAAATAAATCTTTTTATTATAATCATAGAGCATGTCAGACAGTTAATTAAAATAAAAAAATAATAATAATTTTATGCTATTCTCTGGATTTTGCAATGTTTATGTTTGTTGTATAAATGACACTTTTAACTGTTAAATAATGTGCTGTGATTTCTTTTCTATTAATAATTTTGTTTTCGTCATCAAGTGTACTCTCAAAATTGTATAAGCTTGAGTCTTCCCCTGGGAGAAGAGCAATTTTGTGTGTGTGTTGTTTTTCAAAACAGGTAGATTCCAAAAGCCAAGTAAGAAAAATAACCCAGTGGGTAACAAAATCAAAACTAGTACCAAGAGAATTAGATATAGAATCAACATGTATTGGCATCAGGCCCATAAGAATTTAATAATTCTGTCATAATGCCTGCAAGTACAGCACAAGCCTGATACTATATGTGAAAGGCACAAGTGAGAGATTTGTTACATTTTAACTTACTTCCTCTTCTACTACTGGACATATTACAACTATGCAGAATTTAATTTTCATGATGTTGAAACTTAAAAGATTTTTTTATTTAAACTGCATCCCCTATTACACAATCGTTAAAAAAGACTCTTATGAAGAATGTGTAATAATACTGTGAATAATGTAATGCCCATGAGAAAGGACATACAATTGTACATCGCAAATGACTGCAATCAAATTTAACAATTATCTGCACTGAGGAAGAAAAAAGTGGAAAAAGCGATATGTTAACAGCAGTGATATTGGGGTATAAAATTACAGATTCTTTCCCATTGTCTATATTTCCTCATTTTCCAAATTTTCGTGAATGATCTTGTCATAGTCTCATGATGACTGGATCAGTCAGGATCCCAAAAGGAAACAAAGGACACAAGAGAACTGGGATAATATGAAGAGGATTTAGTTCAGAGGGATGACTTAAAACAAAACGTTTGACAGATCTTCCACCATCTAAAACACTGCAGCTGCTATGCAAGGGTGATCAGACACATGAGTCTTAGAGGCTTCTCCCAGAAGTGACACGCATCATGTCCACTTACAGCCGAAAGAAAGTAACATGGCCACACTTAATGTCAACAGAACGGGAGGTGAGATTTAACATGTGCCTAGAGGGAGGACAAATGGTATATTTGTGAACATCACTAGTGACCAGCACAGAGGAAAGACCCAGAGAGCCTTTCTTTTGCATTTATGCAAATGAGGAGACTGATGACACAAAGCTTTAAGCAGCACTAGTTCCAGAAGTGCTTGCTGGGTGAGCAAATGAAAATCATTTCCCACTGAGGAAGTGCCCTCTTTCCACCACCTCAAACAACAGACGAGAGTGCAGAGTGGTACCGTATGGAACCTCAATCAAACCCTCAAAAGAGAGAACAGCAAAAACACCACCAACTCTGGAAAACTGAACATGGCCATCTGATTCCAAGAGGCCAGTTCTGTACCTACGCGCTTGTTATTCAAAAGATTAGATTTTATGTAAAAAGGAAGAGCTGGTTTATCCTGGAAAGAAGATACACCACAGGATTCTCCCTGGGATAAGCTGGATGCAGAAAGCCCACCGCACACTGTTCTGAACGCTTAAGATGAGCTCTTTTTTTCCTGGCAAGCAGTGAACTCCGGTATATTGTTCAAAGACAAAATCAATACTAAAAATGTTTCCCAGTCGGTCTGGAAGAAAATTTCCACAGAAGACATCCGAAATAAAATAGTTCACAAAAGAACCTAAATTGACAGCTATGGGGATCTTTGTGGCTGCACCCAGAGTGACCTCATAGCTGCCACTGGAAAATACATCCCCTAGAGAGGCCAAATAAAAGCCCACAGAAATAGTGAGCCAGGGGACTCCTGATACCATCCCAGGCCCTGCCAAAGAATCACAAAGCTCTAAGTAGCCAAACTGCAGGGACCATAGATTACACACAACACGGCCTTGGGAACAATTATCAGCACTTCCAGGACCCCAGAACGACTCTGCCTCCCATCCTGGGTGGCAATTTTCTTCTGAAATAGTGCAGCTCTCTTTAAAATTGTATGTTGCTTCTCTCTGCTCCCCAAAGGACTTCTGAATATAATGACTCTAAGGAAGCTGCTATCTGAAAAGAGACCTAGTGCACAGAATGTCTCCTCTTTCTGTTTCCACCCAAGTCGCTTTCTTTGTTTGATACGTCTATCTCCCCTCCCTGGAAGAAGAAATCCCTCTAGCACAGGGACTGGGGACCTCTGACAACTTGCAAAGTACTCAAAGACTTTGATGAGTGTGTTAGTTATCATTGCTACATAACAAGTCACCCCAAAACCTAGTAGGTTAAAACAGTAATGATCATTACTCTTCTCTCCTGGTTTCTGTGGGTCAAGAATTGAGGAAAGGCTCAACCGAGCAATTCTCATATGGGGGTTCTCTCAAGTGGGTGCCATGAGATCTCAATTGGGGGTGCCACACTTCAAGGCTCCATGAGGTTAGAGAATCCACTTTCAAAGTGGCTCACTCACTTGGCTGGCAAGTCAGTGCTGGCTCTAGGCCAGGGGCCTCAGCTCCTCTCCACATGAGCCTCTCATGGCATAGTGACTGGCTCCACCACAGCAAAGGATCCTAGAGACCAAGGCAAAGACCAAGCCTCACAAATTACACATCGTCACTTTTGCCAGGAAGGGCCAGCCCTGACTCAGTGTGAAAAGAAAAAGTATAAGAGCATGAAAACCAGGAGGCAATGGAGACCACCTTGGACTCTGGCTCCCCATGAGTCAGAGACTGACCATTAGACACTGTGGGTGTAGCAGATGCAATTGATGATGTACCCACATCTACCCAACTTCCAACTGGGCAGGAAGTTCTGAGGATTGACCGCTCCCAGGAGCAGCTCTCAAAAATTGGCTTATAGGCATCAGTATATAAATGTCTCAGCTCCATCACCCTCTGAGTGGGATAATTCCACAATGTGTGTACTACGCTGGCTCCCAGTGTCCCCCAGCAAATGACAATCCAGTTGGTTTGATCAAGCACCTTTTATTGTCTGCCTTTTCCTCACTTTCTCACTTCCCTACTCCCCTACTAGTGTTTCCTGGGTTCATCTTATAAGTAAGCTATTTGCATTCAGATCAGTACCTCAAGGTGTGCCAGTAGGACCCAACCAAACGCAACACGGGAAGTGGAAAGTTCCCTTTGTATATGGCACTTTCTTTGAGCTAGGGAGACACAACATACATACACAAATTTGTCCATAAATGAATATTACGTGAATATTCTATAAATGAATATTAGCAATTATTAAGAGAATACTATGTTTGACAAAACCCGAGTTAGCAAGATCACATGAAAAATATAGGATTAGCGAGTTAACAATAAAAGTGATACTCCACGTATTTTTAAACTACAATAAATAAAAGTTCTGGGAGTTATCTATTTTCAAATCAAACAAAATTTGTTCAGGTTGCATATTTGCTCCAGAAAGTACTTCTGCTCCCAAATGACCTTCCTCAACGGCCCATAGTCACAGCTGTGGTGCTAAGACCTGCTAACACAGGTTTTCCTACAGATGGCATGAGAGATGACCAGACGTTGAATAATATTCATTCATACCACGATGGGAGTTTTCCTCTTTACAACGTGATTTAATTCTTTTGCCCACATTAAGGGGAAAGGGTTGGCGGGGGGGGGGGGGAGAAACTGCAATGTTATATTCAAGGTTACCTCTAATTAATGAACAATGTTTTCCTTTATCTTCCCCAATGTCCCTTGCTACTAGACTGAGACCAACTGGTTCAGGACAATAGATCAGAACAGAAGTTATGCATGTCCCTTCCCAGTCAAAGCAGGTAGAGCCAGGGGACATCCTCACCCTCTCTTCCCCATCCACAGCAACCAGTCAGGCATACGATGTGATGGCAGTGCCACATTGGGAGTGGCCTGCAGCCCTGAGTGAGGATTCAAGACAGACACTGCCCTGAGTATCCTCTGCTCTCAACAGGCTCTGTGTGAGTCACAGGTAGAGATTTATTGGGGTTAGCCATGATTCCAAGGTATATTTATTATTGCCACAAAGCCCAGCAGAGCCAGACCAATAAAACCAGCACTCCTAAATCCCTTTCTAAAAGGGAGAACAGGCCTCAAGAAGAGCTTTTAGCAGGCAAAAATATACAGTTAGCTTTTAATACAATTGTTTTGTTCCATAGTAGTTACTTCCATTATGGCGAGTGATAATGGTTTGTTGTCTATTTGTAGTACTTCCAAAGGTTTCCATTTAAGCAATTTTATTGAACTTTGAAAAACAGTAAGTCAATTTATAGAAAAACAGTAAATATTAGACAAAGCCATTAAGGTAGAACCAAATGACTGAAAGGTAGAGAACATAGCACCTATCTCACAGAGGGGGGAAAAAATCTCAGTGGCAGGTTCTTTTGTTGTACAACTGAACTGTACATCTGCAACAAGTTCATGAATTTTCTTCATGTAGCTGTGCAATCTAACTCCACATTATCTCAAAGTCAAGTTGGACAAAACCTTATTAGGTCATGCATTACAGGGTAGACTGAGTTAATAAACCCAGAGTTGGGGTCAAAGCAGAGGTGCTTGAAGATGGATGGCTATCCTTGGGACAGGCTTCTTGGGAGAGAAAACGTTGGACAGGCAGACTGAGGCTGCAGTTGGGAAAGCAATAATACTTTGGGGTGAAAACGAGTAAGGGGCATTCGAGTCACAGAATAGATCGTTTCAGCAAAAGTGCTATCAAATAGCACAATGGATAAAGACAGGTTCCTAAGCCCAAGAGCTCTGGATTCGAATGCCACTCCATCACTTGATTTTAAGCATGTTACTTAATCTCTCTGCGCTTGGTTCTCCTTTGTAAAACGGGGATAATAAGAGTGCCTTCCTAATCAGGTTATCAAGAAAACGGAATTATTGCATGTAAGTGCTTAGATTAGTGCCAGGTACATAACAAATATTAGAGAAATATTAACTATACATTTTTTCTTTTTTTTAAACTGGCACACAGTAGGACCTTAGTAAAATTGTTTAAATTTGAATGAAAGAATATAACGTTTTGGATGGAAAATAACATTCAAATTAGCTACTTGGATTAAAAGAGCCATTTTGTTTACTTATGCTCCAGCTGTCATATGGTGATACAAATCCCAGTGCTTTGCAGCTAACTAGCTAAGACTAGGTTTAGCATTTAATATTCGGGGGTAGTCCACCATATCACTTAGCCTCTAATTCTTCATTGGCTGAATGCCCATGCTACCCCCAAATGGAGGCTCTGAAAGGGTATAGATTGCATCTCACTTTATCATGAGGAGTGCACGAGCCAATCCTAGCAGAAAAGGTTAAGTATTGTTCTACAAAAGTTCTTCAAGCTGCGTGACAACCTAATAATAACTAATAAAATTAATTTAGTGGGATTTTTAAGTAAATAGAATAAAAATAGTGCAATGGGAATATAAGATCATTACTACATGCGCACGTGCGCACACATGCGTGCACACACACACACACACACACACACACACACACACCAGTTTGCCATGTAAAAATATTTCTTATTGTGGATCATATTAAAAAGTTTAAAAAATGGACTGTAGCCCCTTTAAGGTTTCTCTTCATTAGTCATTATAGATTTATTTCTTTACTTAGCATCTATCCAGCCAGAACTCTATCCCAACTAAAGTTCCTGAGGCCACGTGTCTTACTCATCATTCGTAAACAATGGTGCAATCACAGTGCCTGACACATAGTAGACAAACATTAATATTGATTAAGTAAATGAGATTTAAGCTATTCCACAAGACCTTCAAACCTGGAGTCTATCTACCCATTGCTCAGGCAACATATTTGACTGACTCACACTCCCCCACCGCCTCTCTCTCTCTCTTTTATATATATATATATCTGTAAATGTCCATGAGCACTTCTCCCTTCCTGTTTCTTTTTACTGTCTTGAACTAGGGGATTCAGGTAAGCCACTAGCATTGATGTATTGCTCTATCAAGTGCAATGATTTGTGACATTTGGTCCTAACTTTCCCCAGAAGATTGTTCTCTTTTCACAGATGTGGACACTGAGTCCCAGAACAGTGACTTAACCTGCACAAGGTCACAGAACTATCACGTGTCTTTATAACCCTATACTCCCTGCCCTAAACGCTCTATGGTTTCTCAGTACAGAGAACCTGCCTACACTTTCCTCAGTAAGAAGACTGGGGTCTCAGTGGCCCATTTATGCAATATAATGAGCTCCTGAGGGAATTGAGTGTGAAGTCCTCCTAAGGCCCTGGATTCCTGGCTACATCACTTATGTCACCTATACGGGTCCAATTTAGATAAAGCTTCTTCCCCGGGGACCTCTTTGCTTCTCTGGCAGTTTGTGAAACAGGAGGAGCCTTGGCAATCTGCTCACAATAAATAAGCACTGAGTCACACAACTACACATTTTTTCCCTCACACTTAGATAAAAATTCTTCTAGTATTAAAAAGATCAATCACGGGCTGCACTTAAAAATATCTATAAATGTCTCTTTAAAATAGTTTTCCCATGTGTTTTTGTTCTATAGACACTATTAAAAATTAAGAAGGGAAGATAGGACAATTACATTCTGAGGTTTCATTTTGCCTCTGCCTGTCTCCTTTCCGGGGCCTTGAGTAATTCATATCTTCCTCAGTTTGTCATCTCCCACCCCACAGGTCCCTGGGCCACAGTGGAGTGCCCAACCTCTGAGAAACATTATTTATTTACTCCTTAAAAAATATTTGAAATGCATAAATCCTGAAAAAAATTTTTGAGGCACCTACTATGTTCTATACGGTATGAGACAAGTTCAGATGCATTTACTCAGAGAATGTTTTGAAAAGGAACCAAATTCTAATGGAATTTTTTTAAGTAAGCACCATTTCAAATTCCTATCAAATAAGAGGATCCATCGATAGAAATGCAGCTTTTAAAGAAATAGGTATAAGTTCAATGGCCAAAAAATCCCAAGTGTGGCATTTAGTATAAATTCTGCCTCAAAAAAATGTCCTTCTCCTGAGATAAGAATGTTTCATTTACTGTTATTTCCTGCAAGTATGGAGTATTTACCATTTCATGTTGGTGCCAGGCTACATGGGAGACAGAAGTAGAGTGTCTGTGACCTCCAGGAGCTCAATGTCCTGAGAGAAACGCCAAGGGCATAAATAACCAAATACACAGCAAATTTAAATCAGTGCTCTCAAGAGCCTGTGAGAAGAGTGTAGACAAGCTCTGCAGAAGCACAGGGTTAGTAATCCATTCATCCACCCAACCACCGATCCACTCACCCCTCCCTTCATCCATCAACCTACCCAATCATCCACCTACCTACCCATCTATTCATATTCACTCCTTCACCCAACCATCCATCCATCACTCTATTAATCTCTCCCTTTCTTCCTCCTTCCGTCCATTCACCCATGCTGCCATCCACCTATCTCCCATATCAATCTATTTATCCAATCCACACATTCATCCATGCATTCACCCATCCTGCTCCCTCTCCCTTCCTCCCTCCATCCACTTATCCATCCACCCCCATGTATTAAGCACCAATTATGCAATGACTTCAAGAGCTATATTCTCTCAGAATACTCCCTAATCCTGGATGAATTATGATTATCACTTTGTTTGTTCTTCTGTAATGTGTTTGTTTTAATACATGACTCACGCCTCTCCTTCGGAAATGTAACCATAGCTCTACTACCATATAAGAGAATTAAGAAATAGTAATTACAATAGAAATAATGATATTACCATTATTGAGAATGTACTATGTCTCAGATTATTTGGTGAACCCTCATAACAGCTCCCAAAGACACCAGAATCATCCCCAGCTTAGACCACAGGAGCACACTATGCTGAAGAAGCAAGACCAGATTGGGGTGTCCAAGCCTGTCCAGCCCATTCCCATTTTCTCAGGAGAGGGAAGGGGGCTGAGGAGGGATGCCTGGACTTCATTCATTCCTGTTCTCCTTCTGCCCCAAAATCTGACTATCCAATCTGCTTTTCATTTTCATTATACTTTTCCTTTATAATTCTCAGAGCATTTCCCAAAAGCTCACATCTTCAACACCTAAAGTAAAAACTGCAAAAAAGAAACTAGAAAATGACATATTCAGTTCCCGACAGACAAGTAGCATCTTAATTCACTGGAGTTTTAGGGGCTTTTCATCTTTTTGTTTTGTTTTTTATCTCCCCCACGGACTATCAAAAGTCTTTTTATTTCCTATCATCTAGGGAAACAGACCCTCACAACGGACCTTTCCTGCAGAAGGTCAAATCTGCTTTTATGTTTTGTGTGTTTGTGTCTCCACGCATCTATAAGAAGAGAGGGAGAGAGAATCGGAGAGGGAGGGAGAGAGAAGGGTAGAGAGATGGGGGGAAGGGAAAGAGATTGATTCCTTCAGGAGAGCCCTTCTGTTACTAAAATAATATGAAATGCATTACCCATTCAAGGGCCAGGCACTAAATCAATCTCCCCTTTAACCAGACTTCTGGTAAACCACAGAGCACCTGCAGGTATACTAGGATGTCCTGTGGGCACCCAAAACTGAACATGTCTGAAATCAAGCTTGTCATCTCATTCCACGAACTACTCTTCTTGTTTTCCTTGTTTGGCTTATGAGACCACCAATTACCGAAGACCCTCTTCTAAGCCTCCCCCTACGCTTCCTCCAGCCACATTCTTCCCAAAGAGGAAAAGAGCTTATTGGCCCAAGGGGAGGTGCTCACCCAGCACCAATACTCATCCCTTTTTACACTTCCTTCCTGGTCCCTGGGATCTTGAAATTCCCTGTACAAATGTCTGCCTTAAGTCTGCTTCCAGGGCCTGTGTGAGTCCCTTACCCAGGTGGTCTTCCGGAAGGCAGAAAACACTGCCAGCATGTGTAGCTCTAGACCTAGGGTCGCCAAGACATGGTTGGTTGAGGAAAGGGAGTGTGGACGTGATACATATGTGCAGGCTGAGGTGTTCATACACGTGTGTTTGAGACCTCTCATCACAGTCCCAATTAGAGACAAGGGTGGGTAGGAAGAGAAAGTAGTTGGGCCACAGGCTGGAAGTCTCAATTTTTGCTTCTTCCCAGAGAACACAAATGTTGGAGAAAGGCCTAAATTCTCCCTCTGAAACATCTCCTGGAAGCAAATTTCCCCAGTTCTCATTGCCCTGGGATAAAACCTTCGTCACTAAACTTCCTGGCTCTTCCCAGGCTCCCCTACTTCTTCCTCTAACCTATACTGGTTGGTGCTTGAGTTACCTTAAAGCACAAAACCAACTGGATCCTGCTCCCATTCTCCACCCAATCCATAGTTAAAGCCTCCCACTTAGCATGGAAACAAATCCACTCGTCCTCTGGCTCCTGCCCATATCTCCTTTTCCTCTGTAGCCATATGCAGGACTCAGACCACAGCAGACTCCTTGCCCTCCCCACCCCCCACAAACTTGGCAGCCAAGACCTGGTTGATTCAACAGTCACCTTCTTTTTCGGGTTTTCTGCACCCCACAGCCTCCCAAGCAGATTTAACCAGGTGGCTCCTCTCTCTGAGGCTGCAGTCTATACTCGGAGGCATGGCTGAGTGTGCTGAAATCTGGTTTTGTGTCTAGCTGTCCTGCTGTACTGTGAGCCCCTAGCTTGATCTCTGTGCCCTAGCCCTGTGTGTGGCACATGGCAGGGCAGTGGGAATGGAGGAAACTGCTGAGGCTGAGAGACCCTGGGCACCTCAAGGAACATGCCTGGAGCTTCATAGAAGCCAGGCATATAAGAACCTTCCAATCCTAACTATTCCTGAAACCTCTGGAAGGACTCTCAAGCAGACTGACAAGCACGACAATAAAAGCAAAGACTAGTATAGTGCCTACCATGTGCTGGGAGGTACCTATATTAACAAGGTAATGCTCACAAAAATCTTACAGTTATCTCCTTACATGGATGAGGAAACAGGCACCAAGAGATTACGTAACTTACCCCAAATCACACAGAGTATAAAAGAGTCAGGATCTGACCCAGGCACTTTAATCCAAAGTCTGCTGTCTATTTTACCTCACACCACCACTGACAGTAGCAGAGAAGGATAAAGAAAAAAAGGTCCTTCTGGTACCTCTCTCATCAGAGCTTAGTGGGCAACCGTCCAAGCAAGAGCTCCTCCGACATCTTTCACCTGCTACTTCCACATTCACCGAGCTGATTTTTAAAGAATCGCAGCTCCGCTCTGCCAAGCACTGTGGCAACTGCCTTAGTAGATGAGTTCCTTACTCCTCACACTGAGGCTATCAGTCTCCCCATTTTACAGATGGAGACAATAAAGCCCTAAAGAGGCCACATGCGCAAATGACAATGCTGGTAAACAATGCAGGGGAGATTCACAGCTATGTTCTCATCCCAGCTCTGCCCCTAACATTAATTTTTGATATTTTCTAGTAGCTGTGCACAGGTTCTCTTGGAAAAGCATGGGTTTTGGATGCAGAAAGGACTAATTAGAAATCAAAGTATATTATTAACAGTATTCACTAAAAAGGGGGAAATTTTCATTCTTCCCTGAGCCTGCAATGCAGGCAAGAAAAGGACATGAGTGATGCGGAGCCTTGGCCTTGGCCCTGGCTGAGACAGGCTGAGAAGACCTTGTCCCCCGTGGGAGGAGCCAGAGCAGCCTGAGGCTTTGTCAAAAGCGGTAATGGAGCCCAGCTGCAGCCTCGGCATCTGACTCTTGCTGCCACCCTGTGACGAACTGCAGGAATCGCAAGTGGGGAACATGGGGCCAACCAGAGGAGAGGAGGGGCCCTCATCACTGTTTCCAGAGGAGAATCCCTTGGGGTCTTCTCCCACCTCCCACCCCCCTGACCAAAGACTCAGAGGCTCCCAGTGGCTCAGAAAGACCTGTGGACAGGACATTACCCCACCCCCAGGGAAGCTGATCCCAGCAGTAAGTAGGAAAGCCACGTGGCCTGCTGGGTTTGGGGACCAAGGAAGACAGGATGACAGGCCTCAGGGAAGCCCTTGCCTCCTTTGCTGGGGCACCTGAGCTTGAGTGCCCTCTGAGGGGCAATGCCCCCAGGCTCCATCCAGGGAAGGCTCTTGAGTGGAGAGCCAGATACCATCATGGAGACCTTGGAGACCTGGTGTCCCAGAAGCTGCCCCCATCCTATGGGGGAGTGAAGGGGCCCCGTCACCCTGTTGGGAAGGAGGGCACAGAGAATGCCACTCCTGCTTGGGGACATATCTTTTGGGCAGTGGGGTTCTCCTGCCACACTTTTTCCTACACATACTCTGCAGTGTGGGCTTATTTTTCACAGAGTGGTGAATCAGACTTTCTTTTTTACTTTCTTTACTCTGTATTTACCAGAGGGGGGAGCCCAGAGCCCTCCAGGACAGGGAAAGATCTCATGTGCAGACCCAGCACAGAGCAGGCAGGTGCTGAAGTCAGGTCATTGAAGCTGGGCAGATCGAGTACAAACCCACCCTGCAGATTGTTCCCTGTGTGACCTGGGCCAGTCAGCTGCCCTGCCTAAGCACAGCCTCTGGTCTGTGCAGTGGGGATTATCACTCCTGCTCCCTGGGTTCCCTGGAGGATCAAATAAGAGCGTGTGAGTCCTTCTACGCAGTTGTGAGCAACGAATTACAGGCTCCAACATCACTTGTTGTTATCATAATTCTGTGTCTCCTCAAATTCCTCACGCTCAGGTTCAAGCTAATTAAATTACCCTCTTGTCTCTGCCCCTCCAGAATCACTCACGGACTGTGGAACCCTAACCAAGTGACTTAGCTTCTCGTGCCTCAGTTGCCCCATCTTTAAGACAGGCAAAAGAGGAGAGCAAATATCTCAGAGGGATGTGGGGAAGATTAAATTAAATGATGTAAATTCAGGGCAGAGCTAACTCTATCAATAAACATTACCTCTGATGGAGAACATTGCAGGGCACTGGACAGGGGGCCAGGGAGGGGGAGGTCAGTTGCATCCCCTGCCAATGGTGGGAAGAGAGCCTTGGGCCAGGCCTCCTCAAACCCTCCTGGTAGGAATTCTTTCACAAAGAAAATGGGGCTACAGCCTCATGTCTGCTCCAAAGGGGCTCCCACAGAGTTAACGATAGGGTTCTCGATTTGTTCTCAGCAGGAGAAAAGAGAACAGTCTCCCAGCCAGGCTATAAACTGTCTCAGCCGGATTTCCTTCAAAAAGAAAAAAAGATTTACATAACATAAAGGAATGGCAGAGCATCAGTGGGAAGAGAGACCAGTCTAAAGCTGATCCAAGCAGCACAGGACATCAGTCACCTGGAGGGGACCAACGGGTGGAAATCAAAGAAACAGCCCAGTTTGGCTTTGCACAATAGGTCTCCCGCTCTCCTGATTTCTGCTGCTTAATCTATGGCAGCGGTGTGAAACTCAGCCAAGTGCTCTGAATAGTGGGCCTTGCGGGGTTCAGCCTGAAGTTAAGGTGAGGACTGTAAGCATGTTCTAGGATATCTGGGGCCCCCTCCAAACCTCTCTACAGAGTAAAAGTGGACACACAAGTTCCCGAGCAGGACTGCAGAGCTGAATACTACCATCAAGGTCTCAGCCCCCCAGAGCGGCTTACAAAGCACCACCTTGAGTCACTTCATTCCCATAGCAACCCCCTTCCAGGCAGGTGCAACCAGTGTCTTTTTTCTTGCGATAAGGGAAACAAGGCTCAGAGATTCAGCGACTTGTCTAAAAACAGATGCCACCTTCCATGGTTGTTCCCTGGGGCCCTGCTGGATGTATGGAGGGCACTCTCATACATGGGGCTCATTGCAAATAGTGAAGGGACATCTGAAGGACACTATCACCACCTGGCCACACCAGGCCACTCTCCTATCCACAGCCATGTGGCAGCTCCTCACTCTCTCTGCCCCACAGAGAAGTCTCATTCTTCCCCTGCCTCACGTTTTATTATTCTATTTCGTCCATCCCTCCTCCGAAGAATCCTATGGTACAGGGGTGTATTCAGTGGCAGAAAGCACTTGGAATTGTCCTTCTTCTGTTACATTTTAGTGATATTAAATGGATAAAGGGACACATCTATAAAAGAAAAAAAATGCAATTCTTTACAGTGTCTAGAGCCCATGTTTTTCAAGAAAACAGTAAACAACTTTGAGTTTGGCATCCATGTTCCCAAAGTCCATGTATTAGCATCACGGGTGCTTTTATTATCAAATTGCAACCTCCTTACCTCTTGACGTATACACAGCACAAGTAAATTTGCACAGGCATCTGCAAATATTTCCATTTACTATGGCATTTAGATACTGCTATATAATTGGCAATGTACCTCGTTTTATAATTAGGTGTTGTTAATTCCTATTATTACTGTTACCCGCAATTAATGTGACTGCTAAAACAACTGCATTTGGGAGATTAAGGAGGCAGCTTGCACTCCCCCAGCCAACACTTAGATCATGGCTTTCTTTTTAAAGCCAATCATTTAGGGTAGGAGCCAACCCAAAATCCCAAACTTTTAAGGGGACCCCATAAACTGATATAGGACAACCAATACCCTAAGCAATATCTGACCTAAGTAAAAACTTCTCGAAACACCAGAGTAGCTAAAACACAAACTGATGCCTGGTATATTTTAAAGCTCTATTCAAAGGAATAGTAGTTTTTTAAGTGAAACAGAGTCCTATTGTCCTAAACACTGAACTGTGAATAAACAGTGAAAATAAACATTTGCCATTATTAAGCCTTTATCATGTGTTCAATGCTAAGCCTTTGGCATGTATTATTTCAATTAGTCCTCATAATAACTCCATAAGTAGGTATCGTTTTTCTCTTAAATAACTAAAACTCAGGACAGCTGAATAACTTGCTCAAGCCCACACATCTAGCAAGCAGCAGAGCCAGCATTTGAACCCCGTACTCCTGATGCTAGAGCCTTGCTTTGAGCCCCACGTCAACTATCCAGCACACATACAGAAAAATGAGTTTAGTCCAACCAATGCTGCCTGGTATCCCAGGAAAGCCTAAGCCATGAAACAGATCTGGACACAACGGGAGAGAAACAAAGAGGACAAATACGCACGTACACACACACACACACACTCACACACACACACGCACACACACACACGCACACACACGCAGCAACAACGGAGAGCACTGACAAAGCTCGCGCCCTCTGAAACAATGACTCCCCCTGTAACGACGGCTCTGAGGGAATTTTGGAACTGAAACAGAGAGACTGTTTACACTGGGGGAGACCTAGGAATCGATGTTTGTGTCCGACGTTGAGGGAAGGTGATGTAAGTGACACCAGGTCCACACAGTGAGATGTTTTACAGGCAAAAAACAAATCATTTTGAAGAATACCAAATGATAAGGGGTGTGTTCACGCCAAAAAGGTAAAAGGGAAAGGCAAAAATAACTTCATACCTACAGTCTGATTCCAATTTTAAGCATCTCGAAAATTTTCATGTGGTTGTTTTTCCATTGTAAGGTTAAAGATAATTTTTTTCTTATTGTATCATTTGGTATTTCCCAATTTTTCAAATAGAAACAATTTCATTTTGTAGGAAAAAGTATCTTAAGTGGTCTCTGCCCTGCCTGAATCCATACTAAATATCTTGCCTTTAAAAAAAAATAGCTGGTACAATATGATTCCATTTAAGTAAATGTATATACATAAACAAAGTAAAGGAAAAATGACTGGAAGAAATACTCCAAAATATTAACAGCGATCAGGCCAGAATAGCAGTTGTTTTTATTTGCCTTTTATCTGTATTTCCAAAAATTTCCACAATTAAAACAACACCGCACAATGTTAAATATAGCTTATCACATTATCTCATCCAGCATAGCATCTATGCTTGAGTACTGCGGTGAAAGAAAATTCTTGTCGCTGGCACCTTTGGGAGCCCATTTGCTCACACAAAGAATTTGGTCCTGTAATTGTGAACTCCTCATTTCTGCTGAGGAGAAGTCATCTGCACAACAACTCATACTGCTCTAGGGACTTCTTCAACCTCAAAAAGAAAAGCAACAAGGGAAAAAGAAACTGGTCAAAGCCCAGCAGAACTGCTGGTATGACCAATGCATGCATCAACCTTCCTCCCTACTTCCTACAATGAGAACAAATTCTGGAGCACAGAAATCTAGTCGTGACACTACCTCTTACGGTGCCTGGAGGACTGGTGCTAGCTAGCTACTCCTTGCTGTACTTGTGCACACTCTGAGAGAGGAATGTGTTATAGCTGTCACTAACTAACGCTAGCATTGCACATGGACAAGTCAACAAACGCAGGCCGCTCTAGGAAGGAAGGGTGGTGCAGTGGTTATAGACACTGGCATCACAATGCCTCAGCTGGAACCCTGGCTCTACCACTTCCTAGCCAAGTGACTTTGGGAAAGTTAATTAATAGTCCCTATGCCTCAGTTTCTTCATCACTGGAAGATGAATAACACAGAGGAACCTGCTTGCAGGGTTGCTGTGAGGATTAAATGAGTTAATATGTATTAGGTGTCCTGAATGCTGTCTGGCTCGGGGTAGGTAAATGTTCCAAAAGCATCAGTGTACTGCTGTGGTCATCATCATCAACATCGTCATCATCATCATCACCATCATCATCATCACCACCACCACCACCATCCAGAAAACAAAAATAAGAAAGACAGGAGGGCCTCAGAAAGTGCATGGAGCTGAGGGGAAGACCTAATAATGATATCGCAGTAATTAGAAACCAAGGTCAACTATGAAGACCACGAGGGAGAGGCAAAAGACACAAGATGGCAAAGACTGGAAAAGGCTTCCCTAAAGCAGTAGCAACTGAGGGCCCGACACTGAGTACCAGCAGAGTAGAAGCCTGAAGATGTTTTCTGAATTAGAAAACTAGGTTTAAAGACTGAGAAGTCTACAGGCAGCTCTAAGGAAAAGCATAAAGTTTAGGGCAGTGGAAGCAAGAGAAGCAAAGGCTGAGAAGAAAGTTTGGGGTGAGTTTTGGAACCCAGAACTCACACAAGGAACTGAAACATGGTCCCAGGCAGGATGGTGAGGGTGGGACTGGGCCAGAATGGATGAGGAAACATCTCAAAGGATCCAGGGTCCCTTATTCTGCTCTCTCTTATTAATTCCTGCCATCCCTCCAGGGCTCGGCTGAAGCTCATCCCCTCAGCAAAGCCTCCTATCACATGAGACAGACCACAGCAGGTCACTACAAGGAGACTTACATGAGTTCGTCTAATTCTTTGAGAAATGCCTGATTCTTGCACTAGGTTGTAAAGTCCATGAGAGTGTGGACTATGTCTTCTTTTACTCGTCCATATACCCCAATAGCCAGCACAACACCTGGGACAGAGTAGCAAGATGCAAAAATGTTTACTGAATGGTGAATAAACGAATGATGAATAAGTAAAAGAAATCAAATTCACACTGCCTTCTCGTGCTCCTTAATAGAAGAACTTGAAAAAAAAAAGAAAAAGAAAAAGAACGGAAAGTGCTACTCTTCACACTTCAGCCCCTCTACCATTCCTTTTCTTTCTCACTTAACCCAGCAGTCTTGCCAATGAAACAGACCTGAGTAAGAGGGTCAACAGTGAAGCTTTGTGGTCCATCGCAATTGAGTCTGAGGGGTTTTGCAATGAGCCGGGAGGCTTAAATCACCATTGTAATAAACATGAGGAAGACGACACATACGCACGTAGTTCAGTCGGAAAAGCTTTCCTTCACCAACGCCCAGAAAAATCACCTCGAATGAGGCCTTGGTGGATACGGTTTATTTCAATATCCTGGTGGGATTTTGCAGTCACGTCAGAACATAAGAACTTTTAGGGAGCTTTTTTCCAAAAGAGAGCAAAGTTACCAGTCTGTTATTCTACTGCTGAATGAAAACCGACGACCAAATGATTAGTTTCTAAACAATCCAAGGTTACCTCAAATACGACCCACCTTCTCAAATGCCATCCTGGAAAATGTGCATATGTGTGTGTGTGTGCACACATGCACACACACATTTCACCTTCAGATTGCAGGGAACAGGCAGGGTTCCTCCCAGAAACTTAGGTAACACTAGTGAGCCCCCACTAAGTGCTGGTCGTGGCTGAGAAGAGAGCAGACTTGTGTGAATCTCTATTTTGTCCTTTCTGATCTGTCCGACCTGTCTTAGCCTCAGTTTTCTCAGCCTCTAAAGTTCATTCACTCTTGGCACTCACTCATTCATTCTTTTCACAAATATTTACTGACAAAGACTATTATGGGAGCCAAAAATAGAGCAATAAATAAGTCCAAGGTCTTGCTCTGGGGGGCTGACATCCTCTGGATGAGGCAATGCCACTGAACTTAGAGGATGGATGTATGACTCAAAGGTGATAGGAATTAAACCAATGGTTGCTGCCATTCACTGAATTCCGACGACTGGGATATGCAAGTCCCTTTCCTGAGCTGCTCAGTTTCCACCGCTCCCAAGAGACTTCAGCTCCTTTCCTGGCTCCAGCCAGAAAAGAACACAGTACACTTGTTGAATGGATGCTAGCTGCTTTTTTTTTTCTAATTTGGCAGTTTAAAGCAATTAACATGATTTAGTCAAGCGTGTTATTAAGTCAACATTCAAGGAAGGGTTGATCAGGGGAAATGAACAGATCAGGTTATATAAACACCAATTCACTCACTGTCTAAAATATCACAGAACTTCATCGTATGTCAAATATGTTAGCCCCTTTTATATTTGCGTTTTGTATTCAAAGATGACTCTCTTCCTTGACACAACTCGAAGAACGAGTCTGTGGTATAGATTCCCAAGAAATGACATTAGCAAAAGTATAAAGGAGAACTTACTGAAATGGGAGAACTTACTGTCATTTCTGCCTCCCCCAACAGTGGTGCTACCTTGTTGTCTCTTGGCAAAGCAGCTAAGTCTGCCTTGTCTTCCACAGAGTTCGTGCGGTTGTAAGTCACTGCTCCTACCAGAGTCCTGAGGTAGGGACCGCAGAATCTTCATACCTCCCTCCACTCCAGCAGGTGCCTAATGCAGGCAGCGGCAGTGCAATAGATGGTAGGATGGATAGACACCGGCACTAACTGGAAAGAGCACCACCCATCTCATGGTAGAACAGATGGGAAATGAGGCAGCTACCCTCCAGATGGTGTTGAGTCTCAGCACTGAGGGACCCTGGAGCTCTGTGGAGTGCAAGCCCAGTGAGAAGTAGTGTCAGAGCCAGAGTCGGAACCTGGACCCCAGACTCCCAGCCAGGGCTCCGCCCTCTCTCACCCTGTGACCCTCTGGTCCCACTACATCATGCCCAACAACCAAAAATACATAAATAAACAAACAAACAAACAACAGACAGACAGACAAACCAGGAAACTAAGCTCAGCAAACCCAGAACCAGATGTAAGAAAATAAATTCTAGCGAT
This sequence comes from Cynopterus sphinx, assembly GCA_030015415.1. Classification (NCBI taxonomy): domain Eukaryota; kingdom Metazoa; phylum Chordata; class Mammalia; order Chiroptera; family Pteropodidae; genus Cynopterus; species Cynopterus sphinx. The sequence goes on from CM057381.1 coordinate 114,696,071, forward strand.
GAGATGGGCTAACCAAATTAATCTTCGAAATGCAAATGGAAACACAAGAGTCACATTTGCATCTGGGGAGTAGTGTTCCTCCATCTGACTCTTCCATCACTAGCTTCATAACCTTGGTCCCAGTTTCCTCAAATGCAACACGAGCATGGAATACTACTCAAGGGCTAGTTGTGAGAATTAAATAAAAGGATCTTTTCATGCACTCACTCATTCCCTAAACGCTTGTGAGGCATCTCCTCAGGCCAGGTCCTGGGCATGCCAATGAGGACAAGACATCGTTTCTGGCCTCAGGAAGATGACCTCTGGTCAGAGACAGAGATGAAAAGCCAAATGGTTGCCCAGCAGTTTCAACAACAAACACATAAGAGGAGGTGGCCAACATAATTCAGATGCAGAAACGCTATGCAAATCCCACAAGTGTTGAAGAAAATACCAAGTGTCCTGAAGACCGCTGCTCACTCTATGCTCCCCAGACTTTCCTCTTCCACTCTCCTCCTTTCTCTCACATTTCTCCCCCATTGCTCCCCATCATGCCACCCCATTACCTCTAACTGGACTTTCCTCATAGCAGCACAGTGGTAACACTTAGGACTAACTAAGGCTGCTGATGACAACAGGAAGAGATAAATGCAAACACATAAGAGTCAGGGTCATAGTCAGACAGCCCTGAGTTCCAGAATCAATGTTAGCTCTTATGAGCAATGTGACCTTGGGTAAATCACTTCACCTCCCTGAACCTAAGTATCCTCATCTACAAAATGGGGCCATCAGAGTATCCACCTCATAGGACTATTGAAAAGGTGAAATAAAATTTATAGAGAGAGCTTAGCATTGTGACTGGCTGATAAACATTAGTTATCACCATTTATCATTATTATTGGAGAAAACACAGCTTTAGTCTCAAAAATCAATGCTATAGGCCCCAGAATAAAATTAAACTAACCTATAATCTACCTTAATAACATTTTAAAGCATTATTTTTCTTAACACAGTTATTAGGTTGTGATATCAATTTACTCTTCACAAAGGGGAGGAGACTGAAAGGGAGGGGAGGTGAGAGGAGGGGAAGAGGGGGGAGGGGAGGAGAGGAGAGGGGAGACGAGTATGGTTGAACAGAACAGACCAGATTGCACCACAGAGAATAAGGCTAAGTAATGTTTCAAAAAACTGGTGTTTCACATGTGAAGTTGTGTGCAATGGGTTCCAATAAACCGTGTATTTCTTACTGTGGGTCATGCCAAAAAAGTTTGAAAGCTGCTGACTTGGAAAAAATGAAGTTTTGTGCCCAACAGACCCCTGGGGGGAGTACCAAGAAGATTAGGAGTAGCCTTTTATGGGAAGCAGAGGGCATCCTTCATACTGATATTCACCAAACAATTTCTGCTAAAGGGTTGGTAACCACAGGTTCCTGTAACCGATCTGGTAAGAAGAAAAGCCATTGGTGACAGGTCAACAAATTCCTCTCTATCTCATAAATTAGAAAATGTCCACTTTAACTCTGTTCAGTGGTTTTTAAATAAACTGCTTCAACAATCAGATATGCTCCTGGGCACTTCTAACTTAAAAGACAAAATGCCTGACTTATTCCAAAGCCCCTACTTCTATGGCGGCAGAAAAGCTCCATTCACACCATGCACATCAAGGAAGGTAGACCCAGTGCTCGCTTCAGGTTGAGTCTACGGGCTGCACAGCCACTGCTTCCGGCCCAGGACAGCACAGACTTCATGGACACTGATACTTCAGCAAACCACAGGGGGCTGACATGCACACTTCCAGCAGAAGAGAGAGGAATCGTCTGGTCTCTTTAGAGGAAGCCAGCAGCCTTCTCGCAGCGGAATGTAAACATTTCTCAAAGCATGGACTCTGGACCACCAAAATCAGAATTACCTGAGAAGTTCATTAGCACACAGGTTCTTGGGACCTGAGCCAAGCTCACTGAGTCTGAATCTCTTGGGGTGGGGCCTGGAATAATGCATTTTAACAAGCTCCCCAGGTGACATTTCTGATGATAAACTCTAACATCCCCTTAGAGCTAGTATCCTCAACTCCCTGGCCGTGGACCACTATTGGTCCGTTACCTGTTAGGAACTTGACTGCACAGCAGGAGATGAGCAGTAGGCCAGCCAGCAAAGCTTCTGTCTTTGCAGCTGCTCCCCAGCACCAGCATCACTGCCCCAGCTCCACCTCAGATCATCAGGCATCAGATTCTCATAGGAGCACTGGTCCCTGGTGCCAAAACAGTTGGGAACCACTGCTCTAGAGTCAGGCTCAGCAACCAGAGAAGGGCAACGGGGTGGGCCGTGTAGATGGTAAGAACAGCATGGGCTGAGGCACAGAGACGTGACTCAGCCTGATGTGTTTGGGGACTGTGAACAGTGTGCTGTCGCTGAAGCATCTGGGGTGAGGATGTGAAAGGTGACCACAGTAGCAAAGAGGTTTTGGCACCCAACACAGCTCTGCATGCCTCGTTGAGTATTCAATGGGTGTCTGTTGAAGCAGAAAAGAGTGAGAGAAGAAAACATTTCCAACATTAGGTTAAAAGTAAATGTGTTCTTATAAGTCTACTAAGACAGCTAACAACTTCTCCAAACCGTGATACTCTATCCAAAATGAAGCATTTGGTCATTTGAAGCTCTACTGTGGAAAAAAAGGAGAAGGCTGAGGCCTCAGGTTTCCAGATGGGTTTATCAGTACTGAATAAATGCTTGACTAATTGTTCTGTCTCCAACTCACTTCACTTATGCAGATTGTGTTAATAAGAGCAATGCTCCCTGATGACACACTGGGACAAAATATTTTGGCTGTTAAAAAGACACCCATTGTGAAACATTTTCTCTAGGTGAAATTCAGGCTTGAAAGTGATTTAACCTGAGAAAAGGTTGTAAAAATGCCCTTTTGCATGGTGAGTAGAGCAGGTTTCCTCTGCAATACAGCCCTGGAGCTCCGGAAGGCATGGGGCAGGAAACAGAGGGACATGGGGCTAGCAGCTGCTCCTCTCTGTCCTTCGAAAAGTCCTCTGTGTGATCTGGTGCCTTCCTTCCCTGTGGGCTCAATGCATGAACCCAAGGCTGGCATTCCTGGGACATGCCATTGGGCCCCCAAGCACCCACAGGTGAAGGGGCTGTTTCTCAAAATAGGCTCCAGCTCAAAAGTTCTCTCATGCCCTTCTGAGTGAGTAGTCAGACGCAGCAAGGAGATAGAAGGTAGGCATTCAGTTCTGGTCACTGCACGGCCACAGGGCAAATTCTGTGCATTATATGACATGGAGCCCTCCACAAAGCAAAAATCATCCTCACGGCCTCCACAGATGAATGTACTAAGCAGAAGCTGGATGCAAGAATCCTCCAAGAGCCTCAAAATGCAAGACTCTGTCAGGACTAATACTGAGAGAAGTGAGGCTGGAGCTAAACATCTTTTGGCAAAACTGTCTCCCATTAAATACATATAATTTAATTCCCACTTTCCAGCCAGCTGCTCCCGCTCAGAGGGGCTGCGCTGGGAGCAGACTTTCAGCACATCCTGGGGCCAGGCCTAGAAAAGAGAGAGGGCAATTACACCTGCGGGACACAAATGCAAATACAAATAACCCAAACGCAATTTATGGCCTCTCACAAGGTTTCCCCCTACATGAAGGTGCTGGACCCAGCCATGCAGGGCGCAGCCGGGATGTCATCCCGAAGTCGGTCGCACTGTTCTGTGGACGCTGCAGATACGTGCGTGCAGCACACGAAGAACCAGTTCTGATCGCTTGCAATACACAGACTCGGAAGCCCAGTCCCAGTGGTGTAAAGAAATACACAAACAACTACGAAATAAAAGGAAGCTGTGCTCAGAAGGCAGAGTCGTGACGCTGGCCTTAAAGAAGGCCAGGGAATGACCCCACATGAAGGTGAGAGGGACAGAAATTAAAATCCACATCTCTCCCTAATGTCACTGAGAATGTGGCGTTCCCGCGCTCCGTGGAATTAGCCGCAGCAGCTTCCTAATTGCCTTTGCCGAGTTGCCTCCCCCAGGTTGATGGTGGCGGCTGCGCAGCCCCATCAGTCTCGCTTGGTGCTCCTCGTGCACCCGCTCGGCACTGCAGTGCTCCCGCCCGGCACTGCGGTGCTCCCAGGGCAGCTGCTCGGCTTGTCGCTGCAGAAGCACCAGGACCCCTCCGCCCGGGGGGAGGCTTCTTACGGAGACTTGCCCATGTTTTCAAGGTGCTGACCAAGAAGGGCTGGGATGCTCGCAAGGGTGAGGAGCGGGGCACAAGCTAGAAGTGAGGACCAGCTGGCTTAACTGTCTGCCAGTCCCTACTGGCACCGAGACTGCGGGAAAGGGCCCCACATGTAGGGCTTCAGAGCTGGATTGCTGGAGCTGGGAGATGTCCCTGACATCTTGTGGCATCCATGCCTGAAGCTGGGGACTCATAAGCCCCAGCGTCGGAGAATAAGAAAGGGATCCAAAGGACAGACTCCTGTGCTCAAGAGCATTCTTATTTTCATCACCAGCGTGAGAGCATCGAGAAAAGGCTCAGCTCAGCCCTTCCTTTGTGTATCTGTACATTCATGCATTCCACAACAACCCCTAAAGCCCACCCCAAAGAGAGTTCTGTGCAAAGTGTCAAAGGGGGACCCTCTTACATCCAAAAGAGTAAGCCTGCCCTCAGGGAACTGAGGGTCTAGCTTACCTGCCTCCTTCTCAACACACCACACCGAAAGAGACAAGGGTCTCAGGATATCACACATCCCCAGACCTACCAAGGGCAAGGTGGATCTGCCAGACTCATTCTGCACAAAATAAAACTGACCCTAGTGGGACTCAGGGCTGTGGCCTTTGAGCTACCTGTCAATCATGCAGAAAAACAGAACTGTGGCTCCCCCGTGATATAAATAAATAAATAAATAAATAAATAAATAAGCAAGCAAGCAAGCAAGCAAGCAAGCAAGCACCATCAAACATCCAGGACAGAAAGACAAAGAATGAGGATAACAAAGGCAGAGGAGCTAAAATTTACTGGGCACTTGCTGGATATCCAGTTCTGTGCTAAGACTGATATCTGCCAACATAGCTTAACCCTCAACATAACCCCATTTTATAGATAAGGAACCTGAGACTTGGTTGAAGAAAGGCCAAACTAGACCTCAGAGCCAGATCTATCTTGTCCCAAGGTCCCAGGGCCCAAGCTAGCTCTTCCACACAACCATCTATATCATAATGGAGAATGCAGAAAGAGAAATTTAACCAAATTTAATGAGATCATCAGAAAAGCTTAGGAGTCAGATCTAACGAGGGGAGGGCTGGCTGACCCATAATGGAAATCAAGAGACATTTTATTACAATCATTTTACAATAATTTACAATAATTTATTGTAAAATGATTATAATAAAAGAGAGAACTCTAAAAAGCTAAAGGGTTTACTGAGCCCTCCCCTCAGTCCAGCTGTTGCCCCTTTTAATTCTATATTATGAAAGCAAATGACAATGCAATGCACCCAAACAGGGCTAAGTATTCCTTTGGAGTAAAAATTAAGGGCAGAAGACATTTCCAACAACTACCCCATGAGCCAACAGAAGGTTGATGAAAGCACTGGAAAATTGCTGGTCCTGGGAAATACACAGATGCCCTTCCGCAGACATCACCCTAGCCCAGGCACCTGACCAGGATTCATATGACCCAGGCTCAAACCTGCCTCTGCCACCTGGAGCTCTGTAGCCTTGGACAAAGTCACATTCTCTGTCTCAGTTTCTGCTCCTCTAAGACAGCGATGACGATAGAACCAATCTCCGGAGTGGTTGTAAAGAATTAAATAATACCAATAAGGCACCTGCATCTTTACTAGGATTACTGCCTACAAAGCTCTTATGGGGCTCAGCAGTGGGCAGCTTTAGTGGGAGTCTCCAAATAAGGCCTCTGGATGGCCTGATATTAACTTGCCCCCAAGTGGACAAACTGCTATCTTCAGCAGCCAATAAACCCTGGTGTGGTGGAACAGCTCCTGGGGAATAATAATAACAGCCCACCTTATCTAAATACTCCCTATGAGCCAGTTACGGCTAAGCATCTCATTCAGACCTCTCACCTCCTCCCTAGAAGTTGGTACCATTGTGCCCATGTGACAGGTAAGAACACTGAGGTTCCGTGACCGACTTGTCAGGGTCATACAACTGGTCAACAGCAGCATCGGATTCAAACCCAAACTAGTCTGACTCATATCCAGAGACTCGCCTCTACACAGTTCTGCCTTCCTAAGGCCAACTGTCTCTCTTTAAAGATTTTTAAAATCAATAATCCTCAGCCTTCTTCCTAATTTTATGTATTTTTCTTATCATTCAGAGGATATTTGTTTCATGCAAAAAAAACCTGAAAACACTGTTGTTTAAGTAGGAAATCCAGCATGTGTCTCTAAGTCTGAAATTTCTGTTCTTGTAGCATTGGCATTTTTTGAAAAGATTAGTGAGCCACAAGCCCTTTCCTGAGAGGATTACATCTTATTTCAGGGTGACCAGATGACTCCTACTGCTCCGAAGTACTAGAACCTGGCCAAGATGCTGGGATTTTAAAGTAGTTACCAGTTTTTATTAACAAAGGGAAACAGCCATGAATATTAAAACACATGTGTGCATATGCCCTTTAATGATTGCCTGACAGTGATCCTCCTTAAAGTGTGTCCTTTGCCCCAGTGTAGCATTTTGACAGGAGCCCAGACCAGAATGGGGAAGAAGGAATATTTGAACTTCGGTATTACCATCCCAGAAGCCAAATGACTATTATTTATGTCAGTGGGGCAAAAACCTATGCCCACTGAGCTGTTTGTACACGATGTGATCACATTGTGTTAATAGAAATTTCACTGATAATGGAAACTGGTAGGAAGCTAAGAGTAAAGCTATATGTTATGACTCGTGGCCAAAGACTACCTACCTCCAAGGGATTTATTGCCTCCCACACCTATTGTTCTTTTTACAATACTTTTCCGCCTCTGCCTCAATGCAGCACAATGGAAAAGGCATTATGGATGGCACAGGGACAAAGAGTCAAATGCCTGCCCAGTATTTCTGACTCTCACCTTTCTTTGCAAATTACAGCACAATGTTATAGAAGGACAAACTGGAATCCCACAATGGCCCATCTGTACTGTATAAGGGACAGGATTAGGAAAATTTTGGAAAGAAAGCAAAAAAATAATAAATTTACCTCCTCAGGGATAAAATGCTTTTATTTGCCATTGTGCCCCGTCACATTAAATGTGTGTGATATATATTGCCTTAATTTTATGAACTCGTCATGGGATCAAAGTGACTAAAATTTCAGGCATCTCCCCTTTCTCTTCATTAATACTGAAATGGGACTCTATAAATGGGACAGTAGCTAGAAAGCTAAGGTTTCCCACATGCCACACATCATTCTAAATTACTTTACACGTATTATATTATTTAATCCTCCCAAAGCCTGATGACACATAGGCTTCTGTCATTAGTTCTATTTTGCCAACGAGTAAACCAAAGACCAGGGAGATAAAACTGGTGTCAGAACTATTTGGCCCCAATGGAACTATGTTTACTCTCATTACTGATTTCTTACTATTTCTCAGTGTTGATTATAATGGCTTTTGTATAAACAAGTTTTGAAAGTTATACATCTACAATAGCATTCCCCTATCATGATTTCAAAGTGTTGGTACCTGGTTTACACAAAGAGGGATGGCAAGTGTCACTCATTCAACATCTTTAAGGAGATCAGCAGAGGAATGCAGCTCAAAGGCCAAAACTCAACACAACATGCCAAGGAACTATGAAGAGGAGGTGGGCAAAGCCAGCGGGAAGAGCCAAGGAACACAGGAAGCCTTTCAGTGGCTTCTGGGACTTGGCGACAGATGGTGATCCCCACACACTGCTGCACCTCCCTGCCCCCTGACAGGAGGACGGACCACCCTGCTCCAGCAAGATGCCTTGGCCCCTGGCTGGCCTCTAGCATTGCTCCCCAGAAAGTGGTTGGGAGAAGAGTCCTCCAAGGCCTAGCAAGAATTCTCACAGGAGGAAATGCCTGAAATGCTATCAGGAGGGCATCTGAATTAATGTGTGTTCATGGCTAGCTTCTGGATGTGCTCTTACAGCAGGAAAATTAAATTGCTGGGTGCTCTGGGCAGTGCGGCAGACACCATCATTTCTCAGCCTGACCCAACGCCTGCCTACACAGCAGGGTGAGGCAGGGTGGATATAACAGGAAGACCCCGTGTGAGTGGTTCCTCTATTTGTCTCCTTGACCCTCAGGGTGAAGGAAGCTGACCTCGAGGAGAAGAGTGAACATCTGGGTAGAGGCTGTATCAACTGTTGCCTCTTCCCCATCAGGTACCAGGTGGGATCACCTTCCTATGTGCCAGCACCCGGAACTCACTCAACCCTTCATGCACTTGCTTATTCACTCAGTTTACATATATGTGTGTGGAGCAAGGCCCCACAGGTGCTTAAGGAACTTTATCTTAAGAGCTGGTATTTGTGTCATACAAAGAATTATGACCTCAGCAACTCTCTGGCAGGAAGCTCTTAGGTGCCAGGCACTGTGCTAGATGCTTTGCATATTTTATTTCATTTAATCCTCACCACGGTTTTTAAAGTAGAAGGTATTGGTCTCCTTTCACACTTGAGAGTACAGGTTCAGGAATGCTAAACTACAAGGTGACCCAGCTAGGAGATGGCAGATCTGAGACTCAAATCTGAGTTCTGACTCCAAACCGTGTCCTCTCAGCTGTTATCCCAGGCTTTAATTGTTTCTGAAGTAATTTCCCAGATGTTATCTCATTTAATCCTCTCAAACACCAGTGAGGTAAAGAAACACAGGTATTATTCACATTTTTTTTCTAACAGGAACTGAGGTCAAAAAAGGTCACACAAAGAGGAGAAACTGTAGCATCATGGCTAGGTGTGCAGACTCTGGAAGCTCAGCTTAGTCACATTAGTGAGGCTGCTTAACTTTTGTAAGCCTTAGCTTCTAAAACTGTAAAATAGGGTGAGTGGTAGTCCCTGCCTCATTAGGTTGTTGGAGAAACTTAATGGGATGACATATGTAAAGTACTTATAGTACCTGAAATGCAGGGACTTCCAGTGAATGCTACCTGTTTTTACAATTCAATTAAGTGATTTGCCCAAGGCCACTCAGGAAAAGCCTAGAAAAAAAGATTAGACAGATGCCACTGCTCCTCGGCAATGACCTTTTCTTTAACACCACTGCGTCTCCAAAGACGTGTCTCTAAAAATGCTCCAAGCTCTTGACCTATGCAGACAACAAATAAAGATGGGCAAAAGATGCCCCCCTAGACTAACTGCAGCCAGGAACATTAAATTGGGCTGAATGGACAAGCGACCAAGCAAGGAAAAAAGAAAGCCAAAATAAGAACGGCCTATCCCACAGGGAATTTTGCCCCAGGCCCTTTGGGCCCCGTGCTTGTTTTAATGCTCTACTATCATCATCTTGAAATTCTTCACAATTTTTTAACAAGGGGTCCTAAATTTTCCCATCACACTGGGCCCTGCAAATTATATAGCTAGTCCTGGTCTCAGCAAATCCTCAGCTTCTAGCTGCCTATAAAATCTCAAATGTTAGATAAATCTTTGCCTGGTGGGCTGGGTCACTTGGTTCTGTCCTAGTGCCTTGGTTTGCTCCCTCAGGCCACTCTCTCTAGCAGCCCAAGAGAACAAGAACAGTCTTCCCTGTCAGCAGGCAGCATCTGGCACCTTCTGTGATGAGCAGCATCCATTTTTATTGGCATACTCATGCACACACAAACTTAAAAATATAATGGTAATGACATGTGCAAGCCCCAGATATCGACTGGCAGTTGCTTCTCCTACTAGAGGTCTGTTCTACGAACCCACAGCCATTTACGATCCTACCCAAGTGGCTTGTCCAGATCATTTACATGGATAACAGCTCTTTTAACCTTGGGATGGTACTGTTTTCCAATATCAGGTGCCAAGATAAATATTCTGAAGTGCACAAAGTGAAGAAATAGCCATCTATTTCTTGTCAAGAGATAATGCTCTCCTTTCCAATTTGGCCTTGAAATGCCCTACAATAGTTTGGCTTCTGAGTTATTTTCATAATCTTGGTTTGGGGTAACCAAGAAGCTATGCAGTACATAAATTTAATACACCTTGCAAATGTAATGCCTTATTTAAACTGCCTTGGAATGAGCACCCAACAAATGCTGTTCAAAGCAAATGTAAATTGAAATGTTTACCTTTTATTGAAAACATACTGGACCCTTTTCAAAGCTGTAGTTGTCAAATAACTTTCTTCTGAAAAGCTGACGTGCTGGCTACTCACAGAAATTCTCTAAAACACATCGGCTATGCAGACACCTAATCTGCCAAGGGTGAGGTGTGGCCCAGGTAGATGTGTCACAGAGAGTTCCTTGAGAAACAACCACCTCTCTCTGCTGGTCACTAAATACTCAGGAAATTTAAGGGCGAACAAGCACCTTCTTCTTCATCTACATCATTCTATTCCCTTGAAGAAGCTAGTTTTGTTTAACAGACCAAAGAGGGCTGCTGAGGATCCTATCGGTGTTGCCAGATATGATGAACTTTTCTCCTCATTGAATGATATATAAAAGCATCACCCCAGCCACTGGAGATGAAACACAGGCCATTCTGTCTCTTGTATAAAAATTACATTGAAAGCGAGGGGGGGGGGGAATCTCATATGCTAATTCATAGACCAGCATTTACAACACCTATTTCATTTTTTTTCTCAGCCTCAGCCACAGCAAACCTCTAGATCAAGTCACAGTGTCCCAGGGAACATCGACCTGCTGAAAGTCTCTGACTAGAAGATGCTGTGCATTTCAACTTGTGAGCCCATTTCAACAAGCACTGTGACTGCCAAAGATATGGGGGACCCCAGAAATAAGTGCCATGGAAGCATGTGCTTGGATAAATAAAAAGCTTATTTGTGGTTATCTGTGGTGGTGAATCTGGATTAATGACAGACCTGAAGCAAAGGATCCTTCTGGGAATGTACACTTCTTTAAGTAAGCCCAAAACACCAAGTCAGTCATTGATCAACATAAGTAGGAACAGTAAACATCAAGTGAGGATCAACCAAAAACTGAAAAAGAAAAAAGCTAAAACCCCTAACTGGTACTTCTGTGAATGTGTGCCTCAAACTGCAGGACAATGAAACACCTGACAGGGTCACAGTTACTCCGGGTAAGGGTTTTGTTCATCCTGATGCACAGCTTTGTCTTTATCACAAACTGGATATATTAACTGTGCTTGCTCGTGCCTGACAGATTTCATAATTAGTAGGTGGTTCGGTATTCATGTTTTTGCCTAAAAGCATGCTGGTATTAGAATAAATAAGATAAAATAAAATAAAAATAAAGTAAAATCGGTTTGAGATCGCCATAGTAATTGATCACAATTAATAGCCACATTAGAATAAAAATCTTAAGTTTGCTTCTGACAGAAAACCATGTCTCTATTTTCATTTCCCTTAATTTTGATTAGCACCTGTACATTTAAGCAATAGAGGCTTGAAACAATTCCTAATGAGAGAAAAACCAAAGCAAAAATATACCAGAAAAGAAATTTTGAGGACAAGAAATGAACAAAAAAGGCTCAGACAAAAACTGAGCAAAGCCATACACAAAGAACTTTCTCTGCAGCAAGTGACTATGTATGAGTTTACAAATGCAATTAGATACATGTGTGGGTAAGTTGCCCAAACTGAATCCTAACTGGTATCCTGTCCTTCTAATGTCCAGTGATTTGGCTAATGAGACCAATAAACTGCCCTGAAAGATTGAAAACTGTCATTTCTGAAATTTCAAGCTTTTGAAAAATAATCTGCCAGGGAAAAGTCCAGTAATTGAACTGGTGCCGGGACTTAAATCATCGGCGGCCTAGGTCAAATGCATTAATCTTGCAGGATGACAAATAACTGTGTTTATGCAACAAAAGTGTTCAGCTAAGTAGCACCTCCTGCATGAAAGCAATCTGTAGAGTGTCAGCCTTCCTAGAGGCAGCACAGCACCGCCACCCAATTCCTGACAAGCAACTACCACTATTTAATTATTCAAAAGTCCATCGATTCCCACATTGATAAAAAGTCATAATTATCAAAATGGCTTAAAGAACCAACCTTTTACTTTGCTGACTCCGTTGTGTGAAAGAGATATCAAGTTTATTAAAGCCGCTCTCCCAATAAATAGTTGATAAAACAAAAACCTGGTAGTGCATTCTAATAAGTGCTGCATGAGGCATCCAAGATAAATGCCAATACTTTTCTGGCATTAATGGCAGAGACACACATCACCTGTATTTCTGCTGTGTATTTATCATCACCATTCCGGAAAATGTAATTGGAACCCTTCATTTCCATGAACATGCATTTCCTGAATGCAGGACTAAATAGAAGGAAAAACCAAACTCCTATCAAATTGTCCCTAAGGAGGATGAAATGAGAATCACACCAGTTTAATGCCTTTTATTATGAATGTTAGGGGTGTGGAGCTCATGAGTTTAACAGCCTAGGTTACGGTGCCTACTAGAATGCTTCTCACTGAATCCCCAAATTAAAGGGGTAATGAAGCTATGCCTTCCCCAAAGAACCCAAACAAAACACATTCTGTGGGGAAAATGAAGCAAGATAGTGGCAGCTGAATCCTGGCATGAATATGTCAAATAGGAAAGTTAATTAAAGGGTGAAGTGAATCGAAACCCCTGCAGTATCTGCAGCTAAGGAAGGCAGCATCCAAGCACACAGCAGCACACTAACATTCCTTTCAGAGCCAGTATCCTACAACTGTAAAACCTCTCAAGATTAACTCCAACTCCAACATCCCGGTCCCACATTCCTCCATTCTGTTCTGAAAGCACACACTTTGCTAAAACATGGACTACTTCATTTTATAAAATCAAAAATATCCTCTTTTTAAGGAATAACTAGGTTGCTACTCCTGTGCTCAGCAAAGACAAAAAGAAGAAAAAATAGAGAAAGTCTGGCAGTGAATATCTAATACATTATCATAGGCTGATATAGTAAATACCATGGTATTAAATATAGAAAAAATTGATAAAATATTCTCCTTCCTGAAGTCACAATGAGGTACATTGTTAAATATTCATATTTATGTTGATGAAGTGAGTGATAAAACAGCTACCTACAAATAAATTACCTAATAAAAACCTATTACCAAAATGGCATTTTTTGCAGTCTCCAAAAACCTTAAAATAGATGACCAATTATTAACTTATATTCACAATAACTACCTGGTAAAGTTTTTGCCTTAATGCAAAAATTACTAAATTCTCATGCTAAAAATGAACACACTACATCAGTCAACATACGAAGTGTCAATTAAAGAAACTACATAGAGTACATAAAATTATACAATGGCATAGAGTATATCTTACTGAGCTGAAATTCAACTTTAAATGTCCATTCCTTAAAAGAGTAATTACAGTCTGTGATGCAATATGGTATTGTCACCTTTGAGTCCCCTTAATACAGCGTTAACACATTTTTTAACCAAGTCTTCTAAATCATTTTGAGAGTATCTTAACTGTTAAAGATGTAGTGACAAACTGGAAAGATGCATAGAGTTTTGACTTAGGGGACTAATTTCCCATGCAAACGGCCAGAAATTTGAAAATAAACTAGAGAAAGAAAAGCATTTCCTTGCTTTTCTAAATGATGTTATGCCTCCCACATTCTGAGTACCTCAAATTTCTTCTCATTCATCCTCTGAACTCTCTAAATTAATGTTCTTTGCTAATTTTTAAAAGTCACATTTTAGGGCAATGGACCAAGATAGCCAAAAGACACCCGCAAAGATGCTCCCCAAGTTGTCTAACATGCCCTGCCCATCATTCATGGCAGTCCATGACTAGTAAGCAAAAGCATGGGTATCTCAGGACTCCATGGCAGATGACTGTGATCCAAACGTCAGAACAGATACCCACCCTGGAACTTAATGCCAAGCAGCACCTCACCTTACCCTCACATTAGATTACAAAATGCCAGGCAACAGCAAGAAATGACAACAAAGCCATAAACAGCTGGAAATAATTATACAATTGTCAAGCTGCAAACATGACAAAAGCAAAGCTAGGCTTGTGAATTCACTATCAGAAAGGATGCTGATGAGAAGGTAAGAGAAGCATTTTAGCTGTTTTCAATTTGCTATTATAGAGCTGCCAATAATGTGGTTGATGGGGCTTTGTGCAGTGTGAGTGTGAGTTTGAGTGTGTGTGTGTGTGTGTGTGTGTGTGTGTGTGTGTGTGTTAACTTCAAAGAGAAGGAGAAAAACATATTTTATGTGCTCCTACAAAATGTGAGATAGAAGATGTGTAAGCACAACCAAGAAAACAGTCACAGGCTCAGATGGGATTCTCTCAAAGTTGCTACAACTACAACATACAGATGAAAAATACTTCTTTAAGGTTATACAAATATTCACTTCTTTAAAAGCATAAGGAAAATCCACAGGCAATGTTATAGTCCAAAACTCTTCACATAAAACATATGACATGTGGACAAAATGCCAAAGCAGGGTACAGACTGGTCTAGATTAAAAGAATCCTAGCGAAAGAGTCAATTCTTATAAACTGATAGGTCACAAGTATGTAAATTATCATCGTCCATAAAGGTACATTGTAGCCTCAAGTTTTTATCAACTGCCTATAATTCAATGAACTCCTTTACCAAACAGTGAAGTTAAGCAAACAATCTTTGCACAGTTTTAAAGAATATGGCTACTGGCAATTTTTAAACCAGAATAATTTCTGTCATTCTGTTGTAGGCTGATGTTTCATTACGATATTTAAATTTCATGTGACAAACTGTTTCATATAATGTCCCCAAAAATGCTACTCTCTGAAGTGGAATGCCATAAATAAAATACGTACTTGGTTACCAGGCAGCATGCATAACACATATGTTACGTTGGCCCAAAAAGCACATTTAAAAATGCTTAAAAGTTAATTTAACAATTTAAGTTGTTTGTACCCATTTTCAGAGAATTATCCCCTAAAGGCCAATTTTATCTTCTATCTTTGAGAAAATATCTGGATTCATCCTGTTGATTTGTCAAAGTGAAATTCTTTTAACCCCTCAAATCTCACCTCCGCTGCCATTTTTCTCTTTTTTTCTTGAAGGGGAGGGCAAAGGACCATATATCTCACAATGTAATTTTAAGCATAATGCTGCCTGTTTGAATTAAAATTGATGCTGCTTCTGATAAAAGCCTAATAATCAATTCTCCATTCTCATTACTCTCCAGAATAATATGGACAAAGACCAATTTCTTAAGTTTGTGGACGACTCTCATAGGTTATTACCCGGTGGTGCAGCTGAGTGGAAAGATAACCATATTCATTCTTCTTATCTGTAATGATGTAATGCATCCCAGCCCTGGGTCTAGATGATTGTGGAATAATGGGATTGTGCAACTGCAGGGATGACAAACAATAGTGCAGCGTCTTTCTGTGACACACCGAACCCCAGCTTCACACGAAGGCAAGGTGAAAGACATTGTAAAACGGGCACTGATCCTGCCCCTTGAATGAAGTTTGCATTTTTTGGCCAGAGGAGCATCTGCTCTCACACTGAAACAGCAATACCGTCACAGTGAGGAGAGCCGTGCAGAAACAGTTTCCCAGCCCCGGCCAGGACAGTGCCAGTGAGTATCCTGCTTTTCTTTGTGTTTAGAATCAAGTGTCATCTAAAAATAACCGGTTGGTATGGAGAAGTCACTGCACAGTACATTGCCAAGAAACCGTGGGATCAGAGACACCTCTGATAACTGAAGCTGCTTAGGGTTCACGTTTGTTTGGAAAACTAAATCTGCCTCCATTTTCTGTGCCGGAAAAATCCTGCTTCCTGCCACCACAGAAACCTTACCTTTTGCAGAAGCTGGGAGCCGGAGTATTTAGCAGCAATGGATTTTATCTCCCCGCCGAAAGCCGAGGCCCAGAGCTTCACCCTACCGGGAGGAAGGGCACGGAAACGAATGTAACATCAGTGGCACGGTCAGCACGCACGCACCTCGCATACATGGCTGTGGCTGCAAGAGTCTGGCGATATAACATTGGATTTAGGGAGGAAAAAAATGAAAGAAAGAAAAAGCGCCTTGGTAAAAACTGCCAGCACCAAACTGCAGAGCGCAGCGCGGGAGGGGGCCCGACGGTGGTCACACAGTTCAGGATGCACCAAGTCTCCCAGGCTCTCTAATACGATCAGCGGCTTTTATTCTAATAACTGCCTGAAAACTTACTCACCCCAAAGGGCCATCACCCGGCAAACACTAGTCGGAACATTCACCCCTCCCCCTCCCCAGAAAGAAGTAAGATGATGGCACGACAGCCAAAACAGGGGGCTGGGGGGACACAAAACGGCCCGTGGAAGTTGGTTTCAGTAAACAGGCTCCGAAGTTGGTGCTGCCACTCGAGGTGAGCCTCTCCGGGGCTCACTCGCCAAGACGCGGGAGGGGGCGGGAAGCGCCCCCCGCAGCCGCGCCTCCCCACTCCGCTCGCGAGGGCAGGTGCGAGAGGCGAGGCCGCCGCCCGCGGCGGGTCCTGCCCCGCCGCACCTGCGGGCGCCCGAACTTGGGCACGGCGGGCGGCGGGCAGCGGGGCCCCTCCCTGGGCACTTACACGGACAGCGGGATCTGCTGCTCCGAGCGCGCCGCGGCCCCCAGCGCGGCGTAGAGCAGCGCGGCGACCAAGAGCGCCGAGGCCCCCCGGGACGCGCGGCGCGGCCGGCCCGGCCCGGCCATGCTGGGCTCCCTCGGACGCGCCGGCGGCGGCGGCGGCGGCGGCCACGGGAGAGGCCGGGGCGCTGCGCGGAGCGGGCGGCGGGCGAGCGCGCGGGGCTGGCTGCTCCGCGCCGCGCCGCCCCGCCTGCCTCTCGCGCGCCGGGCGCACTTGGGGAGCAGAAGAAGGAGCGGGTGGGGTGGGGGGAGAGGGCGGAGAGGAGGGAGGGAGGAGGAGAGGAGGGAGGGAGGAGGAGAGGAGGGAGGGAGGAGGGTGGGGAGGGAAGAGGGAGCGCTCCTCGCGGCGGCGGCGGCGGCGGCCGCCCGGCCCCGCCCCGCCCCGCCACGGCGGCCCCGGGGCGTCCGGCGGCGCCGCGCGGGCGGGGCCGAGCCCACGCGGTGCCCTTGGCCGCGGCGGAGCGCGCCCCGCCCCACCCGGCCCACTGCGGCCGCCGACTTCGGCCCAACTCCGCAGTCCGCCGCCGCGGGCGCGACGCGCGGGCTCGCCCCGGACCGTCCCCCGGCACCGGCCACCCGCCCCGAGCCGGTGGGGGTGGGGGGGGCCGCGGACCGGAGTGGGGCTGGGCGCTGCGCCCCACACCTGCCCGGCGGCAGCTCCTGCGCGCAGCCCGGGTCAGGGGCGGCAGGGTCCGGTGCTGCCGAGCCTAGAGGTGACGCGACCCCCGCCCCCGCCTCGCAGTTTCCCCGAGGGAAGAGGGGGGGGTGAAGAGGCAAAAGTCGGGGAGAAGCCGGGGCTCGCGGCGGCGGCCGGGGTCTCACGCGGGCGGACGGGGCGGGGTGCGGTGGGGACGGGACCGGGGCTCAGCGTGTCCTGCTGGGCGCACCGCAGCGCGGCGGCCCGAAGCGGCTCCCCGGTCGCCGCGCTGACTGGGGAAGGCGTGGGGTGGGGGCCGCGAGCGCACCCACGCGGGGCGCCCGGCGTCCGCCCGCGGCGGGGCGGCCCTAGCGCTCCCTGGCCCAGCCGGGGCTTCGGAGCGGCTCGCGCGCCCCGACCCGACCGGCTGAGGCCCGGCGTCCGCGCGGCTGCGGCGAGCGGCGCTGGCCGGGATAGCGGGGTTCGCCCACTCCCTCCTTCCCGGCTGGCGGACTCCCCCTGGTTTCGGAGATAAAAGATTCCTCTGCGACCCGGAGATTACCCGCTCCCCACTCAGACCCCGGCCACCCGCGGGGCGCATTCGGGCGCTCCGCAGAGGAAGGGGCGCGGTGAAAGGCGTGGGGGAGGGGGACCCCGGGACACCCTGAGGACCAGACGTCTCCTGCGGCCTCGCTCGCCGCCGCCCCCTCCCCGACACCCGGCTTTCCAGTTGCTGGTTTGCGCGTGAGGCCTGGGCTGTGCCTGGGAACTTTGGGGAGCCCTCGCGCTCCTCGCTGTGTAGACCGACGCTAGCGGGGCTGAGTCATTCTCGCCCGGCCCCGCGCAACTCGGTGACCCGGGCGAGCCGCGCGCTGCCGACGTCGCGGGGTCTCCCTGGGCGGCCGCCGCCCGGGTGCGCCTCCTCTGCGTGCCTCCGCACCCAGGCTTTTGCCGTCTTCCCTGCCCTCGCCTTCCGCCTCCGCACCCTTAGTGTTCAGGGAAGGGAGTAAGGGTGGCTCCGGCTTCCGCGGGGTGGTGTCGGGAGAGGATACAGGCCGCCTGTCCTGCCCAGCAATCCCTGGGAAAAGTTACCTCCGCAGACTGGGCTGGATCTCAGAGTTGGCAATGGGGGAGGAAGGACCGCCAAGGGGTCATTAGTGCTTTTTCCGAGTGCGGGGACACCCCAGGCTTCTGTGGGCTGGTCGCGCTCCCACCCCGGGGCTCAGCGCAGGAAACAGGCCCCGCTATGGAAGCGCCAGGTGCATCCCGCCCACGGGCAGTGTCTACCATCTCCACGGATGACTAACCGGTTATAATGAATTCTCTGCTGCTGTGCACACCTCCCGTCTATGGACGCATGCTAGCAGCTCCAAACTGAGCCAAGCGTGGCCCGACCCGGGGGCAAGTGGTCGAGATGGCTTTGCCGCTCACAATGGGGCTGGGAGAAAATTAATTTCCCTATCAGAACCCAGGAGACTTTTTTTCTAAACGAGTGCACGACTGAGTGAAAACGTACTAGCCCTTATTAGTAAGGCTTCCATCCATGTATGGTATCTATATGATAACAGCTCTTCACGCAGTCCCCTCATTCATCCAGCGAATAAGCCAAGCATCTTTGTGATAGGAATGTAGGATGTGCTGGAGACACAGCAGCGAGCAAATCAGACACCTGCCTTCACAGAGTTAATACACTAATGAGGAAGACAAGATTTGCTCCAAAAGCCATAATGAGAAATGCATAAACTTTGATAAAAGGTCAACTATAGTGTGTACAACAAAAAGGTATCTGTACCATACATCCTATTGTTGCACTAACTGATGGGAGAATTGAGCCACAACAAAATAATGCTGCTTAATCATATTTAACTACCATTTGACTGCTGGACTATATTGAGAGCCACTTGAGCACCAAAGTCATGAGGACATTCTATGCTAAAAATATTATGTTCTATCAGCCTGACCCAGGTGAACTTCACAGGTATTTCTGGGCAGCTAGAGAGTAACCAGGACAGGAGTCCGGACACAGAGCATCAGAGTCCCAGGATGCATCTTGAGCAATTATAACTTACAGACTATTAAACAGAGCATTAAACACAATATATTTAAGACAGATCTCACTAAACATTTCCTACTCTCTCGAGAATAAAAATATTTAAGCTATCTGAATAATTAACAAATTTAGATGTCAAGTATGATGTAAATTTGAGGTTTATGCAGCCACATCAGGAGAGGGGACCTGAAGCACCTTTCAGTATGCCAAGTGCAACACCAAGCATTGGGTCCTACTTGCCATTTTACTTGCCATTTTCAACCAAAAACCTATATTTCAATACCCAGCTCTCAGCTGAAGCACTGAATTCAGCCAAATAATTGAATCTAGCCAAATGAACCTGCATATCCTGCCCTTTAGGTTGAGGATGTTGTATTTGTCCTGTAACAATAAGGGGCTGCATTAGGGGTCTGAACAGAAAGGAAACATGAAACAGAGGTTAATGTTTTAGAAATGTTCACCAAGTCCAGGGTTATGGAATGGATTACAGAGGAAACCCCAGAGCAGCAATTCCCAAAGCAGGAAAAGGCACTGAGCAGTTGAGAATTTTTCTTTTCATCACAATGGCTTGAAATCCTACTTGCATTTAGTGAATGGAGGCAGGACAGTCCCACACAAGGAAGAATGGTTCTGTGTCCCACAGGACTTTCAAATGTCCCACTGCACATTCAAGCAGGAGAAAAACCTGCTTATAATCATCTGAATCTAGAACTTAAACTTATTTTATATATAAATACAAAGGAGCATTTACATGGTTTTAATAAGCATCTAATTTCCCAGGAATGCAACTACTGTGTAAATAAAGGGAAGGTGGTCTTCCATTTTGTTCAAAACCTTACCAAAAGGGTTGTTTGTTTTACCATTTTGGAAAATCACTTCTCCAAGGGCAACTCTGCTTATGGGTCCTGAAGCACCAATAGAGCACATCAGTATCATTGTGCATTTGGGATGTGGCGTCAAGTTAGTCTGCTTTTAGGCACAAACATCTAACAACTTCATTACATCATACTGTGTAATCTTGTATGAGCATTTCATATGGTGAAATACCTCTTATTAAAAATTTTATTTTATATTTTGATATTACCAGATAATGCATCGTATTGATTACTTTTTTTTTTTAATTCTGACCTTCAGTGAGTTATATTGTCTTAGAATTTCATATCAGGGTGGTAAAGGGGGTATTGGGTCTAACTGGCATAGATCTACTACTCTAGATTGGAAAAAGGCACCATCTAGAAGTCTGTGGTGTTGATAGTAGGGATACAAAATGGTTTACCCCAGAGAAACAAAATGACAAATGCTTTTACCTTTGACTCAGCAATTCCACTTCTGGGAACTCCTCTTTCAGTTACTAAATGACATATGGTTATCATTACTGCATTATCTTTAAGATAAGACCCCTGGAAACAACCCAACTGGCTATCAGTACATAATTGGTTAAAGAAACTGGTGCAACCTCACAAAGGAATATTATGCAGCAATTTTAAAAATGAGGATACTTTCTACATATGGATGTGAAAGGACCTCCAGCATATATTATTTTTTTAAAGCAAGGTACATAACAGTGTATATGGCATGCTACCTTTGTATAAGAAAGGAGAAATAATACATTTTGTATTTGCTTTAAAAAAAAACTATGGAAGATACACAAAAAAACTAAGTTGTTGCATGTTGGAGGATTAGGAGGGACACAGTGGATGAGGATAGGTTTGAGAGTGACATTTCACAATGTTTATCACTTTCGATCATTTTAGGTTTTTTAGCCTTGAGAATGTATTACTTATTCAAAACAACAGAATACAAATGTTCAGAGCTCTGTAACAGTTCAGATACTGGGGCCTGAGCTGGAATGGAGAGAGTGGTTGTCGGGATGAAATATGAGAAACGTTTAAAGTCCTAGATCCCTACAGAGGTGATTCTCAAACTTCCAGAGGTTCTGATTCAGTAAGTTCAAGTTGGGGCAAGAGGTAGAGTGGGGATCTATGTCTCTAATAAGCTCCTCAGAGGATTCTGATACCAACGGCCATGGACCACTTTTGCAAGTACAAGACTTCTCTCATGTAAAGTGTAGTATAGAGTTTGGTGGCATTGTGGACTTTGGGGTCAAACAAACATAATTTCAGGTCATATATCACCCTTACACTAATGGGAAGTTACTCAAAATTTCTAAGCAATCCTTTTCTCAACTGCAATAAATAGTAAAACAGAGCCACTATCACATAGAAATAGGGAGGATGAAACGGGAGTAGTGTAGCTATGTACATACTCAACAAATGTTAATTTCTGCTTTCATTCTGCAAACACAGCAAGCATTTTCACTCCTGGGCTATTGCTCTGGCTCTCACTTTGCTACACTGACAAAGTAGTTGGGCCCTTAGCTGAAGCCCAGCTTTGTGCCTGATCATCACCACACACACACATACACACATACACATGAACAGAACCCATCTCTCCATGCCCACCACACTGCCTTGCCCAGGCACTATTATATCCTCCATAAAATTCTTTGACTTGTAATGAGGCATCCCTTCTAATACATTTCTTCTTCCTACAGTAGCCAGAGCCATTTTTAAAAAAACAAAAGTCAGATCATAGGCATTCCCTTGTTCAAAATCTTCCAATGGTTTCCATTTTAAATTAAGATTCAGAGTCCTTACCAAGGCACCCAAGGCCCTTGACTCCCACCCTCCAGCCTCACTGTTCATCCCTCTTCCCATTTCTCATTGTGCTCCAGTCAGTCTCTTGCAAGTTCCCAAAATGCTTGCTCCCACTTTGGCCCTTTGTATGTGCTGTGGCCTCTACCTGGATCACTCTTCCTCAAAATGGCCCATGGCGATATCTCACTGTATTCCAGTCTCTGCCCTGATGTCCTCCATTGGGATAATTTTTCCCTGACCACTCCAAATAAAAGACAAACACATACACACTTTCTCTCACATTCACACACCTCTGTGCCTTCACCTTGATTCATTTTTCTTCTTAGCAGTTATCACTACTGATAGAGCAATTTATTTGTTTATATCATGTCTCCTCCACTGGATGAGATGTGCCTATCATTTTCATCATTGTGACTATAATGTCTTCAGCAAAGCCTCTGATATTATGGGAACTCAATAAACGTGGGAGATGTTAAGTTGAAACTCCTTTCTCCTAATGTCATGCCTATTTCCTTCTTTCTCAAACTCTAGTAACCACCTCACCCAAGACACAGAGCCTTTAAAAAAGTACTAGATTTGCCAAGAAGGAAAGAACTAAGGTAACTAAGGAGAAATCCCAGGTAACATCTCTGTGGAAGATGCTGGTTGAAGGAAAAAGAGGAGAGACAAGGAATATTTCTCAAAAGGATTAAAACACTGTGAAATGTCATCCCAAATGCTGCTTTTTAAGTTGTCAGAGGAAAGAAACTTACTTGTCCTGGTGCTTAGGTTGCAGATACATGTCAAGGAGACCACCATGACCAAAGAAAAATGTCCTCTCAGGAGTAGTTTAGATATATTTGAAATGCAGACCTTGGAAAAGACAGGCCTGAAGCTAGTGTCAGGTTCACTATGCCAAAGCCCCTTGAATGGAGTGGGTATTAAGCCGCTTCAGCTGAATACAACCAAACTGAATGGTCCTTTCAAACATTTCTAACCCTTTCATTGAACTGAAAAAAGAGGTCTTATGAGTTCCCAACACAGAAAAAAGGCAATGGGTGAGCATGAAGGTACTTTGTCTTAGACGTGCCCCTCTACTAATGAGCCCTTGCCAACTCTGAGAAGACTGCCCTGGGCAGTGGCACAGGTCCATCCCAGAGCAAAGACCTGAAAGGATCAGCTAGCTATGAAGCAGCTCACCTAAGCTTAGCATCTGTTGGCCCACAGATACTCGAGCCAGCTTGTCTACTTCTTCTAAGGAACAGAGACTGAGCTTGCAAGTCTTGTGCTCTTCCAGCCATCCTCTGCTCATCCCCAGCTTTATGCCATGAACCCTCACAATGGTTTGCTGAATAAAGCAATTCTCTACATGTGTGTATATGCATATAATATATAATATAATACATATGTGTATATATGTGCAGAATATGTCTTGCTATGAATGTATCATGTATGAGTGTGTGTGAAAGTGTGGGTGTGTGAGTCTGTGTATATGGCTATGTGTGACTGCTTTATGTGTATGATTGCATGTGTGAGTATATATAAGTATATGTGTGATGCTTTGTGCCTGTATTCAATAGCGTGCATAAGTGTACGTATGAATACAATAATTACAACATTTCAGTTGTCATCTGAAAAAGGCTACCTGTCCTAGGGTAAGGGAAGTCTAGCATTCAGTTGAGGGGATTCTTTTAAACCAACTCCTACATTGTCCCTGAAAAACAGTGACCTCAGAGTCATACAGCTACATTCATACTCATAATGACACAGCTTCTCAGCCACATTCTCTGGGCAAAAGAATGCTCATGTGAAATAAGGAGCCCCTAAATGAACAGTTGCAACATATGCCAAAGTTACTATTCTGGTTTTGTTTTACATTCAAAACATCAAGCCAAATTGAGAAAAAGAAGCAAGTGTTCATGCATAACACACCTTCTAATTATCTGAATCTAAAGTTGCCTGTTTTCAGAGAGGGCAGATGTTTTCTGGAGTTAGGGATATAAGAAAATGTCTTTCCAGGATCAGATTCATTTCTTAGGAGTATCTTAAGAAATTACAAGGTTTCTAAGTGTCCATCAAATGGGAACTGGTTAAATTAATCACAGTTTATATCATACAAGGGAATTTCATAAAGTCATTCAAAAGGTTAAG
The DNA here is from genome assembly GCA_030015415.1 of Cynopterus sphinx. Taxonomy (NCBI): domain Eukaryota; kingdom Metazoa; phylum Chordata; class Mammalia; order Chiroptera; family Pteropodidae; genus Cynopterus; species Cynopterus sphinx. The sequence goes on from CM057381.1 coordinate 114,720,242, forward strand.
ATGACTTCTATGAACTGAAGTGCCCACATGGCAAGCAGTCCATGCTTAAATGAAAGTGTTAAATGGGGGAAAAAAAACAGCAGGAGGCAAAATAATATGTGTAGTAAAAACCCATCTCAGTTTTTAAAAGACATAGTTACAAGTATAGATATAAGTGTATGTATAGATCTATCACTATCTATCTTCTGAGTGTGTAAGCAGGGAACAAAATAGAAAGGCACATGCTAAACTGTTAATGCTTATTACAGAAAACAGTTGAAGAAAAACATTTCACTTTTTCCTTTCAACATTTTAGTATTGTTTGAATCTTTACAAAAACAGTGGATAGGAGAAGATGCCATGTCTGAAGGTATTAACACAGGAAGCATCTGAACAACACAGATGTTCCCAAAAGATGACTTGTGTGTGATCACCTGTTTTTAAAATCATGATAAGGTAGGAAAGGAAGGCCAGTCAATGCTAACAAGTGAGCAAGGGGAGAAGAGGTTGCTCCTCAGAGCTAAGTCCTGTCAGGAGGAAGTGGTACATGTCTTCTAAGCTGAGAAACATGATCATGTCCACAGGCCCAGAGGCAGCGTGGCCCAGACAGTGCCCCTGACATCCTTACAGTGGCTTTCCCTTACTGAGTTGTTTTCACTAATAACAACTGTTTTTGAAATGTTGAATTACAAGTGTGCAAACATCTACTGCCCATTAAAATATTTGTTTTAATGACCATGTTTTAGATAGATAGGTATTTGAATTTTAGGAATATCAACAATCGAAAAGATAATTGTTTCCTGCTATGTTACTTTTATAACAAACATAAATATATTTTAAAATTTGCATGAAATAATTAGGTTTCAAGTAAACCCTCTGAAATCAATTTTTTATTTTATTATGGCAACATTGGTTAATAAAATTATATAGGTTTCAAGTGTACAATTCTATAATACATTATTTGTATATTGCTTTGTTTGTTCATCACCTAAAGTCAATCTCCTTCTGTTATGATATATTTGACCCCATTTATCCTTATCTACCTCTTCCCCTCTCCCCTTTCCCTCTGGTAACTACTATACTATTGTCTGTGTCTAAGTTTTTGTTTGTCTTGTTAATTTGTTGCTTTCAGTTTTATATTCCATATGTGAGTAAAATCATATGGTTCTCAACTTTTTCTGCCTGACTTATTTTGCTTAGCATGATATTCTCAAGATCCATCCACATTGTTACAAATGGTGGTATTTCGTCTTTTCTTATGGCTGAGTAGTATTCCATTGCATATATGTACCACATTTGAAGCCAATTTTTGAATGATCTACCCTTAATTTTTCACCCCAGGTCAGCTTTCCAAATGTCAGAGGGCAACCCCTCCCACTACTCAATGAGGCTACACTTTGGAAAATAAACCAATTTTAAAATAAAATAAATAAAAATAATTTGGGTTAGTAAATGATCTATTTGTACACACACACATATTCTGAAGGCAAATATAAGTGTGAATGTGATTAGCCACTGTTTTACGTGCTCACTGTCAATAGTTCTCTGTCTCTCTGAATATGGTCTAGAGTTGGCAGTAAAAACTGATCATAACTTCTTATTGAAAAAAAGAGGAACTCTAAATTCTCAGCTTATTTAGAAACTGTAAAGGTCCCTTCATTGATGACCATTTCATTCAAACATGATTTTGCACCCACACATTTACTATTACATACATTGGTGAGGAGTTGGTTCCTCATCATGGTCATAGCCTAGTTATTCCATTATTCCAAATGGTTAAATAATAATGGTCATTTTTTCTAAAGTAGATTTAAATAATCATATATTTAAGAAGAAATTTGTTTAGTTAAAAAGTATCTCAAAATAATTTGAATAATTAAAATCATTTGACAAAGTTGTTCTTTAGGACATAAATTAAAGTGACAATAATATTTTAATCAAAATCTTAGAATCCCTTGTAAATTTTATTCTTAAGAATTTATCTTAGAGAAATAATCAGCGCAAAAATATTTAGCTATAAAAACATTTATTATAATGTCATCTAATAGAAAAAGTAAGAAGCCACTTAACTGCCTAAAAATAGGGTACTGATTAAATAAATTATAGCTGGTTCATGTACTATTATCCTGCTATTTAAAATGATGCTGATGGTACCTTAACTACAAAAATAATCCCAATGATTAAAAAAAACTTATATAATGTGTTTTCACATAACAATTCAATGCTTTAAAACAGCTATTACCAATGAAAAGATATAAACAACAAAAATTCCTCAAATATATTTGCAGTGAGATTGCTTTGGGTTTTTTCCTCCTCTCTTCTTCATTCAATCACTTCTTTTAAATTTTAGAAGCAACGTGTGAACATAGTTTTTAAAAGACTTTAACCAGTACAGAAAAGTTAAAAATGAGATGTGAAGTCTCCCTTCTCTCCAAAAAAAAAAAAAAATGACTTTAATAATTTTTGTTTTTAGTTATTTTTGTGATTATCATTGTAATTCTAAGTAGTATATTTATATTTCTACATCATTTTTTATTTAGTCATTAGCTTAGCCATTTTTTACAGTGCCCTTACCATGTGCAGGCATGATTCCAAATGCTGAGGGTAGAAGGGTGTGTGAAGCAGCCTGTGTTCTTGTGGAGTTTCTTGTCTAATGGAAACTCTCCAGTGCTGCTTTATCCAGTATCCTTGGACATACCACAATGAAGGTTACTTTCAAATTTATGCACTTACCCTCCCTTTTACACTCTCTCCACTTCAGATATGAATATTTGCAAGTATATAACGATTTTTACATTGTCAGGGTTTATGTTTACATTTTATTTTATAAGTTATTCTTCCAGGCTTTATTTACAGTATACTTATAAAAGTTGAGACCTAAAAGTTACATTTACAATAATAGGTGGTTATATACTTATTATGATCAGTCTCTGTGAAACAATAAAGGCTGTGCGGATCCATAGAGACAACATAGACTTCTAGCTCTATGGATCCAGCCTTTTTTCCCTCAAAAAATCATTAAAAAAAAAGATTTTAAAAAATCTACAAACTCATTTTCATTAAAACTTGCAGGCAGATATAGCCTGCAGACTACAAAATGTAAGTAAAGACTGTCCAAAGGAACAAGTGATGCAGAAGCTGCACTGAGGATAGAAGGACAGAAGAGCAGAGAGAGATAGGGGTCTCAGCATTAGCAGACTCCAAAATCGCAATTGTCTGAGAGTTAAGGGCTCTTCCTAAATGTAGATGTTTCATTCCTGTGGCAACAATGGATACAGAACTTAACTTAAATAAAATTGGAGGCAGAGGCCCTCCAAGATCCAAAATGGTTCCTTGAAGCAAAGGAGATGGTACTACACAAAGAATCACATAGTCCTGTTAAATTGAATAGTCTGTCATTATGGCAGCAGAAAAAAAGAGAGTTTTTGAGTTGTGAAGAATAACTCAGCTTATCTCCTATCTCCTACCCATATACACATATATGAAGCTCCTGCAAATAGTTGTTAATCTAAAAAATCAACTAATTCAAAGATGAGTTAAAAGAAGAAAGAAGAGGAGCAAGGGGAAGAAGATGAAGATGGAAGAGGAGGAGGAGAAGAAATAATCAATCCAACGTCAGTATAAATTGTCTACTCTTTAAAATGTAAATAAATAAATAAATAAATAAATAAATAAATAAAATGTAAAAAAAAGCAAAACTCATTAAAGAACAAAGAATACTCACCAGATGTCAACAGGAGGAGATGAAACATAAGCTTGCAGAATTCATGGAAGAATTAGACTAAAAAGATAAAATCAACAAAGAAATAAAGGTAAAATATATGCTGCATAAAATAAAATAAGGGAAATAGAAAACAAAATATAAATGAAGAGTTAAATATTAGCTAGAAAATTAAATATTAAAGACAGGCCAAGGTGATCTAACATATGTATGCCTGAAGTCTTCAAAGAAGAAATCAAGGCAATAAAAATAGAACAAATATTTAAAGATATAATTCAAGAAAATGACATGCAAATATAAGAAAACCTGAATCTACACATGCAGGTATAGGGCATACTGTATATTAGGAAAAGCTTACCTGAATGGTTAGCTTTAGGATACATTCTGGAAAAAAATGGGTCTTAAAGATAAAGAAAGTATCTTTTAGATAATTAAGGAAAATATCAAGCTTCTTATAAGTGGGGATGTCAGGCTGGCATCACATAATTCCAGAACAACATTTAAGGCCAAAATAATGAAGTAATTCCTGTAAGATTCTTAAGGAAAAGGTATAGGTCAACCAAACTGACTTTCTAGTGTAAAGGTTATGTACAAACAGTGGTGAACAATAAAAATCTCAGAAAATGCTATATACATGATATCAAATAAAGTTTTTTAAAAAATAAATTAATTATTAGAAACATTATAACAAAATTACAAAGAAAGCATACACACAAAACGAAAAAAGGTACAGCCCAATCTCCCATATGAGTGGTGATACAAATCTACAAATTACATATTACCAAACAATCCAGAAACACATTGAAAGAGTCACAAGATGAAGATGCCAACTAGTTCCTCATCATTTAATATTTACATAAAGTACTAGCCAATGTAATTTGATAAGTGAAGAAAAAAAAGAAAACTAAAGGTATCGAGATTGGAAAAAGGAGATAAAAATGTCAGAAGACAATCTGTGTATCTGGAAAATTAAAGAGAATCAACTGACAAACTAATGTGAGAATTCAAAAGGTATTGGAGTACCCAAATTATACATAGAAATTAACGGCCTGTGTGTGTGTGTGTGTGTGTATTCCACAACTACTTAGAAAATATAATGGAAGAAAGTACCCCATATTCTATAGTTACAAAAAAATAAAATACCTAGGGACAAACTTTTTAAAAATTTGTAAACATTTAAGACCAAAAAAACCTCTCAAATGAAAGGAAAAATGTATCATTATCTTAGATATATAAATGATATCATTTGTATTCAAATTAATTTATGTTTTGACTATGATTTAATAAAAATTATCAATAAGATTGTTTTAGAACACGCATTTACTTTAATATTGAAATGAAAAACAGTCATGAAAATCTTGCAAAAGAAGTATAATGAAAAAGAGTAGACCTACTAAATATTTAAATGTATTATAAACCTCAATAAGGAAACATTGTGATACTGGCAAATGAACAGATTGTTAGACCAAAAAAAAAAAAAAATCACACACACGGCATAGAAAATCCTGGTATAAATCCAAATACTATATAAGCCTTTAATATATGATAAATGAGGATCTCAATGAAAGGAGAAAAGAAATATAGCTGGTGTTGAGACAGTTGGATATTTATCTGGAAATTTTGAATTTGGTTTCATAGAACACATCAGGATAAACTTCCTTTAAATCTAAAACCTAAGTATAAATAATTTCGTTTCCCCAATATACATACCAAAAATGTACTAGAAGAAAACATGAGATAATTCTTTTTTAACTTGTAATAGGAAAAACATAGCTATGACTTAAAATCTAGAAGTCATAGAAAAGTTATACTACATTGTTTAAACCATATAGAGTACAGTTAATAAAACATATTTAAGAAAAGTCAAATGACAGACTTCCACTTCTTGTCAGAAAATAGAAAGTTGCAAAAGATCATCACTCTAACCTTAAAATTGAGAACAATTTGGATAAACTACAAAATCCTCGACAGAGAGACAGGTACAGAAGAAATCCATCATACATGAAAATATAAGAGAAACCAGCTCAACTTTTAATGCTTGCACAGGAATTAGCATGATGGATTAGAATTCCAAGGACCTCAGTCATAGAGCAAGTATTCACTCACCTGTTGACTGTTTCCCACAGTCTTCTGAATGCATGGGTTAGTGAACTAAAGGCCGGGGACAAGGCAAGGTTGCTAAGAAAGGTCTCCTCAAGGTCAACATGGTCTTCCCCAAGTACAAGGTAGCAGCCTACCAAAGACTGAGGACAGAGCAAATAGGTCTGATAAATACTTTCAAAGGAATCAGCTTTTCACCACAGGAACTTCAGCTACCCTCCAAAGGGTCAGGTAGGAAGGCTTAGATAGTCGAAAGATGAAAGAAATACATATGGAGCCTAGATATTAAATGAATAATAAAGGGATTTTATGAACAACTTTATGCCACCAAACTCAACAACCTAAATTAAAGATTTAAATTTATTTAAAAACACAACTTTGCACAAAACTGGCATAAGAAGAAATAGCAAATCTAAAAGGCTCTGGATCTATTAAATAAATTTAATTTTTAATAAAAACTGACAAATAAAAAACTCTATGTTCGAATTGCTTCACAGTAAATTCTATCAAACATTTAAGAAAGAAATAATTCCAGTCACAAACACTTTAAGAAAATAGACAAGGAAAGACAATCGCCACCTCATTTGATAAGCCCAGCATAACCCTGGTACAAAAACCAGACAAGGTCATTACAACAAGAAGACTGGAGGGAACTATCTCTTATAAACATAGATGCAAAAATCCTTAAGAAAATATTAGCAAGTTGAATCCAGCAAATATATAAAAAGGATAATACATCATGACCAACAAGGATTTCATTTTTTGAAAAATAACAGGAACACAAGCTGTTTCACCTTTTGAAAAATCAAACAATGTAATTCACCACATTAACAGAATAAAGGAGAGAAAAAAGAGAGAATGCCTTAATAGATGTAAAATAAAATCAACAAACTTCAATATAAATTTAAGATTTTTTAAATAGCTCAAAAGCAGAAATAAAAGGAAACTTTCTCAATCTTATAAATATCATCTTCGCAAAACAACTATGGATAACATATTATTGGTGGAATATCAAACGATTTCCCCCTATAGGTGGGAATAAGGCAAGAATGTCCACGCTCAACACTTCTATTTAACATTGTACTGGAATTCTTAAGCAGAGCAATAAAGCAGGAAAAATATTGGAAAGGGAAAAGTAAAATTTTTAGAATTTGCATATGACATGGTTGTATATATAGAAAACCCTATAAAATCTACGAATATATATATATAATAAAAACTACTAAAACTAATACATGAACTTAGCAAGATCACAGATACAAAGTCAATATATAAAAATAAATTGCATTTTTATAGTAACGCTTGCCCAGTTGGAAGGCATGGTATAATTGTCAGAAAGCACACACTTTCTGGGGTGATGCAAATGTTTCACATTTTGTTTTGGGTAGTGTTTGCACAGGTGAATACTATTGGCAAAACTCATAAAACTAAGCACTTAAGATCTGTGCATCTTATTGTATGTAAGTTATGCTTGAATTTTTTTTAAAAAAACTATGGTTATTAGATTCCTGTTCCACATTATCGCCTAACAATGATACTGTTGTTTTCAAGAGATGCTGATGAACTACCTTGCATTGTGATTACTGCCTTTTTGTATTATAACTATTTGCAACTATAAAACCTTCATAAATGTGATTAATTGCAATAATGAGGTTGTGAAACACTTCAAAAATGACAACTGGTAAACTGGGGATAATATTTCAACTCATTTCTCAGACAAAGGGGTAATCCACCCTTATCTTAAAAATGTATTTTAAAAACACCATAAGTTATCAAAGTAAAGACAGCTTTATTCTAGGAGTGCTTTCCTCACAAGTGGATTCTCCTCTTGGGTGTAGCCACTTTTCCTGTTTCTAGTTTCATTTCAGTGTCTAATGGTGGTCTGTAAAAAGGGAGAGAGGGAATGAGGAAGAGATCTGGAAGAGAAGGATGGAGGGAAGGAGGGAGGGAGGTGGGGAGGGAAGGTGGACACATATCGATACTCAGAAAAACTGCTGTATAGTATATACCAACATATTAATAACAGGGAGTGAAATTATGGGAAACTTTTTTAATGGATCGTCTGTATTTTCCACAATGACCATATATTACTTTCTGCTCATTTATAGGAAATCCTAACATGCAAATGAGAACTATTTCTGGTGAACCTATTATACTTACAAGTACTTTAAATAATTTTCATGGAGTTCAATTTATGAGTTGAAATTTTATTCCTTCAACAGGCAATGCTTTTATTATTCATTTATCCCCACCCACCCACAGAACATGGATGAATTAAGAGAGCTTTGTGAACTTTTACTTATAAATGCTGCATAATTTTATATTCCAACAGCAGAAGGTATTTTTTAAAGCTAATTTAATCTACCTAACATATTTGAAGTTTTCTTCCCATCAGAGATGGTTTCTTAAAATAGATGTAGAAAAGGAATCCACTGAAAATTTGTCTTTTAAAAAAAGTCTTTATATTATATTTCAAACACATAAAAATAGAGACTTGTTCAGTAAACATTGCATAACCATAACCTAGAGTTAACAAATATTTTGCTATATTTGCTTTATCTTTTTAAAAATAAATTAGATATTATGACTTTTCATCCCTAAGCATTTCAGCATGCATTTCTAAAAAAATATAGATATCTTCTTACATATCCAAAAAACTATTTTTATACCTAACAAAATTAAATGTAATCTTATAATACCATCTAAAACCTAAACCATATTCAAATTTCCCTCAATTTATCCCAAAAATGTATCTTTGTAGCTATTTGTTCAAACTAGGTTCCACATAAGGTCCAACTGACAATTTCATTTCTACAATCTAGTGTTTTTAGATTTAGAACAGTTTCCATAATCAGCATCACATTTTTCTTTTTTCTTTTTATTAATGTTATTGACTTAAAAAAACTTGGTCAGCTGTTCATAAAGTATTTTCTAGTGATTTAAAGAATGATTTCAGAAAACTGCCAAAGAACTCATAGCAAAAATCACAATCTAAACTCAATATCAGACTCATACTTTAACATTTAAATTTTACAAATCTTAATCTTGGATATCGAGAATGTAATGAAGGAAGAAATATTAGAAAAACGTCTTAAAACTATCATAGAAGTAGACTGACCTAGACTTCCTTATTTTTATTTTATTTATTTATATTTTGGTTATTAATGTCCTGATTTTGAGACAAAAGCTGCCTTGCCTTTCAAACCTCTAAACCCTGCAGAGACATCACAATATCCCTTCTGGCCTGGAGGAACATAAGCTTAATGTAGCTTACAGGAAACCTGATTTCAGCTAGCTTTAACACCCCAGAAGGAGTTAAAATGTGAAAGAACAGCACTTTCTCTCTTAGGAGGCCCATCTCATCACAGACAACAGGGGTAAGAGAAAACATTTTAAGCTAATGATGTTTACAGCTAACCAGATCTGGTTGAAGAGATTCATTGGACTCCAGTTTCAGAGTCTCATTTCTTATAAGGTTCATTTATCTTAGAATGCTCAACCACCACAAGTGCTCTGCTTCACATATCTCTGAATATTAAGCTAGACAATGAATTCTTTTCCCAGCTGGTTAACTATCTTGAACCCCCCAGGCTGCTACAGTATTGTGTGTTAATTCAACTGCATTACAAATGCTCTAATACAAAAAACAACAACAAAAGAGACAAATATTAAGCATAATGAAAAGAATGTTGCTAGGGAGATTTTTATATGATGCAACCAAGAAAGTCCTCCATGTATAGACAAAATAATTCTTAAATCACTCAACATATAAAAACTGAACATCTGCTGACTGGCTCACACCCCCACCTCTACACTGACCTAGAAGAAGGTATGGCTTTCCTTGCCAGGCCTGGGTCATGTGCCCAGCCCTGAGGTCAACAGTGATATCAACTTCACCCAGACCTAAATCTAAAGTGGTGAACAGAGCTTTCCGCAAAGAAAATCAGAGAACTACCAGCAAAAGGGGGAATGGATCCTCTGTAGGCAAAACCAGCAGATAGACATCCATAGAACTAGAAATAATGAAAACAGGGCTTCATAAACATAAAGAAGACATCATAATTGGTTTGCGTCCCCTCCTTCCATTTGCATGTCCAGGTCCCTAATGTTTCTTAACTCACTAGGCTTGGTACTTCTCCCAATGGCATTCCCATCCTCTTAGGACTGTAGGTACATTGGGTTTGCTTCCTAATATATCTCCTCTCCCAGGCAGAACCTTATCTCCAGCTAAATGCATTTTATGAAACCCTTAATGAAAAGAGTGTTTTGGTCCTAATCCCTAGAAATACATTATAGTTCAGCTATCTAGGCTATTGCATCCAGCCTGAGTGGGAGAAATCATTCATTTCTAGATTCAGTTCTTATAGATGTTTGAAGGCAACCTAAAAGCAGTTATTTACTTTTTCAGTGAAAGGTGAAATGAAGGCAGGGAAGTTGGGTTTTTTAAAAGATAAGTTTTAGTTTTACAACAAAATTGAGAGAAAGGTACAGAAATTTCCTGTATGCACCCTATACATGCATAACCTTCTCCATTATCAACATCACTCACCAGAGTGGTACATTTGTTATAAAGAATGAACCTACATTGACACATCATAATCACCCAAAGTCCATAGTTTACCTTAGTGTTCACTGTTGGTGTTGTATATTCTATAGATTTGGACAAAAGTGTAGTGACATATATCTATCATTATATTGCCATACACTGTATTTTCACTGCCCTAAAAATTCTCTGTGCTCGGCCTATTCATCTCTCCCACCTCCCCAGAGTCCCAATGGAAGAGTTTTCAAACCATGACACACACTTACCTTTCTAGTAAAAAGAGATGCCTTTCTGTGCTTTCCTAGTCCACTCAGGCTGTTTGGTTCTGCCTTACCGTTTTTTCTTTCCTTCTCTTCCCCTTCTGCAAGAGAGCTCAGAAGCAGAGGGGAAACACAGTAAACATGGGCATAAGAAAACACCAAGGTTCCTACGGTTCTCCCAGAGTCACTTCCAGTGGGGGCCACATGTGTGCTGAGAGATATATCACAAATACTGATGGACAATAAATAAAAAGACATAAGTAAAAGGAAAAGGACTAACATTTGCAAGTGCCTTTATGTTTATACAAAATATTTGTGGAAACACGTCTTTCCACTTTGGAGATTCTGCTAATCCATCACCATGACACTAATGCTGCAAGAAGCAAATCCGTCAGACAGCAGTGACCATTACTTTTTAATAGAGCGCTCCATTTTCAGCAACCACGCTAACAAAATCAGGACATAGCTTGGTCTGCTTCCAGGAGATGCAAACTCAAAGATGCTTCACAAATGCTCCACTACACACACAGAGGGCTTGCTTGCAGGTAGTCTAGATGCAGAACAGGAAGGAAATGTCAAGGGAACATCCGACAGGTAGATTCTTCCAGAGCCTGGCAAACATCTGTGTGGTGCCTGAACACTGGTGCTGAGTTTGTCTTTGTCTTCAGTAAAGCTGTTCTCTCTCACTTTGTACAGAAAAGCTCCACTCAAGGCCTGGATGTATGGCCTTTGCTTTCAGATTATATAAGATGCTAAAACACATGATCTGGATCATGCAGGCCAGAGTATGATTTTAAAACTATTTACCAAAAGACACTAAGAGAGAGCTGGGTTTTTTTTTAAGTTTCTGGTATATTTTTTACTATACTAGCACATATTCATTCATTTATTTAATTGACGAGTACCTCTTCCATGGTGGAAACTATACTTGATGTTACAGAATATGAATATTCATAAGTCATGGTTCCTGCTCTCAAATGAGAGGGAAAGGCACAATTGGCCATGCTAAATATCAGAGCTAATTAAGTGCAAAGCCAGATGTACAAGTAAGAAGATTATAGAAATAAGTGATTTATGAAGCTTCATGTGAATCCAGAAAAATATCAGGGAGGGGATTTTTTGGACCTTGACTTTGAAGGATATCGAAGAGCTATTATCATTATTATTATTATTAATTTTATTGCCTTACTTCAAAGTAATGTGTTTGCATTACAGAAAATATACAGAAGCAAAACCCCAATAATCTTACCACTCAAATATAACTAGCTTTGATATTCCCATTTTTCCCCCTAGGAATATGTATTTTTCACAAAAATGTAATCATATTTCATGATTTCATTTGTAATCTGCTTACCTGCTGTGTGTATGTGTGTGTGTGCGCATGTGTGTTGTAACATTACAACAGAAGCTCTCTGACATAATCAGAAGTACCAGAGAGTTGTTCAATAAAGAAAAATCAATCAGTGGGACAAATCATCAATATAATAAAAAAAAATGCCTAAAACATCTTATTTCAACGTAAAGTCATGTGCCTTCTTCATTCACCACTCTTCTGATGTAGGGCCTAGGCCCTTTCCATAGGGCGTGACACTGATGAAGGAAATGCCAGGTCAGCATTCTCATATAAATTGTCCTCCTAATGCATTATGTACAATTTCTAGCTCAAACTTTTTACCATGGAAGAAGAATTTAGAGATACTTTACAGAGCAATGTGATTGCTAAAACCTTCTAGACCTTTACAACATTTTTCTGGTCTTCTAGTTGCCTCACCCACCTAATTCCATAGCATTTTTTAGTGACTAATATTCATCCAGTCATTTTAAAGCATTCAACTATGTCTTCAGAGAAAGACAGACCCTCTTTATGCTCGCTCTCTTACATCCCAGTTAACATAACACTTAAACATATATAAATATGTCATTATAACTACCACTACAACTAGCCAACAGCAGATTTGGGAGCAAATGACTCATCTAGCAGAAAAAGACAGGAGTACCTCTGATTCACCAGCAGCAAAAGTATTCAGGCTGCCATGGGCTTCAATAAGTAATTTTCACACATGGAATCTATCAAGCCCAGCAAGTTGGTTAAAATTTCTTTATGTCTGACAACCCCCTTTCTATGTCATTGTATTAGTTTTCTATTGTCACTATAAAAAATTATCACTAATTTAGCAACTCAAAACAACACACATATTTACCTCATAAACCTATAGGTCAGAAGCCGGGTAGACTTCACTGGATTCTCCCCTTAGGGCAGCAGTCCCCAACCTTTTTGGCTCCAGGGACTAGTGCTCCTATGAGAATCTCATGCCTGATGATCTGAGGCAGAGCTGCGGGGGTGATGCTAGTGCTAAGGAGTGGCTGCAAATACAAATGAGGCATCTCTCACTGGACTGCTGCTCATCTCCTGCTGTGCAGCCCAGTTCCTAACAGGCCATAGACCAGTACCAGTCTACGCCCTGGGAGTTTCTGACCCCTGCCTTAGGGTGTCTCACAATCTAAAATCAAGGCCAGCTGGGCTCTTATCTGCATGCTCTAGGGAAGAATTCAATTCCATGCTCATTTAGGTTGCTGGCTGAATGTAGTTCCTTTTGGTTATAGGTCTTAAGTCTCCATTTTCTAGCTGCCTGTCAGCTGAGAACTACTCTCAGCTACTAAAGGCTATCCACATTCCTTGGCATGTGATCTCCTCCATCTTAAAACCAGTCATGGTGTGTCAAATGCCCCTTGTGCTTCAACTTTATGACTTCCCCTTCTGCTACCAGAAGAGAAAACTCTCTGCTTTCAAAAGAGTTCATGTGATTAGGTCAAGCTTACCCAGATAAACCTACCAAAGTCAATTGTACCATATTACAAAGCATAACCATGAGAGTAATAACTCACCATATCAATGGGTTTGGGGGATTAGAGCAATAGAATCTTAGGAGCCATTTTTAGAATTCTGCCTACTATAATTATTAAAACAAGGGAAATTTCCAGGCTGAATAAAAAATATAAACAAAGACACATGGGAATGACAAGGCTTCAGGTGAACAATTTCTGAAATAACAACACTGTAATCCCCTTCAATCCCAGCTATGGCCTTCTTTACTTCTAACATACCACCAAAAATGGAAAGGAAAGGTTAGGGAACATGAGAAATTAAATTATGCTAAGATGTAAATAACATTTCCTTAGGTTGCTTCCTAATTATGAGCTTAAGAAATGAGTTAAGACTCTAAAGAAGTGTCACCACCACATTTCTTTCCCCAGAGAGCAAGAGTGAAGTAAAACTATATGATGTTACCAAAACTTACCCACTTTCCAGCCATTCAAGAAGAAAAATTGTAAATGAAAATTCCCAAAGCTAACGGGTAAAACTGATTAAAAAATAAAAAAGGTTGTATGATAAATGAAAATAACTCATTAGGGATACAAATATGCACTATGCTAAAATGAATAAAAATATTTATACCCTTGACCTCACTTTTGGAAATAACCCAAGAGAATTTTTAAAATTATGCCACAAAATACTCTTTGTAACAATATTTATATACTATAACATACTTCGTCTAAACATTCATAATTTTTAAATAATTAGATAAATTAATCTCACCATTCAAAGGAATATTATGTAGATATTAGCATTATAATAAAATACTTGAAACATGTGTATGACACCCTAAGTCTAAAAGTAAAATGCAAAGCATGATTTATCCTGCTGTTATAACTGTGTGAAAAATACTTCGGTGCATAACCAAGATTTGGGAGGCAGCTTGAAAAATGAAACAAATTTGAGTAGGATTATGAATGAACTTTTTCTTTCATTTCAATTTATATTAACAAAGCTGTACGGTCATTGATGCAATAAATAATAATGATAGTAAGCTTTTTCAAAAAAAAAAATCGTATATAAACTCTGAAGGAGTCTGACTGCTGTGAATGTTACCGCACTCTCACTGGTTTTAAAAGGAACAGAAACAGCTAATCAAACAAACAAAACATAGGTTAGGAGTCAGAGTCAATGCAAAATGAGCCTTCACTCTGAGCTCAACACCTCGAAGCAGCCCAACAAAACGGAATCCCAAGTACATTTCTTTTTATGCCTTTTTCATTTTACTTCAAGGAAATAAGCACATGTGCTATTGAAATTGTGTACCCTGCCATGTGAAGCAATGAGGAATATGAGGAGGTAAAGAGAATCAATACAACTCACAATTCCTAGAGAGAGAACAAACTTGGTTTTTTGAAAGACTGTTATGATGAAGAGGAAATAAAGCCTTAATCAGATGCACCATCTAGAGTTATTAAGAGAGGCTTTGTTTTTCACTCATCGTTTGATAATTCTGGTTAAAAACATCTCTTATATGAATTTCACATAGCATAACCCCTGAACTGGGCAGATACTATATTCAACTGCTGGAAAGCGATTTAAAAAGCAAACAAACCAAAATCATGCCATTTAGCCATAAATTGAAGAGAATTAACCTGTCTCTACAATTATATAGATTTCATTATTTGCAAACATACAGGAGTGTCTCTCTCTCTTTCATTCTAAAATCAAATTGGTTTTCATTCTGTTTTGCTGGGAATTGGCTCCTTTTCCTAATGGGACTTGCACTGCCCTGAATCCCTTGTCCGGAAGTCCACTAGAGGAGAGGGCCAGGTGGGGAGAAGATTGCAGCCCCCATTAAGGTCAGTGATTAATCAGACAGCATTGACCTGCCTCAACCCTGTTGGCTTCTAATTTGCCTCTGGTTTTATTTTCATTGAACATGGAAACATTTACTGTATTTAAAATTCCTCCACCAGTCAGCAGCACTCAGGAAAAATTCATCTCTCCCGGGACTAGGGGATATACTGCAAATCCTTTAAATTTTCATATTATCCTCTCATTTGCTTCTCTTTTAGCAAAACAAATGATTAAAAATTAAACTTTCATTTAGAAGCATAATTATTGTAAAGGATATCAAGACTTGGTGTTAAACAAATTTACCTCAGCAAATAGAATGAGGATTTGGAATTCAATTGAAGAGTTAATGAAATAACCATAATTTGGTTAGGTGAATCAACCTACATCATCTTATTTATTTAAACAAATTTCTCTTCTTCTTTAGTTGACAAGAACATAGTGTGTTTTTTATTCCTTCATAAATGTCTTGGCTTCACAGAGTGAATCAGAGAAACATTTTTATTTTCAATCAGGAAGAGAATTTTCTATATACATGAAGATGAAAAACTTAATGTGATCTCACTCAAAAAAAGAGTAGAAATTTAAAAATTAGGAAAGTAGCAATAATACTAATCTGCATTTCTAATCCTTAAGAATTCCCATGTAACATGAAATTTTTATCTGAGTAACTGAGATAAACTAGCTTAATGCTGTGAGTGAAGAAGGCCAATGTGTAGTACCTGGAAAATTCTAGGTTGAATGAATGAATGAACAAATTAACTAACTGTGATAGACAGCCTTCTCGTATTGCTTCCAGTGATCTCTGCCTTCCTTATTCATAATCTTGTGCAATCTCCTCCCCTTGGATATGAGCTGGACCCAGTGACTTGCTTCTAAGGCACAGAATGTGGCAAAAATGATGGAATATCACTTCTGAAATTAGCTTACAAAAGACTAGAACTTCCATCTTACTCATGTTCCTTCTCTTGTCTTTTCTCTCGCTTGCTCTGATAAAGCAAGCTCCTTTGAGCTGCCATATGGAGAGGCCCACGTGCTAAGGAACTAAGGATGTCCTCCAGCCAATGATTAATGAGTCCAGTAGCCCACAAGAAATCAAATTCTCCCAACCACCATGTGAGTGAGCTGGGGGAAAAAAAGAACTTTCTGAGGTGGAGCCTCAAGATGGCTGTAGACCCAAACAACACCGAATTGCAGCCTGTGTGAGACCTAAGCTGTGCCCAGATTTGTGACCTACAGAAACTATAAGATGATCAACACTGTTGATTTTTTAAGCAACTAATTTAGGGGTAATTGGTTACACAGTAATAGATAACTGATATGCTAATCAATGAATTAACATATGGCAGAGCATCTCTCCCATGGACACATTTATATTGACATGCTTGGGCTCAATCTAGGAGCAAACTCAGAATTATTTCAGATAACATGGTCTTCAGATAAAACATATGCTAATTCAGTCAACTGTCCAGGCAGTCGGTACCATGCTGATGAGTCTAGGAACTGCTGGGGAGGGAGGCCATAAGAGAGATCACAATAGATATATAAGGGAAATTCCACTTCATGTCTCTTCTGTCTTAAGATTGTACCCCACCCCAAAGAGTCCAAAAGGTCTGCTAGATTTTAGCAGCGGGGAGGAGGCAAGCCTGGCTCTAAATGTATGACTACAAACCAAGGCTATAAATGAAAGCCCAAATACTAAATATTTACATATTTAAAAGTCATAACCAAGCTACCCGCACAGCAAAATGTTTGTTCTCATGAGAGTTTCTTCACCCACACAGCTCTCTTCCCAGAAGCAAAAGGAGTCTGCATCTGTGCTCCAGGGCCAGTCCTTTATCTTGTGAACCTGATTCGGATCACAGATATACCAGGACACGGCAGGCTAGAAATCAGGCTGGACTTTTGAGCTGTGCCTTGGCTGGGCCGGCTAAGGATGGAGAACAACCTGGTCAGGCATCCCAAGAGGCTGAGTCTGTCTGGGAAATCAGCAGCAACTCTTATGCTGAAAGACCAACCAGCCAGCCAAGGGCTCTTTCCCTGAGAACTCATGGAGAGAAATATGCGAAACCTCCAGTGGTCCCTACCTAGAGTGAAGCAAGTTAAATGAGCTCACTTATCCCACACAATCACCATACCACAATGAGAAGGCCAAAACTAAAAGCAAAGCCTGAGAGAGGGTTTTACTAAGCTGCAACCAGTTGCTTAACTACACACGGTAAATTACATCAGTTACAGTCTAGTTGTCATTCCACACCTATCAGGTAGATGTTCTGAAGAACCCATGCTTCCAGCTTCAAAAGTATGAACGTGTTTATTTTTATTCAAGAGGAATTTTAAAAATAAAAGTGATAGCTAATGCCCACTGAGCACTTACCCAATGCCAGGTCCTGTGTTGTCTACTTCCCTTGGATAACTTCACTGAGTCATGGGGACCACTCTGTTGGGTGGGGACAAGTACTGTAAGGGAAGAAAGTCTCAAGGGGTTAATTCCTTATCCTAGTAAGTGGCAGAGCTGGGAAGTCAGTATCATTCAAGACTATGTGCTCTTAACCTGGACACAGACCTTCACATTTTAGAAAAACAAACTGTTTTTCAAGATCTTGTCCTTTAATGAAAGAGCCTAGACCCCAAGAGAGAGGACCTATCCTAGGCTACATACACATCTTCCTATCAACCACCCTCTGCTCTCTCCACCTACTCCTGGCCCAGCCCGGGAGACAGAACAGAGCCCCTAACAGCAATACCACGCAACACCTCTCTATAGCCAACTATCTGAGAGTTACTAGGAAATTTATTTACCTCTCTCTTGTCTCTCTTTCCATACCCACCAAATAGGTATGGTGGGATTATGAGTTTATTCATCTAAAAGGCAAGTGCAATTGGTCTTTATGCAAATGGACACTTCCTTCTTACTCCTTTCACTTTTTAGCTCCAAAATGTACAAATACTATATAAAATAGGGGCCTATACAAAGTTTTCCCATAAAGCCCAATGTCTAGCATAGATTGCTAGTCCATCATTAATAGTATACAGAAGTGGAATCTATGACAAAGAGGCTAAATTACTTTCCTAGAATAAAAGTTAACAGGACTCTATTTCTGCCTAACATTTAATAGACATTCAACATACACTTAACAAATGAAAAAAATTGTTAAAGCTTAGCTTACTTATAAGCTAAGCTCTATAATTAGATTATATACTATACAGTCAACATGTGAAATTTATTAATTTTAATACTAATAAAATATTTGATTGAAACTACTTTTTATCATTAAACACTAAGCTCCATCAGGGCAGGGCCTGTCTCTTTTGTGCACTAGGATTTAGACAAGTACTAGGCAGATTAAAAATCTCAATAAATTCATACTCAAATATGTATTGAATGCCCTAAATACTAGGCAGAGTACCTGTTATTCCATTGAACCCCTCATTTTCCCAGAGGAAGAAAGTTTTTTGAAAAGCACTGAGCTAAGAGTTAAGGATCATAATTCTGTTCCTACTTCTGCACTAGCTCTACGGCCTTGGGCAAGTCATTTAACCCCTCCGAGCCTTAGTTTTCTCATCTGTAACATTATTTAATAATACTGCTATGTCTATTTCATAAAGGTACTGTAAAGACAAAGGTGAAATAATATTATAGTAATTTTCTTATTTATTTTGCTAATTGTTTATTGTCTGTTTCTGCAATAGAATATAAGTTTCATGAGGGCAGAGATTCTTGTCTGTTTTGTTCACTGAGGAATCCCAAGACCCTAGAAATGTTGGCATTTCACAGGCTTTAAACTAATACTCACTGAATGAACTAATGGACACCAAAGGTGGTGATAATGGGATCCAGAGTCACAGTCACCAGCTGTATAATGTGGCCTTGGCTAGCTCTTCCAAAATTACCAGAGGAAAATTTTTAAGTCTAATAAATCTTTTTCATAAAGTGATTTTTCTAGAACCTCTATGTTTAATGTGTTTTTATCACTTCTACTAAGCACAGACACATTGCCTCATGTGTGGGACACACACCAAAGGCAGTCTGTGAGGTGATTTTAGTGGAAGGTGGACATGTTATTAAATTAATTCTCTTTCAATCTTTGATATTACTCAAGGAGAAAGCCTCCTTTGGGGAGGGGGGTAGGCTTTGACTCCTAATAACTTGCTAGAATCTATTTTTAAGAAGAAGTATATGCCCTAGGCTCAACAATTGTAGCTAGCAGCAGGATCAAACCAGAACTTAATAAATATGGTTTTATTTTCGATATACTCATTTATGGCAAGCAATATTGTTTTGCCATTTATGATAGGGATATACAATTTTCTTCCATTTATAAAAGTAGGTAGCTTTAAATAAAATTGTTAAGCCCCAAGTCTGTCCCTCAAAGCTAGCTTTGTTCCCACCTCCCTTAGCCTCCAGCCTCAATGTCTCCCAGTTAAGTCAAAGAAAGCTTCTCTCCTCCAACAGAAATTATTGACCTGGATGTGGCGCTGATTAGCCCATGCTGGTCGCACTCCTCCCATGACCCAATCCCCATGGCCAGTGGTAAGATGTATTCATGGACTTAGGCCTAGCAAACCCTTCTCCCACTCATCAGAAGGTGCTCACTCCCACGCAAACCTGCTAGGAGTATAGGGAAGTGAATTCCCCAAGAGAAAAAAATGTCCCAGGAATAGTCCCTGGGGAAGCCAGAAACTACCTGTGACGCCCCTGGCTGGGCCCTGCCATTTCCCTCTGCGCCCAAGATGCGGTGCACCCACCCGGGAGGGGTCCGAGGAGGACCGCATGAGACTCCTGCAGGTCCCACTCCCACTGGCTCCTAGCGTGAGGGCTCAGCAGGGCCAAGCTGGCCAGCCCGGCGCAAGGTAGGTGCTGAGGCCGAACGTGCGCAACCAGAAAACGCACAGTCCCAGGCCAGCGGGTCACCTCGCTGGTGTCTCTGCCTTTTATGGGAGGGGGCAACTCCGCCTCGTCCGTGCAATCAGGGCAGGGACGGCGCCTCCCAATCTCCCGGAACTGCTGGGAGGCCTCACACTCACACGCTCACACTCACACTCACACACTCACACTCACACCTGCGGGAGGGGGCCTCCCAGGAGCCCTGCTGCTGCCCTCCAGGGGCGCCCTGCGCGCCCCGCGCCCCGGGCCCGCCGCCCGCCCACCTGCCGGCCGCCCCTCGGGTGCCTGGACACTTGGGCGTCTCTGGACGGGATTCGGGGTGTCAGAACCACGCCTGGGACCGCAGGCAGGAAGGGCGCAGAGGGAGCTGCGTGCGCCCTGCGGGGCGGGGAGGGATGAGGAGGGAGAGGTGGGGGTGGAGGGGACGCGCCCTCTGGAGACCCAGGCGGCGCGGAGAAGGGAAGCTGTGACGAGGACGCGAAGAAAACTGCAGGTCAATGAGCGCCAGGCTTGCACCGCGACCGAAGCCCGCCGAGCTCTCCGCCTCGCGAGGCCAGCCCAGGGGACATCTGGAAGCTGCGTAGGGCCACCCCTCTGTGCGCGCCCCTCACCCCAAAGCCCTGTGTCCCCCGGGGACTCGACCCCGCGGGACTGGCCGCCCCGACCTGGGGCTGCAGGGATGCGCTGTCCCCCTGAGCCTCCTGGCCTTGGCAGGGAAACAGCTGAGGGAGGGGGGATCCCGCTTTTCCTTTTCCTTTCTGTTTGTCTGTCTGTCTTTTCTTGTGTCTGTAAGGTCTGACCAGCCTAGTGCAGAGCTTTCTGACCCCCTTTCTTTGCAATCCTTTTCTCATTGTAGTCCCTGTTACACCTGCCCACAACACCCTCTAAGTGCATTTAGTTGGAGGAAATATTGACCGGCCAAAGTCTCTCTGCATTTTCCCCTAGACAGTACCTATTTGAATTTCCTAATGGCCCTAAGAATCCCCTCAGGGTCCTGCTTCTAATAAACCAGACCTGGAAAGTGGAAAATAGTTTTCTGATCCTGACAATCCTCTTTAAAATGGAGACTCTAAAGGGCCCAGTAACAGTCACCAACCTTTTTGGCAGGAGGGGACCGGTGCTCTTATGAGAATCTAATGCCTGATGATATGAGGTGGAGCTGAGGGGGTGATACTAGCTAGCGCTCACTTCCTGCAGTGCTGTCCTGTTCTAACATGCCACAGACTGTTACTGGTCTGCGGGCCGGGGGTTGGAGACCCCTGGTCTAGCTCACAACTGTGCCTCCAGGTGTTGCGTGTGTGGCCCTCAACCACCCTGAGCTGAGAGAACACGGGCATGCCAGTTTTCACCTGTTCACCATTTACCAGGGCCACATCTGGGTGGGTGTTCTACAGAACAATCCTGGGAACTATATTAAAAACCTATTTTGCAGAAGGAAAGTGAGGATGAATGACTTGCCCGAGGTTTCCTCCTTTGTAAGCTATAAAGTTAGGTATGGATCCTGGTTTGTGAGGCTTCAAATGCTCTTGAACGTCTTGCCATGACTCACAAGAGATTCACTGGGTTATCCCCAATTTTAACCACCATTCAATTTAGTGAAATCAGCTACAGAGTGACTATTATTTTCAGGCAGTGACTGTGCTAACCGTCCACCCTCTGCAGGCAGTTGCAGTTTCTAGAACACGTTAAAGACGACCTGTTTCATTTCATTGACTCTCTGTGGTAGAGGCTTTGGCAATGGTCAGCTTTCCTACAGACTAATAAATCTAGGTGTAATCTGGCACACAGATGTGTGCACTTTAGGTAGAAATGCATCTGTTCACAGTGATAACAGCACCACAGAAAGTTTAGCATCATGAAAAGATAGTTCTTTGTTTACATTTTCTGGTGTAGATTTTCTCTTTTTGAGTGTCCTTGGGCTTAAAGCCTTCATAGAGCGTTGTAATCTAAGGCCACAGTGACAATGTGTATTTCTTTTACAAATATAAGAGAAAAGTCATAATCATAGATTAAAACTATAGAGTTTAAAATGGAATGTCTGTCCAGATCTGAGAGATTTAGAGCAAAATCTCTACCAATCCTCCACTTTTTTTTCTTGAAAATTGTCCATTCTCTTAAGACCTGCTTATTGTGTCCAAAGAAAAGTCATCTGTTTCTTTAGCTGCATTTCTGCTTTACTTTGCCCTAGAAATGAGGTAAAACTAAATGCACTAATAAAGAAGTACCTGTGTCATAGAAGCAGGGGAAAAAGGCCTGACAATTTAAGGTTAAAAATTAAGACCCATAACTTCTAGGCTGTAAGAAATAAACCTTTCACCCACTATGTTTATGAAGTATCTATAATGTGCCAGCCCAGGGTTGAGGCACTGGAGAACAAAACAGATTCCGTTCCAGCCTTCATGGACTCACAGTGTAGTGGGGAAAACAGACCCGAGGCCAATAGCTGCTAATTATTAATTAAGCTACAGAGAGAAATACTAGAACATATAACAGAAGGATCTAACCCAATCTGGGGTCAGGGGAGCTTCCCCAGGGAAGGGGGCATCTCAACTGAGTTGAAAAAGAGCTAACCAGACAAAGATGGAGCACTCCAAGCCTAGATAGTATGTGTGAAAACAAGAAGGCAGGAGGAGATGCTGGGAGGATGGGAGAACTGAGAAGATTCCAGAATGACTGAAGGGGAAAGATCAGGAAAAGAGTGGTGCCAAGTAAGGCTGGAGAGGTCTCACCTTCTCAGTAGACATGACTGCCATGAGAACCTGCCCCAGTGATGTAAACCATAGAGGGTAAACTCCACAAGAATGGGGACCAAGCCTGCATTTGTTTGCCATACTTAGCATACTTGCAAATAGTAGGTTTTCATAAAACAGCAGCTATTTCTACAATATTGTCACAAATCCTCATGCATAATAATCCATCTTTCTCTATATTTCCTTTCCCCTTCAAACTAAATATTGCTCCTGTCTCTCCCATTTCTTTTCCTGATTGGAAGGCCATAGATTTATAAGGTTTCTCTCTACCTTCCATATTCTTCCTTCTTCTTTCTTCCCATATTGCCATATAACAATTTCTTGTATTTAATAATTTCTCGCGGTGTCAAACAGAAGGAGAAATCATCCTGCTAAATTAATAAAAAGAAATTAAAAAAAAATATCCATTCACTCCAGGGTAGCTTGAATCTAGACAGGCCTGGTGAATATTTATACAACCAACTGGCAAAATCAGGAGGGCTTTCTAGTTTGTGCTGCAGGAGACAGGTAATTTAGACCCAAAGGGAGGGTTCTAATTCATCATTAAACTCCCTTTCATTCAATACAGTGCCAAAACTTGAGGTGGCACACAGAAAATGTGTGCTCTGAGGCCCAAGTGGTCCTTCTGGGACTAGAAAAGCATTTTGGAAACCATGTTCAAGGCTGAGGTACACACAATTTTGAGTCGTCAAAGCTGTGGCAGAAAGCACCAATTGCCTTGGCTTCTCAAAATTTTGGCACCATGCGCTCTCCAGACACTCATGCATATGTTGTATTTTGTTTCATTTCATTTTCAAGTACTTCGGATTCCAGGAGACCTTCCTAGAAACCTACTAATAAGCAACTCACCCTGAAGGTTTATTTGAGTTTTTCAGCCTTCTGAGACACTCTTTGTTTTAATGCCCAACTAAAACAACTTAACATTGTCATCCCACTGCTATTTTTTTTCTTTTTAGCAGTCTACTTCAAGCTGATAGGTGTTTAAATTTGAATATATTCTATAAGAACTACAGTTTTACTCCCCTCTCTGTGTTTTATGTTCTTGTCATATTTTTGATCTTTTTATAGTGTGTACCTTCTAACTACTTATTGTAGTTTGAATTGAGTTTGATAGCTTTTTCTTTTAACCTTTGTAAGCTTTTTAAATGTCTGATTTGCTATATTTATTGAATATCTGGCTCATATTTGGTTATTTTTGGTTATGGCCTTTCCTTTTTTACTTAAAGAGGACCTTTTAACATTTCTTGTAAAGCAGATTTAATGGTGATGAAGTTTTTGCTTGTCTGGGAAACTCTTTTTATCTCCTTCAATTCTGAATAATAATCTTGCTGGGTAAATTATTCTAGGTTGTAGATGTCATCCCACTGTTAGAGACAGGTCCAAAGGCTTCCCCCAAGAGCTTGAGGTTACAGGTTTCTGTCCCCTGGTGCTCTGAGTTCTTGCTCAGAGCTCATATCTCCAGGCACTTATCCTCAAGCATGAGCAAAGCAGCCTGCCTTTCTGTCCTAAGTGCCACCAATCAAGGCTCTGTGTATAACAGACCTGTTTAAAATCTGTATGTTACCAAAGGTAAGCACAGCACAGGGCAAAGGCGAGAGGGGGACTTCAAACTGAACACTGGGCCTGGATAGTTACTGAAAATCCATCAACTATCCCCTGACCAAGACTCTCTTTTACTGATTGTTGTCTCTTTGGGTCCTTGGATCACTGGCCATTTTTATCTCATCTCCCAAAAGCTTTAATCCTCTCTTTTTCTCCAGATCCATTCCATTATTACCTTATCATTCAAAAAGTGATTATAGACATTGCACATTTACTGGAGACCCTTCAAGAAGAGGAGCTTACCTTTAAAAGTCAAAATCTACAACTTCTGTTTCAAAAATTCAATAGTTCCCTTGGACCTGTGCCTTGCTGCCTCTCCACATTTCTTATTCCTTGAGAATAATATTTCTAACTACTTCAAGAAATAACCCTGAAAGTGACATGTTATGACAACTTTCTGGGTACCAGGTGCTTAACAAGCTTTTTTCAGTTCATTTTTATAATGGCTTTATACGATTGGCATCATTCTCTTCATTTTACATATGATAATCATAATAAACCTAAGACTTGTCGAATACCTACTAAGCATCAAGCTCTATGCTAAGCACTTTACTTGGATCACCTTGCTGAATCCTCACCACTCTAGGAAGTTGGGATCATTACCACTCCCATTTCACATATGAGAAAACTGAGGTTTAGAGAGGAGAAATGATGGGTGTTAGCAGCATCCAAACAAGAATGGAGCCCAGGTCCCCATGACTGCAATGCCTATGATTCTTTACTACACTGTACGGCTTCAGTATGACTGAACTCCACGAATACGAGAAAAATTTCTCTAGAAGAGCATGAACAATGATCTTTCTGAACTAGATCTGAGCTAGCCCAGGCTTTGCATCAAAGCAGGCCTTCAGTAATTAGTTGTCAAATGAACGACGGACACTGGTTTTGAATTTGGTTTCAGAGAATACCCCAGGAGCACCCCTTCTGGTTAAGGGAGCTTGATCCTCATACTGGGTCTTTTTTTGATTATTGTCTGGCACCCTCTGACATGGTTCAGTTGAAGGAGTGTCCAGTAATTAAGAACAAGCCTCCTTGCTAAGAGTGCAGTACTAAATTTTCATGAGGAAAAGAAGGAAAAATAGTCATTGTGGCAAGAATAAACTGGGCTGTTTTCTGACAAAATTCATGCCATACTCATCCCTGATTTCTTTGGATCTATTTAAAGTGGGTTGGACTATGACATAATGAAAGACCCTGATGTCACTGAGACCTGGAAGCTCCAGTGCTCTCCAGTCAGCTAACGAGACCTGTGCTATTTCTCTCCCTCCATTTCCACGGGAATATCTGTTAAGAGCCTGACATCCTAAGTACTCAGAGTAACAGTGGCCCAGTACTGATGGAAGAAGGAGGTAGTTCTCCTGGAACCTGAAACTGGAAAATGAGGTTCCTGGCCTCACCAAACCTAGGAGCTGGATGCTTAGAGGAGGGTACTTGCTGTTCTGGTCAGATCCATGTCTAGAGGGAAGGTTTCCTTGCCAAGGAGCTTTATGACAAGGGACAGGGAGACCAAAGTGACCTGTTTCCCAACACTGTTGACAAGGCTATCCACCTCCCTGACTTTCAGATGGGCAAGAGAAAGAAACATGATAACACTCAGAATTGGAGAGGGTGTAGAAGACATGGCCCATACCGAACATCAGACTGGCAGTATGTGTCACAGAGCTTTAAAAACATACATTTGACCCAGAAATTACATTTCTAGGACTTTATTCAAAGAGAATGATTTAGAACGTGCAATATTTTAGTTATAAGGATGGTCATTCACTCTGTGTTTTTATAATAGTATAAAACTGGAAACAACCTAACTGTGTAACAACAGAAAATTGGTTCAATTAATTTTGGTTCATCCCTACAATGGAATACTCAGCCACTATTAAGACAATCATGTACAGCTCTGTTTGCTGACAAGGAAAGATATGACATAATGTTAAAGTCGATTAAGTCAGTATGGTTCTGTGTGTGTGTGTGTGTGTGTGTGTGTGTGTGTGTGTGTGTGTGTGTGTGTGTGTTAGCAATGATTATTTCATAGGATTGAGAGTTTGTCTCTCCTTTACATTTTTATGTAATCCATGCAAATTTTTAAAGTGTGGAAAAATTATAATAAAGAAAAGAATCAATAATGATATTTCTGTTTTCTTTGAAAGGGACTATATCAGTCAAGAAACCCAAGGACAAAGACCAGGTCTTCATGTGAGCTAAAAGAAATCAGTTGGCTGCTGAATATGCAGTTGGAACTGAGTTCGTGCCTCTACTCTTAAACAGCAAAACATCCCCTCTTCCACCAACATCTAGTCACCATGATTTATGGGCAGGAGTCTATGATTTCTCACCTTTCTGCCTTGAGGCCTGGTCCAAGGGGTCAGCTATCCTATTTCTCAGTATTACACCCTTCGCAAAGCCATTCACTCTTTAAGGATTTACAGAATGAGTGCTCATTCTGTGCCAGGTGCTGAACTGAGCATCTGGGATTCAGAGGACAAGAAGATAAGAATCTCGTGACGAGAAGAGAAGCCTTCCCTTAGTGTGAGTGTTCCCCACTGGATCCCACTAGCATATGATCTACACCTCTTGGGTTATCTTCCCTTCCCACCTTGTTTTACCCTCGTCTTCTGTTTCAAATCCTCTTTCAATCAGGCCATCTGTCCCTTAAGGCTGTTTCTGAATCTCCTATCGCACACAGGGAAGTGAATGGCACTTACAGCAGAAGTTCAATAAACATTTATGGAATGAATGGCTAGATGTAATTAGTACCAGAAAAATACATTTCCTTTATTTAAATGTACGTGAGTGTGATGTTTGATATCCAGGGTCAGTAAGAACTCATCCCAGATGTAACAAAAACAAAAAAACAAACAAACCCCCACAAGTCAAACTTTCTTAAGTAAAAAGAGAGATTTATTGTCTCCCACAACTATGAAGTTAATAAGTACAGCTTCAGCTGGGTCCAAGGCTCAAACTATGCGAGACTTGGGCTCCCTCTATCTCCCAAACCCGTTTTATCCATGTTGATTCCATTCTCAGACAAGTTCTTCTCTTATGAAACCAAGAAGGTTCCCAATAGTTCAGGGCTCTCTTACAGACCCAAGTCTAACAGGAAAAAAAAATAAAAAAGTACATCTCTTTTGAAATCCAAGCGAAATTCTTTAGACTGGCTGATTGGACCTGACAGGTTGGCTTAGGTCATGTGCCCATCCTGAACCAATAGCGGAGCGAGAGGATACCATGTCCTGAGTGGCCAGATCTGGGTGAGATGCCTATGTCTACTGAGGGAGGATGGCTGGCTTCCCCAGACACAATCAGTCTGCCATTACAAGAAGAAAAGATAGTGGATTGGGGAAATAAAACTAATAATGTTTATTGTTTTCCTTCCTAGTCCAAAGAACATCTTGCCTAAGTTTCTTGGGCCCAGACTCACTCATTCCTTTTTAAGCATAAACATCTTTGTTTTCTCTTCCTGCCTGAGCAGCATAATTACACTCAGGTCCACACGGGGAAGAGATAACTGTTCCAAATGAAATTTCCTCACTGTAGCTAAGTGCTGCCCATGGACTTAAGCTTGCGTCTCCCAGGGCAGTCATTCTCTTCCAACCTCAGCTGCACACGGGGATCACGTGGGATAATGATGGCTTTTAAAAGCAGGTGCCTGGCTGCACCCACCCCCATTCTGATTCAGGTGGTCTGTGTGAAGTGTCGAGCGACAAAGGAGAGACAGCGTTGGTTGTGCCTGCAAATAGTGCTGAGAGGAGGACCATATCCTGCCGTTCGCTAATCCAAAGACAGTGACCAAGTTAACCTATCTGTCTGAGCCTCACTCTCCTCAACTGTAAAATGGGAATGACAATCCCTAGATTTCAGGGATACTCTGACAATTGAATGAGATGAGGCCAACAAAATCCTAGCACTAGTAGGTACTTAAAAATTCTCAGATGTATGTGCCAAACAAGGTAGCCAAGAGGCATCAACTTACGCAGAAGCAAACCTTGCTTTGTTCCTAACTAACTCATTTTACAAATGCCAGCCACTCTAACCATGCTTCACCAAGGAAGAGCAGTTTGTCAGGATGCTTAATTTAAGAAATCCTTCTTGATATTATTTTAATGTGAAAGGATTTTTTTAAAAGTGAGTCATTGCTATGCTCAGATAGCATGAAATACAAGAGACATGCATATGCAAATTAACCTTGTAAAAAAAGGTACCCGAGACATTTTCTGAATAATGAATATGAACAATGGCAAGAATGTTGGTTACTCAAGCACCAAAACCTGTCTTGGAAACTTCAAACATTTGTTTTCTATATTGTTGACATTCTATGAAAGAAAGGTCACAGGTGCAATGTAAAGAGATTTTATTATTTGAGACTGTCATGAGAACAGCCTCCCTCTAGCATACGAATATCTAGAAGGGTTTAAATGTCACTAACAATCTCAAAATTATTGCAGTGGATTTGCAGAAAGAGAGATGTAAAGTGCCTTTTTCATTAAAAATGTTCTTTGATTTTGAGTTGTAGCTTTGGTGGTGTTATTGGCAAGGGAGAGATTGTACAGGAACTTTTCTCAGATGGTTAGTGAGGGACAAAGCTGGGAAAGCATTTGGGTCATTTTACACATGAAAGGAATTTCTGCTCAAAGAGGAAGTGCAGGCCAGCCAGCTGAACTCACAGCCTAGTCATTTTGTTAATTTCTAGAAAGAAAAGAAATTGAGAATACTTTGGGGCACTCTCCTTTGCAAGGAAACCAGCCTAAAACACCAGGGTTACAGACTGCACCTGCTTGCCCATCCCACACACACTGATGGATGCCTGTGTAGGTCTTGCGTTGGCCTTGGGATTACCCATTTACAGGGATGTTTGTGAAGATTAAAGCTCAGCCCTGTACCTGGCTTGTGGCCCTTGCTCTGTAAATGTCCTACACTTATGAGTGAAAAAGCCCTTGACCTGAGACCCTATGCTCTTCTAGCCATAGGTCTGCCTTCCACATATCCAGTACTTAGGGGGTTTTCTAAAGAAAGGAGGGCAGCCCTCAGCAGGGGAACCCCTGTAACTGGTCCTCAGGGCTCAGTGCCGAGTCTGAGCCTCTGGCCGAATGGCTAGTCTTTCAGTTCCTGAAAGGTGGTCAGCAAGCAGCTTCCAAAGGTGCTGCTGGCTGTCCTGACTCTGCCTCTTGTCCTGCAGGCAAGGATGCCAGTTTCAAGATGATTAAGGGAGCTCTGGGACCTTTTATGCTGTTATTACCCCATTTACAAATGAGGTAAAATGACACTTAGAGAGGAGGGAGATTTGTGGACCTTCTCATTCTTTTCCCAATCCATTAAAACTCTGCTTGTGTAGCATTATTTTTTTTTTCACCTTAAAAACAAAAAGTAATATAAACACGTAATGTAAAAAACTCGACCAGTACAAAAACGAGTTTAGTGTGAAATGTTTCTCTCCCATCCCTGCCTCCCCGCTCCACTATTTATTGAGCACTTGCAAGGTTCCTGGCCCTCTGCTAAGCATTTTACATTCTTCATTTCATCCTCAAAATAACCCTATGTGACAAGAATTATTATTCTTATTCCTGTTTAAGATGATGAAATTGAGACTGAGTAAGATGGTAAGGACAGAGGCAGAATACCATCCCTACCTGTTGCCTCTAATGTCCATCCCCTTGACCTCACCTGTACACTGAGGCCCCTATCACTTGGGCCAGGACTTTTCCACTGCAGAATCTGTTTGCAAAAGGTACTCCCAAGCCTCCAGGTCACTTGGCATCTGTGGCTTTACTTCAGAAATAAAAGCAAATTGTTTCCCACTGCACCAAAAAGGTCTCTGTGTATCTTCTACCACTCCCAGCTCTTTACTCCAGACTGCACCCATGCCTTTCCTCAGCCCATGTCAGCCCGTTCACTGGTGACTGAACACACAACAGCATTCAGAGGCTTCCTGCCCACTGCTCAGGGAAGATATTGGTCTGCAACAACCAGGTCTTATTTTAAAGCTGCTAGCACTTTGCTATCTCCACCCACTCTGGCAGCCCAGGTGTGAATACAGAGATTGAAATAGGCCAGTTAATTAATATTTTCCCTGACATCACAAGTAATTTCAATCTAATCCTCTGGGTAAAGGGAGCCAGCAGGTGGAATACGCAGCATTCCTCCAGTTCACAGTTGGCAGGGCAGAGAAGGGGTCTGGTG
Organism: Cynopterus sphinx; assembly: GCA_030015415.1. Taxonomy (NCBI): domain Eukaryota; kingdom Metazoa; phylum Chordata; class Mammalia; order Chiroptera; family Pteropodidae; genus Cynopterus; species Cynopterus sphinx. The sequence goes on from CM057381.1 coordinate 114,750,928, forward strand.
CTTTCTTTGTAGGGGTGAGAGGAAGCACTGAATTGTTTCCCCCATGAAGCCCGTTTGGTCCTCATGCCACCTACACTTAGCAGAAAGTGGCTTAAGCACGGAGGATCGGAGGATTTCTCTAGTTTCTGCTTAGACAGTGCTTCAGGCAAGCAAGGAAGGGGAGAGAGAGAGAGAGAGAGAGAGAGAGAGAGAGAGAGAGAGAGAGAGAGAGAGAGAGTCAGTCCTGGCTGCTCCATATTAATTAAATTATACAGAGCCAAACAGAAATACAGTAATGACAATAGCCCTGTGGGTGAATCATGTGTATCTCCCTCTTAGAAAAAGGCTGAGAAAACTTGGCTATGAGGAAATTTTAATAATAAATGGGTGACAAATACAAAACATCATCTAGCCTGTGGGCCATCCTGGCTTGCTTATGAAACCGAGCATGGCTTACATGTCCTCTGATGGGGACCTTCGTGTGCTGGTAAGCTGTTAGGAGAGAAAGCCTTGATTTATAATATGTGCTAAGTTCTGAGATGTAAAGACTCTCACCATGCCTGATTTCAAGCTAATAGCATAAAGTCACTGAAAGTGGAGTTGGGAAGAAATGTGCCACAGCAGACAGTTACACATATAAAACAGATATAAATAACCTCGAGAGCATAGATAATAGTAAAATGTATAAAGGAACTAGGAAGTAATGAGTTTTGAGTATTTATTACTTTGGTTTTCGATGTAATTTATTTAATTGCAAGTGCATATAATTTAATGTTTACTAGTGGCTGTGCTTAAAAACCGCTTCGTGGAATTCCTGAAAATCTAACAATCAGCTCTTGCAAGCCAGTATGAGAGAGTGCAGCATACCACTAACGGGTCCGGAAAGGCAGCTGTATTTGAGTCCTATGGCCAATGCATGGTATATGTGAGTACAGACATGTCTTGAAATCGTTCAGATTTCAAGAAAGAGCCAGATGTGGATTATCTGAGTGACCAGGGTTTAGTGCATTGATGCACCAGGAAGTGAGGCAGCTCCACACACTGCCTCATCAGCCACATACATGCTCACTGGGGTTTCTAGGAGCAAGATGGGTCCTGGGCCTGGCAGAGAACTGGAACGTCCAGCTTGGCACAGTTGTGGAAACAACTTGAACTCTTGAGGCCCAACTCTATAAACATCTGACATATTTAACCCCTTATTGAAGTGTTTTGCATGTCAGAAGTGAGCTGACCTACTTTGGGACCGGCCCACATCTGAATGGCCACGGCTCAGGCCATGCTCCCTGGTCCAAGTAGCAGTGCCTAGAACCACAGGGTTGGTGCCCTGAGACGCACATAGCCTGAGTCTAACCTGAAGCAGAGGGAATTGCTTGGGCTTCTTTCCTGAGAACATGCTGTGGGCATGGCAGGCCTTTGGAGCTCCACAGATCTCCCTCTACACAGAGGCTCCTTCATCTCATCTCACTTAGGAAGAGCCATGGGGGCCATGTGCAAGGTTCTGGATAATTTGATTTCAGAACTAAGTTTTTCTCTATTGCTGAGTAAATAAAAAGCCAGATGCTGCTAGATACCCTACACTCTGAAATTCAGACACAGGCGGCAAATGCCTTATTTCCTGTCACCACTACTCCGTGGGAAGGAAAGAAATGCACCAACTTTCAAGTCCAAAGCTAGAGTTACTACCTCCCATGCTGTCTGCACTGCGTAGAATATTGCCCACCCCCTTCTCCTCCCTTCCCTGTTTGCCTTCAAACCAACTGTTATTAATTTCCAGGGTATTTTGCTAAAAATGAAAATAAGTGACAACATAGTAGGCAAACTGTGATCCCAGTTTTGGATATGTATGTATTCACATATACCACACATAGGACATAGGTCTGGAAAAACATACATGCACCAAAATGGGATTTTTTTCTGTGTGGTTTTCTATTTTTTCTACATTTTTCTACTGATGATGTCTTCGTTTTATGAACAGGGAAGAGGCTGTCCCTCATTCCCTCTGTGATGTCTCCTCCTACCCCTGCAGTAAGTGGATCTAGCCATCTTCTGCACTGTTTCTATCTTGTGCATCAACCATCATTACTTGCATTATAGTGGGTTGGAATTAGCCTTGTATTTCTTCCTATTTTTTCCACTTGACATGAGCCTCCGAAGCTTCATGGTTTGGCTTGCCTACTCCCACCTCAGCATCTTGACCCCATGCCTGGCACAAAGAAGCCTCATTGAATTACGTGTGGAATCACTGGACCAGTGCAAAGCCCTAGATGAAGACTTCTCCAACCTTGATGGAAGGGAGGAATGCATTCTACTCTGTAAGAGTATCTGCACTGAAATATAAATTACACAATCCTGTCAAGGACGGACTTCATTTCAACTTTATTTGTCTGTGTTCTTTCAGAGAGAAGAAACTGAGGCTCAGAGTGCTCCAGTGACTTTCCCAACTCAACAGAGCCAAGAATAAATCCAGATTCTCTGAGTCTTAATATTTTCTATCTCACAAGTAGAGAGAAAAGGTGTAAGATGCTAAATAATGGTAACAGAAACTAGCATTTATTGCAAACTTCCTGTGAACCAAGCCCTTTGCAGGACCTTTCTTGTGCATTACCTCATTTAAACTATACAACAGGTATTCCTTTTACTGAGGGGAAAGCTGAGGTTCAGAGAGGCTGAGCAATTCCCTCAAGGTTTCAAGGCTGTCCAGTCTAATGTATCCTGGGTCCAAGCCCCTGTACTATTAGCAGCTTAAAAACTGGAAAAGCAAGAGCTGGGCAACATGGAATTGCTTCCTTGAAGGAGGCTGTGGTAAGATTAGGTTAATGACAATCAGATACAAGGATGGCTGGGGAGCAAAAAGGCTGTTCTGCCAAACTAGACAGGTCAGAATCTCATTTTTCTCCAACAGGAAAAACGCTGAGAGGAGCCAATTAAAGTTCTTTAACATCCTAAGTGCTTTTCTTCTTGGTGTCTTTCTCCTCCGCTTCATTATTTTGCTTTCCTTTCCTATAAGCTTTCGTCCATGGCTTCTCTTCTGCCCTTCCCCTAACACTGCAGCATACCCTGTAGTTTTCAGTTCTCTCCTCATTTCTGAGCTGAAATAGTGGCCTCTGGCATGCAGCATATTCCTAGGGGTGCTGGCTGTTTTCCCCTTCTATCTCTCACTTCTTTGCTCAGCCCATGACTCCTTTGTTCATCTGCCTGGGATGTAAATCCTAATTTGAGCATCCATCACATCACTCTTCATAAGGCTAAGCACCTTTGATGGCAGCTCCAAGGCCTTTTTCTCCTTTGCTTAAATGACCCTCTCTTTTCATTCCTATCATTGGGACCTCATCCCAAAAGCCTTTCTCATCTCATCTTCAAATCCTTACTATTTAGGAATCTTTTTCATTTAATATGATTGCCAACACAGAATCATGTGCAGTTTTTCATATAATAAAGTTACTCCAATTTTACTAAAGTGTTTGAGAGGGAAAAATGCCACCCATTCTCCACTACCATTGCCCTCTCCTCAACCTCACAGGGTGCTACCATTTGCATCACCAAAATGGTGCCATACACGCTCCTTCTTAACAGACACAAACTAGTAATAACCTTACCCTACAAACAGCCCCTACAAATTGCTCGGTCACTGTTGCTGTCAGCAGAAGCTGTGCCTCATTTCTACTTCCTGAATCCCACCTGAGTATATGTGCTTGACTGAAGTTGGAGCACATCTGGAAACCTAGCTGCAAGGAGTCTGAGAAATTCCATCTTCACCTTTATAGCCTTTACAGTACAGAAAGCACACTGGAAGGAGGTCAGAATTGATGCCAAACATGAACCTTCCATTTCCACAACAGCCTGACAAATCATCTTCTGGTAGAAATCCTCTAGCACGGCTCCCTGTTCAGTTGCTCTTTCCCTGGGGGCTGTACTGTCTGCTCTGGAAGCTAAGGCGGTCCAGAGCACAGCTCACTTCTGAAAGTTTGCCAAACACAAGAGCACCGCTTTCCTGCAGCTCTCACAGGTGGGAACTGCTTTATCTACCAAAGGTGGGGCAGGTACCCTCTTCATTCCTCATTGCTACAGTCAGGCCAGTTGTGCTCCTTTTTCTCTCAAAAATTCCAACTCCTAAGAAGCCCAAACCACCCCGTCCCTCTATTTTTAGAGACTTTTTAAATATTCTTTTGACGTTTTTAGACTCTTATGACTTTTCATTAGAGATTTTAAGGCCTTATTCATTGTCTATCTCTCCACCTCTACGCTCTTCATCATTCTTGGTGACTTCAACACACACGCGTATGATCAGCTAGTACCCTAGTACTGTTCCTGGATCTTTACTTCTGCTGACCTTGTCCTCCAGAGAAGGGACATTAGCGCTAAGATGGAAGAGACTTTCCCAAGGTCATCCAGACAAGGTAAGGTGAAAACTGCTTCAGTGGGAAGGATTCTTTCAGCAAATCAACATACCATACCAACTTACCATAGTGGCTAGATTTGGTCAGGCACCCTAGAAGCAGAGGCTGAGAGGAGATTTGTGTAAAGGAAATTTATTAATGGAGTGATCTCAGGAGAACCTGTATAGGGAAGGGGAAGAAATTAAGAATGAATGTAGTTTAGGTGATGTTTAGCCACAGTCTGATCCTGCAAAGGTTCTAGAGCATAAAGTGTATCTCAGAACCTGGACCACCTTAAAACAAGGTTCCTGAGTTTTTCTACTTTATCTGCTGTTTATTAGCTATGGAGTGTTCCAGGGTGGGCTGGTACCCCACGTGCTTCCAGGTAGAGTGGCTCTAGTCTCTGAAAGCCAATACTCCCCAGAGAGGCTTTAGTTGTGAACTATTAGCTTTTGGAAATGGCTGCACTGACTGGTAAAAGAGGTCCCAGGAGATCTAGACGGGGCATCAAGGTGTCTGGTGCATTGGTTAAGAGAAAATTCTCTCTATCTCAGCATAACACCTGGGATTCAGTGTTGGCTGTGTGACCTTGAGCAAGTCCCTCAACCTCTTTAAGTTTCAGTTGGCAGATCTGAACGTTTGTAATCTTCCCTCTTAACTTGCAAGCATTCAGTGAGCTAATGCATGTGAAGTGCTTAGCCCAATGCCTGCTTTTAATAAGTATTATTGTAATTATTAGTACTTTTGTTAATAATTATATTACTATAATTATTATAAGTAATTACAATGATGATAAAAAATTGGCCACCCAAAAAGTGCAGCTATATGAAGTCATCATCTGTCTCTTACTATCCAAGGGAACTGGGTATGCACTGTCCTCATCTCAACAATGAAATCAGGATCGTTCGAGGAGTGGCATTATTTTTATCCACATTGTGGATGTAAATGTGTGCCTTTGGTGCTCCCAGCTCACCACTGAGATAATTAACCAGAAGCAATTACAGTGCACTTGGCAAATTGCAGCTTTGCCCTCTTTGAGAGGGACATGTTTTATTTATACTTCCTCCCTGGTGGCTTGCTGATTGATCACATTCCAAGTCCAATATTTAAAGGTGAGTTGCTGACACAGACCTCACCTGGGTTTCCCTCGTGTTCTCACACTCTGGGGTCTGGGCAAAAAATTCCCGCACATTTTATGGATGCAGCTATCTTGCTGACAGCTCAAAAGTGTAGACAGATTCCAATGCTCCCAACCCAGGCACTTTCGTAGAGTCCCCCTTGTTGAGTATTGCCAGTGAATCAGTGAGTGCCCTGAACTAGACACCTCAGTCTTCTCGGACTTCAGAACCATGGTAAGAAAACACACTTTTAGAATATTGAATTCACAGAAGGCATTCAAAGTTGAACATTAAAAGTGAAGACCCCAGTAGTTCTGTTTCTGGGACTCTGTCTAGAGGACCTAGCCTGGAATGGGGATTTATACCAATTAGTGTATATGAGATGGTCATCTGAGCATTACTTATCATAGCAAGAGATGGGGAAAAGTAGAATGTCCTAACAATTTAAGGTTAGATGTGGTATACTCGAACAATGAGATAGAGGCAGACATTAAAATAATATAAACAGAGTATTGAAGGATACATGAAAATATTAACCAATAACTTTTTGTACAAAATGAATTTCCTCTATATATTCCCTGATGATCATTTATATTAGTTATAGTTTTATTGAAACAAGTTTGATATTAATTCTTGAAACCTAGTGAGTTAGTAGTATTTTAATAAACAATATTCTTCACATATATTAAAGATTCAAAACATACAAATTCTTTCATTTCCTAACATAACACCTATATTTTTTCCTAATATAATACCTATGTGTTTTCATTAAATGAAACAAAAATATGGTTCATGAGAATCTCTGCACTTTGAAATATTCTCATTTCTCATTATCAATACTTATGATTCTTTTCTCGTAGAAAAAAAAAGACTTATATTTATTAGGTCATGAAGTAAGAAAGAGGAAGGGAGTACCGGGTTATCTTTTGTCCCCATAAACAATCCTTTGAGATCTGCCACAATAGAGTGGTAAGATATCATGTAACCACACTGTATCACAGTTACCATATCCTTTCCTTCCCCTGCCTCCACATTTTGGTACCTCTTCCAGAGATGTCAGCTGTAAAAATATCATCTCTATTACTCTGTAAAAAAAAGAAAACTGAAATAAACATGGGTAGCTAAACTCTGTTTAAAATTAGCTTCCATCACCCTTTTTTATTTAATTTAGAAATTATTTATTGAGTACCTTACACATGTCAGGTGCTGTGTTAGGCCCAGGAAATAAAATAATTAGGTCATCTCTGCTCTGAGGAAGCCTAAGTTAGTGCGAAAAAAAACACAAATGAGAGTCAAAAAAAGACACCATTAAATAAAGTCCGCACATTAACAAAGACTAGAAAGGAGAAGAACAAAGGTTTTGACCTAGCAGGCAAGAGTAGGAGCAGAGCTGACATTGAAGGATGAGAAGCAGTTAATTAAGAAAAAGGAAGAGAGGAGGAAAGAGCAGCCCAGGAAGAGGAAACAGCATGTGTGAAGGTCCTGAGGGAAAGGATATGACTATCTCAGAAGCAACTGGAATCAAGAAAGAGTTTGAGGAAAATGGTACAAAGTGAGCCTGGAGATGTGACTAGGGTAGGCAGGAGTGACATTGTAAAGGCCCCTTTTCTGAACGATGCTGGATGCCTGTGCAGAATCCATCACACTTTTCCCAACATAATCCCAATTTTGTTTAGGTATTCAGCCTCTCCCCTAAATCCTATGTGATGCAGAAGATGACACCACCCTCAGCTCCAGAGATGGGTTCCAAAAAATCTAAGTTGATCTTCCCAGATCTCAGGTTTAAGCCCTGCATGAGACAACTGCTAAAGCTACCAGGGTAGAAATATAACCTAAACTGGACCAGTCAGACTCCCAAGTGATAAAAGAAATTTCAATCCATGATGGGGGAAGAGCCTTTCTCACTCCCTCGAGGAATAAATAAGGAAGCCTGTCGATCTAATTGCTGCCGTCAGCCATGGGCTGAAGCCAGTGGGTGGACAGTGAAGAGGAGCAATGAGAAGAACTTTGGTCCTTAACCATATTATTGTGTCATTACATCGAACAAATCCGAACCTTGAATTATCTCGGGACTTCTGAAAATACGAGATAATAAATTCCCTTGCTGTTCAAGCCTATTTGAGCCAGGTTTCCTGATACTTGCTTCCAAAAGCAACCCACTGGATGCGTCCTTTGTGTAAAGACAATTGCCTTTATCCCAGGCAGAACAGTGTTCTGGAATGCCAGTGCAGAGTATATAATTCTAAGAAATTGTTATGGAATGGGACCTGGCACATTCCTCACCAACACCACCAAAAATGTTAAATGAAAAATGTAGAGACTAAAATTCCTTATACATGATTCCAACTGTGTTAAGTGCAGACGTGTGTGTATTTATGTACATGTGCATGTGCTCTCTCTCTCTCTCTCTTTCTCTCTCTCTCTCTCAAAAGAAAAACTGGTAAGAAAAATACTGTGTTAAATGATTGTTCTTACACGGGGAGATTATTCACAGGTTTTTAATTTTGTTTGGTTTGATTTCATTTGATTCTTAATGTTCTTCAGTATTTCCTGATTTTTCCACAATGATATACTTTACTTCTATAATTAGACATCAAAGGCAATAACTGTGTTTTCCATCTAAATTTATACTAATTATCACAAAAGAGGCTACATGTGTTTTTTTTTTTTTTTTTTTTTACTATAATGGCTAAAAGGAAACTAAAAAGTAACACATTAAACATATCCTTTTGGAAGAGAGAAACATTTCTAGTCTTTATGTACTGGGTCCAGACAGTTAAGGATTTATCACTGGTCATATAATAGAATAAAATATCTTGAGAGCATATCTAATTTTCTTTTTAAATTCTCAGCTTATTAAATAGTTATTCTTGCTTATTTTAAAGTCCCATTACATAAAACAGAGACACTTGCAAATCTTGAGACCCTCAGGAGATATCATTTAGCATCTTTGGAAAACATAATATTTAATTATCATAGCATGAGGTACTCTTAATGGCACATTTTAACATCACGACTGAAAACTGATTTCGGAGAGGAAAATTAAGTGATATTTCTACTCATATGCCTTATTTAAATACAAACTACATGCATAATTATCCTTGATCCTCATTGTCACTGAGAAATAAAATACAAAAGTGAAAATACTAAAGAGTCATGGAAGTTTTTCCTCAGTAACTATAGTCACCAAAAAAATGATATTTACCAAGCACCCCTAAATAGTTTATGTACTATAAACTATAGGGTTTGGGAGCCCTGTTTGCTAACTAGTATCTACTGCAGAATTCATGTTAGCCTTCCTGCTATCAGTCATTTGAAATAACCTTCATTGCAGAAAGGAAGATGGTATCACTTTTATTAATTACCTTTAAACATAAAATTTGCAATTTTTGTTTAATCTTTGCTGAACTATGCACCTCTTCCATTTTTTCTAAGAGTAATAAATTGACCTTCTTTTTTTCATTACTCATTTTCTCTCTAAGATGGCAGGGGAAGTTTTAAAGAGGTAACAAAATCCAACAACCTAACAGATACATCAGAGACAGTTTTTCCCCCTATAGGTCCTGCATCTGTAATGAGTGAGAGATGATTAAGAAGGAGCTGGTGGGGCTGGTCACAAACATTCTGGTTCTCCCCTAGTGGGCACATAATCCATCCACACTTTTTTTTTTTTTAAGTTAGGATGACCATATAACTTTTCGTGGTCAATGGTTTATGTATGGAAGTGCTAGTATCACTTCTAGGTTGAAGTTTAAAGAGCTAAGCATGAGTCATATCACCTCCTCCTGTAGCCACGGAGGTGGTGGAAGCACTTGTCAAGGTCAAACTTCTATCAGCATATATACCCTTACATGACCACAGTAACAAGAGGCCCACTCTCAACAAGCACTGGAGAAATGAATCTCTACTAAGTAATACTACTGCAATTTGCTGTTTGTTACTGCAGCATAACCAAACCTATACTGGTTGCATGAAAGAAAATATCAAAGAGACCTAGAATGTCTTCAAAGGTCTTTTATGTTCGTGTTGAAACACTCATTCCATATTTGGTATAACTATAAGTAAACTCAGTGCACTCCTTTTAAAAGTACAAAATCATCCAAAAAATGCTTTAAAATCATTGTATTATAATCATCATCATTATAAGCTTGAATTAAATGGTTTAAGTCAAAACCATATTTACTGAGTTACTGGGATGAATTTATTGGTATCTGTGAACTTTTGAAAGGGGAGCTTTTAATTTGGGTTTTCATGTTAATATTAAAAAATATTAATATGAGCTTATTCTATAACACCTGGATGACTGACCTGTACAAGGTAAAGCCAGAAATCAAGTTTATATTTGTCCTTTCATTTACCTTGACACTAAAGGGTACCACTTTGTCCAGTGACAGGGAGTAAAGAACCAAGGTGGCCATAACACTGAAGTGCCGCATTTGTGCCAGAGGACCTCCTGGAAAGCCAGTGTGGTCAGCAGCTTGTTTTGAGCAGCGATTTAGTTCCAGAAAAACCACATCATCTTTCATATTAATGTTCATAATTTGAATTTTAATGGTTTTATTGTTTAGTGTTAATGTAACCTGCAAAAAAATTTTTTTTCTTCTATATTTTTATAAGAAATATAAACATAAGTAGTTACACATTCTTTTCTAAATCTATGGCTAGGTAGTATTATAATACAAATAGTAAAATTCCTCACTTTGGTGAAGAAAAAATGCGATGGTGGTGGTGATGATGAAGAAGATGATTATGGCCTGGATTCTTTCATTTCGGAATTATTTAGTGCCACAGTTTGCTCAAGGGATTAAAAATGAGTAAGACATGCCTTTAGTGAGCTTCCAGGCCAAGAGGAGAGGCACAGCAAGAAAATACATATATCATTGGAGAGAGAGGAAAAGACAGAGATTACTCTTCCTCAAAACAAAGGTCCTTAGCCTTTTGGTTTTCTGGCCCAGTTTGAGTAGGCCTCTTGACAGAGTCTAATTTCTTGGTCACTGTGATGGTTCATATTATGTATCAACTTGACTGGCCATAGAGTGTCCAGATTAAACATTATTTCTTAAAGTGTCAGTGAAGTTGTTTCTGGATGAGAATAGCATTTGAATTGGTGGACTCAGTAAAGCAGATGCCCTCCCCAGTGTGGGTGGACATGGTCTAATCTGGTGAGGACCTGAATAGATAAAAAAACTGCTTGAGCCGAGACATCTCATATTTTCCTGCCCTCAGACTAAGATTTGCACCATCAACTTCCCTAATTCTCAAGCCTTCAGTCTCAAGACTGAATTAAGCCCCCAGCTTTTCTGAGTCTTTGGCTCGGAGAAGGCAGATCATGGGACTCCTCAGCCTCCAAAACTGCATGAACCAATTCATCTACTTTATATGATATAATAAACCTACAATAAACCTACTTTTATGAATAATAGAATATTATATGATGATCCCATCAGTTCTATTTCTCTGGAGGACCCTGACTAATATTATCACCTTTTGTAAACGTGTTGCTAATTCTCTCTCCCTTTGTTTTCCTTCCTTCCTCCCTCCCTCCCTCCCTCCCTCCCTCCCTCCTTCCTTCCTTCCTTCCTTCCTTCCTTCCTTCCTTCCTTCCTTCCTTCCTTCCTTCTTTCCTTCCTTCTTTCCTTCTTTCCTTTTTCCTTCCTTCCTTCTTTCCTTGTCATAGTTAATGATTTATTGTTGTGCTAGCCCCACTTGAGCTTCAGCCTCATGGAAATTACAGCAGAGCTCTTTGACTAGAACTGCTTCCTGCCCTGACCACACTCTTTTACATACCCGTGAAGCAAAAATTTCACACATTCCTCAGATCACACAATCTTTCCTTGGTGCCAATATAGTATTAAATTGTACCTTTAACTTCCTTGGAGCAGGCACTCATCTTTATATTCCATCTGCTCACTGTCGCTATGTTGGGAATTTACTCACTGTAGAAGAAATTAACTTCACGCAATTATCAAAATTTGACACTTTACCTGTAAGAGATTGAAGGGCAGGCACACAAGTTGGGAACTACTATCCTAGAAGTATAGGAAGGCAAATTCTGTCCATGCCGAGTTTATTGACTGCCACTCAGTTTTCTGCCACTTTTGCAAAATGCTTCCCCCACCACCCTAAGTCCCTTCAACTCTGTATTTTAAAGAGAAAATGTAATTCGTCTGATCCTGATTTGTTTGCACTTAACTCATCACAATGTTGTTTTGAAGAAGCTGATGTGCAAAAAGCCTTTCATCAGCTTTTTGAAGAGCTCTTCTCCTCCAGGGGAGAAAAGATTCAAACAATGTTTACTAAAGGTAAACAAAATAAGCCTTCAAAAAAAATCATTATTTCTAAAGGCTGAACTCACCAGAGGTCAAGGGGGTTTGAGACTTGTGGCCCCTGCTCCCTCACTTGGAAAAGGAGTGTGGCCCAGAATCAACTGCTTGGCCTTCAAGGCCGAAGCTGGCAAGGCTGGCGAGACCTCACCGAATGCTCCAGAGCTGCGATATGTGTGTTTGCTGCAGCCAATAAACACTTCTAATGATGCTCTCAACCAAAGCCCATATTTGAAGCTTTGTTTTCTCTTTTCTTTTCATGTTGTTTCTCTCTGTAAAAGGATCAAAGCAATGAGGCTACTTTTTCTGCACTCAATCAGGAGTTCTTTGAAGTAAATGTGTTTTTTCTTTTGCTTTTTTCTCCTTCCTCCTTAAGGAAGAATCTTTATAATCAGAAGCTGACTTTGTAAATTTCCCTAACACTAGTCCTTTAGTAGGTGCACGTGTGCCTCAGGAAGCAGAGGCTGTGCTGTCTTTTTCTGGGAGTTCCCCTTCTTGTGTTCCACTTGATGAGAGCTATCAGGGGGATTTTAACATGCCCAGGATGGTTGAGAACATCTAAAGACAACATCATCCATTCATCAAAAACATATAAAGACAAAGACACAAGAGTTCAGCTGAACAAAAAAATAAATCAGGGAATTTTGAAAAAGCATTTGTAGTTACAGCTTAAGGCTGCCATGAAAAAAAAAAAAAAAGAAGAAGTATCAAAATAACTCCATTAATGATCATCTCAGAAGCAAAATGAAGCTGAAAGCTTGTTACTATGGTTCTTGCTTCCAAGGGGAATTCAAAGTATCTTATAAAAAATAATGGGATGGTGAATAAAAAAGATGCAGAAGTCAAGTTAAGCATGATTTCTTCAGGAGCTTTTCAACATCTTATACTGAATAAAACCAGAGATTGTCCAAAAATGGGTGTTTTTCTAATAAATAATTTATTATAGCAACTAATGCAGATTGAGCACTTACTCTTTGTCTGTCATTGTTCTAAGTGCTTTCATGCAATACCTCTTTTGATCAGCATACTAACCCTGTCAAATAGGTGCTATTTTTAGTCCCATTTTGCAAAGGAGAAAACTGAGGCTCAGGATACCCAAGGTCAATATGAACTGAAAATTGCAGGCCCAGAACCCCACCTCAGGTCTATTGGATGCCAAAGCCCAAGCTCTCAACCATGGCATATATGGTTTATCAGGAACCTGTCACATATATTCATTCTAGAGCCTAGAACTACTCTTGCTACTCAAAGGCTGAAGTCACACCTGTCCTCATTAAGCAAACTGAAGCAATAATCTATTTTGGAGAAAACTTTTTTTTTCTCTATTAATTAACTCAAAGAAAGAGAATCGTTTTGTAGATGTTTCCAGACATTCCCTTAATACTCCCTTTTGTATAGTGGTGATATAGACCTACTTCCCTATGTATTTTCATCAAAAACATGAGGGTTGTTAAAACCCATAGAACTATACACCAAAATGCCAGAATTTTATCATACGCAACCTCGAAAAAAAGTTGTTTCAAAAATAAAGATCTCAGAACATTCGATGAGAAGTGCTCCCAACATGTTTTTGGCTTCACCATTTCCTAGATTTCATGTCGAAGTATTGTAAAGTTGAAGTATGTGGATCCGCCATTAGTGTATGCCAGCTCCACAGAGATCAACTTTTAAGTTTTTAAATAGTCTTAATATGTGTGTGCCGTGTCATCATCTGCAGCTATGTCACCTATTGTCCTAGTAATACTTTCAAATTTAGATAAGGGTTTTCTTTACAAGCAAATGTATTAGGTGAATGGAATTTCTTTCATTGTATTCCTTTCTTTCCTCCCTTTTAACTTTTTTTCCTCTTGGATGCTCAGCTGGACTACATTTCCCAGTCTCCCCTGTACTTAAGGCATAGCTCAGTGACTAATTCCTGCCCTACAGAATGTGAGCAGAAGTGATATGTATAAAAAACCTCCCACAGGCTATGTTCTACACTTTTGTCCATCTACCGTCTGGAAGCAAAGAATTCTGAGGCTTTCGGCTAAGGCGCAAGACAGAAGAAACCTGCATCTCTGAATCAGACTGAAAAATCACCTGCCATTCTGGCACTCTTAGGGGAACAAGAACTAACTTCTATTGTGTTAAGCCACTGAAATATGAAGATTTACCATTGCAACTACTACTACTTTCGTCGATAGTCTCTCTACCTTTCTTTCTTTCAATATTTATTGTGGATTTTCTAAATCCTGTAGAGCCAGTCCAAAATTAAACAAATGGCTCTTCAAGGAAATGCTACAGAACTTTGAGAAAGGGGGATATTCGGGGTCGCTGCAGAAAATAAACTTTCTGTTTATACACAATATCTATTATCTGCTACCCATCACTCATTCACTCTCTTCTTGGGAATAGTCTCTCCATATTTCCCTTGGGAAACCACCCTCCTCTGTGCCCAGCCATGTGACTTTGGTGAGGCTGAAACCCCCACCAATGTGTAGGCACAGATGGGCTTAGGCCAACAAGGACTCCCGACCCTCTAGCTATAGTAATTGGCCAGTGAAACACCACTGAGAAGCATGAGAAGGCATTGCTGAATCCTTCTGGCAAAGAAAAAATTTCTCTTTCTCTAAAACGTTCGTGCAAGAGACCTTCTCTCTCAGCCTGCAGAATGCACTGCAATGATGTTAAAGACTGAAACTCTGCAGCTATCTTTTTTAAAAAGACTATTTTCTTAGAACAGCTTTGTGTTCTCAACAAAATTGTGTGAAAAGTACAGGAATTCTACATACATCCACTGCCCCCATACATGCACAGCCTCCCCCATTAGCAAGATCCATACCAGAGTAGTACATTTGTTACAATCAATGACCCTAATGACAGATCATTATCACATCAAGTGAGTTCACATTGTAGTTAACTCTTTGTATATTCTATGAGCGCCGATAGATGTGTAATATATGTATCCATTATGATAGTATCACACAGAGTAGCTTCACTGTCCTAAAAAACCTCTATACACCTCCTATCACCACCTCTCTCTCCCTGTTAACCTTCAGTAACCACTCACCTTTTTATTGCCTTCATAGTCCCGCTTTTTCCAGAATGTCATATAGTTAAAACCATATAATATGTAGCCTTTTCAGATTGACTTCTTTTACTTTGTAATATGCATTTAGGTTTTGTCCATGTCTTTTCATGACTTAGTAAATCATTTCTTTTTAGTGCCAGATAATATTCCATTGTCAGGAAGTACCACGATGTGTTTATCCATTTACCTATTGAAGGATATCTTAGTTGTTTCCAAATTTTGGCAATATAAATAAATATGTTTATGTGTACACATAAGTTTTCAACTCCTTTGGGTAAGTACCAAACAGCATGATTGCTGGATTGTACGGTAAGAATATGTTTTGTTTTGTAAGAAACTGCCAAACTGCCTTCCAAAGTGGCTGTACCTTTCTGCATTCCCACCAGCACTGAATGAGAGTTCCTGTTGCTCCACAACCTCTCCAGCATTTGACCTTGTCAATGCTCTGGATTTTGGCCATTATAATAGGTGTGTAATGGTGTCCCAGTGCTGTTTTAATTTCCCTGGTGACATATCATGTGGAACATATTCTCATGTGCATATTGGCCTTCTATATATCTTCTCTGATAAAGTGTCCTATAGCCATCTTCTGCTGCCAAAGAGAAACTGACCTGCCAGGACTGCTGTGTGAAGCTGGTAGATGTAGATGCTGCTCTATGAGGAAAATCTGAGCAATTGGGAGAAATGGATCTTGGAGGACATCATCTTACTGTCTGGATTGATACTGACCTCACAGCTGGTCTTCTGGACTTCTCAGTTTTATGAGCTATTACACTCTTATAGTTCAACCAATTTGAACTGAGTTTAAAGTTCCGAATTATGTGACTTTGCTATTCATTTATTCACTCACTCATTTATTCATTCATTCTGAATTTGGCTGAGTAAGGAAGTATAACAATTCCTATAGATTTGAAAATGGACCAAGGAGAATTCAATACTAAAAATACCTATTGAAATGTGCATATTATTTTCTGCCTTAGAAAGACCATTTTTCTTCTCTCACAATTACTAATGCTTCCAAACTGAGCCTAACTATAGTGGTACAATCACTCCTGCAATGATAATTGAACCTCAGCATTCAGAAAGGATTCCAGCTGGACCACCGCTGGCTGTCAAAGAAATCCATCAAATAATTTACAGATATTGCGTTTATTTGTACATCCTGTATTGTAACATACTCTCATGTAAGTTAAAGCTATAATCGTTTGTTCTAATACATCACATTTACAGAGGTTGTATAGAAAACATGCAGTTCTAACTCAGGTGATGTTGTAACCCTAATACCCTTCACCAACTGCTCTAATGTTTTCACCAAATAGTAATTGACTCTCTCCGTGACTCCAGCCTCCATGGCCATTCGTTCATTCACTTGTTCTGAAATTGAGTCATCTAAGATAGATGACTTAGAAAAGATAGAAAATTGACTACAAAAGGAACCTATGATATTGAGCATGCCATTGAACCTGCAGCTGCTTTCATTTTATTTTCATTTAGTCCTTCTCACCTTCACTGCCTAGATAAGTCAATATTCTTTTGGTGACAAATGGCAAAAGACCCAATGCAAAATGACTTAATGAAAAGCAGGAGAGAATTCGTTAGCTGAGGCAACTGAAATATCCTGGAGCAGATCAAGTCTGACTGAACCCAGAGGCACTGCCTTCAGAACATCTCAATCTCAATTTCCCTGTCTCTTGGCTCTGCTCCTTCTACGACCACACTCTCCTCATGCAGTAGACCTCAACAGCTTGTACTCTAATCACAGCTTCAAATCTAGCAGAAAAGAACCTTCTCCAAAGGCTCTGCTTGGCTCAAATGTCCATTTCTAAACAAGTCACTGTGACTGGAAAGATGAAATGCTCTGACTGGCCAGGTCTATATTGCTTATATATCCTCTGCAGCTTATGGCAGGAGAGTGATGCTGTTTCCTTCGGAAAGGGAAATATACTTGTTTCCTCTAATTTTGCTGCTGTAACACTCTCAAATATCTGTATTTTTCACTCATACAAAATCTAATGCAAAGATATTCTAGATGGGCAGCTCCACTGGCAGCTCTCCACAAAGCACTGACTCAGAGATCTAGCCTTTTTCCATCTCAGGAATGCTGCTGTCCACATTATATAGTCTCCACGTTTCTTTGGGAAGTAGAAGAGTGAGCTGCACAAGGCATAACTGCTCTCAGCTGCCTTGGCCTCAAAATGACACATTAATCTGTCCTCACGTTCATTGGGGAGAACTTAGTCACATGGCCCCACACAGATGCAAGGGGGCTGGGAAATACAATTCAGCTGTGTGCCTAGGAAGGGCTTTAGTGGCCACCTGGCCAATCTGTGCTACAAAAGCAAACCTAACCCATGTTTAACACTCAGCCAGAACTGCCCACTGGCTCTCCTCTGCTTAAACATTGTCAGGGCCAGCAGAATCTCTAGAGGCGATCTGCTTCTATTGAATACTTGGACAGATGGGGGGAGTAAGAAAGCAAAAGCCTTTCTCAAATCACTCACCACTGATGATGTAGCAAACCTTAGATTTTCCTAAATGTCTTGTAAAAGGAATAAAGAGGAATTCCTCCCTTCCCAGGTCCCAGAAGTAGCTTCCTGTCCTGCCCCCACCACAGCTGCCAACTTGCCTAAGTTTGTTCTTTTCAAGCATGAAATAGTAAAAATCTAGATGGTTTTACAGTCAGATGGATCTGAGTTTAAACCTTAGTTCCATTTGTTCCTAGAATGGGCAAGCAGTTAAGCCCTGAGCCACAGTTTACTTTTCTGTCTACACTAGAGTAAACGTACAACAAGCATTAGATTCCTATTCTCTTCTCATTATTTCTTACTGCAACGCTAGTGATACTTAGAGTTTTCTAGGAGCTTCTGTTAATTGATCATCTGAGGGTCCAAAAAATATAATGTATTTCCCAAATATTTTGTGGCTGAGGCACTAAACACACATATAATGAACACTGTACAAGCTCTGAGAATGAGAGAAATTATCCTTTTTGCAGGTGAATTCACCTTCACATAGTAAACATTTTACTCCTACAATGTACTTTGCGGATTCAATCATCACATTTCTACACCTTGGTGAGCTAACCTAAAAAATTGAGAAGTAAATATAGACTAGCTCATCTCCAGGACTTGAATGAGGATAGCAATCTCTTCCTGGGAAGAAATGGCTCCATTTGTGGAAGTGACTGAATTCTAGGGGCTTTGCAAGCCCATTCCTGGTAGACTGCCACCTAGCAGAAGACCCCAACTTCTCCATTTGAACACGTTAAGACCCTAATTCACACTCCTTGGGTTGTAAACACCACGCCCGAAGCTTTAAGCAAACGAACTCCAAGCTTCCGTGTCCTTTTAAAGGAAACGAAGCAGTTTGCAAAGACAAAGCTCTGACCAGTCCCAGGAGGGCCAGACTAGGAAACTAAATTGGTTTCCAGTACCCCATCCACATGGCCACCTGAGTGTTCCTCATTGCAGAATCTCCCCCATCCCAGACAGCCCCCCGATTTCAGGATTTTTCTTCTCTTCCTTAACTAATCAAAAGTTATCTGCTGTATGGCTCATTCTCCCAGATCTTTGCCAACCACTCAATCAGACAACCAACTTGATAATGTAATTCATGGTTGCCTGTGATAGCATTTCTCAAGTAACATATATTTCTTCAAGCAGGGGCTTCTTTGAGACAAATTACCTACATCAACACAAAAAGAGTACATCTAACAATTCTGGTGGAGTAAGTTGGATTGAGAACACATTTCTCTGTCCTAGAAATTCTATCAATTGAGGTCTGGCTAAAAGTATGCCATACCATAAAAGTTGGCCTCAAGTCCTGACGAGGCTATGATTCCACAAGGAATATAGCTGCAGATAACATCTAATTCCCATCACATTACATTAAGCTCCAGGGTAGGGGGCATTATCTTTGGAATACTTTCATCATTTTGTGCCTTTGATTGCCAGGCTACATAAAAGGTCATTATAAAGTTTCTTTTATTTCATTTGGAAATTTCTGGGAGGAAGTCTCCAAGTTATCAATCTACACTTTTAGAAATATTATGCTTTTGTCTTCCTAAAACAAGCTTTTTTTAGGGGTCTCTTTTTTTCTCTTCTGTTTCCTTTAGCTGACCTTCAGAGACTGAACCATAAAAGTGTGCCTAAAGTGTAGAAGGCCAAATCCGAAAAGAAACATGTTCATTTCACCTTAGGTTACTCTAATTCTTTGAACTCATGCTTTTAAAAGGTACTTAGCAGTATTACCACAATGGAAATTTCTGTCCAAGATCCTGTCTGATGGACAGGATCCAGTGCCTACTGAGAAAACATTTAGGAAACACTTCTCAGAGGCACTTACTACCCTCCCACAGGCCCAAAACCTTGGCGATTTGCACCCTAAAATAGATCGACACACATACCTCACTGCTGCCTAATTTCAGTTCCAGTCACACTGAAATCTTACTTACACTTCATAGACACTTGACATTTTTTAGAAACAGACCTGCTTAAACTGTTATTACAATAGACAAAGAGAAGGCAAATACATGGCTGGAGCCGATGCCATCAATTTTGAGAACTGAACTGATCTGTTCCTGGAGTGGCATGCGTGAAACAGACAACGCTAATTGTAGTGTGCACAGTGAAAGAGCAAGGTGCACATGAGATAAAGACAAATATAGTGGGGGAAAGGTGAAGCTGCTGGAAAGGAAATAACACCTGGTGGAAGATGAGCTCAGACAGGGATGTCAAATGAAGTTTCACACACCTGCTTTTTCACATGCAGAGAGCTCCTCAGCCCTCAGAGGAGTGGCAGTGGCTGGCTGTGTTTTCTTCAGTGGCCTCAAGGCCTCTGCTGGGACACTCTGGGAGCCAGTCATGTTAATAGAAGGCCTTCAAGGCCCCATCTAGCTATGAAAGTCCTTGGCAGATACACAAGCACCAAACTCAGAAAGACATTTTTGAGGAGGCTTATATTTAGAGCACACACTTCCATGATGACAGATAACATGACATAACTGGGCCCACCCTGAGGGCCCTCCAGAAAAGGTGCATTTCAAACAGAATGGGCAAGCCTCCAAAGACCCATAAATCAAGTTCCAACAGTCCACCCACACAGTGGAATATTAAACAGTCACAAAAAAGAATGAAACAGATTCCTACAGTAAGACGTTTAAATGTCTGGTCTAATGACAAATGCAAGGTGCAAAACTCTCTGTTGAACATGGATAAGGAAGAACCTTACCTCTTCTCCTCCTCCCTACTCTGCACACAGTGGGAGGAGACCTGCAGCAAAAACTTCCCACTTCTTGCTCCCTCCTTCACTCACGCATCCCCTGCTGGCCATCAGTGAAGGGACTGGCCATCCCCTGTACCATGTTTCTTAGAGGGCAGGAAGTGGGGAAAGTGGATCTGCTTCTAGGGGCTATCTCTTAGGCTTTTGCCTGGACTTCTGACCTCGGGTGTGAAACCAGCAGGATAGGGATGAAGAGAGATAAGCAAATCCACACTTCTCTCTCTTTGGTCCAGATCTTCTTCTTGCTTGGAGGAGTGGGAATCAGGCTAGCTCTGCCCTGAGCTAATAGGCTGGTTGTCTCCAATTCAAAGTGGCATTTTGGCATTACCCTAAGCCAACTGTTTCAATTCTGCCATTACCACAGAGATGTCAAAAACATAAAGGTTAAAAATAAAAGTAATGTGGTTTTTAGGCTCTAAGAATGACCTTCAATGACCCCTGGCTTCTGGTATTTGAACGTATGTGTAATCCTTTCCCTTGAATGTAGGCTAACTTGAGGACTTTTTTTCCAGCCAGCAGAATACGGGCAACAGTGGTGAGATGTCCCTTTGTGATTAGATTACATCAGGTGGTAATTTTCAGACTGGTAGACTCTCCCTTGCTGGCTTTGTTGAAGCCAGCTGTTTTATGGAGAGGCCCATATGGCAAATTACTAAGGGTAGCCTCTGGCCAATAGCCAGTAAGGCTCTGAGGCCCTCAGTCCAAGACCCCACAAAGAACTGCCAACAACCACATGAGTTTGGAAGTAAATCCACCCTCAGTCAAGTCTCAGAGGTGTCCTGCCCCAGACCCTCATTACGGACATGTGAGAACCTGAGGCAAAAAATCTAACAAGTTATGCCTGGACTCCTGACCCACAGAAACTGCAAGTTGAGATGATAAGTGTGTTGTTTTAAGTCCTGAAGTTTATGATAACTTGTTACACAGCAGTAGATACGAATAACAAGTAGCAACAGTAATAAAGTGAGAGCCTGTGTAGCATGGTGGATAAGGGCCCAGGCTCTGGGGCCTGACTGTCTGGATTCAAATCCTAACTCCCAACTTAACTCTTCTGTGTCTAAGCTTCCTCATCTTTTGAATGAGAGTAGGAATAGTCCTACAATTGGCCTCATGGCAAAGACTAAAGAGCTAATACAGATAAAATGCTTATAATAATATTTGGTAAAAGCCCAATAAAGATTAGTAGTTGCTGGTTTGTGCCTGCTCAAATATATACATATATCTTATGATAACCATTTATAATTTTGTATTTGGAAAAACAATAAAGTTCCTTTTAAAATTTATATTAGCTTTCTGTGAGACCCTTCTAAGGAAGAGATCTCTCTCAGGTTCCTGTCAATGAAACTCCACGTAAACCAGCTTAAACAAAATGGGGAATGAGTTACAGGATGGACTCTGGAGTATGGCACAACATAGGAAGTTAAGAAACGTCCAGGGTCCTTGACGAGAGCCAGGGCGTGTCCAGATAGCATGGCCAGCACAGCAGACAAAGCCTCAGCCTCAGTCTTTGGCCATGTGGTCCTCTGCACTGCTACTTTAGGCTCTCTGAACCCATGGGAGAAGGTGGTGACCATGCTGTTTATATGACAAGACATCCAACAGCAACCAATAAGCTATTCTGTGTCCCAATTTCAAATTCCCTGAGGAGAAAATGTGATTGGTCAGGCAAACACTCATGGTGCCATCGAGAGATGGAAACAATATCCCCTAATATAAACTGGAAGGCTGGGACTACACCAGGTAGTGGCAGGACAGGTTGCAAAGAAGGAGAAGAGCAAGTGGTGTCTTCTAAGTCCATTGCTTCTTTTTGCTAAAAGACAGAAAGGAAATTGACAATAATTTCAAAAACGTTTTCAGAGACTTTAGACAAGCAATCATGTTTGCCCTGAACCCTGAAAATCACTAAAAATCTCTCATTTGGAAAGAAATTTAGCAAGTTATCTTAGTTAGATGTATTCACATTTTCTCCTTGATACCCTGATCCATATGGGGTTGCTGCTATCCTAGAGGCATAAAATATCAATGGTAAGAGGGGCACTCTGCCTAGTTGATACTCCGCCTCAGTGTGGCAAGTCTAAGAAGATTCATGGGGCCAGAGGAATTGGTACTTACCACATCAGTTACTGGACCATATCCAAACTCAGGGAAGAATGCATCCTCCTTGCTTTGTCTATGAAAAAGTAACTGCTACAAACAAAGGACAGGGCCAAGTCCAAGGCAAACTCTATATTTCATACATGATACTAAAGATAAAGACCATTCACTTGGAATTATACCTCACTTAGTAGAAACGTTATCTCCAATTAGCATAATTCTCTAATGAACATTCAAAGAGGAAAAACTAATGACTAGAATTATAGATTCTCTGTGTTGGAAGGAAACTTACAGGTCAGTATTCTTGCCCACTTCCTCCCTCAAGAATCTCCTTTATCACATGCTTCCCAAGCAGATGCTGATTCTGTGTCACATCTCCATGAAGCAGCACCTTTCATTTCTAGACAACTATAGCTATAAGGAAATATTGACTAAAAATCAGCTTTCTCATAACTTCTACCAATTAGCAGCACATTAGCACATTTGCCCCAATTCTACTTCTGAGCTTCATAAACAAACTGTCTTTTACATGCCAAGAAGAAATATCTTCTCATATTTGAAAAGTAAGCTTATGCCCAGTGGCAGATACATAAAGTTGTCAACCCGCAGCCATTCTTCACACCTCCATCTTCTGAGCTAAGAGAATACAAATTTTGTTTCATTATGAGATGGGCAACACCATGCTCAAGAAAAGACATCCCTTCCCCAGCTCTAGAGATGACATCTAGTCAGTTTTTTAAACTGAAAGGCCAAAGGGATGACCACATGACACAAACTGGCCAAGGTGATAAACAGGAAGCCTTACTACAACCCCTGTTTATCAGGTGTGATGAAGAAAATTCAAGCCCTCGGTGATGGCTGCCCAGAACAGAGCCATTTCCTCTTCATTCCACCACCCCCCAATTTCACTTTCTTGGCAGCCTTGTTACACTTTGAGGTGACTGTTTACTACAACTCTTTAATCTTTCCCAGAGGCATGGCCTGAGTCTCTTACCTGCCATTACTGTACAATGTGCCATTTGGACCCAAGATTTAGACTTTGCATTGAACTCTGTTATGGGCCAGGTTGCTTCCTAGACTTCCTAAACAATGCTTTGACCCATTGTTGTTTCATCCACTCTATTAGCTCCACTCATAGCCCCATGGCACAGCCTGGAAATGTGATCAGCATGCCACCAATGTACTCAGCCACACAGCGCTAAAAACAACCACCAAACCACTGAATAAGATCCCAACCAGAAACGAAACGCAAACAAAGTGCTAACAGTTGGTCTCACAATGATAATAGCCCTACCAACTTGATATCCATTTGGATTGAAACTTTTCTGGTATTAATACCAGCAGGAGAAGGAGGTGGGATTCCCACAGAAGTTAAAAGTGCTGAAGAAGAAATGCAAAGGGAGGTCAACGTGTCCCATGAGTCATTATTATGGCAGTTATCAGTCTCTTCACTCTGGGTGTCCTACAACTGCAGTTTGTTAGGTCACATGCAACAAAACACAAATTGAAAGGAAGTCTTGGAAATTTAAGAGCCTTGCTCTGGAAAGACTGTTTTTTGTAGAAGGCAGGCATTTGTTCTATAACAATAGAACATAGTCACAACTTATAAAGCAAAGCAAAGATATATTGTCTGCCATCCTAATATGTATGTGTATATATATATATATATATATATTCTAGACATAGTAAGTAGATCTGAGGTAAAGAGAACTCTTAGATGAAAAAAGGTATCTGTGACACCAAGAATGTGGGAAGTAAAGAGAAGGAAGGAAGGAAGGAAAGAAAGAGAGAGAGAGAGAGAGAGAGAGAGAGAGAGAGAGAGGGAAAGAAAGAAAGAAAGAAAGAAAGAAAGAAAGAAAGAAAGAAAGAAAGAGATTTATAAAAAGGAAATGCTTATTTTAAAATGAATGGAAGAAAGAAAGAAAGAGAAAGAAGAAAAGAAAAAAAAGAAAGAAAAAGAAAGAAAGAAAGAAAGAAAGAAAGAGAGAGAGAGAGAGAGAGAGAGAGAGAGAGAAAGAAAGAAAGAAAGAAAGAAAGAAAGAAAGAAAGAAAGAAAGAAGAAAGAAAGAAAGAAAGAAAGAAAGAAAGAGAAAGAAAGAAAGACAGACAGAAAGAAAGAAAGAAAGAAAGAAAGAAAGAAAGAAAGAAAGAAAGAAAGAAAGAAGAAAGAAAGAAAGAAAGAAAGAAAGAAAGAAAGAAAGAAAGAAAGAAAGAAAGAAAGAGAAAGAAAGAAAGACAGACAGAAAGAAAGAAAGAAAGAAAGAAAGAAAGAAAGAAAGAAAGAAAGAAAGAAAGAAAGAAAGAAAGAAAGAAAGAAAGAAAGAAAGAGAATCATAGGAAAAGAAAAATCAATTCAGGAAAAATAACCAAAATAATTGTTTTTCTGTGTCCGAGGATGCTATTTTTTTTCTTATCTACTTCAGTCATGTTCATCTCTAACACGCCCCACCAGACCTCCACACTGCCACTGTCACTACCACCACCACCAGCCCCATCGTTGCTACTAATATCACCAACAGCAGCACCAGCACTCCACAACTCCCACCACCAGCAATACCTTTATTGACACTACCATAATCAACCCTATCGCTCCACATACTCCTGTCCCCATGAAAATTTATGATCTTCCCTGAGCACCACCTCAGGTTCTCTGGTGGACAAGGAGACCTGGATTATAGTTCTGCTTCTGCTAATTCACTCAACTGGTGACCTTGGAGAAGTCACTTTACTTCTTTGTATCTCAGATCAATAAATACATGTTGAATAAATGAATGAAAGATTAATACTACCTAGACCTATCTTGTGTCTGTTCTTTTTAAGGTCAACAGAAATACAGTTCCAATGACACCTTTAGCTAATATTTTTCTGGTACTTAAGGTTTGCATGATATTATATTGGTGTCTGTTATGATGGGGTCAGCTTTTGTTCATGTTTTCGTTTTGATCCAGGATCTAATCATATATGGCAGTTACTTATCTGTCCCTCTGGTCTAGAATAGTTCCCATCTTTGTTTTGCCATCGCCTTTCATGACATCAATATTTTTAAAGAATCCAAGCTAGTGTTTTATATAATATGCTTCAATTTGTATTTTCTTGAGTTATTCCTCATGATTGGATTTAGGTTAAATTCTTTGGCAGGACTATGGCTTACCCAATGTTATGTCCTTCGCAGGGCGTGACATCGAGAGGCACCTATCATTTTGTCCCATTTTTGGCTATGGCAAATTTGATCATATAGTTAAAGTGCTATTTCTACTGGATTTTCCGTTATAATGTTACTTTTTTCTCTTTGTAATTAGTAATTAATCTGCAAAATATATAAAAATAATTTTCAAATATGAAGGGCTTCATAACTCTGTAGAATGTATTAAAAAACATTTTAAATATCAAGAGTGCAAGAAACCTTAAGTGCTATAGAAGCAAATCAGCATAAGTGCTCAGTCTCCCCCAGGAAACAGGCTCTGACTGAGCTGGCGCTCGTCTCTCCATGTCTCTACTCCTTCAGGATAGAAATTCTTAACCAGGAAGCATGAAGCCCCCTGAAACTGTATTCAGAAAAGGGTGCATTCTAGCAAAGAGCATCCACGGCTTTTAGTATGTTCTCAGTGTGGTCCCAGTTCCTAAAAACATGAAGAATCACTCTCAAGTGCAAACATTGTTAGCAAAGACTTAGAGGTCAGGAAGGAAAATCAGATTGGAGGAAAGAAATGAGTTTTGTTTTTGACAGGTGTAAACTTACAGAGTCATCTAGGAGGGCTTGTCTCAAAGATAATAAGAAATACACATTTCCTTCATGTAATTTGACCTTTTGAAGTTGTTTTTGTTTACTAGTTGACCGTCGATCTTTTCCCTGAGAAAGAAGCCCCTTGAAGGCAAGGCTTATTTATGAGTGTCTTCCTCACTTCTGTATCACAGGACCTTGAACAGTTCCTGGCACACAGGAAGTGGTCGATTTTATTATACGATAAATAAAATGATCAAACAGATACTTCAATGAGAATAGTTGAGAGTGGAGAACAGAAAAGCTGAGAGTGGAAAAGGGAACATTTTTAGGTTTAAAAATATTTGTGGAAGAAATAAATGAATTAATTCGTAGAGGCATGAATGTTTCCACACGAAAGAAAAAGGAACAGTTAATAGGATCAGCTTTAACATTATGTGTAATACTGAGTTCTTGTTTTAACTTTTGACACCATTTGAGTCTAAGATCAAAATAAAATTAAATTTTAAAATGATTATAATATTGAGTTGTAGCCAAAAGCTAACAAAGCCAGCATATTTTGGTAAACTGATTGCCATTACTAAGTGCATTTTTTGCATTAGGGATACAGGTGTGTGAAGCCAGGTGTTAAGGTCCTTCTAGCTGTTCATCTTTAGCCAAGGCCCTTAATACACAGGTAGGATTCTTCACCTGCTGTCATTCTCTCACCAGCAAAATGGGGAAGCTGGACTTTGTGGGATGAGGAGTAGCTTCATGTCTGAGAACCTGTGGCCAAGTGCCCTCTCTGCCGAAACAAACTGAACACTCTTGGATAAGCTACTGCTTTGCAGTCTCGATGTCCTGCTATGCTTATGGAGAGTGAATGAGATCTCTGGGGTCCCCTCCAGCACCATCGCCCCCTGCCTCAATGAAAGGCCAAACCAGTTGCCAACTGCCCTCCTCTCTCCTTCCTTCACTAGGCATCAATGCCAAGGTCTAACCCAACGGTTTTAGTCAGAAAGCACTTTACTGCTTATATCATAGAAGACAAGTGAAATAGGCAGATTTTGCTTCAAGTGGTGACATTCCTTATTCAGGTGCAAAAATCAGGTTCTTAAGGGAGACAATCTTTCTAAGCAAGGCTAGTGAAGTCTTCGGTGCCTTTCACACTGGACACAACATCACAAAGCCTAAACCTAAAGTACTATTTCTGTATGAAATTGACTATTAATGGACCCAAGTTCCTGGAAGACCTGAATCACCAGTGCACTGTCTGAGAGAGCAAGCCATCCAACCTTCCCAGCTCCCAGCAATGTAGAATTTAGCCAGTACGGAGATTCGGACAGCACCTAGGATTTAATAGTGTCCAAAGCTACAAAGATAAGCATCCTTTAGAGATGTTCTCACCCCTCTTTCTTTTCTCTCCATTAACCTGATTCCCCAACAAGTTATTCTCAGGATCTTGGGAGATTGCAAAATTCAATTCTTATTCATTATTCATCAAAAATTTACAGACACTATTCTGAGTACTTTCCATGCATTAAACTTATAGAACACACGGTAAGTGGGTACTGTTATTGCCCCTATTTGTCTTGGAAGAGACAGAAGCCCAGCAAGGTCAAGGAGTCAATATGCTAACCTCCACAAATACAGTTGTCAACAGCCCTGACTGGTCCCCAATCCTCGAGGAGCCCACGTTTCTAGAGTAGGGAGTCAGAGAGTAAACAAGAGAACAAATGAGACACTTTCTGCAACAAATAGGAGAGGTGAAAAAAAATAAAAACAAATGGAGACTAGTTTACCTTGTCCAAGGTCACACAATGGCTATTAAGTGGCGCAGCTAGGCCTGGAAGCCAGACCATATGACTCATGGGGCAAACCTCTGGGCATCTATGTTGTTCTTCACAAAAAGGCTTATCTGTCATTTCCAACATGGCTCCTTGTGGGAATCAAAGTGAATTATTACACAGAAGACAAAGAAAAATATATAAGAAAAGTCTCTTTTAAAAAACTTTTACCAAATGTATGATAACTGGATAAATGAGAATCCTCTTAGCTACATACCTACTTAAGCTCTGTACTTCTTTAAAATGCAGTCATAGGGGCAGGATTTCTAGTTCAAAGGTTACACAAAAAATGCTCACAAGAAAAAAAAAACAAGTTATCCAGAATACAGATTGTTACTATTAAACTATTCCCAGAAAGAGTATACCTAAATAAACTGTTACCAGCACCACTGCCACCAGAGTATTAATCATTGATATAAATCTTCAACTATTTGGTGGAAGAAAAATGGCATCTTGTTGTCTTCCTTTGCATTTTTTAAATTTTTAAGAGTTTTTTAAATCCTTATCTTAGATTTTTCTGACTTTAAGAGAAATTTGTAAACCTCGCAAACAGAGCATTCATAAAAGGGATAAGCACCACATATTTCTAACTTAATTCCTACACCCTGAGAATGAGCTCTGCACAATGCATCCGGAAATGGGCTTTTGTCTGAGAGACAAAGGAGAATGTGTGTGGTTTCTTTTCCAAATCAGAAAGCAGGGTTATGCCCTCGAAGCACATAATATCTCCATGTCCCCGCTCATCCTGGGGAAAGACCTTGCCACGCAACAATCTCCCCAGCTCGTAGGTGCTCCTATCCCAGTTCTCTAAAGCACTATAAAGTTTTTAAGAAGAAAGAAACAATAAACAGGCCTCCAGTTTTTATTCTGGCTAATTTAAGTTGTAGTAACACAATAATATTATTTACTTCAATTGCCTTTAAGGTTCATTTTGAAAACATCAAGTAGCCATCTTGAGATATTTATGGTGCGTTTTCAGCACTCCATCAGTGGGATCCAAAGAAAAATTCTATAATAACTACTTATAAAGCTTAAATGAATTTAATTAGACTTCTAAAATGGAAAAAAAAAACTAAATTATAAACCTCCACAGACATGATTAATTACATTTACATTATGCGCAAAGCACCAGAATGAAACCACCCCATGGCTTGATCCCCCTAGATTTGGAGATCTGTGTTGTTGCCAGCAAGACAGCTTCCAGTAGAGGCAAACCTAGATTTGGCATCTGCAATCAAAACAGAGAGAATGTGATCAGAAAGGACCCCTGTGGCCTCTGCAGCTTTGTGATTGCTGAGCTGCCCCTCCTTCCTGGGACTGGTCCCAGAAATTCCTTCTTGCGGTGTTCCCCAGTCAGATTCCAGGACTGCCTGGATGCCAGGCCCAGCCTTTCATCACTCCTCAGCCCCTCTAGACCCAGGCGACACCGCTCTTTTTAATCTGTGCTGCTCAACTGTCATTATAGTAAGTGCTCACTAAATAATTGCTGAATGAGTGAACAAACGGTGGCAAAGTGAGCTGTCCCTTAAAGAAATGAGAATGCTTGGTATGTCAAGATGTTCATGATACGTTAACTGAAAGACAGAAGATTATCAAAGGTTGTGTGGAGAGGATAATCCAATTTTAAATTTTATTAAAAGGAATTAATGAAAAAAAATTCTAAAAAGATGTTCTTGCACATCAGCCTTCAAAGGTGAGTGGAAGAGGGTAAACAAAGACCAGTAAGAGGGAGGCTCCCTCTCCTAAGAGATCTGTCTCCTTTTACTAGGGAATAAATATTTTACTGGAAACTCCCTGAGCCTTCTCCCAAGCGGGTCCTATGGCACTCACAACTGAAGGTAAACTAGGAAGTGAGGGCCTGAAGTTTATAGCCTCCATCAATGGAAGCTGGCAAAGAAGGAGTTGAGAATAATGAACAATGTTTGCCCCGTGTATTCTCAGTCATTTGTTTAACAAATACTTACCGAGTACCTACTGGGCATGGTCTGGGTGCTGGGCTATCGCCATGATTAAGACAGACAAAATTCTGGGTCTCACAAAGCTTACATTCTAACAGACACATCCAAACAATAGATTAATAAAATAATAAATCACATAGTACATTAGACAAAATAGTGAATGGGAGCATGATAAGAAGTGCCAGGTGGAGTGAGACTGTAATTCTAAACAGAGCAGAGAAAGCCTCCAGGGCAAAGTGACTCGACAGGAAAGGGGAAGAAGGCAGAGGACTCACCTCCACTGTGACTCTAGGCCCGTGGATGTCCACACCACTCCACTCATGTTCCACAAGGGACAGTCACATCTACCTGCCAGACAGGCTAGAGAAGGCTGTCCAGCTAGGCAGCCAAAGCCCGGCGATAATTCTATTTCTATGGAAAAAGGAAGAATGGCTTTAGGTAGACAGCCCAAGGTCTCTGCCACATTCACCAAAATGCTTACATGGCTCTGACTGCAAAGCAGGCTTGTAAGTATTTTTATTTTCCTCTTTATACAAGTATCTGGATTTTTCTATATCACAGGAACAGTGGTAAAACCCGCTTCCTGGGCAGTTGTACAAATTGAAGGAGTGAGGACGTACAACATGTTTAGCCACAGTAACTGTGGGCGAATAGTATTGAGTATCATTAGTATTGCCATGGTTATGATGGTGATTATTAGCACCAGGCCACTTAACACCCAGGTCCTGGTGTCTGGGACATCACCCCTCATGAGCTGTTGCTTCCTTTTTCTTCCCTTTTCTTTCTTTTCCTCAGCCTTGTCAACAAACTCATTAAACACTCAAGGCTCCTCTCTCTCATCTCTCCCACTGCCTTAATAATTACTCCCTAACTCTGCTTTCTCCTTCATCTTGCTGCAGTTGTCCGAGCTTTGGTGGGCACTCAGGGGTCCTGCTTGGAGGTAGAAGTGACTAACTTTCAGGTCAATCTGATCGCAAGGATGAAACTAAGCTTCCATTAGCATCCCTGGAACATCCTGGAGAGGCGCTAACCCTGAACTGGTCCCCTTCTTGTGCCCATGTTAGCAGATTGAACCCACCTGTTCTGTCTATTCCTCATCCTGCATCCTTCTTCCTTTCCTTTCCTTCCTACTCACAAACGTGTGCAAGCCTGGATGAGCACGAGCTGAGGAGCCTTTTAAACAGCTCATTAAAACTATTAAAAGCTGAAAATTGACCTTGGAAAATGACTGTGCAATAGCTTTACTAGATTGCTTAGGGGAAAAAACGTTGAAAAGCTTGGCTGTCTTACTACTAATTTCTCAGGGCTCTTCACACAAGCTTCTAAATTTGGATCTCAAGAATGATTGAGCTTCTACTGGGGAAAAAAGGAAACGAAAGAAAGAAAGAAAGAAAGAAAGAAAGAAAGAAAGAAAGAAAGAAAGGAAGGAAGGAAGGAAGGAAGGAAGGAAGGAAGGAAGGAAGGAAGGAAGGAAGGAAGGAAGAATCTGAAGTCCTGTCAGAGCCCTGAGAAATTCTCCAGTTCTTTCTCCCAGAACCCTTGGAGAGGAGTGAGGGTAAGTTTTTAGATTTGGGGGAGAGTGAGTCATTGTTGTTGAGGTTTTTTTGGAAAGGGGGGAGATGAATTGAGAGGTTTAGGATTCTCTACTAAATTGATCTTTCTCTCTTTACAATCCTGAAATAAATTTTTGCAGGCATTCATGATTGATAGGACATGGGAGGTGGACAAAACACCAAATACCCACCTAGCAAAGAAAAGCAAAGAATTCAAAACATATTTCAAAGCCAAAGGCATAGAAGCAGTTCTTTGTTTTCTTTTCGGAAAGGGTTGTGTGTTTGGGCTGGGGGATAGGCATTTGTGCAAAAGAAATGGGAGTGATCCTAGGAGACACAAGTAGAAAAGCTCATGTGTGTTGGAATGGTCCAGAGCTGTTCTGGGACCCACTGCTGCTTCGAGTGTGGCATGAGGGCCTGAAAAAATAATCAGAAGGCTGGGTTCTAGGGACAGCCTTGCCCCTAATCAGAGTGACGCAAGGCACAGTGCTCTCCCCACTCACACCTCCCAAAGACATGAGAAGGATGAACGCTGGACCTTCGAGGTCTCTTCACTTCTAGTCCATGAGGCTAACTGAATCGAATATGATCAGTATTTCCTGAGCACCTACTATGTGTCAGGCACTGCCCTAATAATGTCATCTGGCCCTTCTATGCTCATATCATTTCATCTTCACAGTATCTCCACAACAGAAGGATCATTGGCCCCATCTTCCAGAAGAGGAAACTGAGACTTAAGGAGGGAGAGTGGCTTGCCCCAAAATACATAGCCACAAAGTGACAGTACTAGAGCTCAAACCCACCTGTTCTGACTTTCAGTCCAGTTTTTTGCCCTGTGGGGGTTGGATATTCATGTCTAGACACTGGTGTCAATAGAAGAGAGTGTGGTTTGTGACTTCCTTTCATTTTAGCCACCCAATCATGTCTTGCCTCAACTGCTTGAGAGCTCACCCTGAGTATCCATCTCCATGCATACCCAATACCTAGCCTGAGGCTGAGGAGTGAGGACAGAAGATGAAGAAAATAACTTTTTTCTCTAATAGTCAAACTCTGTCCAAAATCTGTTCTGTGGAGGTTCCTGGCTAACACTCTCCAAATGTTTTGCATCTTGTCCTGGCTTCTTCTGCCAGCTGGGAGAGGCCCGGAGACGACCTGCGACTCAGGCTTGTCCTCCGAAGAATGGCTGGAACAAGAGTTGCCAGATTCACACAATGGCTAAAAGCAGATAGTTCATGTGGGTAGTAAAGTGTGCAAATCAAAGGTGTTGGACAGAAGGACACTCGTGTAGAAGTCTGAAGTTGACGGGTTCATGTTTCTGAGTTGGTTCCTTTTTTCTAGTTTTATTTTCTTGTTTTATTTTCATCGATTAAAAAAAATGGAAGGAAAAGCATGTTTTCTAATGTCATAATAACAAGGATTCTAAATCAGCACCCATACGCTTTGCATGTGTGGCTCCTCAAAACTTGATTTTACATCGTCCTGATCCTGTCCTTGGCCTTGAGCCCTCCTGACTACTAGCTGGCCCACGTGACGGTGGGACCCACTGCTGCTTCAAGAAGCAGCCTGTGATGTCCTTCTCCTTGCCCTTCAAGCCGGCGGTAAAGATGATTTTCATTGCCAGAAGCTCTATAAGTTGTCTCCAAGTAGGAAAGAAGAAATGGATCTCGAGGGACAGAGATGTTCTGGGACTGTGCTGTCCTGCAATTAGGCTCTTTGGCTTCGCAGAGCAGTCCAGAGGCAGTTCCTGAACACTGACGACTGTGCCTCAAATCTGGTCTCCACTTCCTGGCATGGGGCTCTGGACACATGTACTCAGCCCGTACATGCCTCAGCTCCCTCTCTCTAAAAGATGATATGACTCCACCATTCTTATAGGATTTTGAGGATTAAGTAAAATAAATACATGCTGAATGGTAGCTGGCAATATTTTTATTTCTATGAAAATTGCTTCTTTCCTTTACATACTCAGAATTCTCCTCGAGCTCATTTTCTTTGGAAACTTAAAGAAATAAAAACTACAATGAGATGCGACTGCTCATCTATCAGACTGGCAAAATTCCAAAAGTTTGACAATAGAGTCTGATGGTTAGGCTCTGGGGAACTGAGTCCTATCATCCATTGCCAGTGGGAATACAAACTGTTACGACTCTGTGAAGGAGAATTTGACAACATCTAGCAAAATTGCACATGTCCTTATCCTTTGACTCAGCAAAGTCACTTCTAGCAATCCACCCCAGGGATATACAGGCAAAAATGCACAAAAAGACATGAGACATATCAATCAATTGGGTTCAGATTTGAACAAACAAATTGTCATTATAAGACAGGGAAATGGGAATGCTGACTGGGTACTTGATAATTCTGTGGAATCACTATTAATATTTTTAGGTATGATCATGGTATTATAGTTCTATTTTTCTTAAAGGGTTCTTATCTGTTAGAGATTCTGTCTAAAATATTTATGAATGAAATACAATGTCTGAGATGTGCTTAAAAATAATCCAGAGAGGGAATGTGTGGGTGGCAGCTACTTGGGGGTTTATTACAATGTCCTATTTTTATATATGTTTAAAATTTTCCATAACAAATTAAGACCTTACAGAGAAAGCTGAAATTCCCTTAATGCCAGCTAACACTAGGCCCTCCTCCTCCCCAAGTAACCACTGTTTTAGGTTTGCTCTGAAGTTGTCTTATTTTCTGGGCATTTAAGTGCTATATATGTACTCAAAAGAGATGAGGGATCGTATTTTTTTAATGACTGCATTTTTTTTTCATTTATGGCAATGATATCATCCTGATGTATTGTCCTGCCTTGCGCTTTCTCCCAGCCATTTTTCTTAGAGAGTGTCCACGTGGCACAGATCTGTTTTGTTCTGCTATTGTTGTACAGCATAGTATGGTAAGGGTGTACCATAGATTATTTCTCCATTCCCATAATGATGGGCATTTATATTGATTCCATTTTTTGTGACTACGATCGTTGTTTCAATAAATATTCTTGGATGCGTCTCCTCATACATGACTGTTTCTATAGGACAGATAGTAAGAAAAGGAATTAAATCCTAGTTTACTAGCACTATGTTAATAGATACTAACCCTGCCTTCCCTGTACCTTGTTTTCTATCACTAAGGTTTCAGAGCCTTGTTTCTTCCTCAGTCAAAGGGGCATGCAATAAATGGGAGATGCTATTTTTATTGTTATTACCAGCATTCCTACTATTTCATAATTTCATCCCCAGCTAACCTCCCATCTCCATCTTTAGAATTATTTGTCCAGGCTCACACCTCTATCCCCTGCTTTGTGATCCAATCTGCTCAGCTCTCCCTCACCCCTATCCCTCTCTTCCTTCCCTTCCTCTGGAAGACCCCTTGCATGGACCTATATCCTTTGGCTCCTCATCATTTCCCCTGCTCATTGCCCTCCAGCCACATGGGCCTGTCACTTTTTAGATATTCTCTGACCCCTCCAAAGCTTTACACACACTGTTCCTCCTGCTTGAAATGCTCTGTCCTGTCCTGCCCCATTTAGTAGCCCAGATTGAGTGTTGCTTCTTTAAGGCAGCTATCCCTGACTTCCTGCTGTGGAAGTGCTTGGTACTTTTCATGATAGAACTTAGAACAATTTTTAAGAATACATGTATTTTTTGATTATCTGATTAATGTCTGTTTTTCCCATTGGATCTCAAGAACTACGAGGGCAGAAAATGAGTGCATTTTTGCTCACCACTGTACATCCAACATCTACCAAAGTTCCAAGAACATAATAGGGCTTCAAACAATAGTCGTTGAATAAATCAATCTATAAATGAAGGCACTATGAATGTCTATTCACATATGGACAACACTCTTTATTTGCACAT
This sequence comes from Cynopterus sphinx, assembly GCA_030015415.1. Classification (NCBI taxonomy): domain Eukaryota; kingdom Metazoa; phylum Chordata; class Mammalia; order Chiroptera; family Pteropodidae; genus Cynopterus; species Cynopterus sphinx. The sequence goes on from CM057381.1 coordinate 114,786,086, forward strand.
TTTCACTTGACCTCTTACTGCTATCACATGACAGTTCACCCACAAGGTCTAATGATAGAAAATATTCAAGCGCCTAATGGAACCTCTGGCCAGAATTCTTTTGCAGATCTGAAGTTTCAAGTTTTAACAAGATAGCAGCCCCTTCGTGAAACATTCCTCTAGTAGAAGAGGTGCTTCACAATTGCCTCTTGATTCCCCTCAGAACAGAGTTAGTGTTTAATCTGGTATGCTATCATTCGGGGCCATGCCTCCTTGGCTGTTGGACCCAGTGGTCTAAGTCAACCTTAGTTGTCTGCCTCCCCTGGGCCTGATGACTGCATGTCTCCTAGTAAATATTCATCAACACATCACTGAGTGAGACAGTGAATGAATGGAGGAGTGATTGTAGGGTTCTTAAATACCAATTCTCTTTTAATTATGGGGTACCACCGAGTGCTAGTCCAAAAGTTAGACCATATCCCAAAGTGCTTTTAGAAAAACAATCCTTGCCCTCCTGCTTTATCTCTGCAGCTGATTTCACATTTGCCTGGTCAAAATATCATCCTGTAAGGCTCTTTGTTCCCACAGTGCAATGAGAGCCCAGCCCCTTGCTGCCATGCCTGCCTTTGCCAGAAGGTCAAAGTCCCTGAAAATATTTTCTAAGCATGAGGCATCTTCTCTCCATGCAGTTCCTTCTTTAATTTGGCTGCAAGAATGTTGAATGCCAAATTTGGGGGTGGGGTAAGCCCAGCAATTTTTGTGGCTGGCATATCTGTTTTCCTCCTCTGATTCACCATTTTTTCCCTTGAAAAGTATTCCATAAATTTAATTGTATAAAATTTTTGGTAAGTTGCTTCAAATTCAATCAAGGGAGAAAAAGAACCAGATAAATATCCTGAATAAAATTTTACATCTAAAGTCTCCACTTGTTGGTTATGCACACAAATCTGGAAAGAATCTCAAGACTGAAATGAATTCAGGCAATATATACACCTTCAGAAAAGTGCACCATTCTTTGGAGAAATGGTGGACTTCAAAGATGAACTTGGAACATTTGTGGCAGAAAGTAAGATAGATAGATAGATAGATAGATAGATAGATAGATAGATGAATGGATGGATGAGGGGTATGTCAAAACATGGCCCATCTTGAAGGGGCCAAATCTGGGCCAATAAATAATGGTAGTAAAAGAGTATAACTGATTGGGTAAAATAAGAATGAATAAGCCTACATTCAATTAATTTATTAATTAGGGGAGAAGTTGTCTTCCTCATAGTAGAAAGACGATAAGCAAATGAAAAAGAAATGATAGAATTAGGCAACCACCATGTTAACTATCTGGCAAGATTCAACAGATGACAACAAGTGGGTGAAAGTTTGAGGAATAACAGTCTCCAATAGCATCAATAGAAGTGGAGGGAATCAACACCATGTGCATCCTGATATGATGCAATAAGAAATCTGCACTATCCCTTCTGCGGTATTTCTGCTAAAGAGTCAGTGTCTGAACCTAATCATGGGAAAACATGAGACAGATACAAGGAAAGATAACTGGACTGAAAACTATAAAAGGATGAACTAAACTATGAAGATTATACTTCAATACACCTGATTTTTAAAAATCACTGACCTACACTTCACAAAAATATCATTGTCAGGGAAAACAAAGAAAGACTAGGAACCATTCCAGATTATAACAAACTGAATAGACAAACCAAGTAAATGCCACACATGATAGAAGATTTCCTTTTGTTATAAAGAACATTGTTGGGATAATGGACATAATCAGAATAAAATTTGCACATAGACAATAATATTGTGTGAATGTTATTTCCTGATTTTGATAACTGTACTATGGTTATACGACAGAATTATCTTGTTTTTAGGAAACAGGCTCCTTAGTATTTAGCAGCAAATGGGGTATTATGTCTACAACTTAAGATCAAAAGGTACATATGCATATGAATGGATGGATGAGGATAGATGGATGGATAAAGAGGTGAATGGATGGTGTTAAAATAAAATAAAATGGAGACCAGACTTGAAGACTCTTCTAGTAGAAAAAACAAGTTAAGCCCCATAGGCAAAACTTGTTCTAGCTTATTCATGAAAGTAACCAAACCTTAACTTAGCTTATTTCTTGTAAATGCCTCTAATAATATTATACAAAACTTGTCATCTTCCTAAGATGATATAAGATAATCACTTTTAACCAATCCTCTATCATCTGGAAAACTCCTTTGAAATAACCATTCATTGTAAAGGTTAAACAACTTCCTCATTTTCACATTATAAGCTATCCTGTAAGGCCATGCCTCAGAAAATCAAACCACTTTTGAGTTCGTTCATCTTCATGATCATTTAGTTTCTTGCCCAATAAAACAATCATACTTCTAAAGCTCTCTGAATTTTCTTTTGACAATGAATACATGGATAGGTAGGTAAGTAAAAAGGTAGGTAGGTAGGTAGGTAGGTAGGTAGGTAGGTAGGTAGATAGATGATAGATAGATGATGATAGATAGGTAGGTAAATGATAGATAGATAGATAGATAGATAGATAGATAGATAGATAGATAGATAGATAGATAGATAGATGATAGATAGATAGATAATAGATATAAAAGTAGCATGGTAAAATGTAATATCTGAAGGATCTGGATGAAGGATATATTGGAATGCTTTATATATATAATTCTTTCAACTTTTCTGTAAGTATGAAATTATTGCAAAGTAAAAAGTTAAAAGGAAAAATTCTTAGAAGGAGAGAGAGATATACTTTTGCACCCAAAAAGCACACTTACTTTAACGTTGACTTAAATCCTTTCTGCTATAATTTGAATCATCTCTATTCTGAATATAGTCAGGTGAAGCCATATAGCTACAAAATGGTCTCTCCTGGCATTACATTCCTGCCCCTCCAGCCCAGCTGACTGTTGTAATTCTACACTGATTTGTGTCATCTTTTGGTTCGTGTTTGTCTCTCTCCCACTGTACCACAAGCTTCCGAAAGACAGGAATTGTGTCTGGCTTTGCTAGACATTGTACCCTCAGTGTAAGACCCAATACAAAATGAAAATGTGGGGCCCTGGTTAAAAAAATGATTAAGAATTTCAAGTTGGCAACAGTAGAGTATTAAACCAGGCACAAGAGCCTTCTGTGCAGGTGCAGAGGCTACCCACCCATGAAGCTGGCACTGGCCAGCACAGTACCTGGTGCCGAGAAGGGATCCAGTTAATGTTTGCTACACAGATGGATAAATAAATAAAAGCGCCCTGAACACATTTCCAGGCTGTATACAGCTGAGGTCTCCTGCAGTCAAAACTTTTATATTGCTAATTGACATGTGCCTTAATGAACCAACTCTGAAAGGATTCTGGAATGCAGGGGGTGTCGATTCCCACCAGGCAGCAGGAACAGTGAGTACTTGGTGCTTCTCATCCTCCTCCCTCAGTGGTGACTTGGGACAGATCATCCTGGGCTCTCCGACATTCTGACTCTCCATGAAAGAGCAGGGCTCCCGCCAGCCTCCCTTCACCATTTCCGTGCCTCTTGTTTCCCCCACCCCCTCTCGGCACCTTTTATTCCAACTCAGTCCTAGTACAGAACATTCTGAGAAATGAGAGCCCCTCCAGTGCTCCCCGCCCTCAGCATAAACAATCCCCAGCGATGCCAAACCGGGCACTGAGGCGAAGCCACCAAACCCCTTTTCACTTGTGACCTACATTGCCATTGGTTCCATGGACTGTGCATTCTGCAAGTGGAGGGGGAACGTGTTACTATGACAACAGCTCCTGGAGCTGCAGGGATGCAAAACACCTACTTAAAAAAAGTTCACTTACCCATATGTCAAATGGACATCATTAGTTGTTTCTAAATCAAATATCCAAATAAGGTGGGATGAAAAGAGAATATTTTTAAAGGGCTAATTCAGATTGTGGCACTAGAGCTATCTGTTGAGAAATCGAAGAATGAAGACATAGTACCACAGTTTTGGGGGGTTTTATTGTTTGTTTTTAAAGGCAAATATTATTACAAATTAGCCACTTACTAAGGTGAGCTTTACCCTACAGAAAGGTAACAGACATCCACTCTCCTAAAAAATCCCAACCTTGTTTGATTCCTATCAAATTTTTCTCACAGCTGTCTGGGTTTTCTAGCTCTTTCCACTCCAACACCCATCAAACACTGTGTGTGATAGAAAGAGAATGACGTTCTCAAGTCTGAATTTTAGCTTTGCTATTTATGAGCTGTATGATCTCAGGCAAGTTATTTCTTCCTTCCCTGAGGCCTACTTTCTTCACTGGACACATTCATTTATTCATTCAAATGTTTTTTGAGCAATTATTTTGTGCTTGAAGTAATAATAATACCTCCCTTAGCTTTTGTGTAGCCTGAGACCACTGTTAGGCCTTAAACTTACTGCATAAATCATGACCACTCATTACCTTCACTTCCTTTCCTCAGTCCATGCCCCAACCAAAGTTAATAACTGCTTCCTCTGGCTTCCACAGCACCAGGCCAGGGGCTGCATCTCCGCCCAAGTTGATCAGGTTACCAGTGTCTGTGTCATCCACTTAGACCCTCAGAGGGCTCCTCAAGGATGAGTTGAGCATCGACTTCCCACCCAGTCCTGTCTCCCCAGAACCTGGTACCAAATCATCGTAAGTCAGATCCTATATAATTAAAGTAGCTGTTGGAGCCAGTGTAAGTAGTTTTGCACATCTTCTTGTGTCATTAATGGATTCAAGTCATAATCACCTTTCAGTGGTGACTCCAGATTTCCTGGTTGGGGCTAGAGCAAAACGTAATGAGCAGCACTGGCTGTTTGGGGGAGCTTGAAGCTGCATGAGCATGGGAGGCAGTCTGTTTTTACTTGGATTATTTGCATAAGGGGTGACTTGGGTAGGGTGTGTGTGGATATTATGAAGGAGCTTGACACCCAACTCCCTTTGGAGTCACCAGTTCTCATCATCTTCTAGCAGAGCATTCGTTATTTGAGTCTGTATATCCCACAAAGTGACCTGTGAGAGTCCTCACTACCTTCCTCCAAAAGGACATCTTTCTTTCATTTCCTTTCTTAGCTGAAAGTCTCGTCCCAGGGGAGCTCTATAGAGAAGAGAAAATCAACATAAAACAGGGCACCAAAACTCTGGAGACATGAACCTGAAACTACATCACCCTTCCTTAATTTCAGAGTCTCCCTCCCCAGCAGAGCCTGGAGAGAAATGTGGAACATCACTCTGGTAATCGCTTCCAGACGTGATTATGTTCTGGGTACTGCCTACAAGGATCTATTTGGTATTTCTCATCTTATTCTGATTGCATTCAAAACATGATTAGATTCTATTGATTCTGTCATAAAAAATAAAGTCAGACTGCTTTTCCCCCGGAGTCTTTCACTTGCTTAATATAAAAATCCTACCTGTGCCTCGTGGGCTTAAACCTACATTTTTTTTGCTCCACTCCACTTTTAGTCCTTTATCTTTCTCTTCCCAAAGCTGACATCTCCCTTCGGTCTTGTGCGCAGACGTTAGTTTTTATTGCTGCTGTATGCTGGTCTCTGTGAGAGCTGTCCCAGAAACCAGAAAGGAAAGGAAAAATATTTCTTCAATTCCCAGATAGTTGCATTGTCCAAACTGTTTTTCAATGAATTCTCCATTTATTGACTCCAAGTGTTATTTCTTCCCTTAAAAGCAATTTGTGTTAAAATGAAGGAAAGTCTGACTGTGAGCTATGATAAGGGTTCAGCCACCTTGAGGGTCTCTACACCCACCTTCTACAGTGTGGCAAATGCTCTCGCTCATCCAACTGTATAAAGTCTTCCCTGGCTCCTCGGGCAGTTGAAAGCAAATGAGAAAAAGAAAGAAAACCAGACTGAAGACCCAAAATGGATCCATGAATGATAATCATACAAAGGTATAAAGCTATACAGAGCTCACACTAGACAGCTGCCATGAGACCTGGGTTCTCACCTTTCCCCTAAATTTCAGTTACTATACATCATGTCATGACTTTTTGCCATATCTGAGTATCACATATAACTTTATTTATAGTTTTTTTTAATACCTACTTGCCTTTTCTACTTTCTTTATTTACACATATTGTTAAAAAAAATATATTTTCAGGATCTCTTGCCACAACCAAGACTAGATACATTTTAAAAATTAATACAGTGAAAACAAAAATGGCACTAAGTTTTAGCCTGCCAGGACTCTGACCCTGCAGGCTTCTCTCTCCTTGTCAAAAAAGGATGTCAGGAAATGTTAGGTGTTGAGGATATCCCAGGACTAAACTGGGGTGGGCTCCTTAAAAAACCTCAGGAGGCCTGAACAAGAATTGAAAAGGGAATGACTTCTTATCATGTGACCCATTCTCACAGAAAGCCACCTAAAAATCATCTCTTGCATCACCTGGAATTTCTCCATATACCAAAACCAATGAGGCTTATCTCACACTTTACAAATGAGGTAAGTGCTCATAGAAAATTTGCCTCCACATTACTCACAAATTGTTCTCAGATTCCATGGATTTCCTAACCACTGCTCCAGGACCCAGACCTACCAACTCTAAATAATCTAAGCTCAGTCGTCCCAGAATATCTGGATCCTACTGGAGTGGCCAGGAACTAGGTCAGAATTCTGGCCACAGATACATGAGGTAAAAAAAAATTTTTTTAATTGTAAAAAATCCAATTTAGCAGTAAACCACCCCTTCTTTCCACCCTTCTACTCTTACTATTTATCCTCTTTTCTCTTCTTCTCTTTTCAGAGTGTTCCACTAATAAGCCCCTTAAACTAGAGGTAAAAAAAAAAAAAACTCTCATGGGGAATCTGTGCAGATACTACTCCACAAGAAACCAAGTTCCATATGATGGGATGATTTAGAGGGTAGGCTTTTGTTAGCAACAACGTCCATTATCAGAGTGAAAATGGGAAAAACTCAAAATCACAGCAATAAAAAAATTAATTCTACAAGACATAGGACAACCATACTATAGAATTCTATGCAGCCATTAAAAATTATGCTTTAAGATATGTAACTGACAAGGAGAGATAATTGTATCATAGAATCAATTCAGACTATCTCTCTAGTGTGACTATATAGGCTAAATATGATTTAGGTCCTAAGATCAAGTATTCCTCAGCTTCCTTGGTTTCTGTGAGACGTTGCATCAGTTCCTTGAGTTACAGAAAATAAGAATTCCATGCTCAAGTACATTTTATTCTTCTAGGTTAACCATAGTGAAATGAACTTCTTTACTACTAAATTTCTCAACTCTTTGAATATGTCAAGGCACATTATGAAACTCCAAAAGGAGGTACTAGAGTGACCCATTTTCTAAACGTATTGAATCATAAGACTGGTGTCCTGGGGACCACACTGGAAATAATAGATGGATGACTGAATGTATGCATTGATGGATCAACACAGAAGTCTAGAAGGTACACACAAAGTGTTAACAGTGATTCTACCTAGCTATTATAAATATGAGTGACTTTATGGGTGTATTATTATCTTCTGACTTTGATTACCATTTCTATTTGTGTAATTTTAAAATAAAAAACCTGTTTTGTTGTTGTTTTATTTTTTTAAGATGGCTGGAGAAGCAATGGAGATGGGGGAGTTCTCCTTCTCTAAGCCACCTGTGTGATTACCTTGCATGCATGCCAGTGTTAATTACTGCTCCTCTCAAGCAATGAGGCAGATTCTCCTAATGACTCCCCATGGTTCTCATTGGCCATCATGGAAAACACTCTTTCTTCAACTAAAACCTAGTCATCACCAACAAAGGCAATCACTGATATACTTTTCTTTTCCTTTTTTGTTGAAGATAAAATGTACCTAACATAAAATTAATCATTTGAAAGTGTACAATTCAGTGGTATTTATTTCATTCACAATGTTGTGAAACCATCACCTCTATGCAGTTTCAACAGATAGGCATTTGATGAGGATGTCTAGCACTGTGTCTTGAACTTATGCCCATCCCCACCTTTTTCCAAAAAGAATTGAGGTGGGCTATCGGAGAAACTGATATATACTAAGGTTAATAAGGCAGAAAATAAGAATCATAAGGAGAAAAGGATAAACATACCAACCATGAGGTTGATGTGATGCTTGTGATTGAGCATCAAGAATATCTCTGAACTTTCTAGCAGCCGCGGAAAAATGGGAAACACAAAGGTAAATGGGTATTACCAGGAAGAAGAAAGCACAGTGTAACTCAGGTGAACTAAAATGCTTTTCTAGAACTTAACTCTAAAAGGAACTTTTCAGGTGGATTTCATATATAGAACATTAATATACATAACAGGCAATGCCCTTGACTATAATTTTATAACAAATGCACAAGAAATGATTTTCATATGGTTGTTTTTCAATAAGTATTTAATAGGTAAATAATTAATAAGTAAATGATTAAGTGAATGAATAAAAGATAAATGTCTATCCACTCAGTTGAATTCTCATCACACGAACGCTTCATATATTTGTCAGTATGAGAGAACCAAGTGCCCAGTGAAGATTGCAATCATTGCTAAACTAATAAAGAAATTCTTTTTAAATAAACCTAAATTGTATGGAAGATATGAACTATTTTAATCAAATAAAAATATTAGGAAAATCTGTATTATCTCCTGATAGCACTAATAATGTAGGAAAACCATGAGTTTCTGAGCACTATTAATTGCTTTATAATTTTATAGAGTTTTTAGGATGAAGTGATTTCCATTCTTCATTCCAGATATGCATATGTTGGTTAAGGCTCAACTTTTAGTTAAAAGGGTTTTCAAGTGTTACCAAAATATGTCTACTCCCTAAACTGGAGAAGCATAAGAGTTAGAAGAGCCATATGAACACACTGTTACCCTTTACCCTTTCCATTCAAAACTCCAATTCCTCAGTCTTTCTTACCTTGGATCTTGGGAAAGGCAATTCAGCCACTCAGCAGTAGTTTCATGATTTTCTAGTGTCTAGCCTCAAGACTAAGACTTAAGAACAATTATTTCTCTTCCTCCTTCATTTTCCAGGTAAGAAAAACATACTACAAGTTCCCAGTGAGAGATTCACAGGAGAATCACAGCGGCAGCCCTGAGAGGAAACACCCTGGAAGATACGTCCAAAAGGTCAACTGGATTTCCTGAATGTTGACGTTCCAGATTATTTTTTATCTTCAAGTTTTTTTCTCCCTTTTTTGGTATTTTCCATTTGTTCTATTATAAGCTCGTACTATTGATTCATGAAAAGTTGTTTGGTTTTGTTTTAATAAGAAAGAAGCAGTGGTTGAGAGAACAGGTTTAAAGTGAGAGAAACCATGGCACAGAAGACTGCTTGTCTACCCCGTCAGAGGCTGTGACACCTGAAGATCCACCTTTACTTCCTTGCCTATGCACTGGAGATTAGACATCTCCACCTCACAGGGAGGATTAAATGAGATAATGCAGAGTTTTGCGGTTCAGACTGAGTATCGCTTATTATTACATTATTAATATAACATCACAAGTGGTCGCTATTAACATCATTAATTGATATTATTATTTTGCATAATAGACATATTAACACAATAATAGTAAAAAGGAAAAGTTGTCTCTAATCTCATTTCCCTAACAAATTAAAATATTGTTTTTTGCCCACAGCCTCTTCTAGTCCTGACCCACATGATTCATATAGTTATAATCATATTGTAAATGTGACTTTGCATTCTGATTTCTTTCAGCTAACATTATATAATAAGCATTTTCTGCTACATATGAATCACTGGATGGTGACTTTAAAAGCCATGCGTATTCAGGGACAATAAGATGCAATGACCCTCTCTATAGCATAAGCAGTCTCCATCATGTTTTCTAAATTAAAATCCCTCAAGATGACGGATGCTGGCCCTTGAAGTAACCAAATTTGGTGTAATAAAACCAATGTCACAAGGAGGCAAGCAAATCAGGGCACTTTAGGTGATGAGGGAGCATTAACCTTTTATAAGCTTGAAAGCTGATGGGTTTCAGTTTGCTGCAATGTACAAATATACCTCAGAATATGATCCAAGGATGTTCTGCCTTTCTGAAGGCAAATGCAGACTCTGACCTCCAGAACCAAGCCAAGAGTATTTGAAGCCTGCAGATCAAGGCAGGGCAACCCTGGCATGCAGGCTGCTGCTCTTCCTCCTCCATATGCAGAAGTCTGGGCAGGTGGAGATGGGGGAAGGACAGGGCCAGCCAGAGCAAGGAGGTGAGAGGGCACAGAATGTGCTTAGGAACAAGGATAGAGCATGTTTAGGCAGGAAGATAAGGTGTGGGTCAGAAAATAGTGGGGAAAATATGTTATCAAAATTGGTTGGCCTGGAAAATTGAAAGCCTTAAATTCTGCTAAGGATCTTTGAATGTATTTAGATGGGTACTGGAGAGCACCTGGAAGTTGTTGAATAAAAAAGTGGGCTAGCCAAGGTGCTAAGGAGGAAAGAGATGAAAACGAAGTGGTGTGGGTAGACACAAACAACTCTGACAGGGGTACAGGAGAAAAGGAATCTCAAGAGAGATGGTGGCTGATGGGTACTAAATGCCATGTTCCAGGTTCTGTTCTGTGTAATTTGTATGTAACCATTAATTCAATTTTATAATTATCCTGTGCTTTGGGTACGATTATCATAACTCCTGTTTTCCAGATGAAAATGGAAGTCCAGAATTATTAGGTGTTTGACTAACTTGTCAAGGTTGCAAATAGTAAGTGGTAGCCTCAGAAGAAAAATTCAAACAGTCTTGTTCCAGAGCCTGAAGGCCTCCTCCACCCCAAACTGCCCATTTAGAAGCAGGAGACCTGTGACTGGAGGCCAAGTAGGAGGCCACCAGATGGGTAGGGGAGTCATTCCAGGCAGAGGTAGTAACACGTGCAAAAGCAAAGAGATGAAAAACAATGTGCTACTATGGAGGAAGGCAAAAGTTCCAATGATGCAGATGGACAGGCCACAGAAGGAAATCTCTACTTCAAATTTCTGTGGCTGGCAGTGTAGGGGAACCAGTGGCAAAGGCCAAGAAGCTTTGTGCCCTCCCATTTCCTGAGATAGTTGCCCCCAACAACTTGCACAGGAACTTGGTTTCACACATTCTATTGTTTACAGATGGCAAGGATTATTTTAATTGAGGCTGCCTCCATTCTGGCTGGTCTCGATATAGTCTTTCATCCATCTAACAAACATTATTGTGTGCCTCTCAATGTAGTTCATGGGCTATGCAGAGATTAATAAAGTTGGCACAGTGCCTACAAAAACCCATACCTGAGGTGAACTGCATTCCACTCAGCATGTAACCAGCTTGGGCAAAGGATCTCTCTATATGATACCTCAAACCTCTTTGTTCTTTCTTGAGAAAATCTCATCCTACAGAGCGGTGAGTTTGCATAACCTGCTTCTGGCTGGAAAAAATCAGGTTTTACTCACTTGTCGCTGATAAACAGCCAGCATAAGTAATTTCACCTTGATTACAGATGAATAAGGACGAAATGATCCAAGCATATTTTTTTCTTCTTACACTCAAAATTCTTCAGCTCATAGAATATCTAGGAAGCCAACCTCTTCTCCCTCCAGGTCTACAAGCTAAGGGCCACTATGGTGGTTCTCTCAATGATGGATTCTAACAAGACAAAGATTTAGAGCTTGATGGGTTTCCTAAAGCAGGACCATCTATGGGGCATGACTTGAAAACCCCTGCTTCCAACTTCCTTTATTCAATCTCCCCACTGTCCTCTATTGTGAACATCTACCTGTCCATTCTCAGAACTACTGTACCAGTTACAACCTGGCTCAAGAACCCTGAGGTAGCATCATCAGCACTGAGTTGAACTTGCACTGAGTGGAATAGGGTGTATGCTGAGAGTTGCCTACCCTCTGCATAAGCAGCAAATGGTCCAGATGCAACTCACACACCAATAAGCAATTATCATGGAAATAGAGGGGCATTTAGAAAAGCAGCAGTGGTGGCAGCAAAGATTTGTCTAGCACAGGTTTGCAAAAGGACCTACATCTCTACTCAAGAAAGATTGTTTCTTATGCAATTAAAATGAATTCTCCATCTGTCTAAAAACACCACTTACATAAAGCACCCCCTTCTCTCTCGCCTCCGCAGATTCTTAATCACTGGCCAGGTCAGGCTTTTGGCTAGCATACACCAGGCTAATGGCTAATGTGTGAGGGGCCATGTACAGCCCAGAGCTAACCACTAGAAAGAGAAGCCCCTTAGCAGATAGCTTGTCCTGAACATACATAGTGCAGTCCTTATGGGAGGAGCATGCTTCCCCCAAGGCTATTAGCATATAGTTCCATCTGCATCCCTGCTGCGAGCAGTTTGAAAGTAGATAAAGCCTGAAAATATTACATATGTATGTCTGTACACACACTCACCCAGAGCACGCCCCTGAGCAGAATGGATGAGAAGTGGCTCTCCTGGAAAGGGCTCAAATCTTCCCTCTCTCTACCTACACACATGCTCACTTATCTCTTTAAAAGATGAGGGTGCTGAAAGGGTTATTTCTTAGGGTGGACTTGCAGACTCTGGGATGGTGGCCTGCTTGATGCCTACATCCCAGAGTCTGAGGAAGTGGCAATGCAAACCAGCCAGCAGGGGCAAGAGGTCACATGTATCTCTGAGAACAACAGAGCCCTCCCCAACTTCTCTTGACATCCGCCTTCTAGGTTGACCTCAGGCTCACACTTTCTCGCTCCTCCTCTGTGCTCCCATCTGTAAGAAGCCACATTACAAGAATATGAATGTGATGGTGAAGCTATCAACAGCCTGGGCTTGGGCATCAGGCAGAGCTTAACCCAGTTTGGGCTTTGCATTTACTAGCTACGTGAACAGCAATCCAAACCTCATTTTCCTCATCTGTACAATAGGAACAATGGTCCCTGCCTATCGGTTTTGTCATAGGGATTGAATGAGATAATGCATGCAAAATCTCCATTCAGCATGTAAGCACTAATGACAGCTCTCACAGTATTTGGCATCTTAGTTGTTTAACCTGTTTATTTACTGTTTACTAGATTGTCAGTCCTTTGAAGACAGGGTTAATTGTTTATTTACTGCAATATTCCAATGGATAAACATAGTTGCAGGTACACAGTAAACATTCATTAAATATTTGATGAATTTGTTAAAGTCATAATTAATTATAGACCCACATCCATAGTACCAGTGATGATGAATTTTATGGCTCAACTTGGCTGGGTCACAGTACCCAGATTTTTGGTAAAACATTATTTAAAATGTTTCCTTCAGGATGTTTTATCTATGAGATTAACACTTAAATCAGTAGACTCTGAGTAAAGCAGATTGTATTCCATAATGGGGGTGGGCCTCAACCAAACAGTTGAAGGCCTTAAGAGAACCAAGACTCCACTGATCGAGATGGAATTCTGCCATCTGACTGCTTTTGGAGTTGAACTGCAACTCTTTTCTTAGTCTCGAGCTTATTAACCTCCCCATCAGATTTTGGACCAATCAAGCCTCCAAAATCAAGTGAGCCAATTCCTTAAAATAAATCTCTTTATATAGATATAGATATACACACAGATACAGATGACACAGATACTGATAGATATAGATATAAGTATAGGTACAGGTACAGGTACAGATATAGATTTGATATATAGATATAGATATAAATATAAATGGCATAGAGATATAGATATAGACATAAATCCTGTTGGTTCTATTTCTCTGGAGAATTCTGATCAATATGGCACCTAATATGCTGATAGAGAAACAATAGCCACAGGGGTATGCATTTACTACTCTCCTTAGTCTGAAAACATGGTTAATACCAGTTTTATAGCACTTTTGTAAGCCTAAATAGCTATGAATCATACTCATTCAACCTATTCTCTCATTTAATCCTCACAGAGGCTTGATGGCTAGGGAACATGATCTCTATTTCAAGAGAAAGGGAAAGTCGGACTCAGAGAGGTCAGTTAACTTTTGCAAGTTCATGCAGTGCAGTAGATAATAAAAATCACCGCAATTCTTCACCTCTTCCTGTTTCCAAGCCCTTTGCCATGTACCTTTGCATGTCCATCTACTTCAGCTGTGGATTCAGCCATGTGACTTTGACTGATGAGATGTCAGTAAACGTGATGCATTATCAAAGGCTTAAAGAGTACTTGTGTGACTGGACCTCTTCTCACTCTTGGTCTCTTATGGCTAAGAGAGCATGCCCAGGCTAGCAAGTTGGAGGATGAGAGATATACAGCACAGAGTCAAGGGACTCCGTACCCCAGTCTAGACCATCGTAGATCAGTGTGGTCAGCAAACCATGAGATATGTTGAATAAGCTTGTTTAAGATCAAAAGAGCTGCTTAGCTGACCACCCCTGAAGGGTGAGCAATAAATGCTTTGTATGCCCTGGAGGTTTGGGTGGCTTTTGTTCCATGGCTACCTGACCAAGGCTGTCTAACTCACAGTCAGTGCTCTCCCAAGTGCATCAGACAGTGTTAGATGTCACCTGAAGACAGATCTCCCAGGTGAGACAAAACTTTTAAAAAGTTGAGAAGAGATTCCTTTTCATTTTAGTCATGAGGAAAAAACATGCCTATCAGGCATCAGGCTGCCAAATAGGCAGGCTAAGCACAGGTGCCAGGCACAGCTTAGAAAAGCAAGGGCAACAGCACAAAAATGAGAAACTTTTTTTTAAGAACTTGATATTTCAAAAAATAGGCTCTGAAGTAGTCATCATAACTTTTTCAGAATTCCTCATGCTATTTTATGGTGTACGGTTTTTTAAAATGAGAATTACATTTTGGGAGGTGACTGTGTCCTCAGAATCTGTTGCAGGTTTGGAGCCTCTCAAGGATCAGTGTGCCTCCTGCTCCATAGAGGTGTGTGTGTGTGGTGGGGGCCAGGAGGAGGGGGGGCGAGAAGGACTGGATTTAGCCTGAGTAGCACCTCAGGGCATGCAAGAAGCAGCATATGAAGCAGCTTGGGGGGTGGAGGGTGAGGGACACCCAAGTAAAGAAGCTGGGCTTCTGCAATCTGTTTCCAACTGCTTGTGCCTATGAATCATCTACATCCACACTCCCTCACAACCTGCATGTTACATAAATAATGTACAAAATGAGCAAAATCAAGCCACCAATACGGACAAGCTTGACCTTGGACTATCGTGGAAGAGCCAGGAGAAGGGGCTACTTTAGAGAGTTGTGGGCTGTCTCCAGAAGAGTGAGTTTGTATTGACTTCTCTAAGTCACTAATAGTTTCCAAAAAGTCAGTCACCTTCAAGGCCCAAGTCCTTAGGAAACTGTCCTCAATGTCAATTTCTCACCAGTAAAATTTCTGAAAAGGAAAATAAAAGTAGGCTTACATTCCAAGGAAAACAAGAATCATAAAACAAACCCAGAGGACTTGGAGTGCTGGTGAAATCCAATCTAGGGGACAAGTGGTGCAGGAAGGGGATGGCACTAATTAAATAAGCAATAATGTAAGTGTTGGACTATTTTGTAACATATGAAGATAGAAATCTTTATGCGTTTCTTTTATGAGTATCCAAAGGTTATGCAAAAATGTTACTGCCAGGTGGGGCTAAACAGTGGCCTCCAGAAAGTTTCCCCAAACTCTAACTTGCTCCTGGAGGACCTCAACTGAGGAAGTAAGCAGGAGAAATCACAAATGCCCAGCTTAGTCAGCAGGGAGGAAAGGTGGAGGAAGAGGAAGGAAGGGGGAGTACTTTTTTTCACACTTACTTTGTGCCGAGTTATCTCATTCAATCTTACCAACAACCCTACAAAGTCATTATTATTCCCATTACATAGATGAAAAAACTAAGAGAGCTTTGGTAACAGGCAAGACCACTGAGCCCACACGTGTCAGAGCTGGGTTTAGAGCCCGGGCTCTCAGACTTAAATCCCATAGGCTAAATTATGGGCTTAGACTGACTCCTAACAAACAGCTCAATTACCTTGACACACTTTTAAATGTTTCCCACTTGGAGAAATGCATCTAAAGCTGCAAAGCACTTTATTCTACATCAACACAGGAAGTGGTTATTTTCAAAACACATTTATTTTTGAAGTAAACTTTATTTAACAGAGTCTTCTTTAGTATGTCTTAAATGAACACCATATGGACTTGTTTGGTAGAGAGGCCTCCTTCTCCATCTTGGAAACGCTATTAACTTATATGGTCCTTTGTTCATTCACCATTCATTCATTCACTCAAGAAAATTTATTGAGCACCAACTAAGTACCAGGCACCCTGCTGATTCCTAAGACTAAGCAGATGAGGTTCTTGCCCTAAAGGGGTTCACAGCCTGTATCTGGGTTTGTTCAAGATGAGATATCCAGAACTCACTGTCTATTAGTGGGATGTTAGTATCAAAAAACAGATTCGCAGCACAAGAAGAGATTCTGGTATCTTAATAACTGAATGTATCTGCCACTAAATGAACAAACAATTACCAGACTTCTGACCAAGCCGTCCATATTTAAAAAAAAAAAAAATGTGCTCTCACAACTCACTGCTTCCTTATTTGATTCCACCAGTATAGCACACTCTTAAAATAAAACAAAAAGAGTCAAACATTTCAGCTTTCAAAAACTGGACCAAAGCCAGCACACTGGGCTTCTGCTGTAGAATAACTAAGACCCTTTCTGTAAACCTATAAATAAATTTCAGCAGATGCTTGGCCTCAAAGAATCCAAGTGGAAAGCCAACCCTCTGGTCCTCAGAATCATGCATGCTGCCTCCTTTCCTGACCCCTCTCCAACTTTAGAAAGCTGTGCTTTGGGAAGCTGTTAGTGCAGAAAACAGTATTTCCAAAATGATGGGTTGCCCCAGAAAACCCTATGAAAATAGGTAGCCCCATAGAGAAATGAGTGAGCTCTGTGTCCTAGTTCCAGGAGATCTCTTCTACCCTGAGGTTCCGAGAAAAGTTAGGAGTGAGAGCCACTAGAAAAGCCTCTTTCAAGATACTAGGATGAGCTTCCTGCTGAGCTGTTCTATCTCTATCACTGACCACACAGAATGCCAAATCCCAAACTCTGAATGCCAACCTCACCCTACTGCAAGATTAGAATAGCCATTAGTTGCCAAGTCTGGTTTTGCAACATCGCGGCAGGGGGATCATATATCTAATGGTGGCACAAATTTTTCAAACAAATTAATTTCAGTTAATTTTATTTGAAAAAGGTAAGGAGCCAGCAACTCTTTTAGGAGGAGTAGGAGCACAAAGAGATTTGATAATACGAGTAGTTAACATGTCCACTGAATGAATGAATAGATGACACTAATAAGGGGTGTTTACCACATCCCAGGTTCTGTGCCAAATACTTCATCCTCATTATCTTCTTGTTTAAATCTCTCAGCCTAATAACCAGTAACCTGTATGATCCCCAGTCTATTATGACGGAACAGAGATTCAGAACACACACATCATTTCTTCAGGGTCATCTGGCTGTAGGGCAGATCCAGGTTTTGTGAAGCATAATTTGAGAATGCCTGTTTTAGAAAAGAGAATATAAAACTCCAAATAAAAATTTAGGTATGTGAGTGAATATTTATTTAGAATTAGAAAAGAAATTACAACAAATTACAAATGTAAAAGTATCACCAATATCATAAGATCTGGAAAAATAACATAAGTTTTTATCACCTGCCTGACATACCTCTATCATATTTTCTCTCCTATATTTGTTGGCTACATATTTTTTATATAAAGAGAACAGAAAGATAATTTATCTTCTGTTGTGGTTGATCAAAATTTGCTTTTACTATTGATAGGTAAGGAAATATCTTTTACAACACATTGTACATGCTACTAGGTAAGTCCTTAGGATTGCCATCAAATTTGGGTAAAAGCTCTATGAAATTTCTTCTATACCTTGATGATAAGATTTTAGGGCATTTCAAGTGTTCTTGTCGATGACTAATCTTGAATCAACTGAGTTGACAACACTCATTAACCTGTTTGCTGTCAACAGACATCCTCGCTATAGTGACATGAATTTCATGTTATCTTTGTTCTGTGTCAGATTAGCAAGTAATTTAAATTTTCTCCCAATATGCTCATATTCCCTCCTCTCTATTAACTGGATTATTAAAACTCTAAGTGCTATTCATTATTTCTAGTCAGTATTTTTTTCTTGCTAAACAAATGAATAAAATTATTTTTTCTGTTAATCAATAAGTTTAAAATGATCTGAAAATATTTGTTATAATTTGCCTCAGTGTCTGCTGATTTTATTTTTCACCTCTGTCACTTCAATTTCACATTTCTATCTTTATATAAACGTTTAGTTCTTTAATAAGTTTAAAGATGGCCACACAAAAAAAGTGCCATTAACCTATGTTCAAATCTGCAATTCCTCATTTGTTTTATTGACACACTCCAAAATGTCTTCAAATTGCAGTTAAATGGCATAATCTCCACTTAACTTCCTCTTAGCCAGATATCGAAAATGTACTTGGCCATTCAAGGACTTGGCCATCTACATAAGGTAAAGGGAGACCAAGAGAAAGTCAGAGTGGAAAGAGACAGTCGTCTACTGGTTAACGATGTTGGCCACATGGCTAGGGCTGCTCTGGGTAGGGAGGCACCAGCTTTGTGGCAAACTGGTCTTTGCACAGCTCATGTGTGGTGAAGCCCTAATCCAAAATTGATCTGGCTCCAGGCCCTGAGCACCTGACCTTTGCTCTACATACTGCCCATCTAAGAAATTAACAAAATAGAGTGTGTAACTCCAATTCAGTTAGAAATTCCTCCTCCAGCAATGGTTTTTCATAAAGTGCAAAAAGAATATCCAAGATTGTTTCCGTATGTTCACATACACAATAAAATTTCCAGAAAAAATCCTTAAATTCAAAAGGGTAAGCTAAAACCCAGGTGAAGAATCCTCAGACAAATTGAAATGTATCAAACACCAAAAACAAAATAAAACAAAACAAAACAAAAAAACACAGACCCATCTCTGTATTCCCTTGTGTTCTCATTTGGAGAAGTACAGCTGGGAGGGCTTGCTGGTCGACCAGGACCACATCCAGACCTCTCTTCTCCCAGGTGGTTCCCACCACTAATCACCAACAAGCCCTTGTCACCAAACTTGTCCCTTGAGAGCTGTGATCCTCAGCCCTCTGGGAACAGCAAACCTATTCAGTGCTGGAACTGGAGGCACATCTGTTCCCCTTTCACAAGGGCACAATGAGATCCCCCCACTTTTTTAAGGGTGTGTGTGTGTGTGTGTGTGTGTGTGTGTCTAAATTTTACATATTCACTGGGGATCATAAAAAATTTATTACTAAATAATTGGTTTATAGATAAAACATCTATCTTTTCCTCCTACAAATTATTAAAGATATAAATGAAGTATCTATTTTCCATCTGAGTCACCAAAACAAGCATTCCATGTGAAAAACTCTCATTATAAAATTATTTTATAACTCAATTTTAAAAATCATATTCCTAAAATAAGAATTCCACCTACTCATCCCAATAGGGAATTCACTTAATAAAGCATATACAATATGTGTCTACTCTCAAAAGACTCACAATCTAGCAAGGAAGTGAAGACATGAACACAACAAATACCTATAAAATCACATAGAAAGGGAGGAAAGGCCAAAGAGTGGACCTGACACAGAGCTACAGGGATTTCAGAAGAAACATAGTTCCAAAAAGGGAATACCAGAGGCATTTAAAGCAATATCAATTATCTAATCAGAGCTGAATTTTTAAAAAACTAATATAGTTCATAAAAATAGAAATGAGAAAGTAAAGATGACAAAGCAATCTCCTTTTTTTCCCCTTTTGTGAGTGATTTTTACACAAAAATCGATATTGTATTTATTCCGTGTAATTGTGCTTCACTAACCAGAGATCCTGTTCTATCATCCTCTTGGTTATCTTGTTTTCCTGCCTCATTTGCTTTCTGCTTCTAAACTCTGGCAATATTATCCTACAACATTATCACAAAGTAAATTTTAACTGAATTTGCAATTCGAAATTATTGATTTTTCTAAGTTTAAACAAACAAAAGCAACTGTCCAGATATTTCATAAGAAAAACTAAGAGTATTAGATTGTTTCACGGAAATCCAGTCTGGAAGGAGAAATGCTGAAGAGTTAGGAATGTGAAATTTTAAAATGAATCTGAAAAATGATCAATAAGAAGAGGAGTGTGGAGTAGAAAAATTCTCCTACAGCAGAAGGAATCTGAGATGACCCACTGACAATTAGTGGGCAGAAAACTTTTCCATGAGACATTTCGCAAAGCTGTTCACATATCCTGCTACCATGTCCTTGGCAGTAGTTTGTTCTTAAGTTTGAAGAAAGAGGAAGCTGCAAGAAGATTCAGGAGCAAAAGATATTATTTTGAGAAGCCTAATAAAAGTTTAACTCTGATGGAGAGAGGGCTCCCTACCTTGGCAGGGCTGAGTTTGGCATCAGATCTACATTGGTAAAGAAGCATCAACATGGATGTGAGAAACTGGAGTCAGTGCAATAGGAAAGAGCAATTAGGAGAAACATCAACAGCAACATTAAATAGCCAGTGCAGGAGGGGGAAGAGCAGTGAGATACAGGGAGCAGCCCTGAAGGGGCAGATGAGAAAATTTAAGGACAACTTGAAGATAATTCCAGAGCCCTGGGAAGGAAAAGGAAGGCTAGGGCTTGAGGGTGTTGGATTACAAAGAGGATGGTGGATGGGAACTCAAAGCCAGAAACTGTTACCATCACCACTGTACCCTACACTCCTTGCGGGCTCTTCTTGAGGAAGAAAGAGAATTCAAAATTCCCTGAGCTTCCTCCAGGAATATTAATAGGGCCCCAAATTCACTGACTCTTGTCTTATACAAAGTGCTATCTAGTTACTCCTGAGAGATCTTGAGCTGTCTTGCTTGAGTCACAAATCAAATAGCCCTTTGGTTCTATTTGAGCCCCTAATTGATGTCAGCTCTCTACAAAGCTAAGTTAAGGGCCAGACTCATTCCTACCATTGCTGCTAGCCACCCTCCATGCCCACATCTTGGGTGCTGGCTGAAGATGGGCCCAAAACAATACCCTTCTGGATACCAAGACAGAAATAGATTCCTTGGAATTTTCACTACATCAAAGTAGCTCTTTGTAGCACATCTCTGTTCCATTCTGTGCTATCCTGAGTCTCCTAGGCCCATAAGTGGCACTTCTCGTCCTGCCACAAGCCATGGTCCTAACGAAAACTACTGCTTGGCTTATGCCTGCAGCCCTCTCCAAAGGGCTCAAAAAAAGTCCAGAGGCCCGGTGGGAAGGTTCATGCTTGAAACATAACAAGCTGTTCTCCTGCCCTCCTCCTCCCCATCTTTTCCAAGTCATACAACTTCTCTTCTGAGCAAGTCTCTTGTGCCCATGTAAATTAATTCTTTTGGAGAGACACAGGCTAGCCACCTGCCCCATTAACTCATCAGACAGACTCTGAAATGTCAGAATTCCAACCACTCCCGCTCCTCTGGTAACAACCATCATTGTGAAGCCAGGCGTTTAGATATGGGGGACAGGGATGCAAGAGGAAGTGGGTCAGAAGGTCCTTCTCAGAAATACAGAGAGTAAATATGAATTCTGGATTATTTCCGAGAGCTTTCTACCCCATATGCCCCCAAGCGCAAGAGCTAGGGATGCAGGCTTAGAGTCAGGATGAATTAAACCAACTAAACTGCTTGAAATTTCCAAAAGGATGAAAGAGCCAGAGCAAATTTTGCTAGTGCCAGAGTAATTTTTCAATTCTATATTTACTCATAAAGTTTTGGGTCAAACTAGTTTTCCTGCATGCACCACAACCCACCCACTTATCACACAAACGTCCATTATATAAACTTCCTGGGGAGTAAACACAAGTTCCAGATCAGTGAATTCCACAGATGAAATTATTAAAGCTATTTTGCTTGTAAACTCATAGAACCTGCGAGGCCTAGATGGATAATTGGTAATTGATATTTACGAACAACACTCTCCACAGCTGGGAGAACCCGGCTGACACATGGTAGATCATCCACTTCCAGCAGGCCTCACCTCCACTCTCCCTCCACACCCACCTCAACAATAAGAACCCCATTAATGATTTTCCTGAGTCCTTTGGTTGTTGATCAGCCCATTTGCTGGAAGCCAATGTGGACTTTGAGGCCTGAGCAGCTCACCACACATTCCTGTTCCCCTCCATGTCACCCAGATACTGCTGAAGCTTGTCAAAAATCTTAATTCACAGGAACATCCTGCACCAGATTCTTTGGAGTTCTCAGAGATCTGGGATGGAGAGTCAGCTCTTCTGCCAAGACCTCAGAAATAGCACAGAATGAAATCTGCCAGCTTGTGGCTTTAAAAAAGTCGGCTCACCTTTCTCAAGAGAAATTAGTGCATGGCAAATGAAAATCACTAATGTTCCTATTCATCTGGCATATTATTCTCCTTGGATACGAAATGGCTCTTCTCAAGACTACAGCTAATGGATGTCTTGACCTCTGATGCTAAAACTTGTGAGCAACTCACCGTGTCAGGTCATGAGCACAGAAGGACTTGGAGGGCATCTAGAGCTGCAGCCCTGGTTTCAGCTCCTGCACTGTCTGCTCATTTTATACACGTCCTTTCCTTCTTTGGGCTTCAGTTTTTTCAGGTCCAGCCAGAGCATAAATAAAAACTCTTGGCCCTCCCCTCTTCAATGATCCTATTCTAAGAAATCTGAACAATCTGAATTCTTAAAAGTCAAGAGAAGGCATCAGATGTCGGACTGATTGCTGGCTCAATGACTTCCTGGCTGGCCTTTGGTAACACAGATTAACCCATCTGCTCCACCTCACCCTCACCTCCCACTAAACTGGAGCTGATTTTGGAGGTAGAGGACACAGGGGATTCTAGGAAATATGAGACTGGCCTCATGACAGAAGGGTAACAGCAGAGAAGGCCAAGGAGGTCCTGTTATATTTTAGCTACCATAACAGTTGAAAATGTGAACCACCAAACAGAAAAAGTAGGAGGTGATTATTTGCATAGTAAAAGAATTCTTAGGACCAAAGATAATACCAAGCACCAATACACTTAAGTGCTTTCATTTCTGGGCAGGTTAGAGAAACATCTATAGATAGTCTCCATCACTATGAGCTAATTATGGTGCTAAGTGCTTTAACATTAACTATCTTCTCTAATCCTCTTAACTGCACAGTCAACCTGAGGTCCATCCAAGTCATATAACCTGCCTAGAGTTCCATGAGCAAAAAATGCTGGTAGGATTTCAACTCAGGTTGTTTGACTTCAATGTTCATGATCTTCCCATTGCTTCTTAGGCACAAGGAGGCTCAATTTGAATTAATAAATATTTAGCTGTCCAGTTTGTGAAATATTTCCTTATAATTGTGTATAATGTACATTAAAGAAAAATAGAATTCTAGTAAAATACATCGTTTACATATCAGTCCTCGGAAGCCTAACCTTTGCAGAAGGTGAGGCTCACCTGTATCTCTTTATTGACGAAACATACTCGGATTTGTCTTGGATAGTGGGCACAAGGCTCTGTGCTAGGACAAAGAGAGGGAGATTACTTCCCCACCAACTGCCTGTTTAACATGGCAGGCTCTCAACACTTAGAATTTAATTCCAAATCCACTAGAGAATTTTTTAATTTTCCCCGAGAAAATAAAAATTACTTTATCTTTTAAGTGTTAGCACTTACACTATAAAAACCTTAAAGAAAAAGGTAAGTAGATTTGAGTGTATAAAGTTTTAAATTTTTATATGACAAAGACATTGTAAATAAAGTTAAAAGCAAGTGACAACTTAAAAAATATTAGAACACACGATAATAATTAAGTAAATATTAAGTATATAAAAAACTCAAATTATTTTTAAATGAGCACCTAGAATAATAAACAAAAAATCTCAATAGGCAATCAGTGAATAATCAAAGTATGAAGCAGTATATTTTTTACTTATCAAATTGGCTTATAAGGCAACAGGAAAAGGAAGAACTGGTAATCTAGGGAAATTGACCCTTTAGTACAATGCTAATTAATGTGGATTGGCACATTTCAGGGTGGCAATATGTATTAAAACAGTTTATGTTTCTACTATGCCTGATTTTTTTTTTCAACAAGTTTATATTGCTTTTGCAATAACAAAACAGGCTCACCCTTGACCCATCACAATTATTTCTTCAGTATAAATTCTAAGGAAATAATCATGGATAGTAAAAATGTTTAGCTAGAAGAGATACATGATAGCATCGATTACAAGGGCAAAAATTGGTGTGACAAAAATCACTAGTTGCTACACAATATCCATTTTTTCCTTCTTTCTTAGCAATAGAACTCCGACTTTCCTTCACAGCACTCTTGCAGCTGAATATACCCAACTATAGAAAAGCAGAGGTGTTGTATGCCCAGTCCCCAACCTTTTTGGCACCAGGGACCTGTGCTCCTATGAGAATCTAACGTCTGATAATCTGAGGTGGAGCTGAGGCGGTGATGCTAGCGCTGGGTTGGGCCCCCTGTTATACGGGACTTTCAAGGAGGCTATTTAAAGGCAGCTGACTTAGCTGTGGAGGAACCCTTTGAACTCTTCTCTCCTTTCTCCTCTGAGCTATCTAAACTTAGATGTGATGTTCAGAGATCCTGCAGCCCTTTTGGACCAAGAAGTGACCATCAGGATGGAAGTTATCCAGAAAAATGATAAATCAAAAGGTAGAAGCCAGAGTCTCTGGATGACTGCCTTACATGCTCACCTCTGGGATACCTTACGTTAAGAAGAAATGAACAAATATCTTGTTTAAGCCACAATTCTTTAATAAAGAATAAATAAATAAAGCTGAACCTAATTCTAGTTTATGCATGGGATTAAAATGTAAAAGTCCAATAGTAGAAAACTAGTTAAATAAAATATATAGAATTCACATAATAAAACCTAAGTAGTCATTTATAATGATCCTTTATGAATAGATGTTCACAATATATTGGTATTGGATAAATGCAGGTTTGAACCTCATTTTTATAAAAGGTGCAACTTGATTTTCATGTCTTGAAAAAAGTAGTTATACTCCAAAATAGTTATCTATGAGTAGTTGGATTATGGTGATGAGTCTGTGTGTTTGTACAAAGTATCTAATTAATTTCATATCTTAAACAAGTTTTATGCATTGACCTGTGTGAAATATTAAGTACCACCTGAAAACGTATTTACTTCCAGAAATAACAGAAAGGGGGATAAAAGGAATATTTAGCCATTGCTCAAGGTAGTACTGCCACATGATACATGCGGCACATGGAGGAGCTAAGGGTGACTTTTAGGGGGTGTATTCACTCTTGCAGATCATTAGGGAATCACTAAATAAATTAAAGCTCAAGTCCACAAAACAGTTCCTTTAAAGACCGAGAGGGTTAAACACAAAGGCACATTATTTTTCAGTTGCCATATGTGTCTCAAGCAAATGAAGGAGCCTGCAGAGTTGCTTCCAAATGTTCAAAGGATAAGTTTCCAGGTCTACAGCTGGGCTTTATTAGGGAGCTACAGTCAATATCCATAAGAATTTGGCATAAACTTATTCGAGAAAATGTTAACGTGCATTGAAAGCAGATTTAATATGTATGGGGTAGAGGGATTAATCAGCCACTTGAACACAGAAGTCAAACAGCCTAATAGATGTACTTAAATGTTTTCTGTGGGTCTTTTCCAACTTGGTAGGTATCTTCCAGTTCACTCACCATGGAACTCAATTTCCTCGTACATGAGGCAACGGATGACTCTGCTCAGCTAAAGAGAATTGTCCGAGAGCCCTACAATTAGTATGTCACCTCAGCAATGCCATAATTAAAGGCCTCTTCTTTTCCTAAATAGCAAAAATGGGGCTGGCAAAAAGAACGCATCCGCAGCTCCTCTGTGCTGTGGTCACATCATTTGTCGGTCATGTGAAAATCAACAAGAAAAGACCGCTGGGGTTTCAAACAGCTTTATGTTCCCATCTGGCATCCAAAAAAGGCTCATTTAACTTAACACAGCCACATTTTTCAAACACCTGGTTCTTCACTGGCATTCTGTTGAAAAAAAGTTTTTCCAAAATAAGAACAAAATCTCAGTTATCATTTAACCATTCATCAGTGCATGCAGTGAGTAATACTCACTCTCCATGTGTTTAAGCTTTTGGTATGGAACTTCAGAGCTAACAGTAATAACTTACTACCACTACTGTCACCTCCAGATACGTTGCTCTTCGGTCTAAGTACTGGCTAGATCACTTACATCCTGCCTACCTAGTGAGTTAGGCATTATCACCCCCATTGTTTAAATGAGAAAATAGGAATTCGGAGACGTTAATTCATTTGCACAGTTCACACAGGTAGATGACAGACCTGGATTCACGTTTTTGTCTGCTTGATTCTTTTAATTATGCCAGACACTTTTCTAAATTGTGGTAATGAAAGGGACTTAGTTTTTTTTCAAAGACTTAGCTTTCCTCTAAACCCTCCTTTAGTGAAAGGTAAAAATGCCTTCAGCTGCTGTGACCCCTTGCTGAAAAGAAAAAAAATACCAATCAACCCCTACCTACCTAACCTCACACCACCCTATGTACAACCAATCAGGTAGGGACAAGTCTGGAAATTCCCCACACTTGCTCTGTATAGATACCCGCGTCCCCAGAGTTCGGGGCTCTCCTTCCCACACTGCTGCATCAGTGTTGGTCGAGGGTCCAGACTCGAGTCTGAATAAAAACCCTCATGTGATTGCATCGGTGTTGGCTCCTTAGTGGTCTTCTGGGATTCGCAACTTTGGGCACAACAGTAAAATATACATGACATGAAGTTTACCATTTTAACCACTTTTTAGTGTACTGTTCAGTGTCATTAATTACATTCACAATGTTGTATAACCATTACCATTATTTCTGAACCTTTTTCATTACCCAAAACAGAAATTCTTTAACTCCAAAACTCCCTATGGCCCCTCCCTCAGCCCCCTAATTTCTATCTTTATGAAATTGCCTATTCTGGGTGCCTCATATAAGTGCAATCTCACAATATTTGTCATTGTGTGACTGGCTTCTTTCACATAAAATAATGTCTTTAAGGTACATCCACATAGTAGAATGTACAGTGTCAGGATTTCATTCCTTTTTGTGGCTGAATGATATTCCATTGCATGTATATATCACATTTTGTTCACCTGTTCATCCATTGATGAACATTTGGGTCATTTCCACTTTTGGCTCCTGTGAGTAATACTGCAGTGAACATTGGTATACAAGTATCTGAGTTTCTGTTTTCAGGTTTTTAGGTTATATACCTCGGAGTGGAGTTGCTGGGTCATATAGTACTTCTATGCTTAACTTTTTGAGGAACCCAGACTTTCTCCATTTATAAAGTATGGTTCCAATTTTATATAGATATACATAAAGACATATCACACACACAAATACATTCGCGCGCGCGCGCGCACACACACACACACACACACACACACACACACACACACATAAGCACAATCCTTTGTTGTTTCGGAGTAGAAAGAGAATGTCCTTCTAATCAGACAGACCTGCATTTAACCCTTGCTGTATCACTTACTAGATCTTGGACAAGTCACTTCACCTCTCTGAGCTTCTGTTTCTTCATCTATAACATGGGAATAATAAAATATATCTTGAGGATGTGAAAATTTGACCTCAAATGGGTAAAATGATTAGCATGTGCCTGGACAGAATGGGCCATGGATAAATTATAACTATCATCCTCAGTTTTCTGAAACAGAAGTCTGTATTTTCATTGTGTAAAACTCAGTGCCTCTTTAGGTCCAGTTTACAGATAATGAGCAAAAGCAAAGCCACGTCAGGACAAGTCTAAGGACTTTGGATGCCTCAGGGAGAGTGAGATCCATAGTCCACCAGTTCCTGTCCTGGGCAGTGATGAGTGGGATGGACACACTTGGCTGGCCATCATTAGCTCTCCCTAGTGCCTTTCCTACAGTCAAAGGATTGTGAATCAATCAACACAGTTATTCAATAAAGCTCCCTGACTGCACATGGCTCGAAGCACTAAACAACTAAATCCAATTTACCTGGAATACAAAGACATGCTACATCTCCCCAGATGAAAATGAAAGCCTTTTAAATACAGAGATTATGTTTTAATAAATCTGTGGGTCCAAACTGGTTGGAGTCAGTGGGACCACGGATGTCTTCAGCAACATAAATGGAATCTATCCTGTTCTCTACCCTTCCCCACTAAGTCCCTACTAAAGACCAGGGGTGCTCCCAGCTCGGAATCTGTTGCCCTTGAAGAAATGAACAACCAGTGTCTAAGAGCAGTAATAACGTTCACCCAGAGGGAACTTCCAGAAATGCGACTTGACGAGGGCAATTAACTCTTCTGGTCAATTTTGTTTTGGGTTCCTATGCATATAATGACTTTTTATTCTATTTAATAATGATAAGCCTGATTAACACTATCACTTATTCCTCAATGTCGACTTTGCAATTTTTATCTTGCTTTGTAAGCTTCCTCTGACCTTCCTGAAGGACTGCTATGAATGGGTCTTTCCTTTCTTTGGGTAAAATAAAGAGTACCTGTTAAGAGAGGAAAAATATACCTAGAATATAAAATTGGCTGCAATTCAAAAGTGTCCAATTCACTAACTACTGAAACCATCTTTGAGGAGTCTAGTTCTCACCTGAAATCTAGAGAATTGTTTGTTACTGTTTACTTTTGAAATTATAGCACTATAGTCTTTATCCATGGGGGATATGTTACAAGACCCCCCGTGGATGCCTGAAGCCTTGGATAGTACCTTACATATACTATACTCTTTCCTATACCTAGCTATCATAAAGATTAATTTATAAATTAGGCACAGTAAGAGATTAACAATAATAACTTATAAGAAAATAGAATAATTATAACAATATACTAGAATAAAAGTTCTGTGAATTTGGCCTCTCTCTCAAAATATTTTATTGCACGGTACTTACCCTTCTTCCTGTGATGATGTGAGATGATAAAATGCCAAACTATTCCTAAATCTGGGTAACCATCCTTTACTCACAGCAAATGGCTTTGTATCACTCATTTCAGGGAATCCCTTGCTAAAGTCTTTGTATAGGCTCAATGCTTTCTGGTGTAGCAGGTTGCAGTCAATCAGAATACACTTTCTGTTTGTGTTTCATCCATAAATTTAATTCCTCTTCCATCTCTACTAAGCATTTATCATGCACCATGGCTGTAACTTTTGTAGTTTGAGATGCAAGAGCAAAACTAGTGAATTTCTTCTCCCTTCTTCACAGTTTCACAGATAGAAGGAAGATTTGTTCTTACCGTAGATCTTAGCAGCCTCAGCTTATGATTTTTTTTCTTTCCTTATTATGTCGAGAACTTTCACTTTTTACTTAAGAAAACACTTTATAGCTTCTCTTTGGTATGTCTGAGTTGCCAGTATCACCACTCTTGTGCCCTGTAGCCATTGTTAAGTAAAATAAGGATGGCTTGAACACAAGCACTGTGACACTGCAATAGTCCATCCAATAACCAAGACGGCTACCAAGTGACTAGCAAGTAGCATCATACTGAGTGGATACACTGGGTAAAGAGATGAGTCATGTCTTGGGTAGTCAGAGGAGACAGCATGAGATTTCATACTATTCAGAATGACACGCAATTTAAAACTTATGACCAAAGTGCCCTTTGATAGATGACTGGATAAAGAAGATGTGGTATGCATAGACAATGGAATATTACTCAGCCATAAGAAAGGATAAAATACTGCCATTTGTGACAACATGAATGGATCTTGAGATTATCATGCTAAGCA
Source organism: Cynopterus sphinx (assembly GCA_030015415.1). Lineage (NCBI taxonomy): Eukaryota > Metazoa > Chordata > Mammalia > Chiroptera > Pteropodidae > Cynopterus > Cynopterus sphinx. Next base: position 114,815,839 of record CM057381.1, read on the forward strand.
AAATAAATCAGACAGAAAGAGTTGAGAACCATATGATTTCAGTTACATGTGGAATAGAAAACTGAAAGCAACAAATGAATAAAACGAAACTCATAGACACAGACAACAGTTTAGCGGTTACCAAAGGGAATGTGGGCAGGGGGTGGAGGAGGAAAGATGGATAAGGGTAAAGGGGGTCAAATATATGGTGAGAGAAAGAAATTTAACTTTGGGTGGTGAACACACAATGCAATATACGTATGATGTATTATTGAATTGTACACTTGAAACCTATATAATTTTATTAACCAATGTCACCCCAATAAATTTAATTTAAAAAACATGAATTGTTTATTTCTGGAATTTTCCATTTAATATTTTCAGATCACAGTTACCCTCTGGTCCCTGAAATCAGGAAAAGTAAAACTGGGAATAAGGGAAAACTACTGTCATCAGATACACTGGTGATCTGCTTCAGTAACATAACAAGGTTCAGTGCATCATGTTTTGTCATTTCTTCCTGCTTCTAAGTCTAAAGATGCAGACTGACATTTAGAGCATGTGAATACAACTTCAACCTCCATCTGTAAGCAGAAAATAGTTCATTAAATAAATGTCTGTCAGTAGTACAGCTTGAACATAAAGTCTGGTGTTTTATTCGGCCCTGAAGTTTTCTAAAATAACAATGAGTTGGTTCATAAGCACCCTCGTTATGTTAATCCAGATTCCCTCAGGAGCAACCAGGATAAAAGTATGGGTTGACAGAATTTATTGGTGGATGAACAGGAGTCCCTGCCCTCACATGTCTACAGTGCATGTTGGTGACCAAAATGCTTTGTTCTTAATCTTTTGAGCTGTTCCTTCATTAGACATGTAAAGCTCACCCGTCTTCATTTGGCTTAAAACAGAATGCAGATAGTTTGTATTTTAGGAAGGGCAATGAGCACCCAGGAATATGACTGAAGTATTATTGCCAGGCTGATTAGAGAAGTTATAAAACTGCCTGTGTCTGCTTTGGACAATTGTAATATGGTGATTGCTCTTGTGCTGGAAGCATTGGCTAGCTAGTCAGCATGAAGAAGAGAATCAGAGCATTAAGAACACTTCAATTATAATTTCCCAACCCAAACAGATGTTTAAGGGCAATGCCAAGTAAATATTGTTATTTGGGGAAAGTTCTGAACTCTGAAGATTAGCAAAGAAGAGAATTACATTTTTAAGTTCCTTGATTTAAGGATTTCATTCTGTAAGCATATGCAAACTAAACTAGTACTTAAAATCTTTCCATTTCTTCATTCACTTAATAAATACTATTTTACTTCAAAAATTGAACATGCTTAAGATGTACCAGGTATCATATTGGGTGCTAAGAGTAAAATAGTGAGGTGATATGCTCTATCCACGGACACTTGGTCTTGTGACAGAGTGCTATGACTGAGCTGTGCATTTCAGGATGTAATGAGGCACATTACACACACTCTCCTAGCATGGGGTCTAAGAGCAGGGATCTGGGATTGGGAGGGCAGGTAATGACCAGAAAAAGAATGAAAGCTTAACTGAGCCCTGCAGGAAGAAGAGGGTTGGCTCTAGGTTCTGCAGGATGGGCAAAGCAGAATTTGAGAGAGAAATATACAAGAAACAGCTTGAGGCCTGTGAGCCCCAAGTATGTGGGGGCATGTGACCACAGATGCAAGAAGATACCTGGACATCTTACAAAGACTTGGCCTTCATCCTGAAGGCTCGGGAGGAGATCCAGTGAGAAGATCTGTACTTTGGAGAGAGGACCCTGGCTGCTCTGGGGAGAACCGAGTCTCCGGGCAGCCAAATAAATGCCACCAAGTCCATGAAATAACATCTACGCTTTACAACTTAGGCGAACCCCTCCCCTTTGAGAGTCTTACTTCAGTCTAATGTGCATTGCAATTCAGTTTTCTAGTCCACAGACTATTTGTGATGGAGAAGAGGAATGGGAAAGGGTCAAGCCTCAGCATCAGTAGCAGTAACAGTTGCCATTTATAGAGCAGGAACCTTGCACTGAGCACTACTGCCTTCAGTTCTCACCACAGTCACATGGGTATTATTACTCTCCCCATCAGACAGATGAAGAAACTGATTTTATGAGAGGTAAAGTGATATTTGCCCAAAGTCACACTGCTGGTGATGTCGGTGGGCCTGGCACCAAGGCCTTTGGAAAACAACAGCTACATCCACAACTTAGCTGAAGGGAAGAACAGCAGAGCACAATGGAAGGCAGACACCAGTATTTAGAAAGCAGCCACCAGGTACTTGGTAAAGATGGCAAACTGAACACACCTACGTAGTTTTGTTCCCTCCTGAGGCCCTACTAAATTTACTATAAAAATGCCTAAATGTACCAGAATTTGGAGAATGAGAGAGAAGGCAATAACACAATTTTGAAAGCTAGAAGGACAGGTAATTTAGAAGCCTAGAGAATACTGATTCCACAGTCAGCAGAGGGGAAAGCAGAGAACCAAGTCCATTTGCATGGAGAATTCTCACATAAGAGAGCTATCCAGCAGATACAAAATCCAATTAAAGTATTTATTACTAAGGTAAAAGAAAATAAAGAAGAGATTAAAAAAACAATCAAGAACATTTCCTAGAACAGAAAGGGCTCACTAACTGCCCAGCATAGTGAATGAAAATAAATGCACATCACAGAAAATATCAGAATATTGGCATCAAAGGGGAAAGCTTATAAGCTTCCAGAAATAAAAGCAGACCATATAAAAACGTTCTGGAATCAGAATGGTCTTAGATTATAAACAACAACACTGGAAGCTGGAAAACATGAAAGCTTTCTGAATTAAAATTGAGTTCCAACCAAGAATTCTATACTCAGCTAACCAAGCAGTTAAGAGAGTAAAATAAAAACATTTTTATTTTTTAACATTCAGTATCTCAAAAAATTTATTCTCAACACATCCTTTCCAAGTAAAAAATTTAAAGATATGCTCCACAAAAACAAGGGAGTAAAGAATGAAGAAGACATGGGAACCGGAATAAAAGATAGGCAAAGAGAAACCCAGGGCTAACACAAGAGAACACAGACCTATGAAATAGCTATATATCTGGTTTACGGAAGGCAACCAATCCATTGTGGGATGTCAAGAGGCTCCAAAGAGGCTTCTTCAAGAATACAAAACTTCCAAATATTCAGTATGTTTAGGTATATTAACAGGAAATCTAAAAGTGCTACTTAAAATTTAGTCAGTCCATCGTTGCTATCTATGAACTATTCTAGAAATGTATTTTTATTGTATTTTATAAAAGTATCTCTCTGTAACAGATTAGAAATTTTTAAAAAAGAGTTGGTCTTTCATCACAGATAGCTTGAGATGCACTAATTTAGACAATGGGTTGAATCAGAAATAAATACAGAAAACTGAAGCAAATTATATTTTTAAAAAGACAACTTAGATAAAACAAAATTGTGCAGTAAAAGAAAAGTAATGATTATTTTCTACATGGTTAAGCTCTAAATAACAATAATGTAAACACTGAATATTGATTTAACTAATATTATGATAAGGGAGGATGGGAAGTGAATATGCGTGGTAAGAATGGCAAGAGTTAAATCCTCATCTTCCATAGTGAAAAATCAATAGACAAAGCCAACAAGAGAAACAGAAACAAGTAGCAACACAGCCATGTTATTTATATATACAAAAGGAAAATTTTTAAGTCTGCTAAAAAATCTAAAAGTGGTCCCCTGTGGGGAATGGGAAATAGAAGCAAGGTAGACTGGAGACTACTGTTTTTCTTAACACGCCTTGAAGAACTTGTTGTCTCTTTGAACCATGTGCCTATATAATGCTAATAAAACTAAAAATCTGTTGTCCAGGGGCAAACAATTCTGCAGATACTTCAACAGTCAATAAAATTACCTGGGCCTAGAGATTACTAAAGACTATCACATAATACAACATAATTATCAATGCTCATGGGGGGACTATGTTTCAGATCACCTTTTTAAGAAGACAATAAGTCTACAGCACATTTCTGAAAGATATCTCTCCGAAATGGTTAAAAAAAAGAAAATATTTAGTACTTCAAGGGGTAAATCCTCAGCCAAATAGAAAATATTACTATCTAAGCCAAAGCTTCTCATCCTGGTAGTAAATAGAAAGCTAACCTTGAATATCAGGCTACTATTTTGAATAAAAGTAGGTCTAGTAATCAATCTTGACTTCAAATAATTTTGAATACATATAGTAAATATTCAATATATATGTATATATATATATATTCACATATGCATTACATGTATAATTTTTGAAATTATATGTATTCTGATACTCTCTGAGACATGGATTCTTAGAGATAAACTCCTGAGGATGCTTAATAAAACCTGCATTGTAACATGAAAGCACAGGTTCCATGGTATATCTCCTTAAATGTTATCCATCTATTTCATACAGGTATTTTAAATATTATGAATCAGTCCAAAATTTATCAAGATTTACGGATGGCATTATACCGAAATCCATTGGTATAATCCATTATTATAATTAGGCATCTAACTGCATTCCAGCCATTGAAACAAATACAAAGACAGAGACAGCCCTTGCCCCAGGGACTCTACTGGAAATAGATGGCCAGGGTAATTCAAAGGGAAAAGAAAGAACACAGCAGCAAAGAAAGGCAGCACCATTTTTATCCTTGTTTCTTTGGAAGAGATAAGGTGATTTAAAATGCTGAAGAAGGTATGTCTTTGTTCACAGAATCATAAAATGAGACAATTTAAGACCATGAAAGAGCGTTGGAGACCAAGAATATTGGGGTTAGGAGGAAGAAGGCACAAAGCCCATGAAAGGGTATGTAAATGCTTCACGCATTTTCCTGAGGAGAGGATCCTTGGTGTTCATCAAATTATCAAAAAAGCTTGTGAACCTTTGTCTAATCCAACTTTCTCATTTGGTAGATTTATGCATTTTAGAACTAATGGGACTCAGATTTTTAGTGTACATTCTTCTTCATCAGAGAAGGTGGCCCTGGAGGAGATATGGTCTGTCCAGCCTGGACAACTAGAAAGTCAGAGGCAGATTTGGGGCGGGAACAGAGGAGGGAGCGGGGACCTGGTTTTCTTACTCCCAGTCCTGGGTATCTTTGCCCCATCTCATGGCCTCTAGCGTGCTGCATCTGCCTGTTCACAAATTACCATATGTTTAGCTCATTAAATCAGTCATACATAAGGAGTTAATTTTCAATAAATGGTCAGTGATTTTTTTACAGGAAACATATTTCTACCCAGTTGTCCAAGCCAGAAACCTGGGCAGCATCTCTGGCTCCTTCTGCCCTTTGCCCCAACATCTAGTCGATAAATCTTCCCTGTGCTCTCCCCTAAGTAGCTCTGAAATTATTTCCATCCCCACATCCAGGCCACCACCACCTCTGCCTCTGAACATGACAGCTTCCTAATCTGACTCTGCTGGAGAGGTTGTCAAGCAAAATATATAAGGAATTCAGAATCCAATGCGAAAGCAAAAAGATTAATTTAATCCAATCATGTGATGACAAATTAGCCTCTGTACAGGTGATAAGAGTTAAAAGAAGTAAAAGAAAATAATGAGCAATGGCAAAAGACTCCCAGGAGAAATGAAATGCACTGAGTTGCAATAAATCCTAGGGAAAGGCATGACTATGGATGGCATCTGCCAACAACAGAAGACAAATCTGACTAACAAAGGGCCCAGTATGTTCCCCAATGGCATAGGCAGAAACATCCAGAAGGCATGTAACACCAAAACCCAGGCCCCGGTCTCAAATCTATCCGGTAAGTTACAAAATTGTGATCCTAAATGTTTGAGCAAGTAACCTTAGCCTGCCTGAGGTGGTAAAACTGCTCCTCTTACTTGGGTAAGTGACTTTATAAACTGAGATGTTTTTAAAAATGGCAATAAGTATCTTAACCTATAATTTACTAGAATTAACTAAAGAGCTAAGTTTTGTAATCTTCAGGACACTCTGTGTATCTCTGTAATTTTAAATAAAATGGTTAATAGAGTATATTGGCGAATCTGTGATTTATTCCAGATTTGGGATTTTTTAACTTTTTTAAGGTGTACTAAATTGGTTCATGGTTGGTAAAGGTGTGGGGAATATTTAAAAGAATGTGGTTCACAATGTATACAAACATTGAATTATTATGTTGTACATTTGAAACTAAAATAATATTATACATCATTATACCTAAATTTAAAAAAATGAATATGGTTTGCAACATTTTTAATTTATTTTATTTGTAAGAAATGCTTTAATCCTTAGGAAGTTGTTGCCTGTTAGGGTTGTAAGTCTTCCAAATCAGGCATTTGGAGCACTTGGAAGAAGTTAGATGTATTAAATAAATTTATAAATATAATATGATGTGTTTAAGATCATTTAATTGGCTAATTGTATAATTATGGATCACAGTTTAGGGGAAATTTAATACACACTAATGAAAGTGACCTTAGTTGCAACTCTAAATGCCTGCATCTCTAAATAGTTCACCCTGATGATAATGAGAGACAACAACCAGACCGTATATGAAAATAGAACTCTGACCCACCACTTACAGCAACCTGCTCAGGAAACCAGCCCCTGAGTAACCAGCCTGTATGTCAGACTAATAGGAAGCCAGGCTATTATCTCTAGTAACAGGAGACAAACAATAACTTCTCTAACAATCCACCTAAAATGGCCATGACTTCATGAATCACTGACAGCTTTCCTAAACATTGTCCCTGCTTCCAAAGTAGGACTAACTAGAACAAGCAAAATGTGCTCCCCTAATCAATTACACAGGATGCTCCACTTCTAGTCTGCCTGCAGTTTCCCCATGTCAACTGCTGCCTCCTGGGACACACTTGAAGCCCCCTGTAAAGCTTTCCCACTCCTCGCCTGCCTGTGAGTCTCCACCAAAACGCAGGTGATGGTGGCTGGTTCCCTTGTATAGCAAGGTCTGAATAAATAGTCTTTGCTCATTCGCATTTGGTTGGTCTACATTTATTTCCACAATAAAAAAAAACTCCTTGAAATGTTGGTATCTTTGATTCATCTTCTACACTGCAGCCAGAACCACCTTTCAGATTTCTCCTCCCCATTCTCAGGATCTACTCCAAACTTCCCACAAGTTATCATACCTTCTCCCAAACCATCCAGGCCAACATCTGCCACTGCCTCTCCCCACTCTGTGCCTTCCCTGCTAGACTCTAGCTCTGCCACATTTTTTTTAGTTCCTTGTGCCAAGAACCCCTCTCCTAAGTGCTTTACCTGACTAACTCCTCCTTGTCCTTTTCATCTCGGCTCATACATTAGTTTTGCTCCTGCCGTATGCCCCACCCTATCTGCATTTACCAGCTACACTGTTGTTATTTCTTATTCCTCCGTTTCCCCCCTTGACGATAAGCTCCACAGGATCAGAAACTCCATCTGCCTTGCTCGCTCTGTCCCCAGCTGGTAACTCAGTGCCTGGCACATGATAGGCATTCAATAAATGAACTCATCAGTGGGAAGCCAGAGTTCCTACAGATGGCCTATGGCCGGGAACATTAAATAATTGTTTTAATGAACTACACTAATGAGAGGATTTTTATAAGTGCAAAAATCCACACTATTTCCAAAGGGGGAAACTTATGTCTAGCCTTTTCGATTCAACAAACATATTCTGAGCAGCCCTGAATACCAGACCCTAAACAAGGTGCCAAGGATAGAAAGAAAATAAGACATGAATCCAGCTGTAAACGACCCTGCTGGGTATCAGACATACACAGATGATTAAGATGTGCTCCCTGCCAGCAAGGGACTCATGCTAAAATGGTAATAATAGACATGAAAACAAAGTATCACAACACATAGAGTATGATATGGACAAGGTTTAGAAGCAGCACACGTTCTGCCCACACAAATCACACTCATCCACCTTCCTCTCTACACCTTATATTTTCTTGAAGTGTTTATAAATCAAATCATTTGAAATGTCTCCAAGCTTTCTTTAAACCTTTCTGTTTAAAGAAAGCTTGTGGTGAGTCTTTTCACAATCAATTCTTAATTTAATTCTTTTGTAAATTCTACACTTAAATAGAATAATCTTTTTTCGAAAAGTAGATCATAATTGTATTATGTTCTAAGGAGCCAGAATGGCCATGTGCGGAGGAACACAGTAAACTTTAAGAGAAAGGGTTTTCCCTTGGGAGCTTCTCTAAAAGCATTCAAAAATACCCCATTAGATGAGGCTGTTGGGTATATTTATGCAGGGAGGGAGGAAGAAAATACAGTTTCAAGGCTCCGTGCCTGACCTCTTGATGCAAGCTCTGGCCCTGACTAGTTAGTTCATTCACCTGGAGTAAAGCCAGTGCCACTCCTCATATTGCACACCCCACCCCTTCCCAAGGCTGCAGTGAATGCCTGGATGCCTGTGAGAAAGTCAGTCTTAGAATGCACATCATTTCAAAACCAAACACCAACCAATCCAATACAAGGTTCCCCTTGGGCCCCCTGGGCCATGGACTAGTGCCTGTCTGTGGCCTGTTAGGAATTGGGCTGCACAGCGTGAGTTGAGCAGCGAGAGCAGAGCTTGCTTCATCTGTATTTACAGCCACTCCCCAGCGCTAGCATCACCACCTCAGCTCCATCTCAGATCATCAGGCATGAGATATTCGTAGGAGTACTGGTCCCTAGTTTGGGGACTTCTGCAATTTATAGAAGGAAACACACAGGGGCTAGAGAGAGGGTAAAAATGGAAGAAAGTCGTCTTAGTTCCTTGGAGCTGCTATAACAGAAATACCACAGGCTGGATGGCTTGAACAACTAAACATTGATTCCTTAGTTCTGGAGGCTGGAAAGTCCAAGATTAAGATGCAGCCACATTCCGTGTTCCGGGCAGACTGGCTTTCTTGTGCACGGAAAGCTGTCTTCTTGTAGCCACACCTGGTGGAAAGAGAAGTGAGGGTTCTCTCTCAGACCTCCTTTATAAGAGCACTAATCCCATTCCTGTGGGCTCCCCATTATGACCTAACTATTTCCCAAAGGCCCCACCTCCTATGACTATCGCCTTGGAAGTTAGGATTTCAATACATGAACTTTGCGGGGACAAACTTTCAGTCTCTAACAGGGGTGTTACTTTCACTAAGGTGGTCAGGGAAAACCTCTCTGAATTATAAATACAGTAGGGTGCCCAGTTCAGAGAGACTGAACTCTCTTGCAACATACTTTTCAGCAAAATCTCTGCCAGCTATTCCTCTCCTTATTTTGTAGAAATGATTCCAGTTGAAAAAAGGTTTGAAAGAACACATACCCAGCTATTATAAGTAGTCACTTCTGATGAGGGATGAGTGAGTGGGGGTTGGAAGGATTTACTCTGTAGTTTTTAAACTTCTTTATTGTTTTCATTTTTAATAATGATAGAAATAAAGGCCAGTGACTTTGCAGCCCATCTGTGTTCTGAGAAGAATTAACTTTTGTTGCATAAATAAAGCCACATGGAGCAGGCTAAGCACCCAGGGTATGCAGTGCCAGTTCAAACTGGACACTATAATTTGCGGCAATTACTTTTTCTGTGTCTTAATTTCCTGCTACATAAAATGAGGATGATATTAAGGTCTTCTTTATAGATGTGTATGATGATTAAATGAGTCAGTCCATATAAAAGACTTAAAACGATGCCTACACATAGTAAGCACTCATAAATGTTAATGATTATTATTACTGAGAAGGCATGTAGGGACCCATTGTTCAGAGAAGGGTAGTCCCTGGGAAAGGGTGGGATATCCTGGGTCTTCCTAGAGGAAAAAAACCAAGAGCACCTCTTAGGTTCAAAGTCACAGGACTGTTAATGCCTGGAGTAGTTATAACCAAAGCTGGGGGCTAGGGAGGGACAGTGAGATTATCATCAGCTTGACCCCAAGGGTCCACAGATCTAGGTCCAGGGACTGGCTTGTGGACCATAAGCAGAGCAGACATCAAACCAGGCCGTCCTGCCCTGCTCTGTCTCTCCTAGTGATGGAAACTTTACTTCCAGGAACATAATAATTTCACTAGAGGGCTACCTTCCACTTGGCCCACAGTGCCCACAGGGAAAAGGAATAAGTGAGGCTTCCTCCTTCTCATAAACCCTGAGAAAACCAGCAAGACCAGAGATAGCAACTTGCACCTCAGCCTCCACCATACCCCAACAGCAGACAGGAGACTTCTCAGGACCACTGGATTTCCCTGTTAACTGCTGTGACACCTAAGAGGATAAATATGGACCCCTTTGGGCCAAGTCAGCCTTGAGTTCTTAGACTTATCAGAAGAGGGAGACCTTGGGAAGAGGATAACCAGACTTCCTCCCCACACAGAACTGTGGGGATGGAATGCTTGAATGTTCTCATTTACATCATCATCTTGGGTGGGTCTCTTTTGGGGTCTCAAACTGTCAAGCAGAAGGCCCCAATTTCACAAGTGAAGGCACTACTATCCTACCTGAGGATTTTCACAGATAGAACCATGCTGTTTCAGATAGCAAATGATACTTTCCCAATTTCACTAAGTTAATGAATAGATGTGACTATTCATTCCTTCTTTTCTCCCAGACAATCTGATATGTGATTGCCTTCTTACTATTATATGCTCACACCAACATACACACACACACAAAATAAAAACGACTTGTGAAGAGACACTTTAAAGACGTAACTGGCATATAAAGAGGGGAGAAATGTATTCACCACCCATCTTCTTGGACTCAGAGGCAGGTGCCAGATGTGCTATGGAGCTGCACTGCCAGTACTGACAGCAGCACTTCTTCTCTCTGGCCCATAAAGTACCAAAAACAAGCCTTTAATCAGAAGGCCTCATCAACTAAAAGGAAGTTTGCGCCTTTATGGGCACCTGTGACTCTGGAACCTCCCTGTTTGCAGTGAATGCCTTTCTGTGGAGGAAACCAATGCTTTCAGAGGGGCTTGCCTCCTAGCAGCAGCAGGCAGTCCTGTCTGCTTGCTGGCTCTCTCCCCAGCACTCACACAGTGTGGGAGAGGAGCTTCAAGAAGACTGTGTGACCCATTCCCTCCTCTAGTCAGCACTGACTGCTCTTACTCGTGGGGCAATTCCTGCACCCGGTGTCGAGCATGGTGCTGGAAAGGGATGGAACAACAGTGAGCAATACCATCACCTTCTTTCTCCTTCCTGAGCTCAGAGTCTAGTCAAGTCACAGGTAATTAAAATAAGGTGCTTCAGAAGCCTGTGCACCCACCAAAATTCATGCTCCTCCTATAACACTGTCACTGGACAGCAGTTACCCCTGGCAACTAGGCAGCACCATGTTCATGCCGATGGGATGGGAACAAAAGGAACACAGGAAGCCTCCATGTCAAGACAATAAGGGGCAGGTGTGCCCTTCAGCCCCTCGCCCCCATTCTAACCCCCTAAGTGCTGAGGACTAAAGGCCCTAGAGGATGGCAGAGCTTCAATACAGAAAGAGCTTGGGGCCCTGAATCGCCCTGGAGAGAATAGCATAACTGCCAGAGCACCTGCACTGAATGGTTAGTTGAAGGAGAAATAAAATTCTGTTCCATTAAACCACTAAAATGTTGAGTTTTGTCTCTAAAACTGGCATTTTTCCTAACATAGTGCTATATTAGGAGAAAGCAAAGGGTGTTACAGAGCACCCAGCAGGAACCTCCAGAACCAGCGCCTGGAGGGTTTCCTTCTGGGCTATAACCTGAAATATAAGCAGGCGTAGGCCAGCCTAATGAGTCAAGGCTAAAAAAAATTTCCAAGAAGGAATAGTGTGCTGGGGAAAGCAAGAGAATATGAGAAGCTCAAGGAACTGAAGAGTGTGGACAACCACAGAGCAGAAGCAGGAAGTGGGAGGAAGGAAGAGAAATGAGGAGGGTCGGGGCTGCAGAGGTCTGCTGAAGGTTTGTGTTAACCATACTACAGACCTGCAGCCTTATCCTGAGGGGCATGGGAAGCTCTGGATGGGAGTTCATTAGGGTGACACATGAGATTTATGTTTAAGAAAGAACATAGTGGCTGTAAGTGGAGAATAAATTGGAAAAACCTTGGAAGAACAGATGTTCGTTATTTCTTCTTTCTGCTCAAAGTGTATTATATTAGGTCAATGTTGCTGGTAAAATGTGAGTGGCCTACTGCTGGGGCCTGGAGAAGCTCCCAACCCCACCCCCGGACCCCCACCCATCCACGCCCCTCCGCCTGTGAGGCCTCGGGAGCTCTTGAGAAGGAGGTGCTGGGCTGCAGGAGAGCAGCATCCTCTGTCTTTGTTGACCACATATCAGGGTGCCAGATGAGCAGAAGAGGCCTGCACATGAGAAGGAACCTGGGATAAAGACCACTGATCCCCTTGATGGCTGAGGGGTCTCAGCCAACCAAGCTCTTGGGACACCCCTAAGGATCCTCAGCACACAGCGGGGAATTTGCTCTGCCTGCTGTTTCACCAGACCCAGCACCCTTGAAAGCAATGGGTAAAGATCTAAACTGCATGTGCTGCTGGGAGAAGGCTGTCCCCAACCTGGAGAAGCCTGAGACCCAACCTTACCACAACTCTGCCTCCAACTCCTTGTAACACATCACACATTGTCCGTACACCCTTCTTCCTCCTGCCACCTCTGCTGGGCTTGATGGCTTTTCCTTCTAGAGCTCCAAACCACAGTAAAGGAGACTGAAGCTCTCTCCCAGACCCTAAAACTCTCTGCAACTGTTCACCCTTTCCCTGAAGCACCGGAAGAACACATACACATAGTTAACTTATGCTGAGAAGAAATAGTGTTTATGTGGGATTGCTCACCTATCCGTTCCTCTAGACACTTAATCTATGCCTCGGTTAAACCAGCAATGCGTAGGGAAACTAGAATACATCTCTTTGATCCTCATTAGAGGGTTTATGCTAAATTCTGCTAAGTTATGATCTGGCAGGCCAATACTGAAGATGTGACAAGGCAGCCCTGCGTAACCTGTCATTTCTTTCAGGAGGATGTTACTGAGGACTCTGCTCAAGGAATTCCACAGGGTCCTCCTTACAGAGCCCATGGGAGAAATTTCTCTCTGGTCTAAGGTCCAGGAATTACTGTGCTGTTTCTGACCAACTGACCTGTGACTCATGGGACTGATCATTTCCCCGTTTTTGAGCTGGTTGCTAGAAAGCCAGTGCTAAATTTGAGGTCCACTCCTGACAAGGGCTCAGAGCCTCATGGAGCACATTTTGTGCTCCCAGTTTCTTATTTTTCTCACCTTTATTTTCCTTTAGCCCTAATTTCCTCACTTTGCTAATCTTTGTTTTACCCTGTAATGTATATATTTTTGTAATCCACCTTAAATCCCCTTTGGAACAAGGTGGGAGTGAAAATAAATAATCAAATTATTAGCTATCTTTGCCATCATTATTGTAAAGTAGCTACTAATGACAAAATTTTAACACTCTTGCTCCTGGTAATTAGGATAGAAAGCCGGGAGGAGAATAATGATAGATGGCATAGGTTAGCATCAACAAAAAGGAGCTGTTAGAGTATTTTTAATTCTGTTAAATGCAGAATTTTAGCAAATGGAGGATACTTGTCTACTGGAATTTGGTAAAAGATAAATGATGATTACAACCAGCCTAGTTGGGTGTCTACCCTTGGGAACTTTGAGACTGCTCATTGAACAGTCTGTAATAGTTTTTTATTCTGAGCCAATTTTTTATCTCTCTGTATACATTCCAGCTGCTGGCTATTTTGAATAACAACTTCGTTGTATTTTAAATTCTTTGGGAATCTTTTTGAGGGACTGAAATATATGTTTATATATGTTCACATATATATTCATATATAGAGACTATATAGTCATGCATTACTCCAAAGAAAATTTTGTAGTGGCATATAAAGTCTTCCTTAGAAACCAGGAACTTTACTATTCACCTTGGCTATATCCTAGATTCAAGATAGACAGATTGTGCACATCATCCACAATCCTAATATGTTCCTCCTAATCCAATAAAGCATCAGACACAGTCATTTTCTAGCATATCTATCCCAGCCCTCACATGTTCCAAAGCCATCCATCAGTCACTCCTCTGACTACTTGCTAAATTTTAGCCATAAACTCTTAGTTCTTCCAAGGCCATGTGAAATTATGGTGCTTTCTATTTTTTCTTCTCCCATTACTCTGCATAAGTTTCTCGAAAAATTGACAAGTCTCCTTATAAGTAGAATAGAAAAGATGCATCACTGCTATTTTCCCGGAAAGTGAGCTTTTCCAGCTTTTTCTCTTCCAGGAATATTTGAGGCTCTTTGGAAGGATAATGATATGAAGAGAATATAATTGCATATTTTTCATGTGCAGCCTTCCAGGAAATGTCAACATTCTGTACTAATTCTTCTTCTAGAGAAGTCATGGGACATGTATTAGTTTCCTACTGCTGATATAACAAATTACCACAAACAAGTGGCTTAAAACAACACGTATTTATTATCTTACTATTCCATAGGTGAGAAATCTGAAATGGGTCTAATTGAACTAAATCAAGTTGTCAGAAGGGCATTCCACCTGAAGGCTCTAGGGGAGAATCTATTTCCTTGTCTTTTGCCAGCTTCTGGAGCCCACCCACATTCCTTGGCTTATAGCCCCTTCCTCCATCTTCAAAGCCAGCAGTCTCAGCCTAAGTATTCCTCATGCTGCCATCTCTCTGGTTCTGACCTCCTCTTCTTCCACCTCCCTTTTTCACTTTAAAGGACCCATGTGATTATATAGAGCTTATCCAAGTAACCCAGAGTGATCTCTTCATCTTAAAGTCAGCTGATTAGGTTCTATTACCTTAATTCCTCCTTGCCATGTAACCCAACATATTCACAGGTTCTAGGGATTAGGAGATGGACATTTTGGGGAAGTCATCATTCTGCCAACCACAGCACATGAATCCTCCAAGAAGAAATCTAAGTATAGTCTCCTATATGGCATTTCATAAGTTCATAGTTGTGAAAATATACAGATAGATTATCAATAGTTACTTTTAATTTTTGTAGCATAGTCATTTCAATAATCTGAAGCATTTCCCAGATTTATTTCATCACCATCACACCAAGGAAAATCTTATTCAGGGACATTTATTTGTTTTTTTTTTTCAGTTTACTAATCAAAGAAGAGACCAAAGTTCTCCTGGATTTGCTAATGGTCTGATATAGACCAACAGACAAACATCCTTTTCTTCAATGTCTAGATATCCTCTACTTTCAAGTCTCATAGAAGGATGGCCTCTTACTCCCTTGAAACTGAACATGGTCAAGTGACCTGCAATCCATCCATGAGCCTGGAAGTAGCACACATATCCTCCATTATATTTCACTGGTGGAAGACAAACTTTGTCACAAACTCTAATACTTCCCATTTATTCTTCTAAGAATAGTCCCTCCTAAGAGGCCTACATTGCCTCTCCCTCTTCCCTATTAGGATGGCATTTAATCCCGAATTCCAAGCCACACCAGAGAGTTACTCCTTTTCTTGCTTATCTCTCATGTATACATGAAGTACACATGTTAATAAACATGTTTGCTTTTCTCTTGTTAACTTGTCTTTTATTACAGAGGTCTCAGCCAGGAACTCAGAAGCATAGAGGAAAATTTATTCCTATAGTTATTATAACATAATATTGCCTACCTTGCTTAGTACATGGCCTATCTATGAACTATAAGAAGTATCCTGCTAAATACCACCACCAAAAGAAGGGAGTAATAACAGTATCAATTAAGGACATTACTGACATTATTGATATAAACTCAAGCCAGAGTTTATCTGACAAATTTCCTAAGCTGTCAGATTCTGCTCTGAACATATTTATAAAGGTCCACATCAATATGGCAAGGAACTCCCATTATATAACAAAATATTATTTGATAACAGACAGGTTTCAAAGCATTGACAATATAGTCTGTCAAAATTTGGGATCTAGAAGTCAATTCACTATTAAAGTGGTGTTATACTTTTGTTTTCTTTACTGCGTTCCTAACAGCTATTAGAATGGTTGGTGTGCTAGGCACAGTGGTATGTACACAGTAGAAATTTTAAAAATATTTGTTGAATGATAGAATGACTGTGGCACCTGATATCCAGAACAAATCTGTTATTGCAAAGGCACCACCAAGAAATGAAAAATTTATCCCTGTTGCACTCCTCAAGCATAAACCGTAAGAGCATCAAAGTACTGATACTGAACCCAATAGTTTATTCCACTGCAATCCAAACTTCTGCTCAAATCAACATGTCTCCTCCTCCTATTGGCTCAGCTTAACTGATAAAACCAACCACATGGAATATTATTTTCACATGTAAATGAGGCATTAGTAATTATTGAGTAGTGTGAGTAGTGATCCATTAATTATTTATTAAATACAAGATTAAGAGACAGCTTAGATAATAAGTCCTATTGTAAGAAATTTACTCTAATAAAAATTTCTCTTATTTTCAAAATAAAAGAGAATGAACAAGTCGGTCATTACTTGACCTTCATTGACAGAGGAATTGAGCTGTCCTGGAAACTGAATTTAGAGTGTCTGCTTTAAGCTTCAGGCTGCCTAGGCACATTAGGGAGAAACGAACAAGAGAGAAGGAGCTGGCAGCTCTTGCAGAAGGACACAGACAGCGTATGAATGCACTCACACACATCTACTGAGCCACATCTGTACCTACCTCATGTCTCAAGTTCATGAATAAACAGGGGCGTGCGCAGTCACACAAAAAGTCCAATCAGAGGCCTGGCCAAGGGCTAAAATAAAATATGTATTCCCAGGGTGGGGCCTCACAGGGACAAGAACAGAGTTCTGGTGTTGGTAAAAAAAAAAAGCAAACATCTAAAAATAGAACCCATTTTTGAACACCTTCTCTCTGCTTTTCATGTGTTCATTTCATATTGTTTCTTTTCATGCCTTTCCCAACAGTCTAAAGTCTTAGAGACTGTGCTCAGGGAAACAGTCTCACCCCTGGATCTTTGCTGTTCTGTTTCTGTACCTATCAAAGGAGACTGAGATGGGCATAGCAAAGGCGAGACAGAGTCCTATATCCCTTGGTGTCCACATTAGGGAATTGACTGTTGTTGCAAATTCTAGTACAATGTCAACAGAGTGTTGGAAGAAAAAGATAAAACATATTCCATCACTCCTAAATGCCATCTACCTTGACCATGCTATTTCAGATGGATATTAGGTATTTTTATCCTGTAGTTGGTATATATGGCATGAGAGTCAGATTTATTTCCTTTTCCATCCTAAATGAAACCCTAGTTGTAAAACTACTCAGCAGTAGTGAATAGGAAAGACCTCCAAAAATGATTGCTGGCCACAGATCTCTCCATCTGCTACATAACACGTGGGATTTGGTGATGAATTTTAATGGGGCAGAAAACAACATTAGTTGACCCTTGAACAACATGGGTTTGAATTATGTGGGTCCACTTACATGCATAAGTTTTTTTCAATAGAAACAGTCTACCTTGCCAATCTTTGGGTCATGAATCCAGATTTAACCAACTATGAATCAAAAACAGTATATTTGCATTCCCAGCCACGGTTTCGCAATTGCAGATTCTCAACAAAAATACTGCTTTCAATCTACAGTTGGTTGAATTAGTGGATGCCGAGGGCAATTGCAGTCAAGTTTTTGGAGATTGAAATTTATATGCAAATTTTCGACTGCACAGGGATGGGTACCCCTGCATCCTTGTTCAAGGGTCAACATGCTGGGACAACAACAAAGAACGACAATCGGTGAGTAATCTGTTTCAAAGCAAAAGAAGTTTTAGATACATTCACACTTTACTGAAAAGAACCTGCCTAAGTGTCAATTATTTCACAATTAACTTTCCTTTATTTAATGCTTCTTGTACATCTCATTTAATTATATAATTAGTTGTTCAAACTTTGCCAATGTAGCATTAAAACAGTGAAATTTGGGCCAAAAAATAATTTTTTATTTACATTATGTCCAAAAATAATTTGACTGTTTTTTAAAAATTGAACTAACTGCTTTGGGAGCTGAATTATCTAAATTTACTAGATACATTGTTAATATTTGATAAATCATAGAAGTTTGATAGGTTTCCTCTCTGTAGCAATTAAATCATTTGCTAAATGATTACTGATGCCCATCATGAAGATGTGGCAGAGGGGTGGGGTGATGGGTGGATGTGGGTTAGGGAGGGGATGAGAGTGGGACTTGAGCAAGTGAGGAACAGCACTTGTGCCATATACGGTGTCATATTGCCCTGTTATAGACATTAAACCAATGATAATGCAGCTGAGATTCATAATGCTGGAGAGAAGGTACTGAATTATTATTACACTCAAGAGAATTTGGTCCTTTAAAAAATGTTCCACAAATGCAAATGTAATATTAATAAATAAAATTTCTCCACCGAAGAACAATTTTTCTAAGTAATAGTTTTCTCAATTATTTAATTAAATTATTAAACGAATATGACCAGAAATACAACAGCCTCAACCCCACTATGCATGATAACCATGTGTAAATTCTGCCTGGCTTTCATAACTTCTACAGCTGAACTAGGTGTTAGTGTAGCTTGGCCTTTTTCTTCCCTTAAGCTGGTGCAGCTGAAGTATTAAGGAACTAGCAAAATTCATAAAAATCTTCAAGTCAGAGTCACTCTTTTTTGAAAAGGCAACACATTTAAAAAGCATCACTTGTAATTATGAAGCTATTATAAAAACATTTTAGGAATGTGGAAGTACATTAAATCTACTTAAGAGAATAGGCACAAGAACATGGACTAATGTCATCTCTTGGAATAAATTCAATGTGTCAAAAGTTGCTTCATTTAAAAAAAATTAAAATGTCCAAAAATTATGTGAAGTATTTTAAAGTTAAATGTCTATACTCAGGAAGTGAACAGACACTTTGGGGGGCTGCCTTAATGACTACTACAAATTCTCAGATAAAAGATTGAATCTTGATGAGAAAGGAGTCAAAATGAACAAAAGATTCTTCTTCATAGAGATATATAACATAAGCTATGATGGCTGAGTAAGAAAACTTAGGTAATTTTCTCTACTTCCAATTCCATGTATCAAATTGCTTTCAATGCCACAAGGGTAGGAAGCATATATAAAGAAAATGAAAGCCTAGGAAAATGGGAATTTCACCCCGAACCTCTCCAATATATTAATAACAATAGTGACTTCCATTTCTAAATCTTGACTATGTGCCAGGCATTGAGCAAGGCATTTTCTATATATTACTACATTTAAACTCAAAATAATCTTTTAAGGCAAGGATTATTATTATCATCAAATTGTAGATGAAGAAATCTCCTTCCGATCAGAGGTTTATCCAAAAAATCCCACAGTTATAACATAAATTGTCTGTTAATATCCAAGAACAGAATTACATGGGTCTAGGCTCTCTGGTGTCCACTAGAAATGAGTAACAGAAAGTGTCAGGCTTGACTCAGTCCTAAATTAAATTTGTTTTAGCTCCTACTGGAACTCAGAGAACAATTTGGTTCCTATTGTTAAATCTCTTCTGAATGCATTCATACATAAATTTTCTCTCATTTTCATCTCTTCAAATATCATTGTAACATTCAAATTTTATCAACCAAAATGATCAACAATTTAAGGTGTATCCATCTAGACTATTTTTCAATGAATAGATAGATGATAGATGATAAATAGGTAGATAGATAGATGATAGATAGATAGATAGATAGATAGATAGATAGATAGATAGATAGATAGATAGATAGATAGATAGATAGATAGATAGATAGATAGAGATAGGTATAGATATATATCTACTTTTTGGTTTTGACAAAATTATAATCATACTACACATAATGTACTGCAACATGTTTCTTTCACTTTATCACATATGTATTCACATATGTGTATCTCAGTACATATAACTCCATCTTACTCTTTACAATGGCTGCCCAGAATTCCACCAAATTAACATACTTTTATCTATTTAATCACTTTCATACTGTTCAACATTTTAATTATCTGTAGATTTTGCTGTTACAATCATGTTACAATAAACATCCCTGCTTGCCTACGTGAGTATTTCCGTAGTATACATAGATATCCAGAATTATTACTGTAGAAAACTACCACCAGTTTAAAAAGTTAGGAATTAACATAATATGTATGTATATATGTATGTATGCATGCATGTATGTATGTATGTATGTATGTGTGTGTGTGTGTGTGTAATTGCTCTCTAAATGACTTTCTTAATCAAGTCCTTTTCCTCTACGTGCATTCCTTTCTCGTTTTTGGAGGATGGTGTTTAGACTATACCTCTCACCATTTGCCCATTTTATCTGTCCTCTTTGCTTTTCCTGGTCTACTCTCCACTTCTGTCTACATATATCCCACCATCCTTTCACCTTCCTGTTAACTGACCATAATATGACATAAAAGCATATTTAAAATTTTAACTTATTATGAATAAAGTTTTCTGTTTCTGCTTATTAAAAGATCGAATAGCTTTATCTTTCATATGCCCCTCTAAAAAAAGTAGCAATAAAGCACAATAATTACTTTAATGTGACCCTTGATTTCAATGACCGTGGAAGGGGAAAATGCCCCATCTTCAAGCTATATACACAACTCTAGTGTGCCAAATTTCAAAGTCCATCCATACAGAAAGTTTAAAATTCAGTTCATTATCAGGAATTATTTTTGGTACATGATGCTGAAACGTGCAGATACTTAAACTTTTCAGGTTTTAATGAGATATTCAGTGTTAGTAGTTAGAATAAGACATAGGCAAGCAATCATGATCACAGAAAGCACTTGCAAGAATTAGTTCTTTCCAAGTCTTTTGAATAGCAGAATAATGATCAGGGAGAATCTGCTTGACTTTCAATTCTGCATAACCAATCTTTCCCAGGACACCTGGTCTCACGTACTTATCTCCCTTTAAGAGTCAGTAAACTGCCCTTGAGCCAAAATACAGAAGGCAGTTCAAAGACTTAGAAAACCACGGAAAACAAATCTTGGGAACTTTCAATTTATTTATTCAAAAAATAAAAAACAACTTGATTTTATATTTCTAAGGTAAACACTA
The DNA here is from genome assembly GCA_030015415.1 of Cynopterus sphinx. NCBI lineage: Eukaryota > Metazoa > Chordata > Mammalia > Chiroptera > Pteropodidae > Cynopterus > Cynopterus sphinx. The sequence continues at coordinate 114,836,869 of CM057381.1, forward strand.
TAGAAAGAAATACAAGGAGTTAACTTTGATGGGGAAACAGAAAAAAAACATCTATATGATATGCAAGGCAAACAGCAAAGTTAAATCTTAATAAATAGAAAGATGAAATTTCCCTGGAACTACATTTAAGATAAGAAAGGAAGAAATTACATATGCATGTGTTTTGTTTGGGGTGGGTGGCAGTTTATATTCATTGGAAAGGTCTAGAAGGATATGCATCCAAATGCTAATGTTGGTTATCTCTGGGGGTTGGGATTACAAGTAGTTTTTTTCATTCTGCTTGCTCGAACTTTCTAATTTTTCTCCAGTAAACACAAATAACTTGTGTAAAATAAATCAATAAAAGTTAAAAATGTAAATGTTTGTAGAAAAACTCAAGACATTTAAATGGTTTTGTAAAATAGATCTAAGGGCTCTGTCAAACTCCAAATAACTGACATTTGACTTGCTATTTGTTGTTAGACCCCACATTCTCATACTTTAACGAGTGAAAGGTTACTTAAAGTTGATAAAACGAAATGGAAAGGCCGAGAAATATTGAATAAACATAGTCAACCAATCTGGTAGTAGGTATTAAACAATTAAATACATAAGATGGTTAATATAAAACGATATTTATTATCAAAAACTTGGTTAAAAACATTTCAGGAGCTTAGAAAAATAACGATTTCGAAGTGATCCAAATCAACAGATAGCAGGTAGTCCAAATGGAATTTCTTCACAAACAATATTGGATCAGTTATATAAGCCACAGCTAGCTTGGCTTGCCAAAGGACAAACTTACTCAGATGCCAAGAAATGTTCAGAGTTTGCACCTTAAATTTACTGCAACTTCAAGGCGATGCACTGCAGCATTAAGTAAAATAGCAAAAGACTGGAAACAATCCAAATCATCATCACCAAAAAGCTGGCTGAACAAACCATGCCACTGAAACAAAGGAATGCACACAACCTCAACTATCATGGCGTAATCACTGGAATAAATTGTTAAGTGAAGAAAATAAAGGGAGCAAGGAAACAGGTTTAGAGTGTGGTATCTTCTGGCTAAAAGGAAGAGGAGAGAAATATAAAATAAACATGTTTGCTTATATTTGAAAAATAGAAAAAAATTAAAGAATAACCCCAAAACTAAAATAATCATTAACTATAGAAAGAAGAAGGAGACAAGGTAGAGGTAATAGGAATAGAGGCTAGACTTCTCATCGTACTTTATTGTGTAGTCTTGAATTGGAACCACTAAAGCATTTTACATACTTAAACATATTAAATTAACAATATATTTACTGTATCTTGATTAAAGTTTAATTTGGCTAATTAAATCTTTCACTTGTGCTGAGTAGGAATTTCTTAAATAGAAATGATAAGTCTTCCTAATTTCATTATCCTCTAAAATGAACTTTTTGCCTATTAGACCTGTTAAGTCAAATTTCATGTTTCCCACAAGTTTTTTCATTTCTTTCCCACAAGTTGTTTTGTGCTATAGATAGACAATTTCAGGTTGAAAAAGAGATAAGCGGGCTTGGTATTTTGTTGTTGTTTTTGTTTTTTTCAGTTATTGTTATAAAGCCTTTACTTTTTCAGAGTCATTTTAGTTTCATAGCCAAACTGAGTGGAAGGTATGAAGAATTCCCACATATCCTTTGCCCTCACACATGCATAGCCTGCCCATTACCAACATCTTCCATCAGAGTGGTACATTTTTTATGATAAATGAACCTATACTGCAACATCATTATCACCCAAAATTCATAGTTTACATTACAGTTCCCTCTTGGTGTTATATATTCTATGGGTTTGACAAATGTATAATGATATGTACTCATCATAATGATACCATACAAAGTATTTTCATTGCCCTAAAACTCCTCTGTGCTCTTCCTATTCATTTTACCCTCCCCCTTACCCTGCCAGCCCCTGACAACCACTGATCTTTTTACTGCCTGTCCTAGAATGCTGTATACTTGGAATCATACAGTATATGGCCTTTTCAGATGGTCTTCTTTCACTTAGTAAAATGTAGTTAAGGTTCCACCATGTCTTTTCAAGTGGTTTTCAACATGTTGATATCTTCTATAAAAGAACCAAACTCTGTTCCTTCATAACTTTGTTTCGATGCTTTGAAATAATCATAGAAACTACTATTTTATTGAGTGTTTACTATATGACAGGCACTCTAAACATAGTGTACATATTTTCTCACTTGATCTGCTCAAGACCCTATAAGGTAAACATTTCAATATCCCTATTTTACAGATGAAAAGCTAAAGCATAGAGAAGTTAGTTACATGCCCAAAGTCACATGCTTTTTCCTCGACGACTTTACTGAGGTTCATTTCACATATCACAAAATTCTCTCAAGTGTGCAATTCAGTAAATTTTGGTAACTTTACCAAGTGGTACAAACATCACCATAAATCAGTTCCAAAACATTTTCATCCCTCCAATAAGATCCTTCCTGCCCATTTATAGTTAATCCCCATGAGCCTTAGGCAATCACCAATCTACCTTCTGTCTCTATATTTCTGGGCATTTCCTATAAATGATATCATACTACATGTGGTCTCTTTTGTCAGCCTTCTTTCACTTAGCATAATGTTTTTGAAGTTCACTCAAGATCGGCATGTGTCAGTAGTTCACTGTGTTTGATTGCTGAATAGTATTCCATTGAATTAATATACCATATTTTATCTATGCATTTACGAGTTGATGGACATTTAGGCTGTTCCAGTTGGGGACTATTAGGAATAGCACTGCTAGGTGCAAATCTTCATGCAGACTTATGTTTTTATTTCTCTCTACTTAGTAGTAGAATTGCATATTATATGGTAGTTTTATGTTCATCTTTTTGAGAAACTGCCAAAATATTTCCAAAGTGGCTGCACCATTGCATATTCCCATCAGCAGTGTATAAGAATTCCCATTTCTCTATACCATCACCAACATTTGTTGTCTTTCTTATTACCTCTAGCCATTTTAGTGAGCATGAAATGGTATCTCATTGTGGCTTTAATTTGCATTTTCCTAATGACTCATACTGTTGAGCATCTTTTCACCTGCTTGTTAGGTATTGCGTGTTGTGTGTGTGTGTGATGTCTGTTTGTACCTTTTGCCCATTTTTTGATTGGGTTATTTATCTTGTAAGTCGATTGTACATATACATTTGTTAATTCTTGCTAAAAGTCCTTGATAAAATATGTGTTTTGCAAATATTTTCTCCCAGTCTGTTTCTTATCTTTTAATTTTCTTAATGATGTCTTTTGGAGTTCAAAAGTTTTGAATTTTGATGAGATCTAAGTTATCACTTTTTCCTTTTACTATGATTTTTCATATTATACTTAAGAAAGCTTCGCCTAACTAATGATCTTGAATATTGTCTTGTATTTTTTTTCTAAGAGTTTTATTGTGTTACTTTTACATTTAAGTCTGTGATCAATTTTAAGTTAATTTTTGTGTATAGTCTGGTGGGAGAGCCTAAGTTTATCTTTTTGTGTTATGGATATCTAATTGTCTCAGCACCGTTGTTGAATAGACTGTCCATTCTCTCAGTAAATTGCTTTGGCATCTTGTAAAAAATCAATTGACTATAGATACAAGGATTTATTTCTGGATTCTCGATTCTGCTCCTTTTATTTATATATCTATACTTATACCAATATCACACTGTGATAACTGGAACCTAATAGTAATTCGAAATTGGGAGACAATCCTCTAATTCCCTTCTTTTTCAAAATTGTTTGGGCTAGTCTAGGTATTTGCATTTCCATATAAAGTTTAAGATTTGCTTATCAATTCTGCCCCAAAATAGGCATGCTGGAATTTTAACAGTAATTGCATTGTATCTATACGATTTGGAGACAATTAACATCTTAACAATATTGTCTCTTCCAATCCATGGACATGGAATATCTCTCCGTTTACTTAAATCTTCTTTCCTTTCCTTCAGCAAAGTTTTGTAAATTTTAGTGTACAAATCCTGAATTTCTTTTTAAAAATTTATTCCTGAGTATTTTATTATTTCTGATGCTATTATGAATGGATTTATATTCTTAATTTCATTTTGAATTGTTCATTACTTATAGACACAAAAACAATTGATTTCAGTATACTGATCTTATATCTTGAACTCTGCTGTTTATTTGTTCTAACAGGTGTGTGCGTGTGTGTGTGTGTGTGTGTGTGTATTTATTCCATAGAATATTCTATACACATATTTTGTTCAGAAGCCCAGCAAATTATAAAAGTCACTTTTCAGGGACCTTGATAAATGTTTGGTCTCATTTACAAACTTGGTTAAATTCATTTTAAACTGCTTTTATAAATTTAATGTATTCAATTTTCTTTTAAGTACTATAATTGTCTTAACAAAACTTTCCTGAATACTTAAATAACTTGTATAAATCTAATACATTAAACTTATAAATATGGTAAATCTTAGTTCTATTAAATTATTCAGTCTATAATAAACTTATTAACATTCAAACTTAAAATCACAAGTCTAAATCAAGCATACATTTAAAATTAGAATAACAGGATGATATCTTGCTCCATTGGCCAAATTCTCTTAACTTTTATAAGTTTTCAAATGCCAAAATATAAAATGCCAAGAATGCACAGACTTCTTAACTTGAAAATATGAATACTACACATTTGAGAGTCTTAAAACATTACTATACTTATTTTTAAATCATCCCAGAATTAAAAGATGTTGACATACCGAGAAATTAACCATGCCACCCCAAACGACCATCCCTCTCTTTTCTTATTCTCTCCTATACATTTGCTCCCCAACCAACCTGACTAAATCTCAGTGAAGGCCTTGCCATCATCTACCTCTGTGACCTTGGCTAAAGCTACTGCTCTTTTAAAGAGTTCCTGTTTTCTTTACTTATTAAAAAAAAATGGATGGCATTAGGTTAGATGATTGCTAAAGTCTTAACCATAAAATTCTTGAATTCATGTTTGTGTGTTTATTCACGGCTGTGGCTTTCCATTCAGGTTAATGGGAATGAACAAAATTACTAAAAAGCAAAGCATCTACTGCTTGTTAAAAGCTACCATCACAGAGAATGCTTGTTATTACACATACAGTCATACGTGATGATGTTTCAGTTAACAACAGACCACATATGCAACTGTGGTCCCATAAGACTTTAATAGAGCTGAAAATTTTTTATCTTCCAGTGAAGTTGTGGCAAATTCGTTACTGACATGTTTGTAGTGATGCTTGAATAAACAAATCTATTGCATTGCCAGTTGTATAAAAGTATAACACATATAATTACAGTAGTAGGCTATACCACTTAGATTTGTATAACATTCTGATGTTCTCAGAACAACAAAATCGCCTAATGATCCATATCTCAGAATGTATCCCCATCACTAAGTGGTACATGATGTAATGAGATTTGTAATCTAAATTTAAAAGCTTAAAAAATACAAGGGTTTTTAAAATTATAACTTAAATAAATCAAATAATAATTTAAAAATCAAAATAACTTATGAATAATCTCTTTTGTGGACAAAAACTACCACCAAGGACCTTAAAAATCACATTTAATAAGTTGGAAAATTATATCTCATGGGTAAGATAGGCTGTCATTCAATAGGCATGTATGAAGCATCTACTGTACATCAGACAGGCACTGTGCTGGGTGCCAAAGACTGAGGAGTTCACAGTCTCCCCGGGGTGGTGTTCCCACAAGGTTCAAATACAGCCAACCTGTACAAATGTTAGCCAGGCAACCAAGGGTATTGAGTTGCTTAGTATTCTCCATAAAATAAAACCATGCCGCTCTAGCAGAATACTATTTTGAAATAGAACACAACAAATGTAAGAACCAGTTTGACTTTTGAGTTTCAAAAGCCTCCCCTTAAAGATTTTTAAGAATGCTTGGTAGATGGCTTTCCTGCCTAACAGCTCTCCTCCGCCACGCAATGCTGGATCAAAATTCCATCAGCTCGGTGGGAAGGAGCAGTGAGAAAAAAAGGAAGTGGGGGAGAAATCATAGATGTTGATGCATCATTCCTGAGAAGGGGCCTTGCACCCTATCTCTCTGAGACAAATTCCCGTTGAAGAGGAAGACCGATCTGCCCCCAGGTAATTTTGGGCATTTGATAAAGGGAGAGCTATGCCCTTGCCCCAAGGGGGCCCATAGGTAGCAAGACCCAGAGTTCCCCATGCCCTGTGTATTGAGGTTAGTCTAGGCAGAAAGATCTAAGGTAGCCTCCCCAAGAAGTTTGGGAGAAGCAACAGGATCCCAGGGGGCCCCCCAAAGACCGCTGAAATAAAATTCCCCCAGCCTAGGTGGGGCTAGTGTATTGGCACTATCCTGGGCACCTTCCATGCCTATCTCATTCCACCCTGACAATGGCCCTAAGAGGGAGGCAGTCTCAGAACCTGTACTTTAAAGATAAAGAAAGCAAGGCTCTGAATTAAATAGCATACTCAAGGACACACAGCTTGAAGCCAGGACTTGAATGCATTCTCCTAACTCATATGCTATATTGTTCCCCATTAAAATATATTTAATATCTACCACCTTTCTTGAAAGATGAATGAGGTAGAGACCTGTCTTCATGCCTTGTAGCATGCAGAAAATGGCAACAAGCCAAAGAACCCAAGCAAAGAAAAAGATAATTCAGGCCCTTACTCAGCATTGTTCCTGATGACAGTTAAGCTAATGGAAGCTACAAAACACAGCCAAGAAAATTCTTTTTTTTTTTTTTCTCCCTTTGCTGGATAAGATCTGGCTGTTTGGGGGTCATTTAAAGGCCCTGACACATGCTTTTAACAGTGAGCTTCCTGCTACCCTTGTGCCCTTCTAAGTGTCCCGACCCTCACAGACTGTCTAGATGTACAGGAAGAACCCCATCAAGAGGAAAGTGAGGGATTTACCTTAAAGATGAGGATAAACTTCCAAGAATATTGTAAGGAGAAACGAAAAATACCAAATCCTACATGCAGTAGGATCCACTGTTGTCTACTATATGCATGTGAATACATTTGCACAGGGAATGGGCTCTCTCTGAGCAGTAGGAAGATGGGTAATTCTATGACCTTGTGGGTCACAAAGTAGTTAAGGTGCAAGTTCCTGAGCCAGGTGGCACTCTGCCACTTACTGTCTGTGGGTCTTTGGGTGAAGTGGCTGAACCTGTCAGAGTCTCAAATTTTTCATCTGTGAAATAAGGGTACTAACGGAACCTGCCTCTCAGGGCTGTGTGAGGATTATAGAAAATCATCTCAGACCTGAACTCAGCATACTGCTTGGCACATGGCAAGCACTCAGTCATTATATTTGGAGAATAACTCCACCTGCTGCCAGAGGCCATAATCCAGCTTCTTGGTTTCCCATCTACTGTACAGACCACCTGACCCAATCTCCTTCTATAGATATGGAACCCCAGAGCTGGCGATGGCAAGGCTCAGTCCAGAACCCAGGGCCCCGCTCACCATTCCAGTCTTTCTCCACCCCTTCAGGAACTTCTCCCCAGACTATTTTCTGCATGAGGGTCCCTTAGAGGGTCTCTCAGCATCACTTGTCAGTCCCTCAGTTTCTGTACATTCAGGGAAAATCTGGCTGTAAACAGTTCTGTCAAGGAAATCCAAACAAACCATGTGAGATACTCCTAATTGGAAAGGAATTCTGTTCCACCTAATTTAAGGCACTGACAACTCAGACTATAAAGAATTGCAGAAATGATTGCATTGTTAAAAGAATCAGAAGAAATATTCTAAGGAGAAATATTAGAGAGAGAGGAGACAAAACCTATATGCAGAGAGACAGAGGCTTATCTCAATGTGAAAGTTTGCTTTTTACATTAGGTACCTAAGGTAAAATACATTATATTGGGTATTTAATCACAGGAGTATTTAACCAAGAGAAAGAGAATTCCATGAGTTTCATTTCAAAAATCGTGCTTAGAACTCCCTTTGAACTCGTGTCTCAGCAGAGGAGTTGAGGAAAAAACAAGACAAGACTGAATATGGCTAGAAGCTCTTATGAGTTGTATGTCTGAGGGCTGTTAAAGTACACATGCCTTGTTTTAAATACCTTCTTCTCCCCTTGCTGTGCAATCTTGGGCAAGGTACCCAACATCTCTGAGTCTTAGTTTTCTTACCTGAAAGATGAGGATAACCCCTAACTCACAGGATAAATGTGAGAATTATAAAAGATAATGCATATAAAAGACCCAAGCACATACTGAAATTGAACAGATGATAGTCCTTTCCTTACTTAGAAAACTACATCCTAATATCAATCAGGATTTTCTGTTTAAGGCTTATAAATTTAGTTTTGTGATGGTTTCCCGCAGAGGAAAAGGCCAACATAGAAAATTTGGAAACTGAAATTATCTAGACTTGGGTTTAAATCCTATCTCTGCCTTTTATTACCTTGTAGTCTTTAACAAGTTGCCTCAGTTTCTTCAAGTTTAAACTAGAACTGATCACAGTGTCTAACTCAAAGGGGTTAAAGGTAAAGCTTATAAAGTACTTGCCATGACCCCTACCGTTCTAAAAATGTTGGTCATTCATTTTGGTTTTGTTTCTGTTTTTCTAAAAATTATTCATATAATTGCCTTATACCTTTCCTTCAATTTATGCTTGAAGTAATAGGCACAGATTTTGTATTCCACAGCTCGGCACATTTCCACTACAACAATTTAATCCATACAAAACTTGGGCAAAAGATATGAAAATGTTATTTAAATAAAACTGAGAAAGTGACATGGAAATAATAAAATCAGTTTCTTCATTTTAAAAGTAGCTTGACCCAGTGTAACACAGCTCAAAGGGTCCATCTGCAGACTAAAATGGAGAGATCACAAATACACCCAGTAGAAAATTACTGTTCAGTCTGCTCAGAAAGAGAAAGTCTATAAAGGCCCTGGCAGCCCAGTTAAGTATGAGTGAGGAGGGAATTAATGTTTATTAAGTATCTACAATGGGTCAAGGGCTACATTTATACTCTCTCGCTTATCAGTCAAACTGCTGCAGCCATGTACATCACAAACAATGCCAGGCACAGTGGGATTCTTTGTTCTGCTCTTTTTAAACAGTTCATTGAAAACTTAACAGATATTAACTTGCCAAGTTCTATTAATAATCCTTCAAATTAGGATTTTTCATCGTTTATTTTAAAAAGAGAACTGAGGCACAGGGAAGTTAAGTAGATTTGCCCTAGGTCACACAATTTTGAGTACTAGAAGCAGAATTTAAACCCCAGCACTAAAACTACAGTCAGATTACTAGTAGCTGATCCTCATGTGAAGCCGTACCACCAAAGTGAGTTAGCAAAGGATTGGGCTACGCTGTGAGAATACTGTATCTTAGACTGCTACTGCGACTACCACGTGTCTTGGGTGGGGTTTGTTTTGCTGAGGGGAAGGATTTGGCTTTCATTACTGTTAGCATTGCTATTGTTATTTGATTAGTTAATACATTAGTTCAAAATTCAGAAGGTACAGAAGGTATTCAATAAGTGTCCTCTATCCCTGCCTACACAGTCAGTACCTTGCCTTGGAAGTAAACAGTGCTATTAGTTTCCTGGCCATCTTTCCAGAAATTTCTTATGCATACAAGCACATAAATACACACGTACGTGCATGTGCTTGCGTGCATGCTTTTCTGCACCTTCCTCTTTTCTGGGACCCTGAATCTGGAGACTATTTCATACATAGAGAGCTTCCTTATTTCTGATGAGAGCCGCCAACTATTTCATTGTGTGATTTGTCCTCTATTGGACATTTAGGTTGCTTCCAATCTTTTGCTGCTACCAACAATGTGGCAGTGAATAACTCTGTCTATAGATCATTTTTCATATTTGAAAGTACATCTGATAACACCCTAGAAGCGGAATTGCTGGGTTATACAGTACGTGCATTTGATAGATATTTTCTTCTTCCCCTCCACAGAGATTACCCAAATTTCAAAATGGGTGATCTCTGCCACTCTTATTTATAAATGTCTGGATCGATTTAATTAAAGTGCCCCTAAGATTTCCATTAAAGTGTGCCTAAGATTCCAACTCTTATCTATATGATCTTGATATCGGTGCTGATAAAAGGGCAACTAACTTTCAACCATAACTCACAATGTAAATTTTTAATTTTCATCAAAATGGTATTTCCAACAGATTGGCTATTAAATAAAGGTTCAAAATTGGAATATGCAATTTACATTAAAAAAACACCACTTCTATCTGATTTACATGTTGGGGTGCTGCTCAGGCACCACCTATGTTACCCAGACAATGATACAAACAGCACCCCCTAGAGTTGTGCACTGTATATGGCAGCTCTGTCATCCAGGTTCTGCCTAAGATTTCATTTAGGAGAAGTGTGTAGAAGAAGGTGTTCTATTTAGAGTAAAACACAGTTTCAGACCCCTATGTGCCCCAAGTTAGACACAGATAGTTTATAAATGCTTCTTAATGCTAATAATGGTAGCTGAATCTCAGTTCTTCTGAGAGCGTGCAAACTCCCAGGACATTTTTACAGCAATTTCAGATGACCTAGCTGAAATGAAACCTTAAACGCCATACCAAAAGGAAGGCCACATGTCAATGTCATCTTTCCCTTGTCAGAGAACAGAACACAGAGTAATCACTGAGCAACCAGCTTCCTGACCCCCTGCATGTTAAATTTTTATCCACAGGAAGTTAGTTAGTGACATGCAAGGAAATCTGTCTTGAAGATGGAAGGCAACAGCCTAGTGGAGCTAAGCTTCAAAAGATTCAGATACATTCACGAGTGTTTATCATTCATACTGTGAGATATGTAGAATTAACTGTGCTTTGCTTTCCACCTCGCATCCCACTATCCTAAATTAGATTTGAGATCAGGCTGATACTCATGGGCCTGGCCTGTGGAGGCTCATGTTTAGGGAAGAGGAAGAATCTTTTATTCTACCAGTGGGACAGCTTGGCAACTGGGGCATTGGAAATGTAATGCTGCAGAGCCTGTCACATTTACTCCTCTCTTATCTCTGCTATCTTATCTTCACCTTCACAGGAGAGTGACCATAAAGGAGGCCCTAGGAGGAGGAAGGATGTTAAAGCACTGTGGATGGAGAAGGATCATATCTAATCCCCAGCAGCCAAAGAGCTCAGCTCTGGTGATAAAGGGATCTAGCAGTAATCCAGCCTCTCAACAAAGAGATTTAATATCCTGAGGGGTGAGATCCACTCAGCCGTGTAGGGTTATCATCGGATTAAATCCAGCCAGGGTTTTTATAGATAGAGTGACTATAAGCAACTCTCTGCTTTGGTTTCCAAGACTGACAGCATTTTTAGAGAGTAAATGAATAAAGTAAATTACTTTGAGGCCTGATTACATGTGATATTCATATCTTAAAAATAGAGTTTATTAAATAAACCAATTATGCCCAATTTGCTGCTAACCTAAACACAACAATTTCTCTAGTCTAGGTGGCTGTCACACTCATAGGTAACTTCCCTTCATTACTGCGTAGTGTGGTGACGCCTAGTGGAAGAAAGAAAAGGAGCATCTAAGCAGATGGCTAAAAAAAGTTGTATTTTTGATGACTCCATTTTCATGAAAGTTATACAAACGGCACCTTACAGTAGGCAGGGCCACCAGCTCCAATTTAAAAGTTCTTTTGTGTTTTTTCCATTGCTGATAACAAGTGTAGCCTTATTTCCTTTTAAAACTTTTGTGACCTGTATAAGGCAGAGAGGTGAGAAGTTAATAAACACTGTTCTGTCCAAAACATTTCTCCCACAGAAATGACACCTGTTTTATGCCTGAGAGAAGACAGAGATAGCCACTCAAAGTCTGGAATGACTATGTCACTTAAAGCAAGTAGCCAAATGGTTGGCCAGGGTGGTTTAAGAACGGGTAGACTAGGAAACAGCCTATGTTGTCTGATACTAGGAAAGCTAAAAAGACTTCTTTGCCTCTCAAATGTTTTCTTCCTCACCCATACTCGTGCCTGGATTTCCACAACTTTGCAACTCATTCCTTCGACACTGAGAAAATTTCTGCAGCCCTAAATAATATATACTAAGTGCAAATGACTCCGACATGGCTAATAGGTTAAGCCTTGCTAATATTCTGAGGAAGGGAGGTAAATTAAAGCTGAGATCAACTGAGTATTTATTAAAGAAGCTAGAAAAGGATTGTATAGATTAGTTCAAATTAGATGAGTTCCTTGTATGGAGATCTAGGTCTGATAAAAATGGAGCAAACACAGTTGTGGGAAGAAGAATAGAGCCTGGGAGGGGAAAGATGGGTATTGAAATGAGAGGAAAAGTAGGAGGAACCTAAGACACTTTTGTCACCCTATTGTGGACAAAAAAGGGGTCACATACTAAACTGGATAAGTTCAAGGGAAGTCTACATCGAGGGCCTTACAAACTCAGAGACTAAAAGTAAGCACATTTGATGAGCTGAACATAAAAATTCCTAACTAAAAGAGTCATGATGTGTAGTCACTTCCTAGGCCTATAGCTTCCTTGACAAAAGTCAATCCTTACCTTAAGTTAGCTTGTCTATTGTCTTTTTTGCATCTAAGATTTCAAACCTTTAAAATATCAGAGCAATCTTTTCAGACTCCTCAGGGCACAGCCACCAAATCAGAGAATAAGACCACAGAACCTCTCGTTATCATGTTCCCCGAATGTCAAATCTATGTGCTACAAGTGTTAACTGTTAACTTCCCTGTACCCAGCAATGCAAAAAAAGTATGTGTCTCTCCATTTTATTTTTTATCTAATCCCAGAGATTCCCCCATTTTGCTTTCTCCCACTCCCTTAAACCTACCAACAACGAATTTCATGTTATATCACCTCCTTTTATCCTAACGTATTAATAAGCTGCAAATCAATTTTCTAGAGAATGTTCTCATTCCGTTACTTCCCAGCAATTATGATCAGTTTGGCTCAAATAAACTCATGAAAATTCTCTACAAGTATGGATGCTTTTTACGTTGACACTGTAAACCACTTTTACTCACAATATTTCTGACACCAAATGTATGGTGTCAGAGACCACTTCATCTCTCTGAAACCAGCTAAGTGCCCTGTGATTCAATTCAGTTCTAACAGTTTGTACCTGGAGTTAGCAACAGATTCCACAAGCTAACGGTTCAGTTCCACAATCCTGCCCCCTACTTCAGGTGGCAGTTGCGAGTCACAAGTTGTCACTTCTGACTGACCTAGTCATACATTCAGGGGGTTCTCACAACTCCCTCGGTTTCAATAATTAACCAGAACAAATTAACAGAACTCAGGAAAGCAATTTACTTTCTATTACTAATTTATTATAAAGTGTGGGGGTTCCGAATGAGCCACCCCAACATGTGCCCAGTAGTATGTAGATTACTTTGAGCTAAAGGCTATGTTAGCTTCAGGCTCAAAAGAAACTTCTGTACACTCCCCTTTCCACCCTCCACCACTCCCCAACACACACACACACCAACTACCTAGAAGAATTTGAATTAGGGGCCTTGCCTATAACAGATTATCAGAGGTAACTTCTTTTGACCTATCTATAGGGCAGGGCAAACTACTATTTACTAATAAACATTTATTCTTCTTATCATCTTACAATTACCCTTTGAAGCCCCCAGGTTGCCTTACCTCATCCCAACCTCAGAATGTCTTATATAACCGTGTTCCCTTTCCATCTCTGAACTTCTTGTGCACACGGAGTCTCTGACTCTCGTGTATGCAGGGTTTATATATATATATATATATATATATATATATATATATATATATAGTATCAAATTGGGTTATTTTCTCTCGCTAATCTGTCTCACGTCTATTTGATTATTAGACCAGCCAGAAGAATCTGAGGGTAGAGGAAAGCTTGCTCCTCCTCCACAAAAGGATATTATACAGAATACAAATGAACAGCCAAATGAAGAGGTAAATAGTGTTAGGCAGATAGGTAGAAATGAGTGATGGAGGAATGAAGGCCCAACCCGAAGATCTCCCTTAGGGCCTCCCCTAAACAGCCATTTTACAGTTAAAGATTACCATTACATCCTGAAATACAAGAAAGTAAAAACCACAAAACTAACACTGGTGTAGTACAGCCACAAGCAGCTGCGCAGTTAGTACATATATTGACTTTTCCTAACCTTAGCTTCATGATACCATCGTTATAATATCATAGATATGCCTGGAAATTCATAACTCTAATTTCAGCAGACTGAATTCTGGATAACCACATGTATAGCAGGCAAAGGGTTACATAACAACAAAATGTCAATCAAACGACCTCATGTGCTAATTATCTAGCATCACCCCTGTAACCATGCATCAAGGGCCAAAATAAGGTTTACTTCCCAAATTCTATCTGGCTGTGGCCATCTTTGGCATAGCTCACTTCTCTCTTGAAATGTACTTTAATAAATCTTACTTTCCCTAAATTTTACTAATCTGTAACTCTACCGCAGTGGAAAGAACCGAGAACCCCCTCAGTGCCACCAGGGCAATAACGGATTTGGATTGCCCCAATGGTTACAATGGGACAAGGTCTGGAAGGGTCTGAAACACATGATCTTCTGTTCCATGGAGCTAGAGTACATCACCCTCCCTGAACTTGGGTGCATTAATGAATCCAGAGGCTCTCTGAACCCCATCATTTAGGGAGTCTTATGGAAGTTCCACTGCATAGGCATGATTGATTAAATCATTGGCCATTAGCAACTGAACTCAACCTCCACACCTTCTTACCTCCCCAGAGGTCAGGAAATGGGCTGAAATTTCTATCCCTCTAATCAATCATGCTGCGGTCTTTCTAGTGTAGTGATCAGCCTCCATTCTGAAGCCATCTTGGAGTCCGTAGCTACTGCAAGCAAGGAAGACCGCTACCAAAGTAACACCCGTGAACACATTTGTGTCTTTCCACAGTGCCAGGTTTATTGAGTGCAACCTTCTCAGATAAACCAATCAGGAATCCATGCAGGTTAACACACAGCACACAGAGAGGGGAAATACAGAGGCTTATGCGACACAGCAAAGGGATGAAAGTCCTTAGCATCTCTAAAGCAAGCTCTGTTGACTAGTGGCGTGGATAGCTGCATGTCAGTCCCAAGCCAGCAGCTACAATGGGTCAGAAGGTCAGATTTTTCACCTCTCAATGCACCTGTCTGCGACGCTCTTGGGTTAGGGTTAAGCATTGTCTGCCTGAGGTGTTCAGCTTACATGGACTTTACAAGGTGGGCTCCTTATGCTTATTGGCCTCTGCAGATAGGTGCTTACCCAGACAGGTATGGCTGATGTTTCTGTGATTTGGGGCATTCTGGTTACACCCTAAAGGGGGTCCACTTACATGCCAGTTGACATTACTGTCATGGCTAACACAGAATCCATTTTTTAAAGTCCAAAAGTTTGCATTTCCTTATGCACTGTACACCAGCCATCAATCATTTCTTTACCATACAAAAGAGTCTTGTTACTCTGGAATTTCCGAGGGTTTTAGGAGCTGTATGCCAGGAATTAGGGACTAAGATCAATTTTTTTTTTTTATTATATCACACACTCTGAGTCTTGCTTGGGTTCTGACTTGAAGTTCTCCAGGGTTCTCATTTTTTTTTTTTAAACCTTCCTCAGTAAAATTTTTCCAGGCTCAAACTACTTAACTGAGTTTTCTAATTTTCTATTAAAACAAAAACAGAAGCAGAAAAATTACATCCAGAAGCTGAAAAATTAAGAATGGTTTACCTCAAGATGAAAGGTTGTCTTGTGGACTAAAAAGTAGGTTTCTATAGAAAGTAACCTCACAGGGTAATCTGATCATAAACTGCAAAATGGACAGGTTATGGTAGATAACCACACCCCAAGCATATAACTTTTTAGTAAAAGGTTTCTCTTTGCCTTAAGCAATCCCAATCCACTGTTTCCGAGCAAGTAGGTTAACACACCTTTGAAATAACCACCCCTAGGGAGCACATAATTTTGTTAACTATCCTATAATCTAATCTCTGCCTAGTTTTCTCCCACCTCCCTGTAATATTCCTTACTTTCCTTCCATATTTTAAAATGCATAAAAGAAACCGCAGAGCTGTTATTCTCAAGAGCATTTGAGATCTTGCTCCCTGGCGCAAGTCATTAGTTTGGCTCAAATAAACTCTTATAGATATTCTCTACAGGTTTGGATGTTCTTAGGGCGACAATCTTAATACACAAAAATTAATCAGTGTAATTCACAATATAAAGATAATAAAGAAAACTCATATAATCATTTCAATATATATAGAAAATGCACTTGAAAAAATCCAATGCATGATTTTTTAAACTTTCAGAAAACTGGGAATATAAGAAAATTTCCTCAATCTAATAGAGTATCCATGAAAAACTGACAGCTAATATCATACTTAATGCTAAGATTGAGAACAAAGTATAGATGTCCCCTCTCGCCACATCTATTCACCAGTGTACCATACCAGATGGAGGTCCTAGCCAATGTAATGGGGCAAGGAAAAAGGAATTTAAAGTCATAGTTTTAAAAGGAAAAACTAATTTGTCTCTGTTTGCAGATGGCATTCTTGTTTATGAAGGTGTTCAGAACATGCCACTCACAAGATGCCGCTTTGGCATGCTGACTATTTTGAACTGAAGGCACTCGAGAAACAGCAGATAAAAGAAGGGCTCTCTGACCTCTCCTTTTCTCTCTAAAAACAGAACATAAAGTTTCCCATAAGAAGGTGCCCTCCCTGCATCAGGAAGAGAACATTCGTATCACCAGACACTGGGAGTTGATGAAACTATGCCCACAGATCTAAAAGATTAGGGAATAAAAATGTTCTCGCTTGTCTTGCAGGAAATCTCCATCTCCAACATTTGTCAAGTCACAACACCACTCAAAACCAGCACAGACGGACCACGAGCAGCCCAGCTGACTGGACTATGCACAATTAGCAGCCAAATGAAGCCAAGCTGACCTCAAGAGCACAGCAAAACCAAGATTCATGGAACTCAAGTACCAAAGATGATACTGTTGCCACCAGAGACCCTTAAAAAGCAGGAAATCCATCAATTAGGAAGATCCAGTGTCCAGACATAATATGAACACATATAGGACTGACCAACTAAACTCTGCCAGATTAGAATTTTATTCCCTCTCGTTCCTATCACATTCCTTACCTTACATGGCTTAGTTCAAGACTGACCCCCTGAATTAGAATTAATAAATATGAATAGCCCCTTCTTACCCCTAGTCTCTAAATTTACTTCAAGGAGACTCTCTGAACTTTGTCTCCAGTCTCTGTGTCTGGCTGCCTGACAAATAAACCCTTTCTCTGTGGAAAACCTGTTGCTTCAGGCTTGGGATACTCTGTGCACAACTGGCAATGAGCCTACAGACTTGGTTTGGTAATTAATTGATGCTGAAATGGACCTGTAAAATTACCTACTAAAATAACACTTATCTTCCATTAGTTTCCTTTAAATAGTCCCTGTTCCACTTTGTCTTGTTACATCCCCACAATTGTTTTTGTTTAAAAAGATATATAAGCTTTAGGCTCTAATGGCTTCTTCAGGTCTTCATTTGCCTCTGAAGACTTCTGTGTATAAGTAAAAATATTAAATAAAATGTTTATCTTTTTCTTCTGTTTAACTGTCTTATGTCAGTTTAAAGTGGAAGGAAGTTTTTCTTCCCTTACATTTTCATAGGAAGTCCCAAGGTATCTATCGACAAAAGATCTACTAGAATGAATAAGCAAATTTAGCAACATCGCAGGATACAAGGTTAATGTATAGAACTGATTGTGTTTCCACATAGAAGAGCAAACAGTTGGAAAATAAAAATTTATCACAATTATATTAGCAATACTATGAAAAAAGATACTTAGGAATAAATTTAATAGAATACATGCAAAAAACATAAACTATTTTAAGATAATTTAAAGATAACCTAAATAAATGGAGACACATATCATGTTCATGAATTAGATGACTCAATATTATTAGTATATGAAATCTCCCCACATCGATCTATAGGTTTAACACAATTTTAGTTATAATTCCAGCAAGCTATTTATAGAACTTGCTATTTTGTAGAACAAGCTGATTCTAAAATGTATATAGAAACAGAAAGGACCCACACTATCCAAAGAAATCTTGGAAAAGGAAAAAGTTGTAAGTTTTAAAATAATTTTAAAAAATGAAATACTGAAGGATGGGTACAGGGATGATTGATAGAGAAATAAAACAAGTATAATAAAATGTTAACAGTTGAAA
The DNA here is from genome assembly GCA_030015415.1 of Cynopterus sphinx. NCBI lineage: Eukaryota > Metazoa > Chordata > Mammalia > Chiroptera > Pteropodidae > Cynopterus > Cynopterus sphinx. The sequence continues at coordinate 114,855,078 of CM057381.1, forward strand.
TAGGAAGTAGATACATGGGTGTTCACTATAAAATTCTTTCAATTTTTCTGTACGTTTGAAAAACTTTATAAAATGTTGAAAACTTGTATCGGTCTTTATTAAAGGTCTTTTGGGAGAAACAACTTGTCACACAACACACAGCAAAATCTTCTAAAAATCCTCTATCATCTATTTCCTCGAAGTCCCACACCTAGCTTATAATGTGCATTATTATTCTGTTCTGGCATGTAAGAAAATATATCTACTTTTTTCAATGAAAAGGGAGATCTCAAATGCGTATGTCATAGGCGGAGTAAGTAAAACTACAAAGACCTAAAGCAAGTAACAAATTGCATTCCTTATGTGATAATCACAGATTGTTTCTGACTCCAGATATTAATTTAGACTTGGTTCCAAGGGATTACAACGTATTTCCAAAATCAAATTTACCTTCAAAATATGAGATTCCACCACTGAGGAAACCTAAAGTAGTATGACTAAGGCTAAGTAGGATGTCCCTAAGGAAGAGTTTCAAATGTATCATTCACAGTAACAGCATTGTTAGAATAGCATAAAACCTCACAAGATAACTATTTTGAAAAGGACCATATCCAACTGAAGGCGTATATTAAGAGCCCTCTAAACTAATTGCATTATTTCATTTCAGCACACAACAATATGGATGTTTATAATGATAAGCTTGTGTAATCAAGATTAAATTACTAGTATACTGTTCACCACAAGGCATAATTTTGAAAGATTTTCAATGAAAAAAATAAATTTTTTAAAACTCTTGATATTTGAACATCAGCTATCTGAAGTATTATATGGGATAGCTCAGTCTCTTTCAGAATATCATATATTACTAAATTCACTTCTTAAAATCTCTTGACATTTTGTGGCTTCTACCCAGGATATGATGGTCTTCAAGCCAAGACTCCAAAACTTCAGCTAATCTCTACAGGTGCATTAAGAGACATCACAATGTGACTAGCACAGATTTATTTTCTAGCAACAACAGGATGACTAAGGAGAAGATAATTACTTTACCTGTTTGAACAGTTCATCAAATTGATAGTAAATCAAATGAAAGGACAATATGTCCAAATGATGTTTTGTAGAGTTTGATATTTGCAACAAATTCCTAAGAATAAGGCACTGAATGCAGTAACTGCAGATGATACCTATGTGGTTAACACTCTAATAATCACTCTTTTATCCCCCCTCAGATTCTGGTGAGGATTAAAGGTGAAGACATTTGTAATACACTTAACACTGTGCCCAACACATTAAGTTAGTGCTCAGTAAATTCAAGCTACTGTTATTTTTTATGGATTGTGGGGATAGCATTTTTAAAAGTGTAAAATGGGTGTTGGGAAGGAGAAAACAAAAAAAATTATACTTCTATTAATCAGTCCACAACCACTTACCATTTTCCAAAAAAAGCATCCAAAATGTTTGATGTTAATTACCCAAGTACTTGGGGTTTTGTTCTCATTTTAGTTCAAAATTTATTTTTTTATCTTTACTGATTTAAATGACATAATACAAATATTATCATTTTCAAAAAATAAAAAATATCAAACTAAATTAAAGCATGTAGGATAAAATATGAATTTTCCCCTACCTGTTTCCTAATCCTGCTCATGTCCTTCCAGAAGATGTCAACCTATACTATATCCCTCCAGTCATTTATCAACATATGAAACAGCATTCACATTCCATGGTCTAGATTCAGTTCTCTGAGTCACTGTATAAAAACCTCAAGTCCGTCCACAAGTAAAGTTCCCTCTGCAGCTTTGATAAATCTTGGTAACTTGGAAACAATCTGATAGCCCACCTACCCCTGTCCTTATAAAAACACACATCTCTAGGTTAAGTTAGGAATTCAGAAGACTCAGCTATATCAAGAGATTTTGGAGACCCAATTCTATCAAAAAACCTAGAAATAGTATATTTGAAAGTTTGCTGCCACAGCCAACTGAGTCATGAAATATAATCAATTAGAATCACCTAATTTCTTCTACACCTGCTATCTATAGAAGAAATCTATTCTACTCTGAGAAATATAGAAAGAGATGGGCCACAATTTAAGGAAAGTATCATGGAGAGATTCCACAAGGCTAGAAAGCCTCTTTTTGTCTATACAAGTTACTACACAGGCTGTGAAATGTAGAAAGTCTTTCAAAATGAAATGATTCCATAGCAAATATGCCATATAGATGATTAAAATTTATCTTTCTACAGGTGGTTTTCTAGGCAGTCATTATATTTTGTATGCTATCTGTCCTGTAGCTTTTGATATTCTGGAAGAATTGATGACACCCATTTCCTTCCAAACAGGGCAGTTTTCAATATAGTTATATTCAGTAACCTATAAATCAGTCTGCAAGGCACTCTGAGGATGATGGCACCTAGGTTATATTCCAGGTGATTCTACTGAGAACCACAAGGTAGATGCTCTTAAACCTTTGCTGAATTCTAAATAGAACATCAGAAGTGAGCCTCCCTCTGGGCAAAATACATGAAAGTGAAAACTTAGTTGAGAGCATCATGTCATAGGACTCTTTCTAAATAATGGGAAAAAATGAGGCAAGAGCAATATTTATTTCTTCATCGCTTAAAATCAGATCTCCACTAAGAAAAGATGCATGGCATAGAAATAATCTCTAAATTCTTGTGAACTTTAAAAAATGCAAGGTAAAAATAGTCACAAAACATTTCCATTTTTATAGTCTTCTATAGCTTTATCAAATAGTTGTTGGCTTCAAAAAATCATACAAGTAATATGTTAGTCTGCCATGGCGACTGTACCAAAGTACCACAAGCTAGATAGTTTAAACAATAAAAATTTATTGTCTCACAGCTATGGAAGATAAAAGTCCAAAACTGAAGTGTCAGTAGAGTTAGTTCCTTCTGAGGACTGTGAGAGAAGGATCTATTCCATGCTTTCCTCCTTGTCCTATAGATGGCCATCTTATTCCTATGTCTGTTCACATCATCTTCCTTCTATGTGTGTCTCTGTGCCCAAATTTCTCCTTTTTATAAGAATACCAGTCATATTTGAATAGGACCTACTGTAATAACCTCACTTGAACTTGGGTACCTCTCCAAATAAGGTTACATTCTGAGGTACTGGGGATTAGGAATTAAACATATAAATTCAATATATAACAAGTATTTAAAAGTTCTAAACTATCTGTAGTGATATAATGCCTTTTAAGATAAGACATTCCAAATTTTTCTTTTATTCTTTTTCCTTTGGAGTATATTTATAAACATAATTAGGTTCAGCCAAATCACAGTTTTGAGCTAGATCATAGTGACTCATATACAGTAGATATTCAATAAATGTGCTGATTTGAATTTTTTTCTCTCAGAACCTTAATAATAAATCTGCCACAAAGTAATTGAATCCCATTGAATTAAGCAAGTTCCAACTGACTTTAAAACAATTTTCCTCTCCAACTGCTAAGACACAACATGAACTGTCTGAATGCATCAGTCTATGAATCTTTTTTCTGTATAATCTGAAGGTTAAGTATGGCCATAAATTAACAAATTTTTTACTACCAAGATAACTAAATGAGACCAGATGAAAGATATAGTTCTTTTAACTGCCCCTGAATATGCATGGTACCACTTAAAGCATGAGATTTAAACTGGGTCAACCAAAGTAAAACAAACAAACAAACAAACAAACAAACAAACAAAAACCTGCAATAAAATTGGTCACAAAGGAGTTTCTGGTCATCAGCCACCAAGAAAGGAAAGGAGAAAAGGCTAAGGGGAGAGTACTAATTAACTGAGCCATAAAACTTTATGTAATGGTTAAAAAATGTCCCCAATTTGATGAAAAACATAAATACACGCACCCAAGTAGAAGGAACTTAAAGAGACCCACACCAGGAAACATTACAAACCAACTATTGCAGGGCAAAGACAAAGAGAGAATCTTAAAAGCAGCAAATGACAAGTGACCTGTGATGTAAAAGAATCCCCCAAAGATTCTCAGCAGATTTTTCATAAGAAAAAAAACTGTCAACCAAGAATCCCATATCTGGAAAAACTTTCCTTCAAAAGTGAGGAAGAAATTAAGGCATTCCTAGACAAACAAAAGCTGAGGGAATTCACTCTATTGTATAGGTTGACCACAGTTTGTTTAGTCATTCATCAGATGATGGACATTTGAGTTATTTTACTTTTTGGTTATTATGAATAATGTTGCTATAAACATTTGTGTACAAGTTTTTGTATAGACATGTATTTTCAATTCCCTTGGGTATATACCTAGGAGTAGAATTGCTGGGTAATTATGTTTAGCTGAGAAATTGCTGAAGTGTTTTCCGCTTCCAATTTTTAAAGTGGCTGCAACATTCTATACTCGTATCAGCAATGATAGATATTCCAATTTTCTACGCCCTCATCAACACTAGTTATTATCTCCTAGTGTGTGATATCACCATGAGGTATTTTCTTGTGGTTCTAGTTTACACCTCCCTCCTTACTAATGATGTTGAACATCTTTTCATATGACTATTGACCATTTGTATATCTTAGAAGAAATATCTATTCAGATCATTTGCCCATTTTTATATTGGGTTGTTTCTTTTTATTGTTGAGTTCCTTATATATTGTGGATACTTTTATCAGATACATTATTGATAAAAATTTTCTCCCACTTTGTGAGTTGTCTTTTCATTTTCTTAATAGTGTCCTTCAATGCACAAAAGTTTTTAATTATGATGAAGTCTAATTTATCTATTTTTTCTTCTGGTTACCTATGCCCTAAATGTCATATCTAAAGACACCATTGCCAAATCCAAGGTCACAGAGATTTACACTTATGTTTTCTTCTTTCTTATAGTTTTAGCTCTTAGATAATTAGATCTTCAGTTCATTTTGAGTTAATTTTTATATGTGGCATAAGTTATAGGTCCAACTTTATTCTTTTGCATGTGAATATCATGTAAAATTACTTTCCCACATTGAATTGTTTTGTCACTCTTGTCAAAATCAATTGACCATAGATGTATGGGCTTATTTGGGGACTCTAAATTCTATTCCATTGATGTGTCTGTCTATCTGTATGCCAGTTTCATTTGATTACTGTTGCTTTGTAGTAAAATTTGAAACAGGATGTGTGAGTTCTTCAAACTTGTTCTTTTTAAAGATCGTTTTAACTATTTAGGGTTCCCTTGAATTTTATATGAATCTTGGGGTTAAATTGTCTATTTCCAGTTGGGATTTTGATAGGGATTTTGTTGAATGTATATATCATTTTAGAAAGTATTGCCATCTTACCATTAAGTCTTATTATCCAAGAAAATAGAATATCTTTATGTTTCTTCAGGTTTTTAAATTTTCTTTCAACAATCTTAAAGTTTTAATTTAATTTCATTTTGCCAATAATCTTAAAGTTCTGACTTAAAGTTTTCAGTATACATCTTGCCCTTTTTTAAAGTTTATTTCTATTTTTATTATTTCTAATGCTATTGTAAATGAAATTATTTAACTTTATTTCTGATTTGTTCATATCTAACATAAAGAAATACAATGGATTTTGTATGTTAATCTTGAATCTTGCAACCTTGCTGAATTTATTTATTATCTCTAATTCTTTGTGTGTGTGTGTGTGTGCGCACACATGTACGCACAAGTGTATATTTTTTAGTACTTTCTATAAGCAAAATCATGTCATTTGCAGATTGAGATAGTTTTATCTTCCTTTTCAATCTGAGAGTCTTTTTTATTCTTGCCTAATTGTCCTGGCTAGATCTTTCAGTATGATTTTCCATGATTTTAGGGGAAAGCATTGATTCTTTCACCTATTAAACATGATCTTAACTGTGTTTTTGTTTTGTTTTGTGTTTTTCTGCCTTTATTGAAATATAATTGAAAATTAATTTTTCATATTTACATTGTACAATTTAATGAGTTTTTTTTCAATTATAGTTGGCATACAATAATATATTAGTTCCAGTTGTACAGCAGCGATTAGAGATCTATGTAACTACCAAAGTGGTCACCCCACTAAATCTAGTACCTCTCTTCCCCCTCGCATATTACAACATTAATTATTTTCCTTATGCTACACTTTATATCTCCATGTCTATTTTGTAAATACTCATTTGTACTTCTTAATCCCTTTGCCCTTTTTTGCCATCTACCCCAACACCCCCTCCCATCTAGTAGCCCTCAAAATAGTCTCTGTATCTATAAATTTCTTTCTCTTTGTTATTGTTGCTGTTTATTCTGTTCTTTAGATTCCACACGTATGTGAAATCATGTGATATTTGTCTTTCTCTATCTTATTTCATTCGACGCAATACCCTCAAGGTCCATCAAGGCAATATCTTTTTTCTTCCTCTTCCTTTTAGTCTGTGTGCGTCTTTTAATCTGAAATGAGTCTCTTGTAGGCAGCATATGTAGGGGTCTTGTTTTCTTATCCATTCAGCCACTCTACCTTTTGGTTGGAGCACTGAATTCTTTTCCATTTGAGGTAGTCATTGATAGATATGTAGTTATTACCATTCTTTATTCATGTTTTTGATACATGTTTTTCTTCATAAAGAAGTTCCTCCAACATTTCCTGTATCACGCTTGGTGTTGATGAATTCCTTTAGCTTATTTTTGCCTGGGATGCTTTTTATTTGTCCTTCAACTCTAAATGATAGCTTTGCTGAATGACGTATTCTTGGTCATAGATCCTGGGTTTTCATCACTTCAAATATTTGGTGCCAAGCTCTTCTGTCCTACATAATTTCTTTTGAGAAATTAGCTGCCAGTGTTATGGGTGCTCCTTTGCAGGTAATTACATGTTTTTCTCTTGCTGCTTTTAGGATTCTCTCTTTGTATTTAACCTTTGGCATTTTAATTATAATGTGTCTTCATGTGAATGTCTTTGGGTTCATATTTTTGGGAATTCTTTGAGCTTCCTGGGGTTGTATGTCTATTTCCTTCACCTGGTGAGGGAAGTTTTCCATCATTATTTCTTCAGATAGCTCTTCAACTTCTTCCTTCAGGTACCCCTATGACACCAATATTTTTACATTTAATTGTGTCCCATAGGCTCCTTAAATTATTATTATAGTCTTGGCTTTTTTTTTTCCCCATTCTGATTGAGTGTCCTTGGCTCCCCATCTCTATATTGGTGATTCGATCCTCTTCTTCATCCACTCTGTTGATTCCCTCTATTATTCTTCATCTCAGATAATGTGTTCACCATTTCTGACAGGTTCCCTTTTATAATTTCCATTTCAATTTTTTATGTTTTTTATCTCTTTGTTAAAGTTCTTTTGAGTTCATCTACACTTTCCCTAAGTTCACTGAGCATCTTTATAACCAGTGTTTTGAACTCTACAAGTTAGATTGCTTAACTTCATTATTCTTGGATCTCTGTTCTGTTCTCTCATATGGTTTCTGCTTCTTTGTCTTCCTATTTTGGCTGCCTTTCTGTGTCTATTTCTAAGTACTGAGCAAAGCTCCTAAGTCTCCTGATCTTATAGTGTGAATTTGTGAAGTAGGTGTCCAGTGGCACAGTCCTGAGAGAGGTTCAGCTTCAGGCCAAGTTTAGCCCCAGCCTGTGCCCATCCAGGGCCACCTGTTAAGATTCAGCAAGCAATTCACAGATATTGTGCATATAACTGCCTCAAGAGGCCATGCCAGAAACCAAGGTCAGCGACCACAAGTGTGTCTGGTGCTATTCAGCAAGGAACACCAGGCCCAGCAAGGACACAACTAGATGTGGCTTGGATGGGGCCACAAGTTGGGAGAGGCAGAGTTTCAGGGAATCTTCTGGGCAGAGTGACCTCTGTTATCCAGTTAGATGACTTTTCAGCTATAGCAGCACTGAGTCCATATACTGGGAGGGGGGATTTCTCAACAGAGGAAAGTGGATACCAACAACACCTCTGCCTGGGAGAGAGCCTTGCCAACAGCCCTTGCTCCAACAACTTAATGTCCCTCTATAATGTCCCTCTATAATGTCCCTCCAAGGACTCTATAAGTCCTTGGAGCCCCCTGCACAGCTGACCGGGCACTGGTGTTCGAATGGGCAGGTCTATCACCACAAAAGTCCACTCATGGATGTGCCCTTTTAAGAGGTGTCTACAGCTGCTGGCTGCCACTGCCTTAGCCTGTCTTAGCCATTCAGGACTGGGCAGCCTCTTGACTTCACTTACCTTTGCAGGGTATTATTTCTCTCCCTAGTTGTAGTGCCTTGTTCATCTAGATCCCAGGCAACTTTACTTGCTGTTTGCTGTTTGTTTTTGTCACAACTTTGATATGGTCACAAAAGTGATGAACAAAGCCTCCCTCTATCATCTATGCCATTTTTTTCCACCCCTTCTACTTTGTTTTTTGTAGAGCCCCTTATCGGGTTAAGGAAGTTCACATCTATTTTTCATTTGTTGACTGTTTTTATTAGGAAGGGTTTTATATTTTGTCAAATGCATTTTCTGAAATTAAGATGATCGTGTGGTTTTGCCTTTGCTCCATTAATATATGGTACGTTACACTGATTGATTTTAGATGTTAAACCAAATTTGCATTCCTGGGATAAATCTCCTCCATCATGGTGTATAATCTTTTTAATATGTTCCTAGATTCAGTCTGTTGGTCTATTTGCTAAAGATTTTTGCATCTCTGTTCATCAAGCATGTTAATCTAATTTATTTCCTTTTGACATCTTTATTTGGTTTTGGTGTCAGGGTAGTACTGGTCTCATAGACTAAGCTGGGAAAGGTTTCTTCCTTTTCTATTTTTGGGGAGAATTTGTGAAGAATTGTATCAATTCTTTAATGTCAGATTTCACCAGAAAAACTGCTGGGTTCTGGGCTTACATCTATAGGAAGATTTTTTGTTATCAATCCAATCTGTTTTCTAATCTAATCTCTATTTAGATTTTCTGTTTTATTTTCAGTTTTGGCAGTTTGTGTCTTTTTAGGAATTTATTTATTTCATCTAAGTTATCAAATTTTTGACATACAATTATACATTCAATTTTCTTATAATCCTTTTTATTAATGTAAGAACAGAAATGTGTCTCCTTCATTTTTGATTTTAGTAACTCGAGTCTTCTCTCTCTCTTTTTTCATAGTCTAATTAAAGGTTTACAAATTTGTTGATCTTTTCAAGGAACTAATTTTAGATTTTGTTTATTTTTTCTATGCTCTATTTCATTTATTTTCATACTTGCCTTTGTTATTGCCTTCTTTCTCCTTGCTTTGTGTTTAGTTTGATCTTTTTCTAGCCTTAAGTTGAAAGATCAAGTTATTGAGTTAAAATCTTTTTATGATATAGGCATGTGAGATTATAAATTTTCCTCTAAGCATTGCTTTCACTTCACAGCATAAGTTTCGGAATGTTGTGTTTTCATTTTTAATTGTTTCAAACTATTTTTTAATTTTCCCTTTGATTTATTCTTTGACTCATTGGTGTTTAGGAATATGTTATTTAATTTCCACATATTTGTAAATTTCTAAAAAATGGGTTATTATTTGATTTCTAATTTCATTCAATTGTAGTCAGAGAAGATACTTTGTACGGTTTCAATCATTTTAAATTTATTGATATTTGCTGTGGCTTAATGTATATTTACCAGATAATGTTCCCTGTACACTTGAAAAGAATATGTGTTCTGATGCATTGAGGTGTAATATTCTAGAGATGTCAGTTAGATCTAGTTAGTTTATAATGTTAGTCAAGTCTTCTATTCCTTTGTTGATCTCTGTCCAATTCTTATGACCAGTACTGAAAATGAAATATTGAAGTATCCAATTATTATTATTAAATGTCTATTTCTTCAATTTTGTCAATTTTTGCTTATGGATGTTATGACTCTTTATCTGGAATATATGTTTATATAACTGTTATCTCTTCATGCTAGATTGGCTATCATAAAATATCCTTCTTTACTTCTAGTGACTTTTTTTTTTGTCTAAAATCTATTGCGTCTAATATTACTAAAGCCACCCATTCTCTTTTGGTTATTGATTGCATGGTTTATGTCCTTTTTATCCCTTTACTTTCAACTTATTTGTGTATTTAAATGTATCTTTTATAGACAGCATATATCATGTTTTTTCAACCGATTCTGCCAATATCTGTTTTTTAATTGGAGTGCTTAATCCATTTATATTTAATTTAATTATTGATAAGGCAGGATTTATCTCTACCTTTCTGTTAATTGCTTTCTATATGTCATATTTTGTTTGTTTGTTTTCTATTCCTTCATTACTTATTTCTCGTTAAATAGTTACTTTCTAATGTACCACTTTAATTCTCTTAGTGCTTCTTTTACCTTATATTTAGAATTATTTTTTTTAGTTTTTTCCCTGGGTATTATAATTAACATCTTAACTTTTTATTTGTCTTTTTTTCTTTTTGCATAGTTCTTGCACATTTTACATATCTCATGGTTGAGAACATCTTAACTTTTTAATAATCTAGTTTGAATTCATACTATCTCAAATTTCAGTAGTATATATAAAGTTTGCTCCAATATAATTCCATTCCCTTTTCTCTTGTGTGCTATTGTTGTCATATAAATTATATTTTTATATATTATTTACCCATCAATACATATTTTATAATTATTACCTTTTAAATCAAATAATTGGAAATGAAGAGTTGCCAACGAAAATAAATTTATACTATCTTTTACATTTACCTATGTAGTTACATTTATTGATTATGAACAGGTGAATTGTACTCCCCCAAAGATATGCCCATGCCCTAATCCAGAACATTTTAATGTCAAGGATAGGGAACTATGTCAGACTGACAGCCCCGGGAATTTTGGAGCTGTATTCCACCTGGAACTCAAGCCTCTGACACTTAGGAGCTCCTAAACTCACCCATTCATTTTGTGACTGCCCCTTTTCAGTAGTCCCCCTCCCCATCAAGCAAAGGGAACAATGTCAAACTGCAAGGGACAGGGCCCTTATGATTTTGCTCCTATGTGGACTTGAAAAAGAGAGCAAGACACCGACAAGCAAACAAACAAACAAACAAACAAATGCCAACTCAGAACCTCAGACATGTGACCAGTGTGGGTCAGAGCCTAAAGGGAGCAGGTGGAAAACGACATGTGTGTAAAGGGGCTCATCCTTTGGGAGACGGTGACACACCAAGCAGCAGGTGCTGAGCACCCCACACAGGTGACCAATGTTGGAATAGAAGGCAGCACCCCTGACCTGTGTGTGAGAGTGTTAAGCCATGTATCCCCGCTAGGTTTCATTGTGTCAAATGAACAGACCGCAGCAGCTTTGGAGGTGCCAAACCTAGTCTGGCATTCTCGTGAACAAGCTTGTTTAGAACAAAGGGTACTTGGGAGCCATTGATTCTGTTGGCTGTGAGCTAAAGAGGGTCTCCCTGGAACCAGGCAGATGCCAACATTTTCATATTCCTGCGTTGTCCAGGTGATTCCCTCTGTCTGAAACTCTATTGTCATGGCTCCCCAGAAACAATCCAGATTCCTTAAGGGACAGTCCAGGACGAGAGGCATTCCCCAAGGCAAACCCTCCAAAACGAATCATTGGCTCAATTCTTTTCAGACATCCAATGAGAAGGGGGGTGAGAAAGGTGCCAGAGAATCAGCTGGTGGCTGCTGGGTGCTGCAAAGTATCTGGGCCCACTGCTAACTTGTCTGGAATCCTCAAAATTTAAGGCTGGCCACTGGGTATACGAGTCACCTTGCATACCCTTTTTCGTAGTCACTAGAAATTCCATACGTGAAGCATAAAAGCAAAGAATGAAATCTGAGGTAACCTTGGAGCAAATGAAAGGCTCTCGACTCACTAGGGAGGAAAACATCTGAGAGACGCCACAGCCAGGCCCCCTCTTCAGCCATCTGGGCCCTGGACTGAGTTGTGGTCTCAGGTAGACTGGGCCTCCCTTGAGCCCCCTGCCCCACCCCCTGCCCCCCATACCGGGTATGCCAGCCACCTCCTCAGGACAGGAAGCTCTGGTGCTGACTTGGATGCTGGGCTGAGCAGGCTGCGGGCCACCTGGTGGTTGTAAGGAGGCAGCGCATGAAGCTCCCTCCTGATGGTTCTGGCCTGGGGTGTATGGGAGTGGGGGGATCTTATCGGGAGAATTTCTTTTCCTTACTTTGACTCTTTTGAAATTCAGATTCTCGATTGAAGCACAGATGGATTCCAAGGTGATATTGGTTTCAGGGGCACGCTGCCTGGCAGTGACAGTTTCCTACAAAGTGTTCATCGCCGGGGTCCAAGGACCATTTATCACTCAGTAAACAATCATCATGTGATCATCATGTGATTATCATGTGACTGAGATGATTCTCCTCCTTTTGGACAGCCAGCCTTCATGCCCAGGCCCAGGCAAATGTTGACAGCTGTCTCTGGGGAACATATTTGACACACACACACTCTACCAGACATTGATACCCCCAAACGTCTTCTGAGGCACACATGCTGCTGCTTTGCACTTCCACGAAAGTGCATGCACAATGTGCCCACATTATTAAACACAAGTGAAATTGTACCCCGACACTAATAGAAATGTTCACCCAGGCACACACACGAGAGCACTCACATATTTTCACCTGCCTTGACATCACACAACAACTCTCATGAATACCACATGCACACACACACAGGGATGCTGTAAACTCCCATCCAGAAACCTATCTGATTCAGGGACATAGAACAGGTCTACCACACTCACAGCCAGCTGGGAAAATGAAGGAAGCCGTGGCTGTGCCTGTTAGATACAGATACATGAAGGCCCCCGATGTCAAGGAGGCTTGCCAGCTGGGCTCTCAAGGCCTCCAGAGGCCTTTCTCTTCTGCGCCCTGCATGCCTGGGCCTAGCTTGGTCTCCTCAGCCCTCTGACTTCCTGGCTTCAAGAGAAAAGGGACTAAGCCTGGCAGCATGCCTGGTGGAGCAGATGTGAGTCTCACATTCTAAGATGCTGGCCAGGCCTAATAAAATATAACCCAACTCTCTACCCCCAGGACTCAGTCCCTGGCTGCCCCAGCCTGGCTGGGCAGTGGGCTTGACAGCAGCCAAGATCCCAGGAGCAGAGTGGTTGCTGCTGGTCCACAGTCCTGCTGTGGATGACAGACTGTCCAGAGTGAGGGTAGAGAAGGAGAAGAAAGGGCTACTTGTGTTGGATCAGGTAGGTGAGGATCATGGCTGTGGAGGTGGTTAAGGACACTGGTCAAATGGGAGAAGGGACGATGAGGGAGTACAGAAACATGGAGGAGGCTGGGAATAGGCTGCCTGGAGACCAAAGAAGGTGGAAGGGTCTTGGGAGTGGACTGAAAACTGAGAGTGGAAGGAAAATGGAATGGGGTATCTGGACAAAGAGATGGGAGGCTGTGTCATGGGAAGACACTAGAAGAAAGAAGAAAGAGAGAGGCCCCTGCCCGGTCCTAGTCAATAAGATGTGCAACAGCTGGGATTAATTGACAGCTCGTCCTGCCTCCAAGTGTTGTGAAAAAATATCCCAAAAGCTCCAAAACCCAGTTCAACGAAAAACCAGTGAGCAACTCGGAGAGAAGAAGAATTCAAATTTATTACACGCAGTCCCAGATGAGCTACTGCGCTGAAGATCAGGGCAGTAGGCTCAGTTGAAATATTGCTTATATACCAGAATTTTTATACAAGCAAATTGGTCAGTTTGAACTCAAACCTTTACAAATGCCAGGGGTTGCTATGGAAAATGCAAGTAGTAACATTGGCAAGGCCAGAAATTGTCACAGATACAAATTGCTACAGAAAGCAGGAAGCTGCTAGGGGACAAACAGTTACTTTAATGGAGCAAAGGCACAAACACTTGGAAGTCAAGCAAAGTACAAGGGAGATTTTTCAGGAGCCCTTGCATGCAGTAAGCTTAGTTGCAGAAAGCAAGCATATTTACAGAAGGAGAAAGCTGATTAGTTTTTAATGAAATTCCCCCAAATGTCCTCTTTACAAGCAGTGTTGATTGGGCAACCCCTGTTCAGTCGCCCCTTCCCACCCAGAGCCCCTCTCCTGGGTTTCCAAGTGCCCTTGGCCTGGCGGGACTAGTTTGCAGACGAACCAAGTGATGACAGAGAAAGAGACAGAGAAGAAGCTCCAGCAGGGGGCAGGAGGCAGGAAAAAGTATCTCGAGTTCACTTCCCTCATCAGTCAAGAGGTCTGGGGCAAGAGCATGAATATCGGTGGCCCAGATGCTCAAGGCAGAGGTGAGACTGGCAGCACCTCTGCCTGCTGCCCTGCAGACCTGTAGGGGTTTATGCAGGTGCTGGTTCTCAGGGTGGGGACAGGGCAGTGACTCCCTGACCTCCCAATTCCAGGCCCTTTCCAGGCCTGGCACCCAGTGCATTCAACGTAACAAGGCCAGCTCTTGTCCCGGACCTTCTCGGAGACATGCTTACTTCATCGCTACTGCCATGCCGAGGCCTCATTTCCTGTGAGTGTGCCATTTGTGTGACCTGAACTGAAAACAGCAGGTCAGGACTGCTGCATACAGCTGGGACTCTGTCTATAGCAGAGCCCTCCTGGGGCAGCCGCAAGTGTGTCTCACCACCTTCTCCCTAGACTCAGCCCAGGGCGGACCAAAAGGGACTTTCCATTCTCAACAGGCCTCTGTGCTCCTGGAGACGCCAAGAGAACCGAGGCTCAGGATGCCTGCCATGTCCTTTGCTGGTGACCAGCCATTAGCTGCCGGCCTGCTGGGAAGCCAACCTCCACTGCCACATACTGACCTTCTTGGCCTCCCTAATCATAGAGATGCATGCCCAAACTTTTACAGGTGAAACCATATAAAGTCTACAATTTGCTTCAAAATGATATGAGGAAAAGGGGGAAAGTAGGTGGGAGTGTGGATGAAACAAGACTGGATATGAGTAGATAATTTTCTAAACTGGGTTGTGTGTACAAAGGGGTTCATTATTCTATTTTTTATGTTTAATATTTTCCATAATAAAAACCTCAATGGGGTTTTTGTGTTTTTATTTGTTTGTTTCAGTGTTACGTTTCTTTGAGCCTGGGCCTATAAAGAATTTTAGTAATTTCTAGTGGGTTTGTCATAAAGCAGAAGTGTAAACTGGTGGTCTCTGGACTGTATTTGACCCATATGCATGTTTTATTTAGCCAACACCACATATTTTTTTAAAATATGAATTACCAACATTTGAACATTTTAAAACAAGAAATTTTCAGATAATCATGTAGATTTCAAGCTTCTGTTGAAACCATCAGAAACTCTGGCTATACTGGACCTCCATCTCATATAATGACAACTGGCTAGCACTATAAACTTTCTGTCCCCTAAATGAAAGGCACTCCCTATTTGTCACAGTTCCTACTTGTCTGTCTCTTGCCTGCACCCAAGTGTGTCAATCCTGCCTTATTGTGCTTCTTAGAGGATACAACGAGAGATGACAATTGTTGACAATAGGAGATAACAATGAACAAAAATCAACATCTTTACTTGAGTTTAATCAATGCACACTACAACTATACATTGAACAAGGTACAAAGTGCAGCTATACATTTTTTCCTGAAGAATAAAAATGATTTAAGATAAAATCTTTCACCCACCTACAAAGCATTCAAAAAAGAGAGGAAAATATCCTACATAAGACATTGCCCATTAGAATATTTCTAAGGTGACAGTCTACCTACTAGGCTTTAGTAGGTAGACAACAAATCTAGGTCAATGGGCAAACAATTGTCTTTCATAAAATAAATGATGGAAAAGGGATCCTTTAAAAATCAGTCAGTTCAGGTTAATCCTATCATAAATCTTAATATATTTAGAGTATGTGATTATTTGGGAATTTGACTGAAGTGAAAATATTTCCTTCATTTAATTCCTAGCTCCTTGCTGCTACTCTCAAAACACCCTTTACCTTACACGATACACTTCTACTATCACTATCACTTCCCTGGAATCTTTCCCTGATTCCTTCTAGGTAGTATGTGTTCTCCTTCCTCATCCAATGGTCATTTAGTGTGTGGTTCTTTTATGGCACTTGAACTTTTTCAGTCTTGTGTCATTTGTGCTCTTATCAATCCCCCTACTTTTTGCAGGGAATGAAAGTTCCTTAATGGCAGGGACTCTGCAGCCTGACTGCCTGTGCTACAATCCCAGCTCTACTACCTGCTGTCTACAAACAAGTTACAAAATCTCTCTAAACTTCAATTTCTTCATATATAAAATGAAGATGATAATCATACTAATTTCATAGGATCCTCGTGAG
Source organism: Cynopterus sphinx (assembly GCA_030015415.1). Taxonomy (NCBI): domain Eukaryota; kingdom Metazoa; phylum Chordata; class Mammalia; order Chiroptera; family Pteropodidae; genus Cynopterus; species Cynopterus sphinx. Next base: position 114,871,276 of record CM057381.1, read on the forward strand.
GATTCAGTGGCATAACACATGTGCAATGGGATGTTAAAGTGGGATTTTTGACTGAGGCACTTGTGTGACAGCCTGCTGGAGTGTGATAGGGGTAAGAGTTAATTAAAAGCTCTGAAACTAGACAAATGAAGTCTCTACCTTAGCAATTTTTAACTAGGACTAGAATGCCTAGTTCCTGGGACCCTTAACCACATCCTGTCTGTCGTGAAACTTGTGACAATGAGCTCATATGCTGAGAGCACAACATTCCAGGATACAGATAACAAGACCATCTCCAAGAACATTTATCTTTGCAATGACTAACTCCTGCTAGCTTTGTGAAGGACTAACTTCTGAGTTTTTTTACCTTACTTGTTCTGGAATGCAGTAGGGGAGGCTTTATAAAGTGCCTCCCCTAAGAACCCGGCACTGGTCCCTTCTAACCCTGCATGGTAGAGGGTCAGTTGCCAGCCAGCTAATAAAGGCTCATAATTCATCTCAATTGGTTTTGTGGGTTTTGGTCACACCACAACACTTGGATAAAATAGATATAATATTTTGAAAGAGAAACTAGAGTAAAATATGTCTTTTCAAGTAGCCATCTGAATACCAGTTCCTTAACTCTCAAGCCCCTTTCTACATGGTGGTATAAGAGGGTTGAAGAGTAAAGTTAAAGAGAATTTTTAAAGAGGATTTCTTTGGAGATAGTTATTCTGTCATTCCCACCCTAAGGAGAATGGGTAGAGAGCTTCACTTCTTTCATCTCAAGGTATGAGAGAGAAGTTTTAAGAAACCACCTAGAGTAATGAATATGTACCTATACATTTTGGATGGACTATAATGTGTTTATCATATTATTTAAGAACAAAAAATACAAATAAAATGGATATTAAAACAATAACATGTTAGTAACATCTAAGACATGTTAAAGAGAATAAATGAATTATATGACTTAAGAAAAAGTCATATAATTGGAACAAATAGGAGTATATCTTATGAATAGAGCAGGATGAAAAGTCATAAGGTAGGTAATGGCTCATGCTACCTCCAAACTGACAAGTATGTTATCCTTAAATTGTTCATCTACCTGGATACCCATTATGAACCCACTGGGCTCTTTCCAAGAGATGTACATAATATCCATTGCTGCTCCACAGACTAACTGGCAAGCTATGGCTAGTGGCCAGGCTCCTGTGTCTCTCTGACAGAGTAAGCATATTGGCTCTAAGCACCTTCTGTATGCTGAGTCTTAGCTCATGTTCGAATCTGGTTATCATAACTAGACATCTACAGAGAGACTGATGTGGCAGAGAGCCCCGGGGCAGGAGAGGACATGTGACCAACGAGAATTTGGGTAGTGTGGTACTTCTACCCTGTTGTATCTTATCCTAAGGTGTGATAAATTTACCTCTTTCCTTTTGCTTTTCATGTGTTTTAAATGGAATAAATCATGTCATTTGAGCATCCTATTTTGATTTATGAATGATTGTATTCTATGATCTCCGGGAGAGCTTGCCTGGTAGCATACTAGAAGTTACTTCTATATGAAAGTAATCTCCTGCAAAACAGAGATACAGTAGGTTGGTATTGGATTCCTGCCTATAAAATCTAAATGGTGAGAGATGGTCTGAATGGCTGCCTTAAAGGCAGGAGTGAAGACATTGTGCTATGCTGGACAAGGCTGGTAGTTTCAGAATTTGTCAGGCAAAAGATGTAGGAGGGAGTTGGCATTGGTTTGACCTGGTTTTGTTAAGATGGCTGTCTGACAGGGTGGAGGTATATCAGCAGAAAAGGCTGAAGATAAACCATGAATTTCCAGGAAGAGAGAAAGGAGCTATGAGAGAGAGCGAAGAGCAAAAAAGAGAGATGCTTTTGCCCTTATCAAAGGTACTATTTGTGACATATATCCAGCAATAGAGAGAATTTCCAAATAACCCACAGAGGCTGGGTTCAGAGAGTACCACCCTAGATTATGAAATACTGTAGGTAAGATGTTTTCTGGCCCCCTTAGGGGTCAGAAACCACAGTAAGCCAGATCTAGTAGGTGAAGGAAAAACCCCAGGGTAGGGGTGGGGGCCAAGGAGAGGGAACCATCTAGTCATACATACTTCTTGCCTATAGCAAGCCTCACCTAGGGAAAGGAAAAGCCTTAATTTTTAATCAAGATCAGGGGTTGTACCATTATTTAGGACTGGACATTCTTATTAAATTGAGACATAGTACATGCCCTATGAGAAACCAGAGAAGTTGTGAAGGTTGCCCAAGTTTTCATTTAAGAGCAGAGAAAAACCAGCCTCACTGAACAAAACATAAAGGAGTGGTGGGAGACAAAAATAAAATTATTAATCACAGTTTATGTCTTGCTTGTTCAATACAATGTTTACATACGGGAAGTGCTTACGCCAGTACAAAAAATAAAAAAATATTAGCTATTATTACTATCTGTACCATTCCCTAGCATGATGACGCATACACAGTAAGGACCTAATAAATGTCAAGTTTAACTCAATTAATAGGAGGGCATTTTAAGCTCCAGAACAAAAATAAAGTACCCCAAAGATTTTTGAAGCTCTCTCTTGAAATCTACAGTTTGTTAAAAAAGGATAGAAAGGGAATATACCTTAAAGCATCCACAGGTTTTTTGGTTTTTTTTTTTCTGGCTCTTTTCATAAAAGCCAGGCAAGCTCTTAAATAGGTCGCATATCACCCAAAGGATCAAAGGAAACCAATTCCTTTGCTAGTCTTAGATTTCAAAAATAATTTATCTCTAAAAGCTAAAATACTGCTTATTTGGGAGTGAGAGCTGAGGAAAATAAACTGCCCATAGAGTATATTCCAAGACACAAGACACACTCCTCAGCACTACATGGACATATCCCACCAAATCTCCTTGGCCTTTGTAGAGTTTAGGCAAAAATTAGGGGCTCTGCAGCCCTTTTCTACTCTGTTTTTAAAGGCAGCTCAAGACTTACATTTCCCTGTATCCATTCTTAAAATAAATTACTTATTTTCAGCATTGATTCCCTGCATGCTCTTTCTAGAGAGCACCTTCCACCTGGGAGGCAAAATTCATTAAGGTGAACTCTGACTTCATTCCCTGAAAAGAAGACTCAGTTGCCACAGTGTATTTTTTATATTCTCTAAATTCCATTAAAAGAAGGCAGATTAGGTTAAAAAAAAAAAAAAACTCATACAGCAACCTTTTAGGTTTGCTTTTGTTCGTTTATTCTGAGGATTTGTTTGTTTCAAGTTTTTTGCCAGTCATATCAAATTCCATATATTTCTTGGCTTACAAGCCATTTTTTCAGCATGCTTAAAACACTGGTAAGATGATTCTACTGTGTATAAATAACCAGTCAGCTACCCAAAGTAAGATTAAAAATATACAAAGGTCCACAGCCCTATGTGAAATTTTTAAAATTTTTTATTTAGAAATATGATAGGACTCTGAAAAAGCAAATGTTTAAAATGAAGGTGAGATCATTCATACAGAAGTCTTCAATTTGATCAACAGTCAGGATTACTTTGAGCTAACAGGCTAGAAATTTAAAAGTATGTTTACTTGGTTCTTATCAGACTCTTAGGGAAAGCCAGGAAACACTGCCTATCTCACCTGAGTGGGCTGCCCACATGTGTTCTTGTGTAAGAGCAATCAGGAAAAGCAAAGACTACTTTATTAAGCAAAATAGCCTTTAAAATGTACTACGAGTTAACAACTATTTAAGTAAATACATTGCTCATTTTCTATCACTTCTGCTAAACAAACAAAAAAAAATTAAAGACTTGTTCAACCCAATAAAATGAAACTGAAAAGCTTCAGTTTCTTACAAATGTAACTTAAAAATTATTTCTAATTAAAAAACGAATACATGTTTATTGTATAAAATTTGGGAACTATAGAGAAGCACAAAGAAAAAAATTACAGCTTCCATAACCCCATATTTAATGTATCCCCATATATACATTTCTTTTTTGTACTGATATCATACTGTACATACTGTTTCACAATCCCTATCTTTTCATTTAATATATGATGAATGGTTTCCCATTATTTTGATGTAGAGTATACTATTCTAAAATTTAGCCAGTCCACCATTGTTACAGTTATATGGCTTCCATTTTCCATTCCAGGTAACACAGGTTAAATATCCTTGTACATAAATCTCTTTGAACATTACTCTTGTTTCTTTAAATTCTAGAAATGGAAATGCTGGGCTAAGGATATGAACATTTTTAAGGTTGATTATGGAAAATGTAATGTACAGGGTTTTTTTCCAATTTTACATTTCTAAAAATAGTGACTGAGTTGAAATGGCTAGAGTTATATTCTGGATGGCTCCCTCATGCAGGAATAGTCCCAAACTTAGCTTCCCAGTACCCAGAGTCTATTAAATTCCAGTGTGAACTGTTGATGCTGCCACCATCACTGCAGCTAAGAGCAACAGCTCTTTCTTTCTTGGGTGCCAGCCCTGTTGGCAGCCTCTACATTTGCTCCCCTTCCTTGATAGGCATAGGCACCAAAGACACTAAACAGGTCAGCAACGCAAGGTGACTATATCCATTTCCACTTGCCTTCCCCCTTTGCTGCACATATGGTCTCCAACACACTTGTGAAATATCTCAGTCTAAATGTGAAAGACTGGGTGCCACTAAGGAGTAGCTTAATGCATTCAAAATGAAAAGATAAAATAATATCAAGAACATTTCTTTAGCTGCCAAATTCTATTTTCAGAGTCTCGGTTTCATACTTCCCATCAAAAATAAGTTCACATTAGTTCACATTTCATAGCAAAAGAGATGAATTACTGAGAGTTGCAAAAGATTTTTGAAGTTGAAAACCATAGCTGACCCTGAGTGACAGTAACCCATTTGTGTTATATAATTAGTAAAAAATAAATAAAATAAAGTGATGTTCAGGCATTAGCAACAGACTGTCTAGCCACTTGCTGAGGCCACAAAAACTCCCCTAACAGTATCCTCGTGAACCAAGCTAACAATTTTTCCAAGGAAAAGTCATCACTGGGCCATAGGGAACTTTTCCCTAAGAGACTATAAAATAAACCTATTTTCACTGAACCTACCATTAAAAGGACCTAGAATGTCAAACCAAAGTAAGAGTTTATTCATCTGTTTGGTTATAGGAAGGTGAAAAGCAGAATGTTTATTGGCAAAATAAATATTTTTAATCAACCACACATTTTAGTTTACTACTTATAATGATCTTTTCTGTTTATAAGTAATATGTTTTGACTATACTAAGAAAACAGCAGTTGTTCTACAAATTTTATTTATACATTAATAACAGAATATTTAAGGTCAAAGGCAAAATAGTGCTTAATTTAAGACAATCTAAATTGTCTAGTTGATTCAGTTAAATAAACGCATCAACTTTCACATGTGTTACTGAGGATTAAGTAATTTATACTAACTCTCCTTCTGAGGACAACTAAATAATGGAGGACAAAATAATGGGGAAAATGTTTTAAAAACATTAAAGAGCTGGTGAGTAAGAAACTGCTTGGCCAAGCTCCAAGAGAAGGTGGAACTTCTGAGAAATGAGTCTGTCGTTGAGGCTACTATTGGCCAAGAGAAATTTGCTAACCAGTGGTTAAATCAGCCTCACTAAGCTGGGGGTTTGAAACTTAGAATTCTGGGCAACAGAGGAAGATAGGAGACTTGCTCTCCACGGAATATATATTAGTATCTTTTGATTTTTATATTATGTACAGGTATCTCCTTAAAACAACTAAAAATATCTAAGGACTATCAGATACTCTGCTTCAAACTATTTAATGAAATAAGAATAATAAATCATATGTTCTTTAAAAATCAATAGGTACATATCTATATTAACTTTCTAAATGTAAAAATTAGTGTATCTTGAGACTTATAAACATGGTAATAGACTATACTCTTGTGTTTCTTCATATCATTTTAGGGATCTAGAGGTAGGCTTAGAAGAAAGACTTCTTTGTACTATAGAATTAAAAATATTAAAAATTTGCTCTTAATTATCAGTCAATGTACCTAGGAAAGTGGGTGACAAACACCTAGACCTCTGATGGTTTTACCTGCCCCAGAGACCAGCACTAGCCTGTGGCCTGTTAAGAACCAGGCCGCACAGCAGGAGGTGAGCAGCCAGCAAGCCAGCAAAGCTTCATCTGTATTTGCAGCCGCTCCCCAGTGCTAGTATGCCCACCTCAGCTCCACCTCAGATCGTCAGGCATTAGGTTCTCATAGGAGCACCGGTCCCTGGTGCCAAAAAGGTTGGGGACTGTTGATTTTACTTATAAATCTGGGCAAATATTTGTTTTCATTTATCACTGTAACAGTTTCCATCACAGTTACCAAGATTGCTAAAACTGTATCATGAGTTTAAAAGATTAGAAATTATAACTTGAACAGTGTTTCTCTTCCTTTAATGGAACCATAAGGTTGAATCAACATTTCCTTATTCACTTAAAAACAGACTGTTTAAATTTAACCACACAGGCTCACTAATGAAACTGAATGACAGCTACTTCTGGAGCAGGAGTAATTAACTTTGTGATATACTTTAGAGACTAAAGATAAAACTCCAAACTTTTTAGTCACTAAATTTTCTGAAGAAGACAGCATATGAACATTTTCCCATCTTGATGCAGATGGATTCAAGTAGTTTGAGAAAGTGCCTTGTAGAGCAATACAATCATCAGTATAGTTAAAGGGATGCAGTGCTTATTGGCTCAAAAAAGCCCAAATTGCACAGCAAGTCCAGTTTGAGGCTATGTCACTTACATTAAAAAAAAAAAAAAAAGTACTGTGAAAACAAATAGTATAAGGTAGAAGAGTGATACAATAGAAGAGCTATGATTTCTGAGCCCAGACGAAAAAAGAAATATAAATACTATAACTGTAAGTAATGTAGGGAGGAGGCAAGAGAATTAAAATGTTAATCAAGCCATAATCAGAGACTGCAATGTGCTGATCAGCCCTGCAGCCAGTCCAGGAGGACACCTTCAGAATAAAGCAAGATTTCTGCTGGGATTGCTAAAATCCATTCCCCACACCTGTGAAGGGGAAACAGGAACCAGGAGTCATTCCCTCTGGCTAAAAACATGGAGAACCTATGGATTAAAGGCTGGAAACTGCCAGCAGGCCTTTCATTCTACATATTCTTACTTTTTCAGGCTACATACTCTTCCACTTCCTCACTATATATCCATATCAAAGGACATGGGAACTAAAGAATGATATATAAACTGAATTCCCGAACATTCAGGGCCCGTCTCAGCAGTGCCTTTACTCTGTCTCTCTCTCTGCTTCCGCAAGACCACACTCTGGAGTGTTACCCATTTTCTAATAAACTTTCCCGTTGACTCTAACTTTGGTGTGTGTGTCGAATTCCTTCTACACTCGCTGCCAAAGGGCCCTCTTCTTATCTTCATGCAGGGCTTGAAGGTGTAAAAGGCTCTTTTACACCTTGTCCCTAGGCCTTGTCCCTAGGCCTTTAAGATAATCCCCCTATAGGAATTTTCCATGTAAGCCTGCAGCTAACATCTGGCCCAGCCCCAGGCAAGGGACAATAAGAAAAGGTTACCCAACAATGCCAGTAACAGTAATTAAAGAAAAATGTTAACGGGGAAAATAGCTCACCCATGTTCCGCTTGGCTTATGCACGTAACTGCAATGACGCACCTGAGTCCCACCGATCAGGGAAAAGGTCACGTAACCACCCCCCGAGAGGGTATAAAACTCAGGGGAGAGGGAGTCTCGGGGCTCTCGCCCTTGGTGGGGGCCCGGGTTCGAAACCGTAAATAAAGAGCATGCTGTAACATCTTATCTGAAAATAAAGCGCTTCCTGTAACATCTTATCTGGAGGTTTCTGTCCTTCGTGGGGGTCTCGAAACACCGCACAACAGAAGGAAATTTGGGGAAATTTGCCCCGTCCTGTATCATAAGAACACATAAAAGTTTCGTAAAGAATACAAATGCAAGCTGTTTTGTATATCCCTTAAAGGCAACGTTGAAGGCATCTACTGTTTTGATATAACTCCCTATTTTTTCACTGTCTTGTGAAAAACACTATCCCTTCTCTACTTCCCAAGCCATGTGTCTTACTTAAGTGGGATTGACTCCAGCTCTGGCACCAGAAGTAGCTATCATTCAGCAGAGTCCATCTCTCTGGTCAAGGGATAGGTGCAGATGAGAGGGAATTTTCTTGGAGGTTGTTAAAGAACAAAATTAAACCGAGTAAATGTGAAGATCTAATTGCCTTTATTAAGTGATTCATGAACTGAGTAGCATTCCATTTCATAACTAGAAAGGTACTTAGGGGAAGGCAGGCGGTCTTTTCAGGCAGATGACCTCAGTATCAAATTCCAGACTGATTGGTTTAAAATTCCACTCTTGGGAGAGGCTGAAACTGCAATTAGGTTAGGTATAAAATCTCGGCAGGGATCAACAAAAGTGACTCCCTTTTTAGGTCTGTTATTTTCTAATAAGGTCTCAGCAGAATCTTAGACTTAGGGTGTCTAAGAAAGAAAAACTATGAGAAGCTATTTTGCAACTTTGAGAAAACTGAAATGACATTCAAACTGTTTCCAGAAACCACCTCCCATTCTATACTGTACCACAGTAGATTATATCCTCCTATTTCAAAACCTCTGCTTAAGTGTGGAGAGGCAGTATAGCACAGGAGTTAACGGCACAAACTATAGAGCCAAACTATTGGTCTTAACCTTAGCTGTTTCTTACTAGGCATATGATCTTGAGCAAGTCACTTGAGCTCTTTATGGCTCAATTTCCTCATCTGTAAAATTAGAATAATAGTAGAATCCAATTAATAAGTTTGAGATTTAAATGAATATACGTAGACCATTTACTGGAGTGCTATATAAATGTTAGCTATTACTGTTGTTGCAAGGAATAAATCAACTGATAAATGGAAAGTGCTCAGAACAGTGCCTAAAACATAGTAAACCTTGTATAAATATTATCCATTATTGAGAACATTCATTCATTCATCCATTCAACAAATATGGAGTGCCTTTTTTGTGCCAGGCCAATAATGTCTCCTAGACCAGCGATGTCCAACAGAAATGCAATGTAAACCATAGATGTAAGCCAAGTATGTAATTTAAAATTTTATAGCAGTCAAAGTAAAAAGTAACTTTTTATTTTTTAATATTAAAATGTCTTAACTCAATATCAAAAATATTATTTCAACATGTAATCAGTATAAAATATTGAGATATTTTACATTCTTTTTTCCATTCTAAATCTTTGTATGTGTATTTTGCACATACAGCACAGCTCAATTCAGACGAGCCACATTGCAACGTGCCCAACAGCCCTAAGTGGCTAGTAGCTAACATGCAGTCTTTACCTTAAAGGTTAGAAAGAGGGGAAATGCTATATTTGTCCCCAACCTCATCTTCCTACTGATGCAGGACAGGACAAATTTCTCCAAGTGATTGGGAGACCAAGCCCTGTACCAAGAGAAGTGTGTCCTTTGGTGGAGAGTGTAGAAAGAATTCAACACACACACCAAAATCAGAGTCAATGGGAGAGTTTAATTAGAAAAGGGATAACACTCCACAGTGTGGTCTCCTCTCAGAGGTTGACAGTGAGAGAGACAGAGTAAAGGTACCAAGAGGGACCATCCCTGAGTGTTCAGAAAATTTATTTTATATATCATTCCATACTTCCTATTTCCTTTGATAGAGACATACAGTGAGGAAGGGGAAGAGTATGTAGCCTGAAAAGGTAAAAAATATGTAGAGTGAAAGGCCGGCTGGCAGTTTCCAGCCTTTAATCCATAGGTTCCCCATGGTTTTAGACAGAGGGGAAAGACTCTGTGGTTCCTGTTTTCCCTGCATAGGTGTGGAGAATAGATTGTTAGCAATCCCAGCAGAAATCTTGCTTTATTCTAAAGGTGTCCTCCTGGCCTGACTGCAGGGCTGATCAGCATATAGCAGTCTCTGATTATGGCTTGATTAACATTTTATTTCTCTTGCCTCCTCCCTACATTACTACTAATTACATAATTTTTTTTTCATTTTGCAAGTTACTGTCACAGTCATTATTTTGACAGGCCTCCCATAAAGGATAGATTAGATTTAAGGAGGTGGGGAAAATTCCCATCAAGAGGAAAGCATGAGCAGAAGCAACAAAGGAGGAAAACAAGGAGTGTATTGGGATATGAGAAGTCATAGAAATAAACCTATAAAAATGTATCAGGGAAGGCCTTGCGTGTTATTTGTCAGGTAGCAGGGAGAAACCAAAGGTTGGATGCAGGGAAGAGGCAAGTTTGGATAAAATAGGCAGCTTAATATAAAAAGAAAGGGTGAGAGGCTAGTGTTGCAGGAATCGACACCCGACAGAGGAATTCAGACACTCAGACAACTTCCTTAGAGGAAGGAGAGTGTAGGACATTTAACAAACCCAAAGCACTATCTCCCCTTGGTTGGATTTCGTATAGCTTATATACCCTCGCAGTGTCCATGCAAGGGGTGTGTGATACCTTTGTCTGAGGTTTTACATGTACCTCCTTACTCAGAGTGGGGAGGGGCAGCTCAGTTGGGGGACTGCAGGGGAGGAATTTCCAGACTCTTGGTGTTATCAGCACCTTTTATCGGATTCTTGAATAAAGAGACGACGGGACTCCTATGCTCCTATGCTTACACACAGGGAGCAACGTTCATAGATGTCTGCGCCCACTGGGGTGGGGAGTTCCTTATCTTAAGGCTGAGCTCTCATTGTAACACAGCAAACAGTTCCACAGTCTTGACATTCCTATACAGCTAGAGATAGGGAAGGGGCTGGAGAATCCTTGAGGTGGGGAATGCAACTGTGAAAAACGTGTTAACTGAAGAGAATAGGGCAGAATAGGGAAAGAGAGAGCAGTTTTAACCAGCTGAGTTGGTTATTTCTGCAGGCCCTTTCTTTTGCATCTATCTTTACTTTCAGATGCTTCCTTTCCTCTCTCACTAGAGGTAGTTCATTAGGAAATCATTGCATTAAATCTCAGGAAGAAATGTTCTAGATAGAAGAATGGAGAGGAAGAGATAGCTTATAAGTATCTGGAACAAAGGAGTCCCTTCCTCCCTAGGTGATTGAGGAGTTTTTTAGGAAACTTCTATTAAGATATTTCTCTTTCCTTCCCCCTAACTCCAACCAATACCTGAGTACCTTGCCAAGGACGATGATAGATCTTGAAGATATAAAAGGGAATGAGGTAGGTAAGGCTCCTGAACTCTTAGATGTCATGTTTTCTTGAGAGAGATGAAGCCAATTATTAGATAAATAATTCACACTGTGGTAATAGTACTATAAAGAAAATAATCATAAAGATTTCAGTGTTGTAGACAAGTGAACAAGATGATTCCCATTTGAAGATCACTCTTGCTGCAGTGCAAAAGACTGCTTAAGGCCAGTAAAGGTAGAAGTTGGGATTTCAGTTAGAAGGCGATTGGAGAACAGGTTAAAAAATGATGGCTGCATGACCCAAATTAAGAAGGTCTTTGAAAAAATTAATGACCTCCCCTCCAACATTTTTTGCAAAAAAATGATCCTCTATAATTGTTCTGCAAAAATTTAAATGAAGCAAAGGATGCTGTCTTGTCCCATTAAGCACTTTTGGGGAGACAATGCTCCCAAGAGAGTCAGCATGAAGTTAAATCTTTAATTACTCCAGATATTAGAACATATTTACGACCTTAACTAACAATGTTAAATGCAAAACATAATTATTTCCAAAACATAATTTTCAGTGTCATTTTAGATAAGTTGATTAGGAACCTTTCCGATGAGATGAGACAAGAACTGGGAAAAAAGCAGCAGCAATTAGGACTCCACAGAGAAAACAATAGCCAAATGCAGAGGCCTTGGGACATGACGAGGAAACACACAGGAACCCAGTGGATGAAGCAGAGTGAACACACATGGGCACACTGTGTGTGGCCTTTATTTAATGAATGGCCAGGAAATAGCTCACTCGTCTGCCACCTCTCCAGTGCTCACAGGCAGGTGGCCTTCGAGAAAGCGGCAGAAGGTCTCGCCTTCTCAGTGGCCTCCCCACCCGCGGATAAAACACGCGATCGCTTCTGGGAAAGCGGGAGCAGACACACTGGTTCAAAGGAGAACGAACAGGTCCCGTGGGTGCCCGTCTGTGTATTCCCAAAGGCGTGACAATCACAGCCCCTTTACAGTCTGGTCACCGCCTCGGCCGAAGGCACTTCTTCCTCCATCCACAGCCTCAGACGTCGATACGCCCGGGAGATGCTGGGGAGCTTCCTCGTGCCAGCGGTTCTCCAGGCCACGACGCGCGTGGAAGCCCTGCCTTTCCCCCGTCCCCACCCTGGGGGCGCCACACCAGCACTGAGCGGCTTCTCCGGGCGCGGCTGTGCTCAGGGCCCCGCACACCCACCCCCGAGAGGCGACGGAGAACCGCGCGCGGGGGGAAAAGCCTGCCTCTCCCGAGCGGCGGATGCGGCCACCAGCGACACGTCAGCCCTCGCCGCGCCGCGAGTCGCGCGCGTGACGCGGCGGCCGCGCCCGTGGACAGCGTGGCCCGGCCGGCCAATGGGCGCCGTCCGCCCCCTGCCGGCCCCGCCCCCGCGCTCCCTGCGGCCTGTGACGTCACAGGCGGGCGCCGAGGGCGGCTCGGAGCTCGGGAGGCTCCGGCCCCCGCGTCGCCCGGGAGGCGGGGACGGAGGAGCAGGATGGTGTACATCTCGAACGGTGAGTCGGGCCGGGCCCCGCCGGGGTCTCCGGCTGACCGCGGGCCGGGAGGCCTCGCGTCGTCCCCGGGAGCCGCGGATGCGGGCCCACTCGGGCGTCCGTGTCCCCCGTTAGCAGTGAGAACGCGCGCACCGCCCGCCCGCCCGCCGGCGCTTGTGCCTCGGGCACTGCGGGGAGCGCTGTTCCCTCCCCACCCACTCCTCCGGTCTTCATGACGACAGCCTTCTCCAGGGAGTGTTTTGTTCTCCCCGTTTGACTGATGGAGACTGGGGCGCAGGTTAGAGGGCGTGCCCGGGACCGAATCGAGGTGGGCCGGTGTCAGCATCCGTGCTGCCGTCAGTTAGACTGCCTTCCTACAGCTTGGAGGGAGTGCGATGAGAGGTTTGCGTGGGCTTTCGTTTTTAGTTCTCAGGTTTCTCCCAGGAGAGGGTATCTTAGCCATACCTGCAGTCTTTTGTCCTCATTTCGGGGGGCCCAGGAAGAAAGAAGCACCACTCCCCCCTAGAGCAAGTCAATTATTCCAGAATTGGGAATCAGGGAGACTGAATTCAGGGACCAAGAAAATGGAAAGACACAGCATACATAACTGGGTCAGAGCAATGCCAGGGCCGCCTGTCCACCTGTTTGACTCAGGGGAAACAGATGTGTTGGTGCAATCTGAAATAGTTCGTGGGTCACAGGAAGTAGGTCCTGTTTCTATTTGAATCATCTGTTTATCTTCAGAGGTAATTACGGAGAAGCCGTATGGCTGCCTGGACTTTGTATTTCTTTGATCTTTGAAATCTCACTCTCTCCTTGTCTCCTACTTAAAAATCTTTGAAATAGATAAGTTGATGGACATACACAAAAATCAAAATTTTATCTTCGTTTTGGGCACTTGCAAACGTCATATCTTATCTTTTGTGATTATGACTGGCAGCTTTTATTTATGCATTATTGAATAATTCTTTCTATTAATGTGTCTTATTGTGTATGCGTTGTTGTATTTGATCCTCATAGATGCTATAAAGGATCTCTGTTAGGGCCATTTATCTCATTTTTATAGCTGAGCAATGCCAATTGCATTCAAGCAACTTATTTCCCTCTAAGGATATTGGGAGGGGAGGTTTCTGCCTTCAGAAATTAAGAGTGAAAGTGAATAAAACAAGAGAGAATGATGCAAGTGCGTGCAATAGGTTCTTTCGAATCACTAAGGAAGAACTGCCAGAGATTTGTCTTTTTAGAAGGACTGTATTTATCAACACTTCATAGCTGACAAAACATTTCTTACTATCAAATGATTTCTTTCCCTAACAATCTTATATGGCTAACCCTGGATACTTTTTCTCAGAGAAGGAAAATGTCACAGCCAAGGAAGTAGAATTAGTAAGAGGCAGAACCAAGCCTATCACTCGTGCTGTCTTTAAGTCTAGCCCTTTTTTCTCTATGGCTGTATGAATAGATATACCTGAAAGGAAACTGGTCAAGGAAAGCAGAAAAGTAAACCCTGGCTGGAGGGGTGGAAATGAGCATGGAGAAGTCCTTGGGTAAATGGAGACAGAGGTAGTTGACAGCTTTTCTCCCAAAATATTCTGACCTCTTGATTCACAAGGCCGAAACTCAATAGAATACTAACTTTTCATGTTGTAGCGTCTATTATTTAAAGTGGTTTGAAAAGTAAATCCATTTTTGCTTAAGATAAAGCTGAAGTCTAGAATTAGAATCAACAGCATCCTTTTACAGAAAATAGTGGTCATTTTAATGACCGAGCCTAATTCTCGTCAAGTACTTAGAGCACACAGATTCCTTGATTTATAAAAATTTTATTATAACTGATTCTAAAGACTTGTAAGGGTATGTGTAAACAGTCTTTTTATATAGGCAAGATGCTTTGCAAGTGAAAAATACCTTGAACACATTTAGGAAAATGGAATTGGTATGAGCATTCTTTTATATTCACTGATTTGTTTCCTCAAAATACTTGAATAAACAGATATTTGTACATCCACATTCATAGGAGCATTTTTGCAGTAGCCAAAAGGTGGAAGCAATCCAAGTGTCCGTCAATAGATGAATAGATAAGCAAAATGTAGTATACACATTCAGTGGACTATTAACCAGCCTTAAAAAAAAAAAGGAAGGAAATTTTGAAACATGCTACAACATGGATGAACCTTAAAGACATTATGCTAAGTGACATAGCTGGTCACCAAAGTACAAATATTGTATGCATTTCTCATGTGATATTCCTATGGCAGTCAAATTCATGGAGACAGGAGGTAGAATAGTGGTTGTTAGGGTCTAGGGGAAAGAAGAAATGGGAATTTAGTGTTTAATTGGTACAGAATTTCAGTTGGAGAAGGTGAAAAAGTTCTGGAGATAGTGGTGATGGTTGTACAACACTATGAATACACTTAATGCCATAGAACTATACACTTAAAAATGGTCAAAATGGTAAATTTTCATGTATATTTTACCACAGTAAGAAAAGAAAAAATGCTTGAAGTGTCACCCTCCAAAATTACAAACTATAGAAAAACATTTGACAAAGGGATGACTGCTGGATCACAAAGCTTTACTTCTGTGAACTCTTCCTTAAAATGTACACATAAAAGACCTCTCCTTTCCTTGATCATTTGGAATGATACACAAGTTGAAAATTGAATCTTTGATTGTTACGTAACTGATTAAATGTAATGCGTCGTGAGTCAGGGATTTGTAACACTAACTAAAGTTTCTTTATTGTCTGTAGGTCAAGTGTTGGACAGTCGGAGTCAGTCTCCATGGAGGTTATCATTGATAACAGATTTCTTTTGGGGAATAGCTGAGTTTGTAGTTTTGTTGTAAGTATAGTACTGCTCTTAATAGCCCTGATTAAGTTTCCAGAAGTCCATTAGGTACATTATGTTGCATATCTTAAACAAGCTCAGCTTTCCTAAAGCAGTTTTTAATTTTTTTTTATTACTAGCTTTGCTAAGGAAAATGAATGCTGTGTAGTGCTAAAGCCTCCCCCAGACATTTTACGATTATGAATGTTGAGTTATTAACCTTGACCATATCTTAGCCTTAGTAGTAACCATATGAACCTGCAGCTGTGGTGCCAGAATGATAATGCCTTGCTTTCTCTTTACTATTCCCGGCTTTAGTGTGTATGTGCAAATTTTATTCAATATTATACAACAAGTAAACATGGGAAATTAGATATTGATTTTTTTAAAAAAACAGTTCCCATGTTAATAAAGTTTTTGTTTAATCAAGAATTAGACTCAATACAGAGGAGACAAAAATTTAAAACACTATAATTTCAAGCAGTCCTTAGTTAAATGCATTTTTTGGTCTTTCACATGCTGTATATTTTATGAAAATTATTTATCATATCAATTACTAACAAGTCTTATCCTAAATCTGAATATATATGTTTGAATGTTTCATGGGTAGAGAGCTGTGGGGATGCAAAGATGTGGGAGACAGTCCCTTCATTGACCTTAAAATTAGGAAATACCTTAATACTACAAGAGGCATTGGGGCGGAAATGATTGTGGAGGGGGGACCATCAGAGGAAGTTATTCCAGGTAGAAGAAACAGGAAAGGTGGCCATGAAGTTTGAATACCAGTCTGTGATCTTTACACTTAATTTGATTATCTCTGTGGTTTAGAAAAGTAATCTGATGGCTGTATGTAGCATAAATTAGAAAAAGTAAAATAGAAGAGTCAGTTCCTTGGAAAAATATAATGGGATAAGAGAGGATCGAAGTTGTTACCCCACATACAAGGTAATTTAGGTAGGCTGTCAGCAGGAGAAATATAGAAGCAATGAATGTGCAATACTATAAAAACAGTTTCTGGGTCTTGACAGCTGATGTAAAGGAGGAAATGTGGGGAGTTGTCTAGGAGAGTTATCAGCAAAATAAGACAAACAAGGAAGTGAGGCTTTGGCACAGAATGTAGCACACTGTTTAGAGATGTGCTTGAGTTAGATGGTGTTCTACAAATGGCTTCAAGAAATATGGGTCTGGAGCTAAATCAGCTGTCCTCTCACAGATATGAAGTTGAAACCATGGAAATACATTTTATAACGTTGAAAGTAGTACTTCTGATGTTTTCTGTCTCTTGTTTCAGTTTCAAAACTCTGCTTCAGCAAGATGTGAGAAAGAGGCGAGGCTACGGAAACTCGTCTGATTCCAGATACGATGATGGAAGAGGGTATAGGTTTTTAACTTGATAATAGATGTTTTTATCTCTCTGTAAATTTAAATTAAATTAGATATGATGGATGGATGGATGGATGGATGGATGGATGGATGGATGGATGGATGGATAAGCAGGCAGGCAGGCAGGCTCATGGTAACTAAAGGTTTAAATTCTATTTCACAAAATTAATGCATTACTGTAAATTAAGTTGCCTCTGACTGATAATCAGAGTTAATCTGGCAAAGCGAAAATGTACATCAAATATCCTATGGGATATATTTAAAATAAAGGATGAAAACTAAGAGTCAACATTAAAATCTAGAGATTTCAAATTTTAGAATCTCAATTTCCAACTGCTAATGAAAAATTCAGAAGATTGAGCAGCATTAGGTTAGGCTTGTATTTCCATGAGACAAAAATCAGCTGGAGTTAAGTTTCTGTTGGGCATTTACAGGAAATAGCTATTTAGTTCATCACAATCCTTGCGTGACTCACTTTCCTCATGTGCTTTATTTGTCTGGTTCCCTATAAAGGTTTGCATTTTTGTCCTGAATGGTAGTTTCTATTTTAAATAAAGAAAAGGGTCCAATTGAAATAATGTGTACTAAACAGTAAAAATTAACTTTTTCTTTTATTAGGCCCCCAGGAAATCCCCCCAGAAGAATGGGTAGAATCAATCACCTTCGTGGTCCTAATCCTCCTCCAATGGCTGGTGGATGAGGAAGGTAACTTAAAAATCTCAAATTATTCTACAGGAAATTTATTTTGAAAATACTTCCTTAGGAAGATGTTTAGGAAAACAGAACTTGCCCAACATTTTTAATTACTTGGACATCATTATTTGCAACCCTTGAAAATCCATTGGCTTTTTTATCAAAATGTCTTTTGAAACAGGTTTTATAATATGTAACGATAATTGGATTTTTCATACATATCCAAATTAATAACTAGCAACTAATTATTATAACCTTTTCTTTTAGGTAAATGTCTGCTGTAAGAAGCAGACAACTGGACATGCACATTCATAACAGAAGGAAACCATCAAGCAGTGGAGGGCAGACCATGCTGGACAAGTAGATGGATGTGTATGTCCTAAACATGCATTGCTCTGTGTCCTCACAGATGAATGAAGTTGTGTTGGGAATTCCCTCACAGGGATCCGGCATGACTGACATGCAGTTCTATAAATGCACATATTTGTCTCATCTTTGTGTATAGTTTATGAAAGTATTAATATAGTTTTAATAAGTACATATTTTTAGGTTACAAATCTGATTTCTCATCTTTATATAATGAAAACAGAAAAAATCTGAATTTGTGTTTTCATTATATTCAAAGAAAAATGAAAGGCTGTGTATTTAGTACTATTAGTGTCACCTTTTTCAACTTCTGTAAAGGTCCATTGTTTTCTTTTATAAATAAATTGCATTGTATTTATTACAACAGCATGCATATTATACCTGTGCTCTTGGATTTTTATTTTGAAGTGTACTTGTCCTATGAATCTTTAATACAGTGTATTTGATTTGCTACCACATATAATTCCCGGTGTATTTATAAAGCCATAACCAACAACTGAGCTACAAAACGAAGGTTTACTAGGTGTTCTTTAAATTCATGGACTTCAGTGCTATCTTCACAAATGTGGATTCTAAACCATTTCTTAGGATACTGCCTATTGGCTTTAACTTCCATCTGAATGCTGGTAACACATTCTTTCACCAGAATGGAAGCTCTGTAAGGTTAGAGATTTCGTCGTCTTTAACCCAATACTTTCAAGTGACAACATGTAATAGGCACTGAAATATTTATTGGAAGAGTGAATAATACAGATAATTCTAGTGTTTAACAGGCTCTGAAAGCAAAGTGTTCATATAAAAGCATTTTTTTCTTCATTTATCAGTATTTATCCAACCCCATTTGCCAAGAAGTGGGGATATATCAAAGTGATAATTAGTGAAATAGTGACAGTGGGAGTAGGGCTTTTTATTTTATTTTTTGTGCTGTGGGAAGGGGTCGAGAGTTTCCATTTCGGACATAGTTTACAGTGCCTTGTCGACATCCAAGTGGAGACACCAAATCTACCGGTCTGGATCTCAGGGAGGGGTGTACCCTGAAAACATGTATTTGGGAGTTATCGTCATATATAAAGCCATGAACCTGGATAAAGTCAGCCTCCGAGGGGCATGTAGAGAGACCTAGCTCCGGAGAACCCCAACATCAGGATGGACCAGGGAAGTATGAGGAGAAATAGGAGCAGGTATGGGGTCTGACATTTAGAAGAAGTGAGATGCCGGTTATTGGCTGTTCCGTGGCGGCCTCAGCACGAGCCGGCACGCTGCGGCCGGACCCATCACGGCCGCCTCCGCGCACTCCGCGCACACCCCCTCCTCCCAGCGGGCGCCCCGCCCTTCCGGTCCCCGCGTGCGGGCGGGGACTCCGCGGCGGCCATCTTGGCCGCGGGCAGCCGGCTCCTGCCCTGGCGCTCGCCGGGGCCGCCGGGCGCGATGACCCAGGCGGAGAAGGGGGACGCGGAGAACGGGAAGGAGAAGGGCGGGGAGAAGGAAAAGGAGCAGCGCGGCGTGAAGCGGCCCATCGTGCCCGCGCTGGTGCCGGAGTCGCTGCAGGAGGTGAGGCGCCGAGGGCGGGGCGCGGACGCGGCCTGGGGAGGGGCCCGCGTGCTCGTCGTGGGGGTGCGGAGGGCGCTCGGGCCCTCGCGGCGGTCCCCGCTGTGCGGGCCCCGGCTGCCCCGGCCGTGCGACGGGCGCGGGGCCGGGATGTTCCCTGACGTGGTCGCGGCGGGGAGGGCTCGGCCGGGTTCGCAGGGCGTGTCTGGGTCTGCCCGGAAGGGAGAGAGTCGGGGGGTAGGCTCTGGCCATTTCAAGCTGAAAAGCAGTGACAAGGTAGACGTTGGTCCACATGGACGTCAGGAGCTCGTCTGTCGAAAACAGCCAGATTTTAAGTCGCACTAACCAGAAATCACGTGCAGGAGCCCGGCCGGCTCAGGGCCGTGGTATCCGTGATCTTAGCGGTCAGCGGAGACACCGCCAGTCCCACAGGAAAAATGGGCAGGGGCGATATACACATCACAGAAAAAGGTCAGGAGGCATCGAAATGCTTAGGACTTCATTTTAGACATCTGAGGCGGGTTCCGCACTGGTAGGCGCCGCAAGAGTGACACCAGCTGGAGAGGCACATGTAAAATGCATAGCACGGTGCCTGGCACAAGGTGAGCCCTCAGGGTGTTTACTACTGTTGCCCAGGGCTCAGTTTTTCCGCTTACCTAGCAGAGTAGACGGGTTGTAAGGGCCTTGCTGGGTCCCACCTTATAGGATTCTCTCAGTCTGCGAGGAAGGCAGGAAGGAGAACTCACAGTTGGGAGGAGGGGCCGCAGGTGTCAGCATGATGGGCTAATGCAGAGGACCATAAGGAAGTGTTGGGCACACACGGCAGGGAACTCCTACATCGCTGATGGTCTGGGATGGTTTCTTCAAAGGAGCTGACATCTGGACTGACCTGAAAGATAATTAAGAGTTAGCCAGGGGGAAAGGGAATCTCAGGGAAGGAGAGAACAGCATGGAAGAGATCTGGGCTAAGTAAGAGGATGTATATAGTGTTGGAGAGCAGGGTGCTTGGAATTGAGGAAGAAGAGGTGAGACTGAAAATTGTAGCAGGGTCATAAATGTCATAAAAGCCAGAGAGTCTGACTTCTTCATTTAAAAAAAAAAGATTTTTGTTAAAATATAGCTAACGTATCAGTTTCAAGTGTATATCATAGTGATTTGACATATATCCAAAGACGTGATCACCATGATGAGTCCGGCAACCGTCTGATACCGGACAATGCTGTCACAGTATTATTGACTATATTCCCTATGCCGTACGTTATATCCCCATGACTTACTTGTTTTATACTTGGAAATGTGAACCTCTTAGTCTCTTTCACCTTCCCCTCACTTTTTAAATTTTTCAATTACAGTTGACATTGATTGCTATTTTATATTAGTTTCAGGGGTACAGCATACTGATTAGACATTTATTTAATTTACAAAGTGACCCCCCCTGACTAGTACCCACCTGGCACTATGCATAGTTGTTAACCATATTAACTATATTACCTGTGTATTACGTTACCTCCCCATGATTATTTTGTAACTACCAATTTGTATTTCTTAATCCTTTCACCTTTTTCACTCCACCCTCTGAACCCTCATCACACCTGGGTTTGGTGTGAGCTTGTTCCCTGTATCTGAGTTTGTTTCTGGTTTGTTTGCTTATTGATTTTGTCCTTTAGATTCCGCATATAAGTGAGATCATATGGAATTTGTCTTTCTCTGTCTTGACATATTTCACAGCATAATACCTTCCAGGTCCATCTATTGTCGCAGATGGTAAGATTCCATACTTTTTTATGGCCAAATAATAGTCCATTGTATATATGTACCACAACTTCTTTATTCCAGTCATCTATTGATGGCCACTTAGGTTGCTTCCATATCTTGGTATTGTAAATAATGCTGCAGTGAACATAGCGGTGCACATATCTTTTTGAATTACTGTTTTTGATTTCTTTGGGTAGATATGCACAAGTGGAATTGCTAAGGCAAAAGGTAGTCCTATTTTTAATTTTTTGAGGAACCTCCCTACGGTTTTCATAGTGGCTGAACCAATTTGCATCCCCACCAGCAGTGCATGAGGATTCCCTTTTCTCTACATCCTCATGGACACTTATTTCTTGATTTATTGATGATGGCCATTCTGACAGGTGTGAGATGATACCTCATTGTGGTTTTAATTTACATTTGCCTGATGATCAGTGACATTGAGAATCTTTTCATGTCTAGTGGCCGTCTGTATGCCCTCTTTGAAGAAATGTCTATTCAAGTACCCTGACCATTTTAAAAATTGGATTATTGTTTTTTTGGTGGTAAGTTGTGTGAGTTCTTTATAAATTTTGGATATTGACCCTTTATCAAATGTGTCATTGGTGAATATCTTCTCCTACTCAGTAAGTTGTCTTTCCATTTCAGAGATCATTTCCTTTGCTGTGCAAAAACTTTTTGTTTTTTCTTTTGCTTCTCTTGCCTGAGGCAATTTATCAGAAAGAACAATACTAAAAGCAGAGTCAGTTTACTGCTTATGTTTACTTCCAGGAGTTTTATGGTTTGGGGTCTTATATTTAAGTCCTTAATCTATTTTGAGTGTATTCTTGTATATGGTATAAGAAGGTGGTCTAGTTTTCATTTGTTTGCATGTATCTGTCCAGTTTCTCAACACAATTTAGTGAATAGGCTGCCTTTACCCCACTGTATATTCTTGCTTCCTTTGTCATAGATTAATTGACCATATAAGCATGGGTTTATCGCTGGGTTCTCTATTGTTTTCCATTGATTTGATGTCTGTTTTTATGCCAGTACCATGTCATTTTTATTATGATCCTTGTAGTATAGTTTGATAGCAGGTATTGTGATATCTCCAGCTTTGTTGTTCTTTCTCAAGATTGCTGTGGCCCTTTGGGGTCTTTTATGGTTCCATATAAATTTCAGGATTATTTGTTCTAGTTCTGTGAAAAATGCTATTGGTGTTTTGATAGAGATTGCATTGAATCTTTAGATTGCTTAGGGTAGTTTGGACATTTTAACAATGTTAATTCTTCATATCTATCAGCACAGTATATGCTTCTATTGTATCTTTTATTTCTTTGGTTAAATTTCTCCTTAGGTTTTTTTTTTTTTTTTTCCTTTAATGCATTTGTAAATGGGATTTGGTGGGGTGGGGGGTGTGAGATCGTTTTCTTAATTTCTCTTTTTTATAATTCATTATTGGTGTATGGAAATGCAACCAATTTCTGATTATTAAGTTTTTATCCTGCTACTTTACTGAATTCACTTATCAGTTCCAATTGTTCTTTGGTGGAGTCTTTAGGGATCTCTATATAGTATGTCATCTACAAGTAATGACAGTTTTACTTCTACCTTTGGATCCCTTTTATTTATTTTCTTGTCTTATTGCTTTGGCTAAGACTTACAATATGTTGAATAAAAGTGGTGAAAGTGAACATCCTTGTTTTGTTCTTGATCTTAAGGAAAACACTTCTGGCTTTGAGTGCGATGTTAGCTGTGGGTTGTCATAAATGGCTTTTATTATGTTGAGGTATGTTCTCTCTAGTCCCACTTTGCTGAGAGTTTTCATCATAAATGATTGCTGGATATTGTCAGGTGCTTTTTCTGCATCTATTGATTTATGATTTTTTACCTTGCAATTTGTCAACCCTTTTCCTGTTTAGAAAAAAAAAAGTGCAGCTTGCTGCCAGGATTTACCATCATGTGTAGGAATGTTATGTTTTTTAGGATTTGACATTTTCAGTGATCAAACTACTAAAAACAGAATACTATAAATAGAATGATGTCATTTGTTTCTGAAGACTTTCAATATACTAAAGCAATGCAAAAATAATTAAAGCAAGATATTTTATGGCAAATTTTCAGGGTAAGGTTAGGACTGTAATCTGTGAGTTATCTCGGGGCAAACACTGCAGCCACAAGCACTGACAGCAAGTATTCTTGGGGCAAATGGGAAATTAATGTGGTATATCACATTATTTGATTTGTGGATATTGAACCAACTCTGCATCCTAGGAATGAATCCCACTTGGTCATTGTGTATGATTTTAATATATTGCTGATATCAATTGCAAATAGTTTGTTTAGGATTTTTGCATATATTTTCATCAGGGGTATCAGCTTCCAATTCTTTCTTTTTTCTTTTTAAATAATGTGTCTGGCTTTGGAATCAGAGTAATGGCAGCCTTATAAAATGAATTTGAAAGCTTTCCATCCTCTTGAAGTTTTTGGAATATTTTGAGGCTCACATGTTTACTCAATCTGGCCTCTTCTGAAGGCAATGGAGAACTTTGAAAGAGTTAGCCAGACCCTAAGCTACATGGTCAACTCATTTAATTCTCACAGTAACTCTATAAGATAGGAACTCATCCAGAGCAAGGAACTGGCACAATCTGAATTCAAAGCCAGATCTGTAAATCTAGAGCCTGGGTTATTAACTGCCATAGCAACATTTCCTTAATTTCAGTCAGTTATATAACACCCTTTGATTTTTTTTTTTTTTCATATCCTTTGTGGCATCAGTATGATTATTTGCTTAATCATTTTTGTTTAATTTTTTCTTACCTTAAGCAATAATATCCAGGAAGTGGTATGTGGTATGTACTGACCAAAAAGGAAGTGGTTCTGGAGTAAGGCTAGAGAAGTAGGCAGGGTCTTGATCTTGGAGGTGTGGACTTTATCTTATTGGCAAGGTATGGAAATGTGTCAAGAAGACACAACTACATATTTAAGGGCAGGGCAGATAGATAAGGAGTTAAGCTGGAAAGTGGTGATTTTTAACAGAGGGATCCTGTTGTCAAAGAGATTGTCCTTTTCCTTCCCCAGCTCTGCACTGAAATTATGGGTCCCTTGAGAAGTTTACATGGCAAAGGTTCTGAACCCAAATGATTCATATTATATTCTGCCCCTGTGGGAATTGCAGATCTAAATAATTATCATCTAAAAGTAAAATCCAGTCATTACTCCACTATCCTGATTTGTACCACATCGTTAGTCCTTGTTCACCATCTCCCAAGAATGGATCATGAATCACAGCCAAGTTTTCTGATTTAGGAGTCTAGAATTGTGAACTCTGGTCTTGCAACTCCAGACTCTTGCCAGATTAGGTAAATAGTACAGAACCAATAAGGGTAAAGTGTTTTTAAAAACAATAACCAGAATAGTTTATGCCCACACTTGGAAGTAGTGAATGTATAAAGCCTTATCTTCCAATGTTACAAAATAATAATTTTATCTTTACATTAATTTTTTTCCCTCAACCAGTGGATTTAAACTTGAGTGGCCATTCTAATCACCTAGTGAGCTTTTGAAAAATGCAGATTCTTAGGCTCTCTTTCTAGAGATTCTGTTTCAGAAAATTGGTAGTGAAAGCTTTGGGTCAATTTTTTTGTTTGTTTCTTTTATAAGCATCTTTGAGTGATTCAGATTTAGGGAACCCAGCACTTCACTAGTTAGTATTCTCCCTACACTCTTATTTCTTGTTTGTCTTCCGTAGTAAGCAGAAAGTTCTCTGATGGTTGGGACTTTCTTTTTAGTCACCATTGTACCCATAGTGCCTGGGATGAAAATGCCCCATTGGATGATTATGGTTCCATCTATTTAAATAAGTATTTGTTGGGCTATGTACTGTGAGTCAGATTCTAGGAACATGGAGATACAATATGAATTTGTGTTCAGGCAGAGAGCAGTAATTGAATGCCTATCAAAAAACTCCCTTTACTGAATTATTCGATACCGTTGAGTCTAATAGTCACAGGAAAGTAACTTCTTAGTCTAGACTGTTACCTATGTTATTTAACTCATTACCTGCATATTACTTACAAGGTCACACTCCTATGTTTTGTATTTGCAGCAAATCCAGAGCAACTTCATTGTTGTCATACATCCAGGATCGACAACTTTAAGGATTGGTCGAGCCACAGATACACTTCCTGCCAGCATTCCACATGTCATTGCACGAAGACACAAACAACAAGGGCAGCCCCTATACAAGGACAACTGGCTCTTAAGAGAGGGACTAAATGTGAGTCAGAAATGGAGAACTTGGAGAGAAAGCCTAAAGTTGTTTCCATCAGAGGGTTTAGACAGTAATTCAGGTTTACACAGTAATCTTGAATAAACATCTTCGTAGCTTTAATGTGTTTTAAAGTAATAGCATCATTCATTTTTACAAATATTTTTCATCTGAGCAAGCAGTTTTAGATTGTAAAGAAATAATTATAAAAGAAAGTAAATCTAATTTTTTTTTTAGCCCATGAAGATGAATTGCATATTGATGAAGGTGATCTTTAATGGAATTGTCACTCACTTAAAATGATGCATTCAGGTCTCTATTAACTGACTGCTATTTTATTTCTTCCAGATAACGTAGAGTTTAAATTCAGCTCACATTTTCAATTCATGAGTAAATTGAATTACTACAATAAACACTACAATCTTAGGTCAGATCATAATTTAAAGGCAAAAAATATATTTCCTTACAGTTAATATTTATTCTATTTTTCAAATGGTAATTATCAGGAGAAATTTATTTTTGTGGTAGGTGTTAAATATGTATATTACATTGTAGTCCACTTTTAAGGTTTAAATCAAAGACAGTTGCAGTTTCTGTAATTCTGATAGTAAGCCTTAGGGTTCCAGTTTTTAGCATAACCAGCAGACTATACTTAAGTTTATTCCTAAGCTTAAATATAACTTAACAGTATAAGAGTTTAAAATTTATTTGTATCTTTGGATCTTATAACCTTACTTTGGGGAATAAATTTCAGTAATAAAAAAATTGAAAAGAAAAGTAACATTTCTACAAAAAATTTATGGATATGTTCTTTATAATATCATAATGACATAAATACTTGTTGATTAAGCAGAATACCACATGAAGGAATATAACATTGTTATAAAGTCATAAACGAGCATTATATATATACATGGGAGAGTCTGAAATACTTTGTAAACATAGAGTAGCTATGCTCTGATTAGTGCTATAAATTTTTTATCAACCCAAAGTCACTCAAAATTATAAATTTTTGCAGTAGTTTATAGTGAGGGTTCTTTTATTACTTTAATAATAAAAAGATTACTTTGAATTCTGAAGATTAATACATATGATAGATTAAGGAAATGCTACTTGTTGACGAGAGAGCATTTTTCATTGCTGCATTAAATTAGTAATATGCTAGATTGCCTTCCTTTTTAACTAAATCCTTTGTACTGCTCATCTTACATTCTTTTTTCCTAGAAACCTGAAAGTAATGAACAGAGACAAAATGGACTTAAAATGGTGGATCAAGCAATATGGTCCAAAAAGATGTCAAATGGTACAAGACGGATTCCTGTGTCACCTGAACAGGTCCAATCTCAACTCTTATATTTATTCTTTTAGCACAGCTATTACATCGTAATGCCATTCATCTGTTCTCTGTACTTCATTATGCAAATGCAAGATGGGATTTCCTCTAATCAGGAAGAAAAACCATTCATAACAACCTATGGAATACCTGATTTAGTGTCACAAATGCTTAGGCAAGAAATAATTTTTAAGGTTGTGTTTCTTATTGCAAGTTGATGGAAATTTACAGAGTCTTAAGTGTATAATTCCAGGATCTTGGTGGGAAGCTGTATTCTTAACACATTTGTTATTTTAAAGTGATAAATCAATACTGTTATGAATGGATATAAGTCATTATGATATATAAATTTGTATTCAGCTTTAGGTAGAGTGCAGTTTTAATTTTGGACTGGCTGTGAGTCACAGCATAGGTGTTAAAAATCACAGGAAAAATCAAGATTGTGGAAAAGGACGAGACTCCTTTTGTAACCAGTCAATATTTAGCCAAATATTTTGGATTTGTGATTAAAATTTGCCACTGTATCTGGTCTGTGAGAGAGGAGAAAAGAGGACTCATACTACACCCACTCCTTTTTCTTCTTGCATAAAATTCAGAGAATTTTCTGGTGCACTTTTATTTCAGGCACGCTCCTACAACAAGCAGATGCGACCTGCAATTTTAGATCACTGTTCTGGAAATAAGTGGACAAACACATCTCATCATCCCGAGTTTTTGGTGGGAGAAGAGGTAGGATACTATACTGAAATGGAAGAAGAAAACCTAATCCTAGTGCTAAAATTCATTTACTTAGCCATCCAGTTATTGTTTCCTTAGCATTCCATAATCCTACTTTGAAGACCAGATAGTCACACTGGCTCCTGAAGTGTTAAATAAACTATTCTCAACATTTAGAACATTTAGCAAATGCTAATGATGTTTTCTAGCCTTTAACTTTCCAATGTGAGTTCAGAAAATCCTGAGAGAGCATTTTAACAATGTGTTCATCTTATCTTTCCTAGGCCCTGTATGTTAATCCATTGGATTGTTACAATATTCACTGGCCTATCAGAAGAGGCCAGTTAAATATTCACCCAGGGCCTGGGGGCTCCCTCACAGCTGTTCTAGCAGATATTGAAGTAATATGGTCTCATGCAATACAAAAATACTTGGAAATTCCACTGAAAGATTTAAAGGTGAGCTCACAATCCCAGATACTTTGATTGCCTTAAAGATTCTTGGTCAATAGAAGTACACATTGCTGAGTTGTTTGTAATACAGTGTCCTTGAAGCATTCTCCACCTTAAGGTGTGGAGGATATCTTCACTGAATTCCCCTTTAAGTGCTTTGTCCTTTTCTTATTCTGTTTGTTTCTTTGCTGTCACTGTTTACTGCTCTGCAGGCAGCAAGCTTGCTTATGGTTTATGCCTCCTGTCGACCTTTTTCAGACACACCACTTATCTTGTTATCTTGTTTTGTTGTTTAATAAAACTCAAGAGATAGCAGAGAGGTTTGAACTTTTGGGGACCTCCACCATTGCCGTTATTCTTTTAGAGAGAATCCTCCCTTAAGACAAGTGTGGTGAAATTTATTTTGACCCGACTTTAGTGTTAACCACTTAATCTTTTTTCTTTGTTCTTTTTAGTATTACAGATGTATCTTGTTAATTCCTGATATCTATAATAAACAGCATGTGAAAGAATTAGTGAATATGATCCTTATGAAGATGGGTTTTTCAGGTATGTCTCATAGTCTGGTGAAACCTACTTGAAATGAGAATCTTTCTCTTTTTTACTGACAAAGTTAATCCAATTCACTGCTTTATTAAAATGATTGAACATTTGCCCAGAGATTCTTAGACTTTAGTTGATTATTTGCCTGAGGAGTGTTACTACTCCCCAGCAGATCACTCCTCTATCTTCTGTCTTTTAGGGATTGTGGTCCATCAGGAGTCTGTGTGCGCCACCTTTGGAAGTGGTTTAAGTAGCACATGTATTGTAGATGTTGGAGACCAGAAGACAAGTGTGTGCTGTGTGGAGGATGGGGTCTCTCATCGGAACACGCGGTAAGGAACTTGGGAGGTGGCATTCTCCACTCCTTTTCTCTCACAGTCTGTTCAACTATAAAGCCTCACAAGTTAGAAATTATTTATAAGGAAATATATATTCAAATTTTGCATAGGAAACTAGAAGATTGTGGAAGCACAAATTCTAGCAAGGCTATAAACAAATGATTTTAACCTTCCCTTTGGAACTCTCTAATATAAGTTCATGTCAGCAGCTGTGTGTGGTATGCTTTCTCATCGAGGGAACGTATATGGTAGCTCTGTGTCTTTTGCTGTGGTCTGGCCTAAAGATAACCAACCAACCACATTCACAGCAAAACTTTATTTAGGCAAGTCATATAGGAAAAAATAGGATTTCAAGTTTGTGTTCTTTAGCTAGCTAGCCTTTTGAATTTTTGTTTTTCTTGTCATAAATGGTGTTCAATGAATGATGAGTAGCTTTGTGGTGGTCAAGATGTGGTAGTCATTCCTGATACAAGAGTTAATAAAATAACTATTGGGAACAGGTTTGCTGCTTGTCCTTCCTGAGACAAGCCCAGCACAGGTAAACACACTCAGGTAGTGCACATATGGGTTCTCTGCAGGATTTTGTGCTCCCAGAATGGCTTTTTTAGGATGCTTTTATTTTTCTTGTCCTGTACATAAGGTGGTTTGAATCTCAAGGTATAGAAACATTTAAAAGAGGGCCTAAGTAGCCCATGAGAAAAGTTACCTGTTGCCTCCCACCCCAAGTCACAATGCATTCTAAAACCCAGTATGAGTTAATTTGGCTCATCTATTGTTATATTGTTAATGCTAGTGGTTATCCAGGTATGGAAAAAACAGAGTCCAAGTCTCCGACTGCTAAAATAATGTAGCGGTGGTATTTCCAAATTGTAGACAAGTTGAGTTAGTAGATAGTATCCTCTAAGATTTCTCCCTATGTCTTATTGTGTCAGTGCCTGCCATCTTTATATGCTGATGAATATGCATAGGCAAACAGCTATCTAATGGTAAATGTATTGGCTTGGAAATTAGCTGGATTTAATAGTGTATTTTCTGTTTCTTCGATACTTTTTGCAAACAGTATGACTGCTTCTAATTGCCCCACCACTGTTTTTTTCTAGAGTTCCCTCTCTCCAGCCTATCTATCCATCTGTTCTTTCATTCTTTAATTTATTCCTGCAACAAACATTTCTTGACATTTGGTGTGTTTCACCTTGCCTAACTTGAGTTCTTATATTAGCTTTTGTACCTTCTTAACCAACAGATTACCCATCTGCCCCTTTCTCTTAACTCTAGGCTCTGTCTGGCATATGGGGGATCTGATGTATCAAGATGTTTTTACTGGCTGATGCAGCGAGCTGGATTCCCTTACAGAGAATGCCAGTTAACAAATAAAATGGATTGCCTCCTTTTGCAGCACCTGAAAGAAACTTTTTGTCATTTAGATCAGGTAGGAGCAAAATCTAAATTGATTATTTTAATTTTCAGGAAAAAATTAAAATATTTAAAAGGCAATGAAAACTAACAATACCATGCTACCATTTCAACTTAAGTTAAGAAAGCCTCGAAGCTAAAGCCCATAAGGAGTGAGAGTTTTTGGTAAGGTCAGAGCTGTGCGGAGGTGTCCCTGGCTCTGAAAACAGTTTGTTTTTTGGTTTTGTTTTTTTAAGAAAGAGAGTTTAGAGGATATCTCTAGGCCTTGTGATCATTCTGATAAAGGATGAAGATAAACCTTTAGGTGTAATGAATGATAGCAGGTAAATATATAGGTACAGATATTTAATAAAATGGCACCATTTGAAGTACTTTGTTAGTATTATGAACAGTCACCATTTAATCATTGCTTTGTATGGATTCCTACCTTTTTATACTCTTTGTTTTAGACCTTTTTCCCACCTTTTTCAAGTAATGTAATTCTGAATAAAAAATTTGCGAAACATAAGACTAGGTAACATTCCTCATTTATTGAGGGCATTTGCTTATTGATTCAGGTCATTGTATTATTGTTTATCAGAAATAAAAAAAAAATGCAGATGGTGGAAATTTTACAAATGTTAAAAGAGCAGCAAGTAACCATTGAGCTCTTGTTTTATTTAGCTCCCATGAGAGTGGTAGAAAGTTGTAGGGCAGCCTTTTTAGAGTAAGGTTTAGATGGTTTAGAGGAAGTTTACATGCACTTTTACTGATTC
Organism: Cynopterus sphinx; assembly: GCA_030015415.1. Classification (NCBI taxonomy): domain Eukaryota; kingdom Metazoa; phylum Chordata; class Mammalia; order Chiroptera; family Pteropodidae; genus Cynopterus; species Cynopterus sphinx. Next base: position 114,902,336 of record CM057381.1, read on the forward strand.
ACTGACAGCATCTTTTCCTGGAATTAGGACATCTCTGGACTTCAGGACCATGAGTTTCAGATTCGACATCCAGATTCCCCTGCTCTACTTTACCAGTTTCGATTAGGAGATGAAAAACTTCAGGTAACATATGAGTATATATTTTCCTGTGTAGAAAGAAAGCCAACCAAGCTCAGTCAGACAAAGAATATGCACTAGGTGTAAACCTCATAGGGTTAGAATGTCAGCTTGTTGGAGATTATGCACTAGGCCAAATTGGAACAGATCTGAGGACCATCTTTTTAATTAGCCACTATGTGATATATTATTTAGAGAGAAAGGCATCATTCCTATTAGGTAATTAGAAAGGAGATTATTAGGTATTTACTTTACATTTGCTTTGAGATTCTTTGATGCCCAATCATGCATTCAATTGGATAACAAGTGATTTTTCTGGCTTGTCTTGCACTGAAGAAAGAATGCTATTCTCCCCAAAAAACATTATCCAATCTAACTTCTGGGATCTAATCTAATTTTGTTTTTAGGAGAACAAAATTGAATGGGTGGATTGTTTTCAAGAGGTAATATCTTGGGTTGATTATCCTTTTTTTTCCATGCACAGGCTCCAATGGCTTTATTTTACCCAGCAACTTTTGGAATCGTTGGACAAAAGATGACAACTCTGCAGCACAGATCCCAGGGTGACCCCGAGGATCCTCATGATGAACATTACCTGCTGGCCACACAGAGCAAGCAAGAACAGGTTCGTAGTGATCCTGGTGTGAGAAGAGACAGTTTTGTCCTGCAGGAGAAGTTTGCCTGTAATTAATGGATCATTGTAGTCATTGCAGTCTGACAGCATACTAAAGCTAATAATGTTTTTAGAACTGTAGATGAAGTCTAAATTTAAAATCTGGATGACAGATTTTTTTATTCAGCAGATATTAATCCAGTTTTCACAGTACTAATCCATACATTTTAAAGTTAATTTAATGAAGTTACTTTCCTTCTGGTTATATTACTTACATGATCTACTTTTCAGTATTTACCCATAGTAAATATTTGTGGTAGTCTCTCAGCTATTTAATAATGTGTAAGAGGTGTGTGGCATAGGCAGAGAGCTGAATTCCTTTGTCCAAAGCTGACCCCAGTAATTGGATGTATGATACAGAGGCACAGAGTAAAGGTATTATCTGCTAGCAAAACAGCAGCTCCTGTTGGATAGAAGAGAGCCTTTTCGAATCTTTATTACTGTCCCACAGGTGAGCATGAGGTAGTTAGTTCTGATCTGAAAATGAGGATTTCATAACTGTTACCAGCCCAAGAATTCCACTGAAATACTCCCCTTAAAAACTCAGTTCAAGGTGGGGAAAGTCTCATCCATACTAACATCACAATTTTAAAATCTGACCAATAATAGTAAAGATCTGAGACCCACCATACATGCCAGTGACTGTTTTGGAATTGGCCGCACATTCTCATCTTCTGTACACTACCTCTAATTTCTCAGGTTATCAGCCAGTTGGTTGTAGATAATAGTGTGTTTTTTCTTTGCACCAACCACTGGAACAAGCCTTCATTTTATAGTATTGTATAGTAGTTGGGGGATGGGGTGGTTTGGAATCTAACTGGAGAATATCAACAGTGTTCTGTTGTAGTCATACCATCTACTTGATGGTCCTTTTCATTGATTTAAAGTCTGCCAAAGCTACTGCTGACCGAAAGTCTGCATCCAAACCTATTGGATTTGAAGGGGATCTTCGTGGCCAGTCCTCTGATCTTCCAGACAGACTCCATTCCCAGGACATGGATTTGGGATCCTCCCAGGGAGACTGTCTGATGGCTGGCAATGATTCTGAGGAGGCCCTCACTGCACTGATGTCCAGGAAGACTGCCATCTCACTGTTTGAAGGGAAAGCCCTGGGCCTGGATAAAGCCATCCTTCATAGCATAGACTGCTGTTGTAAGCACATTCGGGGAGGTTGGGAAACAGCAATTGAAAGAGCTGGTTCAAGCAAAGATGTGGTTGTGCAGTGTAGCTTAGCATATTTATTCAAAAACAATCGAGCACCTACATTGTGCTTGCATTGTCAAGTGTTGGGAGTCGGTTCCTGGCCTTGTTGGAGGAGACCAAAATAAGTCAGATTATCACACAAATGTGAAATTACATCTTTGGCAGGTGCAACAAATTAAACAAAAGGGCACTGACTGAGAGCTGCTGATTGAAGGATTTAATAAGGAATTTTTACTCAGTAATGGAGTGTGTGGAGGGTGGGAGTCAGGGGAGACTTCCTTAAGGAAAAGCCACTTGAAAGAGATCTGGGTGATGAATGGGGGTTAGCCAGTCACAGGTGGACGGGCATTCTAGGAGAAGGAAAAAGCTTGTTGAAGGCTTTTTTAGGATGAGGCTAGAGAAGTAAGTACATGCCATGTTGGGATTTTAGGCCCTCTTTGAGAATTTGTTCCTGATGCTCCAAGTAGTGGGGTGGTGGTAGCAACATGCTCACATTTGTTTTGCAAGGTTCTTCTGGCTGTGTTGTTGAGGATGGTTTGGAGAAAGATCTTTGAGAAGGCCCTTGCACTTGTCCAAGAGATGGTGGTTGGTTGGCCTGGGGTGGTGGTAGATTTGGAGGAAATGTGCGGAAGGGATATCACTGTCTTTTCAGCATCCGATGATACCAAAAAGAAGATGTACAGCTCCATCCTGGTGGTGGGAGGTGGTTTGATGTTTCATAAAGCTCAAGAATTTCTGCAGCACAGAATTCTCAATAAAATGCCACCTTCATTCAGGCGAATTATTGAAAATGTGGAAGTGATCACAAGGCCCAAGGTATGTTGTTCATGCTACAAGTTGGACTATATGCAAATGAAACCAGCATTGATTATTTCTAATTGTAATGTATGTGGACAGATAAAGTTTTGGAAGTTGTGGGCTTGTGTCTAGGTAGTTCTTGAGGGTTTGGGGCAAGTGGAAAAATTAATAGCAAGTTACAGATGTGAAAGGAGCCCTGGACCTGGGGACTGGATTCCTGGGCTTTAGTCCCTGCTGTGCTTTCCAGAACTAGCAGGACTGACCTCTCCCTTCGTAAAAGGATGGTGGAGCAAAGAGGACACTCACTGTCAGCCAGAACAACTCCGTCGTCTCTCTTTCATATTGAGGATCTGCTGCTGGTCCTTGGACCAGGTGATCTTTAAAGATCTTGTAGGCTTGAACTACCTTGCAAAGAACCCAGGAATTTAAAAACAGATTTTACCCATGTTTCGTTGTATCTCACTGACAATTCCTGGGAATGTTCTTATTTAATTTTGATTCTGAGGGAGGGATTGTGAGATATATTTATTCTACTCAAACTTGAAAATAAGTTACTTCCTAATATATATGTTCTACCTTAAAGGCTATGTGTGGAATAATAGTGAATAGTAGCAGCTTCAGAAATAAAAACTAAAAGTTTTCCTGTCAGTTGAAACAGAAAGATGCCAGTATTTCATGGGTCCTGCATGGGTCCTTAATGGAGGTTGAAAATCAGGCTTACTAGGTGCTGACAGCAGGGCTTTTTCCCACTCCCAAATTCAAGAAAATGATTAAGTGTACATTTTATTTGCTTGTGCTGATATATCTTTATCACTTTTCTAGGACATGGATCCCCGGCTGATTGCATGGAAAGGGGGGGCAGTGCTGGCTTGTTTGGACACGACACAGGAACTGTGGGTTTATCAGCGAGAATGGCAGCGTTTCGGTGTCCGCATGTTGCGAGAGCGAGCTGCTTTTGTGTGGTGAAATGGGAGAAGTCACTGGAGAATACCCAAAACAAGCCTCAGTATAAAAGTCTTACAGAATATATGTATTTTAATTTATTGACATAGATGCTTAAGTTTCATGGAAAATAAATGAATTTTTAACTTTTATATTGACATGACATTGGTGTGAAATTATAAGCTGCTTTGTAGTCATGACATTTGAGAATGAATATGGTGAGTTCTCCTGCTCCAGTGATGTAAAATGATGCTGAGTGTTTCTCAGGTGGTGAAGCCCTTCATTTAAGTTGACTTCTGAGTGTCATCAGGCCATAAGGGGTGAGCATGTGACTTGTGGACTTGAATTGTGAAAAGAGTTGCTAGGGCATGACATTTTCCCTATTGTCTAGAACAACAAGCACATTATAACGTGACTCGTGTGCACTCTTGGAATTTCAAACAGGAAAAAAAGTTTTGTTTTGCTTTTTCATTTTCTGTTGGATTACAAAAGAGCTTGGGGCTCATTCAGGTCTAGATTTGCAGAGGCAGAGATTTAAGGCTGGACTGGCTGGCTTTGGACATACTCTAGGTTGGGCTTGGGAAAATAAAACAATCACTTGACCAAAATAGAACAGAAAACTGCAAAGGAAAATTTCCTTCCTAAAGCTAAATAGAAATGATTCAGGTATTATTTAAAGTTGCTAGCTTGTGTTATGCAGATGAACATGGTGACTGCTATAATGACTACTGACTTAATCATCAGGCCCCTGTTTTCCTTTACCTGAAGAACCCAGTGAAAGCATTTGGAGTTCTTTGTGTTCATTATGTTCGGTTGACCTTAATCTGTGAGAAGTCTGAAGCAAAGTCTAAATGATATAGATAGTTATTACCACCAGTGGCCCGTGCCCTAGTGAAGCCTTCTGAGTCCCTGGCCAGAGGAAGAGAAAACATTGTCTGGAGACAGTAGCCAGTCAGTGAGCACAGCCCGTGGACTCAGACACCTGGCTTGATTCCTTCTAGTCCCTGCTAACACTCGCTTCCACCATTTCACTTTTCAAGAACTGAAGATAGGGGGCTCAGAGTAGGAGAAAGACAAAAGTAGAGATGGTTAAGGGGTGAAGATAAGAGTAGGATATAGAATAAGGAAAGAAGTTTTAGGACATGGAGAAATGCTGGTACGAGAACATTTTGTATAAGAGTATCCCATTTGCCCAGTAAGTTAGGAACAAAGGAGACTACCAGGTAACAGAATTTTAACTAGATAGTACCACTTAGGATGTGTGCCTTCAATTTGAAAATTACGTGTTCTTTCATTTTTAAAGTTAACAAGTTTATGCAGTATTGATAATATTGATTTTATTTATGTTTCTGAGCCATTTCCACACAATTTAGTATTGGTTACTTAGTTCCAAAAGTATAATGTATTTCTAACCGTTTTTCATGTAAATAGCATATCGCCATTATGCTAGATGTTGATTTCTAGTCCAAGTTTTGATATAAGCCATGTCTATCTTTATTACCATCACTTTTAAGCACCGTTAACACTGATCTTTGCAAATAAGTGAGTTTTACCACATTAAACATATTGCCTCAATCATTACTAAGTATCTGCTTATGAAGCTGGATGCAATGAGTTTTCACTCTATGCTCCTTTATTTTTGTTTTTATTTTTTTATTAGGACATGTATTAGAAGGAGTGGTATGGTCCTTTAAGGATACTCTACCAATACATTTTAGCAGTCATCCACCTGAAACTGATCCACAATCTAGAGCAGATTCAGTATTGTACTGTGTGAAAGAGATAAGCATTCCTAGAAAAAAAACATGTGCTAATAACCTTTTGATCTCTGCAGTAAGAAAAAGATACTTTTAGGAAAGTAAAAAGTTAGAAGGCTTAAAATAACACCTAAATCTAGTTTGTTTTCTTAAGTAAACTATTATAACTCATTTATAAAAAGATTACTTCAAGAAGGCTAACTTCAAAAATAACAGGAATTTTTATTTTGGACATGAAAAGTTATGTAATAACCAAGACACTCAATTCTGACAGTAGCCATCAGGTTGGCAAGTAATGTATTTTGGTGTTCATGTTAAAGTCAAAGAGGCAAATTGGACATGAATCTAGTTCAGAGAGGGAAAGTCCTATGAAAATACCAAACACAGTGGGTTCACATATACTAAGTCATCATCTGGTCAGCAAAGATAGGTTCAGCTTATTCCCTATTTTATCCTAAAAATAAAGACTGTGGGTGTGGTAGAATTTTTTACCTAAGATACTATTGAATTAGTGAGGGCTTCTTAAATTTGGTATTCATGAATTAAACTTAGAATGTTTCAGAGCCAAACAATTCTATTTATAGTGCAGAGCACGGACTATTCAAGACTTGCTGTTCAGCTGGAAAATGCTTTATCATTGTGTTGTCAGAATAGTTATGGTTTTACATTATAATTCTTGATTTTTAGGTATGAAATTGGCTTAGCTTTATGGTTTTCATCCTTTAGTTAATGCTACAGTAGTTAATAACCTTTGTAACAATTTTATCGGCATAAAAATTTTAATTACTAGACTAAGGCATATGTGTTCAGTTATTCATGTTGCTAAAGCAGGTGTATTCATATAATCCTCCCTACCAGTAAACTTAAGAGTCATCACAGATGGTTTATCCCCCTGTAATTAGAGGCAGTAGGAAGGCATCAAGTTCTCTCGCTTCTCATGGGTAGGCTACAGGGAGGAGCATCTGTTGTGGCAGGCTCGTAACCTTTTGCCCGTTGACACTTGCTGCTCGACATGGAGGAGTTCCGTGCAAAAAGAGGTAGCGTCCTTCATAAGGCAGTACTTGGGGCAGACGTTGAGTGCATTGTAATCATCTTTGGTATCAGCCTCTCTAAAATAGACCACTATGTATTTGTGTTGATGAGTCTGGCTTCTCAGATCACTGCAAAAGAGGTTAAAAGCAAGGGGGAACAGGTCTTGGGAGTTCTCACACGGGCTGTCCTCACTCTTGCCACATGTACCATCACAGATAGTGTTGACATCGTTGGAAAGCAGGAAAACGACTTTATCTGCCGCTTTCTTCTGAGTGGTAAGCCACTGCACTGGACCCATCTCAGCTATTTTCTTTTTTTGCCACTTGTCAAGGATAACCTGACTTCTGCAGTGGTTTTGAAGAAATTCAGCGAAGTAACAAACCGTGTGATGGAAACATATTTCAGATGGGTAAACCACAAGAACCTTAATGGGAAGTAGCATGGTAGGAGGAAGGGACATCTTGATTTTTTCTGTAGGGGGAGAAAAGCATTTGTTATCTATGAACAGCAAGTGGCAGGCTTTCACTTTAAAGATGATGTAAAAGCTATATAAATCCTCATCACTAAGTCAGTTCTCCTAATCAAGCCATATCTTTTCAAGTAAATTCATAGAAACTATTTAGGTTTAAAGTACTCAGTTGGGTTGTAACTTCAGTATTTTCAGTGCCATATATATATATAACAGGAACAACTTGACTTCTGACATGTTTTGAGTTGGGTCAACTCAGTAGTTCCATCTACTACCTGCAGGTGGTAGAGTTTCTTCATAGTTCTATAAGGTTCAGTGGTACCCCATTTCAGCTGAAACAACTGGAATGCTGTCCTATATATGTGCTATAGAACAGAAACTACCTACAAAAGTACTGTAATTAATAGAAGCCAAACAACATCTCCTGAATGTAAGTACTTCCAGGCTCACAGTTCCACATGCGTGCATTCTTAGAGCATGAGATTAATCTTGTTCTGTCAATGACAACAGATGACTCAAAGGCTGCATCTCTTTCCTCCATGTGGAGAAAAGCAGAGATTTTCAGTGTGCCACACTCTGTGTCTATATAAATATTCTAGTTTCTAAATTCAAATCATCAATGTTATAGAGTTGGCAAGGTCCTAAAGAGTACATGAAATCAAGCGACTTGTTATAATGCCCTCATTTTTAAGTTGGTTTCTACTAGCATAGTCTCACAGGTACAATGCAATTTGTTATTAAACTATCTTTTGCCTATTTCAGCACTTTTAAGTGCCTCAATGGTAAAAACAAAATAGGTGATAGTCACCAAATCTGGAGGTCTTGACCCCTGATTCTTAGCAGACGTGGCCTAGTCATTAATTATATCAGTCTTTTGGTACGAGTGCTAAAGCATTAAATAGGTGCCTTCTGACTCCAGTGTAAGGCCAATGCGATTGTCTCCAGAGGAATTCCTCCAAAAAAAATTCAAAGTAGTATTTCCTCGCTCAAGTTTGAAAGAACTGCATTATAACCCTTACCACGCCTCCATGTTAAACAGATCCCAAGCACCAGCACCCATGTGGCCACCAGCAGAGCCAGAAGAGGTAGCCATCCACTCAACATGCTTTTGCCTGGAGAAACAAAGCTTATTCACCTTCAGCAAAACAACCAAATTACCTTCTTATTTGATAACTAAGGTTCCTGCCCTATACTTTGAGGAAGTTTAGATCCCTTTAAAACCAAGGGTCATAGATCTCTAAGGGGTCTACAGAATGGTCTGTTTTCTACAAAGTGTCCAGATCTTTTATTAGATCCTCAAAAGGGACACAAGACAGGAAATTCAGAACAGTGCTCCAAAATCATTTTGGCTTCTTACTCCATATTTACGCCGGCATTTTTTTACTGTGGTAACCAGAGTTTATGTTCAGTTTTTGTTCTTTGACGAATTAATGTTATTCTGGGTGCAGTTATTTAATACATAGCACACATAGATATGTGTTATGTGTGCTATTAAAGGCCACTATACTAAAAATGTGGTAATGCCACCTCCTCATGGGAATGGTGGATTGGATAAGCTCAGGCACACAGATGTGCACAAACTTAGAAGCACTGAGTACCTAGGTACCTAGGTAATCACTGGTTTGGCTGAGCTTCTATGAATGACACCTTGTAAGTTTTGACCCCACCCCTGGGCTAGTTCCTAAACATTTTATTTGTCCATCTGTAACAAAAGAACCAACATCTCTAAATCCAGAGACACATTTTCCAGGACATGCTGCTCTCAGACATCGTTGAGGAGTGTCTTTTGGTGCCAGTATTCCTAATTTGTTATTCAAATGTTGGCCATGTGACCCTGTCAAATTATAGGAGCAGCTAGGCCACTGAGGCTGATGAGAAAAAATGCACTGAAGTACATGTTCCCTTGTGCACTCAGCCCTTAAACCTTTTTCAGCAGATCCTTGTGGCACTTTGAACATCCATTTTGCAGTTTAGTTTTTCCCCTTTCTTATGCTTGGTAAAGGACCTTGAAGTGATTTTAGAAATAAAGTATTCTTATTCAAATTGCAGGCTCTCTGGGACAGCTTTGACGTCTTTCCCTACACCACAGTTCAACATACATACACAGGTGGGGACTTCCCCTCACACTCCCCATGTACCCACACCCTGTCGAATATTAAATAGGGGTTAGTGACAGTGGGCCCTTCATGTCCTGAACCTCTTTGACCCTGTGAAAATGACTGGGCACTTACTTTTATCCAGAGGGAAGAGAACACCTGTTTGTGGGCAGAGCACCACCATTTCCTTGCGTCGGATGCAGTCATTGCCACAAGTATGGAAATATGGCGTTAACTAAAGAAAAATGAGAAGCTCAGGGAGTTCCCACCATGCCTCAGAGCAAAATCTTAGCATTATTCCTACTTCCACCAAAACTTCTCTTCCCTTTTTTCTGCTTTGAACCCTGACCCCCTAACCCACGCTTGTAATAGGACATTTTCCCCCTTGGTCACACTTCTGTAACAAAGACCTAAAACCCAAGACTGAAACATCTAAGTCTCCTGGGGTCTGAACCGAAACTTTGTACCTGTTGCTAACATGTTAGCTTTCATAATGGATTAGGTCACATCCTTATATACAAATATTTCCTCAAAACAAACAAACTTCAGCTGTAGAGCCTCTATTAAGTCATCCTATATGACATATAAGTCCCCTGGGACTAGGAAAGTCTGGTTCCCTCTGCTAGTTCATCTAAGTAAACCGACGCCCTGAAAGGACAGGCAGTTGCTCTTCAAAGTTCATGTACTAATGTGGAATCCAAGCCTTTGCGTTTCACATCCTTTGTTACTTCATTCCGCAGTTAAAACTGAGGCTTGGGGAAATAAAATGGTACTCCTGTCTCAAAATTACTCTGAGGCTCTGTGACAGAAAATGGAAATAAAAGCACTTGGGAAGGTCAACAGTCACTAATAAAAGCAAAAAGGACCATAACTGTAAGTTCGGTTTGCTGATCTCACCACCGTGAAGACCAAGATCATGATTCCCCATTAACGTCACTTAACGTGAGACCGCTGGCAGAATCAAAGGGAGGAGAGAACTTACCCATTCCAACTTTGAAAGGGCTCATCAAAAGCTAGTAACGGTGGTGAACTCCGTGTTCTAGTGCCCTCCCCTCTCCTCCCCAAAGCTCAACACTGAACTTTACCTGGACCACAGCGCCTTCACTTTCCCCAGTCACTGGAACCATGACAGAAGTTCGAGTTCGTTTTTCCTGGTGCTGATAAAGTGAAACAAAACCAAGAATGATGGGCCATATGAGTGAGTAAGATCAAAGACAGCCAATGAAGAAAACACTCCTCCCAAACTGACTTTCAGTTCGTTAGACTACGAAAAGGATTCATTTCATACTTCTGAATCCTCTGTTTTTGTTTGGTTCTTGATTCGAAGGGACATCTCCAGGGATGCCCCAGGGACCTGTTTTCTTCTGTTGAATTAATCAAAATAGCCCCGCACTTTTGGACAGCAGACAGTCCTGCCGGTGCTCTCTCAAAAGAGAGGCTGTCCAGGGAATCCTAGAGTGTCCACATTGTTCTCCAACAGGGTAAGGAGAGCTGGAAGTTGAGGGTGGGGGTGGTGGTAAGGAAAGGAAGGGAAAAAGTACCTCCAACACAGAGGTCCCAATTACAGTGTTCTTTAGGATAAGAACCATGTATCTGTTTCCAAGAGGACTGATTGTAAAATTCACTTCCACCATATTCTCATTCTTCTTACAAGCTGTGACGTTGGGATCCCACAGACTACCTATCAGTCAAGAGAGAATCACATGGAAAAGTTGTAAATTCTTCCCTCATTTAAGTCCCCCAAAGAGCTTGACAAAAACAAATATGTTCTCAGGCACACATGCAAGAGATACAGACTCTACTACACAGTGTACTTTTTGTTTATCATTGCTCCCAGAATCTCAAAGTAGCAGCTTCCCAAGAAAGTTTAAGGACCCTATGTCACTGCTTTGCTAACATTGCTTCCCCAGGCTGAGGGCAGTGGGGGGCACAGGTTGGGTTATACTACTCACTTCTATTCTCAACATCCATTCTAAGTTAAGGGCTGGGGTCAGTCTTTTCTCCTTTCCAGGATGGGCGAAGGAGCCACAGGATAGGGGACATGTCTAAGGTTATAGAGGAAGTGAATTCAGGATGAGGACTACAACTACTAGAACATTCTGGGTTCCAGGAGCTTCATCCATTGGACCATTATGTCAGCTTTCCTGAATGTGAAGAAATAAGGAAATGCCTCACAGCTTAAAGGATACCCTGACAAGTCTAACTCTGGGGGAAAGCCAGTTTAATTCATGTGACTTGCAAATCAGCATTAGGTTAATTTCCAGGAACTTGATATATAATGGCATGTATTATTTTCCCCATCAGGGGACCATTTCAGGCCCTTGATCAAATGATCCCTAGGAGTTCAGCTTCAGGACTGATCAAAGGCCCTCAGACTTCCTCATGTCCCCCTGCTCTCCATATTCCAGACACCTTTTAGCGGGAGGCAGGAGAGGAAGCACAGTGCTCCAAGCCTGCCTTCCAACAGGCAGACTGCATGCAGCTCAGCTCAATCTGACAGGGTACACAGGGGTGTCTAAAAGATAGGGGTAGATTCTATCAAATACCAAAAAGATAGGGGTAGATTCTGTCAAATAGCCTCTTTAGCATCCTATGATTATATTACCCAGAAATTTACACAAGTCCTTGTAAAATCCTTGGAAATTGGACACTTGGGATCATTTCTCCTGAAGAGGCTGATTTCAGAATTCCAAGGGTAGGGGCAGGTTCTAGTAGTCCAGCATATGAGAGATGACCCCTGCAGGACACATGCTTCTAGGTCATTACTTTAGCTAACACTCCCACCTTGAATGTTTGCTAATCCAAACAGAAGGTTCTGAGGGGCTCTGTGGCCACAGGTCAGTGGTACTGGAGTCTGCGCAGATGGAAGGACTTGCAGATTCCCCCGCAAACATGAAGGGCCATCAGTTGGCGCCATCGTAAATGCAGTTTATGCTAAAATAGTTAGTTTAACCACGGAGGAGGGGCCTTTTTCTGTGACTGTTCCTCACTACATAAACCTCCTGTAAGGAGTTCTCCCCTGGACAGGCTGCTTGATTTGGTGGGCATAGCACTGGCCGGGCATCAGCCTTCACTGTCTGAACAACTTGGATACATAACTCACCAGTTCACAGCCTCAGTTTCTTCATGTAAGATGGATTGAGCTGCACCTGCTCGAGTCTGAGCTTCTTCTAATAACAAAAGCAAATACTGTGTTTACTTACCCGCCTCAATGCACTTTTTTTTGTATTTCATTACATGGTCTAGGCAGCCTGGAAATTTGAATGAAAGTTTTTACATTTTAGAAAGGGTCTCTCTGCTCCTCCCCAACCCCCTGCCCCCCCCCAGTAAATACACACAGATATGCTTACCACACCCATAACAAATTACCAGAGCTTTCAAGATGTGAGACAAGATAGCAAATTTAAATAGGACACTAACATTTTACTGTTAAACAGAAGATTATCTACCCATGAAAGTGATAATCAGTCTGATTTAAATATAGCTTTTATTAAAACTATCTGTGATCCCCACCCTATAAAAACCACTCTATAAAAATAAGGTTTAATAACATGTGTGAATACTGTCTCTTCCAGGAAATAGAGCTTAATCCACCCCCACACTCCCACCCCAGGGTGGGGTAGACTTAGGGACTTGTTTCCAAAAACTAAACTTGGGAAGGGGAAAATAGATTTATGCAGAGAAGCTGGGCAGACGACACCAGCCAAGTGATAAAGGTCAGCACCACCAATGATGTATATAGTGTGGATTCCACCCACCCACTCAGGATTGGGAGAGACATTCCATAGGATGCCTGGCCACTACTCCTCAAGACAGTCGAGGTCATGAAGAACAAATCAAACTAAACTGTCATAAACCAGAGGAGACTAAGGAGACACAAGAGACAAAATGCAACTGGAGCAGAAAGAAGACATTAATGGGAAAAGGCAGGTAAAATCCAAATACAGTCTTGAGCTTCGTTAATAGAAATGTGCAAACATCGGTTCTTAGTTGTGACAAATGCACCGTGGGAATATAAGATGCATTATACTGAGAGGTCTGTGGAAACTTCATGCTATCTTTGCAGCTTTCCTATAAATGTAAAATTATTCCAAAATAAAAACCTTTATATTTTTAAAAATGAGGTCTGGTCTCATGAAGAAAACTGGAAACTACTGTATCGTTAATGGTATGGCACCAAGAACGCCCTAGACCAAAATCTCAAAGAACAGCAATTGGAAATTACCCCCATTTAGCTTCAGTGCTTTGCCTATGACAGAGACGGGAGTGGAGGATAAAACAGGTGGTCCATCCCTGATGGGCATGGCATAGGAACTGCTGCAGCCAGACACCATGCTGGACCCTTCACACATGATCCTGTCTTATCCTCACTGCAGCCCGTGTGTGACATTGCAGGTGTGATACTGCAGAGTTGATCTTAGGTTAGAGCAGAGGAAAGAACCCAGCATTCCATTCAGTTCCACCCCGCCTTGCACCAACAAGCCTACTGATGTCCATATATTCTCAGAGACCCAGCAGCATGCTGTCAAACAACACAGCATGCTAGGAAGCCAAGACTAGAACAAATGTTTTGCATCAATGACAAAGAGTAGCTAAAGTGCATTGACCAAGAAGGACCAGAGTTTGAACAGCAGCTTTCTTTTCACTATGGGTATAACCCAGGCCAAGTTACCTAAGCTCTCAATTTCTTCATCTGTAAAAAAGGGCTGTCCCAATCCCAGAGATGCTGGAGCCTCAAGTGAAATGATGCATGTCAGGTGCTCAGCACAGTGCCTGACACACAGAAGTAGGGTTCTCCCTAATTTTACCATTCTTCAACTCTGTGAGTGAGGTGCAGTTACACTTGTGTCTGTATTCCAGATGAGGAAACTAAGACTCAGCAAGGCCAAATGCCTTGTCCAGGGTACCCAGGCCTCTCTGTACCAAAGCACATACCCCAGGGTGAGCATCCCAGCAAAATAGAATAAAAGGAAGTTTACCTGGTGAGGTGAAATTCACAGACATGGAGGGGCTGTCTTCGTTCATATTTGCATTAGGGATGTTATGGGCTCCAATGAAATAGAGTGTATTCAGCTCTACAGGAAAGCCAATGTAGAAAAACACCCACTGAAAGGCAAAACAGGGAAACCTTGAATTGCTGCAATGCAGAAATGGAGTACCTTTGTGCTGCGCTTTTCATTCATAATTTCATTCCTCAACCTACTGCAGAAACTTGTCTCTAGCCAATGTCTACTTCGGGAATGGACCCCACACAATTTTTCAGTGTGACTCAAAGAGTCAGAGAAGTAAAATTTTAGAGCCAAGATATAATTTAAGTTCAGCTCCCCTCACTTTGCTGATGGGGAAACGGAGGCTGAGTGAGAGATGCTGACTTGCCCAAGACACGCAGCAGAGAAGTGGCTAGAAACGGGCTTTGATTCCCAGGCATCGTGCTCTGAGCTTGAAGTTGTAGGTGCTCACCAGCCTGTGTGTGCAGCACATCTTCCATACTCCCCAAGCAAAGTGCCTACCTAGTTTAAGAACAATTAGCCAAGTTCCTCAAAGTGCTTACTTTGCCACCAGAGGGTCTGCTCTGAGTCTGGAATCCCTCTGTGTAATTGCACCTCACACAGCTGTAGGACTGGAAGTTGTTTTTGCCTGTCACACAGATCTTGGTGGCCTTCAACAAGCGGATGCTGGCTACCGAGAAAGACAAGAAAGTCGTCGTTTATTTAGCACCCACTATGCAACCAGCTTGATGCTGGAGAGTTCACATGCCTCGTCTCATTTCATATTCACAACAGCCCTGACAGGCACCATGACTACCCCAAGTTTACCAATGGGGTGAATTAGACTTATGGAACTTCCTGGAGCATTGCCCAATCTTACAAAGCTCCTCAGGGGCAGACTATGGATTCAAATTCCAAAGCCCAAGCTCCTTCCTCCTCACAGGTGAGCCTGAATATCATAGGATACCTGCAGTGGTGACTCTAGCGCTGCATTATTCTGGGTCTCTTGAGAAGAAAAAGCCCTTCAGAGTGTCATCACCAAAGCATGCCTGTTCTGACTGCACTTTTATCCATGCTGATTCTTCTCCCTAGAGTGCCCTTTCTTTCTCTTTTCTGCTACTCCAGGGCTTACTCCTTCAAGGCTCAACTTATGTCTATGACAACACCTAACAAATAAAAGAGTTCACACTCTCTGCTAGATATGGGGCAAAATGCCTTACTGAATCCTATAATTTAAAGTGGTTTTGCCAGGGGCCTCTCCTGCTCCTCCCCGCCTCCATCTCACTCGCATGGAGCATAGCTCCTTCCAGGATTCCCCTGACACTGTCCCTGTGTCTGTCTGTAGTCGACTCACCACTCTGTGAATGGCACTCATGCATTCCTAACCAGATGAAATTTAACTAAATTTAGTGGGTAGAAACCACCGACATGGGCTTTAGGACCCCAGAATTGGTTCATTAAAAGAACTTGAAATCTGCCTTAGGGGAATGCCAGGACTTCCACAATGCCATTTGGGAAATGGAAAAGTAATCTCCCTAAGCCAGTGCTTTCCCTAAACTTGAGGGAATCGTCTCTCGCCTTTCCCTGTCGTCTTCCATGAGGTTTAACATTACATATAGAGAAGTACACAGATCAGAAATGTACCACCCGATGAGTGTTCACACTTATGTAGGCAGTGCCTAGGTGGAGAAACATCCCCAAGAGTGCCCCTCATGCTTCCATTCAGTCACTCCCACCCCAAAGTAACTACTGCCCTGATTTCCAACCACTTAGAAGTTTAGTTTTGCGTTTTTAAAAATGGAATCATATGCTAGGTATGACTGTAGGCATGCATGCAGATATGAATGTATGAACTCTTTTGAATCTGGCTTCTTGTATCTGTGAGGTTCATCCATACAGTGTGTAGTTACAGACTGTTCATGCTGATTGCTGTATTGGACTCCATTCTGTGATTCCAATTCTACTGTCAGGCATTTCAGTGCTTTCTATTTTTGGTTGTTATGAATAATGTGACTACAAAATTCTAATATGCAGTATACACACATATATATATTCTGCTGAGTATATGCCTAGGAGTGAAATTAATGGGTCATTTAGTCCGCACATTTCTGCTTTAGTAGACACTTAAGTTTTATTGATACAAACTTACCATCTGCCCGGAGTATCCAGCTTATGTTCATCAAAATTGAGTAGTCCTCCACTGCCACACTGCTTTTAACAGGTTCCACTTGAAGGTCTCTCAAGTCCCCTGGGGTCAGACTATGTCTGACCATCCACTCTGGAGATGGTCCTGGGAGAAGGTGAGATTGCCCATGACATGTCCCCTCCTTAGCCCAATTTGATGCCATCGCCTCTAGGTGATCCACCCTGATACAACCCTCATTCATAATTCATATCTTCTTCCTACTAAAGCAGGCCAGACATTTCTGTGCTGACTGACTTATAGCCAAAGTGATGCTCAACCTCTTGGCTAACTCCTACAGAGCACCTGAGACCACTTCGGATGCCTGTGTATGTATATGTGTATGTATTTAGTGTATTTGACATGTTAATTAGGATCAGTCCTGCCTTCTCCAGGCCTCAGTCTGGACTCCAGCCATCTGGTTCACACAACTCCCACTTCCTACCTCCTATCTTTGCTGGTACCATCTCTCCTCCAGCTCGCCCTC
Source organism: Cynopterus sphinx (assembly GCA_030015415.1). Lineage (NCBI taxonomy): Eukaryota > Metazoa > Chordata > Mammalia > Chiroptera > Pteropodidae > Cynopterus > Cynopterus sphinx. Next base: position 114,919,080 of record CM057381.1, read on the forward strand.
TTTATCCACGTTTTTGAGCACAAGTCCACCCATTCTTCAAATGCTATAATCTCAAACACTCCTTCTCTAAAAATTTGCTTCCTGTCCCTGACTGTAAGTGACCTCCCTCCCACAGTACTTGATTTCCCTCCCTAGGAGTGGCAGACTTCACTTTCTACCTTGCACAGCAATTCCTGCCCTGCCTATGTCCCTTTTACTAGCCAGGAAGCCACCCCATCCGAAACAGCAGGAGCTGTGTGTTGGGTCAACAGAGGCTTCATATGCATCAGCTAACAATGCGATGGTTCACCCTGAGCCTAGTCTCCAAGGACCCACTACTTGGATTTAAGCCCACTGAATCCAACTGCGCCCTCAGTTTCAGTATAAAGCCCTAAATACCCATTCCCTAGTACACCTACCAGTTTCAGGGCCACATTGAATCGTCTGCAAGAAAGAAAGAAACCAAATGTCATGCTGAATGCCAGCAAACTACCAGCTAAATTAGTGAAAAAATACCACCTTTTCCCTTAAATGCATATACAAGTGGCAAAAGAAAAGCTGAGCTGGTTTCACTTCACAGTTTGAGGGAGACTAAGCTGCCTCATGGTAGTCTATGATGAACCAGATTAGCCATCAGTATATGAGATCTGCAAGCCTGCTTATCACCTCACAAAACAGAGTTGTGTCTCCACCTCTTCCTGGGTCTCTGCTTTCCCTGCTACAAGCAGGGGCTGACCCTGGATCATCATAAAGATCCCTTCACACGCTAATGTCTAACTGTAGGTTTTCAGGGCAGTTTAGAGTATTTTATCCCCAGGGTAAGGACTGGCTGTGCTACGAAGATGAACAGCAGAAAGCTATGAATGCAGTTCTGCTTCTTTCCCCAGTTTCTTTAAAATACTCGCCTTCTAATACAAAAGGATTGATTCACCTGAGCTATTTATAAAATCATAAAGTAACTGTAATTTCATCATGTTATCTTTTTAAAAGGAGCTAAAAATAGAAAAATACATGTCATTGTTCAAGAAAGCAGTACTAAATCCTTTTTACAAGAAAAACAATCAGTACTGTGGTTTTGGAATAAAATATTGGACCTAGAATACTAACTTTTAGGCAGCAGCAAGTACTAATAATAAGACTCAATGTAATGATAAGTTCACCAGCTCTGGATGCTGATCTCTCTTCCTAACACCTTGTAAGACAGAAGGCAAGACTTTCAATGGTTTGAGTTACCTAGATTTAGGCAAAATTGTCATTCACCTGTGTATTTTAAAGCTGAACTCCCAGCGTATCATCAGATATTTCTTTACACAAATAAGCCACCATATTGGGAGCTGAGTTCTGTTAAAGGGCTGGCGATCCAAGTTTTAGGAAGAAACAAAGCAGCAGCTCTAAACTTTGCAAAGTGGTGGCCTGATGGCAACTACTGCAAAGATAATTCTTCCCTTAGTGGAAAAGGCCAAGGAGGCCACGAACTGAGACAGAAGGCAAGGATAGTAGCTGAAGACATCAGAGTGGGGTTTGTTTTTCCATAACCATCAAAAGTAACCACCATGCTTTTATGTTACCTGCTGTGCTAAAAGGGCAGGGATATCATTTCAAAAGCTATTTTGCAGCTGAGCTTTTTCTTACTTGGTGATCCAGAAGATTTCCTCAGTCCTTCTGACTACCAGGCCAGAAAGGAAACTCAAAAAGAGCATGCAGGAGCTTACCAACTCCTGGAACAAGATGCCCCAGGGCTGTACAGGACTGAATCACCATGGCAAAACTAGGAGTGGTAAGGGAGAAGCAGTTCTTGTGCCCCCAAAGATGGGCAGACCTCTAGACCCCAAACAATAACAATGTTGAGCACCTACTACGTGCCAGGCTCTTTGCTGCTGCTTCGCGGGCCCTGTCCGGGTTCCTTAGTACCTCTGGTGAGTTAGAGATTACCCTTCCTTTTGTAGATGAGGGCACCGATGCTCAATGGGCATAAGTGACTGAAGTAAGAAGACACATGAGCATCTGAGCCTGGAGCTGTATGAGTCCCAGCCCCTGACGGACTGTGGCAGCCCGAAGCCCAGCGCCCCCCGGACCAGCCAGCCGGGCTGCCTCAGAAGATGCAGACGGACATCCCCGCCCCGGACGGCCCTCTGCGCAAGCCTGGGAGCGCCATGCGCTGGCGGCTCGGGGTCCGGGCTCGAGACGGGAACGCGGAAAGGGGCGCGAGCGGGGGCTTACCGGCTCCGGGGACACGGCGCCCCAGCGCAGCGCGGCCAAGCTCAGCCACAGGAGCGACATCGCAGGGTCCCCGCCCCCCACCGCGTGGGGCCCGGCCGCGCTCCCGCCGAGCTTCTTCTTATGTGGAGCCTCGGGCCACCCCCCGGGGCTGCACCTCCCGAGGCGCCGCCCTTCCCCGAGGGGGGGGCACGCGAAAGAGCCTTCGCCCGCCCCGACCCCAAGGGCTGGGCCGGGCCCCAGCGGCTCCGGCCCGCGCACACGTGCGTGCGGGGCGCCAGGTGCGCTCCTGCGCGCCCCGCCCCCGGCCAGCCCGGCGCTCGGGCCCCCGCCCCGCGGTCCCCGTCCCCGTCCCCGTCCCGGTCCCCGTCCCGGTCCCGGCCGCGCGGGGCGCGCGGGGCGCCGGCGCCGCCCGTTACAGAGTAGCCGCGCCGGGCCCGCCTGTGCCCGCTCTTCCTGCGACGTCCCCGCGCCCATCCCGGCGTCCGGCCCCGCCGCCCAGGGTGAGTAGTGGGTGGGCTCCCGCACCCCCGGCCAGTCCTGCCCCGAGGGGCGCCGCCCGCGCCCCAGTCCCGCTCCTCAGCGTCCCGGCTGCGGCCGCCGGGCCCCGGGCCGGACGCTGGGACCCGGGCCGGACGCCGGGACCCGGGCTGGACGCTGGGACCGGGCTGGACGCGGAGACCCGGGCTGGGACCCGGGCTGGACGCGGAGACCCGGGCTGGGACCCGGGCCGGACGCTGGGACCGGGGCTGGACGCGGGGACCGGGCTGGACGCTGGGACCCGGGCTGGGACCCGGGCTGGGACCCGGGCCGGACGCGGGGACCGGGGCGCCACCTTACGCCAGGGCCGAGCCCCAGAGTCGAAGGGGTGGGCTGCGGGAAGCCGGTCGTTTTAAATTCTCCCGGAGGCTAGTTCCCTGTAAAGAACTAAGTTATCCGCTGTCGGGGTCAGAGACATCCTCCTTTCCCCCAGGTTTCCGGTAAATGTGAACTTCTCCCCTAATGAAGGCTGACCCCTTAGCACATGGCGCCCCGAAAGCGTGTGCCAGGCTTGGTCGACCTGCCGGGTCCACCTTTGGCCCGAGACCGGCTGGGGGCTGTGGCACGCACACGTGGTCTTCCGGATGACATTTCTGGAGCACTGGTCTAGTTTGGAACTTTGGTTCTCCCGTTCCACTGTGCCCGGGATCCCTCAGAATTGCCCTAAACGCGAATTCTGGGCCCCTGCTCCGAGAGTCCTACCAAACCTCTCCGGTGGGTCAGAGAGTCTGGGATGGTCGTTTAACAAACCCTCCCTGGTAATTCTGATGCAAATGACTGTGGGGGGAGGGAGAGCCCTTTTGTTTCTTTGTTTGTTTTTTCCCTATACAGTAGTGTGGGCAGAGGTTAACAAAAATCAGCTGAGCTAGCAGTGGATCTTGGACCCTGGAGTTTGGCTGCTTTAGCCCTCTCCCAGTGCAAAGGATGAGGTTGGGGGGACCAACTCAGACTTAAACTTGTAGGGTTAGTTACCTCCACTCTACAGATGAGGAGACCAGTGCCTAGAGAGGGATGTTGGTTTTATGGATGCAGTTGTCACCTGGCAAGAGGTTGACTTAGTCAAACAGCCGTTTTGCTGTGGTCCTGCTATGTGCCAGGCCTGGCTCACCTGCTGAGTTCAAATTTGCGGCTGCATAGAGTGGGCCCAGCCTCAAAGTCAGCTGGGGGTTCTAGGTGATGTTTCCAGAGGATTGGTCTGGTTCCTGACCAAAGATAGTAGCTCAGGTGTGGTTGTTGCCCCATCCTTGCCTGAGGCTGGGTTGTTCAACCTCTCTGAGTTGCTTTGAGCCCTTTAGTCCCCAGGATCATTTCCGACTCTTAATAATTGTCTTTCTGCTTAAGCAAACATTACAGGTTGACAGTACTAGGGTGCAAAGGTGAACAACACAGGAGTGCTGGCTGATGGGCCCTCGGGCTGAGGATGAGTGCAGTGAGAGTGTGTTCAAGGGCATCCGTGTCCGCCCTGTGGAACTGCAAATGGAAACAGCCTCATCTGCCAGCTTGAGATCGTGAACTTTGTCCCATGATGTTAAGGAACCACAGCAGAGGTTTAGGTAGTGGTCAATTTTTAGTTTTAGGAAGGCCACCTGGGTGGCGGTACAGGGCAGTGGTTGGCCAGCTCCTCTGAGACCAGCAAGGAAGCAGCTGCTAACCAAAATACTTCACTCAATGAAGAGCTGAGTCCCTGCCGTGGGCCAGGCTGGAGCTGTGCTGGCTTTTCAGCTGTGTGCCAAAGCAGGCCCTGCTGGGGGAGCTTCGGACTGTTGAGTGCGAGGGGTTTGGGGACAACCAGGAGTGCAAAGGTTAAGCCTGGAGATCGGATTTGTGAGGCAGATATTTACAGAGAGTAGTAGACAGGGAAGGTGGTTAGGGCCCTAGGGGAGGTGAGCTTTGTGGAGGGTTAGGAGGGGCTATACCTGGAGTGAAGGGTAGCTCATGGGGTCAGATGGGTCAGAGGTCACAGAGAAAGAGAGAAGAGGCTAAGACCTCCTGACCCATAGTGGCCCTGCCTCCCGTGGTTGAGTCTGGCCTGAGGGGGGCCCCTGACTTAGGTCACTGGAAATCAGGTGTGGCTTTGGCAAGAGCGGGGTGAGATGGGCATGGGAGTAAGTGGGTTCAGCTTTCTTCCTATCTCTTCAGAGTTTCCAAGCAGCTCTGCCAGAGTCAACTCGATGTTATGGATGGGGATAACTGAGGCTCTAAGACACTGATATGGGAATGTGGTGGGGGCAGCTTTATTTTAAGAAAGAGAGAGGCTGAGGTTCTTTCTCCAGGGGAAGAAACTGGTGAGCAAAGGAGAGAGGAAGGGTGAGGTAAGGTTGGTCTGGAGGTTGCTGAGCATATGGGTGGGAGTGGAAGCAGGGGTGCTGGGCACTGACTTGGGACACTGAGTGACCCACCATCCACTGTCCTGAGTCCAGGGTTGAGGGTGTGTGGGCCCAGAGATGTGACACTGCCCTGGCCCTCTGTGGGTTGGAGACAGGGCCCACAGCCAGCTCTATAGACAGAACTACAGAATGGGGAGTCAAGAGGAGAGCCCAGCAGCCACACCTGGTGTTCTCTGTGGGCAAAGAAGACGTGCCTGCCTGTCCTAGGAGGTTCCACACTGGCTCAGAAGGTCTTTTCAAAAAGCTTCCCTCTGTGAGAAGTCCTTGTTGATTAAGTGTTCAGCCTCCAAGGTGGCCTGCTGGAAAGGACACCATGTGTTTGAATGCCTAAGCCCAATAATTTTGTGGCTATATAAACTGGAGGCAAAGCCACTGTGGGTCAGGATGTCTCAGCCTCCTCTCTTCTCTGACCTCTGGCAAGTCACTGCCCTTCTCAGGGCCTCATTTTCCTATTCTTTAAAATGGGCAGATGAGAGTGTTTTGGCAATGGCTCAATGAGGTGACTCAGGTGTCTGGGGAAAGTGACCTTTGAAGAAGATGCTTTGACCTTTCCCCTTTAGTCATGCATTCTGCCAGTCTTGCTGCCTGATAGAGCCATCACACAGTGTGCCCTCATGTCTGTGTATTTAGTATATTTGTTAAATGTTTGAATGGATGAGTGAATGCATGCCTTCCTCCAAGGCTGGCACCTAAACCTACCCACCTGGGCTAGTTGATTTGGGCTTCCTCTTCTTTTTCCTCTTCCTCCTCAGGTGGGTCGAAGGTCAGGGCCTCTACTGAAGCTGGAAGATCACACTGTCCAGTACCCATGGCCCCAACCCCAGACCCCCTGGTGTAGGCTCTGCACCACTGCTAGGAGTCGATTTGCTAGGATTCCAGATCCTTAGGCTGAGCTGTTGACTCACCAGCTGCTGGCCTCTGGGGAGGCTCTTGGTGTCTTGGAGCCTCAGTTATCCCCATCCATAACATGGAGTTGACCCTGGCAGGGCTGCTTGGAAACTCTGAAGAGATAAGAAGAAAGTGGAAAGATTTAAAGGTGCTATTTAAATTTAGAAGCAGGGGAGGAAGGATAATAAAAAACAAATTAATATCTCTATGATTCAAATAGGGAAATTCCTTTGGACCCAAGTGCAATGACATCCTGGGGTTGTGTCACTACCATCAGACCTTTGTTTCTTTGTCATTCATCCTGAGAAGACAAGGCCTTTAGGGTTGTTGACATGTCCCAGGCCCTGCCTCCACCCACACAGGTGGAATTTTCCACTTTGTTCCTTTTGCAAATATTAATCAGGGCCTCACCAGTTAACAGTGGACTCATTGTCTCGTGAAGAGCAAGCCATTCCTGGCAAACGCTGGCTGCCTTCCAGAGCCTCGGTAGCCTGCCCAAGTTGGGAGAGGGGGCTGTTGGAAGCATCCTCCCCCCTGTACTCCCCTGACCCACGTTCTGCTCCAGCTGGTTGAGCTTCACAGAGTCAACAGTGATGCCTGCTTTGGCCAGGGACCCTGAGGCCACGCCAAGGGCTTGTACCCACTGTTCCCAGCAGGGCTACACCACCGCAAACATCTTCTCTGCTCCAGTGAGGAGGGCCTGGCCCAGGAAAGCACACAGGCTCAGCCACAGGATTAACTCCAGCTATGCTACTGCTGCTGTGAAGTCACAGCCCATGTGTTCTTGTGCTGGTTTTCACATGTGTTGTTCCACTAGGTCTCAAAGTCCAGAACGCAGAGGAGGCAAGTCCTGTTCTCAAAGCCCCATCTGTACATGGGTGATGACGTTGGCCGCACAGGACTGTAGGGAGGGTTACTGGAGACTTAGAGAGTGGAGCAGGGAGCACTGTGTTGGGCACATGTAGCGGAGTTGATCTGTTTTTTGATCAACGATATTTTAATTTGTTATTATTTATAAGATTATAATTGGTCACATTTGCACCATGACTGTCTGTACTTTATGGAGGAGGAAATAAGATGAGTGAGGCTATGCAGGGAAAAGAACGAAGCGGAACCCACGCAGTGGTGTGAACTTGTTAAATATCACCACGTGCTTTTGGCTTTGCACTTTTAATTCCTTGAAGTCTATTTTTGGCTCTTATTTTCTTTTGCTCTCCTAACAAACCGATGAACTGAGTGGCTCAGTTCCCATTTCATAGATGAGAAACCGAGGTCCAGAGTTGCTAAACCGTGGGAGGTAGCAGAATTAGGACTGCAACCTGAGGAATCTGACCACCATCCTTTTTAACTTTTTTTTTTTTTTTTTAAGTAATGAGACTTGAACATGGAACGCCAGGATGCAGGTGATGTTGCATGTTAGCATGAGGTTATAGTTCACATTTGTGAGTTTTTTAAATTTATACTGTAATGGGAACAGTGATACTGCTTTCATGAACACACTCTCGAAACCAGGGGCCACAGGTGCTGGTTCATGTCTTCCACTAGTCCCAGTGCCCAGTGGATTCCTGCAATTTAGTTCAGTGAGAGAATGATTTGTAGTTGACACAAGGCAGCAGTGGGGGGGATTTGTAAGCAGCTCACCTTGCGGTCTTAGAACCCTCTGCAGTTAACCCATCCAGCAGTTTGAGAGGGAAACAGCAGTGGGCACGCATGTGAAAGTTGGCTGCCTGGCTATTAACTCGCCACTGCGCCAGCAGTTTCTAAATGAAAACATGCACGCCTCCCATTGGGCTGCTCTAGGATGTGATCTGGTGGCTGGCTATGGCACCTTGATGGGTGGGCACTCAGTATCTCCTGGGCCTTGCTGGCCTTCGGTGAAGTGTGGCTCCGAGCCGGTGGTCGTGCCCAAGTGAACATGGATTAAAATCAAGCAGGCTTGGCTGCGCTGCTACTCGCGTCAGTGCTGTGTTCAGAGGAAGTGCGGGGGTCAGCTCCGCAGACAGTGGGGAAGGGAGGCTTTGTTTTGGAGCCTTTGGCAAGACACCTAAGCAGACGGGTTTGGGTCTCCAGGGAACTGATCTCCAGTCCATAACAGTACTTCTCCAACTCTCCGTGGTGCAAGTCCAGTTTTATGTTTGGTTTTTAAATTTCAATCTCTCATAGGCCATAGGCTGATTAAAAATACAATAAGTTATTATAATAAAAACTTAGATCCATAAAATTTAAGCCCATTCTCTTATGAGATTCAACAGACATGAAGTCACTGTGTCAAAATTTATAAACTCTGCTTTTCAACTGTGTGCTTATCTTTCACAGACAATCAAAAACAGTGTGTGGGCTGCCACTGCCCACGGACTACCCCGGATCCTGTCACATCTGGGTGCAAGGTGGGTGTTTTCCAATTGAGATTTTTAAAACTGGTTAACAGTGTACTTGAAAGATGGGGTATTTAAGCATTTACAGAATACCCCCAAAGTTCTGTAGAATTCTTTGAGATCTCTCAACCAAGACCTGGCTCTCTGCCTAGGAGGTTCTCCCACCCAAGTTTCTCTCCCTCACTCCTTTAGTAGGGATATTTGAAATTTAAACAAACAAACAAAAAGAACCCCTTTACTTATGAAGAATTTGAAGCATACAAAATTAGCCAGAAGAGGTCATTGAACTAACTCCATCTTCTCATCACCTCCCGGGTGATCATTTCGTCAGCTTCCATAACCCCTGAGGTGATTTTAGTCCACATTCCAAATATCCTTTATTTTTTTCTGTCAGTTTTTCAGTGTTTCTGAGTCTTTTGAAACCTCTGTCACATTTGATACACAAGCAATGATTTCTTAACATCCTCAAATATTCAGTTAGTACTTGAAATCCCAGGATCTCAATAAGTTTACATATTATTCTCGTAATCTATAGGTTCACCTCCATCTCCGTCTTGTTTATTTTTTCACTTGAATTTGTTGTTGAAGAAATGCGTGGTCTTTTCTTAGCCTGAATTCTGTTGATAGGGTCCCGGGGTGAGCTTTCGCATGTTCCTCTGACCTTTGAATTTCCTCTGAAGTGGTGGGCATTCTAGAAATGTGAGCAGATTCGGGTTGAAATGTTTCGGCCAGGATATTTTCATAGGTGCTCTCCCATGCCAACCCGTCTTGTCTTGAAGAAGTCGTTTGTTCTGTTAATTGTCTCCTGTGTGTGTGCAGTTACTTGGATAAGGCCCAAGCTGACCCTCTGCTGGTTCTGGGCTCCCCTTCATTCTGAGATCCCCTAGCTGCTATGTGGAGAGCAGATTGTGAGGTGACATGGGAAGGGGTTACAGTAGCAGGGACACTGGTAGTATGCCCTCAGAAGAGTCCCTGCATTAGGTGATGGCGCCTGATCCAGGCAGGTGTCTGTGGGGTGGACACAATTACGTGGATTTAGTCCCACCCCTTTTAAGAGACGTCACTGCCCCTGAGTCTTGGTTTCCATGTCTGCCTCCTCTCTTGAAGTGAACGATGTATTTTAACATGCTAGTCACATAAACATTTATGAGTACCTGCTGTGTGCCCGGCTCCGGTAGCTGTGAGTACCCTCCACTGCTGATCGTAAGTGAACAAACATGATTACAGATCTGTGGACATGCCCTGCCAGGTGAAAATTTTGTTAACTCGTGGCCACTAGGCCACCAGGCTTCCTATAATCTCTGCACTGTACTGGGCCAAAGAGGACCTTCAGCATCCCTGAAGAGGGAAAAGCAATCACTTTTTCTGATATTGTGTCCTTACTGTGTAAGAGCCAGGGCACCAGGGCCTCTTGTCCCTTCAGCCCTCCTCTGGCTTCAGCTCCAACTTACCAGCACCCATCTCTAGCAGATGCCCTCCATGTCCCCACTTTCACCTGAGGTCTTCTCTGTTGCAGGATACCCACTCACTCAAGTGTAGTGCAGGCCACAGTGCAGGGGAGTTAATGTCTGGAGGGGGCACTGCTCTTTCTCAGGGCCAGCCCAAGGCAATTCTACCCACCCCTTCCTCTAGTTCATCAGCGGATTGATCCTGGGAGGGTCCCTGAGGGAATTGAGTCCCTACCTCCCCCAGCAGTGACCTTGATATCATACCCTGCCTCCTAAATACACCCGTGTGAATGAGCACACCACCTACTCAGATTGAATTCACAGACATCTGCAAGAGAAGGAAGTGGAGGCAAGCTGGAGGAGCTGTCCCTTGGGATTTGCACCCATGACCCTCCCCCCTCCCCTGCCCCAGGGTGTTAGGATACTAGGTTTTCCTTCCTTACACTGCTTTTGGTTTTAGAAGGGAGGAGACCAGCTGGGGAGTGGGGGCCGTGTAGGGATGGGAGATACCAGTGCAGGGCACAAAGTCCCACATTAGGAAGCCAGTGCCCATGCGTTACCAGTAGGAAACCCATGGCCAGGTCACACAGTAAGTCCCAGAAAAGCTGTGGATGAAAGCCTAGCCTCTGGTGTGGTGTCAGGCTTGGGGGCCCCCTGTAGGTGGGGCTTTCTTGGCCCCTGTAGGTACGTCCTGACCAGCCTCTGCCCTGCCCCTTGTCCCATCCTCAGCTGTTTCACCAGGAGAGTCCAGGGACAAGTGGGCCCCACCCAAGCAGCTCGAGTGGCCTCCGAAGCAGTGAGTGATTAGCTGTTTCAACCGAAGAGAAGACCATTTGTGATTCATTTGTTTATTGTACACCAATTTGTGGGAGATGAGATTCCTAAGAAGAAAACCTTGACTTTTGAAGAAAATACCTTCTTTAAAAAAATTTTTAAAATTGAGCTACATCGTACGTAGGGTGCACTGATGGTAAATTTCAATCTGTTTATAAACCCAGGTGACTACCAGCAGGTCAGGATGCGGAATATTCCCTGTGCCCCTCTTCTGTGGTGAATTCAGCACAGTGTGGAGAGCCCTGAGCCATGTGCAGGCTCATCGCCATCACCCAGCATACAGAGCCCAGGCTGGGGCCTTGCTCAGCAGTTGAGGACCAGGCTCAGCAGTTGGGGGCCAGGCCCAGAGCCCTCAGCTGCGGGGGATGGGCCTTCAATAGCTCATCTTAACTCTTAGCTTGTTGAGGTCCCAGGATGGATGTGCCCAGTGGCCAAGGAAGGCTTTCTAGAGGAAATGGCAGCTGAGCATTCCCAGAGAGACGCTGAAGAGTGACCCAGATAGAAGGAGGTGAGGATGTGTACCTGGAAGTGGTGGCACATGCAAAGCCCTGCGGGGAGAAAGGGAAGATGGTCCGTGTACTGGAACCGAGAGAGCGAGGCTCATGATGGGATGAGAGGTGCCGGCTGGGGCAGGAGGCAGGCCAGGAGGAGCTCTTGGGATAAGAGAGCCCACAGGGCTGTGAGGAAGCTCGTTACACCATCTTGGGGAGAGGGGGTGGCCTGGGTCGGGAGTGGTAGTGAGGTTCCTGTGGGAGGGGGAGGCAGCTGCCCAGGGTTATTCTCTTGACCATCACCACCTAGCCAGGTCTCATGTCTCTAACCAGGACCCTTCCCACGCTCAGCAACCACCCACTACCCACCTCAGCCCACCACAGGACCAGGAAATTAGATTCTTGTGCCATTGGGAAGGGTTTGGCAGGCTGCAAGGAAGCAGCTGGACTTTCACCACCATCTCAGCCTCCAGAGCCCTGGTCTGGGCACGCGGCGCCTTGCACCCTTTTCCTGTGCTGACCGTGACTTTTGTGGCTCCCATGATATGGCTTTGTTGGTCGGGCTTGCGGTGGCATGGTTCCTGGCCTCTGACTTGAAAGGAGTCAGGGGCTCCACCTCTCAGGCTTATTTCCCTTTCTCTGACGTGGGGCTGATGGTGATGCTGATGCTAGTGATGAAGGACCTTCCACCCAACGTCTTTGAGGGATTAAATGTAATGACCTACGTGGAATGATCATCACAGGGTAGCTGCCCCTATGATTACTATAATTATAACTCTGTTTGGTTCTGTGGCTTAATGGAGCTCCTTGATCACACAAAAGCAGCTACAGAACAGCATTCATTTTGCCCACACAAAGCCCAGCCTACGAGGTTAAAAACCTCATCAGAGGTCTTTCAGGGAGAGCGGGTCAAAGCTGGCACGAGAAAGCCAGGTCCAAGGCAGATGACCTGCCTAAGATCCTCCATTTGAGAACAACCCCCAGTGACCTCCAAACAGACAAAAATGGCCATGGCCCCCACCACACTTTCTGCAGTTTCTTCTCAGGATTGTCATTACCTCTTTGGCCTGTGGGCACGAGAGGTGTGAAGGCCAAGTACCTCTGAGGATAGTGCTGGCCTCGAGGCACCACGGGCCTCAGGGCTCATGAATAGCTGACCTTTCTGTTGGGTCGGCTACAGGGTCTTTTCTGTACTTGTCCCACTGTTTACTGTACCATCCCCCACTGGTGGGCAGTTAGGTTTTTGCCACTGTTTGCCAGTAAAAACAACTCAGGACAGACCTCTTGTGCTTGTGTTTTTCACAGTTGTGGAGAGCTCTCTTTTGGTTATATTCCTAGAAGCGGCATTGCTGAGACAAAGCACTGACCCTTTAAAGTCCCGATGTATACCCATTATCTTCTGGAAAGGTTCACATGCTCTCCAGTGGTGCCCAAAGCACAGTCACTATCACTGGCCTTACTCTGGCTGAGCTTTGCAAAGGCCGAAGAGGTCTGTGCCTCATTTCACACGCAGGCCTAGCCGAGACTCACCCCTCTCCAGAATTCTGTCATCTCTTCTTGGGTGACCAATTAAAGCCCGGACTTAAGTGGCCCCAAGGATCTGACCCTAGTTCAGTACATTGCACTGGCCAAAAGCTAGAAAGGAAACACATGCAAAAGCATAGCCACATGTGTGTTCATGCGCACACATATGCATACCAAGAAATTGCAAAGGACCCTGTTCGAAGGGTTTTTTTTTTTTTTTCAAAAGTTTTGTCAGTTTCTCCAACTGTGTGACTGGAGACAGACTATGTCCTAGGTACAGGTATTCCTAAAATGGTAGGTAAACATTTTATTCTGGTCACAATTCCTTTGCAGTTGAGTCTACCAGAATTATAAAACTTGGGCAATTAATTGGTCACAAGCTCTGTGAATTACAGAAAAATCTGTCTTGTCATACAAGAAATTCTAATCATGAAATTTGGCAAGTTTTTCAATATAAACCTTCACCTGCTGATTTTAGAATTTGAAATGAGAATCGTTAATTGCTACGAAGTACTATGATGATGAAAGCTCCTGGCACTACTCAGTGGCGACCCCTACATTTGTCACCTCTCACTTAGTAACTCTGCACTGGACCCATCTGCTGTGCCCATCACTGGCATGGAGGGTAGCAGCCTTTAATTGACCAAAGCCTTACTTCTCAGACAGGAATGCCACAGAAACCACTTGTCCAGCTCCAAGCTGACTGCCCAGGTAGAAGGTGTGGCTTGGTGGAGACGCACTGTGCCCCAGGAAGACATGTGTGGCATGAGGGTCTTCTTCCCTTGATTGGGAGGCAAGGTAGGTAGAAGTCTCCTCTCCCCCATGCCAGGTGATTGACTGAGCCCCTTCCTCACCTACTCAGAGCCACAGCCAAGGTTGGTCCCAAGAAATGGGATGGGTCAGAAGTACAGGCATCTAGAGTCAAAAAGGAAGCCTAGGATGCCACCCCACCTATGATAGGACGCCTCCCCTCCTAACACACACACTCCAATTAACACGCATGCTATCCTGTTTTTCTCTGACTCCACACCTCCCACCCCACCCCTCACTTCCACACCGCCAGTGCTAGGGAGCTCCTTCTCACCTCAGGGAGCCCAGGAAAGTGGAAGAGGCTGCTTCCCTGGGACTCTTTCACCCACCCCTCCTGTCAGTAAATCTGTCCACCCACCCAGTTTGGGAACTGAGGGGGCACAGTGCTAGGGGTTAGGGGGCCTTTGGGTAACAGGCCCCTTCCTCTTCAGCTCCACCCTCTCCTCTTATTCCCATTATACAAAATGAGCGTGTATGGATCCTGCCACTTTCCAACACTAGGAGCTCAGTGAGCCAGGAGCCGGAGTGACTCTTCCGCTCCCTCTAGCCCAAGGCCTGGCTTCTGGATGGCAGAGAAGGGCATCCTCCTCCGATGGTCTCAGGAACAAAGAAATGTTGCTCTGAGGCTGGAGTCTCCCTGGGGCCTGGGTACCAGGACTGCCTGGGGAGAAGAGGAAAACCTACCCCGCCTTGGCCATGGTGTCAGGTGGAGAGCCAGGCCACATGCACCCACAAGAAAGGGACGTGAGAGTGGGCAAGTGCCCTGGGCTCCCTTATCTCCATTATTCATCAAGTCCTGGGCTGAAGATTCTTGGTGGGTGGGGCGTGGGGATGGCAGAGGCACCTGAAAATGTTTCCTCTCCTCAAGGGTCAGAGCCAGGTAGAAAGGCCCCGATATATTCTAGCCCTACCCAGCCCCACCTGTGCCCAGGGGCCAGAGAGATCTGCACCTAGTTCAAGGCCAGACCCAGTCCTGTGAGAACAATTCAATTCCCCTCCTTGTTGGGGTATGCCAGAGGCGGGTGTTGGAGGAAGAGCTGTGGTAAGATGTAGGGTTTGGGGATGACTGGGGCCAAGGAGAGTAAATGACCTGGTGCCACCCCACGAAGAAAGGGTGTGTCTTCTCCACACTAGGCTCAGTGCCTCCTGGTGAAGCTGTCCTGTCGCTTCCTCATCCTGTTATTTTTCATCAGTTATTTCCGACCTTCACTAAAACGAGGCAACAAATATACATGTGCTTGTCACCTAGATTAAGAATTAAGACATGGCAGGTGCAAGTGAAAACACCTGGATGTACCTCCCCACTCAGAGATAACTACTATCCTGACTTTCTTTATAACTTTTCTTACTCGTAGATTTGAATCACTTGACATCCAGAATTGTATTGCATGTGATGTGGGTTCTCTTGCCATTTTTTTATTGGCAAAATTGACCATTACATACAATTTACCGTTTTCACCCCTTTTAAGTACACAATTCAGTGACATTAAATACATTCACAGCGTTGGACAACCATCACTACTAGTCCACAATTTTTCATCCCCCTACACAGAAGTTCTCTACACATTCCCTCTCCTCCCCCGCTCCTGGTAACTCTGATCTACTTTCTGTCTGTATGAATTTACCTTCTATGGGGGGAATCATAGAATGTTTGTCCTTCTGTGACTGGCCTATCTCACTTAGCGTAGTGTTTTTAAGGCTCATCCACGTTGTAGCGTGTGTTAGAACTTTGTTCCTTTTCCAAGCTAAGTCACATTCCATTGTATCATCTGTTGATGGACATCTGCATGTTTCTGCCTTTTGACTATTGTGAATAGTGCTGATAAAAACATTGGTGTGCAAGTATTTGAGTTTCTGCTTTCAGCTTTTTGGGGGTATATACTTAGGAGTGGAATCTCTGGGTCATATGGTAATTCTATGTTTAACTTTTTGAGGAATCACCATCCTGTTTTCCACAGTGGCTGCGCCATTTTACATTCCCACCAGCAGTGCACAGGGGCTTCATTTTCTCCGCTTTCTTGTCAATATTTGTTTTTTTTCCTTTTTTTTTTTTGGTGAAGCTGTATGTATCCCATTGTGGTTCTAATTTGTATTAGTGTTATTGAGCATCTTTTCTTATCCTTATTGGCCATTTGTATATCTTTGGAGAAATGTCTATTCCAGTCCATTGCCCATTTTTTTGTGTGTTTTGGGTTGTCTGTGTTGTAGTTAAGTAGTAGGAGTTTTTATTTTTTTTTATTTTTTTATTCTAGGTATTAATTCCTTACCAGATGTATGAATTGCAAATATTTTCTTCCATTCTTTTGGTTGTCATGTCACTCTCTGGATGAGGTCCTTTGATGCACAAAAGTTTTTCATTTTGATGAAGTTCAGTTTACCTATTTTCTTTTTTGCCTGTATTGTTGGTGTTTATCCAAGAAATCATTGCCAAATCCAGTGTCATGAAGATTTTCCCGTTTTCATCTTAAGATTTTATAATTTGTTTTTACATTTAGATTTTTTTATGTTTTACTTTTTTAGTATGGTATAAGGTAAAGGTCCAGATTTATGCTTTTGTATATGACTATCCAGTTTTCCCAGTACCATTTGCTTAAAGGATTACCTTTTCTCCATTGAATAGTCTTGGCACTCTTGTCAAAAGTCTGTTAACCATATATGCGGGGGTTTATTTTGGGCTCTCTATTCTGTTGGTCTATATGTTTGTCCTTATGCTACCACCATGCTGTTTTGATTACCATAGTTTTGTAGTAAGTTTTGAAATTGGAAAATTGATTCCCCCAACTTTGTTTTTTCCAAGATTGTTTTGCCTATTTAGGGTTCCTTGAGATTCCATATGAATTTTAGAATGGGTTTCTCTATTTCTACAACAAACAAACAAATAACAAAACACCTGTGGGGATTTTGAAAGGAATTACTAGATCGAATCTGTAGCTTGCTTTGGCTAGTATTGCAATTTTAACAATATTAAGTTTTCCAGTCCATGAACATGGGATGTTTTTCCATTTCTTTATGTCTTCTTTAATTTTCTTCACTGTTTTTTAGTTTTCAGTGTCAAGTCTTTCAACTCCTTGGTTAAATTTACTTCTAAGTATTTTTTGATGCCATTATAAATGGAATTGTTTCCTTGGTTTCCTTCTTAGATTGTTTGTTATTAGTGTATAGGAACGTAGCTGATTTTTGTGTCAATTTTGTATCCTGCTACTTTGCTGCATTTGCTTATTAGCTCTAACAGTTTTCATGTGTGTCCGTGTGTAACCTTTAAGGTTTTCTAAATATCCGATCATGTCATCTGCAAACAGGTCATTTTACTTCCTTCTTTAAAACGTTGATGCCTTTATTTCTTTTTCTTGCTTAATCACTAGCTAGAACTTCCAATACTTTGTTGAATAAAAGTGGCAAACGTGGGCACTCTTGTGTTGCATTGTTCCTGAACTTAAAGGTTTCAGTCTTTTACATTTTAGTATGATGTTAGCTGAGGGTTTTTCATGCACGGCCTTTATCATGTTGAGGAAATTTCAATTCCTAGCTTACTTACTAAATGTTTTTATGAAAAAGATGTTGAATTCCCCCAAAATATTTTTTTGGAAAAATTGAGATATTTATTTGGGTTTTATTCCTTCATTCTATTCATATGGTGTTTGATATTGGTTGATTTCCATGTGTTGAACCATTCTTCCTTGCCCAGAAGAAATTCCACTTGGTCATGGTATATGATACTTTTTAATATGCTGATGAATTTTTGCATTAAGATTCACATTGGATATTGGTATGTAGTTTTTTGTTAGTGTCTTTGTTTGCTTTGTTTCTGGGTAACACACTGGCCTCATATAATGAGTTAGGAAACTTTTCCTCCTGTTCAATTGCTGGAAAGAATTTGTGAAGGGTTGATGGTAATTCTTTAAATGTTTGGGAGAATTTATGAGTAAAGCTATTTTGATCAGGGTATTCCTTTTTTGGGAAGTTTTTGGTTACTGATGCTATCTCCTAGTTACTGGTTATAGGTTTAGTTATATTTTCTATTTCTTCGTGATTTTGTTTTGGTATTTCTAGAAATGTATCCATTTCACCTAAGTTATTCAATTTGTTGGTACAAATTCTTCATAGTGCTTTCTTATAATTCTTTTTGTTTCTATAAAATCAGTACTCATGTTTCTACTTTTACTTCTGATTTTACTAATTTGAGTCTTTGTTTCTCAGTCTACCTAAGTGTTTGTCAGATTTTTTTTAAAGCCAATTTTGGCTTGGTTTTCTCTATTGCCTTTTGTTCTTAATTTCAATTATCTGTGCTCTAATCTTTATTATTTCCTTCCTTCTGATAGCTTCGGCTTAGTTTGTTCTTCTATCTTCTTAAGATGTAAAGTTAGGTTATTATTTGAGATCTTCCTTTTTTAATGTGTGCATTTGCAACTGTATCTTTCTGTGTTAGCACTGCTTTTGCTGTATCTCATAAGTTTTGGTGTGTTGTGATTTCATTTTCATTTGTCTTATGGTATTTTCTAATTTCCCTGTGATTTCTTCTTTGACCTATTGGTCATTTAAAAATGTGTTAATTTCTACGTTTCTGTGAATTTTCCAGTTTTCCTTCTGATACTGATTTCTAGTTTCATTTCATTATGATTGGAAATGATACTTTATATGATTAAAATGTATTTTAATATTGTTTTGTGGCCTGGGAAATGTTCCATGTGCCTTTGAGAAAAAAAAAATGTGTATTTTGCTGTTGATAAGTGGAGTGTTTTGTATATGTCTGTTAAGTACAGTTGGTTTGTAATGTTATTCAAGTTTTCTATTTATTGATATTCTCTCTGGTTATTCAATCCATTACTGAAATTTGAATATAGAAGTCTCCATTTATTACTTGTAGAACTGTCTATGTCTCTCTTTAAATTTGTCAATGTTCACTTTATATATTTTGGGGCCCTGAAGTTGGGTCTGTATATGAATTGCATGTTTTAAAACTTTATGTAAAGGTCTCATTCAGGTGATACCATACAGTAGCTTGTTTTTTATGTTTAGTATATACTTTTAGGATTCATCTATGTTGATGTGAAGTGCTGTGGTTCTTTCCTTTTCAGTGCTGTGTAGAGTTTCCTTGCTTGACTATACTACAATTTTTTCTAGTCCTCTGTGTCTCCATATACATTTTGAAATCAGCATGTCAGTTTTTACAAAAAAATCCTGCTGAGATTTAATTGGCACTGCATCAGATCTATAAATAAATTTGGGGGAATATTGACATCGTAACAATATTAGGTCTTTCTATTCATGGTGATTTGGTCATCTTTAATTTCTGTCAGCCATGTTTACAGTTTTCAGTTTATAGGTCTTGCACATATTTATTAAATTCCTATGTCTTTTATATTTCCTGATGCTTTTGTAATTGGTATTGTTTTGTCTTGTGGTTGCCCCACAGAAAGTAGCATCAAACCCACCACCACCTAAAATATGTTTGAATGTTGAGACTGATAATACCACACATGTACTAAGAGGCTATGAAAAGGTTTATTATTCACATGATGGGGCTTTCTGGAGAAAGCAGGGTAGGTACCTAAGCTGGTCCAAGATAGCTTGATTGAAGAAAGGGGCTAGTAGCTCTTGTTTTTATTATGGTTGGGTAAAGGGACCAAGGTGAGGATTCCCATATATGGACTGGATTTGCATGATTTAAACTTTCTCACTGACAGTGAGGGCAGGAAGCCAGAGCTTTCTTATTGACTTGTCCAGACATGGGCCAAGAGAGAGGGGGATGGGATTTGAAAGCTGTCAGTGGTCAAACACCAAAAATGGACACAGATTTTTATTACATTTATTTATATTTAAGCTTCAGTTGTTCATTATTAGTATATAAAATACAATTGACTTCTGTGTGTTTAACTTATATCCTATGACCTTGCTCAATTCCCTTATTCAGTAGCTTTTATTGTGAATTCCTTGGTAATTTCTATGTACATGATTATGTTGTTTGCAAATAAAGGCATTTATAATCTGTTTATTTTTATTTTAACTTAAATAACCTTAAAATTAACCTTAGATCCCTGGTTAGAACCTTCGTACAATGTCGAATAAAAGTGGTGAGAGTGAATACCCTTGCCTTGTTCCTAATCACAGGGAGAAAGCTTTCCTAGCTATAGGTATTTCATAGGTGCCCTTTAGAAGAAAGTCCTTTTTCATTCCTTACATACACAGAAATTTTATGGATTTTGAATACTGCCAAATGATTTCTTAATTAAGTATATGGTTTCTCTTTTTTGGTTTGTTAGTATGATGAAATACATTGGTTGGTTTTTAAATGCTAAACCAACCTTGCATGCACGGGATAAACTCTAGTTGGTTATGATGTATGCTTTTTGTATGTTGATGGATTTGATCTGCTAAAATTTGATTAAAGATTTTTTCATCTTTGTCCATGTTGGATATTTGTCTATATTTTTCTCGTGATATCTTTGTCTGGTTTTGGTAACAGCATAATGCATAATAAGTTGAGTGTTCTCTGTTCTTGTTTTCTATAGAATTGTTATTCCATCTGGAATGTTTGTTAGATTTTACCAATGAAGTTTAGAGTTTTCTTTGTAGAAAGGATTCAAATTATGAATGTAATTTCTTTAATATACATATATACAGCTATTTAGATTATACAGTACTTCTTGAGTGGGCCTTTATAATCTATCTTTAAAAAATTATCCATATTATCACATTTATTGGGGTAAAGTTGTCATAATGTTCTTATATTGTCTGTAAAATATGGATATCCCCTCTGTCATTGCTGATATTGGTAATTTGTGTTCCACGTTTTGGTTTTATTAATTTTTTGTTTTTAAATTTGTTTTTAATTTATCAATTTCTGCTGTAATGTTTATTACTTTCTTCTGATTACTGTACATTTTCTTTTTTTCTGATTTTTTAAAGGGAAAAGTATAAATCATCAATTTGAGATCATTTTTCTATAATAAGCATTTTAATGCTACATATTTACCTCAAAGAACTGCTTTACCTGCATTCACATATTTTGGTCTGTTGTTTTCATTTCATTCATTTCGAAAATTTGCTAATTTCTCTTGTGAGTTCTTCTTTGACTCTTGGGTTATTTAAAAGTGTATTTAAGTTTTTAATATTTAGGGATTGGTCAGAGAACATACTTTGTTTCATTTCAGTCCTTTAAAATTTGTTGAGCTTTTCCCCCTAAATTTATTTAAATTAGTTTCAAGTATATTGTACATTGATTAGACATCAATATAGTTCGTAAAATGATCCCCCCCAATTGCTCCCGACCTCCCTTGACCCTCCACCTAGCCAACATATTAATGCTAATTGCATTCCCTATGCCATGCTCCCAATCGCCAAACCTCCCTTCCCTCTGTCCATTACCAAATTGTCCATTATATTTGTGAGTCTGTTTTTTATTAGATTGTTCTTTTTGTTCCTTAGATTCCACATATGAATAAAATCATATAGTGTTTATCTTTCTCTGTCTGACTTAAATACCTTCTAGGCCCAACAAAACAATATCTTTTCCATCCCCTTCTTTTTAGTCTGTGTCTTTTAATCTGAAGTGAGTTTCTTATAGGCAACATGTAGGGGTCTTGTTTTCCTTTCCATTCAACCTCTCTGTCTTCTAGTTGGAGCACTTAATTCTTTTCCATTTGAGGTACTTATTGGTAGGAATGTATTTCTTACCATTCTTTATTCCTGTTTTTGATACATTTTTTTTTTCTTCTTAAAGAGGTGCCTCCAACATTTCCTGTAATACTGGCTTGGTGTGGGGATAAACCCTTTTAGCTAATTTTTGTCTGGGAAGCTCTTCATCTGTTCTTCAACTCTAAATGATAGCTTTGCTGGATAAATTATTCTTGGTTGTATATCCTGGGTCTTCATCCTGTCAAATATTTTTTTTGCCAAGCCCTTCTGTCCTGCAGTCTCTTTTGAGAAATCAGCTGCCGGTCTTATGGGTTTTCCCTTATAAGTAACTGTTTTTCTCTTGCTGCTTTTAATATTCTTTCTTTGTATTTAACCTTTGTGATTTTAATTATGAGGTGTCTTGGTGTGGGCCTCTTTGGATCCCTGATTTTTGGAATTCTCTGAGCTTCCTGGGGTTTTATGTCCATTTCCTTTACCAGGTTAGGAAAGTTTTCCATCATTATTTCTTCAAACAGCTGTTCAACATCTTGATTTTCTTCAGGTACAGTAATCAGACAGATATCTGGACCATTAATCATATCCCATTTACTCCTTAAATTATTTTTATAGTCTTGGCATCTTATCTCTTGCCATTCTGATTGTGTGACCTTGGCTTTCCCATCCTCTAGATAGGGCATTTGATCCTTTTCTTTATTCACTTCATTTATTCCTTTGTTTATTCCATTTAATATATGTCTCATCTCAGATAATGTGTTCTTCATTTCAGACTGGTTCCCTTTTATAATTTCCATTTCCATATTTGTTTTTTTTTTTTTTGAAGTTCTCACTGAATTTATCTACACTTCCCAAAAGTTCATTGAGCATCTTTATAACCAGTGTTTTGAACTCTGCATCCGTTACATTACTTGACTCCATTACATCTGGATCTCTGTTCTGTTCTCTCATATGGTTTCTACTTCTTTGTCTTCCCATTTTGGCTGCCTTTCCATGTCTGTTTCTATATACTAAGCAAAGCTCCCAAGTCTCCCAGTCTTATTAGTGTGGATTTGTGAAATAGGTGTCCAGTGGCACAGTCCTGAGAGGGGTTCAGCTGCAGACTGTATTTAGCTGAAGCCTCTAACCCTCTGGGGCCTCCTGTTAAGATTCAGCAAGCAATCCACACATGCTGTGCTTATAGTTGCTTCAAAAAGCCACACCAGCAACTGAGGCCAGCGCCACCAGTGTGAGTCTAGGCACTGCTCAGCAAGGAGCACCTGATTTGCTGAGGATACACCTGGATGTGGCTTGGGTGGGGCCATGAGTTGGGGGAGGCAGGGTTTCAGGGAATCCTCTGGGCCAAGTGACCTCTGTTATTCGGTTTGATGACGTCTCAGCTATGGCGGTGCATTGGGCGGGGGAGGGCTCAACAGAGAACAGTGGATAATGCCGACACGTTTGTACAGAGCAAGTCTCGCCTCGGCCCTCACTCTGACAATGTCTCCCTGGAAGTCCCTCATGCCCTCTGCACACAGACGAATCGACATTGATGCTCAGAGTAAGTGGGTCCGGCACCAGGAGAATCCGCTTGGGGACGTGGCCCCTTTAAGAGGCTTCTGCTTCCGCAGCCTCCATCTCGCTCAGCCGCTGTGGACCGGGCAGTCCTGAATCCTTGCTCCATCCTACCTTCTGCTAGTGCAGAAATCTGGTGATTTCTCTGATTTTCCCTAGTTGTACGGCTTGTTTCTCTAGATCCCAGGCAATTTTTCCTTGCAGCTTTTCCTTGTTTCCGTCACAACTTTCATTTGGTCGCTAGAAGGATGAACAGAGCCTCTGTCATCTACGCCATTTTTTCCTCCCTCTTTTGAGCTTTTTATCATGGCCCAGGATAAGCTCTATCTTGATGATGTGCATTTGCAAAGAACATGTGTCCTTTTGTTTGGGAGGTCAGTAATGTGTCGATTTAGTTCATAATGTTGTCGAAGTCTCCTGTGTTCTTATCGATATGCTGTCTAGGTGTTTTATCTATTACCGAGAGGGAAGTCTCCAGTTGTGATTATGTATTCATTCATTCTTTCAGTTTTGATTTTTGCTTCATGATTTTGGAGTTTTATTAGATATACACACATTTAGAATTGTTTTGTCTTATGACAAATTGACTATCATTTTGAAATAGCTTCTAAATTTTGGTAATATTCTTGTATTGAAGTCTAGAGTTAATATTGTCACTCTTTTGTTTGTTTAGTGCTTATTTGGTGCATCTTATTTCAATTTTCTCATTACCTATGTCTTTATTTTTAAAATGGGTATTTTTTTTCTACAGGATATATTTGAATCTTGCTGTTTTATTCTATCTGACAATCTCTGCATTTTAATTGAAGTATTTAGACTATTTAAAGTTAATGTAATTATTGATATGGTTGGATTTAAATTTTATAATTTGCTCTTTATTTGTCCCAGTTCTTTTTAATTCTTCTATCTCTTATTTTATATTTTATTTTTTTTTCTCCACGATTGACTTATTAGCTATAATTTTTTGTTTTATTTAAATTTTTAATGGTCATACTAGGGTTTATAACATATATCTTTAACTTATCATACCACTTCATGTATGATATAAAACTCTTATAAAAGTATTCTACTTCTCCCCCTTCCATCTTTTGTGCTACTATTATGTACATTCTAATGCTACATATATTGTGACCCCTACAGTATATTTGACTACATTTGTGTAGACTGTCAATTATTTTCTAAAGAGATTAAAAATAAGGGGAAACTATGTTATATTTACCTAAAAATGTATCATATGGTAGGATTACCAATCCCCCCACCCCATGATACCCATGGCCTAACCCTCACATCTGTGAATGTGTTACATTGTATGGCAAAAGGGACTTTGCTGATAAGATTAAGAATCATGAAATGGAGAGATTATCCTGGATTATCCAGATGGTCCCAATGATGGAATCTCAAGTGTCTCAATAAGAGGGAGATACTACTTCATAAGTAGGAGCTGTGATGACAAGAATAAGCAAGAGGTTAAAGTGATATAAGGAAAGGGTTAATAGCCAAGTAATGGCCCCTAGAATCCAGAACAGGCAAGAAAATGGATTCTTCTCTAAAGAGCTTCGAGAAGGAACCAGCACTGCAGTCGCCTTGACTTTAACCCTGAGAAGCTGACTTCAGACTCCTGGCCTCTAGAACTATAAGAGAATAAATATGTGTTTTTTACCACACCAAGTTTATGGTAATTTGTTACAACAGCCATAAGAAACTAATATACCCATAATTTTTACTAGCTCCACTGCTATCATTTATTTGTGTGGATTGAGATTTCTACCCAGATTATACTCCTTTTGCCTGAATAACTTCATTTAACATACCTTGCAGTGTAGATCCACTGGCAATACTCTGTTTTTGTTTCTCTGGAAATGTCTTTATTCCTTCTTTATATTTGGGTACAGAGAGTTCTAAGTTTACTGTTTTTTCCCCCTCTCGGTATTTTAAAGTTGTCACTCCATTATTTTAAGGACCGCATGTTTTCTGATGAGAAGTTTATTGTCACCCTTATATTTAGTCCTCTGTACGTAATGTTTCTTTTTTTGGCTGGTTGCCTCGATGTCTTTCTTATGAGATCTCAGCAATTTGAGTGTTACGTGCCTATATGTTTTTCTTTGTATTATTGCTTGGAATGCTGTCTGCTTCTTGAATCTGTGGTGGTTTATCTTGCATTAATTTTGGAAAAGTCTCAGCAATTCTCTTCAAATAACTTTTCTCTCTGCTTCTCTCCCCCTCTCTGCCTCTTCCCTCTGCCCTTTCTCTCTCCCCTTCTCCCTTTTCCTCTTTCTTCCCCTCCTCCTCCTGGGGCTCCAATTATGTATACTTTAGATAGTCGGATATCATCCCATAGCTCTCAGTTCTGTTCTTTCTGTCTTTCTTCATATTTCCATTTTCATAATTTCTATTTATCTAATTTCCATTTTTACTTATTTTCTCTGCTATATCCAGTCAAATTATTCATCTTTAATGTTTTTATTTTTAGTATTTCTGTTTGTTCCTTTATAGTGTCCAACTTTTTACTGAAATGGCTTCTCTGTTCAACATGTTGTCTACTTTTTCAACTAAATCTTTTAAAATGTTTAACTAGTCTTTGATAGTTCTGACATCTGGTGGGGCCATCCCTTGGTCGTTTTCTATTGACAATGTTCCCTTTTGATAATGAGTCATTTCTTGTTCCTTTTTTGTATCTCATTTTTTTTTATTGCATGCTAGACCTTGTGTATAACTAGATAATAGAAACTGAGGTAGGTAGTATCTATGCCTGGAAATGCCTTTTATTCTATCAGGTCATTAGTATGGAGTGTT
Source organism: Cynopterus sphinx (assembly GCA_030015415.1). Lineage (NCBI taxonomy): Eukaryota > Metazoa > Chordata > Mammalia > Chiroptera > Pteropodidae > Cynopterus > Cynopterus sphinx. Next base: position 114,944,549 of record CM057381.1, read on the forward strand.
GAATCAACCTAGAGATGAGTTGAGCAGTGGGCTGCTGCCACCACAGACTAGTATGATGCCTTATCAGTGTTCCTGCTTCAGACTTCGCTTTCAGGAGGCCCTGCTGCCTCTTTCTCCTGTGCCTGCATGAATGGGATTTGGGGTTGTGGGTGCTGGAATCTCTCTGCATTCTTACCTCCCAGCCTGCCTCCAGTGGTAGGCTGCTGTTGTTACTTGGTGCAGGCTCATGGAGTGGTCAGGGGGATTTCTTGAGATTTCTCTGTCCTTTTGTTACAGCTTCAGTCTTGGGCAAGCCTTGGCCTTAGCCTCATGGGTGGGGCTTTTTCAAATGTTCTTGGTCAGTGCAGGTAATGATGGGAAATTCTTTTTCACCTCTGAGCGTGTGGGATTGATATGAACTTTGTTGCAAAAGAACCCTCCAAAAGCTACTGGCACTTCTTTGGTAAAGCTTCAGCATTCTACAGAATTATAGCTATAGACTGTAGCTCTGACCCCATACATTGCTGAGAAACCCTCTAGTGCATACCATGACTCTAAGATCAAAGGCTTTGAGCTCTACAGTCTCCAGCCTCTCACCAGGACTTTCCATCAGTTATTTAAGTCCTGTCCCTCAGCCCCAGACCAACAGTTTTGAAGGCAGATGTCTTGTTCTCTGTATGTTGCTAGAGATGAAATGGTGCCTGGCGCATGGTAGAGACTTAGCAACTATCTTAAATGGTTGAGGAATGAGCGCAAGCCTGGAAAGCCCTTATCTGCCCTAATTTCCAGCAGATGGATGCCTGCTCAGCCTCTAAGTTCATGGACAGATGTTGCAGAGAAGCCTTTCTTGGGACTCCCCAGATTTGAGGAGGGCCTCTCTCCTGTGCTCCCTGCCCTGTGCTTGTCAATCCTAGCACAGATCTTGCAGTATTAACATAGCTGCTTGTACTTCTGTTCCCTCTTCCTAGGTACCCAGGGAAGGGACATACCAGCCAGGCCTGCCCCACCCAGCCCTGGGCCGGCCACTTGGTGAGCCTGCAAGAGACCTTTGCTGCATCAGCGTGGCTGCCCCAGCTTTGGGATGATTCTACATGTGCATGCTGAGTTTTAAAAATTTAAGGCCTCTTTTCTGTTTTAGGAAAAGTAAATCATCACATCACCTTCCATGGATATGAAGACTTGGCCTAGAAGCATGTGGTGCATCCTGCGTGGCTGGAGGCCAGGGCACCTGAGCCCATGGGGAGCCCTGAGGGGTCAGTGGGCGCCCCCAGGCATCCGTGCTGTGGCCAGTAAGGCCTCCAGGAGTGGGGACGAATACAGTCACGTGGTAGTGGGTGCAGGCTCCGCAGGCTGTGTGCTGGCCCGGCGGCTCACAGAGGACACTGATAAACACGTGCTGTTGTTGGAGGCTGGGCCCAAGGACACGTACGCAGGAAGCAAGCGGCTCTCGTGGACGATCCACATGCCCGCAGCCCTCGTGTCCAACCTGTGCCACAGCAGGTACAACTGGTACTACCACACAGAGCCGCAGCCGGGCCTGGATGGCCGTGCTCTGTACTGGCCGCGCGGCCGGGTGTGGGGCGGCTCCTCGTCCCTCAACGCCATGGTCTACGTCCGCGGGCATGCTGAGGACTACGACCGCTGGCACCGGGAAGGCGCCGCGGGCTGGGACTACGCGCACTGCCTGCCCTACTTCCGCAGGGCGCAGCGCCACGAGCTGGGCGCCAGCAGGTACCGAGGCGGCGAAGGCCCACTGTGCGTGTCACGGGGCAGGACCAACCACCAGCTGCACCAGGCCTTCTTGGAGGCTGCCCAGCAGGCCGGCTATCCCCTCACTGAGGACATGAACGGCTTCCAGCAGGAAGGCTTCGGCTGGATGGACATGACCATCCACGAAGGTAGCGTAAGACTCCCATCCCCATATCCCCGGTGCCTCCTTTAAGAAAAACAATCAGCCCCACCCCTGCTGCTCCCATCATGGCTCGGTAAGTGTGGACAAATGGGCTGGTATGAAGTAGAGAGGATGTGACATATCGTGCCCCCTCTGGGCCACAGATTACAGTCCCTAGACAATGAAAAATGACCTGGGAATGGGGACACCTGGGCATTCTCTGGGGCCTCTGGCTGTGGATAATAAAGAGTCAGCTCTCTGGCCAAACAGCCCAGAGTCCACTAGAGACTTATAGATGGGGAAACTGAGGCAGAGAACATCCAGAGGACCTCAAGTTGATATGGATTTCAGTTGGGTCTTCTGGTCTCAGCCTCACTTTGAAGGCAGAGCCAGCGTGGTCAGGGGCAGGACAGATTCCTTTCTTCTCCAGCCCCTTCCCACTTCTCCCTGTGCAAGTGCCAGGGGAAAGTAGGGGCTGCGTCTGATCTTGCTCGTTTCTGCAGGCAAGCGCTGGAGTGCGGCCTGCGCGTACCTGCACCCAGCACTGAGTCGTCCCAACCTCACAGCCGAGGCCCAGACATTTGTGGAAAAGGTGCTGTTTGAAGGCACCCGCGCAGTGGGCGTGGAGTACATCAAGAATGGCCAGAAGTACAGGGTAAGTCAGTTACCCCCAGGCAGTTCAGATGGCAGGGAGTGGGCAGGAGTTACGCTCTCATCTTCACCAGAGCCGTGATGAAGGCTGAACTGCTGGTGGCAGTGGCCTGGCAGAGGTGAGGAAGCCCCCAGTCCAGCCTCCTGCAAAGAACTTGTGGAGCCCTGGCATGGGTGCTCCTTGTGAGCCTCTGCCTGCTACTCCACCCCAGAGCTGTCCCCAGTACCTTCTTTTGAGTTTTACTAAATGTTTTAAAAATCCCAACTGTGATCGTACTCCCTATTCCAGTACTGTGCTGTTTTCCACTTAGCAGTGTGTCAGGGTTGTTCTGCATCCCACGTGAAGATCTGGCGTGTCTTGCTTTACTAAAACCACTCATTTGGGTGCCTGCTTTAATTCATCTCATTTAAGCTCTACAATCCCATTTTTAAGACCATCGTTACTGTCTGGCCATTGCAGAATATATCAGAGTATGACCCATGCTTTATTTATGATTGTACACCATAGCTACCTAGATGGGATGCTTTCACATATCAGCACCCTAAGCATCCTCATCATCACTCTTGGGCCTGTGAGCAGGATCCTCACTTGGGTAAGTCACACCAAGGCACTGTTCTCAGGGTTCTGTCTGGCTTTTGGAGAAGGGAAGTGTGACATGCATGGCCCTCTGTCTCTTCCAGGCTTATGCCAGCAAGGAGGTGATTCTGAGTGGAGGTGCCATCAACTCACCACAGTTGCTCATGCTCTCGGGTGTCGGCAATGCAGATGACCTCAAGAAACTAGGCATCCCAGTGGTGTGCCACCTTCCAGGTGAACTCCCTTCACCACTGCTCCCAGAGGGTGTCTCTGCTAAATAAAACGGTTTATTGCATTTTATTAGCATGGAGTGTGGGAGGGTACAGGACTTGGTGCTCCCCAAAACTCACATTCATCTCATGAACCCAAAGTTTCCCCATGCATCACAATCTTACCCACCCCTCCACAGGGACCCTGAAGACCCCAAGTCTTCTTATTTCCCTTTCTTCTCTGGCCTTCCTATCCCACTGAAAGGTAAGCCTCTTCTAGCAGAGGATCTGTCCATAAAGCCTGCCGGGCCAGGCTTGAGCAGGTCACCAAGGCAAGTTCTGTGTCCAGAGGGGTTCAAGCCCTTGTGTTTTCCATTCTCAGGACTCACCAGTTGCTCTGATGTTAAAGATGCCAATTCATTGCTCCTGGGGGCGAGGAATTTTTCAAAACCAGGGAGCTATTAAGAGGCCAGCTAAACCCCACTTGATAGTCTGTTCCTAACTACTCCCTCCCATTTCAGGAGTTGGCCAAAACCTGCAAGACCACCTGGAGATATATATCCAGCAAGCATGCACCCGCCCCATCACCCTCCACTCAGTACAGAAGCCCTTGAGGAAGGTCTTGACTGGTCTGGAGTGGTTCTGGAAGTTCACAGGTAGGCATGATCACCCATGACCTTGGTAGAGATGGTCTCCTTGAGGTAACAAGCAAGGGTTCTGCGCCAGGTTGCTGGATTAAAGCTGAGCTATGCCATTTTCCTCAGCTCTTTGAGCCTCAGTGTTCCCATCTGCAAAATGGGGGTTATAAAGTTCCTGCCTGATGGGCTGGTATGAGAACCAGACTCAATAGCACAGGCCAAGACTCCTCAAGGACAATTCCTTACCGACGGCCTGTGCTAGATACCTCCAGGGGTCTAAGGAGCCAAGAGAAAAGGTAGGTAGTCGTGGGCTACAGGATCAGCATCTATCTCTTAGCATTTTCCATTTGCTTTCTAACTGAGTCTCAGAGCACCAAGTCTGGCCAGGAAATGGTGCTTTGAAATCCTACTTATTGGTCCAGCATACATTTCTTACATATCTACTATGTGTTGTGGGGTAGAGGGTGAGACGTGCCAGTAAGGCAAGTGTCCTTGGGCAGTTTACACTCTAGTGGAGACAAAAGAAAGAACCAAGTAAATAGGCTAAAGTACAGTGAAAGAAAGATCAGGATGTTAATTAAACTAGGCAGGGGATCTGAAAGGCAGGATGCATATGTGCAAAGGCCCTAGGACTAGGCAACTAATTAGTTGGGCCAGGGAGACTGTAGCACATTGAGGTTGGAGGGGAGAGGGCTTGATCATGAGGGCTGGCTGCAGGGGGCCACTGAGGTAGGCCAGGGCCCCAGGAAGGAGGCCACTAGAGCCACCAGTTAAGAGGTGACCTGGGCTTGGACTGAGGCAGGGGCGTGAGTGGCAATGCCAAGTAGATGGCTTCAAGTAGATTTTGGAACTAACGTCAGTGAGACTTTCTGAAGGGCTATCTAGTAGGTGATGAGGCCAGGAGGAAGCAGGGACAGCTCAAGCTTCTGCCTTTTGCCTTGAGTGAAAGAAACCAGCAGAAGCTCATCAGGCATACAGGATGGGCCAGGTTAGGGATGCCCGTGGGACGTTAGGCCTTCCGGTTGAGTCTGCAGTGGTGGAGTCAGGGGGAGAGGCCAAGGGAAGAACCTTGGCACATAGCTGAAATTGAAAATCACGGTGCTGGATGAGCCTGCCTTGAGGAAAGAGGGTAGAATGGAGTCCAGGCACCAAGAGAGAAGCAGCCAGCCTTCCTGCCACACCCTGATTTACTACTCTGGATTCTCAGGGGATGGAGCCACAGCCCATCTGGAAACAGGGGGGTTCATCCGGAGCCGGCCTGGGGTCCCCCACCCGGACATCCAGTTCCACTTCCTGCCATCCCAAGTGATTGACCATGGGCGGGTCCCTACCCAGCAGGAGGCTTACCAGGTGAGCACATAGTCTCATCTTCCCCACTGCAGGGCCTTCATGGTGGTAGGGGGTCCAGCAGCCTGTGCTCTCCCGCTGCTCAGTGTGTCTGAGTGGAGAGAGGCAGGCTGTGTGATGCATGGACAGGTGAGACGGACACCCAGATCAGAGAAGATACTCTAGGTCCTGAGCACTAGAAATGGACCAGTGAGGCTCACTCTGCCAAGGGATTTGCCAGCGCGTGAAAGTTTTGGGCAATTAGGTATAAAGCCAGGAGGATTCATCAAGGTGGTTATTGATTACTTGTGGAAGGGTGGGTAAGATGCTGGCAAACGCTAAAATATATCTGCTCTTAATTGACTTTGGATGTAGCCTCACCTACAGGAAACCCAGGACCTTTCTATATTAACGAGTTTGGGAATTGGTGATGGTCACCGTTTCCTCTGGGGTTTTTTTAGGTGCATGTGGGGCCCATGCGGGGCACAAGTGTGGGCTGGCTCAAACTGAGGAGTGCCAACCCCCAGGACCACCCAGTGATCCAACCGAACTACTTGTCAACAGGTAATTCACCAGCCATCTTTATCTTCCCTGGCCTGGGCTTGCTGGGTCATTGATTAAATGAATGCCTTTAAGGGGTTCATATTTGTACATGAATTTTATTCCTGTACCACATTTTCTGAGACACAAGTTTCCTTCTGTCCTCTCTCCACTCTATCATTCTAGGCTATAAACTTACGCATGCTGCTACGTAGTGTCCTGGGTCACTTGAAGTAACCCTGGGACATCATTTTACACAGGAGAGATTTGTAACTTTCAGAACAATCACCAGGAGGTGCAAGGAGTACTGGCTGTGTACACATAGCTCACAGAGCATTTTTCCTGCTGTGACTTGAGTGTCCTCTAAAAGTGAATTACATTCCTGGGTCCGCCTCTTTGCCTGCAGCAAAAATGAGCACAGCCTAGTAATGGTTTATGGGGACACTCACAGCTGCGCTGTGGCAGATGCAGGGCACGTGTTCTCATTTTCATTTTATAGGTAAGAAAATTCAGATCCTCGATTTGACCCCGGGGCCAGCTGTGTCTGTCTAGGATGCTGTCAGTTTGGGCTTTATGAGACTCTGCTTGGTTGCAGTATAACCCCCTATTGGCAGGTGACAAGCAGCCTGATGGGATAGATCTCTATGTCCTGAACTGCCTCCCCTTGGGCAGCTTACCAAACCTCTCCAAGCCTAGAAGTTTCCTGCAAGGTGAGCAGGGAAAGAGGTGGAGTCTCACCTGTTTCTTCTTTCCAACAGAAACTGATATTGATGATTTCCGTCGGTGTGTGAAGCTGACCAGAGAAATTTTTGCACAGAAAGCCCTGGCACCATTCCGGGGGAAAGAGCTCCAGCCAGGAAGCCACGTCCAGTCAGATGAAGAGATAGATGCCTTTGTGCGGGCCAAAGCAGACAGTGCCTACCACCCGTCGTGCACTTGTAAGATGGGCCAGCCCTCCGATCCCACTGCTGTGGTGGATCCGCAGACCAGGGTGATTGGGGTGGAAAACCTCAGGGTGGTCGATGCCTCCATCATGCCCAGTATGGTCAGCGGCAACCTGAATGCCCCCACGATCATGATTGCAGAGAAGGCAGCCGACATCATTAAGGGGCTGCCCGCACTCTGGGATGAGGATGTCCCTGTGTACAAACCCAGGAGCCTGGCCACCCAGCGCTGAGGCAGTCACTGCCTGAGAAGCCCCCAGCGAGTCAAGAGGGCCTGCACAGCCCTTTCTCAAAATGTTCTTTCCTGAAACTGTCTAGACAGTTAAGATTCAGTAGCAGAGAACTGGATAATTTAAGACATAAGACCAGTACTGGTCAGTGAATCAGGATCCTTTTTCCCAGCACTTTTTTCTGGGCCCTTTGGGAAATGCCAGTGGAGGATGGTTAACTCCTGCCATGGCCTTGTCTTTTGTTCCATGGTGCTCTCCAACCTAGCATCCTGCTGCCTTCCCAGGCCTCCCTCTGACAAGCCCCTCAAAAAGCAAGGTGCTGCGCACAGAAGCTGGGTGTCAGCTAGACCTGCATGACCTTCTCCATGGGGCCACCCTCCACCTCAGGCGGTGGCTGAGGCCAGGACTCGTGTAAGCTGCCTGCTAGAAGAAACACAGGCTTCTCCTTCCTCTTTCGCTCCCCGATTTTACTCCATTTCACTCCTAGAGTGAGGCAAGAACTGGTGCTCAGCTCGGTCACTCTGAGGGGCTTGCGGCCCACCTGTCAGATGCCCTGCTTCTTACTAACCATGATCAGCCCAGGGAAAGGATTTCTGGACTTTGTTCAAGGAGAGAAGAGTCTGGAGAGGCTCTTTACTACCATAGGTTTCATGAGTTAGCATTTTAAAAGATTTTCCTGTTACCGGGAAACCTAAAACCCAGAGCAAAACCCACGAACCAGACCACCACTCCTTGCCAAAGCAGCTAGCCAGAGAGGACGCTTTATCCTCGGCCTGGGGAAGTGACTCAGCACTGGACAAAGCTTGGCTGATTCTTATTCTCCAGATGTCCATGGGAATAGACCAGGATGGAGCTGAGACTGATGAAAAAAGCAGCCAAAAGTATGCCCCCTGATCCCATAAAAATGCAATTGAGAGAATTGTCAAATATTTGAGTTTGGGGAGGTGGGGTGGACAATACAAGTAGAATTTAAAACAGTTCTTTGATCTTTAAACTTCTCATAATTCAATAATGTAATCCAGTAATTTATTTTTGAACTGAGATGCCTTATTCAGACAGACCTTACAAGGCAATGAAAACTAATGCATTTTGGATTGATTTTTCTGAAGATATTCAACACTACAGTCTGTGGCAGGGAAGAAAAGAAGCGCTATCTGGAAATCTGCCGTGTTGGGCCCAGAATACAGAAGGGAAAAAAAAAAAATGGAACATTCAAAGCTTCTCCCAGGATCAGAATGAACTGAGGTGTCTTGGAGGCTTGGCAGCCATAACTTGTGTTTCTGAGAAAGACCTTCCAAAAAAGGTGGGAAGAAGAAAACCATCATATCTCTCGTTTCTTTAAAAATTTTAAACATCTCATTTAAATCTTACCTGTCTCCTGTTTTATTTTCTGTTCCAAGAGAGGATCAAGAAAGAAAATTCTAAATCTGCCTAGAGAGGTTCCCCACCAGCCCCACAGCCTTGGTCCACAGCCATCGTCCTCTGGGTCTTGGAGCCACCTGTAAGGGCGAAAGAACAGCCAAGGAGCACGGTTGCTAACCCCACTGCTCTGAGAGCCAAGAACTAACAACTTAGGGGTGTAGGGTGGTACCAGGTGACTGTGACTATACCGACCTCCTCTGGTGCGGGTGTGGCAGGTGACACAGCCGTTCTGTTCTGCCGTCTCTCTTTGTGGTATTCTCAGCCTTTGAGACAATGGCTGATTTACTGTGGCTGTACTGTAAGTTAATGAAAATAATGCATCCTGGTATGGCTTAGTTAGATCCTGGCCCCTCTCTCAGTCATGCTTATGAGGGCCTCCTTGTTCCTATAACCACACAATTCAGCCATATGTAGAAGTTCCAAAAGAGAAGACAATGAGGCTCATATATCCAGGACCTACAGAAGTCAAAGTGGAAAACTGTGCGGTTGGGCTTCAGACACAGAACAGAAGAGTCTGACCTGTAGTTCCTCACGGGAGCCTGACCGCTGAGTGCTGCAGCTGTCTGAAAGTTCCACTGCCCTGAGGGCACCTGATAGAATAAGGGACAGATAGCGCAGATACGGGCAGGTGTAGGAGCAGCCTGCCTGCCCTGTGACCAGAAGGTGGCAGGTCCCGGAAGGGGGAACTCTGGCACCTTAGCTGCTGTCTTTCAGCTTCCAGTGCAGACAATATCATTTCCATAAATTCAAATAGATTCTTCTCTCCAACCAAACCATGTTCCTCCACCCAGAGGTCATTTCATATTTCCACTGATCAACTTCACATCAGATCTGATACCTAGATTCTTTTCTCTTAAAAATCAGAAAACACACACACACACACACCCTCTCGGCTGGCCCTGCCTTGAGACTCAGGCAGTCTCTCTTACCATCTCCTGCCACTGCCCCCTCCCCGCCCCCCATCCTCATGACCACTCTATTGTTCCTACTTGGGAAGCAATGGCCCCAGGCTGCTCCTCCTTCTTACCAGCCCTCCTGAATTCCCAGTAGTAAAGGAATATCATTTTAAAGAAAAAACTTTTTCAACAAAGGAAAGCGGCAGTTGGAGTCTATCGCTAATCAGTTTTTAGGACAAACCATCACCCACCATAATAAAAAGCTTTGTAGGAAAGCAGCCAATTGGCAGGGACACTTAACGACTGTGGGGCAGCCTATAAACAACAACAACATGAAGTAAACCGCCCAGTTTCTTTCATATGTGTGAGGTCAGCAGTAAAGTAGGTTCATCAAGCAGGTCAAGACCACTCGAGACACTTCCCTGGCCTTCACAACCCACCCTTCCTGGCCTGGGATGATTCTGAAACCCCTTGAACTGGAGCTGGAAAGCAGCGCCTGGCCAAATCTGGGTGGAAATCACAGAGACAATTGTTAAGGAGATTCTTGCTCATTGATAGTTAAATCAGAACTGCCATTTCCATTTCGTGATATTATGAAAAAAACCAAAAACAGATTAAAGAAACTAAACACACTAGTCCTAGAGACACCACAAAATGACATTTGGGTGGAAGGGGAACCAAAAGGAAAGACATTTAATCTTAAAACTTCCCTAAAACAAAGGAAAAAACCATGCTCTACAACTTCAAATTTTTCTTACAAAGAAAAATTTAATGTTAGATGAGAGGTTGAACCAGACTTAAAGCAGACAGATATTAGGAGTGGAGCAGCCTGTAAAAATGCCAGTTTCTAAGTACTGACTGGAAAACACCGTTGCCTCTACCAGAAAGTCAGTCCTGGTAGGCAGTGTTGGACTGGTGATGTTAAGCCACACATAAGACCAATGCCTAAAAGAGAAACAGAGTCCCAGATGGTGATAACAGTGGTTTAGCCCTTTAGGAGAAACAGTGCTCTCTGCAGCTGGTATTAGGTTACCATAGGCATTGAAGGAGCCATGAGGATAAGAAAAAGTATTTACAGAATGACAATTACAGAACTGCCCTCACAGATCCTCGCCCCTCTGAAGCTCTCACTGGCAAACGCCAGCTCTTTGCCAGGAGAGCTCCTAAATATAATAAAATTATTACACAGTTTTATTATGAAGAACATTTTGCATTTTAATAAAAAAGAATTTACCTCAGGAAATAGTCATTTACAAATCTTGAAGTGTTTTTGCCTGGATTTGGAGTAAGAATGTCTTAAGAAGAGGTAAGGTCTTCACGACAAAGTATTAAAAAAAAAAAAAAACACTGATTAACAGGTTGTCTATGGAATATCTAAAAATCTAAACCAAAAATTGCTACCTGTTTGACTGCAGAGAATCCCTGCCAAGGTAACTGGACAAAATCAGCAGAATTCTGTGAACAGAAAAGGAAGCCTGGACGGGTCTAGTGATCCCAAAGTGGGTTTTCATCAGGAAGTACAATCAGAGTGAGAGTGCATTCTAATGAAAACATCAGCCCTCATTCAATTGCATATAAAAGCCCTCGGAGAGAACACACAGTGCAGCACTGTTTTGTAAAAAAGGCAACAATACGATTTATCCCGGACCTTTTAGTCCTATAGACCTCCATTCTGCTCCCCGTCCACCCTTCCCCGGCACTCCTTATTTCTTAAGACAAGCAGTACCCCCATTTCCCGGGGAACATAAGCAGAGGGATTGCATCCACCTGTGCGATTATTCCTGCACTAGACATGCAAAAAAGTCCTGTGGGGGGCAGGTAAGAAACCCGCAACTATGAATGCCACAGGGTCAGAGCAACCAGCTTGACCTACTCTTGTCATGAACTCATGGGGGAGGGGCAAAGGAAAACAAGACAGTTGCAACCCATGGAGAATCAGAAGGTCCACTATCAAATCACAGAGCTTTCGCCCGAAGGAAAGACGACGAATGGTCATCTGCTATATCTTGTGTAAAGACAGATTTATAGTGACTTAAAATACTTTAGAAAAATCTCTGTAGTGTCAAGTTCCTTTGAACTTAAATTTTTTACCCCCAAAAGACTTTCACTGAATAAATGAGGATGGGCTCTATTTCTATAACTTCTGTTTAGTCCGAGTAAAAATACTAATGATTTCTAGATTTCAGGGGGAACCACAATTATTAGGACCCATGGATATTGCTGCAGTTCAAATACGGTACAATAATTACAAAATATAGACCATCTCTTTACAAATACAAATTAGAGTATATTACAAGTCATGTACAGTAATCTATAATTTTTAAACAAACTAGCGTACCTAAATTGACCTGGTTGCGAGTGCGTTATTATTCCAGTTTACAGTTGCCCTTAGCCGGACAGTCAGAAACCGACCATCTGAGTGATGCTCTCTCGTGTAAACTGGCGTCACATAACAGAAAACCTCGTTTATAAGGTCCTGCTTTTCTCGGGATGACAGCCGGCACGTAGGTCCTGACTTACACGCTATATTTCCGAACAGCTAAACAGGAACCAGGAAGCAGTGTATTTTGGGGGGAAGGGCTTAAAAATGGATATGCTGGGCCCAGTGAATGTCTGATATGCTAGACCAATGGCTGAGGTAATGACATAGGTGTGGTGATCGTCATCACCTTTAACCTTCCCCACCGTGCCTGTGGGCGGGTGGGCCTGGGTGAGTGCGCCGGTGCACTCTGAGCGAGAGGTCAGGGCTCCTCCGCCCTCAGCCAGCTGCCTGTCCTCTGCAAGAGAGCTGGACCTGCGGTTTCCCACAGCTGCGGCTGAGCACGTGTGCACAGCTCTTCCCTGCCAGGTTTATGGCTTCCTTGAGGCATGACGTCACTTGCACAAAAGTCTAATTGAATATGGACTTCACACTAGTGCCTAAACTTTCCTAACTACGAGGCACTTGTTCCCTGACCCTCTGGCACCCCACCTGAGGCCAGAGACAGCCTGCCCCTCGCTGGGGGCTACAGGGTGGTAATACATATCATTTCATCTGCCAGGTCCTCCTCCTCTCTCCCAGGGTCTGGCTCTTCGTCGCTGTAGCCTGGCCCGAAGTCCTGGAGCTCATAGTCCTGCCTGCTCGAGACAAGGCCCATGTCCCCGTTAGCCCGGGGATGCATGTTCCCATTAAGCAGGTTGCTGGCTGCACTCTCCATCTCGTCGATCGTTAAGTCACAGGCATCGGCGATTTCGTGTTTCGTTGCTGACACGAATTTTGGGTCCCTTGCATATCGTCCTAAGCCTTCAGATATCAGGACCTACAGAGGAAAGAAGATCAATGGCATGAATGCATGATAGGATTTTGAAGGGGAAGGATGACAGAAAACCCATTTCAAGCTCTAACGGCATGACGTGCTTCTGGGACGCAGCCAGTTATGTTCACTAGATCTCCTACATGGTAACTAAATGTAGGTAAAGGGCTTTGGCTTTGAAATATCATGGAACTCTGGAACTCAAAAACTGCACATGGCCTGACCAGAGAGAAGCCCTCCGAGAAGAATAGTTTAGTATAAACTGCTAATGGTTGCAAGAACAGCAAATGTAATCCTAAGAAAAGCTAATCCATGAGACTCAACAGTGGTGGTGGCTTTATGTACCACTCTTTGCTTCTGAGAAGGGGGTGGTGTCCAGATCAGATGCCATGTGCCCCCCGAGCCACCCCTTGCTCTGTGCAGTGCTCATGACTCCACCCTCTGCCGTGTCCGCAGCCTGCCCTCAGGTGGCATGTCCGTGAGCCACACTCACCGCCTCCACCAAGCTGTCTGCACTCCTCTGCTTGTCGCTGTTTTTGTTGCGGAAGCTGCTGGGGACAGTCAGGCTGGCTGGTGTGAAGGTCCGATAGGAGATGCCAGGCTCGTCCGTGTACCAGGAGCTGCGGTGCAGGGACGGCAGGCTGCCATTGACCTGGTCCAGGGCCTCCGACGGCTCCACCTGGATCAGCGGGGTGTAGCACGGCGTCCAGTCCCGGTGCGGCGGGGTCGCTGGAGGAGTGGCCCATGACCGGATTGAGTGGCTTGGTGAGTACTTCTGGGCTTTACTTGAATCTAGGCCTGCAACTGCCATGATCTGAGGAGAAAGGGGAAGTGGGGAGACGAGAGGTCCTCAGAGGTCCAGGCCTCAGCCCTCCACAAAATGGACTAAGCACGAGGCACCGCTTGACAGGGGTGGCCTCGACAAGGACTTTGAAAGGGCCCAAGCACGCTGAGTGAATTAAATGAAATGGCGGTAACAATTCCCAGCAGACTGCATTTTCTTTTCCCCAAAATCCATAATGCATTTCATAGGACTGTTCCTAAGTAGGAATCAGTTGCTAATTCATGAAATTGCTTCAGAGTGCTCAGGCATCAGGGATGCCGTACATACTGTGGTACGTGAACACGCCACCAGCTTACTCTGGTTTCAATGTGGAAGAACACTCAGAGCAAATCAATCGTTCCAGCACGTGCAGGAAAGCACCGCTGGTTGCCTGTACACGCGTGCGTCACATGGCCAGCGTTTGTCTGTCTGGAAATGCTGGGTACAAGCCTGCTTCTCCCACCTCTGGTGGCACCGTGGCAGATCCGCCTTGGCGTTCCCACTCTGCACTGGGGAAACCCAAGGCCCCGTTTTGTCACCAGCACAGACAGTCCCATGGCCAAAGTGAAAGCCATGGCCTGCAGCAGGGCCCAGGCATTTTCACACACATGCCCATGGAGACTTGGTTCTTGGCATTCGATGGCCTGGGCCTTCCCAAGGTTTGTCTTTCTTCCATGAGAAAGCAGGACGCTAATTAAAACTAACGTAAAAACTGAAGGCAGCGAAGTAAAAAGTTGGCAGAGAGACCTTAAGAGGGAATCTGAAACGTAGCTGGTGTCCATGCGCTGGGGACACTCCAGATAAGAAACCTGCCAGGAAGGCTGGCTCTGAAAATTGACAGACTGGGTGCACACTGTACGATGTACTTCTCTCCACCTCCCTCTGCCTCTCTTTCCAACACACACATACACAAGTGGACAGAATCTCTGATGTGCTCTTTATAGGAAAAAAAAAGTACCATGTGTGTGTCCCTGAGGCAAAGCCCTGGTGAGTGGGCTCTAGCCCATGCTCCATTCTGTCCAGTCACCCTCACTGTGGACAAGTCCTTCTGCTTGGACCACATTCCCCATGCAGGCAAGGTCGGAGGCTCACCCCACCCCTGTGACCACAGGGCCCTGCTCACAGAGAGTTCCTTAAATGCATTTTAATGAAGGAACAACCTCTCAGAGCAAATAAAGAGCAGCGCTAAATGCTCAGGGTCAGTCAAGCGGTCACCACTCCCTGGGTCATGAATTGTGCCAGGCCCTGTCTTCAATGCTGAGGAGAGATGTGGGGGAGCTGAAGACTGCACCTAGGCTGACAGCCCCGCCTTGGAAGCTGGCAGACTTGGATTCAAATGCTAACTGGTCACTTACCTCCTATGTGAGCTTGGGTGTCACCTACCCTCTCTGATCTTTGCGTATCCGTTCAATAGGGTGGGTGCAAGGCTGGGTGGACCAGCTCACCTGTTGCTGCATCAGGTGCAGAGGCAGAGCCGTGCGGTGGGGAAAGGTGGGGGACGGTGGGACCTCCTCCTGACTGCTCTGCCGGCGCAGGCACTCAAAGTTGAAGGAGGATCTTCGGTGGGCTGGGAAGGCAAAGCATACCATGCAGTTGGGAAACAAGTTGTTGGTCAGGACCCCGGATGTCAGAGTGGCCCACAGGATGCGTGGAAGAAAGACCCAGAGGAAGCAAGAAATATGTCCAAGAAAAAGAACTCGGAGAGGGGAAATGTAGAATAAGCCCAACTGAGGGGTGTTTTTAAAAAGTGCAAGCAGATTTCTTATAAATACCATGCCTGTTCTCAGGGTGAGGAGCGAAAGGCAGCCAGAGGCAGCTGTTCTGACCTGAAGTCCCTGGTCCCACGCTTTGTGGGAAACACAGAATCCCCGACAAGTACACAACCCATTCTAGAATCTCACAGACACTTGCTGACTGCCGCATTCTCACCTTCCAGACATCCTAAGTGTCTCTGGGGGCTGAGGTATCTCAAGGTGCATCTGTGCTTCCCTCTGCCGCAAAGGGAGTGACTGGCTACCAGCCCTATCAGCTCAACCAGATAATAACCATATTTTTTCATTAGGAAAAACCCAGCTCCCCTAGCACTGAAGACAGAACAAAAAGGAACACGTCTGACTTTAAAGAATGCAGTTGTCCTGGTACCAGCCACTTTAAATAGAGGCTTATACACAGGTCGAGGGATGATGAGAGATCCAGTGCTTGCAGCATCACAGGGTACTAGGCAAAGGAGATCAGTTTGAATTCTGGGTCCCCACGCACAGGGCAGAGGCTCCCACTGAAAACACCTGCGAGGAAGGAGGAGGTGTTTCAGGAGTCCTACCAAGTCTGCAAGGCAGTGAGTGGCCAAGCTACTTCAGCAGCTCCTTTCTCGACCTCAGCTCTCTAAGCTCATGGGGCACACTTAAAACTCCATCCCCCTAAATTCCTGCATTGGAAACTGCAGACGTTGGCCTGAGGAGCCCTCCCAGGCATCCTGGAACTGCACACGACACTGTAGGAACCGGTTTTGTGGGGCCCTGCTCCCAAAGTACATGCAGACCAGGCCGGTCGCTGCCCAATGGAGAGGAACAAAACAGACGTCAATTCTGGTCTCACATGCCCGATGCGCATGGCAGGGCATGCTGGGGCCTCCTCACTGCGCTGCCCACCCGGGACAGATACTTGCACAAAGGCTGCTGTCCTCGTCAGACAGCCTTTCCCCCCGCACCATGCAGGGGCAGAATTTAACAGTGTTCCAAGGGGGACGGGCCTCCCTTGTCAACACAGCTTCTAGGATTCTCCTAGGATCAAGTGGCTGGGGCCCGAGGCTCAGCTGGGAAGGGAAAACCACCGTCCTGTTCACTCACACAGAGCCTTTCAGTTTTGGAAACAGATCCACGTACGTGCGTCATCTCATTTGCTCTGCACGGTCATCTTTGATGGAGGAAGTAATTCTAGTGAATCTGGGAACACAGGCTGAGGAGTTCCACCTTCTCCCTGCCCAAGGTCTGAACCGATGGGCCGTCAAGCAAATAAAGTACATTTTATTTGCCCTTACCAAGAAAGAGGGCAGCTGCTCTTACCTGCTCACCTTCCTAGCCTCCCTGGGGCGGCACCTGTGAGTGATGGGCATTAATGTGGCCACCAAAGGGAGGTCTGAGGAGGGCAGTGGACTCACACAGGCAAAGGGCCTCCACCCAGCCTAACCTGCATGTGCGTCAACCAGTATTTATGGAGACCAGAACCGCTCTGTGTTTAGGGCTGTGAAATTAAATATTAACCATGCAAATGGGTTTGATTACACTTGCCAGCAAGGCTGTGACAGCTGGAGAGAGACAGAGGGCCCCAGGCGCCACCCGACCACACTTGTTATTGTGCGTGTAGTCTGTAGACTGGGAGCCGATATGTCTTGGCTATTTTGGGTTACTGATTAGAGTACTGCTCAAAAATACGCTTCGTTCCTTAGAAACACCAGTGGGTATTCTTTACCCTTTATCCAAATGACCACATGTCTAAAATCAAGCTGTCCAGCTAGGATCTGGCAAGGGCCACTGCTGCATTTCTTTCCCTGGCCTGAGGGTGACCCAGATCTCCTGGCAGCACCAGTTATGCCACCTGCACAAGAAAACCAGGCAGGGGAGCATCCAGTTCCTTCCCCTTCTCAGCAGGATGGGATTCCCCAGTTTTGGGATGGGAACACGTACTCTGGAGGTCACCGCCAAGGCCAAACCCTGCCCAGTGAGCAGAGGATACTGGCAGGCTGGAGGCTAAGATAAAAGGAGGGTGAGGAGGGAGAGAAAGGAGGAGAATATCATGGTGGGGACTTAGGAAAGACAGACACCAAGAAAGAATCCCCAGGTGCTCCACCATGAGAGACATGGGCTTTGGTAAAAGAGACTAGGGCTAAACCCAGCTCCACACATGGACCTATCCCTTCTGCCCTGAGGGTCGGTCACCCCACCCACAGAGTGGGCCCGACCACAACAACAGTGCATGTCTTGCTCATCTCTCAGGAGATCCCATGCTCAAAGGCAATGATGAGGTTCACAAAAACCCCCATCAGATGCTCTGTGTGTGTGACTTTAGGGTCCACAGTCTTTCTCTGTTCTCAGAGAGTCCAGAACAGTGCTGCAGGGGTTTGAACTCTACCACATGGGATGCAAATGAGAAAGAAAGGAAAGCTGATCAGATTTCCAAGCAGGAGACTGGTGTTGAGGACTAGAGATCCATCCCCGACAGGGAAGGACCACGCCCATCATCGCCTTTCCCCCCGAACTCTGGAGCTGGGTGAGGGAGGCACACTGTTTTCTGTGATGCTTCACCCCAAACAAAAAATCTGGCCTCACATGTTGGAGTGGGAGGTAGTAGACGTCTTCGTGGAGATCTCCGGGAATCATAGCCAATGGGCGAGTCATCGTCCTCCAAGAAGCCTTGGGGGTGATGGTAGCCTCGGGGCCGCTCAAAGTCCAAGTTGCTGCCGGGGTATCGGTTGAAGTAAATGTAGTTTTGCCTGGTGATCAAAAAGACCAATAGAGAGAGAGCAGAAGGGTCACTAGTTAACAAGCTCTTTGCTCAGACAGACCCATGTCTACAATCCTCTCCCTACTTCCCTGGACACAGTAGGACTAGCTGAGAAAACGGTAGTCTTAAGCTTCATGGAAGATTCTAGATGGAGGGCAAGGGCTGTTACAGATCAGTTCAGGATGTCAGGCCTGTAATGAGTGAGGTGCTGGTGGTTTCCTTCTTACTGGGGCAGCTTTAGGCCCGGGTCAGATGTAGATTGCAGATTTCCTGCAAGCTTGACTATCGCCCATTCACTTCACTTCCTCCCTGAAGACACTTCTGAATGCCTGCCCTGGCCAGGTACTGGGCTGGGCACCAGGGACACAAAGATGCATAAAGCACGGTCCCCGTGCTCTAGGAGATTAGCAAATACTACTTGCACAGAGATGCCTAATGCAGTTGGAGAAAGTCAGCACTAGAAGAGAGGAGCTGAGGGTGGGTCCTGTGAGTTTTTGCTGGGTGGGCATTTCAATTTCAGTCAGGAAATGAAAAGCAAAGGTTTGCAGCAGGCCCTTCAAGGGAGGGTGGAACTAGGCCAGCAGAGGTGGGAAAGGGTGTCCAAGTGGACATGGTGGGAGCAATAGCCCTGAAGAAGGAAAGTCAGAATCCATTTGGTCAGAATCAGTGGTTCCAGAAATAAGGCCCTGAGGGAGCCTGCGGGAGGAGCTGGTAGAGGGTAGGGTGAGGGAGGGTCCAGCTGGGATTCGCCTAGAATACAAACCTAACATTTATTAACAGCTCAGATGCCAGAGGGACATGGCAGTACCACACGTACTTCAATGAACCACCTGGTCACAGTGACATGCAACTTACAGAGACTAGGGTGATAGGGCTTTTGGCCCCCTGCACTGCCTACTACTTGTCCTAAAGGAAAGTGTCCCCTTTAACTGCAAACATTCTTTCTTTGGAACAGAAGCCTGAAGAGGCAGCTCTGTTGAGAGATGTCACTCTGACCTTGTTTCCCCATCTCCAGGAAAGAGCCCTTGATGGAAGTGGGAAAACAGTGTTGTTCATGAAGATCGCACCCACCCTGAAGGCTTGCCAAACCGCTGTGCAGATAGAGCATCAGCATTAGTGAAATAAAAACAGATCTCTCAAAAGGCAAAGGATGGATAGCAAGGGCTAAGCCTCCATGAGGCAGGCCCAGCTCTCATTTCTGAGGCCTTTACAAGCTCTTGGTAGAAATGAGTCAACAGGCCTGAAAGAGCAGCATCTACTCCACCTCTCTCTGGCCCTGTTTCTTCTGCTTTGGCTTCTCCCCTGGCCTGGAGTCTGTGCTCATGGTTTGCTTTCCAGGGCAGTCCTGAAAGCAACTGCTGGTGGCCTGTAGCAGAGCACAGGGGACGGGAAACAGCCAGGCCTCCTAATGTCGGCCCAAGCCACAGAGCTCCTCACCTGCTCTCAGTTGGCGAGCTGTCGTCCTCATAGCATTCCTCCCCACTGAAGTACTCCTGGTCTCCCAGGCAGCGGGGGTCCCTGAAGTAGCTGTGTATCTCTGGGTCTTCCCGGCAAATAGTTGGGAACTGCTCATCTCCTGAGTCGGACCTGCCGTTGGGTGAGAGAACCTGAGCGACTGGGCAGATGGCGAACGATTTTGCAGCCATGCCTCTGCATGCAGCCAGCACCCCTGCCGATTGCGTTCCTGGCTGATCCCTAGACATACCTGCCTCAATCAGGCCCGGACTGTTAAGGCCTCCAGTAATAGTATGTGGGTGTGTGGGTGTGTGTGGGTGTGTGTGTGAGGGGACGGTGTACACATGTGCACACCAGGAGGAGCTCCTGTCTTGGTTCCTTGCACATGCTGGTGCGCCCAGGGCCTTGGAGCCAAAGGAGCAGATATAATTTGGGGAACAGAATGAGAAAATGGGCCTAGAGCCCTGCAATGATCAGTAGTCCTGGGGAAAAGATTCTGGGCTCCCGGGCCTTCTATTCTGATCCCTGCTTCTTCCTACCCAGGCCCTGTGTGACTTCAGAGCCTGGAACAAAGAAGTTCCCATCTCACCACCTTCCCACTGCATCTGACCAAGTAAGGGGGACAAGGGTTTTGGAGACTCTCATGGACAATATCTGCCAAGTTTTCAAAGACTGCCTTCTGCCCCAGGATTGTCGTAATATCTCGCTGAAACCCTGCGGACCTGGCCTCTGTCCTCTGGAAAACCAGCCAGGCTCTGTGACATCACCTCTCTCCAGTGAGAGGCCTGTGCCCCCTCTGAGTTCTTCGCTCTCTCTCTGCCCTCCTCCTGCTCAAATGTAATTAAACCAGCACACCTATCCTCCCCATCACCAACAAAATAACCAGCCTGCCCACAGTTCAACCAGGTTCAGCAAAGGGGGAGTAGAATATGATGCTCATGCTGAGGGCTTCATGGGAAGCAAAAAAGACCTGGTCCTTGGTCTTCAGAAGGTTGGGGTCATGCTTTTACCAAGGGCCAGAAGGGGCCTGACCCCAGAAAGCAGTAGGCATTGCCCAGCTTCACAGGCCTGGGTACCAGGAGTGCACAGCAGGCTCTCCCAGGGCTATTCTGAGGCCTGCAGAGGCTAGTCTGGGGGCCCCTGACCTGTGAATATCAGTTCTTGGGTGGGAACCGTCTATGCAGAAAGCGACTGCCCCTGACTCCTGAGCTATAATATCATAGTTGGCTCAAAGGGACTTTTCATCTCTCTGCATTCAGAGAGGCCAATTGGTCACACTTATTACACACAGTATTTAACACATAAACATAGGCAAGGAGCACATACCTAATGTAAGTTTCATAATAGCGGGTTCTATCCAGGAAAGGCAAAACAAGGGAGGGAGGGAGAAGATAAAAGTTAAATATTTCCAGCAAAATTTAAAACGCAGTTATCAGGCTACTTCCTAGAGCAGGGGTTGGCAAACTACAGATCGCAGGCCAGACGCTGGCTGCCACCTGTTTCTGTGTGACCCACGAGCTATGAAGAGTTTTTACATTTTTAAAGGATTGAAAAAAAATAAAAAAAAAAAAACATTTCATCACCTGTGATGTTCACATGTTAGTGTCTAAAAATGAAGTTTCATTGGGATATAGCCACACCCAGGCTTTTACATATTGTCTGTGGCTGCTTTCTTGCTACAGTAGCAGAGTTGAGAAGCTACGTTAGACTGTATGGTGCCCAAAGCCTAAACTATCTACCATTCAGCCCTCTACAGAAGAGGTTTGCCAACCCCTGTCCCACAGTATGTTGGCACAACGGGAGAGGGCAGAATTTGCAGCTGCTGCCATTTGAAGGGGCGTCTCATATAGCAGGATATTGGATGGCAGGTGGTCCTTTATCCTTCAGGGTGATCGTGTGGCTACGGCCCAGAAAGGCCATGACCTCGTGGCACTCACAGTTTCAATTGCAAATGCCTACTGGGCACTTCCTGCATGTGCCAGAGCATGGGGGCAAAGAGGACATTACCAAGTGCAAACACATTGTAAAGGTTACCTTTTAATACTGGACCTTCTTTGAGGTTCATGATCATGCTTGTGGGAGGAATGATGCCCATTTTCAGACACATGCTCAAGGTTCCCAATGCTGGGCCGCTTTCCAGGGGCAGCTTTGGACATATTGGCATTATTGAGATTGGCATTTGTTGAGCTGGGAACTTGCTTTCCTATGGAATTATGGTTATGATGGTTATGACACACCGAATTTCCTGCTGGAGGAAACAGCGGTTTCTCAGTATCACTTGCAGGTGGAATTGAAGGCCTTTGGACATGCAGGGGACGGTGGGTGGTATTGGTCTGCTGAAGGGAATCTCTCCTATCACTATTAACATGATTGACATGGTTTCCAAGCAGGGCACCATTTCTCTGCAAAATAATGGGAGACAACACCAGGTAATTTAACAAGTATTTGATGCAGGCTAGCTACGTTAGGTAACTTTTTCTACATGAAAAACAAATTCTAGGTAAGCTCCATAGAATCCCTGGAAAACAACCCGAGGATGTCAGTGATCGGGGTGAATGTGTCTGTGTGGCAGCTGGTACCCCTGAAATGAGGAAAGTTACAGATTCCGGAGCCAGGGAGTAAGCTCTCAGCTGTCACTTGAGTATGCTCTTCCAGTTGCTCCAAGTCGAGGTGACTTAGAGCCAGCAGGGCTGGTTGGCAGCCCCAGCAGTTGAGATTGGGTGGTAGGCATGCTCTTTGGGCTGGGGGTCTGGGGCCAGCTGGCAGATCAAAGAGCTGGCCCAGGGAAGAAGGGGTTAGTGCAGGCAAGCAGCTGCCAGAAGCACCCAGGATGCCCATCCACACCGGCCAGTGGCTGTGGCCAAGCTCCTTGGAAGCTGTCAGCATGGGGCAGAGGAACAAGCTCTGGAAGGGCAGGCCTGGCCTTAGAAGAGGTGTTGGTGAATGGGGAGGGTCTGCTGGGGGTAGTGCATGGTCCACAAGCCCCACTAGGCTCTGGGGCTGGTTTGCATTCTCCAGGCTCTTTTGTGGATCATTAACTGCCCAAACTGGAGTCCTGCCCCACTATTTCCAAGCAGCCAGTGTGTAGCTGTGCGAGGAATAATTACTTTGAATACATCTTCCTCTTCCTCTCCTTTTGTTTCCTCGGGCTCGTCATCTTGCAAATCACATGATATAGCACGCCGGATTTCTGGCCCGATGTCATGCAGTGTCCTTAATCCCGCCTAGATCAATGAAAATGGCAAAACAGATTAGACAACACGGGTGTCCTGAGCCTGGTCTGGATCCTGGCTTTGTTCCTGCCTGATTCAGCAGTGGGAGGGGTAGGTTTCTTCAATGGACAGCCTGGGGAACTGACCGCTTATTTGAATGTAACTGAAGGAGGCCCTGCAGCTTTGGGGTTGTATGATATGGTCAAAGGTACAAGATGGTCCTAGGCTGGGATGCTTAAGTCCCTCAACCTAGGAAACTCCATTTCAAATATCCCCACTTGAAGGGAACAGTGCCTGGTTACGAGTACTAGGTCTGCCTTGGCCAAGAGCCCATGCCTAAATGACAATCTATGGAAGGAGGTCCTGCAGAGCCCCACACAGGGAGGGGGCCGGGCCTGGCTTGCTTTTCTACTAGGAGGGTGGCAAGGACTCACTGGCTTTGTCCAGGATGAGGAGGCTGAGGCACAAGTGCCAGAGGGCAAGCAGACCAAGCAGCCATTGGACCACTGATTCTGCTAAAAAGTCATGGGAACGAGGGAGTGACACAACACACTGCAGCAAACAGCACACTCAGGACTGTTACGAAATGGACTGACACTCACACAGACCTGGGCTGCTGTGCAGTGCCAGCCTCTGCGGCCATCCATGGGACCCTGGCTTACAGCTTGTGCTTGGGCTAAGAACTTGCCAATGGTCAGTTCATCATCTTGAAGACCACAACACATTGAAAGGGGCTTACCAGCCTCTGGAGGCAATACGAGAGCTACCAGCTGACCCCCTCAGTCCCCTCACAGACATTCTGTATTTCTCTGAGGCCCTCGCAGCTGACCTTCCCTACCCTTGGTCCTGGACTCCAATGGGACAGGGCCTGAGAGAGGCTTTCCATTTTCTCCGCCTCTTTAAAGTTTTGAGATGCTTAGGAACTATATATGGGGAAGGTGTAGTTATTGGCTCTGAGAAAACTATGATGTTTTGACCATCAATGTGAAAAAAAATAGCATGCTGACTCAGACTAATAAGGACAATATAGCCACTTTATTCTTTCTCATAAAAACTCATCTGAAAGAGGTATTTCCTCCCCACCCCAGGTCTAAGGCCACCTGTTTGTACCTGGTCGGCACCCCCTCATTTACTGTCATTCTGTCTTCAAATGAAGCAGCCATTAAAGGCTTGGAGAATGTCTGAGACCTGGCTTTGCAGGTCTCCATCTGCAGCTAACATTCCAACATCAGGACAGTCTATAGAGGAGACCTGGGCCAAGTATGGGTTATCAGGGGAGGGGACCACTTCCTTGTGCTTCCTCCATAGCCCCCAGCAGTGGGCAGGAATAGGAGACAGACAAAAAGTGATGACCATACTTGAGATACGCCCAGCAGTGGCAAGGGGGAGGGAGGGAATGGGGGCCACAGTCTGGCCAGATCCAGTAGGGCTGGGCCCACTGGCATGGGAATACTCAGACTCGTCTTCTGCAGACACCAGTGGTGGTAACATTAATTTATAATGTTAAGTTGTATGGGAAATTCCCAATGGGCTCTCTAGAAAATGGCCTCCTCCATAATCGCACCCAGCCTCTGAAATGAAAGGTGGTGCACAAGCCCGGGTCTGCTTCGAACTAGTCTTTGAATAGAGGATCAGCAGGTATTTCCATTTCATGAGTTGGAGGGGTGAGAGCTGCCTGAGTCAAAACTGTAAGGTTTCTACCTAGGAATCCTGTGGTCTCATAGGAGAAAGACACACGTGTCCCAAGGCCAAACCCAGAACAGTTCATGGTGTGTCAGTGAGGCTGCCTCTCACTCATCTCTCTGATCACAGGCACAAGATGCACATACAGCACACGTGCGCACACAGGCACACACACGTACGTGACACTCTCACTCTGACACACACGTGCATGTGCACGCGTGCGCACGCGCGCACACACACACACACACACACACACACACACACACACTTTCCCCCTCTTGGGATCCCCAAGTCCAGCACATCTGAGCCCAGGGAATCACGTAGCTCAGAGGTGGACCCACCTGCCATTTTCACGGAAACATCAAGAAGATATGCCTAATGTCAAGTTGGGTGAAAGGTCTCAGGCAGCAGAGCTACAGGCATGTGTAGAAAGGTCGAGCCCAGGAATATTAAACAGCCTGCATTCATTCAGCATTTTCGAGGGCATAATTATTAAGGGAAGATAAGCTAAGGTTGTGTTCAAGGCTGATTTTGGATCACTGGAGAGAAAAGGCTGTTGCATATCTGATGCCCCCAAACAAGAGACCAGGTTTGAGACACCTGCAGCTGTCCCCACCAAGCAAACATAGGTGCTGATGCACTAAATCAACACCCCCAGGTAAATGATGCACATTAATCCATGTTATATGGCAGCAGGGGCCAGGAACACTGAGTTTAAATAACAACAGATAATCTTGTTCACTGTCATTCAACTGATTGGACTAGACCTGATTAAAAGAAATAGAAAACTATTTATTTGGATAATTTTTAACATCATCCTGTTTACGGGTTGACATTTCACTGAAATACACATATAACATAATTGCATAATAAAAACAAAACTGTCTCCAGCACATCGCCGATGATACACAAGAGTAGGAGAGTGCAGTGAACAGACACAGGACAGAGAGTTTGTTTGCAACATAAATCATGGAAAAAATTGAGAGGTGGACCCAGAGGCCATTTCCCAAGACAAATAACGACAACATATTTATTAAAGAGACATCAAAGGAGGAGAGAAAGCATCATTCTTCCCAGACAGGAAAGCAGAGGCTTAGAGATCATGAGAATATTTTGCTTGCTCCACACAAGAAGAAACACACCTTCTAAGAGTCAGGGACTGACTTCACTCTTTCACACGGGATCTGGGGAAAGATGAGCAGGCAGGGGGACACCCGGGGTAGGGGTGTCTACTGGGGTTTGGAATGAGGGAAACAGATGTTCCTATACTTGAAACGAGGCTTAAGCACAGCACCCTGAATTTATTACATATCACAAAACATGATCATGAAAATTTTCTAGCACACATATCAAGCTGAAAGGTAGCTTAGGCTGCTCCAAAAATTAATTCCATAGGCACAAGGTCCAATCCCCCCAGATTCAGAAAACTATCTTAAATCCTTGAAAAAAGAACATTTTTTTCTTGAAATAAACACTTTATAATCAATAAAATTATCTATGCTTTCATATTTCATATCTGTGTCTAACTGTATCAGCAAAATACTATTTTAATTTGAAATGTGGTCATAGCTCTTAAACCAACACAGCGAAAGCCATATAAAGTCATTCCATTAACATCACAGTAGAACTATGGTTTTGAATAAACACAGAATTGCTATAAAATATAAACATTATTGATTTAAGATGTCTAATCATATAAAATATTAAACAGAATCAAGCCAAGTTTCTGGTCAATTTTTAAATGCTAGATGTTATCATAAATATTTTTCTATTAAAAAGGAAATGGCGCTTTGCCTGTAGTCTGCTGCTTTAAATTTTAGACACCATTTAATTGGAATTTTATAGATATTTACTCTATTGAGTAATTAAGTCACAAAAAAAACCAAACTATAAAATCTCTCTAAATATTTCTGAAGCAATAGCACAAAATTATGATATTTTGACATCAAATATGAACATCCATTTATATTCCTTTCTCTTCCCCTCTTTTAGGGTTAGGGTTTTCCTACCTGGTGCATTTGCAATGCTTTCTCTGCCTGTCTCCCTAAGTTAACTCCATCAGACACACCAGTCATCTGCCATCTCTCAGAATCACGGCAAGCATGCACACACCCCTGCTGAACCTACACTGTAGCAGTGGAGATAAGAGATGTGAGCCTCCAGTCGGGACTGGGTCGGGCCATTCATCTTCAGAAGTGAGTGCCAGGCTTTCAGACTCCAGCCAAAGAGCCTTCGCCTGGCAGAGCCTGTTTTCTATCACAGGCAGGTTTCACTCAGCCAGGGCTGGCTGGCCCTGGTCAGACAAGTTCTGGTTAACCCTTCAGCAGGATTCAGCCCCTGCCCAATCAGCTGGCTGGTTTGAGACTACCTCTCTCAGAAGAGATAACCGGAGACTAAGTTCTTATAGAATAAGCGTGCTCAGCCACGAGCTGTCCCCCACCTCCTCTGCATGCACACATCACACATGGGTACACCCCTTCCTTTGTCATTGTTTTCCTCTAGGGAAAATGTAATGGTGTGGCCTTTGTGTCCGTTATGAACAGTCCTTGAGCTATATATTAAGGGTTAGAATCATAAGCATGATTCATCCATGGTGATTCCAACCCTCACGGAAACATCAGCTGTAATGCCACCCCACGAGTCATCCTTGGGGTTGCATTCAGCTGTATAAAACACGCTGTTACCATCTCTTTGAAAAATAAAAGAAACATTTTTTTTAAATTACCTTAAATTTTGATCTGTGACATTTCCCTGCAAATAGTCTGACAGAACTATCAGTTTTAGGTCTACTTTGATTCTTGGCTGTAGTTTTAACACCAGAATCAGGGGGAATTCTGGCCAATTTCCTGGTAACAGAGAGAGTATTAATTAAAATTTAGGCTTGGCAGAAGCTATAAACTGTGACTGCTATTCTGATCCATCTTTGTATCTGTCATTTTAAGCTCTCATACTTTATCCTGCTACTTCCTGGCAGGGAGGGTGGGTGGGCCAAGCTCATTCTCATTTATTTAGGTGCCCTGCCCAAACCCCCAAGCCTGTGGTTCCTGTGACACCATGCTAGACCCACCTCAACCACCGCCAAGGTGAGATCATTGGGCCTACAGAAAAAGAGTGCTGGGATCAAGCCTCAATCATACGTTCATTCATGATCATGACCCCACATGGCTGTGGGTACCATGAAATCAAGGTTAACCTTCTTTCAAGTAACTAGCAAAGCTCTTGTATCACTAAGTCAACATAAAAATGACAAACAGTCACATGATGCCACTGAAACTGATTCTCTACTCGGCACACATCCTTCAGTTGTGCCAATCTGAGGAGCCAACATCTTTAAAAATATTGTCTGTCATGCACTAATTCAACCATGACTCCTCCAAATCAGCACAGGCAGTGAGACATGACCATGCAGGGCAAAACTCTGAACTTAGCGGGACACTGGGAACACAGGCAGCTCCGTGTCTAGGTGAATGGGTTGAGACTGAGAAGGGGCCTGGGAGGTAAAGAAAGGTTTGAGTTAAGGACAGTGCTATACACAAGAGGCTCTTTAACCAGAGAGATCATGAAAAGGCTAAAGCACTCTTTTCCTTTAGCAGGGATCTTGGATCCTTTCCCTAAAGCCGCAATTCTCAAAGTGTGGTCAAGGGACTCGGGCTCCCTGAGACACCTTCAGGGCCCCATACGGTCATTGACATCTACCTAATACCAGAATGTTCTTTGTCATCACTCTGGCATCTTTGTGCTTACATGTTCTATTTTAAAAATTTCTCAGTTTAAATTTCTAATGCAGTACGTATATTATACAGGGGGCCTCATTAATTTTTTAGCATGTCAAAGGGTCCTGAGACCAAAGAGCTCGAGAACTGCTGATGATAACCTGTCCTCAGACAGGCAACAATATCCTTTCCTCAGGCAATGGATTCTTCAGCCCATCTAAGATTCCTGTTTTGAACTGACCTTTCTCCATTTGGGGAAGAAATGTCCTTCCCAGGGCTTCCCTGAGCTAGTCTTTGGCACGTCTTAACAGGTTGCCCTCACTTTGTCTTAGAATGACATGCTCTCCCGTTACCCAAACAGCCATCTCTCCTAGGTCTACTGTGTGCCAGGGAGAACAAATCCACGTAGGGTTCCATATCCACCCTGGAACCCTTAGTGTTAGCATGCTCCTTCCCATGGATAATCGAATGCTGACATATTTGGGCTAATGAGGAGTACTGGATGGATAAAATTCAATAACACACTATAATAATTATAACCTTTTTCTACTATATAACTTGCCTTAACCCCTTTTCAGTAACTTTATCTCCTCAAAGACTTGTGAAAAAAATTACTGTTCTTAGAGGGGAAAGATCTCCTACTTTTCAGCATTCAGTACCCAGCAATCCTGTGGATTTAATTTTTAATTGGGTCACACCATAGTATAAGCTATTTAAGAAGAGCCTGATCTCGCATCTGTTTCCCATGACCTGTGTTGTGTAGCACCATGATTTAGGTACCAAATTTGCTGAGTGAGTCTGTGAAGATTCTAGGATAATAAACTTGGGTCACCTCCTACAACTTTCCTACATTTAAAGCTATACTCTTACACCGGAATTTTAGGAGAAAGGACAGAGATGCCCTGCAGTTTGACTGCAAATTGAGTTTCAGGAAAGCCTTGTTTCTCTTTTGAGTGGAGGCTGGAGGCAGCCCCTATGATTGCTGGTTATCTTTCGTGAACTGGCCTTGGCTACAAACCACAGCCAGTACCATGACTAGGCCTACATGGGGAAAATTTCTCATTTCATTTAAACCATTTCCTAAGTACCATCTAGAAAGTTACTATTTTCCAGTTTCGACTTATTTGGAAGGACTGTGGAAGAAGGCATGTGGAAACACCAGCCATGTGAATTGCTTGGGGCTGTTCTGCTAAAGGTCTAGTATATGGAAACTTAGATCTAGAAGACAGCTGGTCACAATGGCCCTTTGAGACCAGGGTAACACAGACAGTGGGGTGAGAGTGTACTATCCTTCAGTGTTTAACAAACTTGACATCAGGGTGGGTCAGAAAAAAAAAGGGATCATTTGTATGATGTGGGACTGCCCACAGTACTGACCAGCTTCTTTTGCAGGGGTGGTATACCACATTCTTAATATGCTACAACACAGGCATGACCCAATCGGAGCAGAAGTGGGCAGGGTCTTGGAAGCCCCCATTATATCAAGGCATTAGCCCTTTAGTTGCTGGATCACAGAAGGGTCAGGAGAGAGGCCAGGATGCTGGCAGGAAGTGAGGAGACTCAAGGTGCTAGGGGTCACAGCTATTAACTAGCAGGTACAGACTCAACATCTTCACAAGGGGTCCAACCATATTGGAGTTTGCCAGCCAGCTTTCAACTCCATCCCCACATCACCAGCCACGGTGCTGTATAAAGAAGTCAAACCTGGTCTCGGGCCTCATGAACTCTGCGGCGAGAATCCATAAAACCCATTGAACTCCTAGACTTAACTACATTCTGCACATGTGGGAGCAGAATTGTGGGCCGAGCCCATTTCCATAGTGAGGCCCGAAAGTCCACTTAGGTCCAGGTAGGTCAGACCAGTTGGTATCATGAGCCATTTGGGCCAAAAGACAAAGGTCACCGCACAAATGACATCACTAGAACAGACCTCAAGGCTGGGAGGGACCCTGTCGGTGATACATAGGATGGGCCTACAGGACTGCCACTAGTACTGCTCTTCTCACTGGTGGCACTGCTCCCCTGCTCGACCTGGTCTTCGGTGAGCACAGCCAGGAGGAAGCTTCCTTGCATTCGGCTGGCTCTGTCTACCTCGTTCTCCACACCCCCACAAGCACCCACACATGCAGCTACCAGTCTACAGAAACCAGGGCAGGCAAAAGGGGCCAATAAGCCTTCTTTTCTCTATTTGCTTCAGAAATGTCAAGTTTTTACACTAAGGTTAGTTTCGAATATTGACTTTAAAACTCAAATTGGCTCCTTTGGGCATCTTAGGCTCAGTATCAGATGTACAGACTCTTCAACCAGTGTTTGGACTTGGCTGAGAATTTCAGGAGGGAGGCCCTCATGAAGCAACTCCTTGGGCAAAACTCTCCTGCTCGTAAGATGCGAAAACCCAACCTGGAAGAGTTGCCTCTGTTTACACCTTTATGCATTCCCATTATATCTTAAAAAGGGAAGAATTCTCTTTCTTAATAAAATCACTACAGTACAGAACAGAAGAGTTAAAGAAAAACAGAAATTTCTTAAAGTTCTGGTAGTAAACAGGCATATGATATTATTATTGTTGTAGTCTTAATAAGCAATTATACGTTCAAAGTGCTTTACAATCACTTAGCTATTCCTCACAACAGCCCTGTGAGGTAGGTCGACATTATTACCCCCATTTTACAGATGGGGAAACTGAGGCACAGAGAGGTTAAGTGTCTTTCCCAAGGTCACGCAGCATCTGAACGCTGGAGCTGGGGCTAGAACCCAGGTTCCCTGACTCCCAGTGTCCTTGAAACTAGACCACACTGCTTCCAAAGAGGCATCCCCGGACTGGCTTTGAGCACAGATTAAAGACGGACAATGTTGGATGAGGTTTGGGTGTGGTGGTCCTTCCCGTGGACACGTTAAGATGGAACCTGAGGTGCTGCCTGGGTTGGTTTTGGCATGCGGGTGTATGTGTTAGTTTAAATGGGTGTGTCTGAGCTTCCTGTCCTGCCCGCTTCTCACTGCATTTTGAACTGGGTCACTGCAGAGAGTGGAGCCAGATGGTCAGGAGGTCAGGAAGAACTGGCATAGAAAAGGAACTCTGTCAGCTCAGCGCCAAGGGGCCTGCCAGTCTTTGGGAGTTCGGGCAAACTAGAGATGCAGGACTTTGGAACGGAGTCATCTGCCCACCTTAGGCAGGTCTGCTTAATCTTATGAATTATTATTAGTATTATTATTATTTTACTGGCCAGCATCAGGAAGTTGTGTTCATTTCATTTCTCTGTGGGGCGGCTGCCCGCCTCCTTCGCTCTCTCTTACTCTTTCCCTTTCTCTGAGTCTCTGCTTGGAAGGGAAAATGGTTAAGCCTTGCACGTTCCCTTTCATGAAAAAGAGCCACCGTGAGCAGCGTCCGCGACAGGAGGCCATGGCCCCGCAGATGAGCCACAGCCCTGCTTCCACCTTCTGGAGGAGTGCTTTGCTTGGAAGGGGTCTCCCTGGGGCCTTGGGTTTGCTTTTTCCTGCATTTCTCCCGAAATGCTGTTTCAGTAGAAATAAGCCCACTTGAGACTTTTCCCTTTCAAGGCCTTAGCCACAAACGCCTTCCGACTAAGGAGCTTGGTGCTGTAGCTCAGGCAGAAAATTCTAAAGCATCCGTTCAAGCATCTGAAACAAATGAATCAGCCAGTGAAATCTCATCTGTTAGCATCTGTTCTCCTCTTAGATTAAAAAGGAAAAAACAAAGAAGGCCTTTTTATGGCTCAGATAGAATCATGCTTCACAAAAAGAAAAAAAAAAACCTTGCTACTTTTTAGACTACAGTGACTAGATCAAAGGTGTCTGATACTCCACAGATTAAATGTCTGTGAAGCACCCCATTTTCCTCTGTCTTTATGCACTGAACCTCCCTCCTCAGAAGGCCACATCAAAGCACATCAGGGACTAAGTGTAGCGTGCTTCTTTTATATCACCCACCTTTCCACTTTACCACCTACGTCACCATCTGTTGGTTGGGGCACCGGCTTTAACATTATAAAACCTAACAACCTAATTCTTTACAAGCTGGAAATAATGGTCTCTCCTCCTTAAATCCAACTTCTGAACAGCTAGGAAAAAAATAAATAAAGGACTATCCCTCTAAAGACTTCCTGTCATTAAGATGGGCAGGCTCCCATCTGGGATGAGTGAGGGACAGTCTCCTCGGATTCCACCATAGTGTCTTTTGCATAAAGGAAATCCTTGAATGTTGAAAGGAAAAAGAAATGAACAAAACTTTTCCCACTTGGGGATTTTTTTTTCCTTCTCCATAAGGTACTGGACAAATTTGTGTCCGCCTCTGGCACAGGAGCCCTCACCTGGAAGGCCTGCTGGGACACTAGTAGTTGCTGGGAAGGGAACAGAGTTTTCGTGGCTGCAGAGCTGTGTTCCTTTATTTACTGGCTCCTTGTGGAAACTTGCAGGTCACTCAAATGCAGCAGCAGTGGATGAAGAGCAAATGCTGAGTCAAACTAAAGTGAATATGGCATGTAAGGGATGAGTGAGAAAAAAAATAAGGCCTGATGCAGCTTCTCCCTGATTCCCTCTGTAGAGGTACTGGAAAGAAGGCTGGCTTTCGTGAGGATGATGGATGGACAGATGGAAACTGCACACTCATTCAGACCACAGAGCCCAGAGGACACTGGGTGCCGAGCTCCTAGCCACACACGGATCCAGGAGCTCCTCAAGCCATTCCTCTTCATATCGAAGGGGACATTGCAGTTGGTCTGAACATAAGGAGACCTGATGAAGCCCACAGGGTTGAAAACCATAGTGCATCTGTGTGCCCTTGAAATCCATTCCATGGTGGGGCAGGCAGAGAAAGTGGACCAGTTCCGATCCTGTTCAGACAGACTGCACTCTACGCAGCACAAGCACACACATGCCTATGTTTTGACTTCTGTGCTCACACCATGATGCCCACATTCTACTGGCCATTAGCAATCAGCCAGCCATGTGGCATCTCTGGTGTAGGGAGCAGCAACTCATCCCACTTCTCAATAGGCCGGACACACTTTCAGGGGCTTCCTTAAGGATCTGTGTACTTGTCCTAGTTGCACTGTTGGTGCATTTCTCCCATTGCCATTTGACCCCATTTCCCTCACTGCTACATCATCACGTAGTATTTCATCATGCTGAAAGGACGAGCTTCCTCGTGCTAATTAAAAATAGAGTGACAACTCACATTTAAAACCATTTCTAGAGCAAAGGAAGCCAAAAATGTAATTAGAATTATCCTTCAAGGAGACAAAATTCTTCTACTTTTAATGTTTGCTTCAGAATCAAATGCATTTTCAGAATTTATCTGTCGAGATTATGAACACAACTTAATTTTCTCAGCTGCATATTCAACATAAATTATACTCATAGCCTCAATTCCCAATGAAACCATGTGAAAATGTGTTGGTATTATCACCTAACTGGAAATATTTAGATTTCACCAAGGAAATGAAACTCTATAAACAGCAAAATGGAAAATGTTTAGGAGGAAAGAAAACCCTCAGCATCATTGTTACATAATGTGATCATCTTTTAAGCCATGGTTTAACAATGTAACTTTAGCATCATTTGAACCTTCAATTTGAAGACTCAGTGAAGACCATTCGTGGAATGTGATAATTACTTAGTCATGGGTTATTTTTCAAGTTTTAAAATTTCAAAAGACTATCATATCCAGCCACCAGAGCAAGCTCTAAAGTCATCTAATCAGGAAGGCTTGGGGATTCAGAAGAGGTATAACTCTGCCTCCAGGCAGTCCTCACACGTGCCTTCCACAGCGAACTGAAGGATCTCAGGACACAAAACTAACTTGATTACTGTAAATTATGACATATCCATGCATGAAAGAGTATGTTTCCCCTCCAGAAAAGTGATCAAGTTCAACCAACCCCACCAACTAGAATCTGAGAACAACAAGCAGCTCCCTACAAGCAGAGGGCCCCATGGCTCTCTGAATCCTGGCCAGCCTAGTCCTCCAGGCCCAAGGCTGCTTTGGGGAAAGGCCATCAGATACACGTTCATCACTCCCTCTCCTGGCACCCAACTTGGTCATTTTTCCCTCAAGAATGTACGGACCAGAAACCTGACAAACACTTTTCATTCTGCTTTGCCTCTCTGGGGCTATTTGTGAGCTATGACCAGAAGGACTATCACTTTTGAAAACTGAATTGGCCAGAGGTATAAGAGCTTTACTCACAAATTCTACAACCTGAGACAGCAATGAGCAAACTGACTACTGAGCTTGTGACTCACTGAGCTACCTTTAGGAGATGCGACCATAGAAAGAAAGATCAGAGCTGTCTTCAGCTACATTCACAATCCATCCTCCCCCAACACTGCAGCTGTCTGCGCAGAGCGTAGGTTTCATCATGAGCCAGCAGGTCACTCTCACACAGGGTCATTTACTAATTCGACGTGTGTGCATGCCCTTTCATGCATTGTCATTCACGTTCATATTCTCTCTTTTCGTGAGATCAATGACGAGCCTTCACTTTGGTAGTGACTGTCACTTTGAACACAAAATAATACTGGGCATTTTTCCCCAGGAAAAAAGTGAAAGACTATTCTATGTTGACCTTTACCTATACCTTAAGACCTAATTTAAGACATGTGGTGATAACAGGGACATAAAAGTAATTTTAGAGCAAATAAATTGAAAAGGAAAAGTTCTTTACCAATTTACAATGGACTTAAAGCATTCTGGATAGCAGAGATGACAGAGCTTTCAGTTAATTTGGACAGTTGCTTCTGACAGCTTGCCAACCTCTATAGTTCCATTTTTCTGGTTTTTAGCATCTTTTTCTCATTCCTTCTTCATTCTTTTTTCTCCATCACCAGCACTCACAAATGCCCCTTCCTGGGGAGGTCTCCACAGTGACTCCTTTCCTCTGTACACCTGCTTCCCATCCCGGAGCTTTGGGATTACCTAGGATCCTATATCCTTGACTATGTGGATCCTGCAAGCCACATCCGCACTCTAGGAGCCTGGGACAAGACCAGGCTGGCATGGGCGTAGGGACCAGAGGCTGGCCTGGGTGTGAGAGAGCAGCATTTGCACAGCAAGCCTCAGGGCCAGCAAGAAACACACAACACACCAGCTACACACGCATATGCAAACGCACACATACCAGGAAGTGATGGATGTTACTGAAATGGACCAAAAACCAACAAGCAGTGGGGTAAGAAACGAACAGAAACAAAACAAAGCACTTGCGCTCAGATGGAAAGCTGTTTACTGGGAAACGAGGGCCCGAGCCCGGGGCTGAGAAGGTGGGTGCCTGCTCGGAGGGCACTGCCTTAGGAGAAGTCTGGAGGAGGCAGGGTGCAAGGGCAGCGCTTGCTCCCCTCCCATGGGTGCCTCCTCCACTGTCCTGGGGGTTCCTGTCCCACAGGCTGCTGAAGATGCCCACATGACAGAGAAAGCAAGGAGGGAGGCACTTACCTCGTGGCCCAGAAATGGCTAGTCCACATTTGGGGGAGTGTGCAGTATCTCAGTTTAAACAAAATCCTTGTGGTACTGCTCAACCACGAATTGTCAGCTCTCTAGTATTTCAAATAAGCTTGTGAAATTGTTAGTGAAAAGAGAAAACAACAAAACAACAATTCACCTGTAGGGCAATTGTGGTGTTCTTCGCAGGGTATTTTCCCACCAGTCCTTGTTCTTTCCGTTTCTTGAATTTCCTAAAGTAGTCCTGTATCAGGAAAGTGGCATAGAACTTCCCCACGGTTACCTCATCATCTAAACAGAGAGACCAGACAGAGCTCTCCCGAATCAGCACATTTGCACCAAG
Source organism: Cynopterus sphinx (assembly GCA_030015415.1). NCBI lineage: Eukaryota > Metazoa > Chordata > Mammalia > Chiroptera > Pteropodidae > Cynopterus > Cynopterus sphinx. Next base: position 114,980,330 of record CM057381.1, read on the forward strand.
AGCCTAAACACTGTTTCTGGCTGGGGGCAGGGGTGGGGCGGGACAGCGCAGAAGGCCCTGAGCTGTCGCTTACAACACAGGAGGGAGACTAAGTCTAGCAAAAAGCAAGGTTTGGCAAAGCAGTTAAGGCTCAAAATTAGTCAGTCAAATCAACCAATACTCAAAATTGCAGAAAATAATATACTTGTCATGAGTTTAATAGAGCAGCGTATTAGTAACACTATGAAGTGCTGTCTTGGTTATTCACTTAAAATAAAAATTATAAAACAAAAAGGCTTCATAGGTCATATTTTCACCCCTGTGCACAGGGATTTGCATGTGTAATTACCACGAACACCAAGGGCAATTAACCATCCAAATCCCAATGCCTGGAGATAAAGATAGAGACCTCAGAAAGGTGACAGACAAGCTTGGAAGAGGAGGAAGATTCAGAGCAGTGACTGCAAACCCAGATTTTCATGTGCCCCTTGACTCTCTGCCAATAGCCTCCATACGCCATTTCTTGGCTCGTAATTCAGAACGGCTTATTTTTTGCACCGTGAGCAACAGCGCCAACTAACCTCACCATTGAGCTGACTTATTTCTGCTTTGTTCAGAAACAACCCAACATGTATGATTGAGACCTGGCACTCTGCTGAGCATTTTACAGGTGATGCATGAGGCAGAATAGAGGCTCGGGCTGTCTCACGGTAAACCACCTGGGCAGTGTGAGTGCACTCTAGGGTTCTCCATGAGCCCTGCTCTCCCAAAGGTGCTTGCTACCAGATCTACAGTGTGCCAAGGGCTCCGGGGTGGAAAGTTTAAGGCCCCATCAGCAACCCACCCCACCTGGGGTCATGGATCACCGACCATGACTTGCAGAAGCTGGGAGGAAGAATGCTTGCTGACCCTCAGGCTTTAGCACAGCTCAACTTTTGGCCAGCTGCCCTTGTAAGAGTTATGTGTGATCTGGGGCAAAGGGCTCAACCTCTCTGGGCTTGTGTTCTCATGTGTGAAGGGGGCTCCACCTCTTGGCAAAGCTGTGATGATTATATGAGATGTGGCACGTAAAGCACTCAGCGAAGGGCCAAGGGGCTGGATGACTGGGAGGCATCAGAGTCACTGTTATTTTACAACCTACCAAGAGTAGCATCCACTGAAATGGAGCATAGAGCACCACACGTTGGAGGACACCGGGGCCTATCTTACTCACTGATACACCCTGAGTGGGGCTCATTTCGTGCTCAAGTGGAAGGTGTCCCTTTCTGGACACTGCAGGGCCACTGTGGGCTGCCTCTCTGAACTTCCTTGTCAAAAGCTACCCAGTGCTACTGTGACAGAAGATGCTTAGAATGATCTGGCTTTGAGAACATGCTGCGTTTCCTTTCAACCAAAGCTGGGCAAATCCCAGAGGGTCCAGGGGCCATCGAAGTGAACCTGATGCTTTGTGTAACATATAAAACCGTGGACCCTCATCGGTCTTAGGTTGGTCTAATGCTCCACTGACCACAGGAGAGGAGGTAAGAGGTGAAGAGAGACCATTCAGGTCTTGACATTTCAACTCCCACTTTGCCCAGGGTGTGTTCAGAACACAAGATCCAGCTACCCCTCCTACTGGGCATCTGCAGGGGCCAGGCCCTGTGTCACATGGTCTCTTCAACAACTCTGAGATGCTGGGTCTGTTCATCCCCTCTTGGCAGTTAGGAGAGGGTAAAGGACTTGCCCCAGGCCAGTTGAGTTAGGACATGAGCTGTGAGCCTGGGCTCTTCTCTTCCCTGCACCACCCCCTAAGGGCCAGCTGAGCCCCAGCCAGACAGGCCACCTTCTTCTTTATGGCTGATTCTCCCAGAGAATATGCAGGAGGTGGACCAACTGCTCACTGAGTAGAGAATCCTGGGGACCTAAAGGCATTCTCCACCTGCTATGCCACAGCCAGCCTCTTCGGTCCAGGGTTTCAAGTCTTCTCTGTGGGCTCCCAGAAAACACACCATTCTATCTACAGAAGGCCCATCTCATTCCACACTGGGATGCTTCTAGGACATGCAGGCCTACCTTCTGCCTGGACTATGCTAGCCTAAAGGGGCCAAGGGAGCTCCTGCAGGAGGGTCTTGGCTCTCCATGCCCAGAACCTGGGGTGGCAGTGTACTCAGTGCAGAGGGCTGGCTGCGTTTCTACCTGAGAGGTGACTCCGGAGCAGGGGCATAGCCACCCAGGGCTCTGCAGGGAAGGATTCAAGGACTCCTTAAGTCTGCTGCATTGAGACACTGAGCTAAATGAGACTGTGCCCAGGGAAGAATTTTTACAAATGGAAAGTCACAGCTATAGCAGGATAGCAAATGAACGGAGAGAAGGAACGAATGCAGTGAGGCTGTCTGGGCTCAGCCCTGGAGAGGGAGAGATGGGGTCAGCTCTGAGTACTCTTCAGAGCAAAGAAGCCAAAGATCCAAGTCAAGGAATGGAGACCCAAAGGCAAGGAGAGCCTCCATGGGAAGAGGAGACTACTAAAGAAAGGGGGAGGATCCATGAAGCAGTGTGACAAGACTGAAGAGTAGAGGTGAGAACTGAGAACATGAGCAAGAGTCAGAAATGGGCAGTGAGACAGCTCGGCCTCATGACGGAGACCGAGGACAGGCTGTCCCCATAGCCACAGGCCCCTGCACCACTGAGGGTACAGAAGGAAAGTTTCCAACTGGTGTTCCTGGGCTCATTCCTGAGTGTAACATCGTCAAACTCATGACAACCTGGGGACGACTCCCATCGCACCCATGCCAGTGACGCCTCCTAAGATGGACACCTGCTCTCCTGTCACCAGGTCTGTAAGAGGTTCCCTGGGTGCCAGGAACAACTGGCTTGGCTCAGGCTGCTGCTCTCTGCCAAGGTTACGGCATGCGGGACCCTGAGCTCCTCGACCTCAGGAAGCTACCTATCTGCTGGCCCAGAAAGCTCTTTTTCTAAGTGTGTCATGATGTAGGAAAGGCTACAGAGTGCTGGCCTGCTAGAGATAAGAGTAAAACAGAGACAGATGCTAAAACCCTGCCCAGCAACTCATTCGGGGTCTGTTCACCAAGGCCAGAAAGTCACTGCCTTTTGAACGTCTTCAGTGGCAGCAGCACTTATCTGAGATGCAGCCTGATGAGCACTATCCTAGGCACATACACAAACCATGACAGGAAACTTCTAGAGCATTCCATCTCCTACGAAGGCCCCATTTCCTTCTTCTTGGGTTTCACAGTGCCTCCTGATGTCATTTTGGAATAGGGTAATGCTTGCCATCCGAAACCTCAATCCTTTTAAAGAAATATGGAGAAAAAGCCAGGGCCCATTGTTGGGCCAAGAAAAGTCAGAAGAACATTTACCCTTTACCAAAAGTCTACTAGAATTAGAAGCTGGTCAGTGTTCCAAAGGAAGGGGATTTAGTTGGTGACCCAAATTCTAGACCTTTTTCTGTAAAACTCAAAGAAAATGAAGATTCACAACAATGTGAATGTCACTGTCCCAGTGAGTCTAGTCAGGGTGGACACTGATGTGTGAGCGAGACTGGTCTGCAGTGGAGGCGGCGTTTCGAGAGGCACGAGGGGGGGCGGGGAGCAGGGGAGCTCCCGACTGCTGAGGAGGGTTTCCGGAGGCGCAGGCCGCTATTCTGAAGCATGCATCGGTATTCTGAGAAACACTGCAGGGGAATAAGTTGGCAAGAGATAACTCCGATTCCATGCCACCACCCTAAAACAGAATTGCTTCAGAATATTCTGAAAGACTGAGAGTCGACAGAAATGGAGGCTGCAGAAAAAGCTCAAGCACATTGTTACGACAATTGAGAAAAAGCGGTTGACCTAAGCCATGCAAGCCCCTGGGTGTGCAGCTGAAAGAAAAGAACGACACCAATGAGTGGTTTTAAATGTGCAGCATCACTTCTCCCACGGAGAGCCCCCAGGGTGTTCTGCCTGGGCGTTTGGGGGTTTTGTTCTTTTTGGTTTCAGGGGAGGGGTTGCTTTTCCTGTATCATTTCTTCCTAGGCCATCTTCTCCAGCTTCAAGCCGGTGGCCGTGCCAACTATGGGCAGCTCCCCGCAGTGACAAAGACTCATGCAGTTTATGCTTCGTGGTGAAGAGGAGAGCTGGCCAGCATGCCGCTCGCCCTGCCCCCGGGAGCCAGAGGTTGCCACATTCTCAGAGGGAATGGTCACCATCTTGGCCCGGGGTTCCAGAGTCAGCATCTGGCCTGAGCCAGACCAATCTAGAAAGCTGTGGGGGCAGTAAGACTAGAAAAGTTCGGTTGGTTACAAGAGACACCAAATGCTTATCACATACCCAGGGCTGGGGATGCTAGGTGCCGTGTGCTGGCACCAGGTAAACGGATCCTGCACTTTTAAAACTTGGAAATAAAAGTTAAAAAACCACCACCTCAACTTCTATGTCCATGTGCACTTAAATCAAAATGGAAAAACAGTGTATACAGTATATATATATGTATGTATATACACACACATACATACTACATATATATATATATCTGAAATAAGTTTAGTCAGTTATTTTCTGATAAATAACAAAAATAAATAAGCATGCCTGTTAGTCTTGTCTCTATTCTAAATTCTAATCAAAGGGACATTTTTGGTAATTATGGTAGTAAATTCAGTCTTGATAAAAACATTTTGAATATATCACTTTCTGACAGCTATCTACTTTTTGTGAGAAGCTTTCAATAGTATGTTGAAGAATAAATGGAACTAGTTTTAAATAGTTCATTTTGAACCAAAAAATAACAGGCTTTTTGTTTTGAGGCAGCAACCTTGTCCTCTCAATTTAATTCCTCCACCAACAAGAAAACCCCTGCTCCAGCTGTCTGGGTCTGGGTTTCCTTCCCATTGAAGCCTCTCCATGGTCTGGAATGATCTTCAGATCATCCCCCAAATAGTTACACCAAATAGCTGGAAGGCTTTCTTTAGCTGCTGGCCTCAATGCTCTAGCTGATCCCTCCAGCATTCTGCAGGCATTCTGGGCTGGCTGGAAACATGATCACTGAAACCACCGTGTTGGCCAAGGACTACGTAGAAATAGGTTACACTGACCACCAGCTGGAGGGACCACTTGGTCAAGCAGTTTCATGCTAGTTTTCTTCCAGATTTTCTTTATCACAGCTCGGAGTTCTTCATTAGCTTGCTCCAGGTTCCCTGGAACGAAACGTAAGAGGGGAAACAAGTCTTGCTTCTTTCACCCAGCAATCCTTCTGCTCTCACCATGGCTGCTTCCCTCCCAGCCTGACCTAAAGGGGAGCTTGGCCCTCAGATGGGGCTCCCCTCCCACCAGGGTCTCCTCATTTAGGGTCATATACACTGGCTATATTCAGCAAATAATTATCAAGCCATCTCTCTGATGGGCAGTCACTCCACTGTGGGAACAACCACGTTTCACTCTGGAATCCAGGGCCTAGCACAATCTGATTGTCCTGCCCCTCCCAAGCCAGCACTTACTCCTTTCTCACTGCTCCCAGTCTAGAATGCCAAATGCTGCCTCCAGCCTTGAAGACTCAGACTAAATTTCCCCCAGGTAAGACTCTCTCAGTTCCTACCATATGTACTCATCTGCACCGCAACGTCTTGGTCTCTTATCAGATGGGCTGATGTTCGCCTCCTCAACTAATATGTCGGTATATGAGACCACCTTGCCTTCTACATCCCTCACTGATGCTGGCTGGGGGCACACGCCGCAAGAGGTGTGCTTTGCTGGACATATTCACCCTGAGCTTTGGGTTGCAAGGTCAGAGCTGCCCACTGACTCTGCATGCATCCTGAGCCGGCTCCTATTCTCTCATCTCCCTCACAGTCCTCGCTTCTTCCCCTCCTGGTCACTCCTCAACCTGCTTCAATCTGGTCTCCCTTCCACCTCTGAAGTTGCCACTGAGCCACACTTCATGACTTGTTCTACCAGGGCTGAGTGTCGCCACAAAGACCACTCTGGTTTGGTCTCGCCTGGGAGGACACTGGTCTTAGTATTTCCCAAGTGCCGACTATGTGCTTGCACTGCAGACGTCAGCTTATCTCACCCCCAGGACTTACCCTGACATAGGTGAGTTTATTTCTTTTCCATAGAGGAAAAACAAAAACAAAACAACAACAACAACAACAACACAGTTCAGAACAGCAAAAGCCTTTGAAGCTCACACAAGCAATAAGGGACAGCTGGGGTGAACTCATGTGTGATGAAACTGTCTCTGCCCTGACCTTCCACCTATTTCTCCTGCTGTGTAATAATCAGTGGCTCGAGTCACCTCAAAACATTCTGGGACAAAGTAAAGCATAAAGGAAGAAAAGAAGAGATGAGGGAAGCAGGGACAGCCAGCTGGCCCAGCACAAATGTTCACGTTGCACACAGTGCCCCGGAAAGGCCCAGAAGGGAGAACGCAGGTGGGAGATGGCAGCTCCTCCCAGGTCTACCACCTGTGCTGCCTCCAGGGCATGCTCACCTTCAGTCTTGATTTTCAGAGCTGTTCGAACCAAAGCAAACAGGGTTGCATTAAACATGACTGTCCCATCACTGTTAAGAGGCATGTTCATGGCAACCAGTCTCTGTAAAGAGAAAGAAAAGTTTCTTAATGAAATATGAATGATTGATGATGGCCATATCCCTTTTCCACATTTATGGTTTATCCCTCATCTCTTTTCTCGTCAACCAGCCATTTTAGGAGTGCCTACCATTTGCAGGGCTCTGACATGGCAAAGATCAAAGCTTTAGTCATGAAACACACATGCTGGCACTCAGACAGTGTCCCCCCTCCCTTTTTATTAACCTCAACTGTTTAATCACCTCACTGTTCCAACAGCCTTCTCTCTTTCTCATTAACCAGTTCCCCTATGTCTTGGGGTCAAGACTCCAAGGCATATCCTTAAGTCCACTATGAGGGTAAAATGATGTACCAGATACAACAAGCCAGGCCCAGGGCCTGGGATTTATATCCTTAAACAAGGGAGCCTGGTACCATTCCTAACACAGAGAGTGTCCTTCAAGGACCCTGCCCTGGTGAGACCATTGCGAAGTCCATGTGGTTTCTCCAAGTGTCTGGTTTTTCAGAGCAGATCTCCACTTCCTGTTTCTCTTTTCTCTCTCCCGATCCCTCTAACACCAGCACTGGGAGTTGGACAGGACGGGGTGAATAACACCCTCTCTGGGGCCCAGTTACCTCATCTGTAAATACAGATGGCATGCCCACACCCAAGGGACTCTGCGAGGATTAAAGATTGTGGATACGGATCTCATCTCAGTGCCGGGAACAGGGTAAGTGCTAAGTGAATGGTGATTATAATTGTTAATAGTTTCAACTTTTTTATTTTGGCTGACAGGGTGTCCCAAAAGAAAGAGTAAAAAAATTTTTTTTCTCCTATTAATGGATGGAAATTTATGTTTGCATGATGTATCTCATCTAAATTCTCAGTCCTATTACCAACCATCCCTATATCCAAAACCAGTGCAAGCAGCTGGGATGCACTGGATACCCAACTTTTCCTGCCAGGTTTCTGAGTCAGCCAAAAATAAATAAATAAATAAATAAAAATAAAATAAATAAATAAAATAAAATAAAATGAAATGAAATGAAATAAAATAAAATAAATAAATAAATAAATAAATAAATAAATAAAATAAATAAAATAAAAAAAATAAAATAAAATAAATAAAATTAAAAAATAAAATAAAATAAAATAATAAAATAAAATAAGACACTTTGTTTCTTGAGGACAGACACTTAGATCCTTTATGTGAAAGGGTCTGGAAATGTGAACACAAGAAGACAGCCATGAGCTGGAATCTATCTTGTTATTAGAAAGCAGAAAGGAGGCTAGGGCTGGGAAATTTACGAAAAAAGTAAACTTCTGAGGCTTATTCTCTGTACCTACGTCCAGAGTCCTGGCTGAGGAAAAGCAAAGACACAGCAAGGACCCCAAGGACTTGCCAACAGGGCTTTCTGGACTTTCAGGGCAAGGAATAATGAGTTTGGCTTAGAAGATTTCTTGGAAAGACTGAAATATGTCGTAGACTCTGCTCTGTCACACTGAGTCTGCCGAGAGCTGGTCCAGCACCCCTGAAGTGGTAAAACCCCTGACCCTGAAATCCCCTCGAGTCCATGGGGGAGGGGGACCAGCTGCTGGGCTGACTGGTTGGATTTCTTTGGGGGTAGAGTTTCAACATATAAATCTTGCATTTCTTCTTTAAAACTGGGAATTATCTTCTGTTGATACAACTGACTCAAGGTGGATCACTGTGAGCTCCATGGAAAGACAATAAATATCACCCAGGGCTCACAGAGAGCATGGTCTATGTGAAAATTACAGAAGTGGGGTGGGTGGGAGATCCGGATCCACCCATGAGAGGCCACTACCTGTTACATGGCTCACCAGGAAAAGGGGCTCTGGCAGCAGAGGGGCACATCACTGTGTCCACCATCACACATGCTAGGAATGTCCACGGGACCAAGTCTTCTCCTCTCTACTTCCTAGGCAGATCTCTAAGCCACCTCCAACTCTCTACCCCCACTCCCAACTGCCCTTTTGCTGGCTCTTGTTACTTTATACTCAGATGACACTCACAACTCTCCTGGGTGTTCTGCTGTCCCCAGTTTACTTCTCCTCTGCCAGTTACTTTTCTAACATGGAAGTCCACTTACATTTCTTCCTTGGAACTCAGCGTGGCATAAAAGTTCCTCATGGCCATGCTGGGTTTGTGCCTGCGGCCTTCTGCCACTTCTTCTTATGTTCTAGCCATATTAATGACTCCCTATTTGCCAATGTGACAATATCTGTTCTCGTATGCCAATGTTTACTCTTCTGCCTCCATGTCTGTACTCCTTTTCTGCAATACCCTTCCCACTCTGTCAAACTCCTACTTCTCTCCTTCAGAACTGGATGCAAATGTCAGCTTTTCCTCCATTCACCCAATGACAAATTACATAATTCCCTTCCTGTTCTTATTGTTGGCTGATAGGGTGTCCTGAGAGTTACACATCTGGGAGTTCTTCAAGGACAGGAACCACAGATTATTCATCTCTGCATCCCCCGTGCCTGACAGAGGTTTGGCAGAATGTCACTTAGGAAGTGTTTGTTAAATGAACCGAGGAGTCCCCTATGAGACACTTACCTTACATGCTACTCGGTGTGGGCATAACTTCCCAAACCCCAGGGGAGGCTGGATACGGCGGAGCAGAGTGACCACGTCAAGGTGCTTGATCCTTCCCCTGGAGACAAAGTACAACATGAGGTCCAGGTGGGCATGGCTGGCCTGAGTTTTCAGTCTATCCCACCTTCCACAAAACCCAAGGCCAACATTCCAGAAACAGCCCACACAAGCCAGATGGAATCCTTTCCAACCTACTTTGCCTCAGGGTCATATTCTGACCATATTCTTTTGAATTCGTCTAAATGGTGAGGCCCCAGAATAGACCAGTCCCGAGTCAGATAATCAAAGTTGTCCATGATGACAGCCACAAACAGGTTGATAATCTGTGAAAGCAAATCAGAAGGAGGGAGCTTCAGCTGTAGTGGGATGGAATGGGCTAGGCCCTAGCAAGAGCTTCCTAATCACGGGGTCATGAAACATTTGAACCCATTTCTCCAGAGAGACTGTAAACACTTTCCTTCTGGAGGCTGCTTAAGAAAAAGGCAAGCTTCTTTCTGAAATGGCTTTGGTACAGTCCCAGGGGAGGGCAGGGTGATGCATTATCAGGACTTACGAAGCACGCTGCAGTTTTATAACTTCATTGACATCAAATAACTCATACTCATAAGTCACTGCTATGTGCAGAGGCTTTGAAATTTTTATAAAGGAACCAGCAGCCCTAAGAAGCTGTGGTAGTGGCTGCCCAAGCCTGTGAGGAAGCATCAAACCGCTGCTTACAACAAAGGCACTAACTAGTAACACTCGATGATTCAGCAAAACCGTCCAACTGCCAAGTGAAATCCAGAGTACTCAATACAGACTGGCCCCCAGCGAGGGGATGGGGCAGAATCATTGATCTGAATCCCAGAGCAACACAAACATCTGTCAGTCGAGAGGAGGAGGCTTCTGATCACGTACCAGAAATGCACAGAGCATGTAAAAACTGATGAAATACACAATGGCAAAGTTGCTCCCACACGTGTACTCCTCCCCAGGGCTGTAGTCCGACTCGGGGTCACAGAGCTTCCCCGGGAGGCAAGCCAGCATGATCTCCTGCCAGGCCTCACCTGTCGCACACCTTTTTAGATTAAACAAAGAAAGGGCTTTAGTAGGGGAAGAGAGGGTGTGAGGCTTAGGCTTCTAAGAAATTTTAAGTGAAAAGCTCTTGAACTAGAGCAAAACCTAAGTAATTTGGTGAAAAACCAGTTTGAATTAGTGAAAACACAAAATTTTTACTTATTTTCAAATGTACTTTATCTCCGTAAGTGGAGGCCCCTCTATAACTCTCTTTGATTTATAGCCATCCATTGGCAGAATCACATCAATTCTTCTTATAAAAATGGATATTTTCATGTCTGCTCTCCTTTAAACCCCTATATTACAAATTTTTAATGATTATTAATTATTTTTCAAGACCTACCATCTAATGATTTGATTAGGTCCCCATTCTGTTGAAAGCAAAGAAACTACCTAACTTGTAAATGACTTGCTGCTATCCAGTCACTGGAGTCATTACGAATTACTTGTGTGATTTCTAGAAAGTTCTCTCACTTTGAGGGACCTTGTTTACGAAGTTATTGAACCAGGGTTAAAAACAATCCTATAAAATTTTAAATTCCACATCTTAGGAAGTTCCCCACTGGCTGTTCACAACGCCTCTCTGTTCCTGCTAAACTTCCATGTTCTTAGTTGCTTCAGTGCATGTGCCCACATGTAGGCATATAGCCTGCCCTTTTCCTGGTGGCCTATTTAGATCCACCGACTCCCAAATGGATAAACCTTAAGCCAGCCATGATCTGAATGATCACAGCAGTTTCAACAAGCCAGCAAAAGTCCTCTGTGACTGAGATGCTAGCGTCTCTGTCTAAGAATACAAAACACAAACAAAAAGCTACCGTGATCAACAAGGCAAGGCCAAGTTGCTTTAATAACAAGTGTCATCTGTCACCCCAAAGCCCAAAGCTAGAGAGAGACACACCCTGTGTGGAACTCAGTTACCTGAAGAGCAGCAGCACCGCCTGGGGAAAGGTCTGGAAATTGTTGTTCCTATTGATCTGGTTGTTATCTCTCATGGCAACTTTCCCAAACATCTAGGTGGAGAAGTTATTGTGAAAAAAAAAAAAAAAAAAGAATAGATTTTGTTATCCAAAAAAAGAAAACCCCAAATCCTCCATATGTGGATTTAGAACTAACTCAAGTTCCATTCCCACGCGCCTGGGCTTTCCCACAGTGCTGGGCACTTCCTTTATTTACAAAGATGTGCCAGGCACTGTGCCAATCACTGGGAACAGGGTGGAATCAGGCACATTCTTCCTTCGAGGAGTTCCTACCCTGGGGGAGGGACAGTGAAGTAAGCAGAGGGGCAATCCCTCCTGATGAGACCTAGGATGATCCAGCTGGGCAGGAGAGAACAGAACACAGCTGAGGCTGGGGGCTTGGGTCAAGTTCCAGGGGAGTGAGATTAAAGCCCACCACTGAAGGATAAGCAGAAGCCAGTCGAGTGACCCAGACAGTGAAGAATGCTCAGGTAGAGGAAGCACCCCCTGCAAAGGAGCAGGGGTGAGACGGCACAGGTGCTCCAGGAAATGAAGAGAATGAGTGCACACAAAGATCAGGCTGCAGACAAGCAGGGGGTCAGAGGGCCACAGAAAGCGGGGAGGCTTTACCTCCAGAGCAAGGTGAAGCTAGGACTTATAGAAGGACACTGACACTTCAGTAAAGCTTGACGCTGGCTAAGCTTCCTGAGTGAAGAGGTGGCGGTATGTGCAATGCAGTTTGTACTTCTCTGAGACAGCCCTGGTTTTCTATGTCATAAAGGAACTTTGGGGACACACAGCCTCACATGCTGCTGAATTACTGGGGCTCAGGTATGTTTATTCATCGTTCATAAATCATGGTAAGACTCCTAGTAACTTACAAACCTTCCTGTGTCTTTGGAATAAAAACAATAAGCCCAACCCCTTCTATACCTCTGGAATCACTCCATCTCTTTTCTACTCACATCCCTCCCTTATCTGAAAGAGGGCATCTGAACCTGTGGAGAAGGTGGCAGAGAGAGCACCCAGGGAGGTCCAGTGTGACAGACTGATCTCCGCCTCCCTCTCCCCTGGGAAGCTCTGCCACTGCCACTTCATGTTAGGGCTCAGCTGTTAATGAAGCCCCAATCTCCTTCCCCCACCCCCAGGAGTTGCTGGTGAGTATCCTGCAGGCCCTCAGCCAGGGTCACAAAAATGCCTGTTTTCATGCTTCTTGAAAGAGAGTTACTGAGATAACGGTTTAGGTTTAGCCCCAGCCACAGTATCTGGAAATAGTTTCTTCCAGGTGACAATCTCACCTGGATACAATAAAACAAATTTTCAGAATATAAGCAGACTTTTATATAATTAAATATCTTCATAGCAACATCAGTGCAAAAAAAACAGGACAATTATGGCCTCTTTTAGTATGGCAGTTTCTATTGCGAAAGTCAACTAACGGTGGGTTTTCTCAATCCAGGGACTCTCCCAAGACTCTGACTAGGGGTGAGAAGCACCACCAAACCCATCTTCCCTTAGTGTATTCCAGCCACTCCTTATTCTTCTGAGCCTGGCTCTCTCTGGCATGGGCTCTTTCCTTTGGAGCCATGTCTTTCTCACCTCCATTTTTCTTCAGCAGCCGAAGTGTTTGGCTGCCAAGTCATGAGCTTGTCTTTCCTTTCTACCTGGTCATGGTACATCTCCCACAGATTTGGGACTACCCAGCAACAGGGGCCCCAAGGGGCCAGAGCTTACCTGCATGCCAATAACCGCATAGATGAAGAACAACATGGCTATGAGAAGGGCGACATATGGGAGTGCCTGGAAGAAAAGAAGCACGTGGCTCAGCACTGGTCTCTTGCCTCCATGTCCGCTTGGGTAGACCGAAGACTCGCATGGAACCACATGCTTTTCTTTTCCACGTTGTATTGAAAGGACATCGATGGTGAGGATGACTTTCTAAACCCCAGCTGAGCACAATGACTTCAGTCTGCATACACCAGCTGCACGCACATCTAGTGATATGCGCTGCAGATGGGATGTGCTTTCCAGAGTCATTAACAGTGTATTCTCATCCTAAAGTGTCAATCCAGACACACCGCTCTCAAAATAATGTTTAAATTCATCATTGGATTCCTTTGTAAAAATACCTAATTGATCGAACCACTTCAGAACACTGACATTTGGATGGCTTCCACTTTCCTTTGTGGGCACGTCTGGGGTGGGGGTGAGGGGCTACTGTAGATCACTTTGCAAAGAAACATCGTTAAGCAAAATGACCTTCCCATCTGCTGACATCTCTCCTTAGAGGGAAGTCTTAGGAGTGGAATTACTGGGTCAGAGAGGAAGAATCACTTTCTGGCTGTTGCTGTAGAAAGAAAAGACACCTTTCTTAAAATGCTCACTTTCTGGAAGAACCACAGAGTTGGGGGTTGGGCCAGGGAAGGAAAGTTGCTAGCTGAGTGGTCGCCAAGCCTGGGCTCTCCTTAAAAATATCAAATACAAGTGTATGTATCAGGTCAGATCCCTGATCCTTTAACCTAATACTTCACTGCTTTTCCATCTCATCTCCGGTGATGGAAGGTGTCCATGTGCATAGTGCAAAAATAGACTTGAGCCAGGAATAGATTTGAGCCAGGCTGCACCAGCCTGGAGAATAACAGATGACAAATGAGACCAGGGTTATGACTAAATGTCAACTTTGTGATTCTTCCAGGCATTGGAAAACCCACACAGACTGATGTTGGTGTGCTGGTCGAGGTAAAGTTGTCTGATTCATATCTAGATTAGCTGACGCAGACAGGACTATTGCAGCCTTATGAGAGAAGGCCACCCAAGAGAGAGGATGTTAGGCTTCTGGGGGTCTGCTGGGACGCAGCACACTGTCAGACACCACTGGGCATCCTGGGGAGGACCCGACTAAGGGGCTCAGAGGCTCCAGATCTCTACTAGTCTTGGAAATATTGCAGATCTCTCAGCTGCAGGTCCCTACTGCTTTCTTTTGTTTCCTTTAAGCAAGTAATGCTAGTTACCCAAGTAATGTAAGTCAGGTCTCTCCAGCATTCCAAACTCTCTATCAACCTAGGCAGTCATGTGTCCTAAGTGGTCACAGTGGTCATGCGGAAGGGAGACCGGATCGTCCACAACAGGGGATAATCAGACTTACACAAGATTTTCAAAAACAAAGAGAAGCCCTTGGCATGGCTCTTACCTGAAAGGATTTAATGAAAGTCCACAGCAGTGTCCGGATGCCTTCCCCCCTACTGAGAAGCTTCACCAATCGCATCACTCGGAAAAGACGGAAAAAGGTGATGGAGATTCTATTGCTCTCTTCAGAGTTCTGAAGGGTTATCATGGAGAGGTCAAACCCAATGGAAAGTAGAACATGCAACACTTTCAGAAAAACAGCAACAGATGCAAACAAAGGTGACAGAGGTAAGAATTGAAGATGTGTTTCTAGGGCCTTTTCACCTTACAAAGCATGATATGAAAGGAAAAATTACATGCTAACAACACAGGGCTTGGAAAACTGCGTCCACACAGCACATGCATGTCCACATGGTCTAGTGTATTAAGAGGAGAACGCAGGGCTGGTCAAGAGTACTGGACACTGATGATGAATGCAAACCACTGCAGACACTGTTCTGGAAGAACAACCATGGAGAATACAGAAAATCTAGTGGAGAACTCAACATGGTCAAATAAACTCAAGGAAAAGGCCCAGCCCCTGGGGACGAGTCACTGATCTTACCCCAGGTGTAGCAGTTGGGACAGGGACATTTTCACTTTCAGTTGGCTTTAAAAAATCAAAGATTGAAAACAATATTAATGACCTGGGAAGGAAGCAGTGGTTCAGGAGGACATAACCTCCCCCTTTTTAAAAATGTACGGTTACTGTCTTTTTAAGACAACACACCTGCCCCCTCCCTGTGACAATGCTAGGGGCAACGCTTGGAACTGGATTTGAGGGCAGGCAGCCACGGACATGGGCTCAGGCACGTTGGTTTCTAATTTACACCCCAGGACATGAGGTTCCAAGGCTGACAGCCACCTAATAAAGGTAATGCTGCCAGACCTCCACTGTCCCTGAAGAGAGAAATGCAGAGCAGGAGTCTGGTCTCTGGGGGAGACTGGCTCTTTTTGCTGAGTCAGGGCTGTGGGTCTGAGGAACTGCCTGCTCTGCAGCAGGCCACCAAGGACCAGAGTGACACTGCTGAAGAGGGCAAATGAAGAGGGCAGGTGTCTGTGGCCCACAGCCCTCCTGGACCACTCTCTGCTTCTGGGCCTGTCCATCTGGGCAGTGTGTGGGCCACGATGGCCTCTCTGGTGTGGCTGCCGGGGAGTTGGATAGACCAAGTCAGTGGGAGCTGGAGAGGGGCTCACTTTCTCACACCACGCTTCACTGCCCAACTGACGGGCTCTGTCAAAGGTGACAGAACTCCGCGGTGTGTGACCGCTGGGAAGAAACAGCTACGACCAGCTCACCCTGAGCTTCGGAAACTCTGAGGTCAGATGGGGTTCCTGTCACTCAGGCGCCAGAGTGCAGGAGCACAGCACTTATCACACTCTGTGCACCTGCCGCCTGCCTCAGGCTGGGAGTCCCAAGAGGGCAAGGATCTTGTCTCATTCCACTCCGTGCCTAGCGCAGTGTCTGGTGCTTTCAGATGTGCAGTAAGTGCTTCAGAAAATGCCAAGAGGTTGTAAGCAACCTTTAACATGTATCAGGAGGCATCTTTAATTTACACAGTGAGGGATGAACAAGCGTCAAATAATGGCCTCTCCCCTCCCTTTAGCAGGGTCACCTCCACTGAAGCAGCTGGTCTACCCAGCCACCAAGAGAGCAATGGGGCTCCTCTGGTTGGGGGTCCAGCACTGCTGTGTGTATGCCAAGGCTGCCAGACAGCCTTTCTGCACAGTGTGTCTATATAGCTAAGGGATGTGTGCGCACAAGGATGCACACACTTATCTGATGGGCTCTCCTCTCTAGGGATAGAGGGAAAAGAAGGGCTCCATTCTGAAGTCTCACTCTCGTCAACAGCTGCCTCCTGAGACCAAACGCAAAATTCTATAAAATTCATAGAAAATAAGGAGTTTGGGTACCTCAATTCACAACTGAAATTCAGCCGTGTGTCTGCAAAACCAGGACTAAGAGGTTCCAGCAGGGTGAAAGAGGGGTTCCTGCCTCACCTGGGATGCTCGGAAGGTGAATTCTGCAATAGGTTTGTCCAAGCCCCGGGGCACTATTTTTATTTTCCTCTTCTATTATCTCACCTCAAAATAAATAACATCTCCTGAAAGAGACAGATGGTGATACTCTGTCTCCCACACTATCTCCCCAGGGGCGGTGTGCACGAAGCTTAGGTCTAGTCTATGCAGCTGCAGCGTGAGGGTGTATAAGTGTGCACGTGAGTGTGCGGGCACTCTGCCTATGCCCAAGGGGATCAGAGTGTGCACAAGACAGAGCCCTCTACAGTAGCTTTCTGAAATGTCCATAACCTGTAAGTTGGACCTGCATAAGAATGAGGGGACCTGTGGTTGGGGAAGACAATCTTTCTGGCTGCATGATCTCGCCCAAGCCCCTTTTGCTTCCTGCTGCCTATCCTGCTCCAAGTCTGACAGACCCTACACCACCCTCTTCCTTGTGATGTGGGAAAGTTAGCTGCCAATCTGACTTTCATAGTACACATCTTTTTATCAGCTGACGTCTTAGAAATATGACAAACTATAAATATGCTTTTGTTTAAAAAAAAACAAACAAAGAGGAGGAGACAATATTTGTGGAGGACAAGGCAATACAGCATGCAGGAAAAGAAAGCACATCAAGCTGCATGCACCCCCTGTGCAGCCTGCAGCACCTTCCCCTTTCCCCACGGGCCACACTGGGCAGGAGATGTCACTGGTAGCATGAGAGGACAGTACAAGTTGCCAAAATATCTTACAAAATAGAAGGACCCTGAGGATGGCTTTGCTAAAACTACAAATGCCAGCCAGCCTGATGAAAGGGCAGACATGCTCTTACTCTCAGTGGCACACTAGAATTGCTTAAGGATCTTTAGCAAAATCCAATACCTAGGTCCCACCCCCAAAATTTTTACTTAATGGATTGGGGCTGTGTCTGAGCTTTGGGAGTTTTAAAAGCAGCTAGATGATTTAAACATGCTGCCAGAGCTGAGAACTATAGTCCTAATTCAGGGTAAAGCTGGGTCACGCCTTTGGCTGGTCACCCATAACAGCTAATTCCTTTTAGGTCTGGATTGTCCATACAGAGTGGGACCACTAGAAAAGCCCACTCAGATTTTTATAGCTAAGCAGTGGGTTCTTTGGCTGATGAGGATTCAGTACTTAGATGCAGAGATTAGACCCTTATCCCCATCTTCCTTACAAGGGATGGAGAAGGCCATGGAAACAAAGGGAGCTGGTGAAAGGGAGAAATGGAACATGAGTGAGCTGATGCTCTGTTGGACTCCTGATATCAACCACAGGAAACCCCGAGAGGACATGAGATTGGGTAAGGACTCACGTCTTAAGCAGTTTTCCAAAGGCAGCTGCTAGGAGCTGTGGGATCAGCTTTCAACAGAGGGAATTCCAGTGTCATTTCAGGGCTTGAACTAGATGACCTCAGTAGCTCCCTCCGACACTGAGATGCCAGTCTTTGGCCCTCAGCCATGGGAGGCTGAACTATATGGCAGGGTCTGAAAAGCTCCTTAAGTCCCTGGGGCTGTCCTGATGTTCCCTCCAGCCCCTTCCCACAGAGAGCTCACACAGACTCTTAAGATACAGGCTCAGTGCCAGCCCCCTGCAACTAATGGATCCAAATGAGCCCTAAGTTTCCCAAGTATAATTGAAGGGATCCGTCTCCACTTTCTGAATTAATTCCCATCTTCTTATGGAAAAGCTGAGAGGATACAGTTTTTCAGTTCAGACAGAAGCAAACCAACATCCCAGAAACAATTAACCTGAGGCATCCTAGAGAACCCAGTCTTTGGAGGGAGCCTCCCTCCGATGACTTCTGACTTGGCATGTAACACCTCTGGGAGGGCGGGCTTCTGTATTTAGGCTTGCTGAGTCTGTGTCCAGAAACCAGAAACCTGGTCCCTAGAAAAGGGTGACCGTATGGAATGGAGAGCTGGACAACCTGACCAGAAGAATGGATCGGGGTCAGAACAAGCTGAGTGCAGCTGTTGACCACCTGGCCCAAACTAGGACCTGATAAATCGGGGATAATTCGTGGGTCCCTGGGAGTGAATTCCCCACTGACTTTTGACAGGCTCTTCAGTAAGTAATAACAGGGCAGACATGGCTTATAAGCAAGTATTTTGCCTTCCTAGCAACAACGAAAATGGGAAAAGACTAAATGTCACCAAAAGTCATTCCTTGGGTGAGAGAGAATAGTTGTTGGGTCATTTAACCATTCAAAGAACAAACAGGCATCAAAGAGGGAACAAAAGTGAGGCTGCCAGTCATTGTCTGACATTTTAGCAGCTTGGTGATGTGATGACCAAAAGTGATGAAGATGAGTCCATGGGAGCTATCGAACCATGATCAGAGCAGGCTGGGGATGTGGGAGGGGGCAGCAGGATGGAGAGGGCTGGGTGGGCATGCAAGCAGGACAACGGAAAGGGCCATCCAAAATGTTTTTGCAAAGAATACAAACACAAGCTCAATTTTTCAATTTTCTGGCCAGATTATTCATTCTTGAAGATTATGCCGGCAAGGTCACAGAGCCAAGCATGACAGACCAAGGTGGCCCCAGCTCAGGACCCAGGCTGGAGACAACAAAATATGGGACGGGAAACAGTTTAGATGACCATGACCAATAGCATGTCCTGTGAAACTCAGTGAAAACCGAAGGTGGGGAAGCCAAAAACAAGTATACAGTCTTTAAAGTGCTTTTGCTTTAATGACTTCACCGTATATATGTTTATATATACTTGCCGCTACAATTTTCTAAAAATAAAACCAACATGAAAATCAATTAGGCAACAGAAAAGAAAGATCAACAGAGATTGGGGGAGAGAGTACAGCAAGTTAATATTGCAAATAATGAGGACTTATGGCAGCTAAAAACAGCCAACAAAGGACCAAGAGTGTTCATGCTCAGCTGACCCAGGAGCTTGGGGGACAAGGCCACCAAGGGACACAAGGTGTGTTGCTCCCGTAGGGCACTCGCATGTGTGGGTGAGGGGGTGGAGAAGTCAACAGCTCCATTAAAATTTTATACCATCGAAGGTTAAGGTCACCCAGTCTCTTTTATCTCTCTGCCTCCCCCAAGTTTGGACCATGGCCTGAGAATTGGTGATGTCTAGTAAACATGTGTTGAATGACTGGAAGGTTGCGTTGAGCACCTGCTCTGCACTGGGGCCCAGCACCAAAATGCTGAGGTCTCCCATAGTGGAACTCTACATTGCTGCCAGCTGAGGAAGATTTGACCTCAAGCTGCAGGGGAAAGGCCAGGGGAAAGGTCACTGAGGGAAAGAAGAGTATGGGACTGATTACCAGGGCGATTCTGCTGGTCTGACTGAATGCCAGGAATGGGTCCTATGACCGTCTGTTTTGTACAGACATCCCAGTGTCAATGCTAACTAGAAATCTTAGTATGAGCTTCTGCAGACCTGTGGCTTTCCTGACTAATGAGAGGTAAAGGAGGACAACACTGAGACACCAACGAGCAAGCTGGGGTCAGAGGGCTTCTGCCCCCAGCATAGGGCAAGGTAGCTGGGAAGCCGGGCTCATGCTGTTGCTGAGTGCACCAGTGTCACACACCCCCGGCCAGCAGGATTGGCATTAGAGAGCTGGCTTGTTCACTTCGTGAACAAAACTTGGCCACATCCTGGTATCCAGAAACTAAGCATTTACACCCAACACCTGCACAACACTTTAAGCACTGCTCTGGGGAGATCTGCTGAAATTATAGTTTATATTTTCATTTCCATTATAGACCATCTCTGACTTACATAAGGGTCTGTTCCAAATTTTCACTTAAGTATATTTTGAAGTAGATTATAAGTGCTTTGCATTGTAAGATAATTAAAAGCAAGCAGGCAGATGCCTGGCCGTAAACTGAGGAGAAATTCCGGTTAGGTTCCTGCTGTACCCCCATTAGCATCAGATCATTTCGGAACCAAGAATAATTCACATATTATAAATGGCAATTTTATAGCCGATGTATGAAATACATGACACAAAGTGAAATTTTCATAAATCTTGGCTTATGGAGCTTTGGGAATATATGATCCTAAGTCTAGTACAATATGATTATAGTACTTGCCATGACATGAATTTGGGGAAATTAGGCCTACATGGACATGCTAATGTCTCACAGTTCGTATCATATTATTACATGAAAATCTACACTTACAATAATACCTTTGTACCTCCCTAACACTTTGGGTTTTTTAGCAAGTATTTTCACAATTCACATCATTTGGTCACTACAGTATACTTATGAAGCAGGACAGCAGACATCATTCACTCTAGTTGATCCACAAGGGAAGTGAGACCCAGACCCAACAAGTCATTTTGAACTAGGACTAGAACTGCCAGGCCTCCCACTATTCTACACTCCAAAATCAGCCTGGCCCCCAAACCAGGGACACAGAGGGATTTTACCGTCAGTATTTGACAAAGGCTGTCTGGGTACCAGGATGCACCGTACAGTCCTGCAGATGTCAGCCAGGCAGAGCACGGAGGCCCCTTCCCAGCCAAGCGTGGGGAAGGGGCCTGGGCTGGCAACATAGAACAGGAAGCCAATGCTGCACAATAGTTCCACCTCATGCTCCACTGTCCCCGAGAAGGCTTTACACAACCTGGGCACACACACTGGACGCCGACTAAGACTTGCTGACGAACTGGGACAGGCCAGGTAGGCAGGGCCATGTCTGCTTGCCCCTGGCCCTTCTGGTGTAGGCATGGGTCAGTGCTCCCCATTCTCAAGACTTTTAATTTTGAAGGTGGGTTCTCAAGATGCTTCTTGAAGTGGGACAGGGTCACTCCATCTACCATGCTGCTACCGTTCATTCTTCAAAAGATTCAACTGAGTGCAGCCAAGGAGTACTGATCCCCCCCCCACCCCCATACACACTTCCCCTGGCCGTGGGTGGCCTTTGATCTGTATCACCATTTGGGGAGCTTGGATGGAGAACATCCCCCAGGGTCACCAGTCAGAGTCAGCAGACAAAAGGTACAGGTGAGGACACCAGCAGCAGTGTATACGTGCTCAGGGCACAACTGTGGGGTTTGCTTCCCGTGCCCTCACAGAACCATTGTGGGTACCAGGGCACATGTTATGAATTCCACTCTGTAGCTAAAAAACCTGAGACACGAAGCAGTCAGGTGACACGCCAAGGTCACACAACTACTGAGTGAAAATGTTCAAATACTCACATAATTAAGTGCTAGCCCTTAACATTTTGACAAGATTTTCTTTTAAAATAATGTTTTAGTTCTCAAAACAGTAATTCGACATTTATTTCCCCATTCTCTTTCGGGGGAAGAGAATGGCGTAAGGGTAGGGAGACCATAAAATGTTCTTAAAATGCTTTTCTTTTGAAAATTTCTTCTTTTAAAAGAAATGTGTGCCTGAATTTCTAAAGCATATGGAGATCCCCGGGCAGGGTTTTTAGTCTCCTCTATGTTACACTTAACACACACAAAAATCACATTGTAGGACACAAAGTTTGCTACTTACATTCACTTCAGTTATAGCAATATCAACGACGCTACCAACAACAATTAAGGCATCAAAAGTGTTCCATGCATCAGTGAAATAGTGCTGTTAGGGCAAGCATTCAGAAGCCACAGAGGAGAGGAAGCACACAGGAAAAAAGAAGAAAAGGACAGCGTTATAAACGGGGAACATTCTAGCATTATGCCACCCGGCTACTTGAAAAGTTGCCCTAAAACAAACATGTTATAAGTACGTCACTTTGGGTATCACTGCAGACACAGAAAATAAGAACAGTTAGAGACGCCTATCTTACCCTGCCTACCAGTGACTTGGGCAATGCTGCCCAGCGGTCAGTCCTCCAAAAGGCGATTTGTGCCCCAAAAGGCCCAGGGTGAGGCTCTACCCTGAAAGGCCTTTTGTCCGCAACTCGCATTGGGAAATTCCTGGTTTCAGGTCAGGTGAAACTGGGACCTGTGACTTGTCCAGGTGATGCCAGTGTGGGGCGGGGAGCAGAATGTGCACAGACAGAGGACAGAGGTGGGCGGCCGCAGGCAGGCGCATACTCACGTCGGCTTCGCTGAGGGCCACGTCTATAATGCTGCCGATTACGATGAGGGAGTCAAACGTATTCCAGGCGTCACTAAAATACCCCTGGACAGAGCGGGCAGGGGGCAGACATTTATGAGCATGTATGAACGAAGTGCCATACAGATCATATATGGGGACACACCGGAGGCCCCTCAGCACCCATGGAAACCAGGTGGGGTGGGAGAGCCGCAGGGAGGCATCAACACTGGCCACTGGTAAAGAGGGAGGCAGAGGATAGGGTGCACTTGCATGTGTGAGGATGGTTGCCCACGCACACGTACGCGCACACACCTGCTCACACACACACCACGTGGACCCATGGCCTTGAGCAGCACCGAACCGAGCAGAATATCTGCAAGACCGAGGGAGCTATCTGGCAACCCTGCCCTGACACCTGGGGTGAAAGCCCAAACCCTCCCATGCCGATGGAAGAGTAAGGCTCTCCTACGCCTTCCACAGGGCCCCCATCACCCCACTTTCTTTTCTTCTTCACCTAAAGAGCACTATGACCAGGTATTTTACATATTCTCACTTTTTTTTCTTTCTTTTTTTTTTTTGCCCTTAAACTAGTCACTTTCTTCCTCCTTGCCAGTCCAACGAGAATTAGAAATGGTGGAACCAAGACAAATCCCTGTCCTCACAGAGCTCTCAGTCTAACAGAGACAGCAATGGCCAAGAGGGAGACAGACACAGTAACATCCATAGATCCAAGGAACAGAGTGGAGGCAGAGACGCTCACTCTGGGTTGTGGGAATGGGGGCTCAGGTGGAGAAGCCACAGAGGTCTTACAGGGGAAAAGAGCACTGAAAGACGATGAGGATGCTCAAGGGCTCCCAGTGTCCTTGCAGGAAGCCCCAAGTCACCAACAGGCTCCTCCTTGCACCCTTGCTCTTGTTCCCTCTCCCTCCCTCCTTGCCCTCCAGGCTAAGAAGACTCCTTTCCATCCCTCAAAACCTCCATCAGGTGCATTCCCACCTCCTGGAGCCTCTGCCATTCTAGCCTCCCCACCCCAACTCTCTCTCTCTCCACGTGCACTTCCTCCTTCAAGGTAAGATCAAATGTTATCTTCCTGATGGACTGTTTCAGATCCTCCTGACTTCTACCCCTCATCATGTTGACTCTGCCTCTCTCTCATGTCTTAATACTTAATTTGGGGTCTGTGCAAGTCCACCACACTGAACGCCTCTGAGGAAGAGGGCTGTGCTGACGATTCTGTCTCTTCCTCCATTAACCCTAATATCTAGGCCAGAGCCTTGGACTCAGTTAGTGCTTGGCACATTGCCATGTCTTTTCTACCAGTGAGTACCCAACTGGTTACTCAACCTAGTTCTTGTTTTTTTAGGTCCTCATATCTTACAGCAATTCTGAAGGCCCAATGGCCCTATGAGTGCGACTTACTAATCCATACGTATGTGCCATACATTTTACTTCCTCTTCTGGGTTCAGTACAATAGGTGCTAAATTAGTGCTTGTTGTTTCCTGACACCCCCAGGAAGCCCAAGATCAGAGTGGGTAGTGGGCAAGACTGTACACAGAGGCGTCTGGCAGCAAGACCAGTGACTGTCTGTATATTTATTGTGTCTTTTCAGAAAGCCAGAATATGTTTTGGAAATAAAAATTCAGATATGCATAATATAAAAAAGGGGCCCAATGTGCTTATAACTGGGTACACTTAGTGCCGAATCCAGAAAACTAAAACAGAAGGTACTTTGAAGTGTCAGGCCTCATGAACTTGTGATCAAATGCAGGCCCAGAGGAGGACACTGCAGAGCCCCTGCCTTTTATGACATGATAGAAAACGTGAACATGTGGCTCTCCTAATAGCTGGTGTAGGGATGTTTACTCTAGGTACTGTGACTTACTCCAGGTGCACATGTGGAGGGGGAACTATAATACTGATGATTTGGGTTTCTACAAAATTTCATCTTAAATAACGTAAGATTTTCCCACCTAGAGGCCATGACTTCTGACCCAGGCATCTTTCCTCCCCTTCTACAATCACAGTGCCTCAGTCACACATTGCTCTCATTGACTGCCACCCTCCCAGACCCCTATCTCAGCCTTCTAACAAGTAAACAAAAGGAGTCCGCCTGTGCCAACTCTGATGACCTGGGTCTCCAGGTCTAATGGAAAGTCTGCTTAAAAAATACTGTATCCCACTCCAAGCTTTTCTTCTCACAATGTATGATTCTTGGCTGGGCCACTTTGAGGACTAGACGAGTGCTACTAACGTGAGAGTCATGCTGGTCAGAGATGAGATAAAGAGCTTGCTCCAGGACATAAAGGGACACACTGCTTCCTTCCTGGAAGAAGACCCTAACCAAAAAGTCAGCTGGATCAAACAGTGTCTTCTAACCAAAAAACGTCAGCTGGATCGAAAGGTACACTGAGTGTTGCCTTGAATGTTCCCAGATGGTAAGAACATAGTTCTCTTTGAACTGATTTACTCTTTTGTGAATGAGCAACAAAGAGTTGGCTTACTAGCCGCCTCTCAAAGACTGTGCTGTGAGGGGCAGAGCCTGCCCTTTCCTTTGTGGATTTAACAGCGACTCGAAAGCTAAAGAGAAATGGTGATCCTTAACCTCTCCTCTAGAGAGAAACTGATGTCTTAATAAAATCTTTGGTCATTAGTAACAGCTGGGCCTCTGGCATACACACAGAGCAGAAGACCAAGCATTCCTTATCTCCTGTCCTAGCACACAAACAGCCCTGGCTACACTGCACGGTGCACTCTGCTCTTCCCCTTACAGTACATCATGTTCCTGAGGCCAAGCCCGCCACCTGTGCACTGGGTGCCAGCCCCTCCCACCCACTTTGGACTTTACTCTGGAACAGCTCCTCACCAGAATTATCAGTATTCACACCTTTGGATCATTCCTATCAGCCAACAAACTGTTGTCCAACTGGGACATTCTGGCCCTTACAGCTGTATAAAATCACTCCAAATCACCAAGATAGGGGTTTGACACTTGGGGTTCTAAAACTTTTTAAGCAATCTCATCAACTCTCTCTCCAGATGATTGTTCACACTCACAGAACCCTGGAGAGTTCTGCACTGAAGCCTGACACCCCTAAGCAACAGGAGGCTTGAGTTGGTGCAGGTTGTTGGAATCACAGGCTCTGACCAAGCCACTCTCCTAGGTTTAGGGAAGGCAGCCGGGCCTTCTTTCCACATCCTGCTTTCTTGTTTAGTAGCCCCCTTTGTAATAAAGTCACTATCAAGTGAGCATGACTCAGCCCCCCATCTCTTTTCAACCAAAGTCTGATAATCAGAAGATTAGACGTGGGCCTCCAACAGAAGGCTCATCTCCATCTCTCTCCTCTTAGCCATTAGTGACACATTCTCCTACAGCTGAATTTAGAGGCCAGGGCCCCTCAAGTGGAACCAGCAGTCCCTACCAGCACAGCCAGAATCTGCCCTTTTATTATATTTTTCCCAGCCCTACCCGCTTAAAACAACCAAGCAAGTCAGCCATATGCAATAACATCTATTACCTGAAAACAATTCTGACTCCATAAATTTCAAATCATAAACCAGACTAATGTGGGCCTTGGAGCTAGGAAGCTCTATTATTTCTACGAACTATCTTCTGATTGCCTGTTGTTGTGCATCTCCCACTCCACTGTGTGTTCTTGGCAGCAGAGCCTGGATATACTCTAGGCGTGGCACACATATGGGGGGCAGTGTTTGTGGAATGGCTACAAATGGGAAACAAGAAAAGCAGTCCAAGTCCAAGTTCTCTTTGCTGCCTGGAGTCTCTCTCACCTGAAGTTCTGAAGAAGCCTATACAAATGACCTTCTTTTGCTGTTGACCATAACAGCCAGATCACTTACCAGGGCTTGTTTGGGTAGCATTTGACTCAAGGGATGACCCACAGTGCCAACTTTTGGTAGAAACTATAACTGATTGCTTTCTAATTAACATAAGCCTTTATGAAGGTCAAGTGGAGGCTTAAAGGAAAACATCCACTTTGGGCCACTCTACTCTGCCCAAATATCCTGTGATAAAAAAGCAGGCATTGTCCTATGCCAAGAGGCTGCACTTACAGACTCCCATTTATTCCTTTGTTCATTTCCCCAATCTTTACTGAGTAACCAGCATGTAGCAAGCATAGTGTGAGACAAAGAAGATCCAGCCTGAGACCATGAGCATCTACTTATCAGCTAGTGGAGAGAGACGTGGAGTAGTGATGATGAAGCTACTGCACCATAAGCACCTAATAGATACACATGCACAGGAAGATCTGACTCTGGCTGGGCTGGGAGGGTCCGTGTTACAGAGGAGCCAACATTTTGAACAGGCTTTAAAGGATAACAAGGTGGAAAAAGGGCTTCCAGACAGGAGCATGTGTCATGGAAAAGCCTAGCATATTAACAGCTGAGGATGCAGTGGGGGGAAGAAATAATAGGGAGACAATGGGTCAAGGTTCGGTAGAAGACTTTGAAATTAGATTAAGAGAATTATATTTGTGTCTCATGCAATAGGTAGCCAGTACCAGAATTTTATTGAAAGAGCACCAGAGTTGCTCTGGGTTTACAAATGGAGTATGTGGAAGAGGACTAGAGGGGGGCTGAGGCCAGAGGCAGGGAGATCATTTAACAGTCAGGATAACTCAGAAGGGAGGAGGGCAGTAGAGATTTGGATGAGAAGGAGGTGGCCACTGAGGCCCTGGGCACGAGGTACCCATTTAATAGGTGAGAAGAGGACCAGGAGAATGTTCTGGGGAAATCCAACATCGAAGGGACTGGCTCTGCTCCTGAAGAAGTCTGACATAAAGCTATAGTTAAAGAAAGGAATAATGGCTCTCAAGTGTTATTTGTCATTAAAATAAATCACCTACATTATATCTGAACTAAAAGACAGCATTGAATTTTCTTTCTAGGAGGTAGAGGATGTCCTCTAGGAAGATTGCTAAGGTTTTATTAATAAGCATTACTCCCGCCAGGAACCCTGGGGCAGGCAATGGTGGCCTGGGAGCCCGACGCAACCAAATAATCCAGTGTCCACTGTGCATCAGCTCTGCACAGAAGCATGTGGACAGCATTAAAGCTTTTCTTCTTTCCCCAAACCTAACTACTCTTCAGTTTGTCCAAGTCCAGGTAGCAAGGCCTGTAAATTAGCCATTTGTGAGGCAGAACCAAGAACAAAATACTTGATGGCCTAAGACTTGGGAACAAAGTATGGTTCTCTGGGGATAAGCCCACAACTAAAGCAGATAACCTGGCTCAAGCATGTGCTGGACCAAACACCAAATGGGTGACATCCAGAAGCATGAAAATGAAAACCCAAATTATACCTGTAGGAGCCAGGTGGGTTTTCCTTTTGGAGCTGAATCGACATACAAAGCAGCCCGCTTGCTTTGCCCTAATTCTTCAGTTCTTTGGCCTCTCACTACCTTCCATTCTCACCTAATACATGCTCTAAACAACTCTTCCTACACAGAAACTCCCACCTCTAGGTTTCCTACTTCTGTCTGCTTACCTCAGCCCTTCCACTTACAGGGGCTGGGTGGTCTGACCCTGCAGGACCTGGGACCATGTTCCTCTAGATGTGCCCCCTCTCAGGAGGCCCCATTTCTCAGTCAGTCTCTTGAATATAAAACAAGTCCCCAGGGTCAGGTTTCTCATCTGGCTTTAACCCTTCCTCCTCCAATACCGTCTCACCTACCAGGAAGGATTTTGTCCAACTTCACTTTCCACATACATATTATAAAACGACTGCCTCCATCTTTCCTGACAGAGATACTGACACATTCTCCTAGAAGGTGTGCCCCTCACAATAGAGACAGCCACCCCAAGGAACCCAGTTACAAAGCTCCTCACAGGAGACAGACTTCCCTGAGATGATACTGATGGGCCAAGTTTCCCAACCCTCTGCTCCTTGTGGCCACCTCCTCAAAGACTGTTCCCTCTGCAGCTTTACAACATGGTTCTCATGATTCCTGACTCCCCCTCTGACTGAGTGGCCCCCACCAACTTGTGAGGAAGCCCACTCACCTGGGACTGGTTATCAATGAAGAGAAGACAAGGAAAAGTTAGGGAGCATCCCTTTAGGCATGTAAAAGCATAAAATCTCTCTCCCCTGGCTCTGGCGAACGCAGAAATGATGCTCCTCAAGCACAGAGATGCTGTTATAAAATTTCTCTCCACTGTAATCTGAGGTTATCTTATGCTATGGTAGTGTCATGCTAAGCAAAACTACAAAGTACCACAATTTCTAGCGGAAATCACTCATTTCAAAACTCTGATCAATTAGCACTGATTACAAATTAGCTACTCATCTTCCTTTGGTATCTCCAACCTGTTCACATACTACTGAACTGTCCTCCCAGGTTTGATAACAATGGTTTGCTGGGCAGAGCAGTGAATAACAGGCCATCAATGCAACGGCTCGCTAGAGGGTACACTCACACCTCCTTCTCTCCCTCTCTCTCTCTCTCTCTCACACACACACACACACACACATACACACACACACACAATCTTAGGTAAGTGGGCCTTCTCTTCAGTCTAGAATAAGCTTTCAAAAACTTCAGAAATCTAGGAAATGTTCCATACATATGTTCTACATTGCATTTCTCAAATACTTTTGATGTCCTTACTTTGCAAACCTTTCTATCAGTACAAACGAATATTATTCAAAGAAGTAAAGGTGAGAGGAAAGCAAATCAAAATTGCCAAAGGAAATTAAAATGAATTTGGAAAAGTTGGAAATGTTTATATATGTAGATATGGACAAGTCACAGTAAATAACATCTGGCCATGCATAAAGTGCCAAATTTGACCCCACTGCAATCACCCCAATTGGTCACTTACAAGTGTCCTTTCTTTTGGGTCCACAAAGAGCTGATAAAGATTGCATAGAAATTAATTCAAATTAAAGAAAGGAACAGTTTTGAATTAGAATTCCATGGAGTATGTGAAATCATCATTTCATAATCCAAGTCTTAAATTAGTGTTGTCAGATACATTATATACAGATGAACAAATAACTGGGTCGCTGAACTCTGTCATTCTCTAATTGTGATAGTTTGGGGCTTTGCTAGAAAAGAAACTGTGGGTCAAACGTCCCACAGTAAAGCCAGAATTCGTTCCTCGGTTTTTAGGATGAGGGAACATCATTAGTTGAAGATGATGATGGTGGTGGTGGTAGTGGTGGTCATCGTCAGGTCATAGTAACAGCACTGACACATCTATAGCATGATACGACTTGCCAGGCACTGTCTAAGCATGGCACATATAGTGATTCTTACTCCTCACGAACACCCTAAGAAATAGAAATATTAGTGTCCTCATTTTACGGGTGAGGAAACTGAGGCACAGAACAGTTAAGGAACTTGCTTGATTAGCTAGTGAAGAGCAGGGAATCTGAATCCAGAACCATGTGTGCCCTTCAACACCTTACTATCTGCCTCTTATACCACAGACATTGATACCTGTGGAAATAGATTCACTCCCTCCTGAAGGAGACAGAACATGCTGAGCAGTCCAACAGTGTTGAACACATTTCCTGTCTTGCTTTGTCTTAAAGTGAAATTTTTCTAAATTAAATTTAAAAAGTGGTATGACTACAAGAGGTCTGTAGCTGGTAGAACGGTCCATAAAAGGTGAAAAAGATGCTGTAGACAAACGTCTTTATCCTGGAAATCTAAAAGTAAGATCAGGGCCAAATTATTTCTGATGGGTTATGTTAAAACAATTTCTCCAATGCTCAAATAATGAAGCAAGTTTCCCTGACACAGCATAATACATGCTATTCTAGAAACAGAAAATCAGGTTTCAAAAACAATCTCCATTGTATAAATTCCTAATTCTCTCCTCCCTTCTTCTTTTTCTAAGAATTGTTTTTATGAGGTTTTGTTTTTGCAGTTTTATTTCCCCATGTGTATACTGATGCCCTAATCAGATGCTAATGTTCTCAGGTGATAACCTAGTTAGTAGCTAGAACAATTCAGCATAATTCAGTAACACAAGACTAACAGGAAGCAGGTGCTTCTCTGGAGTAATTCAGCAACAGCCTTTGAAAAGTAGGTCCAGCAACTCACCTTAGGTTTAAATGCAATGACTTTCAAAACCATCTCGACCGTGAACACCCCAGTGAAGACCATGTTCAGGATGTCCATGGCATCATTAAACATCTTGGACTGCTCATAGTGCTGTGGGTGAAGACAGAGGCACAGTTCTCAGAGGCCCACTCCAGACCAGGAAAATGAGGCCCCCAGCCCTCTACTCTGCAGGCGTCCAACCCCTACTTGGGTGCAGAGGCCACCTCCACATTCCAGCACCCTCTCCTAATGATTTTGCTGGCACTGCAAGGTCGCAGGGCTGTCCTGCCAAGTGCAGGGAGGCTGTAACAAGATGAGGATGAATGGGGAAAAGCATCAATTTCTTGTGTCCAGGATAAAAGGAATCCAACCCCTCTTTTGTCAGAGTTTACACTCAGGGCCTTGACCTAGGCGCAATATGGAACTCACTCAAATGTCTATGAGTAAGGGTAGGATTTGGTTAGGGATCAATTTTATGCCATTTAGTTCTATTTTTAATAAAAGGCAGGGCTATATTGACTTCACACTTTCCCCTACATCAGCGTATGGTCCTTCTCATGCATAAAGAATTCTGAAATTTAAGGATAGTAACAGAAAATTTATCCTTGGCTGACTTTAGACACATTTTTTTAGACAGCACTGGGAGTTGATCTGATTTGCTCCAAGTCAGTGTGAAAACTGAACCCAGACCTCCGTCTTTGCTTCTTGTCCTAGTGCAGCTAGACAACATTACTGCTGGAAAGGCTCATTGTCAATTACAGTGTTAATTATATTAAATATTATACTTTACATTAAAAATAACTGTGCTAATGCCATTAACACTATTACTACACTGTAATCCAACTTGGCCAACTGAAGGGAGCTGCACTCCTTGCCTGAAATATGGACAAGGAACAGCTGCAATGCAGGTCCAACTCAACACTCCCTGGACTGGAAGATTCCCCACTGCCATACTGAGAGCTCCTTGCAGGCAGAAATGTGACTTATACGTTGTTTTCTGATATAAGGTGTTTACTCTGTGCCAGGCACAGAAGAAAGTACCTGGCATAAATTATCCAGCACAAACTTTATTTCCAAGGTAGGTATGACAGATTTCCCATTTTACCAACAGCAAAAGCAAGCTCAGGGGATTTAAATAACTTTCCCAAGGTCACCCAGTTGGTAAGAAGTAGAGTCAGGATTGAAACCCCTGACCACCCAACTCTGCCCAGACAGAGCATTGGTCCTCAACCACCCCATGGCCACGGGAGGCCCATAGTAAAGGTCTACAGAATCAAATGCCATGCTCAGGCTCCATGGAAATGTCACCTATAATCACAATGTAAAGACAGACTCTCAACAAAAGAGTGATTGTAAACTCCCATTGTGAGAACAGGACTTGGCCAAACTACAGCCCAGACTCATCAGAACAGTCAAACCCGACCCCTTGTGAGGGGCAGCCTTCTGCCCTCAGAATTGGGGGCATGTGGCTGTGCAGAAGACCCAGATATGACCCCCGTTACCATGTGTCTCCATTTTTACCTGCATGGCCAAGCAGAGTGTGTTGAGCATGATGAGGACAAACATCATGTATTCGAAAGGTGAGGAGTTCACCACGTACCAGAACTTGTACTGGTAAGGGTTTTTGGGGATGTATCTCCGCAAGGGACGTGCTTTCAAGGCGTATTCAACACACTGACGCTGCAACGGCAGAAAAGAGCAATGAGGGGTCCTGAGTATGTCTCCAGAGGGACATAGTTCTCACCTGTTCTGTAAGAGCCAGTGCAGCACCTGCTGGGAAGGACCCAGGATGATGGCGAAAACTACCAGGTCACCCCATGGACACCACTCTGTAGCACTCTGACAAAAGGCCCCTAGCTCCATCACCTCTTCTGATCCTCACAGCTGCCTGGAGGGTAAGCAGATCCCACAGTCTGCTTCCATTTTACTCATTACATAACTGAGCACAGAGCTGACAATGGCCCACCTGAGGTCCCACAGTGCACAAGCAGGGACACGAAGCCTTATTCCTGCCTTTCCTCTACGCTGGTGGATTACATGTGTGGTTATCCTGCTCACACTGTCCTCCAGGAGAGGAAACCACATCATGAAATCCTCAAGAACCACAGAAGCTGGGTTCACTGCCCAAGACTGGAGCCTCCTGGCTGCTTCAGGATGAACCCACATGAGGCACTGCTCAGGATCCAGAGTGTGCTAACTGTGAGTATTTAATGGTGAGCTAACTATGTGTCCACCTGTGAGGTTCTGAGGCTCAGGAGCTTATTGCGTTCTTGGACCTCGGGGTCAGTAATCGTAGCCAGAGCACTGTCCTTCCCTCACATTCTGAGAACTCAGCGTCAGGCCCTGCTTACTCCTAAGCCTAGACCTATGCCCATTCTTCTTGGATTCTGGGCTCCCTCTGTCTAGGACCTGATCCTGCTGTTACCTCACACGCTGACTCCCCTGATTCGAGTCTGTTCTGAACCTCAAGTAATGACACGAGTTCAGCTCTGGTGCTGACTGGCTGGCCTGGGCCTTGCCCTGACACTCTCCTTCTCTGGTAGGAATGAAGAGCTTGGGCTAGGTCTCCCACGTACCACTACTGATAGAATCTGCAAGGACACCCTGACAACTAAAAGCAACATTTTCCTCCAAACAAAACCAGCACTGTCCTCATGCTTCCCCTGAAGAGTATGGCTACAGCCCAAGCCAGACCACCTCACCACAGCCACTTCCCCCAGGAAACTCGGGCTGGCAGATGATTCTTGCTCACCCATCATCATCAAACACAGATGCTACTGATAGAGGACCTGGGGGAAACTCCCAGAGCAGAATCTCAATCTCACAATCTTTTAGGGCTGAAAAGGATTTCTAAAATTCCTTAATGCCCTCAACTTAGAGATAAGGAACCAAGCCCAGAGAGAAGTGGGGACGCACCCACAGCCACAGAGCACGTAGAACAGGACAAGAACACCGGTCTCTTGGCTCCTTGCATTATAACACAATCAGGGCCAAAGCCCCTGTTCCTATCAGATTTGTTAAAACAAGGTGCTACGTAGAGAATGATGGCAGTGCAATCAAAACCCCAAGTTTACAATTAGTGACTTTCCCTGTGGTGTGACACCATACTTCCTCCTAAGTCAACGGTTCTCGACCAGAGGATATTTGGCAATGTCTGGCGATGTTCTGGTTGTTTCCAAAAACAGGAGTGAGGGTGGAGGGTGGTGGAGTGCTACCGGAATCTACTGAGCAGAGGCCAAGGATGGTGATAAATAAACATCCTACAAAACACAACAAGAATTATCTGGCCTGAAATGTCAATAGTGCTGAGGTTGAGGAGATAAAAGACTTTCCATCATTAGGAACTCTGGGAACATCCCTGGGTGTTTTCTGGCCCCTGGCCACACCGCCCAAGATTCTGAGCTGTCACTGGTGAGTCATGACCAAGGAAGGTGGACAAGCACCTCTCTGGCTTCTCACCCACAGGTTTAGGGGTGAATTCTACAATTACAAAGTCAAATTTGTATCTGGGAACCTAACTTTCAACAGCGATGACTCAAACTGGCCGCAGGTACGCTGTGAATGGGGTCCAAGCCCCAGGGTCAAACACAGGTGGCGCCCTGCTATGTGCATGGGGAAGCCATCGAAAGAGACATCCCTCCTCTCCTGCTTGAGGGACAGAAGCCCAAACAGTGTGTGACTTTAACCTGATTTTTGTCGAGCTCACAGTTCTTATACTCTTTCTCTCCCTGCTCCTGGAAGGTGACGATGACGAAACCCACGAAGATGTTCATCATGAAAAAAGCGACGATGATGATGTAGATGATGAAGAAGATGGAGATCTCCACACGGTAGTTGTAGATGGGGCCGATGTTCTCTCCGTTTGAGTCAATGGCTTTGTACAGCAACCTGGAGAGCAGAAGGACCAAGTGAGCACTGCGAACCCCACGTAGCCCAACTCCACGACCTTCCCAGGCAAATCCCTCTGCTCAATGCCACCACAGGCACTGAGTGTCAGACCCCTCACTGGAGCCCCGCCCAAGGCCCCTGGACGGGCTAGAGGCACCCTCCTCAGCATGAGGCCCAGTCAGCCCAGCACCTAGGTGGTGGGCACCTGAGGTATATTTGTTGATTAACATTTGACAACTATAAAAGACAAATGATTTTAATTACATAATTGTATTAACCAATGTTACCCCCAACAAACTTAATTTTAAAAAAGTATTTCACAAATATTCACCAATTCTCCTTCCTATTCATGGACAGAAGAGAGGAAGAACATCTTATGTTATTCAGTGGCAGAACCGAAAACTGTATACACACTGGCAAAGACAACAGTAAGCAATGAGGGATTTCCAGAGAATTCAGAGAACTTCCCCAAACTGAAATATGCATAAAAATCAAATACATGCCCAGCAGAACTCAACAGGAAGAAGTGAAATTACTATAAAACCCCCAAGTTAAATTCACAACCAGACTGATATAAATTCAGCTCTTCCAGGGCATCCGACCCCTGGCTGCACTGTGCTACACACTTTCACAGCTATCTGGAAAAGCAGACATTGCTGTCATCCCCATCTTACTGAAGCACAGAGAGGGATCTAAGTGCCCAAGGTCATGCTCCATGGGGGCAGAGCTGGGAGTTGAGCCCAGCTCCTCTTAGCCACACATCCCAAGTTTCTTAATTTCCCCTCAGCTACCACCCTGATTTGCTAAAGCACAGGGTTCAGTACCTGAGACTCAAAACCTTCACGAAGTGAAGGATCTTACTCTATGTCTCTTTTCCCCCGCCAGGACCAATTCTCTAATGAAAAGTCCCATCCACCCATCCTTCACCCCACAGGAACTCCTGTAAAGATCTCTGACTCTCCCACACATCTGGAGGGTTTTGCCAGCCTGAGGAGACCAGCCTGTCCACATTTTACAGTTCCTCCAGGCACGGGAACTTGACATTCAGGACCCCATCTACGTATATGTGCTCTGGTGGCAGGAGCTAGAGGTGGGGTGAGGAATTAGAAAACAAAGGGTAACAAAACTACAAGAGACGTTCCTTTTGTATTCTATTTCCTTCCTTCATTCCATTTTTCTTACTTTACCCATCAAAATTGTAGCCTTTCTCCAGGACCCTATTCTGCACATCTCTGACATCCCAGACCCTCCTGCCTGGTTTAACTGCCTCACACTCTAATCGGGTTTGGGCTTTGAAGAGAGGGACCATGCTGACATAGCTGTTTCTTCCACAGTGCCTAACACACATAGCATGTTGCAGGGAGCATGTATCAAAAGCAGTTTATGAATAAGTGAATGCATCAGTGAAAGACATGGCACAATGGCAGCCGTCCATGCCTGTCATATACTAGTACAAGGAATAAGTGAGCAGGTGAGTGGATGGAAGGATGGGACACTATCAAGACCCTCTTTGGTGTAATGGCAGCTTTACTGACATGGCTACCAGTGGGAATTGGCATGACAAACACATCTGAGGACATTCATTCCCATCCAGAGATGCTTCCCAGGAGCCAGCTGAGATGAGGCTCCTCCCTGGGACCTATGCCATCCCTGCTTCCCAAATCCGAGAATCCTGTCAGCTGGTCACAAAGGTTAATCATTTGCTTAATCAGACAGAGGAGCCCTGTGGCCAAGAAGTGATTGATAAGTGGATCAAAGCTTAAAAATCATAGAAAAAGCCCACAGCTGTGAAGAAAAGCAGGACTTTCTCCAGGAGAGATGGCTCAGCCAAGAGTGCTCCAAAGCAAGGAGGAAGCTCCCTGAAGATGTACATTATCTCTACTTACTCAGGCCAACCCTCAAACGTGGAGACTGTGAAAAGGGCCATCATAGCAGAAAGGACATTGTCAAAGTTGAAATCGCTATTTTGCCAGATCCTCTCACGGACCACAGGGTTATCAACATCTCCATCCTTGTAGAGGATGAAAAGCCCCCTAGAGAGGTAAAGAAATGTGGGTCATCTTGGCTTGACACAAAATGAGTCACGACTGCCCCAACCCCACACCTCTAGGCTCAGTTTGCCGGCCAGGCCACAGACCTGAGCACTGCACAGTCTGTGTTTTCCTTTTCTTGCCTTGCATTTCATCTATCTACTCTCCAGTTCAAATAGCCATCGAGTAACTATTGGCTTAATGAGTCTTCTCCAGAGCAACTAGGCAGACTCCCTGCATATGCCTGATAACAAATGAAAACTACCAAATAACAAACATCTCTCATATTCAATGGGCTCAAGCTATGCACTGAAGACTCCAGCACGTTTGCTCAAAACATGCTGGCCACGGAGAATTCCATAAGCTCTGGGAAACAAGCCCAAGTACCCTCTTATCTGCATTTTAGTTTTAATCAAATTCCTTCTCTTTACATTAACAATATTTCCAGCTTTCTTTCCAGAGAATTCTGCAAAGAAATATTATGGCACATAACATTTCTCTTATGATTTTATTTCTGGGAGGAGTCCAATGTCTCTATTTCACAGGTGGAGTCAGAGAGGGAAGGGGAAGTGTCTTCATGCTGTTGCTCTGCTGCTCAACTCCAGGGGGCACCCTACACCCCACGGCCCACATGAGGGGTGCCCTGGAGGTGCAGAGACATGGTCGCATTGCAGCTGGTGACCTACGACCACACCTTTTGCTGAAAAGGATGGGAAAACAACAGATGTTCGCACAGTTAGACCTTTAGGCAACAGTTTCCATGTCTGCCTTCCCATCCTTCTGGACAGCTTGAGGTAAGAGGCACAAAAATTTCCCGCCTTCTCTCTCCTCTGCCCATTCTTATAAATGGAAACATGGCCAAAATGTGGGCAACGGGAGTGAGCCAGGGCAGGGAGGCTGCCTGGAAAACCTGTCAGAAGGAAGGAGCCAGCCCATGAACAGCAGGGAATTGAGCTTCAAGTTCTGGTTTGGGGAAGGATTATTCATGTCGCTATCAGGTGAGCTTTCTGGGGTATTTCATAACCTTATTTTAGGTTTTAGGGCTTCCCCTGCCCCAAACATCAAAAGCCTTCAATTCGTTCTTTTGAGGTGATGAAAAGCTATGGAACTAGATAGAGGTAGTGTTTCCACCACAATGTGACTGTACTAAATGCCACTGAATTGTACATTTTTAACTGGTTAGCTTTATGTTATATGAATGTTACCTCAAATAAAACAAAAATAAAACCATTCATCTCTCCAGCCATGAGCTGACTACACAGTTTAGTTGATGACAAAACCTCTGAAATGCTAGCACAAGTGAACCCTTAAAGTTTTTTATTTGTTCTTCCAAATTTCCCACTCCTGTGACCAGATCACTCACCTGCATTCTTCAGGATTACTTTTGGCTTCATCTGTGCAGCGATAGAACTTTCCCTGGGTACAAAACAGACAGACAATCAAATGCAGGCTCCCCCCTGAAGAGATCAGCTGGGCCTTGTGCTCCAAGGCACGTCGCTGTACCTTGAACAACTGGACCCCGATGCAGGCAAACATGAACTGGAGAAGGGTGGTGACAATCATGATGTTGCCGATTGTCCGGATGGCCACAAAGACGCACTGCACGACATGCTAGGGAGAGAGGAGAAGGTAGAGGGTGAAGTGGTATTACTTGTTTTTGTTGTTTTAGCTTCAGAGAGAGCCAACACCAGCCCAGATTGTTTATTTCTATATGATTTTCCAGCTTTGTTTTCCAGGTGGTTATCTGTGGGGGTTCCCCAGTGCACCACAGCTGCCCAGGAGGAGTATGGTGTAGGTAGGCCCCTCCTTGGCTTCCTCCAAAACTTTTAGTTTGGTCAGAAGAAATATGGGGTGCACATTGCCTGGCACATAGGCCTACAAGTTCCGCACTCCATAAAAGGACTTAGGAAAATGCAAACCTTCTGGCCTTTTATACAATGTTCATGAGAATAGACTTAAAGGCTAAAATAAACACTAGTAACATTGAAAAGTAATAAATTAACAGTAATCATATAAAGAAAATATCTTAAATGAACAAAAATAAAGAAAATAATAACAATTAAAAATGCTATCAGCACTTGGCAGAGGCAGCTCGATTGGGTTATACTCCTTTCAAATGTACAATTCACTTTAAAATCCATCAGGCCTTAGCCCAGCTCTGGCCCAGAAAAGTCAGTAATTATAGCTAACCCCACCAAAAGCAAGCACAGTCTGGAGGAGAGAAACCCAAACCTTGAGTCCTTTCGCTCTGTTGATTGCCCTGAGTGGCCTCAGGACCCTTAAGACCCTCAGAATCTTCACAACAGAAATGGCACTGGACCTAAGGAAGAGAGCAGAGGAAGCAAAGAAAGCAGAGTGTATTACAGTTGAATCAAATACTTTGACATTATTTCACCTGGCCTTCACTCTAATATGACTACACGATGGTGGGATTACATGTTGCTGAGCTAAACTCTCCCCATGACTTAGCCTCATAAGTCTCCTCCTTCCATGCCACAGTCCATGGCACCTGATAAGCCAGGCCCGTGGGCACTCAGAGGCCCTGACTTGGGTGCACAGCTGACCTCTGCGGAAATGGGATCCAGTCTTCGGTTTCATTTGTTTGGTCTTGTTTTCTGAGTTTGGGGCCTTGCTGAAGTGCTTTGGTGCAGGGCTGCTCTGGCCTTCAAGGAGTCCACTGTCTGGTTAGTGAGATGGGCAATTGCAACCCCAGGTGGCAGGTATGACAACAGAGGTGATGCGGCTAGGGGAGCACTATCTTGGGGAGCCTGAGAAAGACCCCCAGGAAGGTAATATCCAGGTGAGTCCAGTGGGGTAAGGGTTAGCTAGACAAAGGAGGAAGTGGCTACAGGTCCAGGGAGCAGTAGGTAGACAGGTCCTGGATGAGAGTGCAGCTCATTCAGCATGGCGGGTGGCTGCATGTGGCTAGAACACAGGCTCAGGAGGCAGTGGGCAAAGGCTGGAGAGGGCAGGCACAGCCAGGAGTTTATAGAAGTTAAAAAGTATTGGTAAGAATGTCCTTCAAAGCTGCAACTACATGATTCCCTCCTGCTAGGCAGCGGTGGGAGGTGAAGAGGGCTACTGCCACAGGCAGCTGTTTCAGGCAGGGGTCCTTGGTCTTCTGAGGGGAACAGAGTCTCTCTAATCACCACTAGCACAGAGGTGGGCATGCACATCACCACATAGGGGGTACTGATGGTCAGCACCTCAGCAGTGGTGCTCTTAAGTCAGCAAGAAAGCAAGGCTATCCCTGGATGCTCCCTCTGGAGCCTCTGTCCCAGACTTCTGGGTACAGCAGGCAAGGAGTGTGCAGCTCAGGCTGTTCCTTACCAGAAATCCTTAAATGCTATGGAAAGGACTTAGGGCCCTAACTTGTAGTCTCAGCCCCCTCCTAGATGAGAATTTTAAAGGCCAAAAGAATAGGGTCATACAGCTGGTATACCCTGGAGATGATGGGAACCTTCACTATCTAAGCTAGAAGGGCCCAAGAGGCCACCTGGTCCTACTCCATCCTGAACAGATAGATAACTAAGGCCTGGAGACAAGATGCCTGTAAGGCCTTGGCACCAGCCCTGGAGGAAACAAACTAGAAGCCCTCTGTTGAAAACAAATATCACAGAGTAATAAGCTCAACGTAGTAGTGGGTATGAAAACAAAATAAAAAGTAAAACAAAAATGCATGAATTGTCCAAATACTTTCTGGCAAGGGAATAAATTAAGCTTTTCTGAATAACTGAATGTAATCATTAAAATGATGCTCAACAAATTATGTTAAAATATTTCATGTAAACCATCCTGGCCAACAGTCCTGTGTGTGTACACATACCCACACCCCAGAATACTTACTGGATCCCAAATGACACCAGAGATACCCCAACAACCAGCATATCCAGCAAATTGAAGTAGTTCCTGCAGAAGGCTCCTTTGTGGAGGAAAGCTCCAAAAGTTGTCATCTATAAGCAGAATCAGGGTGAATTTACTGTTATTTCTCTCCAGAGGAAAAGAAACTTGGGCTCTTTACAAAATCTTGAGGACAGTATGACTATTAAAGAGTGTGTTCAGAAGCCAGAAATGTAAACCAACTGAATAATTTGTTCAAAAATAGAAAAAGGGAAGCTGATTTGGGGCACATTTTGAAAGAAGAGAACAATTTATACTTTATTATAGTGACAACAAATTTCAAATATGAACACATCACTGGCACATCCAAAGAGCCTGCCTCAGGAGAGAGTCCATGTGACAACACTTGCCAGGCAGAAACTGCTACCCAGACAACCTGGCTTCCCCATGAAATGCTGGTTCTGTCCCCTAGGAAACCCCAGGGGAAGCTGCATTGTTCCAATCTGAGGGGCTAGAAAAAGTGCTAGAGTCCAGGGCTCACAGGCTCAGTCTACACAGAAACGGGCATTTTTCCAGGTAGGCCCCTAATAGTCCACTTTAAACAGCTCTTCTGAGTCCAGTTACATGTGAGGTGGGGCTAGGAAGCGGTCACATGCCTCTTGCCTAAGTCAGTCTCACTGCTCTCTAGTTACACACAATGTGTACCCATAGCCCGTACCATGGGTGCTACAGTGAGGCTCCTACTGATGGCAGAAAAGGGGTTTAGTGAGGAATTTCTCCAAAGTAAAAATAGCAAAATACAAAGAATTCACTGTTCACCTAAAAAAAAGTGAGGGAAGGCTCAGATAAGTACAGGAGAGGCAGAGTTGGGAACTAATAAAATTAGGCCATATAAAATCTCCAATATTCAATATTTTTAACCTACAAAAATGGTAATTTCTTCACATTTAACCAAACAACCAAAAAGCCTTCTGAACCTCCCCAAGGCCACCAGGAACCACCATTTCAGATGTCAGATGCCTCTTAGCAAATCTCCAATTTCTGAATCCTTCTCATTTTAGCTTATTTTTCACTAACATACTTTCAGAAATGAAGAACAGCTTGAAAGATTTAAGTCACTGAAGCAAGAATACAGAAATTTAAAAGCAATATTTTTCTTTTCATAAATCTGTATCTTATTTGCCCCAAAGTTTGAAAGTAACTATATTCAACAACTAAAATCTGTGGGAAATAAAATAAAACCTCAATTAACCAACAGGCTAGGTGGAACATATCCCCATTCTATTTGAAGATAAGAAGGCAAATTACAAAAAAAAAAAAAAAAAGGCAGCTTGGGATCAAACAAAGGCTGGGTGAGTGTCCTTGCACCCCATGCCCAGTGCCTTCTGCATCTGTGCTCCTTAAAATGAAAACCATCACTAGAAGTTACAGGTCTGACTTATGACAGAACTGTCAACCAAACTCACTGGCTTAAAGGCAGGAAAATGAACTCAAATATTCAAACCGAGGTTGGTTGGTTAGTGTTGTACTAATTAATGTTTTCATTACATCATCATCTTTATCACTGTTGAAAGAAAATAAATGCCCCACTCCCACAATGTTAATTGAGGTTTCATTTCATAGAAGATTTTGTAAAGAGCCCAAGTTTCACAGTAGTCTAACAAAAATTACATTTTTTTCCGAGATGCACACACAAAAAACTCAAAATGGTTAAAAAAAAATTGTGGTCAAAGTCTTTGTTTCCCAGCTTGTCTCCCCTTGAGGAGATGACTGCTTTGACAGTTGTCACAGGCCACCTTGTCCAACACTGTAATAACTCACACCATTTAGCAAGTCTGAGGGTGGGGAGAGGTTGGTTCTTGGATCTCTGCTATTCATCTCCAGCCCTCTGGGTACAAAAGGAATGAACTTGCCCCAGGTTGGCCTTCACCTGTACCATGAGTACACAAACCACATGCAGCAATGGTACCTGTTAGCTTATGCATGGGCAGTACATTTAAGGCACCCTGTCTAAAGGGTGCTCTTTTAGTTTGAATAAATGTAAGCCCATCCATTAAAACAGATATAAAATATCAACACACATAGATCCAAGTTACCTTGCAAATCCTGTTGCAAGAAAATATTTTAGGCCACTGAAACATAATTCAGTCAAAGAAATGAGAAGAGATACATTCCCTTCAAAGGATAAATACTTTTCCTCTGACTTTGATGTCAGGAAAGGTGGAAGAAAGTTCACGTATAGTGATATATCTGTTATCAGTTGGCATACTTCAAAAGATATAAAAAAAGAGCATAACATAATTTCCAATCATGATTATGAAGCCAAAGTTGCTCCTACAAGCATCAAAAGTTAAAAAGAAACAGCAAAAACAAGTTGAACAGTTTCAGAAAAAAATCCTTTGGTTAAAAAAAAAGAAGTATAAGCTTGCTTACAGAAGACAAAAAATTTAAAAAGTCAAAAGCACTTCACGCTGCTTTGCTGTGTGTCACACGCAGGAGCAGGCCCCTTAAACACACCACTGAGGCACCTGTTACCTTCAAAATGATCTCAAATGCAAAAGTACCAGTGAAGACATAATCTGCATAACCTAATACCTGGAAGGAAACAAAGAAGTGCAACTATTATTGCTACAGCTGCTTTAGAGAACATGAGGATTAATGGAAAAAGCCATTACCTTTAACAGGATTTCGACAGTAAAGATGGCTGTGAAAGCATAGTCAAAGTAACCCAGTATCTGGAAAGGTACAACAATGAAATAAGAAAAGGCATCCGGACAAACGCCATAGCCACATGCCCACAGGGAGAACCCCCACATGCATCAGAGGCCTGTTCTCTGGGGATAACCTGCCACGCTGGAGGTAAGTGCAGAGAGGCTCATAAATGTCCCACCTGGTCCCATTACAGCTCGTCTTTACGACCAAAAAAGAGCCCTTGGAAATACTTACCTCCTTTAACCACTCATGCTGACTCTCTTCCCAGTCCCATGTCTTTGACAGATTCATTTCTAAAAGTGCTTTATTAATAACCCTTTCTCATCAGAGCACCACACTGACAAACTGCTTGTGGCAGGCACCAGATAAATTAGAGTCGTACACACATTTTGATTTTTTAACTGCATTTTTGGCTGAATGAAATATGTTGCCATCCAGCTAAGCTTCAGACTGGTGGAGAAATGTAAATAATGATACAAGTATCATTAAATGGAGCCAGCTCACATGTCCCCTCTGATTCCAGCCCATTTAATCAGGGAGGAAAACACTTTTGCCCCATTGATGTGTGAAGCTGGGTGAGTCGTCGATGAAGAGTTTCACTTATCATCTTGCTCTGCATCTAATATCACTCACTCCAATTGTTATTTATTTTTTTTAATCTCACTAGGCCCACTCAAAGACGAGACTGACCTGGCTTTTGAATGATCAGTCCACATCCCTGAAAATAACGTCTACTTTCCAACTGAGTCCTGATCATGCCTTCTGGGGTAGCTGCCTCTTCTCAGAACCGTGGAGGCAGGAGAATGGGGCAGGTAGGCCGGCAAGGAGTCTGACTACCACTCAACTAAGGCTGCTCCCAGGGATGCTCAGCCACAAAGACGGTGGCCAAGACTGCCAGTAGAAGAGGCTGTCTTGGCCACTTATTGTCATGACAACTGCGCTCTGTGGTTCGAAAGAACTGATGAGATCATAGCTGGAGAGACAGTGGAGACCTTTCATTTTGCAATGAGGAGATGCTGGGAAGGAGGTAGGGGCGCCTGTTTAGGCCACACAGCCAACCCCGGCATTGCTGAGCAAGGAGCTAGGCATCTGGAAAGCTAGTTGAGAGCCATGGGCCCTGTTGTTTAAGTGTGGGGTCTGCCCCAGGGGTCCTTTACTGTCCTACTGCAATAAGGTGAGGACCTCTGCTTTAAAGGCCAGCTCTCCTCAGCTCAAGATCCCTCTTCAGAAGGTATGCCTTATTCAAAGCGCTTCCATTTTTGGATTTGTAAAGTTTTCTGGAAACTTTCTGGGTCTCAATGTTTCTAGCCAGGCAATACAAGGTATGACCAGTACACCACCAACCTCTGCACCCACCTCCTTCTTTCCTCCATGGTCACAGCAAGACTGGTACTGTTGAAAGTACCTGAGTGGCCAAGACAGACAATGCTGCCCACAAGCCAACAACTCAACCTGGTGCCAGTGGTCAAAGCCCTTAGAGATGCAAATTGTTTTTTCCTCACTCAGCCTTTGTCCTCTTTTTCACTAAAGACAGCTAAGGTTAAAAACTTCCCACCCCCCTCCCACCAAATATACTGCTTGAGTCCAGGGTATCTCAAGTAATCAACCCCATAGACACAAAGGGGATCGATGGGGAGGGGAAATGGGGTGTTGTTCAATGGACATCAAGTTTCAGTCACACAAGATGAAAAAGTTCTGGAGACCTGCTGTGCTACATGGTGCCTCCCATTCTGAACACTGTCTTGCGCCAATTAAAAATTTGTTAGGAGAGTAGATCTCA
Organism: Cynopterus sphinx; assembly: GCA_030015415.1. Lineage (NCBI taxonomy): Eukaryota > Metazoa > Chordata > Mammalia > Chiroptera > Pteropodidae > Cynopterus > Cynopterus sphinx. The sequence continues at coordinate 115,025,017 of CM057381.1, forward strand.
TGTTAAGTGTTCTTACCACAATTACAAAAACTGTAGAATTTTAAAAGCAATACACATACATATATCTAAAAACTACAATAACTTGCCTGGGAAAAGCAGCAGGGAAATAAAATTATGGAGAATTATGATAAAAAATAAGAACATTAAGCCTCAATGTAAATTAATTTTTCATATATCTGTGTTCTAGACTAACTCTTGACCTAGTCTATCACGTTTCTACCAATCAGCTTGTTCCCTTTGTCTCATTTTTATGCTGGAACTCAATGACGCCCCGGGCTTTGTTCCATTTGAATGTTTAGATCGGAACAGCCTTGGAACCCCCAACCAACACCCAAATCTGTGAGTACAGATTAAGACAGCTCAGGACATTCCTCTTCCTATCAGCATCAACACATGCCTTTTTATCATCATGTCGGAGTTCCTGTTTTATCAATCTGATAGGCTGAGTTTGCCGGGCTTCAAACCAAGATACTGGAAATGGAAAAACATAGCACAAGGTTTGGTTGTCACAACCGAAATCCTGGGGCACTGATCTGGTGATTTCTCTTCATCCTCAAATCTCTGAAAATCTCATGTACTGAGAAGGGTACCAACCAGGCAAGGCAGTGACACCTGATGGCCTCACATACTCATGGGCCTCCTTCTCCTGGGAGGGGTTCTTAGTTATCATTTGAAACTGCACGACAACACTAAGGCCAGAGAGGCAATAGGCTACCCGTCTTCTGAAGAGTCTGACTTCTGAATTGCTCTCAGTGCTGAGTCAGCTGACCTGCTAAGGTAGAACTGCTGAGGCAAGAACTAACCTAGGTAACGTTTCTGTCCAGCAGAGATGCAGTAGGAGGGTGCTCTCCCTAAGTTATGAAACTAATTAATAATAGAAAACTTAACACTGTATTTGTTTCTTCATAAAATCACCTCCTGCCCCACCAAAACATAGTTCTTCCTCTCCCCTGAAGCACTTGCCTTTACATTCTATTATCTCCCTAACTTGTATTTCTCCTCAATAGATTTGTGAATTTACATCAACATAAGATTTAAGTCTTCCTCCAACACAAAATAAGGGCTTCTGGGCACGTGACATACGTGGTTTCAATTTCACTTTCTCTCTTGCTGGATGCTTTGACTAGGCAGAAGTCTCAAAATAGGTGTGGATGTTAATTTGACCAAGGAGGGACCAAAATGTTGGCAGCAAGGAATGAACAGGAAGAGAAACAAGGTCCCTGAATACACTATCAATTACTGCAGAACATTTAAAGTTTAAAATACATGATTCAATAAAATGTATCTCAATAAAACAGAACCCCTCTAGTACTTACAAACCTGAAATGTAAAATGCTTGCTGTTCGACAGTACCAGGTGAACAAGAGGCCTACTCTAGCTTTTGGCCTCGTGGGCCTTTGTAGGCTATGCCTGGATGACAGGAGTAGCTAGCACTGACCCCAGAGGGAGCCCCACCCTCCTGTCCTCTCTCAGTGGCTTACAGTGTTCCGGAAGGAGTGGCTGCGGATGGGGTCCTCGGCGGCGAGGGAGGCACTGCTCAGCATGATGAAGACGAGGATGAGATTGGTGAATACATGGTGGTTGATGAGCTTGTGGCAGCCCACACGGATCCTGTGGGGAAAGCCACTACATGGACACAGCCCCAGGCAGGGCCCGAGCAGACAGACCAGTGCCTTCAGCTCACCGGGACCATTCTGCGGTGACAGGTCCGGCAGAGGAAAGCTGTCTGCTGTGCCACCCCTGCCCCAACCCAGCAAACCAGAAGCAACAAACCAAAAATCCCTGATTGCAAACCCCGAGGTGCCACAGTTCTGTGTGGGTATACCACAAACTCCATTCATTGATTCCTTAAATGTAGAGATTATTCCCCCTCTCATGGTAGGGAAACTGAGGCTGAAGCATGTGAAAGAACTTTTTTAAAGTGACACAGCTAACAAGGAGCAGAGGCAGATTTTCAACCCAGGTCTGTGATGTTTTCCCACTACAACATGAAACCCAGTGTTTTCTTTCCCTCTCTAGAAAGGAGACTGTGGCCAGAGCTCACTGAAGCAGCTCACAAAGACTGAGAGTTTTTGCTTTCTTGTCGTGCAGTTGAGTGAGGCTTGGAGAATCTTGCTGTATGGAGATCCTGTCTTACGTGCTATTTTTCTTTAGTTGACCCACAGTGAGCAAGCCTGAGAAAGTGAAGTGAGAGCTACATCACCATGTAAGAATCTCACAAGGATCTCACTGCACCATCACAGAGTCATGCAGTCCTGTGAAGCAAGGCAGAAAAGCACATGGCCAGCATCCCCTGTCCCGGCCCTCACGGCTCCATGAGCCCTCAGAGCCTCTCCCACTGCCCACCCCCTCCTGATAGCCCAGGAGCTAGTTAGTGCTGAGTACTCTTAATCCTTTCAATATTTGACTTTAAAATTTAAAGATTTTTTTTTTTTTTTTTGCTTACAATATACATGTAGGTTTTCCATCAAAAGGATTTTTTTCACTTTCAAACCTGAGTCACCTTCCTATAAATGTGCCCCCAAAGGCTGTTAGGAACTGAGTCTGGGCAAGGCCTTCCGGGGCTGTGAAGGCAGGAGTGCTCATAGCTTTGTGGGGAGAAATCAGTTCACTCCCTCCAATGTATAAAGACGCAGTGAGCTATAGATGTCAGTAATGTCAGCTGAATAATTTTTTTTTCCCAAAGGACACCCAAAATCTCAACAGTGATGAGCTGCAAAAACTATCATCAAATCGTCAAGTTTCTAAGGGCTGCAGCACGCCTTGTTTCCCACCTGTCTCCCCCTCAGGCCTGTGAATTATTTAGAGTTCTTCTCTGACAGCCAAGAACTACTCCTGCAAGCCTAGAAACCTTTCCAGGAGTCATTTATTCCCTCTGGCATTTCACTCAATCCCAGATGATTTAAAACCTAGAAGCCAGCTAGTAAATACGTGTGTGTTCCTCTTATAGCACCTGTGAGTAATTACCATCCTCCTGGTGAGCAGGTTATCATTTTAACACAAGATATTCTATTTTAAGGGGGGATATTCTAGAGCTGAATAGCTTGACCTATAAAATATCATTGAGCAGCATTATTTATTGCCATAAAACTCAATAAAGAAAAGTGATCAGCTAAGTTAGATCTCAAGATTAAGATGCTGTGAAGTTGGTCACAAAATTCTCATTCCCCCCAAGCATCATTATAGAAGACCCATTCGTGAAGAAAGAGTCCTGTTGATGGAAACCACTCCACAGGTGACAACCCAGGGAACACCAGAGTCATGGGCTCAAGCCGAGTAGCAGCTATGTCACCGCTGCTGACCCCAGTGCAGGCGAGGAGGGGGAAGAGAATCTAGAATGGAGCTCCTTCCAGGACCTGGCCACAGCCCCATAGCCCCTTAGCCCAGGAACAGGAGGGCTAAAAAGAGATGAACAGAGGAAAAAGGCAAGGCTGAGACAGATGAGGAGTCTGGGGACTCGGATGCATCCAGCACTCAGGTACATAAGGGGCCATGTGTCACCTTCTTACCCCATCCCCATGCACCCTTAAGCAACCTGTAGGGTCACAGTGAGACGCAGCAGCAATGCGACTAGAATGTGGGTATTTACGGATTGGTCTTGCTAAGAATGAAGAAAGCGCTCCCTTCGGGGATGGGGACGATCTTCTCCTTCATGTTCAACTCCGAGATCCTGCGAGGACGGGGTCCAGCGGGAACCTCAGGTTCATCCTCCTCCTCCTCTTCCTCCTCCTCTTCACCTACTTTAAAGAAGAAACTTTTTTTATAGGCATAAAACATGACAGCATTTGGGTTTGAATTATTCTCAATTACACATGAAAGTTTAGCTTAAACTTGAATAACATCTATCAGCTCGCACGGACGAAAGCCCTTTAGAATATAAACTGAGTGTGTGTAGGGAGGTGGAGAGCTGAGAAGCTCCCCTGTCTGATGAGCATGCAGAGTTGTGGGAATGAGGTCCCCAGCAGCTGAAGATCTGAGCACAGATTAAAGGTGGCAGCAGTGGGATTCTCCCTGCCATCCCGCCAGCACCCGGCTGTTTCCTTAAGAACCTCTTTGCTCAGCTTCAGCCTGAAAAGCAGTGTGAGATTTCAATTCATACATGATCAACCCCTTAGGTTCCTCCAACTCCACAGTGCCTCCTATATCTGCCAGGAAAGACACTTGGTCAAACGAGAAAGTGTCAGGTGAGTAGTAGGAACTGGTCACCTCCTAGAGAAACTTCCCAGCAAAGGTTGGGCTTGTCCTGATCCACCTACACTCTCTCTCTCTCCACCCCCTGGAATGTGGGTTACGTTCACTGTCCTGTGAGCAAGAGAAAAAGCAGAGCTAACTGGCCCAAACAGACTAGACCCATGACTACTTCAGCAGTCCAGCAAGTGCCCTAGGTAGGCTGGTCATCCACAGACGCAGTTACTGATCTCAGAGTGGTAGCAAAGCCATGTCACCGATGAGCTGAGAGCCTGTCCTGGGCCTCCGCCACCATACCTGGTACATCACAAGGTGGGTAGGGGTCCTTGTCCTCATCCTCTTCTCGGTAGTCATCAATTGTAACCTAGGATGACAGAGAGGTGTCTTAGGAGAAATGGAGCCTCTGACCACACAAGTTCAGTCAGATAAATATTTAACATACGGGTTCTCTGGTAAAATACAGGCTAGCAACCAGCTAAGCGCCTAAATTCACTCAGAACCCCCTAGAAAGTCAGCGTCTATAATGTTGTGCCATACTACACACCAAAATGTCACATAGGACACTTTCCTGGTGTAAACAGTACACTTCTGGTGATATCGACAGAACCATTTGAAACAAAAAGGAGAGAAGTACTTCAGAATGCATACCTTGTTGTCACTGTTGGCTATCTGATTGACTTCTGGTTTGTTGTTCCTTTTATTTTCCAGGCTTTCCTTCCTACAGAGGAGAGAACAGAACACAAGAAACCAAGTAACTATATTGCTGGAAATAAAAACCCCAAGAAGGATTCTGAATCCACAGTGGCCAGCTGAGGGACAGAACTTAATTGGAAGCAACCTTAAGAGCCAGAGCATGGCACAACCCACACTCAGACCTTCCTGTTCATTCAGTGCACCGGATTCATTACACTGATCATCTCGTTAAAATTCCCATTCAAGAGCTAATCAGCATCGAATGCATCATTTATTTTATGATGCCAGAATTAACTGCAGTGATTCTTTAAGCATGAGGACATGTGACTCCCGCTCTCAGCTCTTGGAGACTGAGAGCCAAGGGCCTGGGATCTGCCCCAGATCCCATCCTTTTCGGTCTGCCCCACACCGCCACCCATAATCACCACAAAGCAGCCACACGGGGGCTGCAGCTGCTGTGGACTCCACATGCCTCCCCCAGGCCTTACCTGGTTCCCCAGGCAGCCCTCACCAGGCAAATGCCTCAGATGAAAATGGGCTTACCTAGCAATCTTTTTCCTTTCCTTTTCTTCAGCTTCTTCTTTCTGAGCAGTATTCAAACTTTCGGCATCAGCTAAATTGTCTACAGCGATGGCCAAGAAGACATTCAGTAGGATATCTAATTTAAACATTTTAAGGGTAAAACACCTTTCTAATGCAACTACATGTGGTCAACAAGGGCAACATCACACCCCTATGCATTCAGGACAGCTGGTAACAGGTGACCGTCCCCTAGTGCTATACTCACTTGGTGAAGCCAAAGGACCAGAGCCCTGTGTTTTGTTTGTTTTTCAACTAGAAATCTATAAAAGGCATTCTGTAAAGAAGTAAAATGAAGGTTCACTAAAATCCAAGAAATCTATAAACATCAACATTTTCCTTTTCCATATGTGTGTGTGTATGTGTCTCTACACATCTAGGCATCCATAGCTATGATACACACTGCATAAAACAATCTATAACCTAAACACGGTGCTTTCACGTACTCTGTATTTCACGTTACGCATTTTGGGTTGTTTCTTTGAAAATACACACCCATAACACAAATATTCAGGGCACACTTGCCAAAATAGGCTCCTTTAAAGGCTCCATATTATTCAAATGATGATACCACCGCACAAGAAAGTCAGAGTTTTCTTGTTTGAAATGGCCTTCAGAGTGCGGAGCTACCTCACTCATTCATTCACTCCACAAATACTGACTACAGTGTGTCTGACTTATTGCTAGGTGGTGCTATTTTTTTTAATACTTCCACTGTGGCTACACCTTTGATTACTATGGTTGAATTTTCTTATTCCAAGTAATAAAAAGCTAGATGAATGAATAAGTTATTAGGTTTTTGGCTTCTGCTATAATGTTGTATGCATGGCTTCCATGAATGATTGAAAAAAAAATTTCTAAACAAGGTTCCAAATCAGAAGAGGCCTGTTTCTTATACGCAGTAAATTACATTTTTGAGAAGCACAGGAATCAGAGGGCAGAAAGTCAAGATGGCTCCTTTCTCTGACACTTTTCTCAGGCTGATGCATAGCCATCTGCATACATGACTGCAGGAGCCCAGGGACTCAAGACAGGAGAAGCACACCACTGTCCCACACGCTCTGTGCAATCTGAAATCTCAGGTGGAATGCTGAACATGCAAACAAACATAACCCAACAAAGGACAGATGATGAGATAGCTTTCCAGGGGATTTCATGCTTGACTAAGTATCTAAAGAGGACAGAAATGTGAGAAAATTATCCAAGACTTTTGAAATGCCTTTGATATGCTAGACTATTTTTAAAATAGAACTTCGATGAGGCTGAAATGGTATTCATTTGTTTGTACAATTGCTCTTCCACCGAACATTTATTGAGGGCCTCCATGTGCCATGTCTTGTACTAGGCAGGGGAGACAGAGAGATAAAGCAGATATAACCAAAGGTTATAGTCTCATGAAGTTTCCAATTAAGGTAAAGAGAAATCTGAATTTTCAGAAGTCTAGGATTAGAAAATACCTCTTGGCAGGGAAAAGGAATAAATAAGTTGGAGAAAAGTTACACAGCATGATATAACTAGCCAACGAATATTTGATTTTCAAAAATGTACAGATCAGCAAAACAAAATTAGTTTAAGGAAACTTAGGTGACTCTACTGAAGATGGGTCCCCATTGATTATGAAGGGTGTTAAGAAGACACAAATGTGCCCCTCACCTCCCAAGGATGAAGGCACAGAGAACTACCTGGCATTGCCTTAAGCAACCCCATGGGACCTATACAGGAGATGTGACACTGAGCTGGGTGACTGCTAGTGCAGCCCACGCACTGTCTCAGGCTGCTTTTCTCTAGCCTGCTCTCATTCCACAAAGCCTAACTGAAGTTCCACCTTTACAATGCTGTCCCCAGCGACGATGAAGGGAGGCAGATAACGCAGGTAAGGGCATTTACCTCCCGGACACAGCTGCTACCACCACCACCACGATGATGGGGAAATTCAGAGAGAGAGAAACAAAACAAGACAACGATAACAAAAAGCCTGGGTCAGCTGAAAGGATACAGTTACCACAAATGAAGAGAATGATGAAGTAGATGCAGACGATCATTCCCGAAGATGACGGGCCCCCATACGCCATAATGCCATCATACATCACAGCATTCCAGTCTTCACCTGTCAGAATCTAAGAAGCCCAAACTTGGATCAGTTCGCAAGTGGACTCACAGCCCAGTTGTCCTCTCAGAGCTCTTCAGCGGCTCCTACATCTGGCTTCAACTGCCTTTCGCAGTCCAGTTTACGCTGAACAAATCAATCTGCTATCCCACAGTTTTCAAAACATTATTTTTAATTGCACAAATAAATGAGTTAATTCTTTTGGTAAAAATAAAGTAACATCACACGTAAGACATATATTCTTGGATGATACTCCAGCCCAGTTTTCGTCCCCTAATACATGCTATTGGCGTGTCTTTCTCCAAGGCCTTTGTGGATTTAAACACACACACACACATACACACACACACACATACAGGCAGCTGGTGTCTTCTCTGATTTATTAGACATACTATCATACTATATGAATTTTCCACAATTTGCTTTTTTTCCCCACTCAACAAAACACTTTGGAGATTTTTTAAATTGCTGCCTAGTATTCCACATAGGCAATCAATCAGCTGTGGAATCAGAGAATTAGATCTATGGATTTTCAGAAGCATGGAATTCTAAATATCTTATGTAAATTTACAAACTACCTCATGAGTCGATATCAATAACTGCCTGAAATTTCAAATATAATCTACTCTACAGATGATACTTGATAATTCAATCCATCAGTAGGTAGAATCAGATGAACACGAATAGCAATTTAAAAATACACTATGAGAGGAGAGTGTAGAGCATGCTCCTTCTTCTATCCGAACCAGATACCTTAAAAATTAAAACTGTCATGGATCACAAACACACAGAAAAACGGGCAAATGATTTGAAACGATAAGGTAATTCACAAAAAAGAAACTATAAATAGCTTTTAGTTACATGAAAAGACATTCAGGTTCACTCCTGATAAGTGAAATAAGAATTAAAAACTACAACAAGATGCCAATTTTCACCCATCGGATAGGCAGCAGCCAAAAAGTCTGAAGACCCACTGGGATGAAAGGCGTAGGCAATGATGATGGGCAAGCTCCACACTCCTTCACTGGAGGCTGAATTAACACAGCCTCCAGGAGAATACTTGGGCAAGAGCATTAAAGCCGAAAATGAACGCACACCCTTTAAACCAGCAGCTCCACTTCAGGAAATTTATCCCACAGATTTACTCTCGCACATGTGCCCCACGTGTATGTTCAAGGTCACCAACCGAGGCAAGACTAGATGTAACAAAATAATCAGCAGCAGGGGGCTGGTTCCATGAATTATGGCACATCCACACCACAGACTTCATAAAACGTTGAAAAGGAGAAGGCAATCTTTTATGGACCAGTAAGGAAGGTCCTTAAGGACATTTTAAGTGATAAAAAGCAAAATGAAAAACAGCATGTAGAATGAGCTAACCATCTGTAGGCAGGCAGGTAGGGAATGGATTTTTACCTGAGCAAATACATCTCAAAGAATACACAAGAAGCTATTTAACAGTGGTTACCTCCTAGAAGGGGGACTGGTAGGTGGGAACTTGTTTACTTTATATTCTTTTGTAACATCTGAATGTTGTGTGCATTACAAAAACTACCACCACCACACAGGTTTCTCTGAAAGAAATCAAAGAAACCAGTGACTAAATGGCCCCCAAATTAAGTATGATTCAAAAAATTAAAACCATAGTCTATAGCAGTAATAGAAATTCCATTTACCTCAAAATGACCAAGTGGGAAAGAATCTTAGAGATCATTTCCTCTAGCATTTTTTTTTTTTTCAGAAACGAAGAGTGACTTTCCAAGGTCACAGAGCTGAGCAATGAAAGAGCCATGATGGGACCTACCACCGCTCAGTGCCCACTGCCACTCCCAGCAGCCTGCCTGCAGGGCTCCTAAGCTCCCTGACATCGCATGTGAAAAGCAGTGAGGATGGGTCTTTTCATTTTATCTTCCAGGCTCTGTCCAAGGAAGGGCTTCAGCTCACACCAGGAAGATGAAGAGGAGTTTTAGAACACCTCAGCTTAGAACCAGCTGGGGCGGAGACTGCAGCTCTGAGCACAAAGCCACCCGAACACCTCTCACACTGTCGCTCCCTTCTCAGCCTCATTGCTCACAAAGGCCCAGCAGCATAGACAACCTCCCCGTCCTCGCTATGTCATGTGAGGGCAGACAAAAAAGGGGCAGAAGGCTGTCACAACTCTCTTATCACCCTGATTCCTCTGACTACACACGGAAGCATTAGGGCTTTAGAATTCACTTCTTTGCATAAATCCCTTATGGCCAGGATTACAAAACTTGCCTGCTATCAAAAATTAGCGGAGAACCGGAGAGGATTTTAAAGCCTATCTCACAGAAACCCCAGAGATCTCGCAAAATCAAACAGAAGGTTTATTATCATGTAATATATCCCGCAATCTTACAGAATATTAAATCACATCACATAGATACCTGAATTCAGATGCAAAACGAATAATGTCAATGGCACCGAATTTATCAGAGCATTATCAGGGCAGAGGTTACTAATGAAAATGGAATCATTTTGTCTTATTGAGCTGTGGACAGACAGGAAGGCATGTCATACATGACGTGTTTCTTAGGGAGAGGCAGAAGGGAGGGCTCACCTGGAACACTGTGAGGAGTGCTTGAGGGAAATTGTCAAAGGTGCTCCGCTTGGTCTGCGTTTCATCAAAATTAAACTTGCCTCCAAACAGCTGCATTCCAAGTAGGGAAAAGATGATGATGAAGAGAAAGAGCAGAAGCAACAGCGATGCAATGGACTTCATGGAGTTTAACAAGGATGCCACTAAGTTACTCAGGGACGTCCAGTGCCTACAAGTCAAGATGAGGGCGTGAGGCCAGAAGGTAGAACATCCCCTGACGGGGTGCAGCCTGTCACCACCTGGTACTGAGTAAACACCCGCAGCGAGATACGCATGTCCTTACCTAGTCACTTTGAAAATTCGTAATAGGCGCACACACCGAAACACAGAGATCCCCAGGGGAGACATGATTTCCAGCTCCACCAAGATCGTTTCCATAATTCCGCCACACACCACGAAGCAATCAAACCGATTAAAGAGAGAGACGAAATATGCCTGGAGACCCAAGCTGTACATTTTTACTAGCATCTCGCAGGTGAACAGAGCCAGGAGGACTTTGTTCGCGATATCTGGAAAGACAAAGGAGCAGGTGTCCTTGGTTTCTCATTATGGAAGTGGCTCAGAGTTCTCTTCCCTCCTCGCACCCCTTCCCACCAGTCCCTGTTGGAATGCCCAAGTACTTCTACTCCTCTCTTTGCTACTGACCCTTTACAGAAATGTGACACTAAAACCAGTGGTCTGTTTGTCTGCCAGGTTCTAGTCTTGCTGCTGCTACCACCTAGATATGTCACTACGGAAGCTCCTGACCTCACTGGGCCTTGGTTTTACTGACTATAAAATGGGGTGGAGGGCAGCTCACCACATAGTCCCTGGTGCTTTCTAGCCTGAAAAGCCTATGATTTTCCATTTAGAGCATCAAATTATATTTTCTGTTTCCAAAACAGAAAGACCTCTGGTTTTGTTACACCACCACCATATAAAAAGCAGTTGCCTATCAAGGTCATTTCTAACAGCAGAAAACATCTCCCAACAGGCTGGAGAGTTGGACAGAAACAGAACTGACTTGATATAAGCCAGGACTTCTCACTGGCTCAAAACTGTCAAACTCAGAAGGGCTATCTCTAGGGACAAGCTCCCGGATCACAATGCTGGGACACTAAAGGTCGGGGAGCAACCACCACTTGCCAAGAACACTGCAGGAGAAAATAAAGCTTTCTTTCAGTAAAGGCAGGCAGAAGGGATCTGAGGTCCCTTCCAGCTGGAAGATTTCTTGATCCTAGGTTGTCACGGAGTTAAGACAATCTGATGTCCTGGCATTAATCAGTTCCAGGGTGCTTCATTCACTGCCCGATAGACTGTAGACTGTACCTCCACTCCAGGTGAACCCTGTGTTTGGACAGTTCTACCACCTTCTCAGTTAACGCTCGCTAGAAATGTGTCTACACTCTGTTTCACATCAAGCAGATAAGGCTAACCTGCAGCTGGACAGCCTTGGGCATCCCGCATTCGGGACAAAAAGAGAATGGCCTCTACTTGTACCTTGAATCTGCGTCAACCAGTCAGGCTGGTTATAGTGCTCAGAGGAAATGGTTAAAGTGTTGAGAAACACCAGGACAATAACCAGCCAGTAAAACGTGACAGACTTCACAGCAGCCCTACATCTTCTGCGATTGAATCGGTTCCAGCGACGCCAGCGTCGGCTGAAAGGGAAGCAGACGTTACTCACTGAATGACAGATATAGCATCTGAGTATCCAATAAACATCATTGAGAAGTCATTTGTCTTTCACTGTGGAGGTCCAGATTGGAGTGGGGGGTAAAAGAAAGTCAAGAAAAAACGGCAAAGAAATTAACAGACCTCATAGACAAATTATGTTGGTCTTAAAATGTAACTTTTTAAAGCATTATATCTTGATGCGATCATGCTTTCAGTTTCCTTCCTATGGCTTTAGATAGCTCCATATATAGCCCTCAAACCAGTTAGAACATCTAGATATTCATAGATTCATGTGCAGATGCAAAACTGAGCTATCAAGCAGATGCAGTTCCTATTCCCACCATATGGTACATAGATCTGTTTGTGCTATTGGTGCAGAGAGCCACTTAGCTTATCATCAAATCTCTTGCAGCATCTCAATCATCATATAGAATTCACCAGGCAACAAAGTGCTCCAAACCCACAGATTTCCTCTTAGGGAAACTTTCAGTCTTTTCTTAAATCTGGAAGATTCCTCTGGAACCTGGCAGAGTTGTCAAGGCTGAGCAGGACATGAGTCTTCATACTGAGTCATCAGGTGCCCTTTCTAACTAGTGATGCTAGAAATACACCTTTAGGAGAAGAGCCAATATTGAATTGTGTTTTCATACAAATAAAATGAGCTGAGCCAAACAGACAAGTAGCATGTCCTTTACTGACTTTCAATTCCTGTTTGTAATTAGAGAAAGTATTCTCTCCCTTAGCCTGTCTCCCTGTGGAAAACATTCCCTGCCACAGGATATTTTGGTGAAGTGCACACCAGGGCTGTACTCGCTGACCGGAGGGGACAAAGGCAGGCATTTTCTCTAGGGGCCTGAGTCAAAGGACTGTCCGAGCTGCAACCCTGGCTGCCTCAGCTGTGATGCTGTTAATAACATCAAAATCCAGGGACTGAGCAGAAAAAGAGTTTGCGCTAACTTTTCAGCAAGACCCGAAACAAGCAAGGTGCATTTTGTTACTGTTTTGGCTGTGCAGTTTCCACTGGTAACAGCAGCTGAAAACCTGACCAGCGAAGAAAAATGCTACACTAAAGACTGTCTTCATTCAGCCTGGATTCCCTTGTGATGCATATAATTCACTACACACAAGCACGGTGTACTAGTTAGAATAAGATCCAACCTGGGTGGGTTTATTTATGCTGCAGTGACAAGTCACAGGTGTCTCTCCAATCCAGAAGACCTGCTTTGTCACACCCCTGAGATCCTGCAGCACTCCCTAGCTTGCCCCTCATCATGGGTGCTGAGCACCAATGCCCTGCACCAGGCACTGGCTCTACGGAGCTAAAGAAGACAAGGTCCCATGACCTCTCTTCCTGAAAAGCATGCAGGGTTATCGATTATAAATCCACATCAAGTACTTTTCCCAGGGTACCTGGCACAGGAGCAAAGAGAAGGGAGCTGCAATGGCTCTTTGGAAGAGCCAGGAAGCCTTCTCCAAAAAAACAGCAATTCAGGCTGGTTTTCCACTGCTGAGTAGGAGTTAGCCAGGGGGGCAGAGGAAAGGGTGCTGCACGCAGAAGAGACTGCGTGACCAAAGGGACTGAGGCTGGCAGAGACGGTGCGTGGTACATTTAAAAACAGACAGCAGTCCAGCACTACAAAGGAGGGAGTATGGAAGGGGTGTTAAAAGATGAAGCCAGAGGGTGAGCAGGCCACCAAATACAAAGGAATTTATATGTTCTCTAGCAACAGGGAGTCATGGAAGGGCTTTCCATTTTAAATTCAGGCTTTTTGAGGTACAATTTACATACAATAGAATTTACTTGTTAGGTATACAGCTGGAAAGCACCACCGCAATCAACATAGAGAATATTTCTTTCACTCAAAGAAGTTTCTTCACAGCTCTTTGTGGTTATTCCCTTCTTCTTGCCCCAGCCCCTGACAACTACTGATCTGTTTTCTATCCCTATTGTTTTGCTTTATCCAGCATGTCCTATAAGTAGAATTATATATTGTATAGCTTTTGGAGACTGGCGTCTTTCACTTAGAAAAAATACTTTAGACTCATTTGTATTGCTGCATCTATCAATAGTTGTTTTCCTTCTTATTGCTGAGCATTACTCTATCATACTACAATTTATCTACCCATTCATTATTTGCTAAACATTTGAGTTATTTACAGTTTGGGGCAATTATGAATGAAACTGCTATAAACACATATGTAAAAAAAAAAATTTGTGCAGGCATGTATTTTCATTTCTTATATAAATACCTGAGAAGTGAAATTGCTAGGTCATGTGGTAAATGTATATTTAACTTTATAAGAAACTGCCAACTTCTTTCAAAAATAGCTGTGTCGTTTGACATGTAGGAATAATGTCTGAGAATTCCCACTGATTTGCATCTTTGTCAGAACTTAGTATTACCAGATTTTTCAATTTGATCCATAGGTATAAGAAAGCTTTCTAATACATATGTAGTGTTATCTCATTGTGACTTTAATTTGCATTTTTCTAATGACCAATCATCATTTTATGTGCCATCTCCCATCCATATCTCTTCGTAATATGCCTGTTGGAATCTATTAATAATTTTTTATTGGGTTGGTTTCTCATTATTGACACCATTATTTATATATATTGGATACTAGTCCTTTAACAAATATGTTTTGCAAATATTTTTTCTTCCAGCCTGGAGCTTTTTATTTTCTATTGAATAGCAGTACTTTAGATTTTGATGAAGTCCAATTTATCCATTTTTTTTTTTCTGAGTGTTATACCCAAGAAATCGTTGCCTAACCAAAGGTCACGAAGATTTTGTTTTCTTCCAGAATATTTAAAGTTTTAGGTTTTACATTTAATTCTACTTTCATTTCAAGTTAATTTTTCTATAGAGTGGTAAAATGTGTTTAATTGAAAAAGAACATTTATATAGAAAAGTACACAAATCATAGGTATAGTGTTCAAAGAGTTTTCACCAACTGACAACATAACCTTCATTCAGATCAAGAAACAATATTACTAGCACCTCAGAAAATCCTGAACCTCCTTCCTTGAAAAACTTATAAGGAGAAAAATGACAAGAAGTATCTCTCATAGAGAAATGATTCTGGGATGGAACATAGTTGATCAGTGGCAAGAAATTGTTCATTGTTGCACCTGGTTGGTTTGTTTGCTTTGGGATGAGATCTTTGGCACCTACTACCCTGTTCTCCAAGGCAGTGCTTAATGTTTACCAGGCACGCTGATCTTCTATGTGAATATTGCAGCCTATAGAGTAAATTTCAAGTCTAGAGCAACTCCATGTAAAATTCCTGAGCCAGAAGGTAACAAATCAGCATACGTGCTTAAGGGAAAATAGAAGATACTGACCTGAGCTTGGATTTTGAGATGGCTTGACTGAAAGACAAAAAAAGAACATGATTCCTGTTAGGAAGGCTTGATCATATGCTCCCTCCATCACTTCAGCTGAGATTTCAGAAAAGCCATGCATAGCAGCCCGGGCTCAGCACCCCCGGTTCCCACAGCGGGCCAGCTGGGGTAAGAGTAGAGCAAGAGCGAGGTGCTGCCAGTGCCAGGCAGGCCAGGCTGGGCACCCTCCAGCACCCAGGCAAGAGAAGACTCTTAGCCAGTTGCCCTGAGCAGCTCTGGCATAGGCAGTGATGCCAGGGTTTCTTCTCCCCCCACCCCACATTCCCCAAACTGAAGTCAGCAGGGGTTGGCCTGCCTGCAACTCAGCCACTCATTTCAACAGCAGCACATGCTGCTACCACAGAAAAAGGAGCACTGGACTAGGAGTCCTGGCTCTGCTCTTCACTAACCATGTGAATCTGGGCAAGCAGCATACATTTTGAGCCTCAGTGTTCTCATCTGTAAAGTGAGAAATAAACCTATTCCCTGCCTACTTCACAACATTGTAGGGGAGGGCAAAGCAAGAGAAAGGAGGCAAATACTCTTTGCAAACTGTTGAATATCCTGCCTACAACACATCATTTTTATGCACCTCTGACAAAGAGATGGAATTCTCTTAAAAAGAATACCCGTACTTTGCAGAAATAATACTTAAGAGATAGCAGGAAGCAAACAAAACAAAACTGCATTCCCCCCACCCCTGCCACCAAAGCAGGCAGTACTCTTCACATTCCACCTGACTCGTCCCCCTTGCTGCTGCAGCCCAAGTCCCCTAGAAAAAAGCCAGTGGGGGGTTAATGTGATGGCACCCTTCACTGTTAGGAGAGGGTGGTGCAAGGCTCTAAAGAAAAAGTGCTATGAGCAGAGGAGGGCAGGGTCTCATCATCCAGCCGCTATGCATGAGGTTCAGAGAACCCATGAGTGAAGGGAAACTTGAATTTGCAGCACATTCTAGTCAGCCACTCTGCCACACAAGCTCTTCTTCAAAGCACTGATGCCAGCACCAGACTCAGGGGAGAGTTGGGCCTTTTACCCCCACTGCCGACACTCAGAGGGCCCAGCCTTGGCTGCACCTCTTCTTTTCCACCAGCACCTAGTGGACACAGTGGAATGGTGGGTTACCTGGCCCACCCGGCAGCAGGCGGCACCTCAGTGGGATGCACTGCTCTAGAGAAAGAGACACGCGACGTGCCAGGGGCCCAGGACCGGAGGAGGACCCAGGGGTCCAGCATGAGCCCACCTCTCTTCTTGGCCCTGAGCTATGGTCTCAGAGCTCCACTGAACTCTAGGGCTTTCTCCTCACACCTGCTTCTATCAGACAACGGGAGGAGCCAAGAAGGCAAGTGGACCCCATACTCACCAGAGACTTCCACAGCAGCCTTGGTTCTCACCTTCACCACTTACGTTCTCTGTGTTCACAGACTCCGTCTCGCTGGTCGGCATGCTGGCTGTGGGGAGAAAAGACGCCTTAGGTGGTGCGCTGGAAGCACCGCACACCCAGGAATGGGCTGGATGCGGACCTCTGCCCCTGGGCAGAACTTCTGAGAACCTGGGGGGAGGGCAATGATGAGCCCTCGGGGCTTGACCAGCAAAAGGAAGTGCTGAGAAGTCAGGTCTCTTCACTGCAGGAGGACCTCTGCTTCCTTAAACTGCCGAGGAAGCCTATGGAGTTCCCATCGGAAGGGAATTCTGTCGATCCAGATGTGTCCCCCAAAAAGCAGCCTAGGTACCAAATCCTATCTCTGTGCCTGGTACCATCTCATTCTCCTGGTTTCCATATTTGTACTGAGAAGCCACCAAAACATCTGTTACAGCTCCAGCTTGGTTTGCCCCAAGATGTACTCAAGGCATATTCTAGAAAATCTGTGAATAGACTAGTATTTCATTTTAAAATTTCTTATTTTAAATATACACGAGGAGAAATTATGGATAAACAAGTACATGAAGGTCCCAAGCAAAAAATCTTTTAAAAAAATGTAAGAACTCTACTCATTTTTTGCTCTTTTATCTGATGTCTAAGTTCTGCTTAGCTCTTACCAAAGATACCAGGCCTAGAGCACTGAGGAAGTAGTCTATGAGAAGGTTTCCTCTGAACCAGTGACCAGACAGCAAAGGTGACTGGTCCCAGTGCCACCAGAGTCTCTAGGCATGCCTCACTCCTCCATGGTAGGATCCTGAGCAGGAGAAGTGGATGAGGTTTCAAAGTGTACCTCCTACTATTGGGAGGCCCAGGGACCCACCTGGAGTCACCATTTTGCACTTGGGTATTTCTTCTCATCCACTTGATTCAACCCTATATAAATAGGCAGTGAAGGGCCAATGGAAAAGACAAGACCTGGATGAATTTCAATTAACTGTGAAATACAGAAATATAGACCCACCTCCCTGAGGGGTCTGGGCAAGAGTTCCACAAATGCACAGTAAGGAATGACTAATTCAGCTCTGGGGTTAGGAGAGATCACCGAAGATCAAAACGTGGGAGAATCACCCAAACACATGCACTTCTTTTCCCTGATGCATAATTTTGAACTGTAGCAACTGTTTTTACAGACCTTATGGTATCAACAGGAAGAACCCTCTGTGGGCTCTGCCATATGGCTCCTCTTAGCAAGGATGCCTCAGTTTCATCCACAAAAACTGGTGTTGGTGCCTGAGCACTGTGGTGGAGATTCTGAGGCAGGCCCAGGCACAGAGGGCAAAGAAGCTGGATCAATGCACTCCATCTGTGCAGCTATGTGTCTGCTCACCCCGCTCTGGTGACAGACACAGTGTGAATGACACGGATGAAAGGGGACCTGAATCAAAGGGCCCTGAGGTCTGAGAAACATCTTTTCTGAGGGTAACAGAAAAGACACCTTTCCTTTGGTGAGCACCCAGTGTGCTAAGCCTGTCTAGGTGGGAATCTCAATAGTCATGCCCAGAAACATTTAGCAAATGTTTCAAAAGCAAAGACAAAATGAGCAGAATTACAGACCCACATCACACAACTGGTATTTTTGTAGAATAACCTTTTTCTTAGTTAACTCAAAAGAAACCAACTACAACTTTTTTTCACTACTCCATGCCAAAAAAAAAAAAAAGAAAGAAAGAAGGAAAGAAAGAAAGAAAGAAAGAAAGAAAGAAAGAAAGAAAGAAAGAAAGAAAGAGAAAGAAAGAAAGAAAAAAAAGAAAAGAAAGAAAGAAAAAAGAGAGAGAGAGAGACAAAAGTAAACCAAAAGGGAAGGGGGTAGAGAGACAAAAATAAACCAAAAAAAAAAAAAATCCCAAAAATATAATCACGGAGAAACCTTTAACATAAAGCTCCATAGAGATACACACGCGCGTGCATGAGCGCACACACATGAAGATGCTCATGCAATCCTCTTCTCCATGACTGTTTCATGCTTTGACTTCAGCAGAAAGACTAAAAAGTTGTAAAATCCAATGAAGTTCATCGTTGTAGGTTCCTCTCATAGCGTCACTCTTCTCTTCAGGAATAGGACAAAGAAAACATGACTAGGAGCCATCTCTGTGGAATGCTTTTCTTGGTGGTTATTGCTACTACTAAGAGGACAGAAGCTGAAAGTAGCATGACATGAGGCTGGGGGGTTCTCAGGCCCCAGTTAGATCCTGACTCTGCCCTGGACAGAGGTCCTGCTCCCTCCAGGCTTCAGTGTCCTATTTGTAAAGAGCTAACTCCACACTCCTAATGGGCACTTCCATCTCTAACAGTTTTCTACTTCACGGTTCTCATATTAGTCATATTGTAACTTTAGTTATTACTTCGAAAAGAACAAACTTCTTCTGAACAGGCTAAACCTCTGTGGCTTTGGGGCCATGTCCCATGACGATATCGATATAGTTGCTCCATTTCATTCCTAAATAAAGCTCAACTTTTCAAACAATCTGATTGAAACAGATTGAAGTACACACTGCCTATGGGGACTCAGGGGCACAATTTTCTACTTCTGGCTGTGTTCCAGCTGTTAGTGAATGAAATGTATGAGTTGCTGCCTAGACTAGTGCAGAGAAAAATAAGAAACAAAGCCAAACTCCCCAAACTGCAATGAAGACAAGCTAACTGCGTGGCACAGCTTCGGGGCCGCACTGACGGAGGGGAGTCCCTTTGCTCTGCACTCCGACTCTGCCCTTTAGGCAGGGTGGGGTGGTGGATAAGAACAGGCTCTCAGGTTGTCCAAATCTAAGCCTAACCCCATGTTTGTGACTCGAGTTCTCCAAGGCTCCACATTCCCACCTGTAAAACGGGGAGTACCTATCTCTCAGGTCTGCTGGTAGAACTAAATGAGACAAAACACACAGTGGGCCCTCCCAGAGTGGGTCCACAGTGCTATGCAATCAGTGAGGTGTACAAATGGTAACTCTGGCATCTTGGGAAAGCTCTCCTGGAGCTCCCTGGAAGCAAAGCGACACTCTGTATGGTCCAGTGCTGCTCTGCCCTGACCACCCCTATTGCTGCACAGAGGTATCGGGTATGAACAGTCTTCCACTTCTGAATCAGCTTTGGCCATCACTCTTGGTCTGTGTATCTCTCATCCTACACTGGTTTATTTCTGTCTAACTTAGCCTGTTATGGGGATCGCCACTTCTCTGTTATAACTATGTGACACCTATAGAGCCAAAGGCCCATAATAAATAAATCTATTCCCGAATGACATTGCCAGGGCTAACAAGGAGGAGTGCAGGGGGAAGCAGAAGGAAAGGACAGTGACTATGCTAAAATCTGATGACCTCATCTGGTCTCAGAAATGGACCTTGATCCAGTCCCTGAATCTCAGCAGAGAAGCCAGGCCCAGGTGGCTTCTCCATCTACTCTGGCCTCTCACTCCCTGCCACAGGATAGCATTTCCTTTTTCACAAAAACGAAAATCATCAGGCCCTGTGGGCATAACTGAGGAGCTTGTATGTGCATTAAAACCTTTCACCCTTCACTTGCACTAGGCTTTCATTTTTTTTTTTTTTTTGATGTTAATAAATTGATACAAGTTTCACTTTACTTAGCCCCATTACAATCTCATCTGAGTTTTAAAAAATCGAGACAGGAGAATCACAGTCTGTTAGAACTGACAGGGGCTTCTGAGGTTACATGAACAAACTCTGTGATTTCACAGATGAGAGCACTGACTGGCTGGCCTCGGGACACACAGCTCAGACATGAGAAAGCTCTTCTGCTTTCCACTCAGGATCTTTCCCATCATGCCACACCACCCCTGTGGTTTTGGTATATGCTTGAATATGTTGGTATACACTTTGGTATTGGTAATATGTTGATATAGGCAGTGGTATTTAACACAAATCAAAAAGTTCCAATAGTCAAGCAAGCCTCTTATCCACCAGCATTGGTTTGTTGTCCTGATGACTTTTATTAACCCCCAGAAACCTGAAAGATAGCCAGACCACTTATCAGGGATCAGCCCAGCACATGGGGGTAGTACAAACTTCAAGTTGCTAAGGTAATTATTGAGACTTTATAAAAATCAAAAGAAAGAACTATAAAAACCCAAGTAAGTAAACCCATGGGCAAATAAATAACGGGAACACATGCCCTTCTCCCTAACCTGCTGCCATAGCATCACGACTGTCCCATCAGGGTGACACCTCTGTCCCCTTCAGAGCAGGGATTCACTGTTAACTGCTGACAAGTGGCCAAGCCTCATTAGGAATGCAGGCAGAGAGATGCTCTCAGACCTCACCATGTCTCCTGCCTGTACCAGTCCCTCCTGCAGAAGCAAGCTGGGGTCCATCTGTATGTGAAGAATCTGTAAGTCCTTTTTGCTCACACATTCCAGGGGATTTTAGAACTTTGTGATACGAGTTTTAATTTATTTTAAATATAAATTTGAAAACTACTTCACTGAGTCTGGGTGAAACCAGGCGTTAGAACAAGCCTGATGCCTGTAACGGGTGCTGTCTTACACTATAATTTGCCTTGCTGAAAATCTGCGGACGCTCAGGGCCTATGCTTTGTGATCTATTCCAGGCACCAGGACCTCTGCAGAGAGCTCCAGGATAGACACTTAGGCCTCAAGTGTGGACACACTGAGAAAGGACCCTGAGTGCTGCTGGTAGTGAGGAGATAAGGCCAGAGAGGAGCCTAGTTCACACTGGAATGTAGGAGAGAGCTCCTGGGGCCTTCCAAGGTGCTCTCTGTGGAGGGTAGGTCACACTGTTTCTCTTTAAAATTTTGTACTTAAAGGTGAGGGTGAGGGCTAGGACACCAGCATGGGCAATGCCGCACAAAATAAACCAGGGAAATCCACTGTTTCGTAGGCCAGCATAACAATGAGCATTTTCACCAATGTGTAAACATTGCTCTCTCTACTGTCACTCTGAATAACATTCTTCTCAACCAGATCTGCTTGACTTGTGAATACAGAGGGAGATTAACACACACACACACACACACACACACACACACACACACACACACACACACACGCACACACACACACAACCACGGTGGATGAGCCTTGCATGGGTCCAAATAGGCAGCTCCAAAATTATGTTCATCATTAATAGGCACAGCAATATCTCAGATCAGCTTCCTTCAGAGATAGAGACTATTAATGCCAAGACTGTAGAAGAATGCCAGAGAGGCTTGGTCTTTGTCATTGGTGATGTGGAAAGAAGTCCCTTTTCCTCCTGGGCTTATTTACCTAATATAGAAAATAAGCTGTTGGGTAAAATATCATCTCCAAGACTCATTTACCTCTGACCTGCTAGAACTAGATAAAGAGGAAACCCCCACAGGTTATCTGGTTTTACTCCCAGCATCAAGGGGGTTTTCCCTGGTGTTCCCCCAGCTCTGCAAGGATAACAGGGAATGAGTAGGACTGTGAAGCTCCTGCCTAACCCTCAGGATGGTCACTAGAAAGAGTCCAACAGCCTGTCCAGGAGAACTGACTCCAAGTCATTTCCAGGCAGAACACGCTGGGGACTGGAGCAGCACAAAAAGGAGCAGCCCCCAAGAGCCCTCTGCCAGCCACAGGAGACTGGGACCCAAGCCAAACTGAGGCCAGAGCTCCCCAGCCTCCGCCTGGAGCCTGTCACACCAACGGCCTCATTCATATATGTCCTGAGACTCTAGGAGCAGCCTCACCCCTCTGTCTGCTTCCATAGGACAATCTCTCTTGCACATTTGAGGATTTCTCTTAAGATTTCCCTCCATGCCTCAAGCATCCTAAAACTCCTCATTCTTTCCTTTCCAAGGAAGGGTGAGGGTAAGTTTGGAAAACCAAGCCATGGCAGAGACATAGCTGCCTTCCTCAGAGACAGGGGATCTAGAGCCAAGATCTTGTGTTTTTATCTTATTTTTGTGACAAGCACAAGCAGTACCATGACATCCCCTGAAGGAATTTGCCTGTGCTTGCTAGAGGTGACACGCCTAGTTGTCATAGGGTAACAGATTCTTGTTGCTATAAAGAAGCCAGGCTCTTCTTAAAGAATGTGGGTCAAGGCCAGACCAAGGTTTCTGTGTCTAAAGCAAGAATTATGCCCTGACAATAACTACTTCTGTATGACCAGTGACATGGAGAGCACGGCATCCACACAACGGCCTCTGCCTGGTAGTCTCAGGAGCCTTCCTTAGGGACCCTGAGTGTCTCAGTCAATAAAAGACTTCCCCTACACACACACACACACAAAAATACAGAAATATCCTGAAAATATTAGGCTTCCTCTCCCGGCAGACTTCAGAAAGCTAACAGAGAAGTCTCGAGAACCCTTGAAAAGTCACAGGGCCCACATCACCTACATGCCCAAGGAGGGGTCTCTTTTCTTCTGGGGACAGAAACCATTCATCTTCTCACTACAACCCACCCGGAGCGGTAGTCCTAAATCAGTCTCTGAAAACATTTTTTCTTATATCCCTCGCAATATTTCCTGCTTAGCCAAAGCCCATTTTCCTGCAAAAGCCTCTAGGAGCTGCATCAAGCCCAGTCTCTTCTGTGAAAACACTAAAGCTGAACAAATTCACCCATGTCTGTCCCCAGCTCATTGCCCATACTCGGGCAAGTTCCTCCTCCTTGACCTCTTCCTCTTGGGGCCACAGTGTGCTCTCAGAATTACGAGGGGCTTTCATGTGACAGTCTCTCTGTTCTCTTCCCCTTCCAGGCCTTCTGATGAGGGTAGGGCTCTAATACAGCCTTTAGTCAGACCACCCATGGCTTGTTCACATCCAATTTCCATAACCTCTGGGCTCAGCATTCCCACGGATAGCAGAGGCCACTCTTGAAAAGGCACCGCGACACAACCCCTCTGTTGTCTTAGCAGTTGGCTTTGTGTTCCTGCAGACTGAATCCTCTCAAACAGACTCTTCCTGCAGAGTTGTCTGGCCAGGGCCTATCTTGATGGTGGTAACTAGGTGGACGGTGTGATGTGCACAGGCAAAGCTTCGTGCCACTGTGGGACCACAGTGGTGACCTGGCAGGCAGGCAGATGCCATTCGCTTGCATAACTACCCTGCAAGGGGATGGTCCTCATGCTAACCCCAGCACTGCCAATGAGGGGCCATGTTTAGCATTATTTTGGAGCATCGATAGAAACTTAACCGCTTCCCACATGAGCCCTTTCCTCAGTCCCACTCAAGGCAAGTGCCCAAAGATCTTTGCATCCTAGAAAATTTTCAACTTCAGTCTTCAAACAGGCATTACTAGCCATTGCTAGCTTTGGCACAGTTCTGGGCAAACCTGCTAGAGAGTGGAAGACCAAGAGGCCATTTGAAAAATGTAACCTGGAAAAAAAATCAATCAAATAACATCACTGGAATTTCAACTAGAGCAGATGAAAAAGCATCATTTGGGGGAAAGTGTTTAAAAAGTCTGTCTCCCAGTCTAAGAATATTCATGCTGAATTAAATAAATTTTGAGTCGGTTCAGCTGCTTCTTTAAAAGGTACAGTTCACACAGAAAGGAAATTGCAATGCTGTCTTTGCAAAGACACACATTTTTTTGGAAAGGCAAGAAGAAAACAACACGACCACGTTTCAAAGCAATCAAGCAAATGAAACAGGCATCTGACAGAGACACCACACAGGTACATGCACATCACACCATGCCTATGTGTGAGAAGGTGTCAGAGGTCTTGGGAGAAGAGTCTCCTGAAGACAAAGTTCCATCTCAGCTATTTACCGTGATCTTTAGCCCTGCGTTGGCGAAAGCAGCACAACTTCCTTTTCTTCTTGTCCTCTTTTAGCAAGTCGGCCAATGTGACCCCTTCAGGTTGAACACAAGCAATCTCATTATGATTCAGTAGAGGGCAGCAAGAGCAACACAATCAGGGCTCGAGGACCCAAGAGGCACCCACGTCCTCCGGCTCTGATACACAAAACCTGAAACTGTCCATCATGGAAATCTATCACTTGGGATCTGACCAGTAGAGAGGAAGTGCACTTTTTATAGCTAGTATACCAAATGCCTGTCTTTAGGAACCTGTCCTAAATAAACAACCAAGTACGATAACCAGCCAACCCACTCCAGACAAAGGTTTCCAGTGTCTGGCCTCCCCTTCTAAGATGGGCAAGAAGAACGTTCGAGATCGGGCACTTCAGGGGGAAACAGGAGTCCTGGGTGCTGAGCAGCTGTGAGAGTTTAGCCAGTTTTGCTATATGGAGCAGGACACGGGGGTGTTAAACAGGTAGGCTCTGGACTTGGACAGACCAGATCTAACCCCAGCTCTATCGCTTACTGGCTGGATGACTGTGGGCAGGTTACCTGATTTTAAGCCTTAGTTTCCTCACTCAAGAGACATTAATAATAGTTGGGCCCGCACTTCATAGAGTTGTAAAAGGAAAACAGTAAAGGTAATATAAGCAACGTGCTCAGCTTTGACAAGGCCTGGTCAATCATTACAACTGCAGCTCCCCTGCGGTTACTAGGTCACAAGAAAAATGACCTAGGGTCTCCACATCCTTCCAGCTCCATGATACGATGGTCACTCAGGCTGGCTAATCCCTGCTGTAGAAGCCATGTGCTCTGGGGAAGGGAATGACAGCAGCAGCGTGGGGCAGCAGAAGGAAGGCGAGTGGGCAGCGTGAGGGGGAGCGGTACATGCACGCATGATCAGCAGGAATGTAAACTGCTGTCATTGGGCATAACACTCCCAGTGCTAGAATGAGCACGCTCTTTGGCCCAGCAAAACGCTTTCTGATCATTTCTCCCACAAGAACATGAACATGAGGATGCAGACTCAAGCGCATGCATTTGTGGGGATTAACAACAGCTAATGGGCAGACTGTGGCAGAACTGGGGTTCAAATTCCCGCTTTGTCACTTAACAGTCATGCAGCCCCAGGGAGCTATTTCACCTCTTCCTGCCTCTGTTTTCTCATCTGTCAAGTCCTTGTCTCAGAGAGTTGTGTGAGAAATAATGAATTAATGCACCCCTAACTTTTAGAACAGTGTCTGACACATAGGAAGCACTTAATGAACGTGAGATATTTTATTCTGGTTCTTTCATTCAACAAATAATAATAAGTGGGACAAACACTGCACTAGGTGCCAGCCACACAATGAAAAGCAGAAACAAATCCTGTTCCTGCCCCCACGGAGCACACAGTCTCATGACAAAGAAAGACATTAGATAATAGCACCAACAAGGTTGCTAACATGCAGCGCTGACAACTGCCACAACACAGAGGTCCCTGTGCTATCTGGTCCATTGCGACAGCTTCTGTATTGGCAAATGATTGAAAACAGCCAAAGTGTTGTTTTAAAAATATGGAAAGATGTCTATGGCGCACAGTTCGGTGAAAAACTCAAGGGGCAGAACCGCCTGTGCTGGGTGATCTCACGGGGAGAACCAATGAGCATGCTGTCTGTGCAGTCACATGTTCTCACATGAGGCTGGAAAGAACAGGCCCCAAACTGCTCAGTCTGGTTCTCCCTCAGAGAGGTACAAGAGAATGTTAGTTCTTCCTTTATATTCTTTGATAGTATATGAACTCTTTACAGTGGGGGAATATTACTTTTATATATTTTAAATATATAAACATAGTAAAAGCAAACAAAACAATCCTGACTTGGGACTCCACGAATGTAGCTGGATGTCTCCTCCTTCCCTTTTCCATGGAGGGGTGACCATCCTCAAGTTTCCCTCTCTCCAGCTCTTGTGAGGCCCACCCAGGGTAGATGACTGCTCCCAGTACGAGTCCAGTGGATCCTGTGTCCGCCAGCCAGCACTGGGCCTCCCCAGTCCGTCTTCCCAGTCATGGCACTGCCAGTGGTCTCTCCAGGGAGGGCGACTCTAACTGCTGCTCTTTGCTGTATAGCTTTTAACTGAATGTTTTCCATTTTGAACTTGCACCCTGTGGTAGTTTAATTGTAATAAAAGCAGTTTTATAAATCAAATTTTGAAGACATAACCTTTTAAAATAAGACCAGCAAATTTCTATGCCTTGTGCTTGCAAACAGCTATAGCATCACTGATTTTCTGCCTACCCTGAAATCAGATGTCACAGTAAGTCATCTAGGTGGCACGTGAAGAAGGAAGGTGATGGCTATGGGCAACCTTGTGCAGACCTGGAGGGGCAGTCCCAGTGGGAGGCAGGCAGGGGGCCGGTGCTCACAGCCTCTAGGACCGCTGATGAAGAGGACACAGGCAAGCTCTCTTTGTGGTCAGAGTTGGAGTTCAGGTATTCCCACCCTTTGTTTGGGTATCAATGTCCCCACTTACAGGGATTATTGGTCATTCATAGTTCCCACAGTGAAACTGCTGTGCTTCTCTGGCCAGAATTTTAGAATGAGCTCCCTTTAAAACCATTTCACTATTTTTAATGCTATTTTTTAAGACTAATCACTGACAATGAGAAGAGTTTAAAATAGAATTTTAGGCTTTCAGATTTTAATGGGCCTAGAAAAACCCCATTGTTAACTCAGAAGCAGCTGCATACGTCTAAAAAATCACTGAGACTTGGCAGAGTTTCTTAAGAAACTTGAAGCTCAGCAAAACGTTAAATAAATTATCCTTGAAAATTTCCCAAATGCTCAGGAACTAACTTCCAAGGGAATTTTGTCCACTCAATTAATTGTGTAATATCAGCCTTCTAACAGTAAATTTATGGAACCGACATTTCAAATAGTCCCTGAACACACAAAGCTGGAGCTACCGGTCGCCGCAGCCACCAACCAGACTGCCCAGTGAGGGACCTGATGCCTCTCCTTTTGTCTTCTTTCAAGACAAACCTAGAATGGTGTGCCATTCAGTGCGATGGCACTCAGGAGTTGCCAGCCCTAGCTTTATACTGGAACCTTCAGGGAGCTGGAAACAAAGCCACGCTGGAGTCCCACCACAGGCCAGCTAATCAAGGTGGGAGCGGGATATGGCATCTGGATGCACTGTGCCCCCCAGGTGATTGTCACGTACAGCCAGAGCTAGGTGCCACAGATGCAGTCAGTGACATTTAGTAGATCAGAGAGAAAAGATAAAGTGAGTGCATCTCCGAGCACTTGACTGACATCTGTTTTTTGACAGCAAGCGTCAACAAACTAGAAAGGTGCTTCAAGAGACAGAAAGCTATGCTACCATATCTTGAAAGTGACCAGGCCAACAGGTTTGTTTTCCATCAATGCTTGGGAACCTTATAGTTTCTAAATGGGAAAGTGCAGGGACATGGTCCTAAAAGGGGTCCTCACCCCAAGGCTGAGTAGAGCTCTAGTAGAATCTGCAAAAACAAGTCTGCTTAGGTCAAGGTTCACTGCAGTCTGATGACAACAGCAGCAGCAAGTATTCCTACAGCTGTGGTGATTCCTGGCAGCTATCAAACACTTAATTCTCATGACAATGCTATGGCCAAATATCTTTATACCCTTCTTGCAGATGAGGAAACTGGGACTCAGAGATGTTGGCTATTGTGTCTAAAACTCAAGTCCAAATTTCAAGTCACAAAACTCAACTGCAGCTGGCTCCAGTGAACACCCTCCAGCCCAACTCCCCACCCCGCCCTGCCCCCTCCCCACTCCCTCTGGCTTGTGATATCTGTTGTTAGTAATGACCTCCTTTCCTCCCCTTTGCTTGCCTCAGCTAAGGCTCAGCCATCAGAAAGGGCTAGTGTCTGGGAGAAAGCTGCCTCAATCCCATCCAGGACCCAGCTAAAACAAGCAGTCAGTGGAGTCAGCATCCTAAGTCAGTACAGACAAAGTTAGGAGCCCTAAGTAGGGCCCTATTCCCTTCCCCAGAAATAATGAGGAGCAGGAATGGGGCATGAGGTGTGTGGGCATGGATCTGACACACCCAGGGAAGGCACTGGCAATTCAATACCCACACTTCAGGGCCTGCTAACAGATGACAGAGACCAGGCCTAACAAGTGCCAGTGGTGAATCAACCACTATTTGTTGGTGAGAAGGACCACGTGGGCCTCATTGAAATCCTCTTCCCTGTGGTTTCTGGCTGGAACAAAAAGAAAATGGCTGGCAGCCATAGGAGGCCCCAGGGAAACCCCAGCAGCACTGCTTTTCCAGAGGTCTGGGCTGTAGTGAATATATTCAGGGAGGCCCACTTCCTCATCTAGAGGAGACTTGGGGCTCTCTTTCTAAGTCAGTTACATCCCAATGTGGTTCCCACGGCCTGAGATTGTCTTTATTTCTAACCCTAGTCATCAGGGCTCAAGGACTCAGATGTCTTGGGAAATACCATGAGCCTCACTCTACAGGAGACCCCAGCACTTGGCAAAATGAGTCCAACAAAAAACAAGGGTGCACTACAGAAGTGTGTGCTACGGGATCAAATGTCAAGCTGGTTGCACAGGTTGAGTCGCACATCACTGTGGTAGCCGAAATCCCAATGCTGACATTCCAGAGATACAGTATAGCTTTATGGGGTTTGGAGTCCTGGTTACAAAGGGAATACTGAGGATCTACAACCTTTAAAGGGGATTTATTTCCTTGATTATATTACTAAGTAATGCACTAAAGTGCTCTGAACATTTGTAACCCTCTGCACCTTGCTCATGCCATTTCCTCAGCCCGAAAAGCTCTCTCCACCTTTGGCAGCCCAAGGTGGCTCATCTCAGAGCTCAGCAGGGCCACCAGCTCTTCCACGGAGCCTTCCCCACATTCCCACCAGCCTGTATCACTGCACTGTCTGGGCTCCCACAGCAGACTGCTGGCCCTTGATTATGGCACCAGCTTGTCCACTGTCTTACACTAAGAAAGCGCCTCTCCATCTTCCCCCCATGGCAAGGTCTCCAAGGGCAGAGGCACTGATTGTCATCACATGGTCAGGTTCTTTATAGGCAATGGCAGGACACAGGAGTGGACCCTCAGGATTCCCAGAAGACACCACCTCAAGTCCAATGAAAATCCTTACTCCTCAAATCACGGGCCATAAAAATAGTCCCACCAAAACTGAGGTTGGCAACACTAACATGGTTCCCTGTCTATTTCTAGAGGCACAACAATAGAGATGAAAGGACATCAGCCAGCAAGAGGGCCTCACTCAGTTCCCTGCAGGACACACCTCAACGAGAAAAGAATGGTGCTCTACTCAGAAGAAGGGACAGTACTTTCTCTGGTATATTTACTATATGCTACATGCTGGGCTTAGTAAAGGCTGGGCAGCTGGCTACTGGGCTGCCACAGGTCAGCATCAATGCTCAGTTTAGGAATGAGGAGAAAAAGAGCACAACGGACATTACCCAAACTGCATACAAGTGGCTTTTTGCTGGCCACACTGCAGGTGCAGAAGCTCTGTTGAGGCCATGGGGATTCAGGCTGGCTCAAAAGAGGAAGCAGTGGGTGTAGGCCCAGGAAGAAGCAGGAGAGGGGAGAGGTCTGCACTCTGCTGGCTCCCCCATTAGCACCCAGGACTGAGTCAATCATTTGCATCCATAAGAGGAACCTCTCACTCCCTGTGCAAGTTCAGACTCAGAGTCCCAGGCTGGAAGACACGTAAGGGCCCTCTCAGTCAAAAATGCCCTCCAGCTTGGGCCTTGGCCTCAGCTTCCATGCTCCCCTGGCTATTGGAGTGATACAATTGGCCTTCCCTGCCCTCCCTGCTTCCTCTCTCTCTGACCTGTACAACCTCTGTGCTCCAGTAGAACCAGTGACCCACTGCCTCCTCCCCGAGCTTTGATTTGTTCACCTTCCATATTCTCCTCACGCCACTGGCAAGGCTCAGAATGACATTCAGCTGTGATTGATCTTAAATTCATCCGTCCTTCGAGGCCCAGATCCAATGCTCCCACAGCTCTCTTAGAGCCCTGTAGCCAGCCCTTTCTCCTCTCAGTTCCCTGGCACACTGCCTGCCTCCCGTCCACCCTGCATCTGTCTCCTGTGCTGCATCTGAGTGTGTGCAGGCCCACCCTCATTTGGAAGAAGCAAACACATCCTCTCCATTTCAGGAGTCCTCCAGGAACCCTGCAACCAGCCTTGCTGAACAAAGGTGTTGACTGCACAACACCTGAAGGGCTATGCTCAAAGGGACTCATTCAATCATCTTCCATGACATAGTGCCTAGGTTGGTTTTCCAGGCCTTTCAGTGGCCCGAACCTCTGAAATATGTTGTAGGTCATTCCTATCAACTATTCTAGATCTGAAATGAATCAAAATATCTTAGTCAAACCCATTGCTTAATTTCAATTCCCACTTTTACCCGAGGCATAGATGGCTCCAGGAAGAGTGAAAGCACATCTGTGGGAAAAGTACATGGTAAGAGAGATATCTTGGTTGACACTGGTGATTTATTAGAGCGGTGGGCACTGGGCCTTCCTATGGCAGAAAGTGCGCCGGGGTGCCTAGTGTCAGTGTGGCGTAGCAAGCCCTTTAGATCCTCTTCTAGCTGCTGCTTCTCCCAGAGCCTTTGGAAACAGACACACTAATTCGCAAGCCTCTTAACACTGCTCAGAACTGGTTTCTTCCCAGCCCCTGATGGGTTAAGCATCTAGCTCCCCACGACTGGCACAGGTGGGAGACACGTCACGGAGTGGAAAGGTAGAGAGGGCCCTTGCTCTTCGAGTTCCTGTCCTACAATACTGCTCACTCTGAAAGGAATGAACCACAACTTTGTCTCTTGTGAGGCACAGTGAATATGTGCCTTACCTCACTCTGTGCCTGCACAGAAGGGGCTTACTGCATTCCTGCGGTGACCTGTGAGTCTGGCTGACCCTCCTCCACCATAAAACCATGTGACTAGATACAAATCCAAAATCCAAACCTCAGGCAGGAATTCCGAGGCAGGTAAATGCCCCTGTTGTCTCTCATGTGCAGGCAGAAGGAACTGGATGGCTGAGAAGGAGGCCATCCTTCTCACAGGCTGGGTCAGAAGAGAGAAATGCCTGCTACTGGCCAGGCATCTGCATCACACGCAAGTTCTGTCTGGTTAGCACTAGAAAGGGTGCTACGTACTATTTCGTTTGCTTTCCTCTCCTCCTTCTTCCTCATTCTCAGGGTCAATATCTTCTGCTTGGGTAATCCAGTCCAAGTAGCCCTTTAGATCCTCTTCTAGCTGCTGCTTCTCCCGGAGCTTCTGGAAATCTCCCCGTGCTTTAGCTTTCTCTCTTTCCTTTGAGAATTCTCTGAGGGAGGCAAACAGAGCAAGCACATGTCAGGACCTCCTCCAGGGACCCATAGCATGAGCCATCTGCCCTGCGGCACACGTCTTGTGGCAGGACACATGGCACTGAGTACAGCCACAAGAACATAGCAACAGGGGCCACACACGTGGACAGACAGTGGACAGTGTCTTCCCAAGCAAGACTGTGGTGTCAGAGTTGCAGAGACCACATCGACACACATGCACCATCTCTTAGAAAATGATCTCCCTTTAGGATTTCAGAGACCCGAAGGAGCCAGGCCAAAAACACCATGTGCTGTCATGGCAGGCCTCTTGACTTCCCCCACCAGGGTTCTGCACTCAGAAGTGTCCCACTTCCCCCAGAGCCTCCACAGAAAGCAGGAATCACACTCCAAAGAGAAAGGACCTAGGAAGGCCAAGCTGTGGTCAGAAAGAGCACCAAGTTTAGTGCTTCTGTGATAAGTTCAGACAGCATTTCTAATGTGTGCTGACCCCTTTGTCCAAACCAAGAGCCCTGAGAGGCAGAGCTTCTACCTGGAGCCCATACCAGGCTCCCCTCCCCATCTGCAGGTTTTGGCAGAGCAGTGGACAGGGTCAGGACAGACCCACCTCACAGCCCGATTCTTCCATCCCAGATAGGAAATGGAGCACCAGTGAAACAAGACTTTTTCTTAACTCTTGCTTCTTGCCATGATCTTTCCCCCAAAAGTCTTCCCTGTAGGAGGGGAAGAGGTAGTACAATTTGTTGCCCATTTATGGGAACACCTGCACTGGAAAGGCTTTGGCAGACGTGTAAATGTTCCCAACTGGTCGCTGTTTACTCTGTCTTTCATGTCTGCAATCCTATATCTATGCACATATACAGAATCCCACATTTGCTCAGCAAGTCTGAGAGTCAGGTGGATGATTACCCAATTTTCACATCCAAGGAACCATCTGTATTCTAACCGTGAATTATTACGGGAACCAAGTTACGTGAGTTGTGGATTTAGTGAGAATGATTAAAAAGCTGCTAAGAAAGCGGATGAGATTACAGGCAGTGCAGCTTCTGCACACAGACCTCTGGATTCTGACGGAGGTGACATCTGCCTTCCTTCTGCCTTCCTTCAAATCCAAAGCCAGCACATCTCCCTGTCAGAAACCTCATTAATCCAACCCAACTGACAAAAGGGGAAATGACCTGCTTACATAAAGCCAAGCCCTATTCCCTCTCTTCCCTCCCCTCAACTCTGGGCTGTCCAAAGGCTGAACAGATACTTGAACACCCAGTGACACTGATACTCCAGATAAGAAACTGGAGTCCTTGCCAAGGTTTCGCCCTCTGCCCACAGTTAGAAAGGACTACAGTCATTGCTCCTTAACCACCCAGTCTTCTGCTGCTCCAGAACCTGTCCATGGCTCTCTTAGAACTCATCCATCGCCACCTTCACCCTTTGGGAAGTGAAGAGAGGCTGCGGTGCATGCTGGAGCCAACTCCAAGGATTTGCAAAGTTGGTGAAAACCCAAAGATGTTTTCTGCAATCTCAACCCAGGGGACTTTCCTCCTGGGGAAGAATGCCTTCTGTCCCAAAAAAAGAAGGTATGCAAACCAAATGCCAAGAACAATCTGAAGCTTATAGGACTCCCTGGCTTCCTGAGATACAGGACATGCGTAACTCGGTCCTGGGTAGGTGGACCAAATTAATCTGAACTTTGAAAAAGCCACCCCAATCCAGGATCACATCCCTAAACAATAAGCAGAGGCCTTGGAGTGTTACGTGTCAACATGAAAATCATTATGTACTCCGTTTTCTTAAAATACGTTGTAAAGAACAGGTATTTGGGCCTTCAGTTCTATTGTTTAGCAAAAGTATTCAAGTACAAACTTTTTTTGCATGTTTTGATTCTGAACTTAGAGTACTAAATGTGCATGATTATGTACATACAGGATATTCTCATTTTGGTTACATATCTGATCTGAGTTCTTGAAAAAATATTACAAAGATAGTAAAAGAGTTACCCTGCAAAACTTAAGGGCTTTATAAAAGGGAGTTATGCTTTAAAAAATATTTATTTTATGAAGTTTTTTTGTATATTAGAAATACAAAACCTCTAACGAGCTGCATCACTGTTGCACATTCTTGGTTGCTGGAACACAGTAAAGCATGCAGAGGTAAATCCTGCTATGACTAAAATTTCTGAGAATAAAAACACTGCCAGGTCCTGGCTTATAGCCCAGTTAAAGAATATTCACTATTACAAAAGTTTCATACAACAAAACTTGTTAATGTAAACCTTCTGAACTTACTTTAGACAGTTCTGAAAGGCTTAATACTTAGCAGGCATGTAACGTTTACTGTCTGGGACAGAACTGTGATTTACGAGACATAAATCTCCTCCTCGAGGAGGAGAAGGAGGTGCAAGGAGGTAAGATCCTTGTGGTAAACTCAGTTGCCCCCTTGGCCCTCCAAGACCACACTGCATTCTAGGTCTGAAGGCCTGAATTCTAGTCCCAGCTCTGTTTCTTTTCTTTTCTGTGCTTCAGTTTCCTTATGTGCAAAACAGACATAATACCTGGTCTACTTTTTCACGGGGATTAAATAAAACGTTCAATATGATGATACCATGAAAATCACAAAACACTGTACAAATGTGAAGTTCGATGTGTAATATTTAGTTACTGAATCTGGGCATTTAAAAAAGGCAATTGGAGGAGCTTTATCAAATACCAAAGAAAGAAAAATTGCAAACAGCTCTAAAGGGGCTCTAAGCTGCACGATCCAGCACAACTGAGAGAAGCGCAAAAGGACACATAAGATTCTGCTCTCCAACGTGACCTGAATGAGCCTGCAAATGCCCTATCAACCCTGTACTGCTATCACTCAGTTGAAAATAACTCATTCTCATCACAACAAGCTTTCCATTCCAGAAAATCTGAGTCCACTCAACCTTGTATCAACCTCAATGGATCATGAACAGCGTTCCATTTTGTGTAAAAAGTCGTCATTCTAGAAGCCTATGACTAAGAGTCACTGCTGCAAAAAGTGACTTAACAAAGCTGTTGGTATAAACCATCAGACTTTTACAAGGGACTGGAAATCTGACGATTGATGATTCGCATGTGATAGAACACTACTTGTTCCAGAGCAGAAATTTGTTTGTGGTACTTTCACGGCCAAATGAAAAAAAGATCAGAAGAACGTGGACAAAAACCACACACAGTATGCTACTCATTGTGTAAGAAAAAGAGGGAACAAGAAAACAGGCATATGTTACTGCAGGATGTATCTGAAGGATAAAGTGGAAAATAAGTGAGGGGAACAAATGAAGTAGAGGGGATAAAGGAAAGTAACATTACAGAGTAAGCCTTTTCTTTTTAATCTAGGAAGGTTCATGTTCTACACATTAAATTTTTAAAAATTAAATCAAGAGATGGGATGGAAATGAGTTAAATGAATCTCATTTAATTAAATGAATCTCAACGTATTTCAAGTGAGACCATAACCATATTGAAAGACAAAGACAGAAGCAATTCAAGTAGCTTCTGAACACTCAACTGCTACCGTCAGTCTTGGGCAGGACTGGAGTGAGGGAGGAAGCACAAACGAGTGCTGAACGCTTTTTAGAAGCTTTGTTGGTTTGTGGTGACGCGGAGTCAACAATGCTGAAATTGTCTCAGACGTATTACAGGACTTGACAAATGAGAGTGTCAATGCTGTCGAGAGCCAGGGTTCTCACTGGAATGAGGAATATAGAAATGTGGAAGGGAGAAAGCCTAGAAAGAACCCTGGGGAGATGGACTGGAACTGGAGGAACTGGTGTGAGTTCATGATTTCTAAAAGATACATATACATATATATGTATAAACCTAAGCATGTGAATATATACATTTTCTAGCTATATTGAGAGGATCTAGAAGCTTAGGTACACTTGGCACCCAGATCTTCATCTCTAACCCATTTCGGGCTAAAAGGAACCGGCAGGCTTTGGGGGAAAAGGCTGCTTCCAGGGCTAGGGCAGGATAGGTACAAAATGAAACAAGAAGTGCTAAAAAAATAACAAAACCAAAACATGATTACTGTATGCCATATGACAAAGGAACCAGAACAGTACCTCTCACTGGCCAAACCTGTGATAGTTTGAGCCCCCAAAAACTAAAGACAGTAAATAATTATAAAACTTTTAAATCAGTCCACATCCCTTATAATTATATAATGACAAGCAAACAAGATAAAACGTTAATATTAAGTGAATTCAATTTAAAAGTACATGAATTGTTCCCTGTGCTATTTTTAGCCTTGGAACTTTTCTGTAGTTTGAAATCACTACCAAACAGAAAAAGATTTTAAATGTTTGGAAACTATAACTGTAGTAATCAAATGCAAATTTATGTTTTATATATTCATTTCTGCTTATCAGCTAGGTTGTAGTCTCCCTGCAGAAATGAACAATGTTGTCCAGTTCTTTTGTTTTTCTTTCCACGTTTCTGTCTCCCTCATGATACCTCCCTTTAAGCAGCCATGTATGAAGTATGAGTACAAAACAAACCAAAAAAAGCATACAACAAAACAAGCCCTACACCTTAAGAGGCCAGAATAATCCATCAGGACAGAAAGCCCACAGTTCCTGGGCTCCTCTAGAAGTATGAAATGAATGTCAGAGCCCAGACACACTGTCTGGAGCAGCCTCCACCACCAGTGTGCCGTTTTCCTGCCAACTGGACAACAACCAAGCATCTCATGGTGGCCGGTCTACACACACCTCACCCACTGAGGCAGCCGGAGAAGTTGCAGCCAGCACATTTCATCAGGGTTTGCCTCTTCTGCTTCAGGTTCCTACCTGGACTTCATCCTGGCATTGTCCTGCTCAGAATGCCTCATGGCTCCTCACTTCTGCCCCCTCAAGAAACAAGGTCAAATGCTTCGGCCTGGCCCTCAGGGCCTTCCAGTTCTTCTCCCGCATGCTAGTCCAACTTTATTTCCTTTTATTATAAATACACACCTTGTATTTTGGCTACACTCTTCTTAATTCCTAAACCCCCGAGCCTTGATCCATAGAACTTGGTCCAACCACCTGAGCAGACTTCTCCCATCTCTGAATGCCAGCTTGCTTTCCAAGACCCAGTGTTCCCTGGCTACCCCATCCAAAAATTCTGCCCTCCTCTGGAGCACCAGTGTGCTCTGCTCACTGAACACCAAGGCACAGATAGGTGTGTGCTCTATCCCAGCCAGACTCCTCCACTGGCACCTCTAACAGGGTGATGCCTTACCCCCACCCTCACTGGACAGGGAGGAGCTGTTCTTACCCTCATAATACAGAAACTGAGGAAACTGAGGCTCTGGGAGGTTGGTTGCACAAGTCTAGCTCCTGAGCGGACCTCCCTAAACACCTCAACATGGGCACACAGGACACAGAGGAAGGAAGGGGTAGAAGTATGTAAGAATAAGGTTCAAAAATCAGCCTACAGGCAGTTTAGGAGGGGCCTTAAATATCAAACTAAGATATTTGGATTGCTTCCCTGTAGACAGTGGAAAACCAACAAGTTTGATAAGAGAGAGTCCTTACTGGCTTTGTTTTATAGGAGCTATGTGTCGAGATGAAATAAAAGTAAGGAGAAAATGGTGGGTAGGAAGCCAGAACGTATTCAGTGCACAATGGGTGAGACTGGGTAGGGTCAACAGCAATAAAATGTAAGCTGAAAGTAACATAGTTCTGATAAAATTTTCAGCTTGCTTACACAATAATTAGGAAAGGCACCTATGAGGCCTGTCATTGCTGACCCCCCAGCCATACCCATTCTGGGGTCACTTTCACCTCCACCCTTTCATGCTGGTGGCCCAGGTCTGGCACACCCAGTGTTATCTTCTCAGCTAATGAGGACCTTTCTGCAGGGCCAGATGATGCCTCCCCTCCCGCACCCGCCATGGAAATGTTCCTTACCTAAGTTCAGGAAGGAAAGGCGGGGAGGGCAGGGACAGAGGAAGGGCAATGGGAGGTTAGATGGATCAGGGATGCCTCTGAGGGGCCACGTTTCCGGTTTCCGAGTTCTGGAAGGCTGCCATGGAAAAGGGGGAGCAGATCCCCTGTGTGCCTCAAAGAGTAAGTGGGAGTTTCACGATTTATTTCAGCACAATATAAGAAGAAACTTCTAATAGTTCAAGTCTACCAAAGAGGGAACAACTTCCCCAGAGGGGTGCAGATAGGGACCTTTGGTGGAAAAGCAGGGAAGCCAAGCACAGGATGTTGTAAAGACCATGTCACCTGTCTCCCAGGCCCACACCACACCCCCAGTCCTACTCAGGCCAACACTTAGGAACACTCTGCCCTTTGCTGTGTTCTAGTGTTGCTGTAAGTTGAGCGTCCGGGATTCCTCTATGACTTAAAGGGACAATAGGACCCCTGACTGCTGAGAACTGGACCATTCCTCATTTTCTGCTCCTCTCCCTGGGCAGCAGCCTAGCACCCTCTCTTAGCTATGGCAGCCGAAAAGTCTGGTGGCATGAACACCAGGAAGCACGATGCTGAGAGTTCAGAGATAACGGTTAGGAGGGGCTCTTACTGCATAGCATTGGTACAGCCACACACCCCCACCCCACGATACTCAAACAGGCCCTTTAGAAGAGAACAAGCACAGCCTGAGCCCACTGCTGCCTGAAGCAGTCCTTCACCCGTGACTGCGCCAGCCCTGGGTCCCACCCAGCAACCAGCTGCCACCCTGGTGGGATTGGGGCCTGCACAGCTGGGGGTTGGGAGTGGACTTGGCTTCCTGTGGGAAGAGTCCGTCCAGGCCATGGCCCCCCTCTTTAGAAATAACAAAAACAAATCTCTGATGTATTTAAATTTTTATTTGGAGTCTTCAAAGTGTCTTTACAGTCACTGTCCCTCAGGCCCCTTACTACTCAGTGTGGGACAAGTCGAACAAGGATTTTCACTCCCATCTCACAAAGACCAAAATGGAGGTTTGCCAACTGCTCTTTCCATTGAATGTCTGATCCCTCTGCCTCCTGGCTCCCGAGATGCATAAAGTGGACATTATTTGGTCAGAATCAGGAAAGGAGGGGTCAGGACAGAATGTACTGCTTACCCCTGCATTCTGATTTTTTCTCAGAGCCCTAATTTGAGTGTAGAGAAAGGTGATCCCCTTTCTGCTCATCTCAGCACATACTACCCTCCATTCCCCAGGAAGCACTGCTCCAGGAAGGAACTCTCTCTGCCTGGAACCAGCCAGCTTCCCTCCTGGAAGCCTCTACACACCCTTAGAGGCTGGGCGTGTGTCCCAAACCCTGCAGAGAGCTCCCCAAACCTTGACATTGCCCAGGATTTACAGCCCCTGACATCTTGTGCTCACGGAGCCCTGGCTCAGTCAACACTGCTGGAGAGAGAGAGGACTTAGCCTGAAGCCACTGCATCCAAATGGCAGTGCAGGTCAAACGTGACTGCCACAAATACAAAAGGACAACACACAGTTTGCTCTGGAATTTATTATTTCTCAAATGCCCCATAAAATAAATGGGCCACTGAAAATCATGTTGATTTAGAGACAGAATTTTTTCCTTGGGTTGTAGTGCTATTTGTTTTAACCAGACCCACACAAATAAAATTTAGACAAATACTTTGAAATGTTCACACATGCGTGTATGTGTACGTGTACATGTACACACACGTATGTACACACACACACACGTACACACACACACACACAGAAAACAAGCATAAAAACCTATGGTGAGCAAGGCCAACAGAATCACTAGGGCTCAGATTTCTAGTAATACAGAGAACTCAAAATTCACTCACCAAAAATCCCCCCCAAACAACAAAAAGCAGCATTTATAAAAAGCCAAAAAGTAGTAGGAAGTTGAAGAAGTAGCCCACTGATTTTTTTATCAGCAGAGGCCAGTCTTTCTTAGATCTAAATTATTTCCCCTACATAGACATAAAGGAAATGAAGAAGAATGACAAAGCAGCTTGGTTC
The DNA here is from genome assembly GCA_030015415.1 of Cynopterus sphinx. Taxonomy (NCBI): domain Eukaryota; kingdom Metazoa; phylum Chordata; class Mammalia; order Chiroptera; family Pteropodidae; genus Cynopterus; species Cynopterus sphinx. Next base: position 115,064,702 of record CM057381.1, read on the forward strand.
AAAAACTATTTTTATATTTAAATCTAATTTTTTGGAAAGCGTGTAAGTTCAGTTTCTGTTCAAGGAAACTAGGTGTCTTATTTAAAAAAAAAAAAAAACAATAATGTGTCATGTTTCACAACAAAAATAAATTTAAATTAGTGGCCCTGGCTCAGTTCAAAGTTCATCAAAATCTTTGGCTTTGTTCCAGTTTTCCCTCAATCACCCACAAGAAAGGTCAGGATTAGTCAAAGGATGCTTTCTCTACACGAGATAAATAGGCTAGAAGGGAGCAGTAGGCCTTAAGACGCGGCACGCATCAATAAGATCTGCTCCTTTGCAGAGAAGATGCAGGGAGGGGAAGAAAGCTAACCTGTGACAGCATTCTTCCACAGCAAGTTAGGAACTGGCCCCAAGAAGTGAAGGGGAGCTACTGGCTGGCAAAAAGGACAAGAGAAGATGGGGGACACAGTAAATACATTAAGGAATATATTTAACAATCACATATCTAATCGTATGACTATTCTTTGGGAACTCATTACTGAAATAAGCTCCATGGTAAATCCTTTTACAAAGGGATTCAGTGCCTCCTGATTTTTCAGTTTGCAAAGTTTTGGGTGTATTAAGAGATTTTTCTCAAAGCAATCCTCCACTTTTCATGCCTTTGACTGCTTTCATTGACATACAAGTCTGTGAAGATGCCTTAAATAGAAAACAGTTTCCATCTTTTGGGAAGATGAACCATTTTGGAAGTAGGTATTTCCTAGATTTTAATGACTAGGTTGAATTATCTGCTATCAACAGCAGATGAACAGGCCTGTACACACCAAACTTCGGGGACTGGATGCATGTGGCACTTATCCTGCACAAGAGAACAGGAATAGGGATGAAGTATACAAATGTATCATCTGCCTGGTCTTCTTTGATCTCTCCTGGTCTTTTCTGACCACTTGCTCCTTACACTCTGTACTCCAGCCATCCTAAAGTTCACTCACTTTCTCCAAAGCAGAGATCTCTTTCAGCTCCAGGCCACTGTGTGTTGTTCCCTAAGTAAGCCTCAACTGCTCTTCCAGATACCACCCCATTCAGCTGGGTCGGCCTAGAAGGGCATTTCACCAAAGTCCTTAGAGTCTCCTGGTTAAGAGTCTCACTTGTGTAGAATTTATTTCATAGTCCTGAAATTCTTATTTAATATTCTCTTTTACATACTAGACTTTAAGCTCTGTGAAAGAGGGCCCATGTCTGTTTTATCTTTGTATATTGGTTCCTTACCAAACCCTGGCCAATAGAAGCTGCTCAATAAGAACATGCTAAGTAAATATAACGAAGAGTTTTGTAGGCTCGTAAGGTCAAAAATGTGGATCATAGGCTCTGCATTGGATGTACTGGGTCACAAATGCCCACGTAACTTTATCACCTAAAGCCGTACCCATTGCTCTCATTAAAAAGCAAAAACAAAGACAGCCAGAACCCAGGACAAATCTAAAAAAGTCACCCATGGAAATACAGCATCTCAGGCTTCTTAGACTGAAATACACTTTCCTCTCATCACAGCTCCTTGTCTGAGGACAGAAGAGCAGCTCTCTCTTTGAAGACTTGGTTTCCATGGCTACAAAGACATTGCAATGCTTCTAGCAGAAAATTTCCCCCAATGATAAGAATCCATGCAGACTGCATGCTAAAAGTTAAAGACTTGTTTCATTCTTTAAAACAAACAAACAAACAAACATGTTTTAAGAAAAATTCTTCAGAAACATGGGCTCTATTGCCTGACAACACTTCCTCATCAATCAATTGAGCCAAGCCAACATCACCATTTTTTCACAACAGGCTTCAAACACTGCTACTTAAGTCATTTAATATGCTAGACTTGTCAGATTCCAGTTTTTAAAGAAAAATAAGGAAAATGTATACCTGATGTCTGACTGAGGAAGGTGGCAGAACCATTAAAAATAAATATGTTTGAAGATTCCAGCAACCCCAGGGCATGTCTGACTCATCCACTGACAGTGAGCTGTGTTAGGGGCCTAGTAAAACTGCCTGAAATGGACTGATGGCTGGACCTGCCTGTGCATGGCTCTGCTGGAGGCGGCTGGCTGCAGATAAGCTACGTTGGCCCAGGGAAGAAGCCAGAACTGAGTCCACATGCTGGGACGTCCTCAAAGGCAAATCACCTAGTGAGGGGCACTGAGGAGTCTCTCCCACCCAGCAAGAGTCCCTCCTTGAAAGGCACAGTGGGGGGACGTGTCCAGAATCATCAGACTTAGCTGAGAAAAAGGGAACAAGCATCATATTAAAGAGGTTCAGGGATTCAGAGAGATCCACATCTACCCCCACGCCCAGGAACAGGATCCAAAAGGACAGCTTGAGCTAGAATGGGACTTAGTCATATGCAGTTTTAAAAGGAAAAAGAAACCAATTTCCCTGAAGCCTCCACATTCCACTGTTCCACTTTTATTGGGGTAATTAATCCTGAGAAGAGAAAGAAACTGATAAAGCATGAAGAATAGAACAGCTCAGGATGTATCAACACAGACTTAGTCTGGGTAGATGGGATCCCATGGGGGTTCCCCCTCACCAGACACAGAACTTTCAGCTAATGAGAAAAGCAGCCTTGCGCTCTGGAGACAAGAAGCTTTACATTTAATTCCTAGCTTACTCGAAATTCCTTACTTACTAGCTATGTGACTTTGAAAAAAGGGATAAACTTCACCGAGCTTTGCTTCCCTCACCTGTAAAACTGAGGCAAAAACCCTTCCTTAAAGCAGTAGATAAGTCGCATATACAGTAGTACATAAAGCAGTATATAAAGCACCTCGCCAAGCACCTGCCGTATTGTCTTAGCTGCTATATTAACAATTAGAGCAATAAAGAAAAATTCTCTCACACAATCCATTCCCCAGGCTTGACAGTCAAAGCCACAAGTCTCTCCTTCTCATGTGAGAGAGGAACTGGCCCACAGCTATCTTCTGCAACAGCTCCTTCATTTCCATCTCCACCACTGCACCCCGGCCTATCACCTCACACCCACCTCTCCACCCAGCATTCTCCTCACTCCATTACTCCCTGCAAAGCACCAGCTTTAATGTCCAGGCCCAACTTCCCGTCATCACCTTCTTTTCAAACTTCTCAACAGCTCCTACAAAGAAAAAAACCCCGCCTCCCTCACTGGACCTTCTCGACTACGCCTCCATCTTCCGTGCCACTGTTCGTCAGCCAGCACAGAGCTCCCTGGCAGCCTTACTGGACAGCTTGCTGGCTCCTGACACATGGGATGCCCCAGGCCCTGCTTTTCTTTCCACTTGCCGGGATCTGGAATGTGCCCTCCTTTCTTTGTATCCTTACAAAGGCCCTTCCTTCAATGTTCAACGTGAGCTTGGCTTGCTCAAGAAAGCCCTCTCTGACCTGCCAACCCTGCTTTATACTCCTAGGGCACACTGCTAGGTACGGATGGTGCTAAAATATACTTGACCGAGAGCCGAAGAGGGAGGGAACAGGACACCTCTGGGTAGGCAGTATGCCATCGCCCACTGAATTAGAATCCTTCGGATGCAAAAGCTGCTCTGACTCAGAAGCTGAAAACCCCAAATGCTTGGAAGCTCCAAAGGTGCCAGCAGATAACTTAAACCAAGATTTATTTTAGAACAAAATTTCAAGGGAATGATCTAGTTCTGAGTGGATTAATATTTTATCCCCGAATCCAAACCAAACTCTTATGACAATCAGACTTAGAAAAATTAGGTTAGTGCTTTAAGTGCCACTCCATGTCCCAAAAAGATGTGGGGCCCTGAAAAGAAGAGCTGGCAAGTGAGTGTTCAGACTGCAAACAAGGCTTTTCAAACTCACAGGGCCCCCCTCCTAGGAAGGAGACTGCAAGCTGGCCGATGTTTACAGAGCTCCTTCCTATCCTTTCCCTCCTTGGTTCTTAGGACAGCTCTGTAAGAAAACTGACATGGCAAGTGGGGATTTCCGACTTTAGGTATAAGAAAACCTTGACTTGGAGAAGTATATTGACGAAAAGTCACAATTCTGGGAAGTATGGAATCAGGACAAGAGCCAGGACTCTGACTTATAGACTTGATCTTTTCTCACGACAACACGTGGAAGCCAGTACCCATAGCAGCAGTAATCCCCTGAGCCAAAAGCCCTGTGGGCCTGAGCAGCCGTGAGAGATGCCACACACAGCACTGCCACGACCCTCGGCCAGGCTCTCCACGTTGTCTCTCTAGAGAGACTCTAGAGACTGAGGCTTCTGACACACACCTCAGACGAGGTGAGCCCAGCCCACAGGGGCTGGACAAAGTCACCCCAGACCAAATGAGCCAGGTCTCTGTGAGCTGAGGACCCTCCCGCATCAGAAGACCTCTCACCACTGAGCCTCTGCTCCCTCCACTAATGACTTCAGCAAATACCCGCTCAAAATGCAACACATTCATCTAATGCCCCAACCCCCATCATTTGGTGCACCATCGTACCCACCTTCCTCTGAACTTCCTTGTCACCGACTCAGCCTTTCCTCACTCATCAGCCCTTCACTGTGCCCCCTGGAATTACTGCTCCAGAGGGCACATTCTCCTGTACCCTCAACCTCTTCAAAGGGACCTCCATTTTCCTTGCTTTGATGGAAAGCTGGTTCACCCTTGAACTTATTGCTTTGCTTCCCTCGCAGTCCTTCCCAAGCATACCTACCTCGAGGTCTCAAGGTAGAGTTGAAGGCCTCCTTGCTTTTCTGTTCCTCTTCACATCTAGACAAATACTGCCTCATCCTGCTATAAAAATCAAACAAACAGAAAGCCCTGTTCCTTTGAGGACAGTGCCAGTGGGCTACGTGACCTTCTCCCCTGCCTCTGTGTTGTGCTCTACTGAAAACTCAGTCTTCCTTTCCATGCCAAGTTCTATCATTTGGGGGGACTCCAGGAGCCCTTGTTGGCCTTGCCAATGCCTGGCTTTTCAACCCCCTGACACATTTAATCTCCAGTGACCGTCCCCTCCATACCATTTCAGCTGCCCAAACCCACAGCTAAACCTCAAACTTTACCACCCAAATCACAAATTCAAGCATTCTGCTCTCTGGCCACAACTCTTTGCATGCCGGCTGACTGGTTCAACTACTCCCATCATAAACATTTTAAATCCTTTGGAATGTCCAGTGCATTGACCCCTCCATTTTCTGTTAGGGCTCTCTTTCCCTCTTGATCTAACTTAGATTTCATGATCCATGAGTGATCCATTCAGCAATGTTCCTGCCAATACCCTAAACCCTCTTCCACCTTTCTATTACACACAGAGAGCAAAATTCTCACCCTAGAATGGCTCAAATACTCCTTTCTCCACACCTGGCTATGGGCAAACACGGTGACAGAAAGTCATACAATGGGATTGATTGACATCCACATAGATTCATCATTACCAGCTTCAAATAGGACCGCAATGCTACCTTTTATCTGCCTTGGTTCTCTGGTCCACTCACGAACTCTCTGTGATGACTATTTGGTACTTCCTCTCTCTCACACACACATGACTCTGCTACCTACACCCTCATCCTCAGCAGTGAACCTCTCCTCCTGCCTCAGAAAAACTAGGAATTAGGTAGGAATACTCCTGGCTTCCCACTACCAAACATATCTGCCCCATTTTCTCTTCTTCTCATTATAAAGACTTCTCTTAACACTACCTGTCTTCTGACATCTTAATAAATTGAGTTTCCAATCCATGAACATATACCCTTTCATTTTTTTGAGGCCTTTGATTTTCTTCAGCGAGGTTTTGTATAGAAGTCTTATACATCTTTCATTAGATTTAGTCCTAGGATTCTTGGGTTTAGGCTTTTTTGTATCTTCCACATCTCTGCCTAATACTTTGAACATATGTAATATAGTTATGGGTCTTTTCACATTTTTTTCTGCTATCTCTAACATCTGTACGAGTTCTGGGTTGGTCTCAATTGATTGATTAAATCTTGGCATTACAGGTCATGATTTTCGGCTTTTTTATATCCTTAGTAACATGACTGAATGCTAGACGTTGTTTTATCTTGTAGGATGCTTTTTATCTTGTATTCCTATGAATATGCTAGTACTTTGTTCTGAGATACAGTTAGGTAAGTTGGATCAAACTGTCTGATCCATTCAGGTCTTGCTTTAATGATTTGTTAGGTTAATCTGGAGCGCTGCTCATTCTAGGGCTAATAATTCCTCACCACACTCAGGCAAATCCTTTCTCATCCTTACTCTGCCCAATGTCCTGTGAATTATGAGTTTTTCCAGTCTGGCTGGTGAGAACGAGTAATATTTCTGGCCCTATGTGGGCACTGAGCACCATCCTTTCTAATCCATTCAAATGTTCTTTCCCCAGCCTTGGGTGCACAAAAGCACTCTGCTCAGTGCTGAAGGGGGATGCCCTCTGCTTATCTGTAGTTCTCTGTGAGATTCTCTCCCCTCAAGTACTGTCTGAAACACTTTAGGCACCTAGGTTTCTGCATACTCTCAGGCTTGTCTTTTCAACTCAGGGAGACCACAGGGCTCTGGCTGGGTTCCTACTCCTCGTGCCATGGCCCACAAACTCCTTCTTAAGCCAGTACGCTGTGACAGTTTGGGAGCTCATTTAGTTCATTTCCTGTTTCTAAGTGATCACTGTCCTTCACGGCCTGATGTCCAGTGTCTTGAAAATAATTGTCTTACATATATTGTTTGTTTTGGTTTTTTCAGGTGGAAGGTTAAATCTGGTATCTGTTACCCAATCTTGACCAAAGGCAGAAGTTTCTTTTCATTCTATTTAATGATATTTTAAAATCAATTTTATGGAGATATGAGTCATAAACAAATGTATACAATTTAAGCTTACGGGTTTGGCTAATGTCAACACCATGTAAACAACACCCCAACTGAGATAAAGAACATTTATAACACCTCCCAGAAAGCTCCCTCATTCCCTTTCTCAGCCTACTCTTCCTCTTCAATAACCTGATTTCTGTCTTAATGGGTAATTTTGCCTCTTCTAGAACTTCACCATATGTTTTCTGTTGTATCTGGCTACTTTCCCTCAGCAAAATGTTTTTAAGCTTCATTAAGAATGTTGTAGTCATACTTCATTTCTTTTTACTGCTGAATGTGTATTCCACGTCTGAATACACCACAATTTGCTTGTCTATTTACCTGCTGATAGACATTTGGGTTGTTCCAATTTGGAGCTACTATGAACAAAGCTCTATGACTATTCGCATACAAGGCGTTTTGTGAACATGGGTTTTCATTTCTCTTGGGGAAATACCTAAGAATGAAACTGCTGAACCATATGTTTCACATACATAAAGTATATGCTTAACTTTATGAGAAATTAACAAATTTTTCCAAAGTGGTTGTACCATTTTGTTTCTATGAGCCATGTTTGAGCATATCAGTCACTCTATTTTCTTGCCAACGCTTGATACTGCCAGTCTTTGTCACTCCACTACATATTAGACTTTAATAGTCTACTGTGTAGAATATCACTGCAGTTTTAACTTCCCAGATGACTAACGATACTAAACATCTTAATATGTACATTGGCTATTTGTATATATTTTTTCATGAAATATCTGTTTAAGTCATTGCCAACTTTTAATCTGGTTATCTCATTTGTTAAGAGCTCTTTATATATTCTAGATAGTAATCCTTAGTCAGATGTTATGTATTTAAATATTTTCTTCCATTGTGTGATTTCCTTTCAATTTCTTATTTCTGAAGGGCAGAAATCTTATTAGATCTATGACCTTTTTAATTAGATCTATGATCCATTTCAAATCAGTGTATGTATTAGCTCATAAAATAAACTAACATTCTAGTTGTTTTTTTTTTGCAGACAGATATCCAATTTCTCCTCATTTTACTGAAAAGATAATCCTACCCTTTCTCTACTAAATTATTTAGCACTTTTGTCATAAGGCAATTGACGATATACATGTATTTCTGGATCTTCTATTCAATTTAATTGTTCTACCTTTATGTCAAAACAACATGTAGCTTTATGATAAGTCTTGAAATCAGGTAGTGTAAGTCCTCCAACTCTATTTTTTGACAAGATTATTTTAGCTGTAGGTCCTTTGAAATTATAAGTATTACAATCACCTTGTCTGTTTCTTTTAAAAATGGCTATTAAGATATATGAGTGGGACAGCACTGGATCCCTAAATATGAGAAATGCACAGATAAATTCAACATCTTAGCAATACTGAGTCTTCCAATCCATAATCATAGAATATTATTTATTTAAATCATCTTTAATTTTATTCAGTGTTTCATTGTTTTCAGTATAGGTCTTCAATATCTTTTATTTTTATTCTTAAGTACTTTGTTAATATTGTTATAAATAATATTTTCCTCCAATTTCATTTTCCACATGTTTGTAGCTTATATATAGGTGTAAAAACGATTTTTGTATACTAACCTTGTATCCTGTGACCTTGTTGTATTCACTTATTAATTCTAGTAGGTTTTTGGTTAATTTATTAGGACTTTCTATGTAAACGATCCTGTTTTCTGTGAATAGAAATAGTTTTTGATTTCTTCCTAATCTTTCTGCCTTTCATATCTTTTGCTTGCCTAATGTACTGGTCAATACAACATAATGTTGAATAAAAGAAGTGAGACAGGAATGATTACCCTGTTTCTATTCTTCGAAAAAAAGCATTAGTTTTTCACCATTAAGTATGACATCAGTTATAGTTTCTTTGTAGAAGGCCTTTCTTGGGTTAAAGTTCTTATATACTCCTAGTTTGCTGAGAGTTTTTGTTGTAAATGCTTATAAAATGTTGTCACTTCCATTCTGCATTTATCAAAATGGTATTATGACTTTTCTCCTCCATTCTGTTAATGTGGTAAATTCTAATGTTTGATTTTCCAATAGTGAACCAACCTTATATTTCTAGTATAAGCCTCACCTGTCATGAGGTATTATTCTTTTAATATTGCTAGAGCCGATTCGCTAATATTTGAGAATTTTTGCATCTATGTTAATGAAAGATAGTGTTCTTTTTCTATTATGTCTGTTAAGTTTTGGTACTGAGGTTATTCTGACCTCAAAATGAGTTGGGAAATGTTCACTCCTTTTCTATTATCTAAAAATAACTTTTTCTAGAAATGGTATTTCTAAATAGTTTGACAAAATTTACTTTTGACGTCATCTAGGCCTCCAGTTTTGGTGGTTTATGATTCTGAATATCATTTAAAAAACAAATATAAATCTCTTCAGGTTTTTTATTTCTTCTTGAGTTCATTCTAAGGTATGTTTTTCAAGGAATTTGACTATTTCTCATAAGCTATTGTGTTTATTTACAAAAAATACTCTATTGTATTTTAATGTCTGTAATATCTCTGATTTCCCCTTTCATTTCCAATACTGATAATGTATAATTTGTTCTTTCTAATTAGTCTTGCTAGAGATTTTTCAATTTTATCAAACTTTTTAAAAGGTCCACTTTTGTCTTTGGTAATTTTACCTATTATTTGCATTTTTTTTTTACTTGTTATATTTTTCTACTTTCCTTAGATTTAATTTGTTCTTTTTCTAGATTTTTTTATTTTTATTTTTTTTATAATATTGAAATTTTATGTTATTTATTTTTGGCGAGGCAACCCTTGGTTGACCTCGCAGATTGCAAGGACCTTGTCAGCTTACAATCTCTTATTTTTTATTTTTTACTTCTATAGCACCTGGTCTTCCTGGGTGGTCTCCCATCCTAGTACTAACCAGACCCAACCCTACTTAGCTTCCAAGATCAGACGGGATAGGGATTGTCAGGGTGGCATGGCTGTAGACTTCTTTTCCTAGATTTTAAGATGAAAATGTAGGTCACTGAATTTAAACCTTTCTTCTTTACTGATACAGGCATTTAAAACTATAAATTTCCCTGTGTACTGCTCTAGATGAAAAATGCAAACTCTGAGATGTTGTATTTTCAGTATCAATTTAAAATATTTTCTAATTGCTATTGTAATGTTTTCCTTTGAATCGTAAGTTGTTTAGAAATGTTTTAATTTTCAAATATTTAGATGACTTTCTCGACAGTTAGTTATTAATTTCTATATTAAACATATTGCTGTTAGAAAAAACATACTTTATGTCAATTCTTTGAGATTTAATGAGACTTTTTTTACAAATCAGATACGGTCTGTCTTGGTGAACATTCCATGTACTCTTGAATAGAACGTGTATCCTGCAGTTATTTGTATAAGTATCAATGAGGTCAATTTGGTTGATAATGTTTAGATATTACCTATACTTAGTGTTATTCATCTCCTTGCTCTATTATTGAAAAAGGATAAAAATTTTAATCTATATAGATTTATTCACTTAACTTTCACATCTTTTCCTTCATGTATTTTTAAAACTTATTAAGTACAAATACATTTGATATCATTGTGCCTTCTTGATGAATTGACCCTTTTGTCATTATGAAATGTCTCTATGTATGAAATATTTCTATCTCTGTAAACACTCCTTGAAGTCCACTCCTTGTATATTTGGTATTAATGTAATTACTCCATTCTTTTATTTTAAATTTGTTTTTATATTTATAAATCTTACATTTTTATTCAGCCTAAAAATTTGTCTTTTAGTTAAAAGGTGTCCATTTTCATTTAATGCAATTATTGATATGGTTGCATTTATATCCACTATCTTGCTATCAGTTTTTTGTTCATCCCTTATGTTCTTTATTCTTTTCCTGCCTTATTTTAGATAACTGAGTACTATTACTATTTAGGATTCCACTTTATCTCTTCTTTTGGCTTTTAAGATACCATTTTGTTTTATTTTTAACCACTGTTCTAGAGATTATCATATGCATTCGTAATTTATCACAGTCTACCATTAATATTTCACATTACATGTGAAATATAATTTAGCTCCCTTTTATCTTTTGTTTTATTATCACATAATTTACTTTTACATGTTATAGTCCTCATAATATGATGATATTACAGTAAGTCATCATTTAACATTGTCAATAGGTTCTTAGAACTATGAGAAATGATGTATAATAAAACCAATTTTAATGAAGGCAAATTGACATAAACAAAGTTAAATTCCTATGGCATTTTATCAACATTATAACGAAACAACATTGAACTAAACAACATTTAATGAAGTATTATTTGAAGACTGGCTGTATTTTTACTTTAAATGATTATTTTTTTAAAAAAATTAATTTATTTTAATTTTTTTATGGTGACATTTGTTAACAAAATCCAACAAGTTTCAGCTGTACATTTTAACAGTAAGGCATATATATATGCCACAAACACACACACACACACACACACACACACACACACACACACATATATGCATACCATATATATGCCATATATATTTATATATGTATATGCCATATATATATTTATTTATATATACACACACATATATGGTGTGTATTCACCTCTAATAGATTTCTGTCACCACATATTTGACCCCCTTTATTGCACCATTCCCCACATCCTTACCCTCTGGTTTAAATGATCATCCTTTAAAGAAACCTAGAAATGAAGAAAATTCTATTTTTCCCTTCTTGTTTGCCACTTATGCATTCTTTATTTTTTTAACATATATTTTTTATCTGGTATTATTTTCTTTAGCCTGAAAAACTTCCTTTAACACTTCTTTAGTGCAGATTTTCAGGTGACCAATCCTTTTGGCTTTTGTCTAAAATTTTATCTTACTTTTTAAAGAGCTTTTTTGTTGAATACAGAATTCCAATTTTTTCTTTCAGCTTTTTACAGATACCATTCACTGTCCTATGGCTTGCACTATTTCTGAAAATAAGTGAGTGAATATTATTTTACCGCAGTATGTAATTACCTTTTCCCCATTGATTTCTTTTAAAATGCTCTATTTTTTATTTTTGACGATTTGATGTGCCTAGGTGTGCTTCTCATTGTGTTTATGCTGCTTGGGGTTTGTTAAGCTTCCTGGATTTGTGAATTTATAGTTTTCATAAAATTTGCAACATTTTCAGCCATTTTTTCTTTAAAAATTGTTTTTTTCCCAATCTCTCTTTCTTCTATTTGTAGGACTCCAATTTTACATATATCAGATTGCTCATTATTGTCCTTGAGATCACAAAGTTTTCACTGATCTTTTTTTCCTTCATTGTCCAATCCACTATGTATTTATTTCAGATATGGTATTCCATTTCTCTGCTGAGAATTATCATCCTTTATTATGTCCATCCTTTCCTTTTATTTCTTGAACAGGTTTACAGTAGCAATTTCAAAGCCTTTGACTGCTAATTGCAACATTTCTGTCCTCTCCTAATGTGTTTCTACTAATTTTCCCCATACTTGACTATGGATGTTTTCCTGATTTTCACATTCTGTAGCTTTAGTGATGTGGAGAAACATTTGGAAAAAGGCTAAATTTTGGTGTCTTCCTTTAATTCGTGTTGACTTTTGTTTTGGCAGCTGTTTAATTAATTGGCCACTTAGCTTGATCCTTTTGAAGCTTGTTTACAAGCTTTGTTAGGGCAGGTCTAGAGAGGCTCTTACTCCAAGGCTAAAGTAGCCCCACCCTTAATGCCTGGCTTTTCTGAGGTCTCAAATGAATGTCAAATGTATTCATCAATCATCAAAGTCAATCCATTCCAGCCTGTCAGAAACCCCTGTCTACCAGCACTATGAAATTTCCAGTAGCTCACAGCTTTCTAGTAGCTATTCTTCACCATGCCTCAATAATCTCACTTGGCACATGGCAACTTAGTATATTGTCAAATATTTAAGAGAATCCCTATTCACCTTTTCAGAGATCCTTCTCTGTATATCTCTCTCCACTACTCTTCCCTGAAAATTTCATCTGTCTCAGCAGTCCAAACTCTCCTCTTTCCTCTTCAGCAAATAGACTGTTGTCCTCTGCTGGGTTCTGACTCCCTGTGCCACAATGTTAAGTGTCTCCAGGCTGAAAGCCAGGACAATTATGGGACTTCATGCTTCCTTTCTTTAAGGGATCCCAATCTATGATGCCTATTTCCATCTTTGGAAAAAGTTTTATAGTTCTTGATAGTGAAAGGTTAACTCTGGCACTGTATCTACGTTGTGACTGACAGTGGATTACAACAGTCTTAAATTGGCTTCCCCACATCAGGTCTTGTATCCAACTTGTCCATACATACTGCTGTGGCCAGAGTGATTTTTATATGCAGATTTTCTCAACATTTCATCAAGAAAATGTTCAAACATTCATAGAAGTATAAAGAATGGTATGGTGAACACTCTTATGCCTACAACCTAGATTCCACAATTAATATTTTCTATATTTTTTATCACCTATCTATCTAACTTTCTATCCATCTACAAAATCATCTTATTTTTTAAAGCATTTTAAGGTAGGCTAAAGACATGAGAACACAGAATAATTTTAATAAAACAAATATAAATCACATTATTTCCTGCTTAAAATTCATCAGTGGGTTCCTTTACCCTTTGGCTAATTAGCTCAAATTTGTGACATGATCTGGATGGACCATTGTGATCTGGGCTCTGCTGATCAGTCATCTTTTTTCTACCCTCCTTTCCCCGCTCTCCAGATGCCCACCTCTGTTCCTTCCTATTGTATGGTCTTTGCATGGGTTTTTGCTTTCATTGGAACACTCTCCAAGATCTTCTCCTATCTTGCCTGGATATCATGGCTGTTCTTTCATTCTTCTCTTCCTCCAGGATGCTTCCACACACCTCTATATCAGTTGTGCCCATTAAACACTCTTTATAGCACCATGTACCTTTCTTTTCCAAGAATTTATAAAAGTTTTTAATTATAATTTTTGTCTTCCCCATCAAATGTAAACTTGATCAAAGCATAAACTCACTGTAACCTTAATGCTTAGTTAGGTGCTTGGCAAATACATCTAATACTATGTAGGCACTCAAATTAAATGAATAAATTCAAGCCATTTTTTTTCCTAAGAAGTCTAAGACAAAGAAAAAAGTATCTAGCAAGATTTTCTGCTCCTTATTAGTCTGTTACACTGGACCTAAACAGATAGTATAGGGCCAGCCCTAAGTACTTACCTCCTCCAGGCCAAGCATAATGGTCCAAATGGTCCAGGTCCACATTATTGAGAAAAAGCATCATTTAGAAAGATTTCCAAAGACAGGAAATCCACTCCGTTTCAGTGTTCTTCTAGATAGCCAATCTAAATTTTCATAATACTGTGGATCTATATCTTCATTTGATTCTCAGATATAGTTCTCAATCTCAGTTTTGTTTGAAAGAAAATAGTTTTTCACAGAATTTTAAGCATTTAAAACCCATGTCCAATGACTCACTCTGTACCTCTCCCTATGTGCTCTCATCTCACACACCAGGGAAATGATGACAGTTCTTTGCTCTGAGGGACCTATGAATGCTGTCTCATATGGGAGGATACTTATGCCTTGGGTGTATGGATCTGCTGAAATATTAAAATGGAACTCCAGGAAAGGAATGACTGCTGAACTTTAATAAAGAAGTGTTCCCTGTGATTTTGGACATATTGATCTTTGAATACTGAGCTGCTTTGCTATATACCGATATTTTATCTCTATAGGCAATGCTACCAGCCTGTAAAAGTATATTACACAGAAGAAGAAGAAAAAAAAAAAAAGACTGGCACAAGGTTGACACTAGCATAGAATCTTAGAAGCAATCACCAATGTATTTCTCACAAGAAATCAAATTATTAAATTCATAAATATCTTTTCCATTGCAAAAGTGATAGCAATTGTTGATGCCATCAATTGAATAGGGAACACGGGAAAATTATGGCTTTAATTTCAACCATCAAGGTACCAGCAGCTTTATGAAGAAGAGCTGGGTCTGTGCATGAAATCACTGCAATGAATTATCTTCCCCCAGGATTTGGGATCAACAGACTCAACACCCTGCCCTGCATCACGGATGCTCTCAACTACCTCACCCCTTCTCCTGAACTGTACATCGACCAATGAGAGCATGGTGGAGGGAAGTCTGCTGATGGAGCAGATGCTTGAGACAGAGCTCTCCATCAGCAAAATGGGTGCCCAGGAGGGCACATGTGGCCAGAGGTTCCTCCTGGGTCCTCAGAGGTGTTTGTTATGCGTTATAAAGAAGAACTCGGTCAGGGACAGATGATAGCCACAGCTGACAAGTGAGAGAGCTCTACTGAATCTGTTCCTAGCGCCTGGCTGCTGGCCACTGCTGTTGCCAGGGAAACAGACGTCAGCTTGATGGAAACAAGGATCAGCGAAAACTTTCACTTACCTCGTTTCCACTGATCCCGACAGCCATTTCTATGGAAACAGTAGCTGCGAGCCAGTGGCAGAGAGGTTACCACTCACTTGTTAATATCAGGTGTGGCTACCAGCCTGTGTACTTCAGGTACCATGGTACCAACAGCACCAGGATCCAGCTGTCAGCTACCCCCGACAGCCTTTTAACTCTGCAACAAGAAAGTTCAGTTTTTAAAAGTATATATAAATGTTTAGCTTGGTTCTTTTTCAGAAAAAGGAAATTTAGTATTCTTCCATTTGAAGCAGAAGCAGAGCTTAATTATTCTACCAAAGCCAAACCATGTGAAGCTACTAATGAACCATGGATCTCTCCTTGGATCTCAGCATTCAATCCCATTCACGGGATTACTTTCAAGTTCAAGAAAAGAGACACCCAACTGTGTAGACAAATCTTTCACATATTAGCCTAGACAAACCAAAGATAAATCCAGCTAAATGTTTGGAAGTATTTTGCTATAAGTGATTCTTAGGGGTGCCTTTTTTTGGAATTCTGGCAGTCTGATCAGCACTAATTACACACAGGAAAAAATATATTTTTTTAATTTTACGACCTATATACCAAGAACCCTACAGCACTTATTTATTTTTAAACTAAACCTCTATGTGCTTTCTTAGTTTGTTGGTCAAGATATGAAATTAACTCATGAACTCAGTACAGTTTTATTCTGTAATGTAGTGGTAACCAATCATACTGATAGGCTGACTATCCCATCACCTAACAATATCCCTTTCAATTTGGCTACTCTTCCAAGATGCACGTATGTCAGAAAAGTATGTAGAACAAGAAATTCTGTTGTTCCTTTTCTTTCAGCAGATGCTGGTAAAGTGTTGAATGAGAGCAAAATCTAATCTCAGTCATGAATAATTTATAAGACTGCCTCTACCTAGAGGGTATGTCTCCACTTAGAAAATATCCACAAGCAAAACAACCACCCTCCACCCTGACATGTTTTGCTTCCTGAGCCAAAATTCAGGTGGAAGAAATCAGAGGCAATCTCTGATTTACCATAGCTCATAACAGTGTGAATTTAAATAGATCAAGGTTCAAATCATAATGCCCCAAACCTAATCCTAGTCTGTAAAATTTTGATACAATACAGTTGACAGCCCCACCACTACCACCATCTTCCCTCTCCATTCTCTCTGCACCAGCAGTTACACAAGAAAAGTAGCCATGCCTGGGTTTCTGTCTAGGCCCCGGGATCTGATGCAACTAGAATGGAGTATAGGAAGGAAGCAATAGAGGAATTCAGAATGATCAACTGATTTAAACATGGCTATCCTATAATGCTTTCCCTCATCCATGTTCTCGCTGAAGTTAAACAGGCTTCTAGTAATATAAAATTGGATTAATGATTTGAAAAGATAACTTGTTATAAGATAAATATCTTATAACAACATGCAAGGACTGCATAAGAAAGTGTTTCAAATATTTTCATAAGATGTTGGTAAAACAAAAGTTTTGAAACCATAGGTAAACTAGAAATTATTTTAATCTATTCTTTAAAGCCGGCCCAGTAGGTGGTTTGTATAGTCATACCCTTAGTAATCAATCATTGGCCTGGCTTACATCATTATATATAATAAATATATGTGTGATAAAATATTAAAAATATATTATAACTTTGACTTTTCACTAATTCAGGCCTATCTTAGTCAATTATTATTCATTGTATTAAAAAAACTGAGTTGATTAAAGTCAAATCCCCTTTTATATACTCTAATTTGAGCCATCACAATCACAATAACCAAGCACTCTATGCTCTTTAGTTTGCTAAATCCTCACACAACTCCACAGGTTGGTATCGTTCACTCCATTTCACAGATCAGGCAAGTGAGGTAAGTGATTTGTCCCAAATCTCAGTTGGTAAAAGATAGAGTAAAGACACAAATCTTGGTTATCCAACTCTAAAGCTGCCATGATTAACCTCTATGTTACAGAAATGCCATTACCTTCTATTTGTACCAAAAAAATCACTGTCAGATAGAACCTGAATAACAATTCAGCTCTGCATAATTCTTTACAGCTGACAAAGAACCTTTGTAGCCACCTCTTGGAGGGCACAGAGTAGAGTACCAACATGTGTACAAAGCATGTTTCCCTTGGTCACTTCGTGGGAAGTCCATAAAATAGTATACTTTAGATAATTTCCAAAGAGTCCCTTTGGCTATTCCTACTTCACCCAGGGAGGAAGTCCATGCATTCAGTATAAAGATACATTAAATGAGAAAAATCCTTTGTATATTTTTCAAAAATACTTCTACCTTCACTGGCTGATTTAAAGCCAACCACCCTGTGGGGAGGTAGCACATGGGATCATCCCTGTTTGAGGGATAAAGAGATTGAGGCTCAGAGTGAAGTCCCAGAGTTAGTGGGTGACACTGGCAGGATCAGAACCCAGGTCTTATAGTTCCCTTCTCATCTACCACCAGTCCTTTCTTCAGGGTCTGAACCACACCTTGCGGGCCTAGAGGGTCCTCTATCTTGCTGCAGATGTACCTGGCATCAGGTGGGTTCTGCAGGTGAAGAAGTAAGCCCACTTCCCAGAATCCTCCTTTCCCCTGGGAATCTGGCAGTGATTCTAAGCAAAGCACTAAAGACATGTTCTCTTATTTTGCCAATTCACTGACAAAAAAAAAAAAAACCTCAAAAAGGATAAGGAGTTAAACGAACAATTTTAAAAGAGAAAAAGCCAGCATTGTAGATTTAAATGAGACATTCTTTTCCATTTCTGGTCATAATAGGACCATCTCCTCAATGACAACTTAATATGAAACTGCAACAGGAGTTATAGACATTCGTGGCTCCTCCACAGAACACTATCATCAGAGATAAAATTCTTCATCCATGTTCATGCTTGGCTACCCAGGGTGTGCAGTTAATAAACTTCATACTCACCTTGAGAAAAACAGCCTATTGTAAAACCAAAAATTTTTTTTGCCAAAGCATCAATTTTAGAATGCTTTTAAAATGTACCAACAACAAACCAAGAGGCAGATTAAGGTCAGAATACAATAGGATGGCATGGCCACACAAAAAGAGACGGGACCAAGGAGCAGAAATAAATATATCCGAAAGGTTGAAAGACTTAAAGACACACAGCATCATTTTATGATGCTTCATCCAAAGGCAAAAGCATGGTCTTAAGTTTCTAAAATGAGAGCATTTTAATTCAGTGCTTTGAGGATTATCTTTGTGTTTGGCTGATGGTCCCTAAAGGGCTTTGCAACATAAGTCTTCTTCCTTTTATCATTTACAACCTTCTAGTTTTATAATTCCTCTAGTGTTACCTACAAAAAAATGTGAAGAATCCTAAGATTAAAATAAAAATATTTTAAAATTTGCTTGAATAAGAAAATGACTACAAATGACCGATTTTGATTTCTTGTTGCTTGGGAGAAAGTCAAGGGGGAGTAGCTGTGCTGAGAAGCCCAGGTAATTGTTAGGGAGGTGGGGGCATGCCAGCCCCTCATCAGTTTCCCCATAGACACCTCACCATCTCTCCAGATCCAGCTCATAGCCCCTTGGTCTACACTTCTACTCTAGCTTTGCCATCCTGCACTGCTTCACAACAGTCTCGCCCACTAGACAACAAATGTCTGAGCACCAGGCCTCCGTCTGTGTCTTAGACATCCTGGCACCCCTGGCCGCTGGCCCAGAGCCGGGCATTCAACAGAACTCAGGAAATGCTGGCCAAAGCAGCCAACAGAGATGAACAGCTCTGCTGTGCAGGCCTGATTCTTACTTTAAACAAAATACTCCTCAGCATTTCCTACGAAAGTGGCCTTCAGGGTGGAGAAAAGTCAGTATGCAGCTTTCCGGAGCTGGGCACAGCATGAATTGACAGTGAAAAATCACTGGAAAGTCTTGGATTTCATTTTAAAAATTCACATGTCATTTGTATTCTTCTTCGTAAGGAATCTAGTTTTGTTTTTGATATAAAAATGTTTTTTAACTTATTATTTTCCCCAAAATATACTTCAGTGAACTGATTGTTCCACGAAGGTACATGCTTTTTGTTAACCTCCAACTATGAGTATTCCCAAGGAGCCCTTCCTCCCATCTTTTCCTTTTTTATCTTTTTAAGCTGCTTCATCACGCCAGGCGATGGTTCCTGTTCTGGAAAGCTCAGAGATAAGGCATGTCACTGGCACTGTTAAAATTAGTGGTTTCCATGGCCTCAGTTTAGTTAGATTTAAGTGACATGGGGTGCCAAGGAATTCACAACAGACTTGCTTTTGACCTTGAACAGGCTGTTCCTGTGGCAAAATCAAGCACAATGCTATTCCTCCAGGGATAGATTCCACCTTTACAATCCCAACACCAACCTAAGGCCATGGAGGGTCCATTAGGAGGAAAGCTCTTTTAAAGTTTCAAGTGGAAGTGCATGAGGCTCAAGGAAACATTTGTCTGTAGTAGGAAGCTTTGGTATGGAAAGGGGTTGGGTGGGGGTATGCTGTCACACCCCTGCTCAGGCCCAGCTCCGCTCCCTCCCCACTCCTTTCATTGTGAGCCATTTCTAGACAGGACCTTCTCATGAGTGTGTCCATGAAGTAAAACTGACCACACTCAGCCAAGGAGAATTCCAAAATTGTGATCCCCTGAAAACGGACAGGGAGGTTACAGGGAAGATGAGGAAAGGAAGCAGAGATGGATGACTCAGCTTTCTGCTCTGGAAAAGGCAGTGTTGAGAAAAATGAGATAAAGGTCTCCACACTGACTCATCATTACATGAAGACATCACTTCCCTGAGATATAAGCTCAGAAAGAGGAAGATAAAGTGAGTGAAGAGAAGATAAACTCACTTGGAATCCAGTTCATCAACAGTATTTCCTGAGGATATTGGCTCAGTGAGTGACAGAGACTCCTCTGGGGAGATGGGCATCTCCTGAAGCTCTAGGTGCATCCGGCTCCCTGAGCCAGGCTGCTCCTGAGGTGGCCTAGATAGTTCTAGTTCCCTTCCCTGGGGTACTCCCCTTTCTGGAGTGTCTGCAGGATGATGAGGATGTAAAGCTGCCCCAGGCTCTCTTAGATGGCAGCTACAGGCAGGGCAGAGCCCAGAAACACCAGAGCCCCCTTTTCTAGAAAGTTAATCATAGAGCTGAGGTTAACAAAATGAAATTCTAAAAATGATGACTGAGTGACAAGGACTATGATAAGACCAAAAGACATGTAAGTGCAAAAGCTGATCATTCCTCTACATTTAAATAAAGATTCAACCAGTTAAGATTAAAAATGGATTAGAGGAAAAATTCTCACAGTGACAGCAGCAGAAAATCAAGCTAATAAACAATCCTGATCAGAAGGATGTCAGACTTTGAAGTTTGTTCAGCCTTTATGTGCTAATCTAGGCTTATTTCTCCCTCACAATAAAATCTGAAACACCCTGGAAATATTCAAGATACACTGTGGGTAATTTCAAAGAGCCAGGTTATGTACCAATGGAAATAAAACCACAAGACGCCCTTTCCTGGGGGAGAACAAGGTTGGGACTCCCTTTTCGCACTGGTAATCCACTTCTACACATCAGCAAATTAATGCAACTGGCTTCAGGGAAACGTTTTCATTAAATTAATAGTGTTTGGCAAGCATCAGAAACACAAAATCTCACAGACACAGGCAGAAAGGATCACAGTTCAGTCCAAAAGCAACACACAGAGGGGACGTCAGAGTCCACACGCATGCAGAGGAGCCACAGAGGGCAGCTGGGAGACACGCAGAGCCGCCTCACACATGGCAGCAGCACAGTGTGCAACATGGATCCAACTGCTTACCCACTAAGGACACCAAGAACCAGGTTAAGGACGAAAAATGAGCCAAGGATGATCAGACTAACAAAATACACCCATGGCCATTCCCATCCTATCGCATCATTTACCTGTAAAATGTAAGGAGATCAGTTATCAGTTATCTATTGACTAAAGAGCAGAGTCCCAGGAGCAGCTGCCAGACCACTTGGGACTTTGATGAAAGATTAGTGCTCCCAGGACAGGGACCCCGCCCTAGACCTTCTATTTTTTATCTTTGAAGAAGGACAAGTTCTGCTGCTGAGAGCTACAGATGTGTCCTACCAAAAGTCGGCCAGGACCAGCTCACTTAGCTACTGTTTTGTACCAATTAATCTGCATTATATTTGGATCCAGGCAAATAAAGCAATTATAAATGAATCTCATTTTACGACAGTGGAAACTATTTAAATCCCAAGCAACAACGCTGATTAATTTCTGGTCAATAACTATCCTATAGCTTTCTTTCATAAAGGCTGGTGAGGTTCCAGGAAACACTGTAATTTGGGAAGGCTCAGCAGAAAAGAAAGCATCTTGGAGGACACAAAAAGCTCTTGGCATCCACCCGGTGGCCCTCATCTACCAAAGCCTGTGTGGTCTTGGCAACTGTCCTCAGGACTCTGCTTTCAAGATGAAAGAGGTGTAGCTTACCCGCTCAATACACCAAGTACAAGATTTAGTACGAAAAATGACCCAAAGATGACGAGACTGACAAAATAGACCCAGGGCAATTCAAATCCCATAGCATCATTCATCTGTAAGAAATAAGATGGTCTCATAGGAGTGGGTTAATAAGAGAATCTAGTAAGGAGAGAGGGTCACATTAGAGACAGCATTCTATACATTTAATGAAACATTTACTTAAATTCACATCAGAAACAATAGTGGCCAATGAACATTCATTATATATTCCCAACACACGCACACGCACACACGCACACAGAGAGATCAAAGCTTTCAGGGCAAATAGGAGCAGAGTTTGGCAACTGGTAAGGAAATTAGCTGGGATTTGGCTCTTCCTCACAGCTAACTGCCTTGATAAGGGGTTTTTAGAAAAGAACTTGGTAGGGGACAAAACGTTCTTAGCTCAAAATTATTTTCTACTCTGCTCAAGTTGTTAGTAATTTTTGTTTTTAAAATTTGTGATGGTGGAAAGGTCTGAGAGAGACATATTGGCAACATTTAACTCTATACATTCTTTTCTTTTTTAAAAATGCTAAAATAATAACTTTGCATTGGAAGCCAACCAGGCCAAGGACCCCAACCCACCTGAAATCAAGATTATCTGCAATCAGTGAGTGCAAGCTCAGCTAAACTAACGCCAGTAAGGAAAGTGTTCAGAAGTCATCTAGCTGACACATATTCAAGGATACTTTTGGGAATGAGATTTTTCCAACTGCACCCACAGGAAGGACCCAAGAGAAGAAAAAAGTTGTTATCCCCCACACCTATCTTGGACCTAGATGGCCCACCCAGCTGTGAGCTGGCTGGCTCGTCCAGAGGAACCCCATGTCTCTACTTGTGGGACAAGCTCAAGTAGGACAGTCAGATATGGCCTCCCTGATAGACCATCCCAGGCACTTTAACATTCACAGCTGGATCGAACTTTCACAGGAAGAGGTCAGTGTTAAATTGGGCGAATGTTGCTCCCAGGAAGGAGGTGTTGAGGACCGGTCAGGGGACCAAATGAATGACCCTGGGCCTGACTTTGCTGGACACCCAAAATCTTCAGCCAAGAGACTTATAGATGGTCTGGACCTATTACGTGGCTCTTGCCTTGCTTGTAAGCACTTAGGCCTTTAAGCATGTACTTTCCTCCACATTATCTGGCTCCAGGTTTTAGCTTTACAGAATAAGGCTCATGCGTTCACTCTGTTTGCCTCATGCAGAAGCAAAATAGGAAAAGAGAACATCAAAAAAAAAATTACCTAACATCTGTTGCTGAAGTCTAGGGAGAGGGCATTAAACCCCTTATGAAACACCTGTTTGGCCACATGAAAAGTGATGTGCTTAATAGAACTCATATCAGTGTGCACATCTTACATTGGCAATTAGAGTAATAAATGAGCCAAGGCTGTGGCTGCAATTGTTGATCTAATTAAGCTGGATAAACTAATTTCAGCAGGAAGGCAGAGGGTAATTCTTCCAAAGCAACTACACCACCAAACTTATTTAAAAACCCATGCGTGGAGGACAAGAAACAAGCTTCCTTGTGTAGCAGCTAGAGCCCAGCCTGGAGTCAGGATCTTCCGGAGACTTCTCTGGGCCTTTTTCCCCTCTTTTGGAACAGAAGTGTATATGACAGGGGAGTGCATGCTCACAGGGAAAGATGCGTAAGTCTAGGACTGCCACCAGGAGACCTGGCTTTAATGCAGCTTTGGCAAAGTCAGTTGGCAGAGCCATCTGCTTCACCAAACCTCGTTCAGGCCTCGGTTTCATGTTCCAGAGAATGGCTCTAGTAACAGCTGTCTGCCCCACTTGAGAGGGAATTTTTTTTAAAGACTCTTTTAATTTCTTAGGAATCTTTGATAGCTTCGCATTTGCTCAAATCAGAAATACCACCTGGAATGACAGCTAGGGGCTGAGGCAAAGACTGGAGCTAAACAAAAACCACAGGAGACTCTACATTTCCAGAAGTTGGGGAAGAGAAACAGAACTTAAGATTTAGGGACCAATCTTTCTCTGAACTTAACCTTCTCAACCCAGGTCTCTTTCCAGAGGCTAGTATTCCTTAGACCTTGCCATATACCTAGGACAAGTCAGAACTGGTAAGCTGTTCCCTAAAATGCCCATGTGAAAATGGAGACTCCGCTTGGATTTTGTCTCATGGTCTTGAGCAACAAGGAGAAATCCATATGAGCTAATTTATATTGAAGTCATCATGTGGTATCACCTGGTTCCCAGGAAATAATATACTATTGAGTTTGTTTTCCCTCATTTTAAAGGCCAAAATGTACATTCATATCTCCAATTAAAGGCCAGCCTAAGGCTTTTTGTCTTTTCTAACTGTGAGAACACACTGGAAATGTGGGATATTGCTTATAGCTCCCCTGAGCATGGAATAAGAGAAAGGTACAGAAAGGCAAACCCCTGGCTAACTAGAGGGGGATTCCTCAGGTACACTGCATGAAGTAGGTGGTGAGCGTGACTATGAGAACTTTCATAGGTGTGTTCACTGAGAAGAGAGCTTGGTGCTAAGAGACCATAAATGACTTATATAGATAGTTGTCTCCTGAAACTGATACTCTGTTAATTAATTTCTTACATTTTAAAGACATTTCCTCTGAGTTGAAA
This sequence comes from Cynopterus sphinx, assembly GCA_030015415.1. Classification (NCBI taxonomy): domain Eukaryota; kingdom Metazoa; phylum Chordata; class Mammalia; order Chiroptera; family Pteropodidae; genus Cynopterus; species Cynopterus sphinx. Next base: position 115,089,037 of record CM057381.1, read on the forward strand.
AAAAAAAATATTAGACCATGTAGTCTTATTCTGCATTTTGTAGACAACAAAATTAAAGCCCAAAGAGTTTTGGTGACCTACACAAGGTCACATGCCCAGCCATATCCCAGCCTTAATGCTCTTTCTTTGCACTACACCCTACTGCCTCTGTGGACAATAAATACACGTGGATCAGGTGAGAGCTTAATTATGTTTACAGAACTCAATTTCTAAAAGCTCTACAATAACTTTTCCCACTAGAAGCTAATAGTCCCACTCCCTGCACATCCACATGGCTCCTTTCTAAGTGTGTCTTTCTGCATGGTAGGCCCACCTGCACTTCCCTTCTCAATATCCTGCCAGCCATTTGCCAGACATCACTGAGAACTGAGGTATCAGTGAGTTTAGAACACTGACTGGACTATATACTTGAAAAAGATGCAACATAATCCCTGGCAAAGACTTTTTCCACCATATACAAATACCTTAAAGGATGGAGAAATGTGCTTATAGTCAATATTTAAAATCTCATCTCCTTAGTTCTCTCTCAGATGTTTCCTTGACACACTAGTTATAGATAAAAATTAATATTTAAACATGACCCATCTACACTGAGGCAATGAATGGGATCATGCACTTGAAGAGTCACAGTAATTAGTATTTGTCGAGCACCTGCTCTGTGCCAAGCACTGTGCTGGGCAGGGACAGTCTGTTCTGGAACACAGCTGTGTGGCTTCCAGCTGAACGTGGCCCGTAAAATATTAAGAAGGCTGGCTGGCTTGGCTCCTGCCTATCTCTATGATGAGTTAATAAATGTAGTCAACAAGTAATTTAAAACAATCTGATATGTTTCAGAGACTCAGATCTCAGTGAACACTCTGGAAAACCTTAATTATGTGCCCCCTAGTAATCCAGAAGGCTGGAAGAATGCCAAGAAAAGAGTGTTGGGGTCTGTCTAGAGCAGGATCTGACAAACTTTGACCTGTAGGCCAAACCCAGCCCTTCACCTGCTTTTGTACAGCCCTTGAGCTAAAAATGGCTCAGACATTTTTAAATCATTAAAATCAAAAGAAAGTTTTGTGACACATGAATTCAAATTTCAGCATCCATAAAAAAAGTTTTATTGGAACAGAGCCACCTCATTTGTCTACATGTTGTGTACGGCTGCTTCTGAGTGACACAGGTAGAGGGGAAAATTGAGGATCTGTGACAAGAGACACTATGGTGTGCAAAGCCAAAGATATTTACTATCTGGCCCTTATTTTAAAAACTCTGTAGACCTCAGCTCTAGATCAAGGACAGCAACCACTTGCTGTAGGATCCCAGGGAGCCTATTTTCACTGGTCTCTCTATACTCCATTGTTTTCATCTTCAGAATCCCAGACCTTCTATAAAGGGATATAGACTGGATTAGTGTTGATAAATTACTTGAGTTCCTTCATTGGAATAAAGATGCCATGTGGTTCATAGAGAATACAATTATTATATTGTCAAATTGTTAACTCTGTCATGTTAACAATAGACATAGTAATTATATGAGTTTAAGTGGTACTTAAAGGTTTTCAGGAAAGCAAGTAGGAACTTGTTTCTGGATATGTGCAGTTCTCTCCTTTACTCACACACTCCCAGAGGTTTCACTTGCTTGACAACAGGAAATTGTCATGACAGAATCAATGTGCAGAATATAACATAAAGTATAAAATTGCCCATTAGTCAAGGCATGTTGGATCAGCAATAAACAATTCACATTGACAAGAGAGAGAATAACAGCTGAGCGATGTCACAGATTTTTTTTAATCAAAATGTTGTTTTCTGTAGTGTTTTGAGGGAAGGATCAGATTTTGGGCTATTTGGATGATGCTTTTTCATTTTTCATAAATTTCAAGGGATGACTGGTATTGAGACCTCAACTAATCTAACTGGGAGTGATAACTTGGAATAGTTAAAACAAACCCTTTACCTAATTTGAGTGTCCCCTTGCATGGCTACGGTCTTGGTTCATCCAATATAATCTCCTCCTCCTTTCTCTTCATGAAAGGCATTGTCTTATGGGCATAAATAACAGATGCACATAACCACACAGACACACACACACTCTCCCCTATGACAATAAGAAAAAGAAGGGGAAATGGGAAAAAACAAGATATAACATGTTGGCAATGTTTAAACCTTATTACCAAACTAGACACACACTTTGAGGATGAAATTAAAAACATATCCTCTGTGCCTAATGTTAAACATATAGGAACTTCTACAGTCCTGTAAGCATTGTGTTCACTGGTGAAGGGAAGCAAAAACCTACTTATGACCATTATATACTTCATTCTCTGAAGTCACAGAGTAATATGAAATCCTATAAAGTGTTTAAAATTTAGATACCATCAGAAGCCACTTCTCAATTTGCGAGCCTTCTAACTAGAGGCTGTGCATTCAAGAATTTTTTTTATCACTAATTGCCTTGTAACAAAACATTATTGAAGTTCTGGTTAACCCCATTTGGACCTGGGTTTAGGCTCAAATTTTACATGTCATCTATTTTTCCCATCAACTCTGTGGAATGGAAAATAATTTCTAAACTCCCGTGAGCTTTTCAAATTTTACCAAACAAATAAATAAACTCAGCCTTGGGAAGTAGCTGTTAAAATACTACTGCTCTTCATTTACAGCAAACCCCTCTGGCTCTGGCAGGAAGAGGAACCAGACCTTAGCCATTGAAAGGATGTCCATCTGTTTTCACGGCAGGTTGGATAGGTCCCCACTCCATTTCTACCCTCTCTGCCAGAGTTCTATAGCTCCAACGATAAAGGAAGAGAGAGCTTAAGGCTATGTGCTGGGCTGGGTTATAGTAATACTAAAGATGCAAGGGAAATAATACATTAGGGGAAAAAAAAACATTTTGGCTTTAGGGCTATGCTAAGTTATGGAAAGCATGAAAGGATCAAATTTATGTTCCCTATCTTCCACTTAAGATTCTCGAGTAACCTGATTTATGTATAAAAGATTAATTTTAGCCCATTTAAGTCCAGGAGCCCCTTAACCTGGGAAATAACCTGTAACTCTCTAAGAGTTTAATGAGGACAGCTCTGGCCTTCTGGGGTTCCTCCAAAAAGGGACTACTATGTACCCTCAGTGGTGATTCCCCAGGCAGCACTGGGGAGTGGAGGGAGCCATCATTATGCATCATGATTTCTAGAATGGTTAACTAAAGCCCTGAGGAAGAAAGACAAAAAATCTCCCTGAGTAAAGTGAAGGTCTGCTTTCCTTCCCCAAGAACTGACTTCCAGGGCTTCTTTTTCAGCCAACTCTCCAATGGCTCTAGCTTATGAAACACTCATCCAGAGAAAGAACACTCCGTCAGCCTCTCCTCGAGCTGCTTACCCAGTAGAGCACATCTGTCCAACCCTCCATGGTGATACACTGAAACACGGTGAGCATGGCAAAGGCAAAGTTATCAAAGTTGGTGATGCCTCCATTTGGGCCAACCCAGCCACTCCTACACTCCGTGCCGTTGGCAGAACACTGGCGTCCATTCCCTGAGAACGCACACGGTGCTGGGTCCTCTTCAGCTACGACATCTGCAAACAGAGCAAGAAGGCTTCACCACTGGAGATGAACGTCAGGAAAACCAAGCCTCGGAAGCTGAATCCCCCTGCCAGAGCCGAGAATGCCCGACTGCCCATCTATTCTATCTCAGAATCCAACTTGTCCTTTGAGGTACACGTCAAATAGTCCCTCCTCTGTGGAACTGGCCATTTCCTTTACTCAGAATGTATTGTTCTCTCCTCCACCCTCACTGGTAGCACTTTTCTTAAGCCTATATAGAGGGATGCTATTGATTTGCCTCATGTTCTAGTCTTTGGGATCCCTCATCTTGTTTGCCAGAGCACATTACATAGGAAATCAGGATAGAAAAAGAGATTAAGTTTTCATTTAGTCTGAACATGATTCACACTAAGAACTGCCTCAGTAAATTTACTGGTACATTTGGCTTTTTTTTTTTTTTTCATTTTGTTTTAGATTTTTCCAAAACCACAAAAGTTGTTCCGCGGAAAATCAAATTTTTTTGAAGTTAGGTTACTACCATTTTCATTACTCACCTGAGTCAGCAAAAAAACATGTTTTGTGCATTTTTCCAATAAAAAGTTCCAATCCTATAATAGCATAGATTATGATTACAAATAATACCAAAAGGGCTATGTGAAGGAGGGGGACCATGGCTTTTATAATGGAGTTCAGGACAACTTGTAAACCTAGGAGAGAAAGAAATAAGTTTGTGAACCAGGAAGATACTTCAATGTTGCATACATATAATTCCTAATGACAGCTGTTCTATACATGACACACAGTAATGAAACTCAAAGATATTTTCAGAGTTTTTAATAACATTAAACCTGGACATGACATAAGTTAAAAAGAACCTTGAAGATTACCTAATCCAAATTCCTCACTTATAGATGGAATAAGTAAGGCCTAGAGAGGGGACTGTCCGATATCAAAGTCAATCATTTGTTCATGCATTCGACAAAATTCCTTGAACATCTACCACGTGGCAAGCATAAGGTTTAGTGCTCTGGGAGGTAGAAGATGTCTTACATAAAGTGCCTTCCCTACAAAGTTGTGCTCTAGGCGTAGACATAAGAATTAAACATAAATTTAAGGTAGCACACAGATGCCATGTGAATAATATCAAACAGTTACAATTAAAGAGGGATGAAAACATCGCCTCTGAGTGGGGAGAAGTAAGAGCACTGGGTAACAGCCTTCCTCCAGGCAGGGCCTGAGGCTGATGAGGGTAGATTTCCACAGGTGGGCAGAGGAGAGGCTATGCTGGGCAGAGGGAAGAGAACAACAAAAGCACAGAAATGAGCTGGGGGCAGTGAGTCTTGGCTGGTAGACATGCAGTGGAGAAGACTATCAGGAAAGGAAAGAAGATTGCAGCTAAGTAGCTCTGCATTTTTAATTTGAGTTACAGGGCCAGACTTTAATCCATCAGCAAAAGGCGGCTTCTGTAGAAGGATGGACAGGGTAGCAGTAGACAGGACAAGTGGAGAAACAGTTGGAAAGTGCTGGGCTTTCTAGGTAGGACAGGGTGAGAATCATGATGAGACCAGAACCTAGAAACTGAGTTTGAGGGAGAGGAAGGTACCCGTAAAGGTGGTCATAGGGCAAATCCTAGGGCCTGAACAACAACAACAAAAAATCATATCAAAAGGAGGCTCTCCTGGAATGAGGGAGGTAGGAGATGGGCAGGAGGAGGAGAGAGAGCAACTTTAGATCCAGTAAATTTGATCACTGGCACAACCTTAAAAGGAAGTGTCCTGCAACTAAACTGTGGGCTTGAGAGATGAGGGAGGGAGCTACCCACGGAGTAATATCCACAGCCATGGTATAGGAAGAGACAAAGAGATAATGGAAAGAGAAATGGTGAGGCAATACTGAGGATTAGGACTGGGTGGAAGGAAGCAGAAGACTAAGGGACAGTGGTCAGCAGATAACCAGAACCCATACTAGAAACAGGCTTCCTGACTCCCACGTGTCGTGTTCTACGTTCTTTCCCATGACCGCAGCTTCTACTCTGTGTAGTTCACTCCTTTCCCCTTTCTTCTTTCTCTTTCCCTTCCTCTCCTCACTGTCTCTCCCTCATTCAAACTGCTCTTTTCTTGGATCTTACTTTCCCAATACATGTTCAAAGAATGAAAGAAAAGGATAAGCAGAGATGCTAGAATTAAATAAGTTAGAAATTAAAACACCAAGCAGAGAGAATACTTATCAGCAATAACAACAAACCTTCACCAGGATAATAGAGAGAAGAGGTGGGGGTGGGATGAGGTGGGAAGACTGTCAAGAGACCCACAAAGAGCCCATCTTTCCAAGACCATCATTACAACAAAAATACTAGGTACTGCCTTTGGCTATTTAATATTCAAATGGTTACTTTTGGAAAAAATGATCAATAAGATGACTATTAACGTTTTTACCTTCTAAAAGGAATAGGATGAGGGGAAAAGAAAACATCTGTTTTAATCTGCTTGGATAGCAGGGTTTTTTGTTTTTTATTTTTTAGATATGCATGGCCCATCCAAAAGCATCATTCAGCAGTTAGCAGTGAGCCATATGTTTCAGGAATATGTTTGTATTTAATAACTACTGTATTTCGGATGGGCCAAATTTATGATAACGAAGTTGTATCTTTAACGTGAATGTGTACACTTTCATAATAGTAAGCTCCTTTGTATATTTTCCATGTATACAGCAGATCTCACAGGACTCTAATCACGGAGGCAGCAGAATGAAGTGGAAAGAACACTGGGCTGGGAACTCGGAGACCATGCGTAGGCCTGGACCTGTCTGGCCACCCAGCTGTGAGAACCTGCACAAGCTGATACCTCTTAGCAGGCCTCAGCTTCCTCATCTAAAAGATGCACTTGAATGGGATGATCTCTAGGGTTCTTTCCCACTTTGATGGTCTAGGATTCCAGTGAACACCAGTTGAGTGTGAGTGCTTAAGAACTTCTCAAAAGTCTGAACTACCACCTTTGGAAGTATGTATTTACCTTACACTGAATGAATATATATTCACATACACACACAAAAAAATCCTGTTTCAGAGGATAGACTGAATTCTCTTTAGAAATGACTGGGCAAGTCCCAGATTACTGTCAATGGTCAAACTTTCCCAGGCATTTTTAAGAATTTCAGGTACTTGAGAAGAAATCACTAGACCGCAGGTGCCAACCAGCATGGCAAATCACATGACCCGGAGCCCCAAAACCCCATTTGGGTCCGATGAGAGGCTCAGGTTTCTCCATCCTCTGCTCAGGGAAGTTAAAATATAGGATGAAAATTCCACATACGAGACACAGATTTCTATTTCTCCCTGTTGACCCATGAGAGAGTGTAACGCAGATCTTTGAGTTTCAAACAGTGATATTTTGGGGGGAAAGGAAGAAATACAGTTTAAAACTCGTCCTCAAGAGGATCGGGGAACACTGAATTAGTCATTTAGTGAAAACTTCATTAGACAAGGGAGCCAAACCAAGGCTATGTGAGTTCTGAGAGATTTCGCTGGCCAGGCTCACACACGCAAAGCCACAGCACCCACGTGTCTGCTTGCAGCACATAACGCAGGCAGGCTGTCCCGTCACTTGCTCTTTGAGGGAAATAAAGTTGTCGTGGTTACTTTGAAATTAGATTAAGCTGTAACAACTAAATCTGAAAGAACATGTTTGGTCACTGAACTTCTCATTCAGCCCTGTTACATATAACAGACCCAGTCATTTCCAAGGTATTTCTATTTTTCTCAATTGCTTCCAGACAGTTTTGTGGTTTTGACTTGTGCTGATCTTTTTCAATGAAAATAAATGAACCATCTGGAAAAGCAAGTACACATAAAACATCACTTCCTACATTTTAAAATGTTAAATTTGGAAATCTTTTTTCTTCCAGAGAATGTTTGGTGCCAACAGGTTTAATAAAAATTCACAAAGGACTTCTGGAGAAGCAAAACCCTGATCTGTGCTCTTCTGATGGCTTTTTGAGTGGTGAAAAACAGGCACACCCTGCAGTCCCCAGTCTTTCCCCTAGCTGAGAGCAGGCAGCCACCTCACAACCACATTCCTTGGAAAGGTGCTAGGACTTCTCTCCTCCTAAGTCCCCAAGTGGGGTGTTCTATCAGAGGCAGAGTGCAGTGAAGCACATCTCACACTTCTCATGGAGGAGAAAGCAACCTGCAGCTCCTGGCCAGGGCACAGACAGGGCATTGTTCCCACTCAGGTGGCACTCAACCTGACCTGCAGGAAGGGAAGCACACTACGGCATAGAGGTATCATTGCTGAGTGGATAATAACAGCATCTCTCATCCCCGAGAGTCTCCTCTGTGCTCCAGACCTTGTGCTGGAATTATCCCCGCACCCTCACTCGGTACTCGCAACCACCTTCAAGCAGGTACTATTACGCCCTACATGTAGGGGAGGACACAGAAGCATTCACCTCTTCCCCCAGCACGGGACAGGCACGGTTCCTAATAGTGGAGAGCTGAACAAAGGTTTCAGGAGTCCAGTCTACTGTTGCTCCTCACTCTGAAACAAAAAGGCTGTGAACTGAGCCCACTGACACCCTCATCTAGATAACCCACCACCTTCAGAGGGGCAGGCCTGAGAGTAGGAAGAAGTGTTCACTCTTCTTCCAAATCAGAAAGGCACATCACTACCCAACCCTCTCAGGGATCCAAAGTCACAACACAAGGCAAAGTTGATAGCAAACCGTGAAGGCCTCCATGGCCATCTGCAGAACCCTCGGCTGGTACACAGCAACTCACCTTGCAGCACTTTGGTCCATAATCCTAAGACCCACCCAGAAGAAAAAAGTCAACAAAATCCTGGCTTTAGGAAACAAAACGTGCTTACTGGGCACTCCTGATACTAGTCGAAGTGGTCGTAACACTCGAAAGGCGCGGAGGGCTTTGACATCAAAGCCTCCCGACTTGCCACTAGAGTGGTTACCGCCTTCTGTTTCTTTGGTTAATTGTTCCAAAATTACACTAAACAATCTGAAAGAAGAAGAGAGAAAAATGTTAGAGTCTGTCACCCAGGGAAGCAAAGCAGGATGATAATAGTAGTTATTTTTAAACAAGGGCTAATTTTGTATGGCTGCTGCTTAAACAAAGGGAAAGCAAGGTCGAGGCAAGAACCGGGCTGTGAATCCTGAACGTGACCCCTACATCTAACATGTCTGGGGACAGGAATTGATCTCTGTATCCCTGCCAATGGAGCATCCTCAAGCACACTGGTCCCGACAGAAGAGGGGGCTCACTGGGGCTCCGATGACAACTGGAGCAATTGCACCAACAGAAATAACAATAATCAGAACTACCACCGTTTATGAGTACTTGCTATGTGCTACGCACTTCACATACGTTATCTCAGTAATCCTCACAAAATGTAACGTAGTAGGAATTATTAACACCATTTTACATGAGGAAACACACATGAGAACAAGTAACTTGCCCAAGTTCATGCAACTAATGGCAGAACTAACATGTGAACCCATTAGGATGCAGGTTCCATGAGGGCAAGAAATTTTAGTCTGTTTTGTTCATTCAGTCACTTCTAGCCTAGTGCTGCCTAGAAAAGGTCCTGATGTTTAAGAGGCACTCAAAAAATATTTGCTGAATAAACCAATAACTAAATATTGACTTCAAGGCCTCATATCTTAATCAATATGTTATACACCAGCTCCACCCTCATGGGTATATTTGGGAAATGATGTAAATCACAGATGCTAAGGAGCTGTGTGAAGGCCAAAAGAGTAACCTCAGGTATTAATATCATTTTCTCTTTTGAAATGTGAATAGCATTGTATCTGGCAGCCAGAGCAAATTTTTTCCTCCTCTCAGAAGGTTTTTTGGATAAAGTTATTTTCAGGCAATCTGCTCATGTGATAGTTACTTTTGCTCTTTCAAATAAACATTTATTCTTTGGAATTGTTGCTTGTTTTTCAAGATAAATATAAATTTGCCCATTTCAAATAGAATCAACTCTGGCCAATCAGATAGTGGAAATGACTGGCCCAGAAACAAAGAGAAGGTTTCTAAAGTTTAATTAGCAGCCAAAGCCGAAACTCTGCCCCCACTGGCATCTCTCTGGATTGCCAAGTCCATAAAATACAGGGTGGTCTGATTTGCAGTCCTGAATTCATGTCATTTGGGGGCTTTAAAGACCAGTCATCTGTTTTAATAACAGTACAGCAATTAGCAATGAACCCAGTTAGGGGGTGGGGGTAGGGGTGAGGAGGGAATAAGTCAGGTCTCTATGTCTTTTCAAAGCTGCAGATGACAGGTTTCTCTCATTATCATAGTTTTTAAATGCCTGTAACCTTCTGCACCAAGGCTAAAGTTAAAAGTCTTCCTCCAAAACAAGTTCATGGCTTCACAAAAACAAAGAAAAGGAAGAAAGAAAACCTTAAACTTTCCTTAAATGTAGCAGCCACAGGAATTTTCATCCCAAAGGCTTAGGAAAGTAATTTGTGCAGGTGGTGACTTAAGATTGCTTTCAAGTATCAGTGTTTTGCAATGTACATTTATGGTTCTTTATCCCATTCTTCAGCAATGTTCTTGAAAACAGGTGAATAACGTCTCTCCCCCATTGCAGAGGAGCCTGAATCAGAGAGGGAAAGTGGCTGCCGATACAGACAGACAGCCAGGAGAGAAAGAGGTCAGGCTTCCACTCCTAAGAGTTAGGAGGCATTAGGAAAAGTCCCTCTTCTTCTCTGGGCCTCAGTTTCCTCCTCTGAAAATGAAAAAACCTGGATTAAATGATCCAGAGACCCACCCCGCTTCCCATTCTAATATTAGGATTCTTTTCCCTTCGACACCAGCCCCCACCCAAAAAGTACCATGTGCCATTTGATCCCAGATCATTATTAAAAGTTTACCTCAAGACAGGAGAAAAGAGGCAAGGACTACTTAACCTGACACAAGTTAGAAGCACCCCATGAATGAACACCCCATTCTTCTTCACAAAGCCTCACTGATAAGTCTGAATGCCTGAAATATATGTTTATTGAAAAATTAGAAGTGTGGGATAAAAGTTGGCTGAGGTCAATCTTTTCTAGACAGGGAATAATATCAGCTCTGGAGACACACTGAGTCCTCCTGTGGGCACAGTATTAACAGTTAACATTTTAGAAATGTCAATTACTTTCTTAATGTCTGTTATTAGGAGTCTTAACAAAAGCAAAAGGTCATAGTTAACTTGGAGGGGAAAATCTATTGGATTGAGATACAGTCTGCAACTAGAAACTTTAGTGAGTAAGCATTTGATTCGAATGAAAATTTTTCACTCTATAACTTTTCTTCCACTCTAACTATAACTTAGTGCATATTTTAGATTAATAACCTGATGTTCTAAAGTATTTCATGTTTAATGAAAAAAAAAGACCAGGAGTCCAGTTCTACTTTAATTTCCTTGATGATTTTTTTTTACTTTTTAAATAGTTATTACTACCAATTTATAAATAATACACCCATTAAAGCATACAATAAGATGAGTTTTAACAAAAGTGTATGAGTCCAAGTAACAAACACCACGATCAAGATACAGAACATCTCCAGTATTTCCAACAGTTCCCTCATGCCCCTTTGCACTCATTCTGCCTCCAAGTACAGCCTTAGGTACCCACTGCTTGATTGGCTGATTATCACTTAGGTTGTTTTTTCCCCTTTTCTTGAATCTTACATAAACGAAATCATAAAGCATGTTTTCCTTGTTGTTTGTCATCTTCTGCTCACCATGCTTCTGAGTCATCCAAGTTGTCACATTTATCAGCAGTTCGTTTCTTTTTAATGTTGAGTGATATTCCATTCTATGAATAAACCACAGTGAGTTTATCTGTTCACTTGTTGATATTTGGGTTGTTTCCAGTTTTTCTCGATTATGAAATAGTCTCTTTGTGAACATGTATTTCCCCTTATCTTGGATAAGTACCTCACAGTAGTCCTGGTAATATGGTCAATATGATTAGAGTGTGATTCAGTGATTTGTACTATAAGAAACTGGAAAACTTTTCCAAAACGATTGTACCATTTTCCATTTCTACAAGCAGTGTATGAGAGCTCCAGGTGTTCTATATCTTGGTTAACATTTGGTATTGTCAGTCTTCTCACACTGAGTAATGCTAATAGCTATATATATATGCTGTCATTTTGGCTTTAATTTCCATTTTTCTAATTTCTAATGATGAACATCTTCTCAGGTGCTTGTTGACCATTTATATATTCTCTTTTGTGAAGATCTGTTCAAGTCTTTGGCCCTTTTACATACTGGGTTGTCTTCTTACCATTAAGTTGTAAGAACTCTCTAGATATTCTGAATACAAATCCTTTATATGTATTGTGAACATTTTTTTCCCAATCTGTGCATTATTTTTCATTTTCTTTAAACTGACTTTTGAAGAAAAGTGTTAAATCTTGGTAAGGTCCAAAATTTCAGTTATTTCTTTTATGGCTCATACTTTATGTGTCCTAAGAAATCTCTGCCTACCCCAATGTCATAAAGTTTTCTCCTAAAAATTGTATAGTTTGAGCTTTCACATACAAGTCTAGGATCCATTACAGTAATATTTGTATATAGCATGAGGAAAGAATCAAGTCTTTTTTTTTTTATGGGTAAACAGTTGTTCTAGCACCATTCACTAAAAAGTTTCCTCAATCTATTGAACTATTGTCTAAAATCAAGTTTATGGGTCTATTTCTAGACTACTGTTTCATTGATTTTTATGTCTATACCTTATGCCAACATCACACTGTCCTGCAGACTGTGCTTTATAGTAAGCCTTAAAACCAGATTCTAGCTTTGTTTTTAAAGATTTCCTCGGCTAGAGTCTCTCTAATTTCTATATAAATTTTCAAATAAATTTGTCAATTTCTATGATAATCTTGCTGGGATTTAGATTAGGATTTGATCTATAGATTAATTTAGGAAGAACCAATACCTTAACAATATTGAGTCTTCTAATCCAAAAACATTGTACATAATTCCATTTATTTAGGCCTTCTTTACTTTTGCTCAGCAAGGTTCAGCCATTTTCAGGGCACTACCCCTAAATACTTCATGGTTTTTGTTGTGAATAGTAGTCTTTAAGTTTTCATATTCCAGTTGCTCATGACTAATATAGAGAAATTCATAGGCTTTTGCATACTGATCTTTTTCCCAGAAACATTTGGTAAATTCATTCAGAAAACATAACTTTGTTTGATTTTAATCTTTTTAAATTCACGGAGACCTGTTTTATGGCCCAGAACTAGTCTTGCTTGGTGAATGTTCCATGTGCACATGACAAGAATGTGTATTCTGCTCTTGTTGGTGAAATGTTCTAAAAATGTCAAGAAAGTTGATGGTGATACTGTTTAATCCCCTTATTGTGAGTGATTTTCTGCCTATATATTCTATCAACACTCCAAGAGTATTAAAATAAAGACTATAATTACAGATTTGTCAACTGCTTCTTTCAGTTCTAGAAGGCTTTGTGTACTTTGAAGCTTTGTTATTAGGCATGTGTATTTAGGATCATTACATCTTCTTGATAAAATGATTTTTTTTACCATTATGAAATGTTTCTGTTTATCCCTGATAATACTCCTTGTTCTGATTCTATTTTGTTGGATAGTAGTAGTATAGCTTCTTTTGATTAGTTTTTGATTGGTATGTATTTTTCTGTCCTTTTACAATCAAATTATTTTTGTCTTTTTATTTAAAGTTTGTTTTTTATAAACGCTATAGACTAGAAATTTGTTTTTTTACATATAAAATCTGATGAACCCTGGTTTTTAATAAGGGTTTAGCTGGGTTTAAATCTGCCATCTTGCTATTTCTTTTCTGTTTGCTCTGTTCATTGTTCTTTTTTCTTCTTCTTCTTCCTTGACTTTTTAGATTGAGTTTTTTTAAACATTTTTCATTTTATCTCCAATACAGGCTTGTTAGCTATATCTCTCTATTTTTCTAGGGGCTCTTCTAGAGAAAATGTTAGCAAAACTTTTCTGTAAAGTGCCAGATAGTCCTTATTTTAGAATTTGCAGGCCACAAAGTCTGTGTCACAACTACTCAACTTTGGCATCTTAACACCAAATAGCCGTGACATGAATGAGTGTGACTTTCTCCCAATAAAATTTTATCTATCAAAGCAGACAGCAAAATACTCTGTCAATGTGAAGCAAGGGGTGAGGAGAGGCAAGGGCAGTAAACCAGATTTGGTCTATGGGCTGAAGTTTGCCAGCCCGTGCTCCAGAGTTTACAATATGTGTCTTTAACTTATCACAGCCTGCCTTCAAATAATATTTTACTACTCCCCCTACTGTACAAGCACTTTGTAATAGTATACACCTCATTTACCTTGTTTCTGTGCTTTGGCTATTGTGATATATTTTACTTTCATAGGAGTTACAAACCCCCCAAGACATTGTTATTGGTTTTGTTTTAAATAATTTTTAAAATGAGAAAAAAATTTTTTTAATATTTACCCATGCATTTACCCTTTCTGGCACACATCATTCCTTTTGTATAGTTCCACATTTCTATCTGGTATCACTTTCTTTCAGTGTGAAGAAATTTCTTTAACATTTGTTGAGGTGCAGGTCTACTAGTAATGAATTCTCAGCTTTGGTTTGTCTGAAAAGTTTTTTTTTTTTTTTACTTTGATTTTTAAATCAAATAAGCTAAAATAAGCTAGAATAAGAATTCTAGCTTTCCTAGAGCTCTATAGATCTCTCTCTAGTGTTTTCTGGCTTGCAAAGTTGCTTTGTTTTTGAGCAATTTGATCTTTATAATGTGCTTCGAAGTAGCTTTCTTCATGTTTATTTTGCTTGGGCTTTGTTAAGCTTTCTGGCTTTATGAGCTCATATTTTTCATCATATTTAGAGAGTTTGGAGTCATTTCTTCAAATATTTTTTTCATCTCCCCTCTATATCCTCTCTTCTGGGACCTCAAACACACACACACACACACACACACACACACACACACACACACGTGTGCATATATATACATACACATACATACATACACACACATATATATACATACATACACACTAGACCACTTGATATTGGCCTAGAGGTCACCAAGGTAGTGTTCATTTTTTTCCTCCATCATTACTCTTTATGTTATTACTATGTTTTCAAGTTCCTTGATTTTTTTTCTTCTATTGTGTCAAATCTGTGGTTAAGCCAATTCAGAAAAAAATAATTTTTCATTTCAGATGTATTTTTCAGCTCTTGAAGTCCCATTTGATTTTTCATGTTGTCCCATTTTTCATTATTGTAGTCATGCATTCCTTTAAGACCATAAACATATTTATAATAGCTGTTTTTAAAGTTCTGTAAGGTAGCTCTGTAATAATTCCATCACCTCTTGTCACTTCTATGTCTGTTTCTATTGATGGAATTTCCTCCTGGTTGTGGGTCACATTTCTTCATATGTCTAGAGATATTTGAATGGATGCTGGACACATTGATAAGTGTCTGGATTTTGTTGTCTTCCTTTAAAAAGTGTGGGATTTTGTTTTGTCAGGCAGTTAAGCTACTTGCATATCAGTTTCAGGTAGTCCTTATTCTAGAGCAGACGTTGGCAAAAATTTCTTTTGTAAAGGGCCAGATATTTTAGCAAACACTTTAGGCTTTGTGGACCCACACTACTCAACTTGACTCTGCAAATAAATATGTGACTGTGTTACAAAAACTTTCATTTACAAAATTTGGTGGCAGGCTGAATTTGGCCCGTTGGCCATAGTTTGGCAACCCCTGCACTAGAACTAGTTTATCCCTACTACTAATGGCCATTCTGGGGTCTCTGAAAGTCCAAGGTGTTCAATGACAACTTTACATTTTTGCTGGTATTCCCTGATAGTGTTCTTTGCCTGGCCTCATGGAATCTTACCCCATGTAAATGTAGCTTAGTCTTCAGCCAAAACTCAAGAGGACCCCAAGGCATATATATAAAGAGAGCTCTTTCTCTGAAAGCTCCCTCACCTCCCACACTATGCCTCTCAAATGTCAGTCATCTCAGCCTCCCTCAACTCTTGTTTCTGTCTCGACTTAATGAGACCACCGCACTCTGCTTGGTTCCCTGTCTTTGTGCCATACTATAGTCTGAAAAATGTCTCCAGGCAGAAAGCTAAGGTGATCGCAGGGTAGGGGCAAAAGAAACTGAGCTAAGCATCTCCATCCTCCAGGTGAACAGAAAGTCCAGGGTCAGGAGAAGCACAACAAGCTTATTCAAGAACCAAGAGACCTGAAAGGCTCTTGCTATCCATTCCTTATTAGAATTCACCAAAAGACAGGAAGGTATGGTATGTATCTACCACCTGTTCACTACTTCTGCAGTAATACCTTAGATGCCAATGTGCTATGGTGGTTTTTTCAAAAGCTAAGCTTTCCCCCATAAGTCTAATTATCTCACTGGACCACTGTTTTGGATCACTTTTAACTTCCTAGGTTTGAAATGAAATTACAAGCTCAAAATTTATCCCACTCTCCCAATAACCAGCTGCATTAGTCTCCCATTAAAAGCCAAAGGATTCATGATAAAAGAAGAATCCAAAGGAAAAATCACCTTACTCAACTGTAAAAGTTAGGTGAACAGTCACAAAGATGGAAACAGAGGCCATTTAACAATCTCTCTCTATACGAGCAAATATAATTTTAGGACCATTTTATAGCTAGGTAACTAAGACGCCGCAATGGAATATATCTCATTTTCCTGTGTGGGTATCTGGTCCAAAGACCTAGCATTCCTCTGACACTGATTCATTTTTCTCTTGCTGGCAACATTTCTAGGTATGGAAGGACCAGAATAACACAGGCCACTGTTTTGTATAACATTCTCCTTTAAATGAAACTGTTGGTGTCTTCTTCCTGTGACAGGATTTCGGGAGAATGCCTGCTTCTCTGCATTTTCTGGCTTATTTCATTTCAAGCCAGATATCTGACATTATTCAGACACTTGTTTTGTTATCTAAAATGGGATAGCAGCACGCCAAAGTTTTTTCCCACAAGTCAGCAGAAATAATAGCTTTGCTTAAGGATGTTAAAGAACAGAGTACCTCACTGCTATAAGAATTTATTGCTTTTTTACTGTTTTGTTTTGTTTTGTTTTGTTTTGTTTTAACTCAACAAGGTGCTAAATATAAGAGCTCTACACATTTGACTCAAACCACCAGCAGGGCTAGCCTATTTGTGGAAACCAGAGGCCTTGTAAGATGAGCCCTCTCACAGTAGGAGCTTAGACCTCCTCCTGGTAAAGGCCTTGCTGAAAAGGAGAGTGAAAACC
The DNA here is from genome assembly GCA_030015415.1 of Cynopterus sphinx. Lineage (NCBI taxonomy): Eukaryota > Metazoa > Chordata > Mammalia > Chiroptera > Pteropodidae > Cynopterus > Cynopterus sphinx. Next base: position 115,105,836 of record CM057381.1, read on the forward strand.
ATGAGGGAGTTTCAAACCAGTTTTGCCCAGGCATTGACAGCAGCATCACCAGTCTTCAAAGAACTCCTGACAGGTTCTGACTGCAATCACTAACCTAGGGTGACCATAATCCCTCAAAAGACACGGTTTTCTGATACCACCTCCCATTTTCCAAACAAACCTTTCCCCAAAATAAAAGAGACTTACCCTACTATTACTATAACAAAATCCAGTAAATTCCATCCATTCCTAACATAAGCATTAGGATGTAGCAATAATCCATATGCTATAATCTTCAAAAATGTCTCGACTGTAAAAATAATCAGGAAGGCATATTCTACTTTTTCCTGTGAAGAGAAACAAAGAAACAAAATGGAGGAGAGAAGAAGAAGATAAAAAAATAAGGATTAGAATCAATATCTCATATCCAAGCATTTTTCTCCAAGCAAAGTTTTATTATGAGAAATGGAACAATTAACACTGCACCTGGGCCAGGAAGGCATTTTAATTCTAACTGAATTTCTCAGAAGCAACTAAGTGTAAAACACTTTTCATTCTGGACTGCATGATTGCATTTTGCCACCTGCCCTGATGCATGTGCAATGAGTCTGCCTAGGACATAACAGGCATGTTTGTTATTTGCACATATTTGCAAAACGCAGCATGTTTTCCTCCTGAGATTGCCAAATCAGGCCCAGAAAAGCATGAGGGTACAACAAAGCTTCTAACAGAGGCTTTGAACAAGACATCCTCTGGAAGAAAGGAAAATATGTCCGCTTTGACCCTCTCTTGCTCTTGGGTTTATGTGTGACCTCTAAGTCAGGGTCAGCTTTATCACTGAGCAGCAAGGTGACCTTGGCAAGTCCCTCCTCCCCTCTGGATCTGAGTTTCCTCATCCACAGAATCAGGGAGCTGAATTCAGGATGGCACACCCATTACCTGTTTATTGGCATACCACCTCTCCAGGATGACATGCTGAACTGTCACCACACGTGTTCCCAGGATCCTGGGCTCAGCCTCCACACCTTTTTTTCTACCATGTCCCACAGTCACTCCCGTCTAACTGACAGACCTCTGAGACACTGTCCTGAAGCTAGATGGTTTTTAGAACCTCTCCAGTTCCAATTCATGCAACCCCATAACTATAGAAAACACATCCACCAGCAGGTCTAAAATTTTTGAATTTTCCTATTTTATAGTTTTTCTTTATACAGCTCCAGTTTTAATAGAAATATGTAGCAACTGGGGTATTTATGATTAATTTCACAAGAGGCATTCCCTGACAAGAAGCTACTAAAATAATAACTAAATGAAAAACCATCAGTAATTAAACTTTTTCATATGGGCCATAAAGTCTTCTACTAATATTAATTCTACTCTGTGGGACCTGAGGAAAGTTACCAATATTAGGAAAATGGAAGTCATGGAATTCACTTATTAAGATGCCTAGTACAAGAAGTCAAATAAATTTGGCCCAGGAAACAATGAGCATCCCTTCTGCTGACAGGCCCTGTATGAGGAGCCAGAATTAGAAAAATGTCTCCATTATGGTCCCTATCCTCAAAAGGCTTAGGCTGGTAGGGGAGCATGAAAGTTTCTAACATTCACACAGAGAAGTCCCAAGAGACGTAAGTGACAAAGAGCAAGCCTGCATCTTTCACCCTCTGATAAGGCATAAAGGTCAGGCTACTTCTCCCCTGCAAGGATTTTGCTTTGTTATATGTGACTGCTATTTTGCCTAAGCCACCCGGGGTTCAATCCATCTGCCTCCAGAGTGCTGCCCCTCTGTCGCTGGCCAGTTCCAGTCCCCAGCTGAACTTCCATGTGTATTGCTACTGCATCCTTCCTATTTATCACCAGAGAAACCATCCAACCACTGCTGTACCCCAGCCTTCATCCTCATTCTCAACTCCCCACTGGTTGTGCCAGAAAGCCAGGTCATCAATTCTTCCTTCCCTGGTCCCTAACATTCCTAATCTGCCCTCCAGAGTGCCCACTGATCCTGACACACCATCACAGCAGTCTGATAAATTGTTTTATAATGTGAGTTAGCCAGAGTCAGGGTGTTTTCAACTTTAAAAGCCTAGCTCAATATGAACCCCTATGTTCACTGCAGCATTATGTACAATAGCCAATATATAGAAACAATCTAAGTATCCATCAATAGATGAATGAATAGATATGGTACACATATACAATGGAATATTACTCAGCAATAAAAAAGAATGAAATCTTGCCATTTGCAACAATAGACATGGACCTAGAGGGTAGTATGCTGACTGAAACAAATCAAAGAGAGACAAATACCATATAATTTATATGTGAAATCTAAAAAAGCTAAAAAGAATAAACAAAACAAAAATAGACTCATAGAAAGAGAGAACTGGTGGTTGCCACAGGGGAGGGTGCTAGGGCACTAGGTGGAATAAAAGATATAGAATTCCAGTTATAAAATAAATAAGCCAGGGGGGTGCAGTGTGTAACACAAAGAATATAGTCAATAATGCCATAATAACTTTACATGGTGACAGATGGTTACTACACTCATCAAGGTAATCACATCCTAAGGCATATAAATGTCAAATCATTATGTCGCACCCCAGAAACTAATATAATATTGTATTCCAATTATGTTTTTATTTAAAAAAAAATGTTAAGCCTAGCTCCTCCTCAACCTCCATTCCCCATACCCCTCCAGAGTTCCCATGTCCTCTCCTGGAGCTGGCTCACCTCATGCATCATCCTACCCCTTCTGCCGGGCTGCACCAGAGCCCCATCTCCAACACACAGTCAAGCACTCCAGGCTGGGGTGAGAAGACTTGTAAAATGCATCCAGAGCAGCAGAATGCATGAGCCCTTCCTGCCGCACACAGACCTCCAACAACTCCATTTACTCTCCATATCCCCTCAATCTCACGCGAATAAGGGCTCCTCTTCCTGTTTACTGCCATATCCCTGAGTGGGGTGCTGCCACGAGGTACACTCATACCACTCACTGTGTATGATTTGAGGAAAAGGATCAACATTGCTACTGGGTAGGGAGGAGAGAGAGAGGAGGGCTTCAAAGAGGCAGTGACGTGAACTTTGAGAGATCAAAGGAAGAGCAACTCTGTTGCTTTAAGCAGAAGCAAAAATCCCTGAAAACACTAATCCACTGTGCTGAATTGAAATTAGACTCCGACCACCAAATGTAGATCATCAATATGTTTTAGACACTTAGAGTTCTAAGGGAACGAATTAGCTGAAAACAGCATGCTGTTTTTTATAATTCTGCTTCTCTTTTTATCCTTTCTGCCTTATTTACTAGGCCAGATACGGGGGGGGAAAGTCTTTTGCTGCCATCAACATTCATAGCATTTACAGCTCTACATCAACACAGCACTATACTTTTGGGGAGAAAAACAAGGCAAGGAACAGAGAGTACACCTACCCAACAGAGCTTGTTTTTTCTCTTTGGCTTTTATTTATAAATAATTTTGCCACAATAATACAAGGGCCATTAGTCTGACTGAATTGTTTAGGGTTCTTTTATCTCCTCTTGTCCTCCTCTCTCTTCTTTTTAAAGAACTTGGTTTCTCTTTCGTAAATCCTTAGTGCATCACTTGATGGAATGGATTATAAGAAATACAACCTTGCTTTAATGTGATTCTTTATTACAGAGGTGCTACCATAATTGCCAGCTGAAAACAATCACCGCCCGGAGAGCATGACAGATCAGTCTGCCTAGAAGCCAATGTCATTCTGGTCCCCAATCCTACTATTAAAAAGGCGTCCTATAAAACCAATACACCTTCACATTAAGCAAATGTAGTATTAAAAAAATCCTGCAAAACCACCATTGCAAGAGGAGGTAATTATGTGCTTCACAAAAGACTCGCTCATTTGAGAAAATAATGTTGAGTGAGTAATTTGAAAAGGAAGCCACCAAGAAAGTCAGGTTACTTGCTGGGTGAGGTGGGAATGAGTACCCAGCTAAAGGAGCCTGTGAGATGTCACACAGAGAAGATACAGAGTCCATGGCCAGGAGAGAGAGCATGGAGGAAGAAAGAGTAGCAAAGATGAAGGAAAGGGATGGCTGAAAAGAAGCAAGTGAGAACCGTCCAGAACCGGACATAAAATGAAGTGTCCCCTGGGTAGAGGCTGTCCCTTAAAGCTCTATACCAGGCTAACCAAAAAAGAGTAAATGATTCCTCCACCTCCAATCCCTGCATTTTCCAGGTAGAGTCACGTGCCGGCGGCACCCACTCAGCCACCAGCAGGGATTCCTCTCACTGACAGGGGATCCCTGGGTGGGCAGGGCTAGGCAAATACCCTTTTAAGAAACAACCGATTATATGGATGGATGTCCCACCATGATACCTCAAGCCACAAGAGGAATATAGAGGCTCAGTATCTAATTCTGAAATCTGATTTATCTTCTTTAAACAGTGACGAGTCCCCAAACAGGGGAGGCTCTAAACCAGCAGTCTCTAAACCAATCAATTCTACACAGAACCCTGAGAAACAGAAACTGCCACGAGCAGGGAGTGGGGGATGCCAGGATCCTTAACTTGGTGGTACCTGTACTTATTTGATCCTTGTACTTGGTTGTCAGCTCTCCTATTCTCAAGGTTCCTTTTACTAGTGCCAACATATGAACATCCATCTATCTGTCTACCCAGCTCACCAGCCAACCCTGAGCACCTGGGTCCTCCTCAGAATCCTGACCCTTCACAGAATTTCCAACTTGCTAGCAAAAAAGCAACAAAGGCTTGACAAGCCAGGTATGATTCATTTCTATGTTTTGCTCATCCACCCACATGCCCAAGTCTTTGGAATGGTCTCCTGGCTTATACCCTGGCAGTAGCCGCTCCCTCCCATAGAGACGCACATCCCTTCTGTGTCCTGCAGTCCTAGGCTCCTCATTGGCAGAGACCACCTCTTACTGTCTTTGTAACCCTAGCACCTAGCACCACATTGGGCATAAAGTACTCATAGGTGCTAACAGGAAGTAGAAAAGAAAAAAAAAAGAGGGAAGGAATAAAACAAGAGAACTGGAATCAAACGGGGGGCTATAAAAACATGAGGTTTTGTAATCTTCAGACATGTATGGAAAAGCAAAACAAGTAGGGAGGAATCTAAGTTACCACAAACTCTTTCTAGGACAAGCCTGGAATAAATGGTCAGACTGCTGAGAGAATAGCATCTCACTTCTCACCTGACCCTCCCTTTCAATCCCAACCTGCACCCCCTGGGTAAGGTCCTCATCACTCCCCTCTTTTCTGGCTCCCCCTCCTCATGTCTCTCCTGTGAGAGCCTCCACTCCAGCTGAGGAGCCAACCTGTTCCTTCCCACACGTGCTGGATTTTTTCCCTCCTCCATGCTCTTGCCCACTCTGCTTCACCCATATACTACATTTACCCCCCACATGGAAACTCCCCTCTTCAGAGTGAGCACACATCTCTGACACAGGGCTACACCAAGCCCAGCACAGGTGACTGGAAGGAATACAGGGCTGGGAGCTGTGCTGTTTTCCGCTAATCCTGACTTGAACACTGATTCAGGTCCACATCCCTCTTTCCAGAATGGTTTCCCCAACATCACTTCTTCATCAGGTTAAATTCTACTTTTCCTTCAAGGCTCAGCTAAAATGACATTTTCTCAGAGAAACTATTGCCGACTTCCCAGACAAAATTAGGGCCTGCTGTTAGATGCTTCAAAACTCCTTACACTTCTTCATAGCCTTATTCGCAAGAGAAATTAAAATTTTTTTAATTACCTCTTAAATATTTGTCTACCCTGTAAATGATAGTTTCTCTAAGATCAGAAACCATTTCTATTTCATGCATCATTATATACCCAAGACCTGTCACACACACACAAAAAAAATGCTACTCGATATTTATAAAGAAATAAATGGACAAAATGAGTGGTTTTGATCAAACATTACTCAATGTCTCCTCCTGCTACAAAGTTTATAATTGTTTTAATATTCTCGAGTTGCCATAACAAAATACCATAGATTAGGTGGCTTACACAACAGAGACTTATTTTTCACAGTTCTGAAGGCTGGGAAGTCCAAGATGAAGGTGCTGGCTGATCTGGCATCTGGTGAGAGCTCACCCTGGCTTGAAAAGGGGTTGACTTCTCACTATGTCCTCATCTGTCCTTTCCCTGGTACATGTATGTGGAGAGGGAGAGGGAGAGGGAGAGGGAGAGGGAGAGGGAGAGAGAGAGAGAGAGAGGTCCCTTGCTCTTTTTATAAGGGCACTAATCCCATCATAAAGGCCCCACCCCAGTTACTTTCAAAAGGCCTCATCTCTAAATGCTATCATGTTAGGAGTGGGGCTTCAACAAATAAATCTGGGGGGATGTAAACATTCAGTTCATAGCAATAATACAAGGGCCCTTTGGCTTTGCCATGCTCCAGGAAACCATCCATGATGAAATGTCAGGGAAATGCCTCTGATCAAGGCATTGTGCTCCCTAACTACAGCCCCCCTGCTCACAGTAGCGGGGCAACAGTATCCAGACAGAGGGAGGAGCATGCCCAAAGGCAAATTAGTCAAGGGGGAGGAGTAGCCCAGAGCAGTGGGAGTGAGTGAAGGGCGGGTGGGATGGGACAGGGCAAGGCTGAGGGGGCAGCTCGAGAGAGGCCATGAAAAGCCCTGTGTGCCAGGCTGTGGGGCTTGGCCTTCATGTCTTGTCTGTAAAGTGAGCAGACTGAATCAGATGAGCTCTTGCAGCTATAAAACTACAATTCTCTGTGTCTGTTGAGCTAAGTCCAGATACAGGCTTCAGAGGGAGGTCTGTGAGGCCAGAGACCCCCAGGAAGACAGCCAACCAATAGCCGCAGCTGTTTTGTCCAATGGCTGAGTCACCTGAGGTCACCAGCACATTCGGGCCAGGCTTGCTGAGAGACATCTCTCTCATTTCAGAGGGTGACTGGGGGAACCACAGAGCTACTATGACAGGGTTTCAATAAGTGACTCAGTCGCTAGTATGGTTCTGGTGGGTGAACCAGAGGATGACGACCAGCAGGCGGGCCTTGGCGCAGAGCTGCTTAGATGTAAGCAGAGGTCATTTTTCTCTCTGCAGGTATTAATGAAGTATGTACTTAACAAGCCTCCTGTAGATAGTTAACACCATATTTACATGGAGAAACTGGCTAAAATAGTCAGTTTGCTTTAGTTTTCTTTACCTTTGGTTTAAAAGTACAAATTTTAGATGACACTTATATCCTAAATCCAATCCTAGTCTGAACAGATAGGTCACCCTGGTTGAGTCATTTACCCCTTCTGCTTCTCAGTTTCCTCGTATATAAAACAAGGATAACCACCTTACCCACCCAAGTTACAGTGAAAATCAGATTAAGCAGAGGTGAGAAAGAGCTTGGCAACTGTCAAACACTTACAATCAAGGGCTGCCCGCAACAGGACAGAGGCGAGACAGCACTCCCAGCCCTGAGAGTGGGATCTGCAAACTCCCTGAAGAGGTTTCTCCTGAGACCTCATGACAGTCCACTGACCCCATGGACACCCAGGTAGGGAGGGTTACTCCCCAGGATATCATCCAGAATGTACCCTGAAATGACCAATGGAAGGGGACAGCACAGTGGCCTGGAAGACCACCCTATGGAGACAAGCTTGAAAAGGGGTTGACTTCTCAGTGGGAAGAGGACAGCATCATGTCTGGGGCAGAGGAGGCTGACAGACAGAGCACTGGCGCTGGATGTGGCCTCCTCACCCACAGAGCAGAGGCAGCTGCTGCTTTGCTGTCAAGGCTGAAACAAGCCGCCTGGGGGCGTGGCTAATTATGGTTCTTGCCCCTTCTCCTCCCCCTGAAAAACTCTCAGGATAGGGCACCCTGACACTCCTCCAAGAATTGCTCCTTCCCTCCTCTCAGTCCAGGGGCTACAGGGGTCTGCATATGGCCCAGGTTACTGGTTCAGGGATAAGCGTATGCCAATCAGGTTCAATCAGAGCTAACCCCGGGATTTTCACTTCAGTAACTAGGCAAGATATTTTGTCTCTAGCTGGACTTAGCTCTGAGATGAAGAACACAAACAGAAGCCAAGCCAAAAAATGGGGGGCAGGGGAAAGAGAAACTCAGACAGAGGCAAGCATCTGGCTCTGATGCCTTTGTGTGAGCACCTGGGTCAAGCTAAACCTGAGGCCAAATTCTGTCCCCTACCTTGGGCTTTTCAGTTACAAAATCCAATAAATCGAGCCATTTTGGATTGGGGTTTTGGTCAACTGCAAACAAAAGACGCCTAGCTAAATACAGCGGGCCTATATGATCATTCGGCTTCTCTGAAAGTTGAAGCATCTAAGAAAATCTTCAGCAACTCCTCATTTCTCAAGAGATTCAACTCCTTCGATGATTCCCTTTGACCCACAGGCTTAGGCTTGGAGATGGTTCTCTACATGTAGGACCCATGAGCCCTGAAAGTCCTTGCCTCTGGGAATTCGTCTAGACTCAGCTTTCCAAACTGCCTCCTTTGATCTCATCCATTTTCTGTTGCCGTCTGCAATTCTAGCTGGCTTCCTGGACTCTCCACGCTCCTGTAAACTTGATGCCTCAGACTTGCCTTGCTTCTCATTCCGCCATGCTGGGACATGAACTCTGCGTTCCCTTGGTAGTGGGTGCATTTTGTGGTCGACAGCCATGAACTTCTTCCCCAGCTTCAGTGCTTAGGTACGGCCCACCTCCACCCCACATGGCTTGGCAGTTCATGCACCCTACTTTAATTCAAAAATATTCACTGGGTATTTACTCCATCCCAGGTGCAGTCCTGAGCATGGGGTCTGAAAGGTGACTAAGACATTGTCCGTGACCTGAAGGAGGACATTAGATACATACATAAAAAATTTTCATGACACGGCAGAAAACAAGCAAAGCTAAAGCAGAGTACTGGGGATCTCCATCAGGGAGATGGGGGATGGAGCAACTATCTGTGTCTGTAGCTTTTGGGAAAACTTCCTAAAAAGCATAAGACTATAACACAACTAAATTCCTCCATCTGGCATCCCCAAAGAACTCTACAATCTGTGTTCTGCCTACCAACAACTCCAACAGGTACAGGCCCCCAGCCTACCTGATGCCCCTTTCCTTGTCCACATCTCCCTCTGCTTCAGTCCATCAGTTCCCACAATGTCCTGCATACATGTCGTACTCACTGGAACCTCTGGTCTTTGTGACTGCTCTCCTCCATGACTGAAAGCGCCTCTTTTGTTTATCGAAATCCTCTTCCACCCTTTTAGGGAAGACTAGGGAGTTTTATTTTCTCTGAGATTATTCTGCCCCCGCTTTTGCAAGCCCAACATACTTATCAAGGAGGAAAAGAGACTGCCATGTGCCTGCTGCCTCTGCTCCCCAGGCCCCCCTGCAGCAGCCATCACTTGCCAGTCGTCAGCTGGCACTTCTCCCACTGCACCCTAATGCAGTTTCACGAGGTGCCCAGTCAGGCATCACCCCTGATCAGAGTGGGCACGTGAGTCAAAACAATTTGCTGCCCCAGAGTTAAAAGTTGCGCCACATGTTTGGCATTTAATCATGAAAGTAAATCATAAAAGCAACCATTTGAGCACCAACTATATACTGGCCATGAAAGAAAGCAGAGCAGGACAAGGCACTGCCCTGTTTTCAGGAGCTCCTAGTTGGTCTAGTTGGGAAGGTAAACCTATTGGATGTGTTGTCACGTGTTATTTGCAGATTATCACTACCTTAAAAACAGAACCATTGCATCTACCTCTGCAGAATGCTCTCAATGTACCAAGCAGAGAACTGAGCACTTAGCCTCAATACCAAGATAGCATTAACCACAAAAAAGTAAAAACACAGCTAAGGCTGCATTCCTTATGTCACTGTCAGGGAACCCTAAGAGCAGTCAGTTCTATTATGCAGGCCAGAATCCCACTCACCCTCTCTTAGTCGGAGACAGAGTTATGCTTTCTAAGTGGTGTGAGGCCTTTACATCCCATTCCAACAGATCAGGTCAAGGGAGATGGCATTAGGAGTATGTGCCCTATGTGTGGTTGATCAAAGCAGCTCGCTGCCTCCCTGAGATCTGTGGGGCCTGGCTCACGTGCCAACTGGCAAACACCCATCATTTTTAAAAAACTGTTGTTTCTTAGCATTGGTTAGTGCACATGACATGAGCCAAATGGTCCAATATGTCTACCTCCCTGGCTGAAATAATAAGCAAATATTTCAAAATGGCAGAAACTGAGTAAATTTAAAACAAACATTTTGACAAGAAAGCAGTTACTCCTTTTGTTCATTAACAGAGCAAAAGAAAAGCCTTTCAAATCTGTATATGGTTAAATTCCCTGAGATCTGAATTATAAATGCAATCTCATCTCAGTCCCCTGTAAACGTGCCACTCGCACACCTGGACATAGCACTTGGGTGAAAGAAACACTTTCCAACCTCTCAGCGATTCTCTAAGCAACGGAGTAGGAAAGGCAGAGACAGAGTTTTTACTTACATTCACACATGAGAGTCACAGACACTAAGTTACTTCTGACCACAATCAAAAGGAAGAGCAGCAGCACCCGTGACCGCTGGTTTGAGGAGTCACAGCCACACACACCGGACATGGAACCATACCTCCATGCTGGTCCCACACCTACCACATCGCACTTGGGCTTCTGCATTGTTCCACCTCGATCATGTCAGCCTAGGATCACTAGACAACGTCCACTGAGCAAGCTGAGATGCACCGTGGAGGGCATAGCTGCTGACTATGTAAGCGATAGCACCTACTAGCTCCCATTTAAGAAAAATTGCAGTCTCGGTGCTCAGAGAACTTTCACCTCCCCCCACAGGGGAGGCAAAGAGCTTGGGGTCAGGTTCTGGCTCTTTCAATACTGGCTCTGTAAACTTTAGCAAGTGACTTTACCACTCCTCACCACAGCTTCTTCATCTTAAAATGAGAATAAGAAAGGCAGAAAATGCCCAGGTTGGTTGCTGAGTGTGAATGAGGCAACACGAGTAAAACACATGAGCCAGGGTCTGTGTGTAGCATGCTGCCATGGACGTGGGCTCATTTTACTGCTGTGTCTTCATAACACACCCTGCACTGGCCACTACCAGGGGTAGCACAGGGCCTGCACACAGCAACGCTAACAACCCACTAAGTTAGCACTGGGATCACAGTGACTCACTGCCGACCCTGTAGGTCTGCACGCCCCCAGAGCAGACGTCCCCTGTGGGGGGCCTGCCCGGGTTAGCTGGCTACACTGTGAGGGAGCAGTGCCTCATTTAAATCTGTCCTACACCTCCCTGGACTGTCTAGCCAAGTCCGTCTGGCCTACCATAGAACAGTCAGGAGATGAACCAGGGCCCAGCTCCCAGACCCTGAGTTACCACCCTTCCTTCTCCGTGAAAATAAAAAAGGATACATCTGTGGGCCAGTGGGGAGCAGGTGGTAACCATCTCTCCAGCCGTTACTCCCACCATAAAAGCCACTGTGCTGAGATCACAGGAACATAGATCATCTATTTCTTAACAAATTTATGAACGAAAGTTTAAAAATACATGAAGTATGAAGTCCATAATTGAGATAAAGTGTTTGATACATTTACTCGGAAGAGTATTAACTTCATGCCTATAACTCACGGTTGTTTTAGTAGTGGAAAGTAAAATTAACTTAAAAGACATTGGATGGCTTAAAAACCAGGCACCTCCCAACTGTGGCTCTGTAGTGGAAATCAATACACAAGTCAATGAGCAGAACTGAGTCTCTGCTAACCCACTGAGAGCTGGGGAAGCACCATTTGCATTGATCTGGCCCTGCCACTCAAACCTCCCAGAGGCTGGAGGGAGGGCTCTGCCCCATCCCCAGCACAGCTATTCCATCCCCAGGAAAACGGGTGGTTCCAGAAGCTATATCAGAGGATTCTACTTGGTCAGGTGGCTAAGACCAGTTAAAAAATCTCTACCTTTCTATCAAAGTAAATTTTGATTTGATACCTACCTTGCTCCAAAGAACTCTAGGCAGCAAGAATATAAAATGTGTGAAGTAGTGGAGAAAAGGAATACTAGATGGCTATTAAAAAGGCAGTGGCAGGTCGATATTAAGAGCAGGAAAGGATGTCCCTGATACATTACTACAGGAACTGTATGAATAATGTGAATAAATAAATAGCAGATTCCCCTTGATGTCTGAAAAGACAGCTTCCTAAGCCAGTCTACCGCACACTCAAAAGCGAGGATGCCTGCCTCAGAGAGCAAGGTCATGGGGCACTTTCTATCTCTACTTTTAGGTATCTCTGATTTGTGTGAGCTTTTCTCATTGAGCATCTTTTATTAAAATCAGCTGAAACTCTAAATATTTACAATAAAAGGTGAGAAAAATAAACGAACAAGGAAAAGGAAACAGGAGTAAGACCATTACAAAGATGTACACTGTGAAGACATTTTTTTTAACGTCTCTGAGATTTCTAATAGGTAATGTGAAAAAAGGAAATCAGATCGCTGACACAAGTTGCTTTATCTTTTGAATGAAATTGTTCCTTGGCACAGAAAAAGATTTCTCTAGAGGATTTGCACAGAGTAGAATCAGTTGACAATTTGAACTGAGCACCAATTATAGGAAGAAGAATATTTTCCTATCTTCATGGAATTTATACTGTAATGGAAAAGAGAGGACTTTTAAAATAGAATATATACAGAATTGTGTAGATTATATCCAGCAATTTTTGAAAAATGAAATAAAATAGAAAAAATCAAAATGCATAGAAAATATCAGAATTTAGTATTTTTTCATCAAACTCATGTTTCAGATGATACATACATGTATGTTAAGGAGTTACAATGTAAAATGTATCTACTACTGTTGGTCAAGGTAAAGAAAAGGAAATTGAAAAATATAGCTCCAAAAACCAATAATCTGGACCCACTAGAGGACACCAGCAGGGATAAATACCCGATCTCTTACTCTCATGCTTGCCCATGTACATTCCTCTCACACACATACACATACACAAAACACCTTAAGTTACAAGATATTTAAAGAATCCTTAACTGTGTGCAGAGCTGAATCCCACCCATCCCCCTCAAAAAAAAAAATCCTAATTGTCAGAAAGAGCCAACCCAGGAGCTGGGGGATGGAGACTCATTTCCTGGGGCTGGTTTCTAGAGGAAGAACTTAAGCTCCAGGTAAGGAAACAGAGACTCGGGACAGGGTCAGGCAGTGACTTCTGTGCCCACCCTAGGCGATCAGGTGGAGCCATCTTGGGAGTCAGCTCTCTCTAGGGTCACCTGGATAGGGAGGAGAGGAAAATGGATGAGACCAAGATGGGAGTTTTCATGGGAAGGAGGAAGACTATGCTTGCAGTGGGGCACCAAAGGCAGAAAGGAGGATGGGGTGGGGGAAAGCACCAAACTGAAGGCTTTGAAACTCAGAGCCAGAGTGCCCACATAGAAGGCACTCACTCCAGAGACCTAGCTGCACTGTCCGATGGAGAAACTGAAACCAGGGAGGGGAAGGGCAGCACCAGCACTCTGAGCACCTGCAGGCAGGAAAACAGCATCCAACCCCTGGGGAACTGGACACGGAAAAGAGGAAAGTGCCCAGCAGACTTGATCTACCTGACAGCCCGCCCATCTTCCCTGATCTACACCTTGAGCCCACGTGAGTGAGGCTCGTAAAAATTCCAGGACAGGAAGTGAAATGATGCCCACTCTGGGCCAGCATGACAACAGAGCAGGACAGAGAACGTGGGGGCATCTGAAAACCTGGGCTATGGGTCCTCACCTGAAAATGGAGCTTACAGGCCAGGCAGGCTCCACAGACGCTGCATGTTCCTCTGGCAGCCACGGGGCTGCGTGCAGCTAGGTACAAACACCTCTTAGCTGTCAGAGTAAGGGGCATCTAATTCACAAGGGGCAGTGGAGGAGAGAAGGGTCATCTCCTCCTATCTAACTGCTTTATGGAAAAGGTAGTCAGCTAGAATAAACGGCTCTCAACTGGGCAGGCTCTACAGAGCCTGAGGCTGTCATTTTAAAGCACGGTTCTGTGTCTCGTTTACTAAATGAGATGAATTCTTTCCTCGGCTTTCTTCAGACTGTGAAGCGACCTCCCAAAAGAACAATCTTTTAAGGGTGCACAGATTGTGGGGGATGAAGAACATGTTCAAAGCCTGGTTCTGCCCCTCAGCAGCTCTAGGGACCAGCTGTGTCGCCCTAGGGAAAGCACTGAAATTCTCAAGCAGCAGTTTCTTTGCCCTCTCACTGGGTTCACCCACAGCAACCTGGGGGAATTAAGGATCAACAGTGATGGCGGGAAATGCCTGGCACATGGTTCACACTAAACACAGTGGCTCTTGTCACCATGGTGGTTGTGTCATGAATGTTACACAAATGGGTCTCCACAAGCTCTGGACTGGAAATGGGCAGAGGACCTCTTCCCAGTCAAAGCAGAGGTTCCGTAAAGTGATGAAATCATCCTACTCAGCTTCACTGTACATTGCCACACTGCTGAGACCCAAAGGGACACACCGAGCACACCCCCCAACCAACGTTTATATTCCATGACAAAAAAAATAGTATCAAAAGCTCAGAGAAACACAAAAAGATTCATAAGTAAACAAGCACCGTGAAATCACAATCACTGAAGTCTTGTTTGGCTAGCTGAAAGCTCAAAACTACATCCATCCTTTTAATTCAGGCACAGGTAGATGTCTTTTTTTAATGGTTTCATGATCACTAAGATCAATCATCATTTTAATAATGATCAATGTTGAAAAAGGCAAAAGGCTTAATCTTAACTGCCTCAATTCAAAATTCATTAACACTATGACCAACAAATGAACCTAAGAGAATTGGCAAGCTGCTTGATTTCTGTACTCTGTATTTTAAAACTTACTTTATATGTCAGTATGGTTCACGTTCCATAGTCACTTCCCCATGAATTTAGTGTTCAGGCAAACTCATATCATTAGGATAACTTAGAGACATCTGAATATGAAGAATCCACGAAAGCTTAACAGTTAAAGAGATGCTATTTTCTAAATATCTGGGTTCATTATTTATAAAACATCCTAGTGGGTTCGGATAAAATGGAGCAAACAAATACAGGTTTTCCTTTAATTACAGCATAATGTTGGTGAATCAGACCTCAAATGTCTGGAAATTGCTACTTTCTACAACTTGTGATTCTGCTCAAATGCCAAACTTAAAAAAAAAAATCCAAACCCAGAACAAATAGTTCAACTGTAACATTCAATCTTGCATTTCTTTTTTTTTTACAGCTCAGACATATGAGAGCAGAAAGAGGAAGATGCGAGATAAGACTCATCTCAGTATGACCAGTAAAAGGTAAAGAGATGAGTTCTGAAAAACAAGCAGCTGTATCACCCCTGCAGGGCATACACTCTACTCGTCTGCCACTGACTTTTAAACCACCACACCTCCATTAAGCCAGAAAAAGGAAACTGAAATCTAGCTGGATGACTTCTGGCTACCAGTCCTAAGCTGTGAATTTGGAGTCAGTTTTGGTTAGCATTCCCTCTCGATCCAGCTACATGACCTTGCACACACACTTCACCCTTCCGAGCCTTGGTTTCCTAATCAGTGACAGCATTGTTGGAGGACTGAGATACTGTGTAATGCTCAGCACACTGTATGCACACAATAAATGGCTATTATCCTGGGAACTGAGGGCAAAAGTTCAGGTCTTCGCCTCTTTCTAACACAGGAGAAGCTTTATAAATTGATGTCCTTTTAACCAACTTGTCAGATGAACAGACATTCTTTGTTCCTTCTGGGTGAAAGATAATGACCGATGCCCATGCCATACTGAACTCATGTGTCTCCTAGGTTAATTTCTAGATAGCTTACACAATTTGTTCTCAACAGTTGAATAATATGCCTACCGAGAATTGGCTATGTGTGTTCCCCAGTTTATATCAGGTGGATTTGTTCCTGTATCAACCTAACTTAATTGAATGCTACTTGAAATGATAAGCTATGAGTGCAAGAAGAGCTGTTGCTTCCATAAAAATAGTATTTCCTTTCGAAGTACTGGATAAGGAGTGTTAAACGTTTTGTTGTTGGATATGGGCGAGATGACAGGCAAAGATAAAAAAAAAAAACCATAAACTTTAAGAATTGCTCTCAGCTGTCTTTTCATGGATCTTTATTTTATTCTATTTTTAAATAAAACACAACTGGAAACTGTAGGTACATAATAGATGTAATTTATGCAAAAAAGAAAATAAATGCTCGGAACTGTAGATGCAGTAAACTCAAAAAAAAAAAAAAAAAAAAAAAAAGGCCTTTGGCCCTATTCCAAGATTGGCGATGCATGTCTGGTTATATACTCTAGGTCAAAATCAGCTTTAATGTGTGTTTCTGTCTTTCTTAATGAGTCTCTCTATAATGGACCTTTTAGAATAACCAACTTATCAGGCCAGATATAAAGGCAGGTACAACAGGAGGCCAGAGAGACTAACCAGGGCTCACACTTGGTCCTCAGTTCCTACGTGAGGCCTAGCATCTGACTATGCTCGCCATGAGCCTGTCTCTAGAAACTGCCTAATAGAGTGCAAATGTATTGTCAGTCGGCAGTGAATATGTATTTAAATAAATATCTTATTACTCTTATGACAGTTTGTGATACTGATCGATTACCAAGTACTCCCATCTAGGTACTTGGACTTGATGTTAACAAACTATGCAAAGTTGAATACTATGTCACTACCTCTGTCTTCTTAGTGTGCCAGAGGAGGGAAAAACGCTTGTGTGTCTGTGTGTGTCTGTCTGTCTGCCTGTCTTGTAGCAACAAGCAGCATTACGTGCTGGGGCAAGGAAGAAAAAGGAGGAAAACAATGTGTATGAGCATGAGTGAGAGCATTCAAGCAAGAAAGACCTGCACACGGGAGAGGAGGATGGCAACCACTAGCGGAAAGGCACAACTGTTAGAGTCCCCCAGAAAATCACCCAGGTCCCAACTGCTAACACCTGACCGAAACCATGATTTTCTTTCACTCTACATTTTATTGTTTGAGATGCAGTTCCTGAGCACCTGCTGGGTGTGAGGTAGAGTGAAAAAGAGAAGGCTCTTTCTCAGGAGTCTACATAAATTTCTGCAGATATGAATACTTTCTTAGAGGAGGACTGAAGACTAGCCTAACCTCACTCCCTAGTTAATGGTCAGCTGGAGAAGAGCTGTGTTGGCATGAAGGCATTGAGGCAAGCAGAGCTACATTCCTGGGCTAGCTGAAACGATCAGTGACAACTCAAACTTGCACTTCTTATTAGACCAGCGGTTGGTAAATCATGGCCCATGTGCCAAATTTGGTCCACAGCCTGAATTTTTTTTTTTTTTGTAACTAAAGTTTTATTGCAACACAGCTGGGCTCTTGTTGATGTGCTGTCATGGCTGCTTTTGCACTACAGCGGCAGAGTTGAGTAGCTGTGACAAAAACTTCTCAGCCCACAAAGCCCAAAGTATTTACTATCTGGTTCCTGACAGAAAACGTTTGCTGACCCCTACACTGAACTTTTAGTGCCCATGAGATAAAATGCTCTTGGCTTTTGCTTCTCTGTCAGAAAAAGAAAGGAGAATGCTAGTGATTATCCAGCCCTGATTCTTTTAAGATAAATGGTGGAACGTTTTTGTTTGATAGCTACGTGTGGAATACTAGCAAATCTTTGCAAACACATTTCTAAAAACAGGTTCTGACAGTCCTTCCTTACAGCTTCCTGTGAAAACATACAAGCACTAAAATTAAAGTGACCACGGGGGCTTTTCCAAACACACACATGCACAGTCGCACAAGGTGTTCACCTTGGTTTGGAGGCACACGCTCCCATTCAGAATGGCAGGCACAAAAGAAACTGCTACTTAGGGAATATTTTTGAAAAGACCTTGAAGGACCTGATTCCCATTATCCCCAAAGGAGCTTTCAGCTTTACTCTGTATTTAACCAAAGTTCCTACAAGACTATAAGAAAAACCCATAGCTACTGTTAAAATAATAGTTTCTGCAACATACTTTAAGTGCCATGGAATTCATCCCTTAGGGTTTGGGAGTACCATAATTTGATCCGTCCGAACTGATGTAAGGATACAGCAGACCCAGAACAGTATGTGTTGATTGTCTAAGGTCTGAGGGTTAGGGAGATTATAATGGCCTCAAGTAAGACTTATCATATCCCCTTCTAGAAGACACTATCCTCAGACTTTGACCAATAACACCATTACAAAGAGAACAACAAAACCACAAAAAGACAGCTCCAAATAAAGGGCATAGGTTCTGCATTTGATACTTGTGCATGTGTGTAGATAAAGGGAGGCAGTGTGCATAAGGATAAAATTTGTTTCATACTAAAAAGAAGTTGGGTGAGATGTTTACTGTTATGTAGGTATTAGAGGACAGAGCTCCCTACTAAAGACAAGAAGGACTCAGGGCCTCATTTATCTAAATAACCAACAAATAGGACAAGACACCTCCCTGCCCAAGGCTTACTGAGCCAGTCCACCACCACCAATGGCCTGCTACCCCCACGGCCACAGTCTAGTGAGGCTTGAAGAGGGAATAGTGTCATCAGGCTATCAGCCTTACAGAGACTGTAGTGTCAGGGAGAAGGAGAAAAGTAAAAGGAGGCCTTCCTTCCTAAATCCAAGTGACAAGGACGCAAGAGAATCATAAAGATGGTCGTGCTCACAAGAAGGAAAACCAGCACCTCAGGGGCTCTGCTTGGCCAGGACACTGAACTACCAATCCCCTATTCTGGATGGGGAAGAGCAAAGTGGCAGGAAGTCATCATGCCATCCACTGGCTTGGAAAAAACCCATGAGCTTCTTGTGAGCCAAGTAGACTCCACAGAGCATGAGGCAAGAGCTGGGACCACACCCATGAGGACTGGCCTCTATGAGAGGTCAGTCACCATAGTGACAAGCTGTGTATTAGGGAATTAGAGTGGCTGATCCAGAGCCACATGCCTCAGTTCAGGACAGGCCCTCCCCAGAACCCCACACAGACTCCTTGGAGGGTCTGCATGTGGACACCTGTCAGATGGAGGGTCTGTCACCTGATCAAGTTTAGCCAGAGAAGCTACAAAATCAACCAGAAAAGACCTTCAAGTCATGCCCAATTAGGTAAAAAGATATTTGTCCTTTTACTGCAATTCCTCCTTCCCTTCTTCAAAATGAAGGCATCAGAGCTGATGTGGTACAGGGGGAGGTGGGGATGACAGGGACACGGAGGGAAGAGCAGCTCCTGCTCCCTTCCTTCTATGGCAGAGGGGAGCCCTACAACAGGTTATGACACTGAAGTTTGAAAACTGAAAGTGGCCAGGAAGGTATGGCATCTGCCAGGGTGTCGCAGGGGAAAGGGAGAGTCACCACAGTGCTGGTGGAAAGCAACAATTGGGACAATAGAACCACTTCCTGTCAAAATTTGAGACTCCTCAGTGAAGTGTGGATGGGTAAGTTGAGGCTCAGAGAGAACTTATCCATCACATAAACCAAGACAATAGCCACATTGAAACTTTCCTCTGTTTCCATGTTTGACTTAAAAAAAAAAAAAAAAAACTGGCTCAGGGCCTTGGGTCAAGTAATAGGTCTCTCCTCTTTGGGAGCTTTTCTTAAGAGCCCCCTTTGCTCTCTTCGTTTCACCACTCAGCCTTTCTTCCTTTCTCTCTTCTTCCTTGTAGATTGCCTCTATCACCTGCCTTGCCTGCCCAACTTTTTCCCTCCTTTGATTGGTTTTAACAATCAGGACCTTATTGTGTGGCTGGGCTGTCCCCAGATATTCAAGCTTCATTATGGTTCTGAGCTATTTCCAGAGCCAGGACCACCAGGAAATGACTCTAAAGCAGGCCTTTCTGGAGCCTGGCCATCAGCCTTCATATTCTCTTGACCTCTGACCACAAGGGATATGCACTGACCACCCCAAGCTCACCACAATAAGCCAGTGATAGTTCAGACCTGGGAACCATGAGCCCCACTTTTATTTAGGAGAAACACAATGAGTTTCAGACCCTTCCAGAATTTCACCAGTTGTGTGCATCTCATTGGTCAGTTTCCAACTTCTGAGCTAATCTAGAAAAACCCAAAGCAGCAAAATTAGACACAAAACTTCCTTTCTCTCCACCCCCTAGCCAGTCTGTGAATTTTCTCACTTGACTCCCCTTCTGCTCTGAAGGTGGGGAGCTGGACCAGGTGACTCCATGTGTCCCCAGGTTATCTCTGCACTGGGTGTCCTGAACCTCTGCACATCCAATTAGCTCACACCCCCAACACGTCACCAGGGAACCAGCCAACCTACCAGATGACTTATTTTCTTAATTTGTTGAAAGCTCATAAACAGATTTGAAGGTCACATAGAAATCTGGATGGTTGGAAATTATCTATAGTTTTAGCAAATTCCTTTTGTCTACACCTGACACAACATGGGCACTTAATAGTTAGTAAACAAATAAATGAACAAGAGTGCCCAACCCTTCTAAAGTTGACTATATTAGGAAGCAGGACACAAACGTAGAGAGATGGGGAGTGCTGAGGGGGGGTGAGTATAAGGCTGATGCAGAGTACACACTCCCCAATCCCAGAGCAGCAAACCCTCCCGAAAAAGTGATCAGTACCACCAGGGCCCCCGCACAGCTAAAGAGCAATAAGAAGAATAAAATGACTGTCTTCAAGAGAAGTGCTGAAGACAAGAGGCATAGTGGGGGTGCTGGAAAACAGCAAAGTAACACATTTAAACCTCCAAGAGGAAACTGCAGACATCCAGAGGGGACGTGGCCAAGGACTCATTTATAACCAGAAGGCTCTGCCAAAAGCAGGGAGGGCAGACCTTGAGGTCTACCTCACCAGCATAAGCACTAATGCTGGTACCCAGCTGCCCTCACTGTCCTTCCAGGGTCCTGCCACCGTCCTCTCTCACTGCCACGGCCTCAAGACCCAGATGTGAATGAAATACAGTCTTTCCTCTTACTGCTCTGAACTCAGTATAGTCCACTGCACTGAGTTCTGTCGACTGCCAGAGGTTCAGAGACAAGTTGAGCCCTCTTTATTTAGGGCTGAGAATAGAAGAAACACAGGAGCCACTGTGAGTCCCTTGCAGACTGACACTCTCTTTCTTCTCCCCTTCTCCCTTCATTCCTTTATTGAAAATATAGCCATTGATCCACTTTCTCAGACTTCTATTCTATCAATGCAATTTTCCCTGTCACCAGGATGCTTTGGGTTTCTTAGAGCTTCTCAGTGTACCAACAGGGCATCCATCTCTACGATGCCCATGCACACTCCCACGGGTACCACTCGGACAAGTCCAGTCTCAGGCTATCACCTGGGGAACGTGCTGTCCCTTACAAAATTACTATTTCCAATGACTGATCACATCAAGGCCACAGCTCCAGGACTGAGGGGTGTGTTGTAAACTGAAACAACTGTTGTATTGATGAAGAGACTGTGGGGATATAGCAGAGTGCCTCTGTTGGAGTCCTTTCCAAATAAAGCACCATATAATAATGGGAAGTAAACACCAGGACAGCACACTCTGCAGATGGTGATCACAGCTGGCAGGGAGAAGGGTAGTAAAGACCCCCAAGAAAACTACCAGGGGTTGGGGGAAAGATCAGCAAGGCAGGAGGAGATGGTGTCAGGGAAGAAAAGCAGAGTGAACCAGCCAGGAGGGTAGAGGTTCTCTTTTCTCTTGTTGTTTTCATTATCATGCAAGAACAAACTAACCTACGTGCTGAAGTTCCTTTCTTCTAATTTGCCTTTCCTGTATTTATTATTACATAGATCAGTTCAAAAATTAGGTTCATTGCAAATAAAAATGAGAACAATGTCGCTCTGACTTCATTCCAGGAAAACAAAAAGGAATGAGCATTGATCTAATCTCTGTCCTCAGTTCACTCTATGATTATCTACAGTGGTTTATAACTTCCCCTCCCCACTCAGAGGCTCGCTTGACATTGCTAACTTGAACAATACCTCGGGTATTTCTGTCTAAAGCCCTGAACGTTTAAATGAACAGCCATCTCAGCTCTTGTACACAATGTTCACCACTGTGCTGTTGGCGGTTAACTGTCATCAAAGGTAAAAGATGTCCTAGCTCATCTTTTATTTACATTTTTGTTGAAACACGAGGACTTTCTTTCCGTCCCTGAGTATATTTCAAACTATTTTGTGAACTCTGAGCCTCCCCCTATCACTATTTCCCAATCTCCTTCTACCTGTTGGTTTTCTGTTCTCCAAATTGGCAGTAAAAGCAACAACTTTAAAGCTACTCCAGTCACTTAGCACTTAGAGACATACACATTCAGGATGTTCACATACATCCAAGGGGGAGAGATGACCATAGTTATGGTTAAAAAAAATAATAATAATAACTCAAAGGCATCCAGGTGATACAAATGAGCCAGAGAATGCACAGATTCTTCTGAATTTGATAAATCAGCTATATTGCAGAGACTCCTGTGGTGGATTTTAATGGAACTTTGAATAAGAGAAGCAAAATAGCCCCGTGTAACAAAGGGCAATAAATCACAATTATTTTCATTCATATTACTGCAACCTGAATTTTCCACTTCAGCATGTTTATCCTAACATTTATTATGAACATTTTCAAACACACAGAAAAGATGAATTTTACAGCGAATTTTACAGTGAGTACCCATATATTTCCTACCGATATTCTACAATTTAAATTTCACTTTATCACATAAAATTTCACTTTATCACATACCTACCCACCCCATCAATGCATCTTATGTTTAGATACACTCTGTATACGTTAGCCCTAAGCCCTTAAGCATACCTACCATTATCTAGAGTTCTATATTTGTTTATAGGTTTATAAAGTAAAATTTACACTTTGAGAAATGTATTAATCTTAGGTGTGCTATTTAAGGCATTTTTAACAAATGCATGCCCCCCATCAAGATAGAGACTACTACCATCACCTTGAAAGTTCTGCCGAGTCTCTTTACCCAGTCCTCACCCCACAGTCTCTAGAGGCAACCACTATTTTGACTCTTAACACCCCTGATTAATTTTGCCTGTCCAAAGACTTATATAAATGGACTCAGCAGTATTTACTCTCAGGAAAGGTTTTTTTTTCACTCAGCGCAAGAATGCTACACATATCGGTAGCTCATGCCTTTTTATTGCTTAATCCATTGTATGAATATTCCAGTTTATCCATCCATTCTCCTACCAATGGAATCAAATGCAGTTTCCAGATTTTTTCTATTTCGAATAAAGTGGCTATAATCATTTGTGTATAAATCTTTTTGTGGGCATGATTTCACTTGAGTAAATATCGAGAAATGAAATTGCTTTGTTACAGACATTATAAAAAAAAAACACCTGAAGTTTTTCCAAAGTGTTGCACCACTGAAAATCCCATCGACAATGTCTAAGCATTCCTGGTCGCTCCACATCTTCACCAACATTTGGCATTATCTCCTTTGTTTAGTCACTCTGGTGGGTGTGTAGTAGTAGTACGCCACTATGACTTTAACTTTTATTTGTCTGATGACAATAATGTTGAATATCTTTTCATGGGTCTTTTGGCCATTTGTATTTTCTATTCTGTTGTTTGCCCATTTTAAAATTGAAATGTTTGTCTTTTCACTGAGGTGTAGGAATGCTTTATATCTCCAGGACACAAATTGTTTGTGTTTTGCAAATATTTTTTCCCAGATGATGAGTTGCTTATTCATTTTCTTTACAGGATCTTTTGATGAGCACAAGTTTGTCATTTTGACAAAGTCTACTGTATCAATTTTTCTTTTGTGGTTCTTACCTTCTGTGCTCTGTATTAGAAAGCTTGCTTATGCCCAAGTCCTTTATTTTATTCACATGAGTATATTTAACTCATTACCTTGGTTTGTTTCATCTACCTCCTCTCCAAAGGCAACTGCTGAGCGACACACGTTTGGCTTTCCTCATCACCACTGTCCCGCTCCTCCCCAGCCTGACCACCTCACTGTTGAAGAGCTGGAAAAACAAGCGAGGCTGGCTCTGGACACTCTTAGGTGATCCCTTTGGAGCTCTCTCTGGCTTAGTTCTGGGACAGAAATTTTCCATCTGCATTTGAGAGTCTGGATGCAAGGGTCAACTATACACATTGTTCTACACCATTTTATATAAGTGGCTTGAGCATCCGTGAATTTGGGTGTCCTTAGGGGTCCTGGAGCCAATGTGCTGTGGTCAAAAGTTCTAAGTGAATTTCCAACTGCACTGAGGGCCAACCATATATGTTCTCTTCCTCATTTAGAAAGTGTGCTTCTTGCTCCTTTCTAAGTGCTGTGGGGCCTGTGCTCCTATGGCAGAGTCACGGCTAGTCCTTGCACGATGGGATATTTCTTCTTCTTCAGGCCTCATAGCCTGCTTCCCACCCCCACCCATCCCCTCAGTTGTCCCTCACTATATATTAAAGTTCCTAGTATCTTTCAAATAACAGTGGAATCTTTCAAAAGCCACTTTGAACTAGTCCTTTCTGTTGTGCAACCAGATATAGCTGCTTATCCCCAAAACATAGGATGTAAAAAACAAGTTCTTATACAAATCTATGATTACAAATGCTTAGGGGTGGTTCTCAGTTGGAAGAAATGTTCCATACCACAAAAGTACAAATTTTGTTTTTGGGGTTTTCTTCTACTTTAAAAGAGGGACCGGAACTGGGTTTAAATTGAAGAAATTACAGATCTCAACACCCTTCTCAAAAAAGCCCACTCCCCTCCTCCGGACCCAGTGAATGTGGATACACTGCTCCTGAAAAGCCCACTCTGTAGGAAGCCACCCACACCACAGCCTGGATTTCTCTGCTTTAAAGAGGAGACAGGACCAGGGCCTTTCCAGACCTGACACGTGATGATCCTGTCATTTGTCTTGGTGTATTCTTATTTTATTGTGTTCTACTTGTACTGCTATTTAAGTTTTCATATATTTTCTTCATAGCTCTTATAACAATCTATAACTATTTTTGATTTCTTTCTGGGTTAAACTGCCAGTGCCCACAGCTAGAAGCCTAAGAGGTATTTTTTTTCTGTCTAGTTTGCCACCATATCACCAACTCTAAGCACAGTGGCAAGCACAAAGCAGACATTCAATAACTATTTGTTCAATACAGGTGTGTACATCCTATCCACTGCAATGTTAAAAATTCCAGTAGAAGGAAATCATGTCTTCCCCTGTTTCCATACCTGCTCACTGATGAATAAAACAGATCAAAAGGAAACCTTCCACTATAGACTGATGGGCTAGGTAAGGCCTGTAGAAGGATTCTCCACTTGACCCTCCAATGAGCAAGGAAGAAGATGGGGTTGGGCAGTGAAAGGATACCTGACTTAGAAGAGCCAGAAGATGATGGCTGGTATCACAGCCTTCTATAAAATGACGTTAATAATTATAATAGCCCCCTTAGCCACCTCAAGCACAGTGAGAGTGAAGACTGTCGGCACCAGTGAAGGGGCCTGGAAAATACAGATCCATCGAAGAATGCTGGTTATCATTTCCAGTGCCTCACAGTCTCAGGCATGGTACCAATGCTTCACAAGGTTTGCCAAATTAATTAATACAAAGGCATAACCTGAAACTATAATTTTCACAGAGAAATGAAAGGGAAGAGAATGGTGAACTTTCCATGACTAATTCTAATTCTGAATATTCAGTTTCTGAGGGACAGAGAGATAAGGCATACACAAATTCAAAATTCAATTCAACCTCTTTCTATGAAGATTGGATCTATGAACAGCCCTGTGCAAGGTGTAGAGGCTGTGGGGTTGGAAAAGGAGTGGTGGAGCCACAGGATGGGGTGCCTGTTTTGCCGGTGTGGTTTCTGCATCCTGACTGGACCTGCCATCATGCTAACACTTCTCAGACACTGTTTCTGCATGGGAGGAAGAGGAGCTGGCTGGAAAAACAGACTTGAGCCAACAAAGGAGAGATGGTGCCATTGGGAGCTACCTTGTGGGGACCTACTAAGTGCTACTTACAAGTGGCTACAAATACATTATCTCACAAAGCCCAATGACAGCAGAGTTGTTAACATCATTTCACCAGTAATAATAATAAGGCCCACAAGGTGAAGCGACTCAAGCTGGTCAATGACAGAGCCAGAATTTGAATCCCAGTCTGTTCAACAGCAAAGCCAACATTTGAACCACTAGAGTCTACTACCTGACAGATGAAAGCAAGTTCATTCTAGGTGCTATAGGTTATATATGGAAGAGGACAAGACTCTTATGAAGGCAGACATCTGAGCAGGGATTAGTGGAATCCCAAAGAGCAATGGTATGCACAGGGGAGGAAGAGGGGTAATGAACGGTCTATGCAAAAAGTCAGGGTTCCGACTATATTTGGGGATCAGCAAACAATCAAGGGGGCTGCAGCATGGATTTTGGGCCTGGGGACTGGGAGTGCGAGGTGACCTGAGAAAAACAGACAAGGCAAGAGCATTGCAAACACCTTGAATGTCGTACTCAGAAGTTTCATCCTGTGGTCAACCAGACACAAGAGGATTCCCACCAGCAGCACGACAGCAAGGTGTGGTGCCTGTTGTCAGAACTCTCTCATGACTTTGACCAGGCAGTAGCAATAGCAGCAAATCTGGCTGCCAGGGAAGTCCTTCAGCATCAGCATAAATCAAGCTGTCCACACACTGAGTGTCCCTGCAAAGCCTATCTAGCCTGGCCATCTGAGGATAGCCACACACTGTCCCTTGTTGCCAGTCAGCCCCATAAGACCTTTCCTGCTCCCACCTCTCTACCCAGTTCTCCAAAAGCATGACTGAGGCAATCTCTGTGACTGGGTGGAGGGAAGCTGCCAGATCTCAGAATTAAAGTCCACAAGAGCTGGCGAGTCCCGGACTCTCAGCCCCTCGTACACAGGGCAATCTCTGTGACTCAGAGGCCATGGGAGCCAGTCAGTGTTACCCAGGTCAGAGGCACAGCCAGAGCAACAGCTCAGGGCTTCTGGGCATTCTCCTCCAGAAAAGGACCGAGCACCTGCTATGGGCCTGCCACTGTCCTGGATGCTGGAACAAAGGGTGAAAATAATGGGCACCCTCCTATTCTACCTCCAGGTCAAGTGCAGTCCCCAGTACATGCAGATGCCTTCATTTACCTCTCCGAGCACAGTGGGTGCTCACATGCAAATATCCTTTCTCCCAAGCTATACCCCTCACTCAGTACTAGTCACTATTTAAACATAGTGTCTAGCATGGGCTGGGCTCGGAGCCCACACTGCATAATCCAGTTCTTGCTGGGTAGCCACGACTTATTACAACTGGACTCAGTCACCTACTTCCCACATGTCCTTTTCTGCAACTATAAAATTATAATAGTAACACTTAGCATTTATTGAGCACTGACCCTGAGCCAGCCATTATGCTAAGCAGTTTACAGGCAATGTGTCATTCAATTGTCAAAACCCAAAACCCAATGAAACTGAAAATATTATCCTCGGTGTTTTATAGATGAGAAAACTGAGGCTTAGAAGACAAAGCAACTTCACCAAGGTCACACACAAGCAGCAAGTATAGCACTCCAATGCCTGTGCCCTTAGCCCAAACAAGAATACCTCTCTCTGCCTCCCCCACCACCATCCCCACTGATGCCGGAGGCCTCAGAGAATCAGGAAAGACAAAAGAGCACACAGTGAACTCTGTGCACACAAGTGCTGAACAGAGGGGCAGAGAGATCACAAAGAGTATTGTGAGGCAACAGTCACCATGCATGGTTGGACCTGACAGCATCATGCAAATGCTAGCCTTGAGGAATATGTAGGATTTCGATAAGCAGAAAGGAGGACAGAGGGCATTCTAGGCATCTATGCTACGGGAGGCAGGCATCATAGAGAAGAAAGGCCCAGAGGCTGGAATAGAAGTTGAAGGCACAGTAAGTTAAACCATCCTAACTATATTTAGTAATACCACCTCCAAACGCCCCCATAATACCAAATCCTACCCCTCTTTGTCCTCCACCCACCAAGTAGGCATAAAATCAGTGTCCATTGCCTGCCTCCATGGAAACCCACCCAGTACATCCTCCTCCCTCGACCCCCAAACTCAGATGCCAAGCATATTTTTTAAAAAGAGAAAGGAAAGGAAAGGCAAAGCTGGCATGCTTCCAAGTTTCAGGCCTCCTGCCTCATTTCCTATAGGCTCTGGCACAGAGCTTATTTGCATGGCTGATTGGATAACCAATTATAGAGTGGAATATTTTTAGATCTTCATCTCAAAAAAAAAAAAAAAAAAAACAGGGAGAGCAGGCCCACTGAAACTGCCAAGTACAGCATTAGGCCAGGGAGCAGGTAGGAGGAAGAAGCTAGAATGGCTGTCTCCTCATTAAGTCTGTTTGACTCCAGAGCAGTCTGCACCTGTTTATAAAGGACAGACAATGTGCATATGTGCTTGTGTGCCTCTCGTAGGGGTAATGAGGAGAAAGAGGCAGGAAGATACAGACTGGAAATGTCAAACTCCTCTGCATTCTTGTTCTGGCCTTCTTTCCACAATGTCAACCCTTCCCTGTCCCCACCAATAGGTCCCAATCCATGTGCACAGAAATGAACACTGATCCTAAGAGTCCTGGGGCAGACAGGATGGTATGATATTGGAGGACAAGTTCCCTTTCTTCAGCCCCAGATAGAATGGAAGTCAGGCTCTGGACACCAATAATGATGAAAACACATCATGCCTCATCCCTCCCATGTGCGTTACCCCTTGCATTAACAATTCGCTTGTACACACACTGTTCCAGCTGGTCTCACAACAACCCTGCAAGGTCACTGGAGCAAGAACACATTATAAGCAGAAGCATTTCAAAGAATCTAGTCCAACCCCCCCTCTCACTCTCACACACACACACACACACACACACACACACACACACTCTCTCTCTCTCTCTCTCTCTCTCTCTCTCTCTTCAGACAGAGATTCAAAGACCCAGAGGAAGGGTTTAGCTAAGGCTGCACATCAAGTCATGGTAGAAAGCAGGTTAGATAAGCAACTGTGAGCCAACTGTAACAAAAATACAAATACTGCAGGAAACCTGGTATTGATTCAACGTCAAGGGCTGTCAGTGCCCTGCCACCCAGAAGTGACTGGCCTAATAGAAAAGCCAAATAGCTTCCTAAAGACTCAGTTATGTCATCATTTGGAACAGAGTACCCTGAAAGAATGGGATTCCATTGTGTAGGAGGCAGTGCATGCTTTAAATCAGAAACCAATACGTGGTGTAGTCTCTCCAAGAGCCAGAACACATGATCCAGAAGTTAAGATCCAGCTGTAGTCACTGATTCTGATTAGCAAGGGGAAAGTAGGTTCTTCTTTACAATGAAGATGAGAAGGCAAAGTTTAGAAACCAGGTGATTTCCTGGGGGCATTCTTTAATATTTCCATGCCCTACAGGAAAGGTTAACAGAATCCAGCAATTAAATCCAGGAAGGAAACTGGAGACTCAGATTTTTAGGAAGAAAAGTTTAGGTCACTCCACCAGGTAAAGAATCCCAACCAGCTGATAATGTGGCTGAGAGCGGAAGAAATACAATGGGTAGTGGAAAAAGGAAGCCATAGATGGCAATCGTTCCTTCCATTTTTATTCTATATGCAAGTTATTGGAAGTTAACTTAATTAACTTGTTAAAATACAATTTAGTGTTTAGGTTACAAAATAATGAATGGGACTGTGACTGAATTTAAGCAGCAAATAATAGAAGCCAGAGAGGAACACAGCCATTCCTGGGACTGTGTGTCTCCTCATTTGGGGGAAAGGATGAAAACTTCACTTGTAACAAAGTTACCTGGACCCTGTTAGGTAGAAATAGGCATTTTTGTACAGGAGTTCAAGGGCAATACATGGAACCTGCACAGCCAAAGGAGTGGACCGTGCCACTTGCAGATTGACTGCCTCTCAGCTCCAAGTGCATTCCAAAAGCAACTCTGTCCTGAAGTGTGTGGTTTATTTACATTTGTTTTGTCTACCATCTTACCATTTGTTTTCTATTTTCCTATCACTTGTTCCTTTTCCACCTTTATCTGCACCTTTTGCTAAAATTATCTTTTGGCATTCCATGTTATCTCTACTCTTGCCCTATTAGCTGTACCTACTTTGTATATCTTTGCTATATAAGAGCTCTTCTACATTTAACACATATTGACCATTTCCAGGGCTCTTCCTTTGTGTGGATCCAAGTTTCCATTCAGTGTCTTTTTCCTTCCATATGAAGACATTTCTTTAATGATTTTGTAATGCATTTCTGCTGGCAATGAATCCCCTTGACTTTCATTGAATAAACTTTTTACTATAATTTGGGAAGACACTGCCATTGGATATAAAATTTTAGGTTGACGGCTTTCTTTACAGCATTTTAAAGATCTTTTTTAATTGTCTCTGGCTTGCACTGCTTCTGACAGGAAATTTTCTTTAGTCTATGTATATAAAGTCTTCCCTCCCCGCCCCGCCCGCCCCCCCGCTTTTTTTTACTCCTACAGCACTTGGTCTTCCTAGGCATTCCCCCTGTTTTTAAGCTTTTCTCTTTATGTAAGTTTTTGCATATTTGATTATAACATGAGATTTTCTTTGTTGTTTATCCCCCTTTGGATTTATTGTGTTATAATAGTCAAATCCAAAGTTTTCAACCATTAAAATTTTTTTAGTATCTTTTTCTGTTCTCATCTCAATCTTCACTACTTTGAGTTATAAATTCAATGCCATCCCAATCAGAATCCCAAAAAGGCTTTTTTTTTTTAGAAATTGATGAGCTTGTTATTAAAGTCATACAAACATACAAGGACCTAGTATAAAACTAGAACACTTAACACTACTTAGTTCTTAGATATATTATAAAGCTTCAGTAATCAAGATAAAGTGGTATGCATTAGGATAAACATACATCATGGGAAAGACTAGAAAGTGCAGAAATAAACACATGCATAATTAATTTGACAAAAGAGCCAAGGTAATTCAATAGATAAAGAGTACTTTTTTCAACAAATAGTGCAGGAACAACTGGATGTTCATGTTAAAAAAAAAAAAAAAAAAGCTTCAACCCCTATCACACACGTTATATACAAAAATACTTTAAAATGGATCCTTGATTTAAATTTAAAATAAAACTTCTAGAAGAAGTGTGAGAAAACTTTTACAATCATAGGTAAACAAAGATTTTCTTAGGGCTTAGGATGAACCATTAAAAAGATTACTTAAAAGTGACTTCATTAAAATTGCTCTTTCAGAGACACCATTAAAGCGCATGAAAAGGCAAGCCGCAAACTGAAAAAATATTCACGCTGCATGTCTTCCAAAAACTTCTATCCAGAATATATAAAGGTCTCTTGTAATTCAATAAGATGACAAACAGCCTACTAAAAATGCACAAAAGATATGAACAGGCACATCACCACAGAGTATCTACAAATGAAATATAAATTAAAGCCATACTGACATACCACTACGCACCCACCAGAATGGCTAGAATGTAAAAAGGAAAAAAAGACTGACAATAACAAGTCTTGGCAAGGACCTGAAGGTGCTAGAACTCAACTATATTGCTGATGGCAATGAAAAATTATACAACTGACTTGGAAGACAGTTTGGCAGTTTCCTATAAAAATTAAACAGTATACGTATTCATTTTCTATTGCTGCTGCAACAAATTACCACAAATTTAGTGGCTAAAAAAACCCCACAAATTTATTATCTCACTTACGACACAGGTCAGGGTTCCAGTAAGTTTGGCCGGTTTCTCTGCTCTGGGTCCCATTAGGACAAAATGAGAGTGTCAGCCAGGCTGGACTCTTATCCGCAGGCTTCGGCAGAGGATCCGCTTTTAGGTTTGTTCAGTTTGTTGGTGGAATTCAGCTATATCCAGTTGTATATCCACTGGCTGTCAGTCGGGGGTGGGGGTCATTTTCATCTTCTAGAAGTTGTCTACATTGACTGGCTCATGGTCTCCTTTTTCCATATTCAAAGCCAGAAAGGGTGGGTCAAGTCCTTCTCACTCTTTGAATATCTCTGACCTCTCCTACCACATCGCTCTAACTGGCTCTTCTGCCCTGCTTTTCTGATACCTCCATGTGATTACACTGGGTCCATCCATTTTGCCCAACATAATCTCCCTATCTTAAGGTCACAATTAACAACCTTAATTCCAACTGTCAAGTCCCTTTACCAAGTACCATCACATATTCACAGATGTATCAACACTGGGGCAAAGATCATGGGAGCCAAAATCCCATCCACCATACCAAATAACCCAACAATTCTAGTCTTTGCTATTTTTCCCAATAATAATAAAAATGTATGGGCACCCAAAGGCTTGTATAAAAATACTCACAGCAGCTTTGTTTGTAATAGCCAAAACCTTGCTATTTATTTGTAATATTCAAAACAATGTTTCCAATGTTTGAACCCAAATCTCCAACACCAGGTAAGTGGATAAACAAATTATGGTGTAGTCATACAATGGAGTATCACCCAGCAATAAAAAGAACAAACATATGATACACACACGAGTACATTCTGTATCATTTCATTTCTATGAAACTCTAGGGAAGGTGAATTTAACCTATAATAGTAACAAGCAGATCAGTGTTTGCCTTGGGTCAAGAACTGGGGGCAGGACGGACAAGACAGGACACAAGGGAACTCTATGGAGTGATGGAAATGTGTTCGGTATCTTTGTTGGGTGGTAGTTACAGAGGTCTATACATTTATCAAGATTCATCAATTTGTCATGTTAAGATGCACATTTTACATGTGTGATTTTACCTTAATTAAGCAGAAACTGTTCCTTCCTCAAGCACTTATGGAAATCAGACCCAAGCCATACATAAGCTCTGGTGACAGTACAGAAAGTTCACACACCCTGGCCTGCCACGTGGCCCACACCCAGATCCTAGGCATGTGTCATTTCCAAGTCTCTCCTCCTGTCTTTTTCTTCCATGGTCAAGGATATCAAAGCAGCCAGCTCCCACCCAGGTGTGCAGGCAATAATGCAGTTAAATGTAGTTCACCATAATTGAAGGTAATTCAAGCTGTCACATTTGCTGTAACCAGAGGTCTCAGGAGCCAGAGAGGCCACTCACATTAATTGTAACTGACACCTCTTTTCCTCCTCCAGGCAAATTCAGCCCTGGTGCAAGGGATCCTTCACTTTGGGTTCAAGTAACCCCAACTAGCCCTCTCAATCTCTTTCTCTTTTTACTTTTTCTTTCAGTGAAAAATGACTAAGATGACTAAAAGATAAAAAGGAAGAGACAGTTGGGAAAGCTCAAGTCAGCCCATTAGATATTGTAACAAAGCTGATTTCAGCACTTTGGGCCTATTAGTAGGTCCAAAAGGACCAGAATCCAGACTTGGTTGATGGCTTTCTCAGACTTCTGCACAGGGTTGCTGGTGTCTCCCAGCCTTTTCTCCTGGGTCCATTTAAGAAACTGGGTAGGAGAAGAAACAAACAGGGCCAGGGCCCATCTCCCTGGAGCCATGAGCCGTGCTCAGAGAATAAGTGCAGCAGCTCTGGGGAGAGGGCAGACACGTTAGGAGAGCACAATACCTTCTTCCCAAATGGCTCAGTCCTGAGAGCCCAGGCTTCTAGGGAAAACACACACAGCTTTGGAAACTGGCACTGCAGATTCCAGGCCACACAAGGCTGCCTCCACCTTTGAATGTATCTGACCGCATTCTTAACTTTGGAAGAGAACAGTCCTGCGTCATAAGGATGCTATGAACATTTAATGGGATCTTATTTGTAAACTGTTCTTTGAAAATAAGAAGTAATATGTTATTCTTCTATTTTAAACTCTGGATTGCTTTGTTTTAAGGCATCATGATCCCCACCATCCTAACTGCTTCCCCAATTTCTGTTAGCTCTCTGGCTCCTGCAGATATCAGAGTTCATATCCCTGTAGAAAATGCTCTGCATAAAAGTTATTATTCTGATTCATATTATCGCCAGCCTGTCCTGTCCTCAGTGAGCTGAGCAATTAGACTACTGCAGTTGAGTCCCTTTTTTCGCTGAACAACTCCAAGGAAAGCTAGAAGCCTGCCATTCATTTGGGCACATGACCGTTTACTGTGTTCCTAGAAAGACTACAGTGCTTTGAGAGGCCAGAAAGTGATACCCTATCCGCCACCCTGAGAACTTCCACAGTGCCAAACACATGGGAAGCGCTCCGTGGTAATCTCAAGTGTGTGGTAGCGGTTGATGTCTGGAAGGATCTCCCTACCTGGACTTGGAGTTCTTACCTTAACTGCTGTGTAAGGTATCATATTGCATTTATTTCTAACAGTACAGTGTCAAAAACTGAATAACCTTTTTTAATCAGTTAGGTGGATTTGGGGTTACCTCTTTTATGATGTCATTCCTGCTCACATGTAGAAACAGCACAGAAAAGAGAATGGAGTCACAGCAGAGCTCTGGCACCTGGGCATAACCAAAGCTCTAACTGCTACAGCCCACAGTGAGAAGCCATTACAGATGTGCCATTTACAGCTGTAACCACCAGGAGATTTTAGCTCAGTGCATGGCCCTGCAACAGATCTTAGGAAGACCCACATTTCAGACCATTAAATGGAGGTGATAAGTGTTTCTAGATCTTTAGATTTGGGGCTCTACCCCTGGTATCAAGTGCCCCTACCTTCACCCAAGAGTAAAGCGTGCTCTCTCCTACCAAAACCAAGGAGCGTGCTATGTCCACATAGGCAGTGCTTCCATATGTTTGAACGGCACTTCACAGTTAAAGCCACCAAACATATCCACCATTTCATCCAATTCCATGGCAGCTCTATAAAGCAAGGACATGCAAAACCAAACCAGCTGCTAGACGCTGGTCCAAGAGCTATCACTGACACATCCTGACATCTCACTTCGCTTTTACAATTTCTTCATTAAAAAGCTTTTGAAGACCTTTTAGCTGCAGGAAGAAGTGCAAAGTGGTGGGGTGAGGAAGTGCTCAATGACCCACCAAAAAATCCCTGTATTTGTAATCCTCCGTCTCCTCAAAGATATGCCAGCCCCTGTTTTTAGTTAGAACATGGCCCCCCGCTTGTTCCCTGCTCCCAGAATAAGGAGTTTGGAATGAGTCTACACAAAGCTCTACTCCCCATCTGCCGGCCGGTCATCTAAATGCCTACTCCCTGAATCTTCTGCACTGTTCCCTCTACCTGAAGCTCCCACTGCTGCAAAATCCAGACCCACAGAACCATGTCATCTACACATTCAAACATGAGAATCCAGTGTGTCAACTACCAACCAGGATCCAGAAACTGCCCACTTCCAAATCCTCTTTCTATTCTACTCACTTTCTACTCCTCACCCAGTTAACGATCTCCATTGACACTTAACCCCTAGGGAACCTGGCAAGGGAACCAGTCAGCCAGAAAAAACTGACCTCAATAAGAAACAGAGCCAGATTCTCAGCCCCAGGTGTGTTTAGATATCTAGAATTTCTTTCAGAAAAACCTGCCGGTGTAGTCTCTCCCATATTACCTAATGAAAATTTATTTAAATGTAGATACCTGCTGTCAGATCCTCTACTAAATCTTCTTGCATCTTATTAAGTATAGCCAACTAATTTTGTTAGACCATGAAAGTCAGAGTTCCCAAACACCATCCACAGACCAGCACCAGGATTCCCTGGAGAGATTTTCACAAAATCCCCAAAACTAAAACCACAACAATGACAGCAACTTCCTGGCTTCACCCTTCTCCCTGTCTTGCAAAATTCTGACTCCACTGGTCTGGAAAGGAATCAAGGGCTATGCATTTTGAAGTTCCCCTGGGATTTTAATACACAGCTAGGTTAGGGTAGCACCATTCCAGGGAGACCTGCCATGTCCACAGGCTCCCCATCATCTCTGACTGGCCAATCTTACTGCTGCTACATGGACTGGGATTATCGGCGATAGCTGAGCCTAAAATGTTCTATTTCTTCATCTACCATCATAAAGGGTAGTTGAATGATATTTTGAAATTTACAGAGCATTTTCATTTGACTTAGTGAATCAAATGATACAATATGATATCATATACCACAGTGGTCCCCAACGTTTTAGGCACCAGGGACCAGTGCTCCTATGAGAAT
This sequence comes from Cynopterus sphinx, assembly GCA_030015415.1. NCBI lineage: Eukaryota > Metazoa > Chordata > Mammalia > Chiroptera > Pteropodidae > Cynopterus > Cynopterus sphinx. The sequence continues at coordinate 115,141,845 of CM057381.1, forward strand.
CTAATGCCTGATGATCTGAGGTGGAGCTGAGGCAGTGATGCTAGTGCTGGGGAGCGGCAGCAAATACAGATGAAGCTTCACTCACCTGCTGCTCACTTCCTGCTGTGCAGCCAGGTTCCTAACAGGCCACAGACCAGTACTGGTCCGTGGCCCAGGGGTTAGGGACCCCTGATCTACTACATACTATGTTCCAGGAACTATTCTGAGTGCTTAAACTATAGAAAGTCACTGAATCCTCATGACAACCCCATAAATAGGTTTAATATTCTCTCTAGTCATACAGATGTGGAACCTGAGACTCTGAGAGGTTAATGAATCTGCTCAATGTCTTACATTAATATCAAAGCTAGGATTCAGACCCCAGCAGTCTTTCGTGCACTTTCAAGTCTTTCAAGTCCATGCTTTCAATCGCTCTGCTCTATTGCTTTTCAGAGGAAGGATGAGCACTACTCCCACTTGAAAGAATTTAGGGAACCAGCTCAAACTCAACAAAATAAGTGAAAAAACTTATCAAGGAAGAGAACATCTCTTCCATGTGTCGGCTCATGCCTCTCAGAAAACTTCAGACATAAAACCGCAATCAAGAACGCAGTTTCATTACACGTAAATCCATGCCTCCTTGCCAGCCCTCGCAGGCTCTAGGCACTAGGAGCCTACCTGTGCCATGTGCACAGCATATGACACAACATGCTGCACTTCACTGTCCAAAAGGGACAACTTGGTCACCTTGCAAGAAATTGCCTGTCAAAGCTCACCAGCTATATAATCAGATGAGAGTTCCAGAAATGGAAGGGATTATAGAAAGAGACCAAGTCAAGAAACAGAAAACAGGACGTATCTTACAAGCCAACTCTGATCAACTGAAAGAGGTTATGAAGCTTAGCAAAGGGGTGGGGGGGTGGAGAAAGAAAGGAGGGAAGGAATAGAGATGGGAAGAAAAGCATGACCAATTAGTGATAGAAGGAAAGTGAGTTGCCCAAAGTCGCAAAACCACTTAATGACAGGTAAGATCCAGGCCTCAGTCTCAGCTCCTACACCAGGGTCCAGGAATCGTCCTAAACATGAACTCCAGGCAGGTATTAACCTCTATTAACTGCTACTACAATGACAAAAGTCATCAGCTCTGACCACGGAACAGCTTAACACCTGCTGAATGAGACTACATGTATCCACTTATACCAAACCCTGATTTCAGAAAGGGTATACAACAGTGAAGACCATACAATACAATTTAAGTGAGTAAAAACTTGTTAACCCAGAAGTTGTAGGGGATGGCAGCATGCAAGACTTTACAGTGCTTTGAAAGCTGCAGCAGAGTGTCATGATTAGAAGTGCAAGCCTTTGGTCTCAGGTGACACAGGTTAAACCCCAGCACCTCTACCACCTAGTTGTGGGACACTGAGAAAGCTTACCTCTGTGACCCAGCTCTCTCATATCTAAAATGAATGTAAAATATCTATAACAGGAGGTCACTTTAAAATTAAATGAGTATGAAAAGTGCCTCTCATGATTCTCGAGCACATACTAATGGCTACTGTCATGATTATTATCATCATCTTTACTAACAGCATAACTTAACATTTTCTATATGAAGTCAGGAAAACCAGTGACTGAGCTATATAACAAAAGTTTTTTCAGAGATGACTGAGTTTTGCAGGCCTCTTTTCCCCAAACTCAAAATCATTCCAGCTATTTTCAGAATCTTGCAGTTTGCTTTAATCAGCTTCTTGCCTTCTCCTATGCTACTAAATCAGTGGTTCTTAACCAGGAGGCACACCCCAGAGAGACACATATCTTAGTAGAGTAGATAGGCTAACAGCAGTGGGTATAGATCAAAGGAGCGTACTTAGTATTAGAATGTAATTTCACATTTTAAGATTTAAAACCTTAATACATATGGCAGGAAGCAAAGCTTGATCAAACCTTTGTTGATGGCATGTACAGAGAAGAAACACCAGCCCCTCTGCACATTAGTGATCCTCGTGGAGGATGTGGGGGAAGGGCAGTGAGCATGCACATCACCCCAACAAGCAGTATCAGCATCTTTGAAATAGGGGCTAGAGATTTTACATTCATGGAAAGAGGACAGAACCTTGAAAGGGAGAGACAGGGAGGCAAAGTCAAAATGCTATAGATGATAGAGGCTCCATTCATTCCTCTTGCAACCACATCAAAGTTGTAACAAAAACACAGAGGAAATATCAAGCAAATTCACTGGGATCTAGATGAACAGAAGCAGTACAATTAGGGAGAGAAATAAGAAATCACTTTGTACTGGTAGAAGGAAGGAAGGGGCGAAGATGAGAGGCTTCCTGGTCCCCAGCAGTTGAGTAGGACAAAGGCTAATGCAGTGGCAGCCAGCGGCTGCAGACACCTCTTAAGGGGGCAACATCTGCAACCGGACTTTCGTTGTGACAAAAGTGCTCACTCTGAGCATCGGGGCCAGGTCAGCTACTTGGTGGGCGACAGGGATTTACAGAGGGACACTGAGTTGTCAGAGTGAGACCAGAAATAAGGCTTTCTGTCAGGCATATGTGCTAGTGGGATCCATTGTTCCTCTGTTAAGCTCTCCCCTCTCCCAGTGTACAAACTCAGTGCTGTTATAGCTGAGATGTCATCAAACTGGATAAAAGGTCACTCCATCCAGAAGATTCCCTGAAATGCCACCTCCCCCAACTCACGACCCTACCCAAGCAACAGCCAGTTGTGTCTTTGGCTAGTCCTGTGCAACTTGCTGAACAAGCTCCAAGACCCACACTGGTGGCAGCTAATCTCGGTTTCTGGCATGGTTTCTTGAAGCAACTATAATCACAGCATCTGTGGGTTGCTTGCTGAATCTTAACAGGTAGCCCCAAAGGGGCACAGGCTAGGGCTAAACTTGGCCCGCAGCTGAACCCCTCTGAGGACTGTGCCTTGGGACACCTACTACACAAAGCATGCTAATAAGACCAGGAGACTTAAGAGTTTTGCTTAGTACATAGAAACAGACACAGAAAGGCAGCCAAAATGGAAGAAAAAGCAGAAATCATATGAGAGAACAGAACAGAGATCCAGGAATAATGAAGTCAAGCAAACTAACAGATGCAGAGTTCAAAATGCTGGTTATAAAGTTACTCAATGAACTCAGGGGGAGTGTAGATGAATTCAGTGAGAACTTAAACAAAGAGATAAAAAAAAAAAAACATAAAAATAGAACTGTAAATTATAAAAGGGAACCAGTCAGAAATGAAGAATACATTATCTGAGATGAAGAGTGTATCAGGGGAAATTAGCAGAGTGGATGAAGAAGAGATCGATCAACTAATATAATGGATGGGAAAGCCAAAGTGACCCAATCAGAAGGGCAAAAAAAGCCAAGAATACAATAATAATTTAAGGAGTCTTTGGGACAAAATTAAGTGTAAAAATATCCATGTAATAGGGGTACCTGAAGGAAGAGTGGGAGAACAAAAAGCGAAAAAGCTATTTGAAGTAATAATGATGGAAAACTTCCCTAACCTAGTGAAGTGAAGAGACATACAATTCCAGAAAGCTCAGTCCCAAACAAGATGAACCTAAACAGGCCCACACCAAGACACATTATACTTAAAATACCAAAGAGATAATCTCCAAAGCAGCAAGAGAAAAGCAGTTAGTTACCTACAAGGGAGCACCCATAAGACTGTCAGCTACTTTCTCAAAAGCAACATTGCAGGACAGGAGGGCTTGGCACAAAATATTTATAGAAACCCCAAGATCTACAACCAAGAATACTTTATTCAGCAAAGCTATCACTTAGAGTCAAAGGACAGATAAAGAGCTTCCAAGGTAAAAATAAGCTAAAGGAATTCATCAACAGCAAGCCCATATTATAGGAATGTTGGAGGGACTTCTTTAAGAAAAAAAAAATCTATCAAGATCATGAATAAAGAATAGTAATAACTACATATCAATAAGTACCTCAAATGGAAAAGAATTAAGTGCTCCAACAAACAGATAGGGTGGCTGAATGGATAAGAAAACAAGACTCCTACATATGTTGCCTACACGAAACTCACTTCAGATTAAGACACACATAGACTAAAAGAAAGGGTATGGAAAAAGATATTTCCTTGATGGACCTACAGGGTATTGTGCTGAATGTATTAAGTCAGATAAAGACAAATACCATGTGATTTCACATACATGCAGAATCTAAAAAATAAACAACAAAAAGGGAAACAAACTCATAAAATAAGAGAATATTTTTAGGGCGTCTAGAAAGGAAGGGATTTGGAGGATGGTGAAAAAGGGTAAAGGGATTAAGAAATACAAATGGTTACAAAACAGTCATGGAAATATAAAGTGTAGCATAAGAAAAATATCAACAATATCGTAATATGTACTATGAAGAGGGGTACTAGATGTAGTGGGGTGATCACTTGAGCTCTAATCACTATACTGTACAACTGAAACTAATATATTATTGTATGCCAACTATAATTGAAAAAATTGAATTGTACAATGCAAATATGAGCAACTAATTGTCTATTATATTTCAATAAAGCTGGGGGCGGGGAACAGGGGGACAAGAGATCATTCTGAGGTATGTGCCTGAGATGGTTTCTCTCCACACTTCGGTGTGCTCTGGAGTTGAAGAGAGGATAACTCACATTAGGACTGTCCATGAGGGAAAGAACTGATATAGATGCTAAGTGAGAGCTGGGGTGGGGCTGAGCATAAAGGATATGTGTATGTATGCTATATAAGAATTATCTATTTTGACCATTCATGACAAAACTCTTTAGAGATTTTGGGGTTTAGAGCTACATATCAAACAGATAAAATATTTTCACATAATAATTTATAGTTATTTTGCTGCTTCTACTATTATATGGAAATTCCTTAAGAATAAGGATATATCTATTTGTCTTTGCACATTCCCATGCAACAACTGTATGATTGGAAAATGGATGATAAATCCCATGTAAACAGGCATAAAATATATTCTGATGAACAGATATTTGTTGGAAGGTGGTGTTGTGTAGTGGTTAAAAGCACCAGCCATGGAACTATACCAAATCTCAGCTCTGACATTTATTAATTGCATGTCTTTGGTCACATTATTCTTGGTAACTCAGTCTCCCTATCTGTTCCTACCTCATGGATTGCAAAGACTGATAAAGGATGTATTTCACACATTGGAGTCTGAAGGCCCAAAATTTGGCTCAAGCTCTCCTGCCCTAGGGCCCTTAGTGATAGCCCAAATACTGGATGGGTGGCATTTCAACAGGAAGCAATTATTTAAGGACCACTTAGTCTCTCATTGGAGAAACACAATCAGCAAATGTCTCATCTCTATTGACCAAGAGGAAACTGACAGGAGAAGGAAACAAAAGCTCTGCTTTCTCAGTGAGAGGTTCAGAGCTCCTCAGAGGATAAGATATGATATATCCTAGCTGAATGGAGAGCTGAAGTTGATGTTAAATCTTAGATGAAACTGCCAGTTGTGCCAAGGACAGAGGTTCATTCTGACGAAGGGCCACCCAGGAACCCGTTTCTGATTTCGCCAGGCTGGCACTGGTACCTGTCAGTACCTCAGCATCTGCAGAATTTCTCAAGGCTGAGAAACCAATTTCTTCCACGCATGGGTAATTCCAAGGCAACTAAATAGACTGCTTCATCTGGCTGCAAATAAGCATGAGAAATTTCAGCCTGATTAGTCTGTCTGAACATATAAATGTCTGCAGGCAGGCTCTCTGAATTGGGACAGACATCTCTACCCTGGTCACAGTGCACTAAGATGGTGGTGGGCTTCTTGGTGCCTATGGTAACTGCTTGGGAGGCCTGGGTGGAGCCAAGAGGAGACTGTTTAAGATCCCAGGCTCTTCTGGTGAAAAGAGCAGTTTGGGTATGAATTAAGAAGAAATCCCATAGAGAGAATTCCTATGTAGCCTAGTGTTTTCCTTATGTTAGGTGATTCATTAATGCTCACATTTAGTTTAAGGACATCATTATGCCTATTTTGTGAGAAAATTGAGGCTTGCAGATGTGAAGTAACTTGTATCTGACTTGAAAGCCTGGACTCTTGAACATTCAATTATTTAAACATCAAAATTTCTCTTTTTTTCTTGTTTCTTTCCCCTTTTAAAAATCAACAACAAAGAAAATTCTTTGCAACTTACATCAAAAACTATAAAATTCTGTATACTCTTTATTGCAGCAATTTCAAGCCTCAAAATTGATTCTAAGGAAATAATCACAGATGTCCATGGTGATTTGCTACCAAGTTATTCGATACACCATGGTTGATAGTGGTGAAGAGAAGAGAATAACCTAAATTCCCAACAACAGAAGATAGGTTAAATGAAACCACTACTTTAATGAAACATGCAGTTAGCAAGGACAGGTATAGAAAATCTTGTGATTTTCATGCTAAAAGATATTCACAATACGCCTTCAGTTTCAAAAGAGTATTTTTAAATAACACGTCTTTTAAAAAGATATAGTTTTGTTGTATTTTTGTTTGTTTAGGTTTACTATGTGCTCCAAAATGAACATGTTACTTTCATAGCAGCTAGCCCCAGGGGTTGGCGCTGTAAGTTTTCTAAGGAAGCCAGCCTCTTTTTTTGGCTTTGAGTAGAAGTAGCAGTAAGAAGAAGTAAAAAAAACGTAGCCTCAAACTGAGACCAAAGGACGAGGCCTTTCCCTAAACCTCCTTCAATAGAACACACTCCAAAAACCATCTCTAAAATCTGGTGTCTGAGCCTGTGAAAACTTATTAATAAAACTTACTAATTACGTATTATGGTTTGTTAGTATTCAATATTAAGACATTTGTCTTTCATTACTCACTTTACTTTCTTGTATCTTACTGCCAAGCACCTCTCATTTTCAAATCAGAAATGGATTGAAAAGTGAAGCGAATGGAGAGGGGAGCTCTAAGGAACAATTTAAGTTTCCATTTAAAGATCCCTACAGTTCCCTAAAAAAGTCATATTCTTAAATGACAAAAAAAAAAAAATAGATAATATCAAACTACCAGGAAAAGGCCATGCTGAAAAAATATAATCATTAACTGTTGTTTATTGAACACCATTTCCCCCCAAGTTATAGCCTTGCTCTCAGGCCTCAGCTGAGATGAGATGCTGGTGCTCCATCTCCATTGCAGGGGGGAGAAACAGTGGCCCATGTGCACTGTGTACAAGCTGCTGAGCCCCTGACAGCCCTTGGCTTGTCACTAATATCAAAACTGGCCTCAGCTTTCCGGCATTTTTTATTGGCAATATGGGAAGGAATTAAAAGTACAAAATCTAGTATGACAGCAACATTGTTTAACAGTTGGCAGTGGGGACTCCTCTCGCTCAAAAAACTATGTAGATCAAAATAAGCTAAGTGGAGCAGAGCCTTCTTCCAGCCTGAGAAGAGGACCACACCAGGCTCCCTGATCCAATAGATCCAGGTTTGACCCCAGCACTCCCTCCTCTCAATTCCTGGTGCCACATTCATAAGCAAAGCTCAGCCCTCCCGGTTCTGCTCTCCCATCTCTAACATGACTGTTCCTCCAACCTGCTCTATTTTGTTTCCCAAATTAAGTATCAATTTCAACATCATTTATAATTTTCTTAGCTGTTATGTTTAAGGCTTATCATCTGCCTCCCTAAAAGAGTATAAACTACAAAAGGAAAGATTTTTGTCCAGCTTGTTTACTGCTGCATCACCAGAACAGCACCTGGCACACAGTAGGCACTCAAACACTCGTTGAAAGAATAAAATAAGAATTCTAAAATGTTTCTCAGATGGTTATAAGAATTAAATGACTTAACAGTGGAAAATATTCACAGATAATTGTTCATTTCTTCTCTCTTCTTTTAAACTTTCAATGTAATTTTAGGTTTTTCTCATTTGATGGATCTCAGAACTGGAACTTGAAAAAAATCACATGGTCTGATTCCCGGCCTTTAGGCAGATAACATTTCTGGACCACATTTTAGAGTTGAGGCAACTAAAATCTAGAGGAATAAATAACATTAGTTTCCTATTGCTTCTGTAACAAATTACCATAAATGTAGTGGCTTGAAACAATGCAAATATATTATCTTATAGTTCTAGAGATCAGATGTTAGAATGAGTCTCACAGGGATAAAATTAAAGTGTTACCAGACTGCATTTTTTCTGGAGGCCTTAGGAAAGAATTTGTTTCCTTCACTTTTCCAGCTTCTACAGGTTGCCTGCATTCCTTGGCTTGTGGCCACATCACTCTGACCTCTGCTTTCATCATCACAGTTTCTCTGGCTCTGACCCTTTTATATGGATTATGTGCACCCACCTGAAAAATTCAGGACAACCTCTCCATCTCAAGATCCTTAACAATTATAGCTGCAAAGTTTCCTTTTGCCATGTAGAGTAATATCCACAGGTTTCAGGGATGAGGATGTGAACATCTTGAGAGGGTCACGGCTATGCTTGACTTTGCCCCAAATGACACAGGTAGTAAATGACAATGAGGACCTTCACCCAGGCTTCCTCCGTCCTAGCAGAATCTCTCCCGTTACTGAAATTATCTCTCCAACTCATGGGCACACATGCATGCACACACATGGCAGAGGTTATTACTGCAGAATGAAAAAAAAGCAGGGGCATCCAAATGGTAGAGGACCAAGTCACATGGTAAGCCTGTGGATGTCTGGAACTGGAACCCAGGTTCCCTGCCTGGTCTAGCCCTCCTTCTCCGGTGTCATGTGGCCTGCTCTGATATCAACCAGAAGAAGTGCTTCTGCAGAGCACATCCTATGAGGCTTTCAGTGCCCAGGAACACTCTACCTCATTCCCAATCTCTTTTCAGCATTTAAAGTAGCAAGTGGCTAAGCCTTATTTCTTTGATGATGACAGAATTCTCCAACTGAAAAGAAACCACAGGAGATCAAAAAAGTCTACCCTGGTACCAGCCTGCATTGTTTGCCCACAACAGATGCCACCATCTAGTAATACATTTTATCACACACACTCTACATCTCCTCCTGCCTGCCAGTCTGTCGGAAACACCCTCTGGGCACGTGTCACAAAATGCCTTAATTATTCATGAGCACTAGACTGTAAACTCCTTGAAGGCAAGAATCATGAAGACACTTTTAAGACTTTTTTTCATGAATTCTTACCTGGCACCTCCCTCACTACAAGTTCAACTGCATTCTATACAAACTGAGTCTGGAAGGCAGCCCCGGGCCCAGGATAATGGTAGGCCCTGGTGAATTGAGTCAGGAAGCACCAGGGAAGCATTCCCGGATGCTGAGCAGCTCCTGGGGCAATCTGGAGACTGAGAACTAAGGGATGGTCCTTCCTAGGCCTTGGGGATCTCTACTGTGACCTGGGGCTTCAGAGACAGCTCTATGTGGGTGAGGGGTCTAGGAATCGAATGGGAGGGGAGGTGCCATTTTTTCCACTCCCTGGTGTTTATTTTTTTCTTGCAAATCTAAGTATTCTTAGTATCTGTCTCAACTCCCTCCAAACACCCCCACTGATGTCCTCTCATGATTGCAACCTTTGCCTTCATCAGTGGGAAACAGCACACTAAGGAGGAACTGGCCTTTACAACGTAACTGCTAACTCAAAGAAGAACTAAGAAGTTAAACTCTCTCCTATTAAACACCTGTGTATAATAACTGTCTTGGACTAACGAACCATTTTAATAGTTAAACAATTAGCTTCACTAAAAGAAGCGTCCACTGGACAGACAACATGGCAAAAATACAAATTGAAACCTGAGGAAAGAAACTGATAGAAAAGCAACAACAAGTCATGAAAGCTGCAAGGGGGAAAACTGTCAGTTCACAACTCCACATCAACCGGGGAATTCAAGATCTCATTTTCCTATCTAGGTGATTGGGATGGGGGTGGGAGTGAATGACAGGAGAACAATCTCAAAGTCTCAAGGGACTCTGTGCTCTGATCAGAACTCTTTACAACTTGGCCTAGGGGAAGAAAAAGAGGTTCCCCAGTGTCCATACAAGTTTGTGAAACTATACTACCTTGTGAGAAATAAAGGATTCAAAAAGACTGTGGTTCTTTTCTGAATCAGAGTAGTGTCAACTGACCTTCCTTTTGCTCCATAAAATGCGTCTTTCTGCCTCAAAGTCTTTGTATCTTCCTTGTGCTCTGAACCCCATGATGCAGCCTTCCCTGGCCATCCTATCAGCTACTATCACATCACCTCACTTCATAAAGTGGCTGCTCTCAAGTTACCATCTTTTTACCTGTTTACTGCCTGTTCCCCTACGAGAATGCAAGCTCCATGTGAAGCCTGTTCACCAAATATCCCCAGTACCAAGAACAGTAAGTGTTCAATAAATGTTTGTTGAAGTGGTTGAATTAACTAATGGGAAAACATGGCCCGAGGAACATGGGTTCTGACTTCCCATCTTGACTTGAGTCTCAGTAACTCAAGAGCATTTGAGTGACTATGTCCCCAGCCTCAAGTAAGGCTTGAGAAAGTTATCTTTTATTTCAGATACTTGGAAATTAGGTCATTTCAAATGCTTTAAAGTAAAACACTCTCCCTCACGTACTCCTGAGTCAGACTTTGCAAGACTTGGTACGCTCTGTTGCTGATGAGAATTTCTGTTCTTCCTTCTTCTAAGATTCCACCTTACTCACATCTTTCTTTTTTTACACCTTCTAAGAAAAGCAGCAGTTCCCTGAAGAACGAATTCTAACATCATCATTTCTGACTGAAGTTCTTGCAAAGCTGGCTAGGATTGCAGCCATCTCTGCTGGCGACCCATGTGCGTAGGCAGGACACAAGGCACTTCTCAGGCCAGGGGTAGGCAATGCACTGCCTTCTGCCCACCTGCTGGTTAGCGGGGTGGAGGGAGGGGAGATCAGACTTAGAAGGAAAAAACTCCAGCTCCCTGGGTAGCCTTGAAATACCAACCTTCTCATACTTCAAGGGTAAAAAATAGCCAGCCTCCTTTTCCTCCCTTTTTCCTTACCTGCTCACAACTTCTGTACAGAGCTGCAATCAACAATATTCTCATCACCATCAAGTGCACAAGTGCCTCTGGGAGTACAATGAGCTCACTGGCCTTGAGTGCATTCCTTTCAAACTGTTTACCATTTACATTTTTGCCATGAGAGAAAAGCAGGAGGCATTTGCAATCACTTAAGTCCAGTTATGCTATATTCCTTTGACTTACGAGCCTTATCCATAAAACAGTTAGGCAGGTGCTTTTGTTAAAATACAAGTGACTTCCCTCCTCCTTCGGCTGAGTTCAATCTCCTTCAATTCATGAGAGATCTAAATCTCTCATATAAATTGTGTTCCTCTGTTCCTCAAAACCTTCAAATGGCTCTGTGCCTACTTTAGAATAAAATCCAAAGCCCAAACTGGGGCTGAGAAGGCCCTGTACAATCTGGTCTCCCATATTTCTCTGTCCCAGCTCCTTCTGCTCCCCCTACCTCACTCCACTGCTATCAAACGCACCTCACTATTTTTCCAACACAGCAATACACTCCCATCTCCTTGGCACCTTGGCACCTGCTATCCCTTCTGCCTCAAATATTCTTTCCATGGCTATCTGTAAGGCTTGCTCCCTTTACTTTGTTTAGGTCCTGCTCATATATGACCTCGTCAAAGAAGCCTTTCCTGGCCACCTAAAATGTACAATGGTATTGCCCTTCCCCTCTTCTCATTCCCTCATTCTGTGTCTCCCCTGACAGACGGTAAGCTCCATCTATGGGGGGAAAGGGGTCTGTCCCATCAGAATGTAGCTCCACGAGAACGGGAACCCTGACTATTTGGTTTGCTGCTGCTCCTTAGTGCCCAGATAAGTGTTTGACTGTCACACAGTGGGTAGGTGCTCAGGACCTCCTGCTGAAATGCTGAATAAATGAGAGTAATGATGCCTTAGTGCAGACAAGACCTGGTGTTCCTGGAAAGGCAGGGAAAGGAAAGGGGAAGGAAGACAAGGCCCTGTCACCCAGTTTTGCCAAAAATTGGGAATTAAATATGCTGAACGACATGGTATTTAACAAGCATCACAGGGTATACCCAATTTCCAAGTATGAATAAACTAACACCAAAACTAGGTTGACTGGTTATTTCCTTTAGTCAGCAAGCTTTTCCTGAATGCTTAGGAAGAACCAAGTCCTTTGTGTGCTTTGTACGGTCCCTAGAAAAAAGAAAACATTGTTCCTGCCTTCAGTCATTTATAATTTTAGAATTACAAAGCAAAGACATCAGGGTTAACTAACGCAGCACCAAGTGGACAGAACAACACATAGAGGTTAGCACAGTCAGAGGACACATACTGTGGAAGATTTGTGAAGCTGGTATTAAAGGGGGTGGTAGGCACAATGTTGGATTCAAGGAAAGATACAAAGAGAGTATTCCAACAGAATGAGAGGAGGAAGTACACGAAGGGCCACTTGTTTTGTGAGAGAGGGAGGGAGAGAAGACGATGTCACAATGATCCCAAGAGGGGCAGACCTAGGGAATGTGGGGAGTAAGAAGCTATCATACAGATGGAAAGGATTTTACATCTGAGGCTCTGCCCTCTCAAAATGTTTATTTCAATCGATAAATGTTTACTGAAAGCCTACATGTAAGAGAAGCACTCAAAGCACAAGGTGGTAGTGCCTCATGTTCCTCAAAGCAGTAGAAAACAGCGCACGATAACAGCAGCCAGCCTCCTGGATGTTGACCCATGCCCTGAACCCCATTCGTGCTCCACACCTGTATCAGCTCATCAAATCCTCTCAACAAGGGGTAGGAACTATCATCATTTTCTAGATGAGAAAACTGAGGCTCTGAGCTATCATCTGGCCAAGGTCATCAAGTTTTAAGTAGTGAGGATTTAACTCAAGCAACTCAGTCCGAAGCCCACGCCCTTGACCTTCACTCTGTGCCACATATCCAGACAACAGGGAAAATGACTCTGAGGACCATGGTGATTTAGGGAAGCAAAAATCAGGACTCTCAGCTGATGAAAGATCTCTGAGCTGCTTCTGAGTGTAAGAGAAGGCATTTGGATGCCACAGTAATCATAATAGTGTTTCTGGGACATTCCATGGGCATAAAGGAACAGAAAGTCTGAAGTAAGCACTACAAGGTCCAAGGTACAAGACTAGGAGTAGTGACTGAGGGGAGAAGTGCCAGAGTGCTGCATGGGATATCATCATAATTTAACCCAAACAAGTGGAAAGGATGATTACAAACTAGTTGCCAGGGTCATCGGTGAACCAGACAGACTATCTGGGCAGTGGGCAGATCAAAGTGACCCTGAATGAGAAGAGGAGCGCTGACTAATGTGACCCAGCTAGGACAGGACTGACCTTGATCCTCACTCCACCCTTCTGCACCCACGTCTCTGCTCTGTCTGTGCTACCTCACAGCTGCATTCCACCCACAAAGCTGCAGGAACAGTCACACATTTAAGGCAACTTCATTCTCACAGAATACATGCACACAATTTGTCATCCAGGTGAAATGCACACTTCAGCAGGCCAGTTTCTCCTGCAGCACCTCTAAATGCGCATTTTTGCACCCACTTGGAAGTGCATATGTTCTCTCCCCAACTCCCATGCATTGTCTTTCAAATATCATTCCTCCTTTCTTAATCTCTTAGTTACAAATTAGGCGAATTAAAGGCCTCATAAACAACATAAATAATAAAATACAAGATATGGAGTTCATTTGATAAAATATTCATTAAAGGTTTAATTAAGTTGAAAAAAAGACACTGATTTCTGCATTAGAGAAAACCCTACAGATCTGAAGAATGAAAGAATTACACATCTGTCACCATTTGGCAGCTTTAATAATTATAGCAGTGGTACTGTGTGGAATGGAAATGTACACGGAGTGGCTAAGAAATTAAAGGTACTCTCCAAAAATGTGAATATGCCAGAATGTTCATCGAGACTTTTTCTCTCGTGTCCTACTAGAAGCAATCTTGACTTTTTCCACAAAGGAGACCAGGATCTGCTACAGTTTGATGTAGGGACTATATATTATATTATATACATTTAACTATATATAGATGGATATCACGAGTAACTTAAAACTTCTCATTTTTACAATGATTTCTGAGTAGCTTTAAATGAAATTGAGGTTAGAAAATATCTAGTTAAAAACTCATAACTCAAAAAGTAAAACGTAAAAATGATCTGGCTGGGTGTGTGACACTGGTCCTCATGTGGGCCTCTGCCTGCTCTTGGGTAAACTTGGCTCAACTGGCTGACCTGTGTGTCCCCTCTTGGCTAGAGTTCTCTGACTCTGCCAAAGAGACAGCAGAACACTGAACAAGGGCACAAAGCCGGTAGTCATCTCCATTAATTCAATTATTGTCATAACCTCTGCGAAACCCTGCTCTATCCCCCAAGCAGAAGGAGCATCTCCCTTCTCTAAACTCCCCCAACCTCACACAGTACTCAAATAAAGCAGAGCTCATCCTCCACCACAATTATCTGTGTAATATCTACCCAGCTATTAGGTTACCAGCCCCAGGGTATCAGCAGGGAGGGTCTGAGTCATGTTTGAGTCCCGATGGCAAGGAAAAAGGCAACAGAGGGTGCTCAGCCAGCACTGATGAGCAAGCCAGTGAGGAAGAGCTTCTCTCCAGTCTTCAGAGAACTCACAGGGGCTGTCCTTGGAAATCCAGGAAGGGGGGCACCCTTTGAGGGCTTAGGTGAGAGAGATCGTGAAGCGCTTGCCCCAGCAAGTGCAGAGTTCTTGTTGGCATGAAACAATCAATTGCCTCAATAACAATAAAGAGTTATAAAATCGCGTGTGCTCTATAATCAAAGAAGCCAAAGAATTAATCCAAGGAATAAATCCAAATTTGAAAATACTAGGAATGTAATTCACAAATATTTCTAACTGTGCAGTATACCACAAGGGTTTAATTAAGCAAACTAAGGTAGAATAATTTGGTAGAATATACGCTGCCATAAAAAGTGTCACCACAGGTGTTCCCGTCAAGATGACGGAGTAGGAAAATGCTGTGCTGGCCTCTTCCCATGACCACATCAAAATTACAGCTAAACTACAGAACAATCATCACTGAGACTCACCTGAAGTCTACCTAAACAGAAGTCCTACAGCTAAGGATATACTGAAGAAGTCACCCTGAAACTTTTTTATTGAGCTATAATTGAGAAATAAAATGGTAAGATAAATCAGAAAAAGTATCACCATAGAAGCCATGTACCAGCATTCCTTTAGCCAACCACTAGTTGTTAAATTAACAGTCACCTATAATAATACTAAGTTCATTTGCTGGATTTTCCTTTTGCATTATAGGGTCTTTCCTGGGACTTGAGGAATAGCCTTTATTAAACTAATAGACCTTATTCAATAAATATTAACTAAATGGCCTTTATTAAACTCCAAACATGGTACTAACTCCCTCAAAGTTCTGGTTCCGAATCCAGGCCTTGAGTCAAATATACTCTCAACAAGTGTATTGAAGATGAGAGAACACGGAATTTAAAGGCCTGATGCATGCCCACTGTGTCAATGACTCCCTCTGTGTCTGTGGATCCAAAATTCACACTACCAGCCTAGTTCTCTCTCCAGAACTCCAGCCCTCTCGTCGATGTTCCTACCAATGTCTCTTCAATATCTTACAGGCATCTCACATTCAGCACGGCCAAACTGAGTCCAAGGCCCTGCCCTCCTCCCCTAAACTTGCCCTTTCCTCAGGACCCCCTAACTCAGAATTCTAATTTTTACAGCTCTCTACCAAAACATAAAGGATTATTATCACTATTGGTTTTATAATACTAACAGCCTCTGGTCCTTATAAATGTATTTTTGTAGACCACGATGACTTCAAAAAAACTGAGGTAGATTAACTTTGCTTTGGTATTTTTTAATGACACCATTCTTATAATTGGAGATACTGTAGGGTGTCACAGAAACTGCATGAGGAATTGTTGCCTCAAAGAGAGTCAAGAAAACCAAGATGGTACACAAAGAATCCAGTGATAAACACACAGAACATGACTCCTTGGGATGAGGAACTGTCTTGTCTTCCAAAAGGCAAGGAAGTCAATGAGAAGACCCTCTTCTCTCTTTCTGCTGCATTAATTCCTCTGGCTGATGCACTTGCCATGGAGTTGTCCCTAGTATACCAGGAACCAAGCCCTTTCCCTCATCTCAACAAGGGGCCTGCTATGTGACAAAGATATTCAGGAGAGTTCACTTCCCAAGATCCTACACACGGTTTGGGGATTACTTTGTTCCTGAACCATAGCTAGAGCTACTTAAACCAAATGAGGAAGGGAACAAAGAATGTGGAAAGAAGTGGAAGCTCTCAGAGGCAGGGACACTAGGTCATTGCTGACAGGTCCCCGTGGTGACCCAGTGCCGAACGTTTTCATCTAGTTTCCTTCAGTCTCCTCTTCTATGGAGCAAGGATAACACAGCCTACCAAGCCTCCTTCCCTGGGCAATTGTCAAGGTCAAATAGAAAGATGTAAAACACTTTGTAAAAGCAAAAAACCCTCACGCTTGCACTAGGTAGCTGTCATCCTCTCCCAGGGGTCCTCTCCCAGGTAGGGCACAAGCATTAACAAGCTGGGTCTGAAAGGCATTATGCTGAGGCTCAGCCCCCAGGCTTGGTGGGAAATGGAGCACCCCACACAAGGTCTTCACTCTCCCTCTTGCTCAAATCAGGTGTTCAATTCATGTGACATCAATAAAAGCTTATTCGGGAGGTGGAATCACAAAGCAGGCTTTGATAAGACTGAGACGAAAATAGGTCAACCTGCTTTAAGATCAAACCTGGCCCCAACCCAGAGTCTGACATTTTTTTTTTAAGACAAATTCTTTTTAAGACAATGACAATTCTTCTGGCATTAGGACTAAGTGGGCCAGTCGCATCTGCTAAGAAACATATCTGTGCTACACACTGTTGATGGATATCCCAGCCCGACTCCCAGAAGCCTGTCTCCCCAAGCGAAAATTCACCTCTGATGACAGGCGAGGGAGAAAAGCTGCCTGAGAGGCCTCTCTGGGCAGGCAGGCTGCAGTGCTTGCCAGAGTCAGAAGCCCTGTGTTTCTATTAATTAAACTTAATTTATGAAGCAAGCATTTAAGCAGAAGTCTATGCTGTGATTAGACAAAGGTACATGAAGATGGCAGCTCTGACCCACATTAAAAATGAATTAGGTGGCTTAAATGGACACATCCCTATCTTTGAAAAAACATGAAAAGGAAAACAGCGAAAACATAAAAAAAGAGGCAGGAATTAAACTTTTCATTCTTCAGAAAAGCCTTCAGCACAGATACACTTTGGGTATCTTTACTATTGAAATATTATATTCTTCCCCAAGTCCCTCCCACCACTCTGGATTTCCAAACCAGAACTAAGAGCCTCTTATAGAGATATCTATGCAACCTGACAAGCAGGAAGGCAGGCATGCTTTGCAGAGACATTCTTTTAAGCCTTTCATTTACCAAATGCACCAGGACTACAGTTCCAGCAATCCACTGACCAACAAATCTTTCAGTCTTCAGAGAATATCTAAGAAGAGATCATCTCTGATCTTCAGGGGGCTCACAGTTACCCTGGGGAACAAAACCCCAAACACAATTTGAACAATGAGAAAGCAATCGAAGACGAGCTACCCGAGAGTTGGGGCTGAGTCTTCTTTCTGTCTGCATTCCTTTCTTAGGGGCTATAAGTGCTGGTGGTGAAGGAAGGGAAGGAAGGAGGGAGGGAGGGAGAGAGGGAGAGAGGGAGGGAGGGAGGGAGGAATGGATGGATGGATGGATGGATGGATGGATGGATGGATGGACGGACGGACGGACGGACAGGCAGGCAGACAGTGGACAGAATTAAAGGGTTATAAATGCATTAAAATGTTAAAGATAGGAAGAAGTGGTAAGGATTCTGCAAGTTTGGATAACAGAAAATGGGCATCTCTAAAGAAGCAAGAGCATCAATCTAACCACCTTCCCATCCCTCATCAGCATAGGTCTCAAAATTTCTTAGGAAACTTGAATTACAGAAAACTTCTTGAAGGTAGGATCTATGTGTATCTGTTCACTGTCTCCCTCTCGGCACATGTTAGACAACCAGTGAACTGTTGAATGAATGAGATAGAGAGGGTGCATGGGAATGACAATTCAAGGTTCCAGTTCCCGCCTGGCTTAGAACTTGACCGACTTGGCTTGTCACCTTAATACACAACACATCACAGTCGCTATCTTTCTAAGCGAGGCTGAAGCCTACAACAGTGGAAAACAAATGTTCTCTTTGTGCTTTTCTAAAAAGGAAAAAAAAAATGACTTTGAAAAACTCTGAAGAGGCCCACTCTTCTCCCCTAATCTCACCCACTATACTCTAAAGCAGTCTAAGTCGGATGGAAAAGCAAATGACCCTGCTAATCCTGCTCATTGCAGCTCCCTGATAGGCCACAACTTGCAAACCTAATTTACAGAATGCCAAGGGAGCTGCCCGTGGCCCCGCCCTCTGCTGGGTACCTCACGTCTACCTGGCAGAGCTCCTGATTAAAAACAGTGCAGTCACCAAGCAGAAGGCCCTGAGGAGAGGCCCAACTGGGGGATATGCAGCCACAGGAGTTCTCATACTGCCTAAGACAAGCACGGGCTGCTGCTGACACAAGATGCTCTCAAATCAAGGAGTGGTGAGATGAGGTTCCCAAGCATCCAAGCATTCCCACCCCACTGCTAGGCAACAGAGAGGCATGTTTAGGTCCAGCCTTACACCTGGGGATCATGAAGCATAAGAGTCCTTTTGTGAGAAGATGGCTCAGGCTGCATTTGGCAGGTGCTAGACAGACAGCCCCAGCCCTCAGTTTGCTGGCAGGATGTGCCAAAGCCTGTCCCTATGCTAAGTCAGGAGGGACCAAGCAGGGAGCCCAGCACTGAAAGGTCTGCTCACTACAAGGCCAGCCTCAGGACCCTAGAGCTAGCCAGTCTAAAAAGTCCTTTCCATCGCAGATCAACGTACATGTAGACTGATATACACATGAAAGCTCTTTTATTCCCTGAATATTACAAATAACCATGTGTCCAAGGCCAAGTTCTGGGCAGGGTAGCGGGGGTGGGAGATGACAAAGAAAAGAACAAGACACAGTCCTATGCATCAGGGACTCAGCCTAAGATCAGAGAATT
The DNA here is from genome assembly GCA_030015415.1 of Cynopterus sphinx. Lineage (NCBI taxonomy): Eukaryota > Metazoa > Chordata > Mammalia > Chiroptera > Pteropodidae > Cynopterus > Cynopterus sphinx. Next base: position 115,160,943 of record CM057381.1, read on the forward strand.
GTGCCTCAAGAGTGAAGGCTTTCAAACTGAATGAAACTTTCCCCAATAAACTTTACATAAATTGGGGGTTTCATAAATAAGTTGTTAAAGTTCACATGCCAACCTTCTTCCTCCTAGATGATGAGGTACATATTTTTTCAAGTGTGACAGAGACCTCTGAAAATTGGAGGGGGGAAATTACACACAGATACAAAACCATGAGCACAATTTCAGGTAGTTCCCAGATAACCCGAAATGCACAGGAAGGCCCCAAAGTAGTCCATGGACCTGGGTTAGGAGCTCAGTCCCAAAGAAAGGCTGGCTGCACCAACTTGCCAGGCTATGTGCACCAAAAGCACTGGAGCAGGACATGGGAGGAGATGAGGTGTGCCCCGAGTCACAGTCCATGAAAGGAAGACTAGACTTGCTACTCCTGAGTCCCAGATCCCAGGATCCCTAGAGTTCTCCCTTAGCTGCCCCACCTAGGGACTCACCCCTGATCCTTCTGATCTCACTCTCTTCTCCACCTAGAATGCTTTTCCCTGCAACCTCCTAGTGTTCAAACCCTGATCATCCTCTCTAAGTCAAGCCCTTTGAAAGCCTTGCCTTCCATTCTCCCTACCCCTGGTAACCATGAGGATGGGCTCCTGACTCTGGGTATCCAGAGCACTTTCTCTGCCCCTCTCTTGGGTCCCAGCTGCTTTGTAAACTGAGCTCTCATTTTCCTCATGTCAACTCTCCCTTCAAACTCAGATACCTTAAGGCAGGGGTTCGCAGATGCTGAATCTTCCAGTACAGCCTCAAGGAGGACACTAAATGTGAAATGTTTCGTGTGATGAAGGAAGACTGCTAAGTAAGACAGCCACAGAAAGGAAGGAGGCAGAGCTACACACTTGTGAAAGAGTAAAGGGAGGATTACCTACAGAAAGGAGGACCCCTTTCCACTGTGCCTGAAAGGCAGGGCAAGGAAAGAGAAATGTTAGGCTATTTAAATGAAAAACACAGGAGAACATATTCCCACCAAGACTAGAATGTTAAGTCAACTGTGTAGAGTCTGTGTACAAATGGTAACCAGGAGGAAGCCCCCAGATGTTGGCTGATATAAAAATCAGCATAATGTTGTGAGAACAGTCCAAAAGCTCTAGTAGAGACAGCTGCTTCGAGATACCCAGATGCTATTCTGAGACAGAGCAGTACCCACAAACCTAGAGAGGAAGGCAAAATTAACCAAGCACTGGTTTATCTGCTAACAGTGCCAACCCAAAGGACCTCCTGGCATCTGCACTTTAACTCATTAGCAAAGAGAGGAAGTGAGCAGGCAAGTTCTGAGTTCCAGCTCTGCCATCATCCAGTTCTAGAGCCTTGGGCCTAAGTTTCCCTGTATTTAAAATGAGAGTATTCAATTATAGTTCAGAATCTTTCCCAGCCCTGATGTTCTAGAAATCTATTAGCTATTGAGCAAATATCTGTTCTCACACCAGACTAGGTTTGCACAAGTTACAGGAGAAATGGTAAGACGAGGCTCTTCTCCTGAAATTAGCTATTGCCATGAACTGTGTCTTCCAAAAATTCTTACATTTACTTAATCCCCAGCGTGATGCTATTTGGTGGTGGGGATTTTGGGGGGTAAATAGGTCATGAGGGTGGAGCCTTCATGAAGGGGATCAGTGCTCACATAAGAGACAAAGAGATGCTCTCTCCTCCATGGGAGAATATATCAGGAAGGTGTCCACCTACCAACCAGGTAGGTGGCTCTTGACAGACACCAAATCTGCTTAGATGTCCCAGACTCCAGAAATGTGAGAAACTAATGTTGTTTGAGCCACCCTGGCTATGGTATTTGTTGTAGCAACCCAAGCTGACTAGCATAGTTTACTACGGAAAACGAGAATAAAAATAGCTGTTAGATGACTGAAATCATATTTGTGTGTGCGTGTGTATGTGTGATATGTATACACACACCTACCTAGGAAAGGTTCAAATAATATTCCACAATTAACAGTCATTATCTCTCAGCTACCACTTACGGGTAATTATTGGTTTCATATTTACACTTTTCTGGGATTTCCAAAATTCTACACTAATAGTGTATCTGATTTCTCTAGCTAAAATAAAGCCACCAGTTCAGGGCAGACTGGGAAGGACGTGTACACACACTGGCCATGCATCCTATAAATGGGATTCTATCATATTTTGGTAAAAGTCCTCTCATGGTACAAGACGTAACTTTTTCCAGCATTTCACATTCCTTCTCTCTTCTGAGCTGCAGAAATAGCCCTCGAATAAGCAGGGCAATCCCAGAATTCTGGCAGAATTCTGACAGGCCCTGACAGATACCAGCCTACTTAACCAAGGTCTCAAGACTGGTTGTGGGCCAAACCTGGACTTGAATCCAGATCTCCTAACTCCTAGTCAGCACACTTTCCTTTACCTACTGCTACTTACTTCATGCTGTGGATACCAAATGACTACTATTTGTCAATCACTGTGTTGAGCACTGGAGAGAAGACAGGGGAAGAAGGAGAAAGTGAAAGTAAGCTCTTAAGGACTAAAGGAGCTTGGAGACACTCACATGTAACTCTTTTAGATATGAATTTCTACTATACTGTAAGAAACACAGGTGTATTCCCATTCATTTATTCATTCACTCGAATACTTATTAAGTACCTGCTATGTACCAAACCCTGCACTAGGCACTGGGGAATAAATACTGAGCGAAATAGAGATGGTTTCTGCTTCACAGCTCTTGGTGCCAAAAAGGGCCAAGTGAGGTTATGAGGATGTTTTAGCACTTCCTGCACCTAGAAGTCACAATTCACACTCTCCAGATAGTGAATATCTCTTTCTTCAGACAAGTGAAACAGGATTAATTCAACTGCACCTTTAGTTATTCACTCAACAAGTGCCATCTGTGCACAGAGCAAGATACTTGGTGCCATAGGTGACACCAAGGAACTGGCCAAGTGTCTTCAAGCACTTTCTCTATTCCTGTTCCAGGCATTGTCAGATGCTAAGGGAAAAAATAAATAAATGAATGAATGAATGAATGAATGAACGAACGAACAAACAAACAAACAAACAAACAGTGCTGAGCACCAACTGAGCAGTACTCACCATCAAGGTAACAGTACCTGCACACCAAAGGTGCAGGAGTAATAAGATGAAATCAAATATAATAGTTGAGGGCAAACAAACTATTTTTCACTTCTCTAACTTCATGGGTTCCCATTTATGACACATGTATTCCATTACAAGGCCCTTAAAAAGAAGCAAGCATCATTTCCATTTTCAGAGCACATACAGATGGTACTAAGTTACTCCTTTTACGGAAAAAAATGGCTGAGTCAGAGAAGACCATTTTGGATGATTAGGTTCAGGACAACACCTCAAGGGCAAGAAGAGCAAGTGGTGTAGGTATCTACCTGGAGCCCAATTTTGATAAACACAAGAAAAAGCATACAATCTGTCTACATAACTGGAGTTCAGCATCACCCTAGTTCCTTCTGGCCCTGAACTGCTTCCTCGATTTCAAGCACAGCATCTGGGCCTGGACAGCACTGCCCTGACCTTGTGTCCTTGCAACAAAAGTGCTTTGTCTATGTCTGCGCCAAACAGGAAACAGAGTACAGTATTAAAAACAACACATCCTTCTCATCCCCCTGCTCAGAGCCCTGCTTGTTGGGACGTGACTTGTCAGCAGCTGGTCAAGACCCTAAGTTGAGTTCAAGGCAACTTTTACTTGCTTGAAGAGTCTTTTTGAAAATCACTAAGTAAATACACAGCTGTGTTCATTTCTGTTAACTGAACAAGGGGAAATAAATTCCCTCATGAATCTTTGTAAGAGATGAAATAACCACTTCTGAAACCTCAGAAAGATACCATTTCCTAAATGAGATAAAGTTTTTAGTTCAGATGTCATGTATCAGGCATCTTTAACTAGGGTATTTTACAATAACAAGGTCTTTTAAGTAAAAGAAACCAAAACAGGAAACTACTTAAGAAGATGTTTTAAAATTAAATAAGGAGAAATATGATTATGATTAACTGAAATTCAAGTTGTGATTTACTGTTTTTAACATGATTGCTTGGTCCATCTGTTTGATTCCAGAATGCCTCAGAATGTCTTTTCTGGTTATTTTACATTTGTTAAATAAGCCTGCCAATGTCAGTTTTCGCTTCCTATTGAGAGTAAAAATATTAAGACAGTCTTCTAAATTTCAGGTTGGAAAACCAGCCTTAGCCACTGGAAGTCCCCTGGCTCATAGGACAACACTGAACAGAAGTCCCTGAGTCCAGAGCTAAAGCTGACTCTGCTCCTCCCTCCCTCCCCTAGCCCTTCACACTCAGTCTGTTGTTCAGGCCTGACTGCAGGGGCTGGATGTATCCCGCCTCCATCCTCCGTGTACCTGTCCTTAACCAGGTTCTTAACACTTCTTTCTCAAAACTAGGTAAACAGCATTTCAACTACTGTCCCACCTCTCTTCTTCAGTCAAGCTGGGATGTCCTAAAGCACAGTTCAGACTGATATGTCACCCCCATACAGGCTATGTAATTGCAGGTCTGAGCACAAAATGAAAATGCAGGGCCTTTTGTTTAAAGAATTTCAAGATGACAATAGCAGAGTATTAAGCCAAGCAGGGGCTCAGGTCATACACCCATGAAGCCTGCCCTGGAGAATTAGTGCCTAAAAAGAAGCACAGCCAAATTTCGAATCTGGTTTTCAAGGTCCTATACCACCTGACTCCACCTTCTCTTCTTCTGGTGAACCTCAGGCTCCAGGAACACAAAACTTCTGTTTGGGCACCGGAGACTCTTTGTGGTGCTCTTTCTACTAGAGCACGAAACTGTTATTTGTCTTCAAATGCTGAGTACCATGCATGAAGCTTGGAATAAAGTGAGCCCCAAGAATGAATGAATCGGCTCCCTCTACCTCACCTCTCCTCCCTGCTACCCCACCTTGCCCCCTATATCCTGTATTTATGAAAACACATCTCGCCTTTAAGACTCAGCTCAGATACCACTTTCCCATCAGACCCTCCTGTATTCTCCCAGCTGGATGGGCTCTTGCTCTATTCTGTGTTCCTCATAGCTTTCCTCTCCCCCGACAGCACTTTCCCATAGTTTACCTTATACTACAATATCTGTACACTTGACCTGCTACCTATACCAATCAGACACCTGTCAGGCTCTAGTTGGGAGGAAATTTGTGCGTCTCATGGGAAACTTCCCTCCCAGCAATCAGAACTTGACAAAGCTGATGGTTATTGCCCTATTTTTGCTCTATTTATTCTTCTGGATGTCTTGGTTTCAGGCCAGATGTAATACCAATGGAGGAATATGCTCCTGTCTTTCAGTTGGAAAGTGTTGTTTCCATCACAGTGGCCCACGAAGAAGCTGGACACTGTCAATGACATTGGTTACATTATAAAAATAAGGGGCCGGTGAAGTTTGACTGACAGGTCAGTTTGCTTTCTTAAAACAACATGGTGACCACTGATGAACATTTGCTGGTGAGTGTATCCTCTTAAATTTTAAATGGCTCTTAATAAAATTTGGTCTGCGGATGTGATGATTCTTAGTGAAATTTAGCGTGCAGAAATGATGAAAGCCATTATATTTGGAGAATCATTGCTTTCTGTAATGATTTCCTGTAAGAACATAAGAATCTCCTTCCTCCATCAGACTAATGGTTTTTCCAGTACAGCATCCTGACACTGAGAGTGGAATTAAGAGAGTCACTGTGGGAGGACCTGGTGACTCTTCTTGCCCCCACCTTAAAAATTTAGGGGTATGGTTCAAATATGGACAATTGCCCTTAATAAGCTCTTCTGGAGCCATTATTCATATTATTCTTGAATTTGTCTCAACTGCTTTTGCAGCAGTTTTTATTTTTGGCCTTTACCATCTGGTGGAACGGGGCAGCCAATCTGAGCAGCAGCCAGTCGGAATTTACCCATGTCACCAAGAATTATGGTTCTTTTTCCATTCAGTTTCCTACTTACTCATTTGATTCACTAAGTAGAATTGCTGACCTGTGTGTCTGAGACCTGTGTGAGGGTGTGTTACTTTGAACCTTGTCACAGGGACAGTTTATAATGACATTCTCTCCCCTCCATTTGATGCAGGAGCTCTCAGAGCTGTAGAGCCTCTGCTTGGTGATTCTCATCTTAGAATAGTGAGATATGGGCAACAGAGAGTCCTGGGCATCAGGGAGTTTCTGGCCCCACTGTTTCCTGGCTACGTGGTATGGGTGCTTTACTAAATCTCCCTAAGGATGCTGTGTGGTTTGGGTACTTTACCAAGTCTCCTCATCTGTAAAGTGGGGTGATATGTGCCTTTTCATAGAGTTATACTCATTCAGACTCTTAGTTGCAAGTGATAGGAGCCAAGTTCAACTGACTTATACAGAATGGGGGACTTACCAATTCATGTAGCTAGGAAGCCAGGGGTGCAGCTAACTTCAGGTATCACTAGATTTTAGCTCTAACAATGCCAGTGGGGTGCTGTCTCTTTTTCTCTCAGCCATGGCTGTTTCTACTTGACTTTCTCCTCAGACATGGGGGGAGGAGGCCACTGGCAGCCCCAAATTCATCTTGCGAACATGATAACCCAGCCAAAAAAAACAGCATTTTCCAATAGAAAAATTAAGAGCAAGCCCATGGTGTCTCTGGGTACTTAGCTTGAAGCATATTCTCTCCTTGTCCTTTTCATCAAGGCTAAGGGAAGAGAGTTTTCTGGCCCTACAGTGGCTGTAAATGGAGTCATCTCTGCCCAAACCACATGAGAATGGGGCTCCCCACAGAGAAGGAGGGTCTCACCGGGAGAGTGGAGTGTCTACACAGTGTAAGCTAAAACGGGAGGCTCCCCCAGTGGTGGGAGGACTGAGGCGATGTGGGCAGGAAACCTTGTGCAGTGCAGGGCAGACAGAAATCCCCTTAGGCGGAATCCATCCTCTCTTATTCTTCATTTTACTGCTGAGGAGATGCAACTTCTTTATATTGGTTCCAAAGCGACTTCTTCAACATATTAAGGTGATTCTATTTTTAATACTTTTAAAAACTTAAAATTTTACTTACCCTTAACCTTAAAGTGTTTTTTAAAAGATCTGTTGGGGGAGGGGTGGCATGGTAGGTGAAATTTCAATTAATCTGCTTTTGTTATTTAGTCTAAAATTACTCATGGAGAATCTACCATATACTAGACACTCTGAAGTTCTAGGAGGCTTAAAGGAAACAAGGAAAAGCCCCTTTCTTAGGTGTCTGATTGGTATAGGTAGCAGGTCAAGTGTATAGATACTGTAGTATAAGGTAAACTATGGGAAAGTGCTGTCGGGGGAGAGGAAAGCTATGAGGAACGCAGAATAGAGCAAGAGCCCATCCAGCTGGGAGAATACAGGAGGGCTTGATGGAGAGAAGGGCATACAGGGTAGGGTTCTCATTGCTTAGAATAGGAACCACATAAAATATATACCACACTTCTGAGCATCTTTGCTCTAGCTACCAAATACCCTGACATGGTACTCAGATTCATCTTCTCATCCTCCCTCCTCCACAGCACAATTCAGTGCAAAGAACACCGGGCCCCAAGTCAGGAGACCTATATTGTAAGCTTGCTTTACATTCATTCAGTTACTTACTCTTAGATTCTTCCATTTCAGAAAATACGAAGCAGATGGTGGCTATGGTTGAGCAATGATGTGAATGTATTTAATGCCACTGAACTGTGCACTTAAAAATGGTTAAAATGGTGCATTTTATGTATATTTTACCACAACAAAAGTGTATAAAGTGCCTACTATATACCATCCACGGAGCATACATTATTCATGCAATTATTCATTCACTCAACAAATATTTACAGAGTGTCTATGTGCCCAGAACTATTCAAGAACCTGGGCATACAGCAGTGAAAGAATAGAAAAAGAGAACAGAAACTCATGGAGTTTTCATTCTAGTGGGGTGACAGACAATAAACAAGACAAATAAGTAAAATGTGCCAGTGATAGACAGTGGCAAGTTAAAGGGCAAAAAATTAAACAGAAGAGGGCAGTATGAAGTGTCGGGGCAGATGCAATTTTAAACAGAGACCAGAGATGTCTTCACCAAAAAGGTGACTTTTAGTAAAGATCTTTTTAAAAAAAAAAAAAAATGAGACTCAGCCTTGCAAATATCTGGATTTAAAAAAAAAAAAAAAAAAAGCCTCCTGCAAAAATGGCCTCACAGGTGCAAAATGGCAGAAGCAAGCCTGGCATGTCTGAGGAACAGCAAGGAACAAGAGTGGCTGGAGTAGAATGAAGGGCAGAGTAATAGGAGATGAGTTAGAGACAAGAAGGGATTCATATGGGTGAGCAAAACAATCATAGGCCCTTTCCTGACAGCAAGCAGTATAGGAAATAACCAAATTAACAAATAAAATGATAGATAATGCTATCAAGAAAATAAGTTGGGTATGATGACAGAAAAATATGGGAGATTGTTTTAGATACAGGAATTAGCTAAGGCCTCAAGTGGGTGACATTTAAGCTAAGATCTAATGGAGAAAAAGGAGTTTCCAAGTAGGAACAATACATTTGAAAGCTCTTTGGCAATCAGAGCTTCTTATTTTAAAGAACCTCAAAAGATGACGATGTGGCTGAGGCATCATAGGCAAAGGAGAGAAAACACAGGATGTGGGAGGGGAAGCAGGGGTCACACAGAGCTTCACAGACCCCTATGTAAAGCCCAAATTTGATTCATATAAAAATGATCTATAAAAGGGAGTTATATGTTCAGATTTGTTTTTAAAAGGCCATCTAGCCACTGTGTGGAGAAGAGACTGAAGGTGTGAAAGTATATGATAGTTTAGATTAGGAAGGTGGTAGCAGAGATGAGGAGTTGTAGAGGGGTTCAAAATCAATCCAGAGGCAGAGAGAACAGGATTGGTTGATGATTTTTGATGGTAGTATCAAGGATAAGAAAGAATCCAAGAAATTCCCAGACTTGTAGTGTCAGCACTGAGGGGGACGAAATGCAAGCTGCTGGGGCAGAAAAGGCTGGGGGTGGCCAGGCCTGGAGGGAGAGCTGGGTTCGATTTTGGATGTGTCGAGTTTGAGCCTTTGAAACATGCAAGTCAGGATAACCAATAGGTCAGGGTGGATATATAAATTTAGGAGTGAACAGAAAACAGTATATGAAGATGGAGAGACAAACAGAAAGAACCTTGCTGACTTCAAACAAACGAGTGCATAGACTATGCAGTATTTTTCTCATCTGTAAAACCAGGTAATGTCTAAGGCATGTGCATGAAATTTGGTGAGTCCCAAATGCTCAGGGTGAGAAGTTCCCCACCATGTATTACGTAGAGTATCTACCAAGCAGGCCAGGGACCAGAGAAGGTCTGGAGTGCCCATCAAAGCACAACAGCTGGGATTCAAGGTCTCTGTCACATGGGTCATGCTTTTCATAAGTAAGCTTTTGCAATGAAGCTCATTTACACAGAGAAGCATTTAAATTGGGAGGTCCTAAAAAAACAAGGCTATTTTACCCTCGTACATTGTTGGTGGGAATATAATAGTATGAAGGTTTCTCAAAAAATTAAGAATGTACGACGCAGTAATTCTACTTCTGGACATTTATTCAAAGAAAACAAAAATACTAATTTAAAAAGATATATGCACCTCCATGTACATTTCAGCATTATTTACAATAGCCAAGATATGGAAGCAACCTAGGTGCCCAATGATAAATGAACAGATAAAATGGGTAAAGATGTTATACACGTGCACACACACACACACACACACACACAAGAATATTATTCAACCATTAAAAAAGAATGAAATCTTGCCACTTGCAACAACATAGTTGGACCTGGAGGTTATTATGCTAAGTTAAGTGGGACAGAGAGAAAGAGAAATACTGTATGATTTCACTTATATGTAGAATCTAAAAATCAAAACAAAGAAAAAAGAAACAAACTCATAGATAGAACAAACTGATGGTTGTCAGAAGGATGGTGGAGGGAAGGGAGTAGTGAAATGGGTTAAGAAGTTCAAGGGTATAAACCTTCAGTTATAAAATAAATAAGTCACAGGGATGTAACAAACAGCATAGAGAATATAGTCAATAATACTGAAATAACTTTGTAGGTGACAGAAGGTAACTTGACTTATGGTGATCGCTTTATAATATATAAAAATACAGAATCTGTTATACACCTAGAACTAATATAATATTGTAAGTCAATTATACTTTAATTTAAAAAAAAAACAGGTTTTTTCCTGTTTAAGGTTCATGTTTAACCTAAGCACACATCTGCAGCTACAGTATCTCTGAAGAAGTGTGGCTGTCACCCTGTGACAATCACGGCCCTTCCTTTTGCAGCTCCCTCACTTCCTTATCAGCCTCTCTGCTGACAGAGAGCCTCTCATGACTCACCTAAAGGCCTAGGTAAAGCTGTGTGCTCTTGGCCACAGACCCCCAGCTAGTACAACTGACTATTGACAATTTCCCAGTAAACTGTCCAAAGAGTTGAATAAGTGCATCAATATATAACAGTGATCTCCAGCCACGACACGGCTCCTGCCCCTGCCACGTTACATAATTTATATGTTCAGTTTTCAATGAACAGGTGATTTGTGAATGATGCCATGTTTCATTCTGTCCTTTTTCCCTCTCTCCCAGAATCATCTATCACATCTTCAGAGAGAAACACACAGCCAAAGGTTGCCCTCACAGACCCACCTCCAAAGAGTCAGACACACAGGAAATTAATGGTTCAAATACTTCCCTACAACAAACTTGGTCTTAACCTCCCTCTCCTGCCCTTCTAGCTTAAGAACCACCCCCAGTATTGACCTAACATCCACAAAAGATCCAAAATCACTGTGGCAAACATGGATATAAGTTAGGGATGATGAGCTATGTTCCCAGGGAAGCTATAAATGACCACCAGACTCGCCCCAGTTCTCCCAGACGTGAGTATGGACTGACCTGAGAACCATCCACTTGTCCCTGGACCAACCTCGGAAACTGCATCACAAGACACAATCTGATTCATTTTTCAATGTCCAGCTCCAACCTCACTTCTTTCAGGATGCCTTCTCTGACCATTTTTAGTGTTTGCTAATCATTCCTTCTTTGAAATCACAGGACTTAAATTTATCCTGTTCATTTGGCACTTGCCACATATTGCCCAGTGATCTATATTGGACTATATCTTGCACTTAATAGTTTGCTGTTAATAATCATTTAACAGTGTGTGTGTGTGAGTCCAACTATACATGTAAACATGAATAGGTGTGTTTGTACATATTGTCTAAACTTCTTTGCTTAGCCTTCTTTAAACTGGGACCATCTGCATCTCTTCCTCTAAGTAGGTACAATCAAGAAATAAATATCAGGAATGTGGCTACTGTTGACACTTAGGGTTCAAAGCCAAAAAGCTCCTTTAGGATATTTTGAAGTCCATGTTGAGTTTATATTTAGTAGCAATACCTATACTTTTTATATCTCAGGATAATCAATATAGAAGAGTTTGGGTGAGTGTCCCTAGGTCAAAGGCAAGAAATGAAGTATTTGCTGAGTACTCGCTGTACACTTGGGAATTATGCTCAGTGTACATATAAAGGCATTTTAGAAAGAGCCTCCCATGAAATGAGTTCCTTTCTCATTAATTAGAAGATTCAATTCCTTCAGAACATTCCATTCCTAAGCACTCTAGTTAATTTTACTGAAAGGCAGTCCTTGAACTCTGTATCAGAATAAAATCCTGAAAAAGACTCTATAAGTTGAAATCATGTAAATCAAATCTAAGTTTTACCACAGAAAATATGCTACATTAGACAATTATGTTTTTGACCAAAGACCAATTACCAACATTTAAAAGAAAAAATGGCAATATTTTTATTTCAAAAATATTAGAATTTCAAGCAATCCTAAAGATCATCTGTATGGCTAAGGACAGTAATCCTAATAGTTATTACTGAACACCTATTATGTCCCACGATTTTGTGAGATGCATTTCACATATCAGCATTTAATTTCTCCCAACAGCCCTATGAAACAAATAACACTGCACATCATGAATGAGAAAACCTAAGGCATAAGGTTGCTATGTTTTGACTAAGGCTCTGTAGCTATTGGTGGCAGAATGAGACTTTAAACTCAGAAGCGTATGGCTCTAAAGTCAAAGATCTTTCTACTACTCCAAATGGTCTCCCTAAATCAATTATAAAGAATATACTTATTACCATGTACTAAAATATCTGATATCAATTAAACAGGCTTATACAAAAACTGTGATATCATTTTGCCAAATGAATTTATTAAGAGATTTCCAAGACAAAGACCACCAATGAAGAGCTAGAGCACTGTTAGATACAGGGAGAGCTGAGACAGGATAAGATAATAGTCAATTATTTTCCATCTCTAAATACTGAAACCTAACACATTTACCCTTCTAGATGCTGTGTCTACAACAGTAAACAAAAAGACCTCCCTTGTGGGGTTTCTAGTGGAGGGCACAGAAATGACAACCACCAACCAGTAAATACAATGACAACTCATCAGTGGTGACAATTGTTTTGAAAGAGAACACTCAGAGCAAATAGGACAGGGCTCACCTCTCCAAGCCTGGAGTGCAAAAGCGAGGCCTGAGCTAGAGATATGTGGGATATCAGCTTCTGGATATATTTAAAATCACAGACTGGGTAAGATCACTGAGGGAGAGATTGCTGATGGAAACAAGAAAAGGTCCTGCTGATTGCACTTCAGAACATTCCAACATGAAGAAGTCCAGGAGAAATCAGTAAAGAAGACCGAGGAGCAACAGGTAACACAGGGGTAAACCCCGAGAGCATGACATTCCGGAAGTCATGAAAAGACAGTCTATCAAGGAAAAAGTTGGTACATGTGGCAAATACTTCAGATCTATTGAGTATAAAAGGGTTGAAAATTGACCACTGGATCTGGCAACAGGAAGATCAGATCAGTAGGGATCTTGATGAGAGCAGTTTTGGTGGAGTGGTAGTAGCAGAAGACTGATTAGATGAGTTCAAATAGGAATGTGAAAAGATAACTATACAACAGTGAATATAGAAAACAATTTGAAATATTAGCTATGAGAAAAAAATGTAGTAGCTAACAGCTGAAAAGGGATTGGTGAAGGGTTTTTATCTAAATGGGAGGAATAATAGCATGTTTATATACTGACAGGAAAGATCCTGTATAAAAAAAAATAAACCGACAAATCAGGAGAGAATAGAAGAACTACAATGCCATGAACTCCACAGGCAAGTCTGGATGCAATCTGGAGTGCAACTGAAGCAGATGGCCTCAGCTAGGGGCAGCAGCACCTGTGGACAGAAATGTAGACAGATGGATGGAGGTGGCAGTGGGAGCTTGTAGATGTTCTCTTTTGTGGCTTCAACTTTCTCAGGGAAATAGGAAGTAAGGCCATAAACAGACAGTGAGGATGGGAAGGAGGTGTTGGAGGTTTAAGGAGAGAGAAGAATATATGAAATTGGTATCAAAAGTGAGAAACAATAGACTTGATTAAAGATAATAATGATGCCAGTATCATTAAGTTCTCTCTTGAGGCCAGTGATCATTTTAAAGACTACCAATCATTTCATGGGTCCAGGTACAAAAGAGGATAAATAATTGCAGTTATTTGAATTTGGGGTCTTGCCAAGCAAGTATGCAATACTATTCTACCATCTCATTTTCACAGAACTTCATCATCCTCAAAGAATCGCGTTCTCTCACTTGATCCAAATATCAGCCTCATAATACTTCTGCCCATGTAAAGGGAGCGCACTGAGGCTCAAATAGGTTAAATGACCTACTTAGGTCACACAGTTAGATATTCAGACTCCAGTGCTCTGCCCTGGCTATCCTCCTTCCAATCAGGAAGAAACCCATAAATCAGAACTCCTCATTCTCCAGGAAATCCTAATATATCCTGCCTCGCAAAACTGGCAAGAGCTTTGGCCCTTGCTCTGCCTAAGCCCCATCCAGCCATGCCCCAGGGAAATATATATAAGACATGTCTGTAACTATGTGGAGAGTAGCCCATTAGCTGCTCTTCATCACAATCAACTGTATTAGTGAGGATGTTCTGAACTGCAGACATTCGGTTTTACTTGTTTTTTTATGAATACAGAGTTTTCCATCAGTGGTCATGTTGTCTATCCTTGATCTCGCACATTAATCCTAGACTGTAGGTTCTCATTTCTCTGTAATCAAACACTTGAGGCTTAAACTCTCTGATGAGAAGAAAAAAGGAACAGATCTCTATTTTGGAAGGCATTTGAATTATTTAAGGTCATGAGGACACCATTAAATGAAGTAAAAGTAGTAAATTAGAGGAGACTGTGAAGTCTGAACATTTGTGAACACTCCAAATAGAGAGAGAATGGGGTATACCTCTCTCCAGTCCCTTTTGTCCAACATCACACAAGCTCAGCAAGCAACAATGGCTCTTTCACAATGTGAAACTGTTGTTCCCTACAAATTCTGTAGAAAGAGTCAGTGTAATTTTTGTAATGTTAAAGTGTAATTTTTGACACCAGTAATAATAAAATTTATGTAAGCCAAAGTTAACTTCACCAAGGCCTTATTAGTAAACATTTACCAAGCATGCATGTCACACATCAAACACTGCTAGGCACTGGACTGTAGCGAACAAGATAAACTGGCCCTTTTCTCACCAATGAGATTTTCTTACATGAGACTAAGAAAAGTAAATACAGGAATTCAGAATGAAAATGCTACTTCAGCCAGAAGTTTGCTGAAGAAATTATAGTGTTGCCTATTTTACTGCTCTCCTCCTTGGAGAAAACAACTGTTACCTGAGTGCTCTGTTAACAGCTAACTAGAGAGTCTACCATGAGTGCAAAGGAACCTGCAAGGCTCAGTCCTAAGCCCTGAAAGAAGAGAGCAGGATGACAGGAGGGAAAAAATTTGAGATAGACCCCTGCCTTGAAGAGCTTAGTAAGTAAAGAAAGAAATACTTGTGGAAAGAACTACCTAAATGGTGCAAGTTTCTAACAGATTGGTAAGCAAGATACTACGGGAGCTCTCGGGAAGGGGCTAGCTGGTTGGTGGTGGTGCACAATCCGTCTGCCCTTCTTTCAACAAATAGCTTCATTCACTCAACAAAAAGCAATTAACTGGTCTCTGTGTGGCACAGGCTGTTCTAGGCACTGAAGCTAAAGCAGTTCCTGTCCTCTTGGACAGGGGTCCCCAACCCCAGGCCATGGACTAATAACAGTCCGTGGCCTGTTAGGAACCAGGCCACAAAGCAGGAGGTGAGCAGCAGGAGAGCCAGCGAAGCTTCCTCTGTATTTGCAGCCACTCCCCAGTGCTAGCCTCACTGCCTCAGCTCCACCTCAGATCATCAGGCATTAGATTCTCATAGGAGCACTGGTCCCTGGTGTCAAAAAAGTTAGGTATCGCTTCTCTAGGAGATGACTTCCTAGTGTGTATCGGGGTGGGAGGAGACAATATATTGTGTCAAGTGCCTTCTACAAAATCAGACAGGAACGCCAGGGGCAAGAGGCAGTATAGAAGCTATTATTTTAGAGGTTGATTGAGGAAGACCTCTCTGAGAAGATAACATATGGACAGATACACAGGTGATCAGGAGTCAACCAAACATATATCTGGGGAAGCACACTCCAGACAGAAGGAAGGGAAGGGCCAAAGTCTGAGGTATAAGTGTGCTTGGCATTCTGAAGAACAGCAAAGAAGCCATCATGGCTGAAAGAGAGTGAAAACCGGACATTAATAAGAGATGAAGGGGAACAACATTGGCAGATGGGGTATTTCCTTAGTCCATGGTAAGACCTTGCTATGGTCTACAGCCTGAAAAGACTTCAGACTGTTAGATTTTACTCTAGGAAATGGCTCCCATTGTCTAGGAATTCAAAGCCCTCTGTCAGAAAGAAACAGTAATTATAATTTCCACAAAGCCTTATCATGCTTCATTTTGACCAACCAGATTGGGAAAGGCTACGACTTAGAGCACTGATGTTATTTGAAAGTTGACTGCTATTTGCAGCATTAGTGATACTTTCTACAGACAGGAAAGAGTAGTTGGTGCCTGAGTAATTATAATACACATTCAATTTGATATTATTCTGATGTAACATTTGGGGAGCAGAAATATCCTCAGTGAAGATTCTAGGCATTCTACTCCAATTCCTTCAATAGAATCAAGGAAACATTAAGTACCAAACTGTACATCAGTCATTTAAGACCATTTGGGTGCCACTACCTCTTCTTTGTTGAATAAAGTAGCTTCATCAGAAGATTTGGCATCTGTTTTTCAAGTTATGGAATCATAATACACATACCTTGTGAAGTTCCTCAGCAGGTGTTCTAAAACCACCAATGTAACTGAGTTTAAACACAAGAGAATATTAATACATCAAACAGCTTTTCCTTTCCCCATCTCCATTTCACAAGATTCAAAACCCTTCCACAGGCCACTGAATGGAGTGCATTTAAGGAAATTTTTGCCATAAGGATAAATCAAGTTTGAGCCACTCAAATGAAATCAAGTCTGCTTAACTTTTAGCAAACAAGTAAACGCAGTAGCAGTGACAAATCATTTTTCAAAAGCTCAATATGTGAATATATTGTTACAGTCAAAAAACTCTCCTGCCATTTTGCTTTCAAAGAGTAAGAAAATTCCCAAGACACCCATGATAAAGTAGAACAAAGCTGAAGAATTTGACTTCCTAGAGAACAAAATTTATCATGAAGTCATAGAAATTAACACAGTATGGTGCAAATGCACAAATTCACCACTGATAATAGAGAAGCCAGAAAAATATCTGAGCACGAAAGGAAATTGAAATTGTTATAGAGGCTGTATGGCAGACTACCGTTAAGTAGTCTGTGTAGACTACTTTTCTACATAGAAAAAAAACTGAACTGTATCCCTACCTCACACCAAGCACAAAAGTCTATAACAGAGTGATTGAAAATCTAAATGTTAAAAGAAAAAAAAGGGTTTCTGAAGACAATACAAGAAAATAATGGTAGGAAATGATTTCTTAAACAAGTGTCTTAAACCTCCTAGTTTCAAGTCCTGGCTCTACAATTTACTAGCTGGGTGACCTTGGCACTCAATCATCTGTCTCTCAGTTTCCTCCCCTATAAAATAGAGTTGATAGTACTCACATTCAATGTTGTTATAAGGATTAAATTAGTAAATATTTATAAAGTGCTTAGAAATGTGTCCAGCACAAAGTACTCTGTAAACACTATTCTTCATTTAAAGAATAAAATTCATAATGGAAAGATGAATAAATTAAAATTAAGAACTCTATCAAAAGATACCACAAAGAAACCAAAAGAACAAGCCACAAACTGGAAAAAATATTTTTATAATATATAATCAACAAAGAATTAGGATCTAGAACATATAAAGAAGTAAATAAGAAAAAGACAATTTAAAAAAATGGGCATAAGAATAGACAAACACCTCACAAAAGAAGAAAACTAAATGACTACATAAAAAGACGCTCCATCTCATTAGTCATCATTTAAATAAACATTAAAACCACAACAACACGCTATTTTAGAACCATCTGATTAGAAACATTAAAAAATGTGACATCAAGTGTTGGCAAGGATAGGAAAGTAAACACTATATATTATTGGAGATGTGTTTAAATTTATATAATCTTTTGGAAAACATTGGGCATCATCCAGTAAAGCTGAAGATACACACACACTATGACCTTGCAAATCCAATACTAGGTAATCCTTTGCACACGTGCACCAAAAGAAATTCAAAAGACTAAGCATCATTTGAACTAGAAAAAAGTGAAAACACCTCAAATGTCCAACATTAAATGTATAAATAGATGGTGGTACATTCTAACACACGCAATGAAAACAGATTAATTAAATTTCAGAAATATATTTGAGAGAAAACTACAAGTTACGGAAGAATATATTCAATATAATTCCATTTATATAAACTTCAAAAATGTGCAAATCTAAAGATAGGTTGCTGAGGGATTAACATATACAGGTAAAACTATAAAGAAAAGTAAAGAAGAATAAGCATCAAATTCTGGATAGTCTCCTCGATGTAGGGAGAGAAAGGTAGGAGGGACACACAGAGGAGTGAAAGGTGATTTATTCAATGGGGACTGTGGGTCAGAGGGTTTTCATGATAATTTAGCTGAACTTTAATAAAGCACTTTATAAATAATCTTTAGTATCAAGAAAAATAAAAGTTAAAGAACATGATTTCTTCTATCTCTAAACAGGCAAATTCTATCACAGGTCCAGCTGTCATGCTATATTCTTGGTTTTTCTCTTCTGGACTCCTTCTGGACTCCCTTGTGGCAATCCATTCAGCCATAGATAAATCGAACAGTGGTAAAAAGCAAAATGGCTAAGATCATATCTAGATTCTAATTGTGGACCCATGTTTGTAGAGCTCTCAGGACATATCAAGTACTCAACATGCAAGTGTGTATTATTATCATTACTACTATTTTATTCAGCCCAGTGTTTCTCAACAGGGGCTCTACAAAAATTTGGGGTGGGACAATTCTTCATTGTAATGTAATCCCACACACTAAATTCCAATAGCACTTCTCAGTATTTGTGATAATTGCAACTGCCCCACACATTTCTAAATACTGAGGGAGGGGAATGCTAGTTGAGAACCATTAATCCTATTAAACTCTAGGTTACTTAAAGGTAGAGACCAAGTCTTACTCACAGTGGTAAAATGGGAATACTTTGTACAAGAGTATGTACAAAAATCTCCTTTACAAAGCAGGACTCAAAATATGACTTCTTTTCTCCTCTTTTTGATTTTTCATTACTGTTTACATTTTCCTTTTTCATCACATTTGAATGAACACTAAATCAAATACCTAATTAAGACATGCAATGTGAAAGTGATTTTTTAAATGCTAGAATGAACAAAGAAAGCAATAAACATTGTCATACTACCCCCACAAAGTCCTTAAGAAATGCTTTATTATTCACGAAACAGATTTCAAACAAGGTATACCAAAACGTTACCAAGGCCCATGGTTTCTTAAGCACTTATCGCTGATTTCCACTGATAATAGTTCAAAGAAAATGGCACTAACTTCTGTAGCTAACACTAAATCAAGCAAAGTATAATTTATGAGTATACTGTGAAAAACTGAAGATCAAAAACAAGTAGTATGTTTATTCTCTTTTCCTTTACAGCTAAGAGCTTTAAATCAATAGCCATCACAGTGTGGTCCCCAGACCAGGATGTTCTCTACAGCTCTCCCCAACACCATTATCTCTGCTCAGGGTTCCTGTCTGTGTTATGATGCTTGCTGCCAAAACTTACAAAATCACAATGACAGAGAAATAGACATTAGGTGGTCCATTCCCCTATTTTGTAGGCAGAAAAATTAACACTCAGAGAAAAGAAGAGACTTGCTCAGATTCATGCAATAATAATAATACATGAACTAGTCTGGACCTGAACACAGAGCTCTTGAGCATCAGGTCTTTCAATGACCTATACATTTATCAACAAGACCTTTTTGTACCGATACAAGTCAAAAATGGAAAACAGAGACCAGCACTGTCCTCTAAGAAGAAGAGTTCCAAGAACAAGGGGAGGAATCCCTATTGCTTCTTTTTCTTTCTGGACTTCCAGCGTTGGGTCTGAAGGGTCATGGAAAGTATACAGCAGAGAAGAGGAATCAAAGTCCTGAATTTCTGGCTGGGGACAACAAAAGAAGACCTCAAAGAATAAGAAATAGAGAAATTACAGACAGATGGGAGCTCAAGAAGGGTATACCACCAAGTGTCATATTAACATTTGGGCTCACCTCTGAGTTGCTCATTGTAGACCTAATCCTAAACAGCAGGCCAACAGTTTTGAGATTTGCTCTTTGAAATAGATCACTGCCCAGATCCAAGACTGGACAATGAATTACACACATGGAAGACAGATCCAAATGACACTGCAAAGTCTTTGAAAACTAAACTGATGTTAGAAATACAGCCCACAGAAGACAAGTCAGAATTTGCAACAAGGTCAATCATCCTTTAAAAAGAAAAATAAACAGTCTCCCTAAGATATAAATAGGATCCAGATAATTATGATACCCAAAACATCCAGACACAATCCAAAATTATTCAGCATATGAAAAACCAGGAAATCCTCAACTTGCAAGGAAAAAAACAATCAACAGACACCAATCTTAAGATACCAGAGGTCTGGGAATTAACAAATAACTTGAAGTAGCTATTATAACCATGCTCCAAGAACTAAGGCTAAATACTGTTGAAACTAATGATAGAAAAATCTCAGCAAAAAACAAACAAACAAAAAAAAAAACAAAGAATCACCAAATGTAATTTTAGAACTATAATTACAAAAATATTAAATGTTGCTAGATGGATTCAATAGCAAAATGGAACTGATAGATGAAATAGTGAACTTCAAGATTGTTTATAGAGATTATCCAATTTAAAAAAAAAAAAAAGAAGAAGCATCCTTTTGAAATGATGGTGAATGACATTCTCAGAAAAATAAAACCTAAGAATTCATTTCCAAGAAACCTACTATAAAATAAATGCTGTCAACAAATTAGATAATCTAGACAAAATGAACAGGTTCTTAGAAAGAAACAAACTGCTAAAACCGATTCAAGAAGAAACAGAAAATCTGAACAGGCCTATAACGAATAAAGAGATTGAATTAGTAATCAAAAACTTCCCACAAAGTAAAGCCCGGACCTATATGGCTTAACTAGTGAATTCCACCAAATGTTTAAAGAATAATTAACTCCAATCCTTCACAAACACTTCCACAAAAAGTAGGAGGGAATAGTATGAGGCCACCATTACCCTGACACCAAAACCAGACAAAGACGTCACAAGGGGGAAAAAAACTATATACCAACATCTCTTATTAATGTAGACATAAAAATCCTCAACAAAATATTAGCAACTGAATTCAGCATATAAATACATAAAAATGATTATATACCATGACTAAATAAGATTTATCCCAGGGATGCAAGGTCAGTTTAACATATGAAAATCAATATAATACACCATATTAATGAAATAAAGGATAGAAACCACAAGCTTCTCAATAGAAGAAGAAAAATCATTGGACAAAATCCAACAATGCTTCATGATAAAAACACTCAACAAACCGTAAATAGAAAGAAATTCCCTCAATCTAAAAAAGGCCATTATTAAAAACCCATAGCTAACATCATACTTATTGATAAAAGATTGAGTGCTTTCTCTCTTAGACCAAGAGCAATAGATACATTTAAATGAAATGCTAAAAAATATGCAAACAATCCAAAAGGAGGCAGAAAAGAGAAATAGAAGAATGAAAAAGAGGACCAAATATAAATAAAATGTTAGACTTAAATCTATACATATCAATAATTATACTGAATGTAAATGATCTAAACACATTAAAGACAGATTATTCTTGACAAAATAAAGAAAACCTAAAAAGTGGAGAAATATACCATGTTAATATATTGAAAAAATCGTCATAGTTGAAATGTCAATTCTCTCAAAATTGATCTCTAGATTCAATGCAATCAAAATAAAATCACAATAGGTCTTGTACGTAGAAAACAGTAAGCTGAATCTAAAATTTTTATGGAAAGGTGAAGGAACTAAAATAGGCACAACAATTTTCAAGAATAAAGTTGGAGAACTGAAACATCTAATTTTAAGACTTACAATAAAGATACAGTAATCAAAATAGTGTGGTGCTGAAAAACAGATAGACTCAGATCAATGGGAGAAAACGGAGAGACCAGAACTAGTCTCGAGTATGGCCAGCTGATTTTTAACAAATATACAAAGAAAATTCAATGGAGAAGGGATATGTTTTTCAACAAATGGTGTTGGAACAACACCATGCAAACAAACAAACAAACAAAAAAAAACAACCTCAACCTAAAACCTCATACTCTATACGAAAATTAATTCAATTGGATCAGATTTAAATGTAAAACCATAAAAAAATTCAAGTATTTACTGCATGTTAATTTTTTCAAAATAAATTATCTTCACAGGGACTATTCAGGTAAGACAGAATACCCAAGGGCAGAGAAAAAAGCCCTTGGTGAGATGCAGGCAGGCACTCTGTTTACTGAGAGGCAAACAAGATTTAAAGATTCTTCCTCTCAATAGATCTGCAGCTGATAAGAGAAGGGGAAGTGAGAAATGGAGCAACACTGAGAATTATTTAAAGAGAAAAAATAAGATGAGTTAATATGGCATTAAATGAAAGGGCTGTGAGCTTTAGATAAAGAAAGTTATAAATCCCTCTTTTATACTTCCCTTTTGTCCAGAATATTTCTCTATTCTGTGGGAAGTATCTCATAGAAAAATAGGGGGGGAAAGCAGCCAGAAACAAATAAGGGAAAGGGCAGGAGGTTCACTTTCCAATTGCACTCCATTAGCCCAGGCTTTTCCCACATCTATCCCAACTCAGGTTCTTGTTCAAATGTTCAGTATTTTCCACGGTTTTGTAAAATACGGAGCCATAAAAAATAAAGCTGGAAGTTCTGCTATTTTGATTCATCTCACAAGTCTGTGACACTAAATGCTTGATAAGTCTTTCCATTTCTAATTCAATCATTGGGGTATAGCACCCTCATGGGACACTATTAGACATACCATTCAGAAATGGTAGAATATGGATTACAAAAACAATTTTATTCCAAAGTCATAATAATTTTCCACCTTTATCATATTTCAGTAGATGTTCTTTAAAATTTCATATAATCTTGTATACTTGCCAATAATATTCATATTAGAATGCAAATTTAAAAGGAGCGATTGTTATTTATGATTAAATCAATTTGTGAGGACACAAGGGGCATTTACCGTCTCCCCACCCCAATAGAATACTTTCTCATTCATAATCAGAAAGTGTAGTTATCAAATTCAACTGAATGCAGGGTCCTAGAACCTTTATCAGCTTTAGGAATTACTAATCAGCAAAATATTTACGGATTACTTACTGGTAAACCATGTACTGGTTCTTGAGTGGTGACAAAGGGATAAAATGTCAGCCACCAAGGTGTTTTAACCTCATGCAGTGAAAGCCACATACATCTGCTGTGAGACATGGAACAAAGGATCAGCTAATGACCACCCTTGAGGAGACTAAAATGTAACTGAAGAGGGATGATGAATGCATTTGAAAAAGATCTAGGAATTGGTAAGGAATTCCAAGTACACACTCAATCCAATGACCATGTTGCTGTAACTATTTCTTTTTCTAATTACAAAGTATTCTTTGTAGAAATCGTGGAAATCACCCAGGCATATACATCTTGCTATGTTTTAAAAAGGTGTATGGGCAAGTCCTTGGGGCTTCTGTTGTGAATAGTCTAAAGATGCTCACACACACGGCTGTGACACACAAGCTGCATCTACCCAGGAAAGTTCCAGACTTTACAGTATTTCCTCCTCTCTGGTTTATATCTGTGCTTTGTCATTACTGTGTGGGTAACATTTCAGAGTTACACTTTTTGATCATAGTTCTGGCACCTGCACTACTTTCTACCTGAATCACAGGTAATTCTCAACTGATGGTCCTCTTTGACTTCCCCCACCCCACATATCCCCAGTCCTCTAGATTTTATTCACAAACAAGATGATGATGTGCAGCCGGTGCCCTCATCCTGGGGGAATGTCTTTCATATCAGCAGGCTCTATTCACTTTTCAGTTCACTGAATGTAGCCTTGAGGGAAAAAGTTCTGTTCTCTCCCTCCCCCATCCCACTCTTTCAAGCTGTGTGATCTCAGCAAGTCCTTTAACCTATCACCACACCTCCCCTAAACTAAGAATAACAATGGCACCTGCCTCATAGGATTCTCATAAGGTTTAAACGGGAAAATATACATAAAGTGCTTAGAATAGGGCTCAGCTCCCAGTTAGCAGGAGTGGGGGAAGGGATTGCAGCCGCAGTGCTAATAGTATTTTCACTACCACCGCCAAAGCATACCCTTGATAAATGGCAGGGACTTGTTATTAAGGAACAGTAGGAGAGCAGAGGTGCTCCCAGACTCTGTAGCCAGGTAGTGCAGCAAATAGATAGGCCGCTGTAGCAATGATATAAACACATTGTTATACAATTTGATAACTAAGAAACGGATTATGTTGAACACAAACCTAGTCTAATAAGTGAAAGCAAAGAAATTCATAATTTATTAAAAACGACTTCACTAAAATGCTCCACTAATTGGTAGCCAGACCACTCTGAATCAGTGCATCAAGTAGAACATGTTAACATAAGTAAAACAGCGTTACTTTAAAGTAGTCTTTGTTTCTTAAACTAAGATTATTGTCTAACAGCAGTGCGAGTGTCCTGCTTTAATGCCTGTGCAGGCAGTTTGATTTGTACCTGCAAGTAATTTTTGAGTGTGCCTGTGAGTTTTTAACATAACTTGAAAGGAACTGCTCTTACACAGGTTCAGCATTTCATCACCCTGTCTTGTGTTCATTAAGCACTCAGTAGGTGGCAGACACACCGAAGAATAAAATGTAGTTTCTGACCTGACCTGAAGAAGTTTATGGTTTAGGAAGGAAGAAAATTCACAGGAATAGTAAATCCTTTTAAAGTGTATCATGGCAGTTCCAAGTTCGGAAGAGGGTAAAGTGGTAACATGTTATCTCTCCACTACAGAGTCAAACAAAATGAACATAAAATAATTAAGAAAAAAGAGGTAAACACACACACACACACACACACACACACACACACACACACACACAGAGCAATCAAATAAGAAAAGGAAATCAACCTTACACTGCACATGTCAAGAACAGAAACAAAAGAATCTGGTGGAAAGAGCAGTGTGACAGAGTTCCTGCTCCTGCCACTACTCCTCAGGACAATTCTAAGCAAAGAAGGGCAGTCAACAAAATCTTGAGCATTGTCTTACAGCTTCCAGGCAGGAGAGAAGCAGGCCAAGGAGGTAAGCCCATGGTCTTCAAAATGGGAAATAAAGCCCTCAAAAGGGGAACCCCACACACAACACGAAGGGGCATGGACAAAGACAAGAAGTGCCTGGGGTCTGTCATCTTAGGGCACTGTGCTGACCTGCACTGGGGTGTGGGATCACTCCCAGATGGCAGAGGAGGCCCAGGTACAGGTCAGTGATGGGATACAAGAGCAAGCAGGAATCAGGCCCCAGTAAGACTGGGATAGAAAAGAAGACTGACAACAATCCCCAGCATTCCACCTGCAGGCCTAGAAGACAAACTGTTCCAGATGCCAGGCATCTGGGAGAATTTGCCCAGCCACAATGGAAACCATGGCCAAGGCCCCCCTGCCAGCCACTGCACAAGAAAACAGCCCAGCAAGACTGCAGGGGTGGTTTGAGGGGGCAGCAGGACTAGGATGGAGTGCTGGCTAGAAGTCTAGCCTTTATGTGCTAGATAAAAGAGAAACAGAGAAGGTGCCCGACCAGGGGGTCAGCAAAGAACTGCAGAATGTTATCTGATAAGCCTTAAAGTATGGTTTTAGAAAAACTATAATTCATCCTCCCCAGCATCTACCATAGGAGGTGGCATATGGTAAATACCTTACATTCACATTATAAGGACTTTGCATAAGCAAGAACATAAATGTGGGAGCTGGTTATTCACATGGCAGTGGCTGTGACAGAGTGGGCACAAGAAGGAGGTTGACCGTACTGGGCAGGAACTCAAGCTTCTGTACTCACCCCCACCTCTTTTCTCATGGCAGTCTGGCTCAAGTGACAGAGGCTAGGGGAGCCTGGACAACTTCCTCCAAAGGCTGCACTCACAGGAGTCTGAGAGAGCCATGACTCCCCCAGGTGAAGGGCATGCTGGGGTGCTCGACCTAAACCGGCCCAACTCTGAAACCAGTCAACCCTCTGAAAGTCACCATGTGACCTTGGCCAAGGAACAGCACTCACTCCTGTGCTATTTAAGTGTACATCAGCACTAAACTGAGGGAGAACATTTTTTTCTGGGATTGAAATCTGGCACCCTGGGGCTTACGCTCAATGCAAATGTATTTCCTCAACTATGAAAACAGTTATCTAATTAAAAACCGACCAAAATAAGTAAGGAGAGCTAAACGTTCATCAGTTTAAAATGTTTTTTGGCATAGAAATCTATCCCCTCCCCCCAAAAAATGTAGCTTTAAAGAAAATTTGGCAAATGATTAGGCCCTAATCATTTTGCCTTGATACCTATTCAAAATTTTAAGCAGGAATGATATCATCACTGTAATTTTATTTATTTCAGAGGAAGCTGACAAAACAAATTTTAGAATATATTTCTATGCCAAAATTAAAGATATAATTGCTCATTTAAGTAAAAAAACTACTAAGTCTCCGTCTCTCTCTCCCCCTTATTATAATATGCATAATTCAAAAATCAACATTTTCCTACAAGCATCTTCTCTTGCCATCTCTCAGGCAAGTTACAGGGGTATGGGGACTTCTTGTGCGGTTCTCTTCAGACAAGAAACAATAAAATGAAGACATCGAGGGAGAGAGACATGAAAAATCTACAGTGACTGCCTGAAAAGACGACTACAAAACCACCAATCTCAAAGAACAAATGAAAACCTACCCAACCTTCTAAAACCATGTTGCATGTTCACAGAAAATCTTCAAAACTATCCATGAAATAAACATTTTTTCAAAAAGGAAATTCGCAGTGAGCAGGTCACGTGGTTACCTGACCCAATTATGGGGGAAAGCCTGAGAGTTCATTAGGAGTCAAGGACTGCAGTGGGAGACTCACCCACCTCCTAGTGCCACATCTGCTGCTAAAGGAGAGAGATCTGGACCTGGGGTGAAGGGTGCAACCTGTTCTGTCAGCCCTACGCCAACATTCCAGGGTAATTCAGCACCATTACCCACTTTCTGTGAGCATCTTGAAAATCAGGGAACGTTAAAACACAAAGGAGAATTTGACTGCTTCTCTGCATTGCCTGATCCAGGTGTTGTATCTCACCAGTTTGGGACAAGAGCCCCCATACGCCAAAAGGAGTCTTTAAGGCCAGCCAACGCGACTGCTCCCACTTGGCACCCCCAAAGGGGCATTCCTAGATCTCCACTCTTCCAGCAGGCCCTCCACTGCATCCAGTGAAAACGCCTTTTTTTTTTTTTTTTTTTTAATGAGAGGCTATCCTGAACAGGTCAAACCACACAGCAGCTCTGCAGTCTGCAAAGGTTTGAGAAAAACAGAGCAGGTGGCTTTTACCCCTCTGTGTAACCAGCTGAAATCTCCTCTATTTTAACTCCTTTTATTCCACTTCTATCCTACTAAGATAAGCAGAACTGGAAAAAATAATCCTTTCAGTATTTGAGGGAAAAAGACTTCTCCCCCATGCTCTCTGATTTACTCAAAGTTAAAGGACCAAGGTGGAGAGAGTACAAGAACTTCATTAATACAAAATCCACTGATTTAGAATATGATAAATGGATCTGAAATAGGTCTGAAAATCACTTCTGTGCTATCTGCAAAGAAAATGTTTGATAAGCTGATGGAGAACCTGAAGAATTTTTTTAAATAAACAAGACTACAAGGACAAGCATAATATCCTTAAAAGAACCAACTTTTAAAGAAGTTTATGTTAGTGGTTTACCTTTAAACACTGCTTAGTATAGACCTCTTCAGAGCAAGCATCTATAGAGCTGTATTTCTGTTCAAAATCATTTGACATAGAATACAAACTTATTTAGAAGTTGTAATTTTGTGTGTGGGGGGGGTTATATTGGTTTTGGAATACAGTAAAATGGTTAGGTATTTATATAATTTATGAAGTGATCCTCCAATAGAATGTCCCAGAATAGAAATTCTACCAGATTCTTTACCTCCTTGTTTTAAAGTTGAGGAGCTCAAAAATTTGTATCCTTCACACGAAGTCCATCTCTTAATCTAGTACACAGTAAATGTAACAACTGAACTAAAGGTTTAAAAAAAAATCAAAAGAGTTACATTTGAACTTTTAAAAATGCTTTTAAGAAATTTTAAGAAATTTATATAAGTCACTTGTGATGAAAACTATACAACTTTTTAAAGTAAATTATTAAGCAAACCGGAAAGTGATGTATTTCCATAGTGACCTGCTTTCCACTTAATGTTTCTAGAGACAACTAGTGTCTTTTAAAACTTATTTTTTATTTCTAATCTCACAATCCAGAACTAAATTTTTCATAGAAGCAGAAGTGTTGAACCATGCTCAAGTACCTGGGACAAGTCTCCTTGTCCTAATTAAAATACTATACAGCATCTTATTTCAGTAGCATTTTTCAAAAACATTAATCATTAGACATACTCACTGAATCTTCGGAGTAAGACATGTGTTCACCTTATAAAGATGCCCTTCTCGATCATCTTGGACATGCAATGGCATTAGCAGGTCTTAAAGTAGTTACCCTCTTCTAGTGTTTGTGTAAAATGTGTGAAGTTTTTTTGCTATTTCAACAACGAATGGTGCTAATTCCCAATATCTCTTAAATTATTTTATATATTGTACAGTTTTAATTTTATATATATATATATATGCACATATATACATATGTTTGTTCATCTAATATATCAGTGAACTGTTCATGATGTTGCTAGATTTTTGTTGTTGGTTTTAAAGATATTAACTTTCTATTGTGCCATAATCACGCTTTCAGAGTAACAACTTAAAATACATGTAATGTTCATTTTGTACCCTTGACCTTAATTTTCATTTAGAATATAATCAAAATAGGCTAAATATGTAACAGTAAGAATATGGTTAGTTCAGTTATGGCTTCTAAGCATTTGATGAAATATTACACCACAATTAAAAATGAATAAAACTGTACTTTGGTAACATAGGAAAAAACTAAAAGAAACATACTAAAGTGCTAAGAGTATGTCATTTTGGTGTGAATTGTTCTACAATGAGAAATTTTAAAAATTTATTAATTTAGAACAAGACCTCTCATTGAGAGATTGAAAAGTTAATTCTTGCATTCAGTATTGATTATGCATCTACAATATGTTAGGCACAATCAAAAGCATACCAGTTTTCTGTAAGAGGATTAACTGA
This sequence comes from Cynopterus sphinx, assembly GCA_030015415.1. NCBI lineage: Eukaryota > Metazoa > Chordata > Mammalia > Chiroptera > Pteropodidae > Cynopterus > Cynopterus sphinx. Next base: position 115,189,990 of record CM057381.1, read on the forward strand.
GAACCAGGGGTCTGGGTAAAACCGTTAATTGTGGCTAGTTTTTTAAAAAGATTTTTGGATACCAAAGAGTTTATTTTTCAGATCTGTCCAAGATAGAAACATAGCAACGAGCAGATGCATTTGGAGTCAATTTATTGTGAAGGGTTTTCCCTCTTTTAGACCTGTAATACCAAGCTACCTGCACCAACTAGATATTAAACAAATCTGAATATATAATAAAGAAAGAAAAATCCATTTAGATACTTTTCATTTTTTTCTGCCACTGGTTGTAAAGAAAATAATCCTATATCTATGAGCAATTAAAATTTACATTTGATTGGGGGTGGGGGGATAAAGTTGAAGAGCTCAAGTCCCAGAAAAGCAAGCATTTCTTCTCAGGGGCCCACAGATTGGTAGAAGAAACAAACCAGGGGCTCACCTAGTGTTGGCTTTAATATAGCCCCAGGGTTTCCACAGCCTATGCATATGTAAATTCAAGTGCATAAGCGCATGTCATTTCCAGCTGACAGAAGCAACGGAAATGGGTTTAAATGAAAGCACATTCAAGTTGAGGACAATTAGACTGCATAAATGCACACAAACTATTGTGGCATCAGTACATGTGACAAACAAAAAATGACTACTGTGCTCAGCTGTCCTCTGGGCTGCAGAGCTGAATCCCAAGCAGCAGTGAGAAGACTGCATTTGCATTTTAATTTAATGTACAGACTGTATGTATCATCCTTAAAACCCTGTAAGTGTTCTAACAGCACAAAAAATTATGAAGCTCTGATAATAACCAGATATTTATTTAATGACATTCTATCATTCAAACTCATACCATTACTACTTAAGACCCCTCACTACTAATCAGTTTTAATTAATGATCTTTAACAAGTACAAAAGAAGCCCTCATGAATGCCCATTGAATTAATTTTCTATATTTCAGGCCGGAAGAATATGTGGTTGACCCTCTGCTACTCAGCTCCCTCTTCTGTAAAACAAAGTGATGATGGCACCTATCACCTAGCTGTGTGGCATTAAAGGGGAACATGCATGTAAAGCTCCACTGCAGTGCCTAGAATAAGAAGCCACTCTATGGTAGATGTTGTTCCTATAGTTCTAAATAAATTGGCTTTCTTATTCCTGAACACATGAATTAGAAGAAGAGAAAATCTGCAAGCAAAAGTAACACCTAACAGACGGTGCGGGTAAAAAAAGAAATAAAAAAAGATGCAAGAATTAGGAAGTATGAGGCTCTGAAGCCATTTACTATAGGGGCCAACAACCCAAAGGCAACACTCCTCTAGCACAGCACAACCTTTGCTTTTTCCTAACAGTGACCCCACGTGATGGAGAGAAAATGTCAGGCTAGGATCTTAGTGGCCTGCCTAAGTAGGCAGTGTATGTGTATATCTCAGAGAGTTTCCTTCCAAAATTTATTTACAAAATAAAGAACAGCTTTGTGGCTTACAACAGATAAAATTCAAAGGATACAATCTGTGGAGGAACATAGCCAAGGTGTGTTTTCTTCTTCAGTTACTTTGTGCACCATGAACTAAGCCACAAAACTAGTGTGTTTAACAGGATTCTCTCTCACCATTCTGCCAAATCACCTCTCGAGAGAGAAAGCTATAAAGAGGAGGATCAAAGACAGGACATAAGGCAGAATGAATCAAAAGACCAAGAGAGGAAGCAGAAAACCAAACCACTGAGAAATTTGCAAATCACCTCTGTTCCATGATGGAAGGGAAGAAAAACCTTCACTGTTTCATAAACGCAGACCTCTCTTCCATCCACTCAGCTCTGAAATCTGGGCTAATCCTCCTCAGCCTGATGAACCTTTTCTTTGTATCGTTCCTTCTTGCTCATGCTAGAAAGGCTGCCCAGGAGTGCCAAGGAAGTAGTGGCCTTTCACTACACCCTTGGGGGAAAGCTTTGGTAGAGAAAGGATGTTAGAGGCACAAAGGCAGAACTTTATTGCCTTGTCATTTCCAGCTCTACTCAGAGCAGGTACACCAAGACTAAATTTCACACGTAGGATGTGAGGTCTCAGTGAAAGCTGCCAATGTCCCACCACGGGTCATGACAGCCAGCAGGAGAGGTACTACCCCTGAAGGACCAGTCATCATTTCTAAGAGCTGGTTCAAAATATGCCTCTTTAGAGAAACCTCGTTTCTTCTCATCTTCAAAGACTCCCAACACATGCTGTGAAACCTCCACAGTCTCCAGCTGCTGAGTTCACAGTCTCAAGTGGAGGTAGGCAGAACCCCTGACCCAGGCACCCATCTGAGGAGTCAGCTCAGGACTTCCCAGGAGAGAAAAAGATGAAGCCCACACGAGGGCACCAAGCCTTTCTCCACTACGATCAACCTGGCACATCCAAAGGATGCAGGAAAAAGGGGACCGACTGACACTGTAATTATTAAAGTCTGTCTCCCTTACAAGATTGTAGGCTCCAAGAGCAAGAGCCACTTTCCCCTTTTCAATAATATTTCTAACTGAAGCAGAAGGCCTGGCTGCCAGGTACCCTCTCTCAAAAGCTACTGAGCAAATGAACGGGGGTGGGCAGGCTGAGGTGGCTGAGCAATGAAGGCCATGGTCAATGAACCTTAATGCTTTGCACTCAGCACACAGTGATAAGGACACTAGATGGAGACCCAGGACACCTACTGATTTTGTAAATAACCCTGGACAAGTCGCTCAACTTCTGACAGCCTGTTTCTTTTTGCAAAATGGTAAAGGAGAGTAACAATTCCTTGCACCGGATTATTGATGGGATCAGAAAGATATAACAAAATTAAAGCTCTTTGGGCAAATGTTATTCACTCTATAATATGCAATGATGCAATTTACTACAAACAACTTTCCTACAAGGAAGTCTCACTTTACATATGAGAATGCCATCTTATGTTTGTAAATGTTTCATTGTTTGAATAACTTTTGCATGTGTTTCTTCATAACCATGCTGTATATTGGTATTATTGCCCCGCCATGAAAAAAATATTTTAATAAAATAAAAATGTGGTATTCAAAAGAGTCTAGCCACTTGCCTACTATTTAAGAAGCAGGGCCATTTTTTTTGCGGCTACCTTGCTGTGTATTTAGTTATAACCAGGGTGATGTGGCCAGGCTGGTGAGTAGAGTCCTATAATGCAAAACCTCCAGCATTCAAAGACATGGGTGTGACCTGGAGTAGAAAACTAGGGAAAAACAAATGCGGAAGAAATGCCCGATCCTAAAGAAAGCAGGATCTGTTTGGAGCTGGCTTCTCATCCCTGCTGGCCAAATTCTGGCTCTCATGGCCTTGCAAGGGCTAAATTACGGTAGTGAGTAGTTGGTCACCAGAAGCCTAAGCCAAAAGCCACTCTAAAGTAACAAAACCAAGGGCAGAGATTTCTCAGACCCTAAACACTAAACAGCTATATAGTCAGTGCCTGTACAAAAAGGTACAAACAGTTTGGTTTGGAGAACCCCCACCCCAAATTCTAACCCACTGAGGTGAGAGTCCAAGCACTACTCTGTGGATTTTTGTAATCAGCCAGACTTTAAATCCAGCCACCATTCCCATGGGGTCCCCCTCCCCCTCCAGAGCTATGACAGGACAGAGCGCCCTGACTCTGACCTTGCACGGCTGAGCAGCAGTAACATCTAAATTACAAGCTCCGCCACTATGACCACCACTACAACCGCAGTCAGTAGCTTGGAAGGAACTCAGGTGCTGAAGGGGCTAGCCGAAGAAGCCACTATGCAATATCTGTGACCCCCTGTGACCGCTGTCACGCCTCAAGGAAGCTCCCCATCCTCCCCACTCTTCAGCAGAGACAGTGACTGGCCAGACCAGGAGAAGCCCGGTCTGCATCGGTTATCCACTCTCAAAGGCACCGATTCACACTGATGCCGCCTGTTTTTCCCTGCTCCTGTAATTGCTTTACAAGAAGGGTGCATGAAATGGAAAACGATAAATCACGAAGAGCATACAGAAAAAGAATTACATCAGGACACACAACAAACAATCCACCCCTTCTTCCTTCCTTTGTTGCCAGAGGGGCTCGTCCCCACCCCCAGGACCAATGCCCTGAATCCCAACTGCTTTTAGAATAACAAAGAGTCAGATTTGGCTAACTGTATCAAACAAATAGAATTTTTACAACATTAACCACCAGGGATTTTTAAGGTCAGTATTTACAAGCCCTTACTTTTTTCCCTGAACCCCAACTTACTTTGTTTGCACTTATAAACAAAGAAGAACACCATGACCTTTTCCAGCTGTCAGAAGCCCAGGCATTACTGCTCTACTATGACAGTCCTAGCCTGAAGCTCCCCTGAGAATTGACTCTGTTGAAATCCTCACCCAACTCCCCACAAAAACCCTTTCAGGCTCAGTTTTGAGACAAGGGCAAAAGTCTACGCAAAATACATCCACATTTTACATGTTTATTTTAAAGAGAACCTGGTCTTTATTTTCTAGACTGTGCTCTCCCACAAGCTCCAAGGCCTTGGGAAGGCAAGTCATCAAATATTTGCAAGCTTGCTTCCTCACCTGGGAAAAAGGCAGGAACAGTCACTTCTCTGTCAATGTCAGGGAGAGCCTCAAACAAGGAAATATTCTGAGAAGTACTTGGCATTCAATAAGATGCTCTTTAAAACTACAGAATCCAATGTGAGGTAGGTGAAGGGGGTCAAAAGCTATATATTTCCAGTTATAAAATAAGTCATGGGGATGTAAAGTGTAACATGGGGACTATAATACTTTTTACATATTTGAAAGTTGCTAAGAGAGTAGATCCAAAACGTTATCACAAGAAAAAATTTTGGTCACTAAGCATAGTTTAAAAAGACCTATAGAGTCATAGAGTTACAGTTATGGGTAGAATCTAAGAAATCATTTACAACCACCCATCCTCTCACTGTTAAGGAAATTGAGGCCCAAAACGTTGAAGTGACATGCCTAAAATCTCATAAGCACGGTTTTCTTCCTGAACACAAAAAGAAACCTAGAGTTGTCCACCTTAATATCCATCTGTCTCTCCCTCTCTGAAATTATAAAACAGTAGCTCCTCTTTATTGAACACTTACGTTAAGTGTTCACTGCGCTAAATGCTTTCTGTGCCTTATCTCATTTAACCCTCCCAACAACCTGGGAGCCTATGAGGCAGGTGCTGGGAGTGGGCCCACATTTTACAAATGAGAAGCTAAGTAAGGTCACATGGCTAGAAAGCAGCACAGCTGAGATGGGAACTGTGCCACTGCTGAGCATCAGGACCTAAGCCTTTAACCACTACAGCTCACTACCCTCTGATGGCTCCATCCGCTGCTCCAGCCTCTACACCTAAATATGCCATGTGCATGTTCACAAACACACCTTCTTCTGATATTACTTTAGAAAGGAAGCTCTAACACCCCCTTTACCCACTAGAAACGGGCACAACTGCAGGTGACCCTCAGCAATCACCAGGCAAACGACTGATGACTCACCGGGTAAAGTCCCATCTGATTTTCCCTCGCCTAGATCCTCCCAGGACTGGAGGTTCTCACGACCTTTTCATAGTACATGGAACTTTTCTCCCAGCTTTGCAGGTTTTCACTTGACTGAGAGCCAGCCCAGCCCCATATGTCTTAGGAAGCCTCCAGCCAGCCCCTAACCTCCACCCCTCACCTCACTTATGTATGAAACCCCCAAAGCAGACATTGTTAGCCCTGCACCTTTCCATACAGATTATATATAGATTATACTTTCTATACTCGTACAAGCTTCAGAATGTGCCCCTTATATTTTTCTTTAAATGTTTCACAGGAGAGTCATTATAGTTGGGGGAGTGAAAAACGATTAAGGGGACACTTTGGGACAAGTGAGCTGGACTATGATATGAACTTGTCAGGTCTGTGTCCTCCCCGCACCCTCCGCCTATGAAACAACCTAATTTATGATTTGTATGTCCTCAGTCCCAAGGTCCTTTAATTAATTAGCAATGGCCTTCACCGCTGGGCTGACAGAGGTTGGGGAGATATAAAAATAAATCAGTAGGCATAAAAACAGACTTGAAGGAAATGCACAGAAACATTAAAGATGGGCATGCCTACGTGGCAGAGTAACGGGTGACTTATTTTCTTCTTTGTTTTTCCTTGTCTTTTCATTTGTATTATTTGTATGATAAAAATGTTACCAATTGTATGCCCCCTTTCCCCTGACAGGAAAAAGTTCAGACTCTGGTGCCAGAAAGATCTGGGTATTAAATCTATCACTTATGGCCATTCCACCTTGGTCAAGATACCTGACCTCTTTGAACCTCAAGTCTCCTCACTTGGTAATAAGTAATAAGTGACTCCACCACTTTGGTTGTGAGAACTAAACAAGATAATGACACCTCTGTCAAAGAGTTTCTTCTGGCCTTTATAATAACTTTAAAATGTACAGGCCTAGTGCACAATGTGCAATCAATACACTTCATTATCAGGATAATCCTTACTATTCACATGTTTGTCTCAGTCAGGTGCTATATTCCTGGATGATGCCAGTGGCTTACACGAGGACAGGCAGGCATCCAGAATTCAATGAACCTGTCAGTTCCTGAGTACATGTCACACACCTGCCCAAGATGAGAGCCCTGAATCCTGCACACGTGAGCAGCAAATACTAACTCAATTGTACACTGAATTTCCCTACACCTCTCCTCACCCCAGTATCAGAAAAGGTTTACTCAGAAATGAGAGATGAAGGAAAGTATCATTTACAATCTGTACAAACAATAAATTCAGAAAAGTTGCACAGCTTTGAGTTAAATGGGTGGGGGGAATTGGTAGGTAAGGAGTATTTTTGCTTTAACATGTTTATTGTTTTGCCCTGAAAGAATAATATTGACTTCTTCTTCAAAGAGCCTCTTAACAGCACTGACTGATCTTATTGAAGGAAATCACACGTTGACGCAAAGTTACTTTCCTATCTGTTGGTAAGTAAACTATTTCATTTACATCAAACTGGCATCTATTTTAGGGCCCTTCCTCTTGACCTGGGAATCCTGTATCACCCCCATTCTTTAAAGTAGCCAATGAATTTACAGGGAAAACCTCACTGAGCCAGCTGAAACAGCTGCATTGATTTTTTTTCCTACATTTTTTAACAGCATCATCGAGATGTAATTCACATGTGACACAATTCACCCATTTAAAGTGTACATTCCATGTTTTTTAATATAGCTTTTTAATATATGTGCAACCACCATAGTCAATTTCAGAACATTTTCATGACCTTAAAAAGAAATCCTGTACTATTTAGCTACCACTTCCCTATCTCCCCAGCCGCCCGGCCCCAGTCCTAAGCAGCCACTATTCTACTTTCTGTCTCTATACATTTCCCATTTCTGGAGTTTCACATTAATGGAATCATATACTATATGTTCTTTTGTGACTGCCTCAGCTGTTTTGATTTAAATAATTTCCTGAAAGGAATAATACACAATTAATGGTAAAAGTCCATTATATAAATAATACACTACTTAAACTCTTCCATGCACTGGTATCTGCTTGAAGACGAATAGTAAATGTCATCAATCCTCCACCTTCCCCACAGCACCTACTGTTCCCCAGAATACAGGTGCTCAGGAGATGTTTGAGGAAAAAAAGCTACACTCAAAGAATTACCAAAACAAGAATGGGGAAAGCATTTCGATTTAAATAAAATTGAAGATTCCAAAGGCCAGTGAGGGTGAGGCCACTTTGGTGAGGATGATTATCCAGGAACCTAAGACCTCTCAAGTTGTCACAAAGAACACCAGTCATTAGGAGAGGCTTCTCTGTGTTGATTTTACAGCACGGTTAAGCACTTACTTGCCTCCCTGTTCTTTATGATATATACGCTACACACAGACTCTCCCATGAAATTTGTTCCAAACTATAATTAAGCTAAATTGGCAATTTCTTCCTTTGAAACATGGAGAATGGTAGGAGTTGATCTTTTAAAAATAATCATATTGCAATTAATACAGATTGTGTCTAAAAATCACTTAACATCCAGATCATTTCTCTGGATGCAGCCAGTTGGACCTTCTAATTTAGACTGTAGGAACTGCTGACTATTTTACATGTATTAACTGAGAGCAAATATTAATATCTATTACTATTTAAAGCAACCAAATTGTGAGACCCAGAAATTCCATTGTTTAGAATTTGCTTTACAAACATACCACAAAATCAAGCCAAGATTATGCACAAATGTTTTGCAGCACCACTTTAATAGGAAATAAAACTGGAAATAAGTAATCAAAAAACTCCCAACAAACAAAAAGCCTGGACCAGATGGCTTCACAGGTGAATTTTAGCAAACATTCTAAGAATTAATATCTATTCTTCTCAAACTTCCAAAAAATTCAACAGGGAAGGCTCCCAAGCTCATTTTATGATGCCAGCATTACTCTAATTCCAAAATCAGACAAAGACATTACAAAAAAAAAGAAAATTATAGACTAATATCCCTGATGAACATAGATGCAAAACTCTGACAAAATATTAGCAAACCAAGTTCAGCAATACATTAAAAAGATCATACACCAGGATCAAATTTATTCCTGGGATGCAAAATTGGTTCAATATCCACAAATCAATTAATGTGATACACATTTACAAATTGAAAGATAAAAATCATATGATCATATCAACAGATGCAGAAAAAGTGTTTGAAAAAAAATCCAACATTCATTTATGATAAAAATTCTCAGCAAAGTGGGAATACAGGGACCATACCTTCACATAATAGAGACCATATGACAAACCCACAGCTAAAATCATACTCAATGGCGAAAAGCTAAAAGCATGTTCCACCAAAAAACTCCTATGGTCACTTAATCTACGACAAAAGAGGCAAGAATATACAATGGGGTAAAGGTGGTCTATTCAACAAATGGACAGATATGTGTAAAAAAAAAAAAAACTGACTCACCTTCTTATACCATATACAAAAATAAACTCAAAATGGATCAAAGACTTAAATGTAAGACCTAAAATCATATAACTCCTAGAAGAAAACATAGGCAGTAAACTCTGACATTGCTCTTAGTGATATTTTTCCTGATACATCTCCTTGAATAAGGGAAACAAAAGAGAAAATAAACTACACCAAACTAAAAAGTTTTTGCACAACAAAATAAACCATAGACAAAATGAAGACAACCTACTGAACGGGAGAAGATATTTGCCAATGATACAACTGATAAGGGGTTAATATCCAAAATTTATAAAAAATTCATATAATGCAACATCAAAAAAAAATTTTTAAATGGGCAGAGGGCCTGAGTAGACATTTCTCCAAAGAGGATAAATGGCCAATAGACACATGAAAAGATGCTCAACGTCACAGTCATCAGAAAAATGCAAACTAAAACCACAATGAGATATCGCCTCACATCTGTCAGAATGGGCACCATCAATAAATTAAACCACAAAGTTTGTGAGGATGTGGAGAAAAGGGAAGCCTCATGCAATGTTGTGGGGAATGCGAATTGGTGCAGCCACTATGAAAAACAGTTTGGAGGCTCCTTAAAAATTTAAGAGTATAACTACCTTGTGAAGCAGCAATTCCACTTCTGGGTATTTTTCCAAAGAAAACCAAAACACTAATTTGAAAAGATACATTCATCCCCATGTTCACTGCAGCATTATTTACAATAGCCAAGATATGGAAGCAGCCTAAGTGCCCATCAATAGATAATTGGATAAAGTTGTAGTACATATATACAGGGGAATATTACTCAACCATTAAAGAATGAAATCTTACCATTTGCAATGACATAGATGGGCCTAGTGTGTATTATGGTAAGTGAAAATGTCAGACAGAGAATGACAAATGCCTTATGATTTCATATGGAATCTACGGAATAAAATAAGCAACGAGAACAGACTCATCGATACAGAGAACAGACTGGTGATTACCAGATGAGAGGGAGTGTTGAGGGAGGCAAAAAAGGGGGATTAAGTACAAACTGGTAGTTACAAAACAGTCATAGGGATGTGAAGTACAGCACAAGGAACATAGTCAATAACATTTTAATAAATATGTATAGTGGCAAGTGGGTACTTACTAATCAGGGGATCACTTCTTAAATTATGTAAATGTCTAACCGCTACACTGTACACCTGAAACCAATATGTTGAACATCAACTCTAATTGAAAAATAATTTTTTTAAAAAAAATGGAAACAAAAGTTGATCAGTATATGGATAATGTGGGAAAATCTCCAAAATAAACCTTTATGTGAAAGGTAATGTGCAGAACAATGCAACAGTATTATTTTTTGTGTATAGTTTTTTAAAAAGAGAATGTGCATAGAAAAAAAAACTATAAAGATCAGATCTTATGTAATTTTACTGCATAATATTTTATATCTTTATTATATGTCCTAGCCTATTTCAGGATTGAGGAAGGTTTCCTAAAACAAGACATACAAAAGCACAAGAACTCATGTTAATGAAAAGGCACCATAAAGTGAAAAGATAAACCACAAAGTGGAAGACGACATTTTACAACACGTGTATCCAATGAGAACCTATACATAATACATATAAAAAGGCCTACAAATCACTAAAAAATAAAACAATTAAATGGAAAAATGAATCAAAGACTTGAACAGAAACTTCACAAAGGAAGAAATCCAAAGAAAAAAAAAATCCAAATAGTCAATTAAACATATTAAAAGGCATTTAGCCTCACTGGTAATCAGAGAAACACCAAACTGAAGCCGCAGTGAGATACCACTTCTAATCGACAAACTGGCAAAACTGTTCAAGTCTGACAATTCCAGGTGTGGGCAAGAGTGTGAAGCAACAGAACATTCAGAACACTCAGCTGCTGCTGGTGAGATTATCAATTGGTACAATAATTTGGAAAGAAGATACACATATTTTTTGACCCAGCAATTCAACTACTATGTATGTACACTTCAGAACTGTATGCACATGGGCACCAGGAGACAGGCATAAGGATTTTTTTTAACAACTCAAAAGTACATCAATATGTAGAAACAACTTAAATGTATATCAAAAGTAGAATGGATAAATTGAGGAAGAGGTTACTCTGAGAAGGAGAGGACTATGGTCAGAAAGGGACCTACTAGGGTATTTCTGAGCTTCTGCTATATTCTCCCTGACCTAGGTGGTGGTTACTAAGTGTTTTACTTTATGCATTTTCTATACATGTGTGTTTTGTTACCATGAAAAGATGTTTGTTTATAGATGTGTACCTCTAAGTCCAGATTGTAGTCTTAAAATACTATTTCCCACTAAAAAGAAACAGAACTGACTCTTTAAAAAAAATGGCTGATTCCCAGTGTGGGGCAAGAAATGTCATCTTGAACATCTTGTCATACCAGATAGAAAGACGGCTTCAAAGACTACTAGGCTTATGTCAAAAGGATGCAGGGAACGAGGAGAAAAGGCTCACACTAGCTGCAAAGAGAACAATTTGAGCATCAATCTCTTCGATAAAACACAGTGAATATGTTTAAATCTGTAATATTTGGTTAAATTACAAAAACAAAAAAACAAACTAGCCACTGTTAAAGGATGCTAATAAGCCAACTCAATACTTTCAAAACTGGTAAATATAGAAAATAAATAAATACTTCAACTGACAAATGGCAAAGGAATGATAGAATTAGAGCATCACCATTTTACAATCCATAGTTAACGAATGGATGTAGCCATCAAATACCAAGTGCTAATATCACAAAAAGAGACAACCAGATTTAAGTGTCTCCTACTGGAAGAACCTTATACCACCTATGAATCATCTTAGCTAAATATTATCAATACTTGAGTGTGCTTAAGCCTCTAGATCCAACTAGCAAATCAGAGGACAGAGGAACATGTCAAGCAATGCCACAAGGATGTGAAACACCTACAGGAGAAATAATCTCCCTTCTTTGAAAAATAAGTAAGAGAAAAGAAAAGGTATAGAGAGAAGTTATAGATTAAAACAGACTTCATGGACAACAATCAGTCACACTTATGTATAAACCTTCTCCAGATCCTGATTCAAACGAAGAGTAAAAGAAATTATGACATTTAAAACAAAACTGTGAACCAGAGGGTGGGGAGGAGGAGGGAGGAAGGAGGTAGATGGGTAAAAGGGGTCCAATATGTAGTGACATTAAAGAATTAAAATTAAATTAATTTAAAAAAACAGAACTGTGAAACGAAAAAAAAAAAGACAACTTTAAATAATACCCAGTGCCCAAATTTACATTAAGGAATTACTGTAATTTTCTTTTTACATGTCTTAATGGTTTGTGGCTGTTTTTTAAAAGGTCATTATCTTTTTAAGATATGTACAGAAATATTTACAGATGGCATGATGTACTTAGGATTTGCTCAAAGTAATGTGAAAACTGGATTCCACAGATGAAACAAGATTTGGCCATGAGTTGAAAAGTGTTGAAGCTGAATGATACATTCATGGGATTCATTATGTTTTTCTTTCTCATGCTGTATACATTTGAAATTTTTCATAATAAAAGGTTAAATAATTAAGATATATTACTAGTATATTAAACATGCTATGAAAAGCTTTTTAAAAAAGATATACAGATATATTCTGGTATAACCACAAAAAATATTTTGTCATGTTAAATATTAAATTATTAACAGTGTTATCTTTGGGTAGAGCAATTGGGATAGAGGAAAATATAAAGAATATGTTTTTATTTTATATCTTTCTTAAACTGAAAAAAAAATTTAACCATGAATACTTTTAATCACCAAAACTGTTTTAAAAGAGTCATCTGAGTAACAGGATTAATGTGACATGTTTGTTCTTTATATTTCAAGAAAAAGTAAAAGTCTAAGAAAAAAACTAAAGTTAAAAGCTGACATTGAAAAAAGCCGAGTATCAATTAATAAATATTAGAACTAAACTTCCTCACCATCTAGACTTGAGATTGGCAATCTTTTCCCATTAAAGGTCAGCCAGTAAATATTTTTCGGCAACTTCTCAATTTTGCCATTGTAGTACAAAGGTAGCCTTAGACAATACATAAACAAGTAGGTGTGGCTGCGTTCCAAAAAATCTTACTTACAGATAATTTTCTACATATCACAAAAGTTTTTTTAACCATTTAAAAATGTCACTCCCATCCTTAGTTCATGGGCCTCGCGAAGGAAGGCAGCGGAGCTGGGTTAGACGGGAAGGCTGTGGTTTGGTGATCTCTGCTCTAGTCGTTTCTTGTGCTGCTTCGACCCTCTAGTCTGGAGATACCAGCTGGACTATATGCAGAGTTGGCTATTTTTACATCTTTTAACCTGGTAGTTCCCATGAATTTCAACAATGCTTCTGTGAAAAATTAATACCATATGGTAACAGGATGGTTTGCAATGATTTCATTAGAGATAGAATCTATTTTCTCAGTTAAAAAAAAAAAGTGAATGGTCAAGAAAACACAAATTTGCTTCAACCCATGCCAAATTCAGCTTAAAAAATGACCGGGGCAAGAGAAAAGGCTTTGACTCTTAACCTCCCCTGTTATTAATTAGATGACTTAAGCTTCAAAATCTTTTGCAAAGAAAAAAAAAAGGAAATTTAAAATATTTCAGCCTTTTTTGGAGCCATGAGTCCTTTCAAAATTTCCATGAAACAATATAGTTAAGACCCTCAAATCATGAGTGGCCACAGAAGCACAAACAGCATATGTTATTTTAGGTCCAGCCACACATTATAACAAACAAAACCAATACACAAAAGCAAAAGGACCACTCAGACCTTCAGTAGGTTATCGAAGGACTTATCAGCTACTAGTATTTATTGAACACATACTATGTGCTTGGCACAACTTTCTTGTTTGATTGTCACTATCACCTACGAGGCAAAAAATTTTATCCCGCTTAGAGATCCAAGGAAGCCAGAGCCTGGGGATATGAAGTGACTTGCCTGTCTTTGCACTAAAACTTGAGATTCTAGAAACCTGAGATTCCAGTGTTCTTTGCATTTGACAGCCTACAAAACTTAACCCGGTGATATAAATCTAAAATGCAGTTTTTCACTGCCAGAAAAGGAACAGAAATCTGTGGTCCAGGATATATCACAATCTTCTAATATATCTGCCCTGGCTTTCACTTCACTTTTATAGCTAATGAAAGAGCATTTCAAGAATTAGTTTACTTTCCACTAATTGGGAAGGAAGGGGATCCTTCTTTGCTTTTCATAACCTCAAAAGAAACATGTCTTAATTCCACTCTGCTGAAAGCATTAAGAAGATACAGGGCCCAAATTTGCAGCCCTGGATGTCAAGTCAGCCTTTTCTATATGGGAGGTAATGCTTGTCAGTCAATATTCACCCACAAGCCAGGAGGCTAGAACTCTAAACCAAAGACAGATTTTTATTTACCTTTAAACAGAAGTGACAAGTAAATATCACATAATCTATTCTAATATTGAATCCTTTATTTCTCGTCCTTCCACTCAGAAGACTCACAGATGTGCTGATTTTCCCTCCATGCATTTGGGGAGGGGCATCACTTGGGACCATAGGCAGGCAGAGGCTGATTGCTCCTTCCTTGCTTCTTTTGCATCAGCAATACCCTCAGGGGAGGGTGCCCAGCTCCAAGTTCCAAACTATTCAGGTGCTGCCTATTAGAGGAGCTGGCAGGAAGGATAATAAAAATATGGGCATGAAATTCTAATTCTCTACTGGTTCTTATGTGCAGCCTCTTAATCTAAATGAGTTTTTTCTTCCTCCTCGTTCACCCAGGTGTCTGTGTGTGCCTACAAACAGGGATTTATAGAGAGGAAAAGACGCCACCCTAAATGAGTGATTTGTGCCAGAAAGACAGGAACGCAGAGAGAGACATATAAAGGGGCGGGGAGAGGAAGGGCGTGGGGCGAGGGAAAGAGAGCGAGCTTGTGAGCGTGAGAGAACCGATGAGGTGCTTAATAAACGTCCTGAGGGGCAGCCGGCAGGAGTGGACATTTCAGATAGTTGTCCGGCCCCATGCTGACAGCTAATCTCTTACAAATATGTCCATGAAGCGACATATTGATATTAAAATAAACATATTACATATTTAATTATACCAACCGCAGTTCACGAATTAGATAAACAGATGCTTGGTGTAAAAAGAAATAGTGAGCATGTAAATGTGACAGAAGGTAAAAAAAAAAAAAAGCCAGCAAGCAGGGGGAAAAAAAGGCAGAATCATGGTGGGAAGGACAGTGATTAAAAAAAAAGAGAGAGAAGTGAGATAAGGAAAGAGGAAACAAGACCTGGTCCTGGAAGAAGCAAATCATGTCAATGACATGCGCCTACAAGAGGGACACTGAAAGGAGAGGTCGAAAAGCACCAGGCAAGCTATCTCCTGGTGCCAGAAAATGCAGAGGTTATGCAAATACATACAGTCCCTATCCCCTTGGGATGTGGAAGGAGCACAGGAGAAGTGGAAGGGACAGAATGAGCACAGGCCCTAATGATGGCCTGGAAGCACGAGGCTAGAGGAGATAAAATTAGATAAAGCTTAAGCTAGCAATCTGAAAAGAAAAGCAATCTTTTGAATTAGGGAAAGGTAAGCATGACCAACCTATATACTCCTCCCTCTCCACATCACTTCTGGATGTAATACAGATATTTGTAAAGCCAAATATCTGGTATTACTGTGAACAGGTGCCCACACAGGCTTTCACATGCAAGGAACACAACCCAGAAACGGGAATTCTGCACCCTGCTGTCCCAGGGTCACTGATGTCTTCCCTTTCTACAGTGGTCTCATTTCCTCTGTAAGAGCTACGTGCATCTGCCACTCTGAGTCTTTTCAACATTATTCCTCTGAAATGTGTTACCTGTGATGATTCTGTCATATGTGTAATTAACAATTCTGCTGTTATCATTAAATATTTAAAAATACAGCACCCATCTCCATGCTCCGCAAATAGTTGGGGCCAAATAATTGTCAAGTGAATAAAAGCTGCTTCCAAAAGCCAGGCTGATGGCGGTTGGGGGGGGAATGATGGGGGGCTGCAGTGACACCTAATAACTGTGCCCAAAATCTTTTCCTTCCATATTCCAGGAAGATTAGCCGGTAGTTTCATAAGCTCAGTGCCCCCACTCCGGGAGCAGCCCTGGGACTCCAGCAGGAGCTGCCTCAGGCCCCTCACAAGAAATAGAGAGGGATGCTGTCCCCACAACTTCAGGGAATCACAGGTCTGCCTACAAGGTCAGAACTGAAGGTTACCCCACCAGTACTTGTATAACCTAGAAAACAATTTTTATAAAGGAAAACTTTCTTTCCCCTGAAGCTTACCTCATATGAAAGGACATATAAAATGAACTGTACAGACCATTTGATAGGGAATTACATTAAAAGGAGTTTAAATACAAAATCTACCCCATACTTTCCTTTAACCAAAGTCACCCTTCAAATATGTTTTCCATTTGTCTGATGGCCGTCCTTCTATAGACAGGATTTTTAAATGTATAACTGACCTACTTCTCAAAATGACTTAAGGTGATATGCAATAAAGGACACAGAAACAAGATTATCAAAATATAAAAAAAAAACACATAAAAAAAGTAAAAATATATATTTAAAACCTTGGCCAACCCAGCAGCTATAATCAAGCCATAAATTTAGCTCTGAACTTCTTTGAAGCCAAGACAAAAAGGGAAACATGATGGGAAACACAGATATAGTAACAACTTGGAGAGATATCTCAGTCACATGGCTAAGACATCAAAAGGAGCTGATCTAGTAAAGGGCCTGGGTCAGAGGGCAATGTTCTCAGTCTGCATCTCAACCGTCCTCATTAACTGGTGGTGCAGCGCCCACACCACTGGAACAAAAACCTCAGAACCATAAAAGTTCAATCGAGGGTCCAGAGAAAGGCCACGGGGCCTTAGGCTATGTCAGCACCTCCACTTCCGTCATGTGGCACATCAGGCACAAAGTGCCACAGCCAGGTAGTAGTGGCAGGAAAGTGACCTGAATCTGAGTTTGCTACCTTCTATTCAGCACACTCACCACCCCACCACTTTTGCCTGCTATTAAAGTATCTGCCTCAACAAACTTAATACAAAGTCCAACTAAGGTAAGGGTTTTCAAAAAGCAACATACGTGGAAAAGTCAATTCAACAACATCCCAAACTCTAGCCAATGCTGTTTATCTTAAAAATCAAGACATATGATAAAACTCTAATGTTACCAAAACAAGCTCAAATTTCCTATTCTGATTCATCTCTTTGCTCTCCTACCCTGAAATGCCCACTTTACATTTCTCTCCAAATTTTACACACCCACCTCAATACAGCCTCTAGGAACCTCAGTTTACTTCTTGGCCCTATGGTATGGTTATGACTGTTAGGGACAATGCCTGAAACAGCTGCTCCATAAGTGGCAATTACTGTTGTGGTTAAAGTCCCATGTCCTCAGGAAGCATTCTTGTCCATGCCACATTCTCTCTCTTCCTAATTATTTATCCCCAGGTCTCCACACAGGACACAAAGTAATATACACACTGACTCCTTGTGGCCTTAACTACTTCCTAGGTGTCACATGATGCATCTTGCTATCAGAGGACTCATGTTTTATAAATGTCACACCTGCAACTGGGTAACATCGTGAAACCTAAAACATGCCTTTGCAATGATTCAGCAAACTTTAGTGTACAAGCTTAAGCCTAATGACACGCGCCTTTTCTTGGCTATGAACTATTAAGGACACCTACTGTAATGTGAATAACCCATTGGGAGACCCTTACTGGGTGCTTATGGGGTGCAAGGACTGACGCGACATCTGGCACAGAGAAGCTAGACACCGTTTAGCCACCATCAGAACTCCTTGTGCCAAGCTTGGGACATACATACTCTCAAACTCTGCCACCATCCTGCAAAGCAAGCTTCATCATTCTTCTTTTAAAAAGGAATAAAAGGAAGACCAGCGAGATTGACTTGGGATTAAACAGCCTGGAATCTGGTCGTGAGGGTGTCTAACCCTGATACCAGTACACTAAAAACAACAAGCAGAGGGCCTGAGGTACAGAAACCAAAAGGGGGGAAAAAAAAAAACTTAAAAAATCCAAAGAGAGTGGCTGTGTTGGAAAGAAATCAATAATGACAAGAAAGTACCTCTACAGAAAAAATCTTACCAGAGTCTGAAAGAAAATAAGGCAATAATCCAGGGAGTCAAATTAGAGAAATCAAAATGTCAAAAAATTTAACTTTGTTTCTTTTAGCCTAAATTCTCTGTTCTGACACTCATTATAACCTAACTTTCTGCCTGTTGTAAATACTTCATTTCCCGTTGTGTAATATAGGAACTTTTTTTTCTATCTCCAAATAATTAAACCCTACCTGAGAATGTCAAGTGAATAAGTGTCTCTATTCTCCATTCTGTGTTACTTTTTAAAATCAGAACTGGACTATATCTGCTGGTATAAACCCTGTCTTCTCAATTCAATTCAAAATGCATGATTCTTTAGCCTATATTATATTAAACAATGTACATGCAAAGAATAGATCCTAAAGGGGAAAAAAGGAGGGACTTGAGCAGTTATTGAGAGGCTTCTTAAAGAAGTCTGGACTTGAAAGAAGGCTTCACGAATGACCAAAACATGGATAAGGCAGAGAGCAAGGAGGAACATTTCATGCTGAAGGAATACTTTATGCAAATGTGAAAATGGTTTCCAATCCCAAGATCCTCTTGTGAGGATCCCCCAGAGAAACAAGGAGACTGCTACAGAAGGCAGCACCGAAGTCAGGCCTGTTGCACCCAAGAACATGCACTCCACATCAGGGGCATCATGCAATTCAGCCCACTTTCCAGGAACTAGAGACAACAGCAAAAGGGAGGGGACACCTGTCAATCAGAGTTCAATAGGCACTCCAAGCAATGTTGTGGGCCTCTGCTTATAGGTGCTATAACTCACTCATCTTCCCTGGACCCATAAAAAGAAAATAGGGGAAAATATTCTTCTAAATCACACAGGGACATAACTTACCTGAAGGTGCCATCCTCTAGTTTGAATTGGCTAAAGAGAAGCACAGTAAGTACTGAAGATGCAGTGTAGGATGTATCTAAATACATCATTCTGAAGACAGAGGTGTAGAAATTGGCATGCTTCCTAAAGCATCACATCACAACACACAAGCAGAACTCTTCCATAATGATTCCCTTTTCCCTGTTCAGATCCTGGATGCACTATCACTATGGGAACCCAATGATTGCTCCCAATTACCTCTCACCCACTGCTTGCTTAACACAAGATTTCTACTTCACCAAAATTGGCGGTTTGTTTTCTTCTAACCCCATTCTAAACTGAACCACTGCTGAGTTTGAACTTATAATCCTTCCTTTTGAAAGAAAGTTCTCTCAAAAACAGAAAACATAGTAGTGGCAACCTCCAATGCCGCAAACACAGCTGAAAATCATTTTTATTTTATCTGAGGCTATGTGACCAACTTCATGCAAAATAAATCAACAGGTGAAAACACAAGCTAGCTTATAAATATAAGCTTTTATTTGGGAGAAATACAACCAAAGGAGGGAAGAGAGAAAAAAATAACTCAAACATTAACATATAATAAAACCTTGTTAGTTGAATATGCCATAAATCACAAAAAAAAAGACAATCAGATAAATGATTAAGTCCTTTAGCAATAAAATAAATTTTGCTAATATAAATTTTTAGCAAAGGGAGGGTATGAGTTGCTCATCCCACTTAAAGTATTTTCCAGTATCTCCGATGCATTACTTCATACACAACAAATATGTTATTCCATAGACATTTCATGTGTTACTAAGCAGAAAGTCTTAGCTGATTCTAAAACAATTCTACCTTTTTTCCCTAACAGCCATCACTCTATGCACTTAAAAACAAAAAAACTAAAAGAACTCTACTTGTGGTCAAGGTCGAGCAACTGGTACCAAACTGCTCCTCATTTTATGAGTCCAGCATAACCCTGATACTGAAACCAGACAGACATTACAAAAAAGAAGATTATGACTCAATATCTTTCAAAAACACACATGCAAAAATCCTTAATACTAGAAAATTAAATCCGGAAATAAAAAAGGATAATATATCAAGACCAAGTGAGGTCTATCCTGAGAATAACATTTGTTTTAACATTTAAAATTCAATGGAATTTACCACATTCATACAATGGAGAAAAACCATATGATTCCTTTAATACATGCAGAAAAGGCATTTGACAAATAACCTTTCACAACAAAAACTCTCAGCAAACTTAGAAATGAGGAAACTTTCTAAACTGATAAAGGACATTTATGCAAAACCTACAATTAACACTGTAGTCAATGATGAAAGACTAAACACTTTTCCTTTGAGTTCAAGAATAAGACAAGGATGTCCATTTTTACCACTTCCATTTCAACACTGTACTAGAGTCCTAGCCATGCAACAAGGCAATGTGTGTGTGTATGTATGCACACATACACATAAATATTAGAAAGCACTAAACAAAACTGTCTGTTTACAAGATGACTGCATTCATAGAAAAGCCAAAAGAATGTTCAAAACAACTACTAGTATAAAATTGACAAGGTGACAGGTACAAAGCCAACATATAAAAATCAAGCATGTTCTCCATGATCGCAATTAACAACTGATTCTTTTTTAAACTCCATTTACAACGGCATCAAAAAGCAAAACCTTAAGAATATATTTAATAAAACATGTGTAAAATCTCTATACTAATAACATTACTGAGACTGGAGAAGATCTAAATAAATGAAGAGGGATGCTATGTGTAATGATTGCAAAACTCAATATTGGTAAACTGTCCTCCCCAAATTAATCTATAGATTCAATTTCATCTCAATCAAAATCCCAGAAAGCTGTTTTGTAGAAATTGACAGGTTAATTCCAAAATTTATAGGACCTAGAATAGCCAATAGATTCTTGGGGGCAGGAAAGAAGAACAGAAATTGGAGAATGTATACCGATTTTAATATTTACAACAATTAAGCTTTAGTAATCATGACAGTGTAGAAATGGCATTAACACGAGAAGTAGATCAATGGAAGAGAAAAGAAAGTCTATAAGTAGACCCAAATTTATATGTCCATTGATTTTCAACAAATGTACTAATTCAATGGAGATGGGAAAGTGTTCTCAACAAATGTTGCTGGAAGAAGTAGATATCTATGGGGGGGGAGGGGAGGGATAAACTTTGACCCCTACCTCACACCATAGGAAAAAATTTTGAAAGAGGACCATAAACCTAAATGTAAAAGCTAAAACTGTACAGCTTCTAGTAGAAAACAGAATATCTTTATGACCTTTAAGACTTAAAATGTATTAACCATAAAAAATAAAAAAATGACTTCAAAATTAAAAGCAATAAAACTAGATTTCAAATATTTGTAATTCAAATTCAAGTCTTGCCTTTTAGCTATAAGTATTATTTAATATGGTCTGGCTGTGTATACTTGAGAACTTTTCCAGAGTGTTCTAAAACCTTTGGGAAGAAACAAAGTTGTTGACAGATTTATTTAACATTATTGAAAATACTTCCAAATATAGCTAAAACTCTAACTTCTCTCTATTAAATAACTACAGTTAGACAAAAGGGAGACTGGTTCTTTCAGGGTTTATGTAGAGTCAAAGGGAAACAGATATCAAGAGGAGAGAGAGAACTTAGAAAAAATATAAATAATTAATAATAATCATAATAATCATAATAAAAACACAAAGAAATAGGCCTCTTTCCATAAGGTCTTTTACAACCACATTACATATGAGGATATTATTCCAAGATCAGGAAGAAATAGTTGATATAGAATACTAGATAACACATTCACTGACTCCATCACACACTCATTTAAATGTTATCAGCCACACATGTTGTTACATACCTATTATACACAAGTAGCCAGGACTCTCCACTGTCTATGTAAAAGACGGGTAGGGAAGGGGGGTGGGGGTGGAGATTCCATCCACCAAGTAAAGATGTGCCATACCAGAAGCTTCCAATTCCATGGAAGTCCTTTCTTAGGTGATGTCTGCTTTCCTTGGCCTTTATATTATTTCATTTCATGATGGTTCCAGGGTATCCCTTATCTCAGAATGCATACTGCCCACCAGTACAAATCAAGGTTTCTCATAATCTTTTAATCCAGGTTCCTGAGTTCTCAAGCCAGCCTTGACTGCATAAAACCTGTGCTTTGGGCGTTAAGTGAAAGAAACGAAACACACAACAGTACATACTGTATGATCCCGTTATAATGCAGCTCATGATTAGGCAAACCTTAACTGATGCTGGGTGGGGGTCTAAGGAAGTGGTGGTTGGCAAAGGCACGAAGTGATGGAAATGTTCTATGTCTGGATCTGGGTGGTTGGTTACATGGCTGTATATATGTAAAAACTCATTGGGTTGCACATTGCAGATTTGTGCACTTTATACACCTCAACACATGCATACCTCACAATATGTTATTAATCTGTGCTATGGTCTTGGGTGCTTGGTGTATTCTGCTGCAGATGTCTTCACAGAGACATCTGTATGCCTTTAGACGAGAAGCCTGGGTTAAGGCCTTGTGTGTCTTCACAGAATGCCCATTCTTGGTGTATCACGAGCCTAGTAATCTGGCTCTACTCTCTCGACCCTCAGTCAACTTGATGTTACTATCTTAAAACCACCTAACAACTGATAAACCCACCCTAGATGATCTTGCTTTTGCTGGTTCTTGTGACCTTCTCATGCACACATAAATAAGAGGTCAGCACAGACACTGTGCACAATGCATTCAATTAATCTGGTCTACATTTTCAAATGTCTTTAAATAGAATATTATTAATTTTATAATACAGGCCTTTTGAATAAGCTTCTAACAATAGCCTCTTGGCTGCTGGGCACACTCATTTTTTCTCAAATAATGCCATCATAATTATTATCCAGTATGCAAATACTAGTGTACAATGCTTTGAGGCATGTGGCTAGGAAGACGTGAGTTAAGTGTTAACAGATTAAGAATTTAGCATTTAGCTCTGTTTCACAGGAGTTTAATCCCCCTGAGAAATCTTTACCTTTACCAAGATAAATGACTTGGACTTCAGCTAGGCATGCTTTACAAGTTCTAATTAGGAAGCTACTGACTACAACTTTTAAATGTTATAAACTTGACTTATTTCATACAATGCAAATTGAGCTAATTTGCTTTAATGGCGGGAGAGGTTTGCGACACAATCCTGATAAATCGGGCCAATGAACAAAGATAGAAGTAAAAGGACAATCTTATTTTTCATTCAGTGAACTCAAGGCTTCTTCTCTTGAAGAACTACACAATATAGCTCTCTGGTCAAATCCATCTGAAACCATGGAATATATCTAACAAATTCAATTAATTGTATTAGAAAGGCAAATCCACACTAGAGTAGCAGAAAGCTGCAATGGACGCAAGATATCTGAGAAGATTCCTGACCATAGGATTTGCCCCATAACTCTCCAGCCATTATGCCCTTGGGTAAGTTACTGATAAGCTTCCTTATCTATAAAATGGGAATTGTGATTCCTGCTTCGTCTCATCACAAGTTGTTCTATGGATCAAATGAGAGAATAAATACAAAAGAACTCAGTATACTATAAAGCACTAAAATCTGTGAGGGCCATGAATTCTGAGAGCTTTCTAACATCTCACACTCAATGAAGATGCATCTCTCAATTTCTAAGTGGGTGTGGGCAGCAGAAAGTTTTTCGCAGATTTATAGAATGGTAACGCTGAATCAGACTTCAGAGAGATCTGACAGGATGCCCTCCTCATTTGAAAAATAAAGAAATCACAATAGCCACCTGTTATGGACTGTTTACTATGGTCCACCATACTTTACTCATATCACTGCATTTATTTCTCACAAAAACTTTGAGGTAGTTATCACTTTAAAGATGAGGAAACTGAGGCTGTTACAAAGTCAAGATGTACACCTGAGTTTTTCTCCAAAAGCTCTAAAGTTTGTATCATTTCCCACTCTGCTATATGAACCCCAGAAAGATAAAAACATGTTTATCTGAATAACATGGCTAACTGGCAGGGTGCCATTGTACCAACTCTCCTTATTCAGCCTTACTGTCTGAGAATTTCTAACAGCAATCACCATGGAGATATCTAATATTAGAGTTAAGGTCCTAAGGCTCACCTAGAATGTTTCCCGACCACCCTGGCAAGAACAGTGTTCTCAGAGGAGACAAGATTTGGTTTCAAATTCAGGGTGCAGCTAAAACACAAGGTGACGAAGACACTATATATGCAATAAAATAAATTCTGTGTGCATCAGGTGAGAATCAGGTTGAGTCAGGCCAGAGTTCAAGCTTGACAGTTACCTTGCCCAGCAATCAATGCTTCAACTTCTCTCCATTCATATCCCTGAGGCTTAGTATAGACAGAGGTGGCTCCACCCTTCGTTCAGGGATGAAGCACAAGACGAAGGCTTAAGTCAATGCTCCACATGTCCCCGGCTACATGAGTTCAAGACGTGTACAGGGCCTAGCCTGAGCCAAGGAGATGAAACAAGACAGCCTGGTATGGCTGGGACAAAGACCCTCATGCTCTCTTTTGCTGGAAGGAAGCAAGCCTGGAAACTGGTGACAGCCACTCTGCAATTATGGGGCAGGAGGTATGTCTGAGAATGGAGTCAACTCACAGGAAAGGGAGTAAGGATGGGGAGAGAGAAACCAGATCCAGATGACATCATTTGAGCCCCTGAGCTGACTCCAGATTTATCTCTGGACTGGTCAGTTATGTGAGCCAATAAATTCCTCTTTGACTTAATCCGCTCTGCACTGGGTTTGGGCTCACTACTTTGTCCAGAGGAGTCCTAATACACTAAGGGCCATCTGTCCCGCATTGAAATGGAAGCTTCTTGTGGTCAGAGACTGACTTCTGACTCCCTCCATTAACAGACAGTGAATTAGGCTGATCCTTGGCACAAATATATAGGAATTAAATAGGTCACCTCTAGGCTTTACAGCAAAACCTATACCCAAAGCAGAAAATAACAGACACCTGAAAAGCCCTATATTGATTATTTTACTCATTAGTTCTAGTTCTTTTCAGCTGTGTTCTTCATGTCCCCTAATGCAAAGCTGCCATGTTTCATATGGCCAAATACCTACTCTTTATCCCTGGATCTTCTCAGAAAACAGTTTGGAAGACAGGAATGAGTCCATACCCCAATATAACCCTGTACTTCATAAATTAAAAAATAAATAAATAGATAGATAAATAGATAGATAGATAAAAAGGATAACACTGAATTCTATTCAAGATGTTCATAATACACAGAAATCACTTATTATAGAATCTTGCTCACTCATGATACCAGGTTTCTTCTGCTGCCTCAAAGAGCTAAGCAATAACTATGAGCTAGAGGCCAAATTGAGACCTCAGTACAGAATCTATCTGTAGCTCATTCAGTAGAAAAGAACAGCTGAGCCCTAAATGTTCAGCTCAGAGTCCTTGCTGACTCAAGCAAAGATGACATAGACCAATCTCTCCTCCACTGCCTACATAAAGAGTTTCAGGAACTTTTCTCCCCAAATTAAATCTTAAGTACAACCTCAAACACACAAAAGGAAGGGAGGGGGGAAGGAAGGGGAGTTGCTCTGTAGGTAACACAGTGGGAAGGCATAAGTCCATTTCCCCTGGCCTCTCCTTCCAGCTCCCAGGCCCCTGAGGTACTTCCAAGGGACCCTTGAGGCCTGCCTCAGTATCTTTTCATCACTTCTCAGAAGAGATGAAAATCAAGGAATAAGCAGCAAATTAATGCATGGTTAAAATTCATGGCTCAAGTGAGTGTTTAAAACTATTTCCATTTTCCTTGGCTGAAAAGGCCAGATATCTACAGGCTATGTGAAAAAGAAAACAAAGGCAATGATCCAAGTAATTCAGCCTGAAAACTTACTCTGCTCTAACCAGAAAGACTTAGGCCCTGGTAAAAGCTGAACAAGGAATTAATCAAAATGAGCCCACAAAGAACCTTCATAGGCCAGGCAGACAGGTGCTCTGTCCTGGCTCATATTCCTGTTCCATGATCTGGACCCCAGAGCCCTGTCCCTAATAAACTAAAAGTACACCACCAGCTGAGCTACAGATGTTTCAACCTACGATTTTCATGCAGATCTTTTGTAAATTGCATTCCTCATGTTAAACTGGTGCATGTATTTATCTTGTAGTTTTATGTGCTGGCACAGTAGTCACTAAGGTTATCTCAGAAAAGAACTGTTTTTCACCTCTAAAGGAGAAAGCAAAGAAGTTCTACTATTAAGCAAGATAGTCTATGTTTATGGCACAGAATTCCTTCACCAATTCCCTGCTTGCTCACTCACTGCTCTGGGAATCCTTCCCAGGATGTCCCAATAGGTTATGTCTACCTACTGCTCAATTCAGCAACAAGTAGCACTTCTCAGCACAAATCTAAAATTCTCCAGTTATTATAAAGTACAAAGGCAAATGGGCAACTTTTCCTGCTACAGACAGAAAAATTACCCCTTTTCTTTTGATCATTATTTCCAAATTAGAATGGACAAAGTTTTAGGATCATAGAAAGAAGGAACCTCATATCTCAGAAATAGATCAAAAAGGGAGTTTTCCCAAAAGAGAGATTCCACAGATAGTAACTAAATGGAACACTCCATGCCAGACCCCGAGTGGTGACAGATACAGTGCTGCCCTTGCCCTCAAGGCTCCCGCAGTCTGGAGGTCGAGGCTGACCTCAAAAATAACAAATCTGTTTCCCAACTCTCTTTTAAGTCAAGGACAGACCTCCCTGAAGAAACAGATCCTGGAGATAGGCTGGAGAGAAGGAATGAAAACCCTGGGTGATTCTGCCTTAACTAAAAGTTTTCTTAATACTTTCTAATGACGAGAGCAGCAAAGGAGAGTTTGAAGGCAAGACCTAGGACGTAACGTGGGTTAAATTAATGCTGAGCCCAGGCCATGTCTCCAGGAAGTCACTTTGTTTGTTGGTGTGTTTGAAGTACATGTCTCTTGTGTAAATGGAGAGATATAAAATGGCATGTGGAATATGAATAAGGCAAGGTGCCACAGGACCTAGATTCTAACCTCAGTTTTGTCGCCACTAACTTGCTGTGAGCCTGAGTGAATCTCTCCTCCTGAGATACTCCCTAAATCTCCTGCTTGGTACAACTGCAGTGGCCTATCCCTTACACAAGCATTTCCTGTGACTTCCTGGTGACTCTGGATTCGGAGGCTCACATGGCCCTCAGGATTAGAGGCACTTGAAACAATGGTGACTCCCACTGGGGCACTAAGCAGGACTAAGCCAAAATCTGCCATGTCACTGTGTCAAGACACCAAGGTTCCAACTCCTCCCTCCTCCCTCCCAGCGTCATTTTGCAATCTTTCATATTCTTGGCAACAACTGCCTCTAAAGGGAAGTACCCACCAGAAAAGCCACCAACCAATGCAGCCAAAACAAATAAGCTCAAAACTTCTTCAGTCTTCCCCTCATCCAAACAAATCGATTCATTCATTTATTTTTCAAAGTTAGCCTTTTCAAGAAAGAATAAACTCTTCCTAAGCGTCTTTCAGCAATATTTCTGCAAGTCACATCCACTGGCTGAAGTAAAAAAAAGTACTGGTCCCTTTACTGACAACCAGTCCAGAAACAATAGAAAAAAGGGTGTTTCTTCCAGCGGGGCCTACAGACAACCTAATCGGAGTAGAGGGCTTACCAAAAAACCCAGAGGCAACTACATAAATAGGAAGTCATGGCAGGTAAACAAACAAGCAGATCAAAGCTAAGTCCAGGGCACCAACCTAGGTCAGGGGCACGGCAGTATGAACGCCAGTATGCAGGGGACAGCACTGTCCAACAGTACTTGGTGTAATGATGGAAATGTTCTCTGTGTATGATGGGTAGCCGTATATAGATACTGAACAATGGAAATGCAGCTTGCATGACTGAGGAACCGAATTTTAAATTAAAATTAAAGAAAACTTAAGTTCTGATAACCACATGATAGCGACTACCATTCTGGACAGCTCTGCTCTAAGCAATCCTCTCAGATCTAAGCAATATTCTCTGAAATAAAGGACTTTAACAACAAATGAACTGTATAAATTATATCTCGATAAAGCTCAGGGGAACAAATGAACTATGGGAGGCAACTTAGGGTCAGGCCCTGTATGAGTAGAGCAGTTTGGAGTTGTGCTTCAAGGGAGATGAGAATGGCTGAGAGCTACAAACTCTCCTTCCCTACACATATAACCTAAACTCCCCACCTTCAGAAACAGTAGGGGGGAAACGAAAGGTGCCCCAAGGTGAAAATTAGAAAACTTACACTCCAGTCCTGACCTTTTTGGCCTATGACTTCTCAGAACCACAGAGCATCCCATCACTAGGCCAAAGAGGTTGGAAAAGGCAACCTCAAAGGCCCTCTCCAGCTATAAGGTTCTAAGAATATACACGCCACTTCATCAAAAAACTCTTGTGCCTGAATGACATCATCAAGAAAACGAAGAGACAATCCACAGAAAGGGAGAAAATGTTTGCAAATCATGCATCTGATATGGGACTAATATCCAGAATATATAAAGAACTCTTACAACTCAATAATAAAAAACTAATGCATACTCTTTCTGAACAAGATGACAAAATATGTAAGAACCTAAAAAATATGAGAATTTCAGTGTATGCACATAAAAGCACAAGTAATGAATAAAACAATGCGCATTAATAATAGAGTTACCATTAAATGAGCAACTACTAGGTGCCAGAAATGTTATTTAAAAGGCTACTTATAACAAAGAGTTTATGGATAAAGAAATTGAGGTTCAAGGTCACACTGCTAGTAAACCATAGAAAAACAGCACCAACACTGGTCAGGATGATTTCCAAGTCTCAGTCTTTCCATGATGCCCTTCACCACTGGGTTGTAGGATGAGTCTTACGAGTTAATTATGAGTTAAAAGGTCAAAAACTCACATTTCCTTCTCAAATCTTATATTAAGTATTTATGTTCTTTAATGTATTATTTTTATGGCTTTTGTAAAGTGTATATTAGGTTGGGAATATGTGCTATTTAAATGAGATTCTAATTAGAAAAGTACCACATAAATACTAAGACTCTGGAATTTTAAGTTTTGTTTCTACCTACACATGTCCTAGATATAATTGTTTCATTCAAAACAAGTAGAAATTCCTTTTCCGGACAAGGAACACTAACTGGAGATTGTTAAAATGAGTTCTTTCTCCCAAGTGAGAGAGAAGATCTGCTTAAAGGCTTCTAAAATTCACCAGTTTTTGCACCTGTTATCTGAATTTTGATAATTTACCATTACATGGAATTGTTATATATTCTAGATCAAAAATAACAAGCATTCCTTTGTTTTTCACAATAAAATAACCCCATTTTTAAATGTACAAAGGATCTGTTCTTTTTCTTCAAAGAATATATTTAAACAGCTAATGAACACATGAAAATATGGTCAATATCATTAGTCATCAGGGAAATGCAAATCTACAAGGAGACAGCACTACTTTACACCCACAGGGATGGCTAGAACCCAAAAGACAGACAATAACATGTGTTAGCAAGGATGTGGAGAAACTGGAACCTCACACATTGCGGGTGGGAATGTAAAATGGTACAGCTGCTTTGGAAAACATTTTGGCAGTTCCTCAAAATGTTAAAGTTACCATGTTACCCAGAAAATTCTACTCCTAGATATATACCATCCAGTAAAATTCAAAAATTAAGTTCATACGAAAACTTGTACGTGAATGTTCAGAGCAGCATTATGAATTGCATCTTGGGCTATTCAAAATAGCCTGAAAAATGGAAACAACCCTGAGTATCCATCAATTGACAAGAGGGTAAATAAAAGGTGGTGTATCCATACGATGGAATATTATTCGGCCATCAAAAGAGATGAAGTCTTGGTACATGCTACACATGGATGAACCTTGAAAACATCATGCTAAGTGAAAGCCAGGCACGATAAGTCACATATTGTATAATTTGGCTTATATAAAATGTCCATAATAAGAAAATCCATAGAGAATGAAAGTAAATTTGAGGTCGCCTAGAGCTGAGGAGGTGGGGAAGAGAGTAAAGGGCAACAGGGAATGACGACTAATGGGTACAGGGCTTTTTTTCAGAATGATGAAAATGTTCTCTAATTGATTTTGATGGTTGAACAACTCTGCATTTTGTAAAAACCGCTGAATTGGATAATTTAAAATGGTGAATTGTATGGCATGCAAATTACATCTCAAAGGCTGTTTAAGAAAAAGAATGTACATACCTTCATCCAATCTAGTTAGTAGATTTCTGTTATTTATTATCCCCAGGTCCCAGTGCCGACTGCCAGTGACCAGTGGCAATCATCTGTACCTAGCTACAGAACATTAAGTCAAAGATGCTCCACTTATAAATAAGGGGACTATTTTTAAAGCAGTTTTTGTTGTCTCGCACAGCTTCATACACAGCAAGAGTGGAGCTCTTTGTTGTAGCTAAGATTAAAATGTCTAAACTTGTAGCAAAAGTGCATTTTTTTTAAAGGCAGGAAAAAAAAGAAATGAAGAAACTTACATATTCTTCAAGTCAAGCCCAAGAACCACTACTGGGAACTGAAGTAATTCTGTCTACTTGTGTAAATCACCGGACTGCAGCTGTGACCGATACAATTACATCTGTTCCAAGGACCTCCAAGCCCTGGCAAGGGTCAGACATGTATCATCACTCCCCAGAACCCACAACTGAGTTCCTTGACTCTGGGGTAACGTGAAAATCTGCCTTGCCAATGATGAGGGCAGTCTTTAAAAATCAGGCTGTGGCTGGCAGTAAATTATCTCACTTGACCATTTTCTTGGGGCCAGTGGCTAAAGAGAAAAGCCTAGATGGAGGAATTCTTGGCACAAGAAGAGAGTCAGACCAGATGAGACTGCAGACTTAGAGAAGTGTGACTGCAAAGTAGTTAGGCTGTTTTGTTTCATTAACACACCAGAATCATATAAATAAGGGTTGTTCCCTTCAAAATAGTAAGCTTGGAAGCTAGACATGTAATTCTTGTATACTGCCATTCCTCAGAACGAAATGCCAGTGCGAGACCTTCTTCAGAGCCCATGACACCTTCCTCTCAAGCTCCTCAGAGGTAAGAAAACTTGGTTCTTTAGAGATAGATTTGATTTTCTTACCATCACCCACGAGTCTCTTTAAGACTGGAGAATAAGATCAGTGATCAACATGGATTGCCCCATTTTTATCCAGAAGCTAAGCAAAATGAAAAGTAGAAACTGGGTCTGAAAGCAAGTCTGAAGGCAAGCATTCCAGCATCACTGAAATGAAGGTGCAGCCCCCACAACGACTACTTTGAAGGGGGAACAATGTTTTGGTTGTATAAGTTCTGAGGTTTTAATTAAGCAATCGTAGTCTCTCCAGTATTCTGCTCCCAGGATGGAAAGAGAGACCATGAGGCTTATATTAAGCAAAGAGGCAAAGCAAAGCAAACCGGGGTGCCTGATGTAGACAGAGTGATGCTTCATCACGTGATCATTTACCTAACATCTGGTGCCAGGAGCCATTGAGAATGTAAGACAGGGGGAAGACTGGGCCTCTGCTGAAGAAGTTAGAAATGAGAAAATCGCATGAGATCAACAAAAGCAAGCCAGTGGTTCAGAGGGCAGGGCTGCTTCCACCCCAAGAAGCTAGTCTGCAGCATTCCTCAGAGAACACACCAAATGATCTAACCACCCCAGCTGTAGCACACCACATGCACGACACCATGCCCAGGAAGGAGTCAAGACCCACACAACAGAACCTCCAGCCTCGGATGGCCCCTCGGCTTCAGGCTGGGACTACTTTTATGACTTCTGTTTTTCATGAGACAAAAAGATTTAGGAACCGAGTGAAGACATGATGTGAACTATGCTCTGCTCACACGTAAAACCAAGAAGTGGTACATACCTGCCTAGGGGGCTGGCTGGGCTGCAAGCCCATCCATCACCAGGCAAATCGTTTGTGGCTTCTGCTTCACAAGCATGGTTAACTCCACAAATCTCAAGGTGGGCAAGTAACAGGGCTTCGAATAATGGCTGGTCTTTGAAAATCGTGAAGGTGGGAAAGGTCAGCTAAAGCTTAAGATCTGATTGGTTTTTTTCAGCCCTTCTCTACCTCCACCTCAGACTCCCCCAGCACCCCAGACATAACTGCTGGCACTGACATTACGGGGACACAGAGTAGACGTGGCACTCAGCTGTGAGCTGCTCTCTAAAGGAATCAGAGGGAAAGGGGAGGCCTGCGTCCTCTCCTTATTAGTCATTCTTTACAGACAAATAAGGATAATGCCTTACACGTGTAAACTGCTTTCTAGATTATAAAACACTTTCACACATATCCCATTTGACTTTTTACTCCCTACTTTATGAACAATGGAAAAGGCAAGGTCACATAGAAGCGTGGTTACAGAGCAGAAACTCAAAGCCACGTCATTTGACGCCACGTTGTGTTCTTTCCATGACTTGCCTCACACACATGGTGGGCACAGTGCTAAAACAGAAGGTAATCGCAGGACCCACTTATTATCTTATGGGTTTATTACCTCGGCAAAGTCAGATAACTCTCTGACCTTTGCTTGCCTCATCTGCAAAATAGATGTGCTAGTCATTATGATGTCACGTATTATAAAGAACAGAAACAAGTATCAAATTTCAGCCTGGTCCCTGAAACCAAGGGGACAAGGCTCAAGACGCAGGCCCTCCTAGTTCACAGCGCTGAGGGGAACAGGCTCCCATCTGAAACATCAGTGTGGCATGAATACCAACCCCAGAACCTCCAAAATGTACTGTCTTTCTGAAGACTATGAACACAGGGCTCCCTGCCACTGAAAATGCTGACCTCAGCACGTCAGCAACATTAGCAGGCAGCCTCTCTGCTACAGTGCCACTCACTGAGCTGCCTAACCAGGCTCCCACATAGCCCTTTCTGACCTGGGAGCAGTAACAAGGCTCCTGCTGAAGAAAAGGGAAGGGGCATGCTCCTCTTCCCGCCCCCATGAACTAGGCCATGATAAGGAAAAGGGGGAAAAACCATGGGGCTAAGGAAGGCAATAGGCATGAGAAAACAAAGGGCATGGCCTGTGACAGTGATTTAACAAACTCTACAGCACTCCTAGCAGGGAAACAGGAAGTTCCCCCCAACATTCAGATGCTGCTGAACCCTGAACTTTACTGGGAGGTAAAGGACTCTCTCTGCAACCATTCCTGATCAATTAAATATTATCTATTGATAATCTGGGGCTTGCACACACATTATTGAGTCCTCCAAAGACTCCATACCAACAGTGAGACCAGCACTATTATTCCTATCTTAAAGATGAGGAAATTAAGACCAAGAGAAGAAAGATAATTTGTTCAGTCACAAAGCTAGTCAGTAGCAAAGGTAGGACCCAAATCCAGATCTATTTCCTGTAAAGTCTCCTCTAAAGACAGGGATAATGCAGGCTGAAAAGGAGGGAGAGAAGAAGGGAGGGAAGGAGGGAGTCAGATCAGGCAGAACCTAAAAGCCTGAAAAAAGTGAGACTTGCTGTGTAAGGAAATGAACGGCACAGCACTTGTGGTCTACCAAGGGTTTCCTAAGAAAATCACTTCTAATCCTCTCAACAATGTGAGGCAAGTGTGATCACCATCATTCCCATTTCACAGGTGAGGAAACTGAGGTCAAGGCCACATGGCGGAGAACCAATGATAACCTGGTTCTAGGGAGCTTAGTTCCAGCCAGTCACAGCCCATCTGTGAACCTCAGTCTCCCACCCAACAGAATTGCCGGGAAGACACCACGAGGCCCAGGAATGCAGTGCGGCAGGCAGGAAGGGCCCAAGAGGTCTGCATCCCGCCTTAGCCACTTCCTGGCTGTTTGACCTTGGGTCAGTCATTTAACTGCCCTGTGCTCAGCTGCCTGCTCTATAAAATGTGAGCAGTGCTCACAAGATAGCCACGAGAACGAAATCAGACACGATGATGGAAGCACCACACGGGCACTAGTGATTAACTGTCACTGTTCCGATTCTAAGAGCGTCCCATCTCCCCTTCTGAGAGTCCAGCAATCAGGCCAGAACTCCCCTGGCACCTGTTTTACTCCTTAGTGCTTGTTTCCTTTCCTCTTCTGAGTAACATTTAAATCAAGTGGTTGTCAGGGGTCTCCCACCTGGGCTGAGCAGGACCAAGACACAGCTGGACAAGTGGATTCACAGGTAGCTGAGAGAACAGCCTACAGACACACAAGAGGGTGCCTGGATTTTTCTTTCCTGCCTCAAGGATGGATAACTCACTGTGTGTCAAACCAGGCTTGTCTTTATAGCTGCAATAGAATGAGTTTCTGACCATTAAATCAGCCCCCTTCCTCTCCTCGGTGCTCCGAGGAAAATAAACAACTCTTTACATTTGTCTAAGTCAAGATGGGGTATAGTCCAGGTGCTCCGGAGACCAGCAGGATAACTTCCACTTTGTCACTGGGTCCACCCAATGCTCTCTCCGACTACTACCATCTTAGGCCAGGCAGCAGGATGAATGGAATGGGTAGTCCAGTGAAACCATCTTCCATAAAGTGGCTTTAAAAGCAAACCCCTAACCTAGGAAACTTTTCTGATGTGGCTAGGAGGGTCCAACCCTTATCTCACTAGGTGGGAGCAAGTTCATCATCTAAGCCCCAGCCTCTTTGTTGGTAAAGCTGAGGACAGCAACCCCCACCCTTGCAGGACTGTACTGAGACCCAAGCACACAGTAATAGGGATAGTCCACACTGAGTCCATGTTTTCAAGGAGACAGGGCCTGAGCTAACCCCTTTAGCACTTTATTTCCTCTTTTACAGAAAGGACCTGATTCAGAAAGGAAAAGCAGCTTGCCTGGTCACAGGCAGCAAATGGCTAAGCTGAGGACCAAGCCCATGCCTGTAACCACTTACTTCTAACAACTGACCAGCACCCGGCACAAAGCTCTGACCCACACCACAAGGGCCCCAGCACTGTTCCTCCACAGGTCAACACTTTCCAAGGAATTAAAATACAATAAAATCCACTTAATGCCCAAATTTAAATCCCTCCACTCATTCTCATTTGAACTGCACGATTCAGAGGGCTCTTCAGAAGGCGAGCAGAGGGCTGCAGAGTTGCTAAAACACCTTCACCCTGATTCTCTCCAGCCACAACCCCTACCCCAAGCCTGAAAATGCCTCTGGGTGGTGGGAATGGGGCAACATGGAAAGAATTCTATACCAGTTCCCAGACCTAGGTTCCAGGCTCTAACTGAAACCCTAAATGTGAAACCTGCCCAGAGAGACCCACCTGAGGTTCTGCTGTGGGCTCCTCAAGGTTTCCCACACTCGCTCGCCCCTCGGCCTTGCCTTCCTCTACTCAGCATTCAGATGAGCCCTGACGTCCCTTCACAGCCTAGAGGCAGAACGCAGGCTCGGGCGTCAGAAAGCCCAGCTGTGAATCCTGGCCCTGCAGATCACCAGACCGCGGGGCCTCGTGTTAGCAATTTCGCCACTCTCAGCCTTGTCCCCTCACCTGTGAAAGGAGGACGCTAGTATCTTCTTGAGGAGTTGATGGGGAATACTAATTGAGAATTAAAGGAGATCATATACACAAAGCTCACCTAGCTCAGGAGATGTCAGCCATGAGCTAGCAGCAAAGGCCATTAGCTCTGCCTCCAGTTATGTCTAAAAGGCAGGGTGTGCCATCCACACTAAAATGAGAGAACCAAGGAGACCTTCTGCATACGTCAACCAGCTCTGCTGATTCTCTCCTGCCTTAGCACATCCACTGCCAGTACCATGACTCCTTCTACAAGTTAATGAGGCCATCTGTGGTCAAAGGGCTTCTGTATGTTGGTATATGTAAAGCAAGAATAATTCATGAAGTTAAACAGAGGAGGGAGGAATGATCAAAACTATCTAATAGAAGATTAAGGAAATCAAGGATAATTAAAAGCCCACTGAATACACCGCAGCTTTGAAGAATACTATTTGGTCATATGATTTCCTAGGTGTCATGGTGGCCCCTGGCATTCTCAGACTCTGCCCCAGCCACATGGGAAGTGCCTGACTTCAACCCAGGGTCACAGCTGTAACTGGAGTGAGGGGAAAGAAGACAGGCAGAGCCTAAGTCCCCAGTTGACTTCTCTCTCACCGTGTGACTCTGGGCAAGTCAACTGCTGCGTCTGAAAAAAAAGGAATATATCCATCTGAAGGTCTCCAGGGCCTTTCCAATCCCAACTCACTGGGTCTGTGATTCACATTCAACATAATTCAAGGTAAATCAAAACCGGCCATCTAGCCTACTATTGCCCCAGCAGGCTCTAATGATGTCAATTAGCTGGATCAATTAGCCATCCTAAAATCTACCAAAGCTTTCTCGACCCTGACCATACCAGCTCCACCCCACACGGCTTTCTAGAAAAGGTTAAACATTTCTCTTTTACCAAATTGCTGCTGGGTGTTGCTGCTTCCCTACATTCTAATTTAAAACTTTAAATGTTTTAGTTTTACTCCCACCAGATAAAAATTCTGAAAAGAGCTTTAGATAGTCACCATAATTTATATTTCAATAATTCTAAATTTGTGAAAGCCTAAAGAGTTCACTTTTGCATCATCATGAAAAAAGAACTAAAGAGCTAATTACTGGTATAAAAGGGCAGCATTTTACCCATTTACCCATTCAGGCTGTTTTTGTATAATTTAAAAGCAATTATTTAAATATAAAGTTTCATTATACCTCATTGTTATCTATTTACTGAAGAACATTCAAAGATGTCTTCTTTTTAAAATATTGGTCACTCCTTAGTTTACATTAGAGTAAAATAATAAAACCACATCTCTTCAAAAGTGAGGGTGTCAGAGTGGGATTCTTTGTATTAATTCATATTATTCTTTTGTATTCTGGCTTAAACCAAGTAAGGACAGTAAGCAAATATATTTAATAGGCGATATTTTACAAATAAACACTCAAAAAAGTACTTTATGATTTAATCACAGCTTTGTTAAACTAGTCTTTTTTAATCTTCCCAGCTTTAGTCTTATTCTAACTTACATAATCAAAACACCAAGTCCTTATAGCATAGAGAAGTGCCTTCATTACTCCCCAGTGTAACACTGCGCCCTAAACCTGTGAAACCATTAATTCAGAGAGCATCTGCTGGCAGGGCATTTCCTACTTTAACAAAAGCACAGTGAAGACAGGGCCCACTGTGCCCCAACAATGTACCTCGTACAAGGACCCAGGCCGTAGATTCCCCCTTGGAGCTGGTTCCCAAAGTGCTTCTTTGAATGAACGTGGCTGCTTCCCATTGTTGAGAGGATAAAAATCATGTTGAGATGTGCGACCACTGCTGGAAAATCTAACTGCCCATTCGGTGCCCAAGCGTTAGCAATACATTTACCTAGAACACCTGGGCAAATCTTTTTTGTGTTGATCCCCAAGTACCCCATCTCTTATCAACTTCCATTTTCTAAGCCACCTCAGAACGTTTGGAAGTAGGAGGGGTTTAAACCCTATAACACCATGACAATAGTGAGATTTTACTGTATGTGAAAATAAAATAACATTCAAAGAACATGGGCCAAAAAAAGAAAAAAAGAAGAACATAGGAGAGCAGAAACATATCAGGTTAGATATTTTTCTTCCTCAACTAAAGAAACATAGGAGCAGTACTCATCTGGAACTAAACTGTAGCAAGCAAACATTCCAAAACTAAGACTCAATTTTTGTAATTGGAATTTATTTACCTATTAGCTACAAGAATGAATGTTTCACTTGGAAAAAATGACAGTACCCAAGTGGATGGCACTCCAAGTCAGGTTAAGAATAATGTTTTGATGCCTTGCATCTGAGTCTGTGGTTGAAAAGAAATTGTAAATCTAGTGCTCAGGGTTCATGGCCTTTCTACTCTAACCAGATGCTCCAGATGCCTACCAAACACCCAAGAGAGAGGCTGCTCCCTACCCTGAAGACTTCCTTTGACATAGCCTAACATAGAGAACAAATAAGGTCACTCATCATGGAGTTAAATGACAATGATCTCAAGAAGATGTGCAGGTGGGAGCCTAAATCCACACAGGCTTAGTGGAGGGCAATGTCTGTGGAAGTTAAAGATGCACAATCCTCTCACCCAGAGAGTTTACTTCTGAGTACTTATTACAGAGAAGCACTTTCAAGGAAATTCAGTGTAGTATTGTTTGAAATAGGAAAAGTTTAGTAATTAAATGCTCATCAGAAAGAGAACGATTAAACATGGTACATTCACACATGAAATATTTTACAGCAACTAAGTTGTTAGATCTCTACACACAGATATGGAAAAATCTGGAAGACACACTAAGTGGGAGAAAGGAAGCTATATAATAATGCATGCATTATGTTCCTACTTGTGTAAAATTTAAAATACCCAAACTGCATATATGTTTCAAAATGCACAGATTATACACACACACACACACACACACACACACACACATACACAGTGGAGAAGAATTCTGAAAGGATCATACCCAACTGATTACTGTGATTAAAATGAACTGGGCAGGTAAAGAGAGATTGTCACTTTATCTGTATTGTTTTAACTGTTTATAAGAGTGTATTCATGTGTTGTGTAAATTTTGGATCATGATTACAAGAATGCAAAACATGAAAAACAAAGAAGGCTGTCTCTGACCCCATGTTGTGGGTTTTCCTTAATGAAAGTGCACAGCAAGCCATAGTAGCACCAGCTGAAGCCAGGGCCACAGGAGCCCGGTGCGCTCTGCATAGCAGGTCTCAACAAATATTTGTTGAATAATGGTGCCTGGACTGCCTTTTAAAAAAAAAAAAAAAGCTTAAAGCTCTACAAAAATACCTGGGAGTCTACACAGTGCTAGACTCCCACATGGACACAGAAAAATGAGGCAGTGTGGGGCCCTCAAAATATGACTAAGGCTGGGAAAAGTGTGAGCCTCTAATGTGCTTTGAGTCCCCAGGTACAGCTGTCCAAGGGTACCTCTTCCCTCCTTCCCAGGCTGGGGCCACCTGCCACCCATATTTTCCCTGAGAATGCAGTTTGCCTTCTGTCCCCCAGGTCAGCTCCCCAATTCCCTCCAACTTGACCTCCCGTTCACTCATTCAATAATTTCAACAGATGTCCCACTTGTGTTCTAAAATTACCATTCAGTCAGTAGAGAGGAGGGAAGAAAAATAGCAGACATAATTGCTTTGAGGTTCTGGAGAAGGAAGTCATTTTCCCCAGCCAGGGCAGTCAGTGTCTGGGGCCCTGTTTAGTTAAAATCACGAAAGGAAGACTTCACTCTATAAGCTGTGTGTCAAAAACACCCGTCTGACCACTCATCCACAGTGTCCCCCAGCTCTCACACACAGACACACACACATACACCCAAACACACATGGAAGTGGGGGTAGGGAGTGGGAGAGAGAGGGCGGTAGGGGACAGAGAGAGAGAGAGAGAATGTCAGACAGACCTACGACCAAATTGCAGTTCCTCCGATCCCATTTTACTTATTCTCATTGTGTCCTTCTCCCCACCTCCTACTGCAGCTTTGCTTGTCCTGCCTTACTCCCTGCAAGAACCCCAGCTGTGTGAATACCAATCTCATTTCAATTAAAGAGAAGACACATCTCCACTTTCCTTATTTCAATCACACAGACAGAAGAGGACTTGGGCAACACCTCCTATCCTGCTGATGGGAGAGAGCCCCAGGAGTGTGAGCACTGTAGGAGGCAGAAGCAGGAACGTTACCATCTATTCTTGGATGACCTGCCACCACCCCCCCACCCCACCCCACACACACACACCCTGCAGGTCAGGAACACCCACCAACATCCCTCCCTTCAGAACATCATCCATACAACAGTAACACCCCACCGAGTCCTTCCCCATAGGACTCTGAGGCCTCTTCCATTTCTTTAGAGACTTTCTTTGATGATGAGCTGTTGGGCTCTGTTCCGGAGTCCTCCTCCCACTGTCACCAGTATTTAATAAGACATAAATGTCTCCACTGTTGAGCAAATGGTCCCCTCTCTATCAGGTATTTCTCACATTTTGCACGCAGTAAAAAGTGAAACAATACCAACAGGGAAAGTTTAAAAAGTAAATTGCCCACAAATCTGCTACTCCAGCTGTCCCCAACCTTTTTGGCACCAGGGACCAGTGCTTCTATGAGAATCTAGTGCCTGATGATCTGAGGTGGAGCTAAGGCAGTGATGCTAGCGCTAGGGAGCAGCCACAATTCCAGATGAAGCTCTGCTAGCCTGCCACTCACCTCCTGTGCACCCGGTTCCTAACAGTACCAGTCCACGGCCCAGGGGTCGGGGACCCTGTGCTACAGGGGGTCTCTTGTTTCTCACAAAGTCATACTTTAAATATGGAACTTGAGCTGAGGTTAAGAAAGAAAGGCATCTCCCTACAGACACTGTGAGGTATGTGAGGCAAACCCACTATAGGCCAGTGGAATATGCCACCAAGAGTGAGAGCTGGGGTGCAGCATAGGGTCCTGATGCCCTCTCTAAGCCCTTTTCCTGCTGTAATCCAATAAGTCTGGCTATACACCAATATATACAAATATCCTCACTCTAACATAGGCTCGTTTTGAAAGAGCCTGAGCAGGGAAGTTCCAGTGTGAAAGGCATGACCATAAAACAGAGATGTACTTTTTAATAAACAAACCAAAAGAGTAAGAACCCTTTTGGAATTCTTTTTAAGGCACGGTAATAGTAGCAAACATGAAGTCTTTAAGAGTTGGACTTGAGTTCTGAAAAACTGTCAATGCTCAACCAAAGTCTGTTCAATTAAAGGTCAAGCTAGGTAACTTGTGCTTTGTCAACCAAGCTAAGACTACAAAAGAGATGTGATTATTTGATTAGTACATAAACTGGCTCACGTTTCATGATTAGGAAACCAGCTCTGGGTAAAGTGTTACTACACAAATCCATCTACTCTGGTCATTGTGCTGCTCTCCCTCCATTGGTCTTTACTTGAAATGCGACACACACATCCATCCAAATGCAGTCACTCACAGATGTCTTGCGTACAACGCTGGATACAAAAGCCAGCGTATGACTTAGGGGTTCCAAAAGCAAGGAGTACTGTCTTTCTTCTCTCCTGCTTCAGGCATAAAGAGTTAAATCTGTCGAGAAAGATGTAATCCTGAAATTAAAGGCAAACTCTGACAGGTGTTTCCTAGGATTCTCGTTAATATTGGACAACGAAAGTCAGCCTCTTAGGCAAACATTAATCATTAGCCAATTGTTGAAAATTAACTACTGATTTATAAGGACACACTGTGGAGCTCTTGTATGGTCATTCATTTATATATTCACTTATTCTACATGCATTTCCTGATGTACCTTCTGTGCACCAGGCACGGGGTAAAGTTTACAAAGCTGTAGAGACGAATAATTCTCCTACCTCAGCCTTGAGTAACTCATATGCTAGTTTCATCCAAAGTCACTCAGCTGTTCAGCCAAGGAGCCAGGCTGTCAGACCCCGGAACCCATGTGCAGAACCACTTCCAAGAGCATTTATAAAATCAGACAGAAATGGTCTAATATCTGTAAAGAGGAGAGTTTACTATGCTTAGAGTTTACCATGCTTACAGGAGTGCAGAAGGAAAGCAAGTGCTCACACTTAAGCAGGTGCTGTGGGAACTGGGGAAGAGGACAAGGATCAGAGAAGGCTGGACTGAGGAGGCAGCACACGAGCTGTCATGGAAGAACAGACAGGGCCTAGGCATGCAGAAATGAAAGCATGCAGCTCAAACAGAAAGACAGTAGAGCAAAGACATGATACAGATGAGGTACAGAACTAACACCCACCTTACAGGCTAAGCCCAACAAACCAGGTGACGAAACTGTGTTTCCAGTATTACAATGTACACCACTCCCTAGGTGTAAAAACTGTGAGATGCTGAACTATATTACCATGCAGATCCAGTGAACTTTCTTTGGAAGCCCAGGGAACACTGTAAATTGGAATCTCAGCCATGGAGGAGAGACTGCAATCAAAGTAGACTGTCTCCTGGTGCTCCGGGCCATTGTGAAGTATATCGTCCCCCTGATAGCTGTCCACAGCCAGCACTGCTCTCCAAAACAAAATGTGCTAAACTGCTCAGCTCTGACACCAGGTAGTCCAAGGGCTCCTCCACCCAGAGGTACATAAGGAGAGTCACAAGACCCTGTGTTTCTCAGAAATAAATGCCTACAACTTCCCACCCACTTCCACCCAAGGGCCTCCAAGGAGTCCACAGAAGAACCTGCCACCCAAAAAAAATTCTGAACGTGGCTCAGGGGTAAGAATGGGTGAGGTGCTTCTCCTGAGAGAGTCGTTCACTTGGTGGTCATCAACAACACATATTTACTGAACATCTATTCCACATCTCCAGGCCAGGCACTGTTGGGGATCGAAAATGATTCACTATGAATTATATTCTGAAGATGCTTAATTAGACAAAGACAAGATATGCATATTATAAATAACTAAAATATAGGGTATTTTATATGCAAAGGGCCACAAGAGAAGTTCAGATAAGAGTGTAACTTCAGACCACAGTCAGAAAAGGCCTCACGGAAGAGACAGCATTTGGGATTGCTCCTAAGCAGCTGTAAGGACAGTGACGTGTGACAAAAGGGCAATAGGAAGGAAGAGGCATTTCAGATGGGGAAAGCAGTGGAGGAAAAGCCAGGAGGTGGACAAGTGTAGGGGGAAAGTGTTTAAGAAGTTATGGTGGACAAACGGGTGGGCTGTGAAGGAGAGGAAGGGAGGATAAACCAAAGGAGGTCAGACGGGCCAAGGGGGACCTGGCCATGGATTCGGACCCTTCCTCAGTGGGCAGCCATAGAAGCCTCAAGATCACTAATCCAGCAAAAGACATCTAACAGTGGTGTGTATGTAGAGGAAGGGAAAACATAGGGATGCTGTAGGGACAACATGTCAACAGGCTTAAAAACACAAACTGGCCTCAACAAAATGAGAAAAATGGCAAGAAAGGGGTCAAAGACTTAGAGAAACTTATTGTTGAGCTTCAGAAGCCTTTATGGAGCACCTAGTAAGAGCAAGGTACTCTGGCTGATAAAGGGCCACAGGCCTTGCCCTTTGTGGGTGCAGTCATTAGCAGACCTCAGGGAAGGCCTGAAGTGGCAGATGAGCATCCACACTTTGGAGTTCTAAACTGAAGCAGTTCAGCATTAGAGAGAACTAATCAGTAGCCATGGGATGGGGGGAGCACCAGGAACAGGATGCACAATCTAAAAACTTATCACATCTGTTTGCTTATGAGAAATTCAAGTTTGGGAAGAAAAAGAAAGTGTTTTTCAACATAATAAAGTACGATATTGTAATTATCCCCACTCTGACACTCCATAAAAACAAGTTCTCCCAAACTCCGTGCTATGAAGAAATTAAGTAAATGATATACCTTTTCAATAAATGGAAGTGAGGAAATACTGACTGAATAAGAGAAATGTTACTGTGGGAACCGAGCTGCACCGTTTCCATGGCTTCAGCCTCCACTATCCCTGCAACTCCACAAATGTAAGCCACATAGAAACTTGAGATTGTTTATATATATATATTTTTTTTTAAAGTCTAACCCTGGGAAAACTTGCTGCCCCAAGGTTTCTAAATCCCCAAAGCTGGCTGAGTTATACACAACTCAGACCGAACACACACTGGACCAGTGGGGATGGCCACATTTCTCATCCAAGAAAAGTAATAATTTCACTACAAACAACCTATTATAGGCAGAACCATCTTCCACAAAGTTGGCCCCGAATCTTGCCCTAAGTACTCGACATACACATTTCCCACAGAGCTATGAAGCAAAACAAACAAACAAGCAAACAAAAACTCACAAGCTCTCTGATACGTACAGCTTTGCAACCCGTATCAGGCTCTGCCCTTTGTTTTGCCATTCACATTAACTGAAAGGTATTTACTACAGATGAAAAATAAGCTTCGTTCATCTGCCTCTAAACCAATCCCAAAAATAGAGCAATCACTTGGGTACAAATTGGGTCAAATGTATAAAAAAACCTGGCTCCCTGGCGGGAGGACTAACATGGCATGGGACCTTGCTAAGAGTCAGGGGGGAAGTCCACAAAGCTCTTCCCTTCCCACAGTGGGAAAGGAAATATTTAAAGAGTCAGGCAGAGAATAAACTCATCTGGCCATGTGACCATCCAAGTGAACACAAGACAAACATGAATGCTATGAGTTTCACAATATTAACAGGTCAAAGGAATACATGTTGGGTTTTAGAAAGGCCTGCCAAAGTAACACACTGCACCCTTCCCCCAAAGAAAGACTACTCTTAAAGAACTGTCAAGAAATTATCCGCTGGGGAGAAGCTGCCAGGGAGAAGAAGAGAGATTTATCCATCACCTATATTTTATTCCCTCACTTATTAGCTGAGAAATCCAATGGTCTGACAATACTTACATCAATACGTCTAATTTCCCTGGGAAAAATCGGAATATTAGTTGGCTATATGTGCAGCTACATTAGTTATTCCATTGATTCAAATTAATCTGCCTTTCTGAAAGGTATTTATTATTTAAGTTTGTTTAATCATGTTCTCTTGAGCCACAAAAAAAAAAAAAAAACAACAAACTGGGTCATCATCCACATTGTTAAATTTGGTAACGAGGCTGACGCCATCTGTGGCCTAGCCTATGATGATCTATCCCCACTGATGGGGGCTTTTCACTATTTCTGCCTTTCCTTTAAAACGACCATCTAATGTCACTTGTCTATGACCAAACAGAAGCTATTTAAAATATCCAAAATTATGCAAATCTTTAGCATAGTATACATATGTACTGACAGTGTTTATATGTTTATCTAACTCCCATTTACAATTGTATTTTCAGTAGCAATATCCAAGTTTTTTATAATTATCTAGAAATCAGACCAGAAAACCCCAAAGGTGAATAGACATAATGCTACATCTGAAATATGCCACACATTTTAAACGTAACATGAAATCCTAT
The DNA here is from genome assembly GCA_030015415.1 of Cynopterus sphinx. Taxonomy (NCBI): domain Eukaryota; kingdom Metazoa; phylum Chordata; class Mammalia; order Chiroptera; family Pteropodidae; genus Cynopterus; species Cynopterus sphinx. The sequence goes on from CM057381.1 coordinate 115,234,945, forward strand.
ACATAAACCATTATAGCTAACATCCCAAAAGCAAAATTTCAATATCTTCAGAACCCGGCGAAGCAATCCCCACAATAGTTCTGCCTCCACGACACTTAAGAACAACCAGCCCTACTAAAATACAGCTTCACCAGGAAAAACCAAAACAAGTGGAACTAGCTAAAAGAAGAGAAAGCAAAACAATGGAGAGAATTTCCTGTTATCTGGCACTGGCCCCCTCCTCCTTTGGCCTTTCTGCTCAGCCTCCAATTGTAAAACATTGACCCCGGCAAGGATGCTGCAGCTCTAGAAAAATCTTGAAATGGCTTCTGAATCAAGAAAAGATTACAGAATGTCAGAGGTGAAAACAATCCCAGTTATCTTATCCAATCTCCTTAACTGACAGGTGGGTGAATGGCAAGGCAGAAAGTGTATGGAAATGCCCCAAAATACAGCTAGCTGACAGCTGAGTGGGATGAGCTCCTAGTCCCACTCTAGTGCTCTTCAGTGCTTTTTATTTTTTTTTTTTTAACTATATCAACCTTTCCCAAAGAAAGGTCCATGAAATTCTGGTTCCGTGATGTGTTCTGCCAAAAAGTGTTTAAAGAATCCATGACCAATTACTTTTAGGAACTAGCTGAGTTAAACAAAATAAAACTGGTTTTTGAACTACAGACCTTTCTGGAGCTTTTCCTGAGCTAATGTGCACTACCAACCTTTTAATAGGGCAATAAAGTATGTGGAAATATCCCAATTTATTTAACCATAGAATCATTTTATCTTGGGCATTTCACAGGAAGTATTCCACTTCTCTGAAAATTAAGAGTTCATATATAAAATCTATGATAATTCTCTACTTATCAGAAAAACTACCAGAGTACCCACCACCCCCACATAACACTGAATTAAAAAAAAAAAAAAAAGCTAATATCAGGAAAAGAATGGTAAACAACAAAAGCCTATGTGGAGAGAAAGTTATTTAAAACTTTGCTACAAACCTCTTCCAAAAAATGTTCTACATCTATTTACACAAGATTCATGATTTTAAAAACTTTCATTCAGTATAAATTTGAGAATATAAGTTAAAAAAAAAAACATTGTTGCAAAGCTCCAGGAAACATCACATACATAGCTATAAATGTGAACCACTCAGAAAGCCAGCTACCAGGTTTTAAGTTTAGAGGCAAATGATAACCACATATCAGGAACTCTAAGCTTAGACACTTACCAAGTTATGATTTGTTGAATTAGAATCATCTTCAGGGAATGGGATGTAAATAGCTAAGGCCACACAATTGGCAAAAATAGCCAATAATATAAATATGTCAAATGGTCTGAAAAATTTTGTTAAGGGATATACATATATATACATATGTGTTTGTGTGTGTCTGTGTGTGTGTTATACAAACATAAACCATCTCTCTCATCACACTCCCAATCACACCACTTTTGAATCACTTTTAAAATGAGAATGATATGCACAAGTCCTTTTTTGACTGTTGTGACAATTAGGTTTCCAGCAGAAGTACTCATCAGTGGTCATCTCACAGCAGATCTTCCTTCCTATCCAACGACCTCTCCATGTCCTTTTCCTCTATTGCAAGGATCATGTTACCCTCATTCTTCTGGGGTACATTTTATATTACAACCTAAAAGCACATCCAATTGGGGCACTGTGTGAACCTGGTGCTGCTTCTTACAGTTTTAAAAGTGACAGGGGCCACAGAAAGCTAAACTTCTGGCTGTTGTTTCTTTCCTGACACAAAGAGGGACAAATCTCTTCCATAAGAATCCATGACTCCATGTGTTAGAGCTATTTTCTCGGGGGCTATTCTTGGCTGGATCAGTATGAATCTCCTGCCTGGACTTGGACAGGCCGAGTCACCAGCACCTTCTGCATTATACCTGCAACTGTCTCCGGGCTTGTTCCACTACCTCGCACGCTGTAAGAAGCAAGCCAGGCTTCAGTTCCCTCCTTCCTCTCTTTACTAATCAATGGTTATCACTGCTTCGGATTAGAGCAGGACTGAAGCTCCATTTATAACATGCTATTGCGTTCAATTTATAAACAAATTAAATAAAAAGCCATAAGAAATCAGCACCAGACACTTTCGAAGTACAATTTAACAATTCTGAGTCTCAGGGGTCTGTACGGAAGAGTCACTCTGAGATACTTGCTTAAATATTCGGGCGTTATTGACAGACAGACATTGTCAAAACTGGCAACACAAAAACTGACGTCTGCCAAAATGACTGTTTTTCCTCTTCTGGTATTCAGCCTTCAAAGTGCAAGGCTTCCTGAGTACCAGCCTGCTCTGCAACTCCAGGGCTTGATCTCATAACAATGTCTCTCCCATTATTCACTCACCCACAAGAGGTCACTGGTTTAACAAAACACCTCAAAGTACTAAAGCTTTGAAGATATGAACAGACCCTTCTCCATTCATCCTGATATTTTTCTGAGAAATCCGAAAACACTAAAGGAGGCAAAGAGCCCTTGCCTCTCTGGCACTGAAACAAGGATGCAGACCTTATTCCCTTACTAATGCTGACAGGTTTATTTTTAAAGCCAGCCAGCTTTCGCTCATATTTATTCTTTTAATTCATTTAATACTACAAAATCACTTATCTAGGGACCCAACTTTAAGACACTTTAAGACTTCAGAATCTCCTTTTAATTTTTCTTTTCAGCAGTTCCTACTGTAATTTTAAAAGCCAAATGCCCCAATGTTATTCTATACAGAAACATACTTTCTGCCTCTCCTCTCCTCTCCACCATCATGGTTTCTTTTTAATTTCCCACTATTTAAATGATAAACCACCAAATCTGAGAAACTACACTGTTCAGGAAGGCCAAACATAAATGTTTGTTTCCTTTATGGTGGTCCAGTTTTAGTCTCCAGGAATAGTGGATACTATCTCACTGCCACAAGATTTTTACAAGCCAAGCAGAAGAAAGCAATAAATAAACAGATGAGTCTGATCCTAAAAATTCCTCCTGATAAGGTGAACATTCCTCATTCTCCCAAGATGCAGGATAATCTGTCTTTCCTGTGTGCAGAAACAAACTGGGCTCTTGCTCTTCCCATGCTGACTGGGCCTGACACAGCTGGCTTCAGGAGGATTTCTATAACCTGCTCTCTGAACTAGAAGGAAACTGTCATTTGAAAAACAAACAGATCATATACTGTCCCGATTGTAGGCTGGCTCGTCCCTGCACTAGCAGCCACATCCCCTAATTCCTATACACATGTGTCTGGCGACGCAGGAATGGGAGTCAGCAGCACAATCCAGGATGTCACTCCTTGCACATAAATTGTTATATACAAATTACTTTCCACAAAGAGAAACAGCACCAGGCTTCCCACCTTGCTCCATATAAAATTAATGACCCCAACAAAAGGCCTCTGCTTACTCAGTCATGTCCAGCAGCCTAGAGAGGAGAAGATCTTTCCGGCTAAGTGCGACCACTGCCTCTGACTCCAGCGATGCCACTGAGGCACACCTCTTTACCTAGCTCCCTCCTGGGCCAACATTAGTGTTCATTCTCAGACTAGAAAAAACTTAAAGAGAAAAAAAAATTCACACAACCCCAGTTGTATAAGAAACACCATAACTCCCTAAAAACACATGAAAACCCCTCAAACCTACCCTTGCACTTGACTGCTCTCTCCAAAACCTTTCTAGACAGTTATCTCATTTTACTTCATATCCATGAGCACAGAAAATAGCCGGCTAAGACAGAGGGCATGCAAACAGCTGCCTGACAAGGTGCTCAAACTTTAAGAGGGTTTCTGCTCCACTTTGTAGCAAGTCACCAACATCCTCCCTTTTTATTGTGGCCCCTCCATCCTGGCAGTGGGGGGGGAAGCCCTAAATTCACACTGCTTTAAAGCCTTTTGTCAGCCCCCAATATACTTCTGAGAAAAGGACATGCTTTGTTTTACCCAGACCAATGAATCATCTGACTAATTAGAAAGCCATTTGCACAGAATGAAGGCCTCATTCAACAGTTTCTAAAGGGTGGCAGTAACTGGATCCTAGCCTCCAGATTTAGGGAAGGGTATGAGCAGGCAGAGCACCCTACTTTTCCAAGATCTGGGACATCATAACAACCATCCTGAGGCATTTGGAGTTCAGTTTTAAAAATACAAAGGAGACACCCAGAAATGTAACTCCAGTCCAAGGACATAGACAGAATTTTTTATAAAGGCACCAACTGCAAATTCCTCCACTGAGAGAACTGTTCTCTAACTCATAAGGGCTGAGGTGGGGTGGGGAGGAGAAGAGGCACACACAAACCTCTCCTTTCGCATGTTCCCTCATGCTCATGTTTCAAATGCCTTTTTGGAACTTGTCAAAAGGAAATTCCAGGAAGTCATAGCATTGATGAGCAAATAGCTCCCTCCCTATGAAGCAAGTGTTCAGATTTGTAGCTACCTGAACAATTAGAATAACCAAATGTCAAAGCTAGAACAACCTTAGCATTAATTGGAGTTTCAGAAGCAAATTCCAAACACCAGAATGAGAAGATTCCACTAAAGGTCAAAAACGTAGTTATTTCTAGTAGAGTCTCATGCGGTCTTTTTTTTTAACCAGCATATCTTATTTGCAATAGGTTCAACATATACCACTGCCCAAAAACAGTGAGGGATTTAAACCATCTAACATCAAATGACCAAAGGTTAGCTTTATATTTTAGTTACCTACCACTCTGAAGTTTCAAGCTGTCACTCCCTCCCACCACTACACACACACACACACACACACACACACACACACACACACACACACAGAGAGAGAATAGGCTAAATATACTATAGAGCTGCCCCTCTGCACCCTAATGAAATAGGAAGGTGTATACAATGAAACCCTTTACACAGTTTCTTCCATTGCTCACATTCCAGACTGCTATCACTTTGTATATGCCATTTCAGGACGCAAATCAGATAAAAAACAGATGGTAAAAGAGAAAATAAATAAGACTTCCCCAAAAAAGGATACTTCCATTCCACTATACTAATGCAGGCTCTTCGGATGGGGTTATTGAGTGATAAACAGAAAAGGGCGCGGGCAGGTCGGCTGTTGGAGGAGTTACCCTGTTTTTTGCTCTTGGCGTATTGCTGACGTTTTCTTTGGGAGAGAGATCCTACAGGTGGGGTGGCGGAGGTGCTCATAGTTTGGGCAGCCTTGGCCTGTCTAGCAGCATCGATTGCAGCTTGCCAAGACAAGACGGTTTGCTTGGAGCTATTCGTCTGAGAAGTTGGTCCTTCACCAGAAAGAGAGAACCTGGTGCCTCTTGCATAGTTTGCTTCTGGGAAGAAAAAAAGAAGAAAAAATTAAAAAAATAAAAAACAATGAGAATCCAGTGTCAGGAAAAAGCAAGTGTGTGACTCCCATCAATAACAAGGGGGAATCGTTCCCATGTTTCCATTTTGAAGCTCATGTCTTGTTTTTCAGAAGCAGGGGTTTAGTCAGCCAGAGCAGTTAGAAAAGTCCCCGTGCTCTGACCTAAGGCTCAGTCACACAGGACCTTGAAGCATTACGCCCATTGAAGTTAATACCTCTGTACATCAATGTCTTCACAAGGAATCTTTCAGTGTATTTCTTCAGACAAACAGGTCATTCTCAACATTTATGGCACATCTTTTCTGATTTTAAAAACCCCAGTATCTCTGAGTTGAGATCTGTACAACAGTTTTTCTCCAAAATAACTATCATCACACACACACACGCACGCACGCACACACACACACAGTGCCAATAATTCTAAAGTCTTAATCATTTTCTGAGTGTTACTCCAACATCTTTCCACAACCACAAATGCATTTTTTTTTTCAGCACAGGGTGAAAAAATGCTCCACCGGCACCAGGGCATTACCAAAAGCCCCACAACAAATATCTAGATTATTCACTGACACTTCCTGCAAATGAAAATTCATGATGCTTGGGACTCATTTCCTCTTACAGGCTTCTGAAAACAGAAAACATCTTTAGGGCTTTTTTGCATTTTAAATTGCAGCAGAAGCAGCCAAGCCAGCATCCAGAGAAACAGACAAGGCCAGCAGCCTGCACCCCTACACCCACCACAGACAGGCTGGATTATGACAGGCCTAAACAGGAATCATCTCAGTGTAGGCTGGCATCCTGGTGCACAAGGGCATAACCCCAAGATGTGCAAAGCACCCTCTGGCTTTGGGTCAGGCCACCACTCAAGCTGGTCTCCCCGGCACCTGTCTGCCTTGAGTCACAACCTCCTTACTGAGACAGAAGTCAAAGTGAGAGTGGTGACACAGGTAGAGGGATGGGCTTTGCAAAACCAGTTCTTGCTAAGTACAGAACAAGGGAGAGTCAAAGCAAGCGCAGGTGTGCCTGCCCGGCAGCCTGAAAACGGGGCCACTGAGGTTGGCGGCAGACAGTCCTGGCCCAGGGAGGAGTCGTGCCAAGCCTTCCCTTGGGGAGCACTCACCTGGGAAGGCTGCAAGCCCACAGAGGTTGTGGAGGGCGCCAGCGACCTCCAAGGAGAAGGGAGGAGGGCTGGCCAGTAGTCGCTCCGGCCTCCCTCCACCCAGCCCGGCCGGCGTGGTAGCTGCACGTGGTGCCTGGGCCAGGGCTGGGGACGGGAGCCCCGCAGCGGCAGCGACTCCCCGGGCATTGCTAGGTTACCGACGTGTCCACAGCGGCGCTGGGAGCGGGAATACGCACTCGAACCGACCCCCGGCCAGCGATTCCAACACCCGGCCTCCTTCTCGAGGGAAGGGGTGTGCTTCACCCACCGGCGCGAAGGGTGAAGCCCAGCAACCCCAGAATTTTCAGAACGCCACCAGCGACCCTCTTCCTAGTCACCCAGGGGAAGGAGACGGCAAGACAGGGGCTGGAAATGGGGCTCGGGCTGAAGGCTAACAGCCACCCCTTCCACCGCTCTGAAGCGTTGGACGAAAGTTGAGCCCGAGGATCCTGGACCCGAATCACCTCGGCTCGCCGCCCCTCCGGCTGCTCAGTACTCCGCGGCCTCCACGACCGCCCCCACCCCACAAATGCAGAATCAACTCTGACATTCAAGGCCTGAAGAGGAGAACGGAGCGGCTGTCACGCATCTCCCCTTTCTGTAGATGACACTGAGCTAGAAGCATCCGCGGCAACCCCCTCAACCCACCGAGTGCATCAGAGGCGGGAGGGGGGGTGAGAACGAGGAGGGAGTGGGAAGACCACGACAAGGATGAGATCCGGCAGCGAGTGCCCGGGCTCTGGCTGCTCACCGTTCGCGTGCTCCGCTTGCTGCTGCCGTTGATGCTGCATTTTTTTCATCATCATCATCATCATCATCCACGAACATTTATTGAGCGCCTACTGTGTGCAGGGCACTGTGCAGGGCGTTGGGGCGGGGGAGGAGCGGGGAAGGGGGTTACCGATAGGTAGGAGCCGCTGTCCCTGCCCTTATTCTCGCTTCAGCAGGGGGTGGGGAGGGACAGGACAGATACAGAAAATAAGGATAATTTATAAAAACCGCTCGCCGCCCACGCTCCCTCTTTTTCAAAAATGGAGCAAAATAAACTTTTTTTAAAAAATAAGATAAGATGTATATATTATCTTAATAATATATACATGTAATTTTTCTTTTCTTTTTCTTTTTTTCTTTATTTTTTTCTTATTTTTTCTTTTTTTTCTTTTTTTTCTTTTTCTTTTTTTTTTTTTTTTTTGCTGCAAAAGGGAAATTGGCTTGGTCCCCTCGTCTAGCGGAGGGTGGCCGCGGGGAGGCCGGCCCGGCCGCCGGGGCCGCTCGGAGCGCCCCCCATGCCCGCCGCCCGCCGCGGTGCGCGGTGCCCGGTGCCCGGTGCCCGCCGCCGCCCGCGCCGCCGCTGGCTCGCGACCGCGGGCCGCCCCAGCTCACATCCGGGGACGGAGGCGCTGTCGCCCGCCCGCCCGCCGCGCCGCACGCCGCTTCGCCCTGGCGACGCTGCGCGCCCGCCGCCGCCGCCCCTCCCCGCCCCCGCCCCCGCGCGCCGAGCCCCCAGCCGGCCGCGCCGCGCCCGGGCGGTCCGCCGCAGCGCCCGCAGCCCGCCCTCCCCGCACGGCCCGCGCGGTGGCGAGGTCGCCGCCTGAGCCCCGGGGCGCTGCCACCCGGCCCGGCTCGGTCACCCACGGGCACCGAAGGGTTAAGCGCGCTCCAGCGCGGGCCGCCCGCTTAACCCCCTGCGCGCCGCGCTGTGCTCAGGCCCTGTCCCCTCCGAAGGAGGCAGGCGGGGCCTGCGGAGCGCAGGGATGCGGCGTGCGGATTAACCGTGCGTTTCTCCGCGGCAGAAGGATGGGGCTCCTTAAGCTCCCGCGACCCGCCTCCGCTACCTGCGGCCGTGGCGCCCTCAGCACACCTTGAGGAGGCCCCGCCCCCTAGACGCACAGGTGCAAGCGGGCGCCCGGCGCTCGCGCGGGTCGAGGGGCTCTGCCTGGCGCCCTTACCTCTCCGGAGCCCAGCAGGTGTCCCCTACCCTCTCCTCCGGCTCTTTTAGGTTACGGGGCGGGGGCGGGGGGTGGGAGCTGAGCTCCCAGGAGAGCCCTCAGTCAGTGCCCCAGGGAACAGCACCTTCAGATCTAACCCGGTCTCCGAAGTGTACTCACCCTCACCCCCGCCCTGAACTAGGTCTGGCGCCGCTGTGGGCTCTAAGACACTTGGCTGATGGGGGGTGGGGGGGTGAGCATCTCTCTCGCCCCAGCATGTGCGTTTGGAGGCAAATACAGGGAAGTAAGAGCCAAGATCTTTCAAACCGGTTGTGTTGTTGAAGGAAGAGGTAATAGTGCTGAAACTGCTGACCCCCGAGAAGGAGCTGAGGGGCGCAGTCTGTTTCTCGGTGTCTCCACTGTCTCAATTGGTGGGCGGGGAGGTTGCAGACAGCGATTCCTGTCTAGCGGGGAAATACTGGATCTAGCGGATGACTGATATTTCTCATTTAACGTTTTGCTGGCTGTTGGAGAAGGGTGTCTGCTGTGTTGCTTCACAAGATTCGATTTATCTGCTTTTGTTCCGATGTGCATGTTCCTACAGCGTTTCAGAACGTTTGTGAACAGTGTCTTTAAAGCAAAAAGCTCAGCATGAAATAAGAAAATAAGAAATTAAGGGAAAGTCCTCCTTGACCAAAGAAGTCACACTGGGAATCTTCAATTGTCGGGAGCCACCTGGGGAGAGGGAGTGAAGACCAAACAAAAGACTCTCGGGGCACCTTCCTGAGAGGGGTGTCGGGACTGGAAGGATGGAAACAACCAGGCTCCTGGCCCTGTCCTGTCCTGTCCTATCCTAACCTGTCCTCCCCTCTCCTCCCTTCCTCTCCTTCTTTCTCTCTCTCTCTCCCTGCCTCCCTCCCTCCTTCCACACTCCCACCCCCACCCCCACCTCCCTTTGCCTTGTTTTTGGAGAGTAGAGGTGGTGAAGAGCCCTATGGCCTAGTAGTAATATACAGCTGACCTGGGCCATCTCATTCAAGGCTGCTTAGGAGCCCAAATCTGAAGGGATAGAAGCTATTTTCTTTCAAAGGACTTTCTCATCCAGGGACCCATGAGTCCTGAAGCATGTACACAACTCACTTTCAGAACTCTAGGTCTAAAGCTTTGCCTCTTGAGACCTATTTGCTCACAATTTAGTTCAGTTAAGCTGGCATCCATAGGCACTTGTTAAGAACAGCGTCTAGGCTAGGTGTTTTCAAGACAGACCTATGGCATAGCTGCTCCCAAAAGGATGTATAACCTAGTGAAGAAAAGTGTGTCTACATTTCTAATGCTATCAGAAATATAGGAGGTGTAACAGATATGAAGAAAGTACTATGCAGGCATTAAAAATATTATAATTGAGGGAATCTGAGACGTTTTACAAAAGAGATGACATTTTTTATGGATTCTTGACTGATGGAGAAGGGAAGAACGAGAGAGGAATAGATGGAGGACAGGGCCATTTAGGGCAGTGAAGCTTTTCGTATGATACTGTAATGGTGGATGTAGGATATTATACATTTGTCAAACCCCATAGAAATGTACAACACAAAGAGAGAATCCTCATGTTAACTGTGGACTTTAGTTAATAATAATGTGTCAATATTGGTTAATCAATTGCAACAATGTACCATACTAATCAAGATGCTAATAGGAGAAACTTGGAGGGAGTACATGGCAACTTTGTACTTTCTGTGCAGTTTTTCTGTAAATCTAAATCTGCTCTAAAAAATAAATTCATTAAAAACAAGTGACTAATTTTATAAAGAATAAATGAGGTTTGAGGGCAGGTTACCAGGGCTTAGGGAGAAAGGCTAGGATGGCCATGAAAAGCCAGTGGGAAAAGGCTTGCTGGCTTGCTAAGAACACCAGATTTATCTTCTCTGCAGTGCGAGCAAGTGAAGGTGTTTAAACTAAGAAGTGACATGATTAAATTGTGATTTGGGTTTCCAGGTTTTACACTTTAGATCTTAATAAGTTTATGGAATTAGAATACTTAACATTTTTCCACCCTAGCTTCTAAGCCTCATCTTTGCAGTGTCTCCAGTAAGCTTTTTTGAGGGCCTTGATTCAGCACAGCTCTGAATGCTTTAGCGCATTGGGTAATTTAAATATTTACATTCCCATAACAATGTGAATTACTGAATAAATACAGAATAGCTAATATTTTTAAAGGCTTTCTATGTACCAGGCACCAGTATAGGCATGTTACATGTATCAATTAGTAATGCTCATAACGAGGCTATGAGACAGATACTATTAATATCCTCATTTTACAAATGACAGAACCAAGACACCAAGGGGTTAAGTAACTTGCCCCAAACCATACACAATTATTTAGTGGCTGAGACAATAAGACATGAGGAAAGGCTAGAATAAAAGATTTCAGCTCTAAATCAGCCACATGTGATAAGACCCAATTATGTCACTAACACATTATTGTGGCGTTTTAATACCCATGCCTTGATATATAAAACACGCCATTTAAAGACACAGAGCTGGCATCCTAGATATGGTTACCTACATGTATTTCATTTCAAAATTATCCTGCTGATACCCTAGTTCAGAGCCTCACCACCTTACACCTCTGGATCATTAACTAGGTGCTCCATCTTCCTTCCCCCTCCCACAAATAACCCATCTCATGCTCAAAAACACCATGTCACTTCCCTAACCAAGAAAAAAAAAAAAAGGCTGGTTCCTTCTTCCTTCCACATCCAATCTAAACTCCTCTGACTAGCTTTCAACCTTATCATTTTGCACCATTCACCTTCACTGTGGTCAGCAGTCTCCTCATTAGGCTGTGAACATGCTGTGCTCATTTCTGATTCTCTGCCCTGGCTTGTGTTTGTTCGCTGACCTGAAATCCTGCCTTGCTGACCTCTAACTAAACCCTCCCTATTTAACAAGCCCCTGCCTCCTCCCAGAAGCCATCTCTGATTTCTCCAGCCACTACAAACACACGTGACCCCCCACCCCTGCCCCCATCTCCCCTTCTCTAAAGTCCTATGACACCTAGTTATTCCTTAGATTACATATCTTCTTGTGTCTTGTTTGATTGCTTCTTGGCTATAAATCCTGTCTCCCCAACCAGTGCAAGTCCTTAAGATCACTTCCTTAGCCCCCTCCTTCTACTGCCAAATATCTGCTCACAGCAGGCACTAAATATTCAGATTATTCTGCACAGGATCATAAAAGCTTATAGATACCACTAGAAATTATTAGTTAATATTTACAAAAATCCCATAAAGTTTACTTGGCCCTTAGATGGTAAAAAAACATAAACAGGAAAAACTGGGTCTTTTGCACTCCAGGAATTCTATTTAAGGAAGACAAACAGATCCTGAAGGCTATACGCAGAAAATACCCATAATAAACTGAAGTTTGGTCTGAATGAGTCTCTCCATCCTCAGGCCCTTGTGTTCAAAGGATAGCTCTGACCTACTAACCACCAGATAGGAGGATAAAAGCAGGGAACATATGTTCCAGGTGGAAGAATGGCATGCACAAAGTCAGGCAGAAAAATCCAGAACATGTGCAGAAATCAATAAATAGGTGGTTAGGCAGGGACCTGCGGGTACTTCAGGGACAGTGGTAATAAATAAGGTTGCAAAGGCAGGATTCAGTGAGATAGTGGTAAGTCCCCAATATTTGGCTCACTGGTCTGGGTGTTATCCTGTAGGCCAACAGTTCTCAAGCTTTTTGGTCTCAGGACCCCTTTATACTCTTAAAATTTTTCCTATGTAAGTTTTATCAACTGATATTTACCATATTCAACATTCGAATGAGAACATTTAAAAAATCATTTATAACTCACTTTTAAATAGTAATAAGCCCAACACATGTTAACAGTTTTTTAAAGAAAAGTAACTATATTTTCAAAACAAAAGAGTGAGAAGAATGGCATTCATTTACATTTCCACAAATCCGTTTATTGTCTGGCTGAAAGGAAGGTAGCTAGATTCTCCTATCTTCTGCATACAGTCTATAGTGATAGAATGTTGAGTGACTATGAAGAATATCCAGCCTCATATATTTGAAAAAGGAAGAACTGGTTTAATAGCCTTTTCACATAACGATGGATATTCTTCTTTGGTATGACATCAAAATTAAACCTTTAAAGGTTAGGTGAAATGTGGAATTTGAAATTATGTCAGTGGAACTTTTCATATTCTGTTACATTACAATCTAGCAGCTTATATTGTACTTTGAATAGATCTTTTCACCTTTGCATAATTTGGCAACATCACACATTGGTCATTTGGAAAATATTGGTTCACTGAGTTACACAGATTTTCCAAATGTTGAAACATTTCATTGTATAGTATCAAAACACCACCTTCATTGGTATCAGCATCAGTCTCATCAGAAAGTCTTTAAGTATTGGGAAACTGTCAAGCTCTCAGTGGTAGAGAGAAGTTTTTTAAAATTCTAATTTTCACTTGAAAGCTCAAATTTTATAATTGGCACAAATACTGTCAAGTGTTTATTTTTTCTTTGAAGTAACTGGCTCACTTCATTCAGTTTCAAGAAAATATCTGCTAAATACTCAGGTCTGCATACCAAAGTTTGTCAGTAAAAATGGTATCTCATGAAAAAGCGATCCATTCAGCTTCTCGTCTCAAACTATCACACAAATGAGACAACCATTGTATGCAGCAGAGATGTTTTATGCATACATCCCAATTTGTCACTCAGAATATTAAGAAGGACCTCGTTGTGCAACGGTAGCACATCTGACTCCAGAATATTAAGATATCTACACAAAGGTTGAGATTTAATAAAAATAATAAAAATTTACTGCTTGATCAAGGAGATTCTTAAGTAAAACTGGCAATTTTTTTACTCTGAGTGCATGACAGAGATTGTGCATAACACAGTGTCCACCGGAACACTTTGGTGTCACTCCCTTGATTCATGCTAAGACACTAGTGGTTCTAACTATAATTGATTTTGCACCATCAATGCAAATGTGGACACAGTAGGAAAGGCAAATTAAGTCTTAATGTTATGAAAATAGTTTTTGACTTCAAAGACCTCTTGAAAGGGTCTTAAGATCCTCCAGGTGGGGTTACTAGATAAAATGCAGGATGCATGGGATATATTTATACAAAAAAAAAATGTTTATTTGAAATTCATCCTACATTTTTATTTGCTACCGCTGGCAACCTTACCACTGAGGGTCCATAAACCACACTTTGAAAACAGCTATGCTGGAGCCACTTCTGAGGAGAAAAGTGATATCAGAGTTATGCTTCATAAAAATAACTCTAACCCCAGTAGGCAGAATGGATCAGAGAGTGGAAAGATTCGTAGGTGCAGAAAGTTTCAATTGGGTCAATTGAGAAGATAGTTCTTCTTCACTGTAGCTATTGAGAGGGGTATTGCTATTCTAAGCTTGGGCCAGGAAATGAAAAACCTGTGACAGACAGCTCCCAGCCTAGTGGGGATCCCTAACCTGTGGTGCTAATTAGCTACCATCTCCCTACCCCACCCCCAATATCAGGATTTCTTGGTTACAACTGACTTATATGCCACTGAGCAAGATTTGAAGGCTTTTCTTTTTGCTTTGGTCTCTTGGAAAGTAGAGCCCAGCTGGTCTCTATCCTTCATCAACTATTATTCACTTGAACAGCAGGATTTACGTTCACATCAGACAAAGTAATTCCATTTTCTTTAACTGGTTCATTCCCATCCCCCTTGACCCAATTCTTAACTCTTATCCATCACTCTCCAATGCAGCAAATCCTCTCCATTCCTCCAGTTGGGAAATCCTGGCAAGGTCTGGTAAGACAGTCAACAGCCCATTTTCCATGCTGACTAAAGGAACCAGTGAAGGTGACAAGTCTTTAAGTTTTCCATCTGTGAAATAAATTGGTTATAAAACATGATCCCTAAGGGTTCTTACCACTCCAAACAAGTGTATCAGAGAGCCTAAACTTTGGAACCAGGTAGATCTGGGCTCAAATCCTGGTCTTGCCAGCTATTAGCAATGTTGCTTTGAGGAACTCAGCCTCTTGGGGTAAAGCAGGGATAATATCACCCATCTTATTGATTTATTGCAAAGATTAAAAATAATGTTATAGAGCCTCTGACATATACTATCAAGTTGAATCAAATAGCTTACATGATTTAAATATACACAGTTAGAGAGAAAGAAAGGGAGAGAGGGAGAGCACCATTTAAATAGTGCTGACAGGAGTCTGCCCTTGCTTTACTTGGTTTTAGTTCTGACCTTTATGCCCTGACTTTAGAACTTAACTCCCTGCCACCATTAAGTTCAAGCCACTGTAGTGGCTCTCCTTTTCATTAACCATTCTATCATTCTATAAAGTCTCAAAACAATTGAATGCAATTGCGTTTTTCTTAATAGTCTTTGTATTTTGCTGAATTTTAATTTCCGGGACATGCTTTAGTATTTAAGATTCAACCGTCAATACTGATAACCCCCAAAGAAGATAAAGTAGAACAGAGATAACAGTAAAATAGGCATTTACACACATACACATAAGTACAGCCCCGTGGCACATGTTGAACATGAAAGTAAACACACACACACACACACACACCACCACCACCAACATTGGGCTTAGTCAATGCTACTACACAGCCACCTCCAGGTTAAAAGCATTAGCTAACCGCTGGAAATAAAACTGATATATTCACACAATGTAATGTAAAAGTCATACAAGTCTGCATCTGATCAACCACAGGAGCAAATTTATAAGGACAGGAAGTTGTTTGGGAGATACAGAGTCAATAAACATCAGAAATTTTATAGTTCCAATGTTATAGTTTCCTTTCTGTTTCTTCAGAGCAGTTGTTTAAGTATGCAACTCATAAAACAAAAACCGAAGTTTAAGTGGCACCAGTTAAATGGTCTCTCTCAGAACTGGCACCTACCACATATGCAGACCTGTTTACATTTCTTGCTACTGTCAAAAAAAAAAATCTAAGTCACAAATCCTTGAAACAAACACATAAGACTTTCAACACTTAAATAAATGTTTGGGGGAGGATTAAGTAGGAAATTATAAAAGTAGTATAAAAGTTCATCAATTTAACTCCTTAGAAAAATAGGCGGTACAAATCTAGAGTGCTTTGTATCCCTTTAATCCCCTTAGATTAACAAAGGAGAAAGTACTTACCCAGTTTAGGAACATTTTTTTTCTGTTTGTCAAAAATGCAATATGAAAGTGCAGTAACCTCTCTTAGCTTCACGATTATGGTGATAAATGGACAATGAAAATTGGAATTGGACCATTGGTTTGAAATTTGATGAAATAGCCAGATCTTAATATATTCTAGGTTATTAAAACATACATGGAGGGGGGAAAAATGCAACTATTAAAAGGTTCCAATTTGAGAAACTTTTATAAATGAGAGGAATATTGTAGGAGCCAAAACCACTTAAAGGAGAATCATTATACATACTTAGATAACTCACTAAGGATTATCTGTTTCATGTTCTAATAACCAGGGTGGCACTGTATTACATCTAAAAATATGGAACTTTCTATTTGTCAGTTTTATCTTTTTTTAGGTTGCTATTTTTAATGTGTGTTTATAATACACTGAAGACATCTCAGTCAATCATGTATTGAGCAAAATAATCACGGCAGGGAGACACACATGGTAGTCTTTATTGTCAACATGTCTATAAAACCGAATAAATATTTGTTAGTGTTCCATTTTGATAAATACAAGGAACACATGGGGATGAAAGGGAAATATATCAAGAGTTTCATAATTTTTCAAAGACTGACACTACTTTAATGGTAACTAGCAAAGAATGCCAAGGCGGATGGGAGGGTTTTGCAAACACACTACATCAGAAACAGACTAGACCTTTGCTGCTGTGGCAGAATAACCAAGTGGCTAACAGACAGGACATCTTGTCCCATGAGGCTAAATGCTAACATGGTTATAAAAGGTCTTTCAGGAGTCTTAACTTTCTACACACAGTTTGCTCCTCCTTCCCATCCCTTCAGCAGGCCTTTCTTCGACTTCCTTTCCCAGCTCCTGCCTGACTGGGTTCTTCCCCATCACCCAGAGACCTTTCTTCTTAGCAGTTTCTTCTCTCCATCCCCTTTACTTCTTCTTCCATACATTTCTTCATAAATCTCCAAAATGCCTCAATAATTATAGCTTACTATAAATTGCTGAAGGCAGAGAGAATAAAAAGAATCCTACAGAAAGAGTCAGAAGATTGAGGTTCTCATTTTGGCAACACTTAGCTGACATCCTAGAACTCGGCAATGGTGTACTTTAGAGCTAGAAAAGGGGCTGTAAGAGTGAGAGACTTGGACTCCCAGCCCTGCTTGTCACTGGCTGAGTGACTTCAGCAATCACAGTCTTTCTGAGCTTGCTTCTTCATCTGTGAAGCACCTACCTCACCCAATCACAAGGTGCAAGGGCATCATAGGAAACTGGTATGGAAAAAGCATTTTATAAATTATGAAGCATGAGACCTATGGTTTCTGAAGTGTAGTTCCCATGAAAGCAGCATAATTATCACTTGAGAACTTAGAAAATTCACATTCTTGAACACACCCAGACCTACTGAATCTAAAACTCTGGAAGTGGAGCCCAGTAAGTGTGTTTTAACAATTTCTCCAAGTGCTTCTGATGCATGCTAAAGTTTGAAGACACTGCACTATACAGGTGAATTGCTTTTTATGGGATTTCTTTTGGTTGACACTTGCTATAGTTCTGAATAGGCTTTGTCAGTGTCAGAAATATTAATGGCCTTGTATTGCAATAGTACTTACCATGTGAGGAGCACAATAGCTTATTCTCTTCTGTTCTCTTCTTGATTCTCACAAAATGCCAACAAAGTAATGGAACTGCATTCGTTTCACAAAACCACAGAGAACTTATAACATGGGTCATACAATTGATGACATCTTTGAGGGCTGAGAAATATTCCACTTCAAGGCCAACCCCACAACTTGATAGAAGCTTGTGTACTACAGTTTCAATAATACCAAAAGCATCAAAGTCTATACATGCCCACCCAGCTCACTGATGCCAGAATTTCCATCATCACAGCATATAGGTTTAGTTTTCCATCTGAAATGCCAATATCCTTGGAATTATCACAGTGAGCCCTTTATTTCTCAGGGAGGGGAGAAGAATGAGGAGAGCATGGACAGGAAGTGGGATGCCCACACCGGCTTTGGGAAGCATGCCTTAAGCTCACGATAAGCAACTTTCCTTCCTTCACAATTTTATCAAAGGCCAGGAACACAAACAGAACCAGGTGTACATCATAGGTGCATAAAAACCCAAAGGATTGACTTAGGAGTCTTAGGCTGAAGGAAGAAGAACAGTAGATCACAGCAGAAACAGAAATGAATGGGTAGATTCCTACATTTTGGTGCTCCAGGAAAAATAGAAAATCTCCCTAAATACCATGAAAATGGGGCTTCTGATTTCATTTGGTTCTCTTCTTCCTTATCTGTCTAGACATTGACATTTTAGTGTCCTATTTTTTAAAAGCATTTTATTTATATTGTATCTCATAAGCAATATTTCATTTGCCCACTACAGCACATAAAAAAGAGAAAATTCCTCATTTTAATGAGGAAGAATCTTGTACAAGGCTACTGCCAGTACTTAGCAGAGCTGACTTAGATTTGAACCCTGGTTTTCCAACTCCAAGCCTACATCTCTCATCTTGGTATGTATCTTGAATCTGTTTTACACCCTACTGCTGAGATGATCTGTGTTACACTGTTCAACTCCCACACTCTCTTATGGGGAGGATGCTGGGGCTCTGGAGCCCTGGTACAGAGCGTGAATCCTAGGCTCCCATCATTCAAGCAGGTTCCCAATTTGCTCCCACTGAGTACTTCCTCCTCAATTTTAGAACACAGAACTTAATGATTCCACAGAAAAAAAAGATTCTGCTACACATAATTGTACTCTGAAAATATCACTGTGGAAACATGTATTTGAATCACAAAGTTGGTAGGGCAACTTTACACATGCCAGGCCCTTCTATTGATGAACTCCACAGGGCTCTGCAAAGTGACCCATCTACCCTGACTCTAGGTAGATGGTTGCTGAGTCCATGCCTTGCACTTTCACTGAAGTGAAGACACTTGGTTCTTACACAGAAGTTTGGCCTAAAGTTCTCTAAAATTCTTTCAAGCCTGCTGTTCTAAATTATACACAACCAAAGCTTTTATTCTGTTATCTGGTCTCCTATACCATTGTATGACTTGAGACAATCAGTGATAATGGATTATAAATCCTTACTTCTGGTCCTACCCTTTAACCTAAGCTCCAATGCCACACCACCTATCACCTGCCTGGTGTAGTCACCAACAAATCTAAGTAAAAATGTCTTAAACCAAACTAACTTCTCATTATCTTCTACAAACCAGCTCTCCATGGCAACTTCTAGCACAACCATTTTCTCAACCACCAAAACTTAACATGGTGGCGTTGTCTCTCTTCCTTCACTTTGTATATTTGGTTCATCACCACTAACTTGTTTCCTGAGTATTTTCTTCATATAGCTGCCTCACTGGTCTTTATTAGATATTCTTTCACCATGATATTCTCTGATCCAACATTTTCATGCCTTACAGCCATGAAAGCAGTAATTCTCAACCCTGACAACAAGGTAAAGCATCTTAAAACTCCCAATGTCCAAGCCCCATCCCCGGAAATTCTGATTCAGGGGGCCTGGGGTGGGGCCCAATCATTAGAATAACAGAAAATCATTGTCTTGAATTATATTTTTCAAACTTTAAGGTACACAGGAATCACTTTTGGATCTTGTTAAAATGAAGATTTGAAGTCTATAGCCATGCCACCCTGAACAAGCCCAATTCCATCTGACCTTGGAAGCTAAGAAGGGTCAGGCCTGGTTAGTACCTGAATGGGAGACCACCTAGGAAGATCAGGTGCTGTAGGTGTAAAAAATTTTTAAAAAATAAGGATTATAAACTGACAAGGTCCTTGCAATCTGTGAGGTCAACCAAGGGTTACCCTGCATAATAAATAAATACATACATACATACATACATACATACATACATACATACATACATACATACATAAATTGAAAAAATAAAATTAATATAATAAAATAATAAAATAAATAAAAATGAAGATTTGATTCAGATTCGGTCAGGGTTGGGGTGAGCCTGAGATGCTGCATTCCTAACAAGCCCTAGGCCATGCCATGCTTAGTTCCCATGCCAAGTTAGTTCCCAGACCACACTTTAATTCTCAGGATCCTAGGGCACCAACTCATGGACATTACCTGAGAATTGCAGTGGTTGTAAGGCCTTCTTCATTTTCCATCGCTTCTTGTTCTCACAAGGCCAGCTCCTGACTCCTCTTGACACACCAGCCTGCTTCGCCCTCTTGGTTCACTTGGAATACCTGAATCCCTTCTCTTTGTATAGTTAAATCATACTCCTCTGTCTGTATCCAGCCTAGCCTCTCTTCTATCATTTAGTCGTACCCAGCTACTCCATGGTTTAGTCATTCTTTTTTGCTAATCTAATCTCCCACAACTATAGAAAGTGTGTTGATCATTGCATCATGTAATGAGCTCGGCTACTGACAGCAGGAAGAAAACTGAGTGGAAAGAGATATGGATCCTGGGGTACCACTATTGACACTCTAACTTCTGGCAAGCCATTTTCTCTGAAAAAATGCCCCCAAATGCTGAAAGTCCAACTGGTAATCACCAAATTAGATCAGAGGCTTATTTTTTTAAGTCACTTACTTTATCTTGAAAACATCCTCAGAAACTTGGTCCAACACAACAGCCCTATGGATGTGTAAGGCAAATGGTGATGAACAAAAGGTAGACATTTCAGTAGCTGAAACTATTCCTCAGAACATTCAAGTTAAGAACTTTAGAGATATTGATCTCACTGTCTCTCTCCCCACTGTTTTATTGATAAAAAAGTGAAGTCCCAAGAAGAGATTAGCTTCTTCACATGCCCAATTGGTTAGTAGCAGATTCAGAGTCCAGATTCCCTCCCTGGTGGGCATTCCACTCCAACTTGCTGTTTCTCACACATACTTTCTGCCATGGCTGATTCTTAAACCACCAGGATCGCTTCTAGGCACAGGAGCTCATGCGGACACGGTGAAAAGTGCTATGTGACCTTGAGCATCTTGAAGTTGGGAACTGAGCTGGGCAACTACTGAATCTGAACATGGGTCCAGATCTCACAATGGTTCCACCTTTTTAGGAACAGTGGACATGATCTTTCCTAGATAAAGGAGATTTTTCTCTTTTGGCTTCCTAATGCCACCTCAGGTGAAATTCCACTGTGTGGAGTCCAGACAATTGTCATGCTGTGACCAGAGACGTTTAATTGGATTTTAAAAACTGAGAAAGCAGCAGGGAGCTGATTGTCAGCACTCTGACAAGGCCAAGAGGCGTAGGTGGCCTGGCAGCACAGAGGAGGGGAGGGCTGCCCGGTATGGCTTACTGTCTGTCTCTACCCAGGAGCAGGGAGGGCCGAGTAAAGGGGGGAATGTGGCAGGGGCAATAGAGCCTTCCATAAATTGAGTGCCACATTGTCCTATATTCTGTTTTTACCCAAGAACTGGGCTCTGTCAGGAGATAACTAAGACTTTCCTTTTTACCTTAGCCCTCCTGATAAAAAATAAAGATTTCTAAGCCCTAATATCAATAATTTACCTTAATATTTTTAATAACTCTTTTCCATATCCATGCTACCCTTCAGGCCTCACTAAGCCTCTGAGGTAGGTGGTCAGGGAAAATATTATTATCACCCTCAGTTTTTGAAGAAATAAACTACATTAATTAAGCTGGGATATGAGTTTGCCCAAGGTTATACAACTAGTAAATGGTTAAGCCAGAAGTGGAGATCAGTTGTCAAAGACCACTGATGAAATAGTAGATAAAAGCAGTTTCAGGCATGACAAGTATACAGTTTCAACTCCTGCATCTTGATACCAATCCCCAAAGAAATAAAGATCCCTTTGTTGTGACAGTGCATGGAGAGCAGGCTATGCCCTGAAGGCTAATTAAAAAAAAAAAAAAACACAAAGGTTTCCATATATACCCTTCATCTTTGGATTGACAGAGACCTTACACAGAAATACAGACATTTCCAGGACACACGAGGATGTCTATATGCTCTGCTATTTCTGGGCACAGAGGAGTTTATCAGTCCACAAAAAACATAGTAGCTAAGAATTCATGGGTGATGCTCTAAGACAGATAGTATAGTGTGGCCATGAACCCAGATTACTAGATTTATCTTCAAAATGAATAGGACTCTAGCAGATCAGACCTGCTACTGGATATGTAAAGTGATTTTTTTCACATTATTTTTCTCAGAAACATCTTTGGAGAAAATCTGGAGAGTAAACATATTTTCCTAAGGCTGAACTTTAAGACTGCCACCCCTTACATACCATTTTTAAAAACTTAGGGGATAGGATGATACTTTTCCTCAAACCTAAGATAGAATTCAGCCTTTCGGTTTTGCCTATCAAAAGATGTTCACCTTTCTCTCAGAATGATATATACATCACTGAGAAAGCATAGAAAGCCTCTACGGTCCTGCAAGAAAACTGGCTAAGTGGACACCAGGAACAGTGGCTCACAGAGACAGAATTATTTAAGTTTGTTTCTTAGACAGCAACTTAGCCAAACCAGCCAGAAACATGGACACTTTTCAAAGAATTTCATGTGCCCAAAGTACCTGGATTTCAACATGCATTTTGTTAATGTACCTCCTATAATTCATGGTGTTGAGGGAATGCAAAAGAGACACTATCCAAAGAAGAATTTACAATCTAAACACATTTAAGAATAACTTAAGAGACTTCAGGTTTCAAAAGGCAGAGTAAAGGTATTTCTACCTTCATTCGCCTCCCAGAAATGACTATTAATAATAGAAAAATAAGCTATCGTTGATGAAACGTAAGGATATTTGTAACTGCAAACCTCAGTACATGAAGAGAGAAAGCACATATAAAAAGGTAAATAACTTAGAGCAGAAAATTTAGTACCTCCAAAAAGAGATTCCAACAGGAAACACACTAATTCAACACCGACCCCCGCCCCGCCCCCCCCAAAAAAAAAACAGAAAGTCATGGGAATTGAGGCACCAAGTACTGTAAAAAACCTGTAATTGAGGTTCCAGTCTGATAACAGTAAAACAGCTTCATCAAAATGTCTCACTTATAGATAAGAATTATCAAAAATGAACATATCATAGATGAAAATACCTAAATCCAGAGTCTCCTAAACATATTATTCACAATGTCCTTTATACAACCAAAAGTTATTAAATACAAAGAACAAAAATATGTGATACATAATGAAGGGGATGTAAAGGGAAAAATAAATTAATAGAAACTAATCCCAAGATGGCACAGATGTTGGAATTAGTAAAAAAAAAATACTTTTATTATATCTGATGACTTAAATAATAACATATGCATAATGAATGCAATGAAGCAGAGTCTTAGCAAAGAAATTGAAACTATAAAAAATGAAAAAATCTAAAACTAAAAAATATAATTTCAATGTAGTGAAAACCCAGGATCTACAGCCAAGAATATTTTATCCAGCAAAGCTATCATTTAGAGTCAAAGGACAGATAAAGAGCTTCCCAGACAAAATAAGCTGAAAGAATTTATTAACGTCAAGCCAGTATTAAAGAAAATGTTGGACGGACTTCTTTAAGAATAAAAAACATGTATCAAAAACAGAAATAAAAAATGGTAGCAACTACATACCTATCAACAAGTACCTCAAATGGAAAAGAATTAAGTGTTCCAACCAAAAGACAGAGTGGCTGAATAGATAAGAAAACAAGACCCCTACATATGCTGCCTACAAGAAATTCACTTCAGATTAAAAGATGGACACAAACTAAAAGGAAGGGGATGGAAAAGATATTGCCTTGATGGACCTATAGGGTATTATGCTGAATGAAATAAGTCAGATAGAGAAAAACAAATATATTGCATGATTTCATGTATATGTGGAATCTAAAGAACAAATCTGAATAGCAACAATAACAAAAATGAAAATAAACTCATCGATACAGAGAATATTTTAAAGGCTACTAAATGGGACTGGTGGGGGGATAGTGGAAAAGGGCAAAGGTATTAAGAAGTACAAATGGATAGTTACAAAATAAACATGGAGCTACAACGTAGCATAGGGAAAATAATAATGTAATAAATGTGTAAGGGGGAAGAAGGGTACTAGATTTAGTGGGATGATCACTTTGTGAGTTATATAGATCTCTACTATGCTGTACAACTGAAACTAATATATTATATGCTAACTATAATTTAAAAAAACTCATTGAATTGTAAATATATGAGTAAATGTATGGCAAAAGACTCTATGAACTTTAAGATTGTTTGGTAGTAATTTATCCAATCCAAAATGCAGAGAGATAAAAAACTAAACAAAAATGGAAGAAACAGAGGGACTTATGGTACAATATGAAACAGTCTAACATGACTGCCAAACAAAGAGAAAGAAAGAGGTAAAAATGGTGTCCTGAAATTTTTCCAAATTTGGTGAAAAATATCCAAAAAGTTCAGAAAAATGCAAGCAGTATAGATATAAAGAAAAAACACACCTGAGTACATTATGTTCAAACAATTGACAGCCAGAATAAAAACTCAAAAGCTGCCTAAGGAAAACAAAACACATTAATATACACTGAAAAGCAAAACAAATGGCACATGACTTTTGACAGAAAAGTCAGGTACAGAAGACAATGGAACAATGTCTTTAAAGTGTAAAAAGAAAAAAATCATTAAACTCAGATTTCTATATCCTTCACAAGGAAGATAAAGTCAAGTCGTTTTCAGATAAACGAAAGTTGAAAGAATTGTAAGCTCACTACAAGAAGTACAAAATGAGGTTCTTCAGGCTAAGAAGTTCCTCAGACATATATGGACATTACATAACCATTTACCAGAAATGATAAATATGAAGATAAATGTAGAATATTATTCTTTCTTTCTTTTCTTAATTTATTTAGAAGATGTATAACCACATGAAGCTTAGGTTATAAACCTATATCACAGTTTTAAAATGCATATAGATAGAAAATATATGAAAATAATAGCAAAAAAGAACAGGGAGATAATTAGACTGTGCTCTTGCAAGTTTCCTATATTTTATGTGAAATAGTGCAATATAAATTCTAAGCAGACTGGTGTAAATTAAAAAGTGGATTCTAATACTTAGAGCAACTACTAAAAATATGCAAATGTATAGCTATGTCTTTGAGAATTAAAATGAAATGCTAAAACATATTGTCAAGCTCTAAACACAGAAAGAAAGATGGAAACAAGGAACAAAAATTATATCAGGCAAATATAAAATAAAAATGAGAAATCTAAAACACCCATATTAATAATTACTTTAAATGTAGGTTGACTAAATACTATAATTAAAAGAAATAGATTTTTTAGATTATATAGGAAAGCATGACCCACCTACATATTGTCTATAAGAGACTACAAAACAGTGCTGAGAGGAATTAAAATGTCAGTTCATCCTAAATTATCTATTCAGTGCAATACAATCATAATCTCAGTAGGTTATTTATTTATTTATTTATTTTGAAATTGACAAACTGATTCAAAAACTTATATGAGAGTGTAAAGAACTTAGAATAATCTAAACAAAAGTAATTGTCTTAAAAATACAAATTTCAAGAACATACTCTACCTGACTTCTTAGAGTAATCAAAACAATAAGATATTGGCATAGGAATAAATAAATAGATCAATGGAAAAGAGAAAAGGAAGCCCTGAAACAGACCCACCCTTATACAGATAATAGACTTTGACAAATTTTCCAAAGCAATTAAAATGGAAAGGGAAAGCCTTTTCAACAAATGATGCTGGAACAATTAGCTATCCATGTAAGATAAAAAAAAAAAAAAAGGAAAAGAAAAAGAAAAAGAAAGAATCTTAACCCCTACCTCACACTATATTAAAGAATGGTTCAAGATATGTCATAGACCAAAATGTAAAAAGTTAAAATTGTAAATATTTTAGAAATAAACATAGGATTATACCTCTGTAAACTGGAGGTAGGCAGAGATTTCTTAGGGAACAGAAAGCAATATTTATAAAAAGAAAAAATGACAGATTAGGCTTTATCAAATTAAAAACTTTTGTTCATTAAAAAATGCCATTAAGAAAATGAACAAGCAAGCCACAGACTAAGGAAAAACACTGGCAAAACATAACTGACAAAGGGTTTGTACCTAGAATGAAAAACAATTCACCAACAGTCGAAAAGACTGTCAACACCAAATGTTGGCAAGGATGTCAATTAATTGGAACTTTCATACAATACTGGTATGAATACAATCACGTAAAATGGTACACTCATTTTCGAAAATCTCTGGCAGCTTTTTATAAAGATAAATATATACTTACTCTTTTCTACACAATTCCAATCTAGATACTTACTCAAAAGGAAATATATGTCCACAAAACTCTGATGAAAGAAATCAAAGAAAAACAAAATAAATGAAGAGATATTTCATGTTTATGATAAAAAGACTCAAGAGCATAAAGATGTCTAGTTTTCCCAACTTGATCTATAGATTCAATGCAATTTCAATCAAAATTCCAGCAAGTTATTTTACGGATATCACCAAAAAAAATCTAAAACTATATGGAGATGCAAAAAACAACAACAACAACAATAACAACAACAACAAACATAATATTGAAGGAGAAGAACAATGTGAGAGAACTGACCCTGACTTTCAGTCTTACCAAAAAACTACAATAATAGATCAAGTGTGGTATTGACAAAAGAATATACAATTTTTAGCAGCTTTATTTTTAATTGCCAAGACTTAGAAGCAACCAAGATGTTCTTCACTAAGTGAATGGACAAATAAACTATGGTACATCCATACAATGGAATATTATTTGGCCCTAAAAAGAAATGAGCTATTAAGCCATGAAAAGACATGGAGAAATCTTAAGTGTATATTTCTAAGTGACAGAAGCCAATCCAAGGTTACATACTGTATGGTGGAGCTCTATGACATTCTGGTCAGCTCCTGCTGTTCTACCTCTATCCACTGCCCGACTGCAACTGCATGAGACACCTGGACCCAGAAACAGCCAGTAAGCCCCTTCCCAATTCTTGACCCACAGAAAGTGTGGGAGAGAATACAATGATTGTGGTTGTTTTAAGCCACTATATTTGGGGATGATTTGTTAAGCAGTAATAGATCATGGGAATACTGATAATTAGATTAAACAAAATTTGAAGTATAACTATCTTGAATTAAAGAGGAGAGGATACATAAAAATCTCTATTTACCAATTTTTAAAGTTAGCAGATAATTCATAAAATTGATAAACCGGGAGATAGTAATACAGATTTGATATACATATACATATATTATTTATATGTGTTTATTTATATATATACATATGCATATACATGTACATATACAAATTTAAAATTGCCAAAACTTGGAAGCAACTAAGACGTCCTTCAGTAGGTAAATGGACAAATGAACTGTAGTACATTCAGACAATAGAATATTATTTTGCACAAATATAATTTGTGAATATGGAGGACAATATACATAAACATATATACATATATTATTTATAAATATGAAGAACAATAGCATGGAGGGGAAAACAGTTACAGAATTAAGAAGTGGTTACTTCTGGGGAACAGATTAGAATGTGTGGTTGGCAAGAACTGTTGCTTTTATAAGCCTTTTACTACTGTTTAAATTTTTTGTGTGTGTTCATGTATGACTTTGTTAAAAATAAAATATTTTAAAGACTATCAGAACACACACATAAAATTTTCTTCTCTTCAATCTCTAATTTAAAAAAAGCATGCCCCAGCTTTACATGAATACCATACGTTTCTGGTGCCTACTAGGTATAAATCACTGTGATGTGCTATCACTCTGGGACAAAAAAAAAAAAAAACATGAATATACATGGTTCTCAACTCTGAAACACTTGTAATTTGATAGAGAGAAAGAATATTGAAATTAAAAAGATAAATAGCATAGATTATCTTCATCTAATCAGACAAATGTTAAGGATAACCAGTGCTATAGGAAGTCAGAAGCTGACAGTGAGCTCTAAAGGTAAGAGAAACTGGGGAGGGCCCTGTGGAAGATGATGGGAGGCCCCTATCTCAGGGCTAAAGATAGGACCCAATGTCCTAATCTGGTTCATTAGCACACTCACATTCTTTGGAACCTCAGGTACTGTAGCTCCACATTGTTACTCTGCTCACGCTCCAATACTCTCACATTACCTTCCCTGTGTTGCAGTAGCCAACCAATCTCAGATCATTGTCGCTGGTCATATTACTGTTTAACTCCTGGAAAATCATCCATAACAATAATAATAATAATGACAAATATCACTTATGCATATATAGCCCTTTACAGATCACAAAATTTATTTCATTTCATCATAACTGTGAGGTGGGCAAGAAATTATGACACCCACTGTACAGATAAGGAATCAGAAGACTCAGAGAGATTAAATGAACCCCTTGGTATCTCACAACAAGTAGATGGCAAGTTGGGATGGAAATTTGTATCTTGCGACTCCAAGGTTGGGAGATAAACTCAATCAAACCCAAATACAAATGGGGAGAATTGTATGCATGCCACAAGACTCCTAGGTCAAACTGGACCCATAGGGTTCAAAATGAAAAGAGGGAAAAACTGTTAAATTTTTACATCATCAGGGGTGTTGAACTGCAATAGAGGAGTTGGGCTATAAAACACACTGGAAGAACCACATATTTAGTACTCACTGAATCCAACTCAAGGCAAAGGAGACTCTCAGTGGAGGCAACAGTTAGAAAATAGGCTGACAGAGAAAAGAAAAGGAAACTGCAGAAAATGGAAGTCAAGTAGTTTGCTCAATTCTGGCAATACAAGGAAAAGACTATCTAGGAATGAGCAGTCTCCTCACAGATCTTGGAACGTAAACAGAACTCAAGAACATGCCCCACTGGAGATGGGGAATTAAATGAGTTATGGAACTTAAGAGGCCTCAAAGGAGAGCAGAAGTGAAAAGCCAGAAACATCAACACCACTTCTGGAAGAGACAAGAGGAAATCTAATTCAGATTTTTTTAAGCCCAGGAATTAGCTTTCAGAAGGCTAGTGTGCCAGAATAGAAAGCTCATCAATGATTCAAATATTGCCCTCAACTGCCTAAAACGGGTACAAAAACCCAACAAAAGCAGAAAAAGCTGACCACATTCCTAAAACAGTTACAAACTGTGGGATATTTACCAAAAGTCAAACTACAGCTTTAGCAATGGTTATACAGCTATTTAGAGTTACCAAGTGCTTTGGTATATGTCAGTTGCAATCATTCAGCCTTTCTCATGTTTGATGAGAAAACTGAGGCCCAAAAGAGTAAAACTACCCATCCAAGGTCATATGACTATTTAGTGCTAGAATAAGTAATAAAACTCAGATCTTTGGAATCTCAGTTAATTTTAGCTTGAAAAGAGTTTTTTTAAAAATTCACTTGTTTTAAAGCTCAGAATTCAGCTTTCCTAATCATTGGGACAGGTCCCATTTTTATTTGATGACTGACTTAGTCCCTGCGTAAACTGACTCATTTCTGCATACATGGCTCATAAGAAATAGTTCAAAGAATGATTTAGAATACATAGAGAGAGAAATGAGATGGACATAGAATCCTCATGCATTTGAGGAAATGTAAATTTGATCAGCCAGGTGAATTCCTAGAGGAGCAAGATAAAGTGAGCATATTCCTTTAGCGAGGTAAATATTTCCACTGGCCCCAAAGTCATTCGAGGAGCACTATCATGACTTCAGGGCTCACGAACAATACTCACCACTAAACTTGCAACCTGGAGGCTCACTGGGGGCAGAGGCTGCACCAGGCAAAAAGTTCCGGCATCTCAGCTTCTCTTGGAGCAATTTCTCCCTACACCTACCCCATCACTTTTTCTGACCCTCCTCTCCTTTCTCACAGAAATATATATATATACCTTTCTCTTAGAAAAGATTCTACCTTCAGTCATTTGCACCTTAATATTATTTAAGGCTTTACGTTATCTTTTCTCCCAGCCATTTGCTTTTTTCTTCAATGCCAAGGAGAGCCTATGTAGATATTTCTTTTTCCCTTCTGCCACAGATTTGTTTTCCTTTTTCTTTCTTTGTCCAAGAAAACTGAAGATGGCTTTGATTTTAGGTGCACCAAGAAGTTTCTTTAGGTAGGGTGTGTTTCTGTTAAGGAGATCAGATTTTCCTTAAAGTGGCTGGCTAATGCTGAAAATTCTTTTCACCAATATGGTTTTTGTTTGTTTTTTTTTCTTTAAATCTACTCTCCATAGCTACTCCTCTGGCCTCTTTACAAACTGTAACACTGTATCAGCTAACAGGTGAACACATCACTGTAGCTCAGCTTAACTAGATCTAGCTAGCTCTTCTGTCTAGAATCTCAAGTTGTTCTTCTCACATGTAACATGAGATTTTCAGGTCATTCCTCTCCTTTATATATTGAATCCCTACAATGGGCTCAGCACTGTTGTAGATGCCATTGGGGAGACATACACTGCAATAGCTTTCTCTATTTCCCTCCCTTGCTCCCTTGCCTCTACCCACCACCCGCCCCATACTCTTTGGATTCCATATTCTAGCTTTATAATCATTTCCTTTCAAATTAGCTCAACACTGTTGCCCCTCCCTTTCCATCGTTGTACTCCCCTGACAAAACCTCCCACCTGGATATACACAGGCATCTTCCTTGACCATGTTTGCCCATGAGTTCTGGGAGCACATTTGGGAATACTGTTCAAACTCATTTACTAAGTAGCATGGAAGACCACAAGTTGTAAGTGGGTCCAGGGTAGGAAAGCAGTGATGCCTTCAGCTCTGTAACTTGAACCATCCAACCTGGAAGAATCTGTAATTCTAGAAGTAGATTTGGGGGGCAGGAGTGGATATGCCTTGGGGAATTTATGATAAACTCCTGCAGGAGAATCACAACATTAATCTCAAAGTTTCTGGAGCAAGGCCATGATAGTAGAGAATGATAAACCATTTTTAAAACAACTTCTAGTGCGCTACTGGGCTGTGATAGAGATGGGATGTCTGGTCATAAGACATCAAGTGACCATTTGGTTGAGTTGCCCATATGAACAGGGTTATGTCAGACCCACCAAGTTATAAGATAAAATGGGCCCAATAGTGATACAGTGATTCATTATAAGGCTGAAGTAGTATACCTGGGGTTGAGCACGAGTCAGGACAAAGGGCACAAAAAGGTTGCATGAAGTAAGTAGCCCAGATTCCCATGTCCTCTACCACTGTTGCAAGTACTTGTCCTTCAACTCACATCTATGGCCACTTGTGACATCCTTTGAGAACAATTGACAGAGGAGAAAAAAGGCAGAGCATTTTTCATAGATAGAGTGACTTGATGTGTAGGTGCAAGCCAGAAATGGACCACTATTGCACTCTAGGGTGACACGGAAAGAGAGCAGCTATGCGTGTTGCATCTGGTCATCTGCTGCATATGGGAAGAGAAGTGGTCTGAAGTAAGAATATACTTATGGACAGAAATGAATAATTGGACTGATTGGTGAGGGGCATGGAAGGAAAATGCAAGATAAGGACAAAAAGGTCTGAAGAAGAGGCACATAGATGGAACTATGGGGAGAAACAAAGTGTGAAGATATTCATATCTAGTATGAATGAAGAATTATAGTATTATAGAATCCACCACAGAAAAAGCACTAAATGATCAAGTAGACAGAACAATGTAGTCAGATGACATCAGCCAGACTCCATCATTGGCTACTCCAGTGCTGGCATAAAGGGCTCATGAATGGAGTAGCCATGGTCAGGGATCAAAAATGTGCATGGGTCCAACAGCATAGGTCCTTTTACCAAAGCTGATCCCCTAATGTTGCTGCCAAATAGCTAACTTGCTAGAAACAGAGACCAACTTTGATACATTCTTTCTAGCATCATTATTTGAGGAGATAAACTAGCCACCTGGTGTCAAGTTGGTTGCATTTGACTCCTTCTACCTGGAAGAGGCAGTAATTCATCATAGGAGTTTGACAGCTTAACTTTGTCCTTTGTGCCTGCATGGCTTTGGCCAGCACCATTATCCTAGGGCTCTTCAACACGAGATCCTGCACAATAGAGCATTAAACCAAGGGACTCATTTTATAGCAGAGGATGTGAAGTGGGGTGGCACATAACCATGAGAGCCACTGATCCTATCATATAGTTCATCTCTCTAGAAGCTGCCACATTCCAGAGTGACGAAACAGTGTGTTGAAGATGCAACCAAGATGCCAGCTTAGAGATGCCCACAGAGTACACATATAGCTTATAGCTAAAGCAATGACCATTACCTTGTATTGTGTCCCAAAAGAATGATGCAAGGGTTAGGAACCATGAGGTAAAAGTAGGGGTGTCTCCACTTACCACCATTACCCCCAATGACCTACTAAGGGAATTTGTGTTTCTTCTCTCTAAAAATTCAGGCTAGGGGTCTAGAGGTCCTATTCCCATAGGAATAACACTTTTACCAGCTGCCTCTTAGACACTTTGTGCTCCTTGTTCCAAAAAACCATCAGGTAAGGAAAGGTATCACCATACTGGCAGAGGTCATTGATCTTGCTCATCAGCAGGATGTAGGACTGCCACTACACAAGGGGCACAGTGAAGAACGTGGTTTGCACCCAGGTATGTCTCTTGGTATCCCCTGCCCATTTTGATGATGCATTGACAAATACATTAGACTTCAACCTCAGATATCTCAGGGATGACCAGGTGGTCAGCCCTCACCACACAAGGTAAGCCAGCAGCTGTGCTAGCCAAAGGCAAGGAGAATTTAGAATGAGTACAGATGAAGAAAACAGTGATTCAGTCATAGCCTGGAGGCAAGCTGCTCTAGTAAGTTTCCCCAGGAAAAGAAACCAACCAGAATCCCTGAGAATCTTCCCAGATAGGCTGAACAGAAAAGTACAGCATGTAATGGTGGAAGGGTTTGCTTTGAATCAGAAGTCAGGTTGAATTTTAAATTTGCCTGGACTGCACTTCAACAGCTCAAATTGACTGGAAAGTTATAGGATCTGCCAAACATTCACTAAGAGGTAGGAAATTGGGTGGACAAGGTTGAAAGCAGTCACTAGGAAAAAGCAGAGCTGTCTCAAGTCTATATCCAAATGAATTGAGAATCTTCAATGACCTGTTTATTCTTGTTACTTTTTTATTGTCTGTCTCTCCCACTCCTTTTGCAGAATCACTGTCTGCTTTGCTCATCTAGCACCTAGTACAGCGCCTGCTCAGCACAAAGAAGTTCCCAAACATAGCTTTGGCTCTTGTACATATGAATGGAGTCATAAACTGTGTGCAGAGGCTGTAAGACCCAAAAGCCAAGGGAGAGCAGTGAGCACTGAAGTGGACAGAGGAGTCCAGGCGGTTAAGCTAGGCTCTGAAAAGAATCTAAATTCCCCTTTTTTCTCTGAGTAGAGTAAGGTTGTCCCTCTTTAATTTCAGCTGTCGTTTTTGGTCCCATGTCGCTGCTTGTTCAAAAGGATCACTGCTTCACATGCTATATGGGAATTCTTTAAAAACATAACAAACAACATTGCTCCTCAAAGACTGATCACTTGAGGAATCACTATATATTAAATTCCTACTGTGCATTTAGTGCTGTGTTAACTGTCTCTCGGTACCTGTATCTCCTTGTGAAAGTCCAAAATAGACTTGAGTTAACACTGAATTCACCTCTGCAGCTAAGAGGATTGCAGTGGGATTCTAGGATACTCTCTTTTATGTTTAGAGACCTGTGAGCAAGATTTCATAATGGAACTATGAAAATACGACTGTCATACCAAACTTCTCCTTTAAAATTAACTGAAAAAGCACAACCTCTGCCACATGATTCCAAGAATATTAAAGAGCTGCTGGATCCTCCAAAGGCAAGTTAGAAAATTAAAAGGTCCGAACTATGGAAGCACTAAAGTGACTGATTCGGATATTTTACTCTGAACAATATGCCAATAAAATTTTCTCAACAAAAAACAATTCAACTGTATGAAATCTATAAAAACTGAGAATCTCAACTTATTTTTATTAGTCCAGCTTCTTTTAGTTAAAATACTTGCATCTAACATTTCTACCAAATAAACCTTCTCATTCTGTAGAAATGCAGGGAAAGTTCACCTCTAAATTTGCATCATCAACTTTCAACTTTATTGTGCAGAGAAGTTTGTTTGTGAAGCCTAGTCCAATAGACACAGTTTCATGAGCATATACAAAAGCATGTCTGTAACAAAATCCAAGCTAACAAAAGAGGAAAATCTCCCTAGTCCAAAACGCCAAATTCCCAGAGCAGAAGCTAGTCCCTATGGAACCTACTCATAGGACTTTTCTCCCTGTTGACCCACACCACACAGGGTATATACTGAACTACCTCGAATCATGAGTTCTAGGGTGAGGTCCTTGGGGCCACGTATCTCACATAAGGTCTTGCATAATAAGATGCCTGGTAAGTGTATATGAGAGATGAAAATAAAAATGGGTAATTGTGTAAGCAGTGTCAGGTTATGAGTGTTTGAGAAGCTCCTCTGGAGCTAGAACAGCAAATACAAACAGATAGTACTTATCTTCCCCATTTCTAATGGAGTTGGGGGCAGGGCTGGAGCAGAGAAAGCACAAAAAGAATAAAGCTGATAGGGACAAAAAGAATACCCTAATCTAACTTTTACTTATCATCCTAACTCTTGCTAGGGTTAGAAGTACACCCCTAGGACTTTCATAGTTACTATGTCTCATAGTTATTATTCCTTAAGTAGATAAATGCAGGCTGAGCATGAGAGTTCAGTGTGATTATTTCCTGAGCCATGACATTTCCCAACATCTATTTTATGTAGTGAAGAGTTCAGGGACATCTGCACTAAATAAATCATTTTTCACTGAATTAAACTCTTCTAGCATTAATAATTAATATTAGATTACATGTTATCTGCATACTCTAAAATTGTCCTACATGCTGGAAAATTTTTTCTTATGAAATGAAAACACTGATTTTATGTGCTGTGAACATTTATGTGATTTTCCAAACTTGGTCAAGAATAGTTCTTCCTTTAAAAAAAAACCTTGGCAGACTATTGGAAAAGGCCATTCTTTTAAAGCACGTTCAAAGATTAATTTAGAAAGTAAAGGCTTATAAGTTTACCAAACAACCTTCAGGAAAGGTAATGGTTTTTCTTGAAAAGGAGTAGCTGCTTTATTTTCTTTCATGTCTAGCCACGGGAGTAATAGGTATCTAAGAAAGGAAACAGACTTTCTTTTGAACTAATTTATAAACCATAATTTGGTACTTTCTGGTACATATGATACTCATTTTGTGTATTTAAGAATATTTTAATGGTTTAAAATGAATTAAATGTCTTCTAATTTCATTGTGCCTTTCAAAAACTTCTTACAATTAAAGTAATATGAACTCATCTTGTTTTTATCATTTAATATATTATGAACTTATTCTCATGTCATTGAACAGTCTTAAAGATCTCTGGGCTTCTTCAGCTTCTGAAAAGTACCTTCAAAATCTCTTTTAATGTCTGCATAATATTCTAACAAATGTACCATATTTTATTTTGATATGATTGCTTCAGTTTTAACCATATGGCTAGTATTGTGATTAACATGATTGCACTTTTATTTTTGCCCAAGTTTCTGATTATTCCTTTAAGGCAGAGTCCTACAATGACAATTACAGTATCAAAAAGTGTTGACTATAGATGGTACTTTCCTCCTCTTCCAATCCCACTTAACACGTGGATTATCTAGAATCCTTTCCTTAATGTTTACCTTTAGTACAGAATCAAGCTGTCTCTGATAAGATTTTCCATTTGCCAACAATATTTTTAGACTTTAATCCTATCCCCAAGGAAATATTAAACATCTAGATGAACTTATTTTAGGATTTCAGAATCAATATGGCCTTTTTCTCCTCTCAAAATTCTTTCCAAAATGAAGCAAGAAAGAATTAGAAAGAGAAACTCCATATAAAGTCAGAAAGTGAATAAAAGAAGAATAAATGACTTTAAAAAAGAGAGAGAGAGAGAGAAAGGTCAAGCATGAGGGCATACAAAAAGAACATGAAGTAAAAGAAAAGCTAATTCACCCTCAAGAACTCGGGATGAATTCAGGAAATATTAAGTATCATGTAGAAGGCAGGGGCAAGCCAGAGGCAGTAAGTAAGCCCAAGATCCCACCCTCCACTTGGCATATTCAATTGATTCTCCTTCCCACAAGAGGCAGAAGATGAAGTCTCTGGAGAAACTGAACCACAGAAAATCAACTCAGAGGGACATTAGGCTTGAGGTCTCTTGACAAGAAGAACTACAAACTGGGAAATAAAGTGAAAATTTGTATACTGAATTTGAGAACCTCAACTCTTCCCACTGTGTAGCTACAAAATAATGGCAACCAAGATTCTTATAGTTCTTTAGACAGGAGATTAGATGATCCTTTCTTGGAGAAACTGAATGGCATATGAGCAAAGACCTAGAGATGCTGACATTTGGGGGTCCCTAACCAAAAAATCAGCTGGACACCCATTCAATTATCTTATTAAGTCTTTCTAACAACAACTTGCATATACATTCATTAATTTAATAAATATTTATGGAGTGACTACTATGTTTTACATACAAGTGATTCAGTAGCAAACAAAACAGATGGAAATTCTTATCTTCATAGAGTATCTATTCTAGTAGAAGATAATAGAAAATAAACCCAACAGATAAGTAAATGACATGGTATATGAAGGAAAATTAAGCAGTGAAGGGGGATAAAGGGTGCCAGTAATTTTAAATAAGGCAGTCAGAGGAGGACCCTCTAAGAAGGTGACACTTGAACAGACTGAAAGGAGGTGAGAAAATGAGCTGTATGGTACCTAGAAGAAGAGAGTTCAGACTATGGAAAGAAAAAGCACAAAAACCCTAAGACTTTTGTGGCGATGACAGACTGAATGACAATAGGAAATGATGTCAAAGAGGTAATAGGGAGCTAGGCCATGTATGGCCTTATAGGTCATTTGAAAAAAACAGACTTGAGATGGCACCCCCAAGATTCCCAACTTTGGATATTCATGCCTCTGTGTAATTCTCTCCTCGTGAGCATGGATAGGACCTGTGACTTGATTCTAACTAAAAGGTTAGGGCAAAGATGATAGGATATCACTCTCACAATTATGTAAGACTATCTTGCTAGATTGTCCCTACTCTCTCTCCTCCCCTGCTGGCTTGGAGAAGCAAGCTTCCATGAATCTTACAATTGCAGAAACTGAATACTACCCAACAATCACATAAATCAGAAAACAGGTGCTTTCCTGCTTGAGACTCCAGATGATAACCTAACCCCAGCCAATACCTTGATTGTAGCCTGTGAGAACCTAAGCAGAGGACCCAGCTAAGTCCTGTGACTTCTGAACCACAGAAACTGCGAAATAATAAATGTGTATTATTTTAAGCCACTAAT
This sequence comes from Cynopterus sphinx, assembly GCA_030015415.1. Taxonomy (NCBI): domain Eukaryota; kingdom Metazoa; phylum Chordata; class Mammalia; order Chiroptera; family Pteropodidae; genus Cynopterus; species Cynopterus sphinx. The sequence continues at coordinate 115,271,960 of CM057381.1, forward strand.
TTTGTGGCAACTTGTTATAAGCATAGAAAACTAGTACATCATTTGATTTTTATTTGGCATAAGATGGGAAGCCACTGGAGCATTTGGAGCAGAAGTGAGGTAATATGACATGTTTTTAAAAGATCACTTTATCCTCTGTTGAGAATAGCTATAAGGCACAGGTATGGAAGTAGGAAGACCAATTAGGAGACTATTGCAATAATATAAGCAACAGATGATGGTGGTTTAGAATGAGATGGCACAAGTGACGGTGGTGAGAAGTTATAAGTTTCTAGATACATTTTGAGATAGATATACAAATGGGCCTTTAGACCTCATTTTTAAGTATGAATCAACAGCCCAGGATTATGAGACATTTGAGAAATACCAGAAATATTTGCAGTATAGTAGGAGAAAATCAATAAAACGAACAAAAATAAAAACTCAGAAAATAGATTCAACCCAGGGAGCAAAATAAAACTCATTAAAATTTTCAGAAAAATAAGAATAGATATTTTATTCTTGAAATAATAACAGGATTACTATATATAAAAGTTTTAAATAATAATCCAAGAACAAAAAAACTTTAAATAAAAAACATAAAATTTTAAAATCTAGGAAAATCTCCTTAAAAATAGAAGTAAAACAAACAAACAAACAAACAAGAAATGGACAATAATAATGAAAAGGAAAAAAGAAATGATCCTGGAGATTTAGTGTCTAAATAATAATTCCAGAAAAAGAATGAAGAAATTAGTGGGAAGGAAATTACCAAAAACATTATCAAAAGAAAAAAAAAAAAAACAGGGTAATTTCCAAGAATTAAAAGACATGATCTTCCAGACTGAAAGGATCTACTCACCAAGTATGCAACATGATGACTAAAAAACACAGACAAGTCAAATTATTATAAATTTTCGGAACACTAGGGTCAAATAGATCCTAACACATCCAGAGAGAATAAACAGCTTACCTACTAAGAACTGGAAGTCAAATGGTATCAGACATAGCAATACTGAAGCTGGAAAGCACTGAAACAATGCCTTCAGAATTCCGATGTGAGGAGAAATTATTTTTTTACCTAGAGGTCTACACCTAGACAACCGTAAGTGGAAAATACACATTTTAGAATTTGCAGTTTCTAAAAATTTATCTCCCGCATACTCTTTTTCAGAAAGCTAATAGAAGATGTATTTCACTAAAACAGAGGAATAAACCAAGAACAAAAAAAAAAGATATGAAGGCCAGGAATCAGGAGCTAGAACACAAGAGAGAGATGAGATGAAAGGACGCCTCAGGGTGATGACAAAGAGAAGTCCTAGGAAATCCCTGTACTGCGGTTCTAGAGAAGGATGGGCCCAGTCTGGGGGGGAGGGATAGAAGGCTGCTGAAGGGATCTCGTCAAGAAAGAAACTATAACCAGACAGAAAAAGTTGAAAATCACATATCGCTTATATGTGGGATATAAACCTAAAAGCAACAAATGAGCAGGACAAACAAACAGAGACTCATGGACATGGACTATAGACTAGTGGTTACTAGTGGGGTGGGACAGGTTGGGGGAGGTAGATGAGGTAAAGGGGATCAAATGTAGGGGTGTAGGGGGAGGGCGAAGTGGGTAAAGGGGATCAAATATATGGCAGCTGAAGGAAACTGGACTCTGGGTGGTAAACACACAATAGAATATACAGATGTCAAATGATAATGTACACCTGAAAATTATATAATTGTATTAACCAACGTTACCCCAATAAACTTAATTTAAAAATAAAAAAAGAAACAATGAAACTAAAGGCTAAACTTTGTATCTATTATTGTAGAGACAATAAATAATGTCTAAAATGATGATCCAAAAGGACATAGTATATAATTATTATTTTAAAAAATATAAAGAAAACCTGAAAAAAATGGCTTAAAATGTACAGGTGATTGCATCTTGAAGTGGGAGGAGCCATGGGACCAGTGATTTTTGTTATTAGCTTACTTAATTTTTTTAAATATATTAATCTGTTTTTTTGTCAGTAATAAAAATTTGTTTTAAAAAATTTAAGGGGTTTATCGCCCAGAATTTGGCAACACCATAAGAAAAAGAATGCAACAGTCCATGTAATTAGAAGAGAAAATCCTGTCTCATCACAAATAGAGGAAGCACTATGTGTTATATAAAATGAGAGGCCCTGGGAAGGCTCCTTCCCCAACTCCTCTCATCCTCAAAATTAGAGATTAATTCATAGAATCAAAGAATGTTAGAGTCAGATTGTCATAAGGCTAATGAAGCTTAAATATGCACAGGCCCCTTTCAAAGTCGTGGAAGGGCGCTAAGCAATGTGTTTGTAAATAAACCTACACACACCCCACATATCTATATATATATTTTTTTTTCCAACCCTCAAAGTCTTTATTGTAGAGGTACTCTAGCCTCAAGTTTATATATATTTTAAGTAGGTCATTTGCAGAGGTCAAACCCTTCAACCACGATTGTTAAAATTTTTATCTTTCCACTTCTTATCACACTGATTCCCCTTCTATCACACTTCTAGGGTGGCTTGTGTACCATTGGAGTACAGGTCATTTGGGGAATCTTGATAAAGGGAAGTTGAATTGTGGATATTTTTAGTTAAGTTTTTACTTTCAATTTCAGTCTAAAAAAGACTTCTAAAAATGTTTCTATTACCCACTCTGCTGACTCACCTGGTATCTATGGAGGCATGGAAGTGCAGAACTACGTTCATGTCATAATATGAACACGCTGATAGCATATATTAGTAGTGGGGGAGAAACAAGGTTCAAAAAGTGTATAACCAGAAGGTAGTCATTGAAAAATTCTTCCAATCATCAGACATGTAAAATTGTGAAGGCAGGATGAAGTTTTCATTGGTGCTGAGAGAGTTTCTCTCCTAAGAGAAATGTACTTGATAGTAAGGCCACTACAGTTATAAAAACATCATTATTCTTTTTCTCTTTTGGTGGGAATCATAGAAAATAGAATTTATTAGGAGTCTTGTTTTGATATGAAATACTGACTTCAATGAAGATAATATAAATTTATATTAAGCTCTAAGATGAGAACATCAATGATACATCAGTTAATAAATATTATCAACTCAAGGAATATTTATGATTGGTCACTGTATAAAAAGTTTTTTCATCTTGTAATTTATGTATAAAAGAAACTAGAAGTTTTTACAAATTTGATAATAATCCTAAAAATTTACATGATGACCAAAAATGAGCTGTGAAGCCAAATGAAACATTTCTAAATTATCACTGATAGAAATAAAATTTGATCAACTATATTAAAAGAAAGACCAAATTATCCTTCCTTGTCTATAGAAAATGATATTCATTGTCATGTGAAGAGATGATAGAAGTATGTTGCCAAAAATGTAGGAAAAAGAATATTATATAAGTACATCAGGTAGTTAATTACTAATAGATAGATAGATAGATAGATAAATATAGATACATACATACATATCAGGTGTTTGTGCTACCAATTCATTTGTGGTACTTATCAGCTTTTAAAATTTGTGTATTTTTAAAAAATTTTTTTATTATAAATAAATGCCCATGTTCATATTTAATTTTGTATTTGCAATTATAATTTTTTAGAGAAGGGGCCCCCAAACTGAATGAGCTATGTACTCTACAATATTGGATCTGCACTTAGTAGAGCCTCTGTAAACTTAGAATATCTAGTTCAGCAATTTTTAAGGGAGGTAGAACTATCTGCCCTGCCCCCCATAAGTCTGTTTTAGAAATTGTGGTGGGTGTTTATGTTGTTTTCCCAATAATTTGGAGAGAAGTTACCAGCATTTGATGGGTGGTGGTGAGGGATACTCAACATCCTACAATGTGGAGAAAGTCCCACCCATGCAGAATTGTCTCATTGCCACTTCAACTTTCCAACATCCAAGCCATCAATTACATAGGTGAAAAAGGAGTATTTAATTAATTATCTGAGCCTACAACAAAATTCCTTTCTACATATAAGCACACGGTACTTTTTTTTTTTCCAGTTTAAATACATACTGATTTTTTTTTTTTTTTAGTAAAGCAACCAAGAAGGAAAGATCATACTTTATTTTGTTTGGAACTTTATCAAGAAATGTTCACCATTTCGGAAAATCACATTACTGACAGTAATGCCACTAGTTATATTTGATGGCCAATAAAAATGATAAATGAGGGTCAATACCACACACTCATAGTTATAGCATTTGTAGCTGTCACATTTATGGTGATTTTATGTATAGCTGCAAACATCTTACTACTTTAATATGTCATCTGTTGTAGGTGGGCCTGAATATTCACTTATTGAAATACATATTGTTTTATATAAAATGCTTTCCTTTTATTTTGCTTTTACATGCCAGGTAAGACACTATATGGACATTTAAGTTATATATATGTATGTATATATGTATGTGTATATATATATATATGTATATATATACATACATACATATATACATACATATATATAAAATTTATGTTATCCCTGAATTTCATTTCAAAATAGTAAAAGAAGTGCTTAAAATGAAAGAAAACACATTGATATAGCTAAAAACCACTGATGAAGTTTAATTGCCTTATTTCATAAATATAGAAACTGAAAATCTATTCAATTTGTCCAGGTCACAAAGTCTGTCAATAATAGTACTAGAACCAGAACTCAGGATCCCTCTCTTTGTCTTCAGGGGCCATACCACTGGACCAAGCAACTTTGCAACATTCTCAGCCATTACTAGGAATCTGATCTTTATTGAAATAGAAATGCCACAGAGAAAGGAGGTAAAATAAGTTACGGTCCAAGATTAATACCTCAGTTTGAATGATATGATCTTATTATTTTCAAGTTGCCCAGAAATTGAGAGAAGCTTCCTGCCTGGATCAGACACTGAGAAAAGTGTTAAAGGGGAGAATATCATTAGAAAAAGACATGAAGAGAAAGTGACCAAATAATGCCAAAGACAAAGTTCTTCATCATTGCTTTTCTGCCAGATGTTAAGGTAGGAGAATACTCCTACCAGAGAGGCCATTTCATTCCATCTGACCTGGTAGTGTCATTGCCATGACCAACACATTTCACCTGCAGAGTCTCAGCACATGTTTGACCCAGGATGCAGGAAAAGGAGGTAACATCACTAGCCCTAGGCACTGTCCTCAAAGAGTTGCCATTGCCGTGACATTTGAGAGGCCTCTCATGTAAATGGGGTTGATCCCAACTGAATTCCTTCAGTCAGGCTCAAACATAAATTTCCTGGGCATACAGGAAGTGCAAAAAGCAGCTGATTTTCCCAAACAACCTAAAAATCCACCCTGAGAAAAGAAAAATCCAAGGATTAACAATGAGGATGAAGAAGTCAGTTCCAATCAAACATGAGGAGCTTAATTCTGACACATTTTCATGAATTAGGAAAACTAATCACAAAATCAGCTTTAGTAGATAATTTTAAACATGAATGTGTCTAAAACCAAACTCTAATCTCCCTACCACTTACAACCACCCCAAAACACCTTTTTCTTCTGACTTCCTCATTTCTATTTAGGGTGCCACTATCCCCTAAATCTCAGCATTTAAACTATTTTTGGTCCCTCACTCTGTACATTCAGTCAGTTGCTAGATTTCCTCTGAAATTTTCTTATGTCCCTATTTGGTACACTCTGCTACTAATTTAAGCCTCATTTTTTTTTACCCAGATTACCATAGGAACTGCCTAAACTCTCTCTCTCTGTTCTCCATCCATCTTGCCAGGTAATGTTCCTAAAGTAAACACCAATGTATCGTTTCAGTCATGTATTTGTTTGCTTGTTCTTTCTTTCATTTAGGCATCAAATACTTATGCCATTACGCGCCAGGCAATGGGAATACAGGGGTGAGCATATGACAGTCCCTCCTCGAGGATCTTACTCTCAAGATGGCTATAGACAACTCAGCAAGCATTAAAATTCAGAGTGATGAGTTGTATGACAGGTTAACCATGGGGGAGAGGCACATACAGGACCCATATCCAACTCAGTTAGTAGGGGACAGGAAAGATTTCTGGAAGAAATGATAGGTGAAACTTCAAGAATAAGTTAGAGTTCTGGGAGAGAGGATGAAGACACAGAGGTAATAAAACAAGGAGGAGTGCTTAGTAAATTGCAAGTAGCTCATCATTTCAGTTGGTGTGTACCTATAAGTGGGGACATATAAGAGATGAGTATAGAAGGACCTGTGGAGGACAGATCAAGCATATTATTAACTCTACTAAAACCCTCCAAAGACTTACCAAATTAAATGTCATTTCCTTATTCTGACACTCAAAACTCTATCCAAGGTGACTCACTCTCCCTTCTGGTCCTCTCTCACTTGATAGTCTTTCATGCTGACACTAACTATTCTATGATATGGCTTATACTTCTTCCACCTTCTTCATTCCTGGGCCACTCCACCCTTGGCTTTTGTTCTTAACACACACACACACACACACACACACACACACACACACACACATATTGGCCTCACTTTAAAAAAATTCAATATGTGAAATCCAAGAGTGGTAAAGAGGTATATAATTAGTTGAGGAAAGAGATAGAATAAATTATTCCTCAACAAACAAAAAAATTAATCACAGTGATTTTAAATAGTAGTTGGATACTAAAGTGTTCGTTTATACAGTATGAGTTGCTTTACCAATTCCCTGAGCGGGGCTAGAGAAATACTTAAAGTTTAATATATAAGGAACTACTGGGAATCAAAGGCAAAATTAGAAATAAAGATAGTCATCTCTCTTCTCTGCATGGGAATCAAGAAGAAAGTCACATTCGATTTCTTGAAATTCATTTTACACAGCACGTTTTAGAAGTGTAGTTTTTGCAAAAAGTAAGATGCACTTAAATTATTCACTAATACCTTCATTTGACCAACATTTATTGGATAATCCATGTGCCAGGAAGTATTGTACATAGTGGGGATAGAGCTTTGAATAAAGTGGGCTTTCAGAGCACACAGAGAAAAATATTTCTACATCATAAAGTACAGTAGATTCTAACACTGGCCTTGGAGGCCTATAAAGGTCAGGAGGAGCCATTTCATATTAGATGGTGAAATTATAGCAAGGTAGTGGCAAAAAAAAAGTATCTAAATTACGCCAAGAAGTCACTATACGGTTGTAGGGCATGACACATATATACATTTTAAGTCTCAATTCCCCCACCTATGATGTGAGAGAGTTGATCAGGTGATTCTAAAGTCTCTTTAATCCAATATGAATTAAACCTGAGAATAATTATCGGAGACTTTCTTTTGAACAGTTAGTAGACCAATGAAAGAGATAATGATATTCTTCTGGATGTGATTATATGTGTACACATTATAACAAGAGTTACAATATATATGTACACATTAGTAATATATATATATGTACACTATAGAACATGAGTATAGTAGTTATCTTTAAGAATCAGCACAGCCTGGGGGTCCAGTCGAGATGGTGTAGAAGCTAGACCCTGTACTCACCTTCTCTCACAACCACACCAAAATTACAATGAAATTACAGAACAACTATCACAGGAAGTCACCTGAGGTCTAGCTAAACAGAAGTCTTACAACTGGGGACATACAGGAGAGGTCACCTCAAGGCTGGTAAGAGGGGTGGAGATACAAAGTGGCTGTTGCCACAACCACACATGGCAGTAAAGAATCAGGAGTGTTATACTGGCTGCAGAGCCCCCTCCTCTGAGGAGTGAGGGTGTCCTGGCTCCACACTGGGCTCCCCAACCCAAGGTTCCAGTGCTGGGAAGAGAAGTCTCTACAACCTCTGGCCATGAAAAACAACAGAGATTGTGAGATGGAGAGCTACAGGAGTCACAGACTTTCCTTTTAAAGGGCCAGTGCACAGACTTAGTGATGGATTCACTTGCTCTGAGCTCTGGGACAGCTGCTCAGAGTGCTAAGGATACACAGGGAGGAACTGAGTTGCCTGGATTTAGGGCAAAGGCTGGAGGGGCAGCTTTCTCCAGTACAGAAGAGCTGGCAGTATTCATTGTTCCTTGTTGAGCCCTCCCCTCTCGCTGCATGTGAACACAGGCAGGCACCATACCTGAGTCTCTCCTAATCTGGTTAACACAGATTGCTCTGCCCAGGTGATTCCCTGAGATCCCACCTCTCCCAATTTGTGGGCTCACCCAAGCTGCCTCCAGTGGTTTATTCCATACAAATGGCCTGTCCTGGCTCATGCTGAGGACTTTTTTAAAATATCTCAAAGGCTTGCAAAACCCAAAGGAGCAGCATCTGGCCTTCGGGTGCCCAATACCTCTCGTTGAGCAGCCCCAAGCCTGACAATAGCAGCGGCCAGCCTTGGTTCTTGGCTTGACCTTCCACGGCACCTATAAACCCAGTACGGATGGCAGCCATCTGTGGAATGCTTGGTAACTCTTAGCAGGAGGCTCCAGAAGTGCACAGGCTGCAGCTGAACTTAGTCTGCAGCTGCACCCCTCCCAGGAAATCCTTGGGCTGAGACACCCAGTGTCCTGCTTTGACCAGCACTGGGGCCAGGGCACCATCCAGGGCAGCATCTGAGGAGGACACACCTGAAAGGCAGACTGGGCAGACACCAGAATGCTGCTAAAGTGAATCCTGCTCTGTAGAGTTGGCCCCTCACTGTTCACTCCTCACAACCAATCACCCGAAGGATCAATCCCTTCCATCAAAATCCAAACAGCAACCAAGGCTCAACTACAATAGGAGGGCTTACATAACCCACACAAGGGACACCTCTTGAGCACCTGGCTCAGATGACCAGGGAAGACTGTGCTACTGAACCACACAGGACACTTGCTACATAAAGCAAGTGGGAGACTTAGCAGTCCTACCTAATACATAGTAAGAAATACAGGGAGGCACACAAAATGGGTAGACAAAGAAATACGTCCCACATGAAAGAACAGACCAAAGCTCTAAAAAAAGAACTAAACAAAATGGAGACAAGCAACCTACCAGATGCAGAGTTCAAAACACTGGTTATAAGGATGCTCAAAGAACTTAGGAGAAAAATAGATGAACTCAGTGAGACTTTAACAAATAAATAGAAAACATAAAAATGGAAATGAGAAACATAAAAGGGAACCAGTCAGAAATGGAGAATACAATATCTGAGATGAAGGGTACATTAGAGGGAATCAACAGATTGGATGAAGCAGAATCAAATCAGTGACTGAGGATGGGGTAGAAAAGGATGCCCAATCAGAACAGCAACAAGAAAAAAGGATCAAGAAAAAGGAGGGTAGTTTAAGGGGTCTCTAGGACAAAATCAAGCATAACAACATTCACATCATTAGGTACCAGCAGGAGAAGAGAGAGAGCAAAAAACTGAAAACCTATTTGAAGAAATAATGACAGAAAACTTCTCTAACTCAGTGAAGAAAATAAACATAAAAGCCCAGGAAGCTCAGAAAGTACCAAAAAAGATAAACCCAAAGAGGCTCACACCAAGACATATCATAATAAAAATGCTAAAGGTTAAAGACAAAGAGAGAATCTAAAAAGCAGCAAGAGAAAAGCAGTTAGTTAGTTACCTACAAGGGAGCTCCTATAGGACTGTCAGTTGATTTCTCAACAGAAACTTTGTAGGCCAGAAGGGTTTGGCAGGACATATTCAAAATAATGAAAAGTAAAGACCTACAACCAAGATTAATCTACCCAGCATAACTATCATTTTAAATTGAAGGACAGATAAAGAGCTTCCCAGACAAGAAAAAGCTAAAGGAGTGCATCACCGCCAAAGCAGTATTATGAGGAATGTTAAAGGGACTTCTTTAAGAAGAATGAGGAAAAAAGGACCAAAAATATGAATAATAAAATGGCAAGAACTACATATCTATCCACAATTGCTTTAAATGCAAATGGATTAAATGCTCCAGTCAAAAGATAGGATGGCTGAATGGATAAAACAAGACCTTCATATATACTACCTATAAGAGACGACACACACAGAATGAAAGTAAAGGGATGAAAAAAGATATTTCATGGAAATGAAAATTTAAAAAAAAAAAAAAGAGTGGATAGCAATGCTTATACCAGACAAAATGGACTTTAAAACAGAGGTCATAACAACAAAGAAGGGTGCAGTAATCCCACTTCTGGGTATTTATCTAAAAAAAAAACCAAATACTACTTTGGAAAGACATGTGCATCCATATGATCGTTGCAGCAGTATTTACAATAGATAGCCAAGATATGGAGGCAACCTGGATATCTATCAATGGATGAATGGATAAAGAAGAGGTGGTACATATATGCAATGGAATATTTGTCAGCCATAAAGTAAACAAACAAATAAATAAATGAAATTTTACATCTGCAATAATATGGATGGACCTAGAGGGTATTGTGCTGAATGCAGTAAGTCAGATAGAGAAAGACATGTCATGTGATTTCACTTATGTGTGGAAGCTAAAGAACAAAGTAAACAATAAAACAGAAACAAATTCATAGATACAGAGAACATTTTGAGGGTTACCACATGGGAGGAAAGTTGGGGAGGTGAATGAAAACTGGGGAAGGGATTAAGAAGTACAAATTGGTTGTTACAAAATAGTCATGGGAATGTAAAGTACAGCATAGGCAATACAGTCAATAATATTGTAATAACTATGTACAATGTTATTACATAGTTAATAACATTAACTATGTTATGGGTACTAGCTTTCTCAGGGTGATCACTTCATAAATTTTATAAATGTCTAATTTCTATGTTGTACACCTAAAACTAATATAATATTGTATGTCAACTATAATCAAAAAATGAAAAATATTATTTAAAAAAATCAGCACAGCCTATAGATGTGACCCAGTTCAGGTTCCTAAAATCTAGGTTGTTGATTTGGGAGAAAGTAAAATGATAAGAATCAGTCTATGGCCATGCCACCCTGAACATGCTCAATCCTGTCTGATCTCAGAAGCTAAGCAGGGTTGGGCATGGTTAGTACGTGGATGGGAGACCACCTAGGAAGACCAGGTGCTGTAGGAAGAGGAGGAGAAGGAGGAGGAGGAGGAGGAGGAGGAGGAGGATGAGGAGGAGGAGGAGGAGGAGGAGAAGGAGGAGGAGATCATATTAATAGATGCAGAAAAGTATTTGACAAGATACAACATCCATTTATGATTAAAACACTCAATAAAATAAGTTTTGAAGGAAAATATCTCAGCATAATAAAAGCCAAATGCCATATACAACCCTCAGCTAATATTATACTTAATGGTGAAAAACTGAAAGCTTTCCCTCTCAGACCAGAAACAAGACAAGGATGCCCACTCTCACTACTCTTATTCAATATAATACTGGAAGTCTCTGCTATAGCAATCAGGAAAGAGAAAGAAATAAAAGGTATTCAAATTGGGAATGAAGAAGTCAAATTGCCACTTTTTGCAGATGACATGATTCTCTATATAGAAAACACTAAAGACTCCACTAAAAAACTATTGAAACAATAAACGAATACAGTAAAGTTGCAGGATACAAATTCAATGTACAAAAATCCACTGCACCCCTATACACTAACAATAAAATGTCAGAAAAAGAAATGGAAAAAAAAACCATTTTGCAATTGCAACAAAATGAATAAAATACCTAGAAATAACCTTAGAAAAGTATGTAAAGGAACTATACATTGAAAACTATAAGACATTATTAAAAGAAATTGAAGAAGACATAAAGAAATGGAAAGATATTCTGTGTTAATGGATTGGAAGAATCCTTATAGTTAAAATGGCTGTATTACCCAGATTTACATATTATACAGATTTAATATAATCCCCTTCAAAATTTCAATGGCATTTTTTAAAGAAATAAAACTAAAAATTATCAAATTTGTATGGAATCACAAAAGACCCTGAATAACAAAAGCAATTCCAAGAAAAAGGAATAAGGCTGGAGGTATCACACTGTCTACCTTCGAATTACACTATAAAGCAACAATAATCAAAATAACATGGTATTGGCAGAAAAACAGACACAAAGACTAGTGGAACAGAACTGAGAGCCCAGAAATAAACCCACATACATACAGGCAAATAATTTTCCAATAAAGTTTTCAAAAATATACAGTGGAGAAAAGAAAGCTCTTTAATAATGGTGTTGGGAAAATAAAAAAGCCACATGCAAACAAATGAAACTAAACCACTACCTGTCATCATACATGAAAATTAACTCAAAATGGATCAAAGACCTAAATATAAGACCTGAAACTTTAAATCACACAAAAATAACACAGGTACTAAACTCAGAGCCCTTGGTTTTAGAAAGGATTTTATTAATTTGACCTCAAAGGCAAGGGAAGTAAAAGCAAAAATAAATGAACAGGATTATATCAAACTAAAAAGCTTCTTCACAGCAAAAGAAACTTATCAACAAAACAAAGAGGCAACCAACTGAATAGGAGAAGATATTTGCAAATAACACCTCTGATAAGGAGCAATACCCAAAACACACGAAGAACTCATACAACTCAACAACAACAAAAAGAATAATCCAATTTATTTTTTAATTTTATTTTTATTTTTATTTAATTAATTAATTAATTAATTTTTTATGGTGACATTGGTTAACGAAATCCAATAAGTTTCAGCTATACATTTTAACAATAAGGCATAAATATATTTGCACTGTGTGTTCACTTCCCGTAGTTAGATTTCTTTCTGCCACCACATAAAATAATCCAATTTAAAAATGGGGAGAGAACCTGAACAGACACTTCTCCCAAGACATACAAACAGCCGACATATGTGAAAAGATGTTCACCTTCACTAGCTATCAGAAAAATAAAAATCAAACCACACGAGGTAATACCTCACACCTGCTAAAATGTCTATTATCAATAAGACAGTAATAATAAGTGTTGGAGAGAATGCGGAAAGAAAGGAACCCTCATACGCTGCTGGTGGGAATGTAAATTGATACAGTCACTTTAAAAAATAATATGGAGGTTCCTCAAAAAATGAAGAATAGAATTATTATATGACCCAACAATCCCTCTTCTACTCCCGAAATTTATCCATAAAGATCTATGCACTCTTATGTTCATTGCAGCATTATTTTCAGTGGCCAAGACATGGAAAGAACCAAAGTACTCTTTGATGGATGACTGGATAAAAAAGATGTGGTACACATATACAATGTAATATTACTCAGGCATAAGGAAAGATGAAATACTGACATTTACTTCATCTTGAGATTATCATGCTAAGCAAAATAAGTCAAACAGAAAAAGTTGATATAAAACTGAAAGCAACAAATGAATAAGACAAACCAAAAAAACTTCATAGACACAGACAACAGTTTAATGGTTACTGGAGGGAAAATGAGGATTGAGGGAGGTCAATAAGGGTGAAGGGGTCAAATATGTGATGATGGAAGGAAAGTTAACTTTGGCTGATGAACATACAATGCAGTATACATATGACATATTATTGAATATTGCACTTGAAACATATCATTTTATTAACAAAGATCACCCCAATAAATTTAATGTTAAAATATATATATAGATGAAGAAACTGAAGCAATACAAAATCAAATGCCCAAGATGACACCATAGATCAAATGTAAAATGACAAATAATTATTTACTATGAAATTTTTTTACTATGATGCTATTTACTGTTATTCTCTAATTGGTCCCTAATTGTCCTCCAAGTAAGAGATTTATTTGTTAAGAACTTACCTGTATCCAAGACTCATCACTTACCACTATCTGGTACTAGATCATCTATTTGTTTGATCTGTTTATTGTCTGGCTCCCCAAAAGATCTATGTGGTCAGAAATTTTATATCATCCTTCTCTTGGTGTATCCAGTAATTTGAACTGGACCTGATAGAGAATAAGTACTTAATAAATATTGTTGATTTGATAGATGAGTGTTGATTTGATGGATGAGAAAGATAAACAACATAAGATATTTTCTCCAGGAAAATTTCTGAAGGAAATTTTTGTGGGGGCCCTTAGAACACTGAACAATACAGACTAATGTATAAGCAAGAATGAAGTTATTTAACATGAGTTCATTCTGTAAAGTTGAGAAAATAGAGTAAAACGATCAGTCAATGCTATAGTGATTGAAGAAGCTTCCAAAAATGGCAATTGAACCAGACTCCAGAAGATGGAAATCTTGGAATTTGGAATGAGGGTGGAGGCCAATGAAAACAGCCCATGAGAAGACCAAACAGACTTTCTTGCTTTGGGGGCAAGAAAATGGGAAATAAAGTTGTAAGGGCAGGTGAATCACAGATTATGAAAGATCTCCAAGAAAAAAGTTCAGACTTGATGTGCTGGGAACAGGAAGCCCAGAAAAAAACAAGATTAAAATCTTGCCTCCCAGATGAAATTGCAGCCATTCTCTTTCTGGGTCCTTAACAAACAATGACCAGGGTTGGTCATACAGTGGTTGTTTAATTAACACTTCTAATTAATAAAATTTCAATCAAAGACCTGGGTTTTCCCTAGGTTTTCTTTATTATCCACAGACCCTACTGGAAAGGGGCAATTGCATAAATTTTATCTCCCATCCATCTTTTGTGCTTTTTATCACGTCTGCTGCTGTTGACAGTCCAGAAAAAAAAATGTATTGCCAACCAAGTCATTGCCTCATTAGGAAGCAGGGTCTGATCTGAAACCAATTTTTCAGAACAATGACTTGTTAAGTGCTGAAAAATGCAGTGCTTAGTCATGGAGAAAAGAAAGACAGATTCACCATGCAATTTGGATTTTTTTTAAATACTAAGAGATGAGAATTTTTAACCAGTCCATTATCAAGTCTCTGCTCCTTCAAAAAAAGAAAGTAGGACATGCTTTTTAGTGCACAAACAGAAAAGGTTTCCTTTCCCATGCCCCATATTTTCTTACTTAAAATTCAGAATGAATGTCAGCCTTGTAAGAAGGTGAGGAAGCTCAGAAAGGAAAGTGTGTAAAGCTCAAAATAAATCTCTTTTTGAAGGACAAATGGGGTGAGCAATTTCAGGTGGGGGTATACAGTGAGCACAGCCCTCCAAGGCCGTCTATGGCTGCTGATTTCTCCAAAGAGAGAAATGAGGACTAGATGTTGAAAGGAGGAATTATAACATTTGGAGAATGAGAAATCACCTGCAAATATCAAAGTGAAATGGACCAAAGGTGATGTCCAGTTTACTTAAGAAGTAATCTCCGAATAATTCAGTGGGAATAACTTTCATTCTACCACTTACATGGTCCCTTTTAAAAGACAAATGGATAGAAAATAGAAAGTTATTTCACTCCATCCATTAAGAAGACCACTGGATAAATAGAAGTTGCAGAATACTAATGCTATAATATTGTTTTAGCATGAAATAGAAAATATCCCGAGATATTTCTTTCCATAGCCCTGAGTACGTAGTTCAGGATTCATTTTCTCTTTGAACTAGTTGCTTTCCCTCTGCTCCTGGCCACAGGTTTTAACCATAACTCCAACAAAGCAGTTAACAAATTTGTACCAGATGTCACAAGAGATACCAGATCAGAAAATGGGAGTAGCTCTACCCAAATTTACATTCACCTTTGGAGAAAATATCTAAAACATAGGTTCGAACTCTGTCCAACATGTCCAATTCTTATCTTAAAATATAATGAAAAATGAAGAAAACAGAAAACATCCCTGACACCGGTCAGGCTTTCCAGAGTTTCAAGCAGTTGCTCCTTTGTCTCCAGCAGTCCCATCCTGGTTTTGTTGAAGAGGATTATGGGAATTCAGACTTTGAAGGGCATAGCTTTAACTACCTAATGAGCAGTCATCATCTCTCCTTTTCCCTTCCAGTTCTAAGAGTGCATGGCTATAGGTCCACTTTTAATTTAGAGTTAATGTGGTTTAGCTCTTAAATATAAGCTATATTATAATTATATTTTTCTGTTTGTATGTTGATCTCATCTCCCCAGCTATTGTAAATTATAAAATCTTTGGAAGGATTATCTTCACTTTGGTGTCTTCCAAAATGCCTATTAAAATGTTGGGCACACATCTTAAAAAGCAGTTTGGCAGTCCTTCAAAAAGTTAAATGTAAAGTTACCCTTTGACCCAGCAATCCACTCTGATACCCAAGAACAGTGGTCCCCAACATTTTTGGCACCAGGTACCAGCGCTCCTATGAGAATCTAATGCCTGATGATCTGAAGTGGAGCTGAGGTGGTGATGTTAGCACTGAGGAGTGGCTGCAAATACAGATGAAGCTTCCCTTGCTTACCTGCCACTCACTTCCTGCTGTGCAGCCAGGTTACTGATAGGCCACAGACCAGTACTGGTCCATGACCCAGGGGTTGGGGACCCATGCCCAAGAGAACATACATTCACACAAAATCACATACATGTTTTTCAGAGCAGCATTATTTATAATTGACAAAAAGTGGAGACAACCCACAATTCCATCAACAGGTAAATGGATAAACCAAATATGTTGTATCCTTATAATGGAATGTTATTTAACCACAAAAAAAGAATGAAGTATCAATACAACTACAACATGGATGCTCAGTGAAAGAACCCAGACATAAAAGGCCATATATTGTGTGACTCCATTTATATAAAATGTCAAAAATAGGTAAGTCTATGGAGAAAGAAAGTAGATTAGTGGTCACCAGGAACAAGGTAGGAGGAAAGAGTGGGAAGTCACTGCTAATGGGTATAAGGTTTCTTTTGGAATGATGAAAATGTTCTGAAATTAGATAGTGACGGTGCTTGCACAACTTTGTGAATATAGTAAAAATGACTGAATTGTACAATTTTATAGGTGATTTATGTGCTATGTGAATTATACGTCAATTTTTTTACATACTGATCACATAGAAGAATTCGTGTCTGAAAGTAAAGTTTCAGCAATCGGTTTTAGATCAGCAAGAAATATTTTAGAAAAAAACAGAAACTATTCTTAGTGGTTTGGTGCAATTGTTCTTTCCTATTACCATGTGATGAGCTAGAGGCCTTCTCCACTCTGGATGCATCCCTGAGAGAGGCTGTGCAGCAGCCAGGAAAATATGCTCAGTCTCCTGCTGCAGAGAACACAACTGACTGGTGGCTCCAGCTGCTCCTCCTCTAGATTTGCCACCAAACTTGTCCTAAGCTTCCACAGACTGCTCCTGACCAATGAGTGAGCATAGCAGGGTAATAAAGCAGGCTCATTCCAGCAAGACATGGACTCCTCCAACAGGCCACTTTGGTTCTAGGACTCCCTATCCACCGACATCACTAAGAAATCGGGTGGTGGCTCTCGCTGCAGGCCAGAGCTCATGATAGGAAAGGCCATCACAGCGCTAGGCTCATTAATAGATATGGGAGTGAGGGGGCCCAAAGTAATAGAGGCAGGGAGGGCCATGAAGGGTGATTGTCTTGACACACAGAGAGTTTGTAGATGTGGAAGAGAGCATAACTTTCCTAGATGTAAAATAGATAGGCAGCCAGCAAGCATGTTACTTAATTTAACATCTATAAAGCAAGGGGAAAAAAGGCAAGACGGGAGGGACAAGAGGCTGAGTGTGGTCACCTCAATAAAAGGTCACTTTCCCTTCTTAGTTCCCAGACCCAAGGCAATTTTTAGATCTGAAATCCATTGTCTCAAAAAGGTGAGGTGGCCAGGTCCCTCAGATTCTCAAAAGCATAGCACCTACATACTACAAAGGATCTCCCCAATCCTTCTCCAAAGGACCTAGGGCCATTTACTCATTGATTATATAGTGGGATATGGAAATTTCCAGACTTCTTGAGAACTGTTGGACATAGAATCAAAGTTAATATTGGTACCTACAGACCCAAACCATCATCATGCCTCCCTGTTATTATATTAGGTGGGTCCATGTAATAGAGTTCTGGCTAGAGTCTGTCTCACAGTGAGCCCCCTGGATCCATAGGGGGCTAGTGATCATTCTCCCAGTCCTCAATGTATAACTGGAATTGATATACTTGTCATATCTTGCATTCTGTACCACAAAGGATACACAGTATCTGGTAGACGTCTTTGGTTTCTTGAGGCAACACATTCCACACTTAAGAATACTGCTCCATTCTGCACCAGTTGGCATGGAATGTTGCCAGCTCTGGGTAGGGCCCAAAGCAGGAAAGTGCTATGTGGCAGGTACAGTGGAACTTTGTGCTACTTGGGCCACACAATCCAGCAGACCCTATCATGGAAGGGGTGTTTGTGGCGGCAAAAAGATGCATTATGGAGGCTATGACAAGCCCCAGTGGGAAAAACACACTGTAAACCCTTAGGGTTCTGGCACAAGGCCATACCAGCTGCAGTGAAGGATGTTATGCCTTTCATACAACAGTTCCTAATGTGTTACTAGGCCCTAATAAAGACAAAATGCTTAGCCTGGAGTAACTGCGTGACTACACATTATCCACCAAGAGCTAGATTCTCTTGGACCTGCCACGCCATAAAGTGGGACAGGCCCATAGGTTTGAAATGGTACATCTGCAACTGAGCCTGAGGAGGAACAGAGGACACAAAAAAAGCTGCATGAGCAGGTATCCCAGACCCAGCTCACCTACCACAGATGTATCAGTGCCTCTCTCCTAGCTTGCACCTAAGGCCGTACAGGTAGTCCTACACAGCCAGCTGAAAGAGCAGGAAAAGGCCCAGGTTTGGCTTACAAATGACTTACAAATCTGTGTAGTATGTGAATTATATCTCAATTTTTTAAATGTTAGGTAAAGGCCGCATGTGAGTATAAGCTGAAAATGAAAACCATCTGCATTATAGCAACTTTCAGAGTTGGACTTGAAAGACAGCAGAGAAGGAAAATCTCCCCATTGGGTGGAGTTATGAGAAGTGCTCTTGCCCACTCACATGTGCAGAAGTGGCCTGAAATAGGAATGTATAAATATTCTAGACCCATGGCCAGTAAATGGCCCTTTATTCAGGGGCTTGGAAGGTTAGTGGTTAGTGTCTGCTACCTAGCAATACCAGCCTGAGAAGGGTGATTACCAAAGGCTCAGACCCCTAGACATAAAGATTTGGGTCACAGTACCAACATGTTGCTGCAACCTGCTAAGGTGATGCCTAAGGGTGAGGGAATTTAGAATGGATGGGAAGGAGGGAAAGGATGAGTGCCAGTTGCGACCCTGCTACCAACTGCAACAATGGGCATACCATTAACTTCTTCTAGGCTTTCCCTCAGGAAGAGAGGCTGATGGGAATTGAGGAGAAGCTGCTCCTTGAAGTGTAACCAGCTTGAGGACTCTTCATTGGCCTGGCTGATTCTCTTTTGGAACTGTGCTGCAGTCTCAGACTCTTCTTACCAAATCTTGCTTCCTTCCCTTTCTCCTTCCTCAGGTGTGAGACCTACATCACAGTGTTCCCTTCACCTGCTCTCGCCCCCAAGACGTCTCTTGTGTGTCTAATGCCATCCTGAGGTCTGTTTCTCCATGGACTCTAACGCGGTCTGCTTTTCAGTGGGGCTTTGGAGCAGAGAATAACATTGTTAACAGAAGCTTCATGGATACAGAGGATTTCTATCATTATCTAATCTGCCCAAAATAGGTATCATTATTACCTCCTGCCAGGAGTTGAGGGGTGATTGAGTGGAGTGCACTAGCTATAATCTAAAACATTAGAAATGATGAATGAGATAATTTCAAAACTGCATTTTATCAGTCCTCTTCACCCACTCAGTTTCTACTGAATAGACAGTGAACAGTGTCAATCCCAGGAGTGTTATGATTTGGAAATGACTAAGGGACTCAGGGTTTCTGTGGGATTCAGTAGACTTGAACAAAACACAGGTGATTTAGAATCTAACTAGAAAAATAGGGAAGCCCCTTTATTGCTGTAGGAGAGCTGCAAACTTCCCAAACTAGTGAGTAACAGCTCACTCATCATAGCTAACCTAGCCAGCGATGCAAGTGTTGATGTAGAGCCAGGGCTAGTGAGCATATTTTCAACACCCTTATATACAGCAATCCCCCCTTATCCATGAGGGATACATTCCAGGACCCCCAGTGGATGCCCGAAACTGCGGATAGTGCCAACCCCTGTATATACTAGGTTTTCTCTAATACATACATACCTATGATACAGTTTATAAATTAGGCACAATAAGAGATTAAAAACTATAACTAATAAAATAGAACAACTAAAACAATATACTATAATAAAAGTTATATGAACGTGGTCTCTCCCTCTCTCTCCCTCTGGGAACTGATCTGATAACCCAGATGGCTACTAAGTGACTAAATGAGCAGGTAGCATATTCAGAGTAGATATGCTGGACAAAGGGATGATTTGCATTCTGAGCAGGACTGAGTAGGACAGTGTGGACTTCATCATGCTGCTCAGAATGATGTGCAGTTTAAAACTTACGAATTGTTTATTTCTGGAATTTTCCATTTAATATTTTTAAACTGTGGTTGATCGTAGGTAACTGAAACTGCAGAACTTGAAACCACAGAAAAGGGGGACTACTGTATCTCCTCTCTGGGACCCTTTCTTGACATCTGGGTGTGAATGAGTGATAACAACTTAGTATGCTTTTTTTCTTAAGGATTTCTTAAGCACTCTGAAAAGACTTCTAGTAAAATGAAGTTTTTAAGGGTAGGGAAACTCTTTGGGAAAAGGGAGACCCTTCCACTACCTATCACTTGTTAACAGGTACTACTGTGCATAGGAAACTATGCTAGGTTGGCCAAAGCTTTAAAACCAGAGATCACTTTCAGATACATTGTCTAATGGAGAATGAGACAGACCCTCGATCAACAGAAGGCGGACAGCGCAGGGACTAGCATTCTAGGTTACAGAGAAGGAAAGGCTTGCTCAGGACCACAGGGTCAGATCCTGCTCTTCTCACTTATCTTGCCTAACCTTAAAGAGCACTTAGTCTTCAAGTTTACTATTTACTCTTTACTTTTAAGACAATCATGTCCATATCATCAACAAAGAAGGCTGAGGTCAGGAGAAATCACAATCAAGATTTTAGAAATCCTAATGAGAGACTGTATTGGATGCTGTGATTCCACCTGCTTCCTTCAGGGTTGAAAGTCACTCCCAGCTCCTAGGAGCACTGCTAGCAAAAAGTTTTCAGCTGTCACCCCTATACAAATCACCCTACATGCGAAAGACAATGCCATGCCAAGGTCATGGCCCCTTACCAGGGCATCCTGCACCCAAAACCCATAGAAGCTTAAAAACTAAGTTCTCTTGTCCCAACTCAGGACAATCCTGAAGTGTCATGCCATCTCAGCCTCTGAACTCCCTCTGGGGCCAGCTGGAGCCTTCACTGAGACTGCATCACAGTTAGACTTTCCTTCTCTTTTACAGATTTTGATGCTAAGAACAATTCCTACTAAGTCTCTTGCATGCTAATCTTCAATTGGTGTGCCAGGCATAGTATGAGAAAGCAGACAAGAGGTTAGATATTTTGTACCTGGATTATGCGATTGGCAATGAGGATCCCACCATTGGTGGGACTGTGTGGCAATAGGCAACACAAAGTATTGTTAATAAAATTTTTACCTGTGGTGAACTGGGATGGTATACTGGTGGAAAGAAAGACATTGGCTGGTATGAGATATCATGCAATGAAGAAATATAGATGAAATAATAACAATAAGGATGATGAAATTAGGTGGCTATTGTTAAACACAATTGACACTGTAGAAAAAGATAATGAATATCTGAGAGTGATTAATCGTCAATTAAAAGCTAAGGGTGAAAGGCAGATGGCCTCATTCACAGCATATGAAAAGACTCTCATCGCTTGTTGTGAGAAAGCAGAAAAAGCTGATCAGTTCCAGGACTTAATAATGAGAGTAGCTCAGCTCCAAAGTAGATTAAACACTCCACCAATATGGATTTACCAACCAAGGACAGTGTCCTGGTTAGGAAAGAACAGGCCTATGACACATGGGATGGAGACATCTGGGTTGATTTGTCTGAAAATGTTGAATCTCTGTATTTTTCTCAAAACTTCTGAGCCTGCAGAAGTGGTACACTCCTCTCTGGAAGAGGTTAGCACTCCTCTCTTGCCTGGAGGTGATGCAGAGGCTTACCCCCAGCAAAATGACAT
Source organism: Cynopterus sphinx (assembly GCA_030015415.1). NCBI lineage: Eukaryota > Metazoa > Chordata > Mammalia > Chiroptera > Pteropodidae > Cynopterus > Cynopterus sphinx. Next base: position 115,293,982 of record CM057381.1, read on the forward strand.
GAAGCTCCTTCAGGATTAACCCTCACCTCCTCTTTCAGTCACTAGGTCAATAATGAGGTTTAAGTCACATATAATCCAGCTGTGTAATTGTAAATAGTAAACGCTCTTTAAGTTTAGGCAAGGTAGGGAAGTAGAAAGAGAACCCAGCCCTCTCACCTGGCAGGAAGAAAGGAGACCACGTCACAGAGTAGCTGCAGGACCCTGCCAGCATGCAGCAGCAGGAGTGAGGAGGGCACACATGGCCTGGTCCTCAGGGTGGTCCATCAAGAGGGGGAGAACATAAGTTTGAATACTGAAGAGTTGATCACTTTGGAATCATTCTCCTGAGACACATGATATTACAGCCTAACAAGGATCCCATGAAATGGTGTAAACATGTTACTAGGATGAATACTGGAAGCATAGAAAAGGCAATTTACCATTCTAAGTGAAATATAAATACCAGAACTGCTGCGGCAGATGATGGAAAGAAGGATTAAAATGTCGAGGTGTGTGGTACTAGCATGGATATACCTTGCAAGGCCAGAAAACTCATCAGAGGATACACCACTTTACCAAAACTAAGAAGTTCAATGGTGGCTGTTCTCTATGGGACAGAGCCGATGGTAGAGCTGCCATTACAAAATTGAACTCATTATAGCAATGAGGATGAGGGTGATAGGCCCTACCCTCAAACCCCTATATTGACCCCATCCCAAAGAGAGCAGGTGGCAATGCCTAACTGTCAGAGTGCAGGGAGACATAAATATTATAGTGAGTAGCAAGGTCGGTGGGGCAGCCAGGAGGCCTGAGAAACAGTTATGGAGACGAGTTATAGAACACAGGATCCCTAGGAAGAAAATAAGTGGGGAACCAACAAGGTATGACTCAAACTATAAAAATCAGAAGAAATCAAGGATGGAAAAGCAGAAAGTTGAGGGACATTGCTCCAATAAAATGTCATGGTCCCTTGCCCAGTTTCTGAACTTAAGCCAGCTTTTAGACACAGAAAAAATTACCTGAAGAAATCAGACTCCCTAATGAAAGGATCGTATAATATCACAGCAGGTGTACACAGCAATGTTTCCCCATGTTTCCTTCCCAGATGGACCCATAGCCATTACCCTGTAACCATGCATGAGGAAAGGGGACTACCCAAAAAGACTGTTGGACACAGGTTTCAATTTGATATTCAGTTCCAGAGACTTAAAACAGCATCAAGCCTCTACCCCCATTACAGTGGGGTCATATGGGTCCAGTTCACAGAAAGTCCACTGGGTCTGCCACCCACAGAGAAGTCATTTCTCTGATCCCCAAATGTGTAACTAGAAGGACATATTTAATATTTGGTAGAATTTCCATATCAGTTCCCTGGCCTGTGGGGTGACAGCTATCATAACAGAGAAGGCCCAGTGAAAACCTCTGAAACTGACTCCCATCCCTTGGCTTACAAACAAGCCAGATAATAAATCCAAATCAATATTTCATCCAGGGGAAATGGCAAGAATTAGTTCCACCCTTAAAAATCTAAAGGACGCAAAGAGGATGCTCCCTATCATGTCTTCATTTAATCTGCCAGTCTGGCTCCTGCAAAAAAAATAAGACAAATCGTGGAGGATGAAAATGGACTACTGCAAACTCAATCAAGTATTATCCCTAATTGCAGCTGCTGTGCCAAAAGGTGGCCTCAGGTATGTGGTATTATCTGGAAATTGCATTCTATTTTGTCTCTCTGAGAAAAGATAATTTGAAACAATTCACATTCATTTACAACAAATAACAGTATGCATTTATAGTCTTATATACTGTATATATTTGTAGTCTTTTCCCAGCACTATATGAACCTGGTCGTCTGGCTGAAAATCCCACAGACCATCACGCGGGTTTTCTATGTAGATGGCCATAATGCTAATAGGACCAGATGGACAAGTACTGGGAGGACGTATTAAGACATCTGCTTTCCAGAAGGTGGGAGATAAAATTTGCAAAGATTTACCACCACATCAGTAAAATCAGTTTATCTGGGAGGACAGGCCAACTGCATTCCTGGAGGAGCTTCTCCCAGAACTTACACAAAAAAAGTGGGTCTGAGCATCACAGGGCTAGACTCTTGTGAACCCTGAAAGGGAAGGAATTACATTGCTGAGTGGATTACCAGCAGAATGCCCTCAGCTGTCAGTCTGCACGCTACCCTGGCCCCTGGGACTGCCTCACATGAAGATAACCATCTCATCCAAGGTAATGCTTACTAGGGCCGTCCACATCCAATGACTGACCAATCTGAGGTGTAAAGGGCAAGCTCTTTGCCCCAGCTTAGTATACCAGCTTCACAGCTCCTTGTGTGATCAACTGCAGCACCCTCTGAGATTGCATCAAAGCTCAGCTTATCCCCCTGGCCAATCCTGCTTTCTTCCCTTCCCTTTTCTAAGTTAAACCCAGCAAGCACTCTTTCATAAACTTACTGAATGCTAATCTTGTTTGCAGAGTCTGCTTCCCACCCTAACCTGCAACAAGAACAAATGTGGAACAAGCCTTGAGTTGTGATTCCAAATCTTGACCATGGCATCACTATTTTAGAAGGAAATGAGCCTCCACCACCATAGTCCTGGTGTCTATAAGCAGACAGAATAGAGAATGGTTGCCCATAATTTTTAAATTTTGAGGGCAGGGGTGGGATTATAGGCTCATTTGAAATTCTAATAAATAGTCTAAACACTTCACCCCCATACCAAAAAATATATATATAAACATATGCATCAAATACTCCATAAATTTCAGTAGTTCATGGGCTATCTACAGACCCTAAGTTAAGAATTCCTGATTTGCATCATCTCGAATAGACCCTAAATTTCTTGAGATTAAATTATATTTCCCACAATGAGATATATTATAAGCATTCCATAAAAGTTTGCTGATTTGTGTTTTGTAAGCACTCAGTAAATGCTTGCTGATTTGGGGGGATTTCAGATATTAGGAGATGAACTAAAACTAAAATTTTCTTTCTCTAATTGTGCCACTCATCTACCACCCACCAGTGGTGACTGCCAGAAAGTCCACCACTGCACACCTTACTCTCTTCAGCTTAAAGCTTTGCTTTGATTAAATGAAGATGACCTTGAAAGGTATCAAAATAACTTATCATAAATCAGTTTACCCTAGCATGAATCAGTTTACGTTCAATCTACTGGTATTACTTAGAAGTGAAGGAGAGTCATTCAGAGGACACTGGATACCAGATGGATTCAACAATTGAAGGGCCAGAGAGAGATGAAGAAAGGGAAATTGCTGGAAATGAGTATCAACTTTATCAGCTTCAGTTGCTTTACATTAGAAGACTAATTCTGTACTCAAAACAATGTTGTGCCAAATGTAAGCTCAGAACAAATAATAGGAACACAAAATTTTGCCTGATAAAAATATATAATCATTTTGTGACATTTTAAGGGAAAAAACAACAAGCCTGTTATAATAGAGACAACTGTATTAACACAAATGATTCTATGTTAAATTTAATTTCCTAAGAGCTATGCAAGACCTTTTTGAGGCCATGTGACTTTTATCTACCACTTTCATTATATTTGCTCCTTCTACTCTCCCTCTACTCTCCTGTGTGTACCTGAAAGCTAAAAGGGGGTCTCAGATCAAGCAACCTGATTTCTGCACATTCTGTCTGGGTTAAGTAGGATATATGTGCACAATACAGACCTCAGTTCCAGGCCTCCTAGCTTTCTTCAGAAACCATTCTTACATGTGGAGAGAGAAGGGGATACAATTGAAAGAAGATTTGGTTTGAAGTTCCAGCCTAGTGTTTACAAACTGAACTCTTAGGCAAATCACTTTACCTATATGTCACCTAAAAGAAAAATGTTACCTGTCTTACCCAATAGTATTTTTTGAGGACTAAATAAGATAATATATGTGAAAAGCACTTGGTAAACTGGGATGCATTAATACTCAGGTAAGTTTTATTTTTATCGCCTTTCCTCCTCACCCTTCAAGGCCTGTCACACCTTCTGCAACCTTTCTAATTTCTTCTACCATCTTTATTCAACTCTCTTCTTTGGGATTCTCCTAAATGTCTAATATATTTCATAAAATTCTGCCCTTATGCTATTCGCGGGTCATGTCTGCTAGTCCTCTGTGCAATTTGAATATAAGCTCATTACAAACAAAAACCATGTCACATATTCTAAACCACTCTTCTTTAGCTTGAAAACATAATAAATAGGAATTTGACAAGCTGATTCTAAAATGCATATTGAAGATCAAAAGTCAAGGTATAGTCGAAATACTCCTGAAAGAGAATAATAATATGAGGAGACTTTCTCACCAGAAAATTATGGTAATGTTTATTGGCACACAGGTTAACAAACTGACCAGTGGAACAAAATAAAGACAACATAAAACATGCATGGATAGAAATGTAATAGAACTCAAAGTGACGCTCTATATGACCTGGGGGAAAGTGGGCTGTAAATGATGCTAAGACAACTGATTATCCACATGAGAAAATTAAATTGGATTTCTACCTCACACCAGGTATGAAAATCAATTCCAAATGCTTTAAAAACTTAACTGGGAAAGCTGAACTTAAATTTTTAAAAGAGATTATGACTTTGGAACAAGAAAAGTTTTCCTAAAGAAAATGAAAAAAGTGCCAACCTTCAAAAAATTGAAAAATTTTACTACATTAAAGTTAATAACTTCTACCACCAAGATATCATAAAGAAAATAAAAAGGCAGGCTGTAATTTGAGAAGATGTATTTATAACACATATGAGAAACGAAGAGTTTGTATCTGGAATATATAAACAATGATAACAAAAAGACAACTCAGCTACTTTGACAAGATATGTTGGGGACACATAGTTTTGGAGTTTGAGTCCTGCCACGTTTGAGGGGTTACAGGTAGGCTTGCCACCATTTGAGCTTTGCACAGATCTATCCTGACTAAGCATAAAACTAACTGCACAAATTCAAGGTGACCCACCAGTGATTGAACTACCTGCAAGAATAAAAAACATCACTCTTCTGTTGAAGGGAATGAAATCCAGGGTCTCTGCAATGTATCAGCAACAATTTCCAGTATGCAATTCAAAAGTATTAGTTTAGACATGCAAAGAAACAGGAAAATATGACCCTGAGATGGCATAGATTTTGGATTTAGCAGACAACTTTAAAAAGCTATAAGTGTGTTCCAAGATGGTCTTACTGAGTGAACAGACAAGAAATATCAGATATAAAACAACAAAAAAAATTTTTTAAGATCCAAATGGAAATTGTAAAATTGGAAAGAACAGTAGCTGAAGTAAAAAATTCACTGGGTAGGCTTGGTAGAAAAAGAAAACGCTAGCAAACTTGAAGACAGATCAATAAAAGTTATCTGAGCTTAAAAACAGAAAGAATAACACTCAATAAAAGTGAATTTGTAGAACCAGTCTCACATACGTGTTTTCCAGTTTGGGGAAATAAAGTCTTATTAGAACACAACCACACTATTCACAGAGTTGAGTAGTTCCAACAGAGACTGTATGGCCTGCAAAGCCTAAAATATTTACCATCTAGTCCTTTATAGGAAAGTTTATTAACTGCTCCTGGGCAAGAGGGATAAAGGGAAGAAGCAATGTTATAGAAACACATGAACAACAGTCTCCTGGCAGAAGCTAGATCCACAGTGGTCTGTCCAGAACCTAGAGCCAAAGGGAGACTCTGTCACTTTCAGAAATACTGCGCAAGATTGAAAAAGAGGGATAAATACCTGGATTCTCTCTTCCTTGTGCCCTCCAATCTTCCCAAAGTGCCTCCCACTCACTAAACCCAGTTGACACAAAAGCCTGAAACACACAGCCTGCAGGAGTCAGCCTCCTCTAATACAAAGCAGATCAGCAGAAGGGCAAGAAATAGATTTGGGAGTAAATTAACCAAGACTGCCAAACACCTTAGAGAAACGCTGCACCAAGAGACATACACAAAAATGTTCATGTAGCACTGTTAGTAAAAACTGGAAACAACCAGTGTCCATCAGCAGGATAATGATTAAGTTAAAAATACTGCAGAATATTCATACAATGGAATATGACACAGAAGTGAGAATAAATTAACTACCCAAAACATTTAAAGCTAAAAAAATATAATGCTAAGAAGAAATTATAATTATAAAAATATATTGCTAAGTAAAAAAAAATCAAGATACCATCTATGGCCATGCTACCCTGAACAAGCCCAATGTCATCCGATCTCAGAGGCTAAGCAGGGTTGGGCCTGGTTAGTACTTGGATGGGAGACCACCTAGGAAGACCAGGTACTGTAGGCGTAAAAAATAAAAAAATAAAGGATTGTAAGCTGACAAGTTCCTTGCAATCTGTGAGGGCAACCGATGGCTGCCTTGCCTAAAAAAAAAATAATAATAATAAATAAATAAATAAATAAATAAATAAATAATCAAGATACCAAAAAATTTTTGTATGATGTAATTTATCTAAAATCCAAATATGTTAAACTAAACACCACACTGTTTTGGGATATATACCTATGTGTTAAAATTATAAAGAAAAGTAAGGAAATGATTAACATAAAATTCAGGATAGTGGTTCACTGTGGTGAAGATGGAGAAGCAGAAGAATAAAATTAAGGAGAAATTCAAAGGGAATTTCAACAGCATTTGTTATGTTTCATTATAAAGTTGAGTATCAGCACCATTTGGTATTCATTTTATTATAAAACTCCACTAATATACATGTTTGTGTGTGTACATATACACATATTTAAGTATACATCATATTTTTTATAATTATTATTTTTTAAAAAACATGTTTTTTAGTTATACTTTAATTCTATCTTTCTTTTAGGTGTTTCCAGGCCACTACAAAAAAGAGAATTGCTCCTTTAGATTACAAGACACAAACAGAAGGTTTTGTTCTAAGAACAGCCAATCCTATTTGTAATATAGACAAAAATGTGTTTTGGAATGGCACTTTCTCTCACAAGATGGGACGTGGAAAAGCATAGATACATTTTGGAAGAGGAAAGAGAGAAGATCGATACAAAAGCATTGCCAAAAAAGCCCACTTTGTGTTACACCCTGCTTGAGATACTCAAAGAGCCTGCAATCCAGTGTGGAAATGAGATGCAGGTCAAAACTGTGTGACACAAGAACTTAGAGAGTGAGTTCTGTAGGAAACAGATGGGAAAGGTCAGGACTGACTGGGAAGGTGAAGGAAAGCTTCTCACAGGAGGGGAGACTGAACCTTGCAGTGTGAGTGAGATCCCTTCTTTTACTGATATCTGGGGTCCCCAATTCTATTGATGATTTATGCAAGCCAATTCTGTATCTCAGGTTCCACACTATGAAGGGAGATAAAGATTATCTGTTTTCAAGGGATATTTAGGAAAAAATGTTTGGTGACATGCAAAATTAACAAAAACCCTTTATTTATATGACTGAAAGAAAAGACAACATCATACACCAAACACCAATATTTTGTCCCCTTGTTTCTCTAAATTCCTGGGAAGGCAGCAAAGCAATCCTAGGCTTTGCTAGTGAACAGTGGCTTTTGCACAGTCTGAGGCATCCTGCCGAGGCCTCCCAAATTAGTTCCTTGCTTCTGGAATATTTATGGCAGTAAGGATGTTAGAGAGAGTGCTTTTAGATCTGGATTTAAGGCATAGAAGAGAATCTTGTACATAGTAACTGATTAAATGCTGAATGAATGAATGAATGAATGAATGATCTAGCTAGCAATACACACTATTAGATGCTTCCTTTAATACAAATTGCATGAGCTTTAATACACCCGGATATATTAAAGCCATAAGTAATGTCTAAGAACTTAACTGACACATTTAATAGTTCAACTTAAACATTTGCATAAAGTACAGTAAATGTTTATGTAACATTTCCTGAAAACACTATATTTAATGACTCACAGTTACATTAATGTTCTCCTATTTTTTTATTTGCCTAAGGCCATATTAATCTTTCAACAGCTAAACTTTCAGGGAGAACTAAGCTAAATGCTCACCAAAAACGTTTTATTTGTGTAACCTAAGGGGCCCTGAGAATTTGGGTCTTGGGGAAAGAATGCACCTCATGTGTTAGGCCACTTCTTTAGTGTCCCCAGTCACTTAGGGTTTGACACACTGAACCTATAGTGAAATGAAGCCTGGGCATTTCACTTCACTGAGATGGCAGATGGCTCAAGGACATAGACTTAATGAATGAATGAGCACAAAGGGACTGGAGTCAGGGAAGGTCAACATGAAGGCTTCCAGTAGCCCTGGCTGAAAACACTGAGCTCTTTCTCTTCTCTAGATCAGTACATCTACTTTATCACTCCACAGCTGATAATCAGATTTGTATCTGAAAAACACAGGAAGGAAAATAAGTGATGCAAAGCTCTCCCAACTCACTTGTTTACACCAAATTCAGCCGAATTTGTGGCTGAGAACTGTAGTCATACTTAAAGATTCTTAAGTCTGACAGTTCAGAAAGTAGCTTTTCTTTCCATGCCTTAATTGCTTACGATTCCACTAAACACAGGCTTCTTGGACACTTACCTGAGTACAGATCCTCTACTGCAGGCCAGTAAAAAATAGTAATAATTTGTCTGTTTCTTCCTTCTTACCAGCCTTGCAAGTGGGCTATAGGAGCTTCATATTCTAACTAAAATCTTTTTTACTGCATACACAGACACACATATCATAGAATTTGCCATTTTAATTATTTTAAGTATAAATGTACAATTCAGCGGCATTAATTCACTATCTTGCACAATCATCACCACTATTTCCAAGCTATAAAAAAACTCTGTAACCATCAAGCAATAACTCCCAATTTCTCCCTTCCCCCCAGTCTCTGGTAGGCATTGCTCAACTTTCTGTCTCTATGAATTCGACTATTCTAAGTACCTCATATAAGCAGAATCACACAATACTTATTCTTTTGTGTCTGACTCACTTCACTAAGCATAATGTCTTTAAGGTTTATTCATGTTGTAGCATGTGTCAAAATTCCCTTCTTTCTTTAAGGCTGAATAATATTCCATTGTATGTATGTACCACATTTTGTTTATTCCTGAATTAATTTATGGATGCTTGGATTGTTCCCACCTTTGGCTATTGTAAATATTGCTGTGAACACTAATATACAAATATCTGTTCAAGCCCCTGCTTTTAGTTCTTTGGGGCATTTATTCAATTTTTTTGTGTGCACTTTTTAAAGTTTCATTTTTTATGTGTTTCTAATGTTTTTAGTATATGATTTCATAGTTTTTGTTGGTTGTTTTAGGTATTACTTCATCTAATATGTACAAACATATACACACACATACATAACTATCACATCCTCCTGGAGTTGACATTTTCAAGTCAAGCAACGTATAGGAAACTTACTTTCATTTAGGTTGCTTTACTTTCTCCATTTTTAAATAATAAGTATTCCCCCTACATATAAGCACCACATCAGATGGTGTTATAGCATATTTTATTATGTTTACCTATATTTTTGCCCATTCCATTGTTTTTCTATCCTTTCTGAAGGTCCCAGCCTCCTTCTGTTACCGTTTGTTGTGTGTGCATAGAGCTTTTTTAAAAAAGTAGGTTGGCTAGCAACAAATTCTTTTTGGCTTTCCTTTGTTTAAGAATGTCTTTATTTCCTTTCATTCTCAAAGGATAATCTGCCCACATATAGGATCAGGAGTTGGCAATTCTTTTCTCTCAGCGCCTGAAAAATGTTGTGCCACTTGCCCCTGGATCTCCTGGTTTCAGATGAGAAATCTGCTATTGTTTAAGTTGGCATTCTTTTATAGGTAATGTGTTGCTTCTCTTTGGCTATTTTAAAGATTTTTTTCTTGTTTAATTTCCAGAAATTGCTAGATTTGATCTTGCCATTTGTGACAATATGGTTGAATCTAGATGGTATTATGCTAAGTGAAATAAGTCAGACAGAGAAAGACGGGTACCATATGATCTCACTTATATCTGAAATCTCAAAAAGCAGAACAAACAAGCAAATAAAACAAAACAGAAACAGATTCATAGATACATAGAACAAACTGTTGGTTGCCAGAGGGGCAGGGGTGGGGGAATGAGTGAAAAGGGTAAAGGGGAGTAAGAAATGCAAACTTCCAGAAAAAAAAAATAATAATAATGATAAGTCATGGGGATGTAACGTACAGCACAGGAAAAATCATCAAGATTATCACAATAACTTTGATGGTGACAAATGGTTACTAGACCTATTGTGGTGATCACAGCATTGTACCCCTGAAACTAATATATTGTATGTCAACTATACTTTGATAATTTTTTTAAGTTGGTAGATTTCTGAAGTTGGTGTAGATGTCTTTTTTTATTCTGTTTGGGGTTCACTCACTTCTTGAATATGTAGGTTTTAGTCATTTACTAAATTAGAAAGTTTTCAGCCATTTTTTCTTCAAATACTCTTTCAGCACCATCGAGTTCCTCCTCCTCTATTCGGACCCTGATAAACAAATGCTAGTTCTTTCGTTAGTGTCCCACAGATCTCCAGGGTTCTGTTCATTTCTTTTTAATTTTTTTATGTGTTCAGATTGAGTAAATTCTATTGTTCTGTCTTCAAGTTCGCTGATTCTATCCTAGGTTATCACCACTTCACTATTGAGTCTATTCAGTGAGTTATTTCAAATATTGGATTTTTCAATTTTATAATATCCATTTGATTCTTTTCTATAACTTTTCTTTCTTTGCTGACATTTTTTTTCACTCATTTTGAGATAATTTGTAATTGATTGCTGAAGCATTTTTTTAGGATAGTTATTTTAAAATCCTGGTCATAAGAGAACCTTCATACACTGTTGATGGGATTGCATATTTGTTCATCCACTATGAAAAACATTTTGGAGGTTTCTCAAACAACTAAAAATAAAACTACCATATGACCCAGTAATCCCACTTCTGGGTATTTATCGAAGAAATCCTAAATACTAATTCAAAAAGATATGTGCATCTCTATGTTCACTGCAGCATTATTTACAATAGGCAAGATATGGAAGCAAGCTAAGTGCCCATCAATAAACCATTGGGTAAAGAAGATGTAGCACATATATTCAATGGAATATTACTTGGCCATAAAAAAAGAATAAAACTTTACCATATGTGACAACATGGATGAATCTAGAAGGTATTATGCTAAGTGAAATAAGTCAGACAGAGAAAGACAAATATCATATAACCTCAATTGTATGTGGAATCTGAACAAAATAAACAAACGAACAAAACAGAAAAGGGCTCATAGATACAGAGAACAAACTGATGGTTGCCTGATGGGAGGTGGAATTGGAGGACTGCGTGAAAAAGGTGAAGGGATTAATAAGTACAAATCGGTAGTTACAAAATAGTCTCCAGATATTAAGGACAGCATAGGGAATATAGACAACAGTATGGTAAAAATTATGTATGGTGCCATGTGGCTACTAGTCTTTTCAGCGGGGGATCACTTTGTAAATTATATTAATGTTTAACCACTATGCTATATATCTGAAACTAATATAAAATAATACTAAATGTCAACTATAAATGAAAAATTAAAAAATAAAAATAAATTTTAAAAAATTCCAGTCTTAAATTTCAACATCTGATTCATCTCATTATTGGCATCAGTGATTGTCTTTTCTCATTCAAATTGTGTTTTTTCTAGTTCTTGGTATGATGAGTGAATTTGTTTTATAACTGAATACTTTGGTTATAATACTGGGAGATTCTTGATCCTATTAAACCTGTTGCAAAAACATTCTCTTTTAGCAGACAATCTTGTTTCAGTTTAGCTTGTAAATTCTGGCCTACTTTGTGGGCTGTAGTTCCAGTGACAGTTTAGTTTTGAGAGTCCTTGCAATGCTAATCAGGTGTACTTCATTCTTCTGGGGTTCCTGCTGCTAGGGTCCCTGTTCAATTCTTGCTTGTGCCATCTGCAGGGGCAGAAGGCACTTCTTTCGGCCGTCTGCTGTCACTGGATGATCTTCAGGGGGAAAGGGGTGGAGTATAAACCACTGGGTTTGGGTCTCCTTATGCCACTGGTAGACGGGGAGACACAGGCTTTACTACTCCTGCCACTGTGCTCATATTAGACTGCCTGCCAGTGTCCTGGTTGTGAAGCAGTGTCTAAGATGGCTTGGGGTTCTATTGCCACTGTTGCCAACTGATCGAACTGCCTACTGGTCCGGGATGTAACACAGGGGTTGTAGCTCCCTACTGGGTCTCTGCTGGGCTTCTCCTGACCTGGTCTTTTTGCCAGAGAGAGCAAACTTTTCTTGAATTCTTTTGTCTATGCCTGTTGATAGTTCCAGATTGCAGGCCTCTCTGGCACCAGGCCAGGTGTGTATGGGAGACAAAAAGAAAATCCAGTGAACTCACCATCTTGTTGTTCTTCGTGTCCTAAGTTTTCCTGCCAGTCTTCTGCTTCTTTCTAGCTTTTGGAGTCCTTTAATCATTGTCTGTTCAATAATTCCAAGTGTGTTTAGTTGTATTTAGAGGAAAGAATCAGGGAAAACTATCTATTCCATCTCATTCCAGAACCAGCAGCCCAAATCCATTTTAATAAATTTATATTATCAAATCAAGGTATTACCACTCAATTATGTAAAGAAGTGATTAGTGATTGTATACAAAAATATCTACATGACACGCTGTGTAATCAATTCATATTACCATAAGGCAGAACCAAGGCCTCTGTAGAGTTTCACTTTATTTTTGTATTTTTTTAATTTTTTTATGGTGACATTGGTTAACAAAATCCAATATGTTTCAGCTGTATACTTTAACAGTAAGACATACATATATTTACACTGTGTGTTCACATCCCATAGTCAGATTTCTTTCTGTCACCACATATTTGACCCCCTGTACCCTGACTACCTTCCTTTCTTCCCTGTAGTGCTTCACTTTAGGATTGAAAAAAGAGAATCAACTCAAAAAGGATCAATTGATAGCAAAATTCCAACATGGTCATAGTCAACTTCTGGGTGCTATGCTAACTGGTAAAGGGAAAAAATAAACACTACTATTTAAAAATAGTTTTGACTGTAATCTCTTCTGGCCTGAAGATAGTGCACAATTCTCTGCAGAACCATAGACTTTTGTGTAGCAATATAATTGATTGAGGTGCCCAAAAGTGAGGCTTCAGTCATGACTTGAAAGAAAACTGTGAGACCCAGAGATAGCCAAACTCCTCTGCCCAAGAAATAGAAAGAACCTTGGTAATGAGATTGGGTAGAAAAGTAAGAAAAGAAGTGGCAGAGATGGAAGCAGAGCAATGTGACAGCAGGGAAGGAACACACATGGAGAAATGTTAATGAATAACAGGAGTCACTGGTAACTACTTTTTCAAATTGCTTGCCATGTGGTTCTAAATCTGTTATGCACAATGCTTTTTGTGAATGATATTTTGGGATATACAAAGCAAAGGTGTTGTGTTCCATGTTCAGGCAAGCATCAAGGAGAGAGAAAGAATATCTGATAGGAAGAGAGATTTAGCTGAGATCTAGAGTTCAAAGGAACAGTAAGTTGGATCTAGAGGTGACCATGAGAACATAAGCACCCAGAAATTCACAGACCAGATGGGAGATAGGGGATAAGGTTAGTTGTCTATACATCTGCCTATAAGAAACATACGTGTCTGTGGTGTGTGAGCTCTTGCAAATGAAAGATAAAGAGGCATAATTTATAATTTAGCTGCTTTTCTCTTGAATACTGTAGTCAGCCAAGTAATTACAACCTGGAGCATATCGTGGATACAGACAATAATGAGGAGCACAGTAGAGACAAAAGGCAGACTAGTGGAAGAGAAAGAACAGAAAGGGAGAGAAAAGTGTAACCCTTCTGCAGTGATGACATCCTTGAAATTTTGTAGATTAAGGACTATCACAGGTGTGTTTTGGAGCTCCTTTTAAGGCTCGTTTTCCTCCAGTTTGCTAGAATTACTATGCATTCATATTTTCATATATTAAACTTTTTTTAAAATTTAACATAAAGTTTGTATAAGGTTCTACTGAATCTTTGAAAATTTAACATAATTTTAATAGGTTTTTATCATATATACAGAGAACATATAAAATATAAAAGTTAATATTCAATCTGAATTAATAGGACAATACATATTGACAGATTTGATGTGTCTTTCAACTTTAAAGGTAGATTCTCCTTGTTGGAGAGAAAGGAGAAATGAAGGAGCCTCAAAAGACAGAAAACAAGTCATTTTAACATTATCAAAAAATTCATCTTGATGGAATAAAATATCTGCTGCACATTCTGTTAGTAAACCTCAGAACTTTGATCACATTGGAGTAAATATACACAAGGTAAAAATCAAACAGAATTCAAATGACTTCACTAAATTCCATAGCTGCAAAGCTATTTCAAAGAAATGGTAGAAGTCTTCCTGCTGTCTGATAGGAAAGAAGTATATCTAGGCACTAGAAGAGTCCTGGATGGGCTGGAGCTATCATAATGGCTGCTGACTGTGTCATACAGAAGTGGCTGGGAGATGATGCTGGAGATGGGAGGGTCCTTGGGGAGGATGACTCAAGGAAGAAAAGAAACACAGACACCAGTAATGGATGATCTGCAGGCTGACCCCAGCTGCTAAAGTTCGTATGCCTGGGTGCTGGAAAGGACTGACTCACTCTGTGGATGGTAAATAGCAACAATCATAGGCATTTGTAGAGTATTGCTTTCCTGAAGGCGTTTAAAGGTTTTCATGTAATAATCCACTTTACAGCCAAAAAGTTCCTGCGATGGGTCTGATGAATCTCCTGTATCAGTCTATGGCATTCCTCATATCTCATAGAAGAGAAAAACTGAAGAGAGAAGGAAGGTACTTGGCTTCCTCCAGGCCACATGGGATCTATACTAAATGGATGGTCTCTGGAGGATACTAGAATGAATGGTTCCAGATTACATAAATGACCCGTAGTTAAGTCATTGGATGCCTCCAATCGACCCTCAAATCTAGTTAAGTCTAAATAGTTGTTGTTAATATAATTTATGTTAATGTGATTTCAAATCTGAAGGCAATTGTCAAAATAGTTCTTGAAAGAAATAATACACGATGTAAAATAGTAATCCAATAACAATAAAAGCAAGCACTTATATCTTGTTTACTATGCTTTACACATATTACTTCACTCAATCCTCACAACCATCCTTGATGAAGGTACTATTACCCCCATTTTTCAAAGGAGAAAAATGAGACAGAGGAATTAAGTAAGCAATGTCACCCTGTTGATCGGGACAGAGCTGGGATTCAAATCGGGCAGTCTGGCTCCAGAATCTTAACCACCATTCTATACTACCTCTCATTACTACTATTAGCAATAATCCAAAGTGAGATTCCTGGAGTATATCTCCAAAAATTGGCAATATCAGGGAATGAGAGAAGTAAAGCATGCAAATTTCTTTTCATTTTACTCAAAAGGAGATCAATTTCATTTTTGAATTTGGTTATTTGAGGAAAAATACATTCAGATTCTTAGAGAATTTAAAGGAACATGCAGGACTTTTCAAGGTGACAATAGCATATCTTGATAGGAATTTGAGTTAGATGGGTTATGCATTTGTCAAAACTCAATGAATGTATACTTCAAATATGTGTTTTATTTTATGTAAATTTTACATTAAAAATTGTTAGCAAATATTGAACTCTAGTTAATGGTATCAGAGTACTGAAGTACTAAGGGGGAAGTATACAAATGTCTATAATTTATGTTGAACCGCATCTGAAAATAAGATGGATTGATGGATGGATAGAAGCATAGTTAGATGGCTACATAAGTGATAAAGCAAGCATAGTAATGTGTTAATGATAGAACACTTGGGGAACTATCCTCCATACTAATCACAGCCTTCATCTCTCCTGAAAGTATAATCACCTTCCTGCGTTACTTTATGGTTTTATCACCCATGCGCCTCCTCTGTCCCTTCCTTTGCCTTACAGTGTATCTGTTGAAGGACCTAGGCTACTTCACTTGTGGAGTTTCCTCCAATTTGGACTTTGATGACTGCATACTGCAGGTCAGCATTTCCTTTATCCTTTCTATTGCCTTCAAATTGGCTGCTGGATCCAGATGAGTGAGACTCAGATTGCATCCCTCCGGCAAAACAAAGCGGTGGTGTGTTCTTTCACCAAGAGATATATAATGTCTGCTTTTTATTTTTTAATGTAGGCAGTCCTTTATTCTCAGTGCCTAGGTTCATTAATTCATTTGAGATAGTTAGGATAGTGATATTATTTTATTTTCATTTACTGGCTGGAACAATTTTATAAAGAGATGTTTTCCCTCAACTACCATTTGGTTACCCAGTTGCACAGTTCATTAAAAAAAAGGTAAGAAGATAAACAGTCAATTCTTTGTTTTTAGTCACAACAATTTTCACAATAATTAATTGGTTATCCATCATCCTGAGAAAGTGACCAATTTGTTTTCTTTTTAGATATTATTATTAAATCATGGATTTAATCATATTTAAACATTATCCTCATTAAGCTCAAATTGTTTCACCTTTAAAACTAAAAACATTCCCTCTAAGATCAGGAACAAGGAAGGCTGTCCACTATCACCACTATTATTCAGTATAACATTTGAGTCCTAGAAAGAGCAATCAGGCAAGAGAAAGATATAAAAGGCATCCAAATAAGAAATGAAGAAGTCAAACTGTCACTATTTGCAGATGACATGATTCTCCATATAGCAAACCCTTAAGACTCCACAAGAACACTACCAGAAACAATGAGCAAATACAGTGAAGTCTCTGGGTACAAAATCAATGTTCAAAAATCTATAGCATTCCTAAATTCTAATGATGAAGCATCAGAAAAAAGTGGAAAAAATAATTCCTTTTGCAATTGCAACAAAAAGAATAAAATACTTAGGAATAAATTTAATGAAACATATGAAGGACCTATAGAATGAAACTACAAGACCCTATTAAAAGAAATCAAAGAAGATACAAAGAAATGCAAAGATATTTCGTGTTCTTGGATTGGAAGAAGCAACAGTTAAAATGACCATATTACCTAAAGCATTGTACAGATTTATTGCAATACCCATCAAAATTCTTTCAGCATTTTTTAAAGAAATGAAACAAAAAAATCATCAGATTTGTATGGAAGCACAAAAGACACCAAATTGCCAAAGCCATTCTGAGAAAAAAGAGTGAGGCTGGAGGCATCACTCTGCCCAACTTCAAATTATACTACAAAGCAACAGTAAACAGAATGGCATGGTATTGGCAGCAAAACAGACACACAGACCAGTGGAACAGAATCGAGAGTCCTGAAGTAAACCCATATTTATATGGGCAAATAACTTTTGACAAAAAAAACCAAAAACATACAGTGGAGAAAGAAAAGCCTCTTCAATAAATGGTGCTAGGAAAATTGGAAGGCCACCTGCAAAAGAATGAAACTAGACTATTGTCTAGTACCAGAAACCAAAATGAACTAAAAATGGATTAATGACCTGAATATAAGACCAGAAGCAATAAAATGCATAGAAGAAAACACGGAAACTAAACTCAAGGACCTTGGACTTAAAGAGGATTTTATGAATTTAAACTCAAAGGCAGGGGAAGTAAAAGCTAAAATAAATGAATAGGACTATATAAAACTAAAAAGCTTCAGGCTCAGCAAAAGAAATTGTCAACAAGGTAAAAAGACAACCATCCAAATGAGAAAGTATATTTGCAAGCAACACCTCCGACAAGGGCCTAACATCCAAAATATACAAAGAACTCATACGACTCAATAACAACAACAACAAAAACAATCCAATCAAAAAATTGGCAGAGGACCTGAACAGACACTTCTCTCTAAAGGACATATAAATGGCCTACAAACATATGAAAAGATGCTCAACATTGCTAGCTATTCGGGAAATGCAAATCAAAACCACAATAGATGCCATCTCACACCTGTTAGAATAGCTATAATCAATAGGACAAGTAATAACAAATGTTGGAGAAGATGCAGAGAAAAAGGAACCCTTATGTACTGCTGATGGGACTGCAAATTGGTACAGCCACTATGGAAAACAGTATGAAGATTCCTCAAAAAACTAAGAATTGATCTATCATATGATCCAGCAATCCCTTTACTGAGTATTTACCCCAAAGACTTGAAAACCCACATCTGAAAAGATATTTGTACACCGACGTTCATAGCAGCACTATTCACAGTGGCCAGGACATGGAAGCAACTGAAGTGTCCTATGATAAACTGACTAAAGAAGGTGTGGTACATATATACAATGAAATATTACTCAACCATAAAAAAAGATGAAATACTGCCATTTGCGACAACCTGGATGGACCCTGAGATAATCATGCTAAGCAAAATAAGCCCGACTAAAAAAGTTGAAAATCACATATCACTTATATGTAGTATATAAACCTAAAAGCAACAAATGAACAGGACAGAGACCCAGGGACAAAGACAATGGACTAATGGTTACCAGAGGCAGTGGGGTGGGGACATGAGGGAAGTAGATAGGGTAAAGAGGGTCAAATATAAGGAGTTTGGGGGAAGATGAAGTGGGTAAAGTGATCCCTTGCAGACACTTTAATAAGGGCCCAAGAGAATGAAATTCCTCAAGTTCTTGCATGCTGATCATAATTTGTGTCAATCTTATCAGATATAAAACCTTTTGTTCACATTTTCTTTTCTTGCATATCTTTATTATTCCATTTTTTTCTGGCATAAATCTCTGCTGTCAAAAGTCTGATAATAATGTAATCTCCTTTCTTTCATAAGTCACATGCTACTTGTGCCTTAAGTAATCAAAAAATTTTTTACTTTTCTTTAAAGTCAAGCAATTATTCTAGAAAACGTCCTGGTGTTGGTAATTCTGAGTCAATATACTTAGGTTAGGTACATGGTGTGCTCTTCCAAACTCTAGTTCAAAACATTGCAGGAAAAACTTCACAGAGTTTTCTTGGCTTTCAGCTTTAGCACTTGTTCTGTTCCCTTTCTTTGGTCTTCTTCCTCTTCAGAGGCTCCTATTATCCATAATTCAGAACTTATCTTCTGTATTTGCCACTTCTCCCAAATATTTTTTATTTATTTTCATTTCTTTCTGATTTTTAAATTATATTTTTTACCTACTATTATGTCTGTTAGTTCTACTGTCCCTTCTGGTGTGGTCTTTTCTAAAATGGTTTTTTTCCTTTTATTTCTAGTTTTTTGTTGAATTCTGTCACCTCATTAGTTAAGTTTTTCTAATTCTGATGAATGATGTTCTTTTATGTTTTTATCATTTTCTTAATGTCTGCTAGTTCTTTTGAAATAGTATATTACTGAATTTAACTGTTTTTCTGGCATGTCTTTCTGAAATATTTGCATTGTCCATGCTCCTTAATTTTTGTATAAAAACACTGAGGCCCAGTGTTCACTTTTTGAAACATAAAAAACAACTTAATTTTTTTGAAACAAATTTGCATTCTAGTGTTTTCTTTGGAGAAGAGTAAAGAGAAGCGGTTCACAAAAGCAAACAGTCAACAAGAGACTAAAAACTCCCAAAGACAAGCCACCTTTTCTCCAGAGATCAAAGTTTATTTCAGGTGATGGTTTCTCTCTTCCACATTTTAAAAGCAAATAAAGCATCAATTTAGTCTGAAGAAAGTGCACCCACATAGTGCAATTTCAAAAAGGCTTAATGAATCTTATTTCATTTCTTCTACCATGTCAGTTCAACTTCTGAACTGTAGGTCCTCCCTAAAGAAAAGAATCATCTCTATTCCTTTGTGTGAATCAAAGAGAGACATCAATGACATACTAAATTAATATGAAAGGGATTTTCAAATGCAGACTATCCAATACCAACACAGGACATAAAACTGTCTTCACTGAAATATTTCATCAATTATTTGCTCTCAAGCAATATTATTGAATTAGATAGCTGTCTCTCTTCACATAAAAGGACAGATTACTGTGTTTTACAGATAAATGAATTTAATAATTTCCTACCAGTAAAATAAAACTTTGCTCTCAAAATTGTTTAAACAGTTGAACTTTAAAATGCAAATTATCTCCACAATTATTTTCTATTTTCTTTGGACTGATAAAAGAGAATTTATTTAATATTAAGATAAATGTCTATGAAAAATAACCATCTCACATAGCAGTATAGAAAACACCCAAGTTCCCCTTTGATTAAAGGACAAAAAATCTCTGAACATTTCCATATATAAAAAGAAGTTGTAAACCTTGAACAATTATGACTGAAAAGCTTACATTAGGTCTTGCCACCTAAATAGAGCCCCTAAAGTCAAAAAATTCCTTACAGGCTCTTCCCAGGAAAAATTTCCTGTACCTTGCCCTACTTGTTCCCAAGCTTAGTCATATTAGTTCCCAAAGAGTAACAAAGACTGTGGCCCTGTCTTCAGGCTACCAGACACTAAGCCACACAGAAAGGAATCACTGATAATGTTAATATATGAGTTAGGGAGGGAAAACAAACACAGAAAAAAGAAGAAACTAAAAAGGGAAAAATGGAAGTGGAGCCATAGGACAAAAAGAAAGAAATGTTTGAGGGCCATCAATAATCACCACCAGCTCCTAAAAGACACTTCCATCATCAGCAGCATCCTCATCATATGGAATCATCATTTAGTTTGCACTCATTGTGTACCAAGCACTATATTTGATGACTCACATGTATCCTTTCACTCTATTCTTGCAACAACCCCATCCAAGGAAGGTAGCCATTCCTTTTTAAAATCATAGATTGATTTGTACAGGAATATTAGTGGCAGTATTATTCACAGTAGCCCAAAAGTGAAAACAACACAAATGTCCATCAACTGATGGATGGATAAACAAAATTCGACATATCCATACAATGTAGTATTATTCAGAAATTTAAAAAAGTACTAATATAAGTTACAGCATGAATGAACCTTGAAAATATTATGCTAAGTGAAAGAAGCCAGTCACAAAAGACCTCATATTGTATGATTTTGACTATGTGAACATTCCAAAAAGGGGAAATCTATAGAAACAGAAAGTAGATTAGTCATTGTTTAGGGGAGGGGTGGTGGAGAGAATTGGGAAATAACTGCTAATGGGTATGGGGTGGGTGATAAAAATGTTTTCACATTAATTGAAGTGATGGTTGAACAATCCACACATATATTAAAGTCATTGGATTATACACTTTAAATGCGCGAATTGCATAGTATGTGAATCATATTTTAATAAAGTTATTATTTAAAAATCATAGATTGAATATACCAACCACTCCCTGAGGAAAGGAACCCAAAATTAATTTGTTTAAGCATAACAATTGGCCCATTTCAGAGACATTAAGCTCTAAAATTAAGGTAGAAAAAATACTTCTCCCCATCTGGTCTGGGAGCCAGGGATCTGAGTTGCAATGTTCTCCACTAACTAGTTTATAACTTTAAATAAGCAAAATCTTGAAATATGGGGAGGCCGACTACAAATAGAAACAGCTTACAAACTACCACCACCATTGGCTACCATCTTTGTCTTGCAGACACATACAAGTAATCTCACACCATCACTTTCCTTACTGTTCCTTTTAAATAACTTATACAAAAATTAATGTGTTTGGGGTCCCTGGAGACACCTTCCCAATGTGATATGCGTTTGTCTGTTTATTCCCCTCCAACTCCTAGAGATAATAATGAAGAAAGACATTTAGAAGCCATTCCTGCAGAGAACCTATACCCTGTTGAATAACCAGCAAGAATGACAGCAAATCAATTTTTTAGGAAAGGCTGTCCCCACCTCTTGTTGAGGGAATTCAACTCTGAACTCTTCAAAACACATGCCTAAGTGAGTTTTATCATCCCTATAATTAACTTAATTTAGATAAATATTAGTCTCCAGAAATTTTACATTGTAAACTTGGCTATGGCTGAACGCTCCAGGAAGGCCCTAATGCACTGCAGGAATCAAAGAAATGTTAACAAGCATTGACAGCTTAGCAGGTGCCACAGAGGAAAGTGTAATCCAAAAAGGAATTGTGCGGCACCAGGCATCTCTGTCCCACCTCAGCAAGGTTATCTTCTCGCCACTCTTGCACCTACATGTACTGACCTAGCAGTACTACCTTAGCACTATCCCTGACTCAGAGCACCACCTCTTCACCTCATCCAGTGCATTGGGGCTACATTCCAGCAGCCCCAATGCACAGGAGCCACAGGTTAGCCATGACCTTGCTCTTGAAAACAATTTCTAGGAGATAGTGAGGATGCATTCACTGCCTCAGAGACAGCGCCCTAATGCAGAGCTCAGAGAGCACCTACAAACTGCTGTAACATAGAAACAGGAACTTTTGAAATCGCCATGGCTGGGTATCATTTCTAAGTTGGCAGGTCATTCAGTGAACTCTGACCCCCATTTAATCACACCAGTTTGTTGAAATCATGCACACATATCTGGAGGCTGAACTGCACTGTTTACTTGTTATCAAAATGTAACAAACATGCAAAACGATACCCATATGGTAAGCGTACCACTGGATGAATTTTCACAAATTGAACACACACAGTGTCCAGATAAAAAAATGAAATACCTCCACACTGCAGAAACATCCTTCCAAGTTTTAATCATCCCCTCTCCCCACCAAAAGCAACCATAATCCTAACTTCTTAAGTGTCTGTTTTTCTAGCTTGATTTTTAGATTAAATTCATCAAATGTTTTGCCATTAGGTAGACCTAGTTTTGGTGATGACCAGGTTTTCTCCCTACTTTCTGAAGGAGGAACTATAAAACTAGCTGGGCAGGAGCTGAGGAAAACCAACCACAATTCAGGTCCTGATATGACTCAAACATCATACTCCCAGCGCCAACCTGGTGTTGCCTCAAAATCAAATCCTGACAGAATATAAAAAGAAGCAATTCTTGCTTGCAATAAAGAGCACAGAAACTTAATTTAAATAAGATGATCAAATGTATGTATCACTTAAATCTTATAAAATATAATTTTCTAATTGAGATAAAATTCACAAAACATAAAATTCACCACTGAATGTATAATTCAATGGTCTATCCACAGACTTGTACATCCATTAGCACTATATAATAGCAGTTGGATAGTTAGCAGCTACTCCTAATTCTCCCATTCCCCCATTGCCTGGCAACCACCAATCTACTTTCAGTCTATACATTTTCCTCTTCTGGACATTTCATCTAAATTAAATCATATAATATGTGGACTTTTCTGTCTGGCTTCTCTCGCTGAGCATAATGTTTTCAAGGTTCATCCATACTGTAACATGTATCAGTATTTACTTGGTATGGCTAACTAATACTATATTGTATAGATACATCACATTTTGTTTATCCACTGATCAGCTGAGGGACATTTGGATTGTTCTCTCCTCTTGGCTGTTAATAATGCTGCAATGAGTATTCATGTACAAGTTCTTATGTACTTGTTTTCATATGAGAACATAGCTCTCAATTCTCTTGGGCATGTACCTGGATACGGAATTACTGGGTCACATAGTAACTCTAACATTTTGAGGAACAACCAGTCTGTTTTCCAAAGTGGCTGCAGCACTTTATATCTCTACCAATAATGTATGACTGTTCTAATTTCTCCACATCCTCACCAACACTTATTTTCCACTTTATTATTATGATTATAGCCATCTTAGAGTTATGAAGTGGTATCTCATTGTGGTTTTGACTTATTTCCCTAATGATTAATATGGCTGAGCATCTCACGTTCTCATTGGCCATTTATCTACTTTGGAGAAATGTCTATTCAGATCCTTTGCTTGTTTTTAAATTGGATGTTTGTTTTTTAATCCTTGAGATGTAAATATTCTTTATATGTTCAAGATACTAGACCCTTATTAATATAAGATTACAAATGTTTTCTTCTATCCTGTGGGTTGTCTTCTTACTTTCTTGATAGTGTCCTTTAATGCCTAGTTTTTAATTTTCAAAAAGTTCAGTGTATCTATTTTTGTTGTTGTTGCTTATACTTTTGATGTCATGTTTAAGAAACAATTGCCTACTCCACCATCTTGAAGATTTAGACCTATGTTTCTTGCTAAGAGCGTTATGGCTTTGTACAATGCCATTTTATTAAATCATGTTTTGATTTACATAAGAAAACTATCATACAAAAGCTCTCTTATTACAAGGGTCTCAAAAATATAGAAAACATAAAATATATTTTTGTTTTATTTTCTTTAACATAACAGTTTAAAAGGTAGTCACTGGAGTCAAATCCTAGACTCAACATGTATAAAGAGCTCCTTTGGAGATTTGGTGTCCTGATTAAGAATGAGTGTTCCAAATTACAATGTGATATAGATAATAGATAGACAGACAGACAGACAGACAGATAGATAGATATCTCCAAATCTATATAATATAATATATCGTCTTACCACTAGAAAACATTAATGCAGAGGAAAACAGAAAAAAAATTGTATAGACAATCTTATGCCCACTAAGCCATAGGGAGAGAGACACAGGATACCTGAGGAACAGAAGATCTGTGTATTGATACACTATTAAAAATATATTGTACCTACCCACCTTATAGGTTATGAAGATTACCTATGACAGTGCATGAAATGTAATAGTGTCTGTCACACAAAATATGTTCAAAAAAATGTTAGCTGTTATTATTTTATCATGTTTAATGTATATCAAAATTGTTTTGTAGTAATTTTTAAAATATTTTCCTAGAGACCCTCTCTCTTCCCTCTTTCCCATTAAAGGATGTAAGCCCTATGCAAACAAATGAGCAATTAATGGTTTCAGCTAAAGATAAATAGCCTTGGAAGAAATCTGCAGGACTAGAGAGAGAACAGAAAACTTTCGAGTGGTTAAAGACCAAAAAGTTTATTTTTCCATCTAGCTACTTGTCCACTGACACTGGGCTTTTTGAGAGCTAAGCAGTTAACTTCCCCCAAGATATTTAACTGAGCACTCTTCTATTTTCTTCTTTACTGGGAAGGCAGCATAATGTATTCCAAAGACTAAGAATTAGGAAACCTGAGTTTGGTCTCTGACTCTGCCATTAACTGTGCGACCCTAGAGATTTGCCTCATTTCTCTGGCCCTTGGTGTCCTATTTGAAGAAGGCAGGAAGGCAGGAAGGCAGGAAGGCAGGAAGGAAGGGAGAGAGGGGAGGGGAGGGGAGGGGAAGGGACGGGAGGGAAAGAAACACCTTCCTGATCCTAAAAGTCTGATTGTTTGGGACTACATACAGAATTTCTTTTCATCTCTATTTGTAGTAAGAAGAATTATTCAATCCAGTTTTCAAGCTATTTGTGTATGCTAACCTTTGTGATAACACTTCTATCACATTTGGCTTTTGGAAGTAATCCCTAGCCCAAAAAATAATCTTCCTTTCTTTGTTTGGCATCTCCACACAAAAGCCAAGCGTCCATACATCTGGAGGGAAGAAGGCTCTGTGCCAGGCGCACAGATGGCTCCCCAAGGACACTGTGGGAGATCAGAGGGGAAAGATATGCAGACTAAGTGTCCAGTAGGAGGCATTGTGAATCCAGAGCTAAGGGGTACAGTGTCATTCCTGACCAGCCTAAGTTTTGGAAAGAAAACCGAAGGCCCCCTACCATTTCATATCATGCAGAAGGCAAAATACGCTTTAAAATTTCTGCTCTTGCCACTGTCTCTGAGGGAAAAAGAAGTATTTAGACCATTTATTCACTCATTCAATGAAATATATTGAAAGCTTATGAAGTCCCAGGCATTATTCCAGGCACTGGAAATACAGCAAGCAGAGAACAAAATTAAGTTCCTGCATCCACAAAGCTTACATTTTAGTGGGGAAGACAGGCAACAGACAAATAAACAAGCAAACAAGTAGGTGTACATGTACATACATATATACATAGGTGGAAAATGTGTACACTTGTATGCATACATGTATACATTGGTAAAAATGTGTGCATATATGCATGTACAGGTAGAAACTGTGTACATGTGAATGAACATACTTATGTATGTATGTGTGCATCAGTAGGAAAGTGCTCTGAAAAAAGAAAAGTAGAGAAAGTGGCATAGGGAATGTGGGAAAAAGGTTGGGTTCAAGTTGCTATTTAAATTGTGTGATCAGAATGGGCTTCATTGATTAGGTGACATATTAACACAGAACTGAAAGATAAGGAATTGAGATAGCTGGAGGAAGAACATTCTAGGCAGAAAGATCAGTATATGCAAAACGGCCTTGAGAACATGTGCATTGTATATGAGGAATAGTGAGAAAGCCACTGTGGATATCAAGGTAGAGATTGCTAAGTGCTAGGAGGAGAGAGTGATGGTGTAAGGGGAGGGTACATCATGCAGGGCTTGTCAGACACTGTAAGAACTTTAGCTTTTATTCTGAGCAACACAGGGATCCACTGAACAATTTTGAGCAGAAGAGACATATGATCTGACTTATGTTTTTAAGTGATCTCTTAAGCTGCTGAGACTATTCTGCAGAGGGTTGGTAGCAGGGACACCCACTAGCCAGGCGTTTATTGCAATTACCCACCAAGAGGTGATGGGAGCTTAGACAAGGGGGCTTAGCTATGAAGGTATGAGAAGGAACTGGATTCTGGATGTATTTTTAAGGAAAGGCCAGCAGGATTTGCTGATAGATGTGATGTAGGGGTGAGAAAAATAGAGTCAAGCATGATGACAGTGTTTTTGGTTTGAGCAATCAGAGGGAAGGTTGTGGGAGGATTAAACGGGAAGGCAGAAGAGTGTGGTGACTCAGTTCGTTTTGGACATGTTGCTTTTACAATACATATTAAACATCCAGAGATGAAGATATAGCCCTGCTATTCAGAAGAAAGGTCCGGGCTAGGGTAACAAGTTTAGGGGTTGATGGCATATATAGGGAATGAAAACCCATGAAACTGAACAAGGGCCTTGGAAAGTGAGTGTAAAAAAAAAAATGTCTGATGTCTGATGAACAGGACTGAAAGATAAGGAGGAAATATCTGAGAATGAGAGATATAGTCTGTGAAGTAGGAGGCACATATGAGAGAGGGTGCTTCAGAAGTCAAAAGAACAAAGAAAAGTGATCAATCACATCAAATGCTCCTGATGGCCAGGAAGGAGACTCATGATTCATGGTACTACACTGATGGACCTTGAAAACATTATGGTAAGTAAAATAAGCCTATTGCAAAAGACCACATATCGTATAATTACATTTATGCAAAATTTTCAGAATATACAAATCCACAGAGACAGAAAATAGATTCGTGGTTACAAGAAGGTAGGGGAAGGAAAAATGAGGAGTAACTGCTAATGGGTATGAGGTTTCTTTTTGGGAGGTGATGAAAATGTTCTGGGATTAGAGAGTGGTGATGACTACATACTTTGTGAATAAATGTTTTAAAAACCACTGAATTTTATACTTTAAAAGAGTATTATGGTATGTGAATTATATCCCAATTAAAAAATTTAAATAAGAACTCAGAACTGATTATTGGATCTTGTGACATGGAGGTCAATGGTGATATTGTCAAAAATGGTGGGGATTACCGAAGCAAGTTTAGAGATAGCGGGAGTAGGAAAATCTGAGCATCAATATGAGTAACAACTGTAATGGACTGAAACACATATAATATGTTTAAAGGCTTAGTTCATAACAATACTTAAAAAAAATTTTAAAAAAAGCTCAAAATCAGATTCAGAGATTCTAGAGAACCAACTCATTATTTTGAGACTAGTAAATGAAAGAATCAAGAGTTTATTCTACCTTTCCTGCAGATGAGAATAAATTTCTCTTTTAGATGGTATTCCAGTTAATAAATAAAAAAGAAATGATAAAATTCAAATATCACCATTTCAGAACCCCTAATGGATTAATGGAAATCGCATTGATCGTCAACAGCTACTAGCACCTCAAAAAAAGAAACAGACTGTTTAAGTGTCCTGAGGGAAGAACATTCCACCACCTTTAAGCAGTCCTGGCTCCACATGCCAAAAATCAAACCTATATCTGATCAACACTCTAGATTCAGTTATCAATTTTGAGGAAATACAAAGGGTAAAGAAACACATTACACAACACCACAGGAAGATATTCGACAAAATCCAGACTATGAAAAATTCTGAAGGACAAATATCATCGTTTCTTCAAAACACAAATTACAAGTAAGGAAAAGATAGTGATTGAGAAAGAGGACAAAGGCAATAAATGAATAATTATTTGAAACCTATTTCAAATACTGTTAAAAAAAAAATTATGACAGGTGAAACAATTAGAAATTCCAAGACTGGATATTTAATGACATTTAAAAATCATTATTTTAAAGATAAAGTGATATAGTATATGAAATTTGCTTCAAAATATAAAAAAGGAGAAGTACATAAGGATATAAGCGAAACAAAATTACCATGATTGATAACTGTTAAGCTGAGTGAGAATTTTCTGGTTGTTCATTCTACTATTCTCTCTTCTGTTGTATTAAAACTCATCATCAAAAAAAATTCAAACAGAGAATAGGAAGATAGGACCTGGAGAGACCAAGCACAGACTACTCTTTAGAGAAGCCAGTGAAGGGAAGCAGAAAAACAGGGCAGCAGTTATAAGAAAATGTGGGGTCAATGAAGGGTTTTCTAAAATGGCAGATATTAGAGATGGTTTGTTTACTGATGACAGCATGATTCAGTAGAAAGAAAAACATTTGGGAGAAGGGACAGTTGCTGGAGCAATGCTCTAGTGCAGGTGTTAGGCAATTACCTGCAAATAAATCCAGCACAATTCTCACAACCACAGTATGCCAGGGACATAGGTTTCTTAGAGAGGAAAAGCAGTTCTAAATTTGTTTTATTTAAGGGAACTGCAGAAGTGAATCTGGCATGCTTCCTCATCCATGAGAAGGCTCTTCCTGAAAACACCCTCCTTTCAATGATCAGGCCTGAAATCGGCCATGATTATTCGTCATCCATTATAATCCCACCTAACATCTACACAGTACCCTTTCCCCAGGGCTTTTCATTTTAATTTAAATAATGACTTTTAATTTTTAAGAGAAAATAATAAAAACAAAAACAGCTCATATTTCCACTGCGCAGATATCCCTGTTAATATTTTTCATAGAATAAAATGAAAAGTAGAGCCTGCCTCCTCACTCCTAGTTATTATCTAACAATAACCAGTGTTTTCTTTTTCTAGTAAAAAAAAAACTCTATGTATGTGTTTGAATAAAAATTCATACACAGAAATCATCATACTACAATTACTATTCTCTACCTCACTCTTTATGCGAAATAACATGTCTTGGCAATCTTTATCAACTTATTTACTTTAATGGCCACAGTGCACTTTTTAGAAATCACTTTGCTGTCTATCATATCATTGAAATGCATCGAGAATGGATCTCATTTTGCAGATACAAAACTGACCGGGAGTAGATTAAATGACCTGTCCAAGCAAGGGTTTGAAGCTGAAGAATAAGCACATGTGGAGTTCCTTCCACTCCCTGTGCCACAGCGCCTCCCAGTGGCATCCAGGTGACACTTTCTGCCCATAGGACCATGACTTTTTCACCCTTAGTCCACCAGTTCTCAGGAAATTTTTCATTCGAATTAAGACCATTCCACAATCTAAGACAAGGTGTCTCTTTTTTTAATCTAATTTATCTATTTGTGAAATAATTTTTATAACCATTTCATTGAGATGCAAAATTCTTAGAATATTAAGTTGTATATCCTATAATATCTATAACATTCTAAACCTTTCATGTGGAAAGAAAAGGTATTAGGTACCCAGAGAAGTTCTTTTTGGTCAATTTTTAAAATTTTGTCCAATGTACTTAGCACTTTCAAATGTTTTTGGTTCTTAATCTTTTGGAGGGGCAGGGATCCTTTTGAGAATCTGGTAAAAGCCACAAATCCTCTCCTAAGACAAAAGGAAAGATACACAAAAATCTTGCTTTTAACCTCAGGGCATCCCCAGAATTTCCAAAGGTCCCAGGTTAAAAACCACTGCCATTAAGATTTCATCTCCCAATTTTGCTATATCCAAGTGTTTCTACTATATTTTAATCAGTGTCACGATGTGCTTTTAATTCATGCTAATTTTTAACATATATGCTAAATCTTCTCAGCCTGACTGGTTATTTAGGGATGTCTCAGTATAAGCTTACTTATCACAGGCATTCTCAAAACCCTGAAATATTTTTATACTAATAAACGTTTTTAAAGAAACAGAACTAAACTTAAATTTTCATTGAAAAAGTTATTAAACAAAAATATTATAATTAAGATTTGACCAAGATTATACAGTGACAATTTGATGCTCAGTCTTTACTTATGCTGAAAACAAAACCAAACAAAACAAATATCCAGGGTTTGGATATGAAGGCAGGGGTCAAAGGGGTCAAAGATTCATTACAACATCAACTAATCATTAACTTCAGAAAAACAATGGCTCTCAGGGGCAGAGAAAGTTTATCCTTTGGCTTTTGGATGGGCAAAAGCATTCCTTAAAGAAAATCCTTTCTTTTACCACCTTTACAATCCTCTGCTCTAATTAGCATATCGTTATCCGAGCTGTCTTAAGACATCAGGTTCACAAGCTGGGTCCTCACTGAAATACAGTCTGCATATAGCACCGTCATCGAGTAACAATAAAGGACTGTGCCAAGTTTCTCTTCACATGGTTAAAACTACCTTGAATTTCCTTTTTCCACCAGATGACCATGCAACTTTCCAGTCCAAAATCCACTCTGAAGAATAGTCATCTGCCAAACATCAAAAGCTTATTTTCAAACATTTCAAAAAAGTAATCTTTTTTTCACTATTTAATGGTAAAGTGAGGAAAAGAGGGGAAGAGGGTAGTAACAATAACATCATATTCTCCTCTCTAAGGACTTCTCTAAGACTGTCCCCAACACCAACCCTAACCTTGTCTCCCAAGGAATGAACACTTTCTTCAACATGAATCCAGTCACTCTCTACTGATTCACTGAATGTTCCAGCAAGAACTTAAGAAGAGAGGCCCCCTGCAGACTTCGAAGATGGTGACCTTGCTGCACAGGAGATGGTAGCCCAGGAGAAGCAATTCCTCAGAACCACAGAAGTCCTTCCCTTCCAGAGCTAGTAGCAAATGTTAAAATAGATGGTTTTACCTTTCAGGGTTGAGGAGTTTTTTGTTTTAGGTTTGTTTGTTTGTTTGTTTGTTTGTCTTGAATTTGTTTTTCTAATGAAATATTTTGTCATTTGTTATCACTCTCGTTATTGTTAATTCAACAGAAACCCTGGAGCATAAGAACTCAAAGGTATGTAACTGAATCACTCTGAAATTACATTTAACTTTTTAAAAATTTATTTATTCTAAATAGTTTCAAGTATACAATACATTGGTTAGACATCTATATAGTTCGAGAAACAATCTCCCCAATTGCTCCCTCCCTCCCATTCAGCTTTTGAGGCAATGTTATTTAGCTTGCTAGGAGGCCTGTGATTATGTAACCTCCTCTTTCCTTCAATTTCTAGGCTTATAACAATCTCCAAAACCAGATTCTGTCATCATAGTGGCCACTTTCCCAGTAAGATGTTTTAATTAATAGAGCAAAGAGGACATTTCTCCCTACCTGGTAGTAGAGAGAAGTTTTAATCAGAGTCTGCCCCATTTGATTGCACTATGATAAGATTGTATAGAACACGACCCAGGGAAATATATGCAAGAAAAATTGCTGTCTTTCTCTGCTGGGCTAGCTAACTGGGAAACTTTGGGTTAACTAGCAGTATGCACTTGTCCTTAGTTAACAAATATTTTTACTTTTTAACATATATGCCTGACCTCAGCACTTTTCAGCCCTACAGTCTGCTGTCCTTTAATCCTCCTGACAGCTAGCATGTGTCCCAGGGCTCTCAAGGGTTGTAGATGTCAATGTACCAGGAAATATGAACTGTGGTAACACCATCCATTTCCCAAACAAGGGTGAAGGCCTTTGGGTGACTACCAGTGAGAGGTCAGGCTTAGATTTCCAAGAAGACTGACCCAAATTCTAGAGACAAGCATCTCAGCAGAGGTACCACATCCTTCACATACTGCCAAAAGCCACGCCAACTGTCTCCCACTCATATAACAAATCTTATCATTTATGGCTTATGAGGATCTTAATTAATAGAATCTTGTTATTAATTGAAACTTTACTACATGTAAGGTACTATGTTAGTTAATTTGTCCACATTTTCTCAATGTGGGCAAATTTTTCGATATCTACAAGCCTAGGAGGAATTATTAACCCTATTTTTTTCTAATAAGAAAACAGATTCAGAAAAGTTAAATGACTTCTCCAGAGTGGTGGAGCCAAGACTGCAGTTCTTGTTTGACTTTCTGATTTAAAATGCTCAGGAGGTGGGTGTTTCAAAGCAATTGGTGAGATACAGCTTAGCAAATGGGAAGAAAGGAGAACATTTTTTCCAACAATGTTCCAAGAAATATTACTCAAGAAAGTAACCCCAAAGAAAATTCATGATTTTCTCTGTAATGAAACATATAGGCAAAGAAAAAAAACTAGAGAATTTTTTTTAAAAATTAAGGGAAAAAACATATAGAAAAAGAAAGAAGTTAGCATCTTCTCCTATCCTCTCAGCCTATCCTAACGTTATCCATCACCAAGAATCAACCCAATCCTGCCTTCTCCATAATGGCTTCTCCATAATGGGTCCCCTGCATCTGGAACTCAGCCTGGCTAACAGTACCATTTACTGCTTTATGTTGATAGTTTCCCCTCTTCTAACTTCCATTCCCAACTCCTAATTACCTGATGGAAATGCTAATAAACAGAAATGCTAAGGAAAAAAAAGTAAAAGAAGCAACCTAAGTATTTATCAATGGATGAATGGATAAAGAAAATATGGTGTATAAATACAATGAGTGCTTGCTTCCGCAGCACATATACTAAAATAAATACAATAAAGTATTATTATTCACCCATTAAAAGAAAGAAACCTAACCATTTGTGACAATAGGATGGACCTTGAGAGCATTATGCTAAGGGAAATAAGACAGAAAAAGACAAATACTACATGATCTCATATATGTGGAATCTAAAAAAAAATAAACTCATAGTAGTTGCCAGAGGTAGGGATGGAAGGTGGGCGAAATGGGTTAAGGAGGTCAAAACTTCCAGTTATAAAATAAATAAGTCATGAAGATGTAATGTACAACATAGTGATTATAGTTAATTAAACTGTACTGTATATTTTAAAAGTGCTAAAAGAATAAATCTTGAAAGTTCTCACCACAAGAAAAAAAATTGTAACTATGTCTAGTGATGGCTCGGCTACTAACTAGACTTATTATGGCAATCATTTCACAATATATACAAATATCAAATCAATATGTTACACACCTAAAACTAATTTATATGTCAGTTATATCTCAATTTTTTAAAAAGTTAAAAGAAAGTAAAGATCAAAGACATTCCACAGATTGGATCACTAGCCCCCAAAACCCAAAGTTGACTCTATTGCAGTAGAAGCACCATGGATAACACCATAGCATCAAGGCCTTATTTGTCCCACCTACAGAGAAAAAGAAGAGATCTTTCAAAGTCCAGTCTTATGGGAGTGAATGTGCTGAGTTGTTCAGCAGCAAAGGAGCAAGAGAAAAAGAAATCTGTGGCCAGCTCCAAGCGAGAGAAAGCTCAGTCACAAAATTTAGAGTTAAGTCAATCCTAAGTGTCTTCCCAAAATAGTTCCCAAAGTTTTTATGCTGTTTATAAAATTTTAGATGCCAGAATTTTTGCATATTGTTCCTTTCATGCTTCACAATCCAGTTATATTATCATATTAGCACAAAATCATCTTTCATACGTTCCTGAGACATTCACTGTGAACGCTACTGGCAGCATAGCTTAGGTAAAAGGCATACTACCTGGAAATTGTCCTCTAGGCCACCATGGGTACATTAGCACTTGCTTATCGGTTTTGCTGTGTGATTCCTTGAATACCAAAGGGTTGAGATCTCAAATGAGTCCTAGTATAGTGAGGCAGGATAGTCATGTGGGATGGACACTGTGGTCATAGGTACTGGCTCTGCCTCTATGAGAACCCATTTTCCCCTAAATAAAACAAGGATAAACATCCTTGTCTCTGTCCAAGGTTGAGAATTAAAGCAGATAACATTTATGGATGTTCGATGCAAGCAACAAATATTTCTGTGGTAGTAATGAAGTTCAGGACATGCTACCACAAAATATGGCACCTTGGCATGTTGAATATTTCAAGCGGAAGAAACTTGAGAATGTCACATTCCTCTGATGCAGATTATAAAACCCTCATATGAGGTGCCCTTTCCATATTCAGAGGAAAGGAGTATCCTTACCTCAGAAGACAAAGGGACACTGAAAAGAATTAGAACAAACAGGCCTTGCTGAGTTTTCCCAAGTTAACTACACTTCACTTATACTCTTCATCCTATCCTATCTTTTCATGATTTCTCATTCTTCATCAAACCTAGCAACATATTACTAAGGTTTAGCCATTTCTTTGGGTATTAATTTCCTTACAAAGACTCTTGTGTCACATAAAACTTATATTAAATAAATATGTATGCTTTTCTCCTGTTCATCTTTGTCAGTTAAATTTTCAAACCCAGCCACAAACTCTAAGAGGGTTGAGGAAAACTTTTTCCTACCCTATGACAAGAAACATATTTTGAAAAATTAAAGTACCAAAAATGTGGTGCTTTGTCATCATAACAGTTCAGATGTAGTTTATCAACATTCCTATCCTGAAAATGTTCAGACAAGATTATTTGGTCAAAGAATTCTACATAAAATTGAACTGCCAGAATATTTATTGGAAGAAATGTACTGAGTCCTCAAAGGTTTATTGTTTATGTTTTTGGTTTAAAGTTAAAAGTGAAGTATTTTAGTATACATACAACTGATGGTGATGGTTTTAAATAAAACTGGATTCAAAAGCTGAGTAAAAGATCAAAAGAAAGCCAGGTCTGTGTTTTTCCTCAGCTTTTAAAATGCTATTTTCTCCCCATATGCATCTTGGAGAACAGATGACCACAAAGCAGAAGGCATGCCCATGCCATAAGGTTGTGCAATCAGCAGTTTCCTTTGCTCTGCTCAGTCCTGTGAAATACTAATCAATCTAATACTAATAGACCTAATAGATGTGGGCCTTGTCCATATTTTCATAAAGGTCGGTTCTCTTTTGTTTCTCAATGTTAATATATTTACCCTCTGCCAGACTTAAGAAGAATTACATAAACTCTTTGGCTTTGCTCTGAAACCTATTTTGCACTACCAGTCTCCAGGACAAAAATTTTTTTAAAAAATGCTTTTTTATTGTCAATGATGCCTTTAAAAAAAAAAAGTGTTCTAGCTTACATAAGGAACGATCTATGCTATTCAAAACTTAATAACCAGTCGACTTATTTGAGGGAAAGAAAAGACTCCTTGCTTATTCTATGAAGACACACCAAAATATGACATTAAGATTATCTATCAGTTTGGTTTAGCTGATGCATTTCTAGCAATTTCAAGCTAGATGTGATATGTCTTTCAACAGATCTTTTGGATACTTCCTACAGATGATGTACCACAATCCTCAGGGATTCGCTGACTGAAGAATTTGAGATTTCTGTTTGCATAAATTGTTATCTAGACTGTGGATGGGCATTTTTTCCTCCCAAGCCTTAGTCTTCAGTACATTATCTTAAATGCAGGAAAATGTAGAAAGCAGAAACGGTCTGTACAGTAATGTCTCACCCAAGGAATCATATTTCCATTACTTTTACTAAGCCACAAGGCAATTTAGCTCAAAACAGAAAAATGGAAAGTTTGAAAATGTATATATTCTCAGGTGTTTTATTATTAAAGAATAAAAGGCCATCAATGGAAAACAAAGATAGAAAAGGGGACACTGAATAAGACAGGAGCACCTTTCTATTTATTAGATGGGGTGCTGCCTGGTTCATAAATCATTCAATAAAGTCAATTAGATCTTTAAAAAAAAAAACCTTTCTGTATGAAAGCTTCATCAATACTCAGGAAATACATGATTTTTAAACATTTACAAATAAAAAGTCCCAACTTCCCCCCCAAATTCCATTAAACTAACTTACATCTATAACTAACAGTCCCCATTAGACTATTTTCCAGCACTAATTATTATACAAATACACTTTAAAATACTTCGTGAAAACAACAACAAAGATAAATGTCTGAAAGGTCAAAGAAACATTTTTAAAAACCTAAATATAGCTTTTTTAAGGAGTAACTGCCAGATTTTGCTGCTGGAAGATTTCACAGAATAACTATATCACATTTTTCATATAATTTTACCCAGAAAAACATTTTTAGAGTATGACATTTTTAATACCACATCTTTTTATTTCACTTTTTTTTGCTTGTACTTACCAGTAAACTAAGTAAAATAAAATTATAAATATACAGAATATACAAAATGAGATGCTATTTGGTTCACATTTTAACATTACCTTTCTACACCATCTGCTTCTGGATCTTCAGTGAAAAATCTTTTGGTCTGAAAATCATCTTCACCAAAAGACAGTTTCTAGAGCTTTGGAAAGTTGTCACACTAATATAATCACAAAATGAAGTGGCACAGAGCAGCTTAGGAAGATACATGAGAGTGGGTGTTTTATTACATTTCTGTACCAGATCATTGTTTCTAGGAGGTAATCCATAAATTTTTAATCCCTCTAGTGTTCTTGAGCAATGTAGAAAGGACTGCTCCTGACCTAATTCGACCTCTTTTATCACAGTAGTGGCGATAATTATATTACGCAATTGGTGCATTTTTATTAGAAAATTGGTCATTCTGTTATTTTGGGAGTTCATGTTTTTTGAATGGCAAAGTGTAACTTATACTCATCTCTTTAGATGATAAATATTAAGATTCAGAACAGGTAATGTTTTTTTAAATTCAAGGCTGCAGGCAACATACAGATGAGCAAATGGCATTTCATACTGTGATAGTTAATCTCCAATAAATTATTGTGATTCAATAATTCAGAGTGATTTTTAATATATCCTATTTTACATAAATTTCTATGTTAAAAGTGTAATTGTGGCAGGGAGAGGGATAGGATTTCCTAATACATGAGCCTTCAGGATAAATGAATTCAAGTTTACCAAAATAACATAAACTGTATCTGGACTACATTTATTATTCCACAAATCATATAATGAATTGTTTACACAAGAAAGATTCCCTATGAATTCTGTCAGTTTTGCCTCAAGTAGACCACATGTTGAAGACCCAAATTAAGACAATATGTAAATTTTTTAAAGTAGTAAACTCTTCAAGTATGTTAACACCGGTTTTACTTCACAGTGGAAGGGTACGATGACAATAAATAATTCATTTGTAAGGATATTTCTGTGCAAATTCAATTCACTGGCGTTCAACAACTTATTAATATGCCTTAGCTACTGAACAATCAAATTTCAGATTCAAGAAAGCTGAAAGTCATTAAATGAATTAAATGCATTATGATGTAAAAATGATTATGTTGTTAATTTTCCCAGATAAATGTTAGTAAATGAATGATGATGACATAAGACTAGAAGATATCCAGTACTAAAACTGGGAAGATACAGGAAACAATGCAAACAGAAAGAGTCTATAGTCCAATTATTGTATTTTTTACATTTTCATATTAATCTGGTGAGTCAACAAAGAAGCATTCAGGTTTCAGAGTTGACACAGAAAGTAGATACCTTTACTCAAACTCTTCTTATTGTGTTGGCTTAAGAAATACTTGTACTTTAGTTTGTCTGAAGGTAAAAAAAGAAAAGGCAGAATTAAAAGAAGTCTGAGAGTACTGTGGAAATGCTCGTGGAGAAGTGGATTTTAAATGACAGACTCCCATTCTGGCTCAGCAGGTTACTTCATGATGCAATTGCAAAATCAATCATGTAATGGTATAGGCAAAAAAAATATTTTTGGTCTTTAGCCACATCATGACTCTGCAAATCTGTGCCTACAACTGATTATAAATGCAGAGTTCTGGATGGTATTCTTTTAAAATCTTGACTTATTGTCAAAGCACTAAGCAGTGTTCTGGTAAATCATATGCCTCATTTTAATACTTCAGAAGACTGAACATTTATTGCTGACTTTCTAAATAATCTGGAACAGTGTAATTAGTTGGCATAGGCCAGACTGAGGTAACAGAAAGACTCCAAAGTATATATTCCCTCAAACCCAACAGAGTCCACCCCTCATTCACATCATAGTCTAAGGAGGATGCCCTGGTAGGCAGGCAGCTCTCCACTATGTGGTGATTTGGTGTCCCGGTGCCTTCCATCCTGTGGCTCTGCCATTCCTCGCGGCCTCTCAGCTGCTTGCACCCAGCAGGGGAAGGGGGAAAAGAAAGTGAGACAGGGCAAAGAGTTCCTTTAAATCTTGGCCTGGAGAAGGCACATAGCATTTCTGCGAACATTCCATTGGCCAGAATTGGGTTATAGAGCCATACCTGAAAGCCAGGGTCCTGATTTAATTATTTAATGTATGATTTTGATTTAAAATGTAGCCCCAGCACTCAATTCAATTTCTTCACAGCATGCCCCATAAGCCTCAGCCCTTTCCCTTACATTTATTAACTCTCTGAGGCAGCGCGTGCACACACACACACACACACACACAATGGCTGGGCCCTTATTAATGGTCACAAGGTATGTCAAGACCTGAAATCACAATTTACTGTCCTTACTTCATCCTTGACCAATCAATTTTACCCATGGCCCAAAACCTCTTACTCATGATGACATGATTTTTACTCTATAAAGCCTCTAGTCTGTAAGCCATTGGTAAGTCAGGTATTTTGGAGCACGAGCTTACCTGTTTTCCAGATTGGCACAATCCCAATAAATTAATTCTTTTCTCCACTGTAAACTGCTGCTCTTAACACTGCTTTCAGTTTGTGTACAAGAGCAAATGAACTATTGCTCAGTTCAGTAATATAACCCAAAGGAGCTTGGGAAATAAAGCCTAGCTGTGTGCTTAAGGCAATGGAAAAAGACAAAAGGACTGTCCCTGAACAGCAAACAATCTCTGCTACAGACAAGTCAACTAACCTTGTACGTCTGAGCTCCTTCATTGGTAAAGGAGTAACAATTATCCATATCCATACACCAGTCTTGAGAGTTTGTGCATATGTATACCAATGAAGTACTTTTGAGTTCCATGAATAAGCAGTGCATCAGTTGAATACACTGCTATTGTTTATCCATTGCTGTGTTATTATCAATTTGAAACATTGCATTGGGTTAAGAAACAGTAAAAAACACAATTTTCTACCAAAGAGCATTATCAAGAACCCTATGTTAAATGCTATCTTGCCTGGCAATAAAGGGATGAACTAAATGGTGTTCTAATACCATGTTCTTTTCTTCTAGTTACATTACTCCATATAAAACAGCTTATTTCTTTCTTCCTAGTGGAAAGCATTAATAATTCTTCACAAAAACTGACACACTAAAGTAGTTCACATGTAACAAATATAATCGTAGAAAACATATCGCACTTTTCAAAATATTTTCATAAAATAACATTTTACTTACAGAGGCCTGGATCTTTCTGGAAAAACTGAAGAAAAGAACTACCATCCTAAGCATCTGGTAAGGACTGGATAATAAATTTTATGGTTAAGTCCACAACATTTTCGGTATCAATCATGCAAAATAAATATCAGTAGGGAAACAGCAGCACAAGGATAACAAGTTTCACTCACGTGTAGTCAGTGTAATTTAAGAGAGTGCCAGGCAGAATGATAGCTAGATACGCGATCTACCTGGAAGCCAAGGCTAGAAGATGCAAATCCCAATGCAGCAAATGAATCATTATATGACCTTGGGAAAATTAGTTTCTCTGCCTAAAAATACAAACAGTAATACGTAGATACTTCTAGAATAAATCTTTAAAATCTGAGAGAGAAGAGGAAGAGAAGGGAGATGGAGAAAAACGAACATGGGGAAAGTTGTAAGATTAAAAAGGTGCTGAATGATTGTTCTGGGCTATACTAAAAAAATACATTTGCTTCACGATGCATAGAGCCCAAGAATCAAAATATATTAATACAAGCAAATCAGGCATTATTATTTGCTTAGTACTTATCACAAACAAATACTTTGTTAGATATGGAGTTGAATCAATGCCTTCTCTCAGGTTTATGCAATAGCAAGAAAACATCTTTATATTCCAATTAATCTATGTATCAGACCATGCCTCTGTGTCAGGCACTGAGAATGTGACGGTAAACAAGGCAGACATGGTTCCTGTTTCATTAAGCTGACAAGATAGACAAAATATAAGTAAATAAAATAATTAAAACTTACAGATAAGTGCTATGGAGAATGTGGTGTAACCTCACAGTGATCTGATCATAAATTACTAACCTGGGTAGGTCAGGGTAGGTAGTATGTCTCAGGCCTTCTTTAGTAAACGTTTTTTAAGCAAGCCCTGTCCATTGTTCTTGTGCATCTAGGTTAACATATTTTTGAAATACCAGAAGTAAGCCTCTTTTCCAGACCCCTAAAGGGAGCGCATAATCTTGTTAACTGTTCTGTACCTTGCTTTCTCCCACCGTCCTGTAATCTTCCATATGTTCCTTCCTTAATTCCAAATGTATAAAAGAAACTGCAAAACTGTCATTCTACAGGGCATTTTACACCTTGCTTCCTGGCAATGTCATCAGTTTGTCTCAAATAAATTCTTATAAAATTTTTTCTAAGGTTTGGACATTCCTACATCGTCGACAAGAAAGTCAGAAAATAAGCTATCGGATATCACAGGAATAGCAGAAAGAAGAATGTTTCAGAAAGAGGGAACAATAAGTGTAAAGATCCTGAGGCAAGACTCATTTGGAACATGTACAGAAATAGCATGGAGGTTCTAAGCTAGGAGGTATATGGTGGAATAATTGAAAGAGCAGTTCATAGAAAATGGAGACGGAAAGATGGCAGAAGGCCAGACAAAGCAATGTCTCCCAGGCCATGGCAAGAACTTCGGATTTTATACTGGAGAAATGGTAAGTCTGTGACTGACAAAATTACACAGCTGGCAGATTTGGAACTAAAACACTGATCTTCTGAGTTGTATTCTAGTGTTCTTTACCTTAGTCCCCATAATTTTATGTGGCAAGTTTTATTTTACAAGCCACTCACAGTGGGAAAGTGGTAGGGTTGGATGACTAGAGTTTAGGTTTTCGTATTTTAAACTATATATATTTTTAACAAAATAACTGACATTTAAAAGTGACCAAAAGTTTTCCATTGCAGAGTAAGACTCCTTTCCACCTCGGATCCCAGCCACCCACCTCCAATTAGTCTCTTACATGGCCTTAAAAGAGTTGGGTTTGAAGACAATATTCATTCACTAATACTTGAGAATCTACTCTGCCAGGGGCAAGGCTAGGTACTGGGTACCGAACAGACTAAGATACAATCTCTGCCTTCTCAGGGCCCATTATCTAAAAGACATGAGAAAGGTCTTAAGGTTTGATTGACAAATATAAGCAAAATTAGAACTCACAGTTAGTGAGGAAGATTTTCAAGGCCAAAATAGTCACATTCTCTTTAATATATCTTAAGAGACAAGATATATTAAAGGGCATTAAAGACAACATTATATCTTGAGAGCCAAGATATATTAAAGGGCATTAAAGACAACATTAACATGTTTTAGGCCATGCAAATATGCATTTTGAAGTGATTTTCTATTCTGTATATGAAAACTCCCTAAAATAGTTTGCTGTTCTTCACTAGTCTAGACCTACTCAATCAAAAATAATAAATTAAAGGAAGAGTCTTAGATTATTTTAGGAAACCTATATAAAAAACTAACAAGTCAGAGATGTAATGTACAGCATGGTGACTGTAGTTAATACTGTATTGAATATCAACATAGCTGAGAGAGTGGCTCTTGAAAGGTCTCATGTAAAGAAAAAAATTGTAACTATTATGGTGATAGGTGTTAACTGAACTATTGTGATCATTTTGTAATAGATAGAAATATCAAATCATTATGTTGTATACCTAAAACTAATGTTATATGTCAATTATACTTCAATAAAAAACACCAATAATTTTTAAAAAGAAAAAAACTAAATTCAGTTTCAGGGTTGCCTTTGAATTTTGCACCTAATCAAAAAATATATGCACTCTATATTTTTTTTAAATTGGGGTACAGATTGTTTAAAACTTCAACTGAAAGAAGGTAGAGGGGAGTACAGCTCTGTCTTCAGGAGGAAGAAGAGGAGCCATGCTGTGGAGAAAAGGACCAGTGGGGTAAAAGGCAGGAGTCCCTGGATTCTAATACCACATCCCCCTGACTCAGGTGGTACCTTAAGCCAGCACCTTCTCCACCCAGCTTCCATTAAATTATGACCACACCTTCTATTTTTACCTCACCATTAGCTTGTGAAATGAAAGGAGCCCTTGCTTTTCTTCTCTGATGAACTCCTACGCGTCCCTGAAGCACTAATTCAAACATCTCCTCCTCCATGAAGCCTCCCAGCCTTTCTTGACCAGAAGTTAGTTCCAGCCTCCAGGTTTCAAGAGAGCCGTCTCTAGCATTGTCCCAGTTTCCTTGCATTGTCCTACTGCTTTTGGTTTCTCCCAGAGCCAGGCAGTTGTCTTAAACACTCTTCGAGGATCCCAAGAGTCTATCAGTTCACATTAGTTCAGCAAATACTTGCTTAACGAATGATGTTCCCTTGTTTGCATCTGTACACACTTCCTACATGGTTCTGCAAAAAATGTAAGACATAGACTCTCTTTGAATTAACAAATCGTCTTGGGATGTAAAATAATAAACAATACAACTATTATGGGATTCTTTTTTTCCTTTCAAAAAATTAAATCCCACTGGGGTGGTTTTTCAATATTAGAAAATATTTTTTTTAACAAGGTAGGGGCACAGAGCTCCCTACAGTCTCTACACCTTATTTTACTCTAGCTGCTACTTTGCCCTTTAAACTGCCTTAGAATTCACCACAGATGTTTGCTAAAAGGATGAGCTGTCTTTTTAAAGCTGGAAACGATGCACGACACACTCAAGCCTTCGCAGACTCTTCCCAACCCTGGATGTAAAGGTTTACCTGGGATTCAGACGAGGAAAATAAGGAGCAAAGATGGGTAGCAAGGCAGTGCTGCGCAGTTACATGCGGGTTAACTTAGACTTTCTCGAACATTTCCACCAGAAAAATACCGAATAGCTAGGATGGTGGTGATGCAG
Organism: Cynopterus sphinx; assembly: GCA_030015415.1. Taxonomy (NCBI): domain Eukaryota; kingdom Metazoa; phylum Chordata; class Mammalia; order Chiroptera; family Pteropodidae; genus Cynopterus; species Cynopterus sphinx. The sequence goes on from CM057381.1 coordinate 115,337,179, forward strand.
GAGTGAGGGACTAGGTCTGGGGTAAGTTTCGGGGTCCCTCCTTCCTCCCCGCTTCTCGGTGCTTTCTAAACAGTCCGGAGAGCCTGGCATTGCCCCCGCGAGGTTTTCCTTCCACCGCCCCGGGCTCTTCCCGCGCGCGAGCCGCAGCCGGGCCCGCGTCGGTCTCCAGCCTCGTCCCGCGGAGGCGCCCAGGCAGCCTTGATCTCGGCGTCGGGACAGTTTAGTGTGCAGAACAGAAGCGCCTGGAACCCAAGGCCCCTGACCCCGCGCCCGCTTTGCCGCGCGCGGGTGTGCGCCCGGCCGGACCTTTGGGTCCCTGGAACCAAACGACCTCGGAACCCGGTGCTCGGGCCGCGGGTGCAGCGGGACATCATAGCGACCGTACCGCCCGCCGCAGGGCCAAGCGGGGAGGCGGAAGTTGAGGGCGCTGACGCACCGGGGGAGCTTTGCTGCCATGGCACCTTCCGGTCCTCGACTCTGCCCCCGCCGGAGGGGCTCGGCTCCGGAAACCAAGATGGAGTCGCTGAGTCGAGCAGGGCAGGAGATGAGCTTAGCGGCCCTGAAGCAGCACGATCCCTACATCACCAGCATCGCGGACCTCACGGGCCAGGTCGCCCTCTACACCTTCTGCCCCAAGGCGAACCAGTGGGTGAGTCCTGCCCGGACGCCGAAGTCGCCCGCCCGGCCGCCGCCTCTTAAAGGGGCGACGCGGACAGCTCTGGGTGGGGGCGATGCTGGTGGCCGAGGCGGCGGCGATGAGGCCAGGGACTGGCCGAGAGCCTGGCGGGAGCCTAAAGGGTGTTGGAGGCCCGGGGGTAGGGCGAGAAGTAGACCCAAGACATCCAGACGGAAAGCCGCTGGAGGGGGGGACTGGGGAAGGATCAGTCCTTTGGGGTCTGGGGTTGTGGGCTTCCTGCCTTCTTTGCAGAAGTGTTGGAGGATGTTAGACCGGTGAGGTCCGAAAGCTGCCTGAAAGAGTGAGGGTTTGGGGATTGTTAAATAAATTACATGCACGTAATCCATAAAGTAAACGCCCTTTCCCCACTCTGAACAGACACACGAATAAGAGCCCCCTTCGCAGAGGGCATTTGGATTTAAAGCCTGAAATCCAGTCAGTTGCAATTCTTGAAAGACAGGAGGTCTGGCTTCTATCAAACTACACTGTATTTCCTGAGTTTTGGATAAGGTTTCTAAGCATGTAGGAAAAGGGTTCCATGTTCATTGGATTCCCCTGAAACCTTTGGAAAAGAGACCCTGTAAATGTTTCTCGTTCTAAACTATGCTGCTGATAGTTTCACCTCTAAATGCTCCCATTAGACTAAATACTTTTTGGCTTTATTGCATTTGAGGGGGTCCAAAAAGTTACATTTAATCTGTTCACTCACTGACTTGTTGGCCTGTTTGAAACTTCGTTTGTTGTTTAAATAATATATTTTCTCGTTATTGATCCTTCTTAACTCATTCAGCTAAAGGGTTTACACTTAGAAAATAATCCGTAAATGTCTGATGGATGAAGTTAATAAATTACTGTGTTCACATTTCAGTAAGAAATGAAATCCTTATACTAAAATTCTGAGATGATCATCATAGTACTTCCTTACAGATGTAGATTATATTTAACCAATAATTTTGTGAAAATCATTGGACATTTATAAAGTTAATTCAGACGAAGACAGTTGAATTGTTCTGAATAATTTCTCTTTTCTTGGTCTACATATAAATTTGTGAAATATAGATTGCAGACAATGTCGAAGACTTGGGACAGGGACTTATTAACTAACAAGCTTTTCTAATTTTTCACATACTTTCACTATTTTGGAATTTGTAATTTCTGCTTTAGATATGAAATAAACTTATAATAACCTGAATTATAAAATAATCTGTCATTGTTCATTTGCATTTTGGCACATAGAGTGTAACCAAAATCTTTTCTCTTTGTTATCTTACAGTGAGTTTTGACTTTGCAGTGTCTTGTTTGGGCAAGTTTTCTTTCACTGTGAGATAATTGATTACCAATTTTTTATACTAATAACTTAACATTTGAAAGTCAAGAAAAAGCCTCTGAATCCTTGGGAAGGAAAAGTTCCATGATATTTAAGTTAAGACTATATTCCTGGAAGATATCAAGATGATGAATTTAAAAACATATATATTTTTTTATCCCAACAAGTTCAACTTGATATGACTAACATATTATCACATTAAAATATTTAGGTCCTATCTAGGCCATGGACTGCAGACTAATATGATTGGTTTTTTTAAATTTTATAACTATGCTTAAGACCTAAATACACTATCACAGCAAATGAAAGATGATGTGAACTTGTACTTTCTTAAAACATTTCACTTTAAGCAAAAAAAAAAAAATTTATTTGCAAGACCTACAATAATTACCTTTAGGCAGAGTATAGTTTTAGAATTCACAATTCTTCAATAAAGTTCTAAAAATAACAAATTGTGTTTGACTGTAATTCTTAACTAACCACATTTGCTATTCATGAAAGAATACCAAAATCCCCCAATTTGGAACAAGAGAATCCCATAAAATTTTCGTTTTTTCCCCTACTGCCATTGATAAACTTTAAAAGTGAAGAAATTGCTGTACATAGGGCCTTGCCTTTAAAAGGAATTATCTTTAAAAGGTGAAAGCTAATTCTAGGATTTTCTTCTTTAAAATTTAAAAAAGAAAGATGCTGCAGATAAAAGGCATGTTACTGGATTGAACTGAACATTGCATATACATTAATTCGTATCAATAGCATAGAAAGTATACAGAAGAAACTGGTAAAAGTAGTTTGTGGAGTGAGACTTACTTGACCGGTTCAAAAGTGATTGATTTTAAAAGTTGATCTTTTTGTTTTGTTTTGAAACATGGCATTGAGCTGCTGGTCTTTTTCTTTTCTTTTTTTCAATTACAGTTGATATTCAATATTTATAGTTGTTTTTGGTGTATAGCATAGTGATTAGACATTTACATAATTTACAAAGTGATCCCCCCCCAGTAAATCTAGTACCCACCTGACACCATACATAATTATTACAACAATATTGACTATATTCCCTCTGCTGTACTACATCCCCATGTAAATAATTTGATTTTAACCATGAAATATTCTCCTTTGGGACTATTTGGGGTTGGATTCTAGGTGAAAAAACTAATTGACTCATTATCTATTATAGGAGAAGACAGACATAGAAGGGACCTTGTTTGTATATCGAAGGTAAGCTTTTTTTTTTAAATACGTATTTTTTTAATCTAATGGTGAACAATATCGTGTGAGTGGTTCAACCCTATTGTACATTTGTCTTTGGAAACTTCCTGCTTGATTTTTCAATTATTCATTCTAGCTATGAGATTCTAACCAAGTTATGTCTGGTCTTCAATCCTTCCTGTGATTTAGAATAAACAGAACTAGAACATATTTAGGAACCTGGCAAAATCATCTCAAAATAGAAGACATTAGACATGAGTCTAAAACAGATGCCTTCCCCTCTCCCATATAAAAAAAGATTTATGGTTGAGAAAAAATATAATACATGAACTAGCTCCATAAAATAATGTAGTTGAAAGATTAATCTCATTGTTCAGTAGTTACTAAATGAGAGGTTATCTTCTATGACTGGATCTGTCCTCTTTCCTACCCCCTCCACAAAAGTTATGGGTTGTCTTCAGTGATGTGTATTTTTAGTTTGAGAGTCCTTTAGAAAGCCTGGATTACTCATACTTGAACATTTTTTTTTATTTTCAACTTTTTCCGAGAATTACTATTTTAAAATATAATTGGTTTTCAAATTGTAAGTTTTGTGGCCGCTAAGCAACTAACAGAATCTTATAGTCATGGAGTTCCTTGTTTTCCTGGATCCCTCTTAGGTTTTGCTCTGGGCCAGGCTCCTTTCTTTGATTTCTAAAGCTTAGAGACTCAGCAGGAAATAATACTGACATCAGGTTATTTTCCTTTTCTTTCTTTCTTTTTTTTTTTTTTGTATTATGAGCTATCTTTGAAGGATAGCCTTTCTCCTGTCAAGATAATTATCAAAATTTCTAAATATTTCTTAAATTTTGGGAGGAAAATGCCTTTATCCTTCACCTCTTTCATTATTCATTACCAATATAAATCTCTAGAGACTTCAACTGTTATTAGAACTTTCGTACCAATAATTGTTGGAAAGTATGTCCCTAGCCTTATTATAACAGTATAGTACAGATTCACTAATTATAGGAAATGTCGAATTTAGTATAATGAGTGACTTGACTTAAAATTCACAGAGGCCTACATGATACTGATTCTAGTAAAAGGAGACCAAAGAAACTATTTGAGAAATGTAAGAACATTTTATGTACCTTAAATAAAGGTATACCAGCATGTCAGAATATCATTTTACAGAGACCTTAGCATAGAAGAAGCCTGGATGTGGAGTCAGAAAACCTAAAGCTAAATCTTGGTTATGTTATTTGTGTGACTTTGGGTACAGGCCTGAATCATTCTGAGCTTGTTTCCTAATCTGTAGAACAGGATTCTAAAATCTCTCCCGTGTATACAGGGAAATGAATGAGACACTAGAAAGTGTTATAAGCGAGCATTTGAGATATTGCTCCCCAGCGTATGTCATCATTCTTGGCTCAAACTCTTATAAAAATGCAAAAAAAAAAAAAGTATTACACACATGTGAAGGATGTCTAAATGATCATGTACTGAATCACTCTAATGTGGGAATCAAGGACATTTTGTAGGATATCAGACATTTTCTATCTAAATCAAGAGAACTATGGAAAGACCTGTTTGGTATAAGAAAAATCATTTTTGTAATGGCTGACAGTCATTATAACCAATCTTTACCGTATATAAAATGATATTTTTATTGGGCAAATGTTTGTTAAGTGTATGTGTGTCTATCTTGGGGGTACATCTGAGGGGAAAAACACAAAAATCCTATTTGCATAGAGCTTACATTCTAGAGGAGAAAGATAAAAAATGGTAAGAGTTATGACCACACCAGTTCTCAAAGGGCAGTAATTTATGCTGGTCTCATTGCCTCATATTCGGCTGTATTTTTCAGTGAGGCTCACCCTCTCACATGGGGTTAGGCTCATTGGTTATTTGACCTAAAAACTAGTAACTGCTGCCATAGCATATCTTTTAAATCATGCTCCTTTTGGTTTCTTTTATAGCAAGAAATGCAAGTGGTTGCATCTTTAAATCTCTAATCTTCAAGTCAGAATTTAATCATACAGTGGATCTGGTCACCTTTTCTTTATGTCAGAGGAATTTTCCATCTTTAATAAACATTTTTAAATGTAAATGAATAAATTATAAGTGTTATGAGAAAAGAGGAGGGTTAGAGTTATCAGGTTTGGGAGCAGGTTGGGAGCATTGAAAAGGGTAGGTCTCAGGTAGGCCTCATTGAGAAAGTGATGTTTTTGAGCAAAGGCTTGTGGGAGACAAGATAACTAGATGCTTACCAAGTAGTCTTTAGGTGGAGGCATACCTGTAGGGAGAACGTTAAGATGCTAAGTGTGGTTGGAGCCAGGAGGAGCAAGGGAAAAGGCATAGGAGATGAAGTCAAGGGGCTGGAGGGCACACATCACCTGTGGCCTTGTGATCTTAATGAGGACTTTGGCTTTTACTTTGAGGAAACTTCAAAGGAGGTGGGTTATGATCTGACTTAAATTTTTTGTTTACAGTTTTAAATGTTAATTGTATTGAGATAATGTATTCATTCTTTGTAATAGAAATATAGAAGTAGATAACATTTCTGCAAACTAGCAGTGACTACAGACTTTTTTTTCTTCAATTAAATCTAAGGTCAGCTTCACCTTACCATGGTTTTACCATTGTGAATCGATTGAATATGCGCAATCTGGTTGAACCAGTGAATAAAGATTTGGAATTTCAGCTCCATGAACCATTTCTTCTGTATAGAAATGCAAGCTGTGAGTATATTTGTTTCATTACAGTACATATTTTTACAATTAAAATTGAATGACTTTAGTTTCAATCAGCACTTTATTTTTGGAGTTTTGAGTTACAGGAAATTTTGGTATATACTCCTGTGATTATAAATGAGTCTTAGTAAGATCAAATCTTTTAAATTGGGCTTCTAAAATTTAAACACTTTTATATACAGTAACTTATGTATATTATTTTAGTTAACTGTACTATTCCATACAATAGCATTACATTATATTCTTCTTTTATGAAGGTAAGTTTCACCCTTTGTTTTTCTTGCGACACTTAATTATTGGCTGCCCATGACCGTGAGCGGCAGAACTTAGTTTGAAAGAAACAGAATGGGGACAGACACTGATATTTCTATCCAGAAAGTACTACCTTTTCTCTCGTAATATGTTGCAATTTGTTTATTTAGTTCAGTGTTTGCTAGATACAAACAATGCGCCAAGAGATCTTGTCCTTTAATATTTATGGTATAGTAACCTATGTAGGGTAGGCAGGCAGTTAAGTCAACTGAGACTCAGAAGTGAGCGGAGAAAGGATTATAACCCTTTTTTCTGCTTCATACTCCAGGGTCCTTTCAGGCATTTTACAGACTAAGAATGGTTGTATGTAGTCAGCAAAACAAGAGTGGCCTTTTCAAGGTGTAAAGCACTAAAAAGTATGCGATACTTGTTTCCTATATTTCAGTATGGGTAATGAAGGTACAAGTGAGGACAGAAGATTATACCATAATTATCAGCTAAGTAGAGAAATGTTGCGTCTAACTTAAAAAGTAAAAGTTAGTGTGTGTGAATTTCACTTGACTGGGAGGTAACTGGTATTGGGGTAATGTCTTCAGTATAAAATATAAAAAGCTACTAGAAATTATGCCTCTTTAATTCCCTGAATGAGAAATGACGAGGTCTATTTTGAAGCTTGAAACCCCAAATTCTCCCTAGCTCACTTGTAAGTATCAAAGTGAAATGCAATCTTTCTCTTGACGTTTCAGTAAACTATTTGTCCAGGTAATTACTGCTTTGAGATTTTAATTTCCTTGGGCATACTGGAAAAGCATACTGGATACGCTTTTTAATACTTTTAAGTTCAGATGGATTTATTTAAAGTAATGTTAACAGTAGAATTATTTCAGATGGCTGTTTTCTTTGTGCTGAACATTTCGTTAAAGAGGAAATTCTGCAAAGGAATAGTTTTGTTTGTTAATTTTTTCTCTAGCTTTATTGAAATATAATAGACAATTAGTTGCTTGTATGAACATTGTACAATTCAATGAGGTTTTTTCAATTATAGTTGGTATACGATAATATATCAGTTTCAGTTGTATAGCATAGTGATCAGAGATCCACATAACTTGCAAAGTGATCACCCCACTAAATCTAGTATCCCTCTTCCCCCTACATATTTACTGCAACATTATTAACCATCTTCCCCATGCTACACTCTATATTTCAATGTCTATTCTGCGACTATCCATTTGTACCTCTTAACCTCTTTGCCTTTTTTTGCCATCCCCTGCAACTTCCCTCCCATCTAGTAGCCCTCAAAATATTCTCTGTATGAGTTTATTTCCACTTTTATTGTTGTTTATTTTGTTTTTTAGATTCCATATGTATGTGAAATCATGCAATATTCATCTTTATCTGACCCACTCCATTCAGCACAATACCCTCTAGGTCCATCAAGACAATATCTTTTTCTATGTCTTTCCTTTTAGTCTACATGTGTCTTTTAATCTGAAGTGAGTCTCATGTCAGCAGCATATGTAATTGTCTTGTTTTCTTATCCATTCCACCACTCTCTTTTGGTTGAAACCCTTTTTTCCATTTTAGATACTTGTTGATGTGAATGTAGTTATTACCAGTCTTTATTCCCTTTTTTTTTTTTTTTTTTTTGATACATATTTTTTCTTCTTAAGTCCCTCCAACATTTCCTGTAATACTGGCTAGGTGGTGATAAATTCCTTTAGCTTATTTTTTTGTCTGGGAAGCTATTTATATGTCCTTCCACTCTAAATGATAGCTTTGCTGGATAAAGTATTCTTGGTCATAGATCCTGGGTTTTTATCACTTTGAATATCTTGTGCCAGCCCTTCTGTCCTGCACAGTTTCTTTTGAGAAAGCAGCTGACAGTCTTATGGGTGCTCGCTTGTAGGTAACTAACTGCTTTTCTCTTGCTGCTTTTAAGAGTCTCTCTTTGTATTTAACCTTTGACATTTTAATTATGATGTGTCTTGGTGTGCGCCTCTTTGAGTTCCTGGTTTGGGGGACTCTCTGAGCTTCTTGGGGTTTTAGGTCTATTTCTTTTGCCAGGTTAAGGAAATTTTCCATCATTATTTTTTCATTAACTCTTCAGCGTTTTGCTTTCCTCTTGGTACCCCATGACACAGATATTTTTACATTTAATTGTGTCCCAAAGACTCCTTAATTATTATAGTCTTGGCTTCTTTTTTCTTGCCATTCTGAATGAGTGTCCTTGGCTTCCCCATTCTCTATATAGGTCATTTGGTCTTCTTTATTCACTGTTTATTTCATTTAATACACCTTTCATATCAGATAATATGTTCTTCATTTTTGACTGTCTCCCTTTTATAATTACTATTTCCATTTTTATGTTTTTTTATCTCTTTGTTAAAGTTCTGACTGAATTCATCTGTACTTCCCCTGAGTTCATTGAGCATCTTTCTAACCAGTTTTGAACTCTGCATCTGTTAGATTGCTTGACTCCATTATTTCTGGATCTCTGCTCTGTTTTCTTATATGGTTTCTGCTTCTTTGTCTTCCCATTTTGGCTGCCTTTCTGTGTCTGTTTCTATGAAATAAGCAAAGCTCTTAAGTCTCCCAGTCTTATTAGTGCAGCTTTGTGAAGTAGGTGTCCAGTGGCACAGTCCTGAGAGAGGTTCAGTTCCAGGCAAAATTTATAGCCCCTGCCTATGCCCTTCCAGGGCCACCTGTTAAAATTCAGCAAGCAGTCCACAGATGCTGTGCTTAAAGGCCACGCCAGAAACTGAGGCCAGCTGCCACCAGTATGAGTCTAGGTACTGCTCAGCAAGGGCCACCTGACTCACTAAGGATACACCTGACTCACTAAGGATACCTGGATGTGGCTTGGGTAGGACTGTGAGTTGGTGGAGGTAGACTTTCAGAGAATCTTCTGGGCAGAGCGACCTCTGTTATTCAGTTTGATGATATCTCAGCTTTGGTGGAGCTGAGTCTGCACACTGGGAGTGAGGAGGGCTCAACAGGGAACAATAGATACTGCTGGCAGTTCTGTACAGAGCAAGTCTCACCTCTGGCTCTCACTCTGACAACTCAGTGTTCCCCTGTAAGTCCCTGATGCCCCCTGCACAGCCAACCTGCGCTAGTGCTCTGAGTGGGCAGGTTCGTCACCATGAAGGCCCTCTCACAGACACAGCCCCTTTAAGAGGCATCTGCAGCTGCTGGCTACTGCTGTCCCAGCTTCTGTCCCACTCAGCTGCTCAGGAATGGGCAGCCTTCCATCCTCGCCCCATCCTACCTCCTCCCATTGCAGGATATCTTATTTCTCTCCCTAGTTGTAGGGCTTGTTCATCTAGATTCCAGGTGATTTTCCTTGCTATTTGCTCATTGTTTCTGTCACAACTTTGATTTGGTCGCAGGAAGGATGACCAGAGCCTCTATCATCTACGTCTTTTTTTCTCTCTCCCAAGATTTTTTTTTTTAAGAGAAATTGGCTTAATTCTGTCTTTTACTGCCTGAAAACTTAATCTCATTATTAATTCTAAGAAAAGTTTGATCATTAAAATAGCAGGGAAAATTATCAGAGGCCCATGGACTTAATTACCATTGAGCATAAGCCTGAAGTGAAACATATTGTATTTCTTTCACAAGTAAAGGTTCTTATAAAGTTGAAAGTGCAACATAATACAAATATAGTTGAACTGTAATTAACCAAAACTTAATCAGAACCTCAATTATCTGGAAAAATTTCTGTATTTCATGTGTGGAAGAAATGGCCAATTATAAGAAAACAAGCTAATGTTAGGTTTTATTTTGTAATAATTTAACAAATAACTTCAGTGTAACCTGGGGTTGGCATAAAAATGTGAGTATTCTATAACTTTAACCCTCCTATAGTAACATAGATTAATTTGTCATAATGATAAGGCTATAAATCATCAAGAGTGTATATTATCCAAATTAGAATATTTTTTGACCTTTTGTTTTTTATTTTTTTTATGATAACATTGGTTAACAAAATCCAGTAAGTTTCATGTGACTTACATTTAACAGCAAGGTACATATATGTATTGCATTATGTATTCACCTACCAAATGAATTAGAATATTCTAGAGCAGGAAACTTCACTAACGCATTTTATTTAGAGATATTTTCAACAACTGTTTGAAACAACAGTTTCCTTAAACAAATCTCACTCAACTAGATCCTTCTGTTCCCTGGTTAGCGGGGCTCTGAATCATCTTCCTAAGAGCCTTATAGTTTCTGATACTGCTAATTAGAAATTCAGGAGCACATCAGCTTGTTTTCAGACTAGAGAAAGGCCTGAAAAGGTCAAGTGCAATGCTGTGGGTGTATTGGAAACAGTCTACAAGAGCTGCTTGGAGAAAATATATAAAGAAATAGCTGTATCAGGGAGAAGTGATAAGACAGCATAAAGTGATTCTGAAAGTGTTAATACCTCTCTTGAGTAGTGTATGTTTTGTCTGTCTCATCTTAAAAATGGAGAGTAGTCTTGTCAGGCCAGTAAGCTGTTGAGTTGCTCAGGGATTCGTTCTTTAAATAAAAACTTAATTAGTGTCTGTGTATATAGTTAATTATACCTGATTCAGTAGCTGATCTTTTGTCATTTTCTTGTGGGAAATAGCACCAAGATACCTGACCCATTTTATTCAAGTTACACCTTCAGATCCAGCTTCTTTTGCTCAAATCAGTTTTTAGAGTTAATGTAATAGAAAATTGAACTATAACTTTTTTCTGGTTCTGAATTTATTTTGTTTTGTTTTTCTTTTTCTACAAAATGCTCATCACCCAAGAAAAGGTAAAATCTCACAGAGAAAATCTTACACTAGCCAAGATTCAAGACACTGGCCAAGATTCTCTTGAATCTTTAAAAACAGTATATTTTTATGTACTTTGCAGGGACCTTTTTTTGGCAGCTACAGGACTCCAGTAGGACTGCAGTGAGAGTTAGGGAGACTGCAGTTTCTGTAGTTAGTAAGCAAAAGTGATATTCCCAGCACCTTATTTCTGATTCTTGCTTTACAGATAAGGAAACAGGAATCCCAGAGAACTTAAGAAACTTGCTCAAGTCACAAAAGTTACAAGTGACAGAGGCAGAATTCCAATCTAGGTCTGTTGCGCTTCAAAGCCAATGTTCTTTCTACTCCACTGCAATAATAAAATTGTTTCATCAGTCCACATTTCAGAGCACAGCTATCTACTAGATCTCTGTGATAATGGAAATGGTCCACCAGCCACATATGACTATTGAGCATTTGAAATGTGACTGTTGAAACCAAGAAATTTTTTTTAATTTAATTTAGTTAATTTGCATTTAAATAGTCATACGAGGCTAGTGACTACCATATTGGACAGTAGCAGTCTGAAGCATGAATCTGTGCTCAAACAGACCCCTTTGTTGTGCCATACCCGAATTGAACAAGTACTTGGGAAGTTTTGGATTAGATTTTTATGCCTCCCATTTAGTCAGTCCTTTTTAAAATTTATAAATGATTTCTAGATACAAAGGCGGTAGAAGATGTCCCTTAGGGCAGCTTTGCCTTGGTAACACTCTTGGCATGGAACTTAGTTTGCAAGCAAGACTTCTAGGCTTTGCCATTTTATCTACAGTAACCTTAAATAAATCACTTAAACCACTGACCTAACCTACTTGTCTTAAAAGGGCATCATTTACTTGAAGGTATTTGTCAAGCACTTACACATATAAAATATTATAGATTGTGTTTTTGTATTGGATTCAAGCCAAATGATCTTATTAGTCATGTGGACTTTGATATTACAACCAAAGCCCACAGTGTGCTTCTTCCCATCCCTTCTAACTAGTACCATGACAAGCTAGGGACTCTGTCTTTACCAATATTATTTTCAGATGTTGTAGGAGCCATCATCAGATAGCCTGAGATGTGACAAGTTGAATAAATATATATGTTAAAATGGGAATTCTTAGAGGATACAGATTTATAAAACTCAGCAGAAGCTATTCTGATCAGTAGGTTGTGGAGTTCATTTTTTAAAATTTTTAATTTTTCAGTTACAGTTGACATACAGTATTTGTTTCAGGCGTACAACCTAGTGTTTAGATATTCACTCTGATAAGTCTAGTACCCATCTGCGTGGTGTTCATTTTTGTCAGAATACTAGAACACATAGCCACCTCCTGGCTAAAACATTGTATTAATATAATGACGTTTTAATCTTCCTAAAATGCATTGATGAAAGTTCTAATTTTATCTGTGATTATTTGAAAAAACATAGTTCCTTAGCTATGTAAAAATATGCAGTACTACCAATCTTCTGATTTTCTGTTTTTTTTGCAAACAGAATCCAATATCATTTTTGCTTACTAAGTGGATTATAAAACCATCTTTGTAGACTCTGAATTTCTCTTTGACATAAGCACAAGAAGTTGAAGGAAAATACCCTTCAACTTCTGTCCAATGATATCATGACGGAAAATCTTCCTACAAACATTTAGAAATGCTGTATAAAATATTAAATGCATAGCTTAGCCAGAGAGGGAATAACAGACATTACAAGGGGCCAGCATCAAAGTTAAAACTGGAAGCTAACATGAAATACTTGTGAGTTGACACTTGCTGCAAGCTGATGGTAGTTCTCAGGGATGGGGAGCTCTCCTTAATATATGGTCTCCATTATAATTACATGGGATCAAGAGAAAAGAACTTGATTCTTTGTGAGGTGCGTAGTTGGACCTGAGACACATATACCAGGATACAGCCAGGTCACCTAATGAGTTACATATTATTAAATTAGAAAAATATTGGCCCACCAACCTAGGGAGATGACAGGCAAGCTTATGCAGCTCAGTCCAAGCTATGAATTAAAGGGAAAATGTTTCCCCTAAAAATTTTAACCATGAGCCTCCCCTCATTTAGATTTAGAGTTCAAGTTAAACCATTCATTTGGTATAATTTCTTACCTAGACCAAAAAACTAAATTAATCTTCAACTGGTGAGCACTCTAGAATACCTGGTGGAAGCAAATGCAGAACACTTCTGGAAGGACATATCCTTAACTTAAATTGCCCAGAGATCTCATTGATAAGCCTCATGGTCCAAAATTACTAAATATACAAGAAAATAATTCAAAGTCAATGAAAGGTAGGTTACAACCAACAGAAAGATTAGCCAGCCTTTCCCAAAAATTTTAGTTCATGAAATGATCACAGAGACACTTTAATAGTTTTAAGTTCAGGTGTAGATTATAAAATAAAATGATAGGTAAGTATGAAAAATAACCAAGTAGAACTTATAGAAGTTAAAATTTTAATTCTTGAAATGAATTCTCTACTTGGACTCAACAATTGGAAAGCATGTTGGGAAACTAACTGGAAGAGACATCTGAGGAAAATATCCAGAATGCATCCCAGAATGGGGAAGAACTGGAAAATGTTACAGGATGGAATTGGAAAGTCTAACATATGGTAGAGAAGAATTTCAGAATGATAAAATAGATTTTTAGAGACAAGCAATATCTGAAGAGATTATGACTGAGAATTTTCCAGAATCCATGAAAGACATAAATCTCAGATTTAGAAAGTAGCCTAAGTCTTCAAGCATAGTAAGTAGAAATAAATACACACCTGAATACTAATAGTAAATGATCAAAGACAGTGAGACAACAACCAAATGCTATTGGAGATTGATTATTTACAAAGAGCACCAAGTAGACTGACAGCACATTTAGTTGCAGAAACCAAGTTTGGAAGACAAAGGAATAAAATTTCAGAGTACTGAGGAAAAAAACAACCAATAATTCAGTAATTCAGTAGAATAAAGATTTTTCTCAACAAAAAAAGAACATTTTTCTATGTCTCCAGCAGACCCTTGATATACGTGTGTCTGAAGCAGCACTGCCCAGTAGCCACTAGCTACATGTGTTATTGTGCATTTGAAATGTGCCTAGTGCAACTGACTTTTTAATTGTACTTAATTTAAATTTAATAGTGCAGTTCTAAAGGCTATAGTTAGAAATAAGAAAATTGAGCACAGATATAGGAAATAGGATTTAAGAAACAATGAGGAAAGAAAAGGAAGTAAATTAAAATAAGGATTGACTGTATAAAACAATAAAATGACTAGTTTGAGTAGAGGTATTAAAAAGGTGAAGCAAAAATGCTAGACAGAACATAAAAGCCAAAGCAGACCCAGACTAAGATGAGATAAGTTGATTAATCATGGACTTTAAATCAAGCTATGTGTTCAAAAGGTTCAGGGAGAATAAACATAGGATATCTTAACTTTTAAACCAGTACAAACCAGGATTGGAAAAAAAGTGAATAGAAACCATGGGAAATAGCCCAGAATAAACTGGCATAAATAAATAAAATCAGTAATTAGAACTTATGTTAAGTCAACTAAATGTGCCACTTAAAAGACAGATTCTGAGATTGGGTAAAATACAGAATTTGCCAATAGTACTGTTTTCAGAAAACTTAAAATTCAAAAACCTGGAAAAGTTGAAAGTTAAGGGATAGAGTGAGATATATATCAGGCAACTATTAGCCAACCAAAATATGCCGATGTAGCTGTTAAACAGAAATGTAGATTCTAAAGTTAAAAACATCATTGGAGTAAAAGTTATTACACAGTGATAAAAGGAATAAATTAGACAGTTAAACAGTTCCAAACTGGTAAATACCTAGTATATGTCAGAAATACATACCGAATTTTAAAAGTCCATAATTATAGTGGGAGATTTTAACAGGCTACCTCAGTACTTGACAGGAAAAGCAGACAGTTTAGTGAGATTGAAGAATATTTTAACAATACAATTAAGTTTGATCTAATGGATATGTTTAAAGAACCCTTCTCCAGAAATTTGAGAATTCACACTGTTTCCAAGTATGTATTAGAATTTTATAAAAATTACCACATGTAGGCCACCTAAGGAATTAGAGAAGAAAAAGAGAAATCTGCATTAAGTTGAAGGAAAATACAGATGAGTAGAAATTAATTGCAGAAAGTAGAAATTACAGAACAATAGAGTGAATCTAAAAAACTTAAAAAAAAAACTCTCCCCTATAACGTTATTGATCCAGCAATAACAAAAAAAGTGATACGAGGAGTAATAGGCAATATTAGGAATTACATATTATATGTCTATTGCAAGTAAAGGTAGAGAAACACACATTTTTTAAAAAAGTAGAAACAACTATGGAGAACTTTTGTGCCTAAAGGTTTAAAAGTTAGATTATACAGACCGACCTAGAAAAAGCATAGTGTAACAAAACTTATCCATGAATAAACAGATCTGAACGAACTCACAAAAATAAAATAATGTAGTTTAAAATCTCTCTCATGATATCTAAAAATGCTGAGAGGAAGGTTCTATTCAGTAAATGGTACTAGGACAGTTAGTTCTCCATATAGATACCAGCTTCTGAAAATGCAGATATAAGACCTATATATTCTGCTTTTATCACAGGAAACTTATCTTTACAGGCCACTTCTTCAGTGAGGAAGTCGTGTTTCTATTATTCACTGTTCATTTAGTAAGCATTTGATGAGCACCTGCTATAAGCAATATCACTAAGTCTGTTTCTCTTAGAAGGTGCTTTTCCCCAAGACCAGCATCAAGGGTCCTTTGATTTCTACTTTGGATACTTTTCAGAATGAAAGTGATAAACCTGCAATCTGTTTTTAATATATATGCTCACTTACGACTTAATTATGAAATGCCTCAAGAATATTTTATAAGGTGGGTTATGAGCACATTTTTTAAATCCAAAATTTGGTATTTGAATCAACAGAAAAATAAAAGCAAGCAAAATTGGTTTTTCTCTTTGTTACAGCTAAACAATTTAACAGTATAACCTGGTTAATAGACGATATTAAGATAAAGGTTTGTAATACCATTAACCTCTGCAAAATCAATTATGACATTTAATGATTTTCTTTTGCAAAAACTTTCAGTATTGTCTTTTGTTTTTAAACAAATAAGGTAATTATTTAACTCAGACGCACACCTTAATTCAGTGATATTTACGTCATTTGCCAAGCACTTTACCAAGAGCTATATGCCATTTCAATTAAAGCCTGTATACTTTTGGAGAACTTATGTTTTTTTAGTCTTTAAGTTCTATTATATTTTCTTAGAAAATTATAAACACAAGTCATTAAATTGGGTGAGAACTTTTAGTGTCAGAATTCTGCCTTTCTGGTAAGGATCAAGATTCTTAGTGAAATATGCTACTGTATTAATCCCAATGCTATGTCTATTTATTTCTAAAACATCCCTGTCGATTAATTGTAGAAATTAATTAAGGTATGTGATTTGAGAATTATCAGTTATAAATTTGAATGATTAGGCTAGTAATAGTGAAAATCGAATCCACCAGAGAGACAAGGATAAAACTCTTCATGTTTCCTCCATCCAGATGTAGGTCTCCCACTGAACACCACTTTTCATATTTCAAAATGTTTTCTATAATTCAAAAGCATTTTTAGAAAAATGGACAAAGTATGTTGTTCCATGACTTGCTTAACAAAAAAAATATTACCATAGCAAGAACAATTGAAAATAAAAATGCTATTGCTATTTAATATTTTTAAGAACTTACCTTCAAAAGCCTGTGAGAAGTACCCCTTTGTTTCTGCTTCACTTACAACTTTTCCTTTATATCGGACATCAGTTTCTTGATGCAGAGCATTTTTAATTAAAATTAGATCACTAGAAAAAGTGGGGAGATTCATATCCATAGTGTTGAAAATACAGCTGCCAAATGGAAAGTTTTAGTTGAAGAAATACTGTAGTGTGTGCTCTTTTCTTTCTTTTCTTTCTTTTCTTTCTTTTTACCTTTTTTTTTCTTTTTCTTTTTCTTTTTTTTTTATTTTTTATTTTTGGTCTCTGTCTTTTCTCTGTTCAAGGGCAAGACTCACAGCAGTAGATGTGGTAGGTGGCTATTGGCCTGTGGCATGAATCTTCAGACTTTAAAGCACAAACTTCTCTTTCCTTGCAAGAGAAGTTTACAGTTTGTCAAGTCAAAAACTGTGAGTTCTATCTCCAAACTGAAAGAGGAATTTATAAACAATTTTTTAAAGTTCCACAGTTCATTCTTTGTGATATTAGAATTCAGCACAGTGCTACGTAGCCTGAAGAAACGCAGTCTTCCACCATCAGCAGCAGCACTGCTGCGTGGGTATGATTCTGTAATCAGTGAAGGAGAAAGGATCTGTGGCAACTGCATTAGTCTGGCCTTCTGGACCAAGATAAGGAAAGAGCCTTGCTGTTGCCACATTTGTAGATTGAAGAGGTAAAAACTCCATGAAAACACAGTTACTTAGACCTCTGGTGACAGTGTTAAGTCAGACATTTCAAAAATCTGTATTACTTTATGCTGTTGGCCGCTTCTTAGTATTTTAGTAGAGCCTCTACCAGGTACCTTCTTGTTGTTAACTTTGTAAGTTCACAAACATTTAGAATTTCCAGAGCCGATTCTTTTCATGATGCCTCACTAAGGCTTTTTTCCACCTTAGTAGAAAATGTGGTGGTGGCAGGTAAAAAGCAACTGTTCTCTTTTTTGTGTGTGTTACCTAATTGTAAAGATTTTAAAAGTTAACCATGTGTGCACCATTCTTTTTTTTTTTAGATTAATGTTTTCTCTTTCGAGAACTCACAAAGGAAACCAACAGTTACTTGTAGCAAAGTGGCAGAAATGTGTTCTTAATATGTATATGCATAGGTTTTCACCTTGTGTTTACATAGTGAAGTTCATTGTTGAGGTGAAAATTGAAAGAGAGTAACTACTAATCCAAGAAGATTCAAGCCACTGTGGGGCAGGCAGAATAAACTTTCAGACTTGAGCCCTTGAGGTTCAGTACCCTGGAGGATCCAGGCAGATCTGAGCTACTTACAAAGTCACTGCTTCCAGGTATGCTCAGCTGTTTCTTTTTATTAAAGATACACAATAAGCGTGTGCTGCCACCATTTAAGAATTAGGATATTTTACACATAACATCTGAATTTCTACCTTTTCTTCTTGTAACAAAAGGGCCTGTATGGTCACACAGCACCTGCATTCCTGCAAACACTATTAATGGTCAGCCACAGCTCTGGGTAGGTCTGCCCACCTCAGTCTCACTGATCCCACTGAACCTTATGGTCATTTGCCTTACACCCCTGATTTGAATGATCTCGTAGTCAGTTGACCAAAAAATATGTAGAAGAGAAGCATGGAAAGGAAAGGAAGGGAATTCCCCCTTTTCTTACACTATCTGGCTGATTTTAGGAAGCCCAGAAAACTGGAACTCAACTCCATGGAGGCCAATAGCCGTATTTCCCACCCTTTGCTGTACATTATGATGCATAAAAATGATAATATGTGGGACACTGGGGTGGATAGACCACCAGTGAGGTATGGACGGTCCAACATTTTGGGTAACCCATTATCACTTGAGTGGTGCCCACTTATTGGAAGCTCTGTCATAGGGAGTGGCGAGTGCTATATGGCAATAATGGCAATAAATCCTAATAACAGAAATTCTTGTGTGATTTGCTGTTTTATTTGGACTTGCTTATCACCTAATAATAAAAAGTTTATAAGTAAGAATGATCAGTTATGATATTCTTGAGTTTCTTTTCTTAATCCCTAAAAAACTCCAATGGTCATTTCATGTGTCTGGATCCTATACTGAAATTTTTATGTCAACAGGAACCAGCAAGCAGTATTGCTGGTAAATATTTTCAGACTTGATTTAATTTAGAGAGGAGTGCAAATTTTTAAATGATAAACCAAAGAGCTTACAGAATAGCATTTTAAAATTACGTGGCTCAGGTATTTTAATCAATATTCAATAAATATTTACAATATAAATTTTAAAAAGTAGGCTCTATCTCTACCATATTATTGTTCATTGGTGTTTTAAGCAGTGTATTCTTTTGGCCAAAAGGAGTAAGCTGCTAAGGTAATCGAATCCTGTCTACCAACCTTACTTCTAGGTATATGGCATTTCCTTACCTGCCTGTTTACCACTTCCCACAATCTCCTGTTGAAACCCCAGATCAGTCAGTCTTTGGATCCATACACTTTTTTCCTCTGTGTTTGTTTTGTGTTTCTATCCCCACCTGGAAGCTTTTCCCTTCTCTCTTTCCCACCATTTTGATATTGATGTGGCGCCACCTCGCTTATTCTTGTCTTAAATGATCTGTCAAGGCAGAGGCATTGGCTTTTTCAGTTGCCAGGGCAGACTTATGTTTATGTAATCTATCTCATTTTTATAATCAGAAGGGTTTTCCTTGTGCTAGAGTAAATTTTGTTTAGCCCATTTTCTTGTTTTTGTTTCCTGTATAAGGGATCTTTGTCAGTATTGACTTTAGAAATTTTATAACTCTGAACACCATTACCAAAAAGCTGTTATCAAACCCCTTTTCTACTTGGCACCATACTGAGAAAATCTTCAGCCTCTTCAGCTTTTCAAAAGTAGATCCGATCTAAATAATAAATGAATCAAAGAGACAACATGTGTATGAGAGTGAATCTTTGCTCTGTTTTTGAGACATTTCACAGGATCTCTAGAAGTCGCAGGGATTTTATAAAGGTTCCAAATTAATTTGGATTTTCTTGCTCTTGTGTATGCTGTATACCACTCCAGATGAGAAGTAGAGTGAAGTATCACATCAAATAATAATACGCTGTTGGGTCTTCACACAGACTCTGTAAGGAAATGGAAAACTGTTACTTCTCAGCTTTTTAAAATTTCTCAATATTGTCTGCCTTATTTTTCACACTTTCAGAAGAAAAGTGCTGTCATTTGAAAAGGAAACATTTAATTTTGGATATTCTTTTTTACATCTTGATATTTTTCATGGAATTAAACCTAAAGGTAATTAAATGTCCTATCACACTCCCTAACTCTTCAATGACTTGCCTGTGCAGCATGACTTACTCAGGACAGCTGTTAATTATTAGTCATGATGTATGGTGGTTGTCCAGCAACTAGTTTGCTTCCATCTTGAGAAAAGCCATATATAATGCAGGATGCCATCAGTATTTGCCATAGCAAAGTAATATTGTACTGCCAAAACCCTAAATCTTCTGTGGTATAGTTAATCAAAGAAAATTATTTCAGGTTGTTTTAGCAAGTGAATTGTTGGCAGAATGTCTTGGGCCTTAGAATATAAGTTCTCTTGAAGGAAGAACACTTAGCTTTGGTTTGGAGATAAAGTCCTCTGCGGTTTTAGCTATCTGGCGAACTTGTCTGTCTTTCCTCACCAGTGACAGTTATAGGCATAGTGGCAGATCTTTAGGCCTTCTTGCCAATTGTATGCACTGAGCATTTGATATGTTGGCAGACAAAGCTGATTCTTAGATGCGTGTCTGAACCTCTACAGGTCTGCTTTCGGCAGAATCGAGTGTGACTCTTATCCTTTACCCATTAAGCTATCTTTATGGCTTCTTTATCTTTATTTCTTCTGCAAACATGTCTTTGAAAGTGTTTGGCTTTTTTTGGCAGTTTACTTGATATGTACAAGAGTGGAAGGCATGTGTCTTATTATCTTATTTTCAAGTTTTAGTGTATTTCTTCAGAAGAAAAAGGAGAGACCTAAGATTTGTCATGATGAATTGACAGCTCTGATGAACTTTTTGATTATCAATAACTGAATTATTTCCTAAGAGTTTAGTTTATAATTATTAAATGCCTCTGTTTAGCCAAAAAAAAAAAAAAAGTGTGTTCCTCTGTGAGCCTGATGGATAGCATATCATAAACTTTTTTTCATCACTCTAAGCTCTATGGGTGTGTGCTTTAGAGGAAAACTGGATTCATTTGTACTTAAATTTTTGTGTTTTGGATGTTCTTTAGCGAAGGTTGGAAGAGGCATATTTAAAGAAAGGTAAGTGTGTATAATTGCCATATTTGGAGTCTTTTCAAAGCCCAATCAGATTTACTCTATGTTGGAGCAATCTTTAGCTGCTAAGAACATAGCTAAGACTCTGCAGTAGATAGTAGTTTTATCTCCTGTAACAAGGCTGCTTCTGTGCTGTTCCAATGGGAATGTCAAAGTTAATCTGTTGACATCATGTAAAATATTCCAAAATTACTTGTTATTCATGGGACATTGGTTCTGTTTGAAGCATCGGTAGTGTTTTGAAGTTCTGTGAACTAGGGAGGCTGTGAAAATGGGTTCCAAACAGGGAAAACTATTCACAGCAGGCCGAAAACAAAAGCCAGCCTCAGCTGCCTCACAGTAGTGCGTGTAGTCACCTGCAGGAAACATGGCCAACCATGGGGTTTAACATTTTAGGACAGTTTTAGTATAATGGAAGGTTTCCTTGTGAACAGGGTAGGTAAAAAATTCCTGTTCATGCTCTTGATTTATTAAAAAGAAGCCATTTACTCTATATCAAATTTAACTCATTCTACAATGAAAATAGAAAGGTCCAATTAAATTGTTATTTTAATTGAAAGAGGAACTTTTAATGTTCTGATTCACCATGAAGTCTTTTATAGAAATATAGTTACTTAATTCATGGTAAAGCAAAAAATTTAATTTTTTTGCTTTTATTAAAATAGCTTTTATTAACAGTGGCTTTCTAAATTACTATACATCAATAGTATCCTTATAGAGTTTAAATAATAGCTATTAAAAATATTATTAATTTATTTAAAGTTTCCTGTACTAACATTTATATTTCCTATATTTTCTTTTTTAGTGTATAAATTTTTACTTACTCAGTAGATATTTATTTTATGTGTTGTTTTAATCTTCAAGCATAATTGAAGCTCATCAACTTTTTCTATAAAAATTTTGTCAATTAAACTAAAGAAGTAATAGATGTGTGGTGGCAAGACTATTGGCCTAGGCATAAGAAGACCTGAGTTGTAGTTCTGAGATTATTTTTCTTTGTTTTGTTAATAAGTCACTTAGTCTTTCCGCAAGCCTGTTTTCCATCCATTAAAGTGCATAATGAAAGCTCTGATCCAAACAAAATAGAGTAGACTCATTTCTCCTTACTGTTACCTGTTAAGTACAACTGTAAAACCCAGAACTAACACAAGAGACAGTCAGGAGAACTTTGAAAGGTAGGGGGAGAAAGACGATCTGATGCAGGACCCAGAATGACAGAACACAGCAGGAGGGTGTCTTACAGTCCCACCCAGCTGAATGAATAAGGGGACCTTGGCCTGTTGTTTCAATCTCCATCCAGCCTAGCAACATAGTGTGGCAACACCTGTGGCCCTGGTAGGTTCATTCTTCCCCTAAATTGAATGTGAATCCTGCCTACAATACCAGTTTTATAAGGCTAGCAAAACTGTCAGAAATGATTGGAAGCCCTACTGACAATAATTGGCCCCCAAGAGAGTGCTTTTTCCCCTTTCCATGATGGGAGATGAGAGCAGGGGAGGAGTCACATCACAGCCTGTCCTGGGAAGCAGTCTTTATCTGTAAAGGTCAGAGGCTCCCTTTCCCACCCCTTCAGGGAACACTAACTGAGAGCCAACTAAACTCCACCTCAAGAATTTAGAAAAAGAAGAGCAAAATTAACTCAAGACCACAAACCGCAAAACTCAACCATAATAAAATAGATAACATTAATAGTCATATAGCCATTAAATAAGTTGAATTCCTAATTTAAAATCTCCTGAGAAAGTAATCTCCAGGCAGACAGTTTTACCAGAGAATTTAACACTAATTTTATAGTTTCTTCCAGAAAACAAAAGAAGGCAACACTTCTCAACTGATTGTATAAGGCCTGATGCCTAACAAGACAAAGACAGTACAGAAAAGGAAAAGAAAGCTGCACAAACCATTATTTTTTATGAACTTAGATGAAAACATTCCCAACCAAATGTTATCAAATCCAAAAATATATTCAAAAGAAATATTTTAAAAGTGGGCTTTATTCCAAATACAGAAAGCTGGTTCAGTAGTGACTTTTAGTCACTGTAATCTACTGTATCAACAAGCTAAAGAAAAATAAGTGATATTTTGTGTTTTTTAGCTCATACCCAAAAAATTGACAAAAATCTATTAACCATTCATAATTAAAAACTCAAGTTAGGAATAGAAGTGCACTATTTCACCAAAAAGAACATCTACAATAAACTTACAGCTAACATATTTACAGTGAATAGCTGAAAGTTTCCCCTACGAGATATCAAGAACAAGGCATTCTCATCCCTGCTATTCAAAACAGCACTGGAAGTTCTAGCCACTGCAGTAAGGCAAGAAAGAAAAATAGAAGGCCTATAGATTAGAAAAGAAGTTATAAAAATGTCCCTATTCACTGATGACCTGATTGTCTATGTACAAACTCCTTGAACCAATAAGTGAGTTTAGTAAGGATGCAGGATCAATGTACAAAAATTAGTCACATTTCTATGTACTAACAATGAGCTTGTGGAAATTCAAATTTAAAACAATACTATTTATAATTTCTACAAAGAAAATTAAATACTTAGGTATAAACTTAACAAAACAGGTACCAAATCTGTATGCTAAAAATTACACAATACTGATGAAAGAAATCAAAGAAGACCTAAATAAATGAGAGATGTTCATTTTCACATATTGAAGGATCCAATATAGTAAAGATGTCAGCTCTTCCCAAACTGATCTCTAGATTTAAAGCATTTCCTATCAAAATCTCAGTAAGGTTTTTGTAGGCATAGACAAGCTTCTAAAATTTACATAGAAAGTCACAGGCCCTAGAAGCTAAAACAATCTTTAAAAAGAAGCATAAAATGGGGGAAATTATTCAACCCAATACAAAGCCCTACTCTATAGCTGTAGTAATCAAGATAGTGGGTTATTGGAATATAAATAAATGGGACAGGATAAAGAATACCAAAATAGACCTATACAAATATGCCCAACTGGTATTTAACAAAGGTACCAAAGATTCCTCAGAGAGAATTTTCAGCAAATAATATTGGAACATTTGGACACACACACACAAAAGTCTCTTTCTAAACCTTTTTATAGAAAATTAAAATGGACTACCAACTTAAATGTAAAACTATAAACCTTTTAGGAAAAAAATTTGAAACTAAGCGTCAACAAAGAGTTCTTAAACTTGACACCAAAAGCATGGCCTATAAAAGGAAAAATTGATAAATTAGACCTTAGCAGCAGCATTAAAAACTTTTTGCTCTGGGAGCATCTTATTAAAAAGATCGGGGGAAAAAAAATAGCTGCAGACAGGGAGAAAATATTTTCAGACCACATATTCCCCAAAGGACTAATAATGTCTTGAATATGTAAAGAACTCCAAAACTCAACAGTAAATAAAATAAAATAATTCAATTAGAAAGGGCAAAAGACATGAACAGACATTTGACTAAAGAGAATATACAGATGACAAGCACTTGAAAAGATGTTCAATATCATTAGCTATTAGGGGAATGTAAATTAAAATCACAGGGGAATAGCACTATACAACTATCAGAATGGATGAAGTTAAAAATATAACAACAAATGCTGACAAGAATGGAGAGAAATGTATGAATCACTCATACATTGCTGGTAGGAATATAAAATAGTACAATCACTCTGGAAAACAGTTTAATTAAACTAAACATTCAACTGCTGTGACTCAGTAACTGTAGTTTGGGACATTTAACCCAAAGAAAACCTGTACATGAACATTTATAGCAGCATGTTCATAATAACCAAAAACTAGAAGTACTCCAGAAGTCTTTCAACAAATAAATGGTTAAACTGGTATGTCCATACCATGAAATACTACTCAGCAAAAAAAAGAGAATGAATTATTGATGCAAGCAGCAACCGAGTCAGAAAAGTCCATCTCAAAAAAATTGCTATATGTGATTCCATTTATATAACATTTTGAAACGACAAGATTATAGAAATAGAAAACAGCGGTCCGAAATGGAAAGGGGACCACGGGAGGTGGGTGTGGCTATAAAAGGGGACTTGAATTATTCTGTATCTCAACTGTATCAAGGTAAGTAGCCTGGCTGTGCTATAGTTTTACAAAGTGTTGCCATTGGAGGAAACAAAGGGCACACAGGATCTTAGTTTGTTTTTTACAATATATGTGAGACTACAATTATTTCAAAATAGAAAGTTGTTATTTTAATAAAGAAGCATAATGATACCTACCCTTCCTGTGCCAGCATTGTTAGAAGTATGAAAGGAGGGGCAGCCTGGGACAGTGTTGTCACAGTGGTTGCAAGTGGTAGCAATGAGCCATACCTAACCACATGTTGATTTTAATGTATCTATTCAGCATTTCTAGTCTACCTTATCCAAAAAGTATATACAATAGGTGTTACGTATTATTATCTTTAATAAAATTTATTCACCAGATATTGTTTGAGAGCTTCGTTTGTGCTGATTACCATACTGGGAATAAAAAGTGGGAAAAGATGTGTGAAGAACTGAGCTCAGCCCCAACACTTTCATTTCAGATATGAACATGTTGATCATAGGATGGATATAGAGCTGGTATTTGTTTTGAAAGCTTTGTTTGTACTGTAAAATAATATTATTTCTATATATTAAGTTTCAAGAGACTTAAAAGTTCTAGTGTTTAGTTAGCTGGTAAACTTGGTTTTCAACAACTAAGACATTTCTCTACATTTTACAGTCAATTTAGAATGCATCTTACAATCAATGTTGATTCTTAGTTTAACTGGTGTCATTTTTCTTTCTTGATAATATGTAAAATAATGATTCATCTTAGTGGTATCTTAGGCTCAATGACATGTGGAAATGTCTAAAACCAACTATTTTTGTAGTTTTCATTTGAATATTTTATTCTAATTTTATTAAACATTTTTGGGGAGAGGCATTATTTTTCTTTAGAGGACCTGTTACCAATTTGAGAGTCTGATGATAAATTCAGTGACATTCCAAGGCAATAATATATTTCTTACATTATGTTGAAACCTCATTTCCCTTCATCTTTTTTTTTTCTTTGTTTTTCAAGTGTCAATATACAGTATCTGGTTTTATGACAAGAATGACTGTCACCGCATAGCCAAACTCATGGCTGAGTAAGTATTCATATTACCCCATAGATTTATTTCATGAGAGATACATAAGAGATGAAAAATGTCTTTCCTGCTTACTTTTCCTTGTTACTAGTGTGTACTAACTCGTATATACATCCCCCAATTCTCTGTTTGTTGTCAAAATTTGAAAAAGTCAGAAAAGCCTAAAGAAATCTAAATTATTTATAATTTTCCTTCCACTCCAAGTATGTGTTAGCCTTTTAGTTTGTTTGGTTGTTTTTTTTTTTGTTTTTTTTTTTTTTCCGGTTATTTTCTTAATGTGTATGTTAGGTTGATGTGTTTGATGATTTCTTAGAATAACAGTATCATACATACATTCTACTTCTTGTGTCAACAGCATTTTTACAGAGCGTTAAATAATCCTCTGCAGTATTTCTAATGACTGCATTGTATCCAATCCTGCAGAAAGATTCATACTTTAACCATGACCTTACTATTAAACATGTGGTTAATGACATCAGACTCCCTAGCTCCAGAGAATATCATTTACATGTTGTACACAGCCTAACCACCATATGCAGTGCATCTGATTTAGGTTCTACCCAGATTTCCACTATAACAAGTGGTAGGTTGTACTATGTTCAATAGCCAATGGAGAATTCCTATACACATCTATGTTTACTTCTTTTAAGTGAACTTATTTTTGACATAGATTCTAGATTTAGTAGTCCATAATCCATTAAAGGGTTGTGTATCAGGAGATTTTTTGTAAGTCAGAATCTTGGAATTTGGAAAAAAAATTTCATTGAATTAACATTCTAAAGGGCGGCTCTTTTCCTTTCTCAAGCTAGCCTGCGGATGCCACCTCTCATGTGGCTTATTTGTATTGCTAGTACTGCCGGTCTAAATTCTGGGAGCTCAAGACCTTGTAGTGCAAGGGGGGCCTAAGATGCTACAGAACTCTAGACAGAATGCTGCGGTGGATAATGTATTCTGGTGTACTTATGTTTCCTTTTCACTTTTTGCCCAAATATTATCAGAAATGTAGACCTATCTTCACCCTCTGTCAAGTCAAGATTCCCTTTGCTCTCCTGTAAGATTTTTATCTATGTGTTTAGGAGAAAACACTCTTAATTGTTTAAAACAGTCTTATTTTAAAACTAATTCTTGTAAAAATGTAAATAAGTAATTTAACCTCAAAACCTCAGTTCCAGGTATGTTTTCATTTTAAAAAATACTCACATGGCTAAGATTTTCATCCAGGACTGGTAACATGTCCTGATTGGATGTTTATCAGCCCCCTGCTTTGCTTGCTCTGGCTGTGAGCTCACAGGGCAGGCCATATTTATTACTGTGTGCACCCAGAGGGCATTGTTCCTTATGAGCTTGTGTCACTCATATTTAAAATGTGTTGGCTCTCTAGAACCACATTTGTTTTTAGAACATCTTTTCTCTAAAGAAAGATTAAAAACTACTTTTTTACAAAGCCATTTATTTGATGACTATTTGTAATTTTGAAAGTGGAAGCTGCTGTTTGCTTTGAGTTTCTAAAATTTGGACTATATTAGTAGAGTTGACCCTTGAACAACACAGGTCTGAACAGTTTGGGTCCACTTGTACATGGATTTTTTTCAGTAAATACTTCAGTATTGTAAATGTATTTTCTCTTATGATTTTCTCAATAACATTTTCTCTAGTTTACAACATACAGAATATATGTCCCTAGATTATGATATTAGTAAGGCTTCTAGTCAACAATACTAATTAAGTTTTGAGGGAGTCAAAAAGTATTTGCAGATTTTCAACTTTAGGGGGAATCACTAACACATACACACCCCCCATTGTTCAAGGGTCTGTTGTATGTACACTTTATCCTGCATATTGAGAGCTTTGGGGCCCTTAGAAAATATGGCTTTATTTTTTTTTTTTTTTTTTTGAGCTCTAACAGCTGTTCACAGGAAATAGGAAACCATTTTGAACTTTTTTTCTACATCAGAGCAAGTGGTGCCTTTAGTATGCAAAACTTCAGATGGTAAACAAAGCCGAAGACTAAGAGCCTATTTGAAAATATTGTATTGAACCCAAAAATGGGAAGAGGAGATAGAAGTAGGAAGCACAGTGGGAAAAGAAGAGCATTCAGGGTTCCTTCACTAGAACTGCCCAAAAGAAGAACATTTGCATAAGCTTTCAGCTTGTTATACTTGAAGCAGGGGGAGGTATTGAAAGTGATTAAAGAAGGCCCTCATGACTGTTGATAGTGAGTTTTCAAGTGTCTGGCCTATTTATGGCTAAAGAGAATACCTTATATGTTAACATTAACTTAGTGATAAATGGCACTAAGATAAAAGTCTACTTTATCTTTCTTTGCTCTAACTTTGCCTATGTACAGGCTCTATTTGCTACATATTTCAGAATGTCATATCTGCTAACCAGAACTACAGGTAAAATTCTTTTTGGCAAATTATTTGTCTAAATAAATGTTCCTGTCAGTGCCCATTCTGTTAAATTTAGTTCTCATCTCTATTTCAACTTCTGCAACATAATAAAAATTTTCCAAGTAAAAATTTCATTTATTCCAAAAGATGTTTTAAAACTAGGAAGCTGTGAAAGAAAGCAAACAAATTTCTAGACCTACTGTATTCAGTTTGAAAATTGTCTTTAGTCAGTGGCAAAGTTGAAAATCCACTAAACTTGAAAAATGTTGACCCTCCTAAAGAGGAAATCCAGTCTTCTAGAAACTGTTTAACAATAAAACTTGTTTAAGTGTTAGTCTACTTAGACTATAAAATTTGGAGAACTCATGGAAGTGAGCATTATTCCTGATCTTATACATAGTCTTACGGGCATATTTAAGGATTTGTGAGGCAGAGAGAGAAGCAAGGTTGCTCCTCACAGGGTTTGAATTGGAAGAGACCTTAGTGTCCAGCCTCATTCGTGTGAGAGTCCTTTCCACACCACCTGGCAGCTTCTGCTTTCAACAGTGATGAGCTTTATAAGGTAGCCTGTTACACGGGTGAACAGTGGAGATTATTAGAAGTGTTATTCTTTTGAACCAAAATCACAGATTGAGTGCAGATCAAAGGAGAGGTGAATTACAGCATGGGCAAGCCAGGCAGCATGACAAGAAGTAGATAGAAACTGTATGACCATAGTCCCTGATGAAGGTAGGTCCAGGCTGGTGTTGCCTATAACTGAGTGTTAAATAATAAGTCATTTAAATAGTTCTTTTTTCTAAACATTAAAGGAATGCCTGTTAATTATACAAAATGAAGAAAAGCACACAAAAAAGTGAAATTGCTTATAATCCACCATCAAAAAATAACTACTGTATATCTCTCTTTTGCAGCAGGCCTCACAGTTATGACAATACAGTATTCCTTTCCCAAGAGGTGATTACCAGTATGGATACAAAAGAAATAATATTTCTTCTAATTGTTCTGATCTTCATATTACATGCTAGTCGTTCATTCTGCCATAAACCATGATTCTACCTTTGTTTTAGAAATGGTAGACCTGTTAAGAGCTGTTAGAATCTAGATAGAAATGACACCATTATCTTAAAGCAGGATTTTCCAAATAGGAATCTTACATCAGGAGAAGGATTCTATGGTCAGTTAAATTTGAGAAAATGTATAAGCCCACCTCTCTTCAAGATTCATAATAAATTTTAACATGTTAAAAGCTCAATGATTCTGCTGTTTAAAAAAATCTGTTTAATATTTAACCCAATGTTTTCAAAAAAAGAGCCATCCCACACACGCTAATGAGAGTTCCTGGGCAGCCTGTTTTAAAGCATTAAACTGACACTGAGTGGCCTATTCTTTCCCGTTCCTTTCATTCCATAAAAACAAACCTTTTACTAAATTGCCTGTCATCATCACTATCAAAATTCTCAATTAATGCAACTATCAAGTGCTCATAATATCCCATGGCAGGTAGGCCTATTCATTACAGTTGGAAATGAAACCTGAATGAATCTTAAAAAGAAAAAAAAAAGATTAGTTGCCTTATTAAAAATTTATTATTTTTATTCCTAACTTGAAGAAAAATGTAAGAAACAATAAAATACCCATGAGCTCACAACCTAGCTTTTACTTCCTGACATTTTGCTATAATTGCATCACACCTTTATGTGTGGGAAAGAGGATATTCTTAAATGAAACCCCACAGATAGATTTAAAGACCCTAACCCTCTCAGTGGCATTCTTAACCCTCAGTTTTTCTTGGCTTTATGTGTTTTCAAGTACAGAATTAGCTTCAGCAGCACCAATCAAAATAAAGAGCATCGCTGCAATCACCCTGACCTCAGTTACCCACTTAGTGATTTTTAAGGAGTGTAAAGGAAACCTTTTGTTTGCTCATAGTGCTATCATTCACTTTTGAAGATTCACCAAGACCTCTATTTTCAAGAAGCTAATCTTTCTCCTTACTAGCCCAGTGTCATGACAGACTTTCCATAGAGTTGATCAGCTATGCAGGCTTCCTTTTTTTTTGGTGGCATTGTCCATTTTCAATTTTATTTTACTAGTTAGTTTGACTAATTTTGAAATACATCAAAGAGAGATAGTCCGTAGAGTGTTTAATGTACTTGTTTCCCCCAACTCTAGAATAAAATTCTGTAATTTTGTCTTCTATGTGAAATATGTTGGTTGACATAGTTGTAAGATAGTTAGTTTGGTCACATATTCCCGATGTAATGTAACTGAGGCTCTGTATATTGTTTTGTGAGAACAGTGTTATCATGTGACATTTTTCCTGTATCCCTGAAAAATGAACACCAAAGGAGTTCTTGGGTCAGATTGTATCTAAGCAGGTCTTTCTCAAACTTGGTTCTCCTCTAGGGTGGTAGAAGAGGAGACACGGCGGTCCCAGCAAGTTGCTCGGGATAAGCAGAGTCCCAGCCAGGCCAATGGCTGCAGTGATCACAGGCCCATTGACATCCTGGAGATGCTAAGCAGAGCCAAGGATGAGTATGAGAGGGTGAGACTGCGTGCTGACCGAGAGGACCAAAAGGGGAGGAGGAGACCTACAGAGGGTTTGTGGACTGGGGAAGTCACCTCCTTGGTCAACAGAAATAATTAGTTCAGGAAGAAAACATGTCATATAGTTTTAAGACAAAAGATAAGGAAGGAAATTTGCTTACCTTAGAGTCTTTTGATTTAGCATGAAAGTTGAAAATGCATTTTCTATTCCTGTAAAATTAACTGTAAGAGAAAACATTTTTAGTTTGTAGAAGTTAGTCTGCAACAGGTAGTTAAAAGCTTCATGCCCTCTCTTCACCCTCTGTAGTCTCTGCTAGGTCTTAGGATTTATATAGTCTTCGAACAGTATTCCAATAATTTGGATCCTGTAATATGAAAGGGTATATTTATAGTCTGTGATTGGTGGTAAGTGCACAGCCTTCATTAAGCATCATTTGGAATTTTACCCAAATGAGAAGCTTAGTTTCTAGATTTTTTTTTTTTTTATATTTTAGTTTGAGAGTTAACTGATAACATTTTCTCCAAAGTTGAATAAAACGGAAGCTGTGAGCATTTATTAATTTCTTCATTGCATTCTTATGAATTGTCCACTGTGTGTCAAGCAGTGGACATTTCCTCAGTGGTCCTCAAATCTCATGGCTTAGGAACTGTCCTGGCCTTTCACTTGACATCAGCATTTCAAAGCTCCATGCTTCATTGGAGTGAGACTGAAGGTTTCCACTGTTGCACTTTGTTTCAACAGAATTATAATTGTCACCTTATTCTTTACTAACGTTGTGTTAACTACATTCTTCTGCTTCTTGTTTAATGCTTACCTTACTAAAAGATCAAGGAACAAGGTGTAAAAAGCACTCTGTAAAACCCTATTTCACAACTAGTTCTCTAACACTAGCCTGTACATCAAAGGGTGATCCTTGAGAAAAGGTTCCAGTCAAAGTTAAAGAAATCTTGTTAGCAGGGCTCCTCCCCACCTCCCCCATCTTCTTAGTGCTCAATACTCAGAGGTCTCACAATAAGTAAAACAGTAATACCAGTTCCCAGATTGATTTGACTGTAGGACCATTTTTCACATACTCCTCTTTGAGAATCTAGAGTTCAGGAAACAAACATTTCAAACAGTGTTCTGGAAGGTAGTTTCCTTTGACTAAAGAATCATATTTACCATAAACTACAATGAACCTTCTACCTTCAAAAACCAAAGGAAGTCTGACTTCCTAGGTAAATAAGTATACAGTAGATAGAGCCCATGAGAAGTTTCAGGTTGTACCAAATTCCTCAGTGTCTCGTAGAGAATTAGGAGGAATTTGTGGATCTGTGAAAATTAATGTAAAAAAGCAATCATCTCTACGGTAAATTCTTTGATTCTTAGGAAACTAGATAATAAATTTCCAGAATCATTTTTCTGAACTTTTAGGGTATATTGTATTCCCCAGTTTCCCCTCTTGAATTCTTAATGAAGTCTGGGTTATCTACATAAATGCCTTGTTCTTTTTTTATAGACACCTTTCGGTGTTCTGATAACAGGTAACTAATAAGATCAGGGCTCTGTCACCTGTTCTAGTGATGACTAGGTCAAGGTGCCACACAGGACAAAAAGTGTAGGTACTGTTTACTAGAGCAGACACTCCAGGAGATGTCCTGGCTTACTTCTCAGGCTGAGGAGTGAACAGCCACAAAATGGAAGAAGGAACTTAAGCCACAAAATGAAAGAACTTAGCCCTTATTTTTGTGCACAAAGCCGTAAAGGAACTCTAGGTCAAGTGGGCAATCTAAAAACTTGACTTCTCAATTACACGTTGCAAAAATAAAAACAGAGAGTACAGTAATTACTATTGTAATGAACATTCTTCAGAATAAATAAAATGTTTTGTATGCTTAGATTAAAACTAAACCTTTGGGAAGTTAGTTAAATCTTTGATATTTTATCATTTGTTCTTTCTGTTTTTAAAAATTGTAAATAAGTAGAGCTTCCTTAAACAAGTTTAATTTCTTGTCTTCACTTGGCCTATCAGCTAACCAAATGGAGTTGGTATTTAATAGTGACCCATGATTTCATATCATAGTATTTAGATGGGCTCTCCTCAGCTGCCGCATGGTTCCAGATGGCCACTTTGTTTATCTTTAGGTAGAGACTTGGGAGACTTACAGAGTAAAGGGCAGGGGTACAATTTAGGCCACAGGGATGGGATTTAATTCCAATTCTAAATCTCCTCTGGTCTAGTGTATATAATATGAATGAAATTCCATACTTTTGAATGAGGGGTTTATTTATAATAGAGACTGTTTGTACACAAAATCTCTCTATAATAAACAATTTTCCCCCAAGTTCTATAGTTAGTTTTAACCAACTTTCCTCTTTTTACTGTAAAGAAAGATAGCTGAAACCAGAGTCCTTTACATTTGGCCCATTCTGGGTTTCTTCCAGCAATAGGATGTAATCCTGGATTTTGGTAGGGATTGTTTTTAGTTTGTTTGTTTGTTTGTTTGTTTGTTTGAATTTAATTGCAAAAAATTTTTTTGCCCCAGACTTTTTTTGTCCTTAAAAAAATAACGTTATTATTTTTCTTATTATGTAAGCAATACATATTTATAGAAAATTTTATATTTAAAAATTACAGTGAAAGAAAAAAACATGATTTTATCACCTAGAAATGATCACTGCTAATACCTTGTTATATATTCTTTAAGAAATATGTATGAAAATGCCCCAGTGTGTGTGGTATATTTGTATATGCTAGTTTTATTAATTAGCTTTAAAAGTTCTTACCTAACTCTTTTGTATCCTGTTTTTATCCAAAGAACAGTATCTTTTTATTATAGTGTCTACACAGGGAGTCCCTGTGAGATTTCATTTGGTAGAATGAGAGTTGTTTTAAAAAAATAATCTTGATGCTAATAGCTACTACATATTTGTCTTTCTGTGTCTTATATAAACAATACTGTAGATTTTTCTGATTATTTCTATTGAGAACTCAGAATATATCCTTGTAACTAAGTCATCACATACATTTTCTCTCTCTGAACATATGTTACTTGAAATGGAATTGGTAAATCAAAGAATTTTGACATTTAAAAAAGTGAGTTGCCATTTATGCATTGTTTTTACCAAATATTGTAAAATTTCTCTCCAGAAAGTTTGTCTGTGATTGTCTATTTCCTCCAGTCCTCACAAACACTGGAAACTGTCATTAACAAACAACTCAGAATAAATCTTTCAAGAATGGCCCTGCACACATATGAAAAGATATTTGAAGTCCTAGAGGCCTTTTAAAATACAATGCATCTCCTAGATCATGTTGAATTAAGTATTGCAGACTCAAATGCCCTCGAAACAGTGTGGGCCATGGTAGTACCTACAGAGGGCCACAGTGGAACTGATATAGAGAGCTTGTCACTGTGTCAAAGGATCAGTTGCAGCTCACCCCTAGCAAGTTGTTGCCAAATGGGCTAGTTCCCACATTATCCAGCTTCTCTCTGAAAATGACAAGCTGAGATTTTTATGTGAAAACTCCTTATCTTTAAAATGTCTGAAACATTTTATACCTCTGTTTTAAGAAGTTGTTATGAACAGTGTTTTACGTTCAATTCCAAGCATTATCCATAAGGTATCAATATATGTTGTTAGCAATACTGCACAAAGAAATATGTTAGAAGATATTTCACAGGCTTTCACAGACTACTTCACCTCTGGTTATATGGGAAACACTGCATAAACAAACGGTAACACTTGTTTTGAAATAATATAAAGATTAAGGCATTTGAATAGAAAAAAATGCATATTATTTATTTAACATTTGGTAAATGAATGTTATGCTAAGCACATATTTATAGGGCGGTATCAAGAAAATCTGTCTCTGCACTGAAGTTTGGAGCTTTTTTTTTTAAATCTTGAGTATTCTAAAGCGTATGTGGTGTCCATCTCAACATGGATAATCCTCACCACACAGATGCTGTATCAGATTGCCCAAATGGAACCTAAGTTTCTAAAACTTTATGATTCCATCTCCATCTAGTGATTATTTTTTTATGATTATCTTTAACACCTTTAGTATTACATACAAGGTAACCGGAATTTTAAAACATTTCACAACTATTTCATCATCTGTAATCATGATAGAGACCTAAAATTTAGTTTAATTTTTAAGAGTATATGATGATTTCAATAAATGGTATTGGGAACAATTGGCCATTCATATGCCCCCCCCCAAAAAAAAAACAACACTAATTTAACACCTTATACAAAAATAACTCACAATGGATCATAGATCTAAATGGAAAACATGAAACTATAAAATTTAAAAGAAAAATATCTTTACTGTATGACCCAGAAATACCACTTCTGGGTATTAACTCTAGAGAAATGAAGCTTTTGTCCACACAAAATCTGTACCTGAATGTTTATAGAAGTTATCTTTATAATAACCAAAAACTGGAAACAATGCAGATGTCCTCCTGTGGGTAAACGGTCAAACAAACTGTAATGCAGTCATACAATAGAATGTTACTGAGTACTGAAAAGGAATGAACATTAATACCATACAGCAGCTTGGATGACTCGCAAAGGCTTTATGCTAAATGAAAGAGGCTAGAATTCCATTTTTTACAACATTCTCAAAAAGACAAAACTATAGTGATAGAATAGATCACTGATTTCCAGTAATGGAGGGAAGACATGACTACTGTGTGACACAGCACAAGGGAGATTTGGGGGATGATAGAGCTATTTTATATCCTGATTATGGTGATGGGTACACAGGTAGAACTCTATACCTCAAAAAAGCTTAAGTTTAAACTTAAAAAAAACAACTTTTATTGTATTTATATGAGAAGATGGATGTTAGCCGAACCTATTGTGCTAATCATTTTACAATATATGTAAAACAAATCATCATGTACACCTTAAACTTATACTGTTATGTATTGTCAGTTATTTCTTAATAAAACTGATGGGAAAAATATTTTAATGGAAAAGAATATATAATAAAGTAATATCATTGGCTTTTCCGTAAAAGGGTTATTAAAATAACAATTGTTGCTAACACTGTTGTCTAAAATCAAGTGCTCAACTTGCTAGAAATTTTATTATATAAGGTACTTACATGAGGGTCTAAAGCAAAACATTTTGGGGAATTTTTTAATTTATTTTTTAAATAGCATTTCTGATAACCTCAAATGCTATTTTGTGAGCCAAATAATAGACAGCAAACTTTTTCACATGATGTACTTTTCATTTAAGAATCAGATGGGCGACTCAAATATCTCCAGCCCTGGGTTGCAGCCAAGTACTCAGCTCTCCAATCTGGGAAGCACCGAGACTCTAGAAGAGATGCTGTCCGGGTCACAAGATAAGGTTTGTATAGCTAAAGCCCCTGGCTTTGTCCAAGATAAAACACAGTAACATTTTGTAAGGATTTTAATGCAGTACAAGTTTGATTTGTCATTTATCTGTCAAGATACCTACAGACAACTATGTAATGACATCCACTCATGTTATTTTCCCTGGCCTATGTAACTGTCACTGTAGTTTAGTCTTTCATCTGGATTTTGTACTAGTCTCCGGTCTGGTTTCCACCTTTTGCCCTCATTACTCCCTTTCTTTTTCTTAACCCAGCAGCCAGAGCAATCCTGATAAAACATAAGTTATATCTTGGCCTTCCTCTGCTTAAAACTCCAATGGTGTCCCATCTCACTCAAATAAAAGCCAAGGTCTTGACTGCAGCCCACAAGGCCCTACCCATTCTGGCCCCCTATCCCTGGTCTCATCTTCCACCTCTCTGCCTTGTTCACTTTGCCCCAGTCTCACTGGATCTTTTGCTTCTCCACAAATGTGCCAGACTTGCTCCTGCCTTGGGACAGGACTTTGCACTTATTCCCTTGTCCTAAAATACTTTCCTCTCATATATGGCTTGCTCCTTTCCTTCAGATCTCAGGTGTCCTCCATATATGTGAGGTCTTCCCTGACCATGCTGTTTTAAATAACAATTCTTCCCTACCCCTGTCCACTGTGCTTTATTTTTTACCTAAGACTTTGACCCAGATAACATGGTTTTGTAGTTTTCTTATCAATTATCTCTCCTTCCTACCAAAATGTAAGGTCTATGTAGGCAGGCAGTTTTGTCTGCCTTCTTCATACTGTGTTCTCAGCATCTAGTATTAAACATATTTGTTGGCCAATTAATTTTCTTTATAACTAATTGCTAGGTAAGTGAAATGCAGATAACAAGTAAAACCCATAGCATTTTAATTAAACTTCTTACTTTGAGATAATTATAGATTCTCAAAGAAATAATACAGAAAGCTTCCATGTATCTTTACCTATTTCCTCAGTGATAACAGCTTGCAAAATATAGTACAATATCACAGCCAAGATATTGATACAGTCTACTCATCTAGTTTACATTTCCTCTGTTTTACTTTTATTTGTGAATGTGTATAAGTGTATATTTAGTTCTTTACAGTTGTATCTCATGTATATAGCTTTGTATATAACACTACCACAGTTAAGATACAAAAGACTTCTATCACCACAAGGATCCTTTGTGTTGCCCTTTTATTATCACACTGACTTCCCTGTCATACTCTTCTTGCATTCCCTCTCCTTTTACCCTTAACCCCTAACAGCCACTCATCTGTCCTCAGTTCTGTAATATCATTTCAAGAATGTTATACGAATGGTATTATACAATATAACCTTTTAGGATTGTCTTTCTCAGCTCAACATGATTCCTGGAGATTCATTGAATTGTTATATGTATCTGCAGTTTGTTACATTTTATTGCTGAGTAATGTTAACACTTTTAATCATTCACCTGTTGATGGACATCTGGAGTTTTAGTTTTGAGCTATTATAAATAAAGCTTCTATGAGTATTTATGTGCAGCTTTTTGTACATAAATTTCTCTTTCTCTGGGAAAAATGCCCAAGAATACAAATGTTGGGTCATTTGGTAATGGCATGTTTTAATTTAATAAGAAACTGCCATACTGTTTGCCAGAGAGGCTGTACTGTTTTATATTCCATCAGCTATGTGTCCATATTGTTTTTAGGTATTTAGATAATTAATTTAAACCAGATTTTGTGTACTACATTCCTATACTCCATTTTTACTATGTTTGTGATTAGTATTTAGGATCCTGAAGGTCAAACATATATTAAAAGTTGTGCTATGTAAAATCTAATTTTTTAAAACAATACACATTAAGAGAGAAGGAAGGAAGGCACGGGGTCACTAGATTCCTTCTCTGTTCTGGTTTATCAGCCAGCCATGAGTGTTCAGTTGGGCCAGTTACTTTCCCTTTTCTTTCTGAATCATGGGGTCAGGATTCTTGCATTGTCTCATTCAGAGTTATTGTGAGACCCGAATGAAGAATTAGACCCCCCAAAATGCCTTAAAAATCATAAAGCACTGTTCATCAAAAGGATGAGTGCAGCAAGTCATGGGTGCTTAGCCCTTCAACAAAAGGACTGGTGATGGATCTGTGGACGAACATAATGCCAGTGGTGGACACTCAGAGAATTGTACCCTCTAATGCAAATAGTGGTGATTAATTGAAAGTTTAAATCCGTGTTCAGCACCTACACAGATATTACATTTGTTTAGTAACACCGCCATCTAGTGCTCAAGAGCAAATAATGCTGTCAAGCCTTTATAATATCCCATTTCAGTTTCATAATTCACTTATTAAAATTTCCTTAGGACTGTTTCCCTGGTTGATTTTGTTTGATTCCTGTGCTTAAGAATAATGCATACTTTCTAGTGTGTTCAGTACACTGATCAAGTAGGAAATCTGACATGGACACAATAGCTCCAGAGAGAAATATGAAAGTCTCTTAACACCAAGAGCTGTGGAGTAGGGAAAGAACAATGTAAAACCTGATACAATATATTAGAATTTTGGTGCACAAAATATATGCTGCTCTCCCTGAATTCCTTTCTGAAGGGAAGTGTTCAGGTTAACACTCAATTTAAATCAAGTGAGGCAGCACAAAACTCAGAATCCAAACTTTAAGCATATTCAGATATGAGGGAAGAATAAAATTTCACCTTTTCTATGGGTAATGAAAGATGAATCCATGAATAAATTAGCCCAACTACTAGAGGAATATAACCAATTTTTCTTGCCATAGGGTCCTCTTAGGTGCAGAGACTGTAAAGCTTTAGGGAGCTTGTGTAGAAACCTGTGCTCTACTTAGCTTCTTATGACTATTTCAGCCAATTACATATTTCCAGACGTTAGTACATTTTGACCTATAACCATCTGTTAGTTATTCAAGCCTTGGCTGCACCTCTGTTTTCCAGAGGTCAATATCACCATTTAGTTGATTAGGTAACCTATAATCGGCTTAACTGACATCTCGATGTGGCAGCCTTATGGTGAGAACTAGATTAGAGTCTGGTTCTGTTGTCATATTTGGGCATCATTGATAAAATGGCAATAATAGTGGTACTACCCACATCAATTAATACATTAATGCATGTAAAATGCAGAGGTCAAGTCCTCCCATTTAGTGAGCATTCTGTCTACCAATAACTCTATTGCTATCACAACTTCATTTATTCCTTTTTATGGGAGATACATCTGAAACTCTAATGCTTCACCACACACTCTATTCCAGAGAAAGTGTAAGAATCTGCTTCTGGCCTGACAGAAGTTATAAGGAGGCAGCATTGAGAAATCTGGAAACTTTCCACCTCTTTTGCAGTCCTGAACCTGAACCTGGATTCTCCCATATAGTTTCATCTTTTAATATGAAGTCAATTTTAAACCATTAGAAATATCTGTTTTTAAGTATAAGTATAAAAACGTTTCACATGTAAATGCAGGTAATTTTAATTGTTCAAAAGTTGATTGATGGTTCAGCCAAACAGGTAAAAATTGCTACCTAGATCATGCCATTCTTGAACCCTAAGGTATATTTCATGGTGAGGCTTCTCCGTGTCTTTTGTTTGATTGCTCTTTTTCTCATAACATAAAAATAGTGTTCTTACCTGGAAAAGACTTAAGTTTCTGCAAAATGGCCCTATTATGTTCTGTGTTTTTTAAAGCAGTTATATCTAAATGTTGGTTTCTGTATATACATACATATACACATATATAAAACAGAATGTGGTGGTTAAAATCTACATAGTTTGCATTAATGAATAAAAATTAGTGTCATTTCCCAATACTTTTTTGCCAAGCAATCTTGATCATTTTGTTCTAAATATAATGTGTATAAAAAGGAATTAATCCAACTCAAATTGGGCAAAAGACTTAAATAGACATTTCTCCAAATCAGATACACGAATGGCCGGCCATTCAATATGGAGAAATTAAACCCTCTTGCATTGGTAGTAGTAATGTAAAATGGTGCAGCAGCCATGGAAAATAGTTTGACAGTTCCTCAAAAAGTTAAACATCAGCAATTCTGTTCCTGGACATATACCCAAAAGAATTGAAAGCAAGGACTAACACAGGTACTTTTACACTAACGTTCATAGCAGCATTCACAATAGCCAAAAGATAGAAACAACCCAAGTATCAGTCATCAGAAGAATGGATAAATAAGATGTGGTGTCTGCATACAATGGAAAGTTATTCAGCCTTTAAAGGAAATGAAATTCTGATACATGCTACAACATAACATGGATGAACCTTGAAAACATGCTAAGTAAAATAAGCCAGTCACAAAAGGATAAATGTTGTATGCTTCAATTTATATAAGTTACCTAAAATAGACAAATTTATAGAAACAGAAAGTAGAATTGAGATTCTCAAGGGCTGTGGGTGGGACAGTGCAGGGAAGAGGAAAGATGGGGAGTTGGTTAATGGGGACAGAGTTTCTGTTTTAGATGACGAAAAAGTTCTAAAAATAGATGCTAGTTACAGAACATTATGAATGTACTGAATACCACTGGTAACTTTTGTTACGTACATTTACCATTATATTTAGAAACCAGGCTGAGGGGATTATCTCTCTGCTCATTAATAGGCATTTTTGATGCCAAGGATCCAAAAGTGAATAAATCACAGTGTTCACCTTGGGAAATGCATTCTACTACAGTTTATGCGGCCTGGACAGAAAGAGAAAGAAGTCTCTTTCAAATGAGAATTCATTGTCTATTTCGAATTATATTGAATGAATCTGAAATGTTACCAGTGAGTTTTAGACAAACAGCTGTGTCTTTAACGACACTTTACATCAGAGAGTAGCAGGTTTGTTTTTTAATAGCCCATCAAGTTGTGTTATTTTGCATTATGGGGATATGATATTTTATAGGATATGATGAATTTTTAATATCCCAGCATACTATTTGATGTTCCTTAAAACATATCCAGATTTATCATGACTGCTATCAAAACTATATGATGTTTATAATATAATAGCCAAATCCATTTATTGAATGCTTGTTGGGCATCAGACTTTATATTGAGAATTTAATTTTCACAACAGCTCTGTAAGGTAATTTCCACAGTTCCCCCCATTTTTCAGGAAAGGGAACTAACCTATTTAGGTTATGTATTTTCTCAGTTAACAGCTGGGAATTGAACCTAAGTATCTTTGATTTCAGACCCTAAGCTCTAGTTTTTTTCAGAAGTAAAAATGTGAGGAAATTAGACCATATAAAATCTTTGCATTTCTTTACATCCACAATTTATAATTAGAAGTTGGTGCTGCTTTATATTTGAAGTGAGATTCTAAATCTGGAAGATTCCTTAAGTACCAGAAAGTGTTGTTACAAGATAGTCTTACTATGGCATTATTAGTGGGGGACCTAAATTTGTCATTTGAGAATTCCTTCATTTAAACCTCTTGTCACATTTATTTGCCAACATATTATTTTAGATTTTAAATATTAATAGAATTCTCTTTGTTGAATATTTTTAAAGATAAAATGGTTTGGTATGAAATTACAGTCTTTTTACAACTGGAGGAGGCTTTTGCCTCTTATTCAAAAACAGTTGTCTGTGTTCTCCTCAGACTTGCTCTGCCACCTCTCACCAAACAGATATGCTATCCTTACCAGAGAAAAAATACACATTAGCCCTTCTATAACTTTCTGCCCCTCACATGTAAACTACCCTGCATCCTCTGTCCTTGGTGCTGGCCTCTTTTTCCTGTTGTCTCTCCTTGACAAGAGGGTATCGATCCCTATCCTCCTCCCCTTAATAGCCTTCTGCCAGTAAGGCCCTTCCTTTCTTCATACCCACTCATCACAGCACAATGCCCCTGGCACTTGGCAAACTCAGTAATTATTTGTCAAATGATT
This sequence comes from Cynopterus sphinx, assembly GCA_030015415.1. NCBI lineage: Eukaryota > Metazoa > Chordata > Mammalia > Chiroptera > Pteropodidae > Cynopterus > Cynopterus sphinx. The sequence goes on from CM057381.1 coordinate 115,379,539, forward strand.
GAAACAAACATTTGCCTGGGGAAAACTGAGTTCATTTTCCTATAGAAATGTGATTGTAACATAGTACTATCATGATTATATTTCAGAAACAATATACTGAAAGGCTTTTGTAGACTTTCTGAGACCCTGAAAATCATGTTTCAGTGAATTTTTTTTTTCCATATAAACATACCTGAACAACTAACTAGTCTACCCACTTTAGGAATAAACACATAAACTGAGGCTGCCTATGAACGTAAGCTCTGTCCAAATAGAGCTTTTTTTGTTACTCCCCACTGTGTCCCCAGGTTAGAGCAGGACCTGGTGCCCTGTAGGTACTCAGTAAATAGAGGTTAAATGAATAGGCAATACTGCATGGAGGTGCAGGAAAGCTCATGGGTGCAAAGCACAAATAATTCACCTTTAAATCATTGCAGTGGTATCAGTAGGCCAGATCAGTAAGATATATGTAAATTTAACATTTTCAGGCTTAAATGTTTTGCCTTTTCTTAGAGGTTCTGTGATTTGGGAGTAGAGAGGAAGAATGGCCTGCTGTTTTTTAAAAAATTGTTGCATTTATTTTCTGATATATGAGACCCAGTCATTGAGGTGCCATGCCTAGCTTTTTATCAAGAACAGTGAAAATAAAGGTAGGATTACTTGATCAGCTTTTGGTCCCTTTGTCCTCCCAAGTGTTCTTTCCCTACATATGTTACTGACATGGGGCATTAGGCACAATTAATTTCATAATAGTGTAATTGCCCCTTCACCTAATACTCATTTGCCCGGAAAAAAAAGTGAATTCTAACACTATCACCTGGATTCCCCAAACTTTGAATTTTATTACTAATGCAGATTTCTGTCCACCAATTTGAGGAAACTTGGCTTATTCCCTAGTATATCTCTATTTGTTCCGTTTTCTTATTTTCAGATTCCATCCATCTTTGCTTCTGCAAACTTTTTGATTGATGGAAGAGAAATATAGTTACATTGTTTGCAAAAGATTTATTTCATTGGGTGATTTGATTTGTTTTTCAGTCTGTTCCATCTGGACACAAACATCTGACAGTGGAAGAATTATTTGGAACCTCTTTGCCAAAGGAACAGCCAACCATTGTGGGTCTAGATTCAGAAGAAATAGAGAAGCTGCCAGGAGAATCTTCTCAGAAAGAGCCCAGCTCATTCCTACCATTTTCCTTTGAGCAGTCAATAGGGGCCCCTCAGTCAGAAAACCTGGGCATCCATCCTGTTACCCACCACTCAGTTCAACCTGAAGTCTCTACCCCGGTGCTAATCACTCCTGCCTCCATCACACAGTCCAGTGAAAAGCAGGCCCCAAGCTATGCGATCCCGTTGCGCCCTGGGCTCAGTCCCACTCTGCCAGCAGAAGCTCCTACTGTACAGGTCCCCCCCAGCTTACCCCGAAACACCACTATGATGCAGGCAGTGAAGACCACACCTAGACAGAGGTCTCCACTCCTGAGTCAGCCAGTCCCTGAGCTTAGCCATGCCAGTCTGACTGCCAGCCAGAGCCCGTTCAGGGCCCCACTGACAAACACCACTGGTACATCCCTCCCAAGTGTTGATCTTCTCCAGAAACTCAGGTTGACCCCACAGCATGACCAAATACAGACACAGTCACTTGGGAAAGGTGCAATGGCACCCAGCTTTTCTCCAGCAGCCGGACAGCTGGCCACGCCTGAGAGCTTCATAGAGCCTCCCCCTAAGACAGCAGCAAGAGCCTCCACCACCCTGAGCAACATGGTGCTTGCTCCCCTTCAGGTACTGGCAGGAGGGTAGGTGGCTATAATTGAGTGGGATGAAACTGCAAAGACTGATTTGACTGACATGAGAGAGTCATTTTAAAGAGAGAACTATCGAGTGTGTTGGGCTAGAAGAAAGGGGTGGTCAGAAGTCTTGTGAACAATCAAATAATTGGCAAACGGTGTGACTCAATTCCACTTCTCAAAATTATTTCAACTGGTTAAAGCTAAGAAGCAGTATTTATATTTTCTTATGAGAGTATTTTAGAGAGTTTTTTTCAGTTTTTGCCTCATAGTTCCAGAAGTTCTCATTTGACATTGGACCACTCAGGTCCAAACTATCCCAACCTTTGTTCCATTCTCAACTCCCTCTGTACTGATGGAGTGCCTACGTTGTGCCAGACACACTAGGGTACCATAAGAGCATCCCAGTTTTGGAGATATGAGGGCAAATAAAGCTTCCTAGTGAAACTGATGTTTAGCTGAGATCTAAAGACTCAGTAGAAGTTAGCCAGACCTTCCCTTGAGGTGGGAAAAGTGTTTGGGGCAAGGAGACTGGTGTGTGCAGAGGCCTGGAGATAAGGAGGCATTTGCTGAACTTTAGTGTGATGACTGGCTCTACTGTGGAAAGAAACTTGGGTGAGTTGGTATTGGTTGAAGAGTAAGACTATATGTTACAGAGTTAAGAGGTTTGTCCTGAAGAGCCCTGGGAATATTTCAAGGACTTTGAGCAAAACATGGCTTGCTAAGAAAGAAGAAGACAGAAGTAGGATGACACGTCAGGAAGGAGGTTATGGCAGTCACCCAGCCTGCCTGAATTTGGGGGGGGTGGGCAAGTGGATATGTTAAAAAGCATGATTAGTGAGACTTGGTGATAGATTGAGTATGGGGAGGGGAAGAAATGTGTCCCTCAATAATTCATATGGTTGGTGAATTACAAGATCACAGAACTAAAAGAGGGTAGAACTTTCGACTTGAACATGTATTAGTTGCTTTTCAGGATTTTAGTCTCATGCCATTTACTAATTGTAACCCCCAATCTGAACAAATAATATTATAAAAAAGAGCCTATTATGATAATTGTATATTATCCCTTAGTTAATGGGATACTTTATTTCATTCCTTTGAAATATTGCACAGAAAGCAGAAATTTAGTATCTTGGTTACATCATTAAATTGTCATTTCCAGCCATCTCTGTTGAGGTTCTCTGCAGTACAAGAAGGAAAGAGTGTATTCTGTTGAATAGTTTGGTATATGCCCCTAAAATGTGCCACTATTCTTGTTGCTCTGCAACCATCAGTTTTGAATTCCACTGCTTCCAGATTTTGACCTCTGGGACAGAACCCTGCTCTCCAGCATGCCTCTTTTCAAGGGACACCTACATCTGTATACATTTTCATGTACTTGACAGTATCGAATTGAGGACCTGGGGCTTCATTGAAGTCTAATGTTTTTGCTCTTTAACAAAAAGTTCTTTCTTTTCCCAGTGAGTGAGGATAAAATTAGCACATGTAAGTGTCACTGTGGATGAAGACTGTTTAGTGCCACCTGTCCAAAGTTTAAATCACCTTTTCAAGAATATGCTGTCAGGATCTTGCATCTCTGCAGACTCAACAGCAAAAAATATGCTTGGGCTGTCCCCAGCTCTTCTAAGAGACACAGGTTTCGGCTTTTCCCTTAGAGACTCCTTAAAGGCTTTGCACACACCCCTTTTCCCAGGGGAACTAAACAGGGTCCAGATCTATCCCAAATCTCTCATCCTGCAGTCAGTCATCATTTGCATTGTCACAAGTTCCTGTCATTCTCTTCCCTCAGGAATCTAAGAACTAGATTAATAGTTAATGTCTGAACTATTCCCTATTGCTAACCTAGTTTTTTCCCCAGTAACTGTGAAATCTTAATTGAAACTTGAAACATCTGTTCATCTTTTCTTTTTAAACATTGCAGTCTATGCAGCAAAACCAGGATCCTGAAGTCTTTTCCCAGCCTAAGGTGTTACCTAGTGCCATCACGGTAAGAAAGCCAGTTTTCTGAAGAACACATTATGTTTAAGTTCTGCTGAGTAAAGTAAAACACTGTTACTTGAGTGAAAAGTTTTAGCTTTCAAGCCTAGACCCATTGTAGCTTCCTCCTCCCTGGGAAGGCTACCCCTGCTCTCCCAGACAAAGAGTTCATTGCCATGACCTCTGTAGACCTTGAGTCATCTCTCTGTGTGGATATCTTTCCTGACTGTGTGTATACAAAGGCAGGGTCAGCCACAGGGTTGGCACTAGCTTAAGTGTTTGTGAATGGGCAGCTGCTGAGAGCATATCCATCTCATTCTCTGAGTAGGAAATACCTTTTGCTCTAAAGAGCTGTGTTGTCCCAGTAAACAGAGAGAAGTATCAGTACCCATAATGCTGCAGTGCTCTCTTGGCTTCCCATTGCTCTGACAACAAGCCTCCCAGGCCTTTGTATTCTCTCTTGCTTGTCTTCCCCTGTCCTGTTTTTAAAAACTTGTCCCCACCCTCCATCACCTACCAGCCTTGAAATGCACACCTAATTTTTTCCATTCTTAACTTTTTGCACTTCCATTTGTCTTGAGCCTTTATACCTCTCAAGTCTCAGAATTTAAAGCCAGCTTCTGACTGGTCTTGTTAACCAGTGTTTTCTGTAGCTTGTCCTGCTACCTGGTGATCTTAGCAGAAGTTCTTATCCTGGTATCATAAATGAGGGTGACAAGGAGAAAGAGAGATACAGATCTCTGTTGATTGTATCAAATGTGGGAATTATTAAAAATACTGGTTATTACTGGTTTAGTGTGTTCTGATAGTCAGCCATTGTTAGGCTAAAAGCACATCTAAATGGGGGAAGGAGGTAGATGTTAGTTTTATTTTTAAGAAATTATATCTTTGATCCTAGAATGGTTTAGTTAATATATTGAACACTACAAAAGAAACTGATTCTTCATATCATTGGATTTTTTTATTCTCTTTCTATTGCAATAAAATTCATATGTAATAAAATGTAGATTTTTTCTGTTTTCCACACATATATATCCCTTGAGTAACTACCCACTCAAGATATGTAACATTTCAATCACCCCAGAAAGTTCCCTAATGCCTTCTTTCAGTCATTTCCCTGCCACCCATATAAAAACTTTACATTTTAAATTTCTCATAGAATTGTTCTTATTGTGCATACAATACTGTTATTTATTACATTCCCTTTCTGTGAAGATCAGACTTGGCTTCCCATACAACTCTAGGGCATTCTTATCACATAAATGGGCTCTTCATTCTTTAGCTAACAAACTTCCTAACCAGATGTAAAATGCTCAAATGCTTCTACTGAATGTTTATCTGAACCCCAAATAGTTAGCATTAGACTCTGCTCAAGTCTCCTACTGCTTATCGCATTATCAGGTGTTTCTTACCTTGAGTCTGGCTGCTAACTTCTGCACTTTGGTACAAAATGACCATTCTTCTGCAGGTTGCAGGCCCCCAAATGGCTACTGCAACAACCACAGCTATATCGTCAGTCCTGCTGTCCCCAAGTGTTTTCCAGCAGACAGTTACAAGGTCCACAGACCTTGAAAGGAAAGCAAGCTCCCCTTCTCCTCTAACTATTGGAACCTCAGAAAATCTGCGAAAGCCTTCCATTATTCTCAGCAAGTCTCAGCTCCAAGATACATTAATACATCTAATAAAGGTATGTAGGATACAAATTAGTTTTTGAAGTTTTATTCTTTTGTTTAAAAAAAACTTATAAGTTCTTAGAAATTAGTTCATAAAGTAAATTCAAGAATAGCCAGGAGTAATGTTTCTTACTGAGCATATACTCATGGTGGAAAAACTATCTGAGTGAATTTCAAAATGTTAATCATCATGGTTTCTAGGTGATCGAATTCTTTTGGTAATCAGTTATAGAAATCATTCATCCAGCTTTTCTCTTAAGCTGTTATCAAGGACATAACAGGGACATTACCATCTCTTCCAGAATGATTCCAGCTTCCTCAGTACACTTCATGAAGTCTACTTGCAGGTTCTGACCAAGAACAAAGACAACCACAACCTATGACTGGAACAGAAATCAGTCCAAACACAGAATGACAGCCTCAGAAACAAATAGGCCTCATCATGGAAAATTCTAAACAGAACATTCAGTTTTGAGAATCCTGAAATTGAGCCTATGAGAAAGAGACTCGTTCCTTAAGAATGTTTTCCAAGTGACGTTCTCAGTGATAATAGAGGTTTCACTGTGAAGCATCACCAGCAGACCTTTGTTTTGACAAAAAAAAAAAAAAAAAAAAGACCATTATGTTAAATTGTGTGGGTGTTTTCATCAGCTGTAAGCAAGTATGTGAAATAAGGAATCTTGATTTTTTAAGCTACTTTCACTTTCAAGGTCTTAAGGAGAAAGTGTCACCAGCCTTGCAGCAGTCAGAGTTCAGCCCAGCTTGTACCCTTTCCTCTCCTCTCCCCTGTAAACTTGAGCATTAGGCTGATAGTCAAGTTCTGAACAGAACAGAAGTCAGCCCTGTGCAACGTAGCTTCAAGTTTTAAGGGTTAGAGTTCAAGTTGGCACATTAAGACTGAATTATTCATGTGGAGCATATTTTATATGAATGCCCCATTTGGGCCTTTAAAGTTATGAAAATTTCTTAATTGTGTTTTGTTTTAAGTGTTCCCAGTGCTGCCATGCAGCAGGCTCCCAGCTCAGTGATCATTTGAATAGGGCCCCCTCGGGCCCTGTGGTGTGGGAGCAGGCTGGGACTAGTGAAGCTTCCAGTTCTATCAAATCTTTAAGTTAAACTCTCCAGTGGTTTTGAAATGTTACATTTGTGTGTGAAGCATAGCCTTATTTTCCTTTTCTGTCTGAACACAGAAGTCATTGTTGATTGTTTTTCTTAACTCTTTGACAAAAGGACCAGTGGACCAATCCAACAAAGCCATTCTGGTTCCACTCCCGAGTCTACTGAGAATAGTTTTAAAGCTATGCAGAAAAGGGAGCCGTTATTCACACTGCCCTTACTTTATGGTAGAATATGGGGTTAAAAACAAAGTGAAATTCGGAACTTTACCAATGTATTCCTCGGCTGTGAGTACTTTTGCAGCCCAAAGTATGAAAATATGTAAAGATGCTTTGTTATGCTGCTATTAACCTGCCATGATTTATATTTATTCTTTTACGGCATGTAATGGTGATTAGTAATATTTTAATGTAGATTCTGATTTATTTCAACAATAGTAATTTTAAGATATTCTTTGAATGAAAGTGTCTTCGTTTCTATGATACAGGTCATTTTGTAGTATTTAACCAATTAAGATGCACTGCTTACTTTTCTGAGCACTATTTAATGAATGGGTAAAAACCCAAATGGCTCAACCAGCTAGCATAAGGATTAGCTGTGAATAATGCTGACAGATGTGATGGTTCTTCGGGAACAATCATTTAAGCTTTAATGGTAACTCAATCATAAGTCCATAGATTTTTTTTTCTAGCTGAGATTTTAGAAAATTACTTGTGAATACATACTTATTTTACTTTGTTCTTAGCTTTTTAGCATAAAGAATGCTTGATTGGCTTTTGTTGATCTAAACATGCTTCCTGGGCAACTTTTCTGCTTCTCAGTTTAGTGTCTTATTGCTGTCTACCTAGTTATTCGTGAATTGTGCAGAAGTCAGGGAAGCTTATAAGTTCTCATATTCAATTAGGAATAGTTTGTTTTCAAAGGTAGTTTGTAAATTCAGCAACCAAAAATGAATTGTTTGTGCATCACCAGGAAATAGAAAATTACAGTAAGATATGGAGTATTACTGACACCAGGAGATGGTGTCCAGGTGCCTCGTGACGGTTCTCAGAAAACAGTCACACTGGTAGATTTGGTCACACCCCAAGTATGGTCTCAGTGGGCTTTGTTAAACAGAACAATCAAGGAATTTTTGTTATAATAGACATTTGAATTGAAATGTTGATTTGAGTATGTATAATATTATGGGAGAGTTAGAATATCCTAAAGAGGATCTGTAATCGACTCTTAATTTTCACTCTTTAATCCAAAGGAATGAATATGGGTTTTCTTAATGTGAAAGTAAACTTTTAAGTGCCCAAGTTATGGAGACTTGAAAAGGGTAAGCCTGTTTCAACTCCCAATTTTATATATTTAAAGCGTTTATTTAAAATTCAGAAGCCAGAAGTTCATCATCATGATTACCAGGAAGTTTAGGCCAGAATGAGTCCCTAGAAAAGTCAGGCCAAGCCTGGATAGTTGCAGTGGATGACCCTGGCCCAAAAGTCACAGTTCAGTTGCCTTATTCCTCATTCAGGCTCACTATTCAGAACCTCATGCTAGCTTAGGATGCATGTTTACATTGCTGCAGTGTCTTTACTAGAACCTTAGTTTTAAACTGTAGTTGAATCAAAATGGACACCAAAACAGAGATGCTTCTTACTAGGTTTTGCAGAACAGGTGACCTACACTTAGGCCACTCTGTCTATCTGTGTGCCCAGCCCCAACCCCAGGGGGTAGCACTGCTCTTCTGTTGTGGTTAATGTGATGTCTTTGAATGGACTCCTACACCCCGCAGACAGACTTGTTCCTTTAAGTCAGAATCTCCTCACTGTGCATCTCTCCTGAGATTGGTAAAGTGTAACTTTGAATCCTAAGATTTCGAATGACTATTGGTGTCAGGAGAAACGTTTCATGCTGTCTGCATGTAAATGTCCACGGCTCATCGAAGGCGTATGGCTTACCTTTTGGGTCACCATCATAGAGAGCCCAAGTTGACCTGGGTCCTTCTCTGCCAGGGGATGCACAGACTTAGTTTAGGATATGTCTGGCCCAATTTTGCATGTCAAGCATTTGTTCTTTTTAATGCCTTTTTTTTTTTTAATGCTAAACCCCATCAAATCCTCTTCTAGGTAAATATTTTTTAAACCATACGGCTTTATTACTCTCCTTCCCAAATATAGTTTGAAATTTTATCATTTTGGTGGTAGAGGCCATAACTGCCATTGTATTACTAATAATGCAACATGAAATTGAAGGTGCCTAACTGCTTTGAAAAAAAAAATTAGCCATCATACTGTAACTCTGGGCAAAATGTAAAAACAGAGGAATGAGAGGTGGCACAAGTGGGCCCAGTCCACATGAATGAAGACAAGGAATCACAGGGACGCGTGTCCCACATTCTTGCTGCACATTTGCTGCTGAGCCCGTGTCTCTTACCAGTCTGGTTTTCTTTGGTTGTATTCGGAGTACCTTCTGGAACCAATAGTGCCCTGTGTTTTCAGGTCTCTAAAATGTTAAGACCTGCACCAAGGAAGGCAGCTTATTCTGGGCTTTTTAAAAACTGCTTAAGACCGTTTCCCTGAGTGGACTGGGCCCTCAAGGAGCCTGGGGGTTTTTTAGCAAATTCAGCAGGAGAGATGTGTGCAATGTTTCACTCGGTTTTGTATTTGATTTGATATCTTCATTTGAAATGCTGAGATGCAATATGGTTCACTTTGGGGAAAATGCAAAATTGTGTTTCCCTTTTATCTGCGTGATTCCTTAATGTGTTTTTGAAATATGTGTTCTAAATGGTTTTTTATTCTGTATTACTGCTTTGGACATGTGGCTCTCATGACTTCAGTGTACCAGATCCTCAGCTCCCAAAAGTGTGGGGATGAGGAGCTGTGGAACTACAGCAAGATTTTTGTTCCATGAGCACAGTACTGCATCATCAACATTTTTAATGGTATGAATTTTATACCATCTGCGTATGTTTGCAAATATTAAGTTATTACATGTTTTCAAATGAGCATTTTTCATCCTAAATTTTATATGTTTGCAAATATATTTTTTTAATAAAAGTTCAAAACCAAGTTTTAGCACCTACTAAGTTTTAATTGTGTTTTTATTTAATTTGTGGAAGTAGGAACTTTTGAATGAGTTGCTCCTCTTGGCCAGAGCCTCACAATGGTGAGAAGGGATGGGTTGAGAGAACAAAACCAACAAAGAAAACTCTTTTCTGTTTTCAACCTGTTCCAGCCAGCTGGATCACAAGCCACATGGATTCTTAGGTCTGAAGCCTTGTATGAGTAGACATCTAAAGAACTTCATTTTCTCCTTTAAAATTTCCCCAGATGGAGGATACAGTTCTAATTGTGGCCAAAAATACCATTTATAGAGGACTTTACAGTCTGGGTCTTTTCCTAAACTGACTCAATTCATGTGTATTGAACTATCATTATGTGCCAGATGTCTAGGATGATAAAGGAGGAAAGAAAAAGGGAATGAGGAAAGTAGAATGTGCTGTGGGAAACAGAAGTGTTTAAGAAAAAAATGGGTTAATCATATATCTTTCTAATAATTGTTAACATTTAGTATATTTCTGACCAAAGTGTTCGCTACACCTGCCTACTTTCTTAGAACAGAGGATATGCTAACTCTTGCTTTATGACCATACACACACACACACACACATCATCATCATCATCATCATCATTAATCTACCTGCTCATTTAACACTTAAAGATTGCTATCTCATTGTTTTCTTATTCACAATAAGCCATTTTAAGGAGAAGGACATTGAAACGAGTGAGTGAGGTATGTGCCAAAGATACTTCTTAAGCCATTGGTGGGCCAAGGACCCAAAACCAGCAGATCAAAGAGTTCGTTTAGAATTCCTTTATTGACCGTTTGCCTCCATTATAAATTATTTTAGATTGCTTTTTATGGTTTCTTAGGTCACTTGTTACTGCTATTTATTAAACGGTAGAGTGGTCTGCTCACCTGCTACTTTTCATCTGTCATGACCTAGGTAGCCAGGTAACAAGGTTCATTGGAATTTTGTGAAAAGCTAAAGTCAGTGGGTACTGAATAAACTATAGAGGATGGGGGTTTAGGTTTCTAGGTTGTTTTTAATGACATTTTCACTCACTTTTATGGATCCTGGTTCTTCATAGATTGGATGCTGCTAAAAACCTGATATTGAAGGAAAATGCGAATGAGATTACTGAGGCTTCTGGGAAGCAGTGTTTGTCTCAGAGAACTATCAGGAACCTGCCATTCTCTCCTACTAGATGTGAAGCTAGAAACTGGACTGCCGGGTGGTCAGTCTGATGGAAGCCCACCTTTAGATGAAGCCAAGTCCTTGAAAGGCAAAAGGGAAGAGCAGAGAGAAATGGTCACTCAGAGTCTGAATTTCTGTCTACAGTTCCATCCTTCAGACAGTGCAGTTAAGTTCACAATGTGAGAGGCCTGACGGGTTTCTAAAGGTCTGAGATCAAGATTCTAAACCTCACAGTTTGCTCAACAGCTGCCACACTCAGACAGAACCCATGGGGAACCTGTGCCATCCAAACTCTGGCAGGAGCATAGGGCTCTAAGCCCCAAAAGAGCCTTACCCCTCCCTGTCTCTTCAGGATTACAAGGTAACTTAGCTAAAAGCAAAGGTGACTACTGAGATTTCTTGTAACCGACAGAAGTAGAATGGCTTGGAAGGAGGCAATACAAAGTCAATGTGACAGTTGCTTCATGTTTGACAAACATCTCTTGCAGGTGAGTATGAATAAATTCGAAGTGTAATTCTACAAGGAATCATAACTAGCATTTGTCATGTGCTGCATGGTTCGTGTGCATTCTTGTTTAACCCTCTACATACCCCTGAGGGGCGAAGGGAAATGGCCACGCATGACCCCAACTTTCAGCCATCCTGGGAAGGGGCAGAAACACTGGCTGTGATTAAACTGATGTCAGTCCATCAGTCTAAAAATGGCCCCAGAATATGGAGTCAGGAAGGTTGTCCACAGAAACTACTGTTTTCTTACCAGGTCCCCGTTGCTCCAGAATGGTGGGTCTGATGCTGCCTGAGCCCTGCCTGGCAAAGCTCTAGGAGGCACCCTAAGCAAACTACCCCCCCCCCACATTTTCTATGGAGTCCCTCAACAGTGCCCTGGCTTCTAAAGCAGGTGCAAAATGAACCCCCTACATATTTTGCTACCAAAGCTCTATTTTGTTTCTATCTCTGATGTGTCGCTTTCCCCTCCCAGGCCTCTCCCAGGGAGGGGGTCTTTCTCCTGAATAGAACCAGCCATCATCATCTCCCTGTTCTGCTGGCCCTGAGAGGTTCTCTGACTTGTGTTAGACCACGGCACCCACCAGAGGACTCTAATAGGAAAGGACCCTAGCAAAGTTGTGTGGGCAATAGCCCCCATTTACCAAGTACGGTCTGTACCAGGGCCTTTCACTCCAGCAGGCACATCGCCCCCTTTTTAAACATTTTGTAATTTTACCTTTACTGTCCTTACCTGGAATTCATAGAGAATGTGACCTCTGCCTACATACACTATTTTAAAATAATACCCTAATCGTGATATGAAGGAGAAGTTTAAAAGTAATAATAAAATGCTCCATATTAAATATATAAACACTTGGCATCACTACACAAATTCTCAAAATGGCCTCATACAAAAGCCCCAGTTTTCACTCTGACACTTGCCCCTAGCCTACCCAACAGATGGCTGCTGTCCTGTAAAGGGCACAACACACCTGGGAGGCAGCCTTTCCCACCCCTCCATCCTTGCAGCCCTGGCTCTCAGCATTCAGTGCCCTGACTAGTGTGGGCTCCCTCCCAAAAGGAGACTGTGAAGGGCTGTTTGCACTCCAGCTTTGCACTCCAGCCAGAGAAGGTAAGGTTATTAGTTCATGCTCCTGGAGTTCTTTGAAGTCCACAAATGATGGGCCCGTGGGAGCAACACACGCAAATGCCACTTGTTAGTCTTCAACTGACCTTGTTAGGCTTAGGGGCTGGGGTGGCAGCTAATCTGTTCCAGACACCATGCTTGACATCACATGACCACATGTGAACGCGCACGCACACACACACACACACTTGCATGCCCATGTGGAGAACTAGGATTCCTTGAGCCCCTTTGTACCCACAATGTGGCACAGAGTAGAGGCACGTGTGACTATTTGAGGAATAGAGGGAATTTCACCTTCCTGACCAGCTGGGAGACACGTGCTGTTACCTCATTGTTTAGATGAGGAAACAGGTTATTGAGTAACTAGCCTAAGGCAATCAGTCCAAGTTTACCCAGCTAGAGTGCAGCAGAGACAAGCGTTGTTCACGCCACCTCCCTCTGGCCTTGTGGAAGTGGAGAAAGCCTCTAGGTCCCCTGAGAATTTTGAGCGTTTTGAAATGACAGCAGCTTTGCTCCCCTTGAGGGGCTAATTGATGGGTAAGGGGACTGCTTCACCTATTGTAATTACTCCGAATTACCCTCACAGATGTGGCTCTCAGAGGGCTTTCTCAGCCCTAGGCCAAGGGAGGATAAGGGAGGTCCAGGGTCACCCTGCCAAGACACTGGCCAAGCAGGGAAACTGAGGCCCAGGGCACGAGGTGGCTGTATACCCAGCCCCCTTCTCCCCTTCACAGCTGTTGCTGCTTTCCAATTTAGTGGTTTAAAATTTGAAATGGGTTTATTGTCTCAGTTCCCCTTACCTATGCCAGCTTGGCAGAGACACAGTTTTGTTGCAGGGAGTACCATTATTTCAAAACTTGCTGTATGTGATCTCCTCCTCCTTGGAGTCTTCCCTGATCTGAAGCCTCAGCAGGTAGTTCTTTTGTACAGATCACAGGACAGTGAAACATGTGTACACGGCCCCTGCCAGCTTGTGACCAGTCACCTCCTCAGAACCAAGAACAGAGACAGGGTCATCTTTCTCCCCCAGCATCTAGTATGGTGTCGGCACATAGGCCTTGGTAATGGATGGATGAGTAAATCAAAGGGACAATGACAACAAAACCATTTCCCTGTCCCGAATGGGTAACCAGCAGCAGCAGCAGCATTCTTCTGTTTTGCTCAGTAACACCAACCAGTGCTTTATCAAGGCCTCATCTGAGTCACCAGAATGGGCCAATTGGATGCTCTTGCTAATCCTGGGGGTAAGGGTTGGGAGAAAGGTAGTAAAAGCTCTATTTGGAAGGTAACTAACCTGGATTTCGGGTTTTATGAGTCTCCTCACTAATCCTCCCACCAAGCCTTATGAGGAAGACAGCAGTAATGGCTTCATGTTCTCCAGGAGGAGCTGTGGCTCTGAACAGTGGAATGACACCTCCAACTGCCTTTCTCCAGGGTGCTTTAGTCCTGCCCTCAGTAAACATTCACTTCAGCTATTCAGCAACCGCCCAGGAGAAAATCCATTTTATCTCCCTGCAATAAAACAAACACAGACATCTTTAATATCCACACAGTAGTCACCTCTGCTACCCTGGCTTGTTCAGGGAAATCTAGGAGCTACAAGAAAAGGGGACAGGATAAAGATCTCTCCCCACCCTGTCTTGCAGACTGTGCAAGGTGGGGTCCAGTTGCTCTAAAAGTGCCGTCAACAGCACTGCCCTAGCCCAGCCTGGCACAGTGCCCCTGGGAAAACGCTGACAGGGGCCGTTGAGGCAGCTCCCTGCTCACTGCCCAGGGAGGTGCCCAGGCTCCACTGCTCAAATTGCAAGCTACAATGACTAGGCAACTTTTCTTTATGCATAACAAAAGCAGACCTGGCAGGGCTTGGCTGGGCTCCACACTGGTGCTCACCTTTAGAAGTGCCAGGGCTCTCCAACCCCAGGCCTTCTGGGGTGACTTGCAGGGTCACCCACCTAGTCTGGTCCTGGAATTGGCCAAGGACACACAGTGTTGACTGGAAAAAAAGCCCTCTCTCCTAGGAGAACAGTGCTGGCTGGAGGAAGCGCAGTATTGGCTTTTAGAATATAAACACAAAAGCAATGCAAATGTCCAGTCAAAGGGGAACAGTGGTTGACCTGTCTCTGGGCCAATAATAACCCTGGGGAAGAAAAGTACATAGACTCTGGGAAATGATTTAAGATGCACAGCAATGTAAGCAAAAGCAAGACATGCAGAGGGTTCATGACCTTATTTAAAGTATTTATGTCTGTGGATAGAAAAGGAGAAGAAAAGACTGGAAGGGAGTAACCAAAAGTTGTCCATGGTGATCTCTGAATGGTGGGATTATAAGGAAACTGAAACTTTCTTCTTTGTGTGTGTATCAACCAGCATCCAACCAGAGAAGCAGAGCTGGAATTGGGGGCTGGCTAGGTAGGTCGGAAACCTGCAGGGCAGCCCATCAGGAAGGGCAGGCTGGGCTCTCAGCATAGGCAAAATCGCTTTTCTTCAGGCTTTCAACCAACTGAATCAGATCCAAGCAGGATATCTAGAATAATCTTCACTTAAAATCCGATTACGACTCAAACCACATTTACATGATACCCTCACAACAACACCTCAGTTAGTGTTTCATTGAATAACAGGGGACTCTAGCCTAGCCGAACTGACACATAAAATGGACCGTCTTGGTATTTTTGTTAAATTTCCAAATTTTCTGCAAGGAATATGTGTTACTTATATTATTTTTTCTAAGTCTTAAGTGACAAAACCACCATGAGATGCCACTTTGCATCTACTTTTTACCACTACTATGATAATTAAAATAAAAAAGACATGATAATAAGTATTGACAAGGATGTAGAGAAACTGGAGCTCTCATCCATTGCTGGAGAAATGTAAAATTGTATAGCCACTTTGGAAAACAGTTTGATGGTTTCTCAAACAGTTTAACATGGAATTGTGATATGATCCAAAAACTCCACTCCTAGGTGTATACCCGAGAGAATTGGAAACATATTCCCACGTACAATTTTTACATCAACATTCAAATCGATATTATTCATAACAGCAAAAACGTGGACACAACCCAAAAGCCCATCAACCCATAGATAAACAAAATATGGTATATCCACACTATAAAAATGACCATCAATAAAAAAGAATAAAGTACTTAGAAAATTAATAAACAGAGACTTCATTTAAAATGGAGCGAGGAAGCTAGAGAACTCGTGCGTATGTTGCTCAACTGACCCCAATAAGAAGAGATAATAGTTTGCATCTCCGACAGGAAGGGATGCTACTTCCTCCTTGCCCGGTCACAGCTCAGCCAACGGGAGGCCGCCATACCTCAGACTATGAAAAGTCACTATATTTCGAATTTTCAGTGTCCTCCAATGAACTCTTCATTCACAACAGCCCCTGCCAAGTCCATAAAAGAGCAGTTCTTGAAAGAGCAATTTGGAGGAACATTTCCTAAACTACATAAATGTCTAACCGATGTACTTACTGTGTACTTGAAACTAATGAAATAAAATTTTAAAAAATTACTGTGATAGTATAAAAAAAAAGAGAGAAAGCTGTTTTCTCCTTTGTTTCCCTGGATTTTCACATTGCCCATTGTTGAACTACATGTCCCAAATTGCCATTCTTTGTTTTTCCCCAAAAAATCCTTTTATTTTTCTGGAGAAATAGCTGGCTATTTGTTAAAGGTCAACAGTACTGATAAACACTACAACATGGACGAGCCTTGAAAATATTATGCTAAGTGAAAGGAGTCAGTCACAAAGACCACATATCATATGATTCCATTTACATGAAATATCCAGAATAGGCAAACCCATAGAGATAGAAAAGAGATTAGAGGTGGCCTAGGCCTTGTGAGGAGAGAGGAAAATAGAGAATGACCGTTAATGGGTACAAGTTTCTTTGGGGGATGATGAAAATGTTCCCAAATTAGATCATGGTAATGATTGTACAATTCAATGAATATACCAAAAATCAATGAATTGTACACTTTAAAATGGTATGTTATCTGTATCTTAATAAGACTATTATTAAAAAAAAAAAGGCAATAAGTGAGAAAGGAAGGAGGAGAGAGAGCCACGTGTACCTGGGTGAGCTGCCTCCCGGCAAAGTTGAGGAGCTAGCGAGTTACCTCCTGTCTCTAGGTTCCCTTTCTCTGCATTCACCTCCTTCTTATGTGGCTCTCATCCAGTTCTGAGGATCTCAAAGTCACCTGTGGAAAAAACCACCAGCGAAACTCATCTCAGGATTCTTTTTGCTCATTGATCCTCCCTTTGCTTATGGCTATGGGAATCTAATTCCTTGCGCAGGCTACATACCCCTGCTAGGAGTTTATAGTCATGCGAAAATGACAGCAGCCTTCGGCCCTGCTAAACTCATGTGAATTTGCTTCCCCCCGAAAGTGACCCCGCAGGATTCTGATCAGGCACAGGGGGCCTGGCACAAAGGGAGAAGGCAACCTCTGCATTGTGAGAATGAGCCCATTTTACAGATGTAAGGAAAGTGAGGCCCAGCTAGGGGCAGGGGGCTCAGATTCCCTCTCTCTATCCTCTTTCCCCAGCACATGCTGGGACCTTTCCAGTTAGAGGCAAAGGTGGCTGAGCTGCAGAACCAGACTTTCTGTAGAGCTCTTGCCAAATATGTACCAAGAGCTTTAGAAGAATTGCCATCCTCCAACCTAGTAGTTTCCCTTTTAGAGATGACATTCAGAAACGTGGTTGGTTATCAGATGGGAAAGGGGCAGGGTAGATGAAAGAGGTAAAGGGCTTAAAAAGTACAAATTGGTATTTACAAAATGTCATGGTGATATAAAGTATAGGGAATATATTTAATAATATTGTAATAACTATGTATAGTGTCAGGTGGATACTAGACTCATGGGGAGATCACTTTGTAAGTTATATAAACGTCTAATCACTAAGCGATACTGAGCAATGTACCCCCACGTCCCCTCTCCAGCCTCTGACCCTTAACCCTGTTTTGTTTCCTTCATAACAATTATAATGAACCAATATATGTCAAACCACAGAGGACTTTAACAGTGGTCCTCTTTACATGGGATTACCCATGACATTAGTTTACTCTATAATTTTCTATACCTTCCAGGTTTTTACAGTGAGGATGTTTTACTTTTATATTGGGGGGAGTGGGGGGATAAGTGTGTTTTAAAAAACAAAAATCAACTCAAGGAAAGTCATTTTCTGTGAGTCAGTTAAACTGTATGTGATCTCACATTCCTAGGCGCAACATTATCAAAAAAATGTTCCTCAAAAAATACCTCCTGAAGGACATTTCAGGCTTTGAGAGATGGATTTATTAAAATTCAATTAATCAACCTATAAGTCCATACAGAGTGGCCACAAGTAGGCCCTCCACTAGGCACCGGTGGGCACAAGGCTGGACATACACTAACACAAGAATTATTCCAGGTTCTGCAGGCCGTAAGCCCTGGATGCAAGTCAAAGAAAGTGCCCTGAGGACCCAGACTGGGATGCTGGCTCCACTGCAAGCCCTGTGCTGGCTTGGGGCCCCCAGCACCCAGCCCAAGCATGCCCCAGGAGCACACACATAGGCTGGCCCTGCCAAAGCGATGCCCAGCGCTGTCACTCAGGAACGCAGCTGCTCGAGTTCCGTTCATGCTTCATCGGCGCCTGCTCCATGGATGTGCAGGAGCACATCAGGATAGCTCTGCCCTGGGTTTGAGGAGCGCCCCCCTCCATGAGCACCCACTGCCTGGAGGTTTTCTCCCAACCCAGAAACATCCAGGACAGCAGCCTGGCTTATGAAACACAGGAGCAGCTTATATAACCATGAGAAATCAAGAGGAAGAGTGCATTCATGAAGATGCACTCCCCCACACAATCTCAGCCATATTTTTTTCGAGATGGAATTTTGGTTTTGCTTGCTTTGGATTATAAAAGTCAACAATATTGACTGGCACTAAATTCAAACAAAAGAGAAATGTGTAAAATATAAATTGGAAGTCCCCCTGAGTCCCACCCTCCAGAGTCTCCCACAGCTTGGCTCATGTGCTAGCAGCCTCTCTGCTTTGCCTGTACAAACATACAAACACGCACATACAAGAGAACACTTGCACACATGCACACACCTGCTTTTATTATTTTTGACAGAAATAGGGTCACATTACCTACTGTTTTAGACCTTGTTTTTACTCCATTAACAACGTATCACATCTTCCCACCACACCCTGGACTTTTCATTCTTCACCTGCTGCACCCCACTCAGCCTTATGGGGTACTGAGCAAGGCATTGAACTCTGGCCCTAAGAGTCTCCCCAGTATTTTCCTCTGGAGAGTTCTCAGAACACGAAACAGGACTGCCTGAGGGTCCTCTTAGAAATGCAGAGTCCTAGGCCCCACCCTAGATATTCTAGTTCAGAAGGTTAGATGTAGTCCCCAGGGATCTCTGTATTTAATAACTGCTCAGGCAGTTCTTGTGACTTAGCTAGAGGACGGTCATATCTGATTATTAGAACCATTGAGTTACATTTCCCCAAAGGCCCGTCCAATTTCTGTTCCCAAGAGTAAGCCTATTTCCAGGGAGCTTTGGCCTTCACACTGATCAGGTAAAATAATTTTTCAGGCCCCCACCAGCCCCCGCCCTCTGCTGTCATAGACACGTTTGCAGGTGGAGCTACCCTGAGGATCAGCTCCTAGACACAGAGTTCCTAGTCAAAGGGCATGCGCATTGTGGGGGACTTCATGTCTGAGGGTCCAGCTGGATGCCCAGGGCTGAACAGCAGGAGAGGCTGAACCTTGGCTCTGCCCTGTGCCTTAACCAAGGTATACCGGCTTTGTGGTGATGCCAGCCTGTCCTCTCCAGGGTACAGCAAGACACATGGGAAACAGCATGAGGGATCTGTGAGTGTGTGTGTGCACCGGCATGTGTAACGGCTCCAGTAACCTGGGCTTCCTCTTGCCTGGCCCAAGTGCAGCCGTCTGTGGACCCTGAGGCAGAGGTGGGTAATGCCTGGCCTGCACTGCCAGCCTCCCGTACTGATGGCCTCTGTGCAGCACTGCTCGTCGTCCAGGCATTTCCTTTAGAAATGTAACTCAGAATTCTACTGCTCTACATGACACTCCGGGCAGCCATTACAATCCATCGGCACTGTCACAGTGACCAAGCACCAGCCCTCAGCAAGCACCACAATAACAGTATTAGGTTGTCTGTCACCCCTTTGGCACTCCTATTTCCCACTCGAGTATCTTCTGGTTATCCTGGAGGTACTTTGGGAGCCAGCTGCGGAGACTCTCATATGGGGACATGCACTGTCCTGGTTCCCCAAGTGTTCCCTTTTCCCCAGGCACTGCATGAGTCCTGGGGGACAGCTCAGACTCCAGCACGTGGCTCTGCTCTCAGGTCACTGTGGCCTTTGCTGGTGCCTGATGCTGGCAGCACAACATCTGTGCCACTTCCTACCCTCCAACACAGCACCTTTGTGTCCCAACTCCTAGAAGGATGATGTCGACATAAAAAGCATGCGGACTTGTAGATAATATTTATAAGAGTTCATTTGAGCTCTGGGAGCAAGAGCTCAAATGTTCTGCAGAATAACAGTTTGGGAGCTTCTTTCATGGATTTTAAATTAAGGAGGGGAGGTAAGGAAGGTTGGAGAAAGCAAGGTGGGAATTAGATTACAGAATAGTTTAAAAGATTATGTGCTCTCTTGAGGGTTAATACCCTCAATGAGGGGCATTCTGCTATTTCAAAGGTGTGTTAACCTAGATGCACAAGAACAATGGGGAGGGCTGACTTAAAACCTTTCACTACAAAAGTTATAGGCGTGGGGCATGACTACCCACCATGACCGTCCCAGTTAGGAATCTATAATCAGATCACTCTGTGAGATTCCTTTCCATAAAATCCCATCCCCCTCTTTTTTCTTCATCCACAGCTAGAATGGAGGGACGGGTCTGAGCAGCCAGATGCCCTCCCTGAGGTCCCCTGATGCCCACTCTCCTTGGGTGTAGCTCTGGCAATTGCTGGTTATGTGACTTTAGGCAAATCATGTAACATCATATTTTCATTCTACAGGCATCTTTTGAGGACCTACTGTATATGAGACACCGTTGTAGGCCCTGGAGGTAAAGCCAGCCAGAGATAAGACAACACATCCCTTTCTCCTGGAGCTGACATAAAGAATGCAGATTAGGAAACACTGCAGAAGCTCAGAGAGGTGGGGGGGAAGGAGGGGCTGCTCTAGATTACTGATTTAAGAAATGTCCAAACCTGTAGAGAATTTTTATAAGAGCTTATTTGAGCCCAAACTGACAATAACTGCCAGGAATCAATATCTCAAATACTTCAGAGAGTAATAGTTTGCAGTTTCTTTTATGGATTCAAAATTAAGGAGAAAATTAAAAAAAGATTATATTAAGGTGGGAGAAAGCAAGGCAGGGATTGGATTACTGGATAGTTAAGATAATGTGCTCTCCTGAGGGTTAATACCCCCTTTGAGAAGTATTACTTCTGGCATTTCAAAGGTGTGTTAACCTAGATGCATAAGAGCAGTAGACAGGGCTGGCTTAAAACATTTCACTAAAGAAATTATAGGCCTGGGGCAAGACTACCCACCCTGACCTGCCCAGTTAGAAATTTATGATTTATGACAGTACCTCTATTTCATCCATAAGATCCAAGCAATTTGAAGAGTTCAAGAAGGACATTATTGGCACAGAGATCAGCCCATGCAAAAGCCTCTAGGTGGAGTGAGTTTAGTGTTTTTTTAAAGAAAGCAAGAAGGCCAGTGTGGCTGGAATGGGGTGAGGAAAAGGGACATGAGTGAAGGGAAATGGGAGAGAGGTTTGAGGTCAGGGGGCGGAGTATGCTACAATGGAGGGGCCTGATATTCTAAGAATGGAAGGAAATCAATGGGGGTTTAGCTGGGAAGGAACAGGGGTTCTCTCTGGCAGCCATAGTGAGTGTGATTGGGAGGCTGAAAGAGGATGGAAGGAGGGGAGCAGAGGAGTGAGATGGCAGTTTGAAGCCAGGCAGAAACCTGTGGCCCCCAGGAGCCAAGGTCTCCCCTTCCAAGTGCTGTTGTGACTGGAATAACCAGACTCACCCTGAGTGCTCTGATATTAGAGGCAGTTTATTAGCCGGCGGCTGTCCTTCCAAAGGTGCAGCCTCGAACCATTTCAGGTCCACAGTTTTATACCCAAAAATCTATTAATCACTATATCCCAATCACAATGGATCTATACATCATCTATTCATTACCCGTCACCAAATGGTGGTCTGATATAATGCATAAGCGGGGCCACAGAAGCAGAAAGCGGAACGTTAAAAGGTCAGATTCCCAGACCATGTTTCCCATAAATTCCTCCTCCTTTTTCTTGTGGGAACAGAGTTAAACAATAGCCTACCGATGTAATTGCCAGGTATTCAATCAGGAAATATGGCTGCTGTGGCGGCTGGCATAGAGGCTTCTAGTCTCAACCCCTTCTTGCATCTTTCTAGGGGCACATCATCACAGTGCCATGTGATTTATGAGGTGCATATGGCTGAATAAAGACCCAGGTCTTGGGGACAGGAGTACCACCTTGGACAAACAAGGTATTGGCAACACCTCCAGCCAACCCAGGATTCTGGTTCTGAAGCTGACCTTGGGAAAGCCAAGAGCTCCTAAAAGATGACTGAAACCAATGGTGAATTGGGTCTCATTTACCCAGAAACCTGAAATGAGAAGCTAGAGCCAGGGGTCTCTATTTGAAGAGGAATTTTCTTTCCATCACTACAGGGACCCCAGAGCCACAGTGAATCCTGTGCCACCATCAGAGACGAGGGTGGGTCTAGAGGGGCAAGGATTAGCCAGTCACATTTGGCAGATGGGGAAATCAAGGTTCAGACTAGGAAATCACTGTTCTAAGGGCCTCAGTTTGAAGGCACAGAGCTTCCAAATCGTTTCAAGGTGTGTCCTCTTATCAGACCCTGAGCAGCCTGAGGACAGAGGTGGCATACCCCTGGGCTACCTCACTCTGATCCAGCCTGCAGCACTGGCCAGCTTGGGGGCTAGCCTCAGTTGGCAGGCTTCCGTGGACTGGGCCAGCAGGTGCCAAGTGCTAGGGGATGTCACACTGGTATGTGGCTGGGCATCTGGGAGCCAGACAGGTAGAGGAGCAGCAGAGGTGTACCTGGGGATAGGGTGGGGAACTCATCTGCATCCAATCCATTGTCCCACATGATCTGAAAGCTCTGAGTATGGGCAATGCAAAGGAAACAGAGGGGATACTGGCAGTGCCTGGCTATTGGTTCCTCCCACAGTTCTCTCAGGGGCTCAGCATCAGACAGATCTGGTGCAGGCCCCTGCTCAGCGACTGCTTTGAGGTGCCTTCCTTTATTTCTTTAAGATGGAATTTCCTCCTGTGTAAGTGGTATTAACCTCATGGGTCATGTGGATGGGTGGGTTCCATAGACAATGCCTGTGATGACTGTCCCCTCCCTATACTCACTCTGGGGATTCTCATCCCCCTGGGAGACAGGGAGTCTGGTAATAGCAGAGGTCCTGCCCTACTACAGACCTGGGACCAAACCCAACCATTTCCCTAAGGGTCAGCCGTGTTATTAGGCCCTAATAACTTGTGAAGGGCCTGCCTCTAGTACTTTCTGAGTTAACATGAGCCGGTATTATCATTACTACACTATTATCTCGTTTTCATAACCCTCATCCCCCTTACAGGCCCCTAAAGCCCTAGGCTCACTCTCTTGGGGCTGGGGCTGAGGGTTGGAGCTGGTCTCCTAGGGCAGAGCCCTACACCCGCCAGCCCTATTACCTTGTTCACCTTGCCAGTCTCAATTTGCTCATCTCTGTAATGGAATTCCAACAGAGCCTCCCCCGTCAAGTCCACCCTGAGGCTTGTGGAGCAAGGGGAGAGAGCCTTCTGCAGCGAAGGTGCGGGTCATCATCAGGCAAGCTCTGAGCCAAGCCTAAAACCTGGAGTCATTTTCATTTGTGCGCTTGGTGAATACGGCAGGGAAGTGCCGCCTGGCACCGGAGCCTGGCAGCCTGTAGCTGCCAAGCAAATGTGGCGGGAGGTGGAGGGGAGGTTAGGGGGTGCACAGCATCGGGCCGGGTCCCAAGGCGCCGGGGCTGGCAGCGGCCTCCGTTCCCCGGTCGGCGTGCCGGGGCACCGGCTGCCCCCAGGCGCGGGGACAGGGGACGGGGCGGGGCGGGGCGGGGCTGCCGGCGACGCGGCGGCTGGGGTGATGCGGCCGCCCCGCCCCACGGGCGGGCCCGGGCGTCTTAACGCGGACCGCGCGACACCGGGCCCTGCCGCCGCCGGGCTCCGCCGCCGCCACCGCGCTGCCTCCGCGTCCCCGCGTCCTGCCGCCTCCTGCCCGCCGGCCGCGCCATGGAGGGCTACCACAAGCCGGACCAGCAGAAGCTGCAGGCCCTGAAGGACACGGCCAACCGCCTGCGCATCAGCTCCATCCAGGCCACCACGGCTGCCGGCTCGGGGTGAGCGCGGCGCCGGGGACCGGGCGCCGGGCCCGGCGAGGCTCAGGTGGGGGGGGGGGGTCGCGGGCGCGCCCGCTGCGGGCCGAGACGCGAAGGGGGGCGGCCGGGGCCGGGGCCGGGGCCGGGGCAGGTGGCCGGGGCCGAGGCAGGTGGCCGAGACGCGCGCCTCGCAGGACCCTGGCCCCAGGCCCCCCCGCCGCCGCGCCCTCTCCGCCCGGCCTCCGCCCGGCGTGCCTGGCTCCCTGTGAGCCCCGGGCCGTACCCCTGGCCTCGCCGGACTCCGGCCACCCGGTGCGTTCTGCGGCCGGGGACGAGCGGCTCGTGGACCGCGCAGGCCCCTCCGCGGCCGTGCCGGGGAGGCCTCCACTGCGGCCTCTCGCGCAGCGCCGGGCCTGGTACCCGCGTGGCCCCCGGGACCCCTTCCGTGCCGTGCGTGGGAAAGCCGAGCCCCAGAGTCAGTTTCCCGAGGCCACACACGCAGAGAGCTGGAATCTGAACCCGAGCTCCCCAACTCGGGAGCTCAGGTTTAACCCCTCATCTTGCAGGGAGGCTCTGGGCCCAACCTATTCCCATCTTGCACTTGCCCTCCCTTTGCCATCTCACGTCCCTGCTACCCTGGGTTGGGGGTCTCCGTTTGCAGCCGGGGACTGCTGAGAGGCCGTGCTGCTTGAGTGGGATGGGAGAGGGGGGGAAGGTGGCCACGTGGATGCAGAACCTTGGCGCCTGGAGAAAAAGGGACGTCTTAGATCTGACCTGAGGCAGGAGGTGGGGTTAGGGGAGGGGGGACTTGGAATGCTAAGAGAACCAGCGGTTGGAATGCAGTCCCGGGGGCAGGGCCAGCAGCCAGGTGCACTTTTCTCTGGTCAGAGACTGAGGCATCTTCTCCCAGTATTCTTTCCGGGTCAGCTCTCTGACTCGCTAAGTGGAGAAAGGCTGTTACTGATTCCAGGAAGCTTCCACCGGAAGGTGGCCCGTAGCAGGGACAGTGATGTAACAGGGGCCATTGTACAGCTGGAGGTGTCCAGTGGGGTAGTTAAGGTCAGGGTCTGTCTGCTACTCTGAAATGCAAATAGTAGTAGCTCCTACACACTGGGCAGTTTCAAGGATGCCAGCCCCTCCTTTCCTTGGGGCCTGGCGTGAGAGAGAAGAGACAATGTACTGGGTTTCTGAAATGTATTTGGGGGCTGGGTTAGGGAGTGATTTCCAAGAATCTTCCCAAAGCTGTGTACTTAGAACATGGACAAGATTCAAGCTTCTGGCCAATTTCATACAGGCTATATTATTAATAAGGGTGGGTCTGCACTAACCCTTTCAACTTTAAATTCCCAGAAGAAGGGATTAGCAATCTCTTGGCAAGCCCTTTCCCTTCCACCCCACTCGCTTGCACACTTCGGACCTGTTACCTCTTTTGAGTTTATATTAGTTCTACCTACTGTGTGGGAGCTCCTGCCCAGGCAGGGACCCTGCTTACTACCCCCCCCCCCCGCAGCCTGACACACATTAGGTTTGCACACCCTGTATTGCTTGTTGGATAATACATGTCTGCTTTTCTTGACCATTTCAGGGAATGATTCACCCTGCAGGGCCTTGTTGAGCCATACTGTGTGATAGGAGCTATCTAGCCAGCCTCCTGGGGGTCTAGCTGGAGAAACACAGCAGTTACCCAACTAAATAGTGTTATACACCTGAGCATCTTACAGAGCCAGATGAGACCTGCAGACAGTTACAGGGTTACCGAGCCAGATATCACTGGTTTAATTAACACAGCATCCTTTATTGCTAATATTGTTTCATGCATCTTGAGAATAATCCTATGAGATAGATGCTATTACAAACACATTTTATAGATGAGAAAACTGAGATTAGTGTGTTAAGTGACTTGCCCAAACTGATCATTGGCGGTGGTTCCACATTGCCCAGTGAGGGGCTTGCATTATTAGGAAGACTTCGTGGGCGGGCAGGAGAATGGGGAGATCAGGTGCAGTGATGGCAGGTATCAGTTGGTTTGAAGGCACTTTCAGAGAAATGAAATATCACTATCTCTTGGGGGCTCCCAAAGGGAGGAGGTATCCCGTGGGTCTCCTGAGTCTTTGTTGGGTAGTTAAACTGATTTCTATGTAGGGAAAAGATACTTTATGTAGCAACAGACTTTATACCCAGATTTACATTGTAATGTCTTAGGATGGAACTCACTGAACTCAAAGTATCCATTTGTAAGGAGAAAAAAAATGTAAAATATTGGGTGATTCCTGCATGTTTGCATGTGTAAAAGATACAGGAAAGAAACACTTAGAGAAAATGTATTTTTCAGAAGGAAGTAACATTGCTATGCAACCCCTGTCACAAGAGGTGTTGAAAGGTGTGTGCCAAGAACTATGGGTGTGCACAAAAGTAGTTTTGAAAGACTTGAGGTCAGGGCTGTGTTCCGCTCCCTGGACATTTGCTTTAAAGCCCACTCTTCTCTCACTACCATGAGTGAGTTTCATCAGGTGAAGGCCCAGTCCTGATGCCTTGGCCCAAGCCGGTTCCAAACTGACCATCCTTTCTAGAGGAGCTTGCATCCCTGGTGGTGAAACGGCACTTTGGTCAAGACTTTTCATGGTCACCCACACAGGCTGAATTCAGTGAGGACCCAATCCATAGGGTTTAGAATTCAGTGTGAGGTCCCTATTTCTTGGCTTTCCCATTCCTTTGCCATCACTGACTGCTTGTAAGAGGACCTCACCAGGCCCCAGGGAGTGAGGACACTGGCTTCTGTGTCAGGGGTACTGAGGAACAGAGGACTCTTTATGGAGGCAGCACCCACACTGTCCAGAGCTTCTCCGGGTTCATCTCCTTTCACGTGCTATGGAAACTATGGCAAGAGTCCAGCTCAACCAGGCTTTAAAAAAATAAAACCCACTGACTTTACTAGAAGGGGCCTGGCTGCTGAGGCTGGTGGTAACCAAGTCATAATTCGCAATGACCAGGGCTAGGCTGTGGTATTATACAAACAGTGCTAGGTGTCATCTGAGAAAATCAGGCCTAAATCAGGTAAGTGCGGGCCATGCTTTTAACATGTCCCCAGGGTTCTGTCCCACAGCATTGGGGAGCATACTTGGGTGCTAATGTCTAGCCGGGTCTGACTAGTGGGCACAAGGAAACAGGCTTCCAACCCTGGCTCCAGCTCCTTTCAGAGCAGCTGTGCCCTTGTCCAAAAGACCCTTCCCATCCAGGAGCTCAGTCTCCCCATCTTTAAAGGAAGAGTTCTTAGATAGGTAGTTTCCAAACTGGGTCCCTCAGGAGTGTGACAGGGTGCTCTGGGGTTTAACATCCTGGTGGTCCATGTGACTTTAGTGGCTGGAAGTACATCTTCATACCCAGCTCTGGCATTCGAGTATGTTTTGGCTGAGTGCCTAGAGGGCCCCTTCAGGTCTCTGGCCTCTCTAGGGGAAAATACCACATCAGGGCCTGCTTCTCTGTTCGGGCTGCCTTCCACCCAGCCTGGCCCTGACTGAGGCAAAAGTGAAGCCGGATGAGGTTGCCCCAGCAGCAGCATTTCCCAACCCAGTGTGACTGCCCTGACATGTCTCAAGTGTTCTGCCCAAGTGACTCTAGCTCAGCAGGGCTGATGACCAGTGTTTCTCGAAGCTGGAAACCAGGTGCAGCCCCTGGTTAGGGTCTGGCTGAGACATTCTCATAGTTTCCTATGAGCTGACCACACTTTGGCCCTATCACAGCTATTACCCCTGGACTTGGCTTCTTTTAGGCAGGGCTATTGCCAGTAGATTCTGGATCCCCAAAATCAGGAACTACTTTATTGCCACAGACCAGAGCTATTTGCCCTGAATGACTCTGTTCTCCTTCCCTGAACGGTGACAGTCCACTCACAGGGATGGGCTTCTGTGAGCGGGAGCGATTCCACCAGCAGGTGGGTCTGGCTGACTTGGCCCACACAGTTTAGGCTTCTTGCTCAGAAGTCAGTTGCACTCATGGGCTGGATGTTACAATAAGTTTTAGTGAATGTACCACATCTTTTTTTTTTTAATTAATTTTTTTATGGTGACATTGGTTAATGAAATCCAGTAAGTTTCAGCTGCACACTTTATCAGTAAGACATATATATAAATGTTTATACTGTGTGTTCACCTCCCATAGTTAGAGTTCTTCCTGTCATCACATGAATTTACCACATCTAATTTTAGGATACTTCCTCACCCCTAAAAGACCACTTGTGTTCATTTGCTGTCATTCTCCATCTCTACCTCCATTCCCAGCTCCCAGGCAACAACTAATCTCCTTTCTGTCTATGAATTTAAGTCTTCTGGACATTTCACGTTAATTGAATCATGCAGAATGGGATCTTTGAGGTCTGGCTTCTTTGACTTAGCATGATCTTTATAAGGTCATTCATGTTATAGCATAAATCAGTACTTCGTTTCTTTTTTTTGAGCATTCCATTGTGTGGATTTACCACACTTTTGTTAATCCAGTCATCAGCTTTTCATAGTATCTTGCTTTTGCCCTAGCTCTTCTGATGGCAGACTGTGTGACCTTGGGCAAGTCACTTCCCTTCCTGTGGAACTTAGAAGTAAGAGATCCCATCCTCAAAATGAGGAATAAGGTAGACCTCATTTCTGATATTAAAGCTAGTGTTGCCTTTTCTTATTCACTGTGCCAAGCTCTTTACCCACACACTACCTCATTCAGTCAGATTTTGTTAATATCTCCATTTTATAATGAGGAAACTGAAGCTCAGAGAGCTTACATCTCGAGTCTTGGAGCCAGAATACATCATTTATTCATTTGTGCACTTTGCACCAAGCACCGAAAAGACACAACAGTTAAAAGGCTCAAAGTCTCTGCCTTCTTGGAGCAAATAAATAGTCACATAATCTTAGGTGGTGGCAAGGATAAGTGAGGAGATGAAGAGGTATTTTAGGTAGTATGGTCAGGGAGGGCGTCTCAGAGGAGACAACGTGGGGCAGAGCTCTGAAGAAACTTTCTGAGGTGTGGAGGCAGAGTCTTTCCTGGCAGTAGCCAGCTAGAGCACTTCGGGGAACAGAAAGAACAAGGACTGCTTCTGAAGTTTACTTCCGCTCTGGCATCCTGATACTGTCACCTGAGTATGAGTTGTTTTTTTGCTTGTTTATTTTTTAATATATGCATAAAAAATATATACTGTACATATGTTATAATGAACCCGTATGTACCCACCACCAAGCTTAAGACTAGGACATTACAGTACTTGAGGAATTCCTATGTGTCCCTCCTCCCAGAAAGAACTATACCCCGAATTTTGCATTATCATTCTATTGTTTTCCTTATAGTTTTATAACATTTGTTTATATTCATAAACAGTGTTCCTTTTTGCCATACAGATTCTTCTGTAGTGTGCTTCGTTCACATGCTACATCTGTGAGTTGATGATGATATTGGGTCTGTGTAGTTCACTTATTTTCACTGCTGAAAACTATTATATGAATATATTGTGTTTTATCTATTCTGTTGATGGGCCATGTGGGTGGTTTCCAGATCTGGCTGTAGCAAGCAATGCAGGAGCCCTCCCCTGTATGTTTCATAGAGCTTGTGTTCATTTAGCTGTGGACTGGTCCAGTGAGCAGAGTTGCTATGCCTCTGCGGCTGCTGACTCGGTTTCTTTTTAATGATTAAAAGATCACTCAAGTTTTCTCTTTTTCAGGTCAGTTTTGGTAAATTATTTCTCCCTAGACATTTCCTGTTTTCACAATTTGTTGCATCGAGTCGCTCAGTGTTTTATCGTCTGTTCTTATTTGCTCCTTTAGTTTCTAGTATTGCCCCTTTCTTTTCCTGGATTCTGCCTTATCAGAAGTTTGCCTGATTTTTGGTCCTCTTTTAAAGCTTTTTTAAAGGATTAACTCTTGGCTTCGATGTTTAAATATTGTATATTGCTTCCTATTTCATAAATTTCTGCTTTTTTATTTTCTTTCTACTGTCTTTGAGCTCACTTTATTTTGCTAACTTTTGAGTTAGATCTTAGCTAATGGTTTTCCACTCCTGTATTTACTTTCGTACGATTTATTTAAGCCTAGCTCTAAGCTCTCAGCATCACCTTCATAGGTTGAATGACTTGGCATCATAAGTGAACTATTCAAGCCAAGGCAGAGTTTTTGAACAAACTTGTAACTCGCATGCATCTCTCTGGTAAAGTACCCAGCAGCTCCCCTACCCTCACCCCACCATCACCCCTCATCTGTGTCTAGCCAGTGTGTGACATACTGGGACCTCCACCTGCAGTTGCTCCTGCCCACCCACTGGCCCCAGGGGAGGACAGAGAGGATAAGAAAAGCTCAGGCCCTAGGCCATAGATGCAATACATTTTTTACCTGATGGTCCTCTGATAGGTTGCATTTAAGAGTAACTGTGTCTCTTGTTTGCTTAGCACTACAGTTAACAGATCTCTGTCTCAATCTGTGGCTCATTTCTTTCTACCTGCCCTAGGGTTAGGGTTTGGGTTTGGTGGGGAGTGGGCAGTGGTCACATTTCCAGTCCATCAGTAAGAAGATGGAGGTACTGAGAGGTTTGGCATCTGGTCCTCCAGCAGATGGTTACCTGGAATTTTTTAATGCAATATCTTACTGAGACTCTTAAACCCTAACCCCCCCGCCCCCGCCCACACACACACAACATCCCCCCTTACAAGAAAAGAAGCTGAGCCTCAGGGAGGTGAAACACTTAAGTCACACAGCCTATATCCCCACCCAGGACACTGCAAAGGGAGATCCATGAAAGCTCTGGGATAGAATGGGGTGGATACCTGGCTGCTAAGGACCCATTATGATAGGTAAGCATGAAGACAGGGCCAGCAGTGTAGCCAGATGCAGGCTTTGAAAGGGATAAAATATCGCAGGCTAACCCCTCATAGGCCTACCAAGGAAAGGTTAAAATCAACTAATTTTCAACTTCTGGTGTCTCTTCATGGCAACCTCTCTCCACATCCGCTCTGGGCCTGGGTACAGTTCTGCCACATGCAGAGAATGCATGTGTTATGGCATTTATCCTTTATGCCCTTCCTGGTAGTCAGGTGGACAAAGCAGGCAGAGTCCCTGCACCCTTCTTTCCCCTCAGAGCAGTTTGGCCTACTATCTACCTACATCTTTCCTCCACTCCT
Source organism: Cynopterus sphinx (assembly GCA_030015415.1). Taxonomy (NCBI): domain Eukaryota; kingdom Metazoa; phylum Chordata; class Mammalia; order Chiroptera; family Pteropodidae; genus Cynopterus; species Cynopterus sphinx. The sequence goes on from CM057381.1 coordinate 115,410,561, forward strand.
TTCATTACAGGGTCAAGACTTGAAACAGGATTCCTCAGGGACAGACTGCCCTTGGAGGTGGGAAGGACATGAGGTCAGACTAACTGGTGTTGACTGGGATGTCCTCCAGCTGAAGTTTGGCACTGGGGACGAGGGATCTGGGTCCCTGCCAGGCAGAGAAAGGTTTCTCGTTTACATTTCCTCACCTCCCTCTTTCAGGTCTAGTGTCTTTTCCCCATGACCAGGAGCTCATAGAAATGGTTAAGTATAAGATGGTTGTGTGCTGGGAATGTGGGTACTAAACCAGCATGGACAGTTCTGTATTTCTCTACTAATGCGTCTGTGCTGGGAGTGACTCACCCCTAACCTGGTGTGGAGGGGGCGGGGGAAGCGACTGGCAAGGGAAGAGGGAGGCGTGTGTGAACTCCAGATGTTGCATGTGCCCTTAGGTTTGGCGTTGGGTGTATTTTTAGTGTGAAGGACCTCAGAGGGCAGAATCAGAGAGCTGCACTGAGCTGCATGGAGGAGTGGTGGGGAGGCACATTTCGTCATGCTGGCCTCTTAACAAAACTGGGACAGAGGGCTTCCAGCAGGGGTAGGCAAGGGTTAGAGCATGTCCCAGCAGGAACCCAAACCTCTAGTCCTATTCCTGGAGGAAGTGACTGGATAAATCAAGTGGGTCCTAAGAGACCTAAACAAGTCTCACTTCTAGAATGTAATGCTTAAACTTTGTATCATTACCTTTGCCCAGGAGCCATTCAAATAACTGCAATTAATAAAATGCAAGAGGTTAAAAAAGGGGGGGCCCTTTGATCCCACCACTCCAGGGCCAAAAGGGCAGGCTCTTGCTTTTGTCAGCCTCACTTCAGCCCTTATCACAGGCAGAAGGGATTGTTATCTTTTCATGATTGTAGCCTTTGTAGAAGTTGAGATCTTGTGTTTTGCCTTTTAAATTGTGCACAAAAGCATGGTTCCTAGTGGCTATACCAGCACTCAATGCCCATTTAAAAAGCTACCAAGTGGCCCAATGATGCTGTTGGAGAGTCCAAGTTTTCATACTATGGGCCCATGAGGCTGGGAAATTTGTGGTAATTCCATAAGCCTCAGTCCCTTACCCCTTGCCCATGGCCTCAGGACTAGCACTCCTGGGTTCTGGGAGGACAGAGTGCCCCTCGCAAGTAAGTAAGCAGAGTCCTGGGAAGTTGCATCAGAATGTGGCTTACTGATAGTCACAGGGGACACTGCTCCTCAGTTGCTGAATTGTTGTAATTGCTGCTAGGAGCCACGAGGCCAGAACTGGACTCAACTCTGCACCAGCCATTCCCCAGCCGTGGTGTTGCCTGGGTCTATGCTATACATAGTCTCTGGGCCCTTCTCTCTTACTCTGGTCTAGCACAGAAATTTTTCAGTTGTATGACTCTGAGGATCTGGACTATTGGCCCCTGGGATGGTACCACCCCCATGCCACCAGCAGTGTCCTCCTTGAGTACATGCCTATCTGACTCATTGCGACACATACCCCCGGGTCCCTGTGCATGGGCTGGGGTGAGCCCTGTAGGTCAGAGGTCCAGGACTGTAATGCATGTGTTTCTTTCCTGGCCACAGCCACCCCACGTCATGCTGTAGCGCCGCGGAGATCATGGCTGTCCTCTTTTTTCACGCCATGCGCTACAAGCCCCAGGACCCCCGGAACCCTCACAACGACCGCTTTGTGCTCTCCAAGGTAGGAAGGAGCCCAGCCTGCTACCCTTCGCCTGGGCTGGGTGTCATGTGGGCCCTGGATGGGTAAGAAGATGCTGGCAATGAGCCATCTCCACCCTTCTCCCCGCAGACTCCTTCTGTGCTGACCTAGCTGATAAACTTAACCTGAATTAAGGAATAAATAACTGAATTAATAGGGGGCAATGGAAATCTGCTGTGTTTTGCCCATGTGGTGTTGATCGGCAAGACTTGAGTCCAGGTCTGGGTACAGCTTTGTGGCTTTCTGCACGTGTCTTTCTGTGCTGTGCCAGCACCTCTAGACCACAGCTCGCCCCCCCAGGAGTGGCAGTGCATTGCAGCAGGGTTTGGGATGGAGCATCCTGTCCTCTGCCACCCATGTGAGAATCACAGTGACAAACTATACTACGAACTCTTGAAATCCACCTGTACCCAGACCTGGCTCTGTGGCCTCTGGTCTCTTGGAGCAGGCATGAAAGCTTAGAAGTCTGTCCAAGTTCATTCACATGCCAGAAACCAGGGATTAGGGCAGCCGGCTGCCTGCTGGGGTTTTGGCTTCAGCAAGCCTCACAGCTGTGCTCCCCCTGCACCTGTCCTAGGGCCCATTTGGACTTGACTATGGGAATTTCAGACTGGAGAGGGATAAAAGGAAGGGAAGTGGTTTCACTTGCTTCCTCCCCTGAAATGGATACCCTGGCCCACAGGTTTGGCCAGGCCTCAGGTTTCAGTGTGAAGTGGGAACAGCCCCCCAGTATCAGCTCCCGCTCTGACCTCTCCCTCCACCATCCGTCCTTTGGCAGGGCCATGCAGCTCCCATCCTGTATGCAGTCTGGGCTGAGGCCGGCTTTCTACCCGAGGCAGAGCTGCTGAACCTGAGGAAGATCAGCTCTGACTTGGATGGGCACCCTGTCCCGGTAAGTGCAGCCTACCAGGATCCACACAGGCCTCTATCTCCACTTCCTGTTCCCCAAGGCATTCTGGAAGGCGGGCAGGGGTGCCCACTGAGAAGCCGAGGGCGTTGAAAGGTGGAGAAGGGCACCAAATTGAGGAAGGAAAGAAGTGGGTGTTTTGAGGGCTCACTCTCTTCACCCCAAGCTGGTGAAGGGTGGGGCCTTTCAAGGCCCCCAGCCTAGGATTCTCTGGGTCAGCTACAGAGACAGCCTCTCCCCAAGCACCAAACACCCAGCTCCCCTTCCCCTCCGGGCCTCCCTGGCAATACAGACACAGATCAGGAGTTCACCAGGGTGTCAATACAGGATCACAGGATACTGTTGATGCCCCAGGAAAGGGGCCCAGTTTGCCCCTGTACCTGTTTGGAGTTCATGGATTACCACAGAAACTGTCAAACACCCCGCCCCCCTGCCCCAATCTGGGTACCCACTAGGGCCAAATGTTCTGTCAGTTTTGTCGTGAATTCTCCTACTCACTGGGTGAGGTGGGTGACATGGGCTCCATTTACAGATGAGGGAATGGAGGGCTAAAGAGGTTCCAGTCCCTGGCCCGAAGTCACACAGCTCGCTCCCTGGTGGGCAGAGCTGGTATTTGAACCACACCCACAGTTACTGCTGCATGGGAATGAGAAATTACACAGGGTCGAGGCTGCCTGGGGCTGTGCCTTCCACAGCCAGCACGGCTAAGTGTAGGTGGGGATGTGGCTGGCCCTGATCAAGTCCAGGCTCCTGGGAGGTGAGCTGCTTCCATCTTTCCCCTGTGAGTAACTGTGACCCTCTGTCATGACAGAAACAAGCTTTCACCGATGTGGCCACTGGCTCACTGGGCCAGGGCCTTGGAGCCGCTTGTGGGATGGCTTACACAGGCAAATACTTCGACAAAGCCAGGTAACACTCCCACTCCCCACCCCCACCCTGGATAGTTTGGGGAGGGTTTCAGCCATAAACACTGCCCTCAGAAACCTTGCCTGAGTAGGAGCTGAGTTAACAGTGTGTGATACCAGGATCAGATCCCTTTTCAGATGAGGAAATAGACTCAAAAGTGATGGGACTTGCCCAGAGTCCCTGGATAGTGACTGGCAAAGCCAGGTTTGAACCCAGAGCCCATGCTCCTGACCATGTGCTCTTTGGCCAGAATGCTCTGGCTGATGAGTTTCTGTGTCACCCCCAACCGTGGCTCTTGGACCCCAGAAGTCTTAGCCGGCCCTGTCCCCTAAGTCAGGTGCCAGGCTGAGGTGTTTATATCTTTGGAAAGAAGACTGTTCTAGAGGGCTCGGGGCATCCCTAAGCCCCACCTGTCAGCTAGGGAGGACACAAACATTGGAGAGATTGACCTTATCATAGACCTTTCTGCTCCAGTGCCTGGTGGTTTGGAGAACCTCTTGAGGCAAACTGCAGCCACAGCTGGCAACTGTGGCCCTGTTCGGCCTGCAAACAGGTCTCTATTTGGGGAGAGGACGAGTGTTGGCTGGCTACAGGCTTTAAGGAAAGCACTTGTCAGATGGTTTCTTCATGCCATTCCCTTTTGGGGACCTGTACTTGGTGCTCAGGGCTTTAAAGGCTTTTACCTTAGTAAGCAAGCACCCTTTATGGCTGAGTGGTGGCATAAGTAAGTATAGATACCTCTTCCACAGATGGGGAGACTGAGGTGTAGGATACTCACCTAGTGGAAGAGGTTGGATTTGAATCTATTCAGTCTCCAGGCTCTTCTGAAGGGCCTGACGGAAGCAAAGGTTTGGGAAGCCCTGTGAGTAGGAAGCTTCCTAGAAGAGGGGCTGATGGAACCTAGCCTGCAGGTGGCAGGAAGGGCCCAGCTGTGTGGCCGTGGCTTCCCCAGTGTCCTACAGTCCACCCCACTGGCATGAGAAGGGCTCATAGCCAGGGTGGTCAGTGGGGAGTGGTGGTAACTTCAGGTCCACCACAGACAGGTAGGTGGCTGCAGGGATCCTGACTAGAAGCTACACTGCAATGAGCACCTACTGTGTGCAGGGGAAGGAGCTTCAGAGACTGCTCTCCAGGAGGTGGGCTGAGGCTGTGAGGTGTCCCAGACCCCTCAAGCCAGTGTCACCTGCCAGCACACGTTTGCCTTCAGTTCCTCGCTGGGCTTTGGGGCCAAGCCCAGCTACACCCAGAAGTGATTCACCGTGAAGTGAGGAAAGTCACAAAGAATGGGGTGTATGTTTAAGAGTATTTTATTTGGCACAGGACCAGAGATGTGAGTTAATTAGTCCCTACAGTTGCTTGAAGTAATTCCCTGTGAAGGGTCATATCCTGACCCTAACATAATGGAACAAGCCAGTGTATGGAGAAGGAGTTTAACTCTGTCCCCAGCGGCTGGGGTTGGCTAAGATTTAGGGCCTGGGCCTCCCTGGGGAGGGGAGTGGCAGAGGCATCAAGAGAATTATCAGTCCATGCCAGGCTCCAGGAAGTAGTGTCATGATAGAGCAGATCCGCCCCAGCCACCAACAGGGAGCATACGGCAAATTGGCTCACTTTTGTCTCTTTTATCTACTCATTTGAAAAATATGGAATAGCATTAAAAGGAAATTAACATTTTCTTTATGCTTAACCACTCCCCATTTAAATCTCACTTAATGTATCATTTCCTCCATATTGTTATGAGAAGAAACTTAGATACTTGGAATCCTAGTGTTTATGCACATTTACATTCCTCGTTTTAGAAAAACCTAAACATCATGAACATTTTCTCATGTTGCAACTGTCAAGAGCTAGTTTTAGTGGTTACATGTTCTGTTTTATGGATCTGCTGTAATCGGTTTACACAGTCCTCTGTGGTTGGACATTTGAGGAAGTTTTCAGATAACTCTGCAACAGACTTTGCCCCCCCACTGTTAAGGTCCCTTCTCTTCACGCTAGTTCATGACTAGACACTCGCAGCCTCCCCACACACACCTTAAATCTAACAGCTTTGGGCAATTCAGAGCCTCAGGTGGAGCCCTGGCTTCTGTGGAGCCCCTTTGATAACAAGCCTCCCTAGTGTCTGCTCAGGACCCCAGGACACTCTCCTGACCTGAGCTTATTGGCCTCAGAGAGACAGGTCTCAGGCCGAGGTGCTGGGACTCTGTTTTTAGCCCCGTCTAACTTCTTTGGAAGTGGTGTAGGCTTGGGAAGGCAGCCAGTGTGCTTCCTTGGAATTGCTTTCTGGGGAGGTCAAATTTCCTAGAGGCCTCTGGCGTAGCCCCGTCAAGCTGGTCACTTTTGGGAGCTGTTGTGCTAGACTCAAGCCCTCCAGGGTCCTTGGGCCCCCTTGCACCCTGCAGGGTGAAGCTTCGGATAAGCCTCTGAGTGTGGGGCCTGGGAACTTCTGACCAGGGAACAGGGAACCAGTGGCCTGGCCTGGCAGAGGTCACAGAAGGGAAGGAAGCCAGAGCCCTCCCTGACCTGCTGGCCTGCTGAAGTGCTGAGTCATGCTGACAGCACCATGGCTGTCCCCACCCTTTTGCTTTAGCCCTACAACAGGGAGACCTGGAGGCCCCAACTGCTCAGGTGCAGCCAGCTCTTAGACCCCAGCTCCAGAGCCGTATCCTACTTCAGTAGCAGGGCAGGTGCATCTCCTCTGAGCCCACATCGAGGCACCAGCCTTGCTCGCTGGGAAGAAAGAGAAGTCTCCAAGTCCTGTGACTCCTCCCCCTGCACACATTTCTAGACAGCAAGGAGTGGACAGTCTGGGCTGAGCTGTCACATCTGTGTTTGAATCTCTGTTCACCTACTCCCCCTACTACACATGACCTTCAGACAAGTCCCTTGACCTTTCAACCTGTTTCCTTTTCTGTGTGTTTTAGGAATAAAACTCCACTTACCTCCCTCAGAGGGTTACTCAGCACAGGGCCCAGCACCCTGCCATAGCCCCTAGGAGCCCCTCAATGCCACGTGCCAGCCCATGAATGGTGTTTTTGTTTCTATACCTGTGGCCACTGCCTCTCAGTCATCCTCTCACATCTGGGGGATGGTAATGTGGGGGTGGGTTGTCAGTTCCTGAACTGGTCTCCCTGACTCTAGCCTCACCTCCCAGGGTTTTCCTTTCCCAGTGTTCTTTTTGCCATGTCACACCACCTTTGGAGCAATCACAGTTGCCTGTGTTGAGGCAGCAGAAGGCCAAGGCCCAGCCCCAGCCCCAGACCAAGTCTTAGGCAAGGCCCAACCTCTGTCCAGTGGGGAGAGCTCATCCTGTGAGGCACCTGTCCCCACCACAAGCCCAGTCCCTGAGTCCTCTCATTAGTTAATGCTCATTCCTCACCTGAGGCCTCTTCCCCAGAGTGCTGCCTGGCACTCGTCACGGCTGCCCCACCCCAATTCCTTGGAGTAGGAAGGGTCCCATTCCCTCTGGCCCACCCAGGGAGTCCCAGTGACAACCCTGATTTGAGGGAGGGTGGAAGGAAGTGGGCATATGCCTGCAGCGGGCAATTTAAGCCCATCCAGGCAGGTGTGAGCAGTTAGCCCCAAAGAACATTCACTTTTCTTGTATCCTGACGATCCCTGAGCCCCTGGAGCTTCTGACCAGATTGCTGTCATTTTCGAGTTCTGTTTCTTGGAAGCCAGTACTTTCTGGAGCTCTTGACCGCTTCCTTCACAGCCATTTCCTTAGGGTGTGGGCTTGGGGTGGGTATCAGGGGGCTGATGGCACCCTTGCATATCATGTGTGGCTGCTGCTTCACCCAGAGGTCAGGCTCCCTGGGAGGGTCAAGCCAGGAGCACGGTGACCCAGGGGAGAGGTGCCAGCCTCACACCCACTCCCCACATCTGCAGCTACCGCGTCTACTGCATGTTGGGAGATGGGGAGATGTCGGAGGGCTCTGTGTGGGAGGCCATGGCCTTCGCCGGTATCTACAAGCTGGACAACCTTGTCGCCATTCTTGACATCAACCGCCTGGGCCAGAGTGACCCTGCCCCACTGCAGCACCAGTTGGACGTCTACCAGAAACGTTGCGAGGCCTTTGGGTATGTACAAGGCTGTGGCCTGAGCACCCTCACAGCACGGGAGCCGTCTGTGCTAGAAGCTGTGTAGGTTCGAGGGCTGAAGCCAGAGGCTAATGAGTCTCCCTTTTTCTGGGTTTGACTCACAATTTCATACTTTGGGTATTTGGACTTAAAATAGCAGCCCAGGCCACCTTGTGAATTCATAGGCTAAGTTCTGAGTGAGATCCTTTGTCTGGTTGTGTGGCATCCTAGTTCTCAGAGCTTTTTCATAATGTTCTCTCACACATCCTCACTTGTTCTTGAGGGAGGGGGTGTACACAGTGTGAACCAGGCTTGCTCACTGAGGCTAAGGGACATGCACTTGTTTGAACATAAGTCAGGTGGCTGCCTCCTGTGCCCAGCCCCAGCCAGCCTGTGGAAGAGGAACAGTACCCCTTCCCAGTGAGATGGGAGAAACAGTTTCAGACTACCCCCTGGGCCTTGAAAGTCGTGAATTCAGAGTCACGTGTTACAAAGCAGGGGCGTCCATCTGGGTGGGTGTCAGCCAGAGGGGCCCTCACCTCAGTGTCCCTCCCCTGCCCCAGAAACAAGCTGCTCTGCAGTTAGGGCTCCAAGACACCCAGGTTCCAGGCTCAGCCTCGGTTGAGAAGACTGTGGAGGACTCTGGGCTGTGGCTCTGCAGGGCCCTGAGGGCCAAGGGCCCTTTGTAGATGAGTCAGTGACTAGGGAAGGTCGAGATAGACTTGCAATACCAATTACATAGGCTGACCTTATAGAGAGAGAAGGTACAGAGAGTAAGTATCCTGTTGGGCAGAAGAGGAAACAGCCATAAAGTGCCTCAAGGACCTCATCAAGGCCACGTCAGGCTGGGGAGTTGAGTATGTGACCCTGACAGCTATCTATCTCTGTCTATATAACCCTGTAGCTCTGAAGGCAGGTTCCTTGTCCTGGCTCTGTCACTAACTTGCTTTGTGGCAAGTGATTCTACCTTCAGCATCTCACTTTACTTGTCTCTAAAGTGGGGATGGTAACAGAGCCCCCTGCCCTGGGGTAGGGGAGGTTGTAATGTGCTTGGCCCCATGCCTACAGAGTACATGTTAGCTGCTGTTTTCATTATTAATGTGCCATAAAGAGTCCCAGAAGGGATTGCCTTAAAGAGAAAGGTTGCCCTGTACCAGCTCCCCCTAGACATTTGACAACATGGCTCATTTAAAAATGTTTCCAGCCTACATCCAGCATCCATGAAGTGATCAGATGTTCCCCTAAATGAAAACTAGGCCAAAAAAATTCATCAAATATCTAATAGCAGATTCCAAACCTAGTACATCATTTCAAAAGCAGTTTTCAGTAGGAAATGAATAGGTCGGGAATAAAAGATGCAATAAATGGACTAAGCTTTGAATTACTTAGGAGAGAGGAGAAAAATCTGTTCAGAGAAAACAAGAGGAAGTTAAATAATGTGAAAAGAGAAAATAAAACCCAGATTGGAAACAGGAATGTTTTAGACTTCTGACGCCTCCAGCTCTTTTCCAGATTGCAGTTGTACAGTGGAGTGAGGGCAGACCTGCTCCTGGGACCCTCCTCAGGGTCTTTGGGCACCTGGCCCTTGCCCCTCACTCCCCCCTCTCTGTCCCCAGCTGGCATGCTATCATCGTGGATGGACACAGCGTGGAGGAACTGTGCAAGGCCTTCGGCCAGGCCAAACACCAGCCAACAGCCATCATTGCCAAGACCTTCAAGGGTCGAGGGATCTCGGGTCTGTATGCATGAGCCTCCCTCCTCACTCCTACGCCTGGGGCTGGGTTCTGGGGCTGACCCAGAGGGTGGGGTGGGGCATGTCTCTGAGGTCTTGTATCTGAGGAAGCACCATCCTATCCCTCTGCTGCCATAGTGAGTACACCAGGACTGGGGAAGGGGGAGCAAGAGACTGTCCCCTGAAGTGACTCAGTGGTCAACAAAGCTAAGCCAAGACTCAAACTCAGGTCAGGTTGGCCTTGGCTGAGGGGCGTGTGTAGGTAGGAGGAGAGGAGGGATTTGGGGAAGGCGTGTCAGGAAAAGGACCATCCCCCATACTCCCTCTTTGGCTGGCATTTGCAGAGCATCCTTGATGGTTCCAGCTGTCTGTCCTGAGCCAAAGGGCCGACGGGGAGCCCTGGGAGAACCTGAAAGACCTGGGTTTTTCCCTAGAGGTGAGGGAGTGGGACATCTCAAGCAGTAGAAAAGTGCTTAGAATCTTGTGCAGGTGGAGAGCCTGTGCGGGTCTAGAAGATGGTGGTTGCGTCAGGCATGAGAGCGATGCCTGCTTGTGGCTTTCTAGCCCAGAGGTACAGGCTCCAAACTTGAGGCTGGGATCGCCTTCGCCCATTGTAAAGGTGGAAAAATGGTGCTAGAAGCAGTTGGGAACCTGTTCAGAGACACAGGTAGTCTGACACTAGGGTGCCTAACTGCAGGCCCTGGTCCGGCTTTACTGCGGCACATGCCCTGGCTGTCTCCCTGCTTGCACAGGGGTCACAACTTCCTCTCCCTGTGTGGATTTGTAATTGGGGACATTCACTGCAATGGAGGAGAAGATGCACAGCTTTGGGAGTCTTTTGGGAGGGGAGGGCATCTAAGGGAGGATTCTGGGTTGTCATGGCCTCAGTGCTGTTGCCTGACACAGACTCCTCAAGTGTTACCACCAGGTGGGATCTGGAGACCTTGCAGCTTCTGGGGTCCCTGGAGGTAATGCAGGGCTGCTGGGAGGATCAGTCCTTGGCTCTGTCCAAGCTGAGGTGACCTTGGAGGAGAGGGACATTAACTATGGTGGTAGTAGAGGGCCCACTCTGTGACTCACTAATGTATCAGGTGACCTTAGCAGTGCTTTCCCTGAGCCACATCCCAGCTCTCCTACTGATGGCCAAGATCCCAACCCATTCAACAAACTGAGTGTGATTTCTACACAGACCCTTCTCTGCAGGCTTGGCTGGGAAGGCAACAGAGGAGAATGGGATAGGGCAGTGTGCTCATGCCTGCTTCCGTTCCTACCCTGTAAGCTGTGGAGGACTAGGCCAGACATGTGATGTGTCCTGGTACCAGGACCCTCCTTTCCTCACCCTGCGGTGTCCAGTGCGGGGCCGCACTTGACTGCAATGGCACCATTCCTCCCTTTCCACTAGCCTGTCCTCAACCGTGGAGGGCCAGGTTCCCCTGAGCACCTTTCTGGCCTTCTGGGAGCTTGTCTTACCTGGCCCTCTGTCCTCCTATATTGGACCTGCAGGAATAGAAGATAAGGAGTCTTGGCATGGGAAGCCCCTCCCCAAAAACATGGCTGAGCAGATCATCCAGGAAATTCACAGCCAGATCCAGAGCAAAAAGAAGATCCTGGCGACTCCCCCGCAGGAGGACGCCCCCTCAGTAGACATCGCCAACATCCGCATGCCCACTCCACCCAGCTACAAAGTTGGGGACAAGGTAAAGTCAGGCCTTGCTTTTCTGGACTAGCTGGGTGGGGTGGCTGTGGTTCTCTGGCTCTCCAAGGCTGGGGCTAAGATGCGACTCTTGGCTGGGAAAGGGAGGAGAGTGGTTAGTGCCGGGTGAGAAGGAACGCTGAGATGTTGCTCCTGCCAGTTTCTTCATGGAGACAGTTCTGGAATTACTTACCTGCAGAGACTCAGAGAGGGCAAGGGACTTGCCCATAGTCACACAGCAAGGTACTGGCTGCTGGGATCAAAGCCACAACTTCTGAGTCCCCCATTCCTGGTCCATGAGGGCCTTGGTCTATGCTCAGGATTCCTTCATGTCTGGCCTGGCAAAGGCTAGGCAGACCTGCCCTACTCCAGGGCCCTCCCCTGGGTGAACCCATCAATGCAATTGTCATCAAGCTTTCTGATTCCCACACTTTCAGTGTGTTACTGTGCATAGTAGGGTGAGTTCACAGACCTGTCACAGGGGAGGAGAAATTGGGGGTGTTAGTACATCTTTTGCAGCTCAGACAGCCCACAGCTATGCTGGGGAAAAGGGACTCCAAAGTCGTTCATTATAGAAGTTCTTGGCAACCTTACAAAAGTTAAGTTTCCACAGGGTTGTGTGTTACTGGGCTGCCTTTTTCTGTTCCAATTTTCATTCTTTTCCTCTCTAAAAGATGTTACCCTGAGGCTGTGCATGGCTCCAGGCCACACCTCTCACATGCCCACAGCAGTGCTCAACCTTCCCACTCTACTCCACAGATAGCTACCCGCAAGGCTTATGGGCAGGCCCTGGCCAAGCTGGGCCACGCCAGCGACCGCATCATCGCCCTGGACGGGGACACCAAGAATTCCACCTTCTCAGAGATCTTCAAAAAGGAGCACCCAGATCGGTTCATCGAGTGCTACATTGCCGAGCAGAACATGGTGGGTGCCAGGTGTGAGCAGGTAGACACAGGTCTTTGGGCTTTGGGGCAGAGGTCTGAGGGGAGCAGGGGCAGGGCCAAATCCCTTTTGCTCCTTTGGGCCACTACAATGGGAGTGCCAGGTGACTGCTGTGGGCTATCCCAGAGAAACCCCAAATAGCTAGGAAACAGCACTGACCTTGAGTAACTCTAATTTGAGGGGAGGGTGTGTCATGCCCAGGTGTGAATGTACTAGATGAGTGTGCAAACGAGCTGAATGGGATGCAGGTGCACACAGGAGCACTGCATGTAAGTCAGGGGTGGTGAGTGGGCTCTCTGGGCACAAGAGGAAGGCTTGAATGTGATGGGCCTAGCAGCCGAGTCTGCTGAATCCCTTTTATGCACAAGGTCTAGACTCCTAACATGCACGTAGTCGGATAAGCAGCCCCTTATCGGGAATGATGTTTCGTTCTATGTTTCGAACTATCTTCTCTTCCTGGCCAAGGACCCTAGCCAGGTCTGCAGGCCTTTGTGGATCTCTCTCGAGTCTACTGGCTCCAAAGTTCTTCAGCTAAACCTGAAATTCTCTCTCTGGTTTCTAGCCTTGGCAGCTTGAGGTTCCAGATTAGACTAGCAGGGTTTCTGGGTTAGGGGAGCCCCAGGTGCTAGAGAAGGAGGGTTCATGTCCGCAGTGGGTTTCAGGGCTGTGGAGGCCTCTTCTGGAACCAAAGCCCATACCCACTGCTTCTGGGCAAGGGGTTTAGGACTGGAGCTTCTGGGGAGACAGAGGGGATGGGAGGCCCGGTCTCTGCAGAGGCCTTGGGGCTCATAAAGGAGATTAGTACTGGTGAAGGTGGGTAGTTGCAGAGGTTGGACCATCTGTGCCCAAACTTAAGTAGCCTCCTCTGTGAAAGGCTTTTGCTTGTTTCTAGGGGAAAAAAAAAATTTCCCCAGGACAATAATTTTAAGAGAACTTTTGAAATGGTTATTTCAAGTCGAAGGATTTCCATGTTTGGAAACAGACTGTGGAGTCCATGCCTGTATAGAAATCAGTTGCATGGAGGAAGGAGAATTAACAGTTACTAGGATGACAACCCTGCCCCCCACTCCTCAAAAGGGGTCCTGGGCTCCTTGGCCACCCTCTCCCTTCTGTACCCCCAGGTGAGCATCGCTGTGGGCTGTGCCACACGCAATAGGACCATACCCTTCTGCAGCACTTTTGCAGCCTTCTTCACGCGGGCTTTCGACCAAATTCGCATGGCAGCCATCTCCGAGAGCAACGTCAACCTCTGTGGCTCCCACTGCGGCGTGTCCATTGGTGAGTTGAATTCAAGCCAGGATGCTTACAACTGGAGCTTCCCTGGCCTTCTGGACCAGGTGGTGAGGGGAGGCGAGGCCAGGTTTCCATTCCACAGATGGGGTCCTACTTCAGCATGTCCTTTCTCATACCACAGGGGAAGACGGTCCCTCTCAGATGGCCCTGGAAGATCTGGCTATGTTTCGATCGGTCCCCATGTCAACTGTCTTTTACCCAAGCGATGGGGTGTCTACAGAGAAGGCGGTGGAATTAGCAGCCAATACAAAGGTTAGTCACAGCTGTTCCCTTTTCTGTTGGCAGCTAGCTCTTCCCTAGAGGGATGGCAGGGGAGGCCAGCATGCAGGCACAGAGCTGGTCATTCACTGCCACAGAGGGGTATCGCCTGAGCTTGCCCCTGGTGTTTATAGCTAGAAGTTAGACTGGGAAGAATAAAATACACACCACCCCTTCTGCCTCGTGTCAAACATTGCTAATTGATTATCACACTCTCTCCGCTGAGAACCCTGGTAGCCCTGCCAATCTGGCAGTTGATGGCTCTCTGGCCTCCTTGAGTTGGATTCACCAAGACAAAATGAGCTGAGCAACATGGTCCTGACCAAGAGCCGTGCTTCATGGACTAGAGTGCCCTGTGGTTCCACTTCTCTGCCTGAGGGCCAGGGGCGTGCCAGATGCGCTCTGGGGTAGCGACCCCGCCTGGGAGGCCAGTCCACCTGATGGAAAACTCATTTTCCATCTGGGGCTTGGGACTGACAAAGGTTTTGGGTGGCTCTCACTCAGGAGGAATGTTGGGAGCAGTGCATGCTGCAGAGAACGGGTCCTTTTTTGTGCTAGGGGAACAGCCACCATGAGGTAACTGACAAACACCTCCATGGGGACAGTGGGGTAGAAGAGGTTTGTTTCCAAGTGGGAAGTGAAGCCTTTCTAAAATGACTGCTCTTCAAGGTTGAATGTGCAGCATCCTGTAATCCTCAGTTATTGTTTCGTCCCAGGGCATCTGCTTCATCCGGACCAGCCGCCCAGAAAATGCCATCATCTATAACAACAATGAGGATTTCCAAGTTGGGCAAGCCAAGGTCAGTGTAGTTCATGTGCCAATGAGACCTCACAGAGTGAGCCCAAAGTAGGGGCCTACCCCAGGCCACCAGTACCTGAGCCTCACTGGCTTCCTATGTCACCCCCAGGTTGTGCTAAAGAGCAAGGATGACCAAGTGACTGTGATCGGGGCTGGGGTAACCCTACATGAGGCGCTGGCTGCTGCTGACGTGCTGAAGAAAGGTGAGGAGGGAGGGACCCGAATAGTCTTTGATCGGGAGCTGACTACATACTAGGTCTTGGGAGTGGGAATTTTACCTAATTACATGATAGTAGTGAAAAATAAAGCCACCCTTTGAGCACTTACTATGTGCCCAGCATGCTACTAAGTTCTGAGGCTTCAGTGGCCACAGTCCCTGCCCCACAGCCCTAGAGTTGAGGTGCCCCAGCATGGCAGTCAGATCAGCCCAGGGTTTGCAATGGGGTTCGGTCACCACTCAGCTGAGCAATAGTTAAATAAGTTATTCAGCGTCACTGTGCCTCAGTTTCACATTCCATAAAATGGAGATACTGTCCTGGGACTTAGTAAATGTGATCTGGTGGTGGTGATTGTCATCGCGAGCTTACAGTTGTTAGCTGCCGATACTGTGGCAGAGACAGGCATTAGCCCCACCCCCACAATAGAATTACAGTAGATATCGCATCTCATCCCTGCTGAGCACAAAGGAGAGGGTGGACATGGGCATCCTTAGGAAAATGATCTCAGATGTATGTAGGACTGATGAGCAAAGAGGGGAATAAAGAGACCCAGGCAGAAGGAAGGGCATATACAGAACCCCGAGGAACTGGAGGAAGGGCCAGGCAGGAGCAAGATGGGCTGGAGAAGCCAGGGAAAACCTGGTTCCACAGGGATGGAGATCCAGAGGGAGGATGTGAAGCAGGCATAGCTGACTTGTAGTTGGCCTTCTGAGGTCATTCTGCTGGGTCGTCACCTGACCTGACACCCCACCCTCATGCTTGCCTGTGGCCACAGCTTTTCTCCCCATCACCCAGTGAGCTCATGGCTTATTTCAGATCAGACACTGGAGCCATCCCTCTGGCTTCCCCTTCATCTTCAGAGGCATCTAGGAGAATGAAGGAAAGCTACGCAGGCCCTACACATATGCCACTTAATGTTCTTTGACAGTATAAGGGTCAATAGCTCCTTGGCCCAGGATCTGAGGGAAGAGAGAGGGGTGCTCCTAAAACAGTCCAAGGAAGGCTTCCAAGAGGAGGTGGGTGGGTGCAGAATGCCAGAGGACATGAACCACAAATAAACAGGAAGGGGGCAAGCCATGGGGGCCTAGCAAGCAGAAGCCCAGCAATGGGAACAAGGGGACAGCTGGTCCTCCTTGGGAAAGGGACAGGCCACAAACTGCTTTTCACTATATGACAGCTCTCAGGACACCCCAGCCAGGCTCCCTCCCAGGGGCCCCATCAAAGGCCACCAAAAGGCAGACCCACAACACCTAGTTCATTCCCCTCAGCTATACCTCTTCTACCCTCACAGAGAAGATCAACATCCGAGTATTGGACCCTTTCACCGTCAAGCCCCTGGATCGGAAACTCATTCTTGACAGTGCTCGTGCTACCAAGGGCAGAATCCTCACGGTGGAGGACCACTACTACGAAGGTAATAGGGCCTGGGCCAGAGAGCCAGGGCCACATGGGTCAGGAAGGGGCCTGGGGTCACAGTGCCGGACATCCCAGCCCCAGTAGGGCAGCTATGGCCCAAGAAACAGAGCTGTCCCTCTGAGCATTTGGGTCTTGGCCTGTTAGGCCTCAAGCCAGTCCTGGGACCCAGTGAACTCTCAGCTGCTGGATTTCTCCATACAGTCCTTGCCCCACAGGAAGCCAGTGGGGATTCTTATCTTACTGCTTAGAGTGAAAAAGGTGGCTTGTGTCCCAGAAGTATTTGAAAGTTAAGGCTATTCAGATTCAAACTGGGAAAGCAACACAGAATTTGTTTCATGAGTCCTTGCCAAAGCAACCCTCTCACACCACCACCCCACAGGAGAGGAGATGGGCCTAGACTCTGGGGTCAAGTGCAGATGCTAGTCCATTAATGACAGCTGCTCACCAGATGGTGTTAAAAATGATTCAGAGGCTACATGTGGCCTTACGGAAAGAAAATAAGTGTGGTTATTGATTAGCAACATCCGCTGTGGCTGCAGTTGTGGAGAAGGGTTGGTACATATGCCATTTCTGCCGTCCTTGGGTTAGGGTGTAAACTCAGACTGGCAGAGGGCCAGGGGACACACCTACTGCTTACTCAGAGACTGAATCACTTGACTCACCTCCTTTCCTTTGCCCAGGTGGCATAGGTGAAGCAGTGTCCTCTGCAGTAGTGGGCGAGCCTGGCGTCACTGTCACCCGCCTGGCCGTCAGCCAGATACCAAGAAGCGGGAAGCCAGCTGAACTGCTGAAGATGTTCGGCATTGACAAGGATGCCATCGTACAAGCTGTGCGGGGCCTCGTCACTAAGGCCTAGGGAGTTACAGGGTGTGGGGCGGGGGTTCTACACATTCCGGAGAGATTCTGGCAGAGGTGCTCAAAGATGTACTGAGAAGAGAGGTAAATATATGTTTTGAGAAAAATGAATCAGCCCCTGAAATGTGTTTTCTTTGACATGGGTGTGGCCGGTGCTGTTCTGGGGAAGAATGGTGGAAGGGAGAGGGAGGAAGATTGGCACCTTTGGCTCTGGGCCAGAACCTGGGTGTCTTAAGGCCTCTGCAGCCACCTTTCCTGGGCCCAGCATCTGCCTCAACTACCACAACTGCTGCTGCCTCCCAAGTACTGCCAGGTGATATTGGACTATAATCTGCTTTCCAGCCCAGAGGCTGCAAACCCAAATCCCTCACCTCACACTCAGCCACCAGCCCCAGGGAGGCTGGAAGCTGCCTCAGGCCAGGGGCTGGACAAGCCCCCTTGGAGCTTCCTCACCTCCCCCAAGGCCCTGCAGCCCTGCCTCAGGTCTCCCAGGTTGAGGAGGTGCACTTGCTTATTGTCACTGTTCCTTGCCTTGTCCTCTTAACTAGTAATCTCAGAGAAGCAGAGGGACACAGGACAGCTTCCATCCTGGGGAAGATGACCCTCAGGTTGGCATCAGAGCTGCAGGTGGCAAGTTAAACAAGATGGTCCAGCTCCCACCCTCCACCACAGACCAGACATCCTCAATCCTGAGTGTTCAGGACCGCCTCCCCTCAGCTTGCTAAAATGTAGGTCTCTGGGCCTTGCTTTTCGAGCCTGGGACTCTATTTGACACCTGGCTCAGGAGTTTCTCATGTCACACTTAGAGAGTGCTCCAGCCCCTACCCTCTGCTGGTTCCCTCACTCCCTGTGACCACAACTTATTTCTCCCCCTGCTGCATGGGGCTCAGTGGGAGTCAGCTCTGCTTGTGATAACTGTAGAGACCTTTGTACTGGCCTAGGACGAACTAAGGTCAGAAAAAGGCTGACACCACTGGCCACCGATGGGGTCCTCAGGAAATCCTCAGCCCTTGGGGAAGATGCGATACATTGTAGACAATTTGGACAGAATGAATCAGTCATACCCACAGACAGCAAACCAACACCCATTCAGCTACTGGGCTAGTCTTGGCTATATCAAGAACTGTGCCTGCATTCAACCCATCAGTGCCAGAGGGAAGGGGAAGAGCAGGGCTGGGGAAGAGGCCTGGGCTGACATAACCTTCTCCGTCTCTGGGTTAGAGCTTCTCAGCCTGTGGGCACTAGCTGGAGGTGAATTCAGCCCTAGACTTGGGGCTCTGAGCAAGCAAGCCTCAGGGAGCCTGTTGACACCAGGCACTGCAGGAGCCCACATGGGGAGGAGGGAGGGCGAGGGCAAGCCCCTTCCCTTCGACATGAGATAATAGGGGTAGGGCAAGAGGGCCAGTTGTCAGCCACAGCTTTGCGTCCTGATGCAATTACGATGCCTCCCTTATAGCCAAGTGCCACATAATGACATTTCAGTCAACAGAATGCATATGTGACAGTGGTCCCATAAAATCTCTATCGATCACCTAGTGACGTCATAGCACAACACACCACTCACATATCTGTGGCAATGCTGGTGTAAGCCTGTGAGCTGCCGGTCATAAAAGTGTAACCCAATCGGAGCAGTGCGCCGTGCGGTGTAGGGTTGCGGAACTCTGATCTCCACATGACGAAATCGCCTACGGATGCATTTCCTAGAAACATCCCCGCTGCTGGGCAGCGCATGACCAAAATCCAAAATAACCGAAAACCATAGAAGAGGAAGGAAATCCACCAAGGTCTGTAGGCCGCAGCCCTGGGACAGAGGCAGGGTGGGCGCCCCCTAGTGGTCTTCCTGCTACTGCAGTGCCTGGGACGGCCCCTGGGGATACTGCGGAGGGGGGGGGGAGCTGTCATAACAGGGCTGCAGGGAGCAGTGAGCCCAGGAGTGGGGGGGTGAGGGGGACAGTGTACCTCCTGCGAGCCAGTATTTTATGTGTACATATCTTGCTTAGTCCTTACAATACGATCATCCCCATTTCACAGAGGAGCTAGCACTAAGGCGCAGAGGATAGACCAGCGAACCCCACACAGTACTGGGCAGAACTGGAATTGGAACTCCAGAAGTCCCAGCCTCTGCCCCCACATTGGGCCATCCTGTAGAAGGGGTTGTCCAGCAGGCACCCCAGAGAAGAGCCTTGCGTCCTGCAGGAAAATGCTCATGGGGAATGTGGAGGGAGCTCAGGTCCTGTAGGTTTGTCAGCAAAGTTGCCTGTGGTCCCCAGAGCCTACTGTCCCACACAGAAGTTTCCAGAAGGGAGATCCAGACCTGCAGGGAGACTAGGGTAGACCTGCTGGGCCATATACCGTGGGCAGCCATGGTCCCCCAGGACCTGGGCAGTCCTGGCTAATCCAACAGGAGAGGCAGCTGTCCTCACCCCAGCCTGCCAGCCTCTTAAAGGCCCACACAGCGTGTGAAGGAGAAGATAAGGCCTGGGCAGGTAAGCACTTGGGTCTTGGGCAGGATGGGGGCAGTGGCAATACTCCCAAGGCCTCTGACCCAGTCCTGCGATATAGCAAGGACACAATTGTGGGACATTTAGGGATCCCGGGGCTATGCTGAGCCTCGGAAACAGCCTCCTCTCTTGTTTTGCTGAGAAGACATAGTGCAGAATGTATGTGGTGCAGAACGTGCTGGGAGACAGTCAACTGGACCCTCATGGGAGTCAGAAACCTGTCGTTTCTCCCTCAGCTCCTGGCCAAGGGAGACTGGAAGCCAGGACAAAGCGCCTGAGGCTACCTATGGCCTGACCTCTCAGGCAGAAGAGAGGCGGGGTGGGTGCCCCCGAGTGGTCCTCCTGTGCCGGAGTCCAGCTCCGGCTGAACCAGAGTCCCGGAGGGAGGTACAGGTGCGGCGAAAAAGTGATGAGCATTCAGACGAGTTGGAGAGGAATGCTACAATCTTTATTTTACAAAGCCATTATATAGTGTAAAAAACAAATTATCACCCAGGGTAAGCTGTCAGACATATTAATCACAATGGTTGACTTATGGGTTTAACTGATCATATCTCTGGTCCTTCCTTATCCAGCGGGTATTATTCTGTGGTTAACTATTCCCTGGGACATTGTCTGCTCCTGCATTCTTTAGATAGCATACAGGTTTGTTAACGGCCAGGTTCTATGCCGGGGCTACGGTCAGGATGAGGGTCTTTGGCTCCCCAACATAGATTTTTACTAATGTTTCTCTTTCCCAGTCCCCTATTTCATCGTTGTAAAAATTCCATTCCTTCACTATTCCATATTAATAGCAAGGTTACAAAACATGTAAGAAGAGATAGGAAAGCCAGCCCACATATCTCGCTGCTCTGCAGCCGAGACTGTCCCCCGGTGACTCTGTCATGTCACAAGAGGGGTGTTTTGGTTCTCGACATCTCCCCTTTCTGTTTTAGAAAAGGTGGGCCTTAACCCCGAGTGAGGAGTGAGTGGCCTGATTCCTCCCGTGAGCCGTGCCCACTAGTTACATGGCTCTTGGTATCTTTTGGGGAGGAGAGGCAGAGCCGAGTAGTAATTTTTGGATACCAACCTCCATGCAAATCAGGCATACTCACAGAAATCTAGAGGAGGTCATATAGGACCTTCCTTGCATGCTCTGTCTCCGACTCAGCTCTCGTACTCCATACCCTTCTCCTCCTTTTAGAGGAGGTGGTAGGCATGCCTCTAGTTATCATGCCGTCCCCGTAGGGAGGGAGCCAGGCAAAGTTATATTTCTCCTTTTACAGTGGAACCAGTGGCTAGGGTATTGTATATAACCTGAAAGGGATTTTAAAGAAGCAGATGTAAATTTAAAGGTGAGATAGGGGCCAGTGGGGATCTTGGGTCTTCAGGGTTTTCATTATTGTAGTAGGTGGTGTCATCACTCTGGGTAGCCAAACGGTGATAGTGAATGTGGACAGGTTTGGCTAGTAAGGCATCTACCTGTTGTTTAATGAGATCAGTTATGCGCCG
Organism: Cynopterus sphinx; assembly: GCA_030015415.1. Taxonomy (NCBI): domain Eukaryota; kingdom Metazoa; phylum Chordata; class Mammalia; order Chiroptera; family Pteropodidae; genus Cynopterus; species Cynopterus sphinx. Next base: position 115,431,366 of record CM057381.1, read on the forward strand.
GAAAGCCCAGGGCCCAAAGGTTATAAGTAAAAGAACACAAGAAAGGAGGCCGAGGATAGGAAGGAAGTAAGGAAGGAGCCCATTTAACCCAGTTAGAAAGGGGTTCTCTTGGAGCTCTCTGCGTCTTTTGACGAGGTCTTCTTGAAGTTTCTTGATCTTATCTCGTACGATCCCAGATCTGTTGGCGTAGAAGCAGCAGCGTTCCTGTAAAGCCAAACAAATCCCTCCCTGCTCTGCTGTAAGAAGGTCTAAGCCTCTGCGGTTCTGTAACACTACTTCAGTAAAGGAAACAATTTGATCTTGTATGTCGCTTATGGTTCCTGAAAGGGCTTGAACATCATTAATTAATTGATGGGACAATTTGTTGTAGGAGTGGACTGTAACACCAACTCCAGCTGAACCAGAAGCGAGCGCCCCAGTGATACCTAAACTGACAAGGAGGGGGATGGCTTGGATGGCTCGTTTGTGTCTTCCTGCTATGTAATCTAGGCTTGGGAGGGGTACAGGTTCGTCTCCCGGTATGATGGAGATGTCTGGAAAGATATTAGCTAATATACAGAGTCCAGTCCAATTTTGTGGTAAGGCAGTATAAGCGAGATTATTTCCACATAGGAACACTTGTCCGGGAGCAGGGCATAAGGGCCCAGTGCGATTAAAAAGACTAGAGCAATTGGTAAAGGTGACAAACCCTACATCAATGTCGAAAGTTATTTTGAAACGGACCTTGGTAGCAAGTAGAGGAGTTGAAACCTACAGGCTGAACTCTAAAAGGAGGGCTGAGACTGCAATTAAGGTTATGGTCAATAGACGAGTTTAAGACTGGGATAGCAGTGGGCATAGGGATGCCTATAGTCATGCATAGCCAGCAATCTTGAGCAAGTTGAGGATTAGAATTATTTAAGGCCCATAGAGTAGTCTCTAGGATATTAATGGTTTGGGTGTTTATGTCAATATTTCCTGGGATCTAGGAATAGCTAGGGGATAAGAAGGGGGGCGTAAAGCCTTTTGGAATTCCTCAAATTTTTGTTGTAATTTTATATAATGAAGAGCATCAGCAGGACCATCACCATCTGACACATAAGGCGGAGGATTGGTTGGCCAGCAAATTGTTTTTCTAACATCTTTAGATGCACCACAAGGGGCTATTGGGAAGCTTCCAGGGCCTACAGCTGACAGGGTATTGGCCCAGTTGCCAGTGTTAAAGGGCATATCTTGTTAATTTAGCGGTGTAATATGTCTTATTACCCTTGGTGCATTCAAAACAAAAATCCTACTTAGATTTTGTTGGAAAATTTGTCACTATGTTATAAGTTTTGATCACCTGGTTAATAGGATTACAGGTCATTATGAAACAATACTTAGTTATCTATTTAACCAATGCAATAATAAAAGATTTCAAAGGTAAATATGACTATAAAAAACCTTAGCATTCTTAATGTTAAGACTGTTTTTAAGTATCAGTATTTAATAGATTAGCAAATTTATGAATATACCAATCTTATAATTTTGTAATCTTGAACAACTAGTAGAATTAGCATACGCACGACCTGACGAATACAGGTAGAATAAAATTGTGTTTCTGATAACTTGAAGATACAACTACTTTTCCTTAACTTATAATATTAAACTATTCTTATTACCAAAGATTGTCTCAGATCATGTAGATTTGATAAAACAAACATTTGAATTAGTTTCTATTTTTCTGACAATTTTAGGAAGACGTAATTTATAAGATTTCTATTTCTTTCTAAACCAATTAAAGCAGAGATCTTTTATTAATTTATTTTCCAATAAAAATAAATTCCAACCTAAACTGAAGAACCAGCCAGAAGGGGGACTTGACTATTCAGGACTCCGCCCCACAGACACTCTGTAAACACTTAATCAGTTTTATGTTTAGTCTTTCTTCAGACCTAAATCTCTAACACAAATGCACATTCTCTGCATTGTTTTAAAAGAAACCTATGATTACCACAGATGATATCTCGCAGCTCAAAGGCTGTTTTCAGGTCGAGTGGCCCCTCTGATGGTTACTCTGTTCCAAACGTGGGCTAATTTAGCTGGCAGAACCTTTGAAGGTTGAAGGGATTGACGCTCTAGCTCCGTAGGCTTGGGCTTGTTTCCTGAAATCCTTAAAATGGTTAAAGAAGTATTGAAACAGGGGAGAACATAGGACGATTTGAGAAGGAAGCCTGACCCATGTTAGTGAAAACAGGTAAGAGAAGAGAAAGTGCCCACAAGAGCCAACTAAGCCAGGGCTAGGATCAGCCTTTCACCTAGCATCCAGTCGGGTGGGGCCACGGAGGCCAGACCTAAGGAAGGAATCAAAATAAGTATAGGAGGGTAGCAGTACATTCGGCCAGCCAGACAGACAGACACAAGACAGACAAGACAAACTACAGATAACACAAAACGCTAGCGCATCAGAAACCAGAACCAGAACATGTACAGGGTCAGAGTCTGACGTCTCAGACCGACCGAACTAGGGAAGTATCGCTGCGTCCAGCCTTCCGCTAGTCAACCAAGGGCCCAATCAGACAGGAACAGAACTGAGGCATCTAGACAGATGTTAACGCAGTCTTATTCACCGGTGAAGCTGCTTTAGGTGGCTCGTGCCCAATTACAGTTAAAGTGAAACTTCTTTTCCTCCTGTACTCCTGAGCAAGGCACCTGTTTATGTCCGGGCTGAGAAACATCTCTCAGCGGCTGCCCCCTGGACGAAGCAAGTCCTTACTCAAGGTGGCTGGGGGTTTCAGGTTTCAGGAGATCCGGAACAGAAGTTAAAAAGAGAACAGAAGTTAATCTTTTACAAAGCTAGCAGAAACTGGTCATTACAAAGATATATGTAGCCAGGGAATTTGCTAGTTTTAAACATGGCCTTGCAGATGTTCTCCTTATCTGTGTCCTGGAATGTTGCGCTCTTAGCATATGAAAGAGCTCTTTGTCTCAAGTTTTATAGCAGACACTAAGCAGTCAAAAGTTCTAGGAATTAGGCATTTTAGTCTCAATTAAAAATTGCTAAGGTAAAGATTTTCTTTTGTCTAGTTTTGGGACTTTTAATTAACTTTTACCTTTTCCACATTTTAGTAGGCTGTCACATTCCCATTGGTTTTTAGGCACATATCAAATCTTTGATGTCCTATAAATTGGGGCAACTGAGATACCCCTGTTACTTGAGTAGAAAATACTATTAATTTAACAGCCTGGACTCTCTGTTAATATACTTTATAAAGCAATTTACTATACATGGCCTAAATAGCAGTCCTAGAGAAGCTAATATTAAAGGTCTTTGTTTTATCAAGGCTAGACTATCTCGAATCATGTCAGAGCGGTTGGTACAAAAACAGCGGTCCCCACTCAAAGCTATACAATCAAGGCAAGATCTATGCTTCATAAACACACCAGTCCTATATGTATGAATCAACACTCAAGATTCCTAGCCCACCCCACAGACCCCGAAACCAAGCCGTTAAATAGGCAAAATTTGAGACTATGGTTGATGCAGCAAACGAATAATGAAACAAACAAAAACTTCATCTAAATATTTACATTTGAAATAATGTTCTCAACTATTCAATATACTGTTTTTCTAAGTAAAATAAGTACAATCACCTATTTATAATTGGCTTTTAACACTATGGTCCACTAGTAAACAACACTTTACAGCAATTATCTTATGTGAAATTACAAGTGAAAACAAATTTCAATAACAGTGAGTTATTAAATTCCTTTATCCAATAGTTGTTACAAAAATTTTTAAAAAGCCTAAACACATAAAACCTGATTTCTTTGATAGTAGGCAGGTGTATTGTGCTCTTAAAATTTGTAGGGGGGGTCAGAAGGGCTGGACTGGCGGGGCCCCTGCAATGTCTATTACGACTGAGGGGAGACTTAGAGGGAATTTTATCAGAGGAAAGAGAAACCACCGAGGCCGCTCGAGACAGGGGATGGAGAGAAAAGCTGTTGTTAATCCGGGTCATCAGATGCTGCCTCTACAATGTCACGGATAAGCCCCCAATAAGAAAAGACGGTTGTAGGGACACTATCCGGGCCTTCCCGATTTAGTTTATTATTTAAGTCTCTACCGACCTTTTGCCATTTTTCTAAATTTACAGTCCCTTCTTCCGGGAACCAAGGGCAACAGTCTTGCACAAAACACATAAACTTAGTTATCTGTGCCCCTGACACTTTTACACCTCCAGCCCTTAGCATAGTTTTAAGAATATCAACGAAGAGTCGTCTCTTTTGACTCATGCGGGCCCATTGCTTAGATGTCTTTTAGTTCTGACTACCTGCCTCCTTCTCTTTCTTACCTGGCCTTCTCCCTTCTACCAGGGGGTCTGCAGCACCCTATAGGCAGGGTCCGACCTGTCCATGAGGAGAGCTTACCTTCCGTCCCTGATTGGGCGCCACTTGTCGGAGTCCAGCTCCTGAACCAGAGTCCCGGAGGGAGGTACAGGGCTTGGCCAAAAAGTGATGAGCATTCAGACGAGTTGGAGAGGAATGCTACAATCTTTATTTTACAAAGCCATTATATAGTGTAAAAAACAAATTATCACCCAGGGTAAGCTGTCAGACATATTAATCACAATGGTTGACTTATGGGTTTAACTGATCATATCTCTGGTCCTTCCTTATCCAGCGGGTATTATTCTGTGGTTAACTATTCCCTGGGACATTGTCTGCTCCTGCATTCTTTAGATAGCATACAGGTTTGTTAACGGCCAGGTTCTATGCCGGGGGGCTGGGCGGTCAGGATGAGGGTCTTTTGGCTCCCAACATAGATTTTTACTAATGTTTCTCTTTCCCAGTCCCCTATTTCATCGTTGTAAAAATTCCATTCCTTCACTATTCCATATTAATAGCAAGGTTACAAAACATGTAAGAAGAGATAGGAAAGCCAGCCCACATATCTCGCTGCTCTGCAGCCGAGACTGTCCCCCGGTGACTCTGTCATGCCGCAGGGGTGTTTTTGGCTCCCGACACTCCTGGCCAGACCTCATGGCTTAAGTAGCTGAGGGGAAGGTCGGCATGGCTCGAGGAGGGCCAAGGTTGTGGGTCACCTGGGCCCCACAACAACCTTTCCTGTTACCAAAGAAAAGGACCTCCCAGCCCAGCTGGCAGAGAAGAGAGGTCAGAGACCACTTTTTTTCACTCCATCACACATAGCTATGTGACAGCTATAGGAGGTGTGGGGGTATGGGGGCCCTGGGTCAGATCCTAAGCCACTCAAGTGAGGCTACAGCCAGCCGAGCCTGACAAGGGACAGGCAGAGAAGCAGGCAGAGCTGGAGGTACCTCACAGAGCTCCTCAGACCAAAACACTATGGAGTAACAGGTCTGGGTTCTGATCCCACCTCCCCAGCTCTCACTCACTCTGTGCCACTGGGAGAATCATCTCTCCAAGCCTCAGTTTCCTCATGTTAATGACAGTTTCCTCATAATGCTGCTGCGAGAATGAAGTAACGGACGTGATAATGTCGTTAGCGCAACGCCAGGGAGATGAGGGCTCAGAAGACAGTTGCAATGCCTTACAAGCCATAGGCAGGGCACCTGGCAGGGCTAGTGGTAGTTAGTGCCGGGCTCTGCGTGACTACAAAACCTAGGGCTCTACCTGCAGTAGTTCAGGATGCTTTTAACAACTGTTGTTTTTTAAAAGCTTTATTGAGATATACATAATTCGCCTATTATAGGTATACATTGTAAGTTCAGATGCCATCGAAAATTTCATTTTAGCTGATTTCAGGGACACAGATCTCAACAACTAGCCAGTCTTCCCGTCACGCTCAGAGGCTCAAGTTGTATCACTTTTCAGTAGGCAGGGGCCAATGTGGAGAAGGAACCTGCACCCCTAATCGTGTCGCTAAGGAGGGGTGGACTCATGGATCAGAGGCCCTGGGCCGTAGCAGTGCCTCCTGGTAGTCACACAGCAACAAACTTGCAAGATGCATTCTGGGACAAAGAGGAAGTTTCCAGGCAATACTTAGTGAGAGACTAGTCAGGGCTTTCTCCCAATAACTTCAGCTCCCTGCAATTTTGCTTCCTAAATTATCCCAAATGTGCCACCTTCTAACCCCATTCTGGTCCAGAGCCCCATTATTTCTCCCTGCACAAAGCAACAGGCCTCTGCCCCTCCCCACAATCTATTCTCTACACAGAAGCCCAAGGGAACCTTCTAGAACCTGACACAAACACTTTCCTTTTCAAACACATCTCCATCCCAATGACTCTCACTGGATTAAGCCCAGCCTCTAGTGAGGCCCTAAATGGCCTCCCCTTGCCCCACTCCCTCCAGCTTCACCCTAAACCATCTCCCCCTTGCTCTATGGGCCCCGCTTCTCTCAGTTCCTCCAAGTCTCTGCCACTTCCTCTTCTGCCCCCTAGCCCTCCCCAGTTTGGGTTGTGCTTGAACACTTAGGGCCGAAGAAAACACAAGTCAGTTTGGCATTAGGGAGAAAATGGGGACCAAGAGGAAGAGGAAAGAGCTTGGTTGGGGAAAAATTAGAAGAGACTCTGGGAGGAGATGGCCTCTAAGCCAAGCCTTCAGGCATAAGCTGGGTTTTGACTGAGAGTGAGCTGAGTGTGCATGGGCACTGGGCGAGGGCCTCTAAGAAGGCACAACCTACTTGGGCAACAGCGGACATCTGGTTTGGCTGGAGGGCACATGCAGGGACAATGGGACAATGCAGCACTGAATGCTAACTTCATCAATTTTCAGGCCCTAACTATGCCTGCAGAGACTTCCATTTTAACTTTTGCAGGAAGAGGAAGTTTTTTTTTCCTTCTCCAATCAGTATTTTACTGCATGCTTTTCCACTGCCTAGATCCTGTGCAAAGAAGAAGCAAAAGATGAACCAGCCCTAATTCATGTCCACCAAGCCAGTGATTTCTCAAACCTGGCTGAAATATAGAATGGGAGATGTATGCGGGTACCAAGCCCTAGGCCCAGAACACCACCTTTCTGTGGCTTTCCTTAGCCAAGATAGCACAAGCTAAAATTCTTAAAAAAGGGTTTACTAAACCAAGAGCAAACAGAAAGGAAATACACTCCTAGAGGACTTGAAGTATAAAATGAACTGATTCATTTTCAGACCCAGGTTCCTAAAACTTCCCAAACCATAACGTTGTCTTTCTGTTCTCAGCCCCCACACAAGAGAAATTCGCATGCAAGCCCAACATTCAGTCAGAAGTTCCAAGGCTGGCCACCCTCTCACCAGCCACCTCTGGAGGCAGATCATCTAGATGTTTTGGTGGTATAAACAATCTTCCTCCACAGCTTCACATCCATTATCTGTGTTCTATGTTCTGCATGTTCTGCATGTTCCTGCTCCTTCTCCTCTCTCCCGTTTCAAACACAGTAGAGTAACAGATGGGGTGGCGGGGAAGCAGCCAAAGAAATTTTAATATTTTAATCAGAAGTTACCAACAAACAACAAATAAAACGCAGCCTTTCTTTAGAAAATATTTCTAAATTCTCATGCTTTGGAGGGTTACTTAGGAAATGGCCCTCTGTAGGCCTCTAATTGAAAGATCTAGTAGATCTCTCTCCTCTGCATTTCTCTCTTTCATAAGGTAGGCGTATCTATTATCATCTGTTATGGTGATTTGTTCTAGACTGTGAAATCCTTAAAACCCAGGAAAGTTTCTAGCTCATCTTTATTTTCTCCACATAGCCAGGTGCAGTGTTTCATACAGGGTAGATGCCACATGAATGTCTGTCCGACAAAGTGAGTAACTGAGAAAGGAGTAGCAAAATAGTACATTTACATGAGAAAACTTCATTTTGCTTGAAGTTTCCTGCACATTCGCCTTGCTGAAAAGTTCGTGCATTTCATTATCTACACAGAAACAGTTTTCCTTCCTTGTGCCCACCCCTATAGCAGTCATGACATTTACTTTTACAAAGGAATGTTAAATCATGTGACCTCTAGAGGTCATTTGCCTGCCTTTGCAATATCAGATAATAGTTAGCCCATGTCATTCCTGCTTCCGACATTCTTTGTGTCTTCAGGTAGATCCCTATTTCCATCTGGAATAATTTTTCTTCTGCCTGAAAGACTTTCTTTAACATTTTCTATAGATGATGGAGATTAATTGTTTCAGCTTTGGTTGTCTGAAAAAGTCTGACAGCCTTGCTGGTCATAAAATTCTGGGTTGACTCTGTGTATTTTGCCCTTTAGTATTTTAAAGGTTTGCCCCTGTTGTGTCACTTGCATCGTTTCAAAAAAAAAAAAAAAAAAAGCTATCATCCTTATTTTCTCTTTCTCTGTATTTTTTTCTTTGATTCTTTTAAGATTTTTTCTCTTTACCACTGGTTTATATTTTTAATAACTTAATTATAATGTTCTTTGGTGCAGTTTTGCTTATATTCACTGTGTTTGGGGTTCATTGAGCTTCTTGGATCTATACTGTAGATTATTTTCATCAAATTTAGAAATTTGTCTGACATTATTTCTTTTACTATTTTTTCTGTACCATCATCCCCTTCTTCAGAGATTCCACTTATGTTAGTATTAGATTGCTTGAAATCATACAACTCATTGGTACTCTGTTCTTTTACAAAAAATTTTTTTCTCCCTCTGGGTTTTATTTTGGATAGTATCTGTTGCTATATCTTTATGTTTACTAATCTTTTATCTGCAATGTCTAATCTGCTATTAATTTTATCTAGCATATTTTTTTACCTCAGATGTCATAGTTTTCATCTCTAGAAGTGTGATTGGGAATTTTTTTATATCCCTGTATCTCTGTTTAACTTAAAAAAAAAAAAAAGTAGGCTCTATTCTTTAGAGCAGTTTTAGGTACACAGGAAAACTGAGTGGAAGGTAGAGTTCCCATATGTTCCCTGCCCCTACACATGCATAATGTCCCCGTTATCAACATCCCCCACCAGAGTGGTACGTTTGTTACAGTGGATGATCCTACACTGGCACATTATTATCACCCAAAGCCCATAGTTTACATTGGGGTTGTACATTCTGTGGGTTTGGACAAATGTATAATGACACATATCCAACATTATATACCCCGTATGTGATACAGAATTATATATTCTGTATGATGCCAAATAGTTTCACTGCTTTAAAAATCCTGTGCTCCACTTAGTCATCCTCTCTACTTAATTTTTGAACATATGGAATACAGTTATTATGTGTTATGTCCTTGTCTGCTAGTTCTAATTTCTTTTTTGGTTCTGGGTCAGTTTAAATTGATTGCTATTTCTCTGGCTTCTTTTTATGCCTGGTATTGGATACCAGAGACACTGTGAATTTTACCTGATTGGGTGCTTTCTGTATTTCCGAAATATCCTTGGGCTTTGTTCTAGGAAGCTGTACCCTCTGGCTACTACTCTACGCAATTACCCTAAATTGTGAGGTTTTCCAGTCTAACTGCTGAGAACAGACACTGTTCCCAACCCTGTGTGAGTTCTGAGGGCTGTTCCTACTCATTCACTCAGAGGGGTCTTTGCCCCACCTCGGTTGGGGGTCCCTCACTTGTAGGCACTAAGGAGCACTGACTGAGCACTGAGCACTCTAGGAGGCTCCTCTGCAGAGCTCCGAGCTTTTCTCTTTCTTTTTCACACCTATGATGCCTGGCTTCCTAGGTGGTCTCCCATCAAAGTACTAACCAGGCCCGACCCTGCTTAGCTTCCGAGAGCAGATGGAATAGGGCGTATTCAGGGCACCATGGCGTAGACAGCGTTTCTCTTTCTTCAGCTCTCTCATCCCCATTGGGCTGCATTGTGAATCTAGCCACCTTAGCTTCCTTGAACTCACAGCTTTGCCTTCTCAACTTGAGGAGTCCACTGGGCACCACCTGCATCCCCCTGTCCCTGGAGACTGTCTCCAGCCAGCAAAGCTGGGCCGATCACAGGGCTCACCCTTGTTTCCCACCTCTCAGAGAGAACTGCCTTTTGTTCCCTGATATCCAGCATCTTGAGTACTGCTGTTTTATCAATCTCATCTTGAACTTTAGTTTTTTTTTCCAGTCAGGAAAGTAAACACAGTCCCTTTTTTCCCACTTTGGCTAAAAGTAGAATTCCACATCATTCATTTGGATAAATTATGGTAAGTTTATGTGATGGAAATCATACAACCATGAAAAGAAATGACTTAGCCAGTCGCAAAAGTCTATGTATGATTCTATTTATATGAAGTGGCCCAAATAGGCAAATTTATATGATCAAAAAGCAGATTAGTGATTGCCTAGGGCTGAGGCTATGCGGGAATTGGGGGGTGATGGGTAACAAGAATGGGTTTCTTTTTTGGGTGACGAAACAGTTCTAAATTTGTGGCAATGGTTGCACAACTCCGTGAATATACTGAAAACAACTGAATTATACACCTCAAGTGGGTGAACAAGAAAAGAGCCACAAGGATTTCAAAAGCATGCCAGGAGGAAATCTGGTGGTAGAATAATTCTCCAAGCACAGATAACTGTTTATATGAAGCTTAAAAACATGCAAAACAATTCTCTAGCTATGTTCAGGGACGCCTCTGGAAGTTATTTGCCTGTCTTTGCAGTTCCAGATAACAATGATCCACACACTAAAAGCAGGTGCTGGTTCTCTCTGGAAGAACGCAGAGGAAATGAGTGTATGTTGGGGAGCCGGGTACAAAGAGCAGCAATGTTATCTCTGGTGCTTTATTTCTTGGTCTGTCTGCAGCAGAGTCAGTCTCTACGCTTTTCTTTATGTGTGAGTTTTCTCAATAAGATTACTTGTCAGAATCACTTAGCCTTTCCCCTGATGCCAGGTGCCCCTCTTTTCCTGTGCCCACACAGCACCGCCTTGAGAACACCAGCGCCATGCTTGGGGTGTGACTCCCCAGCTCTGATGCACAAAGAACACTGGGGAGTTTTAGAAACAACATTCTCCTCTTGAAGCTTGTCTGTCGCTTCCCCCAGAAAAACGCAGCTTTCCCATCACCCTTGCCTGTGCTGTACGTCAATCTCCCAAAGGCCCTGGAAAAGCCCACCAGACTCACGAAGGAAGCTGCTCTTCTGCGCCAGGGCCACTCTGCTCTCTCCCTCCAGCTCAGCTGTCACGCTGCCTCTGCTGCTGCCACAAATTCCCCCATTAACACGGCTGCCCCTGCTGCCTCCAATAAGAAAGGACAGGCTCATACTAGTCTCCATTTGCAGGCCACACAACCCCCTCCTACAGAACCAGGCACTGGTGAAAACACTTCAGGGACCAGCTTCCTTGGTCCTGGACTCCCAGGGTCCTGCACACAAGGGACTCTGCCCAGTTCCCAGGCTTGGGCTTCTGCAAGTTGCTCTGCCTGAGACTGCTTCCCTGACACTAGCCTCTGGCCTACTTACTATTCCTTTTAACTTCTAAAAACTGTGAAATGTCACCTCCCTAAAGGAAAGCACATAGAACAAATGGACAGTGTAACAAACCATTTTAAAGGGATGCCTTGGTATCTAAAAGTCAGGTCAAGAGACTGAACGCCTACCTGTTCTTTAAAAAACACTTTTTAAAAACACTTTTTAAACATTTTAGACATAAAAAAACAGATTAAAATAAGCATCCACAGATCCTCCCCCGAACCTTTTGAACCTCTTTTGGTTTTCCCTACATGCTACAGATTTTAAAAGAGGCAAAACGTCACAGATGGAAGCCAAGCCATTTAGGTACCCTCCAGACCCCAGACCTCTCCCTCACCCCTCCAGAGGTAGACAGTGTCCTGACAAGGTGTCCTCATCCCCACGGGTCTGTGCAATTCACACAGAAGCCCCCTGAGCCGCAAACCGCTCGATTCTGCGCTATTTCATCACCCAGCACATGTCCTTCTGCTGTGTGCTTTCCCCCTTCACATGGGTTTGAGATTTTGTTGATGTTAAAGCAGGTAGCTCTCTCCCAAAGTGAAAGTGGTGAACCAGCATTCCATTGCAAGAATCCACCTGTAGTTCTTGATCTAGTCTCCTGTACAGGACATTTGGGCTGTTTCCAGCTTTGCACTCTACAAACATGGCCATGAGCATTGTGAGGACCAACGCATTTCTCAATAGCCTGTGGCGTCCTTGACATGCAGTTTGGCCCTCACTAAATGTTCATGTAATGAATCAATCAGTACAGTATTCATTTCAGGATCGTGACCACAAATGCACTAGGAAAACCTGCAGCGCAGGATGTGCCCTTGGTAGTTGCTCAAGAAACATCACCCCAGCCAGCATATCTGCTTCCCGGTGCCACCAGTAAGGGATATATTTGGGGTCTGCGGGAGGTTCTCCAGCTCTGCCTCTGAAACATGCTGGGGAAGGTCATGAGGGTCGAGGAAGAGATTTCAGTGTGAGCTGTAAGACCAAACAAGAGGGGGCAGAGAAGGGACCATAATCCAGGCATTGGTTGCTCTTTCTGCTATTGCCACAATGTTCAATAGAATTTCGTGACAGTAGTAATTATTGCCTTTCATATCATTTGGTTTTAATTTGTGCCAAGAACTGGGACCTTTGACATTCAAATGTTCTTTTTCAAAATTTAAAACCACATGAGTCCCACTTGCCATTCATATCAGTCTTAGACACTCATTTTCCTGCTGTCAAGCTGGCTGACGACCCAAAGCCCACAGGGAGGGAGTGAAGGATCCTGCTGCCAGGTCTGGAACCCACTCCTGACTCACAATCCAGGGCTTTTTACTCCACTTCTGTCTCAGGAAGAGTGTGTCCCCTTTATACAGGATTCCTGGGTGCTGCTAGCCTGGGCCCAGCCAGCCATGTATTGTTATGCATTGTTAAGGCGAACGTGCATGAAGGCTTAAAATGTTCATGGAGTTAAGAATGAAAGCAGTAGTCTTAGATTTCCTGAGTACTTACTGTGTGCTGGGCTGCACAAAGAGTTTTCCACGCGTCTGCTTCACAACAAACTTATAAAGTGGTACTACCATGCACAAGCTACAAACGAGGAAACAGTCTCAGAGAGGCATAGCAGCCCCTGGGGACGGGACAGGCAGCTGAGGACCCAGATCCATCTCTGAGCCTGTGTCCTATGGTCTGGCTATGAGCATTGCCACCTCCTGGCACATACTAGGCTGAGTATGAGTCCAATATAAATAGGGACATTTGATATCCAGTTACAGTAAATCTGAGCCAGAGTTTAAAGACAATCTTTTAAAAAAAAAAAACACCTTGTTTCCAACCAGCATTCAAAAACAAGCTAACAAACCTATTTTCAATTCAATGCGAGTATTTTATGCAGTGCATTATTTTTAATTTATAATTGATGTAAAGTGTGTCTTATTGGCTTAATTGTCCCTGAAATTATGATTTAAAACCTAGGAAGTGACTGGGAGTGGCCTTGCCAATACTACTGATGGTAAGTTTCCAATGAACCGTGGCCAGCCGCAGCTGCCTTGCTCTTGGACTGAGTCCTAACCCTCAGCTGGGGCCGATGGACGTGGACTTCTGAGGTCCCTAGGCTTTGGTTACCCACGGCTGCTAATGTGCCATGGCAGGACTTGCTCCCCCCCCCATACTGGAGCAGGAGGAGGGGAGCAGAGTGAGGAGGAGGAGGGCTGTGCTAGGTGTGCGGGAAGCGCTCAGTAGATACGTTCTGTTGGCTCACTCACCTGTGTTCATTCATCACTTACCTACCGCTCACAGCACGTGGTCTTCAGTGTGAGTCTTCAGTAGGCAAAAAGAGCGAGCCAGGCTTCTGCCCTATAGGAGGGAGAAGATTGGGGGCATACCTGGCTGTTCCCTCTGAGGGTCTCCCTGTGTGACCCTGGCCTAGCCCCTTCCCCTTACTAGCCTCAGTTTTCTACTCTGGATCCATGGAGAGTCCCAGTGCAGATCTGTGATCTCCAAGGGTCCTTCCAACTCCGAGTCAGCCTGCCGGCGCCCCAACCTCACTGCCCTTTGCTGCCCCTGCCTGCCACCAGTCTCACCTTCCCTCTTCCTGGGGCCTCTGAGGACCAGAACAAGAGATCTGTGACCTCTACCCATTAGCTCCTGAAGACTGCTCATCTCTGTGGGAAATAACACAGTAGTGCTCTAAGCCCAGGTTCACTGGAAAAATTCCTTCACCTCTCAGAGCCTCAGTTTGCTGATTCATAAAATGGAAAGACTAACAGTTGTTTCCTCATGGGATTGTAAGGATTAATTGCTGTTAATGGTACAGGAAAAGTATCAAGCACAGTGCTGGACCCAGAGTGTCACTCTTATGGGCTCTTGAGCCACACACAGTGAATGCTAGATCATTCCTGTTACGTGACAGCTCCAAGTGATGCCCAAAGAGCTTCTGGCACAGAGCAGGAACCTGTGCCATGAAGGCATGAAGAGTCAAGAACAGAGCCCAACACTACCATCCAGGTGAAACCAATAGAAAGTTAAACTCACCTCTCAGAAGAAAAGGAAAAATACTGTCCCAAAAAGGCTCTGGGCTTGTACAGTATTTAGCACGGGCTAAACAGCAAACGTGAGGGCCATCAGAGTATGTATTTTGCTGCAGGGAAACAGAAGTCGGGTCTTCTAAGGCCACTTTAGGGCCTGATTTGGAACTGGTATTAAAGTACCGAAGACTTAAGTCACTGAGGCCCCAGCTGGATTCAATCACGTAAAAGATGCAAGGAGCGCCCCAGTGCCCCAAACCCTGCAGGTCTGGTCTAACCTGGGCCACACTGACTCAGGCCTGGCTCATACTTTTAGGGGCCTTTCTTTGGCCTTTTTCCCCTTCTTTACTACCATCTTCCACGTTTTCAGTTGTGTGCATCTCCCCCACCCCAGCCCTGAGGAGATAAGAAGGTGCCCTGGAGAGAGTGGTCAGTATTCAGAGGAACCAAAATCAGCCTCCAGCCCCCAGCCTCTCCCAGGGCAGTCTGAGGTCCCATCCAGCTTGGAGGGGACTAAGGAGGAGGCAGGCTTCAGACACTGGAACCCCCAGTCCGCTGGAATGAGGCCAAGGGCATCGTAGGGATCCCTGAAGCCCACTGGCCCCTCCGACCCTGGCAAATGCTGCATGCCCCCTTATTTCCTGCTATGAAAACCTGCAGAAAACAGGGAACTCCGAACTCATCAGTTATGCACGTCTTAATAAGGAATAAATTGAGGAAATCTGACGCTAATGTTGAGGTGAATGCCAGAGAATGGGGTTGAGATTTGGACTGACCCAGAGAGCCTCTTAATGGTAGAGGAGCTGTCTAGATGTGTAACCTTTGTGTCTCTTGAGACTCTGCAAAATGGTCCCTCAGCAATTCCTTGCAGGAACATTTCCCCAGGGACTAATGACCCGAGCTAGGTTAAGAACCCAGCTCTGTACCTTGCAGCAAAGCAGGTCCTCCAGGGTCTGTGCTGGACAACCACCAGGGGACGCTGCGGCCCGGCCCCGGAGGTGGCCTCCCACCTCCACTCACCAAACAGACTGGCGGTGGCAGCTCTGGCAGGTGGCCTCCAGCGTGGGATCCTGCCAAACACAGAGCCTGGGCGGTAACCTCGCCTTCCAGGGTGTGGTCTGCTCAGAGCAGCATTTCCTGGCTTCACCTGGATAACGAGGCAAAATGCATATTCCTGGGCCTCACCCAATTGGCTCCCAATCCTGGCACAGGATGGACTGTGCCAGGAGCTTTAAAAGTACCGATGCCTGGGCCCCCTCCAGAGATCATCCTTTTATTAGACCTGGGCATTGGGTTCCCATGTAGTCAGAGCTGAGACCTGCTGATGAGAACCTGCCATAACGGACATCTCTTACCAGTGTGGGCTGCACACTGAACTTGAGAACCACTGACTTAAAGGGACTTGCGGTTCTTCACCTCTGTATCTCCACACTGTGCTCCTGGACCTTTGGTTGCCGTCACAAGCTGGTACATAGAACCACAGGGTAGAATCACTCTGAGCCTTTGGTTCTCTCAGCTGATCTTTTTGATCTCTTGGCCCTGCACCACTTCTCACATCAGGAAAGTATTTAACCAGCTCCCCAACTGCTGGGTGTTCTGCTTGCCTCCAGCTTTTCCCAATTAATCTCTGCAGCGGTGGGCATCCTGGGCCAGCCACCTGGGCCCTGTGGGTGAGGTTTCTCTGGGTGGCTCTGCCTGAGAATGGGGGGGGGTCACTGGACATGAAGTGGCATTTTAGGTTTTAATTGAAACTGCCAAGTTGCTCTACTACAGTCCAATCAGAAGGCCCAGGGATTCAAATGTGCAGCTGGTGGGCCTAACATCCTGCCATATTTCATCTGTTGAGGGGATAGATCACAATGGCTGCTGATTACTAAGAATCCACTGTGTCCTGAGCTCAGGGGATGTGCTTACAGACGTCATTCTACTCCACGAGCAGCAGCGTGATTATCCCTATTTTACAAAAAAGGAAATCGAAACTCCAAGAGGTTGTCACTCATCGAGATCACATAACTAGGGTCATACAGGATTTGAACCCAGGGCCGTCGGACAGCAGAGTTCATGTTCCTACCTCCTGGGCCCTCCAACATCTGCATTACTCTGCTCAACAGTGAGCTCGAAGCCTGGCACACATTTCAGGTGGGGTGTGTTGTCCCAGCCGGCCCTACAGTGGGGGTCGAGCTCACAGCTCTGTTCATACACCTACTTGGCAAGTGGGGTGGGGCAGCCTGCCTGCTTCCGGACTCCCACATCCCAGTGAAAGTGTGGCTCTGGGCCCAATGCCAAGAGGCATTTCCTGAGACCGACGGGTCAAGCCTGGTGCCTGCCCAACTCTGGGAACAGACCTGGAACCTAGTGGCCTCCCTCGTGGTGTGGCGGCATCCCTGACAGCTGCTTCCCCATCTCACGTTGCTTGAGGTGAGCCTTTCAGACCCAGCCCCTGTCCTTTCCTGGGCTTTGCCTGGCATGCTGGGGTACCAGTATCAGTCCATAAGGGGTTCCCTAGAGCTGAGGGCTCCACAAGGCAGTAGGAATTAATGATCCCATTTTACAGTAGAGAGACCCAATGAAGAAGCTCTTAGAGGTTTCAGAATGTGTGAGTGACAGAGTGGAACTCAAAACCTAGGCTCCCAATGCCAGGTACCATATTCTTTCCACCACCCTCCACTGCCTCTGGCTAACAAGCTACTTATTCCCCCATTCCACGCAGAAAGAAACTGGGGCTCTGGGTGCAAAGCTCTGCCTTGGAGCTGTAGGGGAATTGCAAGGGGCTCTGAATTAAAACACCAACCATATTGTTGTTCTAAACCCACTCTGGACAGCCCCAGGGGGAAGGGGGAGGCTCTTGGGGCCTATGTATGTTGCAACATAGGTAGGGGACAGGGGCTCCCAGGTACCTCCTCTGGGATCCCACAGCTCTAGTTTCCCTTAGCACAGCCCATGCCATGCTGTCTTCCTGCCTGACTTGAGCCCAAGGAACAAAGCCCCACTCCTCA
The DNA here is from genome assembly GCA_030015415.1 of Cynopterus sphinx. Taxonomy (NCBI): domain Eukaryota; kingdom Metazoa; phylum Chordata; class Mammalia; order Chiroptera; family Pteropodidae; genus Cynopterus; species Cynopterus sphinx. The sequence continues at coordinate 115,448,694 of CM057381.1, forward strand.
CGTTTATACTGCTCTATGCAGAGAAGGAATTCAACGAGTGTGTCCTGATAGGATGGTGGGTGGAGAGCAGAAGGGGACATTTGGTCTCTCTGGAGAGAATTCGGCCCCCTCATCCCCACAGCCCCTCCCCTCGCTAGGGCCAGCCCCACCTCATCCTGCTTCTCTCCAACTATGGAAACTTGTACCCCAGCCCAGAAAAGTGAACTGGCCGGAAGTCAGCTGCTTGGCTTCCAGAGCCAGCCAATCAGGAGCTGAGGGCACCTTGCCTACCTCTAAGGTCAAAGGGCTGGGGGCTGGACCAGAGAGGTTGGAAGGGCCTGTGCCCCAGACATAGAAAGCGGGAGCAGAAGGGAGAGAGGCAGAGCAAGAAGGAATAGGAAATGGGAGAGGGGGAGCCATGGATGTGGTGGGAAAAAGAGCTGTATGTGCAGGGGACACTGACCACCACCTTGGAGCCAGGTTCCTCACAACACAATGGGCACACTGGAGCATGGCTCTCATCCTCGATCCAGCTGCTAGGCATTTTCTCACCTTTTTCTTCTACCCTGCTCCCCTCCCCTTCTCCAGGTAGGCAAGGGCTCCTGAGCAATAGATTCTAGAACTCAGACACAGCCTTCTCTGTGGCAAGGTCAGGGATAAATAGTAATGAGGCGTGTGCAGTTACATCTAGCATCGCCTTGCCTTGTCTTCATTTTACAGATGAGGAAACTGAGGCTCAAAATAATTAGGTGACATGCCTATGTCTCTTGGCCACTCTGCAATTTGAATCTAGGTCTCCCTGAAGCCTGAGCTATATCAACTTTCTCTTCCTCGTCCTCCTTTCCAGTCTGGGTCAGCCTCTAGGCCTTCATTCATACCTTCCAGCCAGGCCTTCGCCTCTCTGCTCTTCAAAACTGGCCCCTCACTCTCCTGAAACAGCCTGCAGCTTGTTCCACCTTCTTCTGTCACCCCATAGAGACATCTGAGGCTCTCTGTAAGCCACCCAGAAAACCCCGCTTTAGGCCCAGGGCCCTAGAACCAGAGGAAACCTATAAATACAAACACATTTGCATGAGAAAGCGCAGGGGTCTGTGACTGCAGCCAACCTCAGTTAGTTTTCAGGACACAGCTATCACAGGTGGAGCAGCAGCCTCCAGCTTTCTGGGACAAACGCATCCCAACAGCTAGGTCAGTACCATTCAGTGTTTATTTAGACACACAAATAACAGAACCGAGCGGTTCAGACAGCTTGCGCTCCTTTTTTTTTACATTATATATATGTATATATATACACATGCTTATGTGTATATACCTATATACATATATACGTACATATATTTTTTTTAAAAAGATCAACACATGACCAGTCCCCATGTTTTTTTCTCTGAGCAATATATACAGCTTATTATGTATGTGTGTATGTGTATACATATATATATGCATATATATAATATATTTTTTCAATAGATAACTACATTCAAGTAATGAAACACAGGATTTACAGTTTCCCTCCGAGGGCAGAGGAAAAGCAAATTCACACTCAGTTCACAGAGGAAGTACCATTAAGAGCCCAGCCAGACAGGCGCCAAGGCCCCTCCTGGGGGTGGGGGTGGGGTGGCAGCAGCAGAAGTCACAACAGTCACACAGTTGCTTATCGTGGGGAGCAGACCAGTGCCGATGCGGGGGGCGGAGCAAACCTGCTCTGCCTGGGCTGGGTGGGCAGACCATGCTGGCTGACCCAGGTTCCTGGGCTGGGGTGGGTTGCAGGGCGTGTGTGGGAACCTCACTTTTCCAGGAGCCTCTCGAATTTGGGATTCACGAAGGAGAAGCCAGCGAATGCTGTTTGGTCCATGGAGTCGATGAGATTCTTGTCGCTGTAGGAGAGACGCGCCTTCTCATTGAGGAACTCCTGGTCAAAGTTGCTGTAGTCTCCAGGGGACTTCTGCGGGCAGAGGGTAGGGGTGTGTGAGCAGGACCCAAAGGGTGGCCTCCCAAACACCTCAGAATCCCTGTCGGGCTGGCCCAGCCAGAGCTGTCCTTGTTAAGAACAGAAAAGGCAGTCTCCCAACAGTCTGAGAGAAGCCCAGCCAGAAGGCGGATGCCAGTTCCCCCAAGGGATGAGGGAAGCCAGCAAGGAACCCTGGGCCTGCATAAGGAAAGGTGGGCAGGTCCTGAACAGTGTTCTGGCAAACTACAGCCCATGGGCCAAACCCCGCCCACCATCTATTTTTGTAAGTCCCACAACTCAGAAAAAAATCAAAAGGAGAATAATATTTCATGATGTGAAGATTAAATGAAATTCACGTTTCAGTGTCCATGAACAGATTTATTAGTACGTGACCACACCTATCCAATGATGTATCACCTATGGCTGCTTGAGGCCGTGTGGTCTGCATTAAAACCTAAACTATTTACTATCGAGCTGTTCACAGGAAAAATTTGCCAACTGTGCTTCTGAGGATGCGGCGAAATGATAATAGAGATTGCAAGCTGGTGGCCCTCTGGCCAAACTGAGCTGCCAAGTACAACCATGTTGTCTGGCAGTGGGTTTTAATGGCATTTGAACCAATATTTTTAAATGGGAAAATCGGACATCAAAATCCAGGTTTCTGGCTCTTTAAAAAGAAACAGGCAGAGCAGAGCAGTCTTCCACCCATTTCCTGGCATATCCTCTCCTGATGCTGAAGTCCCCTCGGGCCACTTGCTACAAGCCCCACCACTTCCCACTAACAGGGGCAGCCAATCAGCACTCCAGACTTGCGCTTCTAGTGCAGAGAAATCAAATCTATCCTCTTCCTATCACAAGCGAGGGACTGAGGGCAAGCTGCATGATCTTCCTGAAGCTGTCCTGGCCTGGGAATGACGTATCCAGCCCAGGAGGCATCCAGTTTAAGGTCCCTAGAGCAGGGGAAGTGCTCCGCAAGCCTCCAGGCATAAGCATGGGGCACACAACACTGGCGGCCCAGTGGACCGTGTGTCCTGAAGGAGGGGAAGCAGAGGAGAGAAAGGGAGTGGGAAGAACAGAGATCAGAGAAGGGCCACAGAGTCCAAAAGCTGAGGTGTCTGGAGTACTGCAAATTCTGGCCCTAACCTGCCTTTGCTCTCCTGCTCGCTCCTGGTGGCCTCTGTGGATTCTGGGATTTGTGAACCATCCCTCCTCTACCTGGAACACCTCCCAGCTGCCCTCAGTCCTGCCCACATCTCATTTCCCTTCAGTCCCACCCCATTCTATGCATTCTGATGACAACTGATCATGTGTGGCCTTGCAGTATCTCCCGTACTATTGTGTTTCATGATCATCTGTTTTAAAGTTTCATATCTTTTATGTCAAGCCAGGACTCCTCCAGCTCTGGGGCTGGGCCTCCCACTTTGCCGAGCAGCTTAGCACGGTGCTCTGCGCCTAGCAGGCACTCAGTATTTCCAATATTTATTGGAAAATGGACTGGATGGATGGAGATAGAGGCTTAACCCTGCTTCCTAAAGCATAGTACCCTATATACAGTATGCGCTAAAGAATGTATGTTGAAGAATGGCTAGATCCACAGTTTCCAGTGTTTGTTGAATGACTGAGTGAGGAGAGAGAGGGTAGGAATATCAGTGTAGAGGCTGTGACTGAACATGCCAGGGAGACCAGGGAAGCAGTTTTGCTGGAAGAAGAGAGGAAGAAAGCCCACCCCAAAACACAGCAGCAGCATCGAGTCGAGGGGCTCCCACTAGAGTTGGATCACATACCACTTTGGGCTTGAAGGGCGGCTCCACCAGACGTTTCTCCAGCAGAGTCCAGTTGATGGTCTTGAAGAAGGGGTGGGTTTTGATGTTGCCAGTCACTCCCAGCCTCTTGGCTGGGTCCCTTTCAAGCAGCTGCAACCCAGCAGGGGCCCTGGTTAGTACTCGAGGGCTGTAGGAAATTGGAGCCTCAGCAAACCCCCAAGCAGATCCAGAGTGCTCAGGCAGGCATGGCCCAGCCCAGCGGTGCAGCCCAGGGCCTCGGGGACTGTGTGGATCTTCTCTGGCCTGCTATGCTCCCAGGTGCCCCAGAAACAAGTCGTGGACGGGGGCTGCTGGGACTCGTGAGTAAAAACAGAGGCTATTTATTGAGTACTTGCTTTCTGCCTGGCACAGACCTGAGTATCATAACATTTATGTTTTCTTCCCACAAACTGTGAGGCAGGTTCTTTCGAAGCCTCCATTTGCACATGTGACAGACACATAAGACAGACTCAGCGTTCAGCTTCAGGTCTGTCTCCTGACCTAAGCTTGTAATTGCCATGCCAGGCAGATTCACTGCAGGGTACTCAGACAAGAGCTCCTGAGAATGTGTTGAAAGGAATACACTCAATGTATTAGGACTGGAGCATCAGCTGCCATTCCAGAGACAGGAGGCTTCCGGCATCCCTGTGACCCCATGTTTACTGGTCCCTGCCCCAGCCAGCCTAGCCCAAAGCCTCCCACCTTCTCCAGGATATCCTTGGACTCCTTGGTGATCCAGCGTGGATAATGTGGGGTGTCCACACGGATTGACTCGAAGAGTTCGTCCTCATCATCACCATGGAAGGGGGACTGACCAATGAGCATCTCGTAGAGAAGGACTCCAAAAGACCACCAGTCCACTGAGAATGAGTACTTCAGGCCTTGTAGGATCTGGGGCAGGAGAAGGGGTGCTGGAGCTGAGAGAGTCTCCCGGAGCTGAGAGGGGCCCCAGAGTATGAACCCTGACCAGGCCTCCTCACCCTCCTGGCTTTGGCATGGACATCACTGTCTCTGGGAAGCCTTCCTGGCTCCACCCTGTTGAGACAAGGTGTCTGCCTAGGCTGGTGGCTGGGAGGGTGCCAGCTTACCTCAGGTGCAATATAGTCAGGAGTGCCACAGAAGGTGCTGGCCTGTTTCTCCCCAGTTATGTTCTCCTTGCACATCCCAAAGTCAGCAATCTTGATGTGGCCATCCCGGTCCAGCATCACGTTGTCCAGCTTGAGGTCCCTGAGAGGAAAGGATAAGAAAAGGGAGTCCTCAGGAGCCACTTCTCCTCCTCCCTGCTAGCCCCTATGTCTTCATTTTCAACCACGTAAGCCTGGAACTCTCCCCAGGAACAAGGGAATGAGGAAGAGAAAAGCAGCAGAAGAGAAAGAGAAACTAAAACAGATGCTTCTTGCAAGCCACCTACTGTGTGCTACATGCTAGACACATGCTGTCCTACTTTCTGAAGCCCAAAATGAGGCTCAGAGTCGCTCGCCCAGGGTCACCTGGCTGGTCAGCAGTGAAAGTGGCCCTGGGCTCAGGTTTGTCTGACTCCACAAGGGCAGAGACAATGTTTATTTTTATGTAGTTGGTTGGGTGAGTAGGTAATGTGTGCACACAATAACAAGTACTAGAAAAGGGCAAACAGCACACACAAAGTTCACCTTCCACTAACCTTGATTGCCTTCCCTAGAGTGATTCTAGACACAGACAAGCACATCACAACATACATATCACCTTTTAAAACCTGAACTCTAACGTTCAATGCACGCTGTTTTTCCACTTGACAATATATTTGGGCGTCATCCCACATCAGGACACAGAGCATGACCTCGGCCTTCTTGATGGGTACATAGTAATCCGTTGTAGGACGAGACCAGCATTTACTGGGGTGGGTAAATTTATGAAACCAGTCCCTATTGGTGGAAGCTTAGACTGCTCAGATGGAACTTCAGAGCAAGACTGATTGCTCCAAGGAAGGGAGATACGACATCGGTCAGTGCTGCGCTCCTGACAATGTCGCTGAGTATGGGCAGTGAGTTCTCAGCCCCTGGAGCCATGCCAGCCTCAGCTGAGGGGCCAAAGGAATTCTAGCAATGGAGTAGGAGGTCTAAGCAAATACCCAACTAAAGACTAACTCCAAGTGGAGATGGGGCCATAGCTGGGCTGCGGCCCCACTCAGAGGATTTCAGAGGATTTCAGAGGATATGACGGGGTTGGAGCTTCCCATCCTAAAAGCTCCCCAAACCCCAACTCTCAACCTACGCACCTGTAAATGATCCCTTTGTCGTGTAGAAACTGTAGTCCACAGACTATCTCAGCCGCATAAAACCTGGATATGAGAGAGAGAAAGTGTTCTGGAATTCCTACCAATAAGTCCTTGCTTTTCCTTGGTCCCTCAGCCCCACCCCCAGGGGCAGGAAATGCTGCAAATAACTCCATGGACAACCTGGGCTGAGATCAAGTACATCTTATATCAGGCAACATGGCAGGGGGCAGGGGAGGGTGCACTGCTGGCAGCCAGGGCAGAAAAACTTCCAAATAAGACAATTTTATGTCATAAGAGTGTATGTATCTCTATTCATGTCCATATATATGAACATATACACACACATGCACACACACAGTTTTGGGGGTGCGTACTAGTCGAGTTCACACACCAGGGTCCGGAGTTATGTGCAGGATCACCATCTGCCCTGGCTGAGGCCCAAGGAAGGAACAGGACCCAACATGTCTGTGCTGTGATCCCAGCCAGAGCTCACCCACTGCCCAGGTTTCCCATACAGTGGGAAACCCCAAATCCCTCCAACCCCAGATCTAGCCCAGGCTGGCTTCTCCAAGAAGAGGGAAGAAGGAATGAGAGGCAGGCCAGCAGAAGTCTCTTCCCCTGCAGGGCCCTCACATACATGGCACGGTATAGCTCAAAGCGGCCTTTGTCTTGGATGTGGTACATCAGGTCTCCCCCGTTGAGGAACTCCATCACAAAGAACAGGTGATCCTGGGGTGAGAAGGGTGCAGAGAGAGGCACAGAAATGGGAGGGAGGCTCCCTCATTGAGGGCCACCGAAGTGGAGGACAACTCTGCCCTGGGGGATGTACTGGGAGGAGACAAGGCCCTGTGCTGGGGAGTAGGACTGAGGATGGGACACAGGGCTGCCTCAAGTGGTCTGAGTAGGAGACACGCCCTGCCCTGAGCAGGGCTTAGCTACAGGGACACTGGCAGCGAGAGGGTCAAGCACCTTGGTCTGGAAGGTGCAGAAGAGGTGGGTGAGAAAGGGATTCTCCCAGGCGAGCGCCAGCACCCGCTTCTCCACCATGGTGCACTCCACATCATCGTCGATCAGAACTACATCCTTCTTGAGGGCCTTGACAGCGAAGAACTCCTTTTTGCCCTTCAGCTCTGCAAGCAACACCTGAAGGGTGGGTGGCAGTGCTAAGCAGGAAAGGCCTGGGCCAAAGGCCAGGGCACCACAGCCCCACACAACCAGGAAGAAGCCAGGGAGGGTGGGAAAAGATGCCTCTGGGCTGCTGGGCCCAGGTCCCTTGGGCCACCCCAGAGCCATGTGGTACCTCACCTTCCCAAAGCTGCCTTTGCCCAGGACTTTGTGGAAGATGAAGTTCTCAATGTTGCACCTGGTGCTGCCCTCCCAGATCTTGCCATAGGTCCCGTTGTCTGTTGGAGAAATGACACTTCAGACCCAGATCTCCATTGGCTGAGTCCCTCACCTGGGGCCCAGGGGTGGGCTGGGGTGAGGGGCCTCAGAAAGGAAGGGGCTCATCTTCCATGGTGGTATCTCCTCTCAAGCCTCACAGGCCCCAACCTGGGCTCTACTGGGGACTGGGGGCTTTCCTAGGGGGAATGGGCCCAGCTTTACCTGGGATATCATCTCCAGAGACACCCGGCTTTTTTTCGAAATTCTGGTAGATCCCAAAAGGCTCTGCAGGTTCTGTCTCCGACTTCCGGACAGATCTCTGGAGGGAGGGGTTGGTGGTTGGGGGTCCAGGCAGTTGGTCACACCATGGTTAGAACTCCCAGCCCAGAGGGAGGACCCCTACCAGCCATGATTCCACCCTTGATACCAATGGGAGACAGCAGGGGCAGAGCCTGGGACCCCCAGGAAGTGCATAAACACATACACACGCACACATACTCGCACACGTACTCGCACACGTGCGCATGCACATATACCCTCTCTTCCAACAGCACAGGGATGCCTCAGTGCTTTGGAAAGTGGTGGTTACAACAAAAGTTTTGTAAATTGGACACCACCTTCCCAACCACTTAGTCAATAGTTTTTTGTTTGTGTTGTCTTCACTCATGGTTAATTCTAGAATTGTACCTTAAAGTTTTGTGGCAATCCTCAAGCCCCCAGCCCCACCCGATGCATGCACAAACGTATAGACACAAAGCCTTTTCATTCAAAGTGTTGCAACCTTGAAGCCCCCAAGGTCATCCTCAAGTAAAGTACTGGAATTTGAGTTCTACTTCTTGAACTGGATCTTCTAAAAGTGGGATCTTGGGTACAAAGCCCCCTGCTGTTTTTCCCTGGGAGTGGGTGTGAGCCCCGACTACCCCCAACCCTATCACCATCTGTCCTGGATTCCTATGACCCTGCCCACCTGGCTGACTTGATTCAATGCCTCGGCCAAGAGCTTCTGGTTGATGCCGCAGAGGTTGGCAACCTTTTTCTGGCACTTGTGATGCACATTCATGCCACAGTCTGGGGTGAAAGAGAAGCAAGGCCATCAGGGCCCCATCCCAAGCAGGACAACCAACAGACTCCAAGAGAACTGTCTCCCTTGCCCCAGGCCCAGCCAGAACAGGGAGGCGTGGAGAGAACAAGAGAAAGGCTTTTGTGGGCTTCTGCTGGGTGTCCTGTCTTTAGAAAAAATGTATCTGAAGCCATCAAAAGCACTTAGGATCTTTCATTATTTAAAGAAGGAAAAGAAAAATCAGAAGCTATTAGATCTAATTCTGAACTCTTCAAAGAATGTGTGGGACAACCCAGACAAGTCCCTTTTTCTCCAGGGGTCTCTTGTTTCTCCTCTAGCAGTCAAGCTGGGGTTGGGGAGAGGGTCTGTGAGGCATGTTTGGGGAGCACCTGCTTGTGTACAGCAGTGACTCTGGATCCTACTCTACTCTTATCCCTATTTTACACTTGAGAATGCAGAGGTCAGAGGGGTGGGGCCTCTTGTCCAGTGGTCACACAGCAGCTAAGCGATAGAGCTAGCCGGGCCAGCGGGAAGGGGATGCCAAGACCTCCCCACGTGAAATCCTTCAGCAAGGGGGCAAAGGCAGCATCAGTCAGGTGGAGTTTATGAGGTCCGGGTAAGTAGGCACAGCTGGGAGCCCCTCCACAACCTCCGCCCCAGCCTGCAGAGCTGGATGGCACACACCTTCACATTTTAATCCCTGTTTCACCAGTCCCCAGAGCAGGCTGCCACAGTGGTCACAGAAGGTGGGGCTCATGTAGTTGTAAACCTTGAACCGGTGAGGCATGTCGATATTGAAACGTTCTTTCTGGAACTGGGGTGAGGGGGTCACAGGTCAAGCACCACATGTCAGCTCTAGCCCCTTCCCCAACTCCTAGCTCTCCCCAACCCCATGCATAGTGAGATACCAAAAGGGCTCCAACAGGGATGGGGAAACTGGGAGGCCCAAGGAAAGACCAAGAAAAACGGGGAGGAAGGGTGAGCCCCACAGGGAACAGGGGAGAAACAGCCCAAATACCTCCCACATGGCCAAATCCCCCCAACTCCCCAGGGCCCTGTCCCAGCCTCACTATGGTGTCCCGGCTGTTGGTCGCAGTGCCCGTGCACCGGCCGATGATCTTGTCGATGCATTTCTTATGGATGGCAGCGTTGCATTCTTGAGGAGACACAGGCCCAGAAGGGGGATGGGAAGGCACCAGGAAAGGCAGAGTCTATGAGTTGGCCCAGTCCAGCCCCTTACACAAAGCCATCATTCTCCCAACTGCCCACAACCTCACCCCACAGAGGCCTCAGGCCCAGAGTTTGATTTTTCTCTCCTCTGGCCAACCCTTGAAGGAGGGGCCTGAGAAAGGCAGGGCAGAGAGGACAGGCCCAAGGATCTGAGATTAGAAAGGGCTCAAGGAGTCCTGGGTGGAGGGGGACAGGGTGGGGCAGAAGTGAGGGGAGTGAGGTATTGCAGTGACAGAATTGGAGGCAGGGGAGACCCCTTTCCCTTTACTATGCCACAGGACGTAAGCTCCCCAACTCGCACACACATGCACATACAGACAGATGCACCCTAGCTCAGACACCTGAACATATATATATACATAGCACGTATAACAATGACAAGTTTCCTTACGTAGAATGCTTAACATGTGCTAGCTACACTTAAAACACAGCTTTACATATTTTATCCCACCTGATCGCCACAATGACTCTATTAGTCCTATTTTATAGATGAGGAAACTGAGGCACAGAAAAGTTAAGTAACTTTGTCTAAGGCCCTACAGCTAGGAAGTGGTAGAGCTGGGATTCAAACCCAAGTAGTGTAGCTCCAGAGCCTGTGCTCATAACCACTGGCCCACAACACCTGGTGCATGCACCCTCGGAGAGAGAGGCGTGCTCATATGTGTGTACCCAGACACACATGCTGTTTAACCGAAGCACACGGGTGTGCCAGTCACGGTCTAATAGTCTCTCTTGGGGTAGAGCTTGGATGTGCGGCACTGGCTGATTTCTGTGTAAATACTCCACTGTGGCCAATTTTAGTCTACCAATGTGATGTCACTGAATGCCAAGAGTTCAGAGGAGATACAGAGATTTGGCTTTCATGAGCCGGAGCAAGCCAGCTCCAGCCCTCACTGGATGCAGCTATGATACACGGAAAATCCCACATGCGCGTGCAAGCATAGAGTTTTAGCACAGACATGCAGCCTCAACGCAGGGGCCAGGCTCTCCTGTGCACACACACAGGCTCTGGCAGTACGTATGAACCGGACTGTGGAGATACTTACGCCTGCATTTGTAACCTTGCTTGTTGAGACCCCTGGAAGGCAAATCCCCAGGCGGGGTGAGTGTGAGGAAGCGCTGGGTGTACCCGTCCCTACCCCTGCTCCACCCGCAGTGGGCACAGCCAGCCCTCACCAGACAAAATCTTTGCACACAGAACAGAAGGTGGGCTGCCTAAAGAAGGTGGCGATAAACTCGTGGTTCTTGATGTAGTGGATTTTGGCCTGTTTGATGGCTCCACGGCGGATCATTGTTGGAAACTTGGCCTCGTCTTCACCCCGAATAGACTGCTTGCAATCTGGGAACCACGGAGTAGTGAGGTCAGCTGCAGCCCCAGAGGGGCAACACTCCTGCAGTCCCTCCCAGGGTGGCCCTGGACAGGCTGTTTACAGAGGCTGCTTCTCTAAACTTCTGTCCTGTCTCTGGCCTCTGTACCAACATACCCAGCCCAGGTAGGGAGGGTCTTACCTCCATCTTCCAGGAAATACTGCACGGACATCAACACCTTGGCCTGGGGTTGCAGGTCCAGCTGCAGGGGTGAGGGTGGGGGGAGGGTCAAGGAAGGCGGGCCCAGACTCAGAACCCGCCCCCATGGCTGGCCCCCCCCAAGGCCAAGGAAGTCCAGGCAGCCTAGCAAACACCTGTCTGACCAGTGTGGGCGGGCCCCGCCCCGCCCGAGCCACGCCCCCAACCCAAGGGGTATTATTACACTTGGGGAAGTGAAAGGATCCAACCCACACCCAGCCTGGCCACATGGCCCAGGAGCAGAGTGAGAAGGGAAACTCCCCACCCTCAAACCCTGCTGTCCCCTTAACAAGGATCTTAACAAGGCCCCTTGCCTCCCTGAACATGCAGAGACACAGACACACGCACACTGACACACTCATGCTGGTTCTCTCTGTGTCAGGGGTTCTGCATGTCCAGTCTCCTCACACAGAGTGGCTGGTTCTGGTAAGGGCAGGACCCATACCACCCCTAGAATCCAGGCCTGGTGACTGACATTGTCCTTTGGGGAAGTAGACAGAGAGCTCAGCACTGGCCGAGGGTCAGTGCAGGCCTGGGTTAACTTCTCCTCTTGGCCCAACCCCTTCACCCCACACTGGAGGCTGACCAGGGTCCCAGATGGTCACAAAGTCTTTTCCAGGGGACATCTTGGCTGCAGGAGACCACATGTAACCCCAAAGGGCAGGAGATGCTCTGCCAACACCGCATCCTATGGTCACAAGTGTCACATGACATCATGCATGTGCAGAGTCCTAGTTTGGCATGTAAGTGGTGGGTCTTCAGCCTTCCCTTTCTCTCACCGTCCCCATGCTGAAGATCATAACTGATGTTCTCTGATGCCTGCCTAGGCATTCTAAACAGAACTGGGAACAATGGGTGCCTCTAAGAAGGGGGCCCGGAGCCTGGGGTTAGGATCAAACACATTCTTACGTATGGCTTGAAATGTTTTACTATATGCACATCCTGCCTTTACAAAATTAAAAGGGAAAAAAGTAGTCACAATCATAAGGATGGCTCTCTTTAGCACCTACTCTGTGCCCAGTTCTACAATTAGCCCTTCTAATCCAACTGCTCATTTCATCTGAACTGACCCTGCAGTAGGATCTTTTAGCAGCTTCTCCATTTTACAGATTTGGAATTAGACTCAGAAAAACTGAGGCTTTGACAAACCACAAAGCCAGAATTCGAATTCAGGCTATGTCAGCTGCAAAGCCTGCACCCAGCAGCCACGCTCACTCACCATACGTGCAAGCATGCACACACACATGCACAACTGCAGTTCATGCACCCCTCACCCAGAACTCAGCCTTGCCGTTGTTCTTCTTGCAGCGCTCAGCCAGCACTGACACGCCCACTGTCACTTCGGACACTGGCTCCTCGGCTGCCCGCATCAGCACAATCTGGATGACACGGCCCTCATATATGTGGGCGTCGAATGTGGACTTCCACTCAGGGTACATGGTGGGCTTCTTCTGCACCAGTGTCTTGCCACGCTCTGCAACAGGGGCCAATCCAACCAGATCAGATGAAGGCCCTCGATCCCTCCAACCCTGGACTTCCCACAGCCTTCAGCCCTGATAGAATCTGCTTGACCCTCCCTCCCCTCAAGGGTCTGCCATAGCTTCCTACTGTCCTTGGGGCTGAGTCTCCACTCCTCAGCCTGTCAGACTGTTCTGCTCACCTCACCAGCCTCATCTCATTCATGACATGCTCCAGAACACAGAACTGCTGGCAGCTTCCCTTGGGCTCCCTGCCAGGTCTTACTTAGCACCAGGTCCTTTCTCCTGCTATTCCCTCTTCCTGTGACCTTTTTCCTCCAGCCCCACTGAGATGTCCCCTTCCCTATGCATTCACTCAGTGAACACATGAAGAGAGCTCTCACATGCCAGTCACATTACTGGAGGCAAGAAACACAGCAGAAAGAAAAGTCAAACTGGTGCCTGCCCTCCTAGAGCCTCAGTGCTGAGCAGAGATGTGAACCAGTTCATTCCTCAAGTAAATGTTGAGTCATAGCTGTAATGAAATTGAAGTGAGCAAGGCCAGTGGTTCTAGACCTGCCCATGTCAGGGGGCCTTCCCCAGCCTAAGGTTTGGGAAGGCTTCCTGGAGGAAGAGACAGCTCAGCTGAGACCTAAAGGATGATACATGGTTCACCAGATGAGGGCAGAAACAAGAAGGAAGATATTTGCCTCTTCCAGGAAGACATCCCTAACTCTAGCCTGGGACAGTGCCCTACTCTCAGCTTCCCAATCACAGGACTCATTGTCTGGCTCCCCTACCTAACTGTGAGCCCCACAAGGGCAGGGCCAGGTCAGCCTTGGAAAACAGTAGTGTCCTAAGTGCCAGTACAAGGCCTGGCACAGATTGGGTGAAACAACCAATGGGGAGGAGTTGGAAGCCCCAAGCCCCAGTGAAGGCTCTGTGCAGCCAGTACTGGAGCCTACAGGCCTCTGCTGTCCTGCACCCATAGCTGGGCTGAGGAGGGGGATGACAGAGAATAGGATCCCTCAGAGGTTCTGAGGGAACAGGGCCTGGCCCCCCCACCAGTGCCACCCTCTGGGCCCAGACTCCCCACCCCACTGGCTGCTGCTACCTCTCCAAGTCCCCAGCTCTACCTGTGCTGAGTGCCTCCTTCATCTTCACAGCACAGAAGGGCTGGCTTGCCTCATCCGTGGCCTGCAGGGAGCCCAGCTCGTAGGAGTTGAAGGCAATGCGCAGGAATGGTGCCATGTTGGGGCCTGCAGTGGGGTTGTATAGACAGAAGGGTAAGGCTGGGTAGCAGGGCAGGACCAGCAGGTATAGCCCTGGGAGGTGGTCATGTATCCACTCCCCACAGGGCTCTCACAGCAGTGAGTCTGGCCCACACGGTGCTTATAATGCACTCGTCCTAGTTGCCAATGTTAACACTGAGAAGTTTTATGTAGGTCTAGATTTATGGCATCCTTGGTAAAACTAGAAGATGGGACATCAGGCAAAAGCTGGCTGGCACTGTCCCCTTGCTCAGGCACCCCTGCCAGTCTACTTTAGGCAGGGACTCCTTTTCACTCCTCTCTAAAACCTACCTGGGCCCTGGAGCCATGTGACTCTGTGACCCCTAGTTGTTCATTTCGGGGGTCATTCAATGCTCATTTAACACCCAATTGTGCACACCTACTATGTGCCAAGTACCCAGCATGTGCTGGCCAAAATGGGAAGGACAGTGCCCCCTCCTCCCCACATCCTGCCCCATATAGCCAGCCCTTTCTGGTTTTCAAAGATTTTTGCTCTTAACTACCCAGGCAGACAAGCAGGGCCAAGCTAACCACCCCCAGTTTTCAGACACGGAAACTGACACCCTGAGACCAAGCCAGCACCTAAAGCTGGGATTTGTTTGGGACCAGGGGCCTCTCATCTACGCAGAAGGTTGCTGGCACTTTCAAACAAATTTTTTTTCCAAATATAACACTATTTTAGTGTTCAATGTAATGCTGAATTTGCTGGCCCAATGCTCCCCCATTCCTCACAGTTCCTCAAATAGAGGGTCACTACAGGAGGTGACCCTGGGGGTCTTTTGAACTATCATTTGTGGAGGATGCTCACATGTGCAAGCCCACGCTTGCATACTCATATACACCTACTCAGACATTGGCTCCAGGTCTAGGATCCACACAGGACAGTGCTCCATAACCCTGGTTGAATGAACACTCGCCTATGTACATGCACGTACACATGTACTCATGCTCCATCCTGAACACAATAGACTGGCAGAGAGGCAGACTCACCCCTACTCACACACACGTATGTGGGCACATGCAGCAGCCACCCTGCCCTGGGATGGCTCCCCTAGCTCCTCCACAAGAAAGCCAGACCAGCAGTTAGACCAGTCTACTGGGAGCTCCCAGGCCAGATGAGCTCACAGGAAACACTGACCTCAGCCTACAACCCAGCCCAGTAGCCTGGCCAGTCCTCTAAGGCCAGCAGCCAGAGCAGAGAGGAGCAACCAGGAGGGGCAGACGCCCCATGTTTCCTGCCTGGGCCTGGCTCCTACTCTAAGGTAGAAAGAGTGGGTGTGCAAACTAGCATCTGAACCCAGGTCTCAAAGCCTTCAGCCTGGGCCAAGCCAAGCCAAGCAGCTGCCATGACCTCTCAGTAGAAGGGAGGGAGAGCCAACTGTGGGCTCCCACTGGCTCCTTCCTGGGCTAGAACACGCATGAGTGTACGAGTGGATATGTGTGAGGGTGCATGTGGGTGTACTGACTGCACGGCTGTGGAGATGTGTGTGCCTGTGCAGACGTGAGTGGGTGGTGCATGGTGGGCACTCAGGTAATGTTGAAGTGAAGAATGAGCTGCATGGGTCTGCCTGGGAATGGGTGTAGGAGTGTGAATAAGTGCCCCAAACCTCCAAGCAAAAAAGACATCATGCCCCTCCTTCCGCCTGCCTGGCCTGGAGGTCCGAGGTGTGGAACACCCAGGTGAGTGCTCCCTGGAGGTCTACAATGTTCGGCAGCACCCCTGCATAACACACACTTGCCACATATCAGTGTCCACATACCCAGGGCCTGAACCCACCAGATATGGCTCAGCCTCAATTCCTCCTCACAAGATAACCTTGAGACCAGGTGGGGGCAATGACAGACTTTCTGAGTGTCTTTCTGAGTGGATGAGGGTTGAGTGGGCAGGTGGGCAGAGATGAAACAGTAGTTGCGTCACAGGAGCTTGGCTTCTGGGGAAAGGGGAGTGAGGACAGCCCTGGGCAGCAAAATAATGGTCAAGCTGGGTATAAGACCCTGATACCAATGTTGCTTTGGCTATGGGGTTCTGTGCAGGGCCCTTGGCTTCTCTGAGCTTCATTCTCCAACTCCCCCAGCCCTCCATCTTCCAGATAAAGAGTGGTCCCTTGGTACATTGTCATGATGATGTGTAGGGACAAGACCCAACATCAACCCACAGACCTCAGGAAAGGGTCTTTTTAATGCTATCACCCTTTCTTCCTTCCATCTCTCACCTGTGCACTTCCTTTCTTAGTTTACAAAATACAGTCACATCCCCCATGACATCCATTCCACCTGCCCATCAGCCTCGGAAGACAGTCCTGATAATTGAGCCCACTTCTCATATAGGGCGACCAAGTCTCCAGGAGCACAGAGCTGTTCAGCCTGAAGCAGCAAGTGCGCCAAACACCTTCTGGCAGCTCCTCTTCCCCAGTGCCTCCCCTTGGGACCCAGCCTAGATAGCCCTCAGACTCCATGATCTCCTCTGCTTCTAGGTGGCCCAGCAGGAGGTGTCCATGGAAACCACCCAAGGGCTAAATGGAGAAGGGGAGAGTAGGGGGTATCAGAGAAGCTCCAGGAAGATGAGGCAAAGCCCAGCCTGTGGCCCCTTAGGCCTGCCCTCCACCTCTCTGCAGTCACACTCAGGGCAGCTGCTGCTCACAGTTAGCTGGAAGCCACTAGAGGGAAAACCACAACCACAGCAGGCCCCAGCCCCAAACCTGCACAGCCAGGCCACAGCACCACAAAGATGGAGACTTCCTGGCACTCCTCAGCAGTAACCCTAGGGTTAGATCACCTAGTCCAAAAACTAAAACTAGATCATGGCTCCAGCCAGGTTCTTCCACTTCCTCCACCCCACTGCACTACCTGGACCACAGGAGGGAGACAGACTGGGTGAAGATGAACTGGTGAAGAGGTCTTGGACCCCTACACACCACCTCCCCGCCCTGCACAGTAGAGCCAGAGTCATCCACCTACCTTGTGGAGTGTCTGAACAATGGTGGTGAGGCTGGGGGTAAAGAAATGGCACAAAAGCAAGGTGTACCAACTATTTATAGTCTCATGCAAATAGGCCCACAGGCCCCAGAGGAAGGCCCCTGGCTCAGCCTCATCGCTGCTCTGCAGGGCCATGGGGATGGCAGGGTTGGACCCCACACAGGGTTCTGTAGGGGCCAGGTCCTTGGGGCCAGCTGAGGCTAGCTGGGACTTTCCCAGCCACCTGTGGGCTCCTAGTTTCTGCTCTCCTGCTTCTCCAGCACACAATGGAGGCAGCCCAATGAAGCGGAGAGCACTGGACTTGTTTGGAGTCAAAGGGTCTGGGTGTGAATCTCAGAGCCCCCATTTACAAGAAGGATCGTCCTTCTCTGAGGCCAACAACACACCAGATTAGCTTTATAATGATATTAACATACTTTATCTCTGTACAGGTCCAGGAGATGGGTATTTTACTGATAAAGAAACAGGTTCAGAAAGGCTAAGTGACTTGCCCAAGACCACACAGCCAGTAAGTAGCAGAAGGATTTGAATCCAAGCCTGCCTAATATTTCAGCCCACATTCTTTCCAATGTGCCATGTCAAGAAGAGATGAAGGGAAAGAGAGCAGCACACATGACACACTCATGAAGACAGAAAACAAATAGGACAGGTACCCTGTGCTTGACGGAAGTCTACTCATCCAGCCCCCTCTAGGCCAGTCCTAGGCCTGACCTTGAGGACCGCCCCCTTTCTATACAACGCGGGTGGTAAAGACCCCTAAACTGCTTCCCTCCTTCTTGTCTCAGCCACTGGGGCCAGCCTCTGGTTCTCAAAACCTGAGAAAGGCTAGGCTATACTGGATTCCAGCTTCAGTGGGTGAGGGCCCACTGGCCCAGCTACCCACCCTGCCCTAGACTAGCAGCCCAGAGAATGAAAATTGGTACCAGGCCAGGCCAGACCAGGCACATCACCCCCTCGGGGCAATGGAAACCTACTCCCACTCCTTCCAAGGCATTGAGCAAGGTTGATCTCAAGCTGACCAGAGTGACTGTACCAGTCAGGGCTCCTGGGACACAGAAAACAAGTATGAATGCTGCACATCCATACGTGTGCACATGAGTGTGTTTCAGCAAGGAAGGCAGGGTGGGGGACATGGCCTAAGGGGGTGACACCAACAGAAATAGGAATACATTTTATAATTTTCTACAGCATATAAGTTGATAACAATTTTGTTGAAAGTGAAAAATAAAGCCCAGCAAGTCAAAACATCTCCAAGAGATGGGCCTTCAGAGACTGACATGCCCATCTCTTCTTTGTACAGAGGTGGAAACTGAGGACAGTGAGGTCCCCTCCATCCCAGCCCTTCCTTAGCATCTGACTCTGTCTTACAAGCCACAGGGTGATGCCTACTAGACAGAGAAGCAAAGTGGGGCCTAGAAAGAAAGGCCTTGTTCAGGCTCTTGGGGTGTGTGTGAACATGGAAGGAGGCTCCAGAAAGTCTGCCAGGCAATCAAGAGGTGACAGGCTGAGATCCAGGAAAGTAAGAGTCCGTAGAGATCAGCTGAGGCCCCCGGTAGGTCTGGGTTCTGTTCCCTTAAACGAACAGAAGATGCCCCTTCCATGCAACCCTCTCCACATGCACCTGCCCAGCCTTGGGACAGCCCCTGCTGCCCACCCATACAAAGCACCACCTGCTGCCAGTCAAGGCCCTCCTTGAGATGGAGATCCTGCCAAGGTCCCACCCACATAAGCCTTGAAGGAGGGAGAAGGCACGTGAGGCTCAGGCAGTGGGAGAGAAAAAGATTAAAGGCAGTGTGATCAGCAGAAGGAAACAGGGCCGTCCCTGGAAGAGCTGAAACAGGGCAAGGGGGCCAGGTGTGGCAAAAGCTGCCAGGCTGGGCAGGTAGGTGAGTAGCAGCTTGGCTGGGAGGCTGGCCTCCACAGGCAGCCTTCTTAGATGGAAGCAAGTTAAGGAGGCCACAGGGGTTTCACAACCCAGGAAACAGGCTCAGCAAGAAGAACAGGGGGTGGGGGAGGAGAAGGGCTAGTGCGACCCCTCGCCAGAATCTATGTCATAGCCCCCATTCGTCCAGCCCTGTCCTCGGAGTCTCAGGTCAAGGCCAAGTTCCAAAGCAGGAGATACTCCCCACACCTGCTCCTCCCCAAGACTAGCTCCTCATCCCCAAACACTGACCCCCCACCCCTCAGGACTCCTCTGGCCCCCTCCCTCATGCATATAGGCCCACAGGCACATCGACCACTCTAGACGCTCCTTCTTTCCCCCAGGGACCCCTTCCATCTCTTACCGCTCCTGGCCCTTCCCCATTCATTCTCCCCACAGCTTGAAACTCCTGGACTCCCACTGTCCTTAGAGAAAGCCCATGCCTCAGCCTGACCCTGGCCTGTGCTCCACCTCAGATCTCACTTTGCCCCAGTTTCAGACCTCCCTGTTTTTGCATATACAGTTCCCTTAGCCAGAATGTCCTCCAGAATTCCTCTGTATCTTTCCAGACACCCAGTTCTAAAGGTCAGACCTGGGGGATCTTTGCACGCTCCCCAGAAAGCCAGCTGCTACCTGACCCCATGCCCCATACAGATAACCTGTGCGCGTGTCTGGGATCCTGCTCCTGCTAAGGACTTGGGTCTATTGTCTGGGTAGTGTCTCTGCCTCTGGCTCAGTCTTCTCAGTCCTGGCTGCACACCTAACTATCCAGGGGATTTTCAAAAATTCCACTGGCAGGCCCAACCCAGACCACTGGAATCAGATGGGAATCAGAGGTGAAGCATGAGCAGCATGACTGAAACTTTTGCAATGTTAAGGGGTGACAATACCTTAAGAACCAATGAAAGACCTGGGCTCTCTTCCCAGGAAAACACACACGTGATAATGTGACATCTGCACATGATAGGGTGGGAACTGCAGGTTCCAAAGGCCCAGCCCTGCCTCAGGTAACCCCAGCCTTTCTCAGGCCCAGCCAGATAGCAGGCACCACAGTGACAAGACACACCAGGCCCATGGAACTCAGCTTGGTAGGAACAGTCACATAAATATATAATTATAGAGGAGGACATGATCACTGCTCAGGCAGCGAGCAGAAAGAAGGGAGTGAGAGGGGCTGGAGTGAGGGTCTGCTGCCTGGGGGAGTCAGAGAGAGCTTCGATCTGAGGGATGAGTTAAGGTGTCACAGGCCCACTAAGCCATAGAGTCTGGAAAGGTCTGAGGAACAGGACATGAGACCCTGGCTGCCATCAGCTCCCACCCACCCCTGACAGCAGGTGTGGTGTATAGGACCTCCTTGGGGCATAGCCCACGCCAAGCATAGGTCTTGAGTCACTCAGCTAGTCCCAAGATGGGGGAAGCCCTAGGTTCAGCCAGAGGGAGGAATCCCTGAGTACCCCCAAGGGAAAAAAAAGGGCCCCTTCATGACAGGACTGAGGACAAGGGAGCCTCTGTGAGGAGACAGGGTCGGGGGTACGTCAGGGTCTCTCTTAGAATAACCACACACATGTGCACATACGGCACAACCACCAATCTAAACACACAGTTACTCACAGGGAGCCGTGCTTGCTGTTACACACAACACACACACAGCTGTAGCCATAGGCACATACTCATTCCTTTGACACTCAGTGACACACTGAGAAACACACCCCCACACCCTGGCTCTCACATGGCAACAGACATCCAGGCCCACACATTAATTAATACTCTCGTGCATTCACCAGCACAGAAATCCATGTACACATAGGGTGACATATCACATAATGTACACATGGGCACAAAAATAAAAATACAAGCCCGGAAGGGCCCACACATGCCTGACTGGGATCTGGCACCAGAAAAGTCCCAGTGTAGCTTTTTCCACCACATCCCCTGAGGCACAATGGCTGGGCAGATGAGGGAGAGGGAAGGGCAGCTGGGTGTCAGGCAGGCTAGGCCTCCCAACCAGGGGAGGTGGGGAAAGTCCCTCCTGGCCCAGAGCAAAGTCCGAAGTATGTCAGGGAAGACTGGGCTGCTCAGGAAGGAGTGGGCGGATCAGGCTCATCGCTGGGCAGGCCTCCTCTGCCCACCTGTCTGAGGGGAAGTCAGCAGAGGCTGAGGATGAGATCTGGGGTCACGGGTGGTAGTCGCAGGCCTCATGCACAGAAGGGGAGGGCTCACACCTCCACAGGTAAGACAGCCATGCTAGGTACCGCACACATGACCTCCATTGAGCTCCAGACTCACTAGGCAGAAACTCACAGAGAGATGAAGCAATTCACCCAAGCCAGTGGGGCAGCTCCCAGCAAAGGCGGAGAGGGACCCTCTGGTTCTAGCCCCAGGACTGCCCTTCTGGCCTCCAACTGGGCAAAGGCATGTGCATGTGGTTGCAGGTGGGAAAACTTCCCCACCAGCCCCCACAGAGATGAGCCCTAGGTTCACTCCTCAGCCCTTCTCTCTGTGCACCCACAGAAGCCTCCTACTAGAGTCCTCATCTTTGTGTTTGGCCACCTAAGCCTCTTGCCATCCATTTCTATAAGGGGAGAAGTCCCAGATGATCCCTCTCCACTTTAGATCAGGAGGAAACTGGAGAGGCATGACTGTAGTACGCCATCCCACAGCAGGCAGTGAACAGAGGAACTGGAGAGTGGGGGCCTGGGCATGGGCTGGACAAGCTAGTTCAGATCTGGTCTTCTCTGGGTGCCCTGAGAGCTTGGCCAAGGTACTCTGGCGTCATCTGTAGAAGGGACTGATCTTGTCCTCCTTGGAAGTTGTGCTGAATGCAGCTCCTGGCTCAGAGGCAGCTGTCACCATCATCCTTATCACTAGTGCCATCCTCACACCTGGCCCTCTCCCCTCACATCCCAATGCCCATGTCCAGTATCCCTGGTAAATGTAGGGGACTCCAAACTTCCTTGGATCAGTGGCTAAAAAGGTTCTTTCAAGCCACTCAGCCCTGCAGTGCCCTGCTCTGGTCTACTGCTCTGGGAAGAGACCAAGCTAGGCAAACATAACGTGAGTTCACTGGTAGACCCCAGGCCAGCTATTGTCCCTCCCATGGCCTCAGTTTCTCAGTCTTAACAAGGTACACCTCTAAGTTTTCTCCATCCCTGACACTAGAAGACATTGCAATCCTCCTCCTATCTCCCCACACCTCCACCAGCCCCCAGCACTCACAGCCCACACCAAGCAGACATCCAATCCAGTCTTGGGCCTTGGCGACTGGCTGCTCCAGTGCACATGTTTACCCAACACAGCCACAGACATGATCCAAAGCTTCCGGGGCTGTTGTGAAAACAGTAGCTCAGCCACCACAATCCTGCCCTGGGCACCTTGGCAGGGACCTTCGAGGGACAGCCATTCCAGGCCTGTACCCAGGGCATCTCAAACTTCACCAACAAAGGCCCCACAAACCCTCTCCTCCTCAATCTGGGCTGTATGTGTTACCTCTAGACTCTCAAGTCCCCACTTTCAGCCCAGACCACCCGGAACCCACCTGTCTCCCTGACCTCACCACCCTCTAGAGATGCTCAAACATCCAAAACAGACCTACTGATGTTCCCCCACGCAAGTGCCCCCCATCGCCTAGCAGCACCCATCCTTGCCCAGTTCTTCAGGTGGACACCTGGGGGTCGTTTTCCTCCTCCTCCTTCCTCCCTACACAGCAACACTATCATTTCCACATCTGCAGTCTCTGCTGAAGTCCTCTTTTTCTCCGCCGGTTGCCCCCATCCTGGTGCCATCTCTCCCAGGAGATGCACCTACCTGCTCACTGCTCTCCATCTTCTGCTCTGGCCCCCACAGTCCCTCTGCCACAGAGACTACGTGGGTCTTTTAAGACAGTAAAGCAGATCTCATCACCCCTTGCCCAAACCCCAGTGTTTTCTTGTTTCCCTTCTGATAAGCTCAGACACCCTTCCCTGACCAGCCCTCCCACCCCCAACCTGCCCACATTACCTCTCTGACCTCCTCAGCCACTGCCCTCTGTGACCCTGGCCACAATGACCCTTTTCAGTTCCCTGAACAGCCAAGTCCCACCCTACTTAGAAGCCTCTGCGCTTGCTGTTCTGTCTTCCATTCCCCTTCCCCAAAATATACTCTGGTTCCTTCTCTTCATTTAGGTCTCAGATAGATACTCCCTGATCTGCCTATTTCACAGATGAGGCAACTGAGCCTCAAAGCAGTCAGTCCCCTGCTCAAGGATACACAGCCAGTAAATACCCAGTGAGAATTTGAACCCAGGTCTGTCTGATGCCTAAGAGATCTTGCTCCTAAACCTTCAGGATGCCCTCACTCTCACTCTCAGCCCAGGCCCTCCCCATCTCCAGTCCTCCAGGCTCCTGGCCCCTGCCGACTACCCCACCATCATTATCACTCCAACATTCGAAGGCCCCAGCCTCTCAGCCCCAGACAGTGAAGGCCAAAACTCAGCCCAGCCCTCACTGGTCTGACCTTCTGCGTGTCCCTGGGACAGGCAGTTCCCTGCCATCAGCTGCCATTTGTCAAGGATGTGTGTGTAGGGGGGCATTTCTAGTTTCCCCCACTCCTCTAGCCTCCATAAGCCCGATGTCCACCCCCATCCTCAGTCAAAGGATGACTCCAGGGGTCTGAAGGCTAGCAGGAGGACTCACCCACCTCCTCACCGCCAGCCTCAGCTTCTCCAAGCCCAGTGTCCTGTGGGGAGCCGGAGCAGGAAAGGATGCTCAGGGGAGGCCTGGGAGGGCAGCAGGCGGCTGCGGATTGCCTTTCCCTTCTGTTTGTCATGAGATCTATTTTTCTCCCTTTGTAAGGGAGTGACGGGAGAAGGGCAGGAGGGGGCTGGGCCACTGAGTGGGCACAGCTGCTCCACCCTAGAGCTCTTCTCTCAGAGGACATGAAATGTATTGAACTTATGATGAAGTCTTCCCCACCCTGCAGCATTGCTTCTAGAGGCAGAATTGATGAGAGAGCCAGAGACCTGGTTTCTTAGCCAGGCTCTGCAGCCACCTGACCCTGTGACAATGGGCCAGTGCCTAGGCCATCAGACATAATAACTCCATCATCAGTAGTACTACTTGCTGTTTTTTGAAGTTACCATGAACTGGGTGCTAATTCTTTATATAATTACATAACTACAGTTTCTACTCCTTAAACATTTACAATGTGCCAGGCGTGGTACTAGCTACTTTGCCAACATTATCTGTTCTTTCTGGGTGGATACTATCATTGTCTTATTTGTCAGAGGGGGAAACAGAGGCATTGGTGTCAAAGCCACTTGCCCAGGTTCATTCATACAGCGCCTTGGAGCTGCCTCATCCCAGAGATGCAGCCCAGCCAAGGCCACTCACACACAAGGAGGCCATGCCTGTTAGAGCTAAGGCTCTGCTCTAAGCATCAGCTTACAGGCTTGCAGTAAGGGAAGAGCTGGGGTTTGTGGGGACTGCAGGGGTTTCATAGCCTCAGCCCTCCATCCCTTTACCTGAGCCTCCAACAAAGCCTAGCCAGCCAAGGCGATAGAAAGCCTGGCCAGTTGGCCTAATCCACTGGTCAGACACTGCTCCCCTTACAGGCAAGGCTGGGGTGGGGCAAGCCACAGACAGAGGGCTGGTCAGTCCCATTCTGAAACCACTTCCTGGGCAGCCCAGAGGAAGTGAGTCTCCGGAAACACCTCAGATAGACAGGCCTCTCCCCCCGAGCCCAGGCCTTGGAAAGTGCGCAGACTGCCCCAGAAGAAATACACTTTCTGCCTTCCAGTCCTCAGAGCCCAGCAACTCCACTTCCACCAGGAGTGGACAATGAGAGGAGACTAAAGAGCTGATAGGACCCCCATTGACCTGTTAGCACCTTGGCCCTATGACCACAAGCAGCCCACTTCCTCCTCTGCGGCAGCAGCCACAAACAGGTGCAGCATAGCTGACATGGCCCCTCCCCCACACCCATGTGCCCCCATCTCAATGCCAAGCCCTGGTCAGCCTGGAGGCCTGGGCCAGGTGGCAGGATAGCTGGTGAATGCCTGGGCAGAGCCCACCTCTTAGTGTGGCCCAGCCCCACTAAGCCACAGCCACACCTCAAACCTCACCCTCAGTGCCAGACACAGGCTGGGCTATGACCCTGACCAAGGACATCCCCTTCCTGACCCAGAATGTGCACAGTGTGGTGTGTGTGGGCAGGCATCTGAATGAAAGGATGACTGGGTGAGCGTCTGTGCACGTTTGAGCGTGTCTGTGGGTGAGTGCATGTGAACATCTGTGTCCGTGTGTACCTGTGTGCGTATGCAGGCACTCATAGGACTGTGGCCATAGGTGCCAAGTGCAGCCTCAGTTTCTTTACCCCTTTGTAAGCATATATATGTATATGCCAGCTAGGTAAGTGATGTTTGAGAGTTGAAAGGGGGCTAGCTCCAAGGCTAATTAACTGAATTGCTTAAGGACTAAGGCTCAGTGCTGGGAGGGAATGAGCCCCTCACCTCAGGTAGCAGAGGCCCCAGGCAGATAAGGGCACATCACCTCCTCCCCACCAGATCTGCTGGTAGATTGAATAAACAGAAGACCTAGTGGAGACTTTGCTTCTGTTCAGTTTCACTCCCACCCAAGAGCCCTGCCCTCCTATACCCCTCCGCCCCAGTTAGGCCCATTTGTCTATTCGCCCCCAAGACCTGTAGGTGCTTGACAAGCAGTAAGGGCTAGGAGTGAGGGATTGATCAGGCAGGACTCCTGGAGAAAAGATCACCTTTGCCACCTGTCCCCACTGTCACTTCCTAGGTTCCAGGTACCCTCAGCATCCTCCCCCAGTACCCCCCGGAATCCTGCTAACTGGGCTCTGCACATGCAATGGGTAACTCATTGGGCTCTCTTCATTGCAATAGGAGCTGAAGGAGCCAAGGCTGGCCCCAAAGGAAAGAATTTCTAGCTTTGTGAGGGGCCTCAGAGACTGTAGCCTTCCCCAACATTCCTCAGTGACAGCCCAGCTCACCCTGAATCTGGGGGCTGATGAGGAGGATTTAGAGTCCCTCCTCTGTCCCCAGAGAGGCTGAGGAAATAAGGGAACAGGGGTGTGGAAGGGAGCTCAGTCATGCTAGGAGCTAGACTTCATTCCATTCCCAGTTTGGTGTCCAACCCACTGTAGGGCCCAGGGCAAACTTCAGTTTCCCTGTTTGATGATAAGGACAGCATGCCTGAGGCAGAAATAAGGGACCAATGAAATGCTGATACATCCACCCTCAGCCCTTGGCTCACACACCACCTTCTCTTCTCTATAACTGACCAGCAAAGTGTTACTACTCCTCGCCCAAAATCACTGTTTGGCACCAGGCCTCTAGGCTCCAAAGCCAAAGGCTTTCCTAGGCCAGAAGACCATTCCAGGCCAGGCGAACTGCTACCCACTCTGGGCACCCAGGTCCCACACCCAGACCAAGGACTCTGGTATTCTGCTCCCTACCAGCAACCAAGTCCAAGGGTAGAAGGGGACGAGCCCAAAGAGGAAGTCCATGCTGTCCACTGTCCATCTGTTTAAGAGAACCTAGTCTTACCTGGGGCTTCTGGCTCTCCCTTGCCCTTAGTCCTGGCTCCTGCGGCCACCACCACCACACAACAACCACCAAGAGAAGTAGGTCTTCACCCCTCACTTTGGTCAGTTCCCAGCAAACCTGTAGGAGGAACAAGAGAAAACAGCTGAGCTGGGAGGTGTCACCAAACAGGCTCTCCTCATCATTCAGACCAACATAGGCTTGGCTCAGCCTCATCCGCGTCTGATACTTGAGGCCTCTTTGAATTTGGCTTTCTCCTCTGTGAAATGGGGTATTGGGCCCAACTTTTCCAGGGCTCTGGCTATATATCTACTCCATACTAGGGTTTGGAACACTGTCTCAGCCCTCAGAGCCTTTCCAGGCTACAGACACAGCAAGAAGGCTGTTCCTAATCCTCCTTCTGCAAGAGATTGCCCTGTGGGCTTGGGAAACCTAAGGTACAGGTGAGTACCAACGCCTTGTGGCCTAGGGCAATCCCTCTGAGATTCACTTTGTCTCATCCTTAAAATGGGGAGAATACATTTCCTCAGGTGGTTCTGAGGCTCCAATAACGTGGCATGCTGGTTCCTGTGCTAGACTCACATTAGGAGTGCCAAATGAATAGTGACACTTTTTTGTTCCTTGTTTTACACTTTCTAGTCAAGGTGATTCTCACATTACTATTGTACCCATTACACAGCTGAAAAAACTGAGGCCGAGAGATTTTTTTTTTTTTGGAAGGAATGACAAAGGCAGCAATGTGCCCCTGGTGTCCTGGCTGAAAAACCTGAGTACTTTTTCTGCATGCCTCCACCAAAGATTTCCTTCCCCAAATGTGAGCCCCTCCTTCAGCTGAATACCCACATCACCATTCCCTGGAGGCAGAGGCATCCTTAGGCTTTATGTTTTTGTCCATATTTTATTTCTAATTTTAATTTAAACTCCAATTAACTGTGCCAGCTAAATGGTGTCAGTGCCCTGCAGTCTCAGCTCCAAATCACCTCCCACCACTCTCTCCTCCATCACTGCTGCTGAGACTGGGAGGGAGGTGTCATGTGGGATGAACAGGGCTGGATGCTGGTGGGGTTTCTGTCAGCCCTACTCCCTCCCACAGAGCAGTCTGGTCAAGAGGATGGGAGGTGGGCAACAGACAGATCTCTGGCAGGAAACTGGGTTGGGGGACTATCTGGGCTTTTATTGGCCCCAACTCTCAGGAGAATGGGGACCATACAGTTGCAAGGAGGTGAGTGATCACAAAATAAGACTTAGCATGTACCTACTACAGGCCAAGGCTGTGCTAAAGGATCTGACACAGTACCTCTAGTCCTTACAACTCAATTCTGCATATAAGAAAACAGCCTTAGAGAGGCCTAGCTTTGGCCCCTTGCTCTTAACAGGTACAGTAATTTTTGAGCTCAAATCTTTTCTGGGTCTAGAGCCCAAGGTCTTGGTCACAATACCACAAACTCCAAGACTTGTCCTCTGGTGTCTTGGGGGAGTAGAGGAAGGTGAGAGATGGAGACCTCCATCTTCTCCCCAGGAACCAGGGCTGGACTTCAACATGCTGTGTGCACACCCAAACCCGCACAGCCTCCCACATGCTCACCCACACACTGGGGTTTTCACCTTTCCTCCCAGCACTGTGAACCCTGGGTGCAGGCACCACACACCTTGTTTAATTCCTGCTCCTGATACCCACGCCCAAGCACTCTTGGTTCCATAAAATCAGTACTGCCAGGGCACACATACTCACAGTTTCATACAGTCAGACTGTGAGTCTCCCACCAGTCATAGGCCCAAACCACCAGTCTCACCCCTAGTCCCAGTCCTATCACACACCAGATCCCTTATACCACCCTATAGCTAGTACAGCTGTCCAAACACCTCCACATTACACTACATATCACACACACACACACACACACACACACACACACACACACACACCACTGCTGCCCTCTGCCGGCCTCCCCACCACACCCCAACTCAGTCCACATAAGGAACAAGGAAACCCAAGGGACCAGTCCCCTCCCTTGATGACCAGGTCAGCCTGATGACAGTGGCGGAGGGAGAGGAAGAACAACATGTGAGTGCACACACAAACACACTAATAAAGATACATTCACATATGAACCTGGTGGCCTGGCATACTAACGCCATGGGCTCCCACAATTAACAGCTTGAATGTACTCGTGGCCAGTGGGTCACCATGATATACCCAATATACAACACAGGACCCTCTAGACACACATGGATGCACACCCATGGGCACACAAAGACACACACACACTCCAACACATAGAGGGGAGCGTGATGATAAAGAACACACGAAAACATAGCACATACATAGGTGTAAAGGGCACGCAGAGCCTCAGAACACCCAGACAAACATACACACATACACACTGGCAAATCACACATGAGAAAAAAGAATCACAAGGGCAAGTTCCAGACACGGTGACAAACAACACCAAAGCAGACATAGACACAACATACCTACACGCCCCGATACAAGCGACTCGTCTCAAGGAGAGGATCCATGCATACAGGATCGCGGCCAGCGCAGGGAGGGTCAACCCTCCATTTACAGCAAATCCTTATAATCAGATTTAAGTGGGGGACTCAGTGGGGAAGTTAGGAAAGTCCGGCCGTTCGGACCGTGCCCACCTCCACCGCCTCCCCTCACGTGGCTGGGCCCTCAGCGGCGTGGCGTCTGGATTTGGAGGAGCCTGGGGCAGAAGGGTCCCTGAAGGGGGCCATCAGGGCAGGGGGGCTCAGAGGAACATAAGGGCGGGGCGGAAAGGGGGCGGACACTGGAGCCACGCCCAGCCCCGAGACCGATGGAGGGAGAGACTGAAAGGAGACAGAGCGAGGAAGAGGCGCCGCGCGGGCCGGGCCGGGAGCAGGGGCGGGAGGCGAGGCCCGCAGACGGCCTGGCCTGGGCCCCGCCGTAGAAGGGGGAAGGCGGCGGGGCCGGCTGCGGGCGGCGAGCGTGGGCCGGGGGCGCGGCTCGGCGAGCACAGGATCTAGGGATCGGCGGGGGGCGGGGCGATGGGGTGCGCGGAGGGTGGACAGAGAGGGACCGGAGAGCGGTGGACGGGGGAACACAGAAGTGGGGACAGATGGACGGACAGAAGGCCCCAGAGATTCGGGAGGGACGGAAGGACGCTCGGAGGAGCTGGGGGGAGAGGGGCCGGGGGCAGACGGACACGAGGGCCTTGGCCGCTACCGCTGAACGGAGGGCACACAGGCTGGGGGACCGAGGCACCGGCAGGTCGTGGCGCACGGCGGGACCCTGGCTGGCGGCGGCTCAGTTTCTCAGTTTCGAAAACGGGAACCGGAGCGGGAAGGGGGGGAAGGGAGGGGCAGCGCGCCCTTGGGGGCAGCCCAGGTCCCACGTCCGGGCCCGCCTCGCTCACTCACCTCCGGGCGCAGGGCCAGGAGCCGGGGTCGCGGCGGCTGGGGTCCGGCTCCCGGCGCCGGTCCTGAGCGAGCGCGCAAAGGGGTTCGGAGGCGGGGGGCGACCAGGCCGGGCCCGGCAGCCGGGGAAGTGCCGTCCGGGCCTGGGCGCAGCCGGGGGGTGCCGGGGAGGGGGGGGTCGCTCGAGAGGTCCCCGGGACGCAGGCTCCCGCTCCCGCGCCGCGGCACACGGAAGTGCGAGGGGGCGGGGCGGTGCGACCTCACCCAGGTGCCGGCCCGGCCCCGCCCCCGGCTCGGCCCGCCCCCCGGAGGCCCCGCCCCGCCCGCCCGGAGCCGGGGGTCCTGCGGCCCCGCCTCTCTGTGCTGTGGTCACTCCGGTGTCCGGGCCTCTCCGCCCTCGCCTCTGTCTCCATCCGCACGCGCGCCAGCCCTTAGAAGGGGCGCGTAGACAGAGAGCACCGAGGTCGGAGGGCTGGTGGGCGCCACCCCCACCCCACCCCCACTCACCCAGGCCGGGAGGCGCCAGCGGGGGTTCCCCGATCCCGGCGCCCACGCCCGGGACTCCCCACTGGCCAGCTGGCCCGCCTCGACCGACCTCTCTTCTTCTCTTCCTGTTGGCTCTCCGGAGCGCGGACGCCGCCGGGCTCGGTGCCCGCCGCCGGGCCGGCTGGTCTCGGCCCTGCCTCTAGGGGAGCTGAGAAGACTCCAGGGCCCCGGAGTCTAGTTCTGCTGCTGCTTGCCAGGCGCTTCTGAGAGCAGTCCGTACCCCGATCCCCAAGTCGTCCGCTCTCCTAGCCCTGCTTTCCAGAGTTCTCCCTCGCTCTTGGCAGGCGCCTAAACTTCCTTTTCAGACTTGAAACTTGGCTGTCAGGCATAACTCATTCATTCATTCGTTCATTCATTCATTCATTGAGTATTCCCTGGGCTGAAGTCTGGGGACCGAGTGGGGCCCAGGGAGTCCATTCCCCTGCCCCCAAAACTCAGAAAGCCAAGCCATTGACTCATATTCCAAAGAAATGTCACTTTCCAGAGGCAAAGAAGAGAGTTCCAGGTTTCAGGCCTCCTGGAGGTACCCCTGGAGCGGATGAAGAGTGTCCAGACAGCTCTTCCCAGCTGAAATCTAAGGGATGAAAATGAGGGCAATCCTGAGGAGCATTGAGCTGACTTTGGGCTTCTCAAGAACCAGGTGGTGGCAGCTGTTACAAGGGAATGGGCTCCTGGTGGGATGGATGGGGCAGAGGGACAGGAGAAGGGAGGAGCTGGATGGGAGAAGAAGGGCTGTCACATTGTTCAGGCGGGAGGACCCTGGATTGGGTAAAATGGGTAGGTTACAGGGCTGTGTGAGTTGGGGTTGGGGATGTCTAATGTGACTCCCAGGGATGGAGAACCCTAACAGAGATGTGGATTCAAAATTCTGTTTCCAGTATTGAGGCAGGGGAGGGAATAGAGTCTAGACTGCAAAGAGAAAAGCTGCAATGACTCTTTCCACTGCACAGAGGGAAGGAGAACCTAGATTGAAAAAGGTTAATGTCCAGGTTTCCAGCCCCAATACCTGTGCCCTACCCCATTGGGATAGGCTCTTTCCACCAAGCTAGACTACACTGGATAACCATTTGGGAAACAGGTTTTATGCCTTACTCCTTACAACCAGACCTTTGAACATGCTGTTCCCTGGGCCAGGATGCCATTTCCCACTTCCCCCACGCCCTTCCCCCATATCTTTACCTGTCTGGGTTGTATTCACTTTAATGGCACTCCTCCCTGAGCTCAGCTGTGAATCCATGGAACTTCCCTAAGCTAAGGCACTGGATTCTGTATGTATTCATTAGTGTGCTTTGTGTCCTGATCCCCCTCCCTGCCCCCACGCCCCATGACTTCCTTGGGGTGGGGGTAGAGGGAAGAGTGAGCAAGGTGAGCTTCAGGTGACCTTTGCCCACCTGAGATCAAGTTTCTTTTCCGGCTCCTTTCTCCAGGTCCACAGTGGCCAATCCAGCCTCTCCCACAATATCAATAGGCTGACCCAATGCCAGGCACCACTGAAGGAAGGACTAACCCATGGGGAACTCCAGAACCAGGCACCAGACCTTTGCTTACACATGTAGGTTCACCTTGGAAAATGGAAAATAAAAATAATGGCTATCACTGACAGAGCTTCCCCACTACCAGGCCTTGCATGGGTACTAAATGCGTGTGATCTGTTGGTCTCTCAAGACTCCTTAAGATGAGAACCACTATTAATTCCACTTTTCTTGATGTGTAAATTGAGTCTCAAAGAAAAATAAAGCCGCTAGGCGAAGGGTACACACAGCTAGTAAATGGCCAAGGCAGGATTCAAACTGAGGTCTGCCTAGCTCCAAAGCCCATGTTTTACTTCAGAGGTTCTCAACCTCAGCTCTGCTGATCTTTAGGCCAGATAATTCTTCGTGTTGTCCCTAACTGTCCTGTGCATTGTAGCATTCCTGGCCTCTACCTTCTAGATGCCAATAGCACTCTCTTCCCCCAAGTCGTGACAAATAAAAATGTCTCCAGACACTGCCAAACGTACTGAAGTCCCCAAAACACTCCTTGCTGAATACTACTGCTTTAGAGTGGGGCTGGTGTTACAGGAGCAAGGATTTACATTAAACACCAGGAAGCATTTTCCTGGCCCTCACAATTATGCAGGCCATGCTGTGGTAAAGGCAGAGGAGGCATGCTGATAGACTTCTCTCCAGCCATAGGCCCTGGGACCAGAGGCCCCAGGAAGTCCAAGCCAAGCTCAGCTGCAGCCACTCTGCGTGGTGGAACTGCTCCTGGGTGCCATAGTGGTTAGGCCAGTGCAGGGTCCAGAGGAATTTGCCTCTGTTCCTCTACCTGGACCCAACCTTAGAAGGGATTGCTGAAGCCTGAGAACAAGGCTATGTCACATGCTAATTGTATGACCCTGAACACGTAACCACACCTCTCTGATCCTGAATCCTCACCTGTTAAAGAGGCTGATGACAGATCCACCATGTCAGAGGTTGAGTAAGGGTTAGCTAAGATGTGTAAAGCCTCGGCAAAGGTTGATACCTGATGAAGGCTCAGCTCACATTGACCAGGGCTGTCAGCCTTGGAAAAGCCCTCAATAGCCTCTTATAATATGTGCATAGATCTCCAAACAGGGCTGGGACCATAGCAGTCACCCAAAAATATTACTTAGCCTTTCTCTTCCTCCAGGTTTGCAGCCTAGGAAATGAGCCCATCAGGGTCATTGACAGACAGTGTTCAGATTCCTATCCCCAGCATCCACCCAGGGCTGTTCTTCTGAGGGCTCCCTGGAGGATTTGTCCAGAGAAGTGCCAACCTGAGCCCTGCAACCCCTACCCCATCCAGAGGCCATAAACCTGAGAGCATCCAGACCTCTCCACAGGAAGTCCAGAACTCAGCCAAGCAATGTGGAAAAGGCCTGGACCTCCCTCTGTCCCTGAGGACCATTCAGCTCTAGGCAGGATTGGATCCCCGACTTGATCCCTGTGAAGAGTTAGTCCTTGTCCTGGCATCTCTGCCTCTCATCCTCTTTCCATTTGTCCTTCCCTATATCACCATCTGTCTCTGAAGCTTTGGCTGCCAGCGTCACCCCCATCACACCCGGAGCACTGGCCTGGCCAAGGTATAGTGGGTCCATGTTTCTAGAGGAGACCTAGACCAGCAGGTATAGTGTGCCTGGGAAACTGCTGAGGATGACAGAAGCTTGAGGGTCCCTGTGGGGATAGAGCAGGTGAAAGAGCAGGGCACTTGAGACAGGATCTTACCTGCAGTGATGCCTCAGGCCACCAAGATGGTCATGAGCAGGAATCTCAGCCTTGGGCACTGGGTAGGGGGTAAATAAAGGTAGTGGCCTTGGGGGCAGTGCCACATGGTAAGGAAGCGCCAGGGGGTTGCAGAATCCAGGTTCACATCCTGGCTCTGCCCTGGACCTGTGATTAACTGTGCCTCAGTTTCCTTGTGGGTTCTTGAGAGGATGGAAGAGATTAAGCTCATGAAGTACTGGGCACAAGGCTCAATCTACTTCGGAGTTAATTGCAAAACAAAGAGTTGGTGAGGCCTAGCTAATTGTCCCCAGGCTCTGTCCTCCGGTACATTTGTGTTTGGGTGGAAC
Source organism: Cynopterus sphinx (assembly GCA_030015415.1). Taxonomy (NCBI): domain Eukaryota; kingdom Metazoa; phylum Chordata; class Mammalia; order Chiroptera; family Pteropodidae; genus Cynopterus; species Cynopterus sphinx. The sequence continues at coordinate 115,482,624 of CM057381.1, forward strand.
TTGAGGAATACTTGGGGGAGACAAAGGGGGTGTGCGTGATTTCCTGGAGTGCAGGGCACAGGGCTTTCCTGGGGCTCTCACATGGGGTATGCAGCTCCCCTGGACTGCCCCAGTCCTACACTGACCTCCACACAGCCCCTGCCCATCTGAGTCCCCTCTTCCAGCTCCCCTACCTCCTTGCAGGGAAAAGGGAGTTGGAGGAGGAGCAGTTTAGGCATGGGTGTTGTCGGGGGCAGTCACTGAGCAACAACTGTCCAGTAGCACACTGATCTAAAGGAGTCCCCACGAAAGATCACCCACTCTGCTCTGATCTGCCAGGTCTCACACTAGGTCTGACACCTGGGCGCCAGGGGGCTCAGTCACCCAGAGGGCGGGGAGGGCCGCGGGCCTCATCAGCCCGCCTTCCGTCTGGCCTTCGCGAGCTCATTCTTCCTCCAGAGCGTGCAGATCGCGGAACCCAGGGTGGCCCGTGGGAAACGGTGGAGGCGGGGCGGGGGGGCCCGGGACTAGGGCTGAGCTGAGGGTGGCCCCTAGGGGCAGGGAGGGCGGGGACGAGCTGGCAGCGCCCCAGCGCCCACTGCGGCGTAAACGCCCGCGCACCTCCTCCGGGTCGGTCCTGCGCGCTGGTCCTGGCAGGCACCGTCGGAGCCGGGAGCGAGGCCGCGCCCCGCGGCGTGGCCCGGCCGGGCTATAAAGGACGCGGCTCTATTCACGGGCCGGGCAGCCACCCGGAGGCCGGCCCGGCTCCCGCCCCTGCGCTGGGGTGCCGGGCGGCGCCTTCTCCTCGCCCTTGCCCGCTGCGGGCTCCATCCAGGAAAGTCGGGGAGACTTGAGCACGCCCGTTTCATGGATGGCACAGCCGAGGTTCTGGGCGCGACTGTCGTCCAAAGCCCCGCAGCCTGTTGCCTAGCTGGGAACCTATGAGAAGGCTGTGAGGACAGGTGGCTGGATGGGGGATGAGAGATGGGGAGGGGAGAGGCACAGAAACCTAGAAAAGTGATGGCACACGGTGGCTGTTCTGAGGAAAAACAGAGCAAATAAGGAAAATAAAGACAAGTTTACAGAGGAAAGTACAAATATTTGCAGATGTAGAGGATTTCATCTCCCCAGACAGACCTCTCCATGCTGTCAATGTATCTTAGAAATTGTTCTGTGGGACGGCACAATGAGGGTCTGCTTTCTGAAAGAGGTGCTGTGAGGAGATGTCAGAGCAGTCTAGGGCTCAGAACCTCTTTTTTGCCCTGGGACCAGAATGGGGCATCCTAGGCTCCTGATCCAGATTTCACCCAAGGTTTGCCAACAACTCGTGGCAGGACAATGAGCAAGGGCAGTTTGCTGTGCCCAGAGAGAAGTGGTTGAGCCAGTTAGACCAGCAGAGCCTGAACAAGGTGTCTGCATAGCTAGCACCCTTCATCCCAGGTCCTCCAGGGGTATGAGAGGCTCTGGGGCACCAGGACACGGCTGCCAATCCCCGGCCCCCCCCCCCCCCCCCCCGCTCATCAATACTTCTGCCTCTGCTCTGGCTGACCTTTGCTCCTTCAATGCCTTTCCATTAAGCATTTAGCTATTTAACAAGGCTCCGTGACAAAGGCCCTCCTTCAGGGAGCCTTCTAGATCCCTGCCCCTAGCCAAGGGCGTCCTCTACATCCTATGAGCCCTCCCCTCAACTCAACCCCACCATTATTCACAAGGTCCAGGGCCTCTCCTGAGGCACCAACCACATGGTACAGAGGCTCCAGAGTGAAAACTAGCAGACAGCCTCTGCGTGAACTGGCTGTGTGACATTGAGTCTCAGTTTCCTCATCTGTAAAATCTCTATCCCTTCAGGCTACTGTGAGGATAAATTGAAATATTGGGTGCAGTGGGCCCAGCCCTGTATCCAGTGCTAGAAACAGATAGCTGGGCTGCTCATGTCCATCTCTCTCAGACTGTAAGCTTCTTTGGCAGAGGCACACCTACTCCCCAATGCCCAGCAGCTTTGGTGGGCAGAGACAGAGATTGGCAAGGAATGAGCCTTCCAAGGGAGCCAAGTCTTATACTCAGGCTATTACCCACCTCACCACCTTTACACACCTGGGCCCTGCCTCTGCCTACAGGCTTCTATGGGCAGAGGCTGTGGCCACGATGGTCACAGTAGCTAGGCAGGCAGCCAGCCTTCTGGGCACGTCTGGGCAGCAGGAATGGTGAGCCCTTGGGACCAGAAAAACAGCCAGTTCCTGGGCTAGCCCCTCAGGGCCTGTGAGCAATAGCAGTCATCCCAAGATACTGGAAGGAGGTAAGAAAAAGGCTGGAATTTCTGGATAGGGGTTAGTATTTGGGTCAGGGACTGGGGTACACAATCTAAGCCTTTGGCAGGCTACATATGGGACCCTTTACACCTCTACTCTAGGCCATTAGGGTGAGGACTCAGGCCAGCTAAATCCAGCTGCACCAGGCTTCCCCAGGGTGGGCACTCACACTGAGGCCTCAGCTTTAGGTACAAGGCCCAGGATCACAGTAGCTGCCAGGTATGGGGAAATTTGGGACCCCACTTTGGGTCCTTGCAAAAAAGATGAGCCAGACTTTCAACTTGGCCTCAGGTTTCACAACTCGGAAGCTTGGGAAGTTTATGCGACATCTGCTCTAGCTCCATCATGTTGCTGCTTAACGATGCTCTTCTGTCCTTTGGGCTATGTAGCTCCCTGTTTATGGGCCACTCCTAGCCTTGGGGACATCTCTTTGAAAGGAAAGCTAGAAGGTTAAAGAGGAAAATTGGGGGAGATGTGAGTGGGTTTGAATGCTAGGCTTTAGGGGCTACAGTAGGATCGTTCTGTGAAAACTGACTTTCGGTTCATGTATGTTCACCTAAGTGCCAGCTGGTCTATATGCATATGCGTGTGGAAGCGGGTGAGTGGTGGGAGAGTGGCAGAAGTGCCCAGTCTTCCCTTCTATTCCTCAAGCTCCTTATTTCCATACCAACTACATGAAGCCACTAGAATCTAGAGGAGAAGGAAGCCTCCACCACGGCCACTGTGGGGTATGTATGGCACAGCCATGGTACAAAGGAAGAAAAATGAACTTTACTTCCCTCAGGCAGAAGTTTTTTTCCAAGAGAAAGGTAGTGAGAGAAAGAATTCCCAGCCCAGGGGCTAACCCAAGCAGGCCTGCACTTTGCAGCCTTCTGCCCCATCCCCCATGTTCAATGTCCTACACATGCAATGGTCACCACCCCAACCAGGCCCCAGGTCTTTGTGGTGCCTAAGTCCCCCATTCTGACTTCTTCATTTATTTGTCCCTACTGCCACCACCCTGGCCTGGGCCACCGGTGTCTTTTGTCTGGACATCTGCAGTCTCTTCTTCTCAGGACCACACTTCCCCACCCCTACCTTTCCCTTACAATGCCTCCTGTAACCTAGTCCTTCCTGTACTAGAGCTAAGGAAAGCCTCCAGTGCAAAGGTACCCCTGGCCTGGGCCAGGAAGGACAAGAAGGAATTCCTTCCTGGACAGTGGTGGGAAGGCAGAGAAGGTACTCCAAGCAGAAGGAACAGCCAGAGCTAAGACTCAGAGCGAATGAACTACTATGTCTAAGGCCAATTCTAGGGAACAGCGAGGTAAGCTTTTGGGACCAGAGCAGGTGGTACACAAGGGACTAGTGGAGGGACTTGGATGTCATGCAAAAGCCTGTGCTTGCATTTGGACCTGTGATGAAGATAGGTTATGAAGCCTTGGAAAGGGGGTTTTTCCAGGCTGAAACTGGAGGGAAAAAGATCAGGAAACTGTAAGAGCAAAGGCCAGGAGACAAGAATACCTACAACAAGCACCTTTAAAAGAGTGGATAAATGAAGACATGACCTTTATTATTTCTGTTAATGCTGCCTGGGTTTCCTGGGGCCAAAAGGGCAGTCAGTGCAAAGGTGGAGATGCAGAGCCAGAGATCTTCACCATGTGCCCAGCTTCCTCCTCCAAGGCAGCAGTGTCCAGAGCTGGTTACAGCTTACTCCATAAGCACAGGGTACATATGGGAGAGGGTACATATGGGTGTGAGTCTAGGGAAATTTCACCAGTCTTTGCCCTTTTGACCTTTGTTCTGTGAGCTTGGCGGTCCAGCCCTTAACAATGGGCTGCGGGGACTCTGACTCATGAGCAGACTCATGGGTGAGAGCATGGGTGTGTGTAGGGGGCTTAGGGACCATCTTGAAGACCCTTCCTTCATTGTAGATTCGGGAACTTTTGCCTATGGATCTCTGGGCTCCCTGGTGCCATCGTTCTGGCACGTGACCTTCTTGGGGTCTGTAGGGTTGAGCCTTTGACCCTGTACATCTCTGTTTCTTCCCTAGGTGCAAGGTCACCCACTTATGGACCATGTTGTCTCTTCCTGATCATAGATGTGGCTCCCACTCTGTAAGGGCCAGTTACCCTGTAGGCACTCTGTAAAGATTGGCTTTCCCATGGTGGCACCCCTGTGCCCAGAGATGGTGTTTAACAGCATTTGTCAACTGTATGTGTTGGCTTCCCCAGTACCCTGGGCCTCCACAGGCAAAGGCTGGGGAGTACTGGCTCCATGAAAGTCAAGCTGGCTGGAGTTGGCCTGGGCCTCTCGGCTCCTTGCACTGCACTGCACTGTGGCACTGACAGGCTCTACCCCCAGGAGTCCCTCTGGGGATTCAGAGATACCTAGCTCTGTCCTGGGAAGTAGGAGGGGATGTGCCCAAAAGAATCAGAAGCAGTAGTGCATGATTAAGAAGCTTGAAGGCAAACCCACCTGTACTAATGCCTGAGAGTGTCCATGAACACAGAGATGCATACAGGATTTTCTCACCAACCAGAGTCTGACTCCCAGAGTCCCTGCACCCCCTTCTTGCTGCTTCAGGATGGTGAGTTTGGGGTGGGAAGATACCATCACTTCCTTCATCATCACTCTGCCAGCCCCTGACATGAATAAGTGAGCAAGGATATGTGTGTGAATACATTCTTGTGTGTGAGAGGCCTGGAGTGGGGGCAGCAGGGTGGGAGAGCATGAGTGTCCAAGTGCATTAGCGGGGTAAGAGAAGGGCCAAGTTTGAGCAAACAAGGGTACATGGCCTCCAGAGATGGCCCAGGCTCAGGGTTTCCCCTTTAGGCACCCTTGCTTCAAGCCACCCCAGTAGAAGTCATGCCAGCATCTTCCTATGTAAGATCAAGGCCTGGGTAGCTGAGAGGAAGAGGAAAGGGAGACAAATGGGAGAAAAACAGGACAGAGAGCCCACTGTGGATCTCCTGGGTCCTCCTGCCAGCTTCGTACCCCAGTTCCACACTGTGTCCAAGAGGCTCTGGAGTGCTCCCAATCAGGTTTCCTGGCTGCCCAGGCTCTCCAGAGGAACCTTTGCCCCCACAGCCTGACAGAGATGGGTCTCTGGAGACCATGGGATCCTGAATCTTTGGATGCTGTACTCAGAGGTCAACCTCCTGGGCAGTCCTCCTTCCCAAAGAAATCATTCTTCATCTATGTTTGGCAACAGCCAGCCCGTGTGGGGCTGCCCAATGGCACTGTCTGGGTATCAAAATAAAACCTGACAATTGCTGCCTCCTCCCAGTGCTGCAGAGCTCTGCTGGAAGGTAATTATAGGTGGCCTGGGATGGCCAGTTCTGCACACAGCCCAGAGCTCGCCAGGCCCAGGGTCCACAGAGCTGCAGAAAGCTCCTGCCTTCTCCATCTCATTTTGCCCCAAGCCTTTAGGTTCAGAGCATCTCAGCTTCCCAGCTCCAGGGCCCTCTACCAGCCTACATGCCTACCAATCTTTGAAGAAGTCCCTTGGGAGTCTGGGTGAAATGAATTCTGCAGAGAATGTAGAGAGAGCATGAATTTGGTCTCAGATTGGAATCATAATAAGGACAGTAATTCCAGCCCCCACATATCAAACACTCACTACCTAACAGGCCCTGAACTAACACTTGATGTTTATTAATTCATAAGTTTCCTACAAAGCCCTTACAATGTGGGTACCATTATTAGCTCTATTTTATAGGAGGAGAAACTGAACCCAGGGGGACTAAATGATGTGCCCATTGTAACATGGCTGGGAAGTGGCCAAACTGAGCCTCCCATCACAGACTGCTATGAATTCCAGGTCAGTGTTCACAGCTACTAGGCCAAGACTTTTCCTAAAGCTACAAGAGCAAGGGTGGGGCAGCTAGTAACTGGCCTGGATAGAGTTAGGCAAGTGATGGGTGTGAAACATTTGCAACTGGCAGGGAAAGGACGGAGCTTGCTTTCTGAAAGCTTGTTCCCTAGTTGTGAAAGTTCTCACAGACCCTGCCTGTGAGGCCTCTCTGGGTCGGTGTCCAAGGGGCAGTGAGAGACTGGGGAGAGAAACAAAGTCTGACGGCCTCCTACAGAAGCTGTGTGAGGGCAGGGACTCACGCACAAGCTCCACCCAGGACTCCTCTGTGCCCTTCACACTGACCTGGGCCCAGTAAGGATATCTGAGTCCACTGGGCATAGAAGGTTTGGCCCCACTCCTGCTGCACAAGGATCCACTGCCTGGGCTTTTGCCAAAGTTCATCTGTGGAATTTGCCTTGGAAAACTGGTTCTTGCTGACTGGTGAGGGCAGAGCTATGGCTGCCCTTCTCCCTGGGCTTTCAGGGTCTTAGTCCACACTACCGGTAGGTTATTATAGGCATCTCACTTATAACTTGCTACCGGTCAATCTCTCCCATTCTATTCTACCTATTATTTACTTTCTGGCTCTTGCAGATACCATAGTAAAGAGACCATGTATTCATATTTCTCATCTTCACAAATGACAACTCCAAATGACTTGTGCACTGACCTCATTAGTAATCAACAAAGAATCCACAACTTTTTATTTAGTCTCTACTCTGTACTGAGAGCTGAGAAGAGGTGAAAGGAGAGGGTGGCAAATTTGGAGGTGAGCTCCTATGCCCACCTCTCTGCTTGTGGCAGATGTTGCTAAGTGATCACAATACTTTCTGCTGATCCTAGAGGGATACAGCTCAGAATCCTTCTCAACACAGCTCCAGGGGAGACACTAGAAACCAGCTGGAATTGACACATCAGTTCAAACTTATTTAACTTCCCCTCTGTAGCCCATCTCCTACAGAGGATTGAGGCCATGGTCAGGTCAGAGCTTCTTGCATAAAACTGTCCTTGTCCTATCTCACCTCACACTGCCTATGCCCTGATTTCTTTGTCCTTCTTCTCAGCGCCTGACACAGGATGGGGAGAAGCCAGACAGGATCATCTGTCTTTGTGTCTCAGGTTCCTGTGAGGCTTCAATGGCCTGGTTAGGGACTTAGCCCCAAAGTGACACTGTGCCTTAGGATAGAAAGCATCTGAACTGCTGCATTTGAGTACCTTCCACAGCTGCCTCCATCTGGGACCTGGGGCATTCCCAAGATGCATGTCTTCTCAGAGCTGCTATAGGGCCTGGGAATCACAGGTTCCCTTGCCTGGCCTCTTGCTCCCAAGGTGCTTACCATGCATACCTTCCACGTCAAGATCCTGACCGCTGCCTTGCCTTTTGCAGCCATTCAAACACATGGAATAGCACCCACTTGTACTAGAACCTTTGAGGAGTCGGGGGCCTCCTTGAGAAGAAACAGAAGGTTCCTGACTCAAGGAGCTTGAGCAAGGAAAAGAGGAATGTCCTCAGATAGGTTATTGAGAAAGTATTAGACTCAGGATCAGATAGGCAAGAGGTCAATCCCAGCACTGCCACTGGGCCTCAGTATTCTTACCTGTAAAATAAGGGTGATAGCAATAACACAAGAATATGTACCTCACAGACTTATTTGAGGATTAAACAAGATACTTTATTTGTTGAGTACCTACCGTATGCTAAGCTCCACACTCAGTTCCAGGGATATTATTGCTTTCTAGGCACTGACAGGCAGAAGGAGAGAAGATAAGTCACCAGGAAATGGTCAGAGTGTGAGCAGGGCCCAGATGGGGAAAGCCTAGGCACTGGGATAGCCAGAAGAACTTCTCATCCCAACCAGGAAATCAAAGGCTTCTTGGAGGAGGTGTCTTATAAAGGAAGAGAATGAATTAGCCAGGCATACGGAAAAAGATGTTCCAGACAGAGGAAGCAGCCTGAGCAAAGTTTAGGCAGTGAAGATGGTACATATGAAATTGCCCAGCACTGGGCCTCAGCATTTGTTTAAAAATTTCAAGGCAGGAGAAGGGTCTAGACAGACTGGCCTAGGTACTGGATGTGGGACAGATGAACTGGGTCGGGTCTGTCCAGGGAGCTGCATTATTTATTGTCCCAGCTATAAAATATTTACACAGGCTTCCTGAAGATTTATGGTGTTTGCTTTCCTGCCTCCGGGCTCCTGGCAGGTAAACCATGTGCCCTGGAGCTCACCCTTGGGAGGAGTCCTAGAACGCTGGCGCCAAGCACCTAATTGGTCCAGGAGGCAGGCTCTGGTCCAGTAGGCCAGGACCTTTGGCAGCTCTGAGCTCTTCTAATGAGGCATGAGCCCCTTGGCCTGAAGGCCCCGCCCTGGCATCCCAAGGGGTGAGCCAGGAATCCAGGCTGACAGAAGTCCTGGCTACAGTGAGAGGCAGACCCAGATCGTAAATAGCCCAATGCACACAGGCTCTGTGGTCTTACACAAGGTGCTGAACATCTCTCCTCCTGTTCTGTCCCCTATAAAGTGGGATTAACGGAAGTACAATGGGTTATTTTTGTTTTTTGTCTTGTTTTGTTTTTGTTTTTGTAGTTCGGTGTTTTGAGTAGATTGAGATGACAGAGAACAAGATGTGAACTCAGCGACAGGGAGTTTGAAATTCCTACGTTTCGTTAAATGTCTGCAAAGTGTTATATTAGGACAACCTGTCAACTCTAGCATACCTCAACTCTTGTACAGTAATTCAAAACTGTTTTATATGGGAAGTGGGTGCATTTTAACCTGCTTGGGTTGAGAGCCAGGAGCCTGAAGAAACGTTAAAAGGGCCTGACTTCACCTTCCATGGGAGCGAAATCAGTCAGCCCCTCTAGTTGGCACCTCTTGGAGTCTTTCTAGAAATCTTTCTTGTAATCCTTCCAGACACCTGCCCAGTTTCCTGTTTGTTTCTGGAAAGGAATAAAGAACAGTCCCGGACAAAGGGAGGGAGGTGGAGTGAGGGGCTCAAGTAACCTCTGACCAGGTCAGGTGGTGCCTCCTATTCTTCTGAGTAGGAGTGACCCTTAGCCAGGCAGAAGCTGGAGCCTCCAAGAGCTAGAATCACTCCTGGCCCAGGGAGTAGGAAGTCTGAGCCTGTGGCTGATGGGCTCTCAGTCTCATGAAGATTAGGCTACAGGTAAAAGTGGACACAGGCATGTGTCCCTCCAGCCTTGGACAGCAGGGTGGACAGGACATCTGCTGGGCAAAGACGATGAAGAGCAGATTCCTGAGAGGAGCTCCTAGAGAATTATGGCTTGAATGTAAATGATAAATCAGCTCACACACCCAGGATCTTCTAGAACCCTCCTAGGCCAGCCTGACCAACCTTTCCATTGAGCAGAAGGGCACACAAAGCCAGAGAGAAGAGGGATCTGAAGGCCACATAAGATCAGAATTGAACCAGAATCCAGAGAAATTCCTGCCCTTGCTCTGAGAGTCACAGACCTGTGGAGTTTCAGAGAGCACGGGTCATCAGGGACCAACTGTCTGACCACCTGTTAATTATACAGAAGGGTACCCATCCTGGGCCTGTTAGCCTTAATTCATTCTTCACCTTTCCCCTGTTCTGATCCTTGTTTACGGAAGAGGGGCCAACCTTTTTAGGCTATATTCCCCACACTTCTGTGTGACTTGTTTTATCCCATGGAGAGCTCTAGGGAGAAGGTGGAGGGAGGAAAAAAAAAAACACCTTGGGCAAGGTTTCCAGCTTGTACATCCTCTATGGCCTCAGATCCCCCCGAACAGGCCCAATGAGGTTCCAGTTTCTTCTGGATGACCCAAGTATCAGTCAGTAATATTTTAGTGAGAATCAACTGATAAGGTTCCTAAAGTAATGTATTCCCAGACAGCACTCTACAAAAGCATAGGGAAGCTGGCACAGAGCTAGGGTTAGGAAGGCAGACATCCAAAGGGAAAGGGGGCTGAGGGAGCAGAGGATGATAATCCTTCTGATCCTAGACAAGTGGCCTCACCTCTCTAGACTTCAGAGTGCAACAGGAAACGAGAAGCATTTCAAATGTGGGGGGGTATTTTAAAAAGGAAAGCATTTCAAATAGGGGGAATTGAGTCTAGAGACTCCATTACACAAGCGATGAAAAAGTGAAGAAGCTATACATGGAATGGAAAGTGTAGCACCAGCAGGAAGCCGCTTTTCTCCTCAGGCTAAAGGAACAAAGGAGGAGGGAGTGGTATACATGTGCTACCCCTGGAGATCCCCTTCCCCAGAGCCCAGCAGTCTGGTGGATTTTCCCCACCATGTTTCTCAACCGGGTGTTTGCGGCAGCAACTTCCCCATTGATCACACACTTCCCTCCCTGGGCGGCAACTCTGGGGTGCTCAGTAGTCTAGAAAATGTATTGCTTCCTGAGCTCAGCTTGTTTATGAACTGGAAAGGCTGGGACTATGCATTGCCCCTACGGTGCCCAGAAAAAAAGCTGAGGGACTGCTAGGCCCAAACAATGGAGACCTGGAAAGAGAGCTGAGGACTGAGGCCCTCTGAGTAAGTCCCCAGAAACCCAGGAGTTTGAAATCTCCACCCCACCATACAGATCCCAAACAGCACCAGGCCAACTTTCAACCAACCAATGGACCCACAACTCTTTACTAAGGTACCATTATGTCACCTTGGTTTTACCTGACTCCAACTGTGAGTCAGGTGTTATTATATAACCCCATTTTACAGATGGGGAAATCGAAGCTCTGAAGGGTTAAGTTACTTGCCCAAGGTCCCCACATTAAGATTTGGATGTGTTATTTTACATTTGCTCTCACAGCTCTGAGGTATAGATGTGGAGAACTCTTGGCATTCACCATTTCTACATTAGGTGTTTCAAATGTTTGAGAGTGACCACAACAAAGGCATGAAATTGAACCCTGCATAGGTCAAGGATGGTAGTGGGAAAGTCACTGATCTTGAGGCTTAAATGAAGTGAAGCAGGCTAAGCTCTTCTCCAGCACCCTGTGTAAAGGCATGGTGGCTATCAGGCTCTGGGGTCAGGTTCCCCACACTCCTCCTGCAATTGCCTGACCTTGAGCCAGTCCCTGTATCTCCTCAGCTATAAAATTAGATATATAATCCTGACCCTGAAGGGTTCTTATGAAGACTGTGATCACACATGTAAAGGTCTCAATGCTCCTGGCACACAGTAGGGGCTATTAGGACAATAATGTTGATCAGGGCCTTTCATATGATGGCATGTTTCAGGGCTACATGGTAGGTCATGAGGCCTGAGTTGGTAGGAGCTCCAAGGGCAGGCAGGATGACCAGGGAAGCTAGGAGGATCTATACCAATAAGATGTGAAGGTCAAACAAGCAGGAGGGTGAGGGTGTGTGTTAAGGGCAGTGGCCTTTGTAGTCACAAAGACCTGGGTGTAAATGGCAGCTCTGTCTTTTTCTGGTGATATGACCTTGTACAAGTTACTTCAACAGGGCCTCCCTCTCCTCACCTGTAAAATAGGGGTGACATCAATTCTCACTTCCAAAGGTATGTTAATAAGGCTAAATGCAATCATGCATATGGTATGTGCCTGGCACTTGCTAAGTGCTTAACATCAGGAGTTACTGTTATATAACACCAGTTGTTACTGTTATTTTAGTGAGGATTAGACCAGAGCTTCAGGGCATGTGTTGGAGGGTGAGGGTTTCCCAGCAGCCTTGGGCCCACCTACTTCCCAGTTTGGCCTTTCTTGAGGGAAGTTTCCTCTAGTCCCCATGGAGAGGAGGATTTTCTCCATCACTTTCTGTCAGACTTGATTAGGAAAGTGGCTGAAGCTTCCTGACCTGTGACACTTCTGGCAGTTCCACCTGCCCCTACAAGGTGATTTAAGAAATGGGTCTGGATACCCAGCAGTGAGGAGCTGGCTCCCTTACCCTGGCCTCAGCTCCAGTGTCACTCCACCCTTTTGAAGTAGACCTCAGGATCACATTTCCCTGCCTTCCTGACTTCAAGGCACTTATCAGGATCTAGAATCATCTTAGCAACTTGGCTATTGGTTTACAGTCTGCTTCTCTTCACTGGGAAGAAAACTCCTTGAAGTAGTCCTTGTCTGTGACCTAGAGCCCATTTTGGTACCTAGCACTTAATAAGTACTCTGAACAAGTGCCTGGGAGGCAGAAGGTCTATCTTGGTGGAAGGTATAAGAACACTGGACAGAGACTCGGAAGGCCTGAACTCCAAGCCCTGCTCTGCCTCACACTCTGCCCCAACAGCTGTGTGATCCTGGGCCTGAGTCTCCCCATATGCACCACAAAATCTTTAGGTAGAGATGCTCCAAGACTCTTTTAGGTTCCAATATCCTATGCCTTTGAGAGGTCTCTGCTAAACTGCAACTCTAGGAAGCCTCCTTAGCCACCACGCAGCAGGAAGTTGTCATGATAAATGCAATCAGGTCTCTTTTGAAATTTGTTCTCTGATTGGCTGTGTCTGAGCCATGAATGACTAAGCCCAGATAATTCTCCCTTTCCTTGGGGCTGCCTCCCATAGCACATGACTTAGGGCACCCTTAACACAGGAGCACATGCACACACACACATTCACACACAGAAGCTCACACTCATTCACATGTGTACTGACACAAGTAATCTACACACACACTATTATAACTTTATGTACATACTCATTTACATTTGCTCACACACATACACTACACAACATAAGTGAACACTCACACACACATGCTTACTCACACATTCACACATATACACTCAATGAACAGTCACATATTTGCACTCAAACATACTTGCACACTCATTTTCCACACTACCATATATATATACACTCACTCGCTCCACTCATGCTCACACATGGACTCATCCAATGCTTACATACTCACACATTCATGGTAGCCCATGCTCATGTAATTTCACCTTATATAAATGTACTGTACAGACTCTAAAAGACATGCTCACACATTCAACCTGCATACACGCACTCATAGAAGCACACACGCATTCACACATATATACACACACTCACACCTAACACTCATACACACACTCACATTTACTGTTACACATGCTCATTCATGCATAAATTAATTAAGTCACACACATCTGCACACACACTTACATACACATCACGCACCCTTTTATTGCCCAACCCCTGCCTATCCACAACCTGTCCCATCTGAAGACTGTTCCCTGCTCTCTTTTCCCTCTTGGTTCTGTTTATTTTTCTTAGCCACATTGAGCATATTTGGAGAAAGATCTATTTTCACCCTATCTGGAAACATATTTCTACTCGGCCATGAGCTTGGCAGATCAGTGAGAAGGCTCCTGGCATCCGTGGCATGGGCCAGGAGGGCTGAGGCAAAGCCAGGATAGAAATGGGAGAGCCACAGAGCCCAAAGGGCTTCCTAGGACTGCTGCCTCTGAAATTCTTTTTGGGAAACCTTGAACTCAGAGCGACTGCCCCTCATAGGGGAAGCTCTGGCTAAGGGATTCTGGCATTCCCCTCTTTCCTCCTTCTGTCTGACCCAAGACCCTGGCTCTTATCACCTTTTTTTTCTATAAAAGAGCTGGGCCTTTATAAATCATTTTGTCCCTCTCAGTTTTCAGATGACAAAAAAAGTAACATGAGTTATATTTAGTGAACTGCCTCAACCTGTGTAAAGCCCCCTTCATGCATCATTCCATTTCAGCTTCATAACCACCTCAAGAGATAGTGCTGTTATTCTTCCATTTCACAGATTAGAGAACTGAGATTCAGAGAGATCAAGGGACATGTGTAAGATTCACAGCAGTTGGGGTAAGGCAGGGTCCTTCTGTCTCCCGATTGCTCAGGCCCCAGTATCCTCCCTGTCTCTAGCACTCTACTACAGAGCTCCCTGGAGATGATCAGGGACTGTGTGGCTGTCCCTGGCTGAGGAGTGATGGGTTTAAACCATGACTCTCTGAGGAGGCTTACCCAAGGAATGCCTGTTTGGTTGGTGGCCTAGGTGGCTGCCATGGTGAGTCAGCTTCTGACTGCCAGGTATTGATCACACTGGTATCAGGTGTGGCATGGCAGCTAATGGGCAGGGCAGGTCCCTAAGAGAATGCGTGGTACAGAGTCTCTGAAACTTGACGCCCTTTTCCATTCTGTGTCTTCTCCCCTTTTGGAGCGCTGTCTCTTCCCTTGCACACACACTCCAGTGTGACAGGCCTGGGAGGCAGAGCAGGGCAAGCCTTCATGCCTCAAGCAGAGTCCCTGGCTCTGTGTGCCCCTTCCCAGCCCTCATTGCGTCAGCACACAGTAGGTGCTCAGTAAATGTTGGCTAAAATAAAAAAAATTTTTAAATGGGCAAAATACTTGAAATAATATGTCTACGAAAAAGGTATACAAATGGCCAATAAGCATATGAAAAGGTGCCCGGCATCATTAGTCATTAAGGAAATGTAAATTAAGATGCTATCTCACCACAGTGAGACATCATTTCATATGCACTAGGATGACTAAGATCAAAAACGTTGAAAATAGTGAGTATTGGCAAGGATGTGGAAAAATTGTAACTCTCATACCCTACTGGTGGGAATGAAAAATGGCGCAGCCACTGTAAAAAGACTCTTTTAGGTTCCAATATCCTATGCCTTTGAGAGGTATACTCTGGGAATTTTTCCCCAAATGGTTTAACATGGAGTTACTATAAGACCCAGCTATCCCACATACCCCAAGAGAGTTGAAATATATGTTCACACAAAAATCTATAGAAATGTTCATAGCTGGATTATTCATGATAACAGAGTGGAAACAACCCAAATGCCCAGCTGATGAACAAAATGTGGTATACAAATAAAATGGAACATTATTCAGGCATAAAACAAATACATGATACATGCTACTACATGGATGACTTTCAAAAAACATTATGCTAAGTGAAAGAGTCCACATGCAAAAGACCTCATTCTGTGTGATTCCATTTATATTAAATGTTCAGAATAGACAAATCCAAAAAGACACAAAGTAGATTAGTGGTTGCCAGAGCTGAGGAGAAGGGAGAATGGGGAATGCCTGCTAACGAGCATGGGGTTTCGTTTGGAGGTTATGAAAATGCTCTGGAATTAGACAGTGGTGATGGTTGTATAACTGCAAATATACTAACACCCACTAAGTTGTATACTTTAAAAGGGGTGAATTTTAGGGTACTGAATTATGAAAATAAGTTGTATTTTAAAATATATAAATGAGTCTTTAAAAAAAAAAAAAGTCAAAAGAACCTCTGTAGGGAATGGAGGCCAGAAATAGTAAACACTTTTCAAAGGTCACAGAGAGATGTTGTCAGTTCTGTCACTGGCAATACCAATAGCTCCTATTTATTAAGCATACTCATTCTATATACCTGGCAGGGTGGAAGCCTCTATATGCATAATTTCATTTAAATCTCACCATAACCATTGAGGCAGGTATTATTATTTTATCCCCCACTTTACAGACGAAGAAATGGAGGCTCAGAGAAATGAAATGACTTGACCAAAAGGTGTTTGAACTTAGATCAGTCTATCTCCGATATGGGGATGTGACCTTTTTTATGTTCTTTTGTTTTTTTGTTTTGTTTGTTTTAATTTTTAACATAGCACTTGGGCCCTCAATGCAAGAAGAAAGACAGGAATGCAAGTTGGTGGTGCTACAGCAGCTAAAGGGCTGTCAGGGCTGAGGGAGGACTGCCCTGTTCCTGGCTCTAGTCTGGTCTCCAGCCTGGGATCTTGGCCTTCTTCAAGGGTGGGTGCTCCTGAGTAGCCTTTGAGAAACTGGCCCAGGAGAGTCTGGGGCGACTCTCCACACAGCGCTGCTGTTCCAAAGGGCAGGAAGCACCACATGTGCTCAGACCAAGGGCTTCTGCTACTCTGGCCCAAATTCTTTGGGGTTTTGGATTAACAAGGGCTGCTCCATTTCACCCACCTCTGTGCAACCTTTCTACGTGTGTAGCCCTGGGTCCTGATAGCCAGGCCCTAGTGATAGTCCCTTCATCCCTAGCATGATCCAGGGCTGCCATGAGTGTGCCAGTAGCATTTTTTCACCAGGAGCTTTTTGAATACTGAGAAACAGCTTATAAAAAATAATAAAGGAGAGGCCTCAATATAATATAGGAGGTCTGACAGCCTGGGCTCAATCTCAGCTCTGCTACTTACTGGCAGGGTAACCCTGAATAAGTCACTTTACTTTTTGAGCCTCAGTTTCTTCACCTTTAAAATGAGGATAATAACTCATAAGATTATTATATAGCTATTATAAGCCCTCTTCATAAGATTTATGAGGGAATTAGCTGAGGCGATGCATGGAAAGTGGTGGCTTGACACTACAATATCAACCATTATTACACTTATCAGGGCATGGACTCAGAATCAGAAAGCTTGAAGGCTGACCCTTAGAGCAGCACACATATTTGTATGTTTGCGTGCATGCGCACCTTCATACCCCCTACACAGCCACATGTTGCATGTACTGCATGTGATGAGACGTTCATGCTTTCCCAACCGTACAAAGAAACTCACAAGCATGTATCCATTCACATGCACGTCACATGCACCCACACACAGATTTTATGTATCTGAAGGCAGACCCTGGCAAATAGGTCTGCACAAACATATACCCATTTTCTCCCTTACATGTGAACACATGTTCCTGAATTTGTATTCATTCACACATGCGTGTCCACATGAACTTGCTGTTGTTTTCTGGGCCACCAGCCCGACATTGGCCATAGATCGCTGTGGAAAAATTTCTGCGTTCCAAGGCAGTCAAAGCCAATTCCTGGGCCCTCTGTGTTCCCTCTGCCAGGCATGTCCCTCTGTTTGACCAAGCCTCTGCCCCTCAAGGTGAGGCTCAAAAACAGTCCATGCAGAAAGCTCTCTTAATGACCCAGCCAGAAAGATCTGTCTCCCATCCCTGAATTCCCCTGGACCTTTTTTTCCCACTTCAGCCTGCCTGGTATCATACTTATGTTCTCTCTGAAGGGAGAACTTGAGCTCTGAGGGGCAGTGATTGTGGTTCATTCACTTTCATGCCCCCTCCCTATGCCCAGCACAAGGTGGTGGCTCTGGAATAGAGGCTGCAGTGAAATGAACCAGGCTGATATGTAGACATCACAAATTACTCCCTCGTATCTTCACAAATCAAGGCCCAGAAAAGCCAGCAAAGACAGGACAGACCCTGGGATCCAGGGGCTGCACTGTATACCTTTCCTGGCACAAAATTTCCCCAAGGCTCTAACACAGGCACTACCTCCAGCTCCTGCTGCCCTGACCGCTGATCCATGGCCCAGTCAGACCCTTTGTGGGCTGAACAAGCCTAGGGGCAGGTCTCAGGACTTGCTTTGCCCACTTTAAGCAGACAGAATCTTCTAGTTCACAGAAAGAGGCAGATTTTCCAAGGTGTCTAAAGATCTGTCCTGAGGCAGTGCTTCTCACAGCCTGGTCCACTGTATTAGAACCACCTCAGAGCCACTGAGGTAGAGCCATGGAACCAGTATTACCAATAAATACTCTGGTTTAGTCCTGGTTAAAGGTCTGAGAGCCACATTGCCCAGCAAAAATTCTGGCACCACCATTTACCAGCCCTTAGGCAAGTCCTTTTTTACTAAACCTTGGTCTCTGTGTCTGTAAAATGGAGATGATAATGGTGCCTGCCTTGAAGGCCAACTCTTGGAATAAAATTATTATTGTTATTATTTTAGGCAAGGAAAACCTTGGTTGACCTCACAGATTGCAAGGACCTGTCAGCTTACAATCCCTTATTTTATTTATTTTTTATGCCTACGGAGAGCCTGGTCTTCCTAGGTCGTCTCCCATCCAAGTACTAACCAGGCCCCATTCTGCTTAGCTTCCGAGATTAGATGGGATCAAGATTGTTCAGGGTGGCATAAAATTAGATCATGAAACTGAAGTGCCTGGCACAGTGCCTATGCAAGCTCGACAAATGTGGGCACAGACATAATCTCATACCCAAGGACTAATGAGTGAGGGGTAGATTCTTGACGCTTTCTTACAGGGAGGGACCTTGGTGGGGGTCCTCTACCAGGTGGGCAGTAAGACTTGGAAGGGCAAGACCCTGGCCCAAGATGTCCTACCACCTAGTGGCTGGTGTAGGGGACTATGCTCAGCTTTCCCACCTCTACCCAGCAGAGGTCCAAGGCTCTGCTTGCCATAGCTTCCATCCTGCCTCCCAGCCTGCTGGCAGCCTCTCTCCCTGCCCTGATACCCTGGGATTCTGACTGGCCTGGTGTCAGCCCTGGCACTCACTCCAGCTTTGTAATAAAATAGCCAGCTCAGGTCAGCTTTCCTTGGCAAGGAGGCCACCTGGCACAGAGGGCAAGAGGGTGGAAGGAAGCCTGGGGAAACATTTCCTTCAATGACCACCAATTATGGTCTGGCGTTCTCCAAGGATCACTTGCTCCCCAAACCAGGTGACCCCTGGGACAGGAACCTTCTTATTTGTCTTTCTTTCCTAGTCCTTCATTATTCATTTATCCATGCATTCAGTCATACAATATTGAAATGTCTATTGCTTGTCCTGCAGGCACTGGGGCTCAATGGTGATTACAAGGATTGGCAAACTTTTTCTGTAAAAGACCAAACAGTAAATATTTTCAGCTTTGGGAACCAAACTACTTTGCTGTTGTAGCAAGACAATACCTCTAGACAATATATAAACAAATGGGTGGATGGGGCTATGTTCCAATAAAGCTTTATTTGTGGACATCAAAATTCGAATTTCATATAATTTTCATATGCCATGAAATATTCTTCTTTTTGATTTTTTCCCTAACCATTTAAAAATGTAGAAACTATTCTTAGCTTGCATACCTTACAAAGCAGGCCATAACCGGTGTGCCATAGCTCGCCATCCCTGAACTTAGCCCTCTACACAGATCATGGAATGTGCCATGCCCTGTTGGTGCCAATATTGCTAACAGAGAGACAAGACCTTCAAAGAGGCTCAGCAAGGAGGTGGGGAAGCCTCCAAGCTCACTGCAATTTAGCCACTGCAGCCCTCCCAGGGCCCACCCTCTTAGTGCTACATATGTTTGCTGTGGTTTCCATATGGGGACCCTTAGGTTTCTTTCAGGACCAGAAGCTTTTCGAGGGCAATCACTCTTTTAGCATTTGAAGTCAGAAATCACCTGGGTTCAAATACCAGCTTGATGACTCCCTAGCCAAATGGCTTTGGGTGAGTTACATAATATCTCTGTGCCTCAGTTTCCTCATTTGTAATACCTATCTCATGGCTTGTTGAAAGGATAAAAGAGTACAGTCCTCAGACAGGTGCCTGACATGGAGTCAGTGGTCAGTACGTGTTGACTCTCATTGCAGTTCCTTCTCCCCTCCTCACCCCGGCACCCAGCATGACTCTGGGCTCCATCTCTCTTTGATAAGTCCTAACTTTCAGAATGAGATAAAACAAAACAAAACAAAACAAAACAAACAAACAAACCAAAAAACAGGACTCCCTGCCCAGAAGCCCCTTGGAGTCTGTACCCTGGACTCCTTGGAGGCTTTGCCCTTTGGACTTAGCTTAGAGCATTTCTCTTTGGTTTCTTTGTCTCCAGAAAAATGATCCCCTTGTCCCTCCCAGTCAAACTCACCTGATACCCAGGATTAGGAGTATATGGACATGAAGAGCTCTTGGCTGACTCTGCTCCAGGGATGAGCTGTGGAGGAGGCAGTTGCTTGGCTGGGGATAAAGGGAGCAAAAGCCTACCTCACCTGCCAGCCTAAGGTCCCTGGGAGTGGGCAGGCTGCCAGATCAAGGCCTTGGGCATTTCAGCCCTTAGGCTGAATACCTCGACCTTCTAACACTTTGCTCTCCTCTCCAGGTGGGTGCCCAGTTGGCTCTGCCTTCCAGAACAGAGGCTCCTCTTCAAAAGCCACTATGCCTTCTCTGGTTTCATTCTTTCATAGTACTTATCACTATCATTATTTTATTGTTTGTTTATTAGGGTTGGTTTTTTATTTTTATTTTTTAATCTCCCTTCCACTAGAACTTAAGCTCCTTAATTGGTCAAACTTTGGTCTACTTTAATGCTTACCTTCACAGGACAGATAATATCCTCTATTTAATAGTTAAGCATACTGAGGTCACTGGTTAGTGAGTAATCAAATGAGAATTCAGAGCCAGGTCTTTCTCTTAGTCAAAAGCTCACACTCTGATCCTCCACCATAAGACAGAGCTTTATTAATCTGGCAAGACGGTGGTAGGAGAAGTATGTTACTGTTTCTAGCAACAGTAACAGCAATAATAGATCAGGAGGCATTTACGGGAGTCCTTGGAACTTTCTCTGCCACTGTTGCAGGAGGCAAAGCCAGGTGTGCTTCATGTCTGCCTCTTTGGAGCTCATAGGCTATTTAGACAGAGACACCTATTCTAGTATCTTCAATACAAAGCAGACTGTGCTAAGAGCTATAAAGGGGTACGAAGTGCTTTACAGGTGTTGTAGTTTGTTCAGGCAGCTGTAACAGAATAACATAGACTGGGTGGCTTAAGCAACAGGAATTTATCTTGCAGTTCTGGAGGCTGAGAAGTCCAAGATAAAGTGCTGGCTAATTCAGTTTCTGGTGAGAACCCTGTCTGTGGTTTGAAGACAGCTGCCTTCTTGCTGCCATCCTCACATAGTAGGGAGAGAGTTTTTTTTTCTTGTAATGGCACCAACCCCATTCATTGAGGGCTCCACCCTCATGACATAATTACCTCCCAAAGGCCCCACCTCCAAATACCATCACATCAGGGATTAGAGATTAGGGCTTCAACATATGAAGGACACAAACATTTGGTCCACAGCAGGAGCTGACTGTGGTACTCAGAAAAGTCAGGACAGTGGGGCCTAGTCAGGTGGGTGGCCTTCCACCATGAAAGGCACTTTGGGCAGAGAGGGCAGCACTAGCAAAGGCAGATGAGACAGAGCCTGTTTGAAGACCATTACAAGCTCTGAATGGCTCGAGCCTAGAATGTGTTGGGAAAGGATAGTGATTGTATGAAAAGTGGTTGGTATGGTAGGTTACGGTCAAATCAGAAAAGGCCTAAAAGAGATTGGGAAAGATTGGGCTTCCTGGAGTCTACATGGCAGATAATAGGAACACCAACAGAACAGCAGCTGATTGTGTGTCGGGTGCTTTACGTTTTACAAAGCACGCCCTGTCCACTCCATCCAGGTACAAGATGCGTAGCTACAGACAAGTCACTTCCCATCTCCAAGTCTCACTTCACTCGTCTCTGACAATTCTCAGCCATTTAGGGAGGATTACACAAAACCACACCTGTGGAAATTCTGTATTTAACTTCCTTCTGGTCCTCAGTCTTTGCAAAGTGAGGTCCATTCCTGTTCAGTCCACTTCACGGGGCTGTGGCTGCGATTTCAAAGGCCAAGGTTAGTGTTTGGGGGGTGGTCGGCCGAGAGCCTCAGAGAAGGGGCTCTGGCTGCTTTAACAAGGCTTTTGCGAACCGGTCACCACTTGACCTATCTGAGATGAGCGGGGATAGGCAGCGGAAGCGTACAAGGTGGGAAAAAAGCGGGGAGGAGGCGCAGGTACACAGACGGGGCCGACCCCGCCCACTTAAAGGGCCCGGGCTGCCGGCGCCCGCCTGCCTCCACCAATCAGCGAGCGAGCTGCCCGTGACGCTATCTTCTCGCGACGAAGCCGCCCGCGGCGGCGCTTCCGGGTCGCGGAAGCCGGGCGCCGAGGCCATGCGCAGCCGGGAGGCGCTGGGCCACGCGGCCCGGCTGGCCTCCTCCAGTCTGCTCCTGCAGGTACCTTTGCCCGGCCCGCCGCAGGCCGTCCCGCAGCTGGGATTCGCGGGGACCCGCCTGGGGCGGACTCAGTGCCGGTGTGGATAACGCTGCGCAGGGGTTTTATCCCAGGAGGAGGTCGCCGCGGAGGCAGGACTCTCCCGGGCTCGGAGCTGGGAGCCTGCGTTCAGAGTCCCGGCTGGGAGGTTGCAGCCAAGCCACTTCCCTTTTAAGAAGTATAGTTCCTGTGTGGCAGCAGGCGAGAGTTAGGCGGCAGAGGCACCTGTGGTGCTCTAGAATCTGATGTTTTTTTTTGTTTTTTGGGGTTTTTTTTAGGGCAAGGTGTCCATCTTTTCAATGTCCCACCCGTTACCCTCAGACACCTTCCTCTGAGTTCAGAGAAACAATATGGCAGAGCTAAGAACAGAGACCTGGGCTCAGGCAGGCCTGAATTGAAATCCTAGTTTTGCCATGTCCTTGCTGCATGACCCAGAACGAGTGATTTTACCTGCTAGCCTCAGCTCCTCATCAGAATATGGGGATAATAATAGTACCTAGCTCCTGAGGTTGCTCTTAGGCCAGATTCGGGTTATTCAGATAATTGCACTTAACACAGTACCTGGCTGGCTCTTAGTTTGTGCTTAGTATATGTTGCCTGTGTCCCATCTGGTTGTGACCTTGGGCCAGTCACTTCCCCTCCTTGGCCCTATTTTTCATCATCTATCAGGTATGGTACATGCCGTTTGGTCCAAGTGGTATCTAAAGATTGTTGTAGCTGGTCATTCAAAGTCAAGCGGCTCAGTTTCTCTGTCCCTTGAGTCATTAAAACCTTCCTCACAAAAGTCCCAAACCCATCTCCCCACAAATTTGAGAGAGGCAACATTTCACATGGAGGTTAGGAGAAAGAATCAGGCAGACTTGGGCTCAAGTTTGTCACTTGCTAGGTCCCTGCTCTTGGGAAAATCTCTTGATTTCTCCAAGCATCATTTTCTTCATCTTAAATGAGAACAATACTGCAATCTCATAGCGTCGTTAAGGAGTTTAGATGAAATGCCTGTTAACATGCGTGTCACATAAGTATTTAATAAATGTTAGCTATTTTTATTATGGGCATTAGAATTTTTTAAATGGTCATTGTAGAGATGAAATGAGATAATCTACATAAAACATGTAGAGTACCTTGCACAAGATATGTGCTTAATAAACATTAGCCATTCACCTAACCCTAAATTAGGTGAAGTTTACCTAGTTTTTCTCTATTTTGCAACATAACTGATTCAGACCTCTATCCATAGTGTTGATTGTTCAGCCTTTGATGATACCTTACTATCTAGATTGGCTTTATAAAAAGAAAACAAGTCATAGCAGAAAATGTACTAAGAGTAAGGTGGCCTTCCTGTAAGGTTAAACTGGATCCATTGCTTGCTGTGTAACGTTGGAAAACTCACTTTTCTGAGTCTTACTTGCTTCATGTACATTTACCTGATTGCTTTTAAAGGTCAAATGATTAACAGAAGTGAAAGAGCTTTTCTTAAACTAAATTCCTTTACAAAGTGAAGACTACTGTTAATAAGGGTTACTATCAAGAGCAAATACTGGGTAACATGACTAACCTTAGCTTTATTAGTTCAAACTATTATTCAAAACAATTAGGAGATAGGGGTAAGCCTGAGACATTACCTTTCTTAGAAAAGGATAACTTTGACTTTGACTTTGAATATAAACACGTTTATGTGGTTTTTTAAAAATAGCCATAATCTTTAGGTTTCTTGAATGTTTTAATTCAGTCTTGTATGCTTTCTCAAATTACAATGCAGACATGAAGTAGCTTTGTAATTACATTGTAATCTGCAAAAATTTGAGAGTTTATTCTTGTCTTAACTCTGATCTGGCCATAGTGAAAGTATTAATGCCTTTCATTTGTATACATTTTTCAAAAATGGTTTCACCTACACGATCTTGTTTGATCTTTGTTATCAACCCTGTGAGATAGTCAGCCTCCTTTGACAGAGGAGGAAATTGAGGCTTATAAATATTAGAGGATCATGGAGCTAACAGTTAAATGGTGAGTTGAGGCTCAGCCTTGTCCACTAATGGCTCTATGAATTGGCTTCAAACCTCTAAAATTGAGTACGGAATTTGTGTGTGTGTGTGTGTGTGTGTGTGTGTGTGTGTGTGTGTGTGTGTGTGTGTGTGTGTACACGTACGGAGTGTGTGTGTGTGTGTGTGTGTGTACGGAGTGTGTGTGTGTGTGTGTGTGTGTGTGTGTGTGTGTACCTGCATGTTTCAAAAGAGCTAGAGCTTTCACCAGATTCTCAAAAGGTCACATTTGACTCTGTAAAGGTTAAGATTGTGATATCTTGGCTTTGGAGACCTTGCTGCTCTGTGACACTTCAGGGACAGTGTTAAACTGCAGTCTCCCTTTTTGGTCATACCTTTCCCTGGAGATTTTCAGACCTTAGTGGTTGCTTGTCATACTCTGAATCTTCCAGATTGCAGCTGTACATGGGTAACTCCGAGAGTGCTAGACATAGAAGTGATTTGTCATTTGCTTTTGAGTGCACTTGAGTTACTACCTGTTGTGCTGCCAGGATGCAGGAGAGTCACTTTACAAGTGAGTCTTGCACCCCAGCCAGCATCCCCATTTAGCAACCCCATTTAATTGCAACCTGTTCTCTGTCTCATGGGAAGAATTCTTTGCTAAGGTGTTTTTCTTGAATTGACAAGTTTGAAAGTCTCAGAGTGTAGCCCTTTCAAATGGCAATAGCTAGACTCTGTCTCCCTTTCCCCCCATTTTATATATCTTATTATTGGAGTTTTCATTTAAAAGGTATTTCAACTCCTCTCTGGAAAGTAGCAAATATTCAGTAAATAAATACAGCCTTTTCTGCTTTCTAATTGAGAAAACTGAAATTCAAAGAGATTAAATATCATTATCAGAATCCCCAGATAGTACTAGGCAGAGAAGAGAAAGAAATTAAACCCTGTGATTTCTAGATCCTGCAGGCTCCCACTTGCTATTTCTAAACAGGCTGGAGGGAGGGGCAATGTGAAGCAGTATCTAAAATTCTCTTTCTGCCTCCTAGAATGCCTGACTTGAAACACAAAGAAATTCCCTGAATTTGTCAGGGCCTCCCTCTTCTCATCAGTAAATGGGGTTTATAGACGGGTTCTCTGACCAGTGCTTTCCAGAGTTCTTTGACCATGGCCTGGACATGTCAAGAGACCCCAAGGAATGAAATTTTGGAAGAAATACAGACAGGTTGCACATTTTAGAGAAGGTCTCTATGGCAAAGCTGCTATATGTCTTTACACCAGGAAGAGCAGCCACATTGTTTGCATTTCAGCAAAGTAAACACTCCCCATGTAATTTAGTATTATTTTTCTCCTTTTTCTGTAGGTGTTGTTTCGATTGATCACCTTTATCTTGAATGCATTTATTCTTCGCTTCTTGTCAAAGGAAATCGTTGGCATAGTGAATGTAAGGTAAGAAGTGATATGCTCTGGCATTGTCCACAAATCACATCTCTAGTCAGGTGTCCTTCAAACTCTGTGCCTGTCTTGAGTTTTAGAAGCATGGACTTCTACTAGAATCAGAATGTTTTATCAGTGGGCTGAGGAGGAGCATGCTGGGGTGGGGGAATGAGCAGGCAGTGTTTCTTTTAATGGACTCATGGAGTGTTTTCCATTAGCAGCCTCCAAATGCATATTTCTCTGCCAGCTGTTCCAATTTGCCTGCTTTTAGAACCCAGGAGAGGAGTGGGAGTAATTCATTGCAAACACTATCTCAGGTATAATTCTGTGTTCTTGTCCTGCTGACAGCAAAGGAAGCAGAAATGCTACAGTTCATGAGAATGTGCTTTGTACTTGCAGGGCTGGAACAGCCAACTTCCTTCTCTCCTTAGTGAATTTTATAATTGGAAAATGGAAGCTGGGATGAGAGCTCAAGTCCTTGTCATTAGTTCTTTGGAAGCTCTTAGCTGACTTGCTTTGTCTCAATTAGTTTCTTTTACTCTTCTCTTTTCTGTTCAAGGACACCCACACATATTCTGTATTCACAAATGACATAAAAGTATATGAAGTCCATGTGAGTGCTCAGAATAGCTAAGGTATGTCTTCATGTCCTAATAAACAAAACAGTATGTTCCAGACAGCATTTTGTGCCTAAAATCTACCAAACATATGTTCTTGACTCTGTTCTCGGAGCCAAGTGAAGATTCTCAAACATTGGTGGGCAAAGGAATCATCTGGGGAGCTTTGCACTACGTAGGGCTGAGGAGGGATCCAGGAATCTGCATTTTGACAGGATTCTCAGATTATTTTGAAGTAGGGACCATACTTTTGAGAAATACATTTTTAAAAGCAGGAAGGAAGAAGGCCAAATCTTCTTAGGTGCTCAGACTTTAAAGCAGTTTGGGCCTCTCTCCATTTAGTCTCCTTCAGATTGGCAGGTCCCTGCTCTCATAGCCCTTGTCTGACCTGCCCCCTGCTTAACATATGGTTCAGTCTCCACAGTCCCTGTGTTAGAAGTACTGAGTAGCAGAATGATCCTTGGACAACCTCAGAAACCTTAGCCCTGAGCCATCCCTACTCTGGGCCATGGCCTCACTAAGGGGTAAGAGGGTCCACCTAGATGCTGCCCACCCAGGACGTACACAGGCAAGCCTCACTGACCTGGGTTGCAGCAGCCTCTGTAATGGCTACCAGCCTCATTGCCTGTCCTGAGATTCTTTTGGCCAGAGCCTTTATTCAGTAGAGCCTCAACTTCTCTCACAAGGGCTGTTGGGTCACCAGGCTCAGGATGACCAAGAGGTCCCTTGCTGTGTGGGATCATATCTTGTCCTTTTCCTTACAGTCATAGCCACACCTCTGCCTATATCCACAAAGCTTGCAGGCTTTGGGGGCCACTGTGGCAATTTCTGATCTTGGGTGTAACGCTGCAGGCACACACTCAGGTGTCCCAAGTGTGGTTCCTAACTCTGTTGTTCGAGTGGATTGAACTAATGAGGGGTCCTGTAAGAACTCACTGCCCTCCACATCATCATCAAAGATTTCTGACCAAGACTTTTTTCCTCTCTCTTGCTGGCGAAATCTCAGAAATTCTGTCTATAAAAGAACAAGAGACCTTATTTATTTCTGCTTTTCCTTTATAGGCTAACACTGCTTTACTCGACCATCATCTTCCTGGCCAGAGAGGCCTTCCGAAGAGCATGTCTGAGTGGGGGCACCCAGAGAGACTGGAGCCAGACCCTCAACCTCCTGTGGCTAACGTGAGTTGTGCTTTGTCAGGAGAAATTTTCACAAAGGCAAGTGTAACAAATGTTATATGTCAAATAGCAACACTTGTCTAAAATTGAATTGTCACAAGCTTTGGTTTTGCAGTATATTTCTGGGGACTTGGCATGGAACAGGAAGGGCTTTGTAGAAGGAGCTTCATGGCTGTCTTCTCTTGGGATGGCCAGGAGCCGGGAGGAGGCCCCAGCTAGGGGTTTCTGGGCTAGGTTTCTAACCCTATTTCTACCAATTATGGAAGTCATTTTTCTGTTCCTGATCCCTACTCTGGGCCCCACTGGGCCTATGCCATCTTTTTTAACCTTAATATTTCCCCCCTGTGATATTTTCTGAGCTTTAAACAACCACTTAGTTTTAGGGGTTTCATTATATCTTTCTTTGATTTTGTTATATTCATTTCAGTTCTGAGCCTTTCAGAATATTCTTGAAGACCAAGTATACCAGCTAAAACCTATAAGCTAAGAACTGGTGGTTGAGTTTGTTTCCCAATGCTGCCCTTGCATAACTCCTTCTTGCTTCTTGGAAACAAGTGTCATAATGGCTGGTAGGTTTTCATTTTATTAGAGGAATGTCTGTTAACTTCCCAGTCATATTTAATTGCTCTGTAGTACTCACAAAGGAATACTGTGCACTGGACTATTGGTCATATGGGTGTAAGTATCAGCTGTTTGCTGTATTTTAGTCATTCTAGGTGCAAACTGCAGGCACACACTTCCTGGGAATTTTTCTTATCCTGTCAGTACAGTGGATAGGAGTATAGGTTGGCATTAGATCAGGATTGGGTCTTGCTTCTTCCCTTGACTAGCAATTAATGACCTTAGCCAAACTACCTAGTGCCTATCAGACTGAGTTTTCTCATCATTTAAATTCATCATTCATTGTGAAGTGTCAGTAAAATGAAAGGGGTAAATCATAGTGCCTGGCATGTAGTCAGTGCCTTAATAAGAGTTAGCTATTTTTATGACTATAACTGTATTTCTTTTCTGTTCATTGTTACTATTTTAACATATACTTATATTCATTTTTATATTTAGCATATCAAAAAACTTTTTTCCCATTTCTAGAGTCCCTCTGGGTGTGTTATGGTCCATGTTCCTGGGCTGGGTCTGGTTACGGTTGCTTGAAGTACCTGATCCTGATGTTGTCCCACACTATGGAACTGGAGTGGTAGTGTTTGGTCTCTCAGCTGTGGTGGAACTTTTGGGAGAGCCCTTCTGGGTCTTGGCTCAAGCACATATGTTTGTCAAGCTCAAGGTCTGTATGCCTTCTGCTGTTAATGGGAAATGCAAAGAATAAGGGAAAGAGTGATTTTTAAAAAATGCCTTTATAGGAGAGAATAATTTTTTTCAGACTTGCGTCTAAAAAGTTATTTGGAAATAGGTAAAGATCAGGTTAGTTAATTCACTTGAAATTTGGCAGGTGGGCTGGGCTAAAGTTTACCTCTGCTATGCTATTAATAAAAATGCAGGTTTGCTAATAGGGAAGTTATTTGTTTAAATAAGAATTTAAGAGGACCGTAAAGGTTTTTCAGATTTTTCTAGTGATTCTGTTTTAGTTGTATACTAAATATTAACTTTTCCCTTCATCTTTTAAAATATATAATTTGATATGTACAAAAGAATATATAACATACATATAAATCTTAAAGCATGATATGTATTGGAAAACCATGAACCTACTACCTAATCTAAGTAGAACATTACTGATACTATGTCCAGTGACCTGCCTCAAACCCACTGCTAGGATAATCAGTGTCCCAGATTTTCTATTTGTCATTCATTTGCATCTTTGTAAATAGTTTTTGCATAGATTATAATAATGTTTGTAAAGTACACCCTTTACCACACGTTTGCAGGTGATTGCTGAAAGCCTGTCGGTAATCCTCAAGAGTGTCCTGACAGCTTTTCTTGTGCTGTGGTTGCCTCACTGGGGACTGTACATTTTCTCTTTGGCTCAGGTAATAGCTATGGCTTTTAACTTTTGTGTAATCTGTTTTTCCATCTAGTTGTTTTTTCTTGTTTCAGTTACTACATTGTTTACATTTGTAGTATTCATGCACGTGAGGAAGGCTAGGTGCTCTAAAAAGATGATCTTCACACTGTTTCCCTTCTGGCCACCATGTTCATCCTGCTTCATGTACTGATACCACTGGTGTCCCTGGGGTCCTGGAGTGGGCCATACATTAGGCCTCATTGTCAAACGTAAAAACTCCTTTAGACATTTTGTGGGCAAGCCTGTATCAAACTGATCTTTGATCATCTGGCATTTATGGAGGACAAAAAAAAGCAGTATAAGGGGGTGGGGTGGGAATCAAATTGCATGTGTGTTGTTTTCCTTGGATTTTAATCAATTGTTTTCAGAATAGGGGGACGTTCTGCCAAGCCTGTCTTAAACTTAAATTGAACTCTCACGTCATTCAGAGAGTATAAATCAAGTCTGAGCAGGTATATTTTCAGTTTTACCAGTTTGGCTTCATTTCCATGTTATCATTTTCATCTTATCATTTTCTCCTTCTAGTTCATATTTCTTGTTCTAATAAAAATATAATAAGGTGTAAGTGCTAATTTAAGAAATGAAACTTAAGATCAGATAGTTACCAGACTATCCTATTATATAAAGTAGTTTGTAATTTTTTTTAATGTATAGGAATATAAGTTAAAATTTTTAGTAATGATTTATGTTAAAGTCTTTCCCATGTCTTAGGCAAAAGCTACAAATATTTTTCTGAAACAGAAGAGCTAAATATTTAATTAATAAAATAGGAACAAGAATTGCCTCCTAGAAGCAATTGCAAATTTTGCATATTTTAGAGAAGTAATTTGTGATTATTTTTGCCACTTTTGCTTAGATCTGAAACGACAGTTATCAGTATTCAAAGTATTCATTATGCTTTTTGATGTATTCTTCCTAATAGGACAGGAGGGTCATGGAGACACCCCGTTATTGGTTGACTCTTCTTGGGAAAGACACTTATACTATGACTTGCTGATTATTATAACTCCCACCGAGGATATGTCCTACATAGGTCATAGGTCAGCTAGGCCAGCTCTGAGTTTATTTGCTTCCTTACTGTAAGACTTCTGAGAGCTCTTCTCTGGTATATTCTCTATCAGTGTCTGTGTTAGAAGTCTAAGAGTCAATAGCACCTCATATCAGTAGGTGAGCCCTGCAAGTGATAGCAGCAGAGCGTACCCAAGGCCCTGGGTTTCCCTTTTGTCCAACCCACCTTAGGTTCCTCCTCAAGACCCCCTCATTCCATGGCATCAGATGTCATTCAAGGGTCACTTCAGAATATATAAAGAATTAATACAACTCAACAACAAAAACACAAGCCACCCCCAAAATGGGTAGAGGACTCGAATAGACATTTTCCCAAAGAAGATATACAAATAAATGGCCAATAAACACACATGAGAAGATGCTTAACATCATTAATAATTAGGCAAACATAAACCAAAACCACAGTGAGATAGTATAAGGATGGTTATTATAAAACAAACAAACAAAAAAATACAAGCATTGGCAAAGATATGAAGTAATTACAACTCTCATACTTTGCTGGTGGGAAAGTAAAATAGTGCAGCTGTTATGTAAAACAGTTTGGAAGTTTCTCAAAAAGATAAATATGTAACTGCCAGATGACTAGCAATTCCACTCCTCAGTATATATATATATATATATATATGTATGTATGTATGTGTATATATATATATATATATATATATATATATATATATATATATATATAAATAAATACCCAAAAGAATTGAAACTTGTTCAGCTTGTACGTGGATGCTCATAGCAACACTGTTCATACTGTAGCCGAAAGGTAGAAACAACCAAAATGTCCACCTGATAAAAGGATAAAATGTGGTGTATCCATATAATAGAATGTTATTTAACCATACAAATGAAATAGTGATACATGCTACAACATGATGAAGCTTGAAAACTTACTAAGTGAAAGAAGCCAGACATAAAAGGCTACCTATTATATGGTTCCATTAATATGTAATGTCCAAAATAACCAAGTCCAGAGAGAAAACAGATTAGCCACTGCCAGGTGGTGGGGGAATGGAGAGTGACAGCTTAATGGGTACAAAATTTCCTTCTGGAGTGATGGAAATGTTCTGGAATGAGATAATGATAGTGATTGTACAACATTGTGAATGTACTAAAAGCCGCTAAATTGTATGCTTTAAAAATGGTTAAAACAGTCATTGTTTTATGTGAATTTTTTTCTCATTAAAAAAAGGGGAGGGATTATATAGTTAGGATACCAGAAAAAGACTACCCATAGGTTGTTACTGTTTTCTCAGGCTCTGATGAGCAGGAAGGTGAAGAGAGGTGGGGGAGGGAGCTGGAAAAAAGGTACTTATCACAGGATGTTGGCAGCAGATGGTGTGGCTCACAGCAGTGCTGCTTATGTCTTAAAGGGCTTGAGGCATGAAAGAAGAAGGAGGAGATGGGAGGGAAATGGTCAAAAGGTATAAACTTTCAGGTACCAGGTAAATAAGTATTGGGGATGTAATGTACAATGTGATGACTATAGCAAACACTGCTGTATGATACATAGGAAAGTTGTTAAGATAGTGAATTCTATGTGTTCTCCTCACCAGGAGAAAATTCTTTTTCTTTTTGTATGAAAATATGGATGCTAGCTGAACCTATTGTGGTAACTATTTTACGATATGTGTAAATCAAATTATTATGTTGTATGCCTTAAACTTGTTCAATGATGTATATTAATTATTTCTCAATAAAACTGAAAAAAAAAAAGATGGTAGATGTCAGGCTTTGTCCTCAGGTATGGATGGGACAGGCATGGAGAGCACAGGAGCCTAAACCTTTTAAATCGAGATTTCTCTTTATCTTTGCTCTGTGCCTTTCCTACAGGAGCAGCTTTGGTGTTTCCAGATTAAAAAGTGGGGCCTGGAGATCCTATTTCTCCTTGAGCTAGTGTGTACTGCTATTCTAAGGGAATAAGAGGGTCAAAGGGAGCTTGAGAAAACGATCTCATTGAATACTTCTCCCCGAACTGCAAATAAAACCCCAGGCTGCTGCTCTTGGCCAAAAGTCATTCTTTTGTCCAGGATGGTTAGAGGGAGGGTAGGCCTTCTTATCACTTCACCTTTCCTCCCCCATCCTGTAGTAGCTCTTGCCCTGCCCATGTCCTGGGCAGAGAGGAGAAAGCCAGCAGCTCACTTCTGCTTTATAATCATAATGTTTATTTCCAGGGTTTATGGAAAATTTCCAGTCCTAGATGATGGCAGGTCCCTGGATATTGGCACAGCCAGGACACACGGATCCTCACAGTGCGCTATCTAGACGGGAGAGCCATTCCTTTGGCCAAATAGGAATCTTTTGAGAACATATCTGACATCACTGTGGTGATTGTCCTAGTGGATATCTGTCATGGAAGTTATGTTCTGCTTGCCCAGAAGAATTTCTGTTCTCCCAGTCAGGTGAAGTGTTTGGAACACTCCCCAGAGATGCTGCAATGGAGCTGGATCTTAGTGAATAGTGCTATTTTCCAGAGGGTGAGGCATTGCTCAATAGCAAGTGCAGTTAATTAAGTTCTATTTCTTGATTGGCTTTTGAGGTCAAATTTGTAGACATATCTTAATTATGCCTATATTAAAACTATATAATTTAAACTCATTTTTTTCTTTCAGCTTTTCTATACTGCAGTTCTGGTGCTCTGCTATGTTTGTTATTTCAAAAAGTTACTGGGTTCCCCAGAATCAACCAAGCAGCAAACTCTTCCTCTCTCCAGAATGACAGATCTATTACCCAGTATTCCAAGAAGTGGAGTAAGTAAGGAGTTTTGTCTCCTCTAATAACAATGTCAAAATCATCTCGATATGATTACAGATCTTCTCTTTAATCACAGATGTTGGTTATCCTTGAGGGGAAAAAAACTACAACTTGATTGTTTACTATTATAGTAGTAAAGATAATTTGATAGCTCATATTTATTGAGTGTTTGCTATGTGTTCAGCCAGGGTTTCTAAATCTTGGCACTACTGACATTTTGGGCTGGATAGTTCTTTGTTGTGAATTGTTAGATGTTTAGCAGCATTCTCAACTTTTATCCACTAGACCCCAGTAGCTACCACCCCTCAGTTATAACAACCAAAATGTCTCCAGACACTGTCAGATGTTTCCTGGAGGACAAAATTGCCCCCAGTTAAGAACCACTGAGCTAGGTCCCATGCCAAGTACTTTCCCATACCCTCATTTGATGCTTCTAACAACTCTGTGAGGCTGACACTATTGTTTATATTTTAGTGACTAAATGTCTGTGCAAGGTGAGGGCAGGAGTGTAGAGTAGATTGAATCCCAGTAGAGCAGAAGCTGTAACCACTGTGCTACACTCTCTGTTCTGCTGTGTTTCTTGATTTTTCTCAGGATTGACCTCTGGCACAGACGTTCCAGAGTGCTGCCTAAGCAGGGATGACCTCTGCATAGTTTCTTCATCTGATGTCAGGTCTGTCTCTGAGATGATCCACTTTCCCATGTAGACCAATGAGGATTCTAGATGCTCTTGGGTGAGAATAAGGCATAATCTTTTTCTGCTCAACTCTTCACTTCTCAGTTCATTTGACTTTTATTTCCTGACTCTTGTGGGGTCAGTGCTGCTGTCTGTGGCCTTAGAGTTGCACATGTGATGTTATGCTGCATTGCCTCTGCTTAGTTGGTTTAATCACTGCTCCACTCTAGGCTGACTACTTTCTCTTTTCCCATACTTGTTTGCTTGCTGGTTATGGTGCTCTCAGTTGAGGTAAAGTTTTGACTAGAGTTCTCCTTATTCTCATTTTTGGTTACTTTAAAAAGTAATGAAATATTTGTAGCCTTAGTCTCAGAATTTATGGAATCCTGTTTTACAGCTTTTCAAGAAAATACAGATATTATGTAACAAAGCCAGATATGTTTTGAGTTGTTAGATAAGAGTCCTCCATTCTGATAAACTAGATCTTACCTTTAGCTTAAATCAACAAGATAAGTTTGGGATAGCACGATCCTTCATCTGCAGGTTTAGAGGATTAGGACTCAGGATTCCTTTTTTTGCCTGGAGCTTCTGCCACCTGCCC
Source organism: Cynopterus sphinx (assembly GCA_030015415.1). Classification (NCBI taxonomy): domain Eukaryota; kingdom Metazoa; phylum Chordata; class Mammalia; order Chiroptera; family Pteropodidae; genus Cynopterus; species Cynopterus sphinx. Next base: position 115,516,855 of record CM057381.1, read on the forward strand.
ACGCAGCAGGTCTGAGCAGGCAGTAAAGTCCTCTCCCCTGAGTGCTCCCCAGGGCCCACTTGTGCCAAGCTTGGCCAGTTTTATATTACTGGGCCAGCCCCTGCACTCTCCAGCAGTATTATTGAAAGGAGCATTTGAGCTGTGAATACAGGCAAGGAGAGAGGGTAATGAAAAAAATCTATCAAGTGTATATTTACTCTATGATAGGCTCAGAACTCTGAGCTTCATTTCTTTATCTGTCCAATGGGGATAATAAGAGTTTCTCCGCACATGGTTGTGAGAGCCAGCTGAGATGTGGCATGTAAGATGCTTAACACTGTGGCTTGACCCAACTGTGTGTCATAGTGACAGCTGTTCACAGTGATACCATCTACCGCCATCTTGCTGCTGCCTGAGATCAAGAATAGCTCCACTGAAACATCCTAGCAAGGAAAATACTAATGGTATTGACATGAGAGCTCAGAAATTAATCTGGCAATCTGTCCTGAAAGAACCCCTACTCATACTACCGGGGCAGAAGCCTCGACTATAAGAAGGGTGTGTGTACCTGTCATACACAGTGGCACCATTCCTGATGACAGAGCACACCTCTATTCTGGATGCTGTCTGGGATATACACATGTAAGAAGGTAATTTTTCAGAGGCTTCTGGTTCATTTAGGAGGCAGTAGATGCAGATGTAAAGCCTGCAGGACTCTCCATACCCCAGGGTCCTCATGTTTACGGTGGGGTTGTTGGTCTACATGAAGTGTGAGGCCCCTCTGAACACTTAAGGAGTTCCATGAAAGTGTTTGAACTTTGGCAAAGAGCCATTTATAATAATTGCCATTGACTGCATGTTTACTCTCTGCCTCATGCTATGCTAAGCACTTTACATGGACTTTTGTGTTTAATCCTCACAGTACCTTATGAAATAGATATGATGTTTCCTTATGAAATAAATATGATGTTTCCATTTTACAGATTAGAAACTGAGATTCAGAGGCATTAAGTGACCAACCAAATCTCACCCAGCTGGTTTTGAACCCACTTCTCTCTAACTTCTGTCTGTTGACTAACCTTAGTCTGTGTGTTTAAATCTATGCTATGTAGTCTTTTAAAAGAAATTGGCATACTGCCCCAGGTAGTTATTTATTTACTTAACGTTTGGGAAGTTCCAGATAGAACAATTTATTATTCAAGTTTATTTTTATAAAGAGAAAAGAAATGAGATGAATCTTGAATGCAGTGGATGACTTTACCATTGGCAACATGCCTAACTCAACGACTCTCTGGAGCAGCTTTCTGCACTAGGTGTTCCCCTGTGTGAAACTGGTCAAACAATTACACTCAAAATCAATTTGACCACATTGGCAGATTTCTTCCCTATTTTCATAGAATTCCATCTTCTTTAACAATACTTAGCCTTAAAATAAATTAATAATCCTTCAAATAATGACTGCTTTTTATATCTTTTATAATTTTGATACTTCTGAATGATTTGATATGAGATCTGCCAAAATCTAAGTAAAGCTGAGGAATTTAATACAGCAAGCATATATTAAGCAGTATTCTGTGTTAAGCATTATACCAAGTACCCTGAGTTCCCTCAAAACTTGCATTGTGGTAAAGAGGTAAGATATGTACTCATTTAACTAAACTGAAAGGAAATGTGTGTGTGTGTGTGTGTGTGCATGTGTGTATGTGTGTATGTGTGTGAGTGAGTGTGTGTATGTGTGTGTGTGTGTGTGTGTGTGTGTGTGGTGTAGTGTAGTGTTAACAAAATAGAAGCACAGAGAAAGGATTGATGAGTTCCATCTTGGAGTGTCAAGGAAGGCTTCATGGAGGAAGCTGCTTTTGACCTAGGCCTTGACACATGAGCAGGAAGATGTGAATGTATGGTAAAATTTGTGCATTTGTGGCTGCAAGAAAGAACATTTGCTCAGGGCCTATTATATGGCCATCACTGTGTTGGAATGGGGATTTCAGAGGTGACTAGGGTATATACATTGGCTGAGGGGAGAGGAAGCAAACGATGGAAGTAGGTGATGGCCTCCTGGTCTAGGACTTAGGTAATGGTGGCCTCAGTGCCATGGACCTAAGTTTTTGAATAGTTCCATGATCTAATTTCCTGTGATGAGAAGCTTACCACCTCTTACAGGATTACTGAGTGTCTCGTTTTCTTTCATTCAATCCTTATACCAGCTCTAGCAGATAGGACTTTCTACCCATTTTGAGAAAACTGAAGCTTAGCAAAGTTAAGTATCTTGCCCATGCACTAATAAGTCGGGACCTACAGTTTGAACCCCAGTCTCTGAGCTTGACTCCAAAATCCAAACTCCACCCTAAGAAGGATGGGCGAGAGAAAGAGAAAAGGTTGGAAGTGAAAAAGCTCACAGGGAAGCTGTCACAATCATCCAGATGAGAAGTGATGAGATCAGTGGGAAGTTGGGTGGAAATGGGAGCATGGATAAAGCCAGGGCAGACTCCATAGCCCTGGAACAAGAAGGAGAGAAAGGAATGCTATGTGGGGTTTGGAGGTGATGGAGGGTAGGGGACAGGTCTGTGACCCCAGAATTCCTAGTGACTCTCGTCAAGGACGCAGTTGGTCAGACCATCCTGGGTTAGAAGAGTTTGGGAAGTGGAAGAATGACTCAGGTTAAAGCACAAAAAGCCCCAGAGTTATGATCACAGACCTTGCCTAGAGGTACTGCCCATCACCTTTTGCCATCCATGCTTCAATTTCTCCATCAGTGTAGCAAGGCTGTAGAATGGCTTGTTGGTCAGAGGATCCCTGAGAAATTCATAGCATGTGGACCAACTCAGCAGTACTAACCTAGCTCTTTGTGAAATGAGCCTGTTTTGACTGTTCCAAATAACAAATCCATTCTGAACAGAATGACAAAAGCCCAAAGTATGCATTTCTTCTTTTCTACCACTTAGCAGATACCTCTGAAAAGAAACCCAATCTCTGATTGGACTTTCTTTCTCTTTGGACATAGTAAGCAGTGTGTCCATTTTTTTCCAAACTGTGGGTCCATTTAAATTGAAGGCATTTGGAGAAAGGAATGCTGAAGTATAAGACCAGAGACTGTCATGATTTCACTCTCTACAGCACCTGGCCTTCCTAGGTGGTCTCTCATCCAAGTACTAACCAGACCCAACCTTGCTTAGCTTCTGAGATCAGACAGGATCAGGCTTTTAAATAACTTTTTTTTTATGGAGAGCAGTCATGTTCCCAAACTCATTAATAATCTTCCAGCGAGTAGGCTTCAGAAGAGCCTCGTGGGCCATCTATAACTGTTCATTTTCTTTAAAGATCACAGGTAGTGCTATACAGATCCCACAAAGGATCACCTGAAATAGGGGTCAGGGTATAAGAGAGACAAGGTGCTGGTTACCCACTTGAAGCTGTGGGCAGGCTCAGTGTCCCAAACATGACATAGTCCATAGTGCCCCCTAGTGGTATTAGGTAATCTGATGCTCTTTGTTCTGAGGAAGGGGATACCCCACTTCCTTCTCACTGAGGAAGATTCACTCCTGGACTAGAGCTACCTCTAGCATCTGCCCGGGGTCTGGTGATGCGCTGAAGGGAGTGTAGTTTGAGAGGATTCAGGCCTCGCCTCCAAGTGTCAGGAAGAAAGGCTCTGAAACCAAGGGATGAGGAGATTTGAGGACTGGAAACCTCCCTTGTTTTCAAGGGGTATGCTAAACTTGCTCTGTCCTAAATGGCAGTCACCAGCCAGCCACGCATGGCTATAAAGCATTTGGAATTAAGATGAGCTATATGTGCAAGATACACACTGGATTTCAGAAACTTACTATGAAAAAAATAATATGAAATACCTCTAATATTTTTTACATGTTGAAATGATATTTTGTGTTAAATGTTTCTGTTTACTGTTCACTGTGGCTCCTAGAAAATTTTAAATTATATATGTGGCCTGCATTATATTTCTGCTGGATAACATTGTTCTACCCAGATCAGCTTTGGGCCAAGAATAAGATCCCATGTAACTGGGACAGGTTCCAGGCCTGCTCTTGGGCCAACTTCCAGCTAAAGCTGACCTTTTGGAGAGATGGAGTAGAATTGGCCTTTGTGATTCACCCCTTATCTCCCAAAGAGCCCCCTGAAATCTTACCTTTCAAAAGTCATCACTTTGAGTTAGTAGGAAGTTTCAAAATGTAAGTTCCCCAGGATTAGGAACCTAATACCTAGGCACTACATTTTGGGATCCAAGATGCCTTCATGATATAGGAGGGACCTCCAGAGGGAACTTGTGAGAGGTGGGGAAAAAAAAGAAGTTATGTCCAGCTAGCTGCCCCAATCCTCCTTTTTATGGTCAGCTCTTTGGCTTTGAGGCTGCCTATTTCTTACAGGTCGACCTCTGCCCTTCCTAAGGCTTTGCATCCTTCTTACCCAACTTGTCCTTATGAAACAGACAGTTTGGTGCCCTCCTTGGGAGTTTTGGAAGAGCCATATGAAAAGTTTAGTTTTATTTATTTATTTATTTTTCTTTACTTTGTTATACCAATTTTGAGTGGTTTAATTGACCTGGGAAGCTGGACTTTCTTTTGAAATATAGAAGCAAAGCTCATATATTTGGTGCAAAGGTATCCTTGAAAGCTAAATATAGCATTAAAATGTAGAGTATATGGAGCAAATTTTGTTCTATAGCTTGGCATGCTTCAGACATTTTTTAAGGAAAGAACTGACTAAGCTATATGTGTTAGATGTGGTCAGCTTATTGTCTGGGCAGAAGCAGCAAGAGAGCAACACAATTCTCTAGGGGTCACAATGAATGAATCTTGGACAGGCCTCTTCTGGGGAGGCTGTCTCACCTAGAGATTTTGTCTTCATGTTTAGGATTATAAATTCGTTGCCAGTATTTGTTGGATACCTCTATGTGCTTAGCATTAAATGAAAAAGTAGTGAGGACTATTCAAGTTAGGATTTAGGAACCAAAATGAGTTCGCCTCTCACATAGCATAATTCTACTCTTAATGCTTGCAGTGCCTGGGATTTTGTTTTGTTTTGTTTTCTCTTTTAGGCCTTTGTAAATTGGAAAGAGGCTAAATTGACCTGGAGTTTTTTCAAACAGTCTTTCTTGAAACAGATTTTGACAGAAGGTAAGTAAAACGTCACTCTGAGCAGTTGGAGAACCAGAGTATAAGCAAAGGGATTCCACAGAAATACTCATCACCTCGATCCAGACCATCTGGTGTCTGTAGTACCTGGGCAGAGGAACCTCAGAAATGGGAGCTTTTTATATAAGGGAAAGGTAGCTAATATTTATTTAGTTTGATACCTTAATTGTCTAATTTAAATCTCTCCACAGCTTTGTAAAAAAGATAGTCTTCATTTATTATGGCTGAGGAAACTGAGGGCCAGTGAAGTAATATAACTTCTGCAGTGTCCTACAGTTATGAGGAACAACTTAATTTGAATCCAAGTCTAACTGCAAGCCCCATGTTATATCATTTAAATAAAATGTTACAAAAATGTTATATCAATTACAGAAAATTTGGAAAATAGAGAAAACTATCTGCAATCTCATTATCCTATCCTAACTTCTCATACACTTCTTTTTTGAACTTTTTAAAGAACCTTTTTTTTTTTTTTTAATTTTTTCATCATTTTATTTTTTTAAATGGTAAGATTCACCTGTGTAATAGTGTGGTCAGCCTTCCAACTTCTTAAGGCTTTCCAGTTTAACAGTGACAGAGTTCTTGATGCAGAGAGCCAGCAAAGAGCTGAAAGCATATCTAGTATTGATTTATTTATACCCAGCTTTTGTCCAAAGAATGAGATTTGAGGCAGTTATAAGCTGCTGAAGGTAGTAGTTTCTCTCTATATATAAACTTAGTATATATATCCATCTGTATAACAATTACTAAACATATTTTTAAGTCTTTTCAAAAATTATCTTTTAATTATAAAAATAATACAACCTTATTACAAAGATTTTGGAAAATAAAAAAATTCCCTGTTGTTCTAGAACTCTACAACCATCATTATTATCTTGTTATTTCCCTTTTTTTCATTCTATCTTTACTTTTTTCTAATTACACTTCTAAATGGAAGTTAACTCCCTGTAAGCCTTACTTTCTCCATCTGTGTACAGAGAGGTCCCCAACCTTTTTGGCACCAGGAACTAATGCTCCTATGAGAATCTATACCTCATGATCTGAGGTGGAGCTGAGGTGATGTTGCTAGTGCTGGGAAGCAGCTGCAAATACAGATGAAGTTTAGCTTGTTTGCCTGTCACTCACCTTCTGTATGGTCCGGTTCCTAATAGGCCATGGAGCAGTACTGGTCTGCAGTCTGGGGTTGGGGACCCCTGAGTTAAGGAGTAAGACCGGGAGGTGTCTGGAGGCTCTCTGAACTTTGAGAGTGCATGCTTCTAGCATGAGCCTATAACATTGCATGTAACATTCTAGTGTAAGCCTATAACATTCACAAAAGTGAAACTGTTTGGAGAACTTCTGGGTGAAGTAAGGATCAGAAGTCTTCCGAGAGCTGAGTAGAGGTACCTTAACTATGTTTTTTGAGAGCAAGGGAGTATGCTGTTCACTGTACATGACAGGCATTCAACAAGTATTTGCTAGTAAAGATTACTAGTGGAGTGAGGATGAAGGAGGTAAAGGGAGTCGAATATGTGGTGATGGAAGAAGACTAGACTTTGGGTGGTAGCCCCACAATGCAGTACACAGGTGATGTATTATAGAACTGTTTGCCTGAAACATGTTATTAACCAATATTACCTCAATAAATTTAATTTTTAAGAAATTAGAAATAAAAAAAAGTATTCAAGTTAAAAAAAAAAAGAAAAGAAAGGTAACTGCAGTGAAATTGTGAATTGTGGTAGTTCACTTTATTAAGAATTTTGGAAAGAGCAGTTGCTTATGTGTACTTTTTCCTCCCAGATTTTTAAGAGCAGTTTTAAATGAGTTGAGGAATGGATCTACTCAGCAATGGTCCTAAATTGATTGTCTAAATTGAAGTGGCAAGATATGTGTTTGCAGCAGTAGGTATAAGTTAGCCATGTACTCAAGCCTCCTGATCTAGGCCTAAAAGTGGTGCCATTTGCTTGCTCGCTCCCAAGTTGGGCAGCTTCGGTCTGAATGGCAGAAGGCCATTGGGAATTTCTCAGGGCCTCCATCCCCATGGCTGTGAAATAAGGAAGTGGCTTGATAAGGACCCCTAGATTATTTTTATTTAAAAACTGCAGCTCTGAAAAAGTTGAAATCATTCATTGTAGTGGCAAAATGTATATGCTGTTACCTTCTGCCCCCACATTTCCTGAACACTGTGTATCAGGTGCTGAGAATATACAGATGAATGAGTAACAGGCCACGGCCTTGACGAGCTCATTTTCTCATCAAATATGCAGATATTTGTGTGGTTAAATCTGACACAGGGCTATGAGGGTTGTCCTTGGAAATGTGAGCTCATTCATCACACATCTCTTGAGTGCCCTCTCATTTCCTGGCTGCCTGCTAGGAAACCAGGGACATAGAGATAGGACTGAGACATGGTTTCTGCCCTCAGGGAGCTTATAGAGTATAGGAAGGAGAGGCCTATTGTGCAAGAACACAGGGAGTTCCCTGTGGAAAAACCATTCTAGGTGGTGAGAATGACAAGAGCCGAGCCTGACTCAGAGCAGGCTGGAAGGGCTAAAACCTGAGTGTACTCAAGGATGACCATGTGATGGTGGGAGGTGAGGATGAGGTTGGTGAAAGGTGACCAAAAACATAGCTTAGGGTCAGTTTATAAAAGTTTTCAAGGAGCCTGGACTTTTTGCAAATTCAGCCATTTAAAAGTGTGAAAGCAGGGGTAGACTTAAGAACTGTATTTGCAAAAGTTGGAACTATTAGCAGCGAAGATGGGTTGAAGTGCAGATGGGAGCAACCATGTGGGCCAGTGCCTGGGAGGCCCCACAGAGGTTCCCATCACAGATGCAGTGGCTGAGAGATTATAGGGAGGCAAGGACCAGAGAGACTTGAGAGACCACTGCTTCTAGTCTCTTAATATTGCTTACCTTTTGAGCAAGTTGTTAGGAGGTAAGAATGTGCTGTAGGCACAGTTCAGTGCTGTATCTCCATAGTGGTCACTGCATTCCATTCACGGATAATAAAATAATGGAAGTTGGGAATGGAGTTAGGCTCTGGGCTGATGTCTTCACCTTGAAGGCATTAGACTGTCTTAGATTTGAATCATGAACTTAGGCTCCAGAGCTTTGCCAGTCTTCATGGAGCTTTCTCTACACAGAGAGGAAATTTTTGATGAGTCTGTGCACATAACTATGGACCTTTCATTTCACAGATTTCACACATAGGTTATCTGACTTCCCTTAACACTTGGGACAATCATTTTCATTATTAACATTTTAGTAATCTTCCAATACTTAAAAAAAACTTATTAGACTGGTTTTATTGATTCTATTCTGTTTTGTCTTTAAGTGGTTTGGAAATTTGCTGTCAATACATCCTCCAGCACTTTCCAAATTGTTACTGCTTTGAGATTATTTAAAATCAACATTCAGGCAAGGAACATGTCTTTCATTGATTGTCTAATTTTTCTCCTTTGAGAATATTTGCAAACTGGAAAAGCTGATAGATGATAAGAGAAAAGGAAACAAGAAAATAATGTATATTTGAAATGCTAATTATTTTGCTTTTCTATTTGTAGGCGAGCGATATGTGATGACATTTTTGAATGTATTAAATTTTGGAGATCAGGGTAAGGTGAAATTTTGTAGTGTTTTAATTAAAGGTGAATACTGTTAGTAGATACTTGCTGATATTTTTCTTTGCAGTTTGTTATGGTTAATGAAAAATGAACCTGAAGATTATAAAAAATGAAGATTGTAAAAAAACAAGTCCTGAAGTTTGAAAATTGTAGACCTTTATAAATATATACAGAGTATTGACACTCTCCCCGACTTGGGTGGCAGATTCTCTGTTGAGATCCTCTGCCCTTACTCTGCTTTCTGCAGAGCTCTCATGCTCATTTCTGGGGGGCGGGGAGGTGCTAAGAGAAAAGGGAGCTTGCCATCACAATCATTAAGATTCGTTGCATGTTTGTGTGGCTAGATAGGTCTCAATATTTGTTTTTTAGTATAACCCCAACGTAGTGGGAATAAAAGTAGAAAAAAAATCAACTTGGCATTAATAACTTTCATAAAACAGTGCTGATGTGGGAGGTGTTCTATATCCTGACTATCAGTTTTAGTATCCTAGTTGTGACATTGTACTATACTTTTGCAAGATGTTACTATTCAGGGAAACTAAATAAAGGGTAAGTGGATCTCTATTATTTCTTACAACTACATGTAAAATGTAAATCTATAGCTATTGCAAAAAGTTTCCTTTAAAAATTAAATTAGAAAAAAAATTAAAGTGCTGTGAAAAATCAAATAGGAAAGCCAGTAGGATTGCTGTTTTTTCCTTTTTGTTTTGTAGGTGTATATGATATAGTGAATAACCTTGGCTCTCTTGTGGCCAGATTAATTTTCCAGCCGATAGAGGAGAGCTTTTATATATTCTTTGCTAAGGTGCTGGAGAGAGAAAAGGATGCCACACTTCAGAAGCAGGTAGTCTTGGTTCTTTGTCAACATCTCAAGCGAATGCTCTCTCTAATTGTAAGATAATTAGAAATGTTGAACAGTCTGTTTCCTTCTGTCTGATCTGATTTTCTTCTAGATTTCATTCTTCTATCATATTTTGAATAATGACAGGACCCTGAGGTCACTTCTTTCACGGCTTTCTCCCTTTCTATGTGACCTTATTCTTGACCTAGCTCTCTGAGAACTCTTGATGGCTGTCTCCAGTGCAAGGGCAGACCCCCTCCCAGAGTCAGTCTTAGGTGTAAGAACCAAAAGTGAGCCAAGGGATACAGAGACTGTGGGAAGGCTACCTCAAGCCTGGGGAGGAAAGGACCCTACCACTCAGTTTTCTCACCACACCAGTTATTTAAGCTTCTTAAGGATGGTGAAATGCCCAGAGCTAGATTCTGACCATGAGAATTTACATACTCTAGTTGGTAAATACAGAAGAGATTTTAATCTAGGTGTATTTGGTTGTAGAAACTTCCCTTTTTCTAACACCATTGAAAATGTCTGGCTTAATTTAGAATAAAAAGCAAGCTAAGCTGGCCTCTTATGTGTCTTAGAAGACATTTTGCAAAATATATTTTTGTACACTATCTCAAAACGAGCTAATCTGGTTCTTCATTTGATTTAGGAATATTTTCCTAAACTATGTTGATAGGAACCTCCGGATTTGGAGATGTTTGTCAGGAGGAGCACACTGACAAAACTAGCTAGCTATGTAAAAATTTGCTATATACTTAAGAATAAATATTAGAGGGGAAAGTATTTCCAAACAACGTTTGAAATAATTTATCTTAAGTGAAATAAAAACTAAACCTTCCTTGCACTGTGAAGGAGGCACACATTGTCTTTTTTTCTTCATTTGCTAATTGATAGAAACACAAGCTACGGAAAAGCAGTGATGCCTCTCACCAGTTGAAAGAGTGATCTGTAAAACAGCAAAGGGAAGGCCAGATGTGAAGTTTTCTCTAGCTCATGATTCATCCAACTTCCTTCCCTCTCCCTGGCACCAGGAGGACATAGCTGTTGCCGCTGCAGTTTTGGAGTCCCTGCTAAAGCTGGCGCTGCTGGCTGGCCTGACCATCACCATTTTTGGCTTTGCCTATTCCCAGCTGGCTTTGGATATTTATGGAGGGACCATGCTTAGCTCAGGATCAGGTATGCACAAGAGTTTTGCCAATTTTGTTCTAATTTCTGAACAGAAATAGTTTTATGAAATTTAGAACTTGGGCACACACAGCTGATATCTGTGTCTTGTTGGGAAAACTGTCAGTCGCTGGGGCTTTGTGGGACTGTTCCCCTCACATGAGGTCAGACCAGCTCAGGGTGCAGTTGGGTTTTTTGGCTCCAGGTAAGTTGGTTTCCCAAACTTACTTGGAGAAGTTGTTATGAATCCTTGGCTTTCCTCTCAGGCCTAAACTGTATTTTGTCAGGCACTTGCTTCCCTGTGCTGCCCCCTCTGGGGTGAGGGAGAAAGGCAGAAAGCCAGCTCTAATGAGCCTCTGCTTGGTACTGAACACATCTGAAGATAGTAAATACCACATAAATCTCACAGCCTGATGCATAAAAGCCTCTGAAGGATAACCCAGAGCCACTTGCAGAGAATAAAATTAATCTCAGCAAATAAAATGGTATATATAATCCAATGACTCTTGGTTTTTGAAGGAGAAAAGTGTCGAATGTGTCCAACTTTGAAACATCTGGTGCCCAGTCCACTAAGCATCTCACAGTACTTGTTAAGCCCTGGGGATGTCACCAGTTTCAAAATGTGCTGGGCTGTGGGCTGGCAGTCCATTCACAGTTTTTCATCTTGGGGTTTGCAACTGTGTTTTTAATTCTTCAGGTCACTAGACAAGAACCCTGAAGACATCTTTCTGCTGCTCCTTCTCAGTGTAAAGAGCTTTGTCAGTTGCCATTTTACAAGTTCACTGGCATGCTTTAATCTCCACTGTAAAGGGCCCAAACTTTTGGTTTTAGGAGAAAGGCCAAGTTTCTACACTAGAGCAGAGATCATTATGTTTGGAGAAACACCTGCTATGAAACCAGTGCTGTGGTTTGCAGCTCCCTGGGACTTGTGCTGTAGGAAGTATATTTCTATCAGGCAAGTGCAGGGAGTCCTCAGTAGGAAGTGTGCAGAGATTGAGGATACAGTTATTTCACAGTAGCTCTGTGGCTTTAGAAAGGTAATTACCTTGGAACAGCCTTTAATGTAGTACAATCACACAACATTGCCATGAAGAAAGGGCTGTCCCATTGATATAATGCTCACCTGGTGGAGTAATTAATCATAGACGTGTGTGTGTGTGTGTGTGTGTGTGTGTGTGTGTGTGTGTGTGTGTGTGTGTAACAAATGACCAATTGTATATTCCTACTCAGGTGAGACGTTGGTGCCAGTTTTGAGCATTGGTAATAGATTTATCAGTTAAAAGGGTCAGTGTTAGTTGATTTCTAATGTAATAAATTCTGCCTCTGTGGTTCCTATGAGAGTCATTAATAACTTTAGACTCAAAAAGCATTCTCAGTATCATCCTCAGAGAGAGGAGAGTCTTAAGAATGGTCTGGTTTCTTCATCTGTGAAAAGAATAAGTGTTTTAGTATGCCACTGAGGACCTTCAGGGCCATTGTCATCTCTTGCCTGGCCCTGGGCTGCATCAGTGTCACTGTCCCAGCAGAGTCTTCTAGCATTTATCTCCTTATTATAGCTTCCTCTCGTTTTGACCAACTTCCCATTCTCTGTAAAGTCATCCTTGCTTCTGGTAGGGTCAGTGGGTCTCCCCAGGGTGCCCACTGTTCTTCCTTCTCTCATCTCTGTGCCCCTTATCTCCCCCCATGCCTGACTCTTCAGACCTCTGCTGCATATCTGAATGCCTTTTCTGTGCTAGAAAATATTAGCACTGCTGCTCTCCTCACCACACAATCTTTTTTCCTCACTGAAATACCTCACAAAACTTGACTTTTTCCAGAAAGTATTTCTGAATTAATCAGAAAAGAACAGCAATTTTCCGTGACTCAGTCCAGCCATGGCAGTTTTGAAAGTGGAGCTTGCGACACTGCTGTCCTCATGCTCCAATTGCATATTGACCTTTGTCCTCACCCGTGAAGTAGACTTACCTGTGACCTGAATTGGCCTCTTAGACCCTCCATCCCCTGAGCGGCCATCTCCAAATGTGAGACTTGCACCCAGCATAGACAGGCTTTCCTGCGGGGCACTGTGGTTTTGTGTTACAGTATTTGGGATTAGCACTGTATGTAATCAGGGGTTTTGTAAGTGCCCTAGAGACTATTCTCAGAAATCTTTCTAATACCTAGCTTTTCCATCCTCAAGAAAAACATCTGCTGAACTTCCTGAGGTCTTTCATAGTTATCTCTTAGATGCTTCTCTTTTGCCCTTTCTTTTTAAAATCTCTTTTTTTTTTCTTCTCTATCTCCTTACATTAACTACCTAGGCTGCAGTAACAATGTACCACAAACCGGATGGCTTAAAACAACAGACATTTATTGTCTCACAGTTTTGGAGGTCAGAAGTCCAAAATCAAGATATTAGCAGGGCCATGCTCTCTCTAATGGCTCTGGAGGAAGAATCCTTCCGTGCCTCTTCTAGCTTCTAGCATATGTCAACAATCCTTGCCTTATAGATGTGTTACTCTAGTCACATAGCTATTTTCTCTGTATGTGTCTTCATATCATCTCCTCTCTGTGAGTGTTTCTCTGTATACAAATCTCTCCTTTTTATAAGGACACCAGTCATAATGGATTAAGGCCCCACCCTAATGACCTCATTTTAACTTGATTATCTCTCTAATGACCCTATTTTCAAATGAGATCATATTCTAAAGTACTAGGGGATGCATACTTTTTCAACATTCTTTTTGAGAAATACAATTCCACCTATAATACCCCTCAAATCAATCCATAGTCTAAGGTTTCATCCATGAATTCTCCAGTTTCCGCCTTTCCCCAAAAATGATTCAAAGCTCTTCTACTGGAATCACTGTTTCATGCAACAGTTTATGTTCTCTATGATGCAAAGCAGTTTGCTATCCACCTGCAGATAGACCCACACATGCCATTAGCTTTCAGTTACCAAGCGAGAGATGCATGTTATGAAGAGAGCCCCATTTCCTTCTGCCAGAGAGAAGAGAATGGAGAGAAGCAGGAAGCACACTGAGCACAGCCTCAAGCCATCTCAGGGCAGAACTTGGTCCCTGCCTCCTCTACTGGAGTTGTCCCTCAGCTACTGTGGGGGCCAGGTCATCTGCAGCACATTGAGGAATGGAATGTAATAAGACATGATAAAATGTGGAACCCAGGAGAGGCCCATGGAAAATAGTTTTTTGCCGGGCATCAGGGATGCCCTATTAGTATTCCTTTTGTAATTTTTGAATTCCGTAAAGCTGTTTAGGGTCCCCATGGCACAGGAATCTTTCATATTAAGCAGCTTTTGTAAACTACAAATAAGTTCTAGATTCTGAGACTCTGGGACTTTAATTCCCCACTCTTAGTGGTTAAGCTTTTTCTTTATTGAGGTCTAATTTACATAAAGTAAAATACTGTACTCTTGAGAGTACAGTATGACAAATTTTGACAAATATATGTACCCATGTAACCACCATTCAGATTAATATATAGAACATTTCTGTTGCCCCAGAAAATTCTCTCAGAAAACTTTCCAATCAGTTACCCCCCTCTTCATCTCAGAGGTAACCACTGTTCTGATTTCTATCACTGTAGATTAGTATTGCTTTTCAAAAGAGTTTCATATAAATTAAATATTGCAACCTGGACACTTGTTTGGTTTCTCTTTTTAATTTTTATTTGTTTTTATGTTTGACTTCTTTCCGTCAAAATAAAGTTTTTGAGATTCATCCATGCTTTTTTCTCTTCAGTTGCAAAGAAGTATCTCTTTGTATGGATGGCCCACAATTTGTTTATCTTTTCTCCTGTTGATGTCAGTAAACCTCCTATGAACATTTATGAACAAGTGTTTTCATGAATATGTGCTTTTATTTCTGTTGGAGATATACCTAGGAGTGGAGTTGCTGGGTCATAGATTGGGTATATGTTTATTTTATTAGCAGGTACTTGGCTACCTTTTTGATAAAGGCCCCTTTAAAAAGGGGGGTCAATCCCACTTTTAAACCTTCCAATCTTTTGTCAGCAGATTTTTTCCAAAGTTCTTTAGTTAGCTATAGAACTGCATTACTTTGTTAGGGAAGAAATTTACACTGTGGGCTCCACTTCTCCCTGCAGATTTGTGGGTGTTCTTTCTATCTCTGTAGCTTCCTGCTCTTCCTGAGCTTGTGCATCTCTCCAAGGTCTTCTCTTCAGGACCTTTTCAACTGAGATTCTCTTAACATGCAAGGCCACTCGTGTCCTTGAGTGTTCAAAATCAACTTCTTCATGTTGATTTAAAAAGCAAAAAGATTTGCTTGCTGCCAGATAAGCTTCTAGTTGTTAAGCAAAGGATCTGTATATTTATTCACAGTTGTCCTTTTGTTACTAGCTGTTTCATTTAGTCTGTGCTATGGAATGCTGTGAGGCCTTCCAGATAATTAAAACCATAGGTTTGAGCATGTGTCTGCACATTGATGATACCAACAGGGCTCCTTGACCCTGTTCTCTGACCACCCAGCCAACCTAAGGGTGAATGTGGGCCTCTCGTTTGAGCTCTGGCATCTCAGTGGGTTGTTTTTTTATAGGTCCTGTTTTGCTGCGTTCCTATTGTCTCTATGTCCTCCTCCTTGCTGTCAATGGAGTAACCGAGTGCTTCACATTTGCTGCCATGAGCAAAGAGCAGGTCGACAGGTAGGTAACCTTAAAGACACATCTTTAATCATGGTCTTCAGCCAAAGTGAAGTAACTTGCCAATCTTTTTTTTTTCTTTCTTTTTTCATTCTCGACATACATTTACACAAGGCTGTTTTAGAGGTAGCACTTAGACTATTAGTGTGGTACCTTCCCTGGGCTGTCTGTTGCACAGGCATCATTTGGTTAGTCCTCCCCACGGGAGGGCTGAGGGTAGCAACTGCTCTTCTCTGTTTGTGGAAGAAGAAATCTGTCCTTGAAGGGTTGTGGTAGTCCAGATTTGCAGAGATAGGTATAAGACAAGCTCGACACCTCTACCTCTGACCCAGTGCTCCAGTGGGTTACCTAGGAGTTTCTTCAACATGCAGTCCTACCCGAGAATCTGGTTCTTCAGTCTATGAGAATCTCTGGGATCTCTGACATCTCTCCTCAGAAAAAGGCCCAAGTGCACATACACGTACTGCCACAATTTGTTCTTATTTATTGACCCCAGATGAGGACCTCTACTTTGGAACCTCAAGCAGTGGTTCTTAACCCTGGTTGTGAGTCAAAATCTCCCATGGAGTTTTCTAGAAATGCAGATTTCCTGTCTACTTTCACCACTCTCTTCCTCCCACCACACCTACAGAATCAATAGGCCCCTGAGCATGTGTGTGTTTTTCAGAAGCTCCTCAATGATTCTGATGTGAACTAACTGCTGCTTAGGAGCCTCACACCCAGGATTGTTCATCTCTGTGTCCCAGATGTCAAAAGGTAGTATCTTGAGACATCATTACAGGTTGAGGTTGAGGAGAAGGATAAATGAAAATGATAGGAGAAAAGAAGAGAGGGGAAAAATAGAGGGTAGGAGGGGTGGGTGTGATAATGGGGTGAATGGCCCTCATTATCTCTTTGTTCCTTGAGGCCTGGGTCCCTTGGTGTTCATGCTGCCTTTCTAATGCCTTGAGTGCTATTAAAAGGCCCTGTGGCAGGGATGGGATGAGGAAAGGGTAATTCAAAGAGTTGGAGAACGCTTCTTCTCTTTCAGAGCAGTCTCTGTCTTCTTCACCTTGTGCTTTGTGATTTTGTTTGCTATAGATTAGAAATAGAGTCTAGAGCAGCAATCCCAGCACAGACTGATCAAATTCCCATAGGAAGTTCTGGACCCCTCCTAGACCAACTGAATTGGAATTGTTGGAGCTTGGGCCAAGGTTATTACACAGCTCCAGGAGATTTCTGATAATGGCTAGGGACTTAGAAACTGCTGGCCCAAACCAGATTTCACAGTAAAAACTACATTGAGCATTGTGACTCAGTACACGTTTAGGTAATATAATTGAAACTTTCTGCTTTCATGAAGCATAAATACTCCATTTATGCTCAGGACACACTGATGGTTTTTAATTCTGTTCTATTTTATTTTTTAAAGTTTCATGTCACGATGCACTAAATTGATTTTCCAGCCCACTTTCAGGTCACAACATATAGTTTTCAAATAGTAGGCTAGACATGGTATTTACTTCAAGTAGTTAAATTTATAGATGTAAAACTACTTCAAATACATCTCCTTCACCTGTTTTTTTCCTCCCATGAATGGAAAGGTCCATTTAAGTTTTAATTTTGAAAACACTATGTTTTTATCTAAAAGGTGCATCTAATATGAAATAATTTTTAAACATAACTTAAAACATGCTAAATGAAGCACTAAGGCGTAGTGGAAAGAGCTCTGGACTAGGAATCTATCTCTTTGATGGGAATTTGGTTACAATAATATCAGCATTAGTGTTGAGAGGAGGACTCAACATTGTAGCCTGCTTAAAATTTTGAAAACAACGTATCTTACAACCAGATCATGAAGACATACAGAGAGTGCCGGGTTGCTTTCTTTTCTCTTATGTTGCATTGAACCAATGAAACAACTTTTAAGTTAGTTGTAATGGGATTTTGACAGTATGTAAACATCTGGAAAATTATTTTCATGGTATTAGAAGTCAACATAGAGAAAAGACAGAGCAGCATGCCTGCTAATGCAGTTCTCATCTGAAATATCTCACTTCCTTTAAGAGTAAAATGTGACTTTAAGTGTGGTCTTAAGATACATATTAAACGTAGTAGGCCCTGAGCACATGGAGTCCCTTAGCTCATCACAGACCCCTAGTATTTTTTTCATCTCTGTGAATTTAACCAGACATAAAACTCTAGTAAGGATTTTTATAGTAGAATTGGGAAGCTTAAATGTTATGATTGATTAACATTAGACGTTTCAGATTCTGAATTTTAAAATATATTGATAAAATCATGGACTTTGCCTTAACCAACTTCAAGCTAATCAGTATTTTTCAGGGCATTTAGTTGGATGTGAAATATTAGAACATCCTTTGAATTAATTGCAAGTTGCTTTTTTGTTAATAACCTCATATATATGTAGAATATGATTTATAGATTTTTCATTACGCTTTATTGAAGAATTTTTGTTTTGTTAAGGCTATCGTTTTTTTGTTTGTTTGTTTGTTTTGTTCATTTGACAAATGCTTTTTGAGTATCTTCTAACAGGCATTGTTTTAAGTCCCAGGAATATTGCAGTGAATAAGACAGATGAGATTTCTGCTCTCCTGAAGCTGACAGAGAGAGAGGGAGAAAGCAAGCAAATAAATAAGAAATATTGTGCTGTGCAGATAACTAAAACAGGGTTATGTAGTGAGGGCCCTTTTAGATTGGGAAGCCTCTCTGAGAAGGTGGCATTTAGGTTGAGGTTTGTATGACCAAGAAGAGTCTGCCATGCAAAGATGGGGCAGAGCCTTCCAGGCAAAGGGGACAGTGATGAAAAGGCCCAAGGTTAACAGTTCCTTTGTATGATTTGATGGCGCTGAGTGCCCAACATGAAGCGGGACTCTATAACTGTTAAATGAAGGATGAGTGCAGTCTGCTCATGGTGGCACATACAGGCTGGTGCCATCCTTTTCATGGCTGCAGAGGCTGCACTATATGGCTATGCCCTGTTACTGGGGGGACATTTTAGTTGCTAATGCAGTCAATATCCATGACCATCTATCTTTTGATAAGCCTGATTTTAAGCCCAGTATCTTTTGGGGTGATAGAAAAACAAGCATTCATAAATAATTTACTGTTTATGTTAACCAGTCCTTATAGAGCAGTCATTATCATCAGAGACTAATTTTGCATTGATTTAAAATGTGGTGTTTTAATTGCATCTTTAAAATTCTCATTTTTTTCTGGATTTTGCCTTTAAGGCTATTGATTTGTGAGTTCTGGAAAGTTCAACATCTGCAGGGTCCTATTCTAGTGAAAAACAGTGTACCCCCATCATTAGCTCCTCTCTGATGGCCACACCAAATAAGCTGCACTGTTGAATTTATCCCTGCTTGAATTAGCTACTGGTTTCATTCATTATTGCCATTTTACTTGGAGATAGGTTAGGATTACTTTGAAAGTTTGTGAACCTATGGCCTAAACTCCAAAGATTGGTGTAGTAGACCTTTCTGAGATAATTTCTGAGGTGGGTGGGGGGAATCAACCAGGTTACACATCTCTGCTTCTGTTGGAAAAGAGGTCAAAGTACTGATCTGTGATGAGCCTCACCTCAGTGACTTCTTATGAAGTTGGTGACTCTGATCATTGATTAGTAGTTAAGAAACTTCCCCTGTGAAGGTACAGGTTCATGTACTTCCATTGCTTGTTAAAAGAGACTCTTCCAACTAAGAAGCAATCAAATTCCCTCTTTGGAATTCTGGATGAAAGCACACCTCCCCTGTTGGAGTATAGCAGTGTATCTGTTTTGGGGGATGATACTTTTACCATGCATTCTGATAAAATGTATCTCCATAGCACCTTGGACTTAGCCCGAGGACCAGTACCTGGGCGCTCAGGGGACACAGTGGATTTTTTACACCTATCATGTGTAGAACCTGACTAGTGGCTTCCGAGGTTTCCTGATCCAGCAGATACAGCTCGGGGCTAGGGGAACGCAGAGGTAAAGAATTTCATTCTCTTAACAGCTATGTCCTTAGAATGCCTGCTGTGCATTAGGCAGAAACCACATGCTGGAGAATTTTGTTCGTGGGTTTACTGCAAACTTTTTGGAGCATTTACTTTGAGTGAGGTCCACTAACCATTTGCTTTGAGCGAGGTCCACTAGCCAAGGTTATGGGGCTTCTGTGTTTCCCAAGGGAAGTGGTATGAGTCCCTGAAGTTTAGGAGCAAGAGGTTGGGTTGGAGTGTTGGCTCACTCCTTAGGCAAGTTACTCAGACTTCCTGTGCCTTGTTTCCTTGTCTGTAAAATGAATTTAAACTCCACAGGGCAAGGATCATGTGTGTTCATTCATTGCACCCTTCACAGTCTCTGTCACAGAGTTAGCATTCATATGTAATTATTACTCATATCATGTTCTTGTGCTTCACATTGAAGACTTGGGCTGAACAGGATTTTTATGTGTTTTCATCAGAAAGTGTCACTTAAACTAACCAATTATTATCCTTAAAAACCATAAATATCTTCAGTTGCTCATTTTCTTACTCTTCTATTCAGGGGTGAGAGGGACAGTGACATTTCCATGTTATCCATGTAGCATTTAGTGTTATGAAAACGATATGGATTCTGGGAACTGAGAGGTACTTTCTGTGACTTCATGTTCATAGCCACTTTTTCTGCAGCAAGAGCAGCAGCAGTCCTGTCTTAGGACAAGGTGCCCACTACTCTGCTTTGTTTGTTTCCCTCTCCCTAGGTATAATTTCACGATGCTTGCCCTGTCATCTTCATTCCTGGTGTTATCCTATCTCCTGACCCATTGGTGTGGCAGTGTAGGCTTCATCTTGGCCAACTGCTTTAACATGGGCATTCGGATCACAAAGAGTCTTTGCTTCATCCACCGCTACTACCAACAGAGCCCCTACAGGCCCCTGACCGGCCTGTACCTGTCGCCAGTCCTCCTCGGAGCATTTACCCTCAGTGGTGGGATTACTGGAATTTCAGAGGTGAGACTCCCTGCACTCTTCACACCACATACTTTGGCAAGCTGTCCACTGTTCCTCACTCTAGGCTTCGCCTTCCTCCTCTGCCTAAAGCAGCTGAACAAGTATTTACCTCCTCTTATCCCTTCCCCTAAGCCTCTAGGACAGTATCTTATGATAGATGTGACAAAACCATATTACTAGTGACTAGTGGGGGTAGAAGAGACACTCAGTACATAGTTTTCATGCTTTTTACCTGACTCAAAGCTGGAACAGTAGGGCCTCCACTTTCCCTGTTTTGCCCTAGGGGGTACAGATGGAGGGGCCAGGGCAGTGACAGTGGTTTCTTTCTGCAGGTGTTCTTCTGCTGTGAACAGGGCTGGCCATCCAGACTGGCTCATGTTGCTGTGGGAACCTTCTGTTTGGGAGTAACTCTCGGGACAGCTTTCCTAACAGAGACCAAGCTGATCCACTTTCTTAGGACTCAGTTAGGTATGTCCAGACTCACTGACAAAATGACATGACTTCAGGGATTCACCGACACCTGTGCACCTGGACCAGCTGTGGGGTCGTGGGCAGAACACACGTTCTGTGTGAATAAACCCCACAGAGGTATCTGCAGTGGAGCAAGACCAACTCAGGCAGGTGAAACATTGGAGGGAACCACCAGACCAAACACTCACATTCCAGTTGAAGTCTCAACCAGGAAGGAGGTGTTCTATTTTTAAAGGAAGGCCTAAAAGCTCTTTTAAAATAGATAATTAATTTTTTTCATCATTTTGTACTAATCAATGTTTTTCCTTTTGATTAACATATTCCTTTTGGCTGTGATTGACCTTAAGAGCTACATGCTCCAACAAACTATATCGTGGATGTTGACAGTTAATAATCATCTGGTCCAGAAAAATTGAGATGGCCATTTTACCCTTCACAGGAATATTTGACTTGTTCCATAAAAGAAGGAAGGAGACTTGGTGTGAGATACCAAATAAGAACAAAGGTAGTCTGGGAGTTGTGGCTTTTCCTGTGTCAACAATGTGGTCTGGGTTTTTAGAAAATGAGAAATGTTACTCAATAGGAAATCTAAGAAATGAAAACACAAAGTCTTTGACATTATGTTTCCCAGAGTTAACTAGGGTGGATCACACCTGACCTTCACAGCTGTGTCCCTGGGGCCAGCATATGCCTTCCCACAGTAGGTGCAAGATGGCTCAAGACACTTTGCCTGGCCACCTGCAAGAGGGGGATTTTGGAGGAAGCATCCAGTGTGAACCACCTTGTCCACTGAAGGGAACGCTGCTTTGCAGCTGACTGTAACTTGTTGGGTGGAGATTGCACAGATGACAACCAAAATTGAATAGATGTATCTTTTTTACCTCAAAATAAAATATGTGTGGCAAGTATCACTGAGTCAAGCCCCTCTCATTACTTTTACAACTGGTCAGTACACCCGAATTCCAGCTACAAGACGAGAGCAGCAGCTCTAGGGTCTGGTCCTCCAAGCTACAATGGAAGCCCAGGCTAAGGCTCACCTCCCTGGACCCAGAAGGTGAGATCGCTGAGCATTGTTCCTAGGCAGCAAAGCATTTTTCTTCTTTTGTTAATGTATTAACTTCTTTTGTATATCATTGACCTTTGGATCTACATGCACAAACTCTATCATGAGTGATAATAGTTATCATCTGGCCCCAGAGTCCCTAAATTTTCTGTTTATACTCAGAGAGCAGGTTTTCACCTGGGCCAGCAAAGACAGCTTGTATCAGACAGTAGTTTGGCTAAAATACATGCATTTAGATTCACTGGCCTGTAGCTGGAACTGAGGGTCCAAGGATCAAGACCCAATAGCAAACCTAGACTAGGGCCCAGTCACCTTTTTATCTATTCAAAGGAGAATGCTTTGCACTAATTGAGGGGAAAGTAGCTAAATGCAAGGTGTCACCGAGCAATCAGAGGCCCTCCAAAAGCATGGCCTTCGTCATGCTTTTGTAAGGCAGGGTCAGGTTAGCTCAGAATGGCTGGTTGTCCAATGGAATAGGGTAAACAGCACACGTAGAAGGCAGCCCTCCTTGCCATTTACCTTTTTTGTCCCCTGAGTGTGTGGAAATGGGCCTTGAGCCCTTACAAGTTCCTTCTCTGTTGCCCCTTAACACCCACTATCCCCTAGGACCTTATCACTCACTCCATGCCCACCTTACTCCAGACTCAAAGCATGGTTCTTGAACTACCTGCCGCAGAATTCCCTGGATTTCAATATAAATGGAGTTCCCAGGACCCACTCCAGACCTTTGGAATCTGCATCTGTGGGGGCAGGGCTCTGGGATCAGCTTTTTTGGCAAACCCATTGTCCTCATTAGCGTCAGGGCACAGGGCCAGTTGTGCACATGTCCATGGTGTTCATTCTCTGCTCCAGATAGAGCTGCTGTTGCCTGAGCAGATTCATTGACTTTCCAGTTCTTCTGGAGCCGGATCAGGGTATCTGCTCTGCCCTCCAGCGTGACAGCCAGTGCTTGTTCTCTCATCTCTCATCTCCATGTAGTCCACCTTTACCCAGGAAGGATTTTTGGTGGGAATTATACTTTTGCCTTTAAATACCACCTAAAATGTGAGGTTACTTCTCCATGGAAACAAGTCTCTAAAGCACATCCTTTTATGAAACGAATTGGTGGTGAGAATAACAGTATTTCTTTCTGTGCTGCTCTGGCCACACATGTGTCGGTGAATTCAGATTTGGCTTGTCAGATCCCTCCATGAAGGGATGCTGCTGCTGCAGCTGCTGCTGAGTTACTTTTCCCTTAGCGTGACTCCTGGCTCTGGAGGTGCTCTCTGCCACTTAACCAGCCTCATTCTAACAGGGCACTTCCTCCTGTCTTTTGTCTTTAATCATATAATCATGTTGCTAATTGTATGCAAAGTTTCTGATTTTAAAATGAATAAATCAGTCTACAGCCATGCTACCCTGAACAAGCCCAATCCCATCTAATCTCTTTATGGAAGCTAAGCAGGGTCAGGCCTGGTTAGTACTTGAATGGGAGACACCTAGGAAGACCAGGTGCTGTAGGTGTAAAAAAATAAAAAAATAAGGGATTGTAAGCTGACAAGTTCCTTGCAATCTGTGAGGTCAACCAAGGGATGCCATGCCTAAAAAAATAAAAAATAAAAATAATAAATAAGTGAATAAATTGTTTCTACGTATCTTCAGATCTCTCACACCCTTCCTCTTTCTAAAACGGAAAAAAAAATTTTCTTAAATTTCAAAAGGAAGGTGAGCAAGTAGAGTTTTGAGTATGTGAACCATTTTAATTTGTTGCCACAACATTTTCTACATGGATATTGTGACTGGAACATGATTCCTGAATGACAGAGGGATGGATTCCTGGCCTCTGCATTGGAATCTTCTGTGTCTAGGACTGAAAGTCCTGGCAGTTTGTTTGCTGCTCTTTCTTTCTTTCCCAAAGCAGTGTTTCCCATTGTTTATTGTATTTTTCTTTTCTATCTTCTCTGTCTGGCCTGGTCCTTGTCTTGGTTATATTTTTAAATTAAGCAGCCATTCTTTGACAGGTCAGTCAGGACTAATATCAGGATCAGGAAGGGCAAGTGTGAGATTTTAGGCAGTGTGATTTTTAGGGAGTCCAGAGTACCCATTCACCCATATCTTTCTTAATTGATGCTTGAATTTTCATTCCCCCAGAGAGAACTCAGTGACTCGTTCATACTAAGATATAAAATAACACATCAGAAATTCTTTCCTTAGCATCTTTTGATATTGAGGAGACAGGAGCTGAGGGCATCCAGGACCTGAAGGAGAAAGTGCTCAGGTGAGAGGCTGTGTAGGCCCCAGAGGTAGTGGCTCTGAATGCTGCTCTGTGGCCTCTGAGTTGGATAGAATTCAGTTATGGGGAGAAACCAAGGAGAATGTGATCCCTGGCTAAGACTCGAACAAGTAATGACTGAAAATAGAGCAGGCCTGGGTGGGGACTAGAGAAAGGAAAGAAGCTGGAAAACCCTTTCATGTACCTACAAACTCCTGCTCTATGGGGAGGCCAGGCCAGAGGCAGGTTGGGAGGACCTTTGACATTGATGGCAAAGTGAGGAGAACTCCCACCAGGAGTTTGGTCCAGAGAACCTTGGGGAGCCGAGCCATGGGCTTAGGTTGCTCAAGGTTTTCAGTGACCCTAAGGAAGCTTTCTGGAAGGAAACTGAAAGCCAGGAAGCCTGTGGAGCCTGTGTCAGGATCAGATTTGGAAAGGAGATGAGCTAAGGCCTAATTGTCAGGGGTTCCATAGAAATTTCTTAATAGTAAACAGAATTGGACAAAGCTACAGAAGAATAATTGTGTGAAATATCTCTTTATTTTCTTATTATTGCATGATCTTACTATTGCAGGAAGGGACTAAGACTTGGGTTTTTACTTTGGAAATGAGACTTCTGAGCCAATCAGATACAGTGGAAAATGATTTGTCTTACTATTATTTACTGTACCTGGGTGAATTAGCCCTTAATGCTATAAATATTTCATTTGCTAATTAACTTTTAAGGTAGCAGAAAAGATGTTTTGTTTGAAGAGTTTGACAGGAGACTCATATTGATTTGCTTCATCAGTCTGACCCCAAGTACTATGGCATAATCAGTCTCCTTATTTCGTGTCATTCATTTTTAACCCAAACTGATAGGTATATCAAAGTTTAGAAGAATGGGTTCCTAATATAGTTCAGCCTCCTTTAGGGGCCTAATGAAGGAAGTCATGTAAAGCTTCTTAATTATCCTCCAGATGAATTAGCAGAAGTTGCTGGGTGCCCTGTCCCAAAGTACAATTGATTCTTTACCTGTAACTTCTCCATCCTTCTTGGGCAATGTGGCTTTAAATGTAAAGTGCTAGAGGTGAGATGGAGGGAGTTAAGCCTTACCCTAATGAA
The DNA here is from genome assembly GCA_030015415.1 of Cynopterus sphinx. Lineage (NCBI taxonomy): Eukaryota > Metazoa > Chordata > Mammalia > Chiroptera > Pteropodidae > Cynopterus > Cynopterus sphinx. The sequence goes on from CM057381.1 coordinate 115,542,112, forward strand.
AATAGTTCCTCAGCAGAGTACGTGTACCCAGTGCTTTGTCCTAGCCTCTGCAGACTCTGGCACATTCACTTTTGGAGATCATTCCCCACAGCTTGTCAAGCCTATGCAGTAGACCATGTTGCACACTGAACATAATGAGTATTTAAGTACACAAGAGTTGTGATTGGCTACTTGGCATGATGTTATGTTCTATAGACATTTAAACATCAGTTTTGAAGCTTTGTTTGTATTGTTTGTGGAGCCAGTACATTTTGTTTCCATCTCAGTCATTTCTGTAGGTTTCTGAAGATGCCCTGGATGCTGCCCCATGAGGCCAAATGAACCCCAGGGCCTAGAGGCCTGAGAAGGAGGGGTGGGGCCTGTGAGGCTGCCTCACTGTGAGGCTGGCA